>OX465289.1:103555151-106310090 GCA_949987695.1 Merzomyia westermanni
GTTTTATGGGAACCACTTTTTGACCGATAACTCATTTATCGATAAATGTATCGAAATATCGAAAAGTTTAAATGATAGCCGTGTCCATGCCCTTTCGTTTGCACCCATATTGAACGTTTTATGGGAACCACATTTTGACCGATAACTCATTTATCGATAAATGCATCGAAATATCGAAAAGTTTAAATGAAAGCTGTGGCCATGCCCTTTCGTTTGACACCCATATTGAACGCTTATATCCACGTTTTATGGGAACCACATTTTGACCGATAACTCATTTATCGATAAATGTATCGAAATATCGAAAAGTTTAAATGAAAGCCGTGTCCATGCCCTTTCGTTTGCACCCATATTGAACGCATATATCCACGTTTTATGGGAACCACATTTTGACCGATAACTCATTTATCGATAAACGCATCGAAATATCGAAAAGTTTAAATGAAAGCTGTGGCCATGCCCTTTCGTTTGACACCCATATTGAACGCATATATCCACGTTTTATGGGACCCACATTTTGACCGATAACTCATTTATCGATAAATGTATCGAAATATCGAAAAGTTTAAATGAAAGCTGTGACCATGCCCTTTCGTTCGACACCCATAATAAACGCATGCATCAAGGTTTTGTGGGAACCACATTTTGACCGATAACTCATTTATCGATAAATGTATCGAAATATCAAGAGGTTCAAATGAAAGTTGCGGCCCTGCCCTTTCGCGTGACCACATATTGAACGCATATATCCACGTTTTATGGGAACCACATTTTGACCGACAACTCATTTATCGATAAATGTATCGAAGTATCGAAAAGTTTAAGTGAAAGCTGTGGCGATGCCCTCTCGTTTGACACACAATTGAATGCATATATAGCGGTTTTATTTGAACCAAATTTTGACCGATAGCTCATTTATCGATAAATATATCGCATAACGCAGATAACGCATTTATCGATAAATATATTGAAATATCGAAAAGTTCAGATGAAAGCTGTGGCCATGCCCTTTCGTTTGACACTCATATTTAGCGCATACATCAAGGTTTTATGGGAACCACATTTTGACCGATAACTCATTTATCGATAAATATATCGAAATATCGAAAAGTTTAAATGAAAGCTGTGGCCATGCCCTTTCGTTTGACACCCATAATAAACGCATGTATCAAGGTTTTATGGGAACCACATTTTGACCGATAACTCATTTATCGATAAATGTATCGAAATACCGAAAAGTTCAGATGAAAGCTGAGGCCATGCCCTTTCGTTTGACACTCATATTTAGCGCATACATCAAGGTTTTATGGGAACCACATTTTGACCGATAGCTCATTTATCGATAAATGTATCGAAATATCGAAAAGTTTAAATGAAAGCTGTGGCCATGCCCTTTCGTTTGACTCCCATATTGAACGCATATATCAAGGTTTTATGGGAACCACATTTTGACCGATAACTCATTTATCGATAAATATATCGAAATAGCGAAGAGTTCAAATGAAAGCTGTGGCCATGCCCTTTCGTTTGACACTCATATTTAGCGCATGCATCAAGGTTTTATGGGAACCACATTTTGACCGATAACTCATTTATCGATAAATGTATCGAAATATCGAAAAGTTCAGATGAAAGCTGAGGCCATGCCCTTTCGTTTGACACTCATATTTAGCGCATACATCAAGGTTTTATGGGAACCACATTTTGACCGATAACTCATTTATCGATAAATGTATCGAAATATCGAAAAGTTCAGATGAAAGCTGAGGCCATGCCCTTTCGTTTGACACCCATATTGAACGCATATATCCACGTTTTATGGGAACCACATTTTGACCGATAACGCATTTATCGATAAATATATCGAAATATCGAAAAGTTCAGATGAAAGCTGTGGCCATGCCCTTTCGTTTGACACTCATATTTAGCGCATACATCAAGGTTTTATGGGAACCACATTTTGACCGATAACTCATTTATCGATAAATGTATCGAAATATCGAAAAGTTTAAATGAAAGCTGTGGCCATGCCCTTTCGTTTGACTGCCATATTGAACGCATGCATCAAGGTTTTATGGGAACCACATTTTGACCGATAACTCATTTATTGATAAATGTATCGAAATATCGAAAAGTTCAGATGAAAGCTGAGGCCATGCCCTTTCGTTTGACACCCATAATAAACGCATACATCAAGGTTTTGTGGGAACCACATTTTGACCGATAACTCATTTATCGATAAATGTATCGAAATATCGAAAAGTTTAAATGAAAGCTCTGGCGATGCCCTTTCGTTTGACACCCATAATAAACGCATACATCAAGGTTTTGTGGGAACCACATTTTGACCGATAACTCATTTATCGATAAATGTATCGAAATATCGAAAAGTTTAAATGAAAGCTCTGGCGATGCCCTTTCGTTTGACACCCATATTGAACGCATGCATCAAGGTTTTATGGGAACCACATTTTGACCGATAACTCATTTATCGATAAATTTATCGAAATATCGAAAAGTTCAGATGAAAGCTGAGGCCATGCCCTTTCTTTTGACACTCATATTTAGCGCATACATCAAGGTTTTATGGGAACCACATTTTGACCGATAACTCATTTATCGATAAATGTATCGAAATATCGAAAAGTTCAGATGAAAGCTGAGGCCATGCCCTTTCGTTTGACACTCATATTTAGCGCATACATCAAGGTTTTATGGGAACCACATTTTGACCGATAACTCATTTATCGATAAATGTATCGAAATATCGAAAAGTTCAGATGAAAGCTGAGGCCATGCCCTTTCGTTTGACACTCATATTTAGCGCATACATCAAGGTTTTATGGGAACCACATTTTGACCGATAACTCATTTATCGATAAATGTATCGAAATATAGAAAAGTTTAAATGAAAGCTCTGGCGATGTCCTTTCGTTTGACACCCATATTGAATGCATATATCCACGTTTTATGGGAACCACATTTTGACCGATAACGCATTTATCGATAAATATATCGAAATATCGAAAAGTTCAGATGAAAGCTGTGGCCATGCCCTTTCGTTTGACACTTCATATTTAGCGCATACATCAAGGTTTTATGGGAACCACATTTTGACCGATAACTCATTTATCGATAAATGTATCGAAATATCGAAAAGTTTAAATGAAAGCTGTGGCCATGCCCTTTCGTTTGACTCCCATATTGAACGCATATATCAAGTTTTTATGGGAACCACATTTTGACCGATAACTCATTTATCGATAAATATATCGAAATATCGAAGAGTTCAGATGAAAGCTGTGGCCATGCCCTTTCGTTTGACACTCATATTTAGCGCATGCATCAAGGTTTTATGGGAACCACATTTTGACCGATAACTCATTTATCGATAAATGTATCGAAATATCGAAAAGTTCAGATGAAAGCTGAGGCCATGCCCTTTCCTTTGACACCCATAATAAACGCATACATCAAGGTTTTGTGGGAACCACATTTTGACCGATAACTCATTTATCGATAAATGTATCGAAATATCAAGAGATTCAAATGCAAGTTGCGGCCCTGCCCTTTCGTGTGATACACATATTGAACGCATATATCCACGTTTTATGGGAACCACATTTTGACCGATAACTCATTTATCGATAAATGTATCGAAATATCGAAAAGTTTAAATGAAAGCTGTGGCCATGCCCTTTCGTTTGACTCCCATATTGAACGCATATATCAAGGTTTTATGGGAACCACATTTTGACCGATAACTCATTTATCGATAAATGTATCGAAATATCGAAAAGTTTAAATGAAAGCTGTGTCCATGCCCTTTCGTTTGCACCCATATTGAACGCATATATCCACGTTTTATGGGAACCACATTTTGACCGATAACTCATTTATCGATAAATGCATCGAAATATCGAAAAGTTTAAATGAAAGCTGTGGCCATGCCCTTTCGTTTGACACTCATATTTAGCGCATACATCAAGGTTTTATGGGAACCACATTTTGACCGATAACTCATTTATCGATAAATGTATCGAAATATCGAAAAGTTCAGATGAAAGCTGAGGCCATGCCCTTTCCTTTGACACCCATAATAAACGCATACATCAAGGTTTTGTGGGAACCACATTTTGACCGATAACTCATTTATCGATAAATGTATCGAAATATCAAGAGATTCAAATGCAAGTTGCGGCCCTGCCCTTTCGTGTGACACACATATTGAACGCATATATCCACGTTTTATGGGAACCACATTTTGACCGATAACTCATTTATCGATAAATGTATCGAAATATCGAAAAGTTTAAATGAAAGCTCTGGCGATGCCCTTTCGTTTGACACCCATATTGAACGCATATATCCACGTTTTATGGGAACCACATTTTGACCGATAACGCATTTATCGATAAATGTATCGAAATATCGAAAAGTTCAGATGAAAGCTGAGGCCATGCCCTTTCTTTTGACACTCATATTTAGCGCATACATCAAGGTTTTATGGGAACCACATTTTGACCGATAACTCATTTATCGATAAATGTATCGAAATATCGAAAAGTTCAGATGAAAGCTGAGGCCATGCCCTTTCGTTTGACACTCATATTTAGCGCATACATCAAGGTTTTATGGGAACCACATTTTGACCGATAACTCATTTATCGATAAATGTATCGAAATATCGAAAAGTTCAGATGAAAGCTGAGGCCATGCCCTTTCGTTTGACACTCATATTTAGCGCATACATCAAGGTTTTATGGGAACCACATTTTGACCGATAACTCATTTATCGATAAATGTATCGAAATATAGAAAAGTTTAAATGAAAGCTCTGGCGATGTCCTTTCGTTTGACACCCATATTGAACGAATATATCCACGTTTTATGGGAACCACATTTTGACCGATAACGCATTTATCGATAAATATATCGAAATATCGAAAAGTTCAGATGAAAGCTGTGGCCATGCCCTTTCGTTTGACACTCATATTTAGCGCATACATCAAGGTTTTATGGGAACCACATTTTGACCGATAACTCATTTATCGATAAATGTATCGAAATATCGAAAAGTTTAAATGAAAGCTGTGGCCATGCCCTTTCGTTTGACTCCCATATTGAACGCATATATCAAGTTTTTATGGGAACCACATTTTGACCGATAACTCATTTATCGATAAATATATCGAAATATCGAAGAGTTCAGATGAAAGCTGTGGCCATGCCCTTTCGTTTGACACTCATATTTAGCGCATGCATCAAGGTTTTATGGGAACCACATTTTGACCGATAACTCATTTATCGATAAATGTATCGAAATATCGAAAAGTTCAGATGAAAGCTGAGGCCATGCCCTTTCCTTTGACACCCATAATAAACGCATACATCAAGGTTTTGTGGGAACCACATTTTGACCGATAACTCATTTATCGATAAATGTATCGAAATATCAAGAGATTCAAATGCAAGTTGCGGCCCTGCCCTTTCGTGTGACACACATATTGAACGCATATATCCACGTTTTATGGGAACCACATTTTGACCGATAACTCATTTATCGATAAATGTATCGAAGTATCGAAAAGTTTAAGTGAAAGCTGTGGCGATGCCCTCTCGTTTGACACACAATTGAATGCATATATAGCGGTTTTATTTGAACCAAATTTTGACCGATAGCTCATTTATCGATAAATATATCGCATAACGCAGATAACGCATTTATCGATAAATATATTGAAATATCGAAAAGTTCAGATGAAAGCTGTGGCCATGCCCTTTCGTTTGACACTCATATTTAGCGCATACATCAAGGTTTTATGGGAGCCACATTTTGACCGATAACTCATTTATCGATAAATATATCGAAATATCGAAAAGTTTAAATGAAAGCTGTGGCCATGCCCTTTCGTTTGACACCCATAATAAACGCATGTATCAAGGTTTTATGGGAACCACATTTTGACCGATAACTCATTTATCGATAAATGTATCGAAATATCGAAAAGTTCAGATGAAAGCTGAGGCCATGCCCTTTCGTTTGACACTCATATTTAGCGCATACATCAAGGTTTTATGGGAACCACATTTTGACCGATAGCTCATTTATCGATAAATGTATCGAAATATCGAAAAGTTTAAATGAAAGCTGTGGCCATGCCCTTTCGTTTGACTCCCATATTGAACGCATATATCAAGGTTTTATGGGAACCACATTTTGACCGATAACTCATTTATCGATAAATCTATCGAAATAGCGAAGAGTTCAAATGAAAGCTGTGGCCATGCCCTTTCGTTTGACACTCATATTTAGCGCATGCATCAAGGTTTTATGGGAACCACATTTTGACCGATAACTCATTTATCGATAAATGTATCGAAATATCGAAAAGTTCAGATGAAAGCTGAGGCCATGCCCTTTCGTTTGACACTCATATTTAGCGCATACATCAAGGTTTTATGGGAACCACATTTTGACCGATAACTCATTTATCGATAAATGTATCGAAATATAGAAAAGTTTAAATGAAAGCTCTGGCGATGTCCTTTCGTTTGACACCCATATTGAACGCATATATCCACGTTTTATGGGAACCACATTTTGACCGATAACGCATTTATCGATAAATATATCGAAATATCGAAAAGTTCAGATGAAAGCTGTGGCCATGCCCTTTCGTTTGACACTCATATTTAGCGCATACATCAAGGTTTTATGGGACCCACATTTTGACCGATAACTCATTTATCGATAAATGTATCGAAATATCGAAAAGTTTAAATGAAAGCTGTGGCCATGCCCTTTCGTTTGACTGCCATATTGAACGCATGCATCAAGGTTTTATGGGAACCACATTTTGACCGATAACTCATTTATCGATAAATGTATCGAAATATCGAAAAGTTCAGATGAAAGCTGAGGCCATGCCCTTTCGTTTGACACCCATAATAAACGCATACATCAAGGTTTTGTGGGAACCACATTTTGACCGATAACTCATTTATCGATAAATGTATCGAAATATCGAAAAGTTTAAATGAAAGCTCTGGCGATGCCCTTTCGTTTGACACCCATAATAAACGCATACATCAAGGTTTTGTGGGAACCACATTTTGACCGATAACTCATTTATCGATAAATGTATCGAAATATCGAAAAGTTTAAATGAAAGCTCTGGCGATGCCCTTTCGTTTGACACCCATATTGAACGCATGCATCAAGGTTTTATGGGAACCACATTTTGACCGATAACTCATTTATCGATAAATTTATCGAAATATCGAAAAGTTCAGATGAAAGCTGAGGCCATTCCCTTTCTTTTGACACTCATATTTAGCGCATACATCAAGGTTTTATGGGAACCACATTTTGACCGATAACTCATTTATCGATAAATGTATCGAAATATCGAAAAGTTCAGATGAAAGCTGAGGCCATGCCCTTTCGTTTGACACTCATATTTAGCGCATACATCAAGGTTTTATGGGAACCACATTTTGACCGATAACTCATTTATCGATAAATGTATCGAAATATCGAAAAGTTTAAATGAAAGCTGTGGCCATGCCCTTTCGTTTGACTCCCATATTGAACGCATATATCAAGGTCTTATGGGAACCACATTTTGACCGATAACTCATTTATCGATAAATATATCGAAATATCGAAGAGTTCAGATGAAAGCTGTGGCCATGCCCTTTCGTTTGACACTCATATTTAGCGCATGCATCAAGGTTTTATGGGAACCACATTTTGACCGATAACTCATTTATCGATAAATGTATCGAAATATCGAAAAGTTCAGATGAAAGCTGAGGCCATGCCCTTTCCTTTGACACCCATAATAAACGCATACATCAAGGTTTTGTGGGAACCACATTTTGACCGATAACTCATTTATCGATAAATGTATCGAAATATCAAGAGATTTAAATGCAAGTTGCGGCCCTGCCCTTTCGTGTGACACACATATTGAACGCATATATCCACGTTTTATGGGAACCACATTTTGACCGATAACTCATTTATCGATAAATGTATCGAAATATCGAAAAGTTTAAATGAAAGCTGTGGCCATGCCCTTTCGTTTGACTCCCATATTGAACGCATATATCAAGGTTTTATTGGAACCACATTTTGACCGATAACTCATTTATCGATAAATGTATCGAAATATCGAAAAGTTTAAATGAAAGCTGTGTCCATGCCCTTTCGTTTGCACCCATATTGAACGCATATATCCACGTTTTATGGGAACCACATTTTGACCGATAACTCATTTATCGATAAATGCATCGAAATATCGAAAAGTTTAAATGAAAGCTGTGGCCATGCCCTTTCGTTTGACACTCATATTTAGCGCATACATCAAGGTTTTATGGGAACCACATTTTGACCGATAACTCATTTATCGATAAATGTATCGAAATATCGAAAAGTTCAGATGAAAGCTGAGGCCATGCCCTTTCCTTTGACACCCATAATAAACGCATACATCAAGGTTTTGTGGGAACCACATTTTGACCGATAACTCATTTATCGATAAATGTATCGAAATATCAAGAGATTCAAATGCAAGTTGCGGCCCTGCCCTTTCGTGTGACACACATATTGAACGCATATATCCACGTTTTATGGGAACCACATTTTGACCGATAACTCATTTATCGATAAATGTATCGAAATATCGAAAAGTTTAAATGAAAGCTCTGGCGATGCCCTTTCGTTTGACACCCATATTGAACGCATATATCCACGTTTTATGGGAACCACATTTTGACCGATAACGCATTTATCGATAAATATATCGAAATATCGAAAAGTTCAGATGAAAGCTGTGGACATCAAGGTTTTATGGGAACCACATTTTGACCGATAACTCATTTATCGATAAATGTATCGAAATATCGAAAAGTTTAAATGAAAGCTCTGGCGATGCCGTTTCGTTTGACACCCATATTGAACGCATATATCCACGTTTATGGGAACCACATTTTGACCGATAACTCATTTATCGATAAATGTATCGAAATATCGAAAAGTTTAAATGAAAGCCGTGTCCATGCCCTTTCGTTTGCACCCATATTGAACGCATATATCCACGTTTTATGGGAACCACATTTTGACCGCTAACTCATTTATCGATAAATGCATCGAAATATCGAAAAGTTTAAATGAAAGCTGTGCCCTTTCGTTTGACACCCATATTGAACGCTTATATCCACGTTTTATGGGAACCACAATTTGACCGATAACTCATTTATCGATAAATGTATCGAAATATCGAAAAGTTTAAATGAAAGCTGTGGCCATGGCCTTTCGTTTGACACCCATATTGTATGCATACATCAAGGTTTTGTGGGAACCACATTTTGACCGATAACGCATTTATGGATAAAATTATCGACATATCGAGAAGTTCAGATGAAAGCTGTGGCCATGCCCTTTCGTTTGACACCCATATTGAACGCATATATCCAGGTTTTATGGGAACCACATTTTGACCGATAACTCATTTATCGATAAATATATCGCATAACGCAGAAAACGCATTTATCGATAAATATATCGAAATTTCGAAAAGTTCAGATTAAAGCTGTGGCCACGCCCTTTGCTTCGACACCCATATTAAGCGCGTACATAAAGGTTTTGTGGGAACCACATTTTGACCGATAACGCATTTATCGATAAATATATCGACATATCGAGAGGTACAAATGAAAGCTGTGGCCATGCCCTTTCCTTTGACACCCATATTGAGTGCATATATATAGCTTTTATTTGAGCCACATTTTGACCGATAACTCATTTATCGATCAATATATCGAAATATCGAAAAGTTTAAATGAAAGCTGTGGCCATGGCCTTTCGTTTGACACCCATATTGTATGCATACATCAAGGTTTTGTGGGAACCACATTTTGACCGATAACGCATTTATGGATAAATATATCGACATATCGAGAGGTTCAAATGATAGCTGTGGCTATGCCCTTTCCTTTGACACCCATATTGAGTGCATATATATAGCTTTTATTTGAACCACATTTTGACCGATAAGGCATTTATCGATAAATATATCGAAATATCCGGAGGTTCAAATGAAAGCTGTGGCCATGCCCTTTCCTTTGACACCCATATTGAATGCATATATAAAGGTTTTATTTGAACCAAATTTTGACCGATAACTCATTTATCGATAAATATATCGCATAACGCAGATATATACATCGAAATATCGAAAAGTTCAGATGAAAGCTGTGGCCATGCCCTTTCGTTTGACACCCATATTGAATGCATATATAAAGGTTTTATGGGAACCACATTTTGACCGATAACTCATTTGTCGATAAGTTATCGAAATATCGAAAAGTTCAGATGAAAGCTGTGGCCATGCCCTTTCGTTTGACACCCATATCGAACGCATATATTTAGGTTTTATGGGAACCACATTTTGACCGATAACTCATTTGCCGATAAATATATTGAAATATTGAAAAATTCAAATGAAAGCTGTGGCCCTTCGTTTGCTACCCATATTGAATGCAAACATCAAGGTTTTGTGGGAACCACATTTTGACCGATAACGCATTTCTCGATAAATACATCGAAATAGCAAGAGGTTCAAATGAAAGCTGTGGCCATGCCATTTCCTTTGACACACATATTAAACGCATACATCAAGGTTTAATGGGAACCACATTTTGACCGATAACTCATTTATCGATAAATATATCGCATACCGCAGATAACGCATTTATCGATAAATATATCGAAATGTCGAAAAGTTCAGATGAAAGCTGTGGCCATGCCCTTTGCTTCGACACCCATATTAAACCACATTTTGACCGATAACGCATTTATCGATAAATATATCGACATATCGAGAGGTACAAATGAAAGCTGTGGCCATGCCCTTTCCTTTGACACCCATATTGAGTGCATATATATAGCTTTTATTTGAACCACATTTTGACCGATAACTCATTTATCGATAAATATATCGCATAACGCAGATATATATATCGAAATATCGAAAAGTTTAAATGAAAGCTGTGGCCATGGCCTTTCGTTTGACACCCATATTGTATGCATACATCAAGGTTTCGTGGGAACCACATTTTGACCGATAACGCATTTATGGATAAAATTATCGACATATCGAGAGGTTCAAATGATAGCTGTGGCCATGCCCTTTCCTTTGACACCCATATTGAATGCACATATAGAGGTTTTATTTGAACCAAATTTTGCCCGATAACTCATTTGTCGATAAATATATCGAAATATCGGAAAGTTTAAATGAAAGCTGTGGCCATGGCCTTTCGTCTGACACCCATATTGAATGCATACATCAAGGTTTTGTGGGAACCACATTTTGACCGATAAGGCATTTATCGATAAATATATCGAAATATCCAGAGGTTCAAATGAAAGCTGTGGCCATGCCCTTTCCTTTGACACCCATATTGAATGCATATATAAAGGTTTTATTTGAACCAAATTTTGCTCGATAACACATTTGTCGATAAATATATCGAGATATCGGAAAGTTTAAATGAAAGCTGTGGCCATGGCCTTTCGTTTGCTACCCATATTTAATGCAAACATCAAGGTTTTGTGGGAACCACATTTTGACCGATAACGCATTTATCGATAAATACATCGAAATAGCAAGAGGTTCAAATGAAAGCTGTGGCCATGCCATTTCCTTTGACACACATATTAAACGCATACATCAAGGTTTAATGGGAACCACATTTTGACCGATAACTCATTTATCGATAAATATATCGATGTGGCCATGTCCTTTCGTTTGACACCCATATTGAATGCATATATAGAGGTTTTATTTGAACCAAAATTTGACCGATAACTCATTTATCGACAAATATATCGAAATATCGGAAAGTTGAAATGAAAGCTGTGGCCATGGCCTTTCGTTTGACACCCATATTGAATGCATACATCAAGGTTTTGTGGGAACCACATTTTGACCGATAAGGCATTTATCGATAAATATATCGAAATATCCAGAGGCTCAAATGAAAGCTGTGGCCATGCCATTTCCTTTGACACCCATATTAAACGCATACATCAAGGTTTTGTGGGAACCACATTTTGACCGATAACTCATTTATCGATAAATATATCGATGTGGACATGCCCTTTCGTTTGACACCCATATGCAATGCATATATGGAGGTTTTATTTGAACCAAATTTTGGCCGATAACTCATTTATCGATAAATATATCGAAATATCGAGAAGTGCAGATGAAAGCTGTGTCTATGCCCTTTCGTTTGACGCACATATTGAAAGCATATATCTAGGTTTTATGATAACCACAATTTGACCGATAACTCATTTATCGATATATATATCGAAATATCGAAAAGTTCAAATAAAAGCTGTGGCCATGACCTTTCGTTTGACACCCATATTGAAAGCATAAATCAAGGTTTTATGGGAATCAAATTTTGACCGATAACTCATTCATCGATAAATATATCAAAATATCGAAAAGTTCATATGAAAGCTGTGGTAATGCCCTTTCCTTTGACACCCATATTAAACGCATACATCAAGGTTTTGTGGGAACCACATTTTGACCGATAACTCATTTATCGATAAATATATCGATGTGGACATGCCCTTTCCTTTGTCACCCATATGCAATGCATATATAGAGGTTTTATTTGAACCAAATTTTGGCCGATAACTCATTTATCGATAAATATATCGAAATATCGAGAAGTGCAGATGAAAGCTGTGGCCATGCCCTTTCGTTTGACGCACATATTGAAAGCATATATCAAGGTTTTATAGGAACCACAAATTGACCGAAAAGTCATTTATCGACAAATATATCAAAATACCGAAAAGTTGAAATGAAAGCTGTGGCCATGACCTTTCGTTTGACACCCATATTGAACGCATATATAGAGAATTTATTTGAACCACATTTTGACCGATAACTCATTTGTCGATAAATATCTTGAAATACCGAAAAGTTGAAATGAAAGCCGTGGCCTTTCGTTTGCCACCCATATTGAATGCAAACATCAAGGTTTTATGGGAACCACATTTTTACCGATAACGCATTTATCGATAAATACATCGAAATATCAAGAGGTTCAAATGAAAGCTGTGGCCATGCCCTTTCCTTTGACACCCATATTAAAAGCATAAATCAAGGTTTTGTGGGAACCACATTTTGACCGATAACTCATTTATCGATAAATATATCGATGTGGACATGCCCTTTCGTTTGACACCCATATGCAATGCATATACGGAGGTTTTATTTGAACCAAATTTTGGCCGATAACTCATTTATCGATAAATATATCGAAATATCGAGAAGTGCAGATAAAAGCTGTGGCCATGCCCTTTCGTTTGACGCACATATTGAAAGCATATATCAAGGTTTTATAGGAACCACAAATTGACCGAAAAGTCATTTATCGACAAATATATCAAAATACCGAAAAGTTGAAATGAAAGCTGTGGCCATGACCTTTCGGTTGACACCCATATTGAACGCATATATAGAGAATTTATTTGAACCACATTTTGACCGATAACTCATTTATCGATAAATATATCGCATAACGCAGATATATATATCGAAATATCGGAAAGTTTAAATGAAAGCTGTGGCCATGGCCTTTCGTTTGACACCCCTATTGAACGCATATATCCAGGTTTTATGGGCACCACATTTTGACCGATAACTCATTTATCGATAAATATATCGATGTGGCCATGTCCTTTCGTTTGACACCCATATTGAATGCATATATAGAGGTTTTATTTGAACCAAAATTTGACCGATAACTCATTTATCGACAAATATATCGAAATATCGGAAAGTTGAAATGAAAGCTGTGGCCATGGCCTTTCGTTTGACACCCATATTGAATGCATACATCAAGGTTTTGTGGGAACCACATTTTGAACGATAAGGCATTTATCGATAAATATATCGAAATATCCAGAGGCTCAAATGAAAGCTGTGGCCATGCCATTTCCTTTGACACCCATATTAAACGCATACATCAAGGTTTTGTGGGAACCACATTTTGACCGATAACTCATTTATCGATAAATATATCGATGTGGACATGCCCTTTCGTTTGACACCCATATGCAATGCATATATGGAGGTTTTATTTGAACCAAATTTTGGCCGATAACTCATTTATCGATAAATATATCGAAATATCGAGAAGTGCAGATGAAAGCTGTGTCTATGCCCTTTCGTTTGACGCACATATTGAAAGCATATATCTAGGTTTTATGATAACCACAATTTGACCGATAACTCATTTATCGATATATATATCGAAATATCGAAAAGTTCAAATAAAAGCTGTGGCCATGACCTTTCGTTTGACACCCATATTGAAAGCATAAATCAAGGTTTTATGGGAATCAAATTTTGACCGATAACTCATTCATCGATAAATATATCAAAATATCGAAAAGTTCATATGAAAGCTGTGGTAATGCCCTTTCCTTTGACACCCATATTAAACGCATACATCAAGGTTTTGTGGGAACCACATTTTGACCGATAACTCATTTATCGATAAATATATCGATGTGGACATGCCCTTTCCTTTGTCACCCATATGCAATGCATATATAGAGGTTTTATTTGAACCAAATTTTGGCCGATAACTCATTTATCGATAAATATATCGAAATAGCGAGAAGTGCAGATGAAAGCTGTGGCCATGCCCTTTCGTTTGACGCACATATTGAAAGCATATATCAAGGTTTTATAGGAACCACAAATTGACCGAAAAGTCATTTATCGACAAATATATCAAAATACCGAAAAGTTGAAATGAAAGCTGTGGCCATGACCTTTCGTTTGACACCCATATTGAACGCATATATAGAGAATTTATTTGAACCACATTTTGACCGATAACTCATTTGTCGATAAATATCTTGAAATACCGAAAAGTTGAAATGAAAGCTGTGGCCTTTCGTTTGCCACCCATATTGAATGCAAACATCAAGGTTTTATGGGAACCACATTTTTACCGATAACGCATTTATCGATAAATACATCGAAATATCAAGAGGTTCAAATGAAAGCTGTGGCCATGCCCTTTCCTTTGACACCCATATTAAAAGCATAAATCAAGGTTTTGTGGGAACCACATTTTGACCGATAACTCATTTATCGATAAATATATCGATGTGGACATGCCCTTTCGTTTGACACCCATATGCAATGCATATACGGAGGTTTTATTTGAACCAAATTTTGGCCGATAACTCATTTATCGATAAATATATCGAAATATCGAGAAGTGCAGATAAAAGCTGTGGCCATGTCCTTTCGTTTGACGCACATATTGAAAGCATATATCAAGGTTTTATAGGAACCACAAATTGACCGAAAAGTCATTTATCGACAAATATATCAAAATACCGAAAAGTTGAAATGAAAGCTGTGGCCATGACCTTTCGGTTGACACCCATATTGAACGCATATATAGAGAATTTATTTGAACCACATTTTGACCGATAACTCATTTATCGATAAATATATCGCATAACGCAGATATATATATCGAAATATCGGAAAGTTTAAATGAAAGCTGTGGCCATGGCCTTTCGTTTGACACCCCTATTGAACGCATATATCCAGGTTTTATGGGCACCACATTTTGACCGATAACTCATTTATCGATAAATATATCGCATAACGCAGATAACGCATTTATCGATAAATATATCGAAATATCGAAAAGTTCAGATGAAAGCTGTGGCCATGCCCTTTGCTTCGACACCCATATTAAACGCATACATAAAGGTTTTGTGGGAACCACATTTTGACAGATAACGCATTTATCGATAAATATATCGACATATCGAGAGGTACAAATGAAAGCTGTGGCCATGCCCTTTCCTTTGACACCCATATTGAGTGCATATATATAGCTTTTATTTGAACCACATTTTGACCGATAACTCATTTATCGATAAATATATCGCATAACGCAGATACATATATCGAAAAGTTTAAATGAAAGCTGTGGCCATGGCCTTTCGTTTGACACCCATATTGTATGCATACATCAAGGTTTTGTGGGAACCACATTTTGACCGATAACGCACTTATGGATAAAATTATCGACATATCGAGAGGTTCAAATGATAGCTGTGGCCATGCCCTTTCCTTTGACACCCATATTGAATGCATATATAGAGGTTTTATTTGAACCAAATTTTGCCCGATAACTCATTTGTCGATAAATATATCGAAATATCGGAAAGTTTAAATGCAAGCTGTGGCCATGGCCTTTCGTTTGACACCCATATTGAATGCATACATCAAGGTTTTGTGGGAACCACATTTTGACCGATAAGGCATTTATCGATAAATATATCGAAATATCCAGAGGTACAAATGAAAGCTGTGGCCATGCCCTTTCCTTTGACACCCATATTGAATGCATATATAAAGGTTTTATTTGAACCAAATTTTGCCCGATAACACATTTGTCGATAAATATATCGAAATATCGGAAAGTTTAAATGAAAGCTGTGGCCATGGCCTTTCGTTTGCTACCCATATTGAATGCAAACATCAAGGTTTTGTGGGAACCACATTTTGACCGATAACGCATTTATCGATAAATACATCGAAATAGCAAGAGGTTCAAATGAAAGCTGTGGCCATGCCATTTCCTTTGACACACATACTAAACGCATACATCAAGGTTTAATGGGAACCACATTTTGACCGATAACTCATTTATCGATAAATATATCGATGTGGCCATGTCCTTTCGTTTGACACCCATATTGAATGCATATATAGAGGTTTTATTTGAACCAAAATTTGACCGATAACTCATATATCGATAAATATATCGAAATATCGAGAAGTGCAGATGAAAGCGGTGGCCATGCCCTTTCGTTTGATGCACATATTGAACGCATATATCAAGGTTTTATGATAACCACAAAATTACCGCTAACTCATTTATCGATAAGTTATCGAAATATCGAAAAGTTCAGATGAAAGCTGTGGCCATGCCCTTTCGGTTGACACCCATATTGAATGCATATATAGAGGTTTTATTTTAACCACATTTTGACCGATAACGCATTTATGGATAAAATTATCGACATATCGAGAGGTTCAAATGATAGCTGTGGCCATGCCCTTTCCTTTGACACCCATATTGAATGCATATATAGAGGTTTTATTTGAACCAAATTTTGCCCGATAACTCATTTATCGATAAATATATCGAAATATCGGAAAGTTGAAATGAAAGCTGTGGCCATGGCCTTTCGTTTGACACCCATATTGAATGCATACATCAAGGTTTTGTGGGAACCACATTTTGACCGATAAGGCATTTATCGATAAATATATCGAAATATCCAGAGGCTCAAATGAAAGCTGTGGCCATGCCATTTCCTTTGACACCCATATTAAACGCATACATCAAGGTTTTGTGGGAACCACATTTTGGCCGATAACTCATTTATCGATAAATATATCGATCTGGACATGCCCTTTCGTTTGACACCCATATGCGATGCATATATGGAGGTTTTATTTGAACCAAATTTTGGCCGATAACTCATTTATCGATAAATATATCGAAATATCGAGAAGTGCAGATGAAAGCTGTGTCTATGCCCTTTCGTTTGACACACATATTGAAAGCATATATCAAGGTTTTATGATAACCACAATTTGACCGATAACTCATTTATCGATATATATATCGAAATATCGAAAAGTTCAAATAAAAGCTGTGGCCATGACCTTTCGTTTGACACCCATATTGAAAGCATAAATCAAGGTTTTATGGGAATCAAATTTTGACCGATAACTCATTCATCGATAAATATATCAAAATATCGAAAAGGTCATATGAAAGCTGTGGTAATGCCCTTTCCTTTGACACCCATATTAAACGCATACATCAAGGTTTTGTGGGAACCACATTTTGACCGATAACTCATTTATCGATAAATATATCGATGTGGACATGCCCTTTCCTTTGACACCCATATGCAATGCATATATAGAGGTTTTATTTGAACCAAATTTTGGCCGATAACTCATTTATCGATAAATATATCGAAATAGCGAGAAGTGCAGATGAAAGCTGTGGCCATGCCCTTTCGTTTGACGCACATATTGAAAGCATATATCAAGGTTTTATAGGAACCACAAATTGACCGAAAAGTCATTTATCGACAAATATATCAAAATACCGAAAAGTTGAACTGAAAGCTGTGGCCATGACCTTTCGTTTGACACCCATATTGAACGCATATATAGAGAATTTATTTGAACCACATTTTGACCGATAACTCATTTGTCGATAAATATATTGAAATACCGCAAAGTTGAAATGAAAGCTGTGGCCTTTCGTTTGCCACCCATATTGAATGCAAACATCAAGGTTTTATGGGAACCACATTTTGACCGATAACGCATTTATCGATAAATACATCGAAATATCAAGAGGTTCAAATGAAAGCTGTGGCCATGCCCTTTCCTTTGACACCCATATTAAACGCATACATCAAGGTTTTGTGGGAACCACATTTTGACCGATAACTCATTTATCGATAAATATATCGATGTGGACATGCCCTTTCGTTTGACACCCATATGCAATGCATATACGGAGGTTTTATTTGAACCAAATTTTGGCCGATAACTCATTTATCGATAAATATATCGAAATATCGGAAAGTTTAAATGAAAGCTGTGGCCATGGCCTTTCGTTTGCTACCCATATTGAATGCAAACATCAAGGTTTTGTGGGAACCACATTTTGACCGATAACGCATTTATCGATAAATACATCGAAATAGCAAGAGGTTCAAATGAAAGCTGTGGCCATGCCATTTCTTTTGACACACATATTAAACGCATACATCAAGGTTTAATGGGAACCACATTTTGACCGATAACTCATTTATCGATAAATATATCGATGTGGCCATGTCCTTTCGTTTGACACCCATATTGAATGCATATATAGAGGTTTTATTTGAACCAAAATCTGACCGATAACTCATTTATCGATAAATATATCGAAATATCGAGAAGTGCAGATGAAAGCGGTGGCCATGCCCTTTCGTTTGATGCACATATTGAACGCATATATCAAGGTTTTATGATAACCACAAAATTACCGCTAACTCATTTATCGATAAGTTATCGAAATATCGAAAAGTTCAGATGAAAGCTGTGGCCATGCCCTTTCGGTTGACACCCATATTGCGTATAAGGTTTTGTGGGAACCACATTTTGACCGATAACTCATTTATCGATAAATATATCGATGTGGACATGCCCTTTCGTTTGACACCCATATGCAATGCATATATGGAGGTTTTATTTGAACCAAATTTTGGCCGATAACTCATTTATCGATAAATATATCGAAATATCGAGAAGTGCAGATGAAAGCTGTGTCTATGCCCTTTCGTTTGACGCACATATTGAAAGCATATATCAAGGTTTTATGATAACCACAATTTGACCGATAACTCATTTATCGATATATATATCGAAATATCGAAAAGTTCAAATAAAAGCTGTGGCCATGACCTTTCGTTTGACACCCATATTGAAAGCATAAATCAAGGTTTTATGGGAATCAAATTTTGACCGATAACTCATTCATCGATAAATATATCAAAATATCGAAAAGGTCATATGAAAGCTGTGGTAATGCCCTTTCCTTTGACACCCATATTAAACGCATACATCAAGGTTTTGTGGGAACCACATTTTGACCGATAACTCATTTATCGATAAATATATCGATGTGGACATGCCCTTTCCTTTGACACCCATATGCAATGCATATATAGAGGTTTTATTTGAACCAAATTTTGGCCGATAACTCATTTATCGATAAATATATCGAAATAGCGAGAAGTGCAGATGAAAGCTGTGGCCATGCCCTTTCGTTTGACGCACATATTGAAAGCATATATCAAGGTTTTATAGGAACCACAAATTGACCGAAAAGTCATTTATCGACAAATATATCAAAATACCGAAAAGTTGAAATGAAAGCTGTGGCCATGACCTTTCGTTTGACACCCATATTGAACGCATATATAGAGAATTTATTTGAACCACATTTTGACCGATAACTCATTTGTCGATAAATATATTGAAATACCGAAAAGATGAAATGAAAGCTGTGGCCTTTCGTTTGCCACCCATATTGAATGCAAACATCAAGGTTTTATGGGAACCACATTTTGACCGATAACGCATTTATCGATAAATACATCGAAATATCAAGAGGTTCAAATGAAAGCTGTGGCCATGCCCTTTCCTTTGACACCCATATTAAACGCATACATCAAGGTTTTGTGGGAACCACATTTTGACCGATAACTCATTTATCGATAAATATATCGATGTGGACATGCCCTTTCGTTTGACACCCATATGCAATGCATATACGGAGGTTTTATTTGAACCAAATTTTGGCCGATAACTCATTTATCGATAAATATATCGAAATATCGAGAAGTGCAGATGAAAGCTGTGGCCATGTCCTTTCGTTTGACGCACATATTGAAAGCATATATCACGGTTTTATAGGAACCACAAATTGACCGAAAAGTCATTTATCGACAAATATATCAAAATACCGAAAAGTTGAAATGAAAGCTGTGGCCATGACCTTTCGGTTGACACCCATATTGAACGCATATATAGAGAATTTATTTGAACCACATTTTGACCGATAACTCATTTGTCGATAAATATATTGAAATACCGAAAAGTTGAAATGAAAGCTGTGGCCATGACTTTTCGTTTGACACCCATATTGAACCCATATATAGACAATCTATTTGAACCACATTTTGACCGATAACTCATTTGTCGGTAAATATATTGAAATACCGAAAAGTTGAAATGAAAGCTGTGGCCATGACCTTTCGGTTGACACACATATTGAACGCATATATCAAGGTTTTATGGGAACCACAAATTGACCGAAAAGTCATTTATCGACAAATATATCAAGATACCGAAAAGTTGAAATGAAAGCTGTGGCCATGACCTTTCGTTTGACATCCGTATTGAACGCATACATAGAGAATCTATTTGAACCACATTTTGACCGATAACTCATTTATCGATAAATATATGGATGTGGCCATGTCCTTTCGTTTGACACCCATATTGAATGCATATATAGAGGTTTTATTTGAACCAAATTTTGACCGATAACTCAATTATCGATAAATATATCGCATAACGCAGATATATATATAGAAATAACGAAAAGTTCAGATGAAAGCTGTGGCCATGCCCTTTCGTTTGACACCCATATTGAACGCATATATCAAGGTTTTATAGGAACCACAAATTGACCGAAAAGTCATTTATCGACAAATATATCAAGATACCGAAAAGTTGAAATGAAAGCTGTGGCCATGACCTTTCGTTTGACATCCGTATTGAACGCATACATAGAGAATCTATTTGAACCACATTTTGACCGATAACTCATTTATCGATAAATATATGGATGTGGCCATGTCCTTTCGTTTGACACCCATATTGGATGCATATATCAAGGTTTTAAAGGAACCACAAATTGACCGAAAAGTCATTTATCGACAAATATATCAAGATACCGAAAAGTTGAAATGAAAGCTGTGGCCATGACCTTTCGTTTGACATCCGTATTGAACGCATACATAGAGAATCTATTTGAACCACATTTTGACCGATAACTCATTTATCGATAAATATATGGATGTGGCCATGTCCTTTCGTTTGACACCCATATTGAATGCATATATAGAGGTTTTATTTGAACCAAATTTTGACCGATAACTCATTTATCGATAAATATATCGCATAACGGAGATATATATATCGAAATATCGAGAAGTGCAGATGAAAGCGGTGGCCATGCCCTTTCGTTTGATGCACATATTGAACGCATATATCAAGGTTTTATGATAACCACAAAATTACCGCTAACTCATTTATCGATAAGTTATCGAAATATCGAAAAGTTCAGATGAAAGCTGTGGCCATGCCCTTTCGGTTGACACCCATATTGCGTATAAGGTTTTGTGGGAACCACATTTTGACCGATAACTCATTTATCGATAAATATATCGATGTGGACATGCCCTTTCGTTTGACACCCATATGCAATGCATATATGGAGGTTTTATTTGAACCAAATTTTGGCCGATAACTCATTTATCGATAAATATATCGAAATATCGAGAAGTGCAGATGAAAGCTGTGTCTATGCCCTTTCGTTTGACGCACATATTGAAAGCATATATCAAGGTTTTATGATAACCACAATTTGACCGATAACTCATTTATCGATATATATATCGAAATATCGAAAAGTTCAAATAAAAGCTGTGGCCATGACCTTTCGTTTGACACCCATATTGAAAGCATAAATCAAGGTTTTATGGGAATCAAATTTTGACCGATAACTCATTCATCGATAAATATATCAAAATATCGAAAAGGTCATATGAAAGCTGTGGTAATGCCCTTTCCTTTGACACCCATATTAAACGCATACATCAAGGTTTTGTGGGAACCACATTTTGACCGATAACTCATTTATCGATAAATATATCGATGTGGACATGCCCTTTCCTTTGACACCCATATGCAATGCATATATAGAGGTTTTATTTGAACCAAATTTTGGCCGATAACTCATTTATCGATAAATATATCGAAATAGCGAGAAGTGCAGATGAAAGCTGTGGCCATGCCCTTTCGTTTGACGCACATATTGAAAGCATATATCAAGGTTTTATAGGAACCACAAATTGACCGAAAAGTCATTTATCGACAAATATATCAAAATACCGAAAAGTTGAAATGAAAGCTGTGGCCATGACCTTTCGTTTGACACCCATATTGAACGCATATATAGAGAATTTATTTGAACCACATTTTGACCGATAACTCATTTGTCGATAAATATATTGAAATACCGAAAAGTTGAAATGAAAGCTGTGGCCTTTCGTTTGCCACCCATATTGAATGCAAACATCAAGGTTTTATGGGAACCACATTTTGACAGATAACGCATTTATCGATAAATACATCGAAATATCAAGAGGTTCAAATGAAAGCTGTGGCCATGCCCTTTCCTTTGACACCCATATTAAACGCATACATCAAGGTTTTGTGGGAACCACATTTTGACCGATAACTCATTTATCGATAAATATATCGATGTGGACATGCCCTTTCGTTTGACACCCATATGCAATGCATATACGGAGGTTTTATTTGAACCAAATTTTGGCCGATAACTCATTTATCGATAAATATATCGAAATATCGAGAAGTGCAGATGAAAGCTGTGGCCATGTCCTTTCGTTTGACGCACATATTGAAAGCATATATCACGGTTTTATAGGAACCACAAATTGACCGAAAAGTCATTTATCGACAAATATATCAAAATACCGAAAAGTTGAAATGAAAGCTGTGGCCATGACCTTTCGGTTGACACCCATATTGAACGCATATATAGAGAATTTATTTGAACCACATTTTGACCGATAACTCATTTGTCGATAAATATATTGAAATACCGAAAAGTTGAAATGAAAGCTGTGGCCATGACTTTTCGTTTGACACCCATATTGAACCCATATATAGACAATCTATTTGAACCACATTTTGACCGATAACTCATTTGTCGGTAACTATATTGAAATACCGAAAAGTTGAAATGAAAGCTGTGGCCATGACCTTTCGGTTGACACACATATTGAACGCATATATCAAGGTTTTATGGGAACCACAAATTGACCGAAAAGTCATTTATCGACAAATATATCAAGATACCGAAAAGTTGAAATGAAAGCTGTGGCCATGACCTTTCGTTTGACATCCGTATTGAACGCATACATAGAGAATCTATTTGAACCACATTTTGACCGATAACTCATTTATCGATAAATATATGGATGTGGCCATGTCCTTTCGTTTGACACCCATATTGAATGCATATATAGAGGTTTTATTTGAACCAAATTTTGACCGATAACTCATTTATCGATAAATATATCGCATAACGCAGATATATATATAGAAATATCGAAAAGTTCAGATGAAAGCTGTGGCCATGCCCTTTCGTTTGACACCCATATTGAACGCATATATCAAGGTTTTATAGGAACCACAAATTGACTGAAAAGTCATTTATCGACAAATATATCAAGATACCGAAAAGTTGAAATGAAAGCTGTGGCCATGACCTTTCGTTTGACATCCGTATTGAACGCATACATAGAGAATCTATTTGAACCACATTTTGACCGATAACTCATTTATCGATAAATATATGGATGTGGCCATGTCCTTTCGTTTGACACCCATATTGGATGCATATATCAAGGTTTTAAAGGAACCACAAATTGACCGAAAAGTCATTTATCGACAAATATATCAAGATACCGAAAAGTTGAAATGAAAGCTGTGGCCATGACCTTTCGTTTGACATCCGTATTGAACGCATACATAGAGAATCTATTTGAACCACATTTTGACCGATAACTCATTTATCGATAAATATATGGATGTGGCCATGTCCTTTCGTTTGACACCCATATTGAATGCATATATAGAGGTTTTATTTGAACCAAATTTTGACCGATAACTCATTTATCGATAAATATATCGCATAACGGAGATATATATATCGAAATATCGAAAAGTTCAGATGAAAGCTGTGGCCATGCCCTGTTGGCACGCATATTGAACGCATATATCCATTTTTTATGGGAACCACATTTTGACCGATAACTCATTTATCGATAAATATATCGTATAACGCAGGTAACGCATTTATCGATAAATATATCGAAATATCAAGAGGTTCAAATGAAAGCTGTGGCCATGCCCTTTCCTTTGACACCCATATTAAACGCATACATCAAGGTTTTGTGGGAACCACATTTTGACCGATAACTCATTTATCGATAAATATATCGATGTGGACATGCCCTTTCGTTTGACACCCATATGCAATGCATATACGGAGGTTTTATTTGAACAAATTTTGGCCGATAACTCATTTATCGATAAATATATCGAAATATCGAGAAGTGCAGATGAAAGCTGTGGCCATGTCCTTTCGTTTGACGCACATATTGAAAGCATATATCAAGGTTTTATAGGAACCACAAATTGACCGAAAAGTCATTTATCGACAAATATATCAAGATACCGAAAAGTTGAAATGAAAGCTGTGGCCATGACCTTTCGTTTGACAACCGTATTGAACGCATACATAGAGAATCTATTTGAACCACATTTTGACCGATAACTCATTTATCGATAAATATATGGATGTGGCCATGTCCTTTCGTTTGACACCCATATTGAATGCATATATAGAGGTTTTATTTGAACCAAATTTTGACCGATAACTCATTTATCGATAAATATATCGCATAACGCAGATATATATATCGAAATATCGAAAAGTTCAGATGAAAGCTGTGGCCATGCCCTTTCGTTTGACACCCATATTGAACGCATATATCCAGGTTTTATGGGAACCACATTTTGACCGATAACTCATTTATCGATAAATACATCGAAATATCAAGAGGTTCAAATGAAAGCTGTGACCATGACCTTTCGTTTGACACCCATAGTGAACGCATATATAGAGAATTTATTTGAACCAAATTTTGACCGATAACTCATTTATCGATAAATATATCGCATAACGCAGATATATATATCGAAATATCGAAAAGTTTAAATGAAAGCTGTGGCCATGGCCTTTCGTTTGACACCCATATTGTATGCATACATCAAGGTTTTGTGGGAACCACATTTTGACCGATAACGCATTTATGGATAAAATTATCGACATATCGAGAGGTCTAAATGATAGCTGTGGCCATGCCCTTTCCTTTGACACCCATATTGAATGCATATATAGAGGTTTTATTTGAACCAAATTTTGCCCGATAACTCATTTGTCGATAAATATATCGAAATATCGGAAAGTTTAAATGAAAGCTGTGGCCATGGCCTTTCGTTTGACACCCATATTGAATGCATACATCAAGGCTTTGTGGGAACCACATTTTGACCGATAACGCATTTATCGATAAATACATCGAAATAGCAAGAGGTTCAAATGAAAGCTGTGGCCATGCCATTTCCTTTGACACACATATTAAACGCATACATCAAGGTTTAATGGGAACCACATTTTGACCGATAACTCATTTATCGATAAATATATCGATATGGCCATGTCCTTTCGTTTGACACCCATATTGAATGCATATATAGAGGTTTTATTTGAACTAAAATTTCACCGATAACTCATTTATCGATAAATATATCGAAATATCGAGAAGTGCAGATGAATAAATAAATATATCGAAATATCCAGAGGTTCAAATGAAAGCTGTGGCCATGCCCTTTCCTTTGACACCCATATTGAATGCATATATAAAGGTTTTATTTGACCCAAATTTTGACCGATAACTCATTTATCGATAAATATATCGCATAACGCAGATATATATATCGAAATATCGAAAAGTTCAGATGAAAGCTGTGGCCATGCCTTTTCGTTTGACACCCATATTGAACGCATATATCCAGGTTTTATGGGAACCACATTTTGACCGATAACTCATTTGTCGATAATTTATCGAAATATCGAAAAGTTCAGATGAAAGCTGTGGCCATGCCCTTTCGTTTGACACCCATATTGAATGCAAACATCAAGGTTTTGTGGGAACCACATTTTGACCGATAACGCATTTATCGATAAATACATCGCAATAGCAAGAGGTTCAAATGAAAGCTGTGGCCATGCCATTTCCTTTGACACACATATTAAACGCATACATCAAGGTTTAATGGGAACCACATTTTGACCGATAACTCATTTATCGATAAATATATCGATGTGGCCATGCCTTTTCGTTTGACACACATATTAAACGCATACATCAAGGTTTAATGGGAACCACAGTTTGACCGATAACTCATTTATCGATAAATATATCGATGTGGCCATGTCCTTTCGTTTGACACCCATATTGAATGCATATATAGAGGTTTTATTTGAACTAAAATTTGACCGATAACTCATTTATCGATAAATATATCGAAATATCGAGAAGTGCAGATGAAAGCGGTGGCCATGCCCTTTCGTTTGATGCACATATTGAACGCATATATCAAGGTTTTATGATACATACAAAATTACCGCTAACTCATTTATCGATAAGTTATCGAAATATCGAAAAGTTCAGATGAAAGCTGTGGCCATGCCCTTTCGTTTGACACCCATATTGAATGCATATATAGAGGTTTTATTTTAACCACATTTTGACCGATAACGCATTTATGGATAAAATTATCGACATATCGAGAGGTTCAAATGATAGCTGTGGCCATGCCCTTTCCTTTGACACCCATATTGAATGCATATATAGAGGTTTTATTTGAACCAAATTTTGCCCGATAACTCATTTATCGATAAATATATCGAAATATCGGAAAGTTGAAATGAAAGCTGTGGCCATGGCCTTTCGTTTGACACCCATATTCAATGCATACATCAAGGTTTTGTGGGAACCACATTTTGACCGATAAGGCATTTATCGATAAATATATCGAAATATCCAGAGGTTCAAATGAAAGTTGTGGCCATGCCATTTCCTTTGACACCCATATTAAACGCATACATCAAGGTTTTGTGGGAACCACATTTTGACCGATAACTCATTTATCGATAAATATATCGATGTGGACATGCCCTTTCGTTTGACACCCATATGCAATGCATATATGGAGGTTTTATTTGAACCAAATTTTGGCCTATAACTCATTTATCGATAAATATATCGAAATATCGAGAAGTGCAGATGAAAGCTGTGGCTATGTTTGACGCACATATTGAAAGCATATATCAAGGTTTTATGATAACCACAATTTGACCGATAACTCATTTATCGATATATATATCGAAATATCGAAAAGTTCAAATAAAAGCTGTGGGCATGACCTTTCGTTTGACACCCATATTGAACGCATATATAGAGAATTTATTTGAACCACATTTTGACCGATAACTCATTTGTCGATAAATATATTGAAATACCGAAAAGTTGAAATGAAAGCTGTGGCCTTTCGTTTGCCACCCATATTGAATGCAAACATCAAGGTTTTGTGGGAACCACATTTTGACCGATAAAGCATTTATCGATAAATACATCGAAATATCAAGAGGTTCAACTGAAAGCTGTGGCCATGCCCTTTCCTTTGACACCCATATTAAACGCATACATAAAGGTTTTGTGGGAACCACATTTTGACCGATAACTCATTTATCGATAAATATATCGATGTGGACATGCCCTTTCGTTTGACACCCATATGCAATGCATATATGGAGGTTTTATTTGAACCAAATTTTGGCCGATAACTCATTTATCGATAAACATATCGAAATATCGAGAAGTGCAGATGAAAGCTGCGGCCATGTCCTTTCGTTTGACGCACATATTGAAAGCATATATCGAGGTTTTGTAGGAACCACAAATTGACCGAAAAGTCATTTATCGACAAATATATCAAAATACCGAAAAGTTGAAATGAAAGCTGTGGCCCTGACCTTTCGGTTGACACCCATATTGAACGCATATGTAGAGAATTTATTTGAACCACATTTTGACCGATAACTCATTTGTCGATAAATATATTGAAATACCGGAAAGTCGAAATGAAACCTGTGGCCATGACTTTTCGTTTGACACCCATATTGAACCCATATATAGAGAATCTATTTGAACCACATTTTGACCGATAACTCATTTGTCGATAAATATATTGAAATACCGAAAAGTTGAAGTGAAAGCTGTGGCCATGACCTTTCGGTTGACACACATATTGAACGCATATATCAAGGTTTTATGGGAACCACAAATTGACCGAAAAGTCATTTATCGACAAATATATCAAGATACCGAAAAGTTGAAATGAAAGCTGTGGCCATGACCTTTCGTTTGACATCCGTATTGAACGCATACATAGAGAATCTATTTGAACCACATTTTGACCGATAACTCATTTATCGATAAATATATCGATGTGGCCATGTCCTTTCGTTTGACACCCATATTGAATGCATATATAGAGGTTTTATTTTAACCACATTTTGACCGATAACGCATTTATGGATAAAATTATCGACATATCGAGAGGTTCAAATGATAGCTGTGGCCATGCCCTTTCCTTTGACACCCATATTGAATGCATATATAGAGGTTTTATTTGAACCAAATTTTGCCCGATAACTCATTTGTCGATAAATATATCGAAATATCGGAAAGTTGAAATGAAAGCTGTGGCCATGGCCTTTCGTTTGACACCCATATTGAATGCATACATCAAGGTTTTGTGGGAACCACATTTTGACCGATAAGGCATTTATCGATAAATATATCGAAATATCCAGAGGTTCAAATGAAAGCTGTGGCCATGCCATTTCCTTTGACAACCATATTAAACGCATACATCAAGGTTTTGTGGGAACCACATTTTGACCGATAACTCATTTATCGATAAATATATCGATGTGGACATGCCCTTTCGTTTGACACCCATATGCGATGCATATATGGAGGTTTCATTTGAACCAAATTTTGGCCTATAACTCATTTATCGGTAAATATATCGAAATATCGAGAAGTGCAGATGAAAGCTGTGTCTATGCCCTTTCGTTTGACGCACATATTGAAAGCATATATCAAGGTTTTATGATAACCACAATTTGACCGATAACTCATTTATCGATATATATATCGAAATATCGAAAAGTTCAAATAAAAGCTGTGGCCATGACCTTTCGTTTGACACCCATATTGAAAGCATAAATCAAGGTTTTATGGGAATCAAATTTTGACCGATAACTCATTCATCGATAAATATATCAAGATATCGAAAAGTTCATATGAAAGCTGTGGTAATGCCCTTTCCTTTGACACCCATATTAAACGCATACATCAAGGTTTTGTGGGAACCACATTTTGACCGATAACTCATTTATCGATAAATATATCGATGTGGACATGCCCTTTCCTCTGACACCCATATGCAATGCATATATAGAGGTTTTATTTGTACCAAATTTTGGCCGATAACTCATTTATCGATAAATATATCGAAATAGCGAGAAGTGCAGATGAAAGCTGTGGCCATGCCCTTTCGTTTGACGCACATATTGAAAGCATATATCAAGGTTTTATAGGAACCACAAATTGACCGAAAAGTCATTTATCGACAAATATATCAAAATACCGAAACGTTGAAATGAAAGCTGTGGCCATGACCTTTCGTTTGACACCCATATTGAACGCATATATAGAGAATTTATTTGAACCACATTTTGACCGATAACTCATTTGTCGATAAATATATTGAAATACCGAAAAGTTGAAATGAAAGCTGTGGCCTTTCGTTTGCCACCCATATTGAATGCAAACATCAAGGTTTTGTGGGAACCACATTTTGACCGATAACGCATTTATCGATAAATACATCGAAATATCAAGAGGTTCAACTGAAAGCTGTGGCCATGCCCTTTCCTTTGACACCCATATTAAACGCATACATCAAGGTTTTGTGGGAACCACATTTTGACCGATAACTCATTTATCGATAAATATATCGATGTGGACATGCCCTTTCGTTTGACACCCATATGCAATGCATATATGGAGGTTTTATTTGAACCAAATTTTGGCCGATAACTCATTTATCGATAAACATATCGAAATATCGAGAAGTGCAGATGAAAGCTGTGGCCATGTCCTTTCGTTTGACGCACATATTGAAAGCATATATCGAGGTTTTGTAGGAACCACAAATTGACCGAAAAGTCATTTATCGACAAATATATCAAAATACCGAAAAGTTGAAATGAAAGCTGTGGCCCTGACCTTTCGGTTGACACCCATATTGAACGCATATGTAGAGAATTTATTTGAACCACATTTTGACCGATAACTCATTTGTCGATAAATATATTGAAATACCGGAAAGTCGAAATGAAACCTGTGGCCATGACTTTTCGTTTGACACCCATATTGAACCCATATATAGAGAATCTATTTGAACCACATTTTGACCGATAACTCATTTGTCGATAAATATATTGAAATACCGAAAAGTTGAAGTGAAAGCTGTGGCCATGACCTTTCGGTTGACACACATATTGAACGCATATATCAAGGTTTTATGGAAACCACAAATTGACCGAAAAGTCATTTATCGACAAATATATCAAGATACCGAAAAGTTGAAATGAAAGCTGTGGCCATGACCTTTCGTTTGACATCCGTATTGAACGCATACATAGAGAATCTATTTGAACCACATTTTGACCGATAACTCATTTATCGATAAATATATCGATGTGGCCATGTCCTTTCGTTTGACACCCATATTGAATGCATATATAGAGGTTTTATTTGAACCAAATTTTGGCCGATAACTCATTTATCGATAAATATATCGAAATATCGAGAAGTGCAGATGAAAGCGGTGGCCATGCCCTTTCGTTTGATGCACATATTGAACGCATATATCAAGGTTTTATGATAACCACAAATTTACCGCTAACTAACTTCTCGATAAGTTATCGAAATATCGAAAAGTTCAGATGAAAGCTGTGGCCATGCCCTTTCGTTTGACACCCATATCGAACGCATATATCCAGGTTTTATGGGAACCACATTGTGACCGATAACTCATTTGCCGATAAATATGTATCGAAATAGCAAGAGGTTCAAATGAAAGCTGTGGCCATGCCATTTCCTTTGACACACATATTAACCCACATTGTGACCGATAACTCATTTGCCGATAAATATGTATCGAAATAGCAAGAGGTTCAAATGAAAGCTGTGGCCATGCCATTTCCTTTGACACACATATTAAACGCATACATCAAGGTTTAATGGGAACCAAATTTTGACCGATAACTCATTTATCGATAAATATATCGAAATATCGAGAAGTGCAGATGAAAGCGGTGGCCATGCCCTTTCGTTTGATGCACATATTGAACGCATATATCAAGGGTTTATGATAACCACAAATTTACCGATAACTCATTTATCGATAAGTTATCGAAATATCGAAAATTTCAGATGAAAGCTGTGGCCATGCTCTTTCGTTTGACGCCCATATTGAATGTATATATAGAGGTTTTATTTTAACCACATTTTGACCGATAACTCATTTACCGATAAATATATCGAAATATCGAAAAGTTTAAATGAAAGCTGTGGCCATGGCCTTTCGTTTGACACCCATATTGAATGCATACATCAAGGTTTTGTGGGAACCACATTTTGACCGATAACTCATTTATCGATAAATATATCGAAATATCGAGACGTTGAGATGAAAGCTGTGGCCATGACTTTTCGTTTGACACCCATATTGAACCCATATATAGAGAATCTATTTGAACCACATTTTGACCGATAACTCATTTGTCGATAAATATATTGAAATACCGAAAAGTTGAAATGAAAGCTGTGGCCATGACCCTTCGGTTGACACATATATTGAACGCATATATCAAGGGTTTATGGGCACCACAAATTGACCGAAAAGTCATTTATCGACAAATATATCAAGATACCGAAAAGTTGAAATGAAAGCTGTGGCCATGACCTTTCGTTTGACATCCGTATTGAACGCATACATAGAGAATCTATTTGAACCACATTTTGACCGATAACTCATTTATCGATAAATATATGGATGTGGCCATGTCCTTTCGTTTGACACCCATATTGAATGCATATATAGAGGTTTTATTTGAACCAAATTTTGGCCGATAACTCATTTATCGATAAATATATCGAAATAGCGATAAGTGCAGATGAAAGCTGTGACCATGACCTTTCGTTTGACACCCATAGTGAACGCATATATAGAGAATTTATTTGAACCAAATTTTGACCGATAACTCATTTATCGATAAATATACCGCATAACGCAGATAACGCATTTATCGATAAATATATCGAAATATCGAAAAGTTCAAATGAAAGCTGTGGCCATGCCCTTTGCTTCGACACCCATATTAAACGCATACATAAAGGTTTTGTGGGAAACACATTTTGACCGATAACGCATTTATCGATAAATATATCGACATATCGAGAGGTACAAATGAAAGCTGTGGCCATGCCCTTTCCTTTGACACCCATATTGAGTGCATATATATAGCTTTTATTTGAACCACATTTTGACCGATAACTCATTTATCGATAAATATATCGAAATATCGAAAAGTTTAAATGAAAGCTGTGGCCATGCCCTTTCCTTTGACAGCCATATTGAACGCATATATTAAGGTTTTATGATAACCAAATTTTGACCGATAACTCATTTATCGATAAGTTATCGAAATATCGAAAAGTTCAGATGAAAGCTGTGGCCATGCCCTTTCGTTTGACACCCATATCGAACGGATATATCCAGGTTTTATGGGAACCACATTGTGACCGATAACTCATTTGCCGATAAATATGTATCGAAATAGCAAGAGGTTCAAATGAAAGCTGTGGCCATGCCATTTCCTTTGACACCCATATTAAACGCATACATCAAGGTTTAATGGGAACCACATTTTGACCGATAACTCATTTATCGATAAATATATCGATGTGGCCATGTCCTTTCGTTTGACACCCATATTGAATGCATATATAGAGGTTTTATTTTAACCAAATTTTGACCGACAACTCATTTATCGATAAGTTATCGAAATATCGAAAAGTTCAGATGAAAGCTGTTGCCATGCCCTTTCGTTTGACACCCATATCGAACGCATATATCCAGGTTTTATGGGAACCACATTGTGACCGATAACTCATTTGCCGATAAATATATATCGAAATATCAAGAGGTTCAAATGAAAGCTGTGGCCATGCCCTTTCCTTTGACACCCATATTAAACGCATACATCAAGGTTTAATGGGAACCACATTTTGACCGATAACTCATTTATCGATAAATATATCGATGTGGCCATGTCCTTTCGTTTGACACCCATATTGAATGCATATATAGAGGTTTTATTTTAACTAAATTTTTACCGATAACTCATTTATCGATAAATATATCGAAATATCGAGAAGTGCAGATGAAAGCGGTGGCCATGCCCTTTCGTTTGATGCACATATTGAACGCATATATCAAGGGTTTATGATAACCACAAATTTACCGATAACTCATTTATCGATAAGTTATCGAAATATCGAATATTTCAGATGAAACCTGTGGCCATGCTCTTTCGTTTGACACCCATATTGAATGCATATATAGAGGTTTTATTTTAACCACATTTTGACCGATAACTCATTTACCGATAAATATATCGAAATATCGAAAAGTTTAAATGAAAGCTGTGGTCATGGCCTTTCGTTTGCCACCCATATTGTATGCATAAATCAAGGTTTTGCGGGAACCACATTTTGACCGATAACGCATTTATGGATAAAATTATCGACATATCGAGAGGTTCAAATGATAGCTGTGGCCATGCCCTTTCCTTTGACACCCATATTGAATGCATATATAGAGGTTTTATTTGAACCAAATTTTGCCCGATAACTCATTTGTCGATAAATATATCGAAATATCGGAAAGTTTAAATGAAAGCTGTGGCCATGGCCTTTCGTTTGACACCCATATTGAATGCATACATCAAGGTTTTGTGGGAACCACATTTTGACCGATCTCTCTATCTCTATGGCGCGATATACAACAGGTATATCATCATAAACCTCCTAAGAGATTTTTGCGCCAAGCTTCTCTTCCAATTTGTGGTGTGCCGATTTGAATTTTCCTTACAAATTGGTGGGACCTACAGTTTTTTGCCGACTCCGAACGGCATCTATAAAGGAGACGAATTTTTGCTGAGAAACCTGTCATGGCAGAAATACACTCGGAGAGTTTGCCAAACCACTGCCGAGGGGCGACCCCGTTTTGAAAAACTTTTTTCAAATCACTTTTGATGTTACCTGTACCAGGGCTCGAACCATGGACCTTCGGTGTGGTAGGCCGGCAAATCTACCTTCACACCACGGCGGCCGCTAAGCCGTTTATCGCTAAATATATCGAAATATCCAGAGGTTCAAATGAAAGCTGTGGCCATGCCTTTTCCTTTGACACCCATATTAAACGCATACATCAAGGTTTTGTGGGAACCACATTTTGACCGATAACTCATTTATCGATAAATATATCGATGTGGATATGCCCTTTCGTTTGACACCCATATTGAATGCATATATAGAGGTTTTATTTTAACCAAATTTTGACCGATTATCGATAAATATATCGAAATATCGAGAAGTGCAGATGAAAGCGGTGGCCATGCCCTTTCGTTTGATGCACATATTGAACGCATATATCAAGGTTTTATGATAACCACAAATTTACCGATAACTCATTTATCGATAAGTTATTGAAATATCGAAAAGTTCAGATGAAAGCTGTGGCCATGCCCTTTCGTTTGACACCCATATTGAATGCATATATAGAGGTTTTATTTTAACCACATTTTGACCGATAACGCATTTATGGATAAAATTATCGACATATCGAGAGGTTCAAATGATAGCTGTGGCCATGCCCTTTCCTTTGACACCCATATTGAATGCATATATAGAGGTTTTATTTGAACCAAATTTTGGCCGATAACTCATTTATCGATAAACATATCGAAATATCGATGAAAGCTGTGGCCATGCCACTTCCTTTGACACACATATTAAACGCATACATCAAGGTTTAATGGGAACCACATTTTGACCGATAACTCATTTATCGATAAATATATCGATGTGGCCGTGTCCTTTCGTTTGACACCCATATTGAATGCATATATAGAGGTTTTATTTTAACCAAATTTTGACCGATTATCGATAAATATATCGAAATATCGAGAAGTGCAGATGAAAGCGGTGGCCATGCCCTTTCGTTTGATGCACATATTGAACGCATATATCAAGGTTTTATGATAACCACAAATTTACCGATAACTCATTTATCGATAAGTTATTGAAATATCGAAAAGTTCAGATGAAAGCTGTGGCCATGCCCTTTCGTTTGACACCCATATTGAATGCATATATAGAGGTTTTATTTTAACCACATTTTGACCGATAACTCATTTACCGATAAATATATAGAAATATCGAAAAGTTTAAATGAAAGCTGTGGTCATGGACACCATGGCCTTTCGTTTGACACCCATATTGAATGCATACATCAAGGTTTTGTGGGAACCACATTTTGACCGATAAGCCATTTATCGATAAATATATCGAAATATCCAGAGGTTCAAATGAAAGCTGTGGCCATGCCCTTTCCTTTGACACCCATATTGAATGCATATATAAAGGTTTTATTTGAACCAAATTTTGACCGATAACTCATTTATCGATAAATATATCGCATAACGCAGATATATATCGAAATATCGAAAAGTTCAGATGAAAGCTGTGCCCATGCCTCTTCGTTTGACACCCATATTGAACGCATATATCCAGGTTTTATGGGAACCACATTTTGACCGATAACTCATTTGTCGATAAATATATTGAAATATCGAAAAATTCAAATGAAAGCTGTGGCCTTTCGTTTGCCACCCATATTGAATGCAAACATCAAGGTTTTGTGGGAACCACATTTTGACCGATAGCGCATTTATCGATAAATACATCGAAATATCAAGAGGTTCAAATGAAAGCTGTGGCCATGCCCTTTCCTTTGACACCCATATTAAACGCATACATCAAGGTTTTGTGGGAACCACATTTTGACCGATAACTCATTTATCGATAAATATATCGATGTGGACATGCCCTTTCCTTTGACACCCATATGCAATGCATATATAGAGGTTTTATTTGAACCAACTTTTGGCCGATAACTCATTTATCGATAAATATATCGAAATACCGAGAAGTGCAGATGAAAGCTGTGGCCATGCCCTTTCGTTTGACGCACATATTGAAAGCATATATCAAGGTTTTATGATAACCACAATTTGACCGATAACTCATTTATCGATATATATATCGAAATATCGAAAAGTTCAAATAAAAGCTGTGGCCATGACCTTTCGTTTGACACCCATATTGAAAGCATAAATCAAGGTTTTATGGGAATAAAATTTTGACCGATAACTCATTCATCGATAAATATATCAAAATATCGAAAAATTCATATGAAAGCTGTGGTAATGCCCTTTCCTTTGACACCCATATTAAACGCATACATCAAGGTTTTGTGGGAACCACATTTTGTCCGATAACTCATTTATCGATAAATATATCGATGTGGACATGCCCTTTCGTTTGACACCCATATGCAATGCATATATGGAGGTTTTATTTGAACCAACTTTTGGCCGATAACTCATTTATCGATAAATATATTGAAATACCGAAAAGTTGAAATGAAAGCTGTGGCCATGACCTTTCGTTTGACACCCATATTGAACGCATATATAGAGAATTTATTTGAACCACATTTTGACCGATAACTCATTTGTCGATAAATATATTGAAATACCGAAAAGTTGAAATGAAAGCTGTGGCCATGACCTTTCGGTTGACACACATATTGAACGCATATATCAAGGTGTTATGGGCACCACAAATTGACCGAAAAGTCATTTATCGACAAATATATCAAAATACCGAAAAGTTGAAATGAAAGCTGTGGCCATGACCTTTCGTTTGACACCCATATTGAACGCATATATAGAGAATTTATTTGAACCACATTTTGACCGATAACTCATTTGTCGATAAATATATTGAAATACCGAAAAGTTGAAATGAAAGCTGTGGCATTACCTTTCGGTTGACACACATATTGAACCCATATATAGAGAATCTATTTGAACCACATTTTGACCGATAACTCATTTGTCGATAAATATATTGAAATACCGAAAAGTTGAAGTGAAAGCTGTCGCCATGACCTTTCGTTTGACACCCATATTGAACGCATATATAGAGAATTTATTTGAACCACATTTTGACCGATAACTCATTTGTCGATAAATATATTGAAATACCGAAAAGTTGAAATAAAAGCTGTGGCATTACCTTTCGGTGGACACACATATTGAACCCATATATAGAGAATCTATTTGAACCACATTTTGACCGATAACTCATTTGTCGATAAATATATTGAAATATCGAAAAGTTGAAATGAAAGCTGTGGCCATGACCTTTCGGTTGACACACATATTGAACGCATATATCAAGGTGTTATGGGCACCACAAATTGACCGAAAAGTCATTTATCGACAAATATATCAAAATACCGAAAAGTTGAAATGAAAGCTGTGGCCATGACCTTTCGTTTGACACCCATATTGAACGCATATATAGAGAATTTATTTGAACCACATTTTGACCGATAACTCATTTGTCGATAAATATATTGAAATACCGAAAAGTTGAAATAAAAGCTGTGGCATTACCTTTCGGTGGACACACATATTGAACCCATATATAGAGAATCTATTTGAACCACATTTTGACCGATAACTCATTTGTCGATAAATATATCAAAATACCGAAAAGTTGAAATGAAAGCTGTGGCCATGACCTTTCGTTTGACACCCATATTGAATGCATATATAGAGGTTTTATTTTAACCACATTTTGACCGATAACTCATTTATCGATAAATATATCGATGTGGCCATGTCCTTTCGTTTGACACCCATATTGAATGCATATATAGAGGTTTTATTTTAACTAAATTTTGACCGATAACTCATTTATCGATAAATATATCGAAATATCGAGAAGTGCAGATGAAAGCGGTGGCCATGCCCTTTCGTTTGATGCACATATTGAACGCATATATCAAGGGTTTATGATAACCACAAATTTACCGATAACTCATTTATCGATAAGTTATCGAAATATCGAATATTTCAGATGAAACCTGTGGCCATGCTCTTTCGTTTGACACCCATATTGAATGCATATATAGAGGTTTTATTTTAACCACATTTTGACCGATAACTCATTTACCGATAAATATATCGAAATATCGAAAAGTTTAAATGAAAGCTGTGGTCATGGCCTTTCGTTTGACACCCATATTGTATGCATAAATCAAGGTTTTGCGGGAACCACATTTTGACCGATAACGCATTTATGGATAAAATTATCGACATATCGAGAGGTTCAAATGATAGCTGTGGCCATGCCCTTTTCTTTGACACCCATATTGAATGCATATATAGAGGTTTTATTTGAACCAAATTTTGCCCGATAACTCATTTGTCGATAAATATATCGAAATATCGGAAAGTTTAAATGAAAGCTGTGGCCATGGCCTTTCGTTTGACACCCATATTGAATGCATACATCAAGGTTTTGTGGGAACCGCATTTTGACCGATCTCTCTATCTCTATGGCGCGATATACAACAGGTATATCATCATAAACCTCCTAAGAGATTTTTGCGCCAAGCTTCTCTTCCAATTTGTGGTGTGCCGATTTGAATTTTCCCTACAAATTGGTGGGACCTTAAGTTTTTTGCCGACTCCGAACGGCATCTACAAAGGAGACGAATTTTTGCTGAGAAGCCTGTCATGGCAGAAATACACTCGGAGAGTTTGCCAAACCACTGCCGAGGGGCGACCCCGTGTTGAAAAACTTTTTTCAAATCACTTTTGATGTTACCTGTACCAGGGCTCGAACCATGGACCTTCGGTGTGGTAGGCCGGCAAATCTACCTTCACACCACGGCGGCCGCTAAGCCGTTTATCGATAAATATATCGAAATATCCAGAGGTTCAAATGAAAGCTGTGGCCATGCCTTTTCCTTTGACACCCATATTAAACGCATACATCAAGGTTTTGTGGGAACCACATTTTGACCGATAACTCATTTATCGATAAATATATCGATGTGGACATGCCCTTTCGTTTGACACCCATATGCAATGCATATATGGAGGTTTTATTTGAACCAAATTTTGGCCGATAACTCATTTATCGATAAACGTATCGAAATATCGAGAACTGCAGATGAAAGCTGTGTCTATGCCCTTTCGTTTGACGCACATATTGAAAGCATATATCAAGGTTTTATGATAACCACAATTTTACCGATAACTCATTTATCGATATATATATCGAAATATCGAAATGTTCAAATAAAAGCTGTGGCCATGACCTTTCGCTTGACACCCATATTGAAAGCATAAATCAAGGTTTTATGGGAATCAAATTTTGACCGATAACTCATTCATCGATAAATATATCAAAATATCGAAAAGTTTAAATGAAAGCTGTGGCCCTGCCCTTTCCTTTGACAGCCATATTGAACGCATATATTAAGGTTTTATGATAACCAAATGTTGACTGATAACTCATTTATCGATAAGTTATCGAAATATCGAAAAGTTCAGATGAAAGCTGTGGCCATGCCCTTTCGTTTGACACCCATATCGAACGCATATATCCAGGATTTATGGGAACCACATTTTGACCGATAACTCATTTGCCGATAAATATATATCGAAATAGCAAGAGGTTCAAATGAAAGCTGTGGCCATGCCATTTCCTTTGACACACATATTAAACGCATACATCAAGGTTTAATGGGAACCACATTTTGACCGATAACTCATTTATCGATAAATATATCGATGTGGCCGTGTCCTTTCGTTTGACACCCATATTGAATGCATATATAGAGGTTTTATTTTAACCAAATTTTGACCGATAACGCATTTATCGATAAATATATCGAAATATCGAGAAGTGCAGATGAAAGCGGTGGCCATGCCCTTTCGTTTGATGCACATATTGAACGCATATATCAAGGTTTTATGATAACCACAAATTTACCGATAACTCATTTATCGATAAGTTATTGAAATATCGAAAAGTTCAGATGAAAGCTGTGGTCATGGCCTTTCGTTTGACACCCATATTGTATGCATAAATCAAGGTTTTGTGGGAACCACATTTTGACCGATAACGCATTTATGGATAAAATTATCGACATATCTAGAGGTTCAAATGATAGCTGTGGCCATGCCCTTTCCTTTGACACCCATATTGAATGCATATATAGAGGTTTTATTTGAACCAAATTTTGCCCGATAACTCATTTGTCGACAAATATATCGAAATATCGGAAAGTTTAAATGAAAGCTGTGGCCATGGCCTTTCGTTTGACACCCATATTGAATGCATACATCAAGGTTTTGTGGGAACCACATTTTGACCGATAAGGCATTTATCGATAAATATATCGAAATATCCAGAGGTTCAAATGAAAGCTGTGGCTATGCCCTTTCCTTTGACACCCATATTGAATGCATATATAAAGGTTTTATTTGAACCAAATTTTGACCGATAACTCATTTATCGATAAATATATCGCATAACGCAGATATATATCGAAATATCGAAAAGTTCAGATGAAAGCTGTGGCCATGCCTCTTCGTTTGACACCCATATTGAACGCATATATCCAGGTTTTATGGGAACCACATTTTGACCGATAACTCATTTGTGGATAAATATATTGAAATATCGAAAAATTCAAATGAAAGCTGTGGCCTTTCGTTTGCCACCCATAATGAATGCAAACATCAAGGTTTTGTGGGAACCACATTTTGACCGATAGCGCATTTATCGATAAATACATCGAAATATCAAGAGGTTCAAATGAAAGCTGTGGCCATGCCCTTTCCTTTGACACCCATATTAAACGCATACATCAAGGTTTTGTGGGAACCACATTTTGACCGATAACTCATTTATCGATAAATATATCGATGTGGACATGCCCTTTCCTTTGACACCCATATGCAATGCATATATAGAGGTTTTATTTGAACCAACTTTTGGCCGATAACTCATTTGTCGATAAATATATCGAAATACCGAGAAGTGCAGATGAAAGCTGTGGCCATGCCCTTTCGTTTGACGCACATATTGAAAGCATATATCAAGGTTTTATGATAACCACAATTTGACCGATAACTCATTTATCGATATATATATCGAAATATCGAAAAGTTCAAATAAAAGCTGTGGCCATGACCTTTCGTTTGACACCCATATTGAAAGCATAAATCAAGGTTTTATGGGAATCAAATTTTGACCGATAACTCATTCATCGATAAATATATCAAAATATCGAAAAATTCATATGAAAGCTGTGGTAATGCCCTTTCCTTTGACACCCATATTAAACGCATACATCAAGGTTTTGTGGGAACCACATTTTGTCCGATAGCTCATTTATCGATAAATATATCGATGTGGACATGCCCTTTCGTTTGACACCCATATGCAATGCATATATGGAGGTTTTATTTGAACCAACTTTTGGCCGATAACTCATTTATCGATAAATATATTGAAATACCGAAAAGTTGAAATGAAAGCTGTGGCCATGACCTTTCGTTTGACACCCATATTGAACGCATATATAGAGAATTTATTTGAACCACATTTTGACCGATAACTCATTTGTCGATAAATATATTGAAATACCGAAAAGTTCAAATGAAAGCTGTGGCCATGACCTTTCGGTTGACACACATATTGAACGCATATATCAAGGTGTTATGGGCACCACAAATTGACCGAAAAGTCATTTATCGACAAATATATCAAAATACCGAAAAGTTGAAATGAAAGCTGTGGCCATGACCTTTCGTTTGACACCCATATTGAACGCATATATAGAGAATTTATTTGAACCACATTTTGACCGATAACTCATTTGTCGATAAATATATTGAAATACCGAAAAGTTGAAATGAAAGCTGTGGCATTACCTTTCGGTTGACACACATATTGAACCCATATATAGAGAATCTATTTGAACCACATTTTGACCGATAACTCATTTGTCGATAAATATATTGAAATACCGAAAAGCTGAAGTGAAAGCTGTGGCCATGACCTTTCGTTTGACACCCATATTGAACGCATATATAGAGAATTTATTTGAACCACATTTTGACCGATAACTCATTTGTCGATAAATATATTGAAATACCGAAAAGTTGAAATAAAAGCTGTGGCATTACCTTTCGGTGGACACACATATTGAACCCATATATAGAGAATCTATTTGAACCACATTTCGACCGATAACTCATTTGTCGATAAATATATTGAAATATCGAAAAGTTGAAATTAAAGCTGTGGCCATGACCTTTCGGTTGACACACATATTGAACTCATATATCAAGGTGTTATGGGCACCACAAATTGACCGAAAAGTCATTTATCGACAAATATATCAAAATACCGAAAAGTTGAAATGAAAGCTGTGGCCATGACCTTTCGTTTGACACCCATATTGAACGCATATATAGAGAATTTATTTGAACCACATTTTGACCGATAACTCATTTGTCGATAAATATATTGAAATACCGAAAAGTTGAAATAAAAGCTGTGGCATTACCTTTCGGTGGACACACATATTGAACCCATATATAGAGAATCTATTTGAACCACATTTTGACCGATAACTCATTTGTCGATAAATATATCAAAATACCGAAAAGTTGAAATGAAAGCTGTGGCCATGACCTTTCGTTTGACACCCATATTGAACGCATATATAGAGAATTTATTTGAACCACATTTTGACCGATAACTCATTTGTCGATAAATATATTGAAATACCGAAAAGTTGAAATAAAAGCTGTGGCATTACCTTTCGGTGGACACACATATTGAACCCATATATAGAGAATCTATTTGAACCACATTTTGACCGATAACTCATTTGTCGATAAATATATTGAAATATCGAAAAGTTGAAATGAAAGCTGTGGCCATGACCTTTCGGTTGACACACATATTGAACGCATATATCAAGGTTTTATGGGCACCACAAATTGACCGAAAAGTCATTTATCGACAAATATATCAAAATACCGAAAAGTTGAAATGAAAGCTGTGGCCATGACCTTTCGTTTGACACCCATATTGAACGCATATATAGAGAATTTATTTGAACCACATTTTGACCGATAACTCATTTGTCGATAAATATATTGAAATACCGAAAAGTTGAAATGAAAGCTGTGGCATTACCTTTCGGTTGACACACATATTGAACCCATATATAAAGAATCTATTTGAACCACATTTTGACCGATAACTCATTTGTCGATAAATATATTGAAGTACTGAAAAGTTGAAATGAAAGCTGTGGCCATGACCTTTCGTTTGACACCCATATTGAACGCATATATAGTGAATTTATTTGAACCACATTTTGACCGATAACTCATTTGTCGATAAATATATTGAAATACCGAAAAGTTGAAATGAAAGCTGTGGCCATGACTTTTCGGTTGACACACATATTGAACGCATATATCAAGGTTTTATGGGCACCACAAATTGACCGAAAAGTCATTTATCGACAAATATATCAAAATACCGAAAAGTTGAAATGAAAGCTGTGGCCATGACCTTTCGTTTGACATCCGTATTGAACGCATACATAGAGAATCTATTTGAACCACATTTTGACCGATAACTCATTTATCGATAAATATATCGATGTGGCCATGTCGTTTCGTTTGACACCCATATTGAATGCATATATGGAGGTTTTATTTGAACCAAATTTTGACAGATAACTCATTTATCGATAAATATATCGAAATATCGAGAAGTGCAGATGAAAGCGGTGGCCATGCCCTTTCGTTTGATGCACATATTGAACGCATATATCAAGGGTTTATGATAGCCACAAATTTACCGATATCTCATTTATCGATAAGTTATCGAAATATCGCAAATTTCAGATGAAAGCTGTGGCCATGACCTTTCGGTTGACACACATATTGAACGCATATATCAAGGTTTTATGGGCACCACAAATTGACCGAAAAGTCATTTATCGACAAATATATAAAAATACCGAAAAGTTGAAATGAAAGCTGTGGCCATGACCTTTCGTTTGACATCCGTATTGAACGCATACATAGAGAATCTATTTGAACCACATTTTGACCGATAACTCATTTATCGATAAATATATCGATGTGGCCATGCCCTTTCGTTTGTCACCCATATTGAATGCATATATAGAGGTTTTATTTTAACCACATTTTGACCGATAACTCATTTATCGATAAATATATCGAAAAGTTTAAATGAAAGCTGTGGCCATGGCCTTTCGTTTGACACCCATACAGGGTGGCTGATGAAAGCCGCTACCAAAAAAAAATTAAATAACTTTTTTTCTCTTTAATGAATCTGGTTAATTTTTTTTTATTTTGCAGATTGACTTTTACGTTTAACAAAAATGGATAACTGGGACACTGAAACAAGAATTTGGATTATCCGCCGCTATCACGCACTGGAGTCCGTAGTTTCGGTTCAAAGAGAGTATAGGCGCACGTTTGGCGGCAATCCTCCGAGCAGATGGACCATAATAAGACTTGTAAACAATTTTGCCGAGCATGGGACAGTCAACAGAAGACCTTACCATCGAAACCCTTCAGTTCGAACGGAGGAAACAATCGCTGCTGTAGCTGCTGCCATACAAAACAATCCACGTGTTTCGACAAGAAGCTTATCTGCTCAAATGGGTTTAAGCAGACAGTCATTACAGTCAATTATGCACAAAGATTTGGACTTATTCCCATATAAAATTCAAATGGCCAACAAACTGAACGCTGCAGACTTGCCGATTCGCTTGGAATTTTGCCAGAAGATGCTTCAAATGGTGGAAGAGGATGGAAACATGTTGAACTGTCTTTTCATGTCTGACGAGGCCCATTTCGATTTAAACGGCAACAAACAAACAAAATTGTCGAATATGGAGTGCTTCCAACCCACAGATACTCCATGAGACGGAATTGCATCCACTTCGTGTCACAGTGTGGTGTGCAGTTTCATCACGCTGCATTGTCGGGCCCTACTTCTTCGAAGAAAACGGTCACACCGTTACGGTTACTGGAGACCGTTACTTGAGCATGTTGAGAGAGTTTTTCTATCCAGAATTACGCCCGAATGAGAATTTCTTTCAACTCTGTGTGGTTTCAGCAAGATGGTGCAGCTCCTCATATAGCCCAACCTGTTATGACAGAATTGCGACGAAAATTTCCCAATAAGCTGATGTCCAGAAACTCCACATTCCGTTGGCCACGCAGGTCGCCTGACCTTACTGCACCTGACTTTTTCTTGTGGGGTTATTGCAAACAGGAAGTCTTCAAAGCAAAACCAACAAATTTGAATGAACTAAGGCAATCCATTCGAGAAACAATTGCGGCTATTCCTGTCTCAACTCTCCAAGCAGTAATGAACAACTTTTTGGTAAGATGCCGCACATGCATCGACGAGCAGGGGGGGCATTTAAATTCCATTATTTTTAAAACTAATTAAGCTATATTTAATCAAATTTAATGAGCTTTAACATGAATAAAAGAAAAATGAATTCCATACACTGAAAAAAAAATTATTTGAGTTTCTTAATGTAGCAAAATTCATCAGCCACCCTGTATTTTATGCATACATCAAGGTTTTGTGGGAACCACATTTTGACCGATAACGCATTTATGGATAAAATTATGGACATATCGAGAGGTTCAAATGATAGCTGTGGCCATGCCCTTTCCTTTGACACCCATATTGAATGCATATATAGAGGTTTTACTTGAACCAAATTTTGCCCGATAACTCATTTGTCGATAAATATATTGAAATACCGAAAAGTTGAAATGAAAGCTGTGGCCATGACCTTTCGGTTGACACACATATTGAACCCATATATAGAGAATCTATTTGAACCACATTTTGACCGATAACTCATTTGTCGATAAATATATTGAAATAAGGAAAAGTTGAAATGAAAGCTGTGGCCATGCCCTTTCCTTTGACACCCATATTGAATGCATATATAGAGGTTTTACTTGAACCAAATTTTGCCCGATAACTCATTTGTCGATAAATATATTGAAATACCGAAAATTTGAAATGAAAGCTGTGGCCATGACCTTTCGGTTGACACACATATTGAACCCATATATAGAGAATCTATTTGAACCACATTTTTACCGATAACTCATTTGTCGAAAAATATATTGAAATATAGAAAAGTTGAAATGAAATCTATGGCCATGACCTTTCGGTTGACACACATATTGAACCCATATATAGAGAATCTATTTGAACCACATTTTGACCGAAAAGTCATTTATCGACAAATATATCAAAATACCGAAAAGTTGAAATGAAAGCTGTGGCCATGACCTTTCGTTTGACACCCATATTGAACGCATATATAGAGAATTTATTTGAACCACATTTTGACCGATAACTCATTTGTCGATAAATATATTGAAATACCGAAAAGTTGAAATGAAAGCTGTGGCCGTGCCCTTTCGGTTGACACACATATTGAACCCATATATAGAGAATCTATTTGAACCACATTTTGACCGATAACTCATTTGTCGATAAATATATTGAAATACCGAAAAGTTGAAATGAAAGCTGTGGCCATGACTTTTCGTTTGACACCCATATTGAACGCATATATAGAGAATCTATTTGAACCACATTTTGACCGATAACTCATTTATCGACAAATATATCAAAATACCGAAAAGTTGAAATGAAAGCTGTGGCCATGACCTTTCGTTTGACACCCATATTGAACGCATATATAGAGAATTTATTTGAACCACTTTTTGACCGATAACTCATTTGTCGATAAATATATTGAAATACCGAAAAGTTGAAACGAAAGCTGTGGCCATGACCGTTCGGTTGACACACATATTGAACCCATATATAGAGAATCTATTTGAACCACATTTGGACCGATAAATCATTTGTCGATAAATATATTGAAATACCGAAAAGTTGAAATGAAAGCTGTGGCCATGCCCTTTCCTTTGACACCCATATTGAATGCATATAGAGAGGTTTTACTTGAACCAAATTTTGCCCGATAACTCATTTGTCGATAAATATATTGAAATACCGAAAAGTTGAAATGAAAGCTGTGGCCATGACCTTTCGGTTGACACACATATTGAACCCATATATAGAGAATCTATTTGAACCACATTTTTACCGATAACTCATTTGTCGAAAAATATATTGAAATACCGAAAAGTTGAAATGAAATCTGTGGCCATGACCTTTCGGTTGACACACATATTGAACCCATATATAGAGAATCTATTTGAACCACATTTTGACCGAAAAGTCATTTGTCGATAAATATATTGAAATACCGAAAAGTTGAAATGAAAGCTGTGGCCATGCCCTTTCCTTTGACACCCATATTGAATGCATATATAGAGGTTTTACTTGAACCAAATTTTGCCCGATAACTCATTTGTCGATAAATATATCAAAATACCGAAAAGTTGAAATGAAAGCTGTGGCCATGACCTTTCGTTTGACACCCATATTGAACGCATATATAGAGAATCTATTTGAACCACATTTTGACCGATAACTCATTTATCGATAAATATATCAAAATACCGAAAAGTTGAAATGAAAGCTGTGGCCATGACCTTTCGTTTGACACCCATATTGAACGCATATATAGAGAATTTATTTGAACCACTTTTTGACCGATAACTCATTTGTCGATAAATATATTGAAATACCGAAAAGTTGAAACGAAAGCTGTGGCCATGACCTTTCGGTTGACACACATATTGAACCCATATATAGAGAATCTATTTGAACCACATTTTGACCGATAACTCATTTATCGATAAATATATCAAAATACCGAAAAGTTGAAATGAAAGCTGTGGCCATGACCTTTCGTTTGACACCCATATTGAACGCATATATAGAGAATTTATTTGAACCACTTTTTGGCCGATAACTCATTTGTCGATAAATATATTGAAATATAGAAAAGTTGAAATGAAAGCTGTGGCCATGACCTTTCGGTTGACACACATATTGAACAAATATTTATATAGAGAATCTATTTGAACCACATTTTGACCGATAACTCATTTGTCGATAAATATATTGAAATACCGAAAAGTTGAAATGAAAGCTGTGGCCATGACCTTTCGGTTGACACACATATTGAACCCATATATAGAGAATCTATTTGAACCACATTTTGACCGAAAAGTCATTTATCGACAAATATATCAAAATACCGAAAATTTGAAATGAAAGCTGTGGCCATGACCTTTCGTTTGACACCCATATTGAACGCATATATAGAGAATTTATTTGAACCACATTTTGACCGATAACTCATTTGTCGATAAATATATTGAAATACAGAAAAGTTGAAATAAAAGCTGTGGCCATGACCTTTCGGTTGACACACATATTGAACCCATATATAGTGAATCTATTTGAACCACATTTTGACCGATAACTCATTTTTCGATAAATATATTGAAATACCGAAAAGTTGAAATGAAAGCTGTGGCCATGACCTTTCGGTTGACACACATATTGAACGCATATATCAAGGTTTTATGGGCACCACAAATTGACCGAAAAGTCATTTATCGATAAATATATTGAAATACCGAAAAGTTGAAATGAAAGCTGTGGCCATGACCTTTCGGTTGACACACATATTGAACAAATATATAGAGAATCTATTTGAACCACATTTTGACCGATAACTCATTTGTCGATAAATATATTGAAATACCGAAAAGTTGAAATGAAAGCTGTGGCCATGACCTTTCGGTTGACACACATTTTGACCGATAACATAGAGAATCTATTTGAACCACATTTTGACCGATAACTCATTTTTCGATAAATATATTGAAATACCGAAAAGCTGAAGTGAAAGCTGTGGCCATGACCTTTCGGTTGACAAACATATTGAACGCATATATCAAGGTTTTATGGGCACCACAAATTCACCGAAAAGTCATTTATCGATAAATATATTGAAATACCGAAAAGTTGAAATGAAAGCTGTGGCCATGACCTTTCGGTTGACACACATATTGAACGCATATATAGCGAATCTATTTGAACCACTTTTTGACCGATAACTCATTTGTCGATAAATATATTGAAATACCGAAAAGTTGAAATGAAAGCTGTGGCCATGACCTTTCGTTTGACACCCATATTGAACGCATATATAGAGAATCTATTTGAACCACATTTTGACCGATAACTCATTTGTCGATAAATATATTGAAATACCGAAAAGTTGAAATGAAAGCTGTGGCCATGACTTTTCGTTTGACACCCATATTGAACGCATATATAGAGAATCTATTTGAACCACATTTTGACCGATAACTCATTTATCGACAAATATATCAAAATACCGAAAAGTTGAAATGAAAGCTGTGGCCATGACCTTTCGTTTGACACCCATATTGAACGCATATATAGAGAATTTATTTGAACCACTTTTTGACCGATAACTCATTTGTCGATAAATATATTGAAATACCGAAAAGTTGAAATGAAAGCTGTGGCCATGACCTTTCGTTTGACACCCATATTGAACGCATATATAGAGAATCTATTTGAACCACATTTTGACCGATAACTCATTTATCGACAAATATATCAAAATACCGAAAAGTTGAAATGAAAGCTGTGGCCATGACCTTTCGTTTGACACCCATATTGAACGCATATATAGAGAATCTATTTGAACCACATTTTGACCGATAACTCATTTATCGACAAATATATCAAAATACCGAAAAGTTGAAATGAAAGCTGTGGCCATGACCTTTCGTTTGACACCCATATTGAACGCATATATAGAGAATCTATTTGAACCACATTTTGACCGATAACTCATTTATCGACAAATATATCAAAATACCGAAAAGTTGAAATGAAAGCTGTGGCCATGACCTTTCGTTTGACACCCATATTGAACGCATATATAGAGAATCTATTTGAACCACATTTTGACCGATAACTCATTTATCGACAAATATATCAAAATACCGAAAAGTTGAAATGAAAGCTGTGGCCATGACCTTTCGTTTGACACCCATATTGAACGCATATATAGAGAATCTATTTGAACCACATTTTGACCGATAACTCATTTATCGACAAATATATCAAAATACCGAAAAGTTGAAATGAAAGCTGTGGCCATGACCTTTCGTTTGACACCCATATTGAACGCATATATAGAGAATCTATTTGAACCACATTTTGACCGATAACTCATTTATCGACAAATATATCAAAATACCGAAAAGTTGAAATGAAAGCTGTGGCCATGACCTTTCGTTTGACACACATATTATACCCATATATAGAGAATCTATTTGAACCACATTTTGACCGAAAAGTCATTTATCGACAAATATATCAAAATACCGAAAAGTTGAAATGAAAGCTGTGGCCATGACCTTTCGTTTGACACCCATATTGAACGCATATATAGAGAATCTATTTGAACCACATTTTGACCGATAACTCATTTATCGACAAATATATCAAAATACCGAAAAGTTGAAATGAAAGCTGTGGCCATGACCTTTCGTTTGACGCCCATATTGAACGCATATATAGAGAATTTATTTGAACCACTTTTTGACCGATAACTCATTTGTCGATAAATATATTGAAATACCGAAAAGTTGAAATGAAAGCTGTGGCCATGACCTTTCGTTTGACGCCCATATTGAACGCATATATAGAGAATTTATTTGAACCACTTTTTGACCGATAACTCATTTATCGACAAATATATCAAAATACCGAAAAGTTGAAATGAAAGCTGTGGCCATGACCTTTCGTTTGACACACATATTATACCCATATATAGAGAATCTATTTGAACCACATTTTGACCGAAAAGTCATTTATCGACAAATATATCAAAATACCGAAAAGTTGAAATGAAAGCTGTGGCCATGACCTTTCGTTTGACGCCCATATTGAACGCATATATAGAGAATTTATTTGAACCACTTTTTGACCGATAACTCATTTATCGATAAATATATCAAAATACCGAAAAGTTGAAATGAAAGCTGTGGCCATGACCTTTCGTTTGACACCCATATTGAACGCATATATAGAGAATTTATTTGAACCACTTTTTGACCGATAACTCATTTGTCGATAAATATATTGAAATACCGAAAAGTTGAAACGAAAGCTGTGGCCATGACCTTTCGGTTGACACACATATTGAACCCATATATAGAGAATCTATTTGAACCACATTTTGACCGATAACTCATTTATCGATAAATATATCAAAATACCGAAAAGTTGAAATGAAAGCTGTGGCCATGACCTTTCGTTTGACGCCCATATTGAACGCATATATAGAGAATTTATTTGAACCACTTTTTGACCGATAACTCATTTATCGATAAATATATCAAAATACCGAAAAGTTGAAATGAAAGCTGTGGCCATGACCTTTCGTTTGACACCCATATTGAACGCATATATAGAGAATTTATTTGAACCACTTTTTGACCGATAACTCATTTGTCGATAAATATATTGAAATACCGAAAAGTTGAAACGAAAGCTGTGGCCATGACCTTTCGGTTGACACACATATTGAACCCATATATAGAGAATCTATTTGAACCACATTTTGACCGATAACTCATTTATCGATAAATATATCAAAATACCGAAAAGTTGAAATGAAAGCTGTGGCCATGACCTTTCGTTTGACACCCATATTGAACGCATATATAGAGAATTTATTTGAACCACTTTTTGACCGATAACTCATTTGTCGATAAATATATTGAAATATAGAAAAGTTGAAATGAAAGCTGTGGCCATGACCTTTCGGTTGACACACATATTGAACAAATATTTATATAGAGAATCTATTTGAACCACATTTTGACCGATAACTCATTTGTCGATAAATATATTGAAATACCGAAAAGTTGAAATGAAAGCTGTGGCCATGACCTTTCGGTTGACACACATATTGAACCCATATATAGAGAATCTATTTGAACCACATTTTGACCGAAAAGTCATTTATCGACAAATATATCAAAATACCGAAAATTTGAAATGAAAGCTGTGGCCATGACCTTTCGTTTGACACCCATATTGAACGCATATATAGAGAATTTATTTGAACCACATTTTGACCGATAACTCATTTGTCGATAAATATATTGAAATACAGAAAAGTTGAAATGAAAGCTGTGGCCATGACCTTTCGGTTGACACACATATTGAACCCATATATAGTGAATCTATTTGAACCACATTTTGACCGATAACTCATTTTTCGATAAATATATTGAAATACCGAAAAGTTGAAATGAAAGCTGTGGCCATGACCTTTCGGTTGACACACATATTGAACGCATATATCAAGGTTTTATGGGCACCACAAATTGACCGAAAAGTCATTTATCGATAAATATATTGAAATACCGAAAAGTTGAAATGAAAGCTGTGGCCATGACCTTTCGGTTGACACACATATTGAACAAATATATAGAGAATCTATTTGAACCACATTTTGACCGATAACTCATTTGTCGATAAATATATTGAAATACCGAAAAGTTGAAATGAAAGCTGTGGCCATGACCTTTCGGTTGACACACATTTTGACCGATAACATAGAGAATCTATTTGAACCACATTTTGACCGATAACTCATTTTTCGATAAATATATTGAAATACCGAAAAGCTGAAGTGAAAGCTGTGGCCATGACCTTTCGGTTGACAAACATATTGAACGCATATATCAAGGTTTTATGGGCACCACAAATTCACCGAAAAGTCATTTATCGATAAATATATTGAAATACCGAAAAGTTGAAATGAAAGCTGTGGCCATGACCTTTCGGTTGACACACATATTGAACGCATATATAGCGAATCTATTTGAACCACTTTTTGACCGATAACTCATTTGTCGATAAATATATTGAAATACCGAAAAGTTGAAATGAAAGCTGTGGCCATGACCTTTCGTTTGACACCCATATTGAACGCATATATAGAGAATCTATTTGAACCACATTTTGACCGATAACTCATTTGTCGATAAATATATTGAAATACCGAAAAGTTGAAATGAAAGCTGTGGCCATGACTTTTCGTTTGACACCCATATTGAACGCATATATAGAGAATCTATTTGAACCACATTTTGACCGATAACTCATTTATCGACAAATATATCAAAATACCGAAAAGTTGAAATGAAAGCTGTGGCCATGACCTTTCGTTTGACACCCATATTGAACGCATATATAGAGAATTTATTTGAACCACTTTTTGACCGATAACTCATTTGTCGATAAATATATTGAAATACCGAAAAGTTGAAATGAAAGCTGTGGCCATGACCTTTCGTTTGACACCCATATTGAACGCATATATAGAGAATCTATTTGAACCACATTTTGACCGATAACTCATTTATCGACAAATATATCAAAATACCGAAAAGTTGAAATGAAAGCTGTGGCCATGACCTTTCGTTTGACACCCATATTGAACGCATATATAGAGAATCTATTTGAACCACATTTTGACCGATAACTCATTTATCGACAAATATATCAAAATACCGAAAAGTTGAAATGAAAGCTGTGGCCATGACCTTTCGTTTGACACCCATATTGAACGCATATATAGAGAATTTATTTGAACCACATTTTGACCGATAACTCATTTATCGACAAATATATCAAAATACCGAAAAGTTGAAATGAAAGCTGTGGCCATGACCTTTCGTTTGACACCCATATTGAACGCATATATAGAGAATCTATTTGAACCACATTTTGACCGATAACTCATTTATCGACAAATATATCAAAATACCGAAAAGTTGAAATGAAAGCTGTGGCCATGACCTTTCGTTTGACACAAATATTGAACGCATATATAGAGAATCTATTTGAACCACATTTTGACCGATAACTCATTTATCGACAAATATATCAAAATACCGAAAAGTTGAAATGAAAGCTGTGGCCATGACCTTTCGGTTGACACCCATATTGAACGCATATATAGAGAATCTATTTGAACCACATTTTGACCGATAACTCATTTATCGACAAATATATCAAAATACCGAAAAGTTGAAATGAAAGCTGTGGCCATGACCTTTCGTTTGACACACATATTATACCCATATATAGAGAATCTATTTGAACCACATTTTGACCGAAAAGTCATTTATCGACAAATATATCAAAATACCGAAAAGTTGAAATGAAAGCTGTGGCCATGACCTTTCGTTTGACACCCATATTGAACGCATATATAGAGAATCTATTTGAACCACATTTTGACCGATAACTCATTTATCGACAAATATATCAAAATACCGAAAAGTTGAAATGAAAGCTGTGGCCATGACCTTTCGTTTGACGCCCATATTGAACGCATATATAGAGAATTTATTTGAACCACTTTTTGACCGATAACTCATTTGTCGATAAATATATTGAAATACCGAAAAGTTGAAATGAAAGCTGTGGCCATGACCTTTCGGTTGACACACATATTGAACCCATATATAGAGAATCTATTTGAACCACATTTTGACCGAAAAGTCATTTATCGACAAATATATCAAAATACCGAAAAGTTGAAATGAAAGCTGTGGCCATGACCTTTCGTTTGACACCCATATTGAACGCATATATAGAGAATCTATTTGAACCACATTTTGACCGATAACTCATTTATCGACAAATATATCAAAATACCGAAAAGTTGAAATGAAAGCTGTGGCCATGACCTTTCGTTTGACGCCCATATTGAACGCATATATAGAGAATCTATTTGAACCACATTTTGACCGATAACTCATTTGTCGATAAATATATTGAAATACCGAAAAGTTGAAATGAAAGCTGTGGCCATGACTTTTCGTTTGACACCCATATTGAACGCATATATAGAGAATCTATTTGAACCACATTTTGACCGATAACTCATTTATCGACAAATATATCAAAATACCGAAAAGTTGAAATGAAATCTGTGGCCATGACCTTTCGGTTGACACACATATTGAACCCATATATAGAGAATCTATTTGAACCACATTTTGACCGAAAAGTCATTTATCGACAAATATATCAAAATACCGAAAAGTTGAAATGAAAGCTGTGGCCATGACCTTTCGGTTGACACACATATTGAACAAATATATAGAGAATCTATTTGAACCACATTTTGACCGATAACTCATTTGTCGATAAATATATTGAAATACCGAAAAGTTGAAATGAAAGCTGTGGCCATGACCTTTCGGTTGACACACATATTGAACCCATATATAGAGAATCTATTTGAACCACATTTTGACCGAAAAGTCATTTATCGACAAATATATCAAAATACCGAAAAGTTGAAATGAAAGCTGTGGCCATGACCTTTCGTTTGACACCCATATTGAACGCATATATAGAGAATCTATTTGAACCACATTTTGACCGATAACTCATTTATCGACAAATATATCAAAATACCGAAAAGTTGAAACGAAAGCTGTGGCCATGACCTCTCGTTTGACACCCATATGGAACGCATATATAGAGAATCTATTTGAACCACATTTTGACCGATAACTCATTTGTCGATAAATATATTGAAATACCGAAAAGTTGAAATGAAAGCTGTGGCCATGACTTTTCGTTTGACACCCATATTGAACGCATATATAGAGAATCTATTTGAACCACATTTTGACCGATAACTCATTTATCGACAAATATATCAAAATACCGAAAAGTTGAAATGAAAGCTGTGGCCATGACCTTTCGTTTGACACCCATATTGAACGCATATATAGAGAATTTATTTGAACCACTTTTTGACCGATAACTCATTTGTCGATAAATATATTGAAATACCGAAAAGTTGAAACGAAAGCTGTGGCCATGACCTTTCGGTTGACACACATATTGAACCCATGTATAGAGAATCTATTTGAACCACATTTTGACCGATAACTCATTTGTCGATAAATATATTGAAATACCGAAAAGTTGAAATGAAAGCTGTGGCCATGCCCTTTCCTTTGACACCCATATTGAATGCATATATAGAGGTTTTACTTGAGCCAAATTTTGCCCGATAACTCATTTGTCGATAAATATATTGAAATACTGAAAAGTTGAAATGAAATCTGTAGCCATGACCTTTCGGTTGACACACATATTGAACCCATATATAGAGAATCTATTTGAACCACATTTTGACCGAAAAGTCATTTATCGACAAATATATCAAAATACCGAAAAGTTGAAATGAAAGCTGTGGCCATGACCTTTCGTTTGACACCCATATTGAACGCTCATATAGAGAATTTATTTGAACCACATTTTGACCGATAACTCATTTGTCGATAAATATATTGAAATACCGAAAAGTTGAAAGGAAAGCTGTGGCCATGACCTTTCGGTTGACACACATATTGAACCCATATATAGAGAATCTATTTGAACCACATTTTGACCGAAAAGTCATTTATGGACAAATATATCAAAATACCGAAAAGTTGAAATGAAAGCTGTGGCCATGACCTTTCGTTTGACACCCATATTGAATGCATATATAGAGGTTTTACTTGAACCAAATTTTGCCCGATAACTCATTTGTCGATAAATATATTGAAATACCGAAAAGTTGAAATGAAAGCTGTGGCCATGACCTTTCGGTTGACACACATATTGAACAAATATATAGAGAATCTATTTGAACCACATTTTGACCGATAACTCATTTGTCGATAAATATATTGAAATACCGAAAAGTTAAAATGAAATCTGTGGCCATGACCTTTCGGTTGACACACATATTGAACAAATATATAGAGAATCTATTTGAACCACATTTTGACCGATAACTCATTTGTCGATAAATATATTGAAATACCGAAAAGTTGAAATGAAATCTGTGGCCATGACCTTTCGGTTGACACACATATTGAACCCATATATAGAGAATCTATTTGAACCAGATTTTGACCGATAACTCATTTATCGACAAATATATCAAAATACCGAAAAGTTGAAATGAAAGCTGTGGCCATGACCTCTCGTTTGACACCCATATGGAACGCATATATAGAGAATCTATTTGAACCACATTTTGACCGATAACTCATTTGTCGATAAATATATTGAAATACCGAAAAGTTGAAATGAAAGCTGTGGCCATGCCCTTTCCTTTGACACCCATATTGAATGCATATATAGAGGTTTTAGTTGAACCAAATTTTGCCCGATAACTCATTTGTCGATAAATATATTGAAATACTGAAAAGTTGAAATGAAATCTGTAGCCATGACCTTTCGGTTGACACACATATTGAACCCATATATAGAGAATCTATTTGAACCACATTTTGACCGAAAAGTCATTTATCGACAAATATATCAAAATACCGAAAAGTTGAAATGAAAGCTGTGGCCATGACCTTTCGTTTGACACCCATATTGAACGCATATATAGAGAATTTATTTGAACCACATTTTGACCGATAACTCATTTGTCGATAAATATATTGAAATACCGAAAAGTTGAAAGGAAAGCTGTGGCCATGACCTTTCGGTTGACACACATATTGAACCCATATATAGAGAATCTATTTGAACCACATTTTGACCGAAAAGTCATTTATCGACAAATATATCAAAATACCGAAAAGTTGAAATGAAAGCTGTGGCCATGACCTTTCGTTTGACACCCATATTGAACGCATATATAGAGAATCTATTTGAACCACATTTTGACCGATAACTCATTTATCGATAAATATATCAAAATACCGAAAAGTTGAAATGAAAGCTGTGGCCATGACCTTTCGTTTGACACCCATATTGAACGCATATATAGAGAATTTATTTGAACCACTTTTTGACCGATAACTCATTTGTCGATAAATATATTGAAATACCGAAAAGTTGAAACGAAAGCTGTGGCCATGACCTTTCGGTTGACACACATATTGAACCCATATATAGAGAATCTATTTGAACCACATTTTGACCGATAACTCATTTGTCGATAAATATATTGAAATACCGAAAAGTTGAAATGAAAGCTGTGGCCATGCCCTTTCCTTTGACACCCATATTGAATGCATATATAGAGGTTTTACTTGAACCAAATTTTGCCCGATAACTCATTTGTCGATAAATATATTGAAATACCGAAAAGTTGAAATGAAAGCTGTGGCCATGACCTTTCGGTTGACACACATATTGAACAAATATATAGAGAATCTATTTGAACCACATTTTGACCGATAACTCATTTGTCGATAAATATATTGAAATACCGAAAAGTTGAAATGAAATCTGTGGCCATGACCTTTCGGTTGACACACATATTGAACCCATATATAGAGAATCTATTTGAACCACATTTTGACCGAAAAGTCATTTATCGACAAATATATCAAAATACCGAAAAGTTGAAATGAAAGCTGTGGCCATGACCTTTCGTTTGACACCCATATTGAACGCATATATAGAGAATTTATTTGAACCACATTTTGACCGATAACTCATTTGTCGATAAATATATTGAAATACCGAAAAGTTGAAATGAAAGCTGTGGCCATGACCTTTCGGTTGACACACATATTGAACCCATATATAGAGAATCTATTTGAACCACATTTTGACCGATAACTCATTTGTCGATAAATATATTGAAATACCGAAAAGTTGAAATGAAAGCTGTGGCCATGACTTTTCGTTTGACACCCATATTGAACGCATATATAGAGAATCTATTTGAACCACATTTTGACCGATAACTCATTTGTCGATAAATATATTGAAATACCGAAAAGTTGAAATGAAATCTGTGGCCATGACCTTTCGGTTGACACACATATTGAACCCATATATAGAGAATCTATTTGAACCACATTTTGACCGAAAAGTCATTTATCGACAAATATATCAAAATACCGAAAAGTTGAAATGAAAGCTGTGGCCATGACCTTTCGTTTGACACCCATATTGAACGCATATATAGAGAATTTATTTGAACCACATTTTGACCGATAACTCATTTGTCGAAAAATATATTGAAATACCGAAAAGTTGAAATGAAATCTGTGGCCATGACCTTTCTGTTGACACACATATTGAACCCATATATAGAGAATCTATTTGAACCACATTTTGACCGAAAAGTCATTTATCGACAAATATATCAAAATACCGAAAAGTTGAAATGAAAGCTGTGGCCATGACCTTTCGTTTGACACCCATATTGAACGCATATATAGAGAATTTATTTGAACCACTTTTTGACCGATAACTCATTTGTCGATAAATATATTGAAATACCGAAAAGTTGAAACGAAAGCTGTGGCCATGACCTTTCGGTTGACACACATATTGAACCCATATATAGAGAATCTATTTGAACCACATTTTGACCGATAACTCATTTGTCGATAAATATATTGAAATACCGAAAAATTGAAATGAAAGCTGTGGCCATGCCCTTTCCTTTGACACCCATATTGAATGCATATATAGAGGTTTTACTTGAACCAAATTTTGCCCGATAACTCATTTGTCGATAAATATATTGAAATACCGAAAAGTTGAAATGAAAGCTGTGGCCATGACCTTTCGGTTGACACACATATTGAACCCATATATAGAGAATCTATTTGAACCACATTTTTACCGATAACTCATTTGTCGAAAAATATATTGAAATACCGAAAAGTTGAAATGAAATCTGTGGCCATGACCTTTCGGTTGACACACATATTGAACCCATATATAGAGAATCTATTTGAACCACATTTTGACCAAGAAGTCATTTATCGACAAATATATCAAAATACCGAAAAGTTGAAATGAAAGCTGTGGCCATGACCTTTCGTTTGACACCCATATTGAACGCATATATAGAGAATTTATTTGAACCACATTTTGACCGATAACTCATTTGTCGAAAAATATATTGAAATACCGAAAAGTTGAAATGAAATCTGTGGCCATGACCTTTCGGTTGACACACATATTGAACCCATATATAGAGAATCTATTTGAACCACATTTTGACCGAAAAGTCATTTATCGACAAATATATCAAAATACCGAAAAGTTGAAATGAAAGCTGTGGCCATGACCTTTCGTTTGACACCCATATTGAACGCATATATAGAGAATTTATTTGAACCACTTTTTGACCGATAACTCATTTGTCGATAAATATATTGAAATACCGAAAAGTTGAAATGAAAGCTGTGGCCATGACCTTTCGTTTGACACCCATATTGAACGCATATATAGAGAATTTATTTGAACCACATTTTGACCGATAACTCATTTGTCGAAAAATATATTGAAATACCGAAAAGTTGAAATGAAATCTGTGGCCATGACCTTTCGGTTGACACACATATTGAACCCATATATAGAGAATCTATTTGAACCACATTTTGACCGAAAAGTCATTTATCGACAAATATATCAAAATACCGAAAAGTTGAAATGAAAGCTGTGGCCATGACCTTTCGTTTGACACCCATATTGAACGCATATATAGAGAATCTATTTGAACCACATTTTGACCGATAACTGATTTATCGATAAATATATCAAAATACCGAAAAGTTGAAATGAAAGCTGTGGCCATGACCTTTCGTTTGACACCCATATTGAACGCATATATAGAGAATTTATTTGAACCACTTTTTGACCGATAACTCATTTGTCGATAAATATATTGAAATACCGAAAAGTTGAAACGAAAGCTGTGGCCATGACCTTTCGGTTGACACACATATTGAACCCATATATAGAGAATCTATTTGAACCACATTTTGACCGATAACTCATTTGTCGATAAATATATTGAAATACCGAAAAGTTGAAATGAAAGCTGTGGCCATGCCCTTTCCTTTGACACCCATATTGAATGCATATATAGAGGTTTTACTTGAACCAAATTTTGCCCGATAACTCATTTGTCGATAAATATATCAAAATACCGAAAAGTTGAAATGAAAGGTGTGGCCATGACCTTTCGTTTGACACCCATATTGAACGCATATATAGAGAATCTATTTGAACCACATTTTGACCGATAACTCATTTATCGATAAATATATCAAAATACCGAAAAGTTGAAATGAAAGCTGTGGCCATGACCTTTCGTTTGACACCCATATTGAACGCATATATAGAGAATTTATTTGAACCACTTTTTGACCGATAACTCATTTGTCGATAAATATATTGAAATACCGAAAAGTTGAAACGAAAGCTGTGGCCATGACCTTTCGGTTGACACACATATTGAACCCATATATAGAGAATCTATTTGAACCACATTTTGACCGATAACTCATTTATCGATAAATATATCAAAATACCGAAAAGTTGAAATGAAAGCTGTGGCCATGACCTTTCGTTTGACACACATATTGAACGCATAAATAGAGAATTTATTTGAACCACTTTTTGACCGATAACTCATTTGTAGATAAATATATTGAAATATAGAAAAGTTGAAATGAAAGCTGTGGCCATGACCTTTCGGTTGACACACATATTGAACAAATATATAGAGAATCTATTTGAACCACATTTTGACCGATAACTCATTTGTCGATAAATATATTGAAATACCGAAAAGTTGATATGAAAGCTGTGGCCATGACCTTTCGGTTGACACACATATTGAACGCATATATCAAGGTTTTATGGGCACCACAAATTGACCGAAAAGTCATTTATCGATAAATATATTGAAATACCGAAAAGTTGAAATGAAAGCTGTGGCCATGACTTTTCGTTTGACACATATTGAACCCATATATAGAGAATCTATTTGAACCACATTTTGACCGCGAAAAGTCATTTATCGACAAATATATCAAAATACCGAAAAGTTGAAATGAAAGCTGTGGCCATGACCTTTCGTTTGACACCCATATTGAACGCATATATAGAGAATCTATTTGAACCACATTTTGAGCGATAACTGATTTATCGATAAATATATCAAAATACCGAAAAGTTGAAATGAAAGCTGTGGCCATGACCTTTCGTTTGACACCCATATTGAACGCATATATAGAGAATTTATTTGAACCACTTTTTGACCGATAACTCATTTGTCGATAAATATATTGAAATACCGAAAAGTTGAAACGAAAGCTGTGGCCATGACCTTTCGGTTGACACACATATTGAACCCATATATAGAGAATCTATTTGAACCACATTTTGACCGATAACTCATTTGTCGATAAATATATTGAAATACCGAAAAGTTGAAATGAAAGCTGTGGCCATGCCCTTTCCTTTGACACCCATATTGAATGCATATATAGAGGTTTTACTTGAACCAAATTTTGCCCGATAACTCATTTGTCGATAAATATATCAAAATACCGAAAAGTTGAAATGAAAGCTGTGGCCATGACCTTTCGTTTGACACCCATATTGAACGCATATATAGAGAATCTATTTGAACCACATTTTGACCGATAACTCATTTATCGATAAATATATCAAAATACCGAAAAGTTGAAATGAAAGCTGTGGCCATGACCTTTCGTTTGACACCCATATTGAACGCATATATAGAGAATTTATTTGAACCACTTTTTGACCGATAACTCATTTGTCGATAAATATATTGAAATACCGAAAAGTTGAAACGAAAGCTGTGGCCATGACCTTTCGGTTGACACACATATTGAACCCATATATAGAGAATCTATTTGAACCACATTTTGACCGATAACTCATTTATCGATAAATATATCAAAATACCGAAAAGTTGAAATGAAAGCTGTGGCCATGACCTTTCGTTTGACACCCATATTGAACGCATAAATAGAGAATTTATTTGAACCACTTTTTGACCGATAACTCATTTGTAGATAAATATATTGAAATATAGAAAAGTTGAAATGAAAGCTGTGGCCATGACCTTTCGGTTGACACACATATTGAACAAATATATAGAGAATCTATTTGAACCACATTTTGACCGATAACTCATTTGTCGATAAATATATTGAAATACCGAAAAGTTGATATGAAAGCTGTGGCCATGACCTTTCGGTTGACACACATATTGAACGCATATATCAAGGTTTTATGGGCACCACAAATTGACCGAAAAGTCATTTATCGATAAATATATTGAAATACCGAAAAGTTGAAATGAAAGCTGTGGCCATGACTTTTCGTTTGACACATATTGAACCCATATATAGAGAATCTATTTGAACCACATTTTGACCGAAAAGTCATTTATCGACAAATATATCAAAATACCGAAAAGTTGAAATGAAAGCTGTGGCCATGACCTTTCGTTTGACACCCATATTGAACGCATATATAGAGAATCTATTTGAACCACATTTTGACCGATAACTCATTTATCGATAAATATATTGAAATACCGAAAAGTTGAAATGAAAGCTGTGGCCATGACCTTTCGGTTGACACCCATATTGAACGCATATATAGAGAATCTATTTGAACCACATTTTGACCGATAACTCATTTATCGATAAATATATCAAAATACCGAAAAGTTGAAATGAAAGCTGTGGCCATGACCTTTCGTTTGACACCCATATTGAACGCATATATAGAGAATCTATTTGAACCACATTTTGACCGATAACTCATTTATCGATAAATATATTGAAATACCGAAAAGTTGAAATGAAAGCTGTGGCCATGACCTTTCGGTTGACACACATATTGAACAAATATATAGAGAATCTATTTGAACCACATTTTGACCGATAACTCATTTGTCGATAAATATATTGAAATACCGAAAAGTTGAAATGAAAGCTGTGGCCATGACCTTTCGGTTGACACACATATTGAACCCATATATAGAGAATCTATTTGAACCACATTTTGACCGATAACTCATTTGTCGATAAATATATTGAAATACCGAAAAGTTGAAATGAAAGCTGTGGCCATGACCTTTCGGTTGACACACATATTGAACGCATATATCAAGGTTTTATGGGCACCACAAATTGACCGAAAAGTCATTTATCGATAAATATATTGAAATACCGAAAAGTTGAAATGAAAGCTGTGGCCATGACTTTTCGTTTGACACCCATATTGAACCCATATATAGAGAATCTATTTGAACCACATTTTGACCGATAACTCATTTGTCGATAAATATATTGAAATACCGAAAAGTTGAAATGAAAGCTGTGGCCATGACCTTTCGGCTGACACACATATTGAACGCATATATCAAGGTTTTATGGGCACCACAAATTGACCGGAAAGTCATTTATCGACAAATATATCAAAATACCGAAAAGTTGAAATAAAAGCTGTGGCCATTACCTTTCGTTTGACACCCATATTGAACGCATATATAGAGAATTTATTTGAACCACATTTTGACCGATAACTCATTTGTCGATAAATATATTAAAATACCGAAAAGTTGAAATGAAAGCTGTGGCCATGACCTTTCGGTTGACACACATATTGAACGCATATATCAAGGTTTTATGGGCACCACAAATTGGCCGAAAAGTCATTTATCGATAAATATATTGAAATACCGAAAAGTTGAAATGAAAGCTGTGGCCATGACTTTTCGTTTGACACCCATATTGAACCCATATATAGAGAATCTATTTGAACCACATTTTGACCGATAACTCATTTGTCGATAAATATATTGAAATACCGAAAAGTTGAAGTGAAAGCTGTGGCCATGACCTTTCGGTTGACACCCATATTGAACGCATATATAGAAAATTTATTTGAACCACATTTTGACCGATAACTCATTTGTCGATAAATATATTGAAATACCGAAAAGTTGAAATGAAAGCTGTGGCCATGACCTTTCGGTTGACACACATATTGAACCCATATATAGAGAATCTATTTGAACCACATTTTGCCCGAAAAGTCATTTATCGACAAATATATCAAAATACCGAAAAGTTGAAATGAAAGCTGTGGCCATGACCTTTCGGTTGACACACATATTGAACGCATATATCAAGGTTTTATGGGCACCACAAATTGACCGAAAAGTCATTTATCGATAAATATATTGAAATACCGAAAAGTTGAAATGAAAGCTGTGGCCATGACTTTTCGTTTGACACCCATATTGAACCCATATATAGAGAATCTATTTGAACCACATTTTGACCGATAACTCATTTGTCGATAAATATATTGAAATACCGAAAAGTTGAAATGAAAGCTGTGGCCATGACCTTTCGGCTGACACACATATTGAACGCATATATCAAGGTTTTATGGGCACCACAAATTGACCGGAAAGTCATTTATCGACAAATATATCAAAATACCGAAAAGTTGAAATAAAAGCTGTGGCCATTACCTTTCGTTTGACACCCATATTGAACGCATATATAGAGAATTTATTTGAACCACATTTTGACCGATAACTCATTTGTCGATAAATATATTGAAATACCGAAAAGTTGAAATGAAAGCTGTGGCCATGACCTTTCGGTTGACACACATATTGAACGCATATATCAAGGTTTTATGGGCACCACAAATTGGCCGAAAAGTCATTTATCGATAAATATATTGAAATACCGAAAAGTTGAAATGAAAGCTGTGGCCATGACTTTTCGTTTGACACCCATATTGAACCCATATATAGAGAATCTATTTGAACCACATTTTGACCGATAACTCATTTTTCGATAAATATATTGAAATACCGAAAAGTTGAAGTGAAAGCTGTGGCCATGACCTTTCGGTTGACACCCATATTGAACGCATATATAGAAAATTTATTTGAACCACATTTTGACCGATAACTCATTTGTCGATAAATATATTGAAATCCCGAAAAGTTGAAATGAAAGCTGTGGCCATGACCTTTCGGTTGACACACATATTGAACCCATATATAGAGAATCTATTTGAACCACATTTTGACCGAAAAGTCATTTATCGACAAATATATCAAAATACCGAAAAGTTGAAATGAAAGCTGTGGCCATGACCTTTCGTTTGACACCCATATTGAACGCATATATAGAGAATTTATTTGAACCACATTTTGACCGATAACTCATTTGTCGATAAATATATTGAAATACCGAAAAGTTGAAATGAAAGCTGTGGCCATGACCTTTCGGTTGACACACATATTGAACCCATATATAGAGAATCTATTTGAACCACATTTTGACCGATAACTCATTTGTCGATAAATATATTGAAATACCGAAAAGTTGAAATGAAAGCTGTGGCCATGACCTTTCGGTTGACACACATATTGAACGCATATATCAAGGTTTTATGGGCACCACAAATTGACCGAAAAGTCATTTATCGATAAATATATTGAAATACCGAAAAGTTGAAATGAAAGCTGTGGCCATGACTTTTCGTTTGACACCCATATTGAACCCATATATAGAGAATCTATTTGAACCACATTTTGACCGATAACTCATTTGTCGATAAATATATTGAAATACCGAAAAGTTGAAATGAAAGCTGTGGCCATGACCTTTCGGTTGACACACATATTGAACGCATATATCAAGGTTTTATGGGCACCACAAATTGACCGAAAAGTCATTTATCGACAAATATATCAAAATACCGAAAAGTTGAAATAAAAGCTGTGGCCATGACCTTTCGTTTGACACCCATATTGGACGCATATATAGAGAATTTATTTGAACCACATTTTGACCGATAACTCATTTGTCGATAAATATATTGAAATACCGAAAAGTTGAAACGAAAGCTGTGGCCATGACCTTTCGGTTGACACACATATTGAACCCATATATAGAGAATCTATTTGAACCACATTTTGACCGATAACTCATTTATCGATAAATATATCAAAATACCGAAAAGTTGAAATGAAAGCTGTGGCCATGCCCTTTCCTTTGACACCCATATTGAATGCATATATAGAGGTTTTACATGAACCAAATTTTGCCCGATAACTCATTTGTCGATAAATATATCAAAATACCGAAAAGTTGAAATGAAAGCTGTGGCCATGACCTTTCGTTTGACACCCATATTGAACGCATATATAGAGAATCTATTTGAACCACATTTTGACCGATAACTCATTTATCGATAAATATATCAAAATACCGAAAAGTTGAAATGAAAGCTGTGGCCATGACCTTTCGTTTGACACCCATATTGAACGCATATATAGAGAATTTATTTGAACCACTTTTTGACCGATAACTCATTTGTCGATAAATATATTGAAATATTGAAAAGTTGAAATGAAAGCTGTGGCCATGACCTTTCGGCTGACACACATATTGAACGCATATATCAAGGTTTTATGGGCACCACAAATTGACCGGAAAGTCATTTGTCGACAAATATATCAAAATACCGAAAAGTTGAAATAAAAGCTGTGGCCATTACCTTTCGTTTGACACCCATATTGAACGCATATATAGAGAATTTATTTGAACCACATTTTGACCGATAACTCATTTGTCGATAAATATATTGAAATACCGAAAAGTTGAAATGAAAGCTGTGGCCATGACCTTTCGGTTGACACACATATTGAACGCATATATCAAGGTTTTATGGGCACCACAAATTGGCCGAAAAGTCATTTATCGATAAATATATTGAAATACCGAAAAGTTGAAATGAAAGCTGTGGCCATGACTTTTCGTTTGACACCCATATTGAACCCATATATAGAGAATCTATTTGAACCACATTTTGACCGATAACTAATTTTTCGATAAATATATTGAAATACCGAAAAGTTGAAGTGAAAGCTGTGGCCATGACCTTTCGGTTGACACCCATATTGAACGCATATATAGAAAATCTATTTGAACCACATTTTGACCGATAACTCATTTGTCGATAAATATATTGAAATACCGAAAAGTTGAAATGAAAGCTGTGGCCATGACCTTTCGGTTGACACACATATTGAACCCATATATAGAGAATCTATTTGAACCACATTTTGACCGAAAAGTCATTTATCGACAAATATATCAAAATACCGAAAAGTTGAAATGAAAGCTGTAGCCATGACCTTTCGTTTGACACCCATATTGAACGCATATATAGAGAATTTATTTGAACCACATTTTGACCGATAACTCATTTGTCGATAAATATATTGAAATACCGAAAAGTTGAAATGAAAGCTGTGGCCATGACCTTTCGGTTGACACACATATTGAACCCATATATAGAGAATCTATTTGAACCACATTTTGACCGATAACTCATTTGTCGATAAATATATTGAAATACCGAAAAGTTGAAATGAAAGCTGTGGCCATGACCTTTCGGTTGACACACATATTGAACGCATATATCAAGGTTTTATGGGCACCACAAATTGACCGAAAAGTCATTTATCGATAAATATATTGAAATACCGAAAAGTTGAAATGAAAGCTGTGGCCATGACTTTTCGTTTGACACCCATATTGAACCCATATATAGAGAATCTATTTGAACCACATTTTGACCGATAACTCATTTGTCGATAAATATATTGAAATACCGAAAAGTTGAAATGAAAGCTGTGGCCATGACCTTTCGGCTGACACACATATTGAACGCATATATCAAGGTTTTATGGGCACCACAAATTGACCGGAAAGTCATTTATCGACAAATATATCAAAATACCGAAAAGTTGAAATAAAAGCTGTGGCCATTACCTTTCGTTTGACACCCATATTGAACGCATATATAGAGAATTTATTTGAACCACATTTTGACCGATAACTCATTTGTCGATAAATATATTGAAATACCGAAAAGTTGAAATGAAAGCTGTGGCCATGACCTTTCGGTTGACACACATATTGAACGCATATATCAAGGTTTTATGGGCACCACAAATTGGCCGAAAAGTCATTTATCGATAAATATATTGAAATACCGAAAAGTTGAAATGAAAGCTGTGGCCATGACTTTTCGTTTGACACCCATATTGAACCCATATATAGAGAATCTATTTGAACCACATTTTGACCGATAACTCATTTTTCGATAAATATATTGAAATACCGAAAAGTTGAAGTGAAAGCTGTGGCCATGACCTTTCGGTTGACCCCATATTGAACGCATATATAGAAAATTTATTTGAACCACATTTTGACCGATAACTCATTTGTCGATAAATATATTGAAATACCGAAAAGTTGAAATGAAAGCTGTGGCCATGACCTTTCGTTTGACACCCATATTGAACCCATATATAGAGAATCTATTTGAACCACATTTTGACCGAAAAGTCATTTATCGACAAATATATCAAAATACCGAAAAGTTGAAATGAAAGCTGTGGCCATGACCTTTCGTTTGACACCCATATTGAACGCATATATAGAGAATTTATTTGAACCACATTTTGACCGATAACTCATTTGTCGATTAATATATTGAAATACCGAAAAGTTGAAATGAAAGCTGTGGCCATGACCTTTCGGTTGACACACATATTGAACCCATATATAGAGAATCTATTTGAACCACATTTTGACCGATAACTCATTTGTCGATAAATATATTGAAATACCGAAAAGTTGAAATGAAAGCTGGGGCCATGACCTTTCGGTTGACACACATATTGAACGCATATATCAAGGTTTTATGGGCACCACAAATTGACCGAAAAGTCATTTATCGATAAATATATTGAAATACCGAAAAGTTGAAATGAAAGCTGTGGCCATGACTTTTCGTTTGACACCCATATTGAACCCATATATAGAGAATCTATTTGAACCACATTTTGACCGATAACTCATTTGTCGATAAATATATTGAAATACCGAAAAGTTGAAATGAAAGCTGTGGCCATGACCTTTCGGTTGACACACATATTGAACGCATATATCAAGGTTTTATGGGCACCACAAATTGACCGAAAAGTCATTTATCGACAAATATATCAAAATACCGAAAAGTTGAAATGAAAGCTGTGGCCATGACCTTTCGTTTGACACCCATATTGAACGCATATATAGAGAATTTATTTGAACCACATTTTGACCGATAACTCATTTGTCGATAAATATATTGAAATACCGAAAAGTTGAAATGAAAGCTGTGGCCATGACCTTTCGGTTGACACACATATTGAACCCATATATAGAGAATCTATTTGAACCACATTTTGACCGATAACTCATTTGTCGATAAATATATTGAAATACCGAAAAGTTGAAATGAAAGCTGTGGCCATGACCTTTCGGTTGACACACATATTGAACGCATATATCAAGGTTTTATGGGCACCACAAATTGACCGAAAAGTCATTTATCGATAAATATATTGAAATACCGATAAGTTGAAATGAAAGCTGTGGCCATGACTTTTCGTTTGACACCCATATTGAACCCATATATAGAGAATCTATTTGAACCACATTTTGACCGATAACTCATTTGTCGATAAATATATTGAAATACCGAAAAGTTGAAATGAAAGCTGTGGCCATGACCTTTCGGTTGACACACATATTGAACGCATATATCAAGGTTTTATGGGCACCACAATATATATTGAAATACCGATAAGTTGAAATGAAAGCTGTGGCCATGACTTTTCGTTTGACACCCATATTGAACCCATATATAGAGAATCTATTTGAACCACATTTTGACCGATAACTCATTTGTCGATAAATATATTGAAATACCGAACAGTTGAAATGAAAGCTGTGGCCATGACTTTTCGTTTGACACCCATATTGAACCCATATATGTAGTGCCACATTGGACACTGGTTGATTCCTTTCCACAAAACATGAAATATTTGATATTAAAGTTTAATAGAAAGTTTAATTAAAGTTATTAAAAGTTATAAAAGTTAATTATAAATTGAATTTACATAAAATAATGTTTAATTGAATAATTGAAAAATAATACAGCTTTGTTCTTCCGAGTGCGCACGTCTTTTCGTCTTCACGTCTTTAAATCAACTCCGCTTCTTCACTCTCTTCTGTTCGCCTCTTTGCATCTTATCCTTATTGTCACTGTCGTATCGCTGTCATATGCATAAGGTTGCCAGATCATTCCCACATATTCGGCCATCCTACTGTACATTCGTCTCGAATGTGTCGTTGTTATTATGGTTAAGATAATATGGTTTCATAAATTGAGCACATGTGGACGTTTTATTTGGTCCATCACATATAGTTGAATCTTTTATTACATCGTATGTATCGTTGCTTTTTGCTTTTGTTATTTTATACGGCCCTATGTATTTCGGTTTTTGTTTTAAGCCACCGCCTAGTTGCGTACGTTTGATTGCAACTATATCTCCAATTTTGTAGCTCATCGCTGGTTTACGTCGTAGATTATAGAATCGTTTGTTCTCGTTTTGAATGTTTAAAATTTGTTGTTTCGCTTGTTTACGTATTTCGTTGCGATCGTCGTTGAATATCTGGATTATCTCGTTGTCGATAATTTCTTTTAACCGTATGTCTGACTCTGTGCGCATCTTGATGCCAACTAGTAATTCGAATGGTGTCGTTTTAGTACTTCTGCAGTAAGTGGAATTTAACATTTGTTGAACTTTGCTGACGTTTTTATACCATTGGCTCGGATCGTCTACTGATAATTTTGATAAAACCGATATTACTACTGCATTGAGCCTCTCGACTTGACCATTGGCTCTAGGAAGTCCTGTCGTGATTGTATGGTGAATAATTTTTTCATCTTCGCAGTACCGCTTAAACTCTTCAGATGTGAACGCCGAACCTCTATCAGATACAATTCTTACCGGATTGCCAAAAATTGTACTCTGTGCCTGTAATCTTGTCTTGACTTCTTTCGCTGATTTGTCTTCGTCGGGTACAGAATTTGGTAAATCCATCAATTACCGCTAATATGTGCTTGTATTGTTTATGCGTTGACTCTAATGGTCCCAAGAAATCTATATGAAAAGTCTGTAATGGTTCTTCTTCTTTCGCGATAGGATGTAATTCGCCTTCTTGTCTACCCTGTTTACGATTTGATACAATACATGGTATGCAACAACTAATGTGTTTACGAATTTTTGCGTCTAAATTTGGTATGTAGTACTCTTTACCCATTATCTCTTTCGTTTTCTTGACAGAAAAATGACCTTTCTCATGTGCTTGTCTAATCATTGCGCGCTGTAGACCTGGAGGTACAACTAAAAGTTCGTTGTCGTCTACATATTTGTGTAATAAACCGTTTCTCATACAATAATTGTTATGCGTTCTTTTTTCTGATAAAATGTCAATAATTGCCTTTAATTCGTCATCTTCTTTTTGAGCGAATTTCAATTTACTCAATATGCCATCTCGTTAATTGTCATTACCGGATATCTACTTAAAGCATCTGCGTGTCGTAAGCGACTGCCAGCTCTATGTTCTATTTTAAAGTCAAATTCTTGAAGTAGCATAATCCAACGCGCAACTCTAACACTAACGTCTTTTTTTTTGATTGTTTTGGTGAAGGCATTACAATCGGTTATAATCTTGAAATTTTTGCCTAACAAATACACACGGAATCTACGTAATGCTTCAATTACTGCTAAGATCTCCAACTCATAACTTGTGTACTTTCTTTCTGCATCTGTGGTCTTTTTACTCATGTAGTAAACTGGATGTAAAAGACTATCATCCGGCGACTTTTGCAGCAGAATCGCTCCAAAACCATCTATAGAAGCGTCTGTATGCAGTTCAGTTTCGTGTAGTTGATTAAATATTTTCAGTACAGGCTTCTCTGTAATCAATTTCTTTAAAATTTTAATTGCGTTAATCTCGTCGTCTTTTATTTCAAATTTCGCATCTTTTTTTAATAAGTCTGTCAGGGGTTTGGCGATTATCGAAAATTTAGGAATAAATTTCCGAAAATATCCCACTAGTCCCAGAAAACTTTGTAGCTGTTGTGTATTATTGGGAATTTGCATTTTCGTAACGGCCTGAATTTTTGCTTCTGATATGTTACGAACGAAGCGTAGACGAGTGAATTCTCGATTGTAAAGCTTTCTTTATTCTGTATGTTCTTATATTTATAACTTAAAGCTAATAAGTAATGCATGGTCATGACTAATACCATGATTGGTGTGAATGGACAAGGGTAATCCGAGTGCACATACGCTGACCGTTAATTAGGTCAGTAAATAGGTATTTAATATCAACATACCGAAAGTGCATTGCACTGACAATGAGTTGAGCAATGTGAGATGGTTTAGAGTTAAATGACTCAGGCAATATTGTTAATTGTGCTGAAAACCGTTGTCCATTGCACCTTCCCTTTTTGGGAAAAAAAAGAAAACAAAGAGACAAATATTTATATTTTTCGTTTTGTTTTTTTTTTTTTTTTTTTATTGTGTTTGTTTAATACACGTAATAGTTTGTCTATTTAATACATATAATACCGCCGGCCGGTGGTATTCGTTTTAACGTGCTAACTTATAAAGCATATGATTAAATTTGTACATAAATATGTTTCTTATTTACCTATGCTTTTTTTAGTCTATTTTTGTGTACAATTTTTTCTTTTGAATTAACATTAATTTTGCAGTTTCCTAAGCAATCAGTTTCAAGCACTTTATAAGGACCTTTGTAAATCTTGTCTAATTTGTGGTTAGCTTCATTTTTCAAGTATACCATATCGTTTTCCTTAATAATTTGTGGTTTTGATTTCCGGTCATACCTTTCTTTTGTTTTTTCTTTTGCTACTTCTAACAATTCTGATGCTCGCTTTTGGGCTGTTTGCAATTTAAATTTTAGTTCGGATTTGTAGTTATCAATATTATAGATGGGATCAACTTTCTTGGTCAACATAAAGTCATACGGGGCAGCAATTTTCCCGTATACCAATTCAAACGGAGTGTAACCATGAGCGGTTGATGGAGTTGTATTGTAGCAGTATGTAAAGTACTTAAGCCAGAGGTCCCAGTCCAGTTTGTCTCCTGATATGTAAGCCCTGATATATTCGTTTAAAGTTCTGTGTGATCGCTCAACTACACCTAACGTCTGGTGATGGTATGGTGTAGATGTTTTATTTTTTATATTTAATAGTTTACAGATTTCGTTAAATGTTTCATTTTTATATTCTGTGCCCATATCTGTTAAAATTTCTTGTAAAGGTCCATGAACCAATATGCAGTTTTCTACTATTGATTTGGCTACTATGAGGGCAGATTTATTTGGAATTGCGATGGTAATGAGGAATTTTGTTAATTCGCAGATTATAGTTAAAGCATATTCATTTCCGTGAAATGATTTAGGGAAGGGGCCTATTGTGTCAATTTGCACGACATCAAAAGCTCTAGCTGGCGTGTTAGTTTTTATAAGAGGTTCAATATGGTTTTTGCCATATTTATTTTCTTTGCATTTCTCACATTTTCGGATATAGGCCTTCACGTCTGAAGTCATGTTCTTCCAAAAATATGTTCGTCGGAGTTTTGATAAGAATCGTGTGAATCCCGGATGGCCTCCGAATACGGGATCGTCGTGATATCTTTTTAATATTTCAAGTTTTTGTGTGGGCGAAGTGATTTCGATTATTTTTGGTGTTATAGCTATCGTTACCGTTTTCAAAATTTTGTTGCCTATATTTTTAAATTCCTCAATGTCGACATATCTAAATAAATTATCGTTGATCGCGATCTTCATGCTTTTAAAGTTTTTATTGCCAACTATTTTTTCAAGTTTGGGAAATAATTGCGCTAGTTCAATCTTCCCATAAGTAATAAATTCTTTAGCAGATATTTCATATATTTTCCTTTTTCCATGGAATAGTGTTAAATGCGAGGATTCGAGTAATTTTGTATATCTATTTTTATTTACGGTGCACCTGTTCATAATTAATTTAAGGCACGGTAACTTTTTCACTTCGTGTGTCGTAATTGTGTTGTAAACTTTTTCCTTTAAGTTGGTAGTCGTGTGTGTTGTCCTGTCTTCTGTATTCGGAAATGCAATTTTGGTTTTCGACCGCGTTGATACTTGTCGGATGGTCGAATTTGCTTCCGTAATTCCTTTGATATGTCCAAAATCAATGCGAGATAATGCGTCTGCACCACAATTATCTCTTCCTTTGATGTACTCGACCTCGAAATCAAATTCTTCAAGGTCAAGTCTCATTCTGGTGAGTTTGGACGATGGGTTCTTCATGGCAAAAAGATAGGTAAGTGGTTTATGGTCACTTTTGATCCGAAATTTCGTACCATAAATATAGGGTCTGAAAAAGTTGATTGCCCAGTGTATGGCCGCTAGTTCTTGTTCTATTGTTGACTTATTACTTTCGCCCTTTGTAAAGGCTCGTGATGCATAAGCAACTGGTAATTGCATTCCATTGTATTCCTGGCTTAATATGGCACCACAGGCTTCCTTGCTAGCGTCAGTGGTGATGTAAAATATTTTTTTAAAATCTGGGTACTGGAGCAAGGGCGGTTTAAGGAGTGAGCTTTTCAGATACTGGAATGCTTCGTCGCATTCTTTGGACCAAATGAAAACAGTATTTTTTCTTGTTAGCTTTGAGATGTGTGTTGAATAGTGAGCAAAATTTTTAATGAAGCGTCTATAATAATTACAAAAGGCAACGAACCGTCTTGCCTCATCGGCATTTTTCGGCGTTGGGTAATTTTTTATTGCCTCATGTTTTGTTTCATCGGGCAATATACCGTTTGCAGTGCATTTATGCCCGAGGTAAGTTACTTCATGGCGGAAGAATGTACACTTATCTGGGTGTAGCTTTAGATGACATTTTCTGCAAATGTCAAAGACATTTTTTAAGTTATCAAGCATATGTTTTTCTGAACAACCGATGACGACTAAGTCGTCCATGTAGAGAAACACTTGAGACGGTGACAGTCCTGAAAAAGCCAATGACATCATACGCTGAAATGAATTCGGAGCTATTTTCAGGCCAAAGGGCAACCTTTTGAATCTGAATGAGCCCTGGCTTGTTGAAAACGACGTAATATCCCTCGAATCCTTGTCCAACTCGATCTGATGGAATCCAGACATGAGATCTAGGCATGAGAAGTATTTCGCTCGTCCTAGTTGGTCTAAGATATCGTCAATCCGAGGCAGTGGATATTTGTCAGCTACTAACTTTTTATTTATTTGTCTATAGTCAATGACCAATCTCCATCGTTTTTCAGAGGAGTTTGGTAGAGATTTTTTAGGCACTAGTAAAATTGGACTATTGTACTCTGATGCAGATGGCTCTACTATATCATCCTTGATTAACTTGTCTACTTGCCTTATTATTTCTCCTTTCTGTGAGTGTGGTATCCTATAATTTTTTATGTAGACTGGCGTTGAATCTTTCAATTTCAGTTTTTGTTTATAAAAGTTGTTTGAAGTTATTTTAGGCATAGGCTTTTTAGTTTGTCTTTAACGAATTCTGGAAAATTTCTAATGAGTCTCCTTAACACTTCGGTTCTGTGGTTCGGAGCTCTTAAAATATTATTTTCGACTATATGATAGTTGGATAGACTTTCCGACTTTAAATTTAAGCTTCTTATTGATACCTCTTTATTGGTCGTATTTATGAGCCTTACGAATGCGCTTTTTGTTGATATTAGGGTATTTGCAATGAAAATGCCTTTTTGAATTTCTTGATTTGGTATGACTAAGCTATCCTCGTTAGAGTTTATTTGTATTTCTCTGACGACTTCTGATCTTGCTGGCAAGGAAAAAATGTGATTTGGGGTACTGTATGATATATTATATATATATATATTATATATATATATATATATATATTATTTTCCATTAATTGGCTGTACTATGAGCCAATTTGTTTTACTAGTGTAATCTAGTACGCAATTATACTTTTTCATAAAGTCTAATCCCAGTATCCCGTCGCAGGGTACAGGAAAGCTTTGATCTACTACTTGAAAGTTATGATTGAGCCAATAATTATCTATAATGAGGTCACCGTTGACGCTTCCCTTAGACGTTATTGTACCTTCTCCTACCCCTTTGATAGATGTGGTCAGGTTAGTGTTAATTTCAGTATTTTTCCTTATGACGCCATCCTTAATTATAGAGATGTCCGCTCCTGTGTCTATTAAAAAGGTTTGTGTATTTATTGTAAATGAAGTCGAGAAACAAGCGAAGCTGCTCATATTCAGGGACAAATAAAAAATTCCGTTTGCCCCTATATCTGAGTGTGATCCCCCTGCGTAGCGGGCAGGGGGGCGTCTGAGTTTCCCGACTCATGTGAGGTAACTCGTATTTGTCCCCTTTGGTTGGGTATATTTCGGTGGCCATTTTTGTTATAACCCCGGTTGCGCTGGTTGTTACTATAACGGACCCTGTCTTCATTATAACTGCCTCCACGGTTACTGTTGTAGTTATAACGGCCGCGGCCACGTCCTTGGCCACGATTTTGACCTTGGGGAGAACTGAAGTTATTGTGGTAGAATATAATGTTACTGGTGGGGGAGTCTGTGCTTGCGCCGATAAATTTCGCGATAGCCTCGTTTCTGTTAGTGAACTGGCCACTTTCCATTATTAATTTTATTTTATCGTAATTGGAGTTTCTAGATAGCGCTTTTACTGTTACTTGGGTAGTATACTTCTGGGCTAGTTCGCCACTGAGCCCCTCAGAAATATACGCTCCCTCAAGCTTAGTGCAAAGGGTATTTATTTCGTCGACGAATTGGTTTGCCGTTTTGTTGCCTTGTTTTATATTTAAAATTTTGGCAGTTATTAATTCAGTCGACTCCCCTTTCACCGCGGATTTCAGTTTATCGATAATTTTGGCAAGTGTGTCCTCGTTAGTTATTAATTGCCGTGCGCCGCCAGCCAATTTAGTCTTGACTAGTTGCACAGCCACTGCTTCATGCTCATCTTTGAAAGTATCAACGAGATTTATAGCATCAATGAATCTGTTCAAATTTTCTGGCTTTCCATCGAATTCGGGCAAAATTTTTGCTCCCAAACTTAAAACCGTGGAAGCCATTATATTGACTTTTTGCTTCTTTCCAATATCTTTCGTTTCTTTATCTTCTCCTTCACCTTCGTCTGCCTCACTTTCCTCTGTTTCCTCAATATTGCTGTCAACTTCACATCTCAGTGTAAGGGGGATTTTAATGTTAATATTATGCCGTTGAAAGGCTTTTACGAGTTGGTCCCTTAGTTTTAGAAATATCTGGTCTGCTGATTCTCTGTGTTGGGATGTGTACCTATCGTACTGCCTATGCAGTATAGCTCTAACCTTGTTAAATTTCTCTATTAAAATTTTTGTATGCTTTTCCCTGGTTTCCACTTTAATAGTCCTGTTTTGTGTCATACATTTGTATGAAAGTCTAAACTCCTGGGTTGGTGGTTTAATTTCGTTCAAAATCTCTTCCCATTGCATACTAATTATTGTCCGTGACTTTTTCTTTAACTAGTGTTGCTACATTATTTTGTTGTATTTATTAGCATTGGAATTTACTTTTTTTTTTGTTATAGTTTACTTAAAAGTAAAGAACATACTTAATTAAAAAAATTATCTATTAAGGTGTTGGTACGATCTCACCCCAATGTGCTGCTGTTGTTAGTGTCGTTGGTTGCTGGACTCAGATGATTGATGTATTCCTTGTATTATCCTCTGTACCCAACGGCATGGGCTTCTTGCACCGTTAGGTCGTAATATTTGTGTTGTATGGGGATCACTGTGCGGTGGTTCGGAAGACTAAGTCACTTCACTTCACCTTTATGTGACTTGTTAGACTTGTTCTGCCCTGTTTCGAACGCCCCTTTTTATTTTATTCACGTAGCACTTAATTAGTACGTACACCATAGTCAATATTGCCATTATCAATAATAGTTCAGTGGCGCTGACTTGCTCTATATTATAATTTGTTTTATTTTTACTTGTTTGTACATCTTCGTCGTATTTAACGATTTTTGTTTGTTCTTTTTTTTCACTTTCCGTATTGGTGTATTTTCCTATTTCGTAGCCAGTTATGGCTATCATGATAGATGTAAGCACTGGTTTCCACCACGTCATTTTCGCGGGTAAAAAAAAAGGAAACTATTTCAATTCAAATATTGTCATTATGATTTTTGTTTTTCACTACCGTAAGCACTCCTGGCAGGATCGCCATGTTACGAACGAAGCGTAGACGAGTGAATTCTCCATTGTAAAGCTTTCTTTATTCTGTATGTTCTTATATTTATAACTTAAAGCTAATAAGTAATGCATGGTCATGACTAATACCATGATTGGTGTGAATGGACAAGGGTAATCCGAGTGCACATACGCTGACCGTTAATTAGGTCAGTAAATAGGTATTTAATATCAACATACCGAAAGTGCATTGCACTGACAATGAGTTGAGCAATGTGAGATGGTTTAGAGTTAAATGACTCAGGCAATATTGTTAATTGTGCTGAAAACCGTTGTCCATTACAGATATACTTATTTTATGGTTTTCGATGACGTGTCCCAAAAAATCGATTTTTCTTTTCAAAAAACAACATTTTTTAAAATTTATTAATAAACCGTAATCTTGACATTGTTTCATTACTTGTTGCAAATTTGATAATGCTTCGTCTTCTGATTTCCCTGGTATTATAATATCATCTACGTATGGAAGAGCTATACCCTTGCTCGATAAGTCTCGAAAAATAGCATTAATGTGTCGTTGAAATATACTTGGAGAATTCGTCAATCCGAATGGTACCCTTAGAAACTGATATTGCCCGTTGTGAGTAATAAATGAGGTATACTTACGGCTGTTTTCTTCTACGCCGACGTGAAAAAAACCATTCTTCAAATCTATTGTGCTGAATACTGTTGCTTCTTGCAGCCTATCTAATTGGTCTTCGATTAATGACAACGGAAAATGGTCACGCACTATGATTTTATTTAATTGTCTATAGTCCACGCATAATCTTGAAGTACCATCGCGTTTTTTTGCCAAAACTACCGGACTACTGTACTCTGATTCCAACGGTTCTATAATTTTGTCTTTAAGCCACTGTTCAATTTGTTTTTCTATCACGCACCTTTCAGAGTAAGCAAATCTTCGAGGACGCGAAAAAATTGGAATGTCATCTATAGCCACTATTCGCATTTCTACATTAGTCGATTTAATCTTTTTTGGTTCATAATTTTTTATTAACTTACAAACTAAATGTTTAGCTTTTCCACTAGCACTTGTTTCAATGTCACTGTCAATCTCATCGTAATGCACAGTATCGATTTTCATTAAATCAACTGCTTCATCTTCATTTTCTATCAACCGGCTAATTTCTACGCCATCACGATTAATTTTTATTTCGGCTTGTTTGCAAAATTCTGTGCCTAACACCATTTCAACATCTAAAAATTCTGAAGGTACTACCACAAATTTATTTTTGAATTCTATTTTGTTTATTTCAAACTTTTGTTCAAATGCACCCATTGGTTTTACTTTATTTTGGTTTCCAAATCCAATCAAATAAAAATTACATGTACTTAGCACTGGCTTATTTAGATTTATATACGTTTTTTCGCTTACAATGTTGTATTTGCTGCCCGTATCAATCAAAGCAATAAAATTACGTTTGTTGATTACGACGTTTTTGCACATAGAATTATGCTCACTTGTCACCCTGCATGTGTTACTTGATTTTTTGCTATTGTCACTTTTCTTTACTGGGCAATCTTTACTTATGTGGCCAAAATCATTGCAGTTAAAACATTTTCTGCCTTTACTTTTGATTTCACAATTTCCTGACAAATGCCCTTTGTTGCCACAATTAAAACATTTCACCTCTTTTTTCTCATAAACTGTCTTCGGAGTTTTTTCACCACTAATATTTACACTTTTATTCTTGTATTCATAGTGTTTTACGTTTTCAACTCGTTCGCGCATCTTTTCATAACTTTTGAGTTTCTCTTTAAACTCTGAGAACGAAACTAGGCATTGAAAATGGCAGAACGCCGAAACCGGTTTGTCACAAAACCAAACTTGACAAGGGATGACGGAAAATCGTTCCAACAAAAATCAGCTTACTACCCTGTCGGAAGATCAACACAACAAAATAAATCTTTTAAATCTCTTGCATTATACAAAATAGATTTGTTTACACTCAGATCGTTTATACCGTCTATTACGTATTGCATTGGAGATTTGTTCTCAACACCACCACGTAATGCTAACTCTTTCATTCGTAACAAATATTCATGGACACTCTCTTTGTTTTTTATTTTTGTTTCTGACATTCGCTTATGAATTTGAGCACTGTTAACGTCTGATTGAAATTCTGCTAATAATGCGCTCTTCAAAGCACTCCAACACGTAATACCGCGTTCGCTCATAATAAACATTTTTGCTAGTCCCTTAAGATAGCGTTTTGCAAAGACAAACATTTGCAATTCGTCCCATCCCATAACGCATGACATTTCTTCGAATTCACGCATCCAAATATCAATAGGAAACTCATCGCTGCCTGTAAATGGTCTAATTGAGTATTCTAAGTCTCTAAAACTCAATACAAATCTATGTGAGCTTGTATTTTCACTTCTCTTTACGTTTGAGTTCATATTTTGTAGTGATGTGTGGGATACTTCGTTGTTTGTCGTTTCTATCTCTGCCGCTGTATACATATTGCTGCCTGTGGTAACTTCGTTTCTTGCTCTGCTTGTTTCACGCTCTGCGTCGTTTGCGTTGATGCTGGCTTCACCTTCGTCGTCGTCGTCGTCTTGCTCGTCTTCAGCTACAAAAATTGCATCACTCAACAGATTACCTCTTTGTAGATTCGCAAATATGTGTGCAGCTACATCGTTGTTGTGTTGCAAATGCAATATGCTACAAATTACCACTAAATCATTACTTGATAGATTTTCTGCAATGTACTCTACTTTTTTGTTGTATTTGTTGTCGTTGAAGTTAAAATCAAAGCCCTCAAATTCGCGCAATCGCTTTCGGTTACTACGATCGCCGTCGCACGCAAATACATATTTATGTAGTAGCTCGATTTTTTGCTTTGTCTCTTTCTTTAGTGTATCACGAATTTTCTCGAATTCTACTATACGCGACATACCGACACTTTTGAATTTTTCAACGTTCTTTTCAACCTTTATGTATGTATGTAAATGTGTACTTCGTGTTTGCGCGTATGCCTGCGTGTATGACGCATGCACAACCCTAACTTTTTCCTACTCTGACACTTGCTACTAATTGCGCTTGCCGCTTTTTTACTTTGATTGCTAAGTCGCAATATATGTTTCACTTTGTGTTATAGCACTTTGTGCACGTGCATGTTTCACTTTTTGGGCTTCTTTTCTTATTTTTTCTTCTTTTTTAGGTTGAGCCCCCATGTGTAGTGCCACATTGGACACTGGTTGAGTCCTTTCCACAAAATATGAAATATTTGATATTAAAGTTTAATAGAAAGTTGAATTAAAGTTATTAAAAGTTATAAAAGTTAATTATAAATTGAATTTACATAAAATAATGTTTAATTGAATAATTGAAAAATAATACAGCTTAGTTCTTCCGAGTGCGCACGTCTTTTCGTCTTCACGTCTTTAAATCAACTCCGCTTCTTCACTCTCTTCTGTTCGCCTCTTTACATCTTATCCTTATTGTCACTGTCGTATCGCTGTCATATGCATAAGGTTGCCAGATCATTCCCACATATATAGACAATCTATTTGAACCACATTTTGACCGATAACGCATTTGTCGATAAATATATTGAAATACCGAAAAGTTGAAATGAAAGCTGTGGCCATGACCTTTCGGTTGACACACATATTGAACGCATATATCAAGGTTTTATGGGCACCACAAATTGACCGAAAAGTCATTTATCGACAAATATATCAAAATACCGAAAAGTTGAAATGAAAGCTGTGGCCATGACCTTTCGTTTGACATCCGTATTGAACGCATACATAGAGAATCTATTTGAACCACATTTTGACCGATAACTCATTTATCGATAAATATATCGATGTGGCCATGTCCTTTCGTTTGACACCCATATTGAATGCATATATAGAGGTTTTATTTGAACCAAATTTTGACCGATAACTCATTTATCGATAAATATATCGAAATAGCGAGAAGTGCAGATGAAAGCTGTGGCCATGCCCTTTCGTTTGACGCACATATTGAAAGCATATATCAAGGTTTTATGGGAACCACATTTTGACCGAAAAGTCATTTATCGATAAATATCGAAAAGTTCAAATAAAAGCGGTGGCCATGACCTTTCGTTTCACACCCATATTAAACGCATATATAGAGAATTTATTTGAACCACATTTTGACCGATAACTCATTTGTCGATAAATATATTGAAATACCGAAAAGTTGAAATGAAAGCTGTGGCCATGCCCTTTCGTTTGACACCCATATTAAACGCATACATCAAGGTTTTGTGGGAACCACATTTTGACCGATAACTCATTTATCGATAAATATATCGCATAACGCAGATATATATATCGAAATATCGAAAAGTTCCGATGAAAGCTGTGGCCATGCCCTTTCGTTTGACACCCATATTAAACGCATATATCCAGGTTTTATGGGAACCACATTTTGACCGATAACTCATTTGTCGATAAATATATTGAAATATCGAAAAATTCAAATGAAAGCTGTGGCCTTTCGTTTGCCACCCATATTGAATGCAAACATCAAGGTTTTGTGGGAACCACATTTTGACCGATAACGCATTTATCGATAAATACATCGAAATATCAAGAGGTTCAAATGAAAGCTGTGGCCATGCCCTTTCCTTTGACACCCATATTAAACGCATACATCAAGGTTTTGTGGGAACCACATTTTGACCGATAACTCATTTATCGATAAAGATATCGATGTGGACATGCCCTTTCGTTTGACACCCATATGCAATGCATATATGGAGGTTTTATTTGAACCAAATTTTGGCCGATAACTCATTTATCGATAAATATATCGAAATAGCGAGAAGTGCAGATGAAAGCTGTGACCATGAAATTTCATTTGACACCCATAGTGAACGCATATATAGAGAATTTATTTGAACCAAATTTTGACCGATAACTCATTTATCGATAAATATATCGCATAACGCAGATAACGCATTTATCGATAAATATATCGAAATATCGAAAAGTTCAGATGAAAGCTGTGGCCATGCCCTTTGCTTCGACACCCATATTAAACGCATACATAAAGGTTTTGTGGGAAACACATTTTCACCGATAACGCATTTATCGATAAATATATCGACATATCGAAAAGTTTAAATGAAAGCTCTGGCGATGCCCTTTCGTTTGACACCCATATTGAACGCATATATAAAGCTTTTATTTGAACCACATTTTGACCGATAACTCATTTATCGATAAATATATCGAAATATCGAAAAGTTTAAATGAAAGCTGTGGCCATGCCCTTTGCTTTGACAGCCATATTGAACGCATATATTAAGGTTTTATGATAATCAAATTTTGACCGATAACTCATTTATCGATAAGTTATCGAAATATCGAAAAGTTCAGATGAAAGCTGTGGCCATGCCCTTTCGTTTGACACCCATATCGAACGCATATATCCAGGTTTTATGGGAACCACATTTTGACCGATAACTCATTTGCCGATAAATATATATCGAAATAGCAAGAGGTTCAAATGAAAGCTGTGGCCATGCCATTTCCTTTGACACACATATTAAACGCATACATCAAGGTTTAATGGGAACCACATTTTGACCGATAACTCATTTATCGATAAATATATCGATGTGGCCATGTTCTTTCGTTTGACACCCATATTGAATGCATATATAGAGGTTTTATTTGAACCAAATTTTGACCGATAACCCATTTATCGATAAATATATCGAAATATCGAGAAGTGCAGATGAAAGCGGTGGCCATGCCCTTTCGTTTGATGCACATATTGAACGCATATATCAAGGTTTTATGATAACCACAAATTTGCCGATAACTCATTTATCGATAGGTTATCGAAATATCGAAAAGTTCAGATGAAAGCTGTGGCCATGCCCTTTCGTTTCACACCCATATTGTATGCATACATCAAGGTTTTGTGGGAACCACATTTTGACCGATAACGCATTTATGGATAAAATTATCGACATATCGAGAGGTTCAAATGATAGCTGTGGCCATGCCCTTTCCTTTGACACCCATATTGAATGCATATATAGAGGTTTTATTTGAACCAAATTTTGCCCGATAACTCATTTGTCGATAAATATATCGAAATATCGGAAAGTTTAAATGAAAGCTGTGGCCATGGCCGTTCGTTTGACACCCATATTGAATGCATACATCAAGGTTTTGTGGGAACCACATTTTGGCCGATAAGGCATTTATCGATAAATATATCGAAATATCCAGAGGTTCAAATGAAAGCTGTGGCCATGCCCTTTCCTTTGACACCCATATTGAATGCATATATAAAGGTTTTATTTGAACCAAATTTTGACCGATAACTCATTTATCGATAAATATATCGCATAACGCAGATATATATATCTAAATATCGAAAAGTTCCGATGAAAGCTGTGGACATGCCCTTTCCTTTGACACCCATATGCAATGCATATATAGAGGTTTTATTTGAACCAAATTTTGGCCGATAACTCATTTATCGATATATATATCGAAATATCGAGAAGTGCAGATGAAAGCGGTGGCCATGCCCTTTCGTTTGATGCACATATTGAACACATATATCAAGGTTTTATGGGCACCACAAATTGACCGAAAAGTCATTTATCGATAAATATATTGAAATACCGAAAAGTTGAAATGAAAGCTGTGGCCATGACTTTTCGTTTGACACCCATATTGAACCCATATATAGAGAATCTATTTGAACCACATTTTGACCGATAACTAATTTGTCGATAAATATATTGAAATACCGAAAAGTTGAAATGAAAGCGGTGGCCATGCCCTTTCGTTTGATGCACATATTGAACGCATATATCAAGGGTTTATGATAACCACAAATTTACCGATAACTCAATTATCGATAAGTTATCGAAATATCGAAAAGTTTAGATGAAAGCTGTGGCCATGGCCTTTCGTTTGACACCCATATTTTATGCATACATCAAGGTTTTGGCAACCACATTTTGACCGATAACGCATTTATGGATAAAATTATGGACATATCGAGAGGTTCAAATGATAGCTGTGGCCATGCCTTTTCCTTTGACACCCATATTGAATGCATATATAGAGGTTTTACTTGAACCAAATTTCGCCCGATAACTCATTTGTCGATAAATATATTGAAATACCGAAAAGTTGAAATGAAAGCTGTGGCCATGACCTTTCGGTTGACATACATATTGAACCCATATATAGAGAATCTATTTGAACCACATTTTGACCGATAACTCATTTGTCGATAAATTTATTGAAATACCGAAAAGTTGAAATGAAAGCTGTGGCCATGACCTTTCGGTTGACACACATATTGAACGCATATATCAAGGTTTTATGGGCACCACAAATTGACCGAAAAGTCATTTATCGATAAATATATTGAAATACCGAAAAGTTGAAATAAAAGCTGTGGCCATGACCTTTCGGTTGACACACATATTGAACCCATATATAGAGAATCTATTTGAACCACATTTCGACCCATAACTCATTTGTCGATAAATATATTGAAATACCGAAAAGTTGAAATGAAAGCTGTGGCCATGACCTTTCGGTTGACACACATATTGAACCCATATATAGAGAATCTATTTGAACCACATTTTGACCGATAACTCATTTGTCGATAAATTTATTGAAATACCGAAAAGTTGAAATGAAAGCTGTGGCCATGACCTTTCGGTTGACACACATATTGAACGCATATATGAAGGTTTTATAGGAACCACAAATTGACGGAAAAGTCATTTATCGACAAATACATCAAAATACCGAAAAGTTGAAATGAAAGCTGTGGCCATGACCTTTCGTTTGTCACCCATATTGAATGCATATATAGAGGTTTTATTTTAACCACATTTTGGCCGATAACTCATTTATCGATATATATATCGAAATATCGAGAAGTGCAGATGAAAGCGGTGGCCATGCCCTTTCGTTTGATGCACATATTGAACGCATATATCAAGGTTTTATGGGCACCACAAATTGACCGAAAAGTCATTTATCGATAAATATATTGAAATACCGAAAAGTTGAAATGAAAGCTGTGGCCATGACCTTTCGGTTGACACACATATTGAACCCATATATAGAGAACCTATTTGAACCACATTTTGACCGATAACTCATTTGTCGATAAATTTATTGAAATACCGAAAAGTTGAAATGAAAGCTGTGGCCATGACCTTTCGGTTGACACACATATTGAACGCATATATCAAGGTTTTATAGGAACCACAAATTGACCGAAAAGTCATTTATCGACAAATACATCAAAATACCGAAAAGTTGAAATGAAAGCTGTGGCCATGACCTTTCGTTTGTCACCCATATTGAATGCATATAAAGAGGTTTTATTTTAACCACATTTTGACCGATACCTCATTTATCGATATATATATCGAAATATCGAGAAGTGCAGATGAAAGCGGTGGCCATGCCCTTTCGTTTGATGCACATATTGAACGCATATATCAAGGTTTTATGGGCACCACAAATTGACCGAAAAGTCATTTATCGATAAATATATTGAAATACCGAAAAGTTGAAATGAAAGCTGTGGCCATGACCTTTCGGTTGACACACATATTGAACCCATATATAGAGAATCTATTTGAACCACATTTCGACCCATAACTCATTTGTCGATAAATATATTGAAATACCGAAAAGTTGAAATGAAAGCTGTGGCCATGACCTTTCGGTTGACACACATATTGAACCCATATATAGAGAATCTATTTGAACCACATTTTGACCGATAACTCATTTGTCGATAAATTTATTGAAATACCGAAAAGTTGAAATGAAAGCTGTGGCCATGACCTTTCGGTTGACACACATATTGAACGCATATATCAAGGTTTTATAGGAACCACAAATTGACCGAAAAGTCATTTATCGACAAATACATCAAAATTCCGAAAAGTTGAAATGAAAGCTGTGGCCATGACCTTTCGTTTGTCACCCATATTGAATGCATATATAGAGGTTTTATTTTAACCACATTTTGACCGATACCTCATTTATCGATAAATATATCGAAATATCGAAAAGTTTAAATGAAAGCTGTGGCCATGGCCTTTCGTTTGACACCCATATTTTATGCATACATCAAGGTTTTGGCAACCACATTTTGACCGATAACGCATTTATGGATAAAATTATGGACATATCGAGAGGTTCAAATGATAGCTGTGGCCATGCCTTTTCCTTTGACACCCATATTGCATGCATATATAGAGGTTTTACTTGAACCAAATTTCGCCCGATAACTCATTTGTCGATAAATATATTGAAATACCGAAAAGTTGAAATGAAAGCTGTGGCCATGACCTTTCGGTTGACACACATATTGAACCCATATATAGAGAATCTATTTGAACCACATTTTGACCGATAACTCATTTGTCGATAAATTTATTGAAATACCGAAAAGTTGAAATGAAAGCTGTGGCCATGACCTTTCGGTTGACACACATATTGAACGCATATATCAAGGTTTTATAGGAACCACAAATTGACCGAAAAGTCATTTATCGACAAATACATCAAAATACCGAAAAGTTGAAATGAAAGCTGTGGCCATGACCTTTCGTTTGACACCCATATTGAACGCATATATAGAGAATTTATTTGAACCAAATTTTGACCGATAACTCATTTCTCGATAAATATATTGAAATACCGAAAAGTTGAAATGAAAGCTGTGGCCATGACCTTTCGGTTGACAAACATATTGAACGCATATATCAAGGTTTTATGGGCACCACAAATTGACCGAAAAGTCATTTATCGATAAATATATTGAAATACCGAAAAGTTGAAATGAAAGCTGTGGCCATGACTTTTCGTTTGACACCCATATTGAACCCATATATAGAGAATCTATTTGAACCACATTTTGACCGATACCTCATTTGTCGATAAATATATTGAAATACCGAAAAGTTGAAGTGAAAGCTGTGGCCATGACCCTTCGGTTGACACACATATTGAACGCATATATCAAGGTTTTATGGGCACCACAAATTGACCGAAAAGTGATTTATCGACAAATATATCAAAATACCGAAAAGTTGAAATGAAAGCTGTGGCCATGACCTTTCGTTTGACATCCGTATTGAACGCATACATAGAGAATCTATTTGAACCACATTTTGACCGCTAACTCATTTATCGATAAATATATCGATGTGGCCATGTCCTTTCGTTTGACACCTATATTGAATGCATATATAGAGGTTTTATTTGAACCAAATTTTGACCGATAACTCATTTATCGATAAATATATCGAAATATCGAGAAGTGCAGATGAAAGCGGTGGCCATGCCCTTTCGTTTGATGCACATATTGTACGCATATATCAAGGGTTTATGATAACCACAAATTTACCGATAACTCATTTATCGATAAGTTATCGAAATATCGAAAAGTTCGGATGAAAGCTGTGGCCATGCCCTTTCGTTTGTCACCCATATTGAATGCATATATAGAGGTTTTATTTTAACCACATTTTGACCGATAACTCATTTATCGATAAATATATCGAAATATCGAAAAGTTTAAATGAAAGCTGTGGTCATGGCCTTTCGTTTGACACCCCTATTGTATGCATACATCAAGGTTTTGTGGGAACCACATTTTGACCGATAACGCATTTATGGATAAAATTATGGACGTATCGAGAGGTTCAAATTATAGCTGTGGCCATGCCCTTTCCTTTGACACCCATATTGAATGCATATATAGAGGTTTTACTTGAACCAAATTTTGCCCGATAACTCATTTGTCGATAAATATATCGAAATATCGGAAAGTTTAAATGAAAGCTGTGGCCATGGCCTTTCGTTTGACACCCATATTGAATGCATACATCAAGGTTTTGTGGGAACCACATTTTGACCGATAACTCATTTATCGATAAATATATCGATGTGGACATGCCCTTTCGTTTGACACCCATATGCAATGCATATATGGAAATTTTATTTGAACCAAATTTTGTCCGATAACTCATTTATCGATAAATATATCGAAATATCGAGAAGTGCAGATGAAAGCTGTGTCTATGCCCTTTCGTTTGACGCACATATTGAAAGCATATATCAAGGTTTTATGATAACCACAATTTGACCGATAACTCATTTATCGATAAATATATCGAAATATGGCGGCCCCCGTGGTGTGAAGGTAGTGTTGCCGGCCTACCACACCGAAGGTCCATGGTTCGAGCCCTGGTACAGGTAACATCAAAAGTGATTTGAATAAAGTTTTTCAAAACGGCGTCGCCCCTCGGCAGTGGTTTGGCAAACTCTCCGAGTGTATTTCTGCCATGACAGGCTTCTCAGCAAAAATTCGTCTCCTTTGTAGATGCCGCTCGGAGTCGGCAAAAAACTGTAGGTCCCAATAATTTGTAGGGAAAATTCAAATCGGCACACCACAAATTGGAAGAGAAGCTTGGCGCAAAAATCTCTTAGGAGGTTTATGATGATATACCTGTTGTATATCGCGCCATAGAGAGAGATATCGAAATATCGAAAAGTTAAAATGAAAGCTGTGGCCATGACCTTTCGGTTGACACACATATTGAACGCATATATCAAGGTTTTATGGGCACCACAAATTGACCGAAAAGTCATTTATCGACAAATATATCAAAATACCGAAAAGTTGAAATGAAAGCTGTGGCCATGACCTTTCGTTTGGCGCCCATATTGAACGCATATATAGAGAATTTATTTGAACCAAATTTTGACCGATAACTCATTTGTCGATAAACATATTGAAATACCGAAAAGTTGAAATGAAAGCTGTGGCCATGACCTTTCGGTTGACACACATATTGAACGCATATATCAAGGTTTTATGGGCACCACAAATTGACCGAGAAGTCATTTATCGACAAATATATCAAAATACCGAAAAGTTGAAATGAAAGCTGTGGCCATGACCTTTCGTTTGACACCCATATTGAACGCATATATAGAGAATTTATTTGAACCAAATTTTGACCGATAACTCATATGTCGATAAATATATTGAAATACCGAAAAGTTGAAATGAAAGCTGTGGCCATGACCTTTCGGTTGACACACATATTGAACGCATATATCAAGGTTTTATGGGCACCACAAATTGACCGAAAAGTCATTTATCGACAAATATATCAAAATACCGAAAAGTTGAAATGAAAGCTGTGGCCATGACCTTTCGTTTGACATCCGTATTGAACGCATACATAGAGAATCTATTTGAACCACATTTTGACCGATAACTCATTTATCGATAAATATATCGATGTGGCCATGTCCTTTCGTTTGACACCTATATTGAATGCATATATAGAGGTTTTATTTGAACCAAATTTTGACCGATAACTCATTTATCGATAAATATATCGAAATATCGAGAAGTGCGGATGAAAGCTGTGTCTATGCTATTTCGTTTGACACCCATATTGAAAGCATAAATCAAGGTTTTATGCGAATCAAATTTTGACCGATAACTCATTCATCGATAAATATATCAAAATATCGAAGAGTTCATATGAAAGCTGTGGTAATGCCCTTTCCTTTGACACCCATATTAAACGCATACATCAAGGTTTTGTGGGAGCGACATTTTGACCGATAACTCATTTATCGATAAATACGAGTATATCGATGTGGACATGCCCTTTCCTTTGACACCCATATGCAATGCATATATAGAGGTTTTATTTGAACCAAATTTTGGCCGATAACTCATTTATCGATAAATATATCGAAATAGCGAGAAGTGCAAATGAAAGCTGTGGCCATCGCTTTCGTTTGACGCACATATTGAAAGCATATATCAAGGTTTTATAGGAACCACAAATTGACCGACAAGTCATTTATCGACAAATATATCAAAATACCGAAAAGTTGAAATGAAAGCTGTGGCCATGACCTTTCGTTTGACACCCATATTGAACGCATATATAGAGAATTTATTTGAACCACATTTTGACCGATAACTCATTTGTCGATAAATATATTGAAATACCGAAAAGTTGAAATGAAAGCTGTGGCCATGACCTTTCGGTTGACACACATATTGAACGCATATATCAAGGTTTTATGGGAACCACAAATTGACCGAAAAGTCATTTATCGGCAAATATATCAAAATACCGAAAAGGTGAAATGAAAGCTGTGGCCATGACCTTTCGTTTGACACCCGTATTGAACGCATACATAGAGAATCTATTTGAACCACATTTTGACCGATAACTCATTTGTCGATAAATGTATTGAAATACCGAAAAGTTGAAATGAAAGCTGTTGCCATGACCTTTCGTTTGATACCTATACTGAACTCATTCATATATTAAGGTTTCATGGGAACCTTATTTTGACCGTCCACTTCAATTGAAGCTTCCGAGGTGAGATCTATATCAAGTAAGTAGTCGACTGAAGGCTTGGCCTTCCACGTAAGCTCGAAACTTTTTATTTTCCAATACCGCTGCTAAGCATTCCCTCTCCGGAACTGAATAATTTTGTTGCGATTTATTCAGTTTTTGAGACATGTATGCTATGGGTATTTCCTCACCTGCATAATTTTTCTGCGCTAGCACGGCACCTACCCCCTACAAACTCGAATCGCATTGTAACAAACCGCGTTTCCGGGAATCGGGTTTGGCTAGAAAGAGAGAAGTTGTAAAATGGGTTTTTACTAAATCAAAAGACTTTTGGGCTTAATCTAACCATTTGAATGGCTTGGCACCAACCCGCCATACCAAGGAATCTACATAGCTCTTTTACAGTTTTGGGTTCAGGGAAGTTTGCTATCGCGTATATCTTTTCTGGATCAGTTTTCAAAGTTCGTAGTTCCACCACATATCGTAGGTAACGTACTTCTGTTAAACAAAATGTACTTTTAGCAAACCTTATTGTTTTACCTGCTTTTCAGATATGACCGGCTACTTCTTTTAGCAACTCAACATGCGAGTCAAAATCATCACAAATTAACAGCAAGTCTTCTAGATATACAAAAATTTTTTCTTGAGGTTATAGGGAATTACGCGGTCCATGAACCTACACATTGCAAAGACCTAACGTCATGACCGTATATTAGTAGAGCGGTCTGTTTCGTACCGTAAATGCCGCTTTTTCGCGATACTTCATTTCCAGTGGAATTAGCCAAAATGTAAAATAACTAGGTTATACGAGTATGTATGACTAGATATGTATTGATATAGCTTGCATCTTATAACTTTAAACGAGTTATTCTTGTATATTTGTATATCCACTACTATCTCAGGAACGACTTAACCGATTTGGATGAAATTTGGTATATGGGTAGTATCCTTTGTTTTAAGATTTTCTACTTTGGTGTTGGGATGGCTCACAGGGTTGCCACCTTTATCAATTTTTTTCAAATATTAAGCAATATATGGGAATATGGGTATCAAATGAAAGGTATTTTAGGCCGTATACCAACCAAAGTATTTTCGAGTAGGGTTGCCACCTGACCGCATTTTATTTATTCCTTCAGATATCGACCACTATCTCGGGAACGGCTAAACCGATTTCGATTAAATTTGGTAGATGGATAGTATGCTTCCTTCTAAGATTTTCTGCTTAGATGTTGCCACTAAAGGAAGCTTAGAGGGTTGCAACCTTTCCGAATTTTTTTTTAATATTAAATATTTGGGGCCGTTTACCAACCAGAATATTTTTAAGGAGGATTGCCACCTAGGATTGCCACCTGACTGAATTTTAATTATTCCTTCTTATATCGACCACTATCTCGGGAACGGTTTAACCCATTTGGATGAAATTTGGAGTGCGCATGTGTACATAATTTCGTGGCATCTCGAGGTACTCAAATAAATATAACATAAAATGGCAAACATCACTCAAAAACTTAAAATGATGAACTAAGCTGAATCTACATCTAGCAGCACTACACGGCGCGACAAAATTGTTGCCTATTTGATCAACTATATCGTGTCGTGTGGTGTTGCTGTCGCCAGCGGCTGTACCATGCAACGGCACCAATTTCCAGTAAGGCCAGCATTTGCCATGACTGTGCACAAAGCTCAAGGCCAAACTTTTGAATTTGTTGGAGTAGACCTAAATCTACCTGTTTTCATGCATGGTATGCTATATGTGGCTCTTTCCAGAGTTAAGCGACCAACTACATTAAAAGTACTACTACCACAGGAGAACGAGCGACGTACTAACAACATGGTGTGGAAGGAAGTATTGGCTTAGGCTTTCAATTGGTAATGTTCAAATAAATGAATAGTATTACCTAAATAAATTTAAAACATTTAAAACAGCAAATGTTGTCGAATCATCGAGCCCTAACCTCCAAACAGGCTTAAGTGGCTTTTTGTGGTTAGTGTTCGATATTTTGGAAATCTATTTTGGAAATTTATGCTCTTGGTAAGTAAGATTATGCGACAAATTCGAAAAATACCGAGCAAGGCTGGTCACCCAGGTACTAAACATATATATGACCATGGTTATCGCATGTTTTCCCTATTCATTATTTAATATGAACTCCCGATTATTAGACATTATAATTCTGTATCATTGGTTTTAACAGAAAACAAAAAAAAATTATGAAATTAAGGGTATTTGCTAAAAAATTAAAATAAAAATAAAAAGTACACATGCGTCCATTTCAGTCCTGAATACTGCAATTTTAAATTATTATTGAAATTCCGTGGCAGCTTCCTTGAAGTTGACCCCAGCGAGGTTCACTCCTTCGCCATCGTGGTGATGAATCTCGTTCTCTTCAGCTTAAATCCACATTTCTCGAGGTTTTCTTGAGTTGTCCCTGTACTTGGATGATTTCAACTTACTCTTCCTATCGTTGTTTTAACGAATAGATCATGATTTTTGTACGATTCACGTTGTTTTTTATATTAACTTAATATATTTTTAACTCTTACTATGCAGCTAATTTTTTCTTTTGACAGTTCTCAAAGTTCTCTTATTTTCTTGCAGTGTGAACCATCCCTCCCCACCCCGTCTCGGCTGCATACAGAGCTGACATAAATCTTTTTATGTTAGCAACGTGAAATATTTTCACAACAAAGTGATTTTAATATCGCGATCACCGCATATGAACGAGATAGGTATGGCTATCGTAAGAAGCGATTAAAGTCACAGTATACTGAAGTGCAACTTTATTGTTGATATACAGATATGATGCCTCTCACCTCTCAATGCTAACCTCTTTGTTCGTTACGGAAGGAGAGGGATTCTTATCCAGCAAAGGACTGTCACTTTTCGACAAGAGTTCCCAACACCTTCGGGGAGTGTTTTTGTCCCTAAAAACAACAAAAAGCGTTTGCTTCTCTGCATTTTTCATGGTGCTGCTATGGCTGCTCGTTGTTTTCAACAAAATCAAGCAAACATGCTGCTTTTTAAGAAATAAAAATTCGAAAGCACAGCATCAGCACATTTTCTTTGCTTTTACTAATATTGCTTAAGTATTTTAAACCCTGATCATCACAATAGTAATAACGGTAAGTTTTAATTAGGCTGGTGGAAGCACAATATTCAGATTATGTTCATAACCAACTTTGAGATAATCCATAGAGTAAGTTTAAACATATTCACTGTTGTACATTAAAAAGCCTCTCCTTATAGTGTAAAATCCTATTTTGCTACACACGACATCCGAATTCTGAGGTTGCGATATGTATTTTTCTAAGATGTTTCATTAAATATGTTCAACAGACATGTTTTTCCACTTACAGGTTGATATTGATAACATTACAACCAGTAGCGAAATAACTACGAAGCTGTCGGAGGCTGTGAAGCATGTGGGCATTGCTGCTTTCACTAAGTATTATTTTGAGCTTGTGCAAGTATTAAAAGATCATATGAACTTCACTGTAGATTTTCGTGCTTCTCGAGGCTGGGCAGGCCGCTTGAAAAATACGAAATTCAGACTTGGGTTTTTAGGGATCCTTTCAAGAAATGAGGCTGATATAGGAGCATCTGGAGCATTTAATCGAATAAACCGCTTTTCAGACTTTGATATTATATACCAAGGCTGGAAATTTCGAACTGCATTTTTATACAGATTTGTGCCGGAGCTTAGTACAAAAATTTCAACAGCAGCCTTTTTAATACCATTTCAGAGACATGTATGGATTGTAATGGGGTGGATTGTCGTAATAATAACTTTGGTTATATTGCTTGCTGAAAATATAGAAATACGTAAAAAAAAAAAAGATGAGCTGTTGCAGAGTTTCAGAAAAATGCAATTGGATTCAATTTATATCAGCAAATCTATGGCTAAAGAGGGAGAGCCGTGTATAGTCAACATACTATTATTTTTATTAGCCTCTATCTGCCAACAATGTGTAACTCCCATATCGACAGGGAATACGATCAAAATATTGTTCTTTTCTGTATTCATATTTTCACTTATGATGTATAACTATTATACCTCTTCAATCGTTTCGGGCTTATTATCGTCTTCTGTGCAAGGGCCTTCTAGTATTGACGAAATAATTTCCAGTTCTATTAAGGTAGCTTTCGAAGATATTGGATATTATAAAGTATTATTTCGAGTAAGTAAACAACTGGTTTTAGCTAAATTTCATATTGTGCTTAAAGAAAAATTTGTAAATTAGTTGTGTTAAAAATAATTCACATAGTATTACAATAAGCTAGTTTTGATGGAGTGCCGATTTCAAGCACAATGCAGGTGTGGATTTATTATAATATTTTCGGCTTATTTTTACAAAATTATTCTAAACATTTTCTGATTTCCTATAACACATATTTACTAAAATTCTTACATACTAAACATACATACATATTATTTGTGCAGTCAAGACCTATGCACATACAATATAGTACGATACATATTGTGGCGATTATTCTCAAGGATGTACCATCCCTAACTCAATACCACTCCCACCACTAGTTAAACACAGCTGAGATAACGATGGCTATGCTTATGCATGCAAGCGTGTAGCTAGGAAGAGGAAGAGAGATGGCGCGAGTGTTTGCGAATACGATGCAAAGAGGAGATTCCAATAAATAACACCGACCCTTCCAGAACACGAAAAGCGAACAACCAAGAAAGTACTCGGTGCGTAGGCAAGCACCCTGTTGGACTATATAAGGCGGTGACCAAGCAAGGCAGGTTGATCAGTTTATTTCCAAGTGTTGTGCAGTGAACTAATGTGAAGTTACTAAACTCTTATTGCGTTTATTACTAGTAAATAAAACTAGCTATCAGTTACAATATCTGTGCGTGTGTTTATTTGACTTAATAGTGATCGAACCCAGGATTAATAATCAAGGAATCATCGAATTCGTCACAATTGGTGTCAGAAGTGATATTGTTAAATAAATACCGAGAGTTTTCAAGGATACCAAAGGCATGGCAAAGTTGAATGAGCTGAAGATCCAACAACTCAAAAATGAGCTGCAACAGCGTGGATTGAATACAACAGGCAATAAATCCGATCTACAGTCACGATTGCGAGAAGCTATGGAAGCTGAAGGAATTAACGTTGACGATCATGTGTTTCATCTTGTGGAAGAAGCATCGACAAAAATGGAAGAGAAGGAGTCTACATCCAGCCGCAAGTGTGGACACTAACGCGTTGTTGACTGTATTGACTCAGATGTCATCTAGCATTTCAACACAGCTGGAAGAACAAAAGACACCCATGGCATCTCAGCTGGAAGAACAGAAGACTAGCATGGCATCTCAGATTTCAGTTCAACTAGACGAACAAAAGGCATACATGAGATCTCAAATGGAACAACAGGAGACACGTATAACATCAAAATTGGAAGAACAAGAGGAGCGTATATCCATGCAGGTGGCACCAATGTCTTCGCAGCTAAAAGTGCAGGATGCGAGAATTGCACAGCTACAGAATAAAATCAATGCTGAAGTAGATGCACTGAGAGGTCGTATCCAGGAGTTACAACTGAATCGTCCAACTGCTTCAACGAGTGTCCCGAAGGTAAAAACCCCATCTTTTGATGGTTCTGTTCCTTTTCAGGTATTTAAGCTACAGTTTGAGAAGACGGCAGCTGTGAATAATTGGGGCATGGAAGACAAAGTTGCTGCATTATTCGTGGCATTGAAGGGATCTGCAGCCGAAAATTTGCAGACTATTCCTGACGGAGAACGGAACAATTATGAAGCATTAATGGGTGCAATTGAGAGACGCTATGGTAGCGAACATCGGAAGCAGATATACCAAATAGAGCTACAGAATCGCTTCCAGAAACCTAATGAGACTTTACAGGAATTTGCATCGGATATCGAGAGGTTGGCCCATCTAGCAAATGCAGACGCACCTGTAGAGTATACGGAGAGGGTAAAAATCCAGTGTTTCGTAAATGGAATACGCGATGTGGAGACGAAGCGGGCAACATATGCAAACCCGAAAAGGACATTTGTTGAAACGGTATCGCATGCTCTGACGCAGGAAACAGCCTCGCTTTTGAGTAAACCTGCATACAAGGCTCATCGCGTAGAAGTAGACACTCCGGCTTGGGTAGACAAAATTTTGGAAACGGTGAACGGAGTACAGAAAAAAAGTGATGGTGCCATTAAATGCTTTAAGTGCGGGAAACCAGGCCACATAGCACGATATTGCGGCACTGGCTCCAGTAACCCGAGCAATTCAGGTGGACGAAAACGTAAAGCTGAAGGAGATGAACAAACAGCACTCCCCAAAACCTTCGGGGAGTGTTTTTGTCGTTAAAACAACAACAACAACAACAACAAATCTCCCAACCAAATCAATCGTTAAACTAAATCGAGTCAGCCGAAAGGGGCGTGGACTGGCTCCCGCAACTGAATGCCCCATAATCTCTGTCTCACAGATCGGAAGGAAAGCTGGTAATGTTACTGTTGTTGCATATGTGGATGGAAAAGAGCACTTACTAACTGTGGATACAGTCGCATCGCATTCCATAATTCGATCTGATTTAGTCACCAAGGAGGTGAGACCATTGCATGGAGCAAATTTACGTACGGCCACTGGTGAGGACACCCATGTCCTAGGGGAAGTAACATGTGAAATCGCAATTGGGAACGTGGCCGTTCTACACAGTTTTATAGTAGCAGATATTGTTGATCATAGTTGGTGTGGACTTCTTAAACGAGCAAGGCATCAAGATCGACCTGCAAAACAGGATTATAAATTACCAGAACATGGATGTGCCATTAAATTTTGGTTACTAAACCAAATACGCTAGTAAGCGAGTGCTTGTGGAGGAGAACCAACAAATTCCACCGAAGTCGGAAGCAATCATATGGGCAAAGATTGATGGAGATTATGGGACAAACAAATTGTGGGTTGTCGAGGCAGCAAACAAATCAAGGACGAACTTATTAGTAGGAAAAACCCTGGCCATGACAAAACAAGATGGACGCGTACCGGTAGGAGTACTTAATGAGTTCAAATCGCCGATTAAACTTTCCAAAGGAGCAATATTGGGACAATGCAAAGAGGTCGAGGTAGTAATCAATTGTGAACAGCTTTAGGAAAATGATTCTACCATCAAGATTAATCTTTCAGATGATATCACGTCGTGGACGGCAGGCCTCGAAAAAGATCATCAGAAAAAGGCATAGGAACTTCTATTAAAGGACTCGAGCATATTTGATAAGGATGGTTCCAAACCAGGTCGGACCAAAGTTGTGAAGCATCAAATTGATACTGGTGATGCAAGACTAATCCGCCAAGCTCCTCGTAGTATTCCATTGGCCAAACGACAAGTGGTAAGAGAAATTATACAGGAAATGAGTGACAGCGGCGTGATCGAACCATCAGCTAGTCCATGGAGCTCACCAGTAGTACTAGTGAAAAAGAAGGACGGAAAACTGAGGTTCTGTGTGGATTACCGGAAATTGAACGACGTAACGAAGAAAGACAGTTATCCATTGCCAAGAATCGACGATACTCTGGACTCGTTATCTGAAAAGAGGCTACTGGCAAGTGGAGGTAAAGGATGAAGATAAAGGGAAGACGGCCTTCAGCGTTGGAGAAGGGCTTTGGCAATTTACGGTAATGCCCTTCGGGCTATGCAATGCTCCAGCTACTTTTGAGAGACTGAATGACCAGATACTAAAAGGATTGCACTGGAAAACATGTTTGGTGTACCTCGACGACATCATCGTGCTGGGAAAAAGCTTTGAGGAACACCTAAAGAACTTGGAGGAAGTTTTCCAAAGAAAAGTCACAAGAAGTGTTCCTTGTTTAAAAATGAAGTAAGTTATTTGGGTCACAAGGTAACTACGGAGAGAATTTGCACTGCTAAGGAAAAGATCGAAGCCCTAAAGGATTGGCCAAGACCTAGAAATTTGCATGAGTAACGGAGCTTCCTTGGGCTGTGCACGTATTATCGCCGATTTGTACCGAATTTTGCCAGCGTAGCTAGTAGTCTCCATGACCTTACCAGGAAGAATAGGACATTTGAATGGAAGAAGGAACAGGAGGTGGATTTTCAAATATTGAAGGAACAACTGTGCACTGCCCCGATGTTAGCATATCCAATTCCAGGTTCAAAGTTTATTCTGGATACAGATGCGAGTGGTATAGGAGGTGTTTTCTCCCAGATTGTTGATGGACAGGAGAAGGTAGTTGCATACTATAGCCGAACAATTGGGAAGCCTGAAAGGAACTATTGTGTAACCCGGAGAGAACTGTTGGCATTGGTAGAGTGCGTTAAGCATTTCCACAAGTACCTCTATGGGCAGCGATTCCACGTCAGGACAGACCATGCAGCGTTGAAATGGCTCTTACAGTTCCGTAATCCGGAAGGTAAATTGGCACGGTGGATAGAGTGACTGCAAAGTTATGACTTTTCCATAGAGCATCGCAAAGGTAGCACACACGGAAATGCTGATGCAATATCACGAAGACCATGTAACTTGGAATGCAAGCATTGTTCGAAAGCTGAGGCCAAGGAAGACATTATAGATGTGCGGCTCATGACTATAACATCTACGGACAAATGGAACATGGATCAATTAAGGAGGTGTCAGCACGAAGATCAAGATCTTACATGTGTAATGCAAGGAATCGAATGAAACGAGCGACCATCAAGAGAGGAGATGTCAGCAGAAAGTCCTGTTGCCACTTCATATTGGGCACAGTGGAATAGTTTGCAATTAGAATCCGGCTGTTTGCATCGAATATGGGAGAGTGAGGATGGTCAATGCGTTTGAAAGCTGATAGTCGTCCCAAGGAAGAAAATCCCTGATGTACTGAATGAATTACATAACGGTCCAAACGGAGGTCACCTTGAAGTCACCAAGACCTTGGAGAAAGTCAAGCAAAGATTCTATTGGGTTGGTTGCCGTCAATCGGTTGCGTAATGGATTGCCAACTGTGAAGTATGCATCAAAGCTAAAGGACCGAAATCAAGGAGCCATGGCCAAATTAAACAGTATAACTCAGGTGCGCCATTTCAAAGGATAGCCATGGCTGTAGCTGGTCCATTTCCTACTAGGAAACTCGGAAACAAATATGTACTGGCAGTTATGGACTATTTCAGCAAATGGCCAGAAGTGTACCCTATTTCAAATCAAGAGGCAGAAACCATAGCGGAAGTGTTTACTAACAATTGGGTAGCTCGGGTTGGTGCACCGATGGAGATACATTCTGACCAAGGCAGAAATTTCGAATCAGCTGTGTTCCAGGAAATGTGCAAGACATTGGGCATTCGGAAAACTCGAACAACTGCACTACATCCTCAGTCAGATGACATGGTGGAACGAGTCAATAGAACCTTGGAAGAGCACCTGAGGAAAGTAGTGGATAGGTTCCAGAAGGATTGGGATACTCACATCTCCTTATTCCTAATGGCATATCGCTCTGAAGTACATGAAACAACTGGTCAGACTCCTGCAAAAGTTAATTTTCGGGAATGATCTTCGATTGCCAGCTGACTTGAAGTTTGGGATAAACGCTGATGCAGGAGTAAATGCTCGGAAATCTACTAGCGTATTGGAAGAAGAAATGGGAGAAATTCACGACCTTGTGAGACAACGGACTAAGATCATGAGCGTTAAGATGAAGGCCAGGTACGACAATGCAATAAATTCGGAAGGTTTTATAGAAGGAGATTTAGTGCTGCTATACAACCCACAGCGTAGGAAAGGTTTGTCCCCAAACCCATACAAAGTCATAAAACGGATCAACGATGTGGTATATCGCATACAAACTATGGGAGGGCCAAGGAATAAGATGAAGGTGGTCCATTTAGAAAGGCTAGCTGCGTTTGGTTCCGGCAATGTGTCTGATCGGGACGATGAGACTTAGGTGGAGGGCAGTGTGGCGATTATTCTCAAGCATGTACCATCCCTAACTCAATAACACTCCCACCACTAGTTAAACACAGCTGAGATAACGATGGCTACGCTTATGCATGCAAGCGTGTAACTAAAAAGAGGAAGAGAGATGGCGCGAGTGTTTGCGAATACGATGCAAAGAGGAGATTCCAATAAATAACACCGACCCTTCCAGAACACGAAAAGCGAACAACCAAGAAAGTTCTCGGTGCGTAGGCAAGCACCCTGTTGGACTATATAAGGCGGTGACCAAGCAAGGCAGGTTGATCAGTTTATTTCCAAGTGTTGTTCAGTGAACTACTGCGAAGTTACCAAACTCTTAAATTTGTATTGCGTTTATTACTAGTAAATAAAACTAGCTATCAGTTACAATATCTGTGCGTGTGTTTATTTGACTTAATAGTGATCGAACCCAGGATTAATAATCAAGGAATCATCGAATTCCTCACAATATTTATTATATGCAATGCATACCAGCAAACGCATGTGCATTAGTATAAGCATGGTTCAACTAACAGGTCGTAGCAGCTCGACAAACATAGAGGCGCACATACATTTTTCATGTATTTTGTTTTTGTAATTCATTGGTTTAATGTCGAGATTGCGCTGTGAAATGAGTGTACTGTCGAAATTAGAGAAAAAAGTAAAAATCAGCTGGTCTAATGACACGACCTGTTAATTGGACCATGAGCATAAGTGTAAATATTTCGATAAGCGTGGGAAAGCGCTGACGTTGCTTTTTGAAGAAATTATTTTATTGTAACAAAACTGACGTCGTAATTAAAGACGTATCAAATGCGCTGCTTTGTTTAGGCTAGCGTTAGAAGAGTTTCAGGCACATGAAATAAAATTCATAGCTGGTGTTTTTATACCCAGGGTGTATTAGTACACAGGGCATTATAGTTTTGGTCATAGAACGGAGTTTTGTACAAAATAATGGAGATCGATATGGAGTTCCATATATCAAAGTTCTTAGAATGAACAGAGGAATTCATTAAGACAAGTCCATCCGACCGCCCGTGGACACGATAACTTGAGTAAAAATTGAGATATTTGAACCAAATTTGGCGGTAGGTTGCTATTTGAAATGGGCGAAATCGACGCCCCTTTTTGGATATCGAAAAAGGTATAAAATGGGTTAATTCAATAATAAAAGCAGCTCCAATGATGATATTTGCTAGATTTATTAATTTGGGTTGCCCATTGACGATGTCATCACATTTTTGGAAAATGGGCGTGGCACCGCCCATATATGAGTGAAGACATTTTCTATCTTTGACTGTTAATAACTTCAGAACCGTTCACGCTAGTATAACGAAATTTCGTAGGAGACATACTATTGTTGTGATAAATGCAACCACAGAAAATAAGTTAAATCGCTTTGCGACCACGCCTACTTTTTCATAAAAGTTATATGGAAAGAAGGTAGAAATATTGAACTGCCCTAATAAAATATATACCTGTATCACTATAGATTATAATATGATTTTTCAGTTACCTCAATTTTCTTATTCTCTATACGACTTTTGTAAAATGTTGGAAAGTTGGAGTGGCACCTCCCAATTCGACTGTTAATAACTTCATAACGGTGTAAGGTAGAATAACGGAACTTAATACGAGGCATACTAGAGTACGCCCACGGCAATAAATAAATAAGCAACGATCACAACCCCTTTTGGGTCGAAGTTTTCTAAAAGAGAGGCAGGAAACCGGAACATGCCTTATCTCATTCACTGATGCAGATAAAATGCTAGAATTTCGTAGTTACAATGACCTGATGATCTTAATATTGATTTTTTAAAAGTTTCGTAAAATGGGCGTGGTACCTCCCACATATGAATAAACAAAATATCTAATTTCACCTATTATTAACTTTTATTATTTATAAGATTGCCCGCATGGTAATAGAGTGGACTTAAAACCTCTCTAGGTCATAACTCCACAACAATTTACCAATTTACCACGACCACTCTTACACAGCTGGGTATTTAATGTTCGGTTCCACCCGAACTTAGACTTCCTTAGTTGTTATTTTAAAAATCGCCACTTAACATTTGTTTTCGATTTTTATTTTTATAAGTCCTATTTAACAGTTATTTTTGATTTTTATTTTTATAAGTCCTATGTAACAGTTATTTTTGATTTTTATTTTTAAATGTCCTACGTAACAGGTATTTTTGATTTTTATTTTTAAAAGCTCAATGGAACAATTATTTTTGATTTATATTTATAAAAGTCATAAATAACAGTTAACCACTGACTTTTTCTAAAAGTCATGCCTATAAAAGTCATCCCAATATTTCGCACTTTTTGACAGTTATATTCAGGGCTGCGCAATCCCTATACACTTGAAGCACTTTTGATTTTGTTTTGCCCTCGAATATAGGCACAGATACAAATTTGTACTTTGAATAAAAAAAAAAATGTTCAAAGCATTCCACATGCCCTCACATATAAATACAATTCTTATGAAAGTGCAAAACAAAAACCATTCGGTATGAAGCTCAGGCACTTCCGTATGAAATAAAAATTTGCACTAACAAATTGAGAATAAAAATTTGTTTAAAATATTGAGGCTCTGAGAAAAATATATATTCAGAATTTAATTGAACAAAAAAGGAAAACATATGACCATTTTCCAAGTCTTATAAGAAACACATAAAAGTCTTACTGAACACAAACTTGGTTCAAAATGCAATTAAAATGACACTAAGGTTGGTTCAAAACGGTCCAACACATAGATGATCGCAACCGCAACTAGTGCAGCTGGGTATAAAAATAGACTTCTGGTCTTAGAAAAGTCGAAAGATATTAGTAAGGCCTATTCCTTGATATACCAAAAAAATACCAGCTCATTTCAATGTAATGGAGACAGAATGAAATTTGTTTCCGAAATTTTATTACGGAAAATGTGTGGAATCGAAAAGTAGCCAAGCCTAACTTTTATATGTTATGAAATATTTTATCAAGATCTTTGATTGTTTTGAATTTAACTTGCAAATGGTCCTTTTAACAGCTTTAACTGAAACTTTTAGCAGTATAAATTTGTTTGAAATTTAGTTTGTTACCGATACATCTTCACGAGAATCCCCGCCACCCACTTTTGTTATAATAGTCGAAATTGTGCTGCTTGAGCTGCATAGCTAAAATACGCAGACAGAATCTCCGTAATTAAAAAACAAGTAAATTCCGAATTATTGGAATCCATTAACTTTATGTAACCTATCACGGCCTGAACTGATCCTCCTTGGAACCTGACTCGTTATTTAAGAAATTTTTTATTATTTTTTTTTGCGATATCTCCAAAACATTTTCAAAATATTTTTTATGCTTACTCAATTTTAAAAGACAAATCTCAGTGTACACATATTTTTGTACATGTATTGTGATTTACCCTTCCATATAAAAAATAATAAAAGATTAAATATTGAATCATTTTCTATTTAATTTTATTAACAAAAGCTTTTGTAGATTATCGGAAGATAAATTACTTCTCAAGTCTGTTAAAATTAACTTCTGTGCAGAAAACCCTCTTTCTACACTCACTTGTGTAGCGGGTACGCTGTGAACAACTTTCGCCAATTCGTATAGGTGAGGTTGGAGAAACCCAATAATTCATCAAATGTTTTTCTATTTTTATTGTCTTGGAGTTGTAGTTTGAAATCTCTGCCATTGATCGTTTTATGCAGTCATCGTCACTGAAATTGACATCTATGGTACTTAAAAAATCACTCAGCAGCGATGAAGTACTTTTTGAGGCAAAGCACGCTTCATGAAATGAACTATCCGCATGAAGTACTTCTCCCAAATATGTATCAGGTGCCTAAAAAAAATAAATAAAGAGAAAGAACTTCATGGTGTCGTTGAACCAGGTTCAACTGAACCTGTCTGGAAGGATTGAGTTTCTGATAAGACTTCTTTTTGGGGGGAGGGGGTGACTCCGATTATGAATGCGCAAAATTTAGAATCGTAGTCTGAAAGTTCCAGCACATAAAATTTGTTTTAACCCTACTATGTATACCCATGTACATTTTAAACCGCGTATCTTTTTAACCAATCAAATTACCATAATAAAATTAAATTAAAACATGATAAAAATAGGTGGTTGTTTGAGTTTTGGGATAGGATTGGTTATAATAATATATTAGATATAAGCCTTCAAGGCAACACCTATATGAATGTATACCCGGTTGTTGTCGACTTTGGAGGCTTACAGCTCCCCCATTACTAACTCCAGGACAACGAGATATATTTCACGTAGAATTGCCCATTTTTATTATGTCCGGAGTTATATTTTGATAATTTGGTTGGTTAAAATGATAATATTAATAATCGACTGACGCGCATATAATCCTAACGAGTTTTAGGCCGAGCTTCTTTTCCAACCACTTCCACCCCTTTAGATGATTCAATTTGTCTTACCTTTTTTTGTATAACAAAATTAATTTGTCGGTAAAGCCGCTTCAAATGATTTCTGGCCATCATTAGCCTAATGGGATTTTTCAGCAAGACCTTTGGCAGCCGAGGGTCCAAATATAATGCAGAGGCAATGACTTCGTTATCAAGTCAAGCGCTTTCTCTTTTTTCTAAGCAATCCGCCTAACGCGGCAGTTTGTACAGTTCATAGCCTTCGTCTTAAGTTTTATTTCAAGCCATAACTTGTAGAAGTCTCCAAATACAGTTGCTCTGCTTGAAGTTTAAGAGTCATTCTATCAACAGGTTCTAACACTTTCACCAGAGAGTTTATCTCATCCCAATCCTCTAACTTCTGGTTTTCTTTTTCAAAACGTTTCTCACAGAAAGTCCTTAAATTAAGCAGGGGCTCAAGCATGGTACTAGTTATTTCATGGGGTATTCATGATTTATTAAAATTTAAAAAATAAACCTCATATACTTTTTTTAATTCTCTCTCTATGGCGCGATATACAACAGGTATATCATCATAAACCTCCTAAGAGATTTTTGCGCCAAGCTTCTCTTCCAATTTGTGGTGTGCCGATTTGAATTTTCCCTACAAATTGGTGGGACCTACAGTTTTTTGCCGACTCCGAACGGCATCTACAAAGGAGACGAATTTTTGCTGAGAAGCCTGTCATGGCAGAAATACACTCGGAGAGTTTGCCAAACCACTGCCGAGGGGCGACCCCGTTTTGAAAAACTTTTTTTCAAATCACTTTTGATGTTACCTGTACCAGGGCTCGAACCATGGACCTTCGGTGTGGTAGGCCGGCAACACTACCTTCACACCACGGCGGCCGCCGTGTTTAATTAATTGATATGTAATCCAGTTTTTTTGTGAAAGTTTATAAAGTATAATCTCTTCATTGTTATATACTTCAGTTTTTACACATTCAACATATCTACAGGGTGGCGCAAAAGTAATCCTCCTATCAGAAAATGCTATAAATTTTGCGATTGGCCCCTAAAGTCAGTTCTGTTTTGACATTTGTGTAGTAAACACATGCGAAATACACGTTAATAAACAATGTTACGCTACACTGCTCCAGAACGCGGAATATTGCTGACTATTTATTTGACCAATAATCGGTCGGTGAAAAACGGTTACTGTGAATGGTGAGCGCTACAGAGCAAGGATCAACGAGTTCTTTTTGCCGCAACTTGATGAATTGGGATTGGAAAACATGTGGTTCCAACAAGACGGTGCAACAGCACACACTGCACGTGCCACAACCGATATGCTGAACATCGGAAGCTTAGTTTTGCGCCACCTTGTACAAGTATTATATGCAGCCACCGACATAGTCCAACCAACGCCGAGGAAGAGGAAGGCCACTACTCTGATGGAAGTGCCAAGTGGGGACCGATTTGCGATCCCTTGGTGTTTCCAACTCGCGAGCTATGTTGGACGGCCAGAATCGTTAAGAAGGTTAAGCGCTATTTAAAGAAGAAGAAGACCTCAAAGGCTGCGTACAGCTGTTGTTGCAAAATGTGTAGCAATTTGCATAAGTTATGAAATGACGGCTTGTCGCAGTTCTTAAGTACATGAGGTGCAGTTTTTGGGGGAAGATTTTGTCGCTTTATAAACCTTATCCATAAATTGGTTTCGGCCAATATATTTTGGCTTTGAACAAGTGCTTCATAAAATGCAGCAAGCTTAAAAAACTTTGTGTCATTTTATTCACTGTGATTTGTTGAAAAAATCTAAGAGAAACCTCTCAAGAAAGTTTTATGTCAAGTGAATCGAAAATCTATTTCCATTATTATATGATCAATTCATAGAGTTTTTAATGTATAATCTCATAGATGGATGAAAAACAGAAATCTTGAAATAAACATCTAAGCTACGTGCTTGCAGATTTTGAACAAATATGTATCGGTTCTTTTTGATTTCAATATCCATGTTGATTGCATCTTTTTCAAAAGTTCGTCGGAATTAATACGTCGTAACTCCGCTACTAAGTCATTTTCGGAACTATAAGCGCTAAAACTATCTTTTTTGTTGGACTTTATTACACAAAGGTAGAACGCACAGTGTTTCAGTAAGGAATTTTCAGTTTTGTGTTAACAAAGATGCTAAAAGACTGCGTTTATTATTAAAAAAAAATAGTTTTTATTGTTGACCTAAGATTTTTATAATACTAAGCAACAGAGAATATTTTGTAATTTTATACATTTTGCGTATTTCGGTTAAGAAAACTGACACCATAAATTTATCAATAAATGTCCATGATTGGCACTATTTTTTGACAACTTCACGGTACGTTATTGTAAATACTAAAATTGAATAGGTCATAAAGCTGCATATCTAAATTTTTTATGGAAATTCGGATTTAAAAGTGTGGAATTTTGATGAAACTTACTGAAATTTTCCTAGGTTTTGTACAAAGTTTGAAACTTGTTCTTGCAGGTATACTTTTATAAAAAAAACGTGTAAAAAATTATCTATTTTTTCGCCATTGTGTGCTCTGATTAAATTAATAAACCTGCACACAGTATTCATAATTCACTATCCGATAATTGCATATATAAAGAAAATAAGAAAATTATAAATCAGAAACAATAAATGGTATTGTGTTATTAAATCAAAAGTTAAAAAATAGTAGTTCATTGACAGTGGGGGAGGATCTATCCTCAATCCGTATCTGGCTCCGCCACTGTCGTTGACAATTACTTATAAAAATATAAATATCACGTAAAAATTACCTGTTGGATGGGTACTTAGAGTTTTTGCTAAGCTACGAGCTTTTGATAAAACGATTTGGCTGTTTGTATCTTTCAAAAAGTCTTTAAAAGCAAGTTGCAACGTATGGGCAGCGCATTTTATGGAAGCAATACCATATACGAGTATATTCATTTCTTTTACTAAGGGATCATAGTCAATTTCCTCGGAAGTAGCTGTTGAAGCGCTAGTGACATCATCTTCGTTTTAAATTTTGACGGTTCTGATCATATTCTTACCGCTGTCCGTGGTTTCGCGGTATATTTGTTATACCTAGTAGTGTTACGCACGCAAGGTAAATTAACTTGAGTCGCCTAACGGCAGTACATAACGGCATAAACGGATCGGGATAGATATTGACTAATGTATATCAAAATGTTCAGGACGAAAAGAAAAATTTATTAAGCCATGTCCGTCTGTCCGCCCGTCTGTGAACACGATAACTTGAGTAAATTTTGAGATATCTTATTGAAACTTGGTATTTTATTGAACCTTGGCACTCATCTTATTGAAACTTGGCACTCATCTTCGAGCGCTATTTAAAATGGGCAAAATCGGATCATAGCCACGCCCACTTTTTATAGAATATATTCGAAAACACAAAAAAAGTGATGATTACTCAGTACATAATACACCTATAAGGATAAAATTTGGTGAATACAGTAAGATTGACGCATAAAATAAAGTTTTCAAGAAATTTTTGAAAATTGGCATGGCACCGCCGACTTATGATCAAGTCAAATTTAGAAATAATATTAATCATAAATCAAAAACCGTTCAAGATATCGAAGCGAAATTCAGCACGCAGGTTTCCAGGTATGCAAGGAATGTTCCAGGAGAAAATGGGCGGGGTCAGTTATGGTCTACGCCCACTTTTATATGGAAGATTTTGAAGAGGATCGTAGATATATTAAATAGACAATAAGTTTGCGCAAAATAGCTTTACATCATTTATATTTCACTTTTAAAGTTTCCGTAAACAACAAAATCCAAAAACCTAAATTTTCGAAAATAGGCGTGGCCCCGCCCCTTTTATAGTGGACTTTTCCACAAAACTTTTTATGCCATAACTCCGCCAAAAATTGATTTGTCGAAACGAAATTTGGTGATAATGTTCTATATATAAAGGTCACTGCTTGCTGTAAAAATGGGCGAAATCGGTTAATGTCCATTTTTTACCATAGTTCTGAAAAAAATTTTTGTAGAATTTAAAAAGCGAACTCTCTACAACCAAGCAAGTTATATCAATCAGATTTTACACACATAATAAGCTTTTCAAGAAAGCCTCGGCCGCAAAAAAATATTGTCATTTCTGAAGAAGTAGGCGTGGCGCCGCACACTTTTCAGCATAAAATTTCTGTTATTTTCAAAGGCACCGCCTATAATTCAGTCTTGATATTTCAAAAATTGGTCAGCTGCTTCTCAGTAGTATATATTATACTCCTGGCAAAAATTAGCCAAATCGGGAAACACACAAACAAAATATTCGGGCACGTAGTTAATAGCCCACTGCAATAGCGAAGTTATCTATCTTTTTGACTTTCATACCTTTCATAAACATTAAATGTATGTAAGAATGAGAACAGGGAGAAAAAAGTTCACTAAAATGATCAGCACGATGAGCGGAGTCGATTTAACCATGCCCGTCTCTCCGTCCGTCTGTCTGTCTGTCCGTCTGTCTATTTGAAGGCAAACTAGTCTCTCAATTTTACAAAAGAATTCTGAAATTCGTTGTTTGCTTTCGCCATTATATAATATACTAGCAAACCCGGTATACTTTGTTTTGACATTTTGATACATAGAACGCATCTATATATAAAATGTCATTAACTTGAACCAAATAAACTCCTAACTATACTGAACTGCACCTTTATATAACCTGGGGGCTTTCCCAACAACTATAAACAGACTGTGTCGTACCCAGGGAACTCCTGAACCTATCGTGAAAGTTCAAGAGCAAAACAAAACACAAACTTTTGAAAAATTATTTAGATATTGTCTAAGTGACACATATATCCAAATTTCATTAATTTAGACCAAACAAGTTCGGAATTATAACGAATTGTAACTTTACATAGCCTGGCGGCGTGGCTCCGCCCACTTTTCCAAAACTATATATTGCCTATGCTGAACCCAGTGAACCCAAGTATATATTGTGAAAATTTCATAAAGATCGGTTGAGTTATATTTATTAATGTATATCAAAACGTTCAGGATGAAAAGTAAAATATCCGGGAAAGTAGTTAACACCCCACTGCAAAAGCGAAGTTGTATATCTTTTTTGATATTCATACCTTTCATAAACATGAAATGTTTGTACGTATACTGAAATGATCAGGAGGATGAGCTGAGTCGATGTTACGCACACAAGGTATATTACATTAAATGTATGTAAGTATGAGAAGAAGAAATTAAAAGCTCTCTAAAAAGATTAACACGATGAGCGGAGTCGATTTAGCAATGTCCGTCTCTCCGTCCGTCTGTGTGTCTGTCCGTCTGTCTATTTGAACGCAAACTAGTCTCTCAGTTTTACAAAAGAATGTTGAAATTCGTTGTTTGCTTTCGCCATTTAATAATATACTAGCAAACCCGGTAGACGTTGTTTTGACGTTTTGATACATATAACACATCTATATATAAAATGTCTTAACTTGAACCAAATAAACTCCTAACTATACCGAACTGCAGCTTTATATAACCTGGGGGCTTTTCCAAAAGCTATATACAGACTATGTTGTGCCCATCGAACTCCTGAACCTATCGTGAAAGTTCAAAATTATGTAGATATTGACTAAGCGACACATATATCCAAATTTCATTAATTTAGAACAAAAAAGTTCGGGGTTATGACGAATTGAAGCTTTTTATAGCCTGGGGGCATGGCTCCGCCTACTTTTCGGTTGAGTTCTTTGGCGCCTATGAAAGACACCCTTTTTATACCTAGTAGTGCTACGCACACAAGGTATATTAACTTTAGTCGCCTAACGGCAGTACGTAACGGCATAAACGGATCGAGATAGATATTGACTTATACTCGTATACTCGTATATCAAAATGTTCAGCAAAGAAAAGAGAAATTGATTAAGCCATGTCCGTCCATCCGTCCGTCTGTCAACACCATAACTTGAGTAAATTTTGAGATATCTTAATGAAATTTGGTATGCAGGTTCCTTGGCACTCATCTCCGAGCGCTATTTGAAATGGGCAAGATCGGATGATAGCCACGCCCACTTTTCATATATAGAATGTTTTCGAAAACACAAAAAAAGTGATTACTCAGTACATAATACACCTATAAGGAAAAAATTTGGTGAATACATTGAGATTGAGGCATAAAATAAATGTTGCAAGAAATATTTGAAAATCGGCGTGGCACCGCCCACTTTTGATTAAGTCAAATGTAGAAATAATATTACTCATAAATCAAAAACCGTTCAAGATATCGAAACAAAATTCAGCACGCAGGTTTCCAGGTAAGCACGGAATATTCCAGGAGAAAATGGGCGGGGTCGGTTATGGTCTACGCCCACTTTTATATGGAAGATTTTGAAGAGGATCGTAGATATATTAAATAGACAATAAGTTTGCGCAAAATAGCTTTACATCATTTATATTTCACTTTTAAAGTTTCCGTAAACAACAAAATCCAAAAACTTAAAATTTTCGAATATGGGCGTGGCCCGCCTCTTTTATAGTGGACTATTCCACAAAACTTTTGATGCCATAACTCCGCCAAAAATTGACTTGTCGAAACGAAATTTGATGATAATTTTCTACATATAAAGGTAACTGTTTGCTGTAAAATTGGGCGAAATCGGTTAATGTCCACGCCCAGTTTTTTAACATAGTTCTGAAAATTTTTTTTGTAAAATTTAAAAAGCGATATTTCGGCAACTAAGCAAGTTATATCAATTAAATTTTGCACACATAATAAGCTTTTTAAGAAAAACTCGGCCGCAAAAAATTGTTGTCATTTTTGAAGAAGTAGGCGTGGGCCGCCCACTTTTCAGCATACAATTTCTGCTATTTTCAAAGGGAATCGCTTATAATTCAATCTTGACATTTCAATGAAAATTGGTCAGCTGCTTCTTAGTAGTATGTATTATACTCCTGCCAAAAATTAGCCAAATCGGAAAACACAAAAGCAAAATATTCGGACACGTTTTAATAGGCCACTGCAATAGCGAAGTTATATATCTTTTTTGAATTTCATATCTTTCATAAACATTAAATGTATCTAAGTATGAGAAGAAGAAGAGAAAAGTTCACATAAATGATCAGCACGATGAGCGGAGTCGATTTAACCATGTCCGTCTCCCCATCCGTCTGTCTGTCTGCCCGTCTGTCTATTTGAACGCAAACTAGTCTCTCAGTTTTACAAAGTAATGCTGAAATTCGTTGTTTGCTTTCGCCATTTTATAATATACTAGCAAACCCCGTAGACGTTGTTTTGACGTTTTAATACATAGAACACATCCATTATATAAAAATAAGTCGCGTTTTCCTCCCTGACGCTATAACTCCAGAACGGCTGGACCGAATTAAATGAAATTTTGCACGTAGTTTGAGCGTGACATGGTTTATGGCCAAAAAAAGTATAAGAATCCGGGAAGGTTTTGGAGATATTCCACAAAATGTGGACCAGGGTAACCCTATAACGGGTTCGTACGATATGGGTATCAAATGAAAGGTGTTGACGAGTGCTTGAACATGGTGTAGTTATTGGTCCCATATAAGACACCGTATTCTAGGTATTTCCCGAAATATGAACCAGGTGTGACCCCAGACGGCTTTTCTACAAAATATGTATCAAATAAAAGGTGTTGGTACGTATTTAAAAAAGGGGTGATTTTCAAGACCCTATGCGACCCGTTTTGCGAGATGTCGACCAAAATGTGGACCAGGGGTGACCCTAGAAGGTGTTTATACGATATGGGTATCGAATAAAAGGTGTTGATGAGTGTTTAAAAAACAGGTAATTTTCAGGACCCTACGCTACCCGGTTTACGAGATATCGCCAAAAATGTGGACCACGGGTGACCCTGGTATAATATAAAAATTATTCGGGTTTTCCTTCCTGACGCTATATCTCAAGAACGCACGAACCGATTTCAATGATTTTGCATTCGTTGGAAAAGTCTCGGGCGCCGTGAGGTATATAGCAAACGAAATTCAGGAAAAATTTCAAAAGCAGGAAAATAGGGGAAATCATTTTTTACATACAGCGCCATTAATTTTATGTGACATTTTTTATTATACGCACGTTCTTTCAAACGCAAAATTAAAACCGGTATTGTGTTCACTGTGAAATTGAGGTTGAAGTTATTCGTTTCCTAACAGATCAATTGGAAACCATCAAAACAATCATGCGTATTGTGCAAGTTAACCCAGCAGTGGAGGCATACCAGCATTAGGTGTAAATATTTTATGTATGCCTGTGTGTTATCCCAATAATAAACAGACAAACCTACATAAATACTCATCAGTGGTTGTTGTAAACAGGCATTGCATTTATTGGCATACAAATTTACATGTATGTACGTTTGTACGGTGGTGGCTGACCGCCATGCTGGCATGCAAGCCAGCAACAAGTATAGTCCCGGAACTTAAGTGAAGAAAGACAAAATATAATAAGAGAAAATGACCGATTGACAACGCGTGAGCACACGAGGATCATTGGCATCATACAATCGCTTGGCATTCCAATATGATCCCACTACGAACTACAGTGACGACGAAAATTTAAAGTTCAAAAGAGAAACGGATGGATTGTGCTACGCAAGTGGTGAAGTCAAACTGGAGCCATTACTTACACCACCACAGCCACTGAAAGCATTGTTCGATGGAAGTGATCCTGATTTCAACCATTTTCTTCAACACATCCTTGAATACAATAACTGCTTTCGCATGACTTCATTTGGAGCTAATATCAATCGAGAAGGCGGCTTCATGCCTACTTGCAAGGTAAAAGATATAACACACACAACCAATCACTCACACCAATCAATCCAACCAACACAATCAATTGCAATAAATAACAACTACACATACACCACACACTACACCATCACACGATCAGAAGTCACACCGTATTTTTCAACAAATGATTGTTTGCAGATACAAGTACAAATATATCATTTGCATCTTTCAATGGTGCCAACACCAGATGAACCGCATCAATTTCTGCAAATATATTTCATTTCGTCGATGGTGGATCAGCTGAATGTGCGTTGCAATATACAGGGAACGCAACAGTTAAAGAGACGAATTATTGAACAGTTGGAAGAATTTTTCCACGATAATAACGCTGTGGTTTATATGTTCAAAACAGCATTGGAACGAATGCCATCGGATACGCACAAATTTGTCATAAGAGCGGATCCTACCCCAACAGGTGAACATGTGCGCAGATTCAATGCACCCACCGTTGATGATGTTGCTGCAATTAGTGTTGGCGATCAAACTAAATCACAAGACATTGTCGTTCGGCGAAGAAGCAATATCATGCATCGTGTAAACGAGACACATCGTTTGTACGATGCGTTACAATATCCAATCCTTTATTGGCAAGGGCAAGACGGATACGACATCACGTTGAAGATAGTCGATCCAATTACAGGTACAATATTAACACACTAATTATTGCTATTATTGGGTTCCATTAACAATCCATTTAATTTTACATATTCAGGTGTATCAACGAACAAAAATCTAAGCGCAATGAATTACTATGCCTATCGTATTATGATTCGTGCACATGAGGACAATCTCATCCTGAAGTGCCGTCGCCTATTCCAGCAGTTCGCTGTCGATATGTATGTCAAAGTCGAGACCGAACGTTTAGCGTTCATCCTATTCAATCAGCCAAAGCTACGATCTGAGGACTATATACACTTGCTTGATGCTATTCATTCAGATGGTAATGTTCAGAATATTGGACGTCTGACGATTCTCCCATCATCTTATATCGGAAGCCCACGCCACATGCACGAATAAGCTTAAGACGCTATGACGTACGTGCGAAATTATGGAACTCCGGATTTATTTATTACGTTCACATGCAATCCGAAGTGGACGTAAATTAAACGTGAGTTGGACCCGGCCCAACAACCGCAAGATCGCCATGACATAATCGCCAGAGTTTTTCAGCAAAAACTTAAGTTTTTGGTGACACACGTTGTTATATGTACTCTGTGGAATGGCAGAAGCGTGGACTACAGCATGCTCATATCCTAATTTGGTTGCTGAACAAATTATATTCAAATGAAGTGGATGACATCATATCAGCTGAAATTCCTGATTCAGTCGATGATCCCCATCTACACGACATTGTGACGACACAGATGGTGCATGGACCGTGCGGTGCATTAAATCCATTATCGCCTTGCATGGCTGATGGAAAGTGCACAAAACGATATCCGCGACCATTAGTGGCTGAAACACACACAGGGAATGATGGATATCCAATTTGTCGTCGGCGTTCAAAGGAAGATAATGGTCGACCTATCAAAGTTAAAGTTCGAAATCAAGAGATCGAAATCGGAAATGAATTCATTGTACCATATTGCCCGCTGCTATCACGAATTTTCAAAGCACATGTGAACGTTGAAAGTTGTCATTCGGCCAAATCAGTCAAATATTTGTGCAAGTACGTCACAAAAGGCAGCGACATTGCTGTGTTTGATATTGCGTCGGAAAATGCGAATGACGAAATTAGCAACTTCCAAATGGGCACATACGTCAGTACTAACGAAGCAATGTGGCGATAATTGTAATTTCAAATTCATGAAAGATATCCTACAGTTTTACATTTAGCAGTGCATTTGGAAAATGGACAAAGAGTTTACTTCACTGAGGCTAATGCGGCACAACGAGCTGAGAGACCACCATCGACAACATTCACTAGCTTCTTTGCAATGTGTGAAGCAGATCCATTCGCAGCGACGCTGATGTACGTTGAAATGCCCAAGTATTACACTTGGAATCAATCAGCAAAGAAATTTCAACGTCGCAAACAAGGAACCTCAGTTTCAGGTTGGCCACAGGTGTTTTCCACTGATGCGCTAGGTCGCATGTATACTGGTCATCCTACAAATTATGAATGGTTTTATTCGCGACTGCTGTTCGTAAATGTATGTGGACCAAAATCATTTGCGCATTTGAAAACTGTGAATGGCCACCAATGCCAAACATATCGAGAAGCATGTCAACTATTGGGTTTGCTGGAGAACGATTCTCATTGGGATTTAACACTTGCGGATTCAGTTGTTTCATCAAATGCGTACCAAATTCGAACGCTGTTCGCAATAATCATCACCACATGTTTTCCTTCACAACCAATTCAGTTATGGAACAAATACAAAGACGACATATGTGAAGATATCTTGCATCGCTTGCGCATTCAAACGAAAAATCCCAACATGGAAATAACCGATGAAATCTACAATGAAGGATTGATTCTGATTGAGGATCAATGCTTGAATATTGCAAACAAGCTACTGATTGAAAGAGGAATGATTGCGCCAAATCGATCGATGCACGATGAATTCAACCAAGAATTTAATCGAGAGCAGTAATACAATGTTGATACATTGCAGGAATTCGTTCGAAATAATGTGCCGTTGCTGAATGAACAGCAAAAACAAGTATACGAAACATTAATGCAAGTGGTGGACAACAATACTGGTGGTCTATTCTTCCTGGACGCACCCGGAGAAACAGGGAAAACATTTGTACTTTCATTGATTTTGGCCACTGTTAGATAAAGATGTGACATAGCTTTGGCGTTAGAATCATCTGGAATTGCGGCGACTCTTCTAGATGGCGGTCGTACTGCACATTCTGCGCTTAAGTTGCCACTCAATTTAAACATAGTTGATACTCCAGCATGCAATATTTCCCGATCCAGTGCAATGGGAAAATTGTTGATGCAATGCAAGCTCATTGTTTGGGATGAGTGCACAATGGCAAATCAGAAATCACTTGAAGCACTTAATTTTACACTGAAGGATCTTCGGCGAAATAACAACATCTTTGGCGGCTTGATGATATTGTTGGCAGGCGATTTCAGGCAGACGTTGCCAGTAATTCCTCGTGGGACGCCTGCCGATGAATTGAATGCTTGCCCGAAGGCATCACCTTTGTGGAATAACGTAAAAACATAATCGTTAACCACTAATATGAGAGTTCAGCTTCAAAATGATCAAAGTGCTGCATAATTGTCAAAACAATTGTTAGCTGTTGGAAATGGAAAAGTCCAAGTTGATGCGACAACGTGATTAATTACTCTTACCAACGACTTTTTCCGATTTGTAGACTCTCAGTCAGCTCTTATTGAAAATGTTTTCCCAAACATTAGTGAGAATTATCAGAATTATGCTTGGTTAAGTCAACGAGCAATTCTGTCCGCAAAGAATAATGATGTACACGCACTGAATTTCACCATTCAATCAAAAATCGCTGGCAATTTGGTGACATACAAATCCGTTGATTCCATAACAAATCCCGATGATGTAGTAAATTATCCAACGGAGTTATAGAACTCTCTGGTGTTAACAGGATTTCCACCACATAACTTGCAACTCAGAGTTGGTTCAGTTATTATGATATTGCGTAATTTGAATCCACCGCGACTTTGCAACGGTACTCGAATTGCGGTGAAAAAACTTATGCCGAATTTGATTGAGGCAACCATTATTAACGGAAAGTACGCGGGTGAAAATGTATGTATTCCTCGAATACCAATGATTCCGACTGATGTTCCTTTTGACTTCAAACGATTGCAATTTCCGGTTAACCTTGCGCTCGCAATGACAATCAACAAGTCGCAAGGCCATTCGCTTAGTGTTTGCGGGATAAATTTAGAAAATCATTGTTTTTCACATGGTCAGCTATACGTTGCGTGTTCACGAGTTGGGAAGCCATCCGCTTTGTTTGTGTTAACGTCAGACAAAAAAACAAAAAATGTGGTTTACGAAAGAGCACTTCAATGAGCCGGATAATTTGTGGACACGTATAACGCTTCGATTCAGTATTTACTTTGGATTCACTTTCATTTCTTTACTAATAGAAATTCAACTAAATTACACTCCATTTTTGTAATCGAAATGAATTCATTAGTGTTGTGAAATGAAATAAAATTTTTCCTTTTCAAATATAAAACAAACAAAAAATTGTCTTCATCTTTTAATCCCCAAACGAAATATTAAAAAAAAACGAACCCATCTGACGCCGAAACGAAGTTCCAAATAAACTCCTAACTATACCGAACTGCATCTTTATAAAACCTGGGGGCTTTTCCAAAAGCTATATACAGACTGTGTCGTGCCCAGCGAACTCCTGAACCTATCGTAAAAGTTTGAGAGCAAAACAAAACACAAAATATGTGGGCGTGGCACCGCCCACTTTTGAAAAATTATGTTGATATTGACTAAGTGACACATATATCTAAATTTCATAAATTTAGACCAAAAAACTTCGGAGTTATGACGAATTGAAACTTAATATAGCCTGGGGGCGTGGCTCCGCATACTTTTCCAAAACTATATATTATCTATGCTGTACCCAGTGAACCCAAGTATATATTGTGAAAATTTCATAAAGATCGGTTGAGTTCTTTTGCGCCTATGAAAGACACCATTTTTATACCTAGTAGTGCTTCGCACACAAGGTATATTAACTTTAGTCGCCTAACGGCAGTACGTAATGGCATTAACGGATCGAGATAGATATTGACTTATGTGTATCAAAATGTTCAGGACGAAAAGAGAAATTGATTAAGCCATGTCCGTCCGTCCGTCCGTCTGTGAACACGATAACTTGAGTAAATTTTGAGATATCTTAATGAAATTTGGTATGCGGGTTCCTTGGCACTCATCTCCGAGCGCTATTTAACCCTTCGTCTTACACATGAGTCCAGCCAGACCTTTTCCATTTTTAATCTCTAAAAAAGACCACTTTGGGTTAAGATAGAGGTTTGAAATTTTAGGTAGCTTCCTAAAATTTAATCATACGTCGATTTGTAAAAAAAATTTTCTTGATATCTGATATATATATCTAGTCATATAGATATGTTGATTAGTACATCACATTCGTAACACATAAGTCTGACTCGACCCACATAAATTTCTATGTAATTTTTCGCATGCAACCGCGCATAATGAATTTTTTCAAATTTTTGGATGTCAAGAAAACCTTTGCTTTTTTCCTTTTCGGTTTTTATTTTTCGATTAAATTCTTTTTTTAATTTTTTATTGTCATGGCAAGAGTTGATATTCTTTTTAGTTCATATTTTTGAATTTTTCGTTGGTGGTCGGTCGTAAGAGAGTTGATTTTCTTTTTAGCTCATATCTTTGAATTTTGCTTTGATGGCAGTTGATAAATAAAAGTTGAATGTTCAGGAAGTGAGTGCTAAAATATATTTTTTTACTACGAGTTATTTTTTGGTGTGCTATTTTGATAAAAATATGAGTGACGAAATTGATTTGATTTATAACACTCGACCGCATAAAAGAAACTTTGACAGTGAATTTTATGAACGAGTAGCAGCTGCTTTAGCTAACGACTTGGAACGTGAAAGGGCTGCTGAAGAACTTGAAGATAACCTTCAACCGATAAACCTGCATGATGATTACAATGACATCGAGGATTTGTATTGTATTCCTGGCAATGAAGCTTCAGACATCGAGAACGACCCAATAATCCAACCAAATGAATTATCCTTTGATGATGATGGTGATGATGAGTTCGAAGAAGCACTGGAAGGATTTAATCCCAATGACTTTTTGTGTTGCAAAGATGGCACAAGATGGAGCAAAAATGCACCAAGCGCAGTTCGTATTCGAGCACACAATATCATGCGATTTCGTGCAGGACCAAAAGAAAATAATTCCATTGCGATCGAGCTATTCAAAAAAATTTTTTACTCAAAACAGTTCTTTTATTATTATAAAAGAAACGAATCGTTACGCCAAAGAAACAACTGAGAAATGGAATACGGCCAACCCTGACAAGCAACAAAAAACTTGGAAAGATATGACTGAAGCTGAATTGGATACCTTCTTGGGCATTTTTTTTGCAGCTGGTGTTACACACAATAATATGCAAAAAGCAGATGTTTTGTGACGTACGGATAACCTACCAATCTTTAGAGCTGCCATGTCTTACCATCGTTTCGTTGCCCTGGCTCGTTATATTCGGTTTGATGACAGTCGTACTCGTGAACATCGTCAAAAGTTCGACAAAGCGGCTCCAATTCGTGATATTTGGAATTTTCTAAACCAAAATCTGGCAAATAACTTCGAACCTCATGAGACAATTGTAGTCGATGAGCAGTTATTTCCATATCGAGGAAAAACCAAATTCACCCAATACATACCTTCAAAGCCAGCGAAATATGGCATCAAAGTTTGGTGGGCATGTTGTTACAGATAATTTCTTTACAACCTTGGAGTGTGCAAAGCGTCTTGCCAAAACGGGTATGGCTTTCGTTGGTACTATTCGAGCCAATAAGAGATGTATTCCTATCGAATTAAAAAAAAATCCTGCCCGTCCCATTCTTTCATCTCGTTTCGGATTTCACGACAATTTGGTATCACTTTGCAGTTATGTGCCGAACAAGAACAAGGTCGTCAATTTGATTTCCACCATACACTACACAAAAGAGTGTTTTGGTGAAGCAAAAAAACCTGAAGCAATATTGTTTTGTAATAAAAATAAAGTTGGTGTCGATTGTATGGACCAGATGGTAACGCATTTTACTACGAAACGTTCACAAAACGGTGGACATTTGCCTTTTTTTGTAATATGATGGATATTATGTGACTGGCATCTTACTGCATTTTCAAAGAAGTTGAAAATACCCAAAAAAATGACGCTCGACGCAACTTCCTATGGACATTAGCTAAGATGAACAACATTCATATCTCTAAACAATTTAGCCCGCGGACAGCTATAGAGGCCTTCTTAGGAAAACAAATAAACGTGAGTATTTCTAAATTTGTAAAACTTTTTATAATTTTTACTGCAATTTTTTTGGTTTCTAATTTTTCCTTCCTTTTTTAGAAACCCTTCGCAAATCCTACAAAAAGCGGCGCAGATACATTAGCTACAAAAAAATATTGTCGACTGTGTGCAGAATCAGATGAAAAGATCCGGAGAAAGACCCGATTCTTTTGGTCGATATGTGCAGAGCCGGTTTGTCAACAACATTCAAAAATCGACTAAGTTTGGTTCTGTTGTATTCCGCAATAATAATTAAGTGTTTTGGTCATTATTTGTCAATATTTCCCAATGTATTGAGAGAATGGAATATAATTTAATTTTTCTTTAATTATTTTCAAAATAAAAGTCAGTAATTTAATAAATATTTGAATAACATACAATAAAAAGGTTCAAAAAAATAAAAAATGTTGCATATAATTCCTATATTTCAACGTAACTGCATATAATTTGTATGTGGGTCCAGCCAGACTCATGTGTACCGAATGTGACTATCGAAACATGTGTCTAACGAAGAGTTAAAATGGGCGAAATCGCATGATAGCCACGCCCACTTCTTATATATATAATATTTTCGAAAACACAAAAAAAGTGATTACTCCGTACATACTACACCTATAAGGATAAAATTTGTTGAATACATTGAGATTGATGCATAAAATAAATTTTTCAAGAAATTTTTGAAAATGGGCGTGCCACCGCTCACTTTTGATTAAGTCATATTTAGAAATAATATTAATCATAAATCAGAAATAGGCAATAACTTTGCGTGAAATAGCTTTACACTATTTATATTTCAGTTTGAAAGTTTTCGTAAACAAAGAAATCCAAAAACTTCAAATTTTCGAAAATGGGCGTGGCCCCGCCCTTTTTATAGTGGACTATTCCCCAAAACTTTTTATGCCCTAACTCCGCCAAAAATTGATTTGTGGAAACAAAATTTGGTGATAATGTTCTATATATAAAGGTAACAGTTTGTTGTAAGATTGGGTGAAATCGGTTAATGTCCACGCCCGGTTTTTTAACAAAGTTCTGAAAATTTTTTTTGTAAAATTTAAAGAGCGATATTTCTACAACCAAGCAAGTTATATCAATTAGATTTTGCACACATATTAATCTTTTTAAGAAAAACTCGGCCGCAAAAAAAATTTTTTCAATTTCGAAGAAGTAGGCGTGGCGCCGCCCACTTTTCAGCATAAAATTTCTGCTATTTTCAAAGGCAATCGCTTATAATTCGATTTTGATATTTCAATGAAAATTTCTCAGTAGTATGTATTATACTCCTGCCAAAAATTACCCAAATCGGGAAACACACAAGCGAAATATTCGGGCACGTACTTAATAGCCCACTGCAATAGCGAAGTAATATATCTTTTTTGGTTTCATACCTTTCATAAACATTAAATGTATGTAAGTATGAGAACAAGAAGAGAAAAGTTCACTAAAATGATCAGCACGATGAGCGGAGTCGATTTAGCCATGCCCGTCTCTCCGTCCGTCTGTCTGTCTGTCCGTCTGTCTATTTGAACGCAAACTAATCTCTCAGTTTTACAAAAGAATGCTGAAATTCGTTGTTTGCTTTCTCCATTTTATAATATACTGGCGAACCCGACAGACGTTGTTTTGACGTTTTGATATATAGAACACATCTATATATAAAATGTCATTAACTTGAACCAAATAAACTCCTAACTATACCGAACTGCAGTTTTATATGACCTGGGGGATTTTCCAAAAGCTAAATACAGACTGTGTCGTGCCCAGCGAACTCCTGAACTTATCGTGAAAGATCAAGAGCAAAACAAAACACAAAATATGTGGGCGTGGCACCGCCCACTTTTGAAAAACTTTAAACTAGATATTGACTAAGTGACACATATATCCAAATTTCATTAATTTAGACCAAAAAAGTTCGGAGTTATGACGAATTGAAACTTTATATAGGCTGGGGGCATGGCTCCGCCTACTTTTCCAAAACTATATACTGTCTGTACTGTACCCAGTGAACCCAAGTATATATTGTGAAAATTTCATAAAGATCGGTTGAGTTCTTTGGCGCTTATGAAAGACACCCTTTTTTATACCTAGTAGTGCTACGCGGCCGCCGTGGTGTGAAGGTAGTGTTGCCGGCCTACCACACCGAAGGTCCAGGGTTCGAGCCCTGGTACAGGTAACATCAAAAGTGATTTGAAAAAAGTTTTTCAAAACGGGGTCGCCCCTTGGCAGTGGTTTGGCAAACTCTCCGAGTGTATCTCTGCCATGACAGGCTTCTCAGCAAAAATTCGTCTCCTTTGTAGATGCCGTTCGGAGTCGGCAAAAAACTGTAGGTCCCACCAATTTGTAGGGAAAATTCAAATCGGCGAGAAAAAGGAGCTTTCAGAGCTTAGAGCACAAAGCTCAAGCTTTAAAACAAAGCTGTCAAAAATGCAGCACCAAATGAGTGCGATAAAACAAAAAGAAAATAAAAATAACTTAATAATAACAAACCTACCAAAAATAGAAAAAGAAGAATTACACAATTTAATAATAAAACTAGGACAACAAGTTGATGCAGAAATAAAATCGTTCCGAATATAGAGATGAGAGGAAAAAATATTAATTTTCATCACCTATTAGAAAAAGAACTGAGTGAGCTTTTACACAAAACAAAAAATGAAGCGAAAATCAAACAATATAAATTCGTATGGGTGAAAGATGGCAAAATTCTTATCCGAAAAGATGATCACGCCGCTACTTTTGAAAGTGAATCAATCGAGGATCTAAAGAAAATCAAATAAAATCCTTTTTTTGTAAAATTATCTAAATTATATTTTAGAAATACGTTAGTTAAATGATTAATATCAATGAATGTAACTATGAAGCACTAAAACCAAATGTTACATATAAAAATAATGAACTACTTTTTGAAAAAGATAGGCAATATTTAAATATCATGTACCTTAATATACAAAGTTTAAGAAACAAGTTGTGTGATCTTGCTAAATTGGTAGAATCTAAGAAGTAATAGTAAATTTATTCATGTGGTTGCCCTTAGTGAAATTTGGATATATAAAAATGAAAATATTTATTATAATCTTACTCATTATAATGCCTATTTGGTCAATCGCGAATCAAATAGAGCGGGTGGAAGTGCAATATCATATATATTATTTCTGTAAAGTCTTTTTGTGTTATTTCCTAGTTTTCTGCTCTCATTTGAAACCAATATTAATAAATAAAGTATCGTTTTAAAGGTGGGGGTTCGCTCTACATGCGAAACCATGTTTTAGATAGCGGAGTGCTTTTGTTTAAGCGTATTTTATAAAAATAAATTCTTTAAAATAAACGGTTGTGAATGCACAAAAAAATCAATTTGTACTGCAACGCTATTGTGACTGTGACATTCATATGCCTCGCGACATCTACAGTTGAATAGTAAGACTGAACAGTGCTAGAATAATTAAAGGCGAGGGCTCCATCTACACTTGAACATTGCTAAAAAAAGTGAATAAGACTGCGTCCACACTGGGTCATAAACTCGAGTTAAAGGGACATTTTTTGAGTTAATTCATATTGACAATCAACTCAAGTTTATGGCTCAATGTGAATGTAATATAAGTGGTGGAATTTCAAATAGCTGTTTGCGCATACTTGTATAATTTTTTGGGTAATTCTATACGACAGCACGTAACTGCTAATATAGGTCCAAAAATATCGGGAAAGGTATCAAACGACGGGTTTTAACCTTCGTATCAATAATCCGAAAGGGGAAATTCGATATTTTATGACTGTTCAGAGGTATTTGCAATTAAAGTTGAAATTTTTCTGTCATTTTCATGTGGTTGTTGTAATCACAGATTAGGGTGTACCGAAAAGTGCAGAAATGTGTTCTGTGCAGAAATATTGTGGACCGCGTAGCAGAAAGGTGTTGTGCACATAAATACCTTGGATCAAGTCCCCTATTTGGGATCGGACCTAGGCAATTTTTGGGTTTTTTACTAATAACTTTTCACTGAAACAAATTATTTAATTTCCGCTTTCGGATTATTGATACAGAGATCAAAACGCGTCGTTTGATACCTTTCCCGAGATTTTTGGACCTATATTAGCAGTTACGTGCTGTCGTATAGAATTACCATTTTTTGTGGTCTCACAACAAGTGTAGCTGAAAATCTTTTTTTATAATTTGAGAAAAAGGTTTGAAAAATCCTGGACCTGGACTAACAAAAGGTTTCAAACCATTTTGGTTTTTTTTTTTTGCGCAAGGAGCGCACGGGTCCAGCTAGTATATACATGAAAGCATAAGCTCAACACTTCAGAATTTGAAAGAAGTAGTTTTCTAACTGTCAAATTGCTGAAAATCGGGATACATATAACGTGCGTATACAAGAACTGCTCCTCAGAAATCGGTCCTTTCATTAACGCTTTTGAAAACGAAGCGCTAAGATACAAAAACTCCATAATTTTGATAGATTTTAATATTAATATTTAAAAAAAAAACGATTCTGGTGAATATTTAACAGCAGTATATGGCTCTGGGTTCTACTGTGTAAACAGTCTAGACAAGAATATGTACACCAGGAGGGGGCTTAATACGGTTACGACTATCGACCATGCTTTAACTGATAAGTTGAAACTCAAATATACCTTTTCATTAGAAGACAGCCCAATATCCGATCACCGGGTTATTTCCTTGGCTGTTCATTTAAAAATAAATGTGTCTTTAGATAAGAAAAGTAAAAGTATTGATATTTTTGATTACTACTCTTTTGAAAGGAATGACATGTTGAATGAAACACTCCAGAAGACTACTTTCAATGCTTTCTTTTCGTCCATGTGTCCGAATGTCAAAAAGTGTACAAAAAGTATTTTACATAAAAACAAGTTCCACCATCCTTGGATGGATAGTGAGCTCTTGGGTCTCATAAAAAAGAGAAATAAGTTTTATAAATTGAAAACAAAATTCATAAATAATGAATACTTTGAAATAAAATTTAAAAAACATAAAATAGCAAGAAAAAGGGTAAATTATCTGAAAAGAATTGTTATGGCAATCAAATTGAGAAAAGTATACATTCAAGTAGCAAAACGTGGTGTGTATTAAAGGAATTGATTTATGGAAAACGAATAGAGAAATTAAACGAAATAAATCAAATTCACTACAAAAATCACATACTTACAAACCTACCTGAAATCGCCAACTCCTTTAACGAGTATTTTACAAATGTAGTGAGCGTCCCAGATACCGTAGAACACTTCTATGAACCCTCAATAGAAATAGTAAAACCTTTCACCTTAAACGAATGTACGTGAAGTTGACATGGCCATAAGCGAGTTAAATCTTAAATCTGCGAACAGGCCTGATGGAATATCAGCACGTTTTGTTAAGAAATATAGGGAATTTCTAGCAGGACCTTTTATCAATAATAGCTTTAAAGGCGGCCAGTACCCACAAGAATTAAAAATTGGATGCGTGGTACCAATTCATAAAGATGGGAGTAAATAAATATGTTCGAATTATCGTCCAATAACGAAACTTAGCACCATAAATAAAATATTTCAAAGTATTATCCTTAGGCGTCTGAAATTTTTCTTACAAGAAAACCAAATTATACATAGACATCAATTTGGCTTTGTGGAAAGCTCTAACACACTAGCAGCGTGCTTATGCTGCATGGAATATGTTTATGAAAAACTTGATCAATATGTAGCCATTCTAGCCATAGATTTGTCTAAGGCTTTCGATTCAGTTAACCATGAAATATTAATCCAGAAATAAAAAAATTTTGGAATTCAGGGCAAAAACATAACCCTTTTTGAAAGTTTCTTACTAAATAGGGAACAATACGTTCAAATAAATGAAACAAAAAGTGCCAAGCAGAAAATTAGAGCAGGAGTTCCACAGAGATCAAAACTTGCAGCAACTCTGTTTTTAATCTACATCAACAATTTATTACTTTTCATGTATGCCACTGAAACAATTGAGGAGCTAATATCAAATGTGAGGCGTGATTTATGCATAATATACGACTGGTTGTCTAAAATTTTGCTCAAAATTAACTTAAATAAAACGTATTTTATGATTTTTAATAACTTTAGACAAATACCAACTATGGATGAACTCCCAGGAATAATTTTTAATAACACCCTAATAAAAAGAGTCGAGGTCTTCAAATATCTTGGAGTTTCTTTAGACTCAAACATAAGTTGGAATGAACACCTTAAAAACCTAAAACTGAAGCTAATACCACTTAGTTTTGCCATATACAGAAATAAAAATTTTATACCAACAAAAGAGCTGTGGCTTCTGTATAATTCACTTTTCATGTCACAAATAAATTACTTAAATGCAATTTGGAATCGCTGTTCTACACAAAGAATTAATGAGTTGCAAGTTCTTCAAAATAGAATGATCAAAAATATTTTACTTCTTCCCAAGCTTACACCATCTAGAAGCCTATATACCTGTAGATTAGATATAAAAAGCTTCTGCGTTCTGCAAACTTTAATAACTGTCTATAAAATAAAAAATCGTTTAATTAGGCATGATATCGACATAAATTTCGAAGTTTCAGGCTATAATTTTCGAAACTAAGCTGAAATGAAGACCAAATTTTTTAGGACAGAAAGATCCATTAGGAACTATGGCATTAAAATGTTCAATAAACTACCAGAACAAATACGCAATGCCGCCAATTTACAGCGATTTAAAAAATTAAGTAACGATTTTATAATTCAAACCTTCGATCTCAATTGGCAGTAGGTTATTAATTTAATTTTGTTATCTATAATTATTATCAAAATAGTATAGTTTTGTCTTACCATTTTGACATAGCATTAAGTGAATACTTTTTCCTGCTAACACACATGATAGCGTCATAAAATTAGAACTAAGTTATGCTATTTTCTCGTACAAAATGTATTTTTTTGAGAAAAAGCTTTCATTGAAAGCATAAATCAATAAACGAAAAAAAAAAAATTGACTAAGCCTTGTCCGTCCCTCCGTCCGTCCGTCTGTGAACACGATAACTTGAGTAAATTTTGAGATATCTTAACGAAATTTGGTATGCGGGTGCCTTGGCACTCATCTCCGAGCGCTATTTAAAATGGGCGAAATGGGATGATAGCCCCGCCCACTTTTTATATATAGAATATTTTCAAAAAAACAAAAAAAGTGATGATTACTCAGTACATAATACATCTATAATGATAAAATTTGGTGGCTACATTGAGATTGAGGCATAAAATAAATTTGTTAAGAAATTTTTGAAAATGGGCTTGGCACCGCCCACTTTTGATTAAGTCATATTTAGAAATAATATTAATCATAAATCAGAAACCGTTCAAGATATCGAAACGAAATTCAACACGCAGGTTTTCAGGTATGCAAGAAATGTTCCAGGAAAAAATGGGCGAATTCGGTTAAGGTCCACGCCCACTTTTATATGAAAGATTTTGAAGAGGATCGTAGATATATTAAATAGACAATAACTTTGCCTAAAATAGCTTTACATGATTTATATTTCCCTTTTAAAGTTTCCGTAAACAAAAAAATCCAAAAACTTAAAATTTTCGCAAATGGGCGTGGCCCGCCCCTTTTATAGTGGACTATTCCACAAGCATGTTTATGCCATAATTCCGCCAACAATTGATTTGTCGAAACGAAATTTGGTGATAATGTTCTATATATAAAGGTAACTGTTTGCTGTAAAAATGGGCGAAAACGGTTAAAGTCCAGTTTTTTAACATAATTCTGAAAATTTGTTTGGTAAAATTTAAAAAACCGATATTTCTAAAACTAAGCAAGTTATATCAATCAGATTTAGCACACATAATAAGATTTTCAAGAAAAACTCTTTCGCTAAAAAGTTTTGTTATTTTTGAAGAAGTAGGCGTGGCGCCGCCCACTTTTCAGAGTAAAATTTCTGCTATTTTCAAAGGCAAAAGGTTAATAGCCCACTGCAATAGCGAAGTTATATATCTTTTTTGATTTTCATACCTTTAATAAACATTAAATGCATGTAAGTGTAAAATGATCAGTACGATGAGTGGAGTCGATTTAGCCATGCCCGTCTGTCCGTCCGTCTGTCGGTCTGTCCGTCTGTCTATTTGAACGCAAACTAATTTCTCAGTTTTACAAAAGAATGCTGAAATTCGTTGTTTGCTTTCTCCATTTTATAATATACTAGCAAACCCGGTATACGTTGTTTTGACGTTTTGATAAATAGAACACATCTATATATAAAATGTCATTAACTTGAACCAAATAAACTCCTAACTATACCGAACTGCAGCTTTATATAACCTAGGGGCTTTGCCAAAAGCTATATGCAGACTGTGTCGTGCCCAGCGAACTCCTGAACATATCGTGAAATTTCAAGAGCAAAACAAAACACAAAATATGTGGGCGTGGCACCGCCCACTTTTGAAAAACTTTAAACTAGATATTGACTAAGTGACACATATATCCAAATTTCATTAATTTAGACCAAAAAAGTTCGGAGTTATGACGAATTGAAACTTTATATAGCCTGGGGGCGTGGCTCCGCCTACTTTTACAAAACTATATATTATCTATGATGTACCCAGTGAACCCAAGTATATATTGTGAAAATTTCATAAAGATCGGTTGAGTTCTTTGGCGCCTATGAAAGACACCCCTTTTTATACCTAGTTTATATCTTTTTTTTTGTTTAAGCACACAAGGTAAATTACTTCATTCGGCATAAACGGTTCGGGATATATATTTATTAATGTATATCAGAACGTTCAGGATGAATAGTATAATATCCGGGAAAGTAGTTAATACCGCACTGCAAACGCGAAGTTGTATATCTTTTTTGATTTTCATACCTTTCATGAACATGAAATGTTTGTACGTATGAGAAGAAAAAGAGGTAGTCCCATCAAAAAGTATACTGAAATGATCAGAAGGATGAGCTGAGTCGATGTAGCCATGTCCGTCCCTCGATACGTCTTTCTGTTTGCCCGTCTGTTTATTTGAACGCAAATACGAACTGAAAGTATTCAAATAGACCTGCGTAAATTGGGATGACATAATAGATCACTACTAGGGATATAATGTTCAGTTCCACCCGAATTTAGACTTCGTTGTTTTTTTTTTTTTTAATTTGTAAACGCTGTACAACGTTCTCGATTTTTTCCATAAATTATCTGCGGTATGCGTTTTATGCAACTCAATCATGGCTAGAGGGTATACAAAAAGCTTAATGTCCACATAATACTGCACATTGATGCCTAAGATGCTACGATTGAGTCTCGTGGCAGTATGAATTTGAGGTTAACCATCTCACGGAGGATCGAATCATATCAACTACGTGGTCATATTCTTCCGAAATTGCTGTCACAATATTTTTAAAGTTAAATTGACTCATTTGTAGCCCGCTAAGTATTTGCTCTGTTAAAGTCTTGAACGGTTAAGAGTCTAGAATTACAAAAAGGCATTTTCTCATTTGCAACTAATTGAAAGCATGCTGCCTTTACATCTTTTTCGGAAAATTCACGGGTAAATTTTTCTTTTCTTCTCTGGTTCTTCGTCACTTGCCCCTATTAAAAATCGATTATTCCCATATAAGTATTCGAATTTCAACATTCCAATTTTACTATTCTAATTTTTCGATTAATCGAATGTTTCAACTTTTTGCGATCTTGGAATATTAAAATCCGAGTACTGATGAATGATCGTTAGCTGTCCAAAATTCTTGGTGCTTATGTATATTTCGTCATGGCACGACTAACAGAAAACCAGTTTAATCGGTTAATTCATTACTACTATCTATCTCTATGGCGCGATATAAAACAGGTATATCATCATAAACCTCCCTAGAAATTTTTGCGCCAAGCTTCTCTTCCAATTTGTGGTGTGCCGATTTGAATTTTCCCTACAAATTGGTGGGACCTACAGTTTTTGCCGACTCCGACCGGCATCTACAAAGGGGACGAATTTTTGCTGAGAAGCCTGTCATGGCAGAAATACACTCGGAGAGTTTGCCAAACCACTGCCGAGGGGCGACCCCGTTTTGAAAAACTTTTTTCAAATCACTTTTGATGTTACCTGTACCAGGGCTCGAACCATGGACCTTCGGTGTGGTAGGCCGGCAACACTACCTTCACACCACGGCGGCCGCCGAATAACCGAATGATTTCGATTAACCGAATAATCGGTTATTAAATTATCATCACAACAAATTCGGTATCTCAACCAAGGCTGGTTTAAGTTAGGTCGAGTTATCGAGTGCACTGTATATGTATATGTATCAATTTGTATTGGAGACATTTTTGCAGCATCGTTCCTAGCAAATTCGGACTCTGTATGAAATTATAAGAAGAAAAGTCTTCTAGACCATACCTCTAAAATCAGTTTCGAGCTTGCACAATTTCAAAAGAACTTTGATAAAACAATTAGATTACATTACAACAAAGTATTTCAAAAACCAAATGTTTTAATAAAATCTTGTAATTGGTACTCATTTGGTTAGAGTTTTCCAGTTTTTATATATTAACAACCTCCAGACAACGCTACTACTCAAATTAATCTCCTGCTCATCCAAATCAAATTATTCGGCTCTTATATATATTTATAACTTTTAAAGGATTTTCAATTAAACTGAAAACTGAAAAATTCTAACCAAATGAGTACCAAGTACCAGATTTTATTAAAAAAAATTAAATTTGAAGTACTTTGTAAAAATGTAATCATATTTTCTTTTTAAAAGCAAACTTCTTTTGAAAATGCGCATGCTCGAAATTGATTATAGAGATAGGGCTTGGACGACTTTTCTTCTTAGGGTTTCATGTAGACCGAATTTGCTGGGAACAATGCTGATTACCAAATCTACCCACCTTAACAAATATAATTCTTGTCTCCGTTCGCTTGACTTTTCTAGTAGACCAATTTTTTAATTAAAATCAGCGTTGGAAAGCTGGGCTCACTCTCTACATCGTGCTAGATACACCGAAACATCTAGAGGAGTTACCAAAGTTTTCTAACGCGAGACTGACCAGAGTAGGTAAGAGTAAGTACATGTAGCCGTACGCGAACTGGAACGATTGCCGATAAAGCGGTGTACAGCAAGTGAGCATTTACCAATTTCCAGAAGGGAATTTGTCCTATGAAGCACAATTGGAGCGGTTGACAACAAAGGATATCTTTTCTTTAAATGGTCATCTAACCGCCTGGGCGATTTTGACCGACGGGTTCTCATATCCGAGGCTTTGTTGTTGAATTTCATTGGAACGTTGTTTTATGTGGTGGGTCCCAAACCCAACGCACAACCCGTTTCACAGGAGGTTGAATTCTATTACACGTTTGTAGAGCGAGCCGCTTGATCCAAGACAGACGCCCGCTTGCAGCCGCACCACCTGGTGATCAGACGCTGCTGTTTGAACCCCCCCAGCAAGCCCTTAAACCGATTATGTCGGAGTGGCCTTACCAGGTTGTCGCCTTCTCACGTTTAGCTCACCACCAAACGGGTGTTCGGTGGTTACCCAGAGGATACTTGGGCGCAAAGCCCGGAAGTAGTGAGCTGCTTGAACCGCATGCAAAAGAATCGCTCTGGCCATTCCCAGGTGAATGGCGATCAGAAACTTTCCCCACTTGCGTGGACTTCTACACACGGCCCCACCCTCCAACAAAGGATATTAGATTTTTATTTTATTTAAACTATTAAAAATACCACTTGTTTTCCTTATTTTCATTTATTACTTGAAAAATGAACATTTTCCCACTTTTCAAACACCAAACTGAAGCAATTTTCGGTGAAACTGAAATTATTGAACATTGTGACGACACCGCCGAGCGGTAAAAATAGAAATAAATCCAAATCGACCAGAAACCGGTCGGGTGGTACAACCACTGCCGGCGCAGTTATGTGCCATTCCATATGCCTTTGTGAGTCCTAATTTTGACAGTGGGTAACCGTCGACGCCTTTGCTTGCACCCGTTGCAATTCTGCGTGGGGCTTATCTAGTAAAAGTTAAGACGTAATAAAAACCAAATTGGGATAACCCAATCACAAAATGCCTTTTTTTAAGACAATGTATATGCGTTACCGTCAATACTATTCCAAACGTTCACATGCTTGGACTTTAGATGACGTTTTAGGTTTGTCAAATAGTTTCCCTGAAACTCCATACTGCATACATTGCACTTCGCCTTATTTTCCATAAGGGAAACCGCGAAAAATGTTCTCACAATTCTAACCCCGTTTAGGTCCCATTTCAAAAACTTTTAATAATTCATTCACTCTGTTCAGATTGGAAAACTTATTCTGCACACATGTACTCGGACTTTACGAATGACTTCAATATTAAATAATTTTATCTGAATTCATAGTATTTGTTCAGAGCACTATTGCTTAACCAAGTGGCAACGCGCAAAACTAAAATGAGTAGGTTTTGCACATTGCCACTCTTATTATACTTTGTAACAAAGCTCTGAATAAAGGTTTAGCATTCGCAAATGTATCATATATTTACAAAGCAAGACCATTCTCTTGGTAATTTTCGTTGTTGTCATTCATTGCTAGACATTCGAGTGCAAAACTTCTGGAGCGACGACTACATCATTTTTTGGTGACCCGGACGTGATCACATACTACATAGGTACCGCTAACTGCCTATGTGAATTGTTAGTGCATAGTTTTGCCTTGTACACGGCAACTGTGCATACATCAGGTGATTCATTAGTTAAACTGTTCTGCAGTTCGTTGTTGGTGTACAAACCAGTTTTAGCATTTCAATCATTTCGTCTGAACCGTATAAAAAAAAAAAAAAAAAACTAATAGCTAATTTGCCTGAGTCTACATGATAAATCAGACGTTATTTAAGAAATGTCGTTCTAAAAAAAGAAAAGCGAAGCGCTCCTTCGCTCCCTTAGTTCTATAAAAATTGACGTAGAAGAGTTGCAGTCTATGCATCATGCGGAGCTCTCAGTGCGGAGCCCAGTTCGAGTCAACACAATCTAAACTTGAAGCGGAAGATCCCAATGAGATTGAAGCAGACTCTCGAGAACAATTTACTGCGTCATTCATACGAGCTAAAACAGCTTACACAAGGGAGTTTAATAAGGCGGACTCACAAATAATGTAGTCAACTCGAAATCCGGCGACTCAAGAGCAGCACGCCGTTGTTGTGGTGAAACAGCCTAGATCGCGCCTGCCCGAACTGAAATTTTTCCAAGCTCGACAGCTCAGTATCTTTGTGGACAAAAGTTTGAAACATGCCGTAAAAATCCGGCCATTCTGTGTATATTCCAAATCACGGTAACTTCAGTTCGGAATCGAGCCGGATTCGAACCGGCGACTAATGAATCTCAATAGACGACTAATCCGTCTAGGGGAGGTTTTTCACAACGAGAATGAGGAAACCAATCCCGCGCAATGCCTCCGAGCAACAGTGCTCACCCCCAATTAATACATACAAGGTGTAAAGGTGCCTCGCACTCCCCGTTCTGTATAGAGCAAATAATTATAATTATAAAAACAAATAATATTAATCAAAAGTTGTCCCCTATGCAACATGTGCTCTTCTCTCTAAACAAATAATAAAATAATGTAGAATAAGTTAACTTAAAAAAAACTACTCGCCCTTCATAAAGCTTACACAACAAAACTAGCCAATCAGTTGCAATTAAAACAAGTAAGGAGGTCTAAGTTCGGGTAGAACCGAACAATATATACCTAGTAGTGATCTATTATGACATCCCAATTTACGCAGGTCTATTTTAATACTTTCAGTTCGTATTTGTGTTCAAATAGACAGACGGACAAACAGAAAGACGTATCGAGAGACGGACATGGCTACATCGACTCAACTCATCCTCCTGTCCTTTCAGTATACTTTTTTATGGGACTACCTCTTTTTCTTCTCATACGTACAAACATTTCATGTTCATGAAAGGTATGAAAATCAAAAAAGATATACAACTTCGCTTTTGCAGTGGGGTATTAACTACTTTCCCGGCTATTTTACATTTCATCCTGAACGTTCTGATATACATTAATAAATATATATCCCGAACCGTTTATGCCGAATGAAGTAATTTACCTTGTTTGCTTAACAAAAATAGATATAAACTAGGTATAAAAAGGGTGTCTTTCATAGGCGCCAAAGAACTCAACCGATCTTTATGAAATTTTCACAATATATACTTGGGTTCACTGGGTACAGCATAGATAATATATAGTTTTGGAAAAGTAGGCGGAGCCACGCCCCCAGGCTATATAAAGTTTTAATTCGTCATAACTCCGAACTTTTTTTTTTTCTAAATTAATGAAATTTGGATATATGTGTCACTTAGTCAATATCTACATAATTTTTCAAAAGTAGGCGGTGCCACGCGCATATATTTTGTGTTTTGTTTTGCTCTTGAACTTTCACGATAGGTTTAGGAATTCGCTGGGCACGACACAGTCTGCATAAACTTTTGGAAAAGCCCCCAGGTTATATAAAGCTGCAGTTCGGTATAGTTAGGAGTTTATTTGGTTCAATTTAATGACATTTTATATAGAGATGTGTTCTATGTATCAAAACGTCAAAACAACGTATACCGGGTTTGCTAGTATAATATAAAATGGAGAAAGCAAACAACGAATTTCAGCATTCTTTTGTAAAACTGAGAGACTAGTTTGCGTTCAAATAGACAGACGGACAGACAGACAGACGGACGTAGAGACGGGCATGGCTAAATCGACTCCGCTCATCGTGCTGATCATTTTAATGAACTTTTCTCTTCTTGTTCTCATACTTACATACATTTAATGTTTATGAAAGGTATGAAAATCAAAAAAGATATATAACTTCGCTATTGCAGTGGGCTATTAACTACGTGCCCGAATATTTCGTTTGTGTGTTTCCCGATTTGGCTAATTTTTGGCAGGAGTATAATACATACTATTGAGAATCAGATGACCAATTTTCATTGAAATATCAGGATTGAATTATAAGCGATTGCCTTTGAATGTAGCAGAAATTTTATGCTGAAAAGTGGGCGGCGCCACGCTTCAAAAATGACAAAATTTTTTTGCGGCCGAGGTTTTCTTGAAAAGCTTATTATGTGTGTAAAATCTGTTTGATATAACTTGCTTGTTTTTTTTGTAAGTATATGCTTGGTTGTAGAAAGTTCGCTTTTTAAATTCTACAACAAATTTTTTCAGAACAATGTTAAACAACTGGGCATGGACATTAACCGATTTCGCCCATTTTTACAGCAAGCAGTGACCTTTATATATAGAACATTATCACCAAATTTCGTTTCCACAAATCAATTTTTGGCGGAGTTATGGCATAAACAGTTTTGTGGAATAGTCCACTATAAAAGGGGCGGGCCATACCCATTTTCGAAAATTTAAGTTTTTGGATTTCTTTGTTTACGGAAAGTGAAATATAAATGATGTCAAGCTATTTTACCCAAAGTTATTGTCTATTTAGTATATCTACGATCCTGTTCAAAATCTTTCATATAAAAGTGGGCATAGACCTTAACCGATCCCGCCTATTTTTTCCTGGAACATGCCTTGCATGTCTGGAAACTTGCGTGCTGAATTTCGTTTCGATATCTTGAACGGTTTTTGATTTATGATTAATATTATTTCTAAATTTGACTTAATCAAAAGTGGGCGGTGCTAAGCCCATTTTCAAAAATTTCTAGAAAAATGTATTTTATGCCTCAATCTCAATGTATTCACCAAATTGTATCCTTATAGGTGTATTATGTACTGAGTAATCACTTTTTTTGTGTTTTCGAAAATATTCTATGCATAAGAAGTGGGCGTGGTTATCATCCGATTTCGCCCATTTTAGATAGCGCTCGGAGATGAGTACCAAGGAATCCGCATACCAAATTTCATTAAGATATCTCAAGATTTACTCAAGTTATCGTGTTGACAGACGGACATGGCTTAATCAATTTCTCTTTTCGTCCTGAACATTTTGATATACTCGTACATAAGTCAATATCTATCTCAATGCGTTTATGCTCTCACGTACTGCCGTTAGGCGACTAAAGTTAATATACCTTGTATGCGCAGCACTACTAGGTATAAAAATCCAAATCGTCAGTAGCAGTTTCTGGAATTGGAAATTCAGAACTCTTTGTCAGCTCCAGCGTAAGCATCACGATTCAGTCGTTACATAACAACTTCACTATGACCTTAACTGCACCCATAGTCACCGATTTACAACTCAATTATCTCCTTGGCATAATTCATTTTGATATTCCAGTAAACATTAACCTCGCGGACGGGGAATTTCATAAGCCTCAGCGAGTGGATCTCCTCATTGGTGCAAGTTTATTTTTTGAGTAACTTTGCGGTGGCAAAATTCACTTAAAAAATAATATTCATATTTTACAAACAACTCGATTCGGCTGGGTGGTATCTTGTGGTCGTTGCACTTCGGCCAAGCTATTATCCTTAGTGAGTACAATGAATTCCCCTGAACTTAATTTAGAGCATGAATCAACAAACGAAAAAGGTGCGCTCATTTTGGAAGGTTGAAAATAGTTTCGAACCGATTCGAAGAGCGACAAATGGGGAAAACGAATGCGAAGCTCATTTTAACGCAAATTACACTCGTATAGAAAATGGCGAGTATTCGGTTCGCCTGCCTTTGCGATCCAGTATACACCTTCTTGGAGACTCGTACCAGCAAGCTACACGGAGATTCTTGGCTCTGGAAAGACGCCCTAGGTGCAACTATGAACTGAAATTGCAATACACATCTTTCGTGAAAGAGTATCTGGACCTCCGCTATATGTCCCGCATTTCGAAACTTCCGTCAACCATACCTACCTACTTTATGCCTCATCATTGCGTGTTATAAAACGACAGCACAACCACTAAGTTGAGAGTAGTCTTTGATGGCTCAGCAATGACGTCAACTGGCTATTCATTGAACGAGGTGCTGATGACGGGCCTAACAATACAACCGAAACTGCACTGACTGACATTTGTAAAATTTTTAAAATTTATCGGTGCATCCGAGTCACTGAGCTAGGCAATTACTTGCAGTGCATACTTTGGAAAGACGATCTTAGGGATGATATCCAAATGTTTACGATACGGTAACGTAAGGTACAAAATCTGCACCCTACTTGGCAGTCCGTACCATGCATCAACTTGCAGCCGATGAAGCAGAATCTTACCTCTTAGGCTCTCTAGTTGTTCTGCGCGATTTTTACGTTGATGACCTCATTACCGGCGGCGATACCATTGACCACGTAAATGAAATAATGCAACAAACGTCTGAACTATTAGGTAAAGGGCATTTTAAAATACGAAAATGGTGCTCGAATGCACCAGAAGTACTCACCAACGTGCCAGACACAGATAGAGAAAAGCTTACCAAGTTCGATGATGGTAGCTACATTACCAAGACCCTTGGACTACAATGGAGTCCTGAGGCAGATATATTCCTTTTTTCGTTTGTTGCAGCGAAATTTAAAGAAAAGATAACTAAGCGTACAATCTTGTCAACTATACCTAAATTGTATGATCCATTGGGACTAATTGGAGCCATCATATGTAAGGCAAACATTTTTCTTCAACGTTTATGGACCGAAAAGGTTGATTGGGATGAAAGCTTACCAATTTCTTACCAGACAGCTTGGCTGCAGATACAAAGAGATCTTGATACTATATGTCAATTGACGTTTCCTCGATACGTGGCCCAACAGAACGCTAGTCTGGAGGTGCATGCATTCTGCGATGCTAGTATTTTAGCATACATTGTCGCCCGCTTACATGAAGATGTCAGAGTTGCCTTGATGTGCTCCAAATCCAGAGTTGCAATCCTAAAAACACTAACGGTTCCCAAGCTAGAACTATATGCCGCTGGGATGTTGGCACAAGTAGTAAGTTCCGTCAACCACTTGCACATTTTCAACTGCCCGTTTTTTTGTTGGTCAGATTCAACTATCACTTTGTCATGGCTTAAGGAAGAGCCATCATGTTTTAATATTTTCGTTGCCAATCGTATAACAAGCATACAACTCCTCACAAGCGGTATGAAGTGGAAGTACTTATGTACCAACAAGTCTTAATCCGGCAGACATTCTATCGAGGGGTATCACCTATCGAACTAGCAGACTAATCGCTTTGGAACAACGGACCAGAACTTAGAAAGCGATTGGCCAAAATGTGCTAACCAAATTGTAAATTTGCCTGAACTTAGAAGGTCTGCCTTGCTGAATTCGACTTCAGTAACCGATACCTCACTTAACTGCAAATACGCAAATTCCTTTGCAACAATGCAGCGCATATATGGCTATGTACACCTGTTTGTCAAAGGAGACCGCTCTGGAAACTTGGCGGCAACACACATTCAATAAAGAACCTGGTACTTACTCCGTATGGTGCAAAGGGTTAATTTTTGTTCGGAATACAAATCACTTAAAAATAATATACCGCTAAGCTCGGCCAGTGCATTGACATCTCTGTCACCATTTTTGGACACCTTTGGGCTCATACGGGTAGGAGGCCGCTTGAAAAATTCACTATTAAATTATCAATCGCGGCACCCAATCTTGCTGCCTAAGGGGCATCCTCCAGCTAATTCCATCATAATACATTTCCACCATCACAACTTACACGCTGGCCCTTTAGCCTTATTGACAGCAATACGGCAACAATACTGGCCCATCGGAGGAAAAAAGGTAGTGACTCTAGTCATAAGTAAATGTGTACGATGTTTTAGGCTCAAGCCAAAGGTATGCGAACAGGTTATGGGCAATTTACCAAAAGATCGCCTTCGACCCCAGCCGACCATTTGTTACCAGCGGTATTGATTACTGTGGACCATTCTATTATCGATCGGAAATTAGAGGCAGACCACCAACAAAATGCTATATCTGTCTGTTTATGTGCTTCTCCACGAAGGCAGTTCATATAGAACTCGTTAAAGATTTGCCGACAGATGCGTTTTTAGCAGCATTGCGGAGATTTTATTCCACTCGTGGCAAGCCTTCTATTACTTGGTCAGATAACGCAACGAACTTAGTTGGGGCAAAAAATGAGATGGCCGAACTACAGAAAATCTTCCTCACACAGCAACGCGTTGAAAGGGTTCCTCGACAATGCATCATCGAGGGAATTGATTGGAAGTTCATACCACCTAGGTCTCTGCATTTTGGGGGACTGTGGGAGGCATCAGTAAAACTGGCAAAATTCCACTTCTGGCGAACAGTTGGCTCTGCATTACTCACCTTAGATGAGCTTAGAACTCTTGTATGTCAAATTTCAGCAATAATAAATTCCCGTCCACTCTTTCCAATTTCAGAGAGCCCTAGTGACTTAGATGTGCTCACTCCGGCACATTTTTTAATTGGGGCTCCATTAGCATCCATTCCGGAACCAAACATCTCCACACTAAGCGTAGGTCAACTTGACCACTGGCAGCAAGTTCAGTTCATGCCACAAGCATTCTGGAGAAGATGGAGTTCTGAATATCTATCTCTCCTGCAACAGCGTTTACTTCAAAGGAGAACGTTTCAGTCGGATTTTTAGTTCTCATCAAGGATGAAAAACTACCACCTTTAAAATGGCCGCTTGGCCGAGTAACTCAAGTTTTCAAGGGAAATGATGGCATGGTTCGTGTAGCAGAAGTCAAAACTTAAGGCGTAATTTGCAAGCGAGCTATGGCAAAATTTTTTCTCGTTCATATACAGTGTTAAAAAAACAGGCAGCAGCGGCGTCCTAAGCTTTGTGACATCTGTGCCTTTTAGCTTGGTTCGTTTTATTATATTTAATTTTTGCGTTAACTACTCGCAAAACACCTTTTATATTAAATGTTTTTCCTCATTGAAAAACAATACTTATAAATGCTTTCAGAAACAATAAAATAATAATAGTATTCATGAAACGAGCTCAAGGCCAAGAATAATAATTTTTCACTTTTTGGATTTTTATGAAAATTATTATTGTTTTTTGTTTTTTTAATGATAATTTTTAATTATTTATTAAAAGTTTTTTAGTTGAATAGAGTAGGAAAAATGTTTAGAGACAACTGCCATCGCTTTTCTTATAGATCCATTTCGGAAGCTGCTAAGCTTCTTCATCATTTTTCCTACTCTATTCAATTAAAAAACTTTTCAAATCAACAAAAATTGTTGTATAAAAAAGTAATAAAATAATAATATTAAACAAGTAAGGAAGTCTAAGTTCGGGTGGAACCCAACATTATATACCTAGTAGTGATATATTATGTCATCCCAATTTACGCAAGCCTGTTTTAATAGTTTCAGTTCGCATTTGCGTTCAAATAGACAGACGGACAGACAGATAGGTTTATCGAGAGACGAACATGGCTACATCGACTCAGCTCATCCTCCTGATCATTTCAGTATACGTACAAACATTTCATGTTCATGAAAGGAATGAATATCAAAAAAGATATACAACTTCGCTTTTGCAGTTGGGTATTAACTACTTGCACGGATATTTTACTTTTCATCCTGAAGGTTTTGAAATACATTAATAAATATATATCTCGATTCGTTTATGCCGAATGAAGTAATATACCTTGTGTGTGTAACAAAAATAAATATAAAAAAGGGTGTCTTTTATAGGCGCCAAAGAACTCAACCGATCTTTATGAAACTTTCACAATATATACTTGGATTCACTGGGTACAGCATAGGTAATATATAGTTTTGGAAAAGTAGGCGGAGCCACGCCCCCAGGCTATATAAAGTTTCAATTCGGCATAACTCCGAACTGTTTTGGTCTAAATTAATAAAATTTGGATATGTGTGTCACTTAGTCAATATCTACATAAGCTTTCAAAAGTGGGCGGTGCCACGCCCACATATTTTGTGTTTTGTTTTGCTCTTGAACTTTCACGATAGGTTCAGGAGTTCGCTAGGCACGACACAGTCTGTATATAGCTTTTGGAAAAGCCCCAGGTTATGTAAAGCTGCAGCTCGGTATAGTTAGGAGCTTATTTGGTTCAAGTTAATGACATTTTATACATAGATGTGTTCTATGTATCAAACCGTCAAAACACCATCTACCGGGTTTGCTAGTATATTATAAAACGGCCAAAGCAAACCACGAATTTCAGCAATATTTTGTAAAACTGAGAGACTAGTTTGCGTTCAGATAGACAGACGGACGGAGAGACGGGCATGGCTAAATCGAATCCGCTCATCGTGCTGATCATTTTAGTGAACTTTTCTCTTCTTGTTCTCATACTTACATACATTTAATGTTTATGAAGGGTATGAAAATCAAAAAAGATATATAACTTCGCTATTGCAGTGGGCTATTAACTACGTGCCCGAATATTTTGCTTGGGTGTTTCCCGATTTGGCTAATTTTTGCCAGGAGTATAATACATACTACTAAGAAGCAGATGACCAATTTGCATTGAAATATCAAAATTGAATTATAAGCGATTGCCTTTGAAAATAGCAGAAATTTTATGTTGAAAAGTGGGCGGCGCCACGCCTACTTCTTCAGAAATGACAACATTTTTTTGCGGCCGAAGCTTTCTTGAAAAGCTTATTATGTGTGCAAAATCTGATTGATATAACTTGCTTAGTTGTAGAAATATCGCTTTTTAAATTTTACAAAAAAATGTTTCAGAACTATGTTCAAAAACTGGGCGTGGACTTTAACCGATTTGTCCCATTTTGACAGCAAACAGTAACTTTTATATATGGAACATTATCACCAAATTTCGTTTCGACAAATCAATTTTTGGCGGAGTTATGGCATAAACCGTTTTGTGGAATAGTCCACTATTTCTAAATTTGACTTAATCAAAAGTGGGCGGTGCCAAGCCCATTTTCAAAAATTTCTTGACAAATTTATTTCATGCCTCAATCTCAATGTAGCCACCGAATTTTATCCTTATAGGTGTATTATGTACTGAGTAATCACTTTTTTGTGTTTTTGAAAATATTCTATATATAAAAAGTGGGCGTGGCTATCATCCGATCTCTCCCATTTTAAATAGCGCTCGGGGATGAGTGCCAAGGAACCCGTATACCAAATTTCATTAAGATATATCAAAATTCACTCAAGTTATCGTGTTCACAAACGGACGGATGGACATGGCTTAATCAATTGCTCTTTTCGTCCTGAACATCTTATATTATAAATGCGTAAGTTTGTGAGTGAGTGTGTTTGAACCGTTTTCACGCCCAAACTACAGCACCGATCTGTACGAAATTTTGCACACTTATTTCCCGATGTCTCGGATAGGTAACAGGTTCCATGAAATCTCAATACCATGGTTATGGAGTTATGGGCACTAATGTGACCCAACTAACCCAAAAATGTATTTTATCCAATGAATTTATGCAATTGGTGCCCTAAAACCTTAAAATATGCATACAATATGGGTATTGAACGAAAGGGGAAGGCCACAGTATTCTTTTGGACTTTGCAATATTTCGATTTCTTCTTTCTTGACAAATTTATTTCATGCCTCAATCTCAATGTAGCCACCGAATTTTATCCTTATAGGTGTATTATGTACTGAGTAATCACTTTTTTGTGTTTTTGAAAATATTCTATATATAAAAAGTGGGCGTGGCTATCATCCGATCTCTCCCATTTTAAATAGCGCTCGGGGATGAGTGCCAAGGAACCCGTATACCAAATTTCATTAAGATATCTCAAAATTCACTCAAGTTATCGTGTTCACAAACGGACGGACGGACATGGCTTAATCAATTGCTCTTTTCGTCCTGAACATCTTATATTATAAATGCGTAAGTTTGTGAGTGAGTGTGTTTGAACCGTTTTCACGCCCAAACTACAGCACCGATCTGTACGAAATTTTGCACACTTATTTCCCGATGTCTCGGATAGGTAACAAGTTCCATGAAATCTCAATACCATGGTTATGGAGTTATGGGCACTAATGTGACCCAACTAACCCAAAAATGTATTTTATCCAATGAATTTATGCAATTGGTGCCCTAAAACCTTAAAATATGCATACAATATGGGTATTGAACGAAAGGGGAAGGCCACAGTGTTCTTTTGGACTTTGCAATATTTCGATAACTTAATCGATAACTGAGTTATCGGTCAGAATGTGGTTGCCCAAAAAACCATGAATTTTCATACAATATTGGTATCGAACGAAAGTTGAAGGTCACAGGATTCTTTTGGACTCTGCAATATTTCGATCAATTAATCGATACTTGATTTATCGGTCAGAATGTGGTTATCCTAAAACCCCTAAATTTGCATACAATATGGGTATCAAACGAATGGGGAAGGCCACGTTATTATTTTGGACCCTGCAATATTTCGATAACTTTACCGATAACTGAGTTATCGGTCAGAATGAGGTCGCCCAAAAACCCCTTAATTTGCATACAATATGGATATCAAACGAAAGGGGAAGGCCACAGTATTCTTTTGGACTCTGCAATATTTCGATCAATTAATCGATAACTGAGTTATCGGTCACAATGTGGTTGCTCCAAAACCCCTGAATTTGCATACAATATGGGTATCAAACGAAAGGGGAAGGTCACAGGATTCTTTTGGACTCTGCAATATTTCGATCAATTAATCGATATCTGATTTATCGATCAGAATGTGGTAGCTCCAAAACCCCTGATTTTACATACAATATGAGTATCAAACGAAAGGGGAAGGTCACAGGATTCTTTTGGACTCTGCAATATTTCGATCAATTAATCGATAACTGAGTTATCGATCAGAATGTGGTTACCCTAAAACCCCTAAATTTGCATACAATATGGGTATCAAACGAATGGGGAAGGCCACGTTATTCTTTTGGACCCTGCAATATTTCGATAACTTTATCGATAGCTGAGTTATCGGTCAGAATGGGGTCGCCCAAAAACCCCTGAATTTGCATACAATATGGATATCAAACAAAAGGGGAAGGCCACAGTATTCTTTTGGACTCTGCAATATTTCGATCAATAAATCGATAACTGAGTTAGCTGATTTATCGATCAGGATGTGGTAGCTCCAAAACCCCTGATTTTACACACAATATGGGTATCAAACGAAAGGGGAAGGTCACAGGATTCTTTGGGACTCTGCAATATTTCGATCAATTATTCGATAGCTGATTTATCGGTCAGAATGTGATTGCTCCAAAACCCCTGATTTTACATACAATATTGGTATCAAACGAAAGGCGAAGGTCACAGGATTCTTTGGGACTCTGCAATATTTCGATCAATTAATCGATAACTGAGTTATCGGTCAGAATGTGGTTGCTCCAAAACGCCTAAATTTGCATACAATAGGGGTATCAAACGAAAGGCGAAGGCCACAGGTTTCGTTTGGACATTGCAATATTTCGATAAATTAATCGATAACTGAGCTATCTGTCAAAATGTAAAAGCTCTGAAACCTTTAAATTTGCATTAAATATGGATATGACACCAAACGGAAAGGCCAAAGATTCATATGGACTTCTCGATATTTCAATAAACTAACCGATACTGCTATGTTTTGTTATATAAGTTAATTGATAACTGAGTTATCGGTCAAAACGTGCCTAAAAAATTCACCGCCATATCTACAAAAATACTTTTAAAAACTAATTGCTATGATTTTAAAGTTTAGTTACTATGCATCAAGGCGAATTCATATAAGGTGAGAGCAAGGCGAATTTAGGATGTTCAGAAATGTCAGATCAAAAGAATATAACGTTCATGTAATGAATTCGCCTTGCTATACATTCAATACCAATTTTATTTTGCGTTTTCGGTACTTTTTCTGCCACTTAGGGAAAACAGATTCAAGACGACAACGACGGTGCGGCATCTGTCAAATTATTTTTACACATGTTCTTATGTAGAGGAATTTTTTATGAATGCCGCTGTCGCCAGATTAGATCTATTTCTAATTTGACAGCGTACAAATATCTACGAGGTGTGTTCAAAAAGTATCGCGAATTTTGTGTTTTTTCAAAAATTATTTATTTATTCATGAATATCTATTTTGTCCCCTTCAAAGTAATCCCCATGGGATATTATACACTTCTGCCAACGGTTTTTCCAATCTTCGAAGCACTTCAAAAAATCATTTTTTTGTATCTTCTTCAGCTCCTCCTTCGATGCCGTCTTTATCTCGTCAAGAGAAGCGTAACGTCGTCCTTTCATGGGCTCTTCAGTTTAGGGAACAAGAAAAAGTCACAGGGGGCCAGATCTGGGGAATACGGTGGCTGCGGCATCATTAGTGTGTTGTTTTTGGCCAAAAAGTCGCGCATGATGCACCACGCCCCTGCAATCGAAGAAAACTGTCAGCAAAACTTTCACATTCGACCGAACTTGGCGCGCTTTTTTTGGTCTTGGTTCGTGCGGCAGCTTCCATTGAGACGATTGAGCTTTGGTTTCCACGTCATAACCATAAACCCACGATTCGTCACCAGTTATGACCCTCTGGAGCAAATTTGGTCGTCGCGGACAGAGTTTAACATCTCATTAGCAATGTTCATGCGATGCTGTTTTTGGTCACAATTGAGCAATTTTGGTAAAAAAATAGGTAAAAATCGAAGACGATCCAAAACACGTGCAAGCAAAGCAGCTGTCAACAATTAACTGAACATTCAAAATGGCCGAGCTTGTCGGCATAAGTGAGAGACATGAGTAGTAATAACGCCACAAAAAATTCGAAATTCGAATATACGTAACCAGCGAAAATTCAAAATTCGCGATACTTTTTAAACACACCTCGTACATACTAGCATTTACCCGCGGCTCCGCTCGCATCAAAGAAGTAAGCAAAATAACTAAGCTTCTTTTGGAAACATTTTTATTTATCAAACATATAACTTTTAAAGTTCACATGTTCCTTAAAATAATGATATACAAAAAACCTTAAATAATCAGGTTACACACCAAATATTAAAAATTTCTTAGCAGCACTTGTAAACAATTAAATTCACACAGAGCACCAACTTCTAATACAGGATTCTAAACAAAAAAAGCTATTAATTATTTTTCAGATCAAATTGAAGAAGAGATACATACCGAACAAACCGTAAGAGCTTCATAAATTGTATTATTATATTAACACTCATAAAAGTTTAATTTTTACGAAACAGCGAAGCAACCAAAATATGAAGAATTGCTAAACTTACTAAAAGGATATTTTCCGCAGAAACGATATCAATATCTTTAAAATGCACAAGTATTTTGCTTCATTCAAAATATTTGATTTTATGTTTGACAGGTGACGATTTACTCATATTTATTAGCGACGACGATAGCCCGGCCGACATTCAAAACGACGACTGCGAACGACAAAGGAGAAAAACCGAAGCTTGACCATAATTGCCGCCAAGCATTGACGACATGATAATAATGAAAGCGGCAACAACAGTTCTGCATTAGCTCAAACAACAGCAAAAAAATTTTGAAAAAAGTATTGCATGTTTAAAAAAAAACATAAAACTAATCAATTTCAACACATATTTAAAGCAATTTTCATATATTTTCGATTTAATTCACAAGAAGACAAAAGGACGCCACGACCGTCGCTGCCAAATTAGAAATATATCTAATCTGGCGACAGCGGCATTCATGAAAAATTCCTCTACATAAGAACATGTGTAAAAATAATTTGACAGATGCCGCACCGTCGTTGTCGTCTTGAATCTGTTTTCCCTAAGTGACAGAAAAAGTACCGAAAACGCAAAATAAAATTGGTATTGTATGTATAGCAAGGCGAATTCATTACATGAACGTTATTTTCTTTTGATCTGACATTTCTGAACATGCAAAATTCGCCTTGCTCTCGCCTTATATGAATTCGCCTTGATGCATAGTAACTAAACTTTAAAATCATAGCAATTAGTTTTTAAAAGTATTTTTGTAGATATGGCGATGATTTTTTTAGGCACGTTTTGACCGATAACTCAGTTATCGATTAACTTATATGTATAACAAACCATAGCAGTATCGGTTAGTTTATTGAAATATCGAGAAGTCCATATGAATCTTTGGCCTTTCCGTTTCGTGTCATATCCATATTTCATGCAAATTTAGAGGTTTCAGGGCTTTTACATTTTGACCGATAGCTCAGTTATCGATTAAGTTATCGAAATATTGCAGGGTCCAAAAGAATAACGTGGCCTTCCCCATTTGTTTGATACCCATATTGTATGCCAATTTTTTGGTTTTAGGGTAACCACATTCTGACCGATAAATCAGCTATCGATTAATTGATCGAAATATTGCAGAGTCCAAAAGAGTCCTGTGACCTTCCCCTTTCGTTCGATACCAAAATTGTATGAAAATTCATGGTTTTTTGGGCAACCACATTCTGATCGATAACTCAGTTATCGATAGAGTCATCGAAATATTGCAGAGTCCAAAAGAATCCTGTGGCCTTCCCCTTTCGTTTGATATATATATAGATATTGACTTATATATATCAAAATGTTCAGGACGGAAAGAGAAATTGATTAAGCCATGTTCGTCCGTCCGTCCGTCCGTCTGTGAACACGATAACTTGAGTAAATTTTGACATATCTTAATGAAATTTGGTATGCGGGTTCCTTAATAGACACAAGGTATATTAACTTTAGTCGCCTAACGGCACTACGTAACGGCATAAACGGAGATAGATATTGACTTATGTGTATCAAAATGTTCAGGCCAAAAAGAGAAATTGATTAAGCCATGTCCGTCCGTCCGTCCGTCCGTCTGTAAACACGATAACTTGAGTGAATTTTGAGATATCTTAATGAAACTTGGTATGCGGATTCGTTGGCACTCACCTCTGAGCGCTATTTAAAATGGGCGAAATCGGAGAACACAAAAAAAGTGATTTGAAGTGGACTTTTTATTAAGTCAAATTTAGAAATAATATTAATCATAAATCAAAAACCGTTCAAGATATCGAAACGAAATTCAGCACGCAGGTTTCCAGGTATGCAAGGAATGTTCCAGGAGACAACGGGCGGGATCGGTTAAGGTCTACGCCCACTTTTATATGAAAGATTTTGAAGAGGATAGTAGATATATTAAATAGGCAATAACTTTGCCTAAAATAGCTTTACATCATTTATATTTCACTTTTAAAGTTTCCGTAAAGAAAGAAATCCAAAAGCTTTAAATTTTCGAAAATGGGTGTGGCCCCGTCCCTTTTATAGTGGACTATTCCACAAAACTTTTTATGGCATAACTCCGTGAAAAATTGATTTGTCGAAACGAAATTTGGTGATAATGTTCTATGTATAAAGCTAACTGTTTGCTGTAAAAATGGGCGAAATCGGTTAAAGTCCACGCCCAGTTTTTGAACATAGTTCTGAAGTAAATTTAAAAAGCTATATTTCTACAACTAAGCAAATTATATCAATCAGATTTTGCACACATAACAAGCCTTTTAAGGAAAACTCGGCCGCAAGCAAAATTTTGTCAATTTTGAAGAAGTAGGCGTGGCGCCGCCTACTTCTCAGTATAAAATGTCTGCTATTTTTTAAGGCAATTGCTTATAATTCAGTATTGCTATTTCAATGAAAATTGGTCAGCTGCTTCTCAGTGCTATGTTTTATACTCCTGCCAAAAATTAGCGACATCGGAAAACACACAAGCGAACTATTCCGGTACGTAGTTAATAGCCCACTGCAATAGCGAAGTTATATATCTTTTTTGATTTTCATACATTTCATAAACATTAAATGTATGTAAGTATGAGAAGAAGAAGAGAAAAGTTCTCTAAAAAGATTAGCACGATGAGCGGAGTCGATTTAGCAATGTCCGTCTCTCCGTCCGTCTGTCTGTCTATTTGAACACAAACTAGTCTCTCAGTTTTACAAAAGAATGTTGAAATTCGTTGTTTGCTTTCGCCATTTTATAATATACTAGCAAACCCGGTAGACGTTATTTTGACGTCTTGATACATATAACACATCTCTATATAAAATGTCATTAACTTGAACCAAATAAACTCCTAACTATACCGAACTGCAGCTTTATATAACCTGGGGGCTTTTCCAAAAGCTATATACAGACTATGTTGTGCCCATCGAACTCCTGAACCTATCGTGAAAGTTCAACAGCAAAACAAAACACAAAATATGTGGGCGTGGCACCACCCACTTTTGAAAAATTATGTAGATATTGACTAAGTGACACATATTTCCAAATTTCATTAATTTAAACCAAAAAACTTTGGAGCTATGACGAATTGAAACTTTATATAGCCTGGGGGCGTGGCTCCGTCTATTGTTCCAAAACTATATATTTTCTATGCTGTACCCAGTGAACCCAAGTATATATTGTGAATATTTCATAAAGATCGGTTGAGTTCTTTGGCGCCTATAAAAGACACACATTTTTTATATCTATTTTTGTTACGCACACAAGGTATACGTAGTACTCATTCGGCATAAACGAATCGAGATATACATTTATTAATGTATATCAAAACGTTCGGGATGAAATGTAAAATATACGGGCAAGTAGTTATGAGACCACTGCAAAAGCGAAGTTGTATAACTTTTTTGATTTTCATACCTTTCATGAACATAAAATGTTTATACGTTTGCGAAGAAAAAAAATAGGCCCATCAAAAAGTATACTGAAATGATCAGGAGGATGAGCTGAATCGATGTAGCCATGTTCGTCTCTCGATACGTCTATCTGTCTATCCGTCTATCTATTTGAGCGGAAATACGAACTGAAAGTATTAAAATAGACCTGCTTAAATTGGGATGCCATAATAGGTCACTACTAGGTATATAATGTTCTGTTCCACCCGAACTTAGACTTCCTTACTTGTTATTTGTAAGATTGCCCACATGGTAGCAGAAAAAGTTTAAACCCTCTATAGGTCATAACTCCACAAACAATTTAGCCACTTTTACACAGCTGGGTCTTTAATGTTCGGTTGCACCTTAGACTCTCTTACTTGTTATTTATAAGATTGCCCACATGGTAGTCCAAAATTTAAAACCTCTATAGGTCATAACTCCACAACAATTTCCCAATTTACCTTTCACTTTTACACAGCTTGGTATTTAATGTTCGGTTCCACCCAAACTTAGACTTCCTTACTTGTTATATATACATAGATTACTTGAAAGTTTCACTTTTTCACCATGTAAATTGGCGTGTTGGAAAAACTTTGTGTTTATGTTGGAATCAGAGAGGTGACGTGTTTGGTAAGGGTAAACATTGAACTCAACTTTGACTGTTAAACAAACTTCAGTTAAACACTCATCTCGGCTTTGGTTGTCAGTTTGTACCAGGTAAAGTTGTATTAGCTAAATTGTTATTAAATTGAGGTTTTCAAAAATTTTTTTTAATTACATGTGAGCACTAAGTCCGATGGAACAAGGAAAAGAAAAAATTATTGAAATCGATCAAACGGTTATTGAGTATTAGCTAAAATATTATTAAATTGAGGTTTTTAAAATTTTTTGTTTAGTTCTATATGAACATTATGTCCGATCGAACAAAGAAAAGAAAAAATTACTAGAGTCGGTCAAGCGGTTATTGAGTAGTAGCTAAAATATTTTTCAATTGAGATCTTTTAAAAAAAAATGTTTGTCATAAATGAGCCCTGAATCAGACTGAATATTTTAAATAAAAAATTATTAAAATCGGTCAAACCGTTTTTGAGTTTTGAACGTACTCACGCACACAAATTAATTTTTATATATATAGATTTTGTGATACACTACAATGGTATAGAGAGTAAGAACATTTATTTTTGTCTAAATAATCCAAAGCTGGGGTCGAATTGTTTATTCCGTGTTCGAATCGGCAATCGTATCGTGGTATCGCGATATAGGTTCACAATCGTGTCGAATTCTTTGACAAAATGTCAAAAATATTAAACAATTTTTTTTGTGGCGTCTAAACGTTTCAAGTAAGTAAAAAATAAAAAATTCAATTTTGATGTTCATTATTTAATTTTCTCTCCTTCTTTATATGGTCACCTAACCGCCTGGGCGATTTGGACCGTCCAACATAGCTGGTTAGTCATTTCTTCGTTGCGCCAACTGGCGCCAATTGAAGCCTCTGCTTCCACCGGCGGGTGCCGATAAAAATACCTTCTTTGCCGGAACATTTGCGTTCATTCGCACAACGTGACCTACCAACGAAGCCGCTGGGGTTTAATTCGGCTATAATTCTTTAAATCTTGCTCGTTACTCGCCGTCTCCAACGCGTAGTGGTCCACAAATCTTTCTAAGACCCTTTCTCTCGAATACTCCCGTAGCCGTCTCATCAGACGTCGTTAGTGTCCACGCTTCTGCACCATATAGCAGGACAGGTACGGGTATAAGTGACTTATAGAGGTTTATTTTCGTTCCTCTATAGACGACTTAACTTCTCAATTGCCTACTCAGAGAAAGAAGCTGCGCTGACGAAGACGTACCGTCGTCAAACAAAAATGACGACAAAATGTGTGAATGAGACATGGCCAGTGACCGTTCAGAGCACCAAAATCCGTTTTAAGTAAAATCGCTCCTGCTCGCTTTCACGAAATATCTCCGTGAAAGGATGAATTTTACCATTCAAAATTTTCAAAAAGACTTTTTTTTAGTTTCTGTGGTATATACTATTTCTATTACTGACGTTTATCTCTAATAATTACAGTTTTTAAAAAAAAATTTAAACCTGTAACTAAATTAAATATTTTATTCATATTTCAGACACTAGTCACACTGCCCTGTATACATATGTTATGCAACTGGGTCAGAATTCCTGAAATCAGCAGAAAAAAAAATGTATGTCTCAATTTTTTTTCATAATGCACTTAATAAGAATATATTTCATCTCGATAATTAATCGCCATATTTCGATTTTTTTTAATCGTTTTTTATCGAAGTTATTCTTCTTTAAATGGTCATCTAACCGCCTGGGCGATTTTGACCGTCCAACATAGCTCGCCAGTCGTTTGTTCGTTGCGCCAACTGGCGCCAATTGGAAGCACCGCGGGATCGCAAATCGGTCTCCACTTGGTCCTTCCATCGGAGTGGTGGTTTCCCTCTTCCTCTGCTTCCACCGGCGGGTGCCGATAAGAATACCTTCTGGGCTGGAGCATCTTCGCTCATTCGCACCACGTGGCCTAGCCAGCGAAGCCGCTGTGTTTTATTTCGCTGAACTATGTCGGCGTCTGCGTAAAGTTCATACAGCTCATCATTAAATCTTCTTCGGTACTCGCCGTCGGCAACGCGTAGAGGTCCACAAATCTTTCGAAGAACCTTTCTCTCGAATACTCCCAGAGCCGCCTCATCAGATGTTGTTAGTGTCCACGCTTCTACACCATATAGCAGGACGGGTGCGATGAGTGACTTGTAGAGTGTTATTTTCGTTCGTCGAGAGAGGACTTTACTTTTCAATTGCCTACTCAGTCCGAAGTAGCATTTGTTTGCAAGAGTAATTCTTCGTCTAATTTCTAGGCTAACATTATTGTTGGTGTTAATGCTGGTTCCCAGGTAAACGAAGTCCTTTACTATTTCGAAATTATTGCTGCCAACAGTGTCTTGGTTGCCAAGGCGCGAATGCGCTGACTCTTTGCATGATGACAGAAGGTACTTAGTTTTGCCCTCGTTCACCACCAATCCCATTTTCTCCGCTTCTTTTTATAATTTGGGGTAAGCAGTAGTTACGGCGCGGCCAATGATATCAATATCGTCAGCATATGCCAACAGTTGCACGCTTTTATAAAATATTGTTCCAGCGCAGTTAAGTTCTGCAGCTTGAATTATTTTCTCCAGCATTAAATTAAAGAAATCGCACGATAGGGGGTCACCCTGTCTGAAACCTCGTTTAGTTTCGAACGGCTCGGAGAGGTACTTCCCAATTCTGACCGAGCTGGCGGTGTTGCTTGAGGTCATTTTGCATAGCCGTATAAGTTTTGTGGGGAAACCAAATTCAGACATAGCGGCATATAGGCAGCTCCTTTTCGTGCTACCGAAAGCGGCTTTAAAAACAACAAAGAGATGATGCGTATCGATTCTCTTTTAACGGGTTTTTTCCAAGATTTGGCGTATTGTAAAAATCTGGTCGATGGTAGATTTACCAGGTCTGAAGCCACACTGATAAGGTCCAATCAGTCTGTTCACATCAGGCTTCAGTCTTTCGCACAATACGCTTGATAGGACCTTATATGCGATATTCAAAAGGCTGATTCCGCGATAGCTGGCGCAGTTTCGCAGGATCGCCCTTCTTGTGGATTGGGCAGAGAACACTTAGATTCCAATCTTCAGGCATGCATTCATCCGACCATATTCTGCATAGAAGCTGATGCATGCGCCTTACCAGCTCCTCGCCTCCGTGTTTGAATAGCTCAGCAGGCAAACCATCAGCGCCAGCTGCTTTATTGTTTTTCAATCGGGATATTGCTATTCGCACCTCATTATAGTCGGGTTGTGGAACGTCAATTCCATCATCTTCGATTGTGGGCTCGGGTTCGGCATCTTCTCTGGTTTCTTGCTCAGTTTCTCCATTTAAAAGAGCAGAGAAGTGATCCCTCCACATTCTGAGTGTTCTCTGAACATCGGTCACCAGGTCGCCGTTCTCATTCTTACAGGAGTTTGCCCCGGGTTTGAAACCTTCTGTCATTCCGAATTTTTTGATAGAATTTTCGGGCATTATTTCCGTTGGCCAGCATCTCAAGCTCCTTTATTTCACGCTTTTCCATGTAGCCTCATGGATCTTCTTGTGCATACACCTAGTGCTGGATATGACCATGTTTCGGGCACCGGCGAAGTCGATCAGCCTAAATCCATTTGGCGAAGTCTGATCGTGGAGACTGAACTTCCCGACAGTGGGGCCAAATACACCCTCCTTACCCACCCTGGCGTTAAAGTCGCCAAGCACGACTTTGATATCATGACGGGGGCAGCGCTCGTATGCTTCTTCCAGGCGCTCGTAGAATGCATCCTTTTCCACGTCGTCCTTCTCTTCCGTCGGTGCATGAGCGCAGATAAACGATATGGTGAAAAAACGTACTTTTATGCGGATTGCAGCGGGACGCTGGTTCACGGGTGTGAACGACAGTACTCGGTGACGGAGTCTCTCTCCCACCACAAATCCCACGCCGAATCTGCGTTTGTCTTCATGCCCACTCCAGTAGATGTTGCAAGGTGTTTTGATCGTGTTTCCTCGCCCCGTCCATCGCATCTCTTGTATGGCGGGGATGTCAGCTTTTGCTTTCCTCAGGACCTCAACCAGCCGGGCAGCGGCACCTTCCCCATTAAGGGACCGGACATTCCAGGTACATGCCCTTATCTCATAATCCTTATTTCGTTTGCGGGTGTTGTCATCTAAAAAAGGGGTTCTCATATCCGAGGCTTTGTTGTTGAATTTCATTGGAACGTTGTTTTATGTGGTGGGTCGCAAGCCCAACGCGCACAACCCGTTTCACGGGAGGTTGAATTCTATTACACGTTTGTATAGCGAGCCGCTTGATCCAAGACAGACGCCCGCTTGCAGCCGCACCACATGGTGATCAGAGGCTGCTGTTTGAACCTCCCAGCAAGCCCTTAAACCGATTATGTCGGAGTGGCCTTACCAGGTTGTCGCCTTCTCACGTTTAGTTTACCACCAAACGGGTGTTCGGTGGTTACCCAGAGGATACTTGGGCGCAAAGCCCGGAAGTAGTGAGCTGCTTGAACCGCATGCAAAAGAATCGCTCTGGCCATTCCCAGGTGAATGGCGATCAGAAACTTTTCCCACTTGCGTGGACTTCTGCACACGGCCCCATCCTCGAGGTTATTGCGATGTGAAAATTTCGATGACTTTTTAAACAAACCCCTGTAACTGTTAAACCCATTAACCGGCTTTAACGAAACTTTGGGATATTAGATGGAATGAACCAGACTTCAGATTGACAATCTTAAAATCTTTTTTCATAATTTTTTAATATAATTATTTAAAAACAATTAATATTTTTTCTGTTCTGGCCCTTACCAAAATCCCTAAACATATGCCATTTGACAGCACAACTCCAAGGAAGTCAAATCCACAAAAAAAATTCCGACCCACTTTTACATTACGAATTATAGTGAAAATAATGCTGATACGCCGTATGGTAATTCAGCACATTCGCCTTTATATAGCACACACTTTGCCATCAAGTGAAAGAAAATGAAAATAAGTCCCTGCATTTTATTGTCCAATGTCACATTTTCAATGTCTTTTTTTTTTTTAAATTGCATATAATATGTGCACTCGTTAAAGTAAACATCTTACCTGTGCATTTAGTTTTGCTTTTAGTAGTTTTTATTGTTTTTAAGTGAAATACAAATCTAAGTCGTGTTGTAATCTGTTACAAGCCCCTTCAGCCTCTGCACCTAAGATGGGCTAGCAATGCATGTTTGGTACGAGCGGTGTGTGCACTGGCATTCCTTCGGGAGCTTCAGCCTGGGGAGGGTTCTAAGCACTCATACCAAACCAAGCCATCATCTGTCAGCTTAGGGGGCCTAACGAGAACAATACTTTGCACACGTATGAACTTACCCGAAGCATGAGACCTACAACCTGCACCTGGAAAACCCCCTACCTGGCAGCGCGCATAGAAAGTGAACGGCCGCCCTTAACCCACCCTACCATGGCTCTAAGATGTTATAGAGCCCCAATCTGACCGTCCACACTAACTACGGAATCAGACCAAAGATATTAAATTATAGATCCATGTACAAATTTTATTTATAATTCAACTCATTATTAATTATACTTATATTCGAACTTATCAACAACAATTTAACTATCTCTAAGATACTTAGAATATTCGTTACAAAGTTTCTTTGGGGGTATTGTGATCAGCTGACCAAAATTAACCTATCTCAACAACTATATATTCAAATCTTTACTTATATGGTCAACGACCTTGCCGCTTTCGAAGAATTGGAGCATCCAAAAGTAAAAAAAAATAGAGAAAAGAATTAAAAAAAATGACAACTTTAGCTCTCTTGTCTGTGCAAATTAGAGCTCTCAAAAATCCAATAGCAAAAAAAAATTATGGATACCAAAAAAACCAAAGAGGAGATGCCTATACCTATATACATATATATGTATGAACTTATGTGCAAAATTACTGCACGCAAACAAAATAAAACGAATCGGCTGCATCTGCGTACATACATAAGTAATATGTATGTAAGTACATGTGGGACTAGGCACCTTCTCTAGTTGAATCAAAATAGTGGTTGGATAAAATGAATTAAGTTCACTTACATGTTTTGTTGTTAAGTTACCATTTACTTAGTCCAACGCCGTCCCACGAAGCGAAAAAGGCCTTCCTTGCTCTGGTACGTAGCTGCTGTCTTTGCTAATCATAGGTTGCTCGTATGTATTATTAGTATAAGAGCATTTAAGACATTTTATCCAAAAAAAAATTATGTTATGAACTTAGTTTGTGGACCAGTGGGGCTATTTTGCTGTCCGCCACTGTACATATGAAAAGCGAAGGTCGCATAAAAAGGGATTATGGATTGGTCACCATCGACGTGGGCGTAAATAAGAAAATAGCAAAGATCTAGGCTCTTTGGTAAAAGCAAAGAAAAACTAAGAGATTATGAAATGAAATTAAGAGGATCACCAAACTTTGCAAAGATCAACTTTTGACTTTGGTGGTGGTTTGGGTTGAGAGTGAGAAAAGATGAAAGAAAATGACACAAAAATGTTAACTGATAACATTTTGTGGAACTAGGTCAGCTTTGGACACTTATCACATGGTAATCTACCTATGTCGATATGTATGTATGTATGTATTATGCAAAACTATGAATCCATGCAAATTACAAGTATGTATTCAAAATTTAAATCTTTTAGGTAAGTATGACAAAGGTATGTATTAAGGTAAACTTAAATTCATATTTACAGGGGGCTAAAATGTATCTAAAGGTAAGTGCTAAGTTAAGATTTCATTTTTTTTTCTTTCTTTTTTAGTTAAGCCTAAGTCAGTATGTATGTATGTATATCTACATATATGTATGCAGATAGCAAAATGTACATACATAAAGGCAACTTAATTTACTTTTACTTTATAAACTTTACATTGGACTTCTTTTTTTTTCTTTTTAGGTTATGATAAAAATTTGTTTGTTTTTTTTTTGGGTTGAATTCATGCTTTTTTCTATTTCAGCTTCTAGCGATCCCGAATCGCTAGAACTTAACGATAAAGTGGAAACCGCCTTTTCCACTGGCTTACTTGTATTCTAGCTTTTTATATAGGAATTGATAAATTGAAGATTTGAAAATTTATACAAGAAAAAAATTAAGGATAAGAAATTTTCTTGAATTTCAGGGTTTCTTAGGTTAAGTTTTTGTTACTGGAACAAGGCTTTGTTTTGGGTGGATAGCAGGTCATATTCGGCCACTATTTGCCGGCATACATTAGGGGCATTCAGCTGGCGATTGGTTCCGGCCGCAACAACACTTTCCGCGCGTTTTCAGGCTGCACTAGCTGGTATTTGCGGTATAGCCTAAGAAGGGGATTGCACTTTAAACACTTCCAGCACTTATAAAAACTTTAATTGAAAATTTAGAGCTTTTCTTACCGATTTTCTGCAATTTCCTTTTTAATTTGGTTGTATTGAATGTAGCGATGGTGGGAAGTGGGTTTGTGTAATTAACACTCGCGATTTTAACCTTTCGAGTTAGCCTGAAAAATTGATTTATTAGAACGATTTTCGGGCCGGATATAAGGCCGAGACCCATGAGGTAGTAATTGACATATAGATTATCGATAATTTTGGTATCGAAAATCATATGTTCGAATTGATGATTGAAGGATGTTAAGCTTAAAACAGTGTTGGGAACTACAGGGTGTTCTGTATGAAAATTTGAAAGAAAGCGAAAGTTGAGAAATTTAAAAAAAAATAAGGGAAAACTTTGTTTATGTGATGGTGACTCAAGTGCATGCATGTACCCACGGTGCATATACCCCCCACCTAGAGTGTTGGTGCGGTCGGTAACTTGCCCCTATCTTTTTGGATATCCTTTTGGTTGTAAATCGCACGCTTCCCTGTATTAACGTCTTCTAACTCATATAGGCAATTGCCTTTTCGTGCAACAACTTTAGCTTTTATGAACTTTGGCGCAAACTTGGCACAGAATTTTTTTGTGGCATCGCTTAGAACGAAATTTCTACGATACACGCTATCGCCTACTTTAAAATTTTCCCCGGAACTTCGCAAATTATATCTTTTCGCAGAACTTTCGAAAGCTTTTTCCATATGTTCACCGATTGATTTACGTATTAATGCAAGATTGTCTGTTCTGTCTAGAACATTATCATCTAGGGACCGTAGTTTCCGTAGCAGCGCATACTCGTCACCATGCGACGGCATTTGCTGACCGAAGAGGGCATAATACGGGGTGCAACCTATTGACTGGTGGAAAGAACTTCTTAGTGCCTCTACAATGCTGGGCAAGTGTTTGTCCCACCGAGCTTGGTCATCCTTCAAGTAGGCTCTTATACCAGCAATTATGGATCGATTAACTCGCTCGCTTGCATTTGCTTGAGGGCTGTACAACGCGGTATAAACATGTTTGATGCCCCGTTCAGAAAGTAAATTGTTGAATTGAGAGGATTTAAATTGTTTCCCGTTGTCACTTAAAATGATTTCGGGTGTTCCAAAAATGCTAAAAACGTTTTCTTTTAGGAAATCACAAATGCCTGTGGCATTGAAATTTTTCACCGTTTTAACTAAAGGAAACTTAGTGTAGTGGTCTAGAACAATAAAACTTCCTATGTTCCCTTGCTTTGAACGGGGATAAGGACCTAGGAAATCGACATAGAGTTTTTGGAAGGGACGCTGAACGGTGTATTGCGCGGACATAGGGGCTCGAAGGTAATGTTGGAAGGTTTGGTTTGTTGGCAAGTTTCGCACTGCGGATATAATCCTTGACGTCAACCGTCATATTGGGCCAATAAAAATTGATACGTAACCGCTCCAATGTCTTCGCGATTCCTCCGTGGCATTTGTTAGGTTGGCAGTGTGCGTTCTGGATCACGTCGTTAACCAAGGTTTGAGGAATCCATAGCTTCCAGTTGTATACCTCTCGCTCAGGGTTACCGGTGGGATGTTCGGTCCTTTTATACACGAAATCCTCAACTGTTCGTAAATCAGGCAAACGATTTTGATTCTTTTTGACGCTATCTATCAATTTCATGTATTCTTCGGACTTAAATTCGGACGATTCTATATCAACTAACGGACGGAACTCTAACTAATTGATTTCTTTGAAGTTTTGGCGGGATAAGGTATCAGGTACTACATTCAAGGTACCTTTCCTATGCTCTATGTTGAACCTATAACCTTGAAGCTTCAATGACCAGCGGGCTAATCGGGTGGGTAGGTCGCTTTGGCGCATCAGCCACTGAAGACTGGCATGATCGGTCACAATTGTAAAATCTTGCCCTTCAACATAAGCTCGGAACTTCTTTAGACTAAGCATAGCTGCGAGGCATTCTAGCTCCGTAACGCTATAATTGCTTTGGGCTTTGTTGAGTTTCTGGGAGAAATATGCAATTGGGACCTCGATACCGTCTTCATTCTTCTGCGCCAAAACCGCACCAACTCCGAGTTTAGATGCGTCACATTGGATGATAAACGGCTTATCATAGTTAGGACTAGCCAGGACAGGGGCGGAACATAAAACCTGTTTCAAGGCATCAAACGACTTTTGTGCCTCGTCATTCCAAGTAAAATGTTTGTTTTTCTTTAACAAATTGGTCAATGGGGTAGTAATGGACGCGAAGTTATTTACGAACCGACGGTACCAACCGGCCATTCCGAGGAAACGCCGGACTTGTTTGACATTAGTCGGTACTGGGTAGTTTGTAACGGCCGAAATCTTCTCCGGGTCGGTTCGCAGAGTTCCGTTTCCCACAATATATCCCAAATACTTCACCTCAGCGATGCAAAACTTGCTTTTCTGAACGTTGATGGTTAACCCGGCTTTTCTTAAGTGATGAGCAAATTCAGAGAGAACGGACATGTGACTATCAAAGTCTTCGGACAATATGAGCAGATCGTCTAAATAGACGAAAACGTGGTTTTTCAGTTGCGGAGGAATGACGCGATCCATCAAGCGGCAAAGAGCTTGAGGAGCGTTGCATAAGCCAAAAGGCATTACACAGTAACGGTACAACGGACGATTGGGGACGGTAAAACAAGTATAATCTCGAGAGTTTTCGGACAGGGGAATTTGCCAAAAGGCACGGCGCAAATCTAGTGAAGTTATATATTTTGCCTTTGGTATTCTGCTTAATTTTCCATCAATATGGGGGAGGGGATAAGCGTCCTTAACGGTTACGCTATTTATCTTTGTGGAATCAAGACACAGACGGACCTTATTCGGCTTCTTCACTAATACAACCGGACTGGACCAAGGACTATTAGGTGACTCTTCGATCACACCTAATTGAAGCATTTCGTCAATCTCCGCGTGAACTTATTTTTCTACCGCAGGAGAAATGGGAAAATACCTTTGTTTAATCGGACGGACATTGGGCTGTAATTCTATCACGGACTCCATAAGAGACGTTTTTCCTAAACCTTCTTTTTCGTAGTTCGGAAATCTATTTTTAATAAATTTTAACTTGACTTTTTCCTCGTCAGTTAAGAAAAGGGCATTATCATCAGGCTTCACATCAAGGGTAACTTCAGAAATTATATGTGGCGCTATTCGGAATTTAATCCAAAAATCTACCCCTAAAATAACTTTTTGCGACATACTTGGAATAACGAAAAACGTAATCGATTGATTCCCATCTTCAAATTTAACTTCCAAGTCTATGACACCGAAAACCACTTGCGTTTTCCCATCAGCTGTACAAACAGCTGTTTCGTGTTCACGCAACTTGTTCTGCTTGCGAATCTCGTCAGCAAGTGAGGATCCGATGCATGAGACTTGAGCTCCACTGTCTAGCAGTCCTAAGTATTCTACACCATCAATCATTATCTTCGCATATGGCCTTAGGTCAGATGACTTCTTGGTTAGAGAGCAAACAAAAGTTTTAAGGGACTTGCGTTTTTCCTTAATACCTCGCCAAAACTCCTTAATACGGACAGACGAACGACTTAGACAGGATGAAATAGAATCTACTTTGGAAAATATTCGTTTACGGGTTTCATTATACTTTCTCAGACGGACATCGTACGGAACAATCTTATGGACATTTGGACTATTAACTAAAAGTGTACATTCTCTTTCTGGGTATAGAATCGAGGGTTTCATTATTTGTTTTTGGGGTCTGTGCGAGGGTTCAACCGGGAAGCCTCGCTCGTTTTCGAGTTTCCCGAACACGTTTCGCATTTTGGCCTATAAACGTTTGCCTTGCCACAGCCGTAACAAAATACCGTGCGATCTTCCAAGCAATCCATGTATCTATGACCTTCGGATCGGCAATTCCAGCATACTAACTTCGACGCATCAAAAGATCGCTTCGTTACCTCGTCCACTTCGCACTCTATGTGTTCCGATGTATCCTCTTCGTACTGCAGTTCATTGGCATATCGACGCGGGATTGTATTTCCTGTATGACGTGTATTTCCTGTTGATGGCAAATTGTTCGGCTTGCTAATTTCATTCGCGAGGCTCTCGCCCTTCAAGCAAAGCCTACGCAGTTCGGCGAGCGAGTTAATAGGTACATATAATAACTGCTGACGGATTCGGGGTCGTAAGTTGTGCTGCAGGATCTCTATGAGCTCCGCCTCAGTTAAGGGTACTTGTAGGGGTTCAGCTAATTTGAGCACTGAGTCCCTGAACTCGTCAAAGCTCTCGGTCATACCCTGCTTTCTGCCCCTAATCTGCTCCTTCAACTCAAAATCGCTTTTGTGTTGTTGGAAATTAGTTCTGAGGGCTTGACATAGGGAAATCCAGGTCACGCGTTCCACTGAACGTCGGTATCTCCAGTACCAATCCTTCGCATCGTGCGTGAATAAACTTTGGACGTGCTCGCAAAGGAGATTGAAATTACCGCCGAGTGTATCTATTACCTGGCATTCGATACGATAAATAAAACTATCGACAGACAATCGTGCGGATCCATCAAAGGTGACGCCCCAACTCGAAATAAGTTGTGCGATCCTGCCGGAATTAGGTACACTCGACATATCACTAAAGCGAAATTGGTCAATTGCACGATGGAAAGTTTGGTTGGAGTGGTTGGGCAAATTAGGTATGTCCCTAGGCCAGAATCCAGTCGAATTGTTGATGGGTGGACCTATTGGGACATTGTTAGCCGCTGGGCTATGACTACCCACTGGTGGAACTGTCTGTGCATTTGGATTTTCCCCATTCAAGTTGAATCTAGCTAGGACACTGGCAAGGGTACTTTCGAGTCTTTGCTCGATCATGCATGCTACTCTAGTCTCGAGATCGTCTACTAAGGTGGCCTGCCTAGCTGCAATCACAGCCGATACAATGTTTCTAACTCGACCTTCTTCATCCCTATTACTAGCAACCGGTGCAGAATTGGGCAAACCCATAGCGCCGTCACTAGTCAGTTCCGCCTCATTATTCGGTGGTCCTAAATTCTTATTGGATCGAAGCTCATAGGTGTTTTGCCTAAAATCCTTACTACTGCACCTAGCTCTGCATTGGGGACAAGTAGAGTTCTTTTTCACCCAGTTCAATAGGCATGCTCGATGGAAATAATGGGAGCAAGCCGTGGTTAACACATCATCATTCTCCTCGAGGGTTTCCTGGCAGATTACGCAGTCATTGCCCTGCGTTGGCGTCCAGGCTGGACCCTGATTATGTGCCATGGTCAAACAAAAACTCAAAATTAAAGAAGGAAAAAAAATATCTCGAAGCAGCAATTACAACCAAGGAATCCTAACACTAAATCGAATCTCTAACCCAAAAGCAAACCAATTCCAGTGTTGGCAATTGAAATTCCAAAAATAGGGTAAATTCAAATTTTGATTAAAAGTGTATAATAGGGTATTTTAGTGTAAAAATAAACCGATTCTAGTATTTGCAGACAATACTGAGGCAAAAAAAAAAATCTTTAAAAGATACTTAAATCCATTCTCAAGAACTTCAATAAAAAAGGAAAAAGAATCTAGAAATCTAAGTTTAAAAAAAAATTAGTGTATATGAAGGTATCTAAGCACATACATATGTATTCGATCTATGTGCATAGATATGTATAAAAATATAATCCTAAAAATTTAATATTTTAGAAATAGATCTACGGCGGTGATTTTTTCTAAGTCCGATATATGTATATGTATATATTGCATATGTATTATTAACTTTTTTTTTCGAAAGAAAAAACTCAAATCAGCGACAAAACCAAAAAAATCGCAAAAACAAAATGAGGCCGAAAAAAAGTATCATCAAAATTTTGGTCTGACTTCCGAGATGTGTGGCAGTCAGTTTGGTAGGGGCATTCCAGGTCAAATGGTAGTAGGTGCTCGAAGCTTTCGGTTCAAAAAAAAAAAAATTTATAGAGACCAATCTAAATATAAAAAAAAATATAGAGAAAAAAACTCGAAAATTGGTATTTGCAAGGAATTATTGAATTGTAGGATAAGACGCTATCGGTTGGTTAGCTGGCATAAAGTCAAACTGAAACCACAGTTCCAGATAGTATCTTATCCGTCCAAAACAAAATCTTCCAAGAGGGAATGTTATAAGGAGACCACACAAATTAAAGTTACTAACGAGTTCGCCTCGTTGGGTGATTGTGGGGTCCCTGCTCGGGCGGCATGTTCTGTTACAAGCCCCTTCAGCCTCTGCACCTAAGATGGGCTTGCAATGCATGTTTGGTACGAGCGGTGTGTGCACTGGCATTCCTTCGGGAGCTTCAGCCTGGGGAGGGTTCTCAGCACTCATACCAAACCAAGCCATCATCTGTCAGCTTAGGGGGCCTAACGAGAACAATACTTTGCACACGTATGAACTTACCCGAAGCATGAGACCTACAACCTGCACCTGGAAAACCCCCTACCTGGCAGCGCGCATAGAAAGTGAACGGCTGCCCTTAACCCACCCTACCATGGCTCTAAGATGTTATAGAGCCCCAATCTGACCGTCCACACTAACTACGGAATCAGACCAAAGATATTAAATTATAGATCCATGTACAAATTTTATTTATAATTCAACTCATTATTAATTATACTTATATTCGAACTTATCAACAACAATTTAACTATCTCTAAGCTACTTAGAATATTCGTTACAAAGTTTCTTTGGGGGTATTGTGATCAGCTGACCAAAACTAACCCATCTCAACAACTATATATTCAAATCTTTACTTATATGGTCAACGACCTTGCCGCTTTCGAAGAATTGGAGCATCCAAAAGTAAAAAAAAAATAGAGAAAAGAATTAAAAAAAATGACAACTTTAGCTCTCTTGTCTTTGCAAATTAGAGCTCTCAAAAATCCAATAGCAAAAAAAAATTATGGATACCAAAAAAACCAAAGAGGAGATGCCTATACCTATATACATATATATGTATGAACTTATGTGCAAAATTACTGCACGCAAACAAAATAAAACGAATCGGCTGCATCTGCGTACATACATAAGTAATATGTATGCAAGTACATGTGGGACTAGGCACCTTCTCTAGTTGAATCAAAATAGTGGTTGGATAAAATGAATTAAGTTCACTTACATGTTTTGTTGTTAAGTTACCATTTACTTAGTCCAACGCCGTCCCACGAAGCGAAAAACGCCTTCCTTGCTCTGGTACGTAGCTGCTGTCTGTGCTAATCATAGGTTGCTCGTATGTATTATTAGTATAAGTAGCATTTAAGACATTTTATCCAAAAAAAATTATATTATGAACTTAGTTTGTGGACCAGTGGGGCTATTTTGCTGTCCGCCACTGTACATATGAAAAGCGAAGGTCGCATAAAAAGGGATTATGGATTTGTCACCATCGACGTGGGCGTAAATAAGAAAATAGCAAAGATCTAGGCTCTTTGGTAAAAGCAAAGAAAAACTAAGAGATTATGAAATGAAATTAAGAGGATCACCAAACTTTGCAAAGATCAACTTTTGACTTTGGTGGTGGTTTGGGTTGAGAGTGAGAAAAGATGAAAGAAAATGACACAAAAATGTTAACTGATAACATTTTGTGGAACTAGGTCAGCTTTAGACACTTATCACATGGTAATCTACCTATGTCGATATGTATGTATGTATTATGCAAAACTATGAATCCATGCAAATTACAAGTATGTATTCAAAATTTAAATCTTTTAGGTAAGTATGACAAAGGTAGGTATTAAGGTAAACTTAAATTCATATTTACAGGGGGCTAAAATGTATCTAAAGGTAAGTGCTAAGTTAAGATTTCATTTTTTTTTCTTTCTTTTTTAGTTAAGCCTAAGTCAGTATGTATGTATGTATATCTACATATATGTATGCAGATAGCAAAATGTACATACATAAAGGCAACTTAATTTACTTTTACTTTATAAATTTTACATTGGACTTCTTTTTTTTTCTTTTTAGGTTATGATAAAAATTTTTTTTTTTTTTTTTTTTGGGTTGAATTCATGTTTTTTTCTATTTCAGCTTCTAGCGATCCCGAATCGCTAGAACTTAACGATAAAATGGAAAACCGCCTTTTCCACTGGCTTACTTGTATTCTAGCTTTTTATATAGGAATTCATAAATTGAAGATTTGAAAATTTATACAAGAAAAAAATTAAGGATAAGAAATTTTCTTGAATTTAAGGGTTTCTTAGGTTAAGTTTTTGTTACTGGAACAAGGCTTTGTATTGGGTGGATTGCAGGTCATATTCGGCCACTATTTGCCGGCATACATTAGGGGCATTCAGCTGGCGATTGGTTCCGGCCGCAACAACACTTTCCGCGCGTTTTCAGGCTGCACTAGCTGGTATTTGCGGTATAGCCTAAGAAGGGGATTGCACTTTAAACACTTCCAGCACTTATAAAAACTTTAATTGAAAATTTAGAGCTTTTCTTACCGATTTTCTGCAATTTCCTTTTTAATTTGGTTGTATTGAATGTAGCGATGGTGGGAAGTGGGTTTGTGTAATTAACACTCGCGATTTTAACCTTTCGAGTTAGCCTGAAAAATTGATTTATTACCTACACTTCCACACTTACGATCAGCTAAGTACGATGGTTCTTCAGGAAAAGAACGATTTTCGGGCCGGATATAAGGCCGAGACCCATGAGGTAGTAATTGACATATAGATTATCGATAATTTTGGTATCGAAAATCATATGTTCGAATTGATGATTGAAGGATGTTAAGCTTAAAACAGTGTTGGGAACTACAGGGTGTTCTGTATGAAAATTTGAAAGAAAGCGAAAGTTGAGAAATTTAAAAAAAAATAAGGGAAAACTTTGTTAATGTGATGGTGACTCAAGTGCATGCATGTACCCACGGTACAAATCCCTTAAAACGAGAAAACTATAACAGTGTTTATAAAGGAATCTCTAAAGTGACTGAAAAGTGGAACAGTGTTTATTCAAATTTAATTGGAGAATATTTATGTAAAAGATGCAGAATACTGATCAGGAAAAAAGGCGGTGTTTTTTCGATAAAAACCAAATCGCAAATATCTGTGGGTAGTTTTGATAGTGAATCTGACGAAGAAAGTTTTACCGACAGTGACTCCGATTTTTTTGATTTTGAAGGTAAACTTTACCTTTTCTAAGCCAATTAAATAAATACCTCTTTTAAATTTTAAATTCACTCTTTAGGGGAGTTCCTAACTTCTAATGAAGGGAACAGTTTAGTTGCATCCGACTATGAAAAAGATATTGCCACAGCAGAAAACATTAAACTTGCTTTACTAGTTAAAGGAAACTGATAAGAAAAAAAAAATTGCAGCAATTAACTACAGTGCCTGTAGGTTGGAGGGCTTCTAAAATTCGCAAATTATTAGGCGTTACCCGATATATGCGTAATAAATCCGGATATGTTGCATCTCCTAAAAAAAAAGTGGACGCGCTATAGTGGATTCCGTTGTGGAAAAAGTTTCACAGTTTTATGAAATGGATGAATACAGCCGTGTTTCAATTTAAATGGATGGAAAGAAGACAAGTGTTCAAAAAAGATTGTTGCTCTGCAATTTGAAAGAGCTTCATGAAAAGTTTTTGTTGAAATACCCGGATGTTAAGATCTCTCTCTCTCTATGGCGCGATATACAACAGGTATATCATCATAAACCTCCTAAGAGATTTTTTGCGCCAAGCTTCTCTTCCAATTTGTGGTGTGCCGATTTGAATTTTCGCTACAAATTGGTGGGACTTACAGTTTTTTGCCGACTCCGAACGGCATCTACAAAGGAGACGAATTTTTGCTGAGAAGCCTGTCATGGCAGAAATACACTCGGAGAGTTTGCCAAACCACTGCCGAGGGGCGACCCCGTTTTGAAAAACTTTTTTTCAAATCACTTTTGATGTTACCTGTACCAGGACTCGAACCATGGACCTTCGGTGTGGTAGGCCGGCAACACTACCTTCACACCACGGCGGCCGCCGCGGATGTTAAGATCAGTCTTTATAAATTCACGAAGCTTCGACCAGCTTACTGCGTAGTTGTTGGGTGTAAAGTTGAAGTTGTTGCAAACACATACAAGGTGGCGCAAAAGTAATCTTCCTATCAGAAAATGCTATAAATTTTGCGATTGGCCCCTAAAGTTAGTTCTGTTTTGACATTTGTGTAGTAAACACATGCGAAATACACGTTAATAAACAATGTTACGCTACACAGCTCCAGAACGCGGAATATTGCTGACTATTTATTTGCCCAATAATCGGTCGGTGAAAAACGGTTACTGTGAATGGTGAGCGCTACAGAGCAATGATCAACGAGTTCTTTTTGCCGCAACTTGATGAATTGGGATTGGAAAACATGTGGTTCCAACAAGACGGTGCAACAGCACACACTGCACGTGCCACAACCGATATGCTGAACATCGGAAGCTTACTTTTGCGCCACCTTGTATGTGTTTGCAAAACGCACCAAAACATGAAATTTAAAATGCATGCCTTAAATCTTGCCCTACAAGAAACAAATGTAACATACTCGATAAGTGACTTGGAAAAGCAGACTATCTGTTCCTATCCGGATGATCGTTGCAGATTATTAATGTGTGATAAATGCCCCGGAATTTTATTGGTATCTAAAAATCTTTCCTCTAGTTTTGAAGCCATTAGTGTTTCTGAAATTCATTTTAAGGAATGGACATGCACAGACAGGTACAAATTTGAATCACAAATAACAATTTGTTTAATACTTACGTATCATTTATTGGATTTGCAGGTGTGGACTAGTTGATAAAGTCGAAACGACGGAGACGTTTTTGAATAGTTTTCAAAATGAGTTGCCGTTATATTTAAAACATGACTATATTCAAGATTCAGGACCAATATTATTATATATTAAGGAAAATTTGAAATATGGAGAGTGTTTAGTTACCCTCGACTTTGCTGAAAATTACAATTTTAAGATACAGGATGCAGTTCAGACATACCATTGGTCAAATCATCAGGCTACACTACATCCTAACGTTATATATTATAAAAACGAAATGACTATTTTGAACGAATGTTTCGTAGTAATTTCAGAGGCGAGCAATTATAATACTGCTGCAGTTCACTTATTTAACACGAAAATGATAAATCATTTAAAACTAATGTATCGAAAATGTGAAGAAAATTATTTTTTTCGCCGACGGATGTGCAGCTCAATATAAAAACAAGTTCAACTTTGCAAATTTATTACACTACGAAGCAGATTTCAATATTGAGAGCGAGTGGCATTTTTTTGCCACCTCACATGAAAAAGTGCCTGTGATGGAGTTGGAGGCACTGTGAAAAGGTTGGCATGTCGTGCAAGTTTGCAAAGGCCTCTCAATGACCAAATAACAACACCTTTTCAATGGTTTTTGTGGGCAAATGAATATTTCGATAATATTCAGTTCGAATTTACTTCCACAAAAAAGAACTTGAAACACGCTTCAAAAAAGCCAAGACAATAAAAGGAACGCGAATGTATCATTCCTTTAAACCTATTGGCACTAAAAAAAATTGAGTGCAGAGAATCTTCAGATTCCGAAATTTCCATTATTCATGAGCTATTTTAATATTTGTGTACATACTCGTACATACACGCATTTGTGTATACAATTTTCAATAATTAAAAGCCTTACATATCTTTGAATAACCAAAAGCAATATTTATGTATTTTGCTTTATTTCCTTTTGACTATGGAACTAAGGACATTTGACAGCAAATTCACAGGCTTGTTTTCAGTTTTCTTTCATTTAATGGCAAAAAGTGTGCTTTGTAAAGGCGAATGCACTGAATTATCATACGCTGTATCAGCATTATTTTGAATATAATTCGTAAAGTAAAAGTGGGTCGGATTTTTTTTTTGTGGATTTGACTTCCTTGGAGTTGTGCTGTCAAATGGCATATGTTCAGGGATTTTGGTAAGGTCCAGAACAGAAAAAAAATTATTTGTTTTTAAATAATTATACTAAAAAAGTATGAAAAAAATATATCCCTAAGTCTCGTTAAAATCGGTTAATGGGTTTAACAGTTACAGGGGTTTGTTTAAAAAGTTATCGAAATTTTCACATAGCAATAACTTCGATAAAAAAACGATTAAAAAAAATCGAAATATGGCGATTAATTATCGAGATGAAATATATTCGTATTAAGTGCATTATGAAAAAAAATTAAGACATACATTTTTTTTTCTGCTGATTTCAGGAATTCTGACCCAACTACAACAAAACTATATGCTTCCTTAAGGATTTTTCGCGTTGAGCTTGAATATGTGCTCAAAAATTTACCACCATGTAGAGCTTATATAGCACCGTTCTTAGGGTCCATAATCTTAATTTGATTTTTATCTCATTTAAAAAACAAGGTTTAGCCAGTATTATCTGATATAAAAATATACTGCGACAATTTATAGTTAATTTATAAAATTTTTCAAAAATGAGCAAAAACACGAATTTTCCGATTTCGGCTACTTTTAAAAAATTGTATAAATCAATTGCGCCGTGTTGCAATTTTTTCTTGAGCTTAATAATATGGGCTAACCTTGTTCTTTACATGAGATACAATTGGAATTATGATAATGGACCCTAATCACGGGGCGATAGTTGAAATTATACCAATTCCAGGATTTCACACCCGCTTTTCCCATAAGCTCTACATGGTGGCACATTTTTGAGCACATATGCGAGCTCGGCGCGAAAAATCCTTGAGGAAGCACATAGTTTTGCTGTGGTTGCATAACATATGTATACAGGGCAGTGTGACTAGTGTCTGAAATATGAATAAATTATGTAATTAGTTATAGTTTTAATTTTTTTTAAAATTGCCATTCTTAAAGATAAATTTCAGTAATAGAAACAGTTTATATCACAGAAACTAAAAAAAGTCTTTTTGAAAATTTTGAATGGGGGGTCATAACACAACTCGATTAAAAATTTTACCAGGTATTCTTATAGGAAACTTCAAGCTCAGTTTGTTTTTGTTCCGAAAATGTTATTTTAATTTCAGTACAAAAGCAATTTTGCTATCGGATAAAATTTTTTTACTATGGCAACTATTTGAGTACGTTCATTTATCGTATAAAACGATACCAAAAAATCAATTTTACAAAACGAGTATTCAGTTAAGGGGAAACGCGATACGTCACCTGTTCTATGTAGTACTTCTGATTGATTTTTATCACCCTTATTCAAAAGAGGGTGATCAACCATTTCCTTCCACTTTTATGGGAACTACTTTAGAGTATGAAATTTGAACCATTTTTTTGTGATAGGTGGATTAGTTTTCGTTCTGTTTTACTTTATCTAAAACCCCTCAAAAATCGTTTGAATACGGTTTTGATAGGATTCCTAGATATTCCAACAGCGTGGAAAAAATTCTTTCTTCTAAAGGGAACTATCGTGGCGTTTGCAAAGCTTTCTGTCATCCCAAATTTTTTTGAAGCTATTGCTACCAATCAACTTACAGATCCGATCTCAAACTTTACTATTACTTATTCTTAAACTTGATCAGTGGAGCTTCGAACCGGGTCTTCTTTAGTGTCAGTACACAAATAATAGTGTTTAAAAACTTTGTATCCGATCTCTTTAGTCTTTTCAGAAGTTCCTCAAGGTAGTCCGACCGTGGCCCAATTCTGTTCTTGTTGTTTGTAAATAACTAGCTGACCCGGTAACTTCGTTCCATTCAAAATAGATATTTTTATTTAAAAACTTCTCGATTACACCCAAATTTTTTCAATTGAAAATGAACAAATTTTTCGCAATTTCAATTGATAAATAGTCAAGAAAAAAATATTAGGATAAATTGACTTTTTTGATTCTGCTTCAAAAACAACATTATTTTTGCTGAAAAGTCCTGTTTGTATAGGAAATAACATGCCCCCTTTTCCGATAACTCCAATTTGTTTTCCGTGAGTATGGAAATTGTCCTTACCTTTTCGACAGTTCCGAACTACATACAAATTTGACAGTTTGGATGTAGTTCGTTTATTGCTCCTTTTTGGGTGTTAGCTGCGTCAATAAGTGTCTACCATGCTATTGATTTACGATTATGTATGTATGTTTGTACATTATAAAGTGTGTATTTGTGTGTGGATACCCTGCAGTGAAATATCAAGCTAGTCGGTAAACATACTATATAGTATCCATCTATAATTTTCTGGTTGAAATCATCTCTATCTCTATGGCGCGATATACAACAGGTATATCATCATAAACCTCCTAAGAGATTTTTGCGCCAAGCTTCTCTTCCAATTTGTGGTGTGCCGATTTGAATTTTCCCTACAAATTGGTGGGACCTACAGTTTTTTGCCGACTCCGAACGGCATCTACAAAGGAGACGAATTTTTGCTGAGAAGCCTGTCATGGCGGAAATACACTCGGAGAGTTTGCCCAACCACTGCCGAGGGGCGACCCCGTTTTGAAAAACTTTTTTCAAATCACTTTTGATGTTACCTGTACCAGGGCTCGAACCATGGACCTTCGGTGTGGTAGGCCGGCAACACTAACCTTCACACCACGGCGGCCGCCGCATACTAATCAGTAAAATTCCGGTCGATACTAGAATACAACTATAATTTTCTGGTTGAAATCATACTAGTCAGAAAAAGTTCAATCCATACTAGTATACGACTACAATTTTCATAGTATTTGTTTAAGCGACAAGAGCTCCCTACCAACCATACGCAGATAAAAAAGTGGATAAAACATAGGTCGCGCTATCCACAAATGAAGATAAAAAAGTGGATAGTTTTGTATGGGCAGCGTGAAGATATTATCCACTTTCCCCTTGTTCTTGACATGTACGTGTGACCTTGCATCACTCTCGCACGCGTTTAGAAACGCCATAAAGAAATAGCATAGCTGTACTTCTCTAACTAAAAAATTTCCCAAAACAAACCTGGCTGCATACTTTTAGGCACTACCAGTGTTGCCGTAGTGCTTATCCATAAAACATTTCCAAATACCCAAAAAATTCAAAATAAATTCACAAAAAACTTTTTTTCATAATTTTATATTTAATGAACCAATAATTTTTTCTTTTTTAACAACACATTAATTTCCGTACAAATACATATTTATATTTATATGTCGATGATTCCACGATACATCAAAGGTTTACCCGGTGGGCCGCACTCCTGCATGTACAACAGACGTACATATGTATGTAGTTTCTGTAGTTTTTTTCGAATTTCAATAATTGAACAAAAATGCTCAATTGCTAATTATTATATGTTGGATCTTCTGTTACACCCAAAAACTAACCGCACCTGTCACCATTGTAGATCAACAATATAAAAAATTCCGGGTTAGTACATATAGCCGTCACAATCATCAAACAGAAACTTAACAAGCGACAAAGAGACGCACTCTGCCTGTACGTAATCATTTCGAGAAAACATGGGAATAGCGCTTCAATCGTGACGCGTCTTTTATAACTTTGAGTTGTTGTCGACGACAAGCTTATGTATCAGTTCCTCATCGGTGATGTTGGCAGCGCGAGAGATGTATGCACATCTTTTTGATCATTTAATAGCGTATAAAAATGCAAGGGCAATTTTGTCTTTTGCGCTGGAAGAGAATAATAATTCATTTATTCTTGTATTAATTTCATTTATTATTATATTTATATTTTGTTTTATAATTGTACTTACCGCGAATTTCAAGCAATATAAATATTTGAAATTAAAATATTTTTACAAAAATTTCAAAAAAAAATTCTGATGACAGAAAATTTTACAAATTTAATTTATGTAAACAGCTGTTTTATTTCCCTTTTGTTACGATTTTGTATTCAATTGCTAAAATAATACTATTTCATTCACACTCATAGGAGTAGCAATAGCGAAAAAAGTGAACGAATTTTGTTTGGGAAATATATTCCATAAATATGCGTTGGTGTTGGTATGCAGGAGAAAAAAATAGCGATGGTTTTGGAATTCGATAAAAAATTGAGAAAAACTGGATAGCCATGGTTCGTAGGGTTCCCACTTTCATACAAAGGAATTATAAATTACTCTTTTCACTTTTTAGGAAATATTTATTCCTTGTTTCACAGATGCGTTTAACAAAAATATTAAAGATGGACAAAAGAACTGAGCACAATTTTTCAGCACGATTGAGGGAATATCATCGATTTCTAGATTTTCAAGATGCACTATTACATCTTCAGAAAAATAAAAGAAACAGGTGTTGAATTAAGCAAAGATTGGATAATTCAAAGGCCCTGAATCTAACGAAGACCTGAAGAAGGCGGCAAACATATTAAAAATTGCATCACCATCCTGAGAAGCTAGATCATTAAACTTCACCCTTTGTCTTTCTCTCCGAATTAACGAAGATTTAAAACGACTTAGGATTTGAGAACATCTGATTATTAACATTAACCAGATAATCCTTGTAAAATTTCCTGATTAACGTATTGTATTTGTGACGCATGACGGAATAGGCCGAATAGTCTATATATAACTAAGCCAGGCATTTTGTATCCCTTAAATAAGGAGTATTCTGATTTTTTAAATGTTTAAGTTCATTTGAGCCTTACGGACTTTAAGATACTTTAGAGCTCTTCGAAAAAGGCACACATTTGAGAAATACAGAATGCATAATATCATATCATCTGATAGGTTAATAAGAAGTGAGTGGAGTGAGAAGACGGCTTGCAATAAAATTAATATTTATTTATTAAGCCAATCAGTATAAAAAATCTTACAGGCTAAGTAAACGTACATAACTGTCTTACTTAGGCCCGGTTTTTCAGTCCTTGGTTAAGCTCAGTTTAAACTAAGTTTGCTTAAACTCGGCATAAATTTAAACTCCAGTTAAACTGCAGAGCTGTTTTTCAGTGAGAGTTTAAGGCCTTTTTTAGATTTGCTTTTTATACGGCACCATTGGTTTTTTTATCTAGATACGGCAACAGATAACATTTGTTTATATATTCAACGCCATTGCTTCTCCACAGTATTGTAATAGTTAGGATTTCACTAATTTCTGCATCACTATAATCACTTTCGCCAGATGATATATTCAGTATTTAATTAAATGTAAAAATATCGTCCTTTTTTAATTGCGTTCAGTTTATTGTTTCACAACCAAAACCATCAAATATGCAAACAGCTGACAGGTTAACTAGAGTTTAACCCTGCCAAATTGGCCGCTTAAACTACGTTTAAACTTCGTTTAAAGTTGACTGAAAAACTGCGTAACAAGTTTAAGCTTAGTTTAACTGACAAATTGAGTTGAACTTGTACTGAAAAACCGGGCCTTATAAAAAGTATTTAAAGTACATAAAAAGCGACCCTTTCAACGACAAAAATTTATTTCCGAATATTTAGTAATTTTGTTTAACTCAATCAGGACTCTAGTAATCGGAGAATTTCTTGCATAGAGAGCTTTAAAAAGACCAACATGGAAGAACTCAGAACTCCGAATAGCTCTAGCTGGATTGTTAATGAAGATCTTCTCAAGCACAGGGCAGGCAACAGCACCACGAAACACGTCAAAAATGAAGGGGATCGACAATATTATTCTCCTGTTCTGTAATGATTTTAAATTGACCAAAAATCATCTTGCTTCATAAGTGGGGTTAGGGTCCAAGAAGCGTAGATTTCGTAGAGCAAAATGGAAAAATATTTTCTGTATCCGGTAAATTCTTGCAATATGGCAATGATAATAAAGCGACCAAATGAGGCAGGCATACTCAAGTTTGGATCGCACAAAAGCCGAATATAAGGGTTAGTAAAATCTGAGGTATGACGCCTATGAAATGCAAGAATGGCATACTATTTCGAAATACATAAGTTAATATGACTTGCGAAGGTAAATTTGGAGTTAAAAATTACTCCCAAGTCTTTAATATATGATATGAGGTATCAATGACATTAACACGCTTCGAAAAAGTAATATGAAAACACGTATGAGGATACGTTCATAGCCCCCTGTTGCAGTACGCAACCGCCTTCCACGCCAGATAACAACGGCCAAAGCGCTATCAACTCTAGACTTCGACATAGTTTAGGCCTTAGCCTACCTCCACCTAGGCAAGCGCATCCGTCCATCACGCCTAGCATGTCCCCCACTCCCCTTCTACACACTTCAAAATTTGACAGCTGAACTGTAACTGATTAGTTGGAAAGATCGCGGAGATAACTGGCTGATGAAGTCGCACAACATCGAAATCGAAATCGGCAAAAGGGGCGATAACCGTCTAATGCTAGGCGACTTCAACGCACATCATGATCTCTGGCACTCCAACTTGCCAGCAGACAGTAGAGGGCACGCAATTGCAGTTCAAATAGACAACTCATGATTCTGTACAGTCAATGGAGATGCCCCCACCACGGTGGCAGGCAACTGGCGACTTATGCTTACATTCGCTTCAGACGACCTACCCATCCTACTATCCGTTGAATGACCGACCGACTTTATAACGCCCGATAAACTGACATTCATTAACTTCACCAAAGCGGACTGGTACAGCTTTACGGATTATACAGATTGCTCCTTCGCTGCCTTACCCACACCAACAGACGTACGCAAAGGTCAAAGAGAGTTTCGCAAGATCATCGATTCAGCCTTAGGCCGCTTCATTCCTGCTGGTAGAATACCAGAAATTCGTCCGACTTTCCATGCAGAAGCTGCGGCAAAGGCAAAAGAACGTGCCCAAGTGAGACTCATCAATCCCGGGGATCCCAGAATCAAAGATCTCAATGCGGAAATTCGTAAGACAGTCAATGAATACAAACTGACCAAGTGGAAACAACACCTTAAAGCATGCAACCTCTCCGACGGAGTAGGCAAATTACTGTCAAGGCTCTATCCAATCCGACCAAATACAATGACAAAGTCGCCATTGCATTCGGCGACAGCGTCTAATCGGACGCCAGGAAATGCGCAAGCTTCTTTTGCCAGCTGTTTATAATGCATCCACCTGCTGATAGGACTAAGAGAAGAGCCGTCGGACGTGCGCACAAACACAAACAATCCACTGCGCCCATTGCCGCCTCAGTCTCAGAGGTCAAGGAAGCCATAATGTAGGCCAACCCCTCCAAATCCATCGGACCCGACGGAGTCACCATGCACATGATTAAACACCTAGGCCACGAGGGACAGAGTTATTTAGCGGCTCTTTCCAACCTCTCTCTAACTACTTTCGTCATACCTGAGATCAGGAAACAGGCGATTCTAGCTCCCCTACTAAAACCAGGGAAGCCGGCGAACCTCTTTTCACCGATATCCCTCCTTTCGCCGGTCACGAACTTACTAGAAACAATTCTACTTCCATACTTTACATGCAAATCTGCAATTGGCCGATCACCAGCATGGTTTCCGTAAATCTCACAGTACTACTACCGCTTTGAATGCCATTACAACGCAAATAAATCATGGTTTGAATCAACACCCACCAAACCATAGGACGGTTCTCGTGACACTTGACGTATCTAAAGCATTCGACACGGTCAACCATGCCACACTCCTCCGAGATCTTGAAGAGACACCGCTCCCTGCCGGCCTTAAAAGATGGACCGCTAATTACATCAATGGTCGACACGCATCAGTCAAATTCAGGAACAAGAAATCTATTCCACGACGAATAAAACAAGGGGTGCCGCAAGGTGGTGTTCTCTCCCCCCTTTTGTTTAATTTCTATATTTCGAGACTTCCCCCTACCAGAGCTAGTCTCCATTGTTTCCTACGCTGACGACTGTAGGATAATGGCTTCGGGCAAGGCTCCCCCATTGACGAACTCTGTACTAGAATTAACCGTTACCTTCGAGACCTTTCCAGCTTCTTCACCGAGCGAAATCTGACCCTAGCTCCGACTAAAGCTTCGGCGACCCTGTTCTCGACATGGAATGCGCAGATGGGGATGGAGTACCTCTACCTACTGTGAACCACCCTAAAATCTTGGGTGTGACGTTTGACAACCTCCTCATCTTCGCTGGTCATGCCACTGCAACAGCTTCAAAGGTACAGAGCCGCAATAAGATCCTCAAGTCACTGGCCGGCAGTACTTGGGGGAAAGATAAAGAAACATTGCTTGCTACATATAAGGCTATTGGCCGGCCGGTTATTGACTATGCTGCGCCCATATGGTCGCCCAATCTTGCTGACACCAATTGGAGGAAATTGCAAGTCTGCCCTAACACCGCCATCAGAATTGCTACGGGATGTCTGCTTGTGTCATCTGAGTCTCACCTCCATCAAGAGGCTAAATTGCTCAATGTTCAAGAGCACGCGGAACCCTTGAGTAGACAGTTTCTTCTGAACTGTCATAAACCTAGTCACCCAAATCGACATCTATTGGATGAAGCTCCGCCCCCCAGAGACATAAAGAGACATCTAGTAAGCACTACGATGAGATCCGGCACCATATCTCTTTGCCGACTCGTAGTGCCTAAATTTTCAAAAAACTATTCCAAGAATACATTATCAGTACTGCTCCCATCACTTCTTAATAAACTACCAGTAGAGCTTACTAACCTACCAAACACAGTGAAGCGAAAAAATCTTATGACGAATCACATTAAAAGTTTATTGTAAACGGTTTTTTGGCATTCCGCCAACAGTGATACCATTAATCCATTATATATTTGAGCCGTTCGGTGAAAGGTGACCGTTTTCTTTTGGGGGCCGGTCTGATTAGCGTCATGCTTTGATGCTATGCTGTTCACTTATTGTTGTTGTGCTGTTTTATTTGTATTATACTGTTCTACAATGCCGCAAAAAAACAATAAGTGACCAGCATAGCAATAGAGCGTGGCGTTTATCGGGGTGGCTTCTGGAGGAAAGTGGAGTTGGTCACTTTGTGCACTGAACGGCTCATTTGTAGATTTGCTGTTGTTGTATTTTTAATTTCACTTTAATTTTTCTTATCAATCCTAAATGAAATTTTAATTCTTATTTTAATTTTAATTCTGATTCTCATTTTCATTTTAGCTCTAATTTCATTTTTAATTAATTTTAAGAACATTACATTAATTGTATTTTAATCTAATCTTTAGCTATAATTTTCTATTTATTCTTGTGTTCACATTAATTACAAAAAATAACAATAGAAAATAAGCCAGTTTGTAAATGTATACTTATTTGTGTAGTTATACTCCTTATTTATATTATTAACAATCTGCGGAACCATAGGCGGGTTCTAAATGACCTCCACACTGAGTCGGTAGACAGATCCCACAGACCTCGGCCTGTGAATCCCGTTATCAATATCCAACCATCTGAATTGGCTGAAGAGGAGCGTGTACTTCCGAGGAGACTAGAGTCATGCTAACACAAGTTCGTTCTGGATGTTGTAATAGGTTAAACTCTTACTTATCCAGACTGAATCCCACCATACCAAACACATGCCCTTCATATGGTATGTCCCCTCATGATACCATTCAACTCTTCTCCTGTTCATCATTTTGGTCCAACCCTGTGGAAACTGCGCGTTTCCTTGGACTTCCGTTAGAAGAGTCTAATGAAAATTTAGAGTGATCGTGCCCATTAGGCAGCGCGAATCACTGTTAACAACAACAACAACAACAACAACATGGCTATTGATAAAAGAATATATTTTAAGATCATCCCCGTAAAGCATAAATGTTCCTGCAGAGAAGCAAGAGTGAATATCATTGATAAACAGGACGAAGAACAGTGGTCCCAAGATGCTTCGTCGTGGAGCACCGAAGCGGCCAACGAAAGGAAGTTCCCTAACATTGTCCACAACAACCATACAACGGCTATTGTGTAGGTAGGACTCAATCCAACTCAAAAACATTGACATTAGAAATGCTGAAGTCGCCCAACACGCAGAGATGATCACCACCTATTTTGTTCAAAGCCAATGAAACTATGTTGTCAACATGACCAGTATATAGGTTACGGCTACTGTTGGGCGGAATACATGAAGCGCAAATAAAAATTAAATCTGAGCTACCGCGAATATGAACACAAAGTTGGTAAAGCAGCGCGTTATTGTTTTCAAGTGTAACCTCAGAAGCGTGATGTTTGGAATGCACCGCGATGAGAACTACCACCTTTAGCACATCCAGTTGGGTTGGCATTTCTATTCTTGCGAAATACACTATATAAGTTAGCGTCAAAGTACTCCACGCTATAAGAGTTCTCATTCAACCACGTCTCGACGATAACGAAGACATCATATTCTTGATGTGAGCTGAATAACCACAAAAGCTGAGATTTTGTTCTAATTCCAGCCATGTTTTGCATATTAATTTTTAAACGGCTTTTTTCCCCAACTAATTGCCGTCGGACATCAGTTGTAGCACGTCGTTTATGGCGATGTCCGACGGCAATCAGTTGCAGCACGTCGTTTATGGCGAGGAATTTAAAAGGACGAAGAACTAGATTTGTAGGCCATAACTCAGGCACCAACAACTTTGAAAACGAACTGGCATCAACACCCAGCTTAAAGTTAGCATGACGCAGAGATTTAGGATCTACGCCATTCTTTACCAAACAACTGCAAACGATGGAGTTTTTATCAATTCCAGTGTGTCGAGATATATACGGCTTTAATTTATCGGGTGTAACCGAAGCGGAGGGCGAAAGATACAGTCATTTCCTTCTCGAAACAGCGCTTAATTCACCATTGGTGGCCGGCCCAACAACCAAAGGTTGGGTGTGCATTTTTGAGGATGGGGGCCAATGTTAACAGTCGCCGTGGCAGCATTATTATTGTTAAAAGCAGTTTCATCTTTGTTTTGATTTTTGTTTATCCGTTTAGCCTTTTTTTATTGCGCACCGTATTCCATTCGGTTGGTTTACCAACAACTACAGGTGAATTGGCAAGTGTATCCGAAGAACACGTACGAGTGAGGAAGTTAGTTTGCGAAACAGCGGTAATCGCCGTTGGCGTCGCTGTTGAAGTGGCAGCAGTATTGTGGGAGAGCTGCTTCAACGTCGCAGTCACTACTCTAGTGGTAGCAGCAGCATCATTAGAGAGCATTATTGATGGTGGATGAGCAGTGGTACCAATATCAGCTGATATTTTATCAGCATTAGTAGCGCCGTCAACAGTGCCAATAACACCCATAGATAAGTGAGAAGAAGTAACGGGCGACATTGATGTCGCTATATTGTTTTTTTTTTCACTGCACATTTTTTTAAATTGTGAGAGCAAATTAGACACAGGCGTTGTTGTCGTTAAGTTTTCAGTTCAAGTCATGAACCTCAATTTGAAGAGTGTCTGTTTTTTGTCGCAAACACTTATTGTATTCGTGCAAATCACTCATAGCAGTAAGAAGGTGTGAGTTAACCATTTTCAACTCAGAAAGATTATCCAATACCACAGAAAGAGAAAGTTCATTAGCTTTAGCATTATTGTCTTGTTGTGCATGTCGATCAGCACTCAATTCGTTGACGGAGGAAGGGGAGCGAAAAGAGCTACGGCTCACTGCCCTGCAAAGGAACGGGGTATTTGGGCTCAACAAATACTCAAGATCAGCTTGCAGAATACCATCACAATTAAGGTGGATAAACTTATTAGATTTTGAACAATGCACTTTGGACTGAGCGGGATCCACTTTTAGCCCGCAACGGCAAGTCATATTTGCTTGAATTAAAGTTAGCAAAATTGAACATATTTATATTTTATTTATAATTATGACACTTTAAATCATTTATTCATACTAAAGAGCAACTATCTCTCTGTTATCCGGAATGTATATACAGCAAACTAGATTCTAAATCCGCACATAAGATTGATGTCGTCTTTAATGATATCAAGCGATATGTTTTTGGGTTGGCGAAGATTGATCACGAAATATCTGACTATCTTAAAGCAAGGAATTGTATTTTTCTATATCGTAAAATTGCCAATAAAATGCCCAGTTATCTGTATGAAAACCTAACACTTTCCAGGTCTGCTCGCATAAGTGATTTGATTGTGCCCAGCTACAATTATCTAAACTCTGCAAGGCTATTCTTCGTCAATGCTATTCGCATATGGATCTCTATCCCGAATTCGGTTCGAAATAACTTAAGTAAATGCAGCTTTAAGAATATTATATATTCTTTCTTTCGGTAAGGTATCTGCAAACGAGAAACTGAGCTAAGCTACTTATCTCCTACAACCTAGTCAATCAGTGTAGTGTAATGTTTGTAAATTGTTCTTGTCATTCATTGGCTTTTTTTATTTATTTTTGTTACATTTATATTATTACTATATTCTTGCTTGTTTTTGATGCTGTATCTGATCATAATATATATATTTATAAGTTTTAAAGAGTGTAGCCATTGTTGTACTATAAAAGCTGAAACAGGATCTTTTTGTGCTAATGTAATATTGTTAATAAATTAAATGAAATGATGGATATGAACAGAAATATGAGATAGTCGTGGAATATAACTTACCATAAAGTACCTGTAATTTGTGGAAAGTTTTATACGACAAAAAAGAAGTTCAACGTCATTGGATACTTTTTCTGCAGAAAAACTGGTGACAACAGCAATCAGCACGCCTCCCCTAGTATTTTCCACATGGTCTTTTCGAAAAATTTCAAACTTATCAGATAGCAATTCAGCACTAAACGCATTTGGTTTCAAACATTGTTCAGTAAAAGCAAGAACACCACAGTTTATGTCATGGCTTTTAGGATACAGATCAATAAGCTTAGTGTTCAGTCATCTAATGTTCTGATAATAAACTTTGAGAGTACTATCATCAATCAGTTTTTTCAGATTCCAGATTCTGGAGATGGAAAACAGGCTCAGGTGTCGTGGAGGAAGTGGTTTCAGCAGAAGCCAGCAGTTTTCGCAGTGGTTTTGCGCATAGGTCAAAATAATATCGTCTGCCCCTACCGGGTTTTTATGTGGTTTGTGCAGACAGGGTAAGGATAACATCACGCGCTGAAGTTTTTGATCTAGAGACATGGCCCTACCGCTTGATGCAAGCACAGCGAATTGAAATACATCAGAGGAGCTAGGCCATTCTCAGTAGGCCTCCGACTCTTCAATGCTTGCTTTGCATTAGGCAGTTGTAGCGAGTCGGGACACTTGAGGGATTTAAGTTTCTCCTCGCAAAAAGTAAAGAAAGAAAGAATACCGAGATCCTTGCCGATTTCTTTAAAGGCATTTCGCAATGTCCTCTGCAACTTACTAAACTCAATATGGGTCGCTATACATCTAGGACAAGAACAACGGAGACCTATTCTCTTGTTAATGAGGTCTAAAACCTTACCTTTTAAATTAACGAATTTTGTGTGTAATATCGTCACATAGCAAGCAAGAAACAAACTGCTCGGACTCGCTGCTATTTTACAATTGGCAACTGTACAGGTCATAATGTGAAATACGACGTAGGAGGCAGTAAATAAGGAAAATAAAAGCAGTTATTCAGGAGCACTCGCTTATAGAACAGACTAAGAGACGGAGCACTGATGTAAACAATAACAGCAAACCTCAAACAGCAGACACAGCAGAATAAAAAGTGCACACACTAAATTAAAAGCACAAACACCAGGCTATATTCGATCGAATACTTGCGATGTCAGAATCAAAGTCACTTGATTTGCCACTTATTTGGTCTTAATACAGCATACGCATATTACTTACAACAAGCCCCTATAAGGAAAATTTTATTTGGTTCAGTAGTTTTAAGGGGTGTACCACAAAATCTACAAAACCAAAATCCACAAATCTAAATTCAAAATCCGAAACCAGAATCCACATTTACTGTGTAAAACTAATTAAAATTTGGTTTAAAATTTGCCGCTATTTGAAACATAATTTGAATTTATTTTACACAGTAAATGTGGATTTCCGCAATTTGAAACCTATTTTGAATTTATTTTGCACCGTATATATGAATTACATATTCTTCTATCTAAAATTGAAACTCACAAACGAATATTTAATAACATAAAAAATATTACAAATTTACGCAGTATAAATAAATACGAACTACATTTATGTGCAATTTTAACAAATCTACTGTGCAATGCAAGTTTTTTATTCCGAACTCTGGTAAAACCAGGTATAAAAATTGTGAAAAGGTAACAATTCTATTTGCATGATAAACCATTCATTAAGGAATGGATGAAAAAGTATATGCACATGATTCTTTGATTTTCTCGGTTTTTTTTTCGATACTTCCATTAGATAACAATATTGCTAATACATTTTTAAGTTTATCACCTGTTTCGATATGGCTAAAATCCTGCCATTGTTGTTTCAAAGCCGGATCGGGACTATTTTATTATACCTAATAGTGCCACGCACACAAGGTATATTAACTTTAGTAGCCTAACGGCAGTACGTAACGGCATAAACGGATCGAGATAGATATTGACTTATATATATACAAATGTTCAGGACGAAAAGAGAAATTGATTAAGCCATGCCCGTCCGTCTGTGAACACGATAACTTGAGTAAATTTTGAGATATATTAATGAAATTTGGTATGCAGGTTCCTTGGCACTCATCTTCGATCGCTATTTAAAATGGGTGAAATCGGATGATAGCCACGCCCGCTTTTTATATATAGAATATTTTCGAAAACACAAAAAAAAGTGCAGTACATAATACACCTACACCAGGATAAAAGGTGGTGTATACATTAAGACTGAGGAATAAAATAAAATTTTCAAGAAATTTTTGAAAATGGTCCTGGCACCGCCCACTTTTGATTAAATTAAATTTAGAAATGTTATTAATTATAAATCAAACACAAAAAATGGGCGAAATCGGTTAAGGTCCACGCCCACTTTTATATGAAAGATTTTTTAAAGTTTCCGTAAACTAAAAAATGCCAAAAATACAAGTTTTTCGAAAATGGGCGTTGCCCCGCCCTTTTTATAGTGGATTATTCCACAAAACTTTTTATGCCATAACTCCGCCAAAAATTTTTTGGTCGAAACGAAATTTGGTGAATGTTCAATATATAAAGGTAACTGTTTGTTGTAAAAATGGGCGAAATCGGTTAATGCCCACGCCCAGTTTTTTAAACATAGTTCTGAAAATTTTTTTTGGAAAATTTAAAAAGCGATATTTCTACAGCTAAGCAAGTTATATCAATCAGATTCGGCACACATGATATGCTTTTTAAGAAAAGTAGGCTTTTCAAATTCAATCTTGATATTTCAATAAAAATTGGACAGCTGCTTATCGGTAGTATGTACTATACTCCTGCCAAAAACTAGCGAAATCGGAAAACACACAAAATATTCGAGCACGTAGTTAATAGCCCACTGCAATAGCGAAGTTATATATCTTTTTTGATTTTCATACCTTTCATAAACATAAAATTTATGTAAGTATGAGAAGAAGAAGAGAAAAGTTTACTAAAATTCAGGACGATGAGCGGAGTCGATTTAGCCATGTCCGTCTCTCCGTCCGTCTTTCTGTCTATCCGTCTGTCTATTTGAACGCAAACAGTGAAGTCAAGTATATATAGTGAAAATATCATAAAGATCGATTGAGTATTATTATGATTATGACGTCCTCTATTAGCCATAGACGGGGGAGTATGCCCGAATACTCTTTTGTTTCCATTTGGTAGGGCCTACAGCAAGGAAAGTGTATTTTTACGAGCAGTTCTACCGTTTCTGCGGAGCTGTCAGTCCACGAACCGTCGTCTTTAATTACAAAAGACGGGCAGATTTTTTCTTTTGCAAGAATTTTACCAATTATCGCAGATTCTCTTGTTGATTCGATAGATAGATAGATTTTCGAACCGCCTTTTCAGAACATCTGAGGCCGTTCTTGTATAGCTGCCAGTTGGCAGTTGAACGGCTCAGGTTGAATAATCTCCGTTACTCTTTCTTGAGTCGGAAAAGCTCCGAATTCCATCTGGGGGGATATTCCTTTGTGCTAAAACTATCTGCCTTTAAAGCTGACCCCATGGGATTCTCCAGCTTGCAACTGTTACCATCAAGGTCCTCCACTGATGTGATTTCTTCCATTCATTGTTCTCCTAGCTTTTTGCTCACAACTCTAGCGAACCTCCGCCAGTTAGTCCTCCTTGGATTACGGTGAGGAATAGACATGTTTACCTTCAAACAGATATCAAACAAAATCCGTCTGTGATCCGAGAAAGATTGCCTATCTGATACCCTCCAATTACACTGTGGAACAAATTCAGGTTAGCAAAAGTTAGGTCGACTCTGAGAGTGAGGGGTGAAAATAGAGGCTAAGTTAGAAGACCCGTATCGCGGCTTTGTTTATGTAAGTTCGAATTTTTTTTAATCGACCTTCGAACTTTGCAGTCAAATACCGATTTTCAGCATATTGTTTGTATGGTTTTTTGGCTATAACTCGTCGAATAATCGATATTTTTTCAATCTGCTAAAGCAAAATTATTGCTAGAGACCTGTGCAACAATTAAATTTTGTTTGATCTATAATATGCTTCTCAAGTTCTTCAGTGTTGATTTTTGAAGAAACATTGAAAAAGAAATTATGAAAATACGGAAAAAAATATAGTTTTGAAATGTTAGTTATGAAAAGTTTTAAGTAAAAAAAATTAAATAAATGAAATTTATGATTTGGCCAGTTGCCGTTTAGCAGGCGGCTGTGGATGAACATCACTGCTCTCTCTGATATCTTGGTCATCGTCGTCATCATCAGAAAGGTCGATAAATTCGTCCAACTGGTATTCTGGAATTTCATCTTTGTCTTCCCCTTCTTCGTCTTTTTCCTCGTCTTCCTCTTCTTCAAAGGTGTTTTTATACCACCAACAAATTTCAGCGAGTATTGCATCTGGAAATTTCTTTCCTCTGTACCTGAAACGAAAATAGTTTTCAATCGTGAGCATGTTTAAATTGTGCACTCTGACAAAGATATTAGAAAAATCGACTTACCTTATTTGAAATGGAAGCGCGGTTTGGTGATAACGTTCGCCTTGCTCATCAGATTCAGTTGGTAACTGTTGAACGAGTTGATCAAGATGCTGATGCAAGAGGCGAATTTTGTACGACATATTATTAGTTGTCTTTGCGTTCTTTACCCAAAAGTCCTTTAATGACTGCTTTCAATGCAAGCCATGCATTTAATTCTGAATCTGATGTTGATCCACAGCCGCCTGCTGAACGGCAACTGGCCAAATCATTAATTTCATTTATTTAATTTTTTTAATTAAAACTTTTCATAACTAACATTTCACAATTATATTTTTTTCTTTTTTTTTTTTGTTTATCCTGAGTTTATGTTGTAGGATCAACAACATTGTCGCAACGAAGGCGGACAAAGGCAACACAACTGTGCTAATTGAGAAAGATGAGTATATAACAAAAACCGAAAAACTCATCGAGGATATGGAATGTCGTAGAATAAGAGTGAACCCCACGGATGAATACCAGAAAGAAATCAAAGTGGCTATAAAAACTGCAACAAATATAATAGATACAAACTCGGCATATACATTAGTCCAAATGAACCCGTCAACTCCACCACTGATTACGCTACCAAAAATCCACAAGCCTGGCAATCCAATGAGACCAATCATTAATTTTAAATCGGCACCATGCTATAAGCTATCTAAATATTTAAAAACTGTATTGAAGGACACACTGGAACTTAGCAACGAACACACCATAACTAATACATCTGAACTAATAAACAAACTTAGGACCGTTGAAGTGACAAAGGACAGCAAATTGGTATCTTTCGACATAAAAGATCTATACACATCAATACCACTAGCAGAGGCATTGAACATAGTTAACTCTATAATACTCTTGAAACAAAAGATAAAGTAAAATGTACGCAAATCACGAACACGGTAAGAACCACTCTACGTCAAAACTATTTTCAATTCAACAATAAAATATACAGACAAACAAACGGACTTGCGATGTAAAACCCAACATCGGCTATTCTTATGGAAGCGTTCATGCAAAACCTGGAAAAAGAGTATATACAGGAATTGAATTCCAAATTAGGAGTGTTATTTTACGCAAGGTACGTGGATGACATCATATGCGTTTTAACTACCAACAACGAAAAGCAAATACTGGAGTACCTCAACAAGCAGCACGGCAACATAAAATTCACAATGAAAACCGAAAAAGACGGAGGAATCAAATATCTGGAGCTCACAATAAATATTGATAAAGCTACCAATAAATTCAACTACGACATATATAGGAAACCAACGGCCACCGCCACAATAATACATATTACCTCGAACCACCCACAACAACATAAAAATGCAGCGCTAAGGCACTTAGTACATAGATCGGAAAGAACACCTCTTACACAAGAAGCATATAGAAGAGAGCTTGGAATAATATATAACATCGCTACAAACAACGGATATAAAAAAGCACTAGTACATAAACTCAGGAGAAATCTTAGAGAACAAAAAAGAACCAATGGAGAAGGAAGTATACAAACCTGGACGACAATGACATATACTGGATAAATTAGCAAATTTCCTTAGAAAATACAACATCAACACAGCGTTCAAAACATTGAACAATTTAGGACGGAAGCTAAGAACCAAAACTAGCTCAGAAGATCCGTTTAACAGCCATGGTGTATACAAACTCACTTGTGAATGCCAGCACAGTTACATAGGACAAACAGGCCGACAAGTAAAAACGAGGTTCAGAGAACACATTATAGATTACAACAAAAAGACACGGAATCCAACCATCATACCAGAGTCCAACTTTGCGAATCACATGGTGGAGAATAAATGCCCCCGGGGAAACATCAAAAAAACAGTCAAGGTCCTACATGTACAAGCAAAAGGCCTACGTCTGAACTCGAAAACATGGAAGTCAACAAACAAAAAACATTCGACGGTAGAATAATAAACGAACAGACAAACACTGTTTCCGACACAATATTCGAACCTTTAAAATTGGTTTACAAAAAACAAAGCAACCACTCAGGTACAACAAACATACACGCACCGACAAATAAACACAAAACAGCAAAGGATCAAAAACCACAAACGAGCAAAAAAGGCCAAACAACAAAAATCACCAACTTTTACCAGCCTCAGTCAACCACACAAAAACCGATCGGTGCAAACCACCCCCGTTTCTGAATGTAGACACACATACATGAACAGACAACCATGCTGACATTACCTGCTACCTACATACTATAAATACAAGACAAATGACAACAACAGATTAGACCGAAAATCGACACTGATGATGGCACAACGCCGAAACCGGTTTGTCTCAGAACCAAATTTGACAAGGGATGACGAAAAATCGTTCCAATATGCATCAATATTTTTTTCCGTATTTTTATAATTTCTTTTTCAACGTTTCTTCAACCAACACTGAAAAAATTGAGAAGCATATTATAGATCAAACAGAAAGAAAAAAGACTTAGTTTTGTGGAAAATATGTTCAAAAAGCATGAAAAGAAAATTTGCAACATTTTGCTTCATAAGCACTACAAAAATTTTAAAAATTTATTTTAATTATTGCACAGGTCTCTAGCAATGATTTGGCCTTAACAGATTGAAAAAATATCTATTAATCGACGAGTTATAGCCAAAAAACCATACAAACAATATGCTGAAAATCGGTATTTGACTGCAAAGTTCGAAGGTCGATTATAAAAAATTCGAACTAACATATACAAAGCCGCGATACGGGTCTTCTAATTTAACCTCTATTTTCACCCCTCACTCTCAGAGTCGACCTAACTTTGCTAACTTGAATTTGTTCCACAGTTTTATCTACCTGAATGTTGCTAGAACCATCTAGTAGCGTAACATCCAGCACTTCTTCCCACGCACTGAATGTATCGGTGCTAGGGAAAACAAAGGTTGGGGTGATACCCCGGTTGCAAACTACTAGATTCGTACTAATAACAAAATCGAAAAGTGACCCACCCCTGCTGTTCATTTCCGGGGAGCACGAAAGGCGATGCCTAGAGTTTGCATCGCAACCAATGATGATACCGTCTCACCATTTCCTGCATTAGGTTCCTGACCTCCTCCGGCGGAGCGTCCACATCATGCGGCATGTAGGACGAGGCAATAATCATGCTGACGCCGTCAGCTGCCTCGAAGGAAATTGTCGTCAAGTCAGCGGAGCTGTGGGAAGAAACAAGAAATCATTGTATTTACATTTTACCAACACGCATGTCCTAGGCTTACCGTCCTCGCGCTTGTAAAACGAAGAATATCCCTTTATCGAGAGCCCTTTATTTGGGTGCTCCACACCCAGGGCTCCTGTACAAGGGCGACATCCACGTCCTCCTCCGATAGGAAGACGCCAAGGTTGTCCGAGGCCAGCCGCGAGTTGTTAACCTGAAGTTAACCTGAACAACTTTGTGCGCCTGCAAATACTTCAACAGCGTCCCGCTGTTTATCTTCACTCTAAGTATCCAGACCCGAGCCCTGGGTCGCCTAGGAATGTCGGTGGCCTGGCACCTTAAGTCCAGCAGGCACTTCTTGAGGAAGCCCTGCGATTCCTGGTTCCCGCATTTCATCACCCTGCGTCCGCGTACAACCTCCGTAGAGTCAAAGGTGGGAAAATTACCTCCCGGGTTGGTCATGACATAGTCAATAACCATTTGAGACAGCCTTGCCTCGATCTCCCCCCACTTCTCCAGGACGGGCTTGCCGCTTTTGGTGGTTGCGTCTACTTATGCTATCTCTAGGTCAGTTCGGAATGCTACCGAAAATGATTTTGCCCCCACCGTCGCTCCGACTGATGTAGAGGCGTTCCCGGCTGTAACTTTGCTCCCCTTTAGAGGTTGTTGCTGTTGTTGTTGTTAACAGTGCTTCGCCCTGCCCAATGGGCTCGATCACTCTAAATTGTCATCAGGCTCTTCTAACGGAAGTCCGAAAAAACGCGCAGTTTCCACAGGATTAGACCAGAGTGATGTAGGTGTTACAAGAGTGGGTTCGACTGAACAGGAGAAGAGATGTTTGGTATCATGAGGGGACATACCTCATGAAGGGCATGTGTTTGGTATGTTGGGGTTCAGTCTGGACAAGAAAAAGTTTAACATATCACAATATCTAGAGCGAAGTTGTGCTAGCATGAATCTAGTCTCCCTCGGAAGTACACGCTCCTCTTCAGCCAATTCAGCTGGTTGAGTATTAATAACGGGATCCACAGACCGAGATCTGAGGGATCTGTCTACGAACTCGGTGTGGAGGTCATTTAAAGCCCGTCTATGGTTCCGTAGATCAAACGGCAAAGAGATATGGTGCCGGATCTCATCGTAATGCTTACGAAGATGTCTCTTTATGTCTCTGGCGGGCGGTGATACATCCAAAAGATGTCGATTTGGATGACTGGGTTTATGACAGTTCAGAAGGAACTGTCTACTCAAGAGTTCCGCGTGCTCTGGAACATTGAGCAATTTTGCCTCTTGATGGAGGTGAGATTTAGATGACATAAGCAGACATCCCGTATCAGTTCTGATGGCGGTGTTTTGGCAGACTTGCAAATTCCTCCAATTGGTGTCAGCAAGATTGGGCGACCATACGGGCGCAGCATAGTCAATAACCGGCCGGCAAATAGCCTTATATGTAGCAAGCAATGCTTCTTTGCCTTTTCCCCAAGTACTGCCGGCCAGTGACTTGAGGATCTTATTGCGACTCTGTACCTTCGAAGCTGGAAGGGTCACGGAGGTAACTGTTGATTCTAGTACAGAGTTCGCCGATGGAGGGACTCTTGCCTGAGGCCATTATCGTGCAGTCGTCAGCGTAGGAAACAATGGAGACTCCCTCTGGTGGGGGTGGGAAGTCTCGAAATATAGAAATTAAACAAAAGGGGAGAGAGAACACCACCTTGCGGCACCCCTTGTTTTATTCGTCGTGGCCTAGATTTCTTGTTCCTGAATTTGACATATGCCTGTCGACCATTGAGGTAATTAGCGGTCCACCTTTTAAGGCCGGCAGGGAGCGGTGTCTCTCCCAGACCTCGAAGGAGTGTGGCGTGATTGACCATGTCGAATACATTTGATAGGTCAAGTGCCACGAGAACAGTCCTATGGTTTGGTGGGTGTTGATTCAAACCATAATTTATCTGCGTTGTAATGGCATTCAAGGCGGATATCGTTCTGTGCGGAAACCATGCTGGTGATCAGCCAATTGCAGATTTGCAGTAAAGTATGGGAGTAGAATTTTTTCTAGTAACTTCGCGACAGGCGAAAGGAGGGATATCGTAGAAAGGAGGTTCGCCGGCTTCCCTGGTTTTAGTAGGGGAGTTGGAATCGCCTGTTTCCATATCTCAGGTATAACGAAAGTATTTAGAGAGAGATTAAAAAGAGCCGCTAAATAACTTTGTCCCTCGTGGCCTTGGTGCTTGATCATCTTCTTGGCGATTCCGTCGGGTCCGATGGATTTTGAGAGTTTGGCCTTCATTATGGCTTCCTTAACCTCTGTGACTGAGACGACAATAGGCGCAGTGGAGTGTTTGTGTTTGTGCGCTCGTCGGAAGACTCTTTTCTTAGTCCTATCCGCAGGTGGATGCATTATAAACAGCAGGCAAAAGAAGCTCGCGCATTTCCTGGCGTCCGATTTGACGCTGTCGCCGAATGCAATGGCGACCTTGCCATTGTATTTGGTCGGATTGGATAGGGCCTTGACAGTCGACCATAATTTGCCGACTCCGCCGGAGAGGTTGCATGCCTCAAGGTGTTGTTTCCACTTGGTCAGCTTGTGTTCGTTGACTATCCTACGAATTTCCGCATTGAGATCTTTGATTCTGGGATCTGCGGGATTGATGAGTCTCACTTGGTCACGTTCTCTTGCCATCGCCGCAGCTTCTGCAGGAAAATTTGGACGAATTTCTGGTATTTTACCAGCAGGAATAAAACGGCCTGAGGCTGAATCAATAATCTTGCAAAACTCTCTTTCGCTTTTGCGTACGTCTGTAGGAGTGGGTAAGGCAGCTAAGGAGCGCTCTGTATAGTCAGTAAAGCGGTCCCAGTCCGCTTTGGTGAAGTTGATGTATGTCAATTTATCAGTCGTTATCAAGTCGGTTGGTCGTTCAACAGAGAGTAAGATGGGTAGGTGCTCTGAAGCTAATGTAAGCATCGGTCGCCAGATGACAAAGTTATTTAGACCCGCGCTCGTTATGAAGATGTCTGGTGAACTGTAGCAGTTAACTGTCACCATGGTGGGGGCATCTCCATTGACTGTACAGAATGCTGAGTTGTCTATTTAGTCTGCAATAGCGTGTCCTCTGCTCTCTGCTGGCAAGTTAGAGTGCCAGAGATCGTGATACGCGTTGAAGTCGCCTAGGATTAGACGGTTATCGCCCCTTAGCAACGCACTAATGTCGGGATGATAATCTCTAGGACAACACGTGGCAGGATGATTGTAGATGTTTATGATTTGCAGGTCGCTACAACAACAACAACATTTGCAGGTCGGCGTCTCCTGACCGGACTGCTACGCTAAGGTAGAGTCCCAGGGCTCGACGTCAGGGGAAAATAGATTATATTGTACAGAGTGATGTATAATGAACGCAAGGCCACCCCCGAGACCGCTGGGACGGTATTTTCGATGTACATTATACCCATCCCAAGCTCGTTAGTCCGATCTTGTGTTCAATTTTGTCTCTTGTATCGCGGCGATTTTGATGTTGTGCGACTTCATAAAGTCAGTTATCTCCGCGATCTTTCCAGCTAATCCGTTACAGTTCAGCTGCAAATTTTTGAAGCGTGTAGGAGGGGAGGCGGGGGACATGCTAGGCGTGAGGTACGGATGCGTTTGCCTAGGTGGAGGTAGGCTAAGGCCTAAACTATGTCGCGGCCTAGACTTGACGGCGCCATGGTCGATGCTGTCTAGCGTGGAAGACCGCTGTGTACTGCAACGCATCCGTCCAAAGGTTGCCGTTTTGCGAGCCCAGAGCACATAAGGGTGTGACAAAGGCCAAGGCAATTGTTGTACTTGACCGGACTTGAGATGGAGACGCTGGTGTGCGTGACCGACAGTCGGGAGTGGGTGAGGCGGGAATGGCAGCAGTGCTGCCAGTCGTGTAGACTGAGCCACTATTGTGGCTATTGGAAGTAGGTAGAGGCGGTAAGGGAGTGCCAGAGCGACGACTACCACGGGAAGCCCTGACGGACCATGCTGTAGGTGCCTCGAAAGTACTAAAGAAAGTACGTGGTCTGTGGATGGCAGGGTTAAGCCCTGAGCATCCAGATTTATGTAGCCATCTCTTACACTTGGCGCATTGTACCGAATACGACCGTTTAAAATAAATTTTCTTCCAGCAAACGCAACAGATCGAATCTCTTGGTCCAGGGTTGGGTTCGACCCCAGCCCGTAACAAGAGACAATGGAGCAACCCAGCTGCCAGGGTTTGCTCAGAAGATGACAATTTAACGGTGAGACGGGACAGATTGGACAGGGTTACACTAAAATAACAGCCCTTGGCCGGGTAAAAAAACCCGTGTAATTCCGGTACGATAGAACCAGCTGTAGTGGGAATGGACCTCTTAGAGGTGCTGGGGGCCTCCTCCAGAGACCTATTCCTTTTACCAGCCGGGGATCTCTCAATGGTGTATAAGTACGCCCGGTACTCATCCACCATTGCTAAGGATGAACGGTACCGTTTGCCCTGTTCCTCTCTATCCTATCCAGGACAGACAGAGAAAGCTGATACCGTTTTCCCCGTTGGAATGGTTTGGGTCGCGTATTGTTTTTGGCCGGCTGCTTCCTATCATCCTTCGCAATTGGTTTAAAAATATACCTAAATTAGTGGAAATTCAAAGAAATTCTACTAAAATTAGGAATTTTTTTTCCAGAATTTTTTGGAGTATGCACTTTACTCAAGCTTGGTTAAAATAATTTTATTGAGGCCAACATTTGAGAAAATCGCAGAAAACTGCTGTATGCATACTTATGTCCGCCATTGTACAAGGTGACGCAAAAGTAAGCTTCCGATGTTCAGCATATCGGTTGTGGCACGTGCAGTGTGTGCTGTTGCACCGTCTTGTTGGAACCACATGTTTTCCAATCCCAATTCATCAAGTTGCGGCAAAAAGAACTCGTTGATCACCATTCACAGTAACCGTTTGGCCCCGACCTATTATTGGTCAAATAAATAGTCAGCAATATTCCGCGTTCTGGAGCAGTGTAGCATAACATTGTTTATTAATGTGTATTTCGCATGTGTTTACTACACAAATGTCAAAACAGAACTGACTTTAGGGGCCAATCGCAAAATTTATAGCATTTTCTGATAGGAGTATTACTTTTGCGCCACCCTGTACTATCTCAGGAACGACTTAACCGGTTTGGATGAAATTTGGTATATGGGTAGTATCCTCTGTTTTAAGATTTTCTACTTTGCTGTTGCCACTTGGGGTGGTTCACAGGGTTGCCACCTATATAATTTTTTTTTATATTAAGCAATATATGGGAATATGGGTATCAAATGAAAGGTATTTTAGGCCGTATACCAACCAAAGTAATTTCGAGTAGGGTTGCCACCTAGGGTTTCCACCTGACCGCATTTTATTTATTTCTTCAGATATCGACCACTATCTCGGGAACGGCTAAACCGATTTCAATGAAATTTGGTAGATGGATAGTGCTTCCTTCTAAGATTTTCTACTTGGATGTTGCTACTAAAGGAAGTTTAGAGAGTTGCCACCTTTCCGATTTTTTTTTAAATATTAAGCAATATATGGCAATATGGGTATCAAACGGAAGGTGTTTGAGCCCGTCTACCAACCAGAATATTTTTAAGTAGGATTGCCACCTAGGGTTGCCTTAAGTGACTTTGTGTGACATCACCTACGAGGTCTCTGATCTGGGCTGTTCGATTGGAGACATAGGTCTTCCATGAGTGAGGTGGCTTTTCGAGCCAGGGTGACACGATTTCGGAATCCGACCACATGGTCAACTTTCCTCTGAGATGGGGTTGCACTACTGCGATTAGTTTGGCTAGTAATAGAGCTCCTCATAGTTCCAGCGTGGCAGACTTATAGTTTTGATAGGGGCCACTTTGCCTTCGGACACTAGGAGGTGAGAGAAAACTTGAGTGCCAACAGTAGTTCGCACATAGAGTGCTGCGCAATAACCCTTTGCAGAGGCGTCGCAAAAACCATGGGGCTCGACCAGATGGTCAGGGGCGAAGTTAATCCATCGAGGTATCTGAATATCTGAGATTGACTCCAGATTTCTTGAGATTTGCGTCCATTTTACGAGACTTATCTGTTTAACCTGTTCATCCCAGTCAGTCCCGTCTAACCACAATTCCTGCATCAGGATTTTTGCTTGTATCACGACTGGCGTCAGCCACCCTGCGGGGTCGAAAAATTTTGCGATTGAGGAGAGTATCTGCCGCTTGGTGGCTGCTGTAGAGGCTGGATCTGAGTCGACAGTGTATGAAAATGTGTCCGAGAGCTCATTCCACTGAATTCCTAGGGTTTTGGCGGTACTACTTTTCTCGAAATCGAGGAAGTCGGGTTTAGGTAAGTCCGCCTTGGGAATTTCTTTGAGTATGTCCGGATGGTTTGCCGTGATCTTTTCTAAAGGGAAGCCGAGTGAGTTGAGAGCATCAATAGTCTCTTTTAGGGATTGCTCGGCTGAAGATGTCGTCAACATACGTGTCGGACTTTAATATTGGGGCTGCGCGTGGATGGGAGTTGGATATATCTTTCGACAGCTCGTGTAGCGAGGAAGGGAGCGCAGTTTATTCCAAAGGTGACCGTTTTCAACTTGAAGTCCTTAATTGAACGGTCTTCGGAAGTTCGGAATATTATCCGTTGGTAGTCTCGGTCATCGGGGTGTAAGAGAATCTGGCGGTACCTTTTCTTTACATCGCCAGTAAACACATATCTGTATGTCCGCCACTTTACCAACGTAAGTCGGAGATCGGGTTGGAGAGTTGGTCCGGTACATAGAACATCGTTAAGGGAGTGACCGGAACTTGACTTCTTGGAAGCATTGAATACAACTCTGACTTTTGTTGTCTTTTTGTCGGGTCTTACGACCGCATGGTAAGGGAGATAGCAAGAGCAGTATTTTTCTTGGGACTCCAATTCATTTGGACTGCATTCTTCCATGTGGCCGAGGGCCAGGTATTCTTCGAGTACCTGGTCATACTGCTGTTTGAGATCGCCCTTTTTTGAGAGAGTGCGTTCCATTCCATGGAACTTTCGTAGGGCTGCAGTTCGGGATTGGCCTAGGTCGATATCGTTCGGGAATGATGATTTAAACGGGAAGCGAACCAAATATCGACTGTCATCCATTCGAGTGGTTGTCCTTTGATAGAACTCTTCGCACATTTGATCTTCGGGGGTTTCCAGTCGACTTCTGGGTATCTCCTTGATTTCCCAGAATTGTCTCAGTTGTTCGTTTAGCTGATTATTTGCAATTTCCCACGCTTGGGAGTAATGTGCTCCAACCTTTTCTGGAGTTTGGCCACTTATGAGCCATCCAAAGATTGTATTTGGGCTAGCTGGCTGGGAGAGATCTTTTGTATACCATTTAGCATTATTTGAGGGATAAGATCAGATGGGTTCTGGTAGTTCTGGTGTACTAATTTTAGATGGGACCATTTACGCCTTTGGCTGTCATTTAGCCTGACTGTTGGGAGCTGCCTAGTAAGGCGGGAAAGCACTATTGCCAGCGCTTTTATTCTCACCTTATTGTCATTTGAAACTAGGGTCAACGAGCACAGCTTTATGGATGGTTGTATCATTCCGCCTCCCATACCCGATATTTCAAGATGGGAGGGGTATAGGGAAGCCCGAGTTTGGTCTAAACTTTGGCGGATATGAAGCTTCTTTCGGAGCCTTGGTCCACTAGGCTCTAAGATTAAATAGATCTCCTCTATGTTCTACCAAAACTATTGCTGTAGGGAGTATGATTTGTCTATCATTTTCAGCATTGAACGATTGTACTTGGGATGCTTTGGGGTCAGAGGGATCTCCGTGCTGGGGTACTGCCTGGCTGACGTCCTTAAGCCTGGGATTGTTAGCTTCTATTGCTGCTACCTGGGATCTTGTCCTTTGAATTCCGGAACTGGTACTGGGGGCTGCTGTGTCGTGAAGGGTGGTATTGTGCCGTCCTTGGCAGTGCATGCACGTTCTCGTGCTTTGGCAGTCTTTTAGAACATGGGTTTGAGCTAAACAATTCTCGCAAATATTATTTTCTCTCACGAATTTTTTTCGCTCTGGTATTGCCAACCTTTTATACCGCAAACAGCTTTGTAGAGTAAGGGTGGATTGTTTGCATAACTTGGAGGTATAAAATCTTTGGTGTTCTGTGGCGTGAGATTTCGTTTGTGTAAGGGAGTTGTTGCTGTGGTTGTAGGGTTGAGCCTGCCTGAACTGGCGATTGTTCTGACTAGGGTGAGGCCTTGAGAAGTTTGTGCAGGGTGGATTATACCGGGGTTTGGCTGGTCGCCATTGATCCAGCCTTTCCACTATCTCGTAGCGAGTGGTCAGAAACTAGATCACTTGGGACCAGTTCGGGAAGTCTCTTCTGGAGCTTAACAATTGGTCCCACAGGGCAACTGTATTCTCTGGAAGTTGCGAGGTTACCAGATATATTAATATGTGATCCCAACTGGAGGTTTCGACTTGTTGAGGCGCTAGTATTTGGCGACAAATTTTTACGGAGGATTGTAATTTTTGTATATCCACACTATTTTCCGACTGAATCGCCTTTAAATTCGTGAGAATTCGGATTTGATTATCAAACAGGACTCGCTTATTTTCATAACGCGACTTGACTTGAGAGCTTCCCATACTAGGGCGAAATTGTCGTCGCTTAAAGGCAATTGTTCCACTATTTTACCTGCCTTTCATTTAGTCTTGTCTGAGGTGATACAGTTTCTGGGCGCTGGAGAGTTTAGGGTGGTTGATATAGACCATTGGCCATTGATCATACCCTCCATAAAATATTTCTGTATCACATGGTCGACTCAGGTTCATATGAGAGAACTCGGGGGGTGGTTGGGTTTTTATTTGAGGAGCGGGATTACTCAATGCTTTGAGTTGTAGCTGGTCGCCTATCTGGGCTTTGGTTTCCTCATATGCTATGAGGCAGGCTCGGTATTTACCGAAATCGGCTGCCTTAAAGTCATCGGAGATGTCCTGGTCGTCAGTCTCTACTACCACGTCGTACGCACTCTGTACTCTTCACCAAAAAGCATCTATGTTTTTGTCTTTTAATTTTAGGGCTGCCTCGGTATTATCTTGAATCAGGGTTGAGCGGAACCGAGTGCAGTAGTCTGTGAAAATATCCTTTTCGGAAATAAATTTATTCTTGGCTACAGTAGTCATTTTGAACAGAGATTTACTTAATTTAATGGTGGTAATTTTGGGAGTTTTTCGGAGACTGCTGCTTTTATTTACGAAAAAAATTTTAGGGGGGATCTAGCAGTCTTGTACCACTGTTCAGAGGATATTCGCCGTAAACTCCGTTTATATGCTTTGACTATTTCTTTTTATATATATATGTGTGTACGTGGGTTGGCATAATCACAGAGCTGTATTTCAGGGATGGGACTTTTTAAAGTTGGGATTATTTTTAGGTTAGTCTGTGAAAACGTTATATCTTTTTGTGGGGTGAAACCGGCGATCAGGCCCATTGTCTTCAGGTTGTATATGCAAATGTATACCGCGACGGAATTATAAGTATTTTATATAGCACTGTATATGTGCGAAAATTCGCCTTAAGGGAATGAAATTTATTTTGGCGGGAAAAATTTGTTTTTGGCGGGAGCCAACAAATGGTAATTTGGGATTTGTAATTTTATATTATAATATATTATATGGGCAGGGGCTGATTTCTTCAGTGGCGAAGAAGCACCATTAGTTAAATTGTTGAACTTACTGCGCGGTAAATCCTGGGATGTGCTACTGTGTGGTGACGAAGGTTCTGCTCACGGAATGATGGATGTGTCCGTCCTTGGTATTTCCCAACCCGGTAGTCCGCAACAAAGGTGAACGGAATATATAAGCTTCGGTTTCCAAGATTTAAAATGAACTCAAGCATGTCTTTTAGTTTTTGGACACTCTTATAGCAAATATGATTTCTCACGTGTAAAGATTTTAACTCCGAATACACTTTATCATATAAATAACTAACCACCACAAAAGTAGTTGTACGTTCTAATAAACTTTATAATTATTGTTTTGAACTTTTATTTCGAAAGGATTTTTGGTAGATATACAAGGTGGCGCAAAAGTAAGCTTCCGATGTTCAGCATATCGGTTGTGGCACGTGCAGTGTGTGCTGTTGCACCGTCTTGTTGGAACCACATGTTTTCCAATCCCAATTCATCAAGTTGCGGCAAAAAGAACTCGTTGATCATTGCTCTGTAGCGCTCACCATTCACAGTAACCGTTTGGCCCCGACCGATTATTGGTCAAATAAATAGTCAGCAATATTCCGCGTTCTGGAGCAGTGTAGCGTAACATTGTTTATAAACGTGTATTTCGCATGTGCTGACTACACAAATGTCAAAACAGAACTGACTTTAGGGGCCAATCGCAAAATTTATAGCATTTTCTGATAGGAGGATTACTTTTGCGCCACCCTGTATATAAAAAAAGTTTTGTATGCAAAAAAGCCGGTGGAAAACCAATAACAACCATATAATAAACAGAAAAAGAGGATGGCCGCCCAGCTGTCAGCTGTGCGGCGAATTGCTGTGGGGTACTTTACGTGAGGTTGCCACACGTCTTAATTTAATACTTAAATCTTAAGGTGAATTCATATGTTTTGGGGAGTAAATAACAGAGAGTATAATATAATGTGATATAATACATGCGTTAAAGTGAAATTATATACAATACATGACAAATATATATAACGAGTATTGTTTTATGTGCAATTTATGAAAAAATGTGTATAATGAGTATTGTGTTTTTGGGATTGGGACGTGTGGCTACTATGAGGGGGATTTTGTCGAAGGCTGAGGTAACGCTCAGTCGATCCAGAGTCACGTAGTGGTTCCCCAAAACCCCTACTGAATAAAAATAACACGGTGGTTATGCTTTAATATCGAATGCACACACACACACGCAGCCTCGGATCTGGTGGCGAGAGCAGATTTCCGTCACGAAAGAGTGAGATAGTACAGCGGAAAGGAGGCGGTAATCCGAGAACGGCGGCGGTAGTTGACGGTGGTAATTGGTGGGCGGGAGGTAGTAATTGGCTATAAATGGTAAACGGGAGTGCTCTCCAAAATGACAGGTGGGATTCGGTCGTTGGTGATCAGGCTGGTACGAGACTTATGGGAGCTGGTTTATTGGGTGTTGGATTTGCCTACTTGTACCCTAACGTTGATAAACTGACTGCGAATTACAACGTTGGATTGCGCACAACTATGCTGATCGGCGAAATTGGCCCGCCATTGTTGCTGCTTGTGCTAGTGAAGGCGTCACTGCCCACGCTAGTGAAGGTGTCGCTGCTCACACTAGTAGCGTAGATGCTATAGCGTGGGCGCCGTATATAGCATGCGCGTAGTTAAGTTGGGGGGGGTGGTTAGAGGTTTCCTGCTACTACGGTGTGTGTGTCGGTTTTTTGCGTATGGGAGGGGGTGTAATAAGGGGGTGCGGGTGATATTGTAACGTCACGTTACAGTTCCCCTCCGTACCGATGTTCGGTATCTCCTATAGGGGCGGGGTTGGCCGGTGTGCGTGTGCGCATTGGTTTATTTATCCCACCCCACCTCATCCGTTGGCTGTACCTCTTTGGGTGCATCGATCGGTGGGCCCTCCCGCGCCGCTTCACCTCTTTGGCGTCTTTCGTTCGACGTTGTTGGTGTTGGCTGTACCCCTTCGGGTACATCGATTGGTGGTGCATCGCTTTCCACCACCTCGCGTATTGCGCATAGGGTGTCGGTAATTGGGGGCCCTTAGAAAATTTGCACCCGTTGTATGATGGCCTTATTTTTTGGCCATGGCCGTGACTCAAACGGGGGTTGCCACGGCTTGATTGCTTTGGGGGAGTCGGGTAGTGGCGGCTGCTTCCTGTTTCTTCTGCCCATGTTGACGCGACGAGTGGCTACGATAGAATGAGCGGGTTGAGCTTCTTGTTTTACTTTTTAATTTAAAAGTCGCAGGATTTTAGGTCTTGTAGGTGGGCGTGCTCCGTTTTCCTACCTGGCTGGCTACAGTGTTGTAATTTCACCGTATTTACAGAAACGTATTTGACCACTAGGTATGGCCCAGAGAATTTTGGCGCTAGCTTTTGTGCGAAACTGTTCGCTGTTGGCGAGAGCGGGTGATCTCTTGTCATCACTTTTTCCCCCACGGCGGGTTTCCATTGCCGTCTGCTGGGTCGTAATATTTCTTTTGTGGTTTCGAGGATTTTGTCAGGTGCGCTTTTATTTCTGCGCATAGCCCGGTTATGGGTGGGGGTACTGTTGGTGGCTCGTCTGGTACTGTCCCTTCCGTCCTCGCTTGTCGTGGGATTGTGAAGGTGTGACCGAAGATTATTTCTGCTGCGGATGCTTGCGTTGATTCATGTTGTGCGGTGTTAATTGCGAAGGCTCTCTGCGGGGGTTCGTGATCCCAGAGGCGGTGGCTCTTCCGTGATCGCTGTGCTATCATAGTTTTTACTACTCGGTTTACCCTTTCCGTCGGGGTTTCATCGGGTGCATAAGTGGAGCGCGGCAGTGGCCCAACAAAATCTGCCGTGACGATCTCCCACGGTCTGGAGCATTGCATTGTTGCCAATAACCCCGCAGGGCGATGTTGCTCCACTTTGTACTCGGCGCATGTGATACACTTCGTTATGTGTACCAGCACGTTTCGGTGCATGCCGGCCAGTCGTAGTTCTCCTGCGCTCTCTTAAGGGTTTTTCGTATTCCAAGGTGGCCAGCGGTTGGCGCAATGTGTACTTCCCTTGAGATGTCCTCTCTTCGGTTCTAGGGGATGCATAATTTCCATTTCGGTGCTCGGGAGGGTTTGCTTTTTAGAGCGATATGCAGAAAGAGGCGGTTATCGACGAGTTGGTAGTCTGGAGTAGATGTCGCGTTCTCCTTAACCTGCAGCACTTTCCTTTCGTACCACCCTTTTGCCCTGGCATTCACGGTATACTCGTACAAGATATCAGGCTCCGATTCTGGCAGTGGGCACCGGGACAGTGCGTCTGCTACTACGTTTTGGGCTCCCTTCCGGTATTCTATCTCAAAGTTGTATTGCTGGAGTTCGAGGGCCCATCTGGCCAGTCGCCCCGACAGTTTTTGTAGCGAGCGTAGTCATTTAGTTGCTCTGTGGCGGAGTATCGCTTTTCCAAGGCTGTCAGACTCCGCCTAGCGTAAGCGATAACTCTCTCCTGGTCGGAGTGGCGTTGGTATAGCACGACGCCAAGCCCTTCCCCGCTTGCATCAGTTTGCAGAAAAAGTGGCCGTGTGAAATCAGGGCAGCAGAGCATTGGTGCGCTGGTGAGCTTATCTTTTAGCGCTTCGAACGCTTGTTCTTGTGGGGATTCCCATTTCCAGCTCTGTCCTTTCTTCAGCAGTTGGTTTAGCGGTGCTGCCAGCGTGGAGAAGTCGGCGACGAATCGGCGGTACCAGGAAGCGAGACCAAGGAAGCGGCATTTTTGGTGCCGGCATGTCCCTTACGGCAGCCACTTTACTAGGATCAGTATGAATTCCTCTGTTGCTGACGACGTGCCCCAGGTATTAATCATAAACCAAAACCGTTCAAGATATCGAAACGAAATTCAGCTCACAGGTTTTTAGGTATGCAAGGAATGTTCCCAAAAAAAAAGAGCGTGATCGGTTAAGGGCCACGCCCACTTTTATATGAAAGATTTTGAAGAGGATCGTAGATATATTAAATAGGCAATAACTTTGCCTAAAATAACTTTACATCATTTATATTTCACTTTTAAAGTTTCCCTAAACAAAGAAATCCAAAAACTTTAAATTTTCGAAAATGGGAGTGGCCCCGCCCCTTTTATAGTGGACTATTCCACAAAACTGTTTATGCCATAACTCCGCCAAAAATTGATTTGTCGAAAGGAAATTTGATGATAACGTTCCATATGTAAAGGTAACTATTTGCTGTAAAATTGGGCGAAATCGGTTTAAGTCCACGCCCAGTTTTTGAACATAGTTTTGAAAATTTTTTTTGTAAAATTTTAAGAGCGATATTTCTACAACCAAGCAAGTTATATCAATCGGATTTTGCACACATAATAAGCTTGTCAAGAAAAACTCGGCCGCAAAAAAATTTTGGCATTTTTGAAGAAGTAGGTGTGGCGCCGCCCACTTTTCAGCATAAAATGTATGCTATTTTCAAAGGCAATAGCTTATAATTCAATCTTGATATTTCAATGAAATTTGTTCAGCTGCTTCGTAGTAGTATGTGTTATACTCCTCCCAAAAATTAGCCAAATCGGAAAACAAACAAGCAAAATATTCGGGCACGTAGTTAATAGCCCACTGCAATAGCGACGTTATATATATCAGCATGATGAGCTGAGTCGATGTAGGCGTGTCCGTCTCTCGGTACGTCTACCTGTCTGTCCGTCTGTCTGTTTGAACGCAAATACGAACTGAAAGTATTAAAATAGACCTGCGTAAATTGGGATGACATAATATATTACTACTAGGTATATAATGTTCTGTTACACCCGAACTTAGACTGCCTTACTTGTTTGTTTTATTTCTATCACCGATTTTTCTGGGAAAGGAATAGGAACTGCTTGCCTTGATTTCCTAAAATCTTCTGGAGAGGATGGCACGTATTTCTTCAGGCAAGAATATGACGGCTCGAGAGCGGTTAGCGAAGAGTTCCAAGGGGCTCAAGCTGTTCTCAGAAAAACTTATCCACTCGGGCTCTACTTCCATTGTGCTGCTCATAGCTTCAATTTGGCGGTAAGCTCTGCGTGCAATATAACGGGAATCAAAAATTTTCTGGGAGTTCTAGAGAATATCTATGCCTTCTTAATTTATCCGAAACGCCAAAATGCCCTCCAGGATGCGATAAATGAGTCGAGTACTTCAAGGAGAAAATCAAGATCAGGGAGAGGCTATCAAATTGGCTGAAACAAACAACTTTTGATGCAAAGAAGAGAAAACGCTAAGGGGGATTTCAGACAAATTTTCAAAACCGTGAGCGAAATTAGCGAGCAATACGAAATTGAATTGCGAAAGCCAACGATTGCGTCGAAACATACCCGAAAAACAAACTGATTCAGTTGAAGATTATTTCCCTATAACAATCTACATACCGTACATTGATTCGTTTCTGACACAATTGCAAGATCGATTCTTAAATCACCGCAATATTTTATCAAATTTCGCTTGCCTCTTTCCCAACAAAATGAAAATTTTCGAAAAAGAGTCCTGCGCTCAACTATTCCAAACATACTGTTCAATTTTGCACGACGATTCCCGTGACATCTGGGTGAACGAAGTACAACTTTGGCTGAAGGTCATTGCCGGAAAGGAAATTAAAAACTCACTTGAAGGACTCGATATTTGTAATGAAGATGCGTTTCCAAATGTTAACCAAATGCTTCGAGTAATGGCAGTTTTGCCTGTGACAACAGCGACGAATGAACGATCGTTCTCAACTTTGCGACGACTACAACCGTATTTGAGATCAACAATGTCTGAAGATCGTCTGAACGGCTTAGCCTCACTCAATGTACATCGCGATGTCAAAATCGATTCGCAAATAATTTTAAAAGAGTTTTTTTCAGTATCTCGAAGAGTTGATTTATTAAATAACTAGAGGGACCGGCAGACTTTGTTTTGCCCAGATATTTACCTGAATGGATCTAGAGATTTTGGCTTTTCCTATCTCTATCATTATTTCTATCACTATCCCTATCCCCATTCCCGTTCCTATCCCTATCTCTATAGATGTAACCATTTCACACACACAAAATTCCACTTCACCATCGATCGATCCATTATTGAGCATTTCTAACAAAAAAAAAAAAAATTATAAAAATTCGCACCATACAAAATGTATGGGAAAATAAAATTTTTTTATTATTCGTTTTCGCGACCTTTTTGTTTTCTAATTCCTTCTTCTTGCTGGCTTGAGGTCTGTGCTTTTTCAAAATGACAATACTCGTATACGCATTTTAACATCAGATAAAGGAAATAAAACTGTTGCAATGGAAATAAAGGAATATAATGACAAAATGAAAGATATATTAAATGATTTGACAATGTATAGAATTCAACGACAAGATCCAAGCAAATTGCAAAGTAAAAATAATATTTTTGTCGATAAGCTCTTCAAAATGGATGTGATCTCGAAGACTGAGAGGAATAAGTTCATTACAACCACGGCATTACCCCCACGGATTTATGGACTTCCGAAGGTCCACAAAAAAAGACACACCACTTAGACCAATTTGCTCAGCCATAGGATCACCGGCACATAATCTATGTAAATACATTGCGGATATTTTAAAAAATGTTACAGCCAGCTCGACTTATAATATTAAAAATACAATAGAGTTTAAACATAGGATAAATAATACTTACATTTGTGACGACGAAAAATTAATATCTTTTGACGTAACTTCCCTATTTCCGAGTATACCAACACAACTAGCACTTGACATTATAAAGAAAAAATGGACGACAATAGAAGAGCACACCAAAATACCAAAGCAAATTTTTATAGAAATCTTAAGGTTTTGTATCGAAGAAAACAGATATTTTAAGTTTAATGATGAGATATATACGCAGCTGAAAGGGCTACCGATGGGATCACCTACATCACCAGTGATAGCAGATATTGTCATGGAGAACCTGTTATAGAACACCATTAAAAAGTTAATACGAACACCAAGATTATTTACAAAATAAGTCGATGATCTATTCGCGATTATAAATGAAAGCGAGGTACAAAACACACTTGACGCCCTAAATTCTTTTGACAAAAACATAAAATTTACAACAGAACTAGAGGACGACGGAAAATTACCATATCTTGACTCAATTATTGTTCGACGAGGAAATCAATTAAAGTTAAAGTGGTATAAGAAACCTACATCTACAGGACGAATCATCAACTTTTACTCAAAACACCTTAAGACGATGATAATTAATCCAGCAATGGGCTGTATAAGAAGAATGCTAACAATAACAGATGACACTTACCACGCCGAAGTCAAAGAAGAAATAAAAGAACTATTAAAAAGTAATAATAATTTTATAAAAACACAAATTAAAAAATATTCAAAAGGAACTAACCAAAATACGTCAATAAAGCCGAAACAAAAAATATTTAATTCAGTAACTTACGTACCCAAACTGTCAGAACGCCTAACGAAATCAGATTGTTACAATAGGGAAGAAGTGAAAATAGCGCACAAACCAATTAATACATTCAAAAATTTATTTAACAACACTAAATCTAAAATACTGGACACGGAAAAAAGCAATGTTATCTATAAAATCCCTTGCAGTGGAAACGAAAACGAATCATGTAATAACATATACATATATCGGAACAACAAAAGCCAAATTAAAATCTCGACTCGCGCAACATAAATCAAATTTTAAATATTGCCGCGAAACAAATAATCAAAAAACAGCACTTATGAACCACTGTACAACTAAAAACCACTCACCGAACTTTGACGAAACAACGATATTACAACAAGAACAACATTACAGCAAGAGATTCACATTGGAAATGCTTCATATAATTAACACACCCGCCAGCATAAGAATGAATTACAAAACGGACACTGGTAACTGCGCTCACTTATATAGGCATTTGTTGACAAACAGACGGACAGTAAACAACTCCACGTTAAACAGGACAGACGTGTAATAATGTATGTTTTTAATTTTTCTACCAATTTGTTTTTATGTAAATTGTGATTATATTTTTATGTTTTATTGTTACATACTCGTATAGTTGACCCTGAAGACGATTAACGTAGGTAGTCGAAATATATTGGTAAAAGCAATAGTTTTGGTTTCAATTTTTAAAAAAGCACAGACCTCAAGCCAGCAAGAAGAAGAAATTAATAATTTTTTATCAGGAAATTTTCGGAAGTTTCATTGGGTACTCTCCTATTCTGGTCAGAGAACAATCTAAATTAGTGTCAATCATCCAAATCGGTGCAGACGTTGAGTTATGAGCGTTGGAACTAACGTCACTTCCTTTTATATATATAGATTGTAAATAAATATGACTTTTTACAATAAAATTTCCGTACTCCGAAAATAAATTTCTTATATTTTTTCATTGATTACGTAACTTGAGTTTAAACCCCATCCTCGGATATTTTCTGCGCGCTGGCCTCTTTCAAGTATTTATTTTTTGTAAAACTTATTGTAAATTTATCTACCCGCAGACAAGCTCATCTCTTCGCGGGTTAACTATAAGTATTAGGGCGGGTCGATTTAAAAATTGCTCATTGCTCAAAATAAGAAACTTTGCCGAAGGCACCATACCTCTAAAACGAATTCTGCTGTCCCCCAATTTGGGTCGAACTTTTGGGTAGGGTCAAAGTGGGATTTTTCAAAATTTGACCCATTTAGAGTGCTCTAATCGAGTCCAAATGTACGACCGACCCCCACTAACTTTGGAAGCCCGACCCACCGATGCCAGTGGCACACCCCCTGGAACCCCCTGGGGGTTCACCATACAAACATTTCAAAAAATCGCCGGTTTTGCACTTTACATGAAAAAATCAGCGAAATGCCTATGTTTTTTCTTTATTTTTATTTATTTATTTATAATAATATTTATTATTTATTTATAATAATATCCATTTTTTCTCTTAAGAAATTTATTTAGTCAGAACATATGTAAATGAAAAAATTAATTTAAGTGAGTTATAGAAAAGAAACTAAAAAAAAGTATTGTTTGAAGTCTTTTTTACTTTCAAGTCTGGGCAATTTCGCACGGCTCTCTAATGTCGTCGCCATTACAGCCTCTACATTTTCCGGTATAACCCGTTTGGAAACGCTAGCTAGCAATTAAACATGTCGTTCCGTTCCTTGTATGTGTGATGAAATTTTTGGATCATTAAACGGTGGATCATCTTGATTTAAATATTCTTTCAATGTACCGTACGGAATGCTTCGCGTGAATGGTGGTTCAAATACGATATTTATATCATTCAAATTGATCATTTCCGTATAACTTGTGCAATTAAAGTTTATATCTGGTTTTTTATAAACTCTAAATTCCATTGGCTCGTCAACATCGGTTCGAAAGCGTAGAATTTTCTTGATGGCACAGTCGCGCTTTTCTTTCCTATCATCAAACAACATTGATAACAAGATATTTTCCAAATTCGCATAATATGAATTATCTTTAACCCATTCCTGCCTGCCCATAGATCCCGCCGAACGATTTTTTTTGAAAATTTATAGAGGAGGTCATATCGATCATAGACGTTGCTGTACGAAATTTCAGGTTTGTAACTTTAGGCGTACCTGAGATATGCAATGGGTATTTAAATACCCAACAGGCTAATACGGGTTCTGGGTACATGTGAAGTTTGTTAAATATGGCAACCTTTATATGATCAAAAGGGATAGTTGAAATCAGCTGTTTTGCAAAGTATTGAGGAAAACAAGTGAAATTACAAAAAAGCGCGGGTTTTCATAAATTATAGTTCGTATCAATAAGTTTTGATAATGTTCAGAAAAAGAAAATTTTTGACTTGTGAGCAACTGCAAGCAGAAGTGGATAGTTGGAGCGACGAGGAAGATAGTGGCCAATATGCAGATAAAATAAATGTAATTATTACGCCACCAGATGATGTTGATGCCGTCAGTGATAACGAAGAATTGGATGAAAATATCCAAATTGTGAATGATGACAATGAGTTTCCTAGTGAAGTAGCAGGAAACTTCGAAGTGGAATACATCTTCAACAGTGACAATCCTATTTTGGATAAAAATCCCCAATTAGACGAAGATATCAGTTTGCAGCCTTCTTCTTCTAAAAAAGCTCGCAATAATCTCGGGAACGGCGATAGTGCTGAATGGCCCAAATCAAAGTGGAGCCGCCGCCAAAATTACAAGTTTGATAACCAACCGTTCGACAACAGTGCAAATGCAGCTAAGGCGTTATATGAAAAGATTGGTGGGTGTTATCATGAAATTATTTATAACATTAACTTATTCATATTAAAATCTTGAAGGATCACTTTCTGCGCTCCAGCTGTGGGAGTGTTTTATGGACAATGAGGTACTTCAGCTTATTGTAGACAATACAAATGAGTATGCTGCACAGAACAATATACCTGGATTTCTGACTACAATTCAAGAGATTCGAACATTCATTGGTATTCTTTATCTTACTGGCTATCACACATTGCCGACTATACACGCATATTGGTCTAATAGCGAATCTTTGGGCTGCCAGCTAGTGAAAAGATCTATAAGTCGGGACAGATTCAAACGGATTAAACAAAATTTGCACGTTTGTGACAATAATGCACTCGACCAAAATGACAAATTCGCAAAAATATCGCCGTTAAATGAGTTGATTAATCAGAAGTTTATACAGTTCGGAATATTTTCGCACAATCTTGCTATTGACGAGCAAATGATTCCTTATTACGGGCGGCATTCGTGCAAGATGTTTATTAAGAGTAAGCCCATCCGATTTGGGTATAAGTATTGGTGTTTGGCTTCTTCAGAAGGGTACTGCTACCAATTCATGCCATACGCGGGTGCATCTTCTAACTCCGATTCTAACTTTGGTCTTGGAGAAAATGTTGTTTTGAAATTACTGTCCCAACTAGAAACTCCAAAAAATCACAATATAACATTCGATAACTTCTTTACCAGTCATAAGCTTATGTGCCGATTAAATTCTCTTGGTTATTTCGCGACTGACACTGTTAGTGACAACCGCATAAATCATGCTCCTTTATTGGCCATTAAGGATATGAAGAAGAAACCGCGTGGATCATCCGATTTTGTATTTGACCAAAATAATAAGGTATTACTGGTCCGCTGGAATGATAATTCGGTAAGAACTCAATTTAAAACCCAATAGATACAGGACACCTTTTGATTTTCTTCAATATTTGACAGGTTGTAACTTTGATGAGTAACTTTTTGACACATACCCCAATGAGTCATGCTAAGAGATATGATCGAAAAAATCGGAAAATGACGGTTATTGATCAGCCGTTAATGATACGTGAATATAATCAACACATGGGTGGCGTTGGCGGCCGCCGTGGTGTGAAGGTATTGTTGCCGGCCTACCACACCGAAGGTCCATGGTTCGAGCCCTGGTACAGGTAACATCAAAAGTGATTTGAAAAAAGTTTTTCAAAACGGGGTCGCCCCTCGGCAGTGGTTTGGCAAACTCTCCGAGTGTATTTCTGCCATGACAGGCTTCTCAGCAAAAATTCGTCTCCTTTGTAGATGCCGTTCGGAGTCGGCAAAAAACTGTAGGTCCCACCAATTTGTAGGGAAAATTCAAATCGGCACACCACAAATTGGAAGAGAAGCTTGGCGCAAAAATCTCTTAGGAGGTTTATGATGATATACCTGCTGTATATCGCGCCATAGAGAGAGAGAGAGGGTGGCGTTGATTTATTCGACAACGCCATGAACAACTACCGAATTAAAGTACGTGGAAAGAAATGGTATTGGCCATTGCTTGTAAATGCATTCGACGCAGCTATGGTGAATGCGTGGAAACTTCAGGTTTTCTGTGCAAAATATGAAAACTCTAAACCTATGAGTCAATTTGACTTCCGCGTGGAAGTTGCAGAAGCATTGATAACACAACCTGTTGCACGGCGAGCTGGTGGCGGACGTAGTACCAATGCCAACAACATCGTCATGCGTACAGATGGCTTCGACCATATAATAGAAAAATTGGACAAGCGTGCTCGCTGCAAGCAATATGGGGGCAAAACTCAATTTGGTTGCAAAAAATGTGATGTATTGATTCACCCAAAAAAATGTTTCCTTGACTTTCATAATGGGGTCGCACCAAATAAAGAGAAAATAAAAAAAGCTAAGTAATATTGAAAGCAGAATATTGTGATAAATTAAAGTGTAAATTACCAATAAAAGTTAAAAAAGATCGTTTACGTACTAAAATTGTTTTTCATTTCACCAATATTTTTTGGCAGACATCACACTCTTGCGACTGTTGGGTATTTAAATACCCATGTAAGGATATTTGGCTCCTGGGCTTCAGGGGGTTAAGGGGGAATTTTTTTTTTTTTTTTTTTTTTTGTTTTTTTTAAACAGAAGATGATGAAAATGAACTGCCCAAAATGTAATTTGTAAGTTTTCTATATTTGCTAGCTTACAGCAAATTATTATAAGTCCATTTTTTCCTTTTTGAAAATTCTTCAACTTTGACCTTGAGACTCGACTCCTTTCAATCGGAATTTTGTCTTATTTTAAACAGGGTAATATAATCTTATATTTTCTCCAAGTTCTGAGGAAAACTTATATAAATATCTCATATGACTTCGGAGATACCCCCTTTCTCGGTAAGCATGTTTTTTGGGTATTTAAATACCCATCCGGCAGTAATGGGTTAATTACTTGATTGACAATTTTGCGTAAACGAGGTTGTAGAAATCGTGACCAACCAATGAACTTGAAAAATAATACACTGCCGTACACGACAGAGCTGTAATACTTGATATTGAAGTACATTGGCACATAACATTTAATTATAAATTCAACTAGAATTCTTAAATTTGCATCTGGATTTTCCGTTGTCACATATAATCGCAATAATCTAGCGTCCTTGGTGAGCCACCGAGAATGTACAATTTTCCCTGGTTTGATGTTAGCCAGATCCACCGGAACCACGCCGCTAGAAATAGCATGGGCCATGTCGTATAAGTACTTCGAATCGGTGGAGAATTCAATTTTCTGGAAGCCCTCCACCACCTGAAAATATATAACAATAAAATAATTAAAAATGGTTGACAATTATAATAAATGAGTGATAGCAATAACTTACCGGAAGAGTTTCACAAGTTTCGATTTGACGGCTCAGTTTTCCGGTTGCCGATCTTGGTCCAGTGCTGGTTGATTTATCCAAAGCTTCAAACAAATCCCGAAACGGAAGTTCGTTGAAGTGTAGAAGGCAAACGAACCAATGCAATGGTCTTTTTAACAGCAATTCGAATCGTAACCAATCAATTCAGAATTGGGTTCTCTCAAAATAACAAGATGAGGTTCTTTTACCATCCTAGTATGATACTTCTCTTCAATTTTATCTATCGTTAAAGTATCATCTTTTCTGCCATCGGATGAAAACGCTAACAAATTGGTATCATCTAACCTTTGCGAAGCACTTCTTGTCTACATTTCTCTTTTTCTCTGCGAACTTTCGATTTATCCATGATGAGAGGTTTCCCATGCTTATCTTTAATTTTAAAATCTTGCAAAAGAGCGGTTCCCAATACTGATGCTACTCTGCCAGGCACACCAAATCTGTCACATACCAAGGCAAAGTTAAAACAATCGTATCTCTCTGTATATTGTGAACTTGTGCTTCTATCCATATCTTCTTGAACCGGTGGCGGTGCGTATGTTGAATCATCGGGATCTTGGTATGTTGGCATTGATGACATAGACGTTGCTCCGTGCTCTTCATAAATGCATCCATTGTTAGTCTTCTCTGATTATGTTGATCGTGCATGAACTCTTTGAGGCGTTCGGGAACCCAGCCGCATGCACATGGAGCTGCCTTCAAATCGCATTTACATGTTCCAATGTAAAAAATTGTTTCCAGAGATTTTACATACTCTGTAAATTGTTGGGTGTTGTTTCTTCTCTTGATTTGCTCTTGATACTTGTCAAGAAATTTATTCAATTTATTAAATACACTTTTTTTCAGCATTATTTCCATACCATGTTTTCCCAAATTCCAATCAACTTATCTTGTACTTGAATAGTGAATGATTTATGGGAACACTTTTTTGTTCTGTTTTAGCACATTCGCTTAAGTAAAAATAATATCTCAAGATATCCAGATGGGTTGGTAAATTAAGATCAGTTAAATCAGTAGACACACCAAAAACAGTAACATCATGCTTGGGTATATGACTCATTTGGTTTTCGATAGTTGTTGATGTAGTTGCTTCATCTTGCGGTGTAGAGGATGGTGGATTCAATATAAACTTTTTGATTTGGAATGGTCACTTCACTTATTATTTTTTTTGAAATATTTTTTTATCTGAAATTAGCACTTCACACTTTGAGTTCTTCACAACGACTTAATGTATTCACAAAAACTGTTGCGTTATATATGGTCTACGAGACGAGGTAATAAGAATGAAATGGTAATTTCAATTCTACCTGCTGTGTCTTGTGGTGGCTTAAAAAAAAACAACACAAGCAATTTTACGATCTGCAATTGTGTCCCAAGGATACCTTCATTTTTTAAAACGGTTGAATAAAACACCCACACAACTATGTTTACGACATGCAAATGCATCACAGTGATGCCTTGGTTTTAAAAGGGTTGTAAAAACGCTCATTTCTAATCATTTTTTTAAATTTATTTTCTATTACTAAGTTAAATTCATTTTTTCATTTACATATGTTCTGACTAAATAAATTTCTAAAGAGAAAAATAAACTCCAAAAAGAAAAAACATAGGCATTTCGCTGATTTTTTCATGTACAGTGCAAAACCGGCGATTTTTTGAAATGTTTGCATGGTGAACCCCCAGGGGGGTTCCAGGGGGTGTGCCACTGGCATCGGTGGGTCGGGCCTCCAAAGTTAGTGGGGGTCGGTCATACATTTGGACTCGATTGGAGCACTCTAAATGGGTCAAAGTGGGATTTTTCAAAATTTGCCCCTACCCAAAAGTTCGACCCAAATTGGGGGACATCAGAATTCGTTTTATAGGTATGGTTTCTTCGGCAAAGTTTCTTATTTTGATCCCTAGAATATGAATATTATAAAGCCGAAAGTTGTCACTTCGCTGGACAGGGGCGACACTATATGGCGCGTAAGTGTTATACACTATGTTGGCACCTGTCCAGAGAAGAGACAACCGATGACCGACAGGAACGGCATGACCGTGAAACGTTCGGGTTCCACGGACATGTCGTTGCTGGCGGCCATCAATTAATCATTGGCCATCAAAAAGAAAACACTGTTTCTAAAACTGAGTGGATAAATAAAAAAAAGTTTTATTCATTACATAATACACTTATAAGGATAAACTTTAGTGTGTACATTAGACCTGGCGCAGCTTATATGAGATTTTTTTTTTTTTGGAAAGTTGAGTACGGGGATTGGTCAAATATGCGATTCGATGTAATAATTCATGTGGTAAATTTTTAACTCAATCAGAGTGTGCCAACCTGTGCCATAATGAGGTCAAAGTTCAAAATATAGAAAAACACTTGGTTTTTTTACTGTTATCTGTTTATTTATTATATATAGAATGTAATGACCTCATTTTTCCTCAATATTTTGCACAGTAATTTTTTCTATACGTCCAATAATGATAAGAAAATTTATAAATATTAGAAAAGAGTAAATTAGTAAAAATTCCATTGAACTAAGGCGGGCCACTGACTACACAAATTATCTGCACAAGACTTTTATTGGAATTGAGTGGAATTGCGTTCACTGAGTTCACAACAACAAATTACTCGAATTTGCGCAGATAATGTAGTCAGTGGCCCGCCTAACGGTAAATTCATACATTACGGTTCACATACGCCAATGTTGATAATTAGACAGACTGAGACGTGCAAATAGAGCTTTTAATATTTTGTCATTGAGAAATTGACTGTGGTTAAGAAAGGGTCTTTATTAAAATAAATTAAAAATAGTAAAAGTTATACTGCAATATCGTGATGGCTGTAAATAATTTTGTTACACTTAGATCTGCTGACACAAACGTATATTTGATAGGAAAATGTGAATAATTTCTCTAAAGACATTATTTCGTTAGCAACCTCAAAACTAAGTAACTCGAGTTTTTTATGTTTAATATGCGCAAAAATATGTAAATTTGTAGTTTTTCTATTTTTATCGTACGTAATTTCAGATCTGATACGCGGTATTTTATTTGAAAAATTAAATGAAAATTTATCGTAAACTTGTAAAATTTGTTGTTTGTCTTTAGTTTTGTCGTTTTTATTAAGTAATTTTTTGTTGTTTGTCTGATTTGCCATCGCCCTTGTTTGTACTGCTAAAATTTGTTTGTTAGAATCTCGAATTTCATCGATTTGATTTACCTTTAATATATACAATAGTGAAGTTATATTCCGCTAGTTCAAGCCTAATTCTCGAAAGTTTTGAAGAGGGGTCTTTCATATTGAACAGGTATACTAGCGGTCTATGGTCGGATTTTACAATAAAGTTAGTACCATAAACGTATGGTCGAAATTGCTTTATTGCGAAGTAAATGGCTAAAAGCTCCAATTCTATGATTGGTTTTTTCTGTTCGGCATTATTAAATGCTTTAGAAGCGAAACAAATTGTTAAATCACTACCTTGATGATCCTGACTTAAAATAGCACCGCATCCAGTTATTGAAGCGTCTACTGTAATAATAAATTGTTTAGTAAAATCGGGGTATTGTAGCAATTTAGGTGAAAGCAAAGCTGCTTTCAATGATAGAAATGATCTTTCGCACTCCACGTCCCAAACAAATTCAACTCTTTTCCGACTTAAACGATTTAAAGGCGCTGCCAGTGACGCAAAATTAGGTATAAAACGCCTGTAATAGTTAGCAAATGCGACGAAAAGTCGAACCGCATCTTTATCCGTTGGTTTTGTATACTTTTTAATAGCGTTAATTTTTGAGTCATCTGGCAACAGACCCTTTGCTGTACATTTGTGACCTAGAAAAGTTACTTCTGGTCGTAAAAAATTGCATTTGTTAGGATTTAGTTTGAGATTGAAAGACCTACAAGTATCGAAAACTTTTGAAAGATTTTTAATATGGTGTGCTTCACTACAACCAATGACGATAATATCGTCGACATATAAAAATGCAACATTGGGTGGTATACCCGAAAAAGCTATAGTCATCATTCGCGAGAATGAATTTGGTGCTACATTTAATCCGAATGGAAGAACTTTCCATCTAAATGCACCACGGTCAGTGCTGAAAGAAGTAATATCGCGTGAGTCAGGATGCAAGGGAATTTGATGAAATCCATAAAAAAGATCCAATGTCGAAAAATACTTAGCTCGACCAAGATTGTCTAAAATATCGTCAACTCTAGCAAGAGGAAATTTATCAGCAATGAGTTTTTTGATAACTCCGCGAAAATCTACGCACATACGATAAGCTTTTTGACCATTAGTATCTTTTTTTGGGACCACAATCAAAGGACTATTGTAATTGGAATAGCTAGGCTCAATCAAATCATTGTCTAACAATTTATTTACTTGGCGATTTATTTCCTCACTTTGGGAATATGGCAATCGATAGTTTTTAACATATACCGGGTCGTTGTCTGTCCCTCTTAGTGTTTGGTTGTAAAAATTGTTTAAAGTCATTTTGTCCGTGTCGAGAGCGAAAATGTCGGCATAATTTATGCAAAGGTTGATTAGTTTACTATGAGCATGTTGAGGTATTTGGTTTTTTAAAATTGAAGTTAGTTTTTCGTACGTTTGTTTTCCGTTTCTGTCTTGTTAATTGAATAAACGTTGTAATTTGAAAGTTTTTCTGTCCGAATACTATTTCTTTTAACACACTTTACATCATCCGTTTTATTTATAACTTTAATTATTGGGTTTTTGGAATTAACAATGCATCTCGCTGTGAAAACACTTTTTTCAATTTCCTGCGAATCCACGAAAAGTGGATCGGGTGTTTTTCCTAAATCAAAAAGTCTAAATATTTCACATCTGGGCGGTATTACACAACTGTCGCTTTCTGTTCCGTGTAGGATTGGTACCGCGACTTTTTCATCACCTACCCGAAAGGAAATATTATTGTTCTCATAACAATGACGCATTTATTAATTTTCAAAAAATCTTTACCCAGTATACCATCGGATGGGATATTAAAGTCTTCATTTACTATGTGCAAAGTATGTTTAATCGAAAAGTTGGAAAAATTTAAATTTACGATAATTTTACCTAAAGTTGAAACAGTACTAGAAGTGACACCGGTAATGTTAATAATATCGTTTGTATTAAATGTAATATTTCTGTCTAAACTTGAGATTTTTACTAAAGAAATGTCGGCTTGTGTGTCTACTAAGAAAGAACAAAATTTTTGTGACTCGTTAATTTGCAATTCAATAAAATCTGAGTAATTTAAATTTAAACAATAAATGGCTTTTGGCGAAGTAAAATCGCTTAATCGCTGTATTCGTCCTCCCCCAGTGTTCGCTCCTGAGGGGCGTTCGCGTTTAAAGCGCGGACATTAGCGTTTCTACCTCTACCATTTGATGATCGTGAATTGTTACCGCTATTGTTACTATTACTGTTACCGGAATTTGAACGTGAATTATTATTATTATTATTTCGATTTTGATACCTATTTCCATTAGCAAGTCGATTTCGTTGACTATTATTACCGTTAGGGTTGTTGTTGTATGAAAATAATCGATTATTTCTATAGTTGTTAAAGTTTCGATTTGGGTAAAAGCCACGATAGCTACCACGCGAATTTCTGAATGTATTATTACCGCGTGAACGAAAAGCTAAAACCTGACGCTCTTTCACTTCGTTATTTTGTTCAACAATCAATTTAGCTACCACGTCTTTAGGATCAGCAAAAGCTGTTGAAGCCAAAATAGTTTTAACCAAATCGGATCTAGCATTTAAGCGACACACGTTAACCGTTTGTTCAACTGCCATTTCATGAGCTTTTCCTTGAGTAATCCCTTCAATAATAAGAGACCGCTCAAGTGAATCAGCTAATTCTTCAACTTTTTTGGCAAAATCTGTATAATTGTTACTGTTAACGTGTAACGCGGCTATTTTTCCTGCTACAACTTTCGAGTTGTCTGGCTTGATCCTATTACGCAAAGCTATTTTAATTTCGTTAACTGAATTTACTTGCGTCGGTATAGCTTCTCGGGCTTTTCCCTCTAACTTTGATTTTATGAATGCTATGAACGTACTAGTTAAGCCTTCATCTACTAATTCTTCAATCAAATTAATTTTGTCAATAAACGATTCGAGAGCTAACGGATCTCCATTATAATTTTCCCTTATTGTCGAAGCACAAAGGCTTATTTAAGATCTTTTTTCTTCAATAGTAGGCATTTTAATAGAAATTTCCGTACAAATCGAAATATTTGGTGAACTATTTGAAACTATTGGTTCTTCTATTAAAGTTAACGACTCTTCTAGAGTTGAGGAATCTTTTATGTTTGGCAGAGAGGTGCTTTTTGAAATAGGAACGAGTGATGAAGTTTGTGATTTTGCATCTGAGTATTCCTCCTCAGAACCAGATTCAATTGAGTCTGTTTTGCAAATAAGCTTAATTGGCTCTAATGGAATTTTAATATGAAAATCTAATTTATCGAAACACCTTTCTAAAATATCTCTACAACGTTCTAATTTTACTTGTGTTTTTGAGGACTCATGTAGTTTTGTATGACCTTTGACGTGTATTAAAATGTGATTATAAGAAGCTACTAGCAATTTCTTATATTCATTAAGTTTATCTTTATTCGACGAAAGCTGTCGGTTTTGCAAAACTCTTTTAGTAACTTTTATAAACTCTGAATATCTATTTGAAAATTCTTCTTCTAAATCAGTCATACTACGATAAATCAAGAAAAACAAAGCAAAATCTCAATTCTATTAACTTAATATTCACCAAAGTCCGAAAACGTGAAACATTTTTTTAAAAATCTAAAGAAATACAAAAAAAACCGAATCTGCTGAAATTACGTCATCCGCTGAAAATTATCATGCATAGAACTTGGGATTTGGCATGCAAAAGGATTTTAGGCATTCATGCAATTTCAAACAAAAAATTTTTCTAAGTGTATTTTGTATTTGTTTAATTTTTAGGCTATTGTACAAAAATTATTTAAATACAAAGTTAAATTTACAAAGCAAGAAACCGGCAAAATTTTAATTTAATTTAACATGTTGTAAGGAAAGCAAAATTTTAATTACTAAACAAAGTTAATTGGCAAAAGTCTATGGCAAGGGTTTTGTGTAGGGTATACACGAAGTGGACGCACCACTTTAATCAAAATTGTAATATGGTTGTTGTACGGGACCACCGTTTTGGGTACAAGCGGACGCACCGCTGTAAAAAAAATTGTAATATGGTTGTTCACGGAACCACCGTTTGTTCAAAAAAAAATCTAATGTGAATGTGTACATATGTCTGTATAAGAAAAAAAACCCTAAGGGAAAAATACATATACATATGTACTGCTACTTCTGCTATTAAACTGCTACTTCTGTTACCACCGCTGCCGCTGCTACTACCGCTGCTGCCTTTTTTGCTTGCCTGCTGCTGCGCTGTCTCGCTCGCTGCTGGTGGTTGCTGTGCAGTGTGAGTGGCGTGGGTTGAAAAACGTCCGTTAGTTAAGTGGCGCGATATGATGTGCCGTTAGGTACAGCACCCGATGTACCTATTATTTCTGCTTCAATTATTTCGTAGATTAGAATTTGTTGTATTATTTTCAAAATTTTTTAGTTTTATTTCCGTCTTTTTTAGTTTTGTAGATTAATTTTATGTATTATTTCCGTATTCTTTAGACTTGTAGATTAATTTTATGTATTATTTCCGTATTCTTTAGTTTTCTAGAATAGTTTCTTTTTGTATTACAGTAGTACCTCGATTCTTGCACATAATGAAAACAGGGCTCGGTGCAAGAATTGAGGTTGTCGCAAGTAGCGAGTATTTTTTTTGTATGAAATAAAAGGCAATTTTATGAAAGAATTTGGTTGGAAAATAAGTTTATTATTTTTAATTCAATACGCTTAAATATAGGAAGACTCACATATGTACTTTATGTGGAACTAAAAAAATTTGAAATTTTTGTTTGTTTTGTGCAAGCTCGCTTGTTCAGTACTACGCTGCTTCTAAGTCTCTGGAGCGTCATAATATCGTCTAAAGAGGCATTATTTTGATCAGCCCATTCTAAGCAAATATTGTATGCTGATATAGTCTCCTCCTGTGTAACTTTCTTCGTATTTACTACCACGTTGTTTGTTTCTTCACCATCAGTAAGGTCACAATTGATACAGGGATCTTCATTTTGTTCAAAACACTCCAAAATAGGTTCAGCAATCCATTGCTCAATTTCAGAATCGGATATTTGCTGCAATGGTTCTATTTCTTGAAGCAAATTTGAAATTGCTTGAATATTGGATGTATCTTCAACAAGCTGTAAGCGTAACTCTGAAAGAGGGATGACATCTTCACTATCCCATTCGGATGTTACCTCAAACAGTTTTTGAAATGATGACTGAATGGAGGTCACATTAACAGCATTCCAGGCATTAGCTAAAAAGCATATTGCGTGTTTTAAGTTGATGTTTCGCAGAGATTCGTCTATTGTTTTTCCACGGCGAACGATGTCACTTAAAAGGCTTGTTTTGTAGTTCAATTTCGTAAGTCGTATAACATTCTGGTCCATGGGCTGTATAAGTGCACTACAGTCTGGAGGAAGACACATTACAGATATTTGACCATCACTACTCATTAACTCGCCGTCTTTGGGATGGCATGGAGCATTATCAATAAGCAATAGAGTCTTTTCTGGAAGATTTTCGGCACGAAGGAACCCTTTTACCTGCAATTTTAGGAATTTTAAATTAATAAACGAAATTTTTTACAAACAAAGATGATCAGATGTACCTCTGGAACAAATGTTTTGTGAAACCATTCCTCAAACAAAGCCAAGGTCATCCAAGCACTTTTATTTCCTTTGTAGACAACTGGAATATCCGTAAAATTGTTAAGTGATCGTGGGTTTAATGATTTCCCAATAACCATTAGTTTTACTCTGTGATTTCCAGATGCGTTCGTGCAAGCCAGAAAAGTTATTCTTTCCTTACTGATTTTATGTCCTGGAGCGGAAGTTTCTTTTGACCGCACAAGAGTTCTATCAGGCAAAAGCTTCCAAAAGAGACCAGATTCATCGGCATTGTATATCTGGTCCTTGGTCAAACCTAAATCAGCAATTTTTTTGTTCAGTTTTTGTAAAAATGGATTAACTGAATGAGTCTTATTCGAAAGTTTTTCTCCACATATTTTGAGTCTTCGTATTCCATATCTTTTTTTAAAGTTTGTAATCCAACCATTGCTAGCATGGAAGTCCCCTGATTTTTCCTGAATTTTGGTATGGAGAAACTTGGCCTTTTGTTTAAGCATATCAGAAGTGATTGGTAAATTCTTGGCTCGTTGATTTGCAAACCATTTCATTAATGCTCTTTCCATTTTAGGAAGTTCTGCAGGTTTAAACGTTTTCCTCTTCCCAGGACCAGATTCAGCATGCGCCAGGAACTTCCTTATGGTGTTCTTCTTATTCTTAATGCGGTTTATTGTTGACCTGTGCACGTGAAAACTTTTGGCTAAGGCATGGATAGAAAATCCTTCACTTAGCTTCCTTAAAATTTCAGCTTTTTGCTTTATTGTAAGCAACGTAAATTTTTTCACTGCCATTGTGAGACCGCACTCAATGAAACGTCCGTTAAAACTGATTCACATGTTCCAAAATACACGTGCGTAAGAGAATTAGCCAATCACAGCAATTAATTTCCGAAATAAATCGGGACTTCCCCGAATTTTATTGAATCTAAGGAACCGTTACCAAAAGCAACAAGGCAATCTCGCAAGTATCGAGTTCAAATTTTTTGGATGTCGCAAGTACTGAGTACGTAATGGAAAAATTTTTTATGTTGCAAGAATCGAGGTGTGCAAGTACCGAGTATGTGCAAGAATCGAGGTACTACTGTATTTAAAAAAAATTTTTTTTTTTAGTTTCTTTTTGTATTATTTAAAAAAAAATTTTTTTTTTTTTTTTTGATTATCTCTGTTTCTGTTAGTGTTGTAGTTTAGTTTTATGTATTATTTGAAATTTTCCATATTAAGTGATAAATTTTCTTTTTGCCATGTGTGGTCTTGTATTAAATTTTTCTATTACCTCCGTTTGTATTAAGTTTTCTTTATTAAATTTTAGATTTGAATTAATTTTTATTATTTCCGTTTGTTTTAATTGGGTTCTTTATTAAATTTGGCATTTATTTCAAGGGTTTTTATTATCTCTGGTTCTATTACTTGCTTTAGTATTAGATTTTACATTTTTCCTAACTTGTATTATATCCGTTTTTATTAGTTGATAAGTTATTAAATTTTTACATTTTAGGTACTTTTATTATTTCCGTTAACTTTAGGTTTTATTTATTATAATTTGCTTATTCACTGCCACTTAACTTACCCGCGCCACTCCTGCCGATGTCATATGCGTGGAGGCTCCTGGCAGGATCGCCATGTTAATCGAATAAAGAATACAACAACTTTATACTTTTAGTTTTCTTTTAAAACTTTTTTTTATTTATCCACTCAGTTTTAGAAACAGTGTTTTCTTTTTGATGGCCAATGATTAATTGATGGCCGCCAGCAACGACATGTCCGTGGAACCCGAACGTTGCACGGTCATGCCGTTCCTGTCGGTCATCGGTTGTCTCTTCTCTGGACAGGTGCCAACATAGTGTATAACACTTACGCGCCATATAGTGTCGCCCCTGTCCAGCGAAGTGACAACTTTTTGTTATGCAGGGAAGTATTTTGGCTGATCACATAATGCCCTGTGGGAACCATGTGATCAGCCTCCCTTATCATTACACGAACATTAAATATCTAGTAGTGATCTATTATGGCATACCAATTTACGCAGGTCTCTTTTAATACTTTTCAGTTCGTATTATTAAGCCAGCTGATTGTTTTCAATAAAAACATTCTGCTATGAGTTTTGATGCGTAAATTAGTTACAAAAAAAAATAAATGTATGGCGTCATCATAAACCTCCTAAGAGATTTTTGCACCGAGCTTCCCTTCCAATTTGTAGTGTCCCGTTTTGAATTTTTTTCTACAAATTGGCGGGACCTACAGATTTTTGCTGAGAAGCCTTCCATGGCAGAAAAACACTTGGAGAGTTTGTCAAACCACTGCCGAGGGGCGACCCCGTTTTGAAAAACATTTTCAAACCACTTTTGATGTATGGTAGGCCGGTCCCACTACCGCCACACCATGGCGGCCGCCATTAATTTATTTGCATATAAATAGCTCCCTACCAACAACTGTTAACCACATTTTTTCAAAATACCTATAAATGCACATTTTATGTTTGAAAAATTTGCGCTCAAATAGACAGGCGGACAGACAGACAGACGGACGGAGAGACGGGCATGGCTAAATCGACTCAGCTCATCGTCCTTATTACTATACGTACTAGTCCGTCCGTCCGTCTGTTACCACGATAACTTGAGTAAATTTTGAGATATCTTAATGAAATTTGTTATGCAGGTTCCTTGGCACTTATCGCTGAGCGCTATTTGAAATGGGCTAAGTCGGATGATAGCCACGCCCACTTTTTATATATAGAATATTTTCAAAAATACAAAAAAAGTGATTATTCATTACATAATACACTTATAAGGATAAACTTTAGTGTGTACATTAACGTTAAGGCAGAAAATAAATTTCTTAAAAAAAGTGATTATTCATTACTTAATACACTTATAAGGATAAACTTTAGTGTGTACATTAGACCTGGCGCAGCTTATATGAGATTTTTTTTTTTTTTGGAATTTTGAGTACGGGGATTGGTCAAATATGCGATTCGATGTAATAATTCATGTGGTAAATTTTTAACTCAATCAGAGTGTGCCAACCTGTGCCATAATGAGGTCAAAGTTCAAAATATAGAAAAACACTTGGTTTTTTTACTGTTATCTGTTTATTTATTATATATAGAATGTAATGACCTCATTTTTCCTCAATATTTTGCACAGTAATTTTTTCTATATGTCCAATAATGATAAGAAAATTTATAAATATTAGAAAAGAGTAAATTAGTAAAAATTCCATTGAACTAAGGCGGGCCACTGACTACACAAATTATCTGCACAAGACTGTTGTTGGAATTGAGCGGAATTGCGTTCACTGAGTTCACAACAACAAATTACTCGAATTTGCGCAGATAATGTAGTCAGTGGCCCGCCTAACGGTAAATTCATACATTACGGTTCACATACGCCAATGTTGATAATTAGACAGACTGAGACGTGCAAATAGAGCTTTTAATATTTTGTCATTGCGAAATTGACTGTGGTTAAGAAAGGGTCTTTATTAAAATAATTAAAAATAGTAAAAGTTATACTGCAATATCGTGATGGCTGTAAATAATTTTGTTACACTTAGATCTGCTGACACAAACGTATATTTGATAGGAAAATGTGAAAAAAATATACTTGGAAGCAAGTTACCGTCAAAACTACAAGTGCTGAAATGTTTTTTTTACTATGTGCGGTGTGAAAAGAAAACAATTAAGGAAAGTGCTAAATTGGCTTCGAAGGAAATATTGCCTTTTTGGGAAAGAGCACGTATTCCAACGTTCAACAAAAGAACATGTGACGATAAATTGGTGAAATTATATGATGAGTGGAGAACAGTACAGAAATTTTGTACATCTTCGTTTCCTAGTTCTCGTAAAAAGGAAGCAATCGCCCAGTCCATATATAATTACTTAGAAAAAATGAATATGATAAATTCGGTGGAAATGGTATGCTTTGACACGACAGCTACAAACACTGGTAAACGTAACGGTGCTGGAATGTTGCTGGAACAAAAATTGAAACGTAGCTTGTTGTGGTTGCCATGCAGGCATCATATTGCAGAAATCATACTACGAGCTGTATTTGAAATATATTTTGGAAAATCTTGTGGCCCGGAAGTAGCCATATTTGAACGTTTTTCGCGGGAATGGAACACTTTCGATTTAAAAGATCTTTCAATTGGAATCATGGATGAAGAAGTGCGACGTGCTATAAATGCAGAGGAATGTGAAGCCAATAAAGAATTTTGCATCAAAAATATAGCAAAAGACCACATTCGCCATGATTACAAAGAGCTATTGCAACTCATGTTTATTTTCTTAGGTGGCAGCATCCCGAACTTTTCCTTTCGTGCACCTGGCGCGACGTCACATGCCAGGTTTATGTCAAAAGCGATATATGCCTTAAAAATGTTTGCTTTGCAAAAACAATTTAAAATGTCTTCCAGCCATTTGAAAGGATTCCGCAATGTGTGTATTTTCCTGGTGCGTCTTTATATTCCGTATTGGTTTCGAACTACTAATGCAGTCGAAGCACCAAATTTGGATTTCCAGCTGGTAAAAAACATTGCCGGTTATTACGACCCAAAAATATCTCTAGCCTTATTAGATAAAATGAAAAACCACTTATGGTATCTGTCCGAGAAAGCCGTTGGTCTCGCCTTTTTCGATTCTAATGTGGACTTAAATGTGAAAAGAAAGATGGTTGAAGCACTAGCATTAGAAAAAGAGTTTGAAAGCAATGACGACAATGGCGTTTATCTGCATAAAAATGTAAATGCCAGCATTGAAGAAATGAAAGCATTCATAAGTAAAGATTTAAGTTGTTTTGTAACGCAAAGAACTAGAAATATCTTTTCACGATTGGAAATAGACGTAAAATTTTTCAACTTAGATCCCTCAAACTGGTGCGAAAATGCAGAATATTTAAAAGGTGTTCAAATCCTAAAAAACGTCACTGCTGTTAATGATTCTGCTGAGAGGAAAGTAAAACTAATAACAGATTTTAACCGGTCTTTAACTCATAGCGAAGAAGATAAACAATACTTGCTTCATATTGTCGAGAACTACAGGCAAAAGTTCCCTTCATATACTAAAACTTCGCTTTTGTAATATTCTTGAGACATATATTAATGATTGAAATGCAAATTGTGGAAAAATTGCGTCATTTTATTTTTTCTTTAATAAATAAACAGATAACAGTAAAAAAAACCAAGTGTTTTTCTATATTTTGAACTTTGACCTCATTATGGCACAGGTTGGCACACTCTGATTGAGTTAAAAATTTACCACATGAATTATTACATCGAATCGCATGTTTGACCAATCCCCGTACTCAGAATTCCAAAAAAAAAAAATAAGGCCAGGTCTAGTGTACATTAACGTTAAGTTTATCCTTATAAGTGTATTATGTAATGAATAATCACTTTTTTTAAGAAATTTATTTTCTGCCTTAACGTTAATGTACACACTAAAGTTTATCCTTATAAGTGTATTATGTAATGAATAATCACTTTTTTTGTATTTTTGAAAATATTCTATATATAAAAAGTGGGCGTGGCTATCATCCGACTTAGCCCATTTCAAATAGCGCTCGGCGATAAGTGCCAAGGAACCTGCATAACAAATTTCATTAAGATATCTCAAAATTTACTCAAGTTATCGTGGTAACAGACGGACGGACGGACTAGTACGTATAGTAATAAGGACGATGAGCTGAGTCGATTTAGCCATGCCCGTCTCTCCGTCCGTTTGTCTGTCTGTCCGCCTGTCTATTTGAGCGCAAATTTTTCAAACATAAAATGTGCATTTATAGGTATTTTGAAAAAATGTGGTTAACAGTTGTTGGTAGGGAAGCTATTTATATGCAAATAAATTAATGGCGGCCGCCATGGTGTGGCGGTAGTGGGACCGGCCTACCATACATCAAAAGTGGTTTGAAAATGTTTTTCAAAACGGGGTCGCCCCTCGGCAGTGGTTTGACAAACTCTCCAAGTGTTTTTCTGCCATGGAAGGCTTCTCAGCAAAAATCTGTAGGTCCCGCCAATTTGTAGAAAAAAATTCAAAACGGGACACTACAAATTGGAAGGGAAGCTCGGTGCAAAAATCTCTTAGGAGGTTTATGATGACGCCATACATTTATTTTTTTTTGTAACTAATTTACGCATCAAAACTCATAGCAGAATGTTTTTATTGAAAACAATCAGCTGGCTTAATAATACGAACTGAAAAGTATTAAAAGAGACCTGCGTAAATTGGTATGCCATAATAGATCACTACTAGATATTTAATGTTCGGTTTCATCCGAACTTAGACTTCCTTACTGGTTTTTAATTAATTTAACCCTCAAAACTCAAAACAGAAGTGTTTTTATTGAAAACAATCAGATGGCTTTATAATACGAACCGAAAAGTATTAGAATAGACCTGCGTAAATTGGTATGCCATAATAGATCACTACTAGGTATTTAATGTTCGGTTCCACCCGAGCTTAGACTTCCTTACTTGTTGTTGAAATGTTTATCAAGAAATTATTAAACTTCGTACTAAATTTAGTGAAGAATAATAAGAAAAGTACTTATATTCTTACTAAATTTATATTATTATTATTACTAAATATTACTATTATTTTTATTATTCTTCACTTTAAGTTGCAAGAGCATTATACTTACTAGGCCGGGTCGATTTGTGGGGAGGCAAAAAAATCGCCCATTGCTTTGTGAAAATCATATTCTAGGGATCAAAATAAGAAACTTTGCCGAAGAAACCATACCTCTAAAACGAATTCTGATGTCCCCCAATTTGGGTCGAACTTTTGGGTAGGAGAAAATTTTGAAAAACCCCACTTTGACCCATTTAGAGTGCTCCAATCGAGTCCAAATGTATGACCGACCCCCACTAACTTTGGAGGCCCGACCTACCGATGCCAGTGGCACACCCCCTGGAACCCCCCTGGGGGTTCACCATGCAAACATTTAAAAAAATCGCCGGTTTTGCACTTTACATGAAAAAATCAGCGAAATGCCTATGTTTTTTCTTTATTTTTATTTATTTATTTATAATAATATTTATTATTTATTTATAATAATATCTATTTTTTCTCTTAAGAAATTTATTTAGTCAGAACATACAGGGTGGCTGATGAATTTTGCTACATTAAGAAACTCAAATAATTTTTTTTTCAGTGTATGGAATTCATTTTTCTTTTATTCATGTTAAAGCTCATTAAATTTTATTAAATATAGCTTAATTAGTTTTAAAAATAATGGAATTTAAATGCCCCCCCCTGCTCGTCGATGCATGTGCGGCATCTTACCAAAAAGTTGTTCATTACTGCTTGGAGAGTTGAGACAGGAATAGCTGCAATTGTTTCTCGAATGGATTGCCTTAGTTCATTCAAATTTGTTGGTTTTGCTTTGAAGACTTCCTGTTTGCAATAACCCCACAAGAAAAAGTCAGGTGCAGTAAGGTCAGGCGACCTGGGTGGCCAACGGAATGTGGAGTTTCTGGATATCAGCTTATTGGGAAATTTTTGTCGCAATTCTGTCATAACAGGTTGGGCTATATGAGGAGCTGCACCATCTTGCTGAAACCACACAGAGTTGAAAGAAATTCTCATTCGGCGTAATTCTGGATAGAAAAACTCTCTCAACATGCTCAAGTAACGGTCTCCAGTAACCGTAACGGTGTGACCGTTTTCTTCGAAGAAGTAGGGCCCGACAATGCAGCGTGATGAAACTGCACACCACACTGTGACACGAAGTGGATGCAATTCCGTCTCATGGAGTATCTGTGGGTTGGAAGCACTCCATATTCGACAATTTTGTTTGTTTATGTTGCCGTTTAAATCGAAATGGGCCTCGTCAGACATGAAAAGACAGTTCAACATGTTTCCATCCTCTTCCACCATTTGAAGCATCTTCTGGCAAAATTCCAAGCGAATCGGCAAGTCTGCAGCGTTCAGTTTGTTGGCCATTTGAATTGTATATGGGAATAAGTCCAAATCTATGTGCATAATTGACTGTAATGACTGTCTGCTTACACCCATTTGAGCAGATAAGCTTCTTGTCGAAACACGTGGATTGTTTTGTATGGCAGCAGCTACAGCAGCGATTGTTTCCTCCGTTCGAACTGAAGGGTTTCGATGGTAAGGTTTTCTGTTGACTGTCCCATGCTCGGCAAAATTGTTTACAAGTCTTATTATGGTCCATCTGCTCGAAGGATTGCCGCCAAACGTGCGCCTATACTCTCTTTGAACCGAAACTACGGACTCCAGTGCGTGATAGCGGCGGACAATCCAAATTCTTGTTTCAGTGTCCCAGTTATCCATTTTTGTTAAACGTAAAAGTCAATCTGCAAAATAAAAAAAAAATTAACCAGATTCATTAAATAGAAAAAAAGTTATTTAATTTTTTTTTGGTAGCGGCTTTCATTAGCCACCCTGTATGTAAATGAAAAAATTAATTTAAGTGAGTTATAGAAAAGAAACTAAAAAAAATTATTGTTTAAAGTCTTTTTTACTTTCAAGTCTGGGCAATTTCGCACGGCTCTCTAATGTGGTCGCCATTACAGCCTCTACATTTTCCGGTATAACCCGTTTGGAAACGCTAGCTAGCAATTGAACATGTCGTTCCGTTCCTTGTATGTGTGATGAAATTTTTGGATCATTAAACGGTGGATCATCTTGATTTAAATATTCTTTCAATTTTTTAAAATGGGCGTGGCACTGCCCACTTTTGATTAAGTTAAATTTAGAAATAATATTAATCTTATATATTTATTTTGTATACCAACAATTCAATTGAATTGAGTGGTTGTTTCTACGGCCTGTACATTTGCAAAGTACCATGACTATAAACAAGCCCAAGGCCAATCATATATATTATTTCTGTAAGGTCTTTTTGTGTTAGTTCCTAATTTTCTGCTCTCATTTGGAACCAATATTAATAAATAAGATATCGTTTTAAAGGTGGGGGTTAGCTCTACATGCAAAACCATGTTTTAATTGGCGGAGTGCTTTTGTTTAAGCGTATTTTATAAAAATGAATTCTTTCAAATAAACGATTGTGGATGCACAAAAAAATCAATTTGTACTGCAACGCTATTGTGACTGTGACATTCACATGCTTCGCGACATCTACATTTGAATGCTGAGACTGAACAGTGCTAGAATAATTAAGGGCATTGCGAATATCACAGCGCTCAACCCACTACGACCGCGCTATCTACACTTGAACATTGCTAAAATCAGTGAATAAGACTGCGTTCACATTGGGTCATAAACTCGAGTTAAAGGGACATTTTTTGAGTTAATTCATATTGATGGTGTCAATCAACTCTAGTTTATGGCTCAATGTGAATGTAATATAAGTGGTGGAATTTCAAATAGCTTTTTTTGTGGTCTCACAACAAGTGTAGCTGAATATCTTTTTTTATAATTTGAGAAAAAGGTTTGAAAAATCCTGCACCTGGACTAATAAAAGGTTTCAAACCATTTTTGTTTTTTTTTTTTTGGCGCAAGGCGCCCACGGGTCCACCTAGTAATAATAATTATACCTTTCATGAACATGAAATGGTATTATAACTTTAGTCCGATGTTCGTAAGTATGAGAAAAAGAAGAGATAGACACACTTATAGGTATACCGAAATGATCAGGGCGATGAGCTGAGTTGATTTAGCCAAGTCCGTCTGTCCGTCCGTCCGTCCATCTGTCTGTTTGAACGCAAACTAGTCCCCCAGTTTTAGAGATATCTCGATGAAATTTGGTAAAAGGCAGCCACTTTGTAAAGCATTAATCATTTGTCGGAACAATCGATTGTTCCGATAAACTGGTTTTGGCCTATACCTATTGCAATTAAAAAGCTGGGAACGCAAAATTTTGCAGACTTGGTACATAATATATATGTAATATGTGTGAAAATCACCCAGATCGGACCAACATAACATATAGTTCCCATACAATCGATTTTTCCGATAAATGGGGTTTGGGCTATGTATCTTTAAATTAACAATTCTACAGATTTTGTACTATTATTATTATTATTATTGTGAGTAAGGTTGCGACACTTAAAACCATGATGTGTATTCATGAAAGATATAAAGTCTTCGGCACAGTCGAAGACAGCCCTTTCCTTACTGGTCTTTTTCTTTTATTTATGAAAATTATTATTGTTTTTTTTTATTTTTTTTAATAATTATTTTTATATATGAGGATGATCATGCCGCCAGATTGCGGTGAATGCTCAGTGTTATGGTAAATGTGAATAGAACTAGGATTTTAGTTGACACAAAAACCAGCGCTCTGTTAGCTTAATGGTTAGCACAGGGTACCACAATTTCTCTGATGAAGAAGTCTAGCAGCTTCCGAAATGGATCTATAAGAAAAGCTAAGGCGGTTGTCTCTAAAACTTTCCTATTCTATTCTAATAAAAAATTTTATTATATAATTTTAAAAAATTATTAAAAAAAAATTTTAAAAAAACAATAATAATTTTCATAAATAAAAAAAGGAAAAATTATTATTATTGGGCTTGAGCTCGTTTATAGTCATGGTACTTTATTAATCTATTTATATAAAATTCAAATTATGTATGTATGTATCTATAGACCGACTTGTGCCCTAAACGTATAAGCCGATCGAATTTGAAACACGCATTGGATATCTTCCAGGGATGTTCATGGGCTAAAAAATATTTTGATATATATAGGAGGCATGGCACCTCCCATACATATGGAACTTTTCAGAGTCAGTATCTCTGGAAGTATTTACGTTAGACCACTGAAATTTGGTAAGGGGTTATATGAGATCAAACCCCACCACCTCCAAAAAACTGTGGATAACGAAAAAGGGTGCGTGGCACCTCCCATGCAACTGGAATTTTTCATAGTCCATATCTCTGGAAGTATTTGGGCTAGGCAACTGAAATTTGGTGAGGGGGTATGTGAGGTAAATCCCTAACACCTTCCCATATGGGGTGAAAGCCACTGATATAAGCTAATCATATAAATAATAACGAATATGTGTCTGTGGGCTTTTATGAAATTTTTACAGTATATTCTTGGGATCACTCGTTAAAGCAAACTCTATATATAGTTTTGAAAAAGTGGGCGCTACCACGCCCCCAAGCTATATAAAATTACAATTCGTAATAACTATTAACTTATTTGGTCTAAATTAATGATATTTGGATATGGCACACAAGTGCCATAGTCAAGATTTACATAATTTTGGAAAAGTGGGCGATGCCACGCATAAACATTTTTGTGTTTGGCTTTTGCCTCATTAATGTCCAAAATTTACTGTCGATCTCTGTGAAACGCAACAGTCGGTTCATGAGTTAGCTAGGGACGACGCAGGCCATATATAGTTTTTGGAAAAGTGGGCGGTGGCAGGCCCCAAGGCTATATAAAATTTCAATTCGTCATAACTCTGAACTTATTTGGCCTAAATTAATTATAATTGAATATATGTGTCCCTTAGTCAAGATTTACATAATTTTGTGTTTCTTTTGTCCTTCATTCATGTACAAAATTTATTGTTTATCTCAATGAAACTTTCACAATGTGTTCAGGGGTTCGCTGGGGACGACAAAGGCCATATAGAGCTTTTCGAAAAGGCTATTTAAAGTTGTGATTCGGCATAGCGAGGAATTTATTTGCTTCAAGGTAATGATATTTTATATATATGTATATATTTCTTCTATACATCAAAAAAAACTTGGAAAGAGAAAGCGGCACCAGGATCAAATAAAAGATAATTCGATATATCTTCGGAGCTATGGACATATCAGTACCCGTCATCGTCCTTATTATTTCAGCTTACTTATTGGTGGGCCCATCTCTTATTGTACTCATACTTACAAGCATTTCATGTTCAATAAAGATATGAAAATCAAAGAAGGTATATAACTTCCCTATTGCAATTTGGTATTAAAAACTTTCCCGGATATTTTATCCGATTTGCTTAATTTTTAGAAGGAGTATACTACATACTATTGAGATCAGCCGACCAATTTTTAATGAAATATTTAGTTGAAACTATACGCAATCGCCTTTGAAAATAGCAGAATTTTTATACTAAAAAATGGGCGGCGCCATGCCTACTTCCCCAAAATCCACGACATTTTTTTGCGGTCGAGTTTTGCTTAAAAAGCTTATGATATAGCTTGCCCAGTTCTAGAAGTATCGCGTTTTACATTTTACAAACAAATTTTGCAGAACTACGTTAAAAACTAGGCCTGGCCGTTGACAGCTTTCACCCATTTTTACAACAAACAGTTACCTTTCTACATATTCAACATTTTCGTTAAATTTTTTTCGATAAATCTATTTGTACCGGAGTTATGACATAAAAATTTTTGTGAAATAATCCACTATAAAATAGTAGGGGCCACGCCCATTTTCGAAAATTTATGTATTTCGACTTTCTTCCTTCATGGACAAATAGAAAGTGAAATAGAAATGATATACAGCTTTTGTACGCAAAGTTATTGCCTATTGAATATATCTATGATCCTTTTCAAAATCTTTCGTATGAAAGTTGGCGTGGACCTTAACCGATTTCACCCATTTTTTTCGGAATATTCCTTCTATTAATAAAATAAGTGTGCTGAATTTTGTTTCGATATCTTGAAAGGTTTTTGGTTTATGGTTAATATTATTTCTAAATTTGACATAATCAAATTTTATCCTTTTAAGTGTATTATGTACTGCATAATCACGTTTTTGTATTTTCGAAAATATTCTACATATATTCGCCCATTTTGAATAGCGCTCGGAGAAGAAGAGAAAGAAACCTGCGTAAAAAATGTCATTAAGATATCTCAAAATTTACTCAAGTTATCGTGTTAACAGACGGCCATGGCTTAATCTATTTCTTTTTTCCTCCTGAACATTTTGATTTATATAAGTCAATATCTATCCCGATCCGTTTATGGCGTTACATACCATCGTTAGGCGATTAAAGTTAATATACCTATATGTATACCTATTATGTATAATAAACTAAATAGTTAAATTTTGTTCATTAGTCTGAAATTCTCTTAATGTTGTTGCTATTTTATTGGGACTTCTCAATACCATTTGAGAAGTCATGCGAACGGGTTAAGAGGGGTAGTAGAACAGCGAGGCAAAAGGCAAAGTGCTGTGTCGCTTTTTATAAAAGATTCAGTCATTGTTGAAGATAGGTGATGTTGAAAAAAAATTCCTTAACCCTTACGTGTTCGGGAATTTTTTTCTTGTAAGGCCTTTGGTTTGTCACAACTGGTAGTTTGGTCGGTCGTTTGTTCAACGAATCCACATAAGTGGCTGAAGCTCCGACCAAATGCGCGAGTTTCACATACCGAAACAATAAAAATTCTTATATCGCATGGAAGTGAAATCACATCACTCTTAATTTTGTTTTTTCTAATTATAGTACAAACAACAACAATTGAAGAGTAAGACCATATTTAAATACGATTTGAGGTTTACTGATTTTTCTGTATCTTTATTAACATATCAATTCACATAGGTATTGGGACCGTGAAGTTGGGGATTTGATTTTCCGATAGAATTCATTACATTCATTTTTAACTTTTTTTTAACTCACGTCTAGCCTGCTCAGTTGCCGTACGAACTGCTGCATTTGTTCTTGGTCCATTCTAAAATCAAAGTAAACTAATAAGTTCTTCTAGACCAACCTTTTTCCTTTCAACTAACACTTTTTTCACAAACCACACTTGCCAACAAATACTCCTTTTTATACCTTTCATGAACATGAAATGGTATTATAACTTTGGTTCGATGTTTGTAAGTATGAGAAGAAGAAGAGATAGACCCACCAATAAGTATACCGAAATGATCAGGGCGATGAGCTGAGTTGATTTAGCCATGTCCGTCTGTCCGTCCGTCCGTCCGTCCGTCTGTCCGTCCATCTATCTGTTTGAACGCAAACTAGTCCCTCAGTTTTAGAGATATCTCGATGAAATTTGGTAAAAGGCAGCCACTTTGTAAAGCATTAATCATTTGTCGGAACAATCGATTGTTCCGATAAACTGGGTTTGGACTATAACTGTTGCAATTAAAAAGCTAGGAATATAGAATTTTGCAAGTTTAGTACCTTTTACATGTGTAATGTGTGCAGTGAAAATCACCCAGATCGGACCAAAATAACATATAGCTCCCATATAGTCCATAGTTTCGATAAATGGGTTTTGGGCTATCAATTTTTCAATTAAAAAGCTGGGAACACAAAATTTTGGAGGTTTGGTACATATTACATATGTAATGTGTGTAGTGAAAATCAGTCAAATCGGACCTACATAACATATAGCTCCCATACAATCCATTATTCCGATAAATGGGGTATGGGCTATGTATTTTTAAATTAACAGTTTTGCAGGGTTTGTAATAATTTTAAGTAAGGATCGGACACTTCAAAAGGTGATGCTTATTCATGAAAAGTATAAAGTCCTCGGCACAGTCGAAGACAGCCCTTTCCTTCCTTGTTTTATTTTTATTTGTTGAAATATGCTGAACACTCTACTTACATGCAAAAGTGAATTTTTTTTCTATACGGGAGCAACAGGATCGGTGCGGTGTCAAAAGCGCGGTGTCCTTCAGCAAAAATGGTCATTCAGTGAAGAAGATTGTTACTTATAGCAGAGAAGCTTGAAGTTCAAATTTTACGCATCACATGCGTTGTCGATTCTTTATTTATTTAAATCGTTTTTTATACCTAGTAGTCGTACACACACAGGGTATATTAACTTTAGTCGCCTAACGGCAGTATGTAACGGCATAAACGGATCGAGATAGATACTGACTTATGCATATCAAAATGTTCAGGACGAAAAGAGAAATAGACTAAGCCATGTCCGTCCATCCGTCCGTCTGTGGACACGATAACTAGAGTAAATTTTGGGATTTCTTAATGAAATTTGGTATGCACTCATCTCCGAGCGCTATTTAAAATGGGCGAAATCGGATAATAGACCCGCCCACTCTTTATATATAGAATATTTTCGAAAACCTAAAAAATGCGATTACTCAGTACATAATGCACCTATAAGGATAAAATTTATTGTATACATTAAGATTGAGGCATAAAATAAATTTCTCAAGATTAAGTCAAATTTAGAAATGTTATTATCAAAAATCAAACACCGTTCAAGATATCGAAACGGAATTCAGCACGCAGGTTTCCAGGTGTGAAAGGAATGTTCAAGGAAAAAATTTGCGAAATCGGTTAAGGTACACGCCCACTTTTATATGAAAGATTTTGAAGAGGATAGTAAATATATTAAATAGGCAATAACTTTCTTTTTCTTTTTTAAAACATCGATGTTATCGGACGAAAATTCGATGTTTATCATCGATGTTTGAAAACTACTCAGTATCGAAAAATCGCCGATACATCGATGTCAATCTAGACGATGTTTCAACATCGTCATCCCCAAAGTTTCTTTGATTGGCGCCAGTTTAAATTTGTATTAATTTTTGTTTTATAAAGTTGCACCAAATGGACTTACAAAGAGTAAGTTGCTCAAAAGATATAAGTTAAAAAAAAAGTAGCATTTATTACTTTTCTTTTCGACAGTTTTTCCAAAATCAATATGCCAAATAGAAGTAAAGTGTGGAGCTATTATAAAAAATTAAGTTCCAGCTCAGCTAGGTGTCAACTATGCAACAAAATTCTACGCACTTCAGGCAATACATCGAATTTACGTTGTCACTTAGATAAGATCCACTGTCAGGAATTTACTCAAGAGTCGAAAGAAGACCCTCAGCCTACAAGAAGGCAAACAAACATTTTTGAATTCGGCGCTGAAAATCCGAATTGTCTTTCTGAAGTCCAGGAGCCAAACATCCCTACAACATCTGAAAACTCAAGTAAAGAAAGTCAACCAACATCTGAAAATGCTATATGTACAGAGTTTGCTCAGCCCACTGTAAATTCCATGTTCGAAAAAATTAAGAGCACTTCTAGCAAAGATGGTGCGCGACATCAAAAAATAACCGAAGCAATCGTTTACTTTATTGTACTTGATAACAAACCTTTCTCAGTTGTGGAAGGCAAAGGCTTCTTACAGCTCATGAAACAAACCGTGCCACTTTACAAAGTTCCCACTAGAGAAACATTTAAATCTCGAATAGAGGAAAAATACATGGTAATTTCAAGCCTTTTTAAGCAGTCGCTCCAGAAAATTGACTATTATTCTCTCACTTATGATGTGTGGACCGAAGAAATGCAAACAAAGTCATTTGTTGGTGTCACAATACATTTCTTAGAAAACGTTAAACATGTAAGTGGAACGATCGGAAGCTTTGAATTAACAGAAATTCATACTGCGGAGTACCTCAAAAAAGAGTTGACACATATATTTAACGAGTGGGGAATATGCTATAAAAAAGTTATGGCTGTGGTATCCGACAATGATAGCGCAATGCGCAATTAAGTAGAGAACTCTTTGGGGAAAAGAAAATAATTTCATGTTTTGCACATTCTACTAATCTGGTTGTAATAAATGCTATTGATAACTCGGTCAATGTATCTTCTGTAATAACACATGTTAGGAGTATTGTGAAATATATAAAACGATCCGTTAATGCTAGTGATGAGCTAAGAAAGAAGCAAAATAAAGCTGGAGTGCCTGAAGGTAAAATTAAAAAAATTATTCTGGATGTGAAGACGAGATGGAACTCGTGCTTTTACATGCGGCAACGATTCGTTGAGCTAGCTGGATTAATAACAGATATATTGCTTTCCCGGTCAGACGCACCCCCCATGGTTTCTGAAAATGAATTAGACGTTATAAAAGAAACGATTCAATTATTGCAGCCTTTTGAAACAATAACAAAGGAGTTGCCCGCTGAAAATTACGGGTCTGTAAGTAAAGTAATAGCACTAGTAAATTGTGTTAGAGACGTGCTTCGAACTCAAGCTCCAAAACATAATTGCACAACTCGACTCAAAGATGAGTTGCAAAAACAGATCCATAAAAGATTTAATCGGTTGGAGCATCACACCATTCTCGCATTGGCCACTGTGCTGGATCCCAGGTTTAAAACGTTGCACCTACAAGATCCTTTGGCTAAATGTGCAGTAATAAATACTTTAAATGCCTGCATAGAGCGCCTAGATGTTACAGTGGGTGTTTTGATTATCGTGGATACCTGCCGGCGACGGCTTAACTCCACGGTGCTCTTAACACTCGGATCAAATGGGACGTTTGATCAGCGCCCAAAAACAAGTTTTTGGTACCAATTAACGTACGTGGGCGGCCGTACTAGTTACCTTGGTATGGTTCGAGGGCTATCTAAACCTCTGCCGTGCTATGGGTCCAGCACCCGGTTGAAAGCAACTCCACTTCGAGCCGCAACGACCAAGTACCGACCCCCTGTATATTTTTCGTCAATTGTCATGGATCAAACAAAGTCTGGCCCAGAATGAACTTTCACTATATTATCACTACTGATTATCATCTAATTAACGCTTTTGATAATCTTTCTTCTATGTTTACAACTTTGCCAGTTCTGCTAGTACCTCCGAATCAAGATTCAATTTTGACATTATGCCTAACCACATAATGTCCACCAATTTGGGCATACACCCCACCAATAATACACTTTGCATTCAACGAATACATCAAGCGTTTTCACCAATTGAAAGAGAGTCGTTAAACGGTCGTAGCCCAGGAAGTGTAGGCTCTCCCCGCATTTGGGTTGAACCACAGCCACCACGAAACTCCCCGAAGGGCCGTTCCCTGCGAACAGGTAAGGCGGCCACAACACACACGCGAATGCCGGAGCAAAACACCTGTGCGCTGTGACCACCCTAGGGCTCCTGTTCCCCGTGGTACCAGAGAAGTCCCCTGGTTGGACTCGCAAGTAGCCTGCACCCCCCTTACGCAGTATGTGTAAAACAAGCCACATTCAGGAAGTGTTAGCCAGACTACTCACTAACCGGTAGAGCCCTGCCCAGCTCTCGGTCCGGCTGACCGGGATTTTTGTCGCCTTTTACGACTGGCATGCCTTACCCCGGGTATATTCTTTAATTCCTCTCCCCTACCCGGAGGGGTGATGTTACAGTGGGACCTGAAAATACCTCCATGGAGCGATGTGACCTAGAATCGCATGAATCTCGAGAGTATGACATATGGGAGTTCCACAACCGCTTAGCACTTCAAAATTCAAACCAGCGACAAGAGTCCGCATCGCCATTTGAAAGATATATATCCAGTGAAGTGCAGATGTATTTAAAATCTCCCGTAAGCCCATTGCATATTAAACAAAATGGGATGAAGGTGTGGGGACATCTTAAAACTTTATTCCCAAATCTGTACAAAGTTGCAATTCAGTACCTGCCGATAGTCGCTACGTCTGTGCCGTCTGAAATACTATTTTCAAAAGCACGGGCAATCATAACTCAAGCGCGCAATCGTCTAAGTGGAAAAAGGTGATCAAAACTATCATTTTTAAACTCAATGGATTCTGTTTGCAATATGTAATCAATCAGTTTGGAATGCTTATTTGATATATGCATCCAAATAGATACGTGAAACTTTAAAATTAATGTGGTTTGTAACTGATCTCCATTTTTTTTTGTTTATTATTTTATTGCAATTAATGTTATTTACATATGTATGCTTTTAGTATACTATGTAAAGAGCCATAACTATCAAATTGACGTATGAAACAAAATTTCCAATTTCCATTTTTGATAGCAACGGTATACGACAAACCCTTGAGAAAATATTGGTAAAGCAAGTAAGACATATGTACATAAAAATCAATTGGTATAATTTTTAAAAACTTTTTCAATAAGAAAACCCGTCATTCGTAACATTTTATTTTTGTTGCTTACGTTTATTTGACTGTTAAAGCTGGGTATTCAGCTTTTCATACAATTAATTCTATCTATAATAATTAATTAATTATAATCAATTTGAAGTGCATATACCATATGGAAGATTACAAATATTTAAATTTTAAGTTTAACTGTGAACATGTAACTGAACTTAATTTTTTGTTTCTTAATTTTTTTTGTTCCGTTTTTATGTTTTAAGCATACATTGCGTCCTGCTTTAAATAATTTTAGCACCACTCATATTGTCTTGTTTAAACAATATTTATAACTAAATTTATAACATTCAGGGTATTAATTAACAATATGAGTGATGCTACAGTTATGTACATACAGGGTGGCTAATGAAAGCCGCTACCAAAAAAAAATTAAATAACTGTTTTTCTATTTAATGAATCTGGTAAATTTTTTTTTTTATTTTGCAGATTGACTTTTACATTTAACAAAAATGGATAACTGGGACACTGAAACAAGAATTTGGATTGTCCGCCGCTATCACGCACTGGAGTCCGTAGTTTCGGTTCAAAGAGAGTATAGGCGCACGTTTGGCGGCAATCCTTCGAGCAGATGGACCATAATAAGACTTGTAAACAATTTTGCCGAGCATGGGACAGTCAACAGAAAACCTTACCATCGAAACCCTTCAGTTCGAACGGAGGAAACAATCGCTGCTGTAGCTGCTGCCATACAAAACAATCCACGTGTTTCGACAAGAAGCTTATCTGCTCAAATGGGTGTAAGCAGACAGTCATTACAGTCAATTATGCACATAGATTTGGACTTATTCCCATATACAATTCAAATGGCCAACAAACTGAACGCTGCAGACTTGCCGATTCGCTTGGAATTTTGCCAGAAGATGCTTCAAATGGTGGAAGAGGATGGAAACATGTTGAACTGTCTTTTCATGTCTGACGAGGCCCATTTCGATTTAAACGGCAACATAAACAAACAAAATTGTCGAATATGGAGTGCTTCCAACCCACAGATACTCCATGAGACGGAATTGCATCCACTTCGTGTCACAGTGTGGTGTGCAGTTTCATCACGCTGCATTGTCGGGCCCTACTTCTTCGAAGAAAACGGTCACACCGTTACGGTTACTGGAGACCGTTACTTGAGCATGTTGAGAGAGTTTTTCTATCCAGAATTACGCCGAATGAGAATTTCTTTCAACTCTGTGTGGTTTCAGCAAGATGGTGCAGCTCCTCATATAGCCCAACCTGTTATGACAGAATTGCGACGAAAATTTCCCAATAAGCTGATATCCAGAAACTCCACATTCCGTTGGCCACCCAGGTCGCCTGACCTTACTGCACCTGACTTTTTCTTGTGGGGTTATTGCAAACAGGAAGTGTTCAAAGCAAAACCAACAAATTTGAATGAACTAAGGCAATCCATTCGAGAAACAATTGCGGCTATTCCTGTCTCAACTCTCCAAGCAGTAATGAACAACTTTTTGGTAAGATGCCGCACATGCATCGACGAGCAGGGGGGGCATTTAAATTCCATTATTTTTAAAACTAATTAAGCTATATTTAATAAAATTTAATGAGCTTTAACATGAATAAAAGAAAAATGAATTCCATACACTGAAAAAAAAAATTATTTGAGTTTCTTAATGTAGCAAAATTCATCAGCCACCCTGTATGTAAACATGGGGCCGTATTTGAATAAATGGTTTAAGAAGCATAGGTATAACAAGTATAAATTTATACTTATTTCACAAATATATAAAACAAAATTTGCGACATTTTTAAAGAACTGGTTATTTTTGAGGCGACGAAATTAAGCGCTTAACGTTTAACAAACGCAGCAGCCATATTCTGGGGTAGATGCATTATGCGTAGAACTTACAAAAATATGCCAAATCAAATAAACCCGCTATAAATTTTTAATGAAAAATGTCTGGTTCGATCGTGGAATAGAGCTTCTCATATATGTTCGGATATGTATTCTTATGCTTTCATATGAGTGTAAAAATGCATTCAACTTTTTGTGCCTAACGAAAGGATTCAGGATCTGTAGAATCTTCTTTAGCATTTGGTTGTGTTGTTCCTAGTAACGTTTGTTCTTCGTGCAGTTCTTTGGTTACAAGTAATGCATTTATGAGTTCTGAGTAGCTACAGGAAAATATGTTGTTGGCGAAAGCGGTACGCGAAGCAAATTGTTGAGTTAATTTCCAACTATAGAATACCAAATCTAAATATTTGGTGTACTCTTTGAAACGTTGCAGTAAAACACTTTGAGATGTTGTTGAAGTCGTTCAAGAAATTGGCTGGGCTCATTTCGTTTTTCCAATGGATATTTGGCTTCTGCTGCTAACAATTTCATACTTGACACAATTTCGCTATAAAAAAACATCGAAAAAGATCAATGTATCGATGTGTTTCTTCTATTAGTGCTCTATTAGTGCAGAAGATTGCAAGAAGCTTATTGACACCATTACCGTTCGAATAGCAAAGATGTCTCTTCGAAATGGAGGTCATTGCGGTTACTAATTAGTTTGGAAATTTACTTTTTCTACTTCAAATGTTGAATATTTTTTAGTTTTTTTTAAAATACCTACCTTGAGAATTGTTTTTGTTTGATCGTACTTTTTTTGTTGTAAGTTCTTGAAATAAACTTAAAAACAAACATGACCTCTTTTCAAAAGGTTCACAGCATACAAAATTTTGGGTGTCGGAAAATGTAAGGAGGCTTTGGGAACTTATTTTTTCCACATACTGTAGTGCCATATAGTAGTGTTGTTTTCTTTTTCTCCTCAAAAGCCAAGAGGAGAGTCCTTTTTCTTGAAAATTAAAATTGTTACTTTGTCTAAAAGCTCAAAAAAATATAAAATAAAATAGAATATTATTGTAAATATAGAGAAGAAAAGGAAAAAAATTATTTAAAATACTTCCTTAATTAAAATTAAAGAAAAGAAAAATTATTTGAAAGCTTGAAAAAAAATGTGATACTTAAAATAAGTAAATACATAAAACTAAAGAAAGAGTCAAATAGAAGAGGAAAAATAAAAATTATAGTAATATTTTAGCAAATAATTAAAAGGCTAAAATCATAAAATTATGTACAAAAAAGTATAAATACTTCAAATAATTATTTGATAGAAAGAGATAGAAAGTGCGATCGTGAAAATTAAAATCATTGAGAGAGTTATTAGCGCTCTCCAATATCGTATTGGAGCTGCGATAAATGTATAAATTACGTTTCCAAAAGAAAGCAATAACTATGAATATTGGAAGCCAAAATAAAATTACAAGTTATACTAATTTACAGCGGCAGCACAACCATCGAAGGCCTTCAACTGGTTCCTGCACATTAGTGCACGAAAGTTGTTTCTTTACCACTACATTTCATATTTTCATATTTTTTTGGTGTTCTACTTACATATACAATGGTGGACATAAGTGTACATGCAGTCGCATTCTGCGATTTTACTAAAGTTTTAAATTTTTTTCCTCAGAATTTTTAGAATTTTTTGGAGTATGCACATTTGTAGCCCATTAAATTTTATTATATATAATTGTATATTATACAAGGTGGCGCAAAAGTAAGCTTCCGATGTTCAGCATATCGGTTGTGGCACGTGCAGTGTGTGCTGTTGCACCGTCTTGTTGGAACCACATGTTTTCCAATCCCAATTCATCAAGTTGCGGCAAAAAGAACTCGTTGATCATTGCTCTGTAGCGCTCACCATTCACAGTAACCGTTTGGCCCCGACCGATTATTGGTCAAAGAAATAGTCAGCAATATTCCGCGTTCTGGAGCAGTGTAGCGTAACATTGTTGATTAACGTGTATTTCGCATGTGTTTACTATACAAATGTCAAAACAGAACTGACTTTAGGGGCCAATCGCAAAATTTATAGCATTTTCTGATAGGAGGATTACTTTTTCGCAGTAACCGTTTTTCACCGACCGAAATAAATAGTCAGCAATATTCCGCGTTCTGGAGCAGTGTAGCGTAACATTGTTTATTAACGTGTATTTCGCATGTGTTTACTACACAAATGTCAAAACAGAACTGACTTTAGGGGCCAATCGCAAAATTACATTACAGCATTTTCTGATAGGAGGATGACTTTTGCGCCACCCTGTATATAGTATAATAAGGTTTTCATCTTAAGTTCATGACACATTTCCCTGATTTTTGACAATCTTTTTTCTTGAAGGCTTCTGTATTTTCCTTCATACAAGTTTATGAACGCAATTTTTTTTGTATGAAAGAAAATACTTTAGCTCGTCGGAAAAAAAGTTTACAAAAATCACCGAAATCTGTTACGAACTTCAGATTAACACCAAATTTAATGGGCTACAAAACTGCATTCTCCAAAAAATTCTAAAAATTGTGGAAAAAAAATTTAAAATTTTAATAAAATTTCTTTGAGTTTAAATTAATTTTTAAAACAAAATTTCTAGTTGTTGTATTAGACCCTGACACATGTTTTTACTTGAGCATTGTTAAAATAATTTTATTAAGGCCAACATTTGTGAAAACGACTGTATGTACACTTACGTCCGCCATTGTATATATACATATTGTTTTTATGCGATCATGACCATTAACTCTCTCAGTAAGTGGAAAATAAGAGCGGATAGAGGGGAATTGTAAAAACCAATATTTGCATGAAGCGATATGGCCGCCGTGGTGTGAAGGTAGTGTTGCCGGCCTACCACACCGAAGGTCCATGAAGGAGCCCTGGTACAGGTAACATCAAAAGTGATTTGAAAAAGTTTTTCAAAACGGGGTCGCCCCTCGGCAGTGGTTTGGCAAACTCTCCGAGTGTATTTCTGCCATGACAGGCTTCTCAGCAAAAATTCGTCTCCTTTGTAGATGCCGTTCGGAGTCGGCAAAAAACTGTAGGTCCCACCAATTTGTAGGGAAAATTCAAATCGGCACACCACAAATTGGAAGAGAAGCTTGGCGCAAAAATCTCTTAGGAGGTTTATGATGATATACCTGTTGTATATCGCGCCATAGAGATAGATATGCCAAAGAGACCATGGTTATAAACAAGCTCAAGGCCAGTCATAGAAATTATACCTTTCATGAACATGAAATGGTATTATAACTTTAGTCCGATGTTTGTAAGTATGAGAAGAAGAAGAGACAGACCCACCAATAAGTACACCGAAATGATCAGGGGGAGAGCTGAGTGGATTTAGCCATGTCCATCTGTCCATCCGTTTGTCTGTTTGAACGCAAGCTAGCCGCTCAGTTTAAGAGATATCTTGATGTAATTTGACATGATCGGACCAATACAACGCATGGCTTCCATACAATCGATTGCTCAGATAAACGGGTTTTTGCCTACACCTATTGCAATTAAAAAGCTAGGAACGCAAAACGCAGGCTTTGTACATATTATATATGTAATATGTGCACTGAAAATTACCCGGATCGGACCAACATAACATATATCTCCCATACAATCGATTTTTCCGATAAATGGGGTTTGGGCTATGTATCTTTAAATTCACAATTTTACAGAGTTTGTACTAATTGTGAGTAAGGATGGGGCACTTAAAACCATGATGTGTATTCATAAAAGGTATAAAGTCTTTGGCACTGTCGAAGACAGCCTTTCCCCACTTGGGTTTCTTTTTTTTTTATTTATGAAAATTATTATTGTTTTTTTTAATTTTTTGTTTTAAATTATTTTTATTCATGAGGATGATCATGCCGCCAGATGGCGGTGCATGTGTTATGGTAAACGTGAATAGAACTAGCATTTTAGCTGACACAAAAACCAGCGGTCTGTTAGCTTAATGGTTAGCACACGTGCCAAAATTTCTCTGATGAAGAAGTTTAGCAGCTTCCGAAATGGATCTATAAGAAAAGCTAACTCGGTTGTCTCTAAACTTTTCCTATTCTATTCTAATAAAAACTATAAATAATTAATTCAAAATAATTATAAAAAAAAAATTTTTAAAAAACCAATAATAATTTTCATAAATAAAAATAAGAAAAATTATTGTTATTGGCCCTGAGCTCGTTTATAGTCATGGTACTTTGCAAATGTCTAGGCCGTAAAAACAACAACTTAATTCAATTGAATTGTTGGTATACAAAATAAACAAAACCGATAGGCACGGCTATCGGACTGTGTATAAAATGAAAGTGAAAAAATGTACACAACTAACAAGTCTGCCTGTGTGAAAGACTTTGGATCGATTTTTAACCCTTTTTCCGTGATCCAATCGAGCTGAATTTTTACAGGCAGACTCGTGGAAATGTCTTTATCACGTAAATTAAAAAAAAAAATAGATTTTTATCAATTCTCAGATTTTCCTGAATTTTTTTTTTCTTTAATTTTTTTTTTCACTTTTTTCGGCATAACTTGAAGGGACTCCAAATTTTTAAGCTACTAAAGCGTTCCGAAAAAAAATAATTGTTTTTCGACCCATCCTACTCCATATATTTGTAGTTTATCAATAGTAACTTTCTAACACTAAACTGTTTATGACTTTTACAACACTTACAACTGGTATGACAGATGAAACATTGAATTGCACAATCAATATTGCATCATTTAAATTCGTTTAATTTATTGTTTGATACAACACACTCTCTGCCGTTTGTGTGTTTGTTCCGATCAGCTGACAGTTGCACTACTAGGAGACTTATACTTTGACAATTGTTTTAAGTTATGTTGTGCGATAACGTATTTCTATATGATTTATTTTGTTGTGTTGATCTTCCGACAGGGTAGTAAGCTGATTTTTGTTGGAACGATTTTCCGTCATCCCTTGTCAAGTTTGGTTTTGTGACAAACCGGTTTCGGCGTTCTGCCATTTTCAATGCCTAGCTTCGTTCTGGTCTGTGTCTATCCGCTGCGTTGTTTTTAAAGTCCGTGGGTGCTGTGGCAGGTAATGTCAGTCTATGTTTTCGTGGTAGGTAACGTTAATATGCGTGTGTGTGTGCGCGGTATTGATACGTCTGAATTGTTATCTGTCCCAAGGGTTGTTTTTGTAGGTATGTAGACATACCGCTTGTTAGATAAGCGGTAGGTTGATGTAGGTAGAAATCGGTCATTTTTGCAGTTTGGTTCATATTTCGTTTTTGCTTGTTCATTGTTACGTGTTTGGTTGCTGTACCTGCTGGCTTGTGCTGTTTTTTGTAAACTAGTTTTAAGGGTTCAAATATTTCGTCAGAGATAGTGTTGGTTTGTTCGTTTATGATCCTGCCGTCAAATGTTTTTAACTTGTATATCTCCATGTTCTCAAGTACATTGAGCCGCCGGCCTTTTCCTTGTACGTGAAGTATTCGAGCCGTCGTTTTTATGTTAGCTGGAGTGCAGTTGTTCTCAAACATGTGGTTCGCGAAATTAGATTCTGGTATTATGGTGGGTTTTCGTGTTTTTTTGTTGTAGTCCCTGATATTCTCTCGGAATCTTGTGCTTATTTTCCTTCCTGTTTGTCCTATGTAGCTGTATTGACATTCACAAGTAAGCCTATACACTCCGTGTCTGTTGAATGGGTCATCAGAATTAGTGTCGGTTCTTAGTTTTTGTCCGACGTTGTTGGATGTTCTGAATGCTGTGTTGATGTTATATCTTTTAAAGAACTTTGCTAATTTGTACGTCGCTTTTCCAGTGTATGTCAGTGCCGTCCAAACCATTGGATTTTCCTCTACGTTTACTCTTTTTTGTGTTCCATGGCTACTTCTGAGTTTATCCACAAGTGCTTTCTTGTATCCATTATTTCTATATATTTCATCTGAGAAAAAATGCAGTGCCCGACTCGAAATAATTGTTGTTACGTTTGTGGCTTTTTAGCACCAAGTAAAAATTTTAAAAATATTACGAAAGCAGGCGGACAGACTAACGACCTTTATACTTTATACAAAAAAAAAAATTCTGACGTGTACATGAAAATCGCCAATGCACGTGTATTTTTATTTTTTCTCCCCTTTCCGAAAAAGTATATTTGGTTCATAGGACAGAATGTGTGTAGCGCGGTGTAAGAGAGGAAAAATGCATCGTGACGCTACAGGGCATCTGTAACGCTAGGCTTGCCCCATACTGGCCAAAACCATTAGCAACATACAAGTATCTATGTTAACGCAAGAGTCTGCAAAGGTTGCAAGCCTCAGCTGCTGTACAGCAACATTTGATATGCACAGCCACCATGTTGCCGAAAGACTTGCCAACCATGAAAGGCTAAAATTCTGCTAACAGCATACCAACATTACAGACAGCCGACGAATTACTTACATGTGTGGATCTAAACGATTCATCGTGTGATTGTGTGAGTGTATAAAAGAAAATACGGTATGGTAGCCAGTTCTCCTGCCACGACGACAAAGGTATAAAAGGGGGATCAATAAGTCAACGGGCCAAGGTTGCTTTTAAAGTTTAAAGTGTGGAAGAGATTGGTGATTTCAGTAGAAATTAAATAAAAGTTAAATCCATAATTTAAAGAGTGTGAAGTGCGCGATTTAAGCCCCGAAAGTCCGCGACAGTCAAACTATTACGCGGAGTGATAAAAGTCGTCGGGCATAGGCCCAAATTTCTTATCCTGAGCATTTAAGAAGGAGGTAAGTTAGTCTACTCTAATTCCAGTATTTTCCAAACACAAAATCTACTTATATTTCTCCCTCGATACCTTTCTTGGCATGTTCAGTGACTTAAGTATCTCTGCATTTTTTTGTTTTTTTAGGTGACCACGCCTCTTAAACTTGCCACAAAGACTGGCGGCGCAACGCCAGGGACAGCTAACAAAAACAAATAACAAGCAAAGTACTAACCACACTCAAACACACATTGGAGCACGGCCAGACAGCCATCACCAACCCTATGCTATATGGTAAATTTATCACCAGCTAGAACAGCCAACTAGAACAACCAGCTACAACAACAAGAAACCTTTCAAGCAGCGACATCCCCATCTGAGGCAGTATCAGCACGACAACAACAGTACGGCAACAACAGCAACACGTCCGAGCAGATTAAATTAAGTATCTTTGGAATTTTTTTGATTGTGTTTAGCCTATCTCTGGGTTTTTTAATTTTTTTGTGTTAGAAATTGCCTAAGTTTTTTTAAGGTTAAAATTTGCATATTTTTGAATTTTTTTTTGAAAGATCTTTGATTTTGTTTTACTTGCTGTTACGAGGAAATTGGAGAAGACACACGTTTTTGTTCGGGAGTGACTTTATTTATTTGAATTCATAGGCTTATTAGGCAGATTTTGGTTGGGTCACCATTCCCAAAGAAATTAAAAAAGTTTCGAGGCATTTCTTTACTTTTTTTTACTAAATAGCTGGCTTATCCAGCGAGTTTCCCTTCACACACACTTCACTATTTAATATTGTTCTTTCTTCTTTTACGTTCTCCTCTTTAAGTCCATCCGCGTATATATACTTAAAACTTCTTTTGCAGTAAAGAAGTTTTCCTTAAAACAAAATTTTTTTTTTTCATTTTTTTTACGTTTGATTACACTGTTCCGGTGAATTTGTTGCAAGCTGTGGGCAGATCGCTTTTCAAAAAAAAAAAAACAGAAAAAAACGGAAAACTAAAAGAAAATAAAAAGGACGAACAGAAATTCGTCCATCACCGCGCGAACTCATGGCTGGTCATTTGGCCACTATTGTGTTTGTTAGATCAATCAGCTCACCAAGCAAGATCACAAGCGAGTGATCTTGCAGAGTAATTGAGAGCGATCTTGCCGGCCGTAGATAAATGTATGTACAAAATGCTATAAATTTTTGCGATTGGCCCCTAAAGTCAGTTCTGTTTTGACATTTGTGTAGTAAACACATGCGAAATACACGTTAATAAACAATGTTACGCTACACTGCTCCAGAACGCGGAATATTGCTGACTATTTATTTGACCAATAATCGGTCGGTTAAAAACGGTTACTGCGCAAAAGTAATCCTTCTATCAGAAAATGCTATAAATTTTGCCATTGGTCCCTGAAGTCAGTTCTGTTTTGACATTTGTGTAGTAAGCACATGCGAAATACACGTTAATAAACAATGTTGCGCTACACTGCTCCAGAACGCGGAATATTGCTGACTATTTATTTGACCAATAATCGGTCGGGGCCAAACGGTTACTGTGAATGGTGAGCGCTACAGAGCAATGATCAACGAGTTCTTTTTGCCGCAACTTGATGAATTGGGATTTGAAAACATGTGGTTCCAACAAGACGGTGCAACGCACACACTGCACGTGCCACAACCGATATGCTGAACTCGGAAGCTTACTTTTGCGCCACCTTGTATATATGCTGTGTGTGTTTATGCATGTAAGTGCATTAGCGCTTAGCTATCAAACCGCCCCAGCGATTAAAGCTGAATTAGGTGAGAAACCCAAAATCGCGAAAGAATGTGCATACATAAACACACACCTACATACCTATTTGTTGTTGTTTGCGTTTTTTTATTTCTTATATCTAATTTTTTTTTTTTTGCAAGAGTAAATTTGCTAGGATTAAATAACCAACCATTACGAGTTTAAAGCACATAATTAGACGCTAGGTCAGTGACCCGATCAGCTGTTCATCTGAAGATAGTAACTTATACGTTAGGGCGTATTACAATCAGTCAAATTGCTTGGTCGTCGTAACAGTTCCAGAATTAGTTACATGAAAGTTAGTGCTAGGATTTCACACCCAGGGGGGTTAGGATTTAAATTTTCTTTTAGTTGGAATATTCTCCATTGTTTTCTCCATTTTTCGACATACCTAATATATCGATATATGCACTTATGTGTATACAACGAAGAGACTTCGAAACTATTAAATAAAAACAATATTGCTTTTTATACCAACAATTTTTGTTGATTTAAGGCCTGTACATTTTCAAGTATTCATGAAACGAGCTCAAGGCCAAGAATATTAATTTTTTACTTTTTTGAATTTTTATAAAAATTATTATTGTTTTTATTTATAAATAATCATTTAATTAAGAAATAAAAGTTTTTTGATTGAATAGAGTAGGAAAAATGTTTAGAGACAACTGCCATAGCTTTTCTTATAGATCCATTTCGGAAGCTGCTAGACTTCACTCATCAGAGATATTTTGGCACGCATTGCTAACCATTAAGCTAACAATACGCTGGTTTTGATGTCATCTAAACTCCTAGTTCTATTCTTCTTTTACCATATGCATGAACCACTTCCGCCATTTGACAGTTAGTAGTGTGATCATGATGGATTTTTGACAGATCTGTTTTATCATCAGAACTGCCTTACCGTGTGCTCTCGGTTTTGTTATTGCTTTTTATACCAACAATTTTTGTTGATTTAAGGCCTGTACATTTTCAAGTATTCATGAAACGAGCTCAAGGCCAAGAATAATAATTTTTCACGTTTTTGAATTTTTACGAAAATTATTATTGTTTTTATTTATAAATAATCATTTAATTAATAATTAAAAGTTTTTTGATTGAATAGAGTAGGAAAAATGTTTAGAGACAACTGCCATAGCTTTTCTTATATATCCATTTCGGAAGCTGCTAGACTTCACTAATCAGAGAAATTTTGGCACGCATTGCTAACCATTAAGCTAACAATACGTTGGTTTTGATGTCATCTAAACTCCTAGTTCTATTCTTCTTTTACCATATGCATGAACCACTTCCGCCATTTGACAGTTAGTAGTGTGATCATGATGGATTTTTGACAGATCTGTTTTATCATCAGAACTGCCTTACCGTGTGCTCTCGGTTTTGTTATTGCTTTTTATACCAACAATTTTTGTTGATTTAAGGCCTGTACATTTTCAAGTATTCATGAAACGAGCTCAAGGCCAAGAATATTAATTTTTTACTTTGTTGAATTTTTATGAAAATTATTATTGTTTTCATTTATAAATAATCATTTAATTAATAACTAAAAGTTTTTTGATTGAATAGAGTAGGAAAAATGTTTAGAGACAACTGCCATAGCTTTTCTTATAGATCCATTTCGGAAGCTGCTAGACTTCACTCATCAGAGATATTTTGGCACGCATTGCTAACCATTAAGCTAACAATACGCTGGTTTTGATGTCATCTAAACTCCTAGTTCTATTCTTCTTTTACCATATGCATGAACCACTTCCGCCATATGACAGTTAGTAGTGTGATCATGATGGATTTTTGACAGATCTGTTTTATCATCAGAACTGCCTTACCGTGGGCTCTCGGTTTTGTTATTGCTTTTTATACCAACAATTTTTGTTGATTTAAGGCCTGTACATTTTCAAGTATTCATGAAACGAGCTCAAGGCGAAGAATAATAATTTTTCACGTTTTTGAATTTTTATGAAAATTATTATTGTTTTTATTTATAAATAATCATTTAATTAATTATTAAAAGTTTTTTGATTGAACAGAGTAGAAAAAATGTTTAGAGACAACTGCCATAGCTTTTCTTATAGATCCATTTCGGAAGCTGCTAGACTTCACTCATCAGAGAAATTTTGGCACGCATTGCTAACCATTAAGCTAACAATACGCTGGTTTTGATGTCATCTAAACTCCTAGTTCTATTCTTCTTTTACCATATGCATGAACCACTTCCGCCATATGACAGTTAGTAGTGTGATCATGATGGATTTTTGACAGATCTGTTTTATCATCAGAACTGCCTTACCGTGTGCTCTCGGTTTTGTTATTGCTTTTTATACCAACAATTTTTGTTGATTTAAGGCCTGTACATTTTCAAGTATTCATGAAACGAGCTCAAGGCCAAGAATAATAATTTTTCACTTTTTTGAATTTTTATGAAAAATATTATTGTTTTTATTTATAAATAATCATTTAATTAATGACTAAAAGTTTTTTGATTGAATAGAGTAGGAAAAATGTTTAGAGACAACTGCCACAGCTTTTCTTATAGATCCATTTCGGAAGCTGCTAGACTTCACTCATCAGAGAAATTTTGGCACGCATTGCTAACCATTAAGCTAACAATACGCTGGTTTTGATGTCATCTAAGCTCCTAGTTCTATTCTTCTTTTACCATATGCATGAACCACTTCCGCCATTTGACAGTTAGTAGTGTGATCATGATGGATTTTTGACAGATCTGTTTTATCATCAGAACTGCCTTACCGTGTGCTCTCGGTTTTGTTATTGCTTTTTATACCAACAATTTTTGTTGATTTAAGGCCTGTACATTTTCAAGTATTCATGAAACGAGCTCAAGGCCAAGAATAATAATTTTTCACTTTTTTGAATTTTTATGAAAAATATTATTGTTTTTATTTATAAATAATCATTTAATTAATTACTAAAAGTTTTTTGATTGATTAGAGTAGGAAAAATGTTTAGAGACAACTGCCATAGCTTTTCTTATAGATCCATTTCGGAAGCTGCTAGACTTCACTCATCAGAGAAATTTTGGCACGCATTGCTAACCATTAAGCTAACAATACGCTGGTTTTGATGTCATCTAAGCTCCTAGTTCTATTCTTCTTTTACCATATGCATGAACCACTTCCGCCATTTAACAGTTAGTAGTGTGATCATGATGGATTTTTGACAGATCTGTTTTATCATCAGAACTGCCTTACCGTGTGCTCTCGGTTTTGTTATTGCTTTTTATACCAACAATTTTTGTTGATTTAAGGCCTGTACATTTTCAAGTATTCATGAAACGAGCTCAAGGCCAAGAATAATAATTATTCACTTTTTTGAATTTTTATGAAAAATATTATTGTTTTTATTTATAAATAATCATTTAATTAATTAGTAAAAGTTTTTTGATTGATTAGAGTAGGAAAAATGTTTAGAGACAACTGCCATAGCTTTTCTTATAGATCCATTTCGGAAGCTGCTAGACTTCACTCATCAGGGAAATTTTGGCACGCATTGCTAACCATTAAGCTAACAATACGCTGGTTTTGATGTCATCTAAACTCCTAGTTCTATTCTTCTTTTACCATATGCATGAATTACTTTCGCCATTTGACAGTTAGTAGTGTGATCATGATGGATTTTTGACAGATCTGTTTTATCATCAGAACTGCATTACCGTGTGCTCTCGGTTTTGTTATTGCTTTTTATACCAACAATTTTTGTTGATTTAAGTCCTGTACATTTTCAAGTATTCATGAAGCGAGCTCAAGGCCAAGAATAATAATTTTTCACTTTTTTGAATTTTTATGAAAATTATTATTGTTTTTATTTATAAATAATCAATTAATTAATTATTAAAAGTTTTTTGATTGAACAGAGTAGAAAAAATGTTTAGAGACAACTGCCATAGCTTTTCTTATAGATCCATTTCGGAAGCTGCTAAACTTCACTCATCAGAGAAATTTTGGCACGCATTGCTAACCATTAAGCTAACAATACGCTGGTTTTGATGTCATCTAAACTCCTAGTTCTATTCTTCTTTTACTATATGCATGAACCACTTCCGCCATTTGACAGTTAGTAGTGTGATCATGATGGATTTTTGACAGATCTGTTTTATCATCAGAACTGCCTTACCGTGTGCTCTCGGTTTTGTTATTGCTTTTTATACCAACAATTTTTTTGATTTAAGGCCTGTACATTTTCAAGTATTCATGAAACGAGCTCAAGGCCAAGAATAATAATTTTTCACTTTTTTGAATTTTTATGAAAATTATTATTGTTTTTTTGGTTTTAAATAATCATTCAATAAATTATTAAAAGTTTTGTTTTTTTATTCTCTGATGAGTGAAGTCTAGCAGCTTCCGAAATGGATCTATAAGAAAAGCTATGGCAGTTGTCTCTAAACATTTTTCCTACTCTATTCAATCAAAAAACTTTTAATAATTAATTAAATGATTATTTATAAATAAAAACAATAATAATTTTCATAAAAATTCAAAAAAGTGAAAAATTATTATTCTTGGCCTTGAGCTCGTTTTATGAATACTTAAAAATGTACAGGCCTTAAATCAACAAAAATTGTTGGTATAAAAAGCAATAACAAAGCCGAGAGCACACGGTAAAGCAGTTCTGATGATAAAACGGATCTGTCAAAAATCCATCATGATCACACTACTAACTGTCAAATGGCGGAAGTGGTTCATGCATATGGTAAAAGAAGAATAGAACTAGGAGTTTAGATGACATCAAAACCAGCGTATTGTTAGCGTAATGGTTAGCAATGCGGGCCAAAATTTCTCTGATGAGTGAAGTCTAGCAGCTTCCGAAATGGATCTATAAGAAAAGCTATGGCAGTTGTCTCTAAACATTTTTCCTACTCTATTCAATCAAAAAACTTTTAATAACTAATTAAATGATTATTTATAAATAAAAACAATAATAATTTTCATAAAAATTCAGAAAAGTGAAAAATTATTATTCTTGGTCTTGAGCTCGTTTCATGAATACTTAAAAACAATATTTTGTTTGAAATTAATGTTTTATTTGTTGGAGGATATTATAAAAAAAAAATAGAATTCATATTAATTTATTTTAATTTAATTATATTATTGGGTTGGCAAATTCTCATAAAATGAATGATAGTCTGCTGGAATCATACGTTTGAAGTCCTGTAAATCTTCATATTTTCTTTTAGAAATCGGTAGTTGTTGATTGTAAAGACCCCGTATTACTAAGTCATCATTGTGCTGCACTTGTGGTCGCAATTTATGATGAGGTAATATATTACACTCTTCATCAAAACATAATTTATATTGAACTCCGTCATTTAAGGTATATTTAAGAGCTCGTAAATCAACAACACATGAGTCGCCCCTCTTGACTTCAAGTAATTTATTTGAGAAAAATCGCGGAAAAACGTGTGATTTAAGTAATTGACGCGATAAGGTTGCGACAATCTGGATTGGTTTATAACCGTGTTAAAATCAGCTGGCACATAGAGTTCTCTTCCTTTCTTCTTCCGTTCTATGGAGGCATGTACAGAATCGCACTCCATTTGAGTGTGGCCAACTACCAGGTATTTTTGTTTAATTTCTGCATGGTGAGTTATAGCATACTGTTGCAAGGCATTAGAAAGTGTCACGTTTCGATTTTGGGCATAGCACCCATCACTGTAAATTATTATCGGTTTTGATTTGTCCTCCAATTTCTCTAAAAAGTCCAATAAACAAGAAGTAAACACATTAGAGTCCGTGCCACCTTCGGCTTCATGCCAGACATAGCAATTAACATTTTTGTCAAATTCGTTATAAATTGTGAATTGGTGCACACACAGTTTTGTTTTGAAGTATTTTGCTCCAGTTTAAAGTAGAGGAATTGTTTGCACTGCTTGCAAATCTACCATGAACATTTGGATATCACCTTTACAACAAAGTTCCTTGTCTTCAGATTTATCTTTCCTAGCACGCTCCTTATTTTTTATATGAATCTGATATTCAAATTCTAGCACATTTTTATTTTTGTACGCAAAACAGATATCACATTGGTCTTTCTTGGGCTTGTATACTAATATTGGCTTTGTGTACAGCGTCTAAAAAGCATTTGTACTTTGCCTTTTCAGCCTCACTAATGTTGCTATCTTTCAAATATTTTTCAAAATCTTTGTACACTTCTGCCCAAGTTTTGTACTGAACGTCTACATATTCTCTACTTGTACTTTGTCGGCAATAGTGTGAAGGCATTTTAGGCAAATTCTGTAAAAAACAGTTCACATGATTTACTTTGGCAATGTTTCTTTTGCTTTTTCGATTTACTGTTTCACTTTTCTTTACCAAGCCAATGTCACTTGTATGTAGATTGGCAGGAATCCATTTGGACACGCTCCACTCACCAAGAGACAGCGTGCCTAAGAACATTTTTTTGCAAACAAGCTTGACCTCTCCTGAAATTTTGAAAGTGTAGACTAACGTGTTTACTCGCCGAGAAATAGTACCAGTCGTTCTTGAAGCGACCGGCCTTTGGGACACCATAGCAACGACAAACGCTTTTTTCTTCCCATGACAGTAACCAAAATGCTTTAAAAATATCCTTCCTATGTTCTTCTGTAATTTCGTTGCACTGCTTACCAAATTTTTTCGCACATATTTCCTAACGGCACCGAGCTTTCAAAGTTCTTTCTTTTCTTATTTCCATTATCCCAGTTTCTTTTTTGCTTCTCTTAATCGATGCATACTCCCAACCATGCATTCGCTTTCTTTTTTGACGGTTTCTAGTCGACTTCGCCGGTGCCCGAAACATGGTCATATCCAGCACTAGGTTTATGCACAAGAAGATCCATCAGGCTACATGGCTGTCCCCCGATCGAAAAACACGCAACCAGATCGACCACGTTGTGATAGACGGACGGCACGCTTCCAGCGTTTTAGATGTTCGCACAATACGAGGACCTAACATCGACTCTGATCACTACCTAGTAGCAGCCAAGATTCGTACCCGCCTCTTTACGACAAAACAGGTGCAACAAAAAACGCAGGGAAAGCTGGACGTCGAAAAGCTGCAATCGCAACAGACCGCCAATTATTTCGCAGATCGCCTCTCACACCTGCTCTCCGAGAGCACAATTCAATGCATGAGCAGTGGGATCATATCTCAGGAGCACTCCGTACCGCAGCCGAAGAAGTAATTGGATTCCGGCGAACGCGAAGAAACAACTGGTATGATGATGAAGAGTGCCGCGCTGCAACGAAAAGAAAGGACGAAGCCTACAAGGCAACGCTGAGATCGAATGCAACGAGGAGTGTGTGCGAACACTACCGGGAGTTGAAGGGGGAAGCGAGGCGGCTTTTCCGGGCGAAAAAAAGAGAGGCAGAAAAGCGTGAAATAAAGGAGCTTGAGATGCTGGCCAACGGGAATAATGCCCGAAAATTCTATCAAAAAATTCGGCGAATGACAGAAGGTTTCAAACCCGGGGCAAACTCCTGTAAGAATGAGAACCCCGACCTGGTGACCGATGTTCAGAGAACACTCAGAATATGGAGGGATCACTTCTCTGCCCTTTTAAACGGAGAAACTGAGCAAGAAACCAGAGAAGCTGCCGAACCCGAGCCCACAATCGAAGATGATGGAATTGACGTTCCACAACCCGACTATAATGAGATGCGAATAGCAATATCTCGATTGAAAAACAATAAAGCAGCTGGCGCTGATGGTTTGCCTGCTGAGCTATTCAAACACGGAGGCGAGGAGCTGGTAAGGCGCATGCATCAGCTTCTATGCAGAATTTGGTCGGATGAATGCATGCCTGAAGATTGGAATCTAAGTGTTCTCTGCCCAATCCACAAGAAGGGCGATCCTGCAAACTGCGCCAACTATCGCGGAATCAGCCTTTTGAATATCGCATATAAGGTCCTATCAAGCGTATTGTGCGAAAGACTGAAGCCTGATGTGAACAGACTGATTGGACCTTATCAGTGTGGCTTCAGACCTGGTAAATCTACCATCGACCAGATTTTTACAATACGCCAAATCTTGGAAAAAACCCGTGAAAAAAGAATCTACACGCATCATCTCTTTGTTGATTTTAAAGCCGCTTTCGATAGCACGAAAAGGAGCTGCCTATATGCCGCTATGTCTGAATTTGGTTTCCCCGCAAAAACTTATACGGCTATGCAAAATGACCTTGAGCAACACCGCCAGCTCGGTCAGAATTGGGAAGTACCTCTCCGAGTCGTTCGAAACTAAACGAGGTTTGAGACAGGGTGACCCCTTATCGTGCGATTTCTTTAATTTAATGCTGGAACAATATTTTATAAAAGCGTGCAACTGTTGGCATATGCTGACGATATTGATATCATTGGCCTTAACAACCGCGCCGTAACTTCTACTTACTCCAAATTAGAAAAAGAAGCGGAGAAAATGGGATTGGTGGTGAACGAGGGCAAAACGAAGTACCTTCTGTCATCATGCAAAGAGTCAGCGCATTCGCGCCTTGGCAACCAAGCCACTGTTGGCAGCAATAATTTCGAAATAGTAAAGGACTTCGTTTACCTGGGAACCAGCATTAACACCAACAATCATGTTAGCTTAGAAATCCGACGAAGAATTACTCTTGCAAACAAATGCTACTTCGGACTGAGTAGGCAATTGAAAAGTAAAGTCCTCTCTCGACGAACGAAAATAACACTCTACAAGTCACTCATCGCACCCGTCCTGCTATATGGTGCAGAAGCGTGGACACTAACAACATCTGATGAGGCGGCTCTGGGAGTATTCGAGAGAAAGGTTCTTCGAAAGATTTGTGGACCTCTACGCTTTGGCGACGGCGAGTACCGAAGAAGATTTAATGATGAGCTGTATGAACTTTACGCAGACGCCGACATAGTTCAGCGAAATAAAACACAGCGGCTTCGCTGGCTAGGCCACGTAGTGCGAATGAGCGAAGATGCTCCAGCCCAGAAGGTATTCTTATCGGCACCCGCCGGTGGAAGCAGAGGAAGAGGGAGACCACCACTCCGATGGAAGGACCAAGTGGAGACCGATTTGCGATCCCGCGGTGTTTCCAATTGGCGCAACGAAGAAACGACTGGCGAGCTATGTTGGACGGTCAAAATCGCCCAGGCGGTTAGATGACCATTTAAAGAAGAAGTTTGCTTATCTCCCTGGCCTTTCCGTGCCGTTTTTACTGTGATGACTCCAGAGGATTCATTCAACAATACTGAAGAAGATTCATTCTTAGATAGATCTGAATCAGTGCTGGGATGATACTCGCTTTCACTTGCGGAAAAGTCGGATTTTGAGAAAAAGCCAGAGTTATCAGAGTCCACTGAGAGAAAATGTCCTGTTTTTCATCCAAAATTACGTTTCCATTCTGTTGTGTTTCAGGTTCGTGGCATTGATTCCTCATAACAAAATGACCTGTTTCAGCATCAAGAACGGCGATTGTATTTTCATTCATATTAAGCGCAGCTTGAGTAAAATTTAAATTCACTTAAAAGTAAAACTTCTTCACACATTCCTTTTATGGAATTTTTTTTAATAATAAAAACAAACTACTCAGAAATATACATATATTCACCAAGCAAAATAATAACGAAAACAACTGCAATGCAAGGAATGAAATTAACTTCACAGTCTTCTCACTACAAGTACTACAAGGAAACGGTAAATTTTTGTTCATTCTAGCGTCGCCGAAAAATAACGGAACCCCATACGTTAAGCTATTGCAAAAGAAAATAATAGGAGAATTTTGGGGGATAACAAAACGATTAATATGCCTTTAAATATGCATGTATATTAAGATAAGTGTTTGACGCAGTTATGAAAAAGGCACTGATTGAGATACCAAGATATGTATTCCTATATTTTTTACGATAGGCACAATCTATTGACATAGGAACTCGTTGCAGTTATAGAACAGAAAAATAGGAATCGATCGATATGAAAATCTCAAAATCGCATTTTTTTAAGATACGAGGTTGAGAAAGTAAGGCATCGATAAGATTAAAAAAAATAAAACAAAGTTTATTAAAATAAAGTGAAGGGAAAGACAGTAAAGGTAAGGAAAGGAAAGAAAAGAAAGGGAATGGAAAGGAAAGTAAAGAAAAGTAAAGGAAAGGAAAGGAGGGGAATGGAAGGGAAGGAAAAGGAAAGTGAGGGTACGGAAAGGGAAGAATAAAATAAATTCAAAATAGAGACTGCAGAGAGTAAAAGAAGAAATCAGGGAAAACGAAAATATGTTAGAGGAAAGGAACGACAGAGAAAGGAAGGGAAAAAGGCAGATGAAAAGTACAGCAAATAATAAAAATAAAATAAAGTTTAGTGGTTGAATTTCAACCACTGGCCGTTCTCTAGTAACTTTAAACGAGTTATTCTTGTATATTTGCATATTTGTATAGTTGTATATTTGTATATCCACTACTATCTCAGGAACGACTTAACCGATTTGGATGAAATTTGGTATATGGGTAGTACCCTTTGTTTTAAGATTTTCTACTTTTGTGTTGCCACTTGGGGTGGTTCACAGGGTTGCCACCTTTATCAATTTTTTTAAAATATTAAGCAATATATGGGAATATGGGTATCAAATGAAAGAAATCATCGAGTCCTAACCTCCAAACAGGCTTAAGTGGCTTTTTGTGGTTAGTGTTCGATATTTTGGAAATTTATGCTCTTGGTAAGTAAGATTATACGACAAATTCGAAAAATACCGAGCAAGGCTCGGTCACCCTGGTACTATTAACTTTAGTGGCCTACCGGCAGTACGTAACGGCATAAACGGATCGAGATAGATATTGACTTATATATATCAAAATGTTCAGGACGAAAAGAGAAATTGATTAAGCCATGTCCGTCTGTCCGTCCGTCCGTCTGTGAACACGATAACTTGAGTAAATTTTGAGATATCTTAATGAAATTTGGTATGCGGGTTCCTTGGCACTCATCTCCGAGCGCTATTTATATATAGAATATTTTCGAAAACACAAAAAAAGTGAATACTTAGTACATAATACACCTAAGGATAAGCATAAAATTTGATGACGACATTGAGGTTGAGGCATAAAATAAATTTTTGAAGAAATTTTCGAAAATGGGCGTGACACCGCCCACTTTTGATTAAGTCAAATTAAGAAATAATATTAATCATAAATCAGAAACCGTTCAAGATATCGAAACGAAATTCAGCACGCAGGTATGCAAGTAATGTTCCAGGAAAAAATGGGCGGGATCGGTTAAGGTCTATGACCACTTTTATATGAAAGGGTTTGAAAAGGATCGTAGATATATTAAATAGGCAATAACTTTTCGTAAAATAGCTTTACATCATTTATATTTCAGTTTTAAAGTTTCCGTAAACAAAGAAATCCAAAAACTTGAAATTTTTGAAAATGGGCGTGGCCCCGCCCTTTTTATAGTGGAATACTCCACAAAACTTTTTATGCCATAACTTCGCCAAAAATTGATTTGTGGAAACGAAATTTGGTGATAATGTTCTATATATAAAGGTAACTGTTTGCTGCAAAATTGGGCGAAATCGGTTAATGTCCACGCCCAGGTTTTTAACATAGTCCTGAAAATTTTTTTTTGTAAAATTTAAAGAGCGATATTTGTACAACTAAGCAAGTTATATCAATCAGATTTTGCACACATAATCAGCTTTTTAAGAAAAGCTCGGCTGCAAAAAAATTTTTTCAATTTCGAAGAAGTAGTCGTGGCGCCGCCTACTTTTCAGCATAAAATTTCTGCTATTTTCAAAGGCAATCGATTATAATTCGATTTTGATATTTCAATAAAAATTGGTCAGCTGATTCTCAGTAGTATGTATTATACTCCTGCCAAAAATTTGCCAAATCGGGAAACACACAAGCAAAATATTCGGGCACGTAGTCAATAGCGAAGTTATATATCTTTTTTGATTTTCATACCTTTCATAAACATTAAATGTATGTAAGTAAGAACAAGAAAAGAAAAGTTCACTAAAATGATCAGCACGATGAGCGGAGTCGATTTAGCCATGCCCGTCTCTCCGTCCGTCTGTATGTCTGTCCGTCTGTCTATTTGAACGCAAACTAGTCTCTCGATTTTACAAAAGAATGCTGAAATTCGTTGCTTTGGCCGTTTTATAATATACTAGCATACCCGATAGACGATGTTTTGATGTTTTGATATATAGAACACATCTATGTATAAAATTTCATTAACTTGAATCAAATAAACTGCTAACTATACCCAAATGCAGCTTTATATGACCTGGGAGATTTTCCAAAAGCTTTGTACAGACTGTGTCGTGCCCAGCGAACTCCTGAACTTATCGTGAAAGTTCAAGAGCAAAACAAAACACAAAATATGTGGGCGTGGCATCGCCAACTTTTGAAAAATGATGTAGATATTGACTAAGTGACACATATATCCAAATTTTATTAATTTAGACCAAAAAACTTCGGAATTATGACGAATTGAAACTCTATATAGCCTGGGGGCGTGGCTCCGCCGACTTTTCCAATACTATATATTGTCTATGCTGTACCCAGTGAACCCAAGTATATATTGTGAAAATTTCATAAAGATCGGTTGAGTTCTTTGGCGCCTATAAAAGACACCATTTTTTATATCTATTTTTGTTACGCACACTTCGTTCGGCATAAACGAACCGAGATATATATTTATTAATGTATATCTTTTTTGCTATTCATTCATTTCATGAACACGAAATGTTTGTACTTATACTGAAATAATCAGGAGGATGAGCTGAGTCGATGTGGCCATCCGTCTTTCGATACTTCTGCCTGTCTGTTCGTCGGTCCATTTGAACGCAAATACGAACTGAAAGTATTAAAATAGACCTGCGTAATACATAATAGATCACTACTAGGTATATAATGTTCGGTTCCACCCAAACTTAGACTTTCTTACTTGTTTTTCTCTAATATCAATCACCAAAACAAACATAAACATTCGAGCACTGCTCCAACCACAATTGCCATAACTATAATTGATACAGGTACAGTGCAGTTCTGTATCAAAACTGTTCTATGAACACGCCTAAAAATATTCTACTTTCCTTGAGTTGACATATAAAATATATGTACCAAAGAATGTATAAAAGGAATAAAGTAAAAACGCCACATTAGAGGAAAAATGAATCGTGACGCTACAGGGCATCATAGCTTAGTTGTTAGAATACTCTAACAGCGGCTTGGTGCAGACACTTGGGTTCGTATCCCAGTGTCCGAGAAGGGGTCTGATAAGAAGCTGGGCACTTCGAAACATGTCAATACCATACCATCGCCGTGCATATCGTTCTAATTTTTCTCTAATATCAATCAACAATAATAATTTTCATAAATAAAAAAAAATAAAAATTTTTATTATTGGCCTTGAGCTCGTTTATAGTCATGGTACTTTGCAAATGTACAGGCAGTAAAAACAACAACTCAACCGATGAGCACGAATATCGGACTGTGTACAAAATGAAGAAATGTACACAACCTACAAAAATCCATCAGGAGGATGATCATGCCGCCAGATGGCGGTTCATGCTCACATTTTTTGTGTTTTGTTCGTTCTTCTTAATGGCCAAAGTTTATAGTCGATCTCTATGAAACTTTCACAATAGGTTTCGATGTTCGGTGGGTACGACATATTCTGTATGTAGTTTTGGATAAGTGGGCGGAGCCACGCCCCCCGATGATATTTGGATTTATGTGTCCTTTAGTCAAGATTTACATAACTTTGGAGAAGTGGGAGGTGCCATGCCCACATTTTTTGCGTTTTGTTTGTCCTTCATTCATGTGCAAGGGATAATGTTGATCTCAATGAAATTTTCACAGTGGTTTCAGGGGTTCGCTGGGGCGACACAGGCCATATGAGCTTTTGGAAAAGCCCCCAGGCTATATAAAGTAGTAATTTGGCACAGCTAGGAATTTATTTGGTTCAAGTTAATCATATATTATATTTATATGTTTCTTCTATACATCAAAAAAAACCTTGGAAACAGAAAGCGGTACCAGGATCAAATAAAAGTTAATTCGATATATCTTCGGAGCTGTGGACATATCAGTACCCGTCCTCGTCCTTATTATTAGTTTACTTATTGGTGGGCCCATCTCTTATTGTACTCATACTTACAAACATTTCATGTTCATTAAAGTTATCAAAATCAAAAAAGGTATATAACTTCACTATTGCATTGGGGTATTAAAAACTTGCACGGATATTTTAATTGTGTGTTATCCGATTTGTCTAATTTTTAGCAGGAGTATACTACATTCTATTGAGAGCAGCCGACCAATTTTTATTGAAATATCTAGTTGAAACTACAAGCAATCGCCTTTTACATTTTACAAAAAAATTTTGCAGAACTATGTCAAAAACCTGGGCGTGGCCGTTGACCGATTTCACCTATTTTTAAATCCAACAGTTACCTTTCTATATATTCAACATTTTCGCCAAATATTGTTTCGATAAATCTATTTTTACCGGAGTTATGGCATAAAAAGTTTTGTGGAATAATCCACTATAAAATAGGCGGGCCACGCCCATTTTAAAAAATTTATATTTTTCGATTTTCATCCTTCACGGACACTTTGAAAGCGAAATAGAAATGATATACAGCTTTTGTACGCAAAGGTATTGCCTATTAAATATATCTATTATCCTTTCAAAATCTTTCGTATAAAAGTGGATGTGGACCTCAACCTGTTTCGCCCATTTTTTTCCGGAACATTCCTTCTATTAATAAAATATGTATGCTAAATTTCGTTTCGATATCTTAAACGGTTTTTGATTTATGATTATTTTCAAATTTGACAAAATCAAGAGCGGGCGGTGAGACATCCATTTTCAAAAATTTCTCGAAAATTTTATTTTCTGCGTTAAAGTTAATGTACGCAGCAAATTTGATCCTTATAGGTGTATTACGTACTGAGTAATTACTTTTTTGCATTTTCTAAGATATTCTATATATAAAAAGTGGGTGTGGCTATCATCCGATTTCGCCCATTTCAAATAGCGCTCGGAGATGAATGGCAGGGAACCTGCCTACCAAATTTCAATAAGATATCTCTAAATTTATTCAAGTTATCGTGTTAACAGACGGACGGACATGGTTTAATGAATTTATTTTTTCTCTCCTGAACATTTTGATATATATAAGTCAGTATCTATCTCGATCCGTGTATGGCGTTACATACCACCGTTAGGCGATTTAAGTTAATATACCTTGTGTGCGTAGCATTACTATGCATAATAAAATGAATTGCTAAATTTTGGTAATTAGTCTGAAGTTATCTTGCTGTTGTTGCTATTTTTTTTGGGACTTCTCAATACCATCTGAGAAGTCATGGAGGCGGGTTAAGAGGGGTAAGTAATTGGCAGTAGAACAGCGAGGCAAAAGGCAAAGTGCTGTGTGGCTTTTTATAATAGATTTAGTCATTGTTGAAGATAGGTGATGTTGAAAAAAAATTCAGCACACGTAAGGTGCGTAAATTTTTTTCTTGTAAAGCCTTTGGTTTGTTGTTGTTGTTGTTTGGTTTGTCACAACTGGTATATAGTTTGGCCGGTCGTTTGTTCAACGAATCCATATAAGTGGCTGAATCTTCGGGACAGCTCGACCTGCCTGGGCAGACACTTGCCAGCTTCTTCTTTTTACTAAAAATTTTAAACAATTGTCAACCCAGAGTATGAATGCTTAGTAGGGTCCACAAAATATTATAAACCCGAATTTGATATACATAACAAGTAAGGAAGTCTAAATTCGGGTGGAACCGAACATTATATACCTAGTAGTGATCTATTATGGCATCCCAATTTACGCAGGCCTATTTTAATACGTACAGTTCGTATTTGCGTTCAAATAGACAGACGGACAGACATATAGACGTATCGAGAGACGGGCATGCTAAATCGACTCCGTCATCGTGCTGATCATTTTAGTGAACATTTCTCTTCTTGTTCTCATACTTACATATATTTAATGTTTATGAAAGGTATGAAAATCAAAAAAGATATACTGTGAGGACCAAATAAATCCCCATTAATTTGGCCCACACAAAAACGACCCCACATAACCAGATGAACATACAACAAGGCTCAACAACAAAACTAGCACCAACATGAACACAACGAGCGGTCGCAACATGTCACAGCAACACAGTAACCATGGCAACATAACCACCCGAGCCAGCAACATGTAACACCACAGCTATAAAAGCATCAACACAGCATCACAGCAGTGAGTCAGCACGGAGCTGTGGTCACGACCAGAGCGACTAGCGAGCGCATCTCGATCGTAGTTGGGTCTATCCAGTACAATAGAGATTCGCCTCGTAGGAGTGAGCCGTGGGATCGAAGGGGGTTGTAGTTGGGTCTATCCAGTACAACTACCACTAGAAACCTCGCGCACACCCGCCTCAGTAACGCGCAACCGCGAACAGGCGACGTCCGCTCGCCTACGCCGACGTAGACCGCGCCGCGAGAGTGATACCCCGCGGAGTAACAGCGCGAACGCACCACACGACCGAGCAGAGCGACGAAATACCGCACGACAGAGACACGTCAGCAGAGACCGCAGCAGAGCGGCGAAATACAACGCACCTAAGAGGGGCACCGACACCGGGCGTGGCAGAGCAACGCCTCTGCAACACACGACGCCGACGTCAGTACGCCAGCATAGTACGCGACAGCGACGCCAACGGAAGCACGGTAGAGTGCGACGCACCAGACCCTAACGGAATCCGTCTAACGGAACGCGGCTGGACCGTTAAGCCACGCCACCACAGCCGAGTGGCGACGAATGAAGTCAGAGGGAGTTGAATTTTAGAATAAAATACGAATGAATTAATATTCTAGCATTAAGTAAGAATAAAGTAAAGTTTAATACAGCGAAACGATTTGCGCAGTGTCCCGAATTTACAAATTTATTGTAAGCAAACCCTGGACAAGGCGAGTATACCCCAGCAATTACCAAAGAAGCAACGGGACAACATGAAAGCTTCGTTACAATACAACTTTGCTTTTGCAGTGGGGTATTAACTACTTTCCCGGATATTTTACTTTTCATCCTTAACGTTTTGATATAAATTAATAAATATATATCTCGATTCGTTTATGCCGAATTTAGTAATATACTCGTACCTTGTATGCGTAAAAAATGTGTGTCTTTTATAGGCGCCAAAGAACTCAACCGATCTTTATGAAATTTTCACAATATATACTTGGGTTCACTGGGTACAGCATAGACAATATATAGTTTTGGAAAAGTGGGTGGAGCCTCGCCTCCAGGCTATGTAAAGTTACAATTCGTCATAATTCCGAGCTTGTTTGATCTAAATTAATGAAATTTGGATATATGTGTCACTTAGTCAATATCTACATAATTTTTCAAAGGTGGGCGTTGTCACGCCCATATATTTTGTGTTTTTTTTTGCTCTTGAACTTTCACGATAGGCTCAGGAGTTCGCTGGGCACGACACAGTCTGTTTATAGCTTTTGGAAAAGCCCCCAGGTTATATAAAGCCGCAGTTCGGTATAGTTAGGAGTTTATTAGGTTCAAGTTATTGACATTTTATATATTCTATATATCAAAACGTCAAAACAACGTCTACCGGGTTTGCTAGTAATTTGAGAGACTAGTTTGCATTCAAATAGACCGACCGACAGACAGACAGACGGACGGAGAGACGGACAATGGCGAAAGCAAACAAGGAATTTCAGCATTCTTTTGTACAACTGAGAGACTAGTTTGCGTTCAAATAGACAGCTAAATAGGCATGGCTAAATCGACTGCGCTCATGGTGCTGATCATTTTAGTGAACTTTCGTCTTCTTGTTCTCATATTTACATACATTTATTGTTTATGAAAGGTATGAAAATCAAAAAAGATATATAATTATCTATTGCAGTGGGCTATTAGTTACGTCCCGGAATATTTTTCTTGTGTATTTTCCGATTTCGATAATTTTTGGCAGGAGTATAAAACATACTACTGAGAAGCAGCTGACCAATTTTCTTCGAAATATCAACAATGAATTATAAGCGATTGCCTTTGAAAGTAGCAGGAATTTTATGCTGAAAAGTGGGCGGCGCCACGCCTACTTCTTCAAAATTGACACAATTTTTTTGCTCCCGAATTTTCCTTAAAACTCTTATTATGTGTGCAAAATCTGATTGATATAACTTGTATAGTTGTAGAAATATCGCTTTTTAAATTTTACAAAATAATGTTCAGAACTATGTTTCTTCTAAGTGAAGTGAACTTCAATGTACCGTCTCGTCTTTCAAGGCATTTTAATCTGGTATTAAAACAGTGCCGAACCAATTTTCAGTTAAATGAGCCTTTTCGCTGTTTGTGTCAACATTATAACTCTCTTTCTGGTAGATTTGATATTTCAGACTCGCTTTTAAGCATAAAAAAATCAATTCTTTCTATCCTAAATTGATAGCTACTAATTGTTTCTTATTCTTTGACTTCTATATTAACTTCGAACAATTATTTTATTCTGTTAACTAGTTATTTCTTAATGTATAATCTATCTTATATCTACTTTACTTAGCTGATGAGGTTTTGAGCAGTTTTATATCTCGACGATTAACAAACCAAAGCCTTTCAACGACTCGGCACGAACGAATAATCCGCGCGTTATGCGGATGCGCCCCTCGCGCCGGTCGGGCGGGATATGGTGGGTAATCCGTTTAGTAATTATTAATGTTAAAAAACTGGGCGTGGACATTAACTGATTTCGCCCATTTTTACAACAAACAGTTACCTTTATATATTTTGTGGAATAATCCACTATAAAAATTGCGGGGCCACGCCCATTTTCAAAAGTTTTACTGTGTGGATTTCTTAGTTTACGGAGACTTTAAAAATGAAATATAAATGATGTAAAGCTATTTTACGTAAAGTTATTTCCTATTTAATATATCTGCGATCCTCTTCAAAATCTTTCGTATACAAGTGGGCGTGAACCTTAACCGATATCGCCCATTTTTTCCTCGAACATTCCTTACACACCAGGAAACCTGCGGTGCCACGCAAATTTTCAAAAATTTCTTGAAAAGTTTATTTTATGCCTCAATCTCAATGTATACATTGAATTTTATCCTTATAGGTGTATTATGTACTGCGTAATCACTTTTTTTGTGTTTTCGAAAATATTCTATATATAAAAAGTGGGCGTGGCCATCCGATTTCGCCCATTTTAAATAGCGCTCGGAGATGAGTGTCAAGGAACCCGCATACCAAATTTCATTAAGATATCTCAAAATTTACTCAAGTTATCGTGTCCACAGACCGACGGACGGACGGACGGACACGGCTTAATCAATTTCTCTTTTCGTCCTGAACATTTGAATATATATTATACAATATCGATCTCGATCCGTTTATGCCGTTACTTACTGCCGTTTGGCGACTAAAGTTAATATACCCTGTGTGCGTAGCACTACTAGGTATAAAAAAAATGGCTCTGAATACCACTTTCACTGTTGAAAATATGAAAGGGAAAAACCTGGTTTAACCAAATTTAACTATTTTGTTATTAGTTTTTACGGTCTGTTCATTTTACATATTTTTGTAAGTTTTAAGAGCTCAAAACCAGTTGATAATAATTCTTAGTCAATTGTTATCATTTTTGATTAAAAGAACAATTTAAAGCAACAAACATATACAGGCTATAGCTATAGTACTATTTCGAAAACAGCCAAGATTTCTAGTCGAACTAAATCGTATAGTTCGCAGCTGCCTAACCCATAGACTATGCTGCGTGTAGTTTTGCAAGCTGCTTAAATCAATTTTTCCTTTGATTGTTGTTTTTATCTGCCAATAGTGTACACAATTTTTTGACATTCTGTATAGATATATGTAAATTTTCTATGTTAGATTGTTTTTTCTGCACATTCTTCTTTTCTAATTTTAGAAGATAATCATTGTACATACCGGTGCTTCGGTGTCAATTTATTTTGATATTGGTTTTTACGGCCTGTTCATCTTACTTATACAAGTTGGCGCAAAAGTAAGCTTCCGATGTTCAGCATATCGGTTGTGGCACGTGCAGTGTGTGCTGTTGCACCGTCTTGTTGGAACCACATGTTTTCCAATCCCAATTCATCAAGTTGCGGCAAAAAGAACTCGTTGATCATTGCTCTGTAGCGCTCACCATTCACAGTAACCGTTTGGCCCCGACCGATTATTGGTCAAAGAAATAGTCAGCAATATTCCGCGTTCTGGAGCAGTGTAGCGTAACATTGTTGATTAACGTGTATTTCGCATGTGTTTACTATACAAATGTCAAAACAGAACTGACTTTAGGGGCCAATCGCAAAATTTATAGCATTTTCTGATAGGAGGATTACTTTTGCGCCACCCTGTATTATAAATGCGTTAATTTGTGAGTGAGTGTGTTTGAACCGTTTTCACGCCCGAACTACAGCACCGATCTGTACGAAATTTTGCGCACTCATTTCGCGATGTCTCGGATAGGTAACAAGTTGCATGAAATCTCAATACCTCACATGGTTATGGAGTTATGGGCACTAATGTGACCCAACTAACCCAAAAATGTGTTTTATCCAATGAACTTATGCAATTGGTGCCCTAAAACCTTAAAATGTGCATACAATATGGGTATTGACCGAAAGGGGAAGGCCACAGTATTATTTTGTACTTTGCAATATTTCGATAACTTTATCGATAACTGAGTTATCGGTCAGAATGGCGTCGCCCAAAAACCCCTGAATTCGCATACAATATGGTTATCAAACGAAAGGGGAAGGCCACAGGATTATTTTGGACTTTGAAATATTTCGATAACTGAGTTATCGGTCAGAATGTGGTCGCCCAAAACCCCATGAATTTGCATACAATATGGATATCAAACGAAAGGGGAAGGCAACAGGATTCTTTTGGACTCTGCAATATCTCGATAACTTTATCGATAACTGAGCTATCGATCAGAATGTGGTTACCCAAAAAACCATGAATTTGCATACAATATTGGTATCAAACGAATGGGGAAGGCCACAGTATTCTTTTGGACCCTGCAATATTTCGACAACTTTATCGATAACTGAGTTATCGGTCAGAATGGGGTCGCCCAAAACCCCATGAATTTGCATACAATATGGATATCAAACGAAAGGGGAAGGCAACAGGATTCTTTTGGACTCTGCAATATCTCGATAACTTTATCGATAACTGAGTTATCGATCAGAATGTGGTTACCCAAAAAACCATGAATTTGCATACAATATGGATATCAAACGAAAGGGGAAGGCAACAGTATTCTTTTGGACCCGCAATATTTCGATCAATTAATCGATAACTGAGTTATCGGTCAGAATGTGGTTGCTCCAAAACCCCTAAATTTCCATACAATATGGGTATCAAACGAAAGGGGAAGGCCACAGGTTTCGTTTGGACATTGCAATATTTCGATAAATTAATCGATAACTGAGCTATCGGTCAAAATGTAAAAGCCCTGAAACCTCTACATTTGCATTAAATATGGATATGACACGAAACGGAAAGGCCAAAGATTCATGTGGACTTCTCGATATTTCAATAAACTAACCGATACTGCTATATTTTGTTATATAAGTTAATCGATAACTGAGTTATCGGTCAAAACGTGCCTAAAAAATTCATCGCCATATCTACAAAAATATGATTTTAAAGTTTAGTTACTATGCATCAAGGCGAATTCATATAAGGTGAGAGCAAGGCGAATTTAGCATGTTCAGAAATGTCAGATCAAAAGAAAATAACGTTCATGTAATGAATTCGCCATGCTATACATACAATACCAATTGTATTTTGCGTTTTCGGAACCTTTTTCTGTCACTTAGGGAAAACAGATTCAAGACGACAACGACGGTGCGGCATCTGTCAAATTATTTTTACACATGTTCTTATGTAGAGGAATTTTTCATGAATGCCGCTGTCGCCAGATTAGATCTATTTCTAATTTGACAGCGACGGTCGTGGCGTCCTTTTTTCTTTTTGTGAATTAAATCGAAAATATATGCAAATTGCTTTAAATATGTGTTGAAATTGATTAGTTTTATGTTTTTTTTACACATGCAATACTTTTTTCAAATTTTTTTTGCTGTTGTTTGAGCTAATGCAGAACTGTCGTTGCCGCTTTCATTATTATTATGTCGTCGGTGCTTGGCGGCAATTATCGTCAAGCTGCGGTTTTTCTCCTTTGTCGTTCGCAGTCGTCGTTTTGAATGTCGGCCGGGCTATTGTCGTCGTTAATAAATATGAGTAAATCGTCACCTGTCAAACATAAAATCAAATATTTTGAATGAATTTTTTGTAACGTTTGAGCAAAATAGTTGTGCATTTTAAAGATATTGATATCGTTTCTGCGGAAAATATCCTTTTAGTAAGTTTACCAATTCTTCATATTTTGGTTGCTTCGCTGTTTCGTAAAAATTAAACTTTTATGAGTGTTTATATAATAATACAATTTATGAAGCTCTTACGGTTTGTTCGGTATGTATCTCTTCTTCAATTTGATCTGAAAAATAATTAATAGCTTTTTTTGTTTAGAATCCTGTATTAGAAGTTGGTGCTCTGTGTGAATTTAATTGTTTACAAGTGCTGCTAAGAAATTTTTAATATTTGGTGTGTAACCTGATTATTTAAGGTTTTTTGTATATCATTATTTTAAGGAACATGTGAACTTTAAAAGTTATCTGTTTGATAAATAAAAATGTTTCCAAAAGAAGCTTAGTTATTTTGCTTATTTCTTTGATGCGAGCGGAGCCGCGGGTAAATGCTAGTTTTATATATGTTTGTAAGACCAGTTGATAATAATTATGTTAAAATAAGTAATAAGTGGGCATAGTTCCAAAAATGTTCCCTTTCTTCCTAACTATTATCGAAAGTGACTGTTCCTTAAGTTATATCCAAATATATTTTTAAATGCTTTAAAAAAAAATATTAGCTCACTCACCTCGCGACATGATCCTATTGACTAAGCATGGCAACTTTTTTTTGCATTTTAGCTATGAATATATTGCATATGGCTTAACGCCATAAACATATAAATGTACTCGTAGTTTGTTTCTATTCTTTGCAATCTGTAGCGGTTAACACATTAAGGTTCATTTTCATAAAGGTCGGTCAGGGGCTAACCGGGAATTAATGGATGTATTTTGCTCGGTTAGCTGTCAAATTAACCTCTACTTAGCGGTAACCGCCCTAAAACTGTGTATTTGTTTAATACTTTCAGGAAAGCAAATCTCTGATTATAACACGACTATTAACACAAAAATTGTTGACGTCGCGGGAGGGCTATGCTTTACCGATTTACACAAACATTAAATCAGCTATCCCTTATATTAGAGATGGATCCTTTGCATTTCATTGCGAATTAGTTGACGCTTTTCCTGAAATTGCTAAGCAGTTTAATTCAAATGAGCTTTGTACGCTGCGGATTGTTGAAGGACTAATGAACACCGAATTAATGAATGGAATAGTGCACAAAAATAGCCAATACACGGAAGGTTTTCGCTTTACGTAAGTACAAATATAATTTCCCTTTAGGATTACGAGTCGCAAATTTCACTTTTGCACAATATACCGGATCCAGGGGGGGTCTTGGGGTCCGGACCCCCCGAAATGTCCAAATTAGTGAATTTTTTTTATATGTCTACACAATAAAAGTTAAAATAAAAGAATTTTATGTCATGAAATTATATGGATTTTGAGTCAGGGATGGATAAGGGGGCGTCCAAAATCCCTGAAGTGTCAAATAAGAGAAAAAATAACATTAATAAGTGTTAAAATAAAGGCATTTTAGGTCATGAAACTATATGGATTTTGCGTCAGGGACGGATAAGGGAGGGTCCAAACTTTCTGGACTGTTAGAGTAAAAAAAATCAACATAATAAAATTAAAAAAAAGAAATATGTAAGTGGCACGAATCATTTTTTGGTCCAATCAGACTAAAGTGGCAACCGTGGTTACGTGATGCAGCGCCAATGCTTGTAACTGACACAGTACATTTGTTTGTTGTTTGTTGGAAAAGCCTCTTATGTATATAATATTAAACTGTATTTTTGTCATTTCCATTTTATGCTTGGTATTGTGGTTTTCAGCTGAAAATGTCTCAAGTCGCCTAGAAACTATTTGAGACGACACTTTAACCCTCTTATAAATCAAAAATAAAACAGGTTTATTAAGCTCTTATAATTGAAAATTTGTATGGAAATCTCATTTAAAAAGGCTTTATAAACCTTTAATATTTTTTATGAGTAACGGGGTAAATGTTTCGAACATAGAAAATCTTCCTAGCATCGTTTCCCATTAGATTCAGATCTTTTCATTCCTTGAACATGTTTTTAAACGACGATTTTCACTGCAAAATGTTGCCAGCGTCCATGACTGAATCTAATGGGAAACGATGCCAGGCACACTTCAAAACATTTACATTTTCAAGTGAACAGCACAGTACCTAGCTTTATTCTCAAAATCGTTTTTATGACAAAAAAAAAAAAAAGTTGGACCCCCCCGAAATTATTTTCTGGATCCGCACCTGCAATATACAGTATTTTTTGCCGAAAATTCCGAATCGTAATGCAAGTTAAAGCAATAGGATTAGTAAATCTATATTAGTTTTTGTCTAATAAAAAGGTAAGGTTCATCTTAAATAGAAATGTAGACTTTCCCGTATGATTATCTGGGAACGGAAACCGTTTTGTCCCCCAGAAGAAGAACAAGCCGTCCAAACAGAATATATAATATATATTTTGAAATATTAAGACCTTGGCATGGTTAAAACTCCATTGCAGTACTTTACAAAATATTTTGAAGAAAACTTTTTTGAAAATGATGTTGATTGTGTGAATAGATACAATGTCTCAAAAACCTTCAACAGTTGGCATACTAGTTGTGGAGAAATATAAAACCTCTTTGGGATGTGTGCGCTTTCCGAGAATTCGTATGTACTGGCATCAACCATTTAGGATTCCAAAAGTTGCAACACGAAAAGTCGCAATCGTTTTTTAAATTAAGGGACGCATTCTTTGTTTTCGAAAATGATATCACAGAGACGAAGAAAATATCTAGTGCGCATTGAAGAGTTCAGCCAGTTATTGACGGAGTAAAAAGCGATTGTCTCAGTATTCGAAGGTAAGATCACAAGCGCATTTAATTGAAGAACAAATCATTCCATTTATAGGTCGTTGTCCAGCGAGCAAAAGCGATCTGTTCGGGACGGGGTGAGGTGGGGACGGGAAATTCCTCATGAATTCCGCGGCAAATGAGGGGCGTCGATGTGCCGAATCTCAAAGTCCTTCGAGATTGAAACACTTTACCATTGAATCATTAAATGGACACCAAGAGCTACTATTTTTCTAAGTCTCAAAATTGTTTTATTCACGCACAAAAAAAAGAGGGGGGGCCTATATAAATGGCTATGTGTATATATGTATAAACAGAATAATATTACATACAAAAGGATGGCAGTACTTACTCGGATTGTGTTCTTTTCCAAAGTGGAAGAGAGCTGGTCATCGAAAAGGCGAAACCCATCAACCGATTCCGACAACGGGACTCGGAACAAAGAATCCAAAGGAATTCAGCAAGAGTTCCAGCGCCGAGTACCCGGTACCCGCTTACTTAACAGCGATACCTTCAAGTGGCGATGGGGTATTATGGTGCCGACCTAAACATGCCGGCCGCCTTGCAGTATCGCTGAAAATTAACTTAAATCTAACATATTTATATTTCAAAATCTCATTACAAATGAAAGGACAAATTTTAATACCACTACTAATTAAAAACTTCAACTTAATAAATGGTCCCGCCTGAGATCATCCACCCAAACATGGTATTCTGCGCTGCAGGCTTGATGGGGGTGGCTGCCATAAGCCCCGGACGTAGGATCATCCCGTAAACTTCTGCTCCTAATATAAACGAAACTGCGCTAGACGGATGGAACGCAGGGTCGGCCAGACGGAAATTGTCAAACTCGTTGAGTATTCGCGCATCTAACGTGCACTCGGAGATGATTCTGGAGAGGTTCATCCCGACGTCTGCACAGATTTCTAGCTGCTCATGCCAACCTTTCAGCGTCAGCCTACACACGTCTACACGGCTCTTAGGCAGTGCACCAAGTCGGCGTGCAAGCTGAAGCGATATCGCTGATTTCGGCCGCTCCGGATCGACGATGGCCCGTACTGTTTGTAATCTCCCTCTGGTCATCACCTTGACCGACACTGTTGGAGTGAGGACAGATAACTTGGGAGCTCTGCGGGGCGCCCCCGTGATCCGCTCTCGAGCGTCTCTCACGCCTAGGTGGCGTAGCTGGCTTGGGGCTCTTCTCGCCTGTGGATTTGGCTCTCGTTCGGGTCTGGGTCTTCTCGCGACTTCTGACTGGGCATTCAACAGAGGAGGTCTGAATGCCGGTATGTCGAGCGGTGCGGTGGCGTCATCCGATGTCCCCATTACTTCTTCGTCGTTGGCATTGATTTCGTCGCTCGATTTATCTAGTGGCTGGAGGTTGTAGGGACGCGACCTGCTTTTAGCGTTCGTCGGATTGTTGGCGACGGGCGGGATGTCTTCATCTACTCGTGTTGTTTCGCCTAGATGGAGGAGGCTATTGTGCGGTTGTGGCAGTGTTGGCACGTCCGGGTGGAGGTACAATTTTTTGCCATATGATTTGGAGACAAACAATTGGTGCAGTGGCGGTGAACGAGGACAGTACGCAGTCTCTCGGCCGCTTCCATCCTGCGTAGCTCGCGACAAAAGATCAGCCGGTTATTGTTTCTGCAGACTGGGCAGCTGTGTTGACGGGTTGTCTGGGTGTTGCTTTGAACTATTTTGATTTTCTTCTGTAACGAAATACATATATTATTAGAACAATGATATTAGCAATAGGGGAAGAGTACCAATTTGGCAATTGGTCAGGTAATCAATCCGCAGGCCGTTCGTATTTCTACGACCCGGACTCTGCGGTCCTGACCTGAAAAAACCCTAATCACTCTGCCAAGTCGCCATTCATTTGGGGGAAGGTTGTCTTCCTTAACGACTACTAAGTCGTCAACTTCGATGTTGCGTTGGGGGTATTGCCATTTGGTTCTTTTGTGCAGTTCTTTAAGGTACTTTGACTTCCACCTGGCACAGAATACTTGATGTAACGCCTTTATCTTTTGCCACCGACTGACAATTGAAATTGGATTGTCCGCGATTTCCGCTTCAGGTATCGCCAATAAGGGGGTTCCAATGAGAAAATGATCGGGGGTTAAGGGCTCCGTTAATTCGGAGTTCTCAGAGATGGGGCTGATGGGACGGGAGTTTAAGCAAGCCTCGATTCTTGCCAACAACGTCGAAATGTATACTCCTTCGTTCCAGCTCAGTTTCCCCCGTGTTCGTATGGTTTAGGTGCGGCCACATTGATGCCTCCTGCTCCAGCCACTTGGGACCATGCCACCAAAGCGCACTAGCTTTCAAATCTTGTGGGGACACACCCCGACTCCCGAGATCAGCCGGATTATCCGCGGAGACAACGTAATTCCACTGGGACACTCCAACCAGTTCATCAATCTTTGCTACCCTATTCGCCACGAATGTTGTCCAGGTGCATGCTGGTTTTTTGAGCCATGAGAGCACGATCGTCGAATCGGTCCATTTGTGGATTACTGGCTCTGGGATTTCGAGATGCGGAATAAAGGCATTGACCATCTCGGAAAGTAATAAGGCTCCGCACAACTCCAAACGCGGCAGGGATACCGTTTTAACTGGGGCTACCTTGGTCTTGCTTACTAAGAGGGGCTCGGTTGGATGTGCGTTCGCGGACCCTTACGTATAACGCAGCGGCGTATGCCTTCTCGGAGGCGTCGCAGAACCCATGGAACTCAACTTCGTCCCATGGCGTAAAATGGGTCCATCGGGGTATTTGTATATTTTGGTTCCCTTAGTAGTTTTCCATAAAGTTCTCCCACCGTAGATACAGGTTGCGGCATACTATCATCCCAATCTATTTTGTTCAGCCATATATCCTGCATCAGGATCTTTGCAACCACTACAATCGGGCTGAGCCATCCTGCGGGGTCGAACAACTTGGCCACATATGACAAAACCTCTCGCTTCGTGTAGTCTGGCTTCGCTGGAATTGGTTGTGCGCTGAAATGGAACCTGTCATGTGCGGCGTTTCATCGGATGCCCAACATCTTGGTTTCGCTCATGTCTTGGATCTCCAGAAAGTTCTCCTTGGGTACACCTTCCAAAATTCTTTTGCAGTTGGAGGTCCATTTTCGAAGAGGGAACCCCGCGCTGTTCAGGGCATCGATCACCTCGTCGCTTGTTTGCATCGCCGTTGCGCAGTTATGGGCTCCGGCCAAAACATCGTCCACATACATATTCTGTTTCAAGACCTTTGAAGCCAGCGGGTATCTCGTCTTAACATCATCTGCGAGCTGGTGCAGGGTCTTTATGGCCAAATATGGGGCGCAATTCACTCCAAATGTCACTGTTTTAAGCTCGTAATCTCGAAGTTCCGTGACGCGGTGACTCTCTAAAGAGAATCCTTTGGAAGGGGGGTGTGATACTCATTAACAGAACCTGCCTCTACATTTTTTCAATGTCTGCATTGAAAACATATTTGAATAACCTCCATTTTAGCAAGAGTCAGACCAAATCCGCCTGCAACATAGGCCCAGGGTATAGAATATCGTTGAGGCTAACCCCATTAGAGGTGGGAGAGGATGCTTTAAACACCACCCGAACTTTCGTTGTGATGCTATCAGATTTGACAACGGCGTGATGGGGTAGATAATATGGGCCCGCCCACGACTGCTGCTTCGTGCCGCTCACCAGGCACATATGGTGGAGTTCAATGTATTCCTTTAATACCCGATCGTATTCAACCTTTAACTATTTTGACTGGCTTCGCTGCGAAGAAACTGCCGTATTGCTCCACTCCTGGAATAATCGAGGTTGATAATTTCCGGGAACTCACGTCGAAAGGCTAATGCCACCACATATCTTCCTTGACCGTTCCGCTTTGTTGAAGCTGCGTACAACTCCTCACAAAATGCGTCATCATCGGTTATTTTTTCGGAACTTCTTCCAATTCCCAAAACCTTGTTAGTTGAGGGCTTCGTTCATCTTGCTTGGGGTATAGAGGTGGTGAGACATTTTGTTATTGGAGATGATACGGGGCCCGTCAAGATCCAGCCAAACACCGTTTATTGCGCTAGAAGGGTTACAAGGACATTTCGTTCAACTTTATCCATTATGAGATCGGGGTATATATCTGCCCCAAGTATCATATCTACTTGTCCGCTTCTATAAAAATTGGTATCGGCCAACCTCAGGCGGGGGAGCGTCTTAAGATAATCTTGGTTCACTGAAAACTTAGGGAGGTTACCTGTTAATTGGGGTAGAACCAGGCCTCTTGCCTTGATCCTAAACTGGGGGCCTAAGGGGGAACCTAACGTCATATGTGCGACCTTTATTACCTTCGCCGATACGGTCGCATTCATTCCCGACACCTGAGTATCAACGTGTCTTGTTGGCAGTCTCATTCTTTTTTGCAGCGCTCACCATCGCCGTATCGATGGTGCAGGATATGCTCACCATCGCCGTACCTTACAATATATTCTTATTGCTTGTGGCGAAAAGTGCTTGGACATTGCTCGTGGCCTCCTGTGGCTGATCTTCGTTGCTCCTCTCGGGGATTCGATATTGCGACGATCTCTGCCTTTTCGAAGCTGAATTGAAGTGAAGAAGCGAATGATGTCTCTGGTCACAGCTCCAGCAACTGAAGGGGTCCTACACATCCGAGCTATATGTGAGTGGGTCAAGCAATTCATGAAGAGATTATGCTTTCGCACGATGTTGAAGCGATCCTCAACCTTCATTGCCAGAAATTTCGGGCAATTCTTCACTACATGCACTTCATCGGGGCACAGCCTGCAGGCAGAATGCGACACTTGGCCGTGATATGTTGTTACTTTCCTATCATCCGCCGCTGCAGATTGCCGACTTGGTTGGGGCCTAATGGTTCGAGCACTGCGAATATCGGACACCATCTCTAACGTTTGGAACCGGCTTGTGAGAAAGCTGTTCAATTCTTCCCACTTGGGAATTTCGGCTTTCCTTACAATCCCAGTTTGCTATGTCAATCGCATACATTTGCAGTACCGAGATGCAGTTGTTCACTGCTCGTTGCAAGTTTTTAATTTCGGTGCCGCGTTCTACTGCTATCGAGGGTAAGTTAAACAACGTCTTTAGCTGACTATTTACCATTATTCTCTTATTTTCCTACCGATCAGACAAGTTGTTCCAAGCCGTGACGAAGCCGTCGTTAGTTAACGGAGACTTTTTCACGATATCTTTTGCTTCGCCACGGGTTTTATGGTTTAAGTGGAATAATTTTTCTACTGGGGTCAGACGAGTGTTGTTAATATAGATTGCTGTGAATAAATCTCTAAACGATGGCCATGCCATATAATCGCCGTACAAGATTTCGGTGTCACAGGGTGGGAAGTTGACACTGAGGCGGGTGGGAGTGTCGACTCCCTCCAAATCACGATTGTGCAGGTGAAAAGTTGAATTTTTTTGTTGGTTGAAGGACAGGTGATGCGCGGTTTCACCCATCAACGCAGCGCACGTCAAATATGCAGTGTAGCAATTTTGGTATTTTATCTTGGCCATCCGCATCGCGGATTGACCAGTCTCGTCATCAGGTGATATATTTGAATATTCGCCATACACCTCCTTGACCCTCACCCACAGAGTCTTAAGTTCCTCCTTTTGAATCTCTAATGAGAAACCGGAATGGTTTGAAACAGGCATGTTATTATATGCGTTTTCAAATTCTAACAGTGCGTGGCAAGCGCGATCGAAAACATTAGCTTCCGCCATTTTTCTCTTAACGTTTCACCAACCACTGAAAGACGAATGAAAAAAATTCAATCGAGTTTGAAACCTATCACAAGTGTAAAGCTATATTCCCGTATATATTGAGAGGTGATACTAGATAGCAGGGCTAACCGGGGTCCCGATACCTAAGGGTGCTAATTTTTACTTCTGGTAAACAGGCAAACCAAACCAATCAAACAGTGGGATGGGCTCAGAAGGTTTCTCGTTTATATAGAAATATAAATATGCGTATATGAAGCTAACAACACTAGTTTTTTTATTGAAATGGACCACACTTACCCCTATTGGTTTTTCTAGCCTTACCAGTGGGCCGCTTGTACGGGCCTGTAAATGCCTACTGTTTCTGGCTTTGGGGGGCCACTTGCTAGGGGGCCTTTGTGGGAAAGGTTTCTGTCTGTTTGTTGTTCGGGCCGCTTGATAATGGGCCTTAGGTGTTGGTGTTGTCGTTTGACCACTTGCTATGTTCCTTTCCTGTTGGTGTTGTCGATGGGCCGCTTGATAGGGGGCCTTTGTTGAACGTTTGTAGTTCGAAAAGAGAGAGAATTAGTTTGTTCAGAGGGGATTAAATGCGTCACTTAAAACTAATATTTTTAGAAAAACTAGAACGTCTCTTTTATATTAGCCGTTGGAGAATATTTTCTCAACCACTAGCACGACGTGACTTACGGAATGGGGCTCTGGCACTGGACTGGGGCTCGCCAATATCCCAGCGTATTATGGCGGTTTCCTCAGTCCTGCCGTAGGTGATTGTGGAACGTTTGGGAGTCGATGAATTCCTTCGTTGTCGAATGAATGCTTTTCGGGTAGCTATGTGTATAAATTTTTATTCAAGTATGTCTTTCGACGCTTGTTTCCTGTAAACATTCCCTTCGAGGTCAATGATGCCTACTACTAAGGGGCTTGAGCTTCGATATACCCCGCTTTCTATTTTGTTTGGCTTCACTCACCACACTTACACCGCAAGCTTTGAGGGATTGTTGTCCTTGAGGGATCTGCTGGCAGCACAGGAGTTATTTTTTTTTTACGCCAAATCGAGCTCCTGAGTGGGTACGCTTAACGACCACCTTATTCAGGAACATACCTGGATCACTCAACTGGCCAATGTTACCAATTTGTGGCTGCTTTCAAACTTACAGTTACACTTTTCTGCTTTCACTGGCAGTTCACAGACGGATAATTCTATATTACCGTACGCAACTGATAAAACCCGTCGAACAATATAGGGAAAGGTACCAAAAGACGCGTTTTGACCTCGGTATAAATAATTCGGAAGCGGAAACTCGATTATATATTTCTGTCAAGAGCTATTTCCAAATCAAAGTTGACACTCGTCTCACTATATTATTTTCTTCGGTAATTCTATATGACCGCAGGCAACTGACAAAACACGTCAAAAAATATCGGGAAAGGTACCAAAAGACGCGTTTTGACCTCGGTATCACTAACTCGATTATATATTTCTGTCAAGAGCTATTTGCAACTCAAAGTTGAAAATTTTCTGACATTCTAAAAGTCCTTCGAGGTTGAAACACTTCACCATTGAATCATTAAAGGGACACCAAGAGTTACTATTTTGCTAAGTCCCAAAATTGTTTTATTCACGCACAAAAAAAGTGGGGGGCTTATATAATGGCTATGTGTATGTACATATACAACCAGAATAATAAATCGCTATGTGTATATATATATAAACAGAATAATAAATCGCTATGTGTATATATATATAAATAGAATAATATTAAATACAAAAGGATGGCAGTACTTACTCGGATTGTGTTCTTTTCCAAAGTGGAAGAGAGCTGGGTCATCGCAGAAGGCGAAACCCATCAACCGATTAGGACAACGGGACTTGGAACAAAGAATCCAAAGGAATTCAGCAGGATTTTAAGTACCGAGTACCCGGTACCCGCTTCCTTAACAGCGACACCTACAAGTGGCGATGGGGCATTATGATGCGGACCTAAACACTATCAAATAAGCTAAGGGGTATCGGACTGAAAAATGAAGTGCTCACAACATCAGAAGGGATGGTCCTGGATTTCGAAATATATCAAATTAGAATTTGTTTTGCGATTTTTAGAAGCAAAAGTGTTTTTTGACAAGTCCTTCACAAACCTACTGCATTCACATCGACTTTTGAGGAAATATTCGGATCTGAAACGATAATGAAAAATAGAGTGAAGTGAATCACTATGCACACCGCTCTACTGGGATGAATAAGTTCAACAAAAATGTGCACAAAAAGTGTGAATGAGGTGTTGTCTGAGACCATCCCAAATGTCGAACCACATTTCCAGTAAAATCGCGACGGCTCGTTTTCGCGAAGTAGCGTTAATCCTTTTGGAGATCCAAAACTATACATTTGACCAAAAATTCGTTTCAAAACTATCTATATGTCTACACCATCCGTTACTATTATTATTATTATTATTACTCACATAAATTGACAGGAATCACACTTTTTGAAAAAATTTGCAAAACTACTACTAAATAAAATTATTTATTTATTATTATTTTTTCTGCTGAAAACGAATTCGTGGTCAAAACTTTCCCATTATGTCTCGTTCGTAAGAAAAAATGTTTTAAGACCCTAAAATTCATATTCGGAGGGCCCCGAAGGACCGACAAGTTCGCTTACATATATTCTCAAAACATTTTTGTCAGCCAAATTAAACTTTTTTTTCCAAAAAAAAGATACAGATGAATATGAAAGAAGGGAAATTATTTCTAAGCTTATATACTTTTTATGTTCACGGTGGAAAAATTAAAGGAGGCATAAGGCGTTGTTAGGCTCTTTTGGGATCCCAACAACAACCCAAAACACGAAAAACTATAACGGCATTCTTAGAATTGCATTGCTTTGGCGTCGCCAACACGAGCACTGCTCTTCTAACGAAATATGGAATGATCTTTTGGGAATTCTGAATAAAACAAGTTTAAGTTTACTGAATAGCACTATGGCTTTGTACTTTACGAATCTCTGATAAGTTATGTCAATAATGCACGCAATAATTTTATCAGTACAATCGAAAGAATACGAGTTATCAGCACCCACATCACTTTTTTGAATACCAGGAAGTTGATAATCGATTTAGTTTTCCGCGAATCTAGCGAATTTACCAAAAAATTCAAAAAAATTGCAGAAGATATTAATCAGCGCGCCACCTAGCGTAATATTGATTTCTACATATTATATTGTCCTAAACTATGTGATCAGCAGGGAACGGATTCTATGGAAATTGCCTTTTTTCTGTGGAACCAGGTATTGTGGTTTTGATTAAAAATTACAACGAATTAGCTTTGCCTGATCCCGGATATACTCATTTCGATTTGCCTTTTTTTGCCTTTTTGGAAATAAATGCCTTTTTTTGCCTTTTTTCTATTTTCAAATTTTCAAGGGCTCATATTTTAAATTGAATTGTATATAAAACTGTTCTATGAAGTGATAAAATGAAAAAATATTTCTATGGATTTGACGTTTGTTTTCTTTAATTTTGTATGAATTTTTTTTTTTTCATTTTATCACTTCATAGAACATGAATTGACTCTCTGGTGTTGAATAAATTTTTATCATGCAATGTATTCATAATAATTTTATACTCCTCATGTTACCCTGTTGCGTACCAAACTTATTGCCAAATCCACGAAGTTTGCTAAAACTCTAACTTGACAGCTGTTTTATTCGATTTGCCAGATTCTGTACGTGAAAAATTTAAAACATAGCAATATTAAAACAAATGCCAAAATTAAAAGCTGCAACCAAATTAAAAATCAACGGGCTCATTAAAGAGTTCGGTTCGGATACCTTTTATACTGATGGATCCATTTTATTCTGCAGCATCTGTTCAACAAAGGTTAATCATGAAAAAAAGTATTATATTCAGCAGCACATCAAACGTGAGAAACATGTAAAAGGGACACAATTAATAAAAAGCAAGACCCAAATGATAGTGCCTTTTGTGCAGAAGTATGAGTTTTACGAAGATCTCACTAAAATGATGATTGCAACCGACATTCCTTTCTATAAATTAAAGAGTGGAGCATTTAAATCATTTTTTGAAAAATACCTTCACAAAACTGAATCCACTATAAGAAAAAGTTATCTTAAGGATTGTTTCGACTCCGTTTTGCAGAAAATTCGTTTAGAAATAGGGGAAAGCCGTATCTTTGTGTCCATCGACGAAACTACGGACAAAGCTGGTCGCAATGTAACCAATGTTATTGTTGGGCCATTGCATGAAAGCGGACGAGGTTATCTATTGACCGTGGTGGTGTTGGAAAAGGTGAACTCGTCAACAATTGCAACACTTTTTGACGATTCTATGCACATCCTATGGCCAGAAGGACTCCAACGCGAAAAGGTTTTGGTATTTGTTACTGATGCGGCACCCTACATGAAGAAGAGTGCGTCGTTGTTAAAGCTACTTTACCCCAATATGATTCACATAACTTGCGTCGCGCATGGTGTACACCGGGTCTGCGAATCAATACGCACAAGGTACTCTGCTATTGACGCTTTAGTTTCAAACTTAAAGAAAGTGTTTCTAAAAAGTCCAACAAGGGTGGCAATTTTCAAAGAAATGGAACCAGCTCTACCTCTTCCTCCTCGGCCGGTACATCAAAAAAAATTTATTATCTATTTTTTATTGCTTGTAACTATTATTGTATTATTTTATGCAGGTGATTACTCGATGGGGTACGTGGTTAGTTGCAGTTGTGTACTATGCCGACAACTTTGATTCTATAAAGAGAATAGTTGACCACTTAGTAGATGACGCGGCATGTGTCACTTTCGCAAAACAATTGTTGAACAAAGCATCTATTCTGGAAAATTTAATATACATAAAACATAATTTTGGATTTATTTTGGAAGAAAAGGGTTTCGAAAGACTTCAGAAAACAGGTTGTTTAAACATTGTTTGCTAAAAAAATTATTTACTTACATATAAATTCTTAGGAGCCCCCATTGGCGAAGTATTAAATATTTTAGATAATATTCAGAGGCGGCTTTCAGAAGCGCGCGGAACCACTTCCAAAGTGGTTTTGGAAAAATTACATGCCGTTTTTACAGTCAACGTAGGTTTGGAGACAATTAGGACGGTTGATAAAATATTAAAAGGCGAGGATAACGCCCTAGTCCCTAATAATTTGGAAGCTTGCACGGTTCCATATTTAAATTGGGCACCACTTGTATCAGCTCAGGTCGAGCGTACTTTTAGTACTTTCAAGGCATTTCTTCGCGATAATCGAATGAAAATGCTACCCGAAAACTTTAAGATGCATCTTGTGGTGCAATGTTACTACAACTTTAAAGAGTAAAGTTTTTATGTTTAAAAACTCGATTCAAATCAAATTCAAATCAAAGTACAAAACTTCATGTAATGAAACTAAATATTTTTGTTTTTTCGTTTTCGTTATAAATTCTAAGTAAAGTGATTTTTTTCTTTTTAAAAATAAATGAATATTTTGCTTATTTATAAATAGTTTGCATTTTAATTGCCCTTTGTCTGTTTTTTAGTGCCTTTTTCGCTACTTTATTTTGCCTTTTTTAGAGATTTTTAGGTCCTTAAAATCCGTTCCCTGGTGATCAGTTTCAAGTTCCTATATCACAAGAATGTTAAAAAATCGATGGCACGATTCCCAATTTTAAACGACTTTTCAAAAAAGGTAGATCCGTGCGCCGCCTAGCTAATTGTTTGGATAAAGTTTCGAGTCTCTTGCTTATAGTCTAAGATCCGGCTGCAGATTTGTGTAGTCATCGAGTACATGCTAAAATCCATATTTTTACTAATATTTATGATTACGAGAGTAAAAATTAACCAGGTTGCCAATCAAAATGTGGCCGCTAGTATTTTTAATTAAATTATTATTAATTAATTTTGCGGGAAAAATTTCATCAATCAAGTTTTGAGATAAAATATCGTTCACTTCACGGCAATAGGTGTAAAGACTTACAAAAATCGTAGTTGCCGTTGCCCGCTTGGCCGCACCTCTCCGCAGCCTGGTATAAGCACGTATGATTTCGATATATTTATACATCCATAACGAATATTGATCTTTTATAGATCAAAATATAGCTAATTTTTTTTTTGATTATTATGATATACGGTTGCCTAAATAAATCTGGCCGCAAGTTAAGGTTGCCAGCTGTTAAAGATGGTAAATATTGAAGGTTGAGTGAGAGGGGGCTAGCGCGAGTTATATGTATAAAGTAATACATAAGTATATAAAAGCATATTTATATAATATATATATCATTATGAGTTTTGCCTGAGCTCGAGGCCAATATTAATTTAATTTATTACATTGAAGTAATGTTTTTATTGGAAAATTAGAAAAATAAGATGTTTGGTTATCAGCCGATGGTCCGCTAGAACGAATGCAGTTAAGTGACGTGATATTTGTTTATCACTCAAACAACGGACCAATAACCCAACAACAAATGCACAAGTGCATTAGGTTATTTGTAACAACTTAATCATAAGAAATTAACCAGCATAAATGTTAGCGGTTATGCACTAACAAATAATATGCATAGAGAAAGCCAACTTTGTTTACTTGAGGGTATAAATAGGGCAAGTTAGGTGATTTTAGTTAATAAAGTTTTGTACCTTATTTGAATAAAGTTCTTGTGCTGTGTTTTTATATTTACTTAACTCGCGTAACATCACCAGTCTTACATACGTTTTAAAGCTATTGCGAATTTCATTTGTGCATCTAAAATTATCGAACAAATCAAAGTAAAATAAATTTGATTAAGATGAAATTGTGTATTCTGTGCAAAAAAAAAAGGCAACGTACTAGATTTTAAAGATGACTCTTTTAAAAAGTGTTTCGAAATATTATGTTTTCGTCGTAAGAAAACTTATAAGTATAATGACACTTTCTTAACAATTGAGTTAACCGAAAATTTTGGATATCATATAGATTGCCATAAAAAAATTACAGTTTTAAAGCAAAAAGGTAAAGAGGAAACCTTAGAAAATAAAATAATTAAAGCTTTCGGCGATCAAATTTCAGTAGAATCCATGGGAACGCCGAAAAAGAAAATCGTGTATCAGTATAATATGGACACATCGCGATTAGTTGGTGAAATAGCAAAGTTGGAATCTACTGAAAAGACTCGACGCAGATATGTCGCTTATGAATTGCGAAATTGTATTACATCTCTGGAAAGCACAAAGCTGCGAGATAATTTAACCCCAGACGATGTCATTCTCGGAGAGTGCAATATTCCAGAACAGCTTTTTAATTTTGTGTGTGACTTAGTTCGTCGTCAAAATTCAAGTGACGATTTGGTGAAAATAAAGTCTGTCTGTAGTGATCTGATTTATATTATATCTAAAGGTCGTGTCAAACCGTCAAAACATCTTACGCTCGGGTTAGCAATGAAATCTATGACAAGTTCGCGAAAAGTTCTAACGATACTCAATAGATATGGACATACAATAGGCTATAATTTAGCTGAAGAAATCGAAACTGAGATGACGTATAGTACTATACAAGAAAACAATGTAATACCGGCCGGTATTAGCAAAGTTGATGGGTTAAGCACGCACGTAGCCTTTGATAACTTTGACCGCTTCGTCGACACAGCCACTGGAAAAGATACTTTGCATGATACAGTTGGTATCATTTATTAATTTCGCAGTGAAAATAACCACAATAATATGAACAATTCAGATACTTCTGATTCGGAATCCGTTGGTACATATGTCCATGAAGGGCCCACGGAGCCTCTTGCAAAAGCTCGTAAAAGACGGCGTTTTGAAGCACCACCAAAGAAAATCCGCCCCTTTGTTAAGGTACCATTTACCAGTATAACGTTTCCGCCTTTTCAAACAATTACTGACACAATTAATGTGTGTCACTTGGAAAAATCAATTGTAATCGACAAGGATTTGATTTGGAGTATGTCTTTATCTCAAATTGATTCGGTACCAATGTGGTTAGGTTATAACTGCAAAATTAGCATTGATGAGAGCAAAACTCAGGCAGTCGAGTACTTATCACCAATAAATGAATCTCCTACGTCGCTAGCTATTGTTAAAGAAACTCTTAACATTGCAAAAGAAGTTGCTAAGAATTGCAATCAAGAACAGATCATAGTTACTTACGATTTGGCAATAGCCAAATTAGCTATGCAGATTCAATATACTAAAAAACCAGAATTTGATTGTATATTCATTAATTTAGGCGCATTCCATACTCAAATGGCTTTCTTTAAACCTATTGGAAAGTATAATGACTCCAGTGGATTAATCGAGATTTTGGTTGAAGCAGAGGCACCCGCAGGGGGTTCAATGAACAGTTTCTTGGACAGTAAACATTTTAATAGATGTAAGCGGCTACATCCCTTGGCTTCAGGTGCTTTACAAATTCTTCATTTTGAACAATATCTGTCCGAAATTTACACGAATGATATTGAAACTTTAAAGAAAGATTTAAATGCAGTTATGAATACTTCATGTGGATCCAATGAAAGTATTGTTTTACCGGATTCATTGCATCAAATACTGCAGGGCTACAAATATTTCCGCGAAATAACCCTTCAAGGCGGTCATGGGAAGACAGCTGAATATTATTTGCAGTATACTGAGCTTATCAATATATTTCTTCGATTTTCTAGAAGTATTCGCTGCAGTAATTTTGACCTCTACCTAGATTCTATCTTTGAAATGTGTGGTTACTTTTTTGTATTCAATCAGCCAAATTATGCCAAATGGACTGCTATGTATTTAAATAACGTAAAGGTGCATTTGGTATTCGACGCACAAAATCATGCTTAGGCAGATCACCTGCAGACTTGACTTTGGAGCAGACAATAAATGCTGATGCTGGTGTAAGCCATTTTACTAATTCAATCGCTGCACGAGAAAGATCAGTCGTAGTGTCAGAACTAAGATTAGGTCATTTGTAAAAGCAGAAATCGGATTGTCTCAAGCAGATGATACTTCGTATACATTACAGAAAAATCGAATTGAGAAAGACTCCAAAACTCTAATCAGTATTGTAGAAACGATTAAAAAAACAACGAATTCCTTTTCTAAAAATGTGGATAAAGATAGTTTATTCAATTTGTCAACTGGTAAAGCTGCATCTTCTAACATTACCGATTATTTGCTGAACGTCAAGTCTTTAGGTGAAGAACAAAAATTAAAATTTTTCTCAGAATGCTTTGAAGATTCAACAAGACTCGTGAGACCAATTCATCGCAATAAAATGTATAACTTCGCTTCAGATTGTGTTAAAAAAAGTATAAAGAGTACCGTCGGAGACAAAAAAACATTGATCAAAATGGAACAGGATATTTTTGGACGTTTGTTAGCAATTGCTATAAATCAAAAAGTTGACATTGGATACTGTTTGTCATTCCCTCTTGCACCTGTACCTCCTGCATTATTTCCCTGCACAGGCGACATGATGAAGACGGACAAGTCAAGTTTAGGTAAACTATTGACGGCAAAGATTGCACCAGCTAATCCCGGACAAGGCGACATAGAAATCATTGATGGTTTCTATTATTTATATCAAATTGGCGCAACTTTGCCACAAACATTTGGAAAAGTAGCAGAATCAATACTGGTAAAGTACATATTATATTTGATAGATATTTAACGCCTTCCATTAAAGATTTCGTGCGACAGAAGCGAGAAGGAGTTGATATTCCATACACAATTAACGGCCCGTTGCAAACAAGGCCCAATGATTTTTTGAAAAGCTTGAAGAATTTTCGTTGCAAAGAAGCACTGATAAAATTTTTAGCAAATCATTGGATCAATGATTTTTTTGCAACAGTATTAGGAAATAAACAAATTTATATTACTGTTGTAGAGCAATGTTTTTCGTACTGTTCTGTTGCAAATTGTGTAGTGCAAACTGAAGAAATGGAATTAGAATGTCAACACGAAGAAGCTGATACAAGGATTGTTTTCCACATAAGCAAATTGCCTGAAAATTCAAAAATTTTGGTGAAAGCAGCAGACACTGACGTTTCAATAATTCTATTGGGTAATATGCATAAATTTTCAAATTCGCAAAATTTGGCTGGCAAACAGCACATCAAAAAAAGGTAATAATAAGGACGAAGCTTATATAAATTGTACGGACTTGTCAACAAAATTAGGTGCTATTATATGTCTTGCTCTTCCTGCTTTTCACGCGTATACGGGTTTCGACTACACGGCAGCATTCTTTAACAAAGGGAAAATTCGGCCCTTTAAAATATTTATAAAGCACCCACATATCCAGGAAGTTTTCGCGTCTTTGACGAATCCGAATGACATCTTTGAGGAAAAAAAATTTAAGCAGTCCAAGAGTTTACGTGCTTTATGTAGGACTTCCAAAGTGCCAAAGTGTGAATGCCGCAAGATTTTTATTATTTAATAACATGTACGGTTCAAAAAAAAATAATGAAAAATTTATGAACATGTGTGTGGTTAATGCTACTGAGCCGAGTTGTATTAAGTTCAGTGCGGAAAAAAATGGCTGGCTGGTATTAGATGGTTTCTTAAAACCAACATGGTTCTTGGGAGACTCAACTCCAACGCAAGTGGAGAGTTTGCTGTGTGATTCTGCTAACAAATCTTCCAATGTTTGCAGCGATAAAAGTGATAGCAGCGATGATAGTATAACCGATGATTCAGATTTTTCAAAATAAGTCACTGAATTATAAGATAATAACTATAACAAAAATGAAATTTTCTTTTTCGTAAGAAGCCTTGGCTGTACTTTTGATCAATATAAATTTTTTTGTAACTATAAAATTTGTAGTTTTGAAAGAATGATAATTCTTTTCGAGTATTTATTTCTTTAGTCGTTCTTGCTATTGTTTGAACTGGTAATTGAGAACATTAGCATCTGGCGTATGCGCAATAGCTTTATTTACCATCTTTAACAGCTGGCAACCCTAACTTGCGGCCAGATTTATTTAGGCAACCGTATATCATAATAACCAGAAAAAAATGAGCTATATTTTGATCTATAAAAGATCAATATACGTTATGGATGTATAAATATATCGAAATCATACCTGCTTATAGCAGGCTGCGGAGAGGTGCGGCCAAGCGGGCAACGACAACTACGATTTTTCTTCCTATTGCCGTGAAGTGAACGATATTTTATCTCAAAACTTGATTGATGAAATTTTTCCCGCAAAATAAATTAATAATAATTTAATTAAAAATACTAGCGGCCACATTTTGATTGGCAACCTGGTAAATTTTTATTCTCGTAATCATAAATATGAGTAAAAATATGGATTTTAGCATGTACTCGATGACTACACAAATCTGCAGCCGGATCTCGTACTATTACTGAAAGGTTAATCAAAAATCGATCGCAAGTTTCCCCCGTTTTTCAGCGATTTTCATTTGTCTAGATCAGCGCTCTATTTGTGTACAGGGTGCTTCAAGGTATTTTATTGTTTATCTAAGTGACAAGTTTCAATGCAATATCTTACCTTCAAGTTACTTAAAAATTAATAGCAAAGAGTCCACATTTTAAATAAAATGTCCGTATATCTCGATCCGTGCGCCATCTAGCGGATTTTTATTTCGTTCACCATGTATGGTCGCGGAGTTTTGAAGTGTTCTCAAGTGTCTAGCTCAATGGGAAGTTACCTAAAAAGACTTTGCAAGATTACGAAAATTTTTATGAAAATGAGCCGACAAACAAGAAAGGGACTTAATATAAACGTATTAAAATTGACTTTCGAACAACAATGTTACAAGAACGGCTAAGTAATTTGTCAATTATGTGCATAGAAAGCGATACGCTTAAGAAAATTTAGTTTGAGGATATAATAGAAGATTTTGCTCAACGGAAATCCAGAAAGAAACCATTATCGTAGTATTGTAGTGGCAAATAAACATATTTTATTATTTTTTTCTGCCGATGGTAAAAAAAATTTTTAATTCTCTTTCTTTACATTTTAAAAAGGCCCCATATTTGTACTGTCCCAAGGGCCCCATTATAGTTAAAGACGGTCCTGTCTTCATATATTACCAACTTCATTAAAATTTGTATGTAATATTTTTAGTATGAGTAATTGATTTTGTATGGGAATGAATGAAAACATGAATTGATAATTACTTTAAAAAGTTAGACTTTTGTCATTTTATATGAGTAATAGAAACCGTTGGTGTAGACATACAAAAGCTATTTTGGAAAGATTGTATGACTGTGGAAAGAACACTGAGAAGAGGGACATGGAGGAATTTTGTAGCTCTGGTGATAAGCATTCTTCCATGCTTCCAGCGTTTTAGGTGTTCGCACAATACAAGGACCTAACATCGACTCTGATCCCTACCTAGTAGCAGCCAAGATTCGTACCCGCCTCTGTACGACAAAACAGGTGCAACAAAAAAGGCAGGGAAAGCTGGACGTCGAAAAGCTGCAATCGCAACAGACCGCCAATTATTTCGCAGATCGCCTCTCACACCTGCTCTCCGAGAGCACAATTCAACCTAGTGGAATGCATGAGCAGTGAGATCATATCTCAGGAGCACTCCGTAGCGCAGCCGAAGAAGTAATTGGATTCCGGCGAACGCGAAGAAACAACTGGTATGATGATGAAGAGTGCCGCGCTGCAACGAAAAGAAAGGACGAAGCGAACGAGGAGTGTGTGTGAAAACTACCGCGAGTTGAAGAGGGAAGCGAGGCGGCTTTTCCGGGCGAAAAAAAGAGAGGCAGAAAAGCGTGAAATAAAGGAGCTTGAGATGCTGGCCAACGGGAATAATGCCGAAAATTCTATCAAAAAATTCGGCGAATGACAGAAGGTTTTAAACCCGGGGAAACTCCTGTAAGAATGAGAACGGCGACCTGGTGGCCGATGTTCAGAGAGCACTCAGAATATGGAGGGATCACTTCTCTGCCCTTTTAAATGGAGAAACTGAGCAAGAAACCAGAGAAGATGCCGACCCCCAGCCCACAATCGAAGATGATGGAATTGACGTTCCACAACTCGACTATAATGAGGTGCGAATAGCAATATCCCGATTGAAAAACAATAAAGCTGAGCTATTCAAACACGGAGGCGAGGAGCTGGTAAGGCGCATGCATCAGCTTCTATGGTTAGATGAATGCATGCCTGAAGGTTGGAATCGAAGTGTTCTCTGCCCAATCCACAAGAAGGGCGATCCTGCAAACTGCGCCAACTATCGCGGAATCAGCCTTTTGAATATCGCATATAAGGTCCTATTAAGCGTATTGTGCGAAAGACTGAAGCCTGATGTGAACAGTCTGATTGGACCTTATCAGTGTGGCTTCAGACCTGGTAAATCTACCATCGACCAGATTTTTACAATACGCCAAATCTTGGAAAAAACCCGTGAAAAAGAATCGACACACATCATATCTTTGTTGATTTTAAAGCCGCTTTCGATAGCACGAAAAGGAGCTGCCTATATGCCGCTATGTCTGAATTTGGTTTCCCCGCAAAACTTATACGGCTATGCAAAATGATTTCTAAATTAGCGAGTGTGGGCTTTCACTCAGTATTTTTATCCTGGGTAAAATCTTACCTAGCGCAGCGTAATTGCGTAGTCGTGATAGACAATACTCATTCTAATTCATTTGTGGCCACCTCGGGGGTACCACAAGGTAGCATTCTTGGGCCGTTGCTATTTGTTATATTTATAAATGACATCTCGGCTTGTTTCCAATACTCCAACTTTCTGCTATATGCTGATGATTTAAAGATCTTCTCAACGATCTCATATCCCTCAGACTCAGGCAAAATTCAATCCGATCTAAATAACCTCGCTACCTGGTGTAATTCTAATAACCTGCCGCTGAATGTAAGCAAATGTTTCCACGTAACTTTCTCAAAGTCCCGTTTTTCCATTCCCACATCTTATTTAATTGGTGGCTCCCGCCTCTCAAGTCTCAACGAAATTAAGGACTTAGGGGTAGTTTTCGATTCAAAATTTACGTTTACTACTCATTTAAACTCTACAATTGCTAAATCCTGCTCAGTTCTGGCCTTTATACGCCGTTTTGGATCAGACTTCACTGATCCATATACTCTTAAATTACTGTTCACTTCGCTCGTTCGTTCTAAACTAGAGTACGCCTGCTTTATTTGGAGACCGTATCATGAGTGCCATATCAGGAGGCTGGAACGAGTGCAAAAAATCTTTGTTCGCTTTGCGCTGCGTTCATTTAACTTTTCGGATCCGATGCCCTCATATGCATCCAGGTGTGCTCTTATTAGTCTCCAAACACTGCAGTGCAGAAGATCCATTCTTTCGCTCACTTTTGTCTATGAAATTATCAATGGTTCTATAGATGCCCCATGCCTCCTCGAGAGAATCTGTTTTCATGTTCCAAACAGGTCTCTCCGTAATACTGATATATTTTATTTGAATTGTGCCCGAACCATCTATGCCTCTAACGCTCCCATATTCAGAGCGTTGTCGGAATTTAACTTCCTTCCAAATTCTCTAGCCATTGATTTTTCTTTAACTAAACATGTGTTTAAATCTGTAATCGCTAATATATTTTTATAATAAATTCTGCTTTGTATAGATTCTTTGTAACTGTATGTATTCCACGTAGTCTGTAAGTATTTATTACGTAGACTACCTTTGTAATTGATTATAATTAATTAATTAATTACTGAAATAAAATAAATAAAAAAAAAAAAATAAAATAAAATGACCTTGAGCAACACCGCCAGCTCGGTCAGAATTGGGAAGTACCTCTCCGAGCCGTTCGAAACTAAACGAGGTTTCAGACAGGGTGACCCCCTATCGTGCGGTTTCTTTAATTTAATGCTGGAGAAAATAATACAAGCTGCAGAACTTAGCCGCGCTGGAATAATATTTTATAAAAGCGTGCAACTGTTGGCATATGCTGACGATATTGATATCATTGGCCTTAACAACCGCGCCGTAACTTCTGCTTACTCCAAATTAGAAAAAGAAGCGGAGAAAATGGGATTGGTGGTGAACGAGGGCAAAACGAAGTACCTTCTGCAATCATGCAAGGAGTCAGCGCATTCGCGCCTTGGCAACCAAGCCACTGTTGGCAGCAATAATTTCGAAATAGTAAAGTACTTCGTTTACCTGGGAACCAGCATTAACACCAACAATAATGTTAGCCTAGAAATCCGACGAAGAATTACTCTTGCAAACAAATGACACTCTACAAGTCACTCATCGCACCCGTCCTGCTATATGGTGCAGAAGCGTGGACACTAACAACATCTGATGAGGCGGCTCTGGGAGTATTCGAGAGAAAGGTTCTTCGAAAGATTTGTGAACCTCTACGCGTTGGCGACGGCGAGTACCGAAGAAGATTTAATGATGAGCTGTATGAACTTTACGCAGACGCCGACACAGTTCAGCGAATTAAAACACAGCGGCTTCGCTGGCTAGGCCACGTAGTGCGAATGAGCGAAGATGCTCCAGCCCAGAAGGTATTCTTATCGGCACCCGCCGGTGGAAGCAGAGGAAGAGGGAGACCACCACTCCGATGGAAGGACCAAGTGGAGACCGATTTGCGATCCCGCGGTGTTTCCAATTGGCGCCAGTTGGCGCAACAAAGAAACGACTGGCGAGCTATGTTGTACGGTCAAAACAGAAGAAGAAGATGATAAGCATTCTATGGTGAAATGCAAGGATTCTAAATATGTATTCTTTCTGCTTTTGGATGTGGTCCAGTTATGGATGTTAAAAGAGAGTGCAAAAATACAAGAAATTTATACAAGTTGCATCCCAAGCGTTTTCAGAGAGTATAATAAATCGTGGCCAACTAATGTAAGTATAGGACCTTTTTTAAGAGAAGAAAATGGCCACTAAATGTCATCATGTATTTTATTGATTTGGCTTGTTGTAACGCATGAGTGGAGTATCGCGAACATCGCCATAAGGTTCAAACTCCTTCGAAAGATACATTGAACCTCTTAGCTTTTCGCAAAACACAAAAACATTGCATGGTTATCTGATCCGGATGCGAAAAATGAGGCAAGATGGATTTCATCATTGGACATCTGAAGAGGACTTAAAATCCGCAAAAATGTGTCGTCGTAAAGGTTGTTAATCAGTGGATGTGAAAAATTTTATATTTTCCTGTGTTAAAAATTGTTCCAAAGATTATCACTTTCTCAAATCAATATTTTTTCGTAAGCATTAATGTTCAATTGACTTATACGAATTCAACACCGGTTTTTTTATTACAACATGACCTTTTTTCGAACGCATTGAATTTGAATTTTCGCATAAAGGAAATGTCAAACAAAATGCAAATGAGGTAATATAAATGGGTTTGAATTTTCCAAATGCGGTGAAGTGTAAATGTAGTATTACTTTTTTACGAAGTTTTATATGAATTATTATAAATAGAAAATGTGGAACAAGTTAGAAAGAAACACCATAGCTATGCCGGTAGGTCTATTTCTATATTTCACTTATCAACGAACTTTTGGCGTAGCGCTCCTTATCGCTGGGCTATCCGAGCGCCTGGAATTTTGACATCTGGCATTCTTTTTTGCATTTATCGTTGTTTTTGTTTTTACCTACACAAGGGATTGCGAAAAATCTGCTGCTATTATATAAATTTGTGGGGATTTTCTATTGCATTTCTGTGAATTTTACCTTCAGCTATGCTATTTTGCTGCTGAGATAACTTGTGATGTTTCAAAAAATAATTATTAAAAATGAAAACAATAATATTCTTGGCCTTGAGTACATTTATAGTCTTGGACTCTTCACAAATGTGCAGGTCGTAAAAATAGCAATTCGATTGAATTGTTGGTAACCCAAATTTTGCATTTATTTTACAATAAATCAATGTATGCTATAAAAAGTGAGGGAGGCTCTGAGTGAGTTTGACTGCTTTCTCAATGGAACTACGGCGGCTTTTACAAATACCTATCATATATTCTGTACAAGTATATCATTTCCTACACATGATTGTGGAAAAATCTATTAACGAGTCTGATAACATCAAGGTAATAGTAGCAATATGTATTAGGGGAATTAGTATATTAGCAGGCACATTAAAATAAACATGAGGAAACTTCAAAGGTATTAGAAAGACATAGCTACCTACCTTATATTTGGTAATAGTACATATTTACTGTTTAATATGACAATGCGAAACAAACGACTGCGAAATTGAGTGCGAGATTTGAAGTTACGGCTATGCACATTTCTTAATGATATGGCCATATGTCATTTAAAAATGGGTTATTAAAAAGCACTATTTTCATTCCATCTACTAACAAATTGTCCAAACTTAAAAACACTGAAAGAAATGAGGTCATAGGGCGCTAAGTAATTTGGAACGGAAAAGCGTAGTCTTAGAGGACTTAACCCTACAAGTGTAGAAATAATTTTGTTTTTGCACATAAATATGAAAGACCCATTAAAACTATTAGACTTAAAGAAAAATGTATTTCAGTATACTATTGTTTCAGTCTAGTTAAATAAGTATTTAGGTTTAAGATAAAATATTGTGGCGATTATTCTCAAGCATGTATCATCGCTAACTCAATAACACTCCCACAACTAGTTAAACACAACAGAGATAACGATGGCTACGCTTATGCATGCAAGCGTGTATCAAGGAAGAGGAAAAGAGATGGAGCGAGTGGGTGCGAATAAAAGGCAAAGAGATGTCAATAAATAACACCGACCCTTCGAGAACACGAAGAACGAACAACCAAGAAAGTTATCGGTGAGTGGGGAAGCACCCTGTCGAACTATATAAGGTAGTGACCAAACAAGGCAGGTTAATCAGTTTATTTTCAAGTGTTGATCAGTGAACTACTGCGAAGTTACCAAACTCTTAAATTTGGTTTGCGTTTATTACTAGTAAATAAAGCTAGCTATTAGTTACAATATCTGTGCTTGTGTTTATTTGACTTTACAGTGATCGAACCTAGTATTGATAATCAAGGAATCATCGAATTCGTCACAATATGAATTACTATCTATACTATAATAAAACTCTAGAAAAGTCGTGCCTGTACATTAAATATTTCTTAGAAAAAATTACTGAAAGTGTCGTTAGGAATGTTGTAGAGTTTATCTGAACCACTTTTAGAATTTTTGTATGACTGTTCGAACGAAAAAATTTCGGAAACTAAGAAATGAGATTTTTGCTGCTGTACAGCTTGTAACTTTAGACGTTTGCAAAACTTTTTTTTTTATAAAATTCTCAAGATCAAATTATCAAGAGAAACCAAAAAGATATACATATTTGGTTAATCACTTTACCTATAGGAAAACTTTATTTCAAAGCAAAGGATGTACATTTTTATTTATTTTTTTTGTCAATTGCTTTTTTCTACCAACAATTTTTGTTGATTTACGGCCTGTACATTTTCAAGTATTCATGAAACGAACTCAAGGCCAAGAATAATAATTTTTCACTTTTTAAATTTTTATGAAAATTATTATTGTTTTTTATTTTATAATAATCATTTAATTAATCATTAAAGGTTTTTTTTTAATTGAATAGAGTAGGAAAAATGTTTAGAGACAACCGCCATAGCCTTTCAAGTTCTATTCTTCTTTACCATGTGTATGAACCACTTCCGCCATTTGACAGTTAGTAGTGTGATCATGATGGATTTTTTGACAGATCTGTTTTATCAGCATAACTGCCTTACCGCGTGCCCTCGGTTTTGTTATTGCGTTTTCATACAAACAATTTTTGTTGATTTACGTCCTGTGCATTTTCAAGTATTCATGAAACGAGCTCTAGGCCAAGAATAATAATTTTTCACTTTTTAAACTTTTATGAAAATTATTATTGTTTTTCATTTTTTAATAATCATTGAAATAATTATAATAGGTTTTTTTTTTTTTAATTAAATAAAGTAGGAAAAATGTTTAGAGACAACCGCCATAGCCTTTCTAGTTCTATTCTTCTTTACCATGTGTATGAACCGCTTCCGCCATTTCACAGTTAGTAGTGTGATCATGATGGATTTTTTGACAGATCTGTTTTATCAGCAGAACTGCCTTACCGCGTGCTCTAGGTTTCGTTATTGCTGTTTTATACCAACAATTTTTGTTGATTTACGGCTTGTACATTTTCAAGTATTCGTGAAACAAGCTCAAGGCCAAGAATAATAATGTTTCACTTCTTAAATTTTTATGAAAATTATTATTGTTTTTTATTTTTTAATAATCATTTAATTAATCATTAAAGGTTTTTTTTAATTGAATAGAGTAGGAAAAATGTTTAGAGACAACCGCCATAGCCTTTCAAGTTCTATTCTTCTTTACCATGTGTATGAACCACTTCCGCCATTTGACAGTTAGTAGTGTGATCATGATGGATTTTTTGCCAGATCTGTTTTATCAGCAGAACTTCCTTACCGCGGGCTCTCGGTTTTGTTATTGCTTTTTTATACCAACAATTTTTGTTGATTTACGTCCTGTGCATTTTCAAGTATTCATGAAACGAACTCAAGGCCAAGAATAATAATTTTTCACTTTTTAAATTTTTATGAAATTTATTATTGTTTTTTATTTTTTAATAATCATTTAATTAATCATTAAAAGTTTTTTTTTAATTGAATAGAGTAGGAAAAATGTTTAGAGACAACCGCCATAGCCTTTCAAGTTCTATTCTTCTTTACCATGTGTATGAACCACTTCCGCCATTTGACAGTTAGTAGTGTGATCATGATGGATTTTTTGCCAGATCTGTTTTATCAGCAGAACTTCCTTACCGCGGGCTCTCGGTTTTGTTATTGCTTTTTTATACCAACAATTTTTGTTGATTTACGTCCTGTGCATTTTCAAGTATTCATGAAACGAACTCAAGGCCAAGAATAATAATTTTTCACTTTTTAAACTTTTATGAAAATTATTATTGTTTATTTCGTTTTTAATAATCATTCAATAATTTATTAAAAGTTTTGTTTTTTAATTGAACAGAGTAGGAAAAATAGTTAGAGAAAACCGCCATAGCATTGCTAACCAATAAGCTAACAATACCCTGGGTTTGATATCATCTAAACTCCTAGTTCTATTCTTCTTTACCATATGCATGAACCACTTCCGCCATTTGACAGTTAGTAGTGTGATCATGATGGATTTTTTGACAGTTCTGTTTTATCAGCAGAGCCACATGCTCTCGGTAGTGTTATTGCTTTTTTATACCAACAATTTTTGTTGATTTACGGCCTGTACATTTTCAAGTATTCCTGAAACCAGCCCAAGGCCAAAACTAATAGTTTTTTAACTTTTTAAACTTTTATAAAAATTATTATTGGTTTTTATTTTTTAATAATCATTTAATTAACTATTAAAAGTTTTTTTTTTTTTTAATTGAATAGAGTAGAAAAAATGTTTAGAGACAACCGCCATGGCTTTTCTTATAGATCTATTTCGAAAGATGCTAAGATTCTTCACCAGGGAAATTTTGCAACGCATTGCTAACCAATAAGCTAACAATACCCTGGGTTTGATGTGATCTAAACTCTTAGTTCTATTCTTCTTTACCATATGCATGAACCATTTCCGCCAGTTGGCAGTTAGTAGTGTGATCATGATGGATTTTTTGCCAGATCTGTTTTATCAGCAGAACTTCCTTACCGCGGGCTCTCGGTTTTGTTATTGCTTTTTTATACCAACAATTTTTGTTGATTTACGGCCTGTACATTTTCAAGTATTCATGAAGCGAACTCAAGGCCAAGAATAATAATTTTTCACTTTTTAAATTTTTATGAAAATTATTATTGTTTTTTATTTTTTAATAATCATTTAATTAATAATTAAAGGGTTTTTTTTAATTGAATAGAGTAAGAAAAATGTTTAGAGACAACCGCCATAGCCTTTCAAGTTCTATTCTTCTTTACCATGTGTATGAACCACTTCCGCCATTTGACAGTTGGTAGTGTGATCATGATGGATTTTTTGACAGTTCTGTTTTATCAGCATAACTGCCTTAACGCGTGCCCTCGGTTTTGTTATTGCTGTTTTATACCAACAATTTTTGTTGATTTACGGCCTGTACATTTTCAAGTATTCATGAAACGAGCTCAAGGCCAAGAATAATAATTTTTCACTTTTTAAATTTTTATGAAAATTATTATTGTTTTTTATTTTTTAATAATCATTCAATAAATTATTAAAAGTTTTTTTTTAATTGAATAGGGTAGGAAAAATGGTTAGAGAAAACCGCCATGGCTTTTCTTATAGATCCAGTTTGGAAGCTGCTTAATTTCTTTATCAGAGAAATTTTGGCACGCATTGCTAAAAATACGCTGGTTTTGATGTCATCTAAACTCCTAGTTCTACTCTTCTTTACCATATGCATGAACCACTTCCGCCATTTGGTAGTTAGTAGTGTGATCATGATGGATTTTTTGACAGATCTGTTTTGTCAGCAAAACTGCCTTACCGTGTGCTCTAGGTTTTGTTATTGCTGTTTTATACCAACAATTTTTGTTGATTTACGGCCTGTACATTTTCAAGTATTCGTGAAACGAGCTCAAGGCCAAGTATAATAATGTTTCACTTTTTAAGTTTTTATGAAAATTATTATTGTTTTTATTTTTTAATAATCATTTAATTAATCATTAAAGGTTTTGTTTTAATTGAATAGAGTAGGAAAAATGTTTAGAGACAACCACCATAGCCTTTCTAGTTCTATTCTTCTTTACCATGTGTATGAACCACTTCCGCCATTTGACAGTTGGTAGTGTGATCATGATGGATTTTTTGACAGTTCTGTTTTATCAGCAGAGCCACATGCTCTCGGTAGTGTTATTGCTATTTTATACCAACAATTTTTGTTGATTTACGGCCTGTACATTTTCAAGTATTCCTGAAACCAGCCCAAGGCCAAAACTAATAGTTTTTTAACTTTTTAAACTTTTATAAAAATTATTATTGGTTTTTATTTTTTAATAATCATTTAATTAACTATTAAAAGTTTTTTTTTAATTGAATAGAGTAGGAAAAATGTTTAGAGACAACCGCTATAGCCTTTCAAGTTCTATTCCTCTTTACCATGTGTATGAACCACTTCCGCCATTTGACAGTTAGTAGTGTGATCATGATGGATTTTTTGACAGATCTGGTTTATCAGCATAACTGCCTTACCGCGTGCCCTCGGTTTTGTTATTGCGTTTTCATACAAACAATTTTTGTTGATTTACGTCCTGTGCATTTTCAAGTATTCATGAAACGAGCTCTAGGCCAAGAATAATAATTTTTCACTTTTTAAACTTTTATGAAAATTATTATTGTTTTTCATTTTTTAATAATCATTGAAATAATTATAATAGGTTTTTTTTTTTTTTTAATTAAATATAGTAGGAAAAATGTTTAGAGACAACCGCCATATCCTTTCTAGTTCTACTCTTCTTTACCATGTGTATGAACCGCTTCCGGCATTTCACAGTTAGTAGTGTGATCATGATGGATTTTTTGACAGATCTGTTTTATCAGCAGAACTGCCTTACCGTGTGCTCTAGGTTTTGTTATTGCTGTTTTATACCAACAATTTTTGTTGATTTACGGCCTGTACATTTTCAAGTATTCGTGAAACGAGCTCAAGGCCAAGTATAATAATGTTTCACTTTTTAAGTTTTTATGAAAATTATTATTGTTTTTATTTTTTAATAATCATTTAATTAATCATTAAAGGTTTTGTTTTAATTGAATAGAGTAGGAAAAATGTTTAGAGACAACCGCCATAGCCTTTCTAGTTCTATTCTTCTTTACCATGTGTATGAACCACTTCCGCCATTTGACAGTTGGTAGTGTGATCATGATGGATTTTTTGACAGATCTGTTTTATCAGCAGAACCATATGCTCTCGGTTGTGCTATTGCTTTTTTATACCAACAATTTTTGTTGATTTACGGCCTGTACATTCTCAAGTATTCATAAAACGAGCTCAAAGCCAAGAAAAATAAATTTTCACTTTTTAAATTTTTATGAAAATTATTATTGTTTTTTATTTTATAATAATCATTTAATTAATCATTAATAGTTTTTTTTTAATTGGATAGATTAGGAAAAATGTTTAGAGACAACCGCCATAGCCTTTCTAGTTCTATTCTTCTTTACCATGTGCATGAACCACTTCCGCCATTTGGCAGTTAGTAGTGTGATCATGATGGATTTTTTGCCAGATCTGTTTTATCAGCAGTACTTCCTTACCGCGGGCTCTCGGTTTTGTTATTGCTTTTTTATACCAACAATTTTTGTTGATTTACGGCCTGTACATTTTCAAGTATTCCTGAAACGGGCTTAAGGCCAAGAATAATACTTTTTTAACTTTTTAAACTTTTATGAAAATTATTATTGTTTTTTATTTTTTAATAATCATTCAATAAATTATTAAAAGTTTTTTTTTTTAATTGAACAGAGTAGGAAAAATGGTTAGAGAAAACCGCCATGGCTTTTCTTATAGATCCAGTTTGGAAGCTGCTTAATTTCTTTATCAGAGAAATTTTGGCACGCATTGCTAAAAATACGCTGGTTTTGATGTCATCTAAACTCCTAGTTCTATTCTTCTTTACCATATGCATGAACCACTTCCGCCATTTGGTAGTTAGTAGTGTGATCATGATGGATTTTTTGACAGTTCTGTTTTATCAGCGGAACCACATGCTCTCGGTAGTGTTATTGCTTTTTTATACCAACAATTTTTGTTGATTTACGGCCTGTACATTTTCAAGTATTCATGAAACGAGCTCAAGGCCAAGAATAATAATTTTTCACTTTTTAAATTTTTATGAAAATTATTATTGTTTTTTATTTTTTAATAATCATTTAATTAATCATTAAAGGTTTTTTTTTAATTGAATAGAGTAGGAAAAATGTTTAGAGACAACCGCCATAGCCTTTCAAGTTCTATTCTTCTTTACCATGTGTATGAACCACTTCCGCCATTTGACAGTTAGTAGTGGGATCATGATGGATTTTTTGACAGATCTGTTTTATCAGCAGAACTGCCTTACCGCGTGCCCTCGGTTTTATTATTGCGTTTTCATACCAACAATTTTTGTTGATTTACGGCCTGTACATTCTCAAGTATTCATGAAACGAGCTCAAGGCCAAGAATAATAATTTTTCACTTTTTAAATTTTTATGAAAATTATTATTGTTTTTTATTTTTTAATAATCATTTAATTAATCACTAAAGGTTTTTTTTTAATTGAATAGAGTAGGAAAAATGTTTAGAGACAACCGCCATAGCCTTTCAAGTTCTATTCTTCTTTACCATGTGTATGAACCACTTCCGCCATTTGGTAGTTAGTAGTGTGATCATGATGGATTTTTTGACAGATCTGTTTTATCAGCAGAACCATATGCTCTCGGTTGTGCTATTGCTTTTTTATACCAACAATTTTTGTTGATTTACGGCCTGTACATTCTCAAGTATTCATGAAACGAGCTCAAAGCCAAGAAAAATAAATTTTCACTTTTTAAATTTTTATGAAAATTATTATTGTTTTTTATTTTATAATAATCATTTAATTAATCATTAATAGTTTTTTTTTAATTGGATAGATTAGGAAAAATGTTTAGAGACAACCGCCATAGCCTTTCTAGTTCTATTCTTCTTTACCATGTGCATGAACCACTTCCGCCATTTGGCAGTTAGTAGTGTGATCATGATGGATTTTTTGCCAGATCTGTTTTATCAGCATAACTGCCTTACCGCGTGCCCTCGGTTTTGTTATTGCGTTTTCATACAAACAATTTTTGTTGATTTACGTCCTGTGCATTTTCAAGTATTCATGAAACGAGCTCTAGGCCAAGAATAATAATTTTTCACTTTTTAAACTTTTATGAAAATTATTATTGTTTTTCATTTTTTAATAATCATTGAAATAATTATAATAGGTTTTTTTTTTTTTAATTAAATAAAGTAGGAAAAATGTTTAGAGGCAACCGCCATAGCCTTTCTAGTTCTATTCTTCTTTACCATGTGTATGAACCGCTTCCGCCATTTCACAGTTAGTAGTGTGATCATGATGGATTTTTTGACAGATCTGTTTTATCAGCAGAACTGCCTTACCGCGTGCTCTAGGTTTCGTTATTGCTGTTTTATACCAACAATTTTTGTTGATTTACGGCCTGTACATTTTCAAGTATTCGTGAAACAAGCTCAAGGCCAAGAATAATAATGTTTCACTTCTTAAATTTTTATGAAAATTATTATTGTTTTTTATTTTTTAATAATCATTTAATTAATCATTAAAGGTTTTTTTTAATTGAATAGAGTAGGAAAAATGTTTAGAGACAACCGCCATAGCCTTTCAAGTTCTATTCTTCTTTACCATGTGTATGAACCACTTCCGCCATTTGACAGTTAGTAGTGGGATCATGATGGATTTTTTGACAGATCTGTTTTATCAGCAGAACTGCCTTACCGCGTGCCCTCGGTTTTATTATTGCGTTTTCATACCAACAATTTTTGTTGATTTACGGCCTGTACATTCTCAAGTATTCATGAAACGAGCTCAAGGCCAAGAATAATAATTTTTCACTTTTTAAACTTTTATGAAAATTATTATTGTTTTTTATTTTTTAATAATCATTTTATTAATTATAATAGGTTTTTTTTTTTTTAATTAACTATAGTAGGAAAAATGTTTAGAGACAACCGCCATAGCCTTTCTAGTTCTATTCTTCTTTACCATGTGTATGACCCGCTTCCGCCATTTCACAGTTAGTAGTGTGATCATGATGGATTTTTTGACAGATCTGTTTTATCAGCAAAACTGCCTTACCGTGTGCTCTAGGTTGTGTTATTGCTGTTTTATACCAACAATTTTTGTTGATTTACGGCCTGTACATTCTCAAGTATTCATGAAACGAGCTCAAGGCCAAGAATAATAATTTTTCACTTTTTAAACTTTTATGAAAATTATTATTGTTTTTTATTTTTTAATAATCGTTTTATTAATAATAATAGGTTTTTTTTTTTTTAATTAACTATAGTAGGAAAAATGTTTAGAGACAACCGCCATAGCCTTTCTAGTTCTATTCTTCTTTACCATGTGTATGACCCGCTTCCGCCATTTCACAGTTAGTAGTGTGATCATGATGGATTTTTTGACAGATCTGTTTTATCAGCAGAACTGCCTTACCGTGTGCTCTAGGTTGTGTTATTGCTGTTTTATACCAACAATTTTTGTTGATTTACGGCCTGTACATTCTCAAGTATTCATGAAACGAGCTCAAAGCCAAGAATAATAAATTTTCACTTTTTAAATTTTTATGAAAATTATTATTGTTTTTTATTTTATAATAATCATTTAATTAATCATTAATAGTTTTTTTTTAATTGGATAGATTAGGAAAAATGTTTAGAGACAACCGCCATAGCCTTTCTAGTTCTATTCTTCTTTACCATGTGCATGAACCACTTCCGCCATTTGGCAGTTAGTAGTGTGATCATGATGGATTTTTTGCCAGATCTGTTTTTTCAGCAGAACTTCCTTACCGCGGGCTCTCGGTTTTGTTATTGCTTTTTTATACCAACAATTTTTGTTGATTTACGGCCTGTACATTTTCAAGTATTCCTGAAACGGGCTTAAGGCCAAGAATAATACTTTTTTAACTTTTTAAACTTTAATGAAAATTATTATTGTTTTTTATTTTTTAATAATCATTCAATAAATTATTAAAAGTTTTTTTTTTAATTGAACAGAGTAGGAAAAATGGTTAGAGAAAACCGCCATGGCTTTTCTTATATATGCAGTTTGGAAGCTGCTTAATTTCTTTATCAGAGAAATTTTGGCACGCATTGCTAAAAATACGCTGGTTTTGATGTCATCTAAACTCCTAGTTCTATTCTTCTTTACCATATGCATGAACCACTTCCGCCATTTGGTAGTTAATAGTGTGATCATGATGGATTTTTTGACAGATCTGTTTTATCAGCAGAACTTCCTTACCGCGGGCTCTCGGTTTTGTTATTGCTTTTTTATACCAACAATTTTTGTTGATTTACGGCCTGTACATTTTCAAGTATTCATGAAGCGAACTCAAGGCCAAGAATAATAATTTTTCACTTTTTAAATTTTTATGAAAATTATTATTGTTTTTTATTTTTTAATAATCATTTAATTAATAATTAAAGGGTTTTTTTTAATTGAATAGAGTAAGAAAAATGTTTAGAGACAACCGCCATAGCCTTTCAAGTTCTATTCTTCTTTACCATGTGTATGAACCACTTCCGCCATTTGACAGTTAGTAGTGTGATCATGATGGATTTTTTGACAGTTCTGTTTTATCAGCAGAACCACATGCTCTCGGTAGTGTTATTGCTTTTTTATACCAACAATTTTTGTTGATTTACGGCCTGTACAATTTCAAGTATTCCTGAAACCAACTCAAGGCCAAACCTAATAGTTTTTTAACTTTTTAAACTTTTATAAAAATTATTATTGGTTTTTATTTTGTAATAATCATTTAATTATTAAAAGTTTGTTTTTTTAATTGAATAGAGTAGATCAAATGTTTAGAGACAACCGCCATGGCTTTTCTTATAGATCCAGTTCGGAAGCTGCTTAATTTCTTTATCAGAGAAATTTTGGCACGCATTGCTAAAAATACGCTGGTTTTGATGTCATCTAAACTCCTAGTTCTATTCTTCTTTACCATATGCATGAACCACTTCCGCCATTTGGTAGTTAATAGTGTGATCATGATGGATTTTTTGACAGATCTGTTTTATCAGCAGAACTTCCTTACCGCGGGCTCTCGGTTTTGTTATTGCTTTTTTATACCAACAATTTTTGTTGATTTACGGCCTGTACATTTTCAAGTATTCATGAAACGAGCTCAAGGCCAAGAATAATAATGTTTCACTTTTTAAATTTTTATGAAAATTATTATTGTTTTTTATTTTTTAATAATCATTTAATTAATCATTAAAGGTTTTTTTTTAATTGAATAGAGTAGGAAAAATGTTTAGAGACAACCGCCATAGCCTTTCAAGTTCTATTCTTCTTTACCATGTGTATGAACCACTTCCGCCATTTGACAGTTAGTAGTGTGATCATGATAGATTTTTTGACAGTTCTGTTTTATCAGCAGAACCACATGCTCTCGGTTTTCTTAATGGGTTTTTATACCAACAATTTTTGTTGATTTACGGCCTGTACATTTGCAAGTATTCATAAAACGAGCTCTAGGCCAAGAATAATAATTTTTCACTTTTTAAACTTTTATGAAAATTATTATTGTTTTTTATTTTTTAATAATCATTTAATTAATCATTAAAGGTTTTTTTTAATTGAATAGAGTAGGAAAAATGTTTAGAGACAACCGCCATAGCCTTTCAAGTTATATTCTTCTTTACCATGTGTATGAACCACTTCCGCCATTTGACAGTTAGTAGTGTGATCATGATGGATTTTTTGACAGTTCTGTTTTATCAGCAGAACCACATGCTCTCGGTTTTGTTACTGCTTTTTTATACCAACAATTTTTGTTGATTTACGGCTTGTACATTTTCAAGTATTCATGAAACGAGCTCAAGGCCAAGAATAATAATTTTTCACTTTTTAAACTTTTATGAAAATTATTATTGTTTTTTATTTTTTAATAATCATTTAATTAATCATTAAAGGTTTTTTTTAATTGAATAGAGTAGGCAAAATGTTTAGAGACAACCGCCATAGCCTTTCAAGTTCTATTCTTCTTTACCATGTGTATGAACCACTTCCGCCATTTGACAGTTAGTAGTGTGATCATGATGGATTTTTTGACAGATCCGTTTTATCAGCAGAACTGCCTTACCGCGTGCCCTCGGTTTTGTTATTGCGTTTTCATACCAACAATTTTTGTTGATTTACGGCCTGTACATTTTCAAGTATTCATGAAACGAGCTCCAGGCCAAGAATAATAATTTTTCACTTTTTAAACTTTTATGAAAATTATTATTGTTTTTTATTTTTTAATAATCATTTTATTAATTATAATAGGTTTTTTTTTTTTAATTAACTATAGTAGGAAAAATGTTTAGAGACAACCGCCATAGCCTTTCTAGTTCTATTCTTCTTTACCATGTGTATGAACCACTTCCGCCATTTGACAGTTGGTAGTGTGATCATGATGGATTTTTTGACAGATCTGTTTTATCAGCATAACCACATGCTCTCGGTTGTGTTATTGCTTTTTTATACCAAAAATTTTTGTTGATTTACGGCCTGTACATTTTCAAGTATTCATGAAACGAGCTCAAGGCCAAGAATCATTTAATTAATTATTAAAGGTTTTTTTTTAATTGAATAGAGTAGGAAAAATGTTTAGAGACAACCGCCATAGCCTTTCTAGTTCTATTCTTCTTTACCATGTGTATGAACCACTTCCGCCATTTGACAGTTAGTAGTGTGATCATGATGGATTTTTTGACAGATCTGTTTTATCAGCAGAACCACATGCTCTCGGTTGTGTTATTGCTTTTTTATACCAAAAATTTTTGTTGATTTACGGCCTGTACATTTTCAAGTATTCATGAAACGAGCTCAAAGCCAAGAATAATAAATTTTCACTTTTTAAATTTTTAGGAAAATTATTATTGTTTTTTATTTTATAATAATCATTTAATTAATTATTAAAAGTTTTTTTTTTAATTGAATAGAGTAGAAAAAATGTTTAGAGACAACCGCCATGGCTTTTCTTATAGATCCATTTCGGAAGATGCTAAGATTCTTCATTAGGGAAATTTTGGAACGCATTGCTAACCAATAAGCTAACAATACCCTGGGTTTGATGTGATCTAAACTCTTAGTTCTATTCTTCTTTACCATATGCATGAACCACTTCCGCCATTTGGCAGTTAGTAGTGTGATCATGATGGATTTTTTGACAGTTCTGTTTTATCAGCAGAACCACATGCTCTCGGTAGTGTTATTGCTTTTTTATACCAACAATTTTTGTTGATTTACGGCCTGTACAATTTCAAGTATTCCTGAAACCAGCTCAAGGCCAAAACTAATAGTTTTTTAACTTTTTAAACTTTTATAAAAATTATTATTGGTTTTTATTTTGTAATAATCATTTAATTATTAAAAGTTTGTTTTTTTTAATTGAATAGAGTAGATCAAATGTTTAGAGACAACCGCCATGGCTTTTCTTATAGATCCAGTTCGGAAGCTGCTTAATTTCTTTATCAGAGAAATTTTGGCACGCATTGCTAAAAATACGCTGGTTTTGATGTCATCTAAACTCCTAGTTCTATTCTTCTTTACCATATGCATGAACCACTTCCGCCATTTGGTAGTTAATAGTGTGATCATGATGGATTTTTTGACAGATCTGTTTTATCAGCAGAACCACATGCTCTCGGTTGTGTTATTGCTTTTTTATACCAAAAATTTTTGTTGATTTACGGCCTGTACATTTTCAAGTATTCATGAAACAAGCTCAAAGCCAAGAATAATAATTTTTCACTTTTTAAATTTTTATGAAAATTATTATTGCTTTTTATTTTTTAATAATCATTTAATTAATCATTAAAGGTTTTTTTTTAATTGAATAGAGTAGGAAAAATGTTTAGAGACAACCGCCATAGCCTTTCAAGTTCTATTCTTCTTTACCATGTGTATGAACCACTTCCGCCATTTGACAGTTAGTAGTGTGATCATGATGGATTTTTTGACAGTTCTGTTTTATCAGCAGAACCACATGCTCTCGGTTTTGTTATTGCTTTTTTATACCAACAATTTTTGTTGATTTACGGCTTGTACATTTTCAAGTATTCATGAAACGAGCTCAAGGCCAAGAATAATAATTTTTCACTTTTTAAACTTTTATGAAAATTATTATTGTTTTTTATTTTTTAATAATCATTTAATTAATCATTAAAGGTTTTTTTTAATTGGATAGATTAGGAAAAATGTTTAGAGACAACCGCCATAGCCTTTCTAGTTCTATTCTTCTTTACCATGTGTATGAACCACTTCCGCCATTTGACAGTTGGTAGTGTGATCATGATGGATTTTTTGACAGATCTGTTTTATCAGCAGAACCACATGCTCTCGGTTTTGTTATTGCTTTTTTATACCAACAATTTTTGTTGATTTACGGCTTGTACATTTTCAAGTATTCATGAAACGAGCTCAAGGCCAAGAATAATAATTTTTCACTTTTTAAACTTTTATGAAAATTATTATTGTTTTTTATTTTTTAATAATCATTTAATTAATCATTAAAGGTTTTTTTTAATTGAATAGAGTAGGAAAAATGTTTAGAGACAACCGCCATAGCCTTTCAAGTTCTATTCTTCTTTACCATGTGTATGAACCACTTCCGCCATTTGACAGTTAGTAGTGTGATCATGATGGATTTTTTGACAGATCCGTTTTATCAGCAGAACTGCCTTACCGCGTGCCCTCGGTTTTGTTATTGCGTTTTCATACCAACAATTTTTGTTGATTTACGGCCTGTACATTTTCAAGTATTCATGAAACGAGCTCAAGGCCAAGAATAATAATTTTTCACTTTTTAAATTTTTATGAAAATTATTATTGTTTTTTATTTTTTAATAATCATTTAATTAATCATTAAAGGTTTTTTTTTAATTGAATAGAGTAGGAAAAATGTTTAGAGACAACCGCCATACCCTTTCAAGTTCTATTCTTCTTTACCATGTGTATGAACCACTTCCGCCATTTGACAGTTAGTAGTGTGATCATGATGGATTTTTTGACAGTTCTGTTTTATCAGCAGAACCACATGCTCGCGGTTTTCTTAATGGGTTTTTATACCAACAATTTTTGTTGATTTACGGCCTGTACATTTTCAAGTATTCATAAAACGAGCTCTAGGCCAAGAATAATAATTTTTCACTTTTTAAACTTTTATGAAAATTATTATTGTTTTTTATTTTTTAATAATCATTTAATTAATCATTAAAGGTTTTTTTTAATTAAATAGAGTAGGAAAAATGTTTAGAGACAACCGCCATAGCCTTTCAAGTTCTATTCTTCTTTACCATGTGTATGAACCACTTCCGCCATTTGACAGTTAGTAGTGTGATCATGATGGATTTTTTGACAGTTCTGTTTTATCAGCAGAACTACATGCTCTCGGTTTTGTTATTGCTTTTTTATACCAACAATTTTTGTTGATTTACGGCTTGTACATTTTCAAGTATTCATGAAACGAGCTCAAGGCCAAGAATAATAATTTTTCACTTTTTAAACTTTTATGAAAATTATTATTGTTTTTTATTTTTTAATAATCATTTAATTAATCATTAAAGGTTTTTTTTAATTGAATAGAGTAGGAAAAATGTTTAGAGACAACCGCCATAGCCTTTCAAGTTCTATTCTTCTTTACCATGTGTATGAACCACTTCCGCCATTTGACAGTTAGTAGTGTGATCATGATGGATTTTTTGACAGATCCGTTTTATCAGCAGAACTGCCTTACCGCGTGCCCTCGGTTTTGTTATTGCGTTTTCATACCAACAATTTTTGTTGATTTACGGCCTGTACATTTTCAAGTATTCATGAAACGAGCTCAAGGCCAAAAATAATAATATTTCACTTTTAAAATTTTTATGAAAATTATTATTGTTTTTTATTTTTTAATAATCATTTAATTAATCATTAAAGGTTTTTTTTAATTGAATAGAGTAGGAAAAATGTTTAGAGACAACCGCCATAGCCTTTCTAGTTCTATTCTTCTTTACCATGTGTATGAACCACTTCCGCCATTTGACAGTTAGTAGTGTGATCATGATGGATTTTTTGACAGATCTGTTTTATCAGCAGAACCACATGCTCTCGGTTGTGTTATTGCTTTTTTATACCAAAAATTTTTGTTGATTTACGGCCTGTACATTTTCAAGTATTCATGAAACGAGCTCAAAGCCAAGAATAATAAATTTTCACTTTTTAAATTTTTAGGAAAATTATTATTGTTTTTTATTTTATAATAATCATTTAATTAATTATTAAAAGTTTTTTTTTTTTAATTGAATAGAGTAGAAAAAATGTTTAGAGACAACCGCCATGGCTTTTCTTATAGATCCATTTCGGAAGATGCTAAGATTCTTCATCAGGGAAATTTTGGAACGCATTGCTAACCAATAAACTAACAATACCCTGGGTTTGATGTGATCTAAACTCTTAGTTCTATTCTTCTTTACCATATGCATGAACCACTTCCGCCATTTGGCCGTTAGTAGTGTGATCATGATGGATTTTTTGCCAGATCTGTTTAATCAGCAGAACTTCCTTACCGCGGGCTCTCGGTTTTCTTATTGCTTTTTTCTACCAACAATTTTTGTTGATTTACGGCCTGTACATTTTCAAGTATTCCTGAAACGGGCTCAAGGCCAAGAATAATAATTTTTTAACTTTTTAAACTTTTATGAAAATTATTATTGTTTTTTATTTTTTAATAATCATTCAATAAATTATTAAACGTTTTTTTTTTTAATTGAACAGAGTAGGAAAAATGGTTAGAGAAAACCGCCATGGCTTTTCTTATAGATCCAGTTCGGAAGCTGCTAAGTTTCTTTATCAGAGAAATTTTGGCACGCATTGCGAAAAATACGCTGGTTTTGATGTCGTCTAAACTCCTAGTTCTATTCTTCTTTACCATATGCATGAACCACTTCCGTCATTTGGTAGTTAGTAGTGTGATCATGATGGATTTTTTGACAGATCTGTTTTATCAGCAGAACTTCCTTACCGCGGGCTCTCGGTTTTGTCAGCAGAACTGCCTTATTGCGTTTTCACACAAACAATTTTTGTTGATTTACGTCCTGTGCATTTTCAAGTATTCGTGAAACAAGCTCAAGGCCAAGAATAATAATGTTTCACTTTTTACATTTTTATGAAAATTATTATTGTTTTTTATTTTTTAATAATCATTTAATTAATCATTAAAGGTTTTTTTTTAATTGAATAGAGTAGGAAAAATGTTTAGAGACAACCGCCATAGCCTTTCTAGTTCTATTCTTCTTTACCATGTGTATGAACCACTTCCGCCATTTGACAGTTAGTAGTGTGATCATGATGGATTTTTTGAACGATCTGTTTTATCAGCAGAACTACCTTACCGCGTGCTCTAGGTGTTGTTATTGCTGTTTTATACCAACAATTTTTGTTGATTTACGGATTGTACATTTTCAAGTATTCGTGAAACGAGCTCAAAGCCAATAATAATAATGTTTCACTTTTTAAATTTTTATGAAAATTATTATTGTTTTTTATTTTTTAATAATCATTTAATTAATCATTAAAGGTTTTTTTTAATTGAATAGAGTAGGAAAAATGTTTAGAGACAACCGCCATAGCCTTTCTAGTTCTATTCTTCTTTACCATGTGTATGACCCGCTTCCGAAATTTCACAGTTAGTAGTGTGATCATGATGGATTTTTTTACAGATCTGTTTTATCAGCAGAACTGCCTTACCGCGTGCTCTAGGTGTTGTTATTGCTGTTTTATACCAACAATTTTTGTTGATTTACGGATTGTACATTTTCAAGTATTCGTGAAACGAGCTCAAAGCCAATAATAATAATGTTTCACTTTTTAAATTTTTATGAAAATTATAACTGTTTTTTATTTTTTAATAATCATTTAATTAATCATTAAAGGTTTTTTTTTAATTGAATAGAGTAGGAAAAATGTTTAGAGACAACCGCCATAGCCTTTCTAGTTCTATTCTTCTTTACCATGTGTATGAACCACTTCCGCCATTTGACAGTTAGTAGTGTGATCAGGATGGATTTTTTGACAGATCTGTTTTATCAGCAGAACTGCCTTACCGCGTGCTCTAGGTGTTGTTATTGCTGTTTTATACCAACAATTTTTGTTGATTTACGGATTGTACATTTTCAAGTATTCGTGAAACGAGCTCAAAGCCAATAATAATAATGTTTCACTTTTTAAATTTTTATGAAAATTATTATTGTTTTTTATTTTTTAATAATCATTTAATTAATCATTAAAGGTTTTTTTTTAATTGAATAGAGTAGGAAAAATGTTTAGAGACAACCGCCATAGCCTTTCTAGTTCTATTCTTCTTTACCATGTGTATGACCCGCTTCCGCCATTTCACAGTTAGTAGTGTGATCATGATGGATTTTTTTACAGATCTGTTTTATCAGCAGAACTGCCTTACCGCGTGCTCTAGGTGTTGTTATTGCTGTTTTATACCAACAATTTTTGTTGATTTACGGCCTGTACATTTTCAAGTATTCATAAAACGAGCTCTAGGCCAAGAATAATAATTTTTCACTTTTTAAACTTTTATGAAAATTATTATTGTTTTTTATTTTTTAATAATCATTTAATTAATCATTAAAGGTTTTTTTTAATTGAATAGAGTAGGAAAAATGTTTAGAGACAACCGCCATAGCCTTTCAAGTTCTATTCTTCTTTACCATGTGTATGAACCACTTCCGCCATTTGACAGTTAGTAGTGTGATCATGATGGATTTTTTGACAGTTCTGTTTTATCAGCAGAACCACATGCTCTCGGTTTTGTTATTGCTTTTTTATACCAACAATTTTTGTTGATTTACGGCTTGTACATTTTCAAGTATTCATGAAACGAGCTCAAGGCCAAGAATAATAATTTTTCACTTTTTAAACTTTTATGAAAATTATTATTGTTTTTTATTTTTTAATAATCATTTAATTAATCATTAAAGGTTTTTTTTTAATTGAATAGAGTAGGAAAAATGTTTAGAGACAACCGCCATAGCCTTTCAAGTTCTATTCTTCTTTACCATGTGTATGAACCACTTCCGCCATTTGACAGTTAGTAGTGTGATCATGATGGATTTTTTGACAGTTCTGTTTTATCAGCAGAACCACATGCTCTAGGTGTTGTTATTGCTGTTTTATACCAACAATTTTTGTTGATTTACGGATTGTACATTTTCAAGTATTCGTGAAACGAGCTCAAAGCCAATAATAATAATGTTTCACTTTTTAAATTTTTATGAAAATTATAACTGTTTTTTATTTTTTAATAATCATTTAATTAATCATTAAAGGTTTTTTTTTAATTGAATAGAGTAGGAAAAATGTTTAGAGACAACCGCCATAGCCTTTCTAGTTCTATTCTTCTTTACCATGTGTATGAACCACTTCCGCCATTTGACAGTTAGTAGTGTGATCAGGATGGATTTTTTGACAGATCTGTTTTATCAGCAGAACTGCCTTACCGCGTGCTCTAGGTGTTGTTATTGCTGTTTTATACCAACAATTTTTGTTGATTTACGGATTGTACATTTTCAAGTATTCGTGAAACGAGCTCAAAGCCAATAATAATAATGTTTCACTTTTTAAATTTTTATGAAAATTATTATTGTTTTTTATTTTTTAATAATCATTTAATTAATCATTAAAGGTTTTTTTTTAATTGAATAGAGTAGGAAAAATGTTTAGAGACAACCGCCATAGCCTTTCTAGTTCTATTCTTCTTTACCATGTGTATGACCCGCTTCCGCCATTTCACAGTTAGTAGTGTGATCATGATGGATTTTTTTACAGATCTGTTTTATCAGCAGAACTGCCTTACCGCGTGCTCTAGGTGTTGTTATTGCTGTTTTATACCAACAATTTTTGTTGATTTACGGCCTGTACATTTTCAAGTATTCATGAAACGAGCTCAAAGCCAAGAATAATAATTTTTCACTTTTTAAACTTTTATGAAAATTATTATTGTTTTTTATTTTTTAATAATCATTTAATTAATCATTAAAGGTTTTTTTTAATTGAATAGAGTAGGAAAAATGTTTAGAGACAACCGCCATAGCCTTTCAAGTTCTATTCTTCTTTACCATGTGTATGAACCACTTCCGCCATTTGACAGTTAGTAGTGTGATCATGATGGATTTTTTGACAGATCCGTTTTATCAGCAGAACTGCCTTACCGCGTGCCCTCGGTTTTGTTATTGCGTTTTCATACCAACAATTTTTGTTGATTTACGGCCTGTACATTTTCAAGTATTCATGAAATGAGCTCAAGGCCAAGAATAATAATTTTTCACTTTTTAAACTTTTATGAAAATTATTATTGTTTTTTATTTTTTAATAATCATTTTATTAATTATAATAGGTTTTTTTTTTTTAATTAACTATAGTAGGAAAAATGTTTAGAGACAACCGCCATAGCCTTTCTAGTTCTATTCTTCTTTACCATGTGTATGAACCACTTCCGCCATTTGACAGTTGGTAGTGTGATCATGCTGGATTTTTTGACAGATCTGTTTTATCAGCATAACCACATGCTCTCGGTTGTGTTATTGCTTTTTTATACCAAAAATTTTTGTTGATGTACGGCCTGTACATTTTCAAGTATTCATGAAACTAGCTCAAGGCCAAGAATAATAATATTTCACTTTTAAAATTTTTATGAAAATTATTATTGTTTTTTATTTTTTAATAATCATTTAATTAATTATTAAAGGTTTTTTTTTAATTGAATAGAGTAGGAAAAATGTTTAGAGACAACCGCCATAGCCTTTCTAGTTCTATTCTTCTTTACCATGTGTATGAACCACTTCCGCCATTTGACAGTTAGTAGTGTGATCATGATGGATTTTTTGACAGATCTGTTTTATCAGCAGAACCACATGCTCTCGGTTGTGTTATTGCTTTTTTATACCAAAAATTTTTGTTGATTTACGGCCTGTACATTTTCAAGTATTCATGAAACGAGCTCAAAGCCAAGAATAATAAATTTTCACTTTTTAAATTTTTGAGAAAATTATTATTGTTTTTTATTTTATAATAATCATTTAATTAATTATTAAAAGTTTTTTTTTTTAATTGAAAAAATGTTTAGAGACAACCGCCATGGCTTTTCTTATAGATCCATTTCGGAAGATGCTAAGATTCTTCATCAGGGAAATTTTGGAACGCATTGCTAACCAATAAGCTAACAATACCCTGGGTTTGATGTGATCTAAACTCTTAGTTCTATTCTTCTTTATCATATGCATGAACCACTTGCGCCATTTGGCAGTTAGTAGTGTGATCATGATGGATTTTTTGCCAGATCTGTTTAATCAGCAGAACTTCCTTACCGCGGGCTCTCGGTTTTGTTATTGCTTTTTTATACCAACAATTTTTGTTGATTTACGGCCTGTACATTTTCAAGTATTCGTGAAACGAGCTCAAAGCCAATAATAATAATGTTTCACTTTTTAAATTTTTATGAAAATTATTAATTATTGTATGTGAAATAGAAAATTATTAATGTTTTTTATTTTTTAATAATCATTCAATAAATTATTAAACGTTTTTTTTTTAATTGAACAGAGTAGGAAATATGGTTAGAGAAAACCGCCATGGCTTTTCTTATAGATCCAGTTCGGAAGCTGCTAAGTTTCTTTATCAGAGAAATATTGGCACGCATTGCTAAAAATACGCTGGTTTTGATGTCGTCTAAACTCCTAGTTCTATTCTTCTTTACCATATGCATGAACCACTTCCGTCATTTGGTAGTTAGTAGTGTGATCATGATGGATTTTTTGCCAGATCTGTTTAATCAGCAGAACTTCCTTACCGCGGGCTCTCGGTTTTGTTATTGCTTTTTTATACCAACAATTTTTGTTGATTTACGGCCTGTACATTTTCAAGTATTCCTGAAACGGGCTCAAGGCCAAGAATAATAATTTTTTAACTTTTTAAACTTTTATGAAAATTATTATTGTTTTTTATTTTTTAATAATCATTCAATAAATTATTAAACGTTTTTTTTTTTAATTGAACAGAGTAGGAAATATGGTTAGAGAAAACCGCCATGGCTTTTCTTATAGATCCAGTTCGGAAGCTGCTAAGTTTCTTTATCAGAGAAATATTGGCACGCATTGCTAAAAATACGCTGGTTTTGATGTCGTCTAAACTCCTAGTAATATTCTTCTTTACCATATGCATGAACCACTTCCGTCATTTGGTAGTTAGTAGTGTGATCATGATGGATTTTTTGACAGATCTGTTTTATCAGCAGAACTTCCTTACCGCGGGCTCTCGGTTTTGTCAGCAGAACTGCCTTATTGCGTTTTCACACAAACAATTTTTGTTGATTTACGTCCTGTGCATTTTCAAGTATTCGTGAAACAAGCTCAAGGCCAAGAATAATAATGTTTCACTTTTTACATTTTTATGAAAATTATTATTGTTTTTTATTTTTTAATAATCATTTAATTAATCATTAAAGGTTTTTTTTTAATTGAATAGAGTAGGAAAAATGTTTAGAGACAACCGCCATAGCCTTTCTAGTTCTATTCTTCTTTACCATGTGTATGAACTACTTCCGCCATTTGACAGTTAGTAGTGTGATCATGATGGATTTTTTGACAGATCTGTTTTATCAGCAGAACTACCTTACCGCGTGCTCTAGGTGTTGTTATTGCTGTTTTATACTAACAATTTTTGTTGATTTACGGATTGTACATTTTCAAGTATTCGTGAAACGAGCTCAAAGCCAATAATAATAATGTTTCACTTTTTAAATTTTTATGAAAATTATAACTGTTTTTTATTTTTTAATAATCATTTAATTAATCATTAAAGGTTTTTTTTTAATTGAATAGAGTAGGAAAAATGTTTAGAGACAACCGCCATAGCCTTTCTAGTTCTATTCTTCTTTACCATGTGTATGACCCGCTTCCGAAATTTCACAGTTAGTAGTGTGATCATGATGGATTTTTTTACAGATCTGTTTTATCAGCAGAACTGCCTTACCGCGTGCTCTAGGTGTTGTTATTGCTGTTTTATACCAACAATTTTTGTTGATTTACGGATTGTACATTTTCAAGTATTCGTGAAACGAGCTCAAAGCCAATAATAATAATGTTTCACTTTTTAAATTTTTATGAAAATTATAACTGTTTTTTATTTTTTAATAATCATTTAATTAATCATTAAAGGTTTTTTTTTAATTGAATAGAGTAGGAAAAATGTTTAGAGACAACCGCCATAGCCTTTCTAGTTCTATTCTTCTTTACCATGTGTATGAACCACTTCCGCCATTTGACAGTTAGTAGTGTGATCATGATGGATTTTTTGACAGATCTGTTTTATCAGCAGAACTGCCTTACCGCGTGCTCTAGGTGTTGTTATTGCTGTTCTATACCAACAATTTTTGTTGATTTACGGATTGTACATTTTCAAGTATTCGTGAAACGAGCTCAAAGCCAATAATAATAATGTTTCACTTTTTAAATTTTTATGAAAATTATTATTGTTTTTTATTTTTTAATAATCATTTAATTAATCATTAAAGGTTTTTTTTTAATTTAATAGAGTAGGAAAAATGTTTAGAGACAACCGCCATAGCCTTTCTAGCTCTATTCTTCTTTACCATGTGTATGACCCGCTTCCGCCATTTCACAGTTAGTAGTGTGATCATGATGGATTTTTTTACAGATCTGTTTTATCAGCAGAACTGCCTTACCGAGTGCTCTAGGTGTTGTTATTGCTGTTCTATACCAACAATTTTTGTTGATTTACGGATTGTACATTTTCAAGTATTCGTGAAACGAGCTCAAAGCCAATAATAATAATGTTTCACTTTTTAAATTTTTATGAAAATTATAATTGTTTTTTATTTTTTAATAATCATTTAATTAATCATTAAAAGTTTTTTTTTAATTGAATAGAGTAGGAAAAATGTTTAGAGACAACCGCCATAGCCTTTCTAGTTCTATTCTTCTTTACCATGTGTATGACCCGCTTCCGCCATTTCACAGTTAGTAGTGTGATCATAATGGATTTATTTACAGATCTGTTTTATCAGCAGAACTGCCTTACCGCGTGCTCTAGGTTTTGATATTGCTGTTTTATACCAACAATTTTTGTTGATTTACGGATTGTACATTTTCCAGTATTCGTGAAACGAGCTCAAAGCCAATAATAATAATGTTTCACTTTTTAAATTTTTACGAAAATTGTTATTGTTTTTTATTTTTTAATAATCATTTAATTAATCATTAAAGGTTTTTTTTTAATTTAATAGAGTAGGAAAAATGTTTAGAGACAACCGCCATAGCTTTTCTAGTTCTATTCTTCTTTACCATGTGTATGAACCACTTCCGCCATTTGACAGTTAGTAGTGTGATCATGATGGATTTTTTGACAGATACAAACAATTTTTGTTGATTTACGGCCTGTACATTTTCAAGTATTCATGAAACGAGCTCAAAGAAAAGAATAATAAATTTTCACTTTTTAAATTTTTAGGAAAATTATTATTGTTTTTTATTTTATAATAATCATTTAATTAATCATTAAAAGTTTTTTTTAATTGAATAGAGTAGGAAAAATGTTTAGAGACAACCGCCATAGCCTTTCTAGTTCTATTCTTCTTTACCATGTGTATGAACCACTTCCGCCATTTGACAGTTAGTAGTGTGATCATGTTGGATTTTTTGACAGATCTGTTTTATCAGCAGAACTGCCTTATCGAGTGCTCTCGGTTTTGTTATTGCTTTTTGATGCCAACAATTTTTGTTGATTTACGGCCTGTACATTTTCAAGTATTCATGAAACGAGCTCAAGGCCAAGAATAATAATTTTTCACTTTTTAAATTTTTAGGAAAATTATTATTGTTTTTTATTTTATAATAATCATTTAATTAATCATTAAAAGTTTTTTTTTAATTGAATAGAGTAGGAAAAATGTTTAGAGACAACCGCCATAGCCTTTCTAGTTCTATTCTTCTTTACCATGTGTATGAACCACTTCCGCCATTTGACAGTTAGTAGTGTGATCATGTTGGATTTTTTGACAGATCTGTTTTATCAGCAGAGCTGCCTTATCGAGTGCCCTCGGTTTTGTTATTGCGTTTTCATACCAACAATTTTTGTTGATTTACGGCCTGTACATTTTCAAGTATTCATTAAATATAGTAGGAAAAATGTTTAGAGACAACCGCCATAGCCTTTCTAGTTCTATTCTACTTTACCATGTGTATGACCCGCTTCCGCCATTTCACAGTTAGTAGTGTGATCATGATGGATTTTTTTACTGATCTGTTTTATCAGCAGAACTGCCTTACCAAGTGCTCTAGGTGTTGTTATTGCTGTTTTATACCAACAATTTTTTGATTTACGGATTGTACATTTTCAAGTATTCGTGAAACGAGCTCAAAGCCAATAATAATAAAGTTTCACTTTTTAAATTTTTATGAAAATTATTATTGTTTTTTATTTTTTAATAATCATTTAATTAATCATTAAAGGTTTTTTTTTAATTGAATAGAGTAGGAAAAATGTTTAGAGACAACCGCCATAGCCTTTCTAGTTCTATTCTTCTTTACCATGTGTATGAACCACTTCCGCCATTTGACAGTTAGTAGTGTGATCATGATAGATTTTTTGACAGATACCAACAATTTTTGTTGATTTACGGCCTGTACATTTTCAAGTATTCATGAAACGAGCTCAAAGCCAAGAATAATAAATTTTCACTTTTTAAATTTTTAGGAAAATTATTATTGTTTTTTATTTTATAATAATCATTTAATTAATCATTAAAAGTTTTTTTTTAATTGAATAGAGTAGGAAAAATGTTTAGAGACAACTGCCATAGCCTTTCTAGTTCTATTCTTCTTTACCATGTGTATGAACCACTTCCGCCATTTGACAGTTAGTAGTGTGATCATGTTGGATTTTTTGACAGATCTGTTTTATCAGCAGAACTGCCTTATCGAGTGCTTTGTTATTGCTTTTTGATACCAACAATTTTTGTTGATTTACGGATTGTACATTTTCAAGTATTCGTGAAACGAGCTCAAAGCCAATAATAATAATGTTTCACTTTTAAATTTTTATGAAAATTATTATTGTTCTTTATTTTTTAATAATCATTTAATTAATCATTAAAGGTTTTTTTTTAATTGAATAGAGTAGGAAAAATGTTTAGAGACAACCGCCATAGCCTTTCTAGTTCTATTCTTCTTTACCATGTGTATGAACAACTTCCGCCATTTGACAGTTAGTAGTGTGATCATGATGGATTTTTTGACAGATACCAACAATTTTTGTTGATTTACGGCCTGTACATTTTCAAGTATTCATGAAACGAGCTCAAAGCCAAGAATAATAAATTTTCACTTTTTAAATTTTTAGGAAAATTATTATTGTTTTTTATTTTATAAAAATCATTTAATTAATCATTAAAAGTTTTTTTTTAATTGAATAGAGTAGGAAAAATGTTTAGAGACAACCATCATAGGCTCAAGGCCAAGAATAATAATTTTTAACTTTTTAAATTTTTATGAAAATTATTATTGTAAGTTTTTTTTTATATTTGAATAGAGTAGGAAAAATGTTTAGAGACAACCATCATAGCCTTTCTAGTTCTATTCTTCTTTACCACGTGTATGAAACACTTCCGTCATTCGACAGTTAGTAGTGTGATCATGATGGATTTTTCGACAGATCTGTTTTATCAGCAGAACTGCCTTACCGTGTGCCCTCGGTTTTGTTATTGCGTTTTCATACCAACAATTTTTGTTGATTTACGGCCTGTACATTTTCAAGTATTCATGAAACGAGCTCAAGGCCAAGAATAATAATTTTTCACTTTTTAAACTTTTATGAAAATTATTAATGTTTTTTATTTTTTAATAATCATTTAATTAATCATTAAAGGTTTTTTTTTGAATTGAATAGAGTAGGAAAAATGTTTAGAGACAACCACCATAGCCTTTCTAGTTCTATTCTTCTTTACCATGTGTATGAACCACTTCCGCCATTTGACAGTTAGTAGTGTGATCATGTTGGATTTTTTGACAGATCTGTTTTATCAGCAGAACTGCCTTGTCGAGTGCTCTCGGTTTTGTTATTGCTTTTTGATACCAACAATTTTTGTTGATTTACGGCCTGTACATTTTCAAGTATTCATGAAACGAGCTCAAGGCCAAGAATAATAATTTTAACCTTTTTAAATTTTTAATAAAATTATTATTGTTTTTTATTTTATAATAATCATTTAATTAATCATTAAAAGTTTTTTTTTAATTGAATAGAGTAGGAAAAATGTTTAGAGACAACCGCCATAGCCTTTCTAGTTCTATTCTTCTTTACCATGTGTATGAACCACTTCCGCCATTTGACAGTTAGTAGTGTGATCATGTTGGATTTTTTGACAGATCTGTTTTATCAGCAGAACTGCCTTATCGAGTGCCCTCGGTTTTGTTATTGCGTTTTCATACCAACAATTTTTGTTGATTTACGGCCTGTACATTTTCAAGTATTCATGAAACGAGCTCAAGGCCAAGAATAATAATTTTTCACTTTTTAAACTTTTATGAAAATTATTATTGTTTTTTATTTTTTAATAATCATTTAATTAATTATAATACGTTTTTTTTTTTTTTTTAATTAAATATAGTAGGAAAAATGTTTAGAGACAACCGCCATAGCCTTTCTAGTTCTATTCTACTTTACCATGTGTATGACCCGCTTCCGCCATTTCACAGTTAGTAGTGTGATCATGATGGATTTTTTTACAGATCTGTTTTATCAGCAGAACTGCCTTACCGCGTGCTCTAGGTGTTGTTATTGCTGTTTTATACCAACAATTTTTGCTGATTTACGGATTGTACATTTTCAAGTATTCGTGAAACGAGCTCAAAGCCAATAATAATAATGTTTCACTTTTTAAATTTTTATGAAAATTATTATTGTTTTTTATTTTTTAATAATCATTTAATTAATCATTAAAGGTTTTTGTTTAATTGAATAGAGTAGGAAAAATGTTTAGAGACAACCGCCATAGCCTTTCTAGTTCTATTCTTCTTTACCATGTGTATGAACCACTTCCGCCATTTGACAGTTAGTAGTGTGATCATGATGGATTTTTTGACAGATACCAACAATTTTTGTTGATTTACGGCCTGTACATTTTCAAGTATTCATGGAACGAGCTCAAGGCCAAGAATAATAAATTTTCACTTTTTAAATTTTTAGGAAAATTATTATTGTTTTTTATTTTATAATAATCATTTAATTAATCATTAAAAGTTTTTTTTAATTGAATAGAGTAGGAAAAATGTTTAGAGACAACCGCCATAGCCTTTCTAGTTCTATTCTTCTTTACCATGTGTATGAACCACTTCCGCCATTTGACAGTTAGTAGTGTGATCAAGGCCAAGAATAATAATTTTTCACTTTTTAAACTTTTATGAAAATTATTATTGTTTTTTATTTTTTAATAATCATTTAATTAATTATAATACGTTTTTTTTTTTTTTTTAATTAAATATAGTAGGAAAAATGTTTAGAGACAACCGCCATAGCCTTTCTAGTTCTATTCTACTTTACCATGTGTATGACCCGCTTCCGCCATTTCACAGTTAGTAGTGTGATCATGATGGATTTTTTTACAGATCTGTTTTATCAGCAGAACTGCCTTACCGCGTGCTCTAGGTGTTGTTATTGCTGTTTTATACCAACAATTTTTGCTGATTTACGGATTGTACATTTTCAAGTATTCGTGAAACGAGCTCAAGGCCAAGAATAATAATTTTTCACTTTTTAAACTTTTATGAAAATTATTAATGTTTTTTATTTTTTAATAATCATTTAATTAATCATTAAAGGTTTTTTTTGAATTGAATAGAGTAGGAAAAATGTTTAGAGACAACCACCATAGCCTTTCTAGTTCTATTCTTCTTTACCATGTGTATGAACCACTTCCGCCATTTGACAGTTAGTAGTGTGATCATGATGGATTTTTTGACAGATACCAACAATTTTTGTTGATTTACGGCCTGTACATTTTCAAGTATTCATGAAACGAGCTCAAGGCCAAGAATAATAAATAGCCTTTCTAGTTCTATTCTTCTTTACCATGTGTATGAACCACTTCCGCCATTTGACAGTTAGTAGTGTGATCATGTTGGATTTTTTGACAGATCTGTTTTATCAGCACAACTGCCTTATCGAGTGCTTTGTTATTGCTTTTTGATACCAACAATTTTTGTTGATTTACGGCCTGTACATTTTCAAGTATTCATGAAACGAGCTCAAGGCCAAGAATAATAATTTTTAACTTTTTAAATTTTTATGAAAATTATTATTGTAAGTTTTTTTTTATATTTGAATAGAGTAGGAAAAATGTTTAGAGACAACCATCATAGCCTTTCTAGTTCTATTCTTCTTTACCACGTGTATGAAACACTTCCGTCATTCGACAGTTAGTAGTGTGATCATGATGGATTTTTCGACAGATCTGTTTTATCAGCAGAACTGCCTTACCGTGTGCCTTCGGTTTTGTTATTGCGTTTTCATACCAACAATTTTTGTTGATTTACGGCCTGTACATTTTCAAGTATTCATGAAACGAGCTCAAGGCCAAGAATAATAATTTTTCACTTTTTAAACTTTTATGAAAATTATTAATGTTTTTTATTTTTTAATAATCATTTAATTAATCATTAAAGGTTTTTTTTGAATTGAATAGAGTAGGAAAAATGTTTAGAGACAACCACCATAGCCTTTCTAGTTCTATTCTTCTTTACCATGTGTATGAACCACTTCCGCCATTTCACAGTTAGTAGTGTGATCATGATGGATTTTTTTACAGATCTGTTTTATCAGCAGAACTGCCTTATCGAGTGCCCTCGGTTTTGTTATTGCGTTTTCATACCAACAATTTTTGTTGATTTACGGCCTGTACATTTTCAAGTATTCATGAAACGAGCTCAAGGCCAAGAATAATAATTTTTCACTTTTTAAACTTTTATGAAAATTATTAATGTTTTTTATTTTTTAATAATCATTTAATTAATCATTAAAGGTTTTTTTTGAATTGAATAGAGTAGGAAAAATTTTTAGAGACAACCACCATAGCCTTTCTAGTTCTATTCTTCTTTACCATGTGTATGAACCACTTCCGCCATTTGACAGTTAGTAGTGTGATCATGTTGGATTTTTTGACAGATCTGTTTTATCAGCAGAACTGCCTTATCGAGTGCCCTCGGTTTTGTTATTGCGTTTTCATACCAACAATTTTTGTTGATTTACGGCCTGTACATTTTCAAGTATTCATGAAACGAGCTCAAGGCCAAGAATAATAATTTTTCACTTTTTAAACTTTTATGAAAATTATTATTGTTTTTTATTTTTTAATAATCATTTAATTAATTATAATACGTTTTTTTTTTTTTTTAATTAAATATAGTAGGAAAAATGTTTAGAGACAACCGCCATAGCCTTTCTAGTTCTATTCTACTTTACCATGTGTATGACCCGCTTCCGCCATTTCACAGTTAGTAGTGTGATCATGATGGATTTTTTTACAGATCTGTTTTATCAGCAGAACTGCCTTACCGCGTGCTCTAGGTGTTGTTATTGCTGTTTTATACCAACAATTTTTGCTGATTTACGGATTGTACATTTTCAAGTATTCGTGAAACGAGCTCAAAGCCAATAATAATAATGTTTCACTTTTTAAATTTTTATGAAAATTATTATTGTTTTTTATTTTTTAATAATCATTTAATTAATCATTAAAGGTTTTTGTTTAATTGAATAGAGTAGGAAAAATGTTTAGAGACAACCGCCATAGCCTTTCTAGTTCTATTCTTCTTTACCATGTGTATGAACCACTTCCGCCATTTGACAGTTAGTAGTGTGATCATGATGGATTTTTTGACAGATACCAACAATTTTTGTTGATTTACGGCCTGTACATTTTCAAGTATTCATGAAACGAGCTCAAGGCCAAGAATAATAAATTTTCACTTTTTAAATTTTTAGGAAAATTATTATTGTTTTTTATTTTATAATAATCATTTAATTAATCATTTAAAGTTTTTTTTAATTGAATAGAGTAGGAAAAATGTTTAGAGACAACCGCCATAGCCTTTCTAGTTCTATTCTTCTTTACCATGTGTATGAACCACTTCCGCCATTTGACAGTTAGTAGTGTGATCATGTTGGATTTTTTGACAGATCTGTTTTATCAGCACAACTGCCTTATCGAGTGCTTTGTTATTGCTTTTTGATACCAACAATTTTTGTTGATTTACGGCCTGTACATTTTCAAGTATTCATGAAACGAGCTCAAGGCCAAGAATAATAATTTTTAACTTTTTAAATTTTTAGGAAAATTATTATTGTTTTTTATTTTATAATAATCATTTAATTAATCATTAAAAGTTTTTTTTAATTGAATAGAGTAGGAAAAATGTTTAGAGACAACCGCCATAGCCTTTCTAGTTCTATTCTTCTTTACCATGTGTATGAACCACTTCCGCCATTTGACAGTTAGTAGTGTGATCATGTTGGATTTTTTGACAGATCTGTTTTATCAGCAGAACTGCCTTGTCGAGTGCTCTCGGTTTTGTTATTGCTTTTTGATACCAACAATTTTTGTTGATTTACGGCCTGTACATTTTCAAGTATTCATGAAACGAGCTCAAGGCAAAGAATAATAATTTTAAACTTTTTAAATTTTTAGGAAAATTATTATTGTTTTTTATTTTATAATAATCATTTAATTAATCATTAAAAGTTTTTTTTTAATTGAATAGAGTAGGAAAAATGTTTAGAGACAACCGCCATAGTCTTTCTAGTTCTATTCTTCTTTACCATGTGTATGACCCGCTTCCGCCATTTCACAGTTAGTAGTGTGATCATGATGGATTTTTTTACAGATCTGTTTTATCAGCAGAAGTGCCTTACCGCGTGCTCCAGGTGTTGTTATTGCTGTTTTATACCAACAATTTTTGTTGATTTACGGCCTGTACATTTTCAAGTATTCATGAAACGAGCTCAAAGCCAAGAATAATAAATTTTCACTTTTTAAATTTTTAGGAAAATTATTATTGTTTTTTATTTTATAATAATCATTTAATTAATCATTAAAAGTTTTTTTTTAATTGAATAGAGTAGGAAAAATGTTTAGAGACAACCGCCATAGCCTTTCTAGTTCTATTCTTCTTTACCATGTGTATGAACCACTTCCGCCATTTGACAGTTAGTAGTGTGATCATGTTGGATTTTTTGACAGATCTGTTTTATCAGCAGAACTGCCTTACCGCGTGCTCTAGGTGTTGTTATTGCTGTTTTATACCAACAATTTTTGTTGATTTACGGCCTGTACATTTTCAAGTATTCATGAAACGAGCTCAAGGCCAAGAATAATAATTTTTAACTTTTTATGAAAATTATTATTGTAAGTTTTTTTTATAATTGAATAGAGTAGGAAAAATGTTTAGAGACAACCATCATAGCCTTTCTAGTTCTATTCTTTTTACCATGTGCATGACCCGCTTTTGCCATTTCACAGTTAGTAGTGTGATCATGATGGATTTTTTTACAGATCTGTTTTATCAGCAGAACTGCCTTACCGCGTGCTCTAGGTGTTGTTATTGCTGTTTTATACCAACAATTTTTGTTGATTTACGGCCTGTACATTTTCAAGTATTCATGAAACGAGCTCAAGGCCAAGAATAATAAATTTTCACTTTTTAAATTTTTAGGAAAATTATTATTGTTTTTTATTTTATAATAATCATTTAATTAATCATTCAAAGTTTTTTTTTAATTGAATAGAGTAGGAAAAATGTTTAGAGACAACCGCCATAGCCTTTCTAGTTCTATTCTTCTTTACCATGTGTATGAACCACTTCCGCCATTTGACAGTTAGTAGTGTGATCATGTTGGATTTTTTGACAGATCTGTTTTATCAGCACAACTGCCTTATCGAGTGCTTTGTTATTGCTTTTTGATACCAATAATTTTTGTTGATTTACGGCCTGTACATTTTCAAGTATTCATGAAACGAGCTCAAGGCCAAGAATAATAATTTTTTACTTTTTAAATTTTTAGGAAAATTATTATTGTTTTTTATTTTATAATAATCATTTAATTAATCATTAAAAGTTTTTTTTAATTGAATAGAGTAGGAAAAATGTTTAGAGACAACCGCCATAGCCTTTCTAGTTCTATTCTTCTTTACCATGTGTATGAACCACTTCCGCCATTTGACAGTTAGTAGTGTGATCATGTTGGATTTTTTGACAGATCTGTTTTATCAGCAGAACTGCCTTGTCGAGTGCTCTCGGTTTTGTTATTGCTTTTTGATACCAACAATTTTTGTTGATTTACGGCCTGTACATTTTCAAGTATTCATGAAACGAGCTCAAGGCAAAGAATAATAATTTTAAACTTTTAAATTTCTAGGAAAATTATTATTGTTTTTTATTTTATAATAATCATTTAATTAATCATTAAAAGTTTTTTTTTAATTGAATAGAGTAGGAAAAATGTTTAGAGACAACCGCCATAGTCTTTCTAGTTCTATTCTTCTTTACCATGTGTATGACCCGCTTCCGCCATTTCACAGTTAGTAGTGTGATCATGATGGATTTTTTTACAGATCTGTTTTATCAGCAGAAGTGCCTTACCGCGTGCTCCAGGTGTTGTTATTGCTGTTTTATACCAACAATTTTTGTTGATTTACGGCCTGTACATTTTCAAGTATTCATGAAACGAGCTCAAAGCCAAGAATAATAAATTTTCACTTTTTAAATTTTTAGGAAAATTATTATTGTTTTTTATTTTATAATAATCATTTAATTAATCATTAAAAGTTTTTTTTTAATTGAATAGAGTAGGAAAAATGTTTAGAGACAACCGCCATAGCCTTTCTAGTTCTATTCTTCTTTACCATGTGTATGAACCACTTCCGCCATTTGACAGTTAGTAGTGTGATCATGTTGGATTTTTTGACAGATCTGTTTTATCAGCAGAACTGCCTTATCGAGTGCTCTCGGTTTTGTTATTGCTTTTTGATACCAACAATTTTTGTTGATTTACGGCCTGTACATTTTCAAGTATTCATGAAACGAGCTCAAGGCCAAGAATAATAATTTTTAACTTTTTAAATTTTTATGAAAATTATTATTGTAAGTTTTTTTTATAATTGAATAGAGTAGGAAAAATGTTTAGAGACAACCATCATAGCCTTTCTAGTTCTATTCTTTTTACCATGTGCATGACCCGCTTTCGCCATTTCACAGTTAGTAGTGTGATCATGATGGATTTTTTTACAGATCTGTTTTATCAGCAGAACTGCCTTACCGCGTGCTCTAGGTGTTGTTATTGCTGTTTTATACCAACAATTTTTGTTGATTTACGGCCTGTACATTTTCAAGTATTCATGAAACGAGCTCAAGGCCAAGAATAATAAATTTTCACTTTTTAAATTTTTAGGAAAATTATTATTGTTTTTTATTTTATAATAATCATTTAATTAATCATTCAAAGTTTTTTTTTAATTGAATAGAGTAGGAAAAATGTTTAGAGACAACCGCCATAGCCTTTCTAGTTCTATTCTTCTTTACCATGTGTATGAACCACTTCCGCCATTTGACAGTTAGTAGTGTGATCATGTTGGATTTTTTGACAGATCTGTTTTATCAGCACAACTGCCTTATCGAGTGCTTTGTTATTGCTTTTTGATACCAATAATTTTTGTTGATTTACGGCCTGTACATTTTCAAGTATTCATGAAACGAGCTCAAGGCCAAGAATAATAATTTTTAACTTTTTAAATTTTTAGGAAAATTATTATTGTTTTTTATTTTATAATAATCATTTAATTAATCATTAAAAGTTTTTTTTAATTGAATAGAGTAGGAAAAATGTTTAGAGACAACCGCCATAGCCTTTCTAGTTCTATTCTTCTTTACCATGTGTATGAACCACTTCCGCCATTTGACAGTTAGTAGTGTGATCCTGTTGGATTTTTTGACAGATCTGTTTTATCAGCAGAACTGCCTTGTCGAGTGCTCTCGGTTTTGTTATTGCTTTTTGATACCAACAATTTTTGTTGATTTACGGCCTGTACATTTTCAAGTATTCATGAAACGAGCTCAAGGCCAAGAATAATAATTTTAAACTTTTTAAATTTTTAGGAAAATTATTATTGTTTTTTATTTTATAATAATCATTTAATTAATCATTAAAAGTTTTTTTTTAATTGAATAGAGTAGGAAAAATGTTTAGAGACAACCGCCATAGCCTTTCTAGTTCTATTCTTCTTTACCATGTGTATGACCCGCTTCCGCCATTTCACAGTTAGTAGTGTGATCATGATGGATTTTTTTACAGATCTGTTTTATCAGCAGAAGTGCCTTACCGCGTGCTCCAGGTGTTGTTATTGCTGTTTTATACCAACAATTTTTGTTGATTTACGGCCTGTACATTTTCAAGTATTCATGAAACGAGCTCAAAGCCAAGAATAATAAATTTTCACTTTTTAAATTTTTAGGAAAATTATTATTGTTTTTTATTTTATAATAATCATTTAATTAATCATTAAAAGTTTTTTTTTAATTGAATAGAGTAGGAAAAATGTTTAGAGACAACCGCCATAGCCTTTCTAGTTCTATTCTTCTTTACCATGTGTATGAACCACTTCCGCCATTTGACAGTTAGTAGTGTGATCATGTTGGATTTTTTGACAGATCTGTTTTATCAGCAGAACTGCCTTATCGAGTGCTCTCGGTTTTGTTATTGCTTTTTGATACCAACAATTTTTGTTGATTTACGGCCTGTACATTTTCAAGTATTCATGAAACGGGCTCAAGGCCAAGAATAATAATTTTTAACTTTATAAATTTTTATGAAAATTATTATTGTAAGTTTTTTTTATAATTGAATAGAGTAGGAAAAATGTTTAGAGACAACCATCATAGCCTTTCTAGTTCTATTCTTCTTTAACACGTGTATGAACCACTTCCGTCATTTGACAGTTAGTAGTGTGATCATGATGGATTTTTTGACAGATCTGTTTTATCAGCACAACTGCCTTACCGTGTGCCCTCGGTTTTGTTATTGCGTTTTCATACCAACAATTTTTGTTGATTTACGACCTGTACTTTTTCAAGTATTCATGAAACGAGCTCAAGGCCAAGAATAATAATTTTTCACTTTTTAAACTTTTATGAAAATTATTATTGTTTTTTATTTTTTAATAATCATTTAATTAATTATAATACGTATTTTTTTCTTTAATTAAATATAGTAGGAAAAATTTTTAGAGACAACCGCCATAGCCTTTCTAGTTCTATTCTTCTTTACCATGTGTATGACCCGCTTCCGCCATTTCACAGTTAGTAGTGTGATCATAATGAATTTTTTTACAGATCTGTTTTATCAGCAGAACTGCCTTACCGCGTGCTCTAGGTGTTGTTATTGCTGTTTTATACCAACAATTTTTGTTGATTTACGGCCTGTACATTTTCAAGTATTCGTGAAACGAGCTCAAAGCCAATAATAATAATATTTCACTTTTTAAATTTTTATGAAAATTATTATTGTTTTTTATTTTTTAATAATCATTTAATTAATCATTAAAGGTTTTTTTTTAATTGAATAGAGTAGGAAAAATGTTTAGAGACAACCGCCATAGCCTTTCTAGTTCTATTCTTCTTTACCATGTGTATGAACCACTTCCGCCATTTGACAGTGAGTAGTGTGATCATGATGGATTTTTTGACAGATACCAACAATTTTTGTTGATTTACGGCCTGTACATTTTCAAGTATTCATGAAACGAGCTCAAAGCCAAGAATAATAAATTTTCACTTTTTAAATTTTTAGGAAAATTATTATTGTTTTTTATTTTATTATAATCATTTAATTAATCATTAAAAGTTTTTTTTTAATTGAATAGAGTAGGAAAAATGTTTAGAGACAACCGCCATAGCCTTTCTAGTTCTATTCTTCTTTACCATGTGTATGACCCGCTTCCGCCATTTCACAGTTAGTAGTGTGATCATAATGAATTTTTTTACAGATCTGTTTTATCAGCAGAACTGCCTTACCGCGTGCTCTAGGTGTTGTTATTGCTGTTTTATACCAACAATTTTTGTTGATTTACGGCCTGTACATTTTCAAGTATTCGTGAAACGAGCTCAAAGCCAATAATAATAATATTTCACTTTTTAAATTTTTATGAAAATTATTATTGTTTTTTATTTTTTAATAATCATTTAATTAATCATTAAAGGTTTTTTTTTAATTGAATAGAGTAGGAAAAATGTTTAGAGACAACCGCCATAGCCTTTCTAGTTCTATTCTTCTTTACCATGTGTATGAACCACTTCCGCCATTTGACAGTTAGTAGTGTGATCATGTTGGATTTTTTGACAGATCTGTTTTATCAGCAGAACTGCCTTATCGAGTGCTCTCGGTTTTTGTTATTGCAAATTTTCAAGTATTTGACGAATTCAGAACAATATTTTCCGGGTTATATGAATTATCTTCCATGTTTTAATTAGTTGGTCACTACTTGTTCACTAATTATGCACTGCGCAAGGCCAGACAACGAATTCCCGACTGTTGTTAGTTTCACGGTTGAATTGATACTCCTGCTTTTCTTAGCAAAGTGTCTATTCATTGCCGACGACCATTTGCAAGTTGAATTCGCCGCAAGTGGTACGGTTGTTATTGTCCTGTTCACTCAACAGCAATCGGGACTACGTTCAGCCGCCGCTCAGTGTTGTCTCTCGCTAGCAATTCTTTATTTGTATAGTGTATGCACTCTCACAAGACCTATTACATAGAATGATATCATTTGTAAACACAAGACAGCAAATCAACAAGATCAACCAAAAGATAAACCGAAACAACAGGTTGACACGCAAATTATTATAAGCCTGCACAGAAAACTACCCTGAGAGAAATGATATATTCCGACACGGCCATTCTGACTTTTACACGTCCTCGTGATTAAGTTCGAATTTCACAACAACTCATTTAAAAGATAATAATTTATCCCTTTTATTTATTCTCATTTCATTCATTTTCTTTTTTTTTTTTTTTTTTTTTTTTTAAAACGATTAAAATATTTTCTTTACATATTTGGTCCATTACACTTTTGTATTTCAACTATTGTTTTTATTTTATTCATTGACATTTTCTTTGAACTTTTCAACTCAACCGCCGCCTCCAACAAATACCACTCACCTGACACAATTGTCAGTGTTCGCATTCGAACATTCATCGCCACATCTGACGGATAACTCTTCGTCCCTCTTAGACGGCTAACACATCGTCCCATTTGGACGGATCACGCTTTGTTTCTTCTGAACAGGTAACTCTTTGTTGTAACATGACAACTCACTACTGCTCTCACCTGAGCTTTTATGAGGATGTAACTCCTCTTCATCAATGTCCAATTCACTCGGAACTTGCCCGCTTGGCATTTTTCTTACGTCTTCATGACAGTACTTATATGTGCGTTTCGTTTGCAAAGACTTTAACATATAGCGGTCTCCATCCAGAACCTCAACCACTAACAATGGACCCCTGAATTTTGCATCCAATTTCGTTTGATGCCTTTCTTCGTTTTTCAATAACACGTAATCACCAACTTTGTACCTCACAACGCTAGCTTTGCCCTTATCGAATCTGGTTTTGTCGTAGGAAGCGATAGTTTTCATATTTTCAGTTGCCCTATTCCTAACATTTGCTACATCCACCTCAATCTCTGTGTCACAAGGTGGAATCAAACCAAGAGGACGCGCTTCCTTTCCAATCAGCAACTCTAGAGGACTTGCAGTAGTGGAACGACTAATTGTACAATTTAGAGCGAGCTGCACCTCACCCAACGCGTCTTGCCAAGATCGGTTGCTAGACTCGACTGCAGCCAACAAGTTCTTTAAAGTGCTCATCACACGTTCCACTTGGCCGTTAGCGCGGCTTGCCCCAGTAGCAATTAAGTGAAGTTTGATATTTTGTGAGGAACAAAATTCTGAAAATTTAGAACTGGTAAAGCATCGACCCTGGTCAGCAATGATACGGTTGGGAACCCCAAAGAGAGAAATTGAAGACTTAAAAGCTTTCACACAACTTTCGGTATCTAACTTTAGAGTGTGGAACAAATAAACAAATTTTGTAAATGCATCAACTTGTACTATCACATACTCTTTAAGGTCACTTTTACCACTTAACTTCCCGGTAATGTCAACATGAACTGTATGCCAAGGCATGCTTGTTTTAGGAATGGGATGGAGCTCAGCCTGAATTTTCCCCGACGAACCCTTGACAGTTTTGCACGTTATACAATTGTCAACAAATTTACGAACGTATTTGTTCATTTTGTCAAACCAATAATACTGATAAACTTTGTCAAGTGTTTTCTTCCATCCTAAATGCATAATAGATTCATGCACCTGGTTTATCACCGACCATTTGAACGCACGCGGAACGACGGGTAAACAGCGAGTTCTATTATTCCTTTGAACTTTCCTAAACAAAATACCTTTCCGTAGCTCATAAGTTTTAGCCAAATCTTCCGCAAGTTCATTTGACTCCATCTTGTTTACAATATCAACTATATCTGAATCTAATCGCTGCTCTGCGAGAAGCCACTCACATGATATCTCGGCTAAATTTACTCGCTTCTCGGGGATTTTACACACAACTGAATCAGAGTTTGGCTGAATGGGATTTCTTAACAAAAAGTCAACGTGAGCCATGCGTTTTCCCCCACGATATTGAATATCAAAATCAAATGATTGTAAGTATGCCCACCAACGATGTACTCTCGGAGTCAGATCTATTTTATTACGCGATGCCTTTAGCGAATTGCAATCAGTATAAACTACGAACCTTCGACCAAGCAAATAATGACGAAAATGTTTCACCGATTGCACAACCGCCAAAGTTTCCAATTCATAGGAATGATACCTAGACTCAGCGGGAGAAGTAGTTTTGCTAAAATATTCGATTACATGCGGACAATTGTTAATTCTATGCAAAAGCATTGCGCCATAACCACAAGAGCTCGAACTGGCTCGTTAGTGAGAATGTCAATAATTTTCGTTCGAACTTCTTCCAGCTCTGAATTCCACGCGAAACAACTCTTTTGTGAAGTAAGAAAATATAAAGGTTTCATTAACTGAGAAAATCCGGGCACAAATTTCCGAAAGTAAGACGCCAACCCAATGAATTGTCTCACTCCAGTAATAGATTGTGGAGGAGGCAACGATTTTAAAGCAACTATTTTACCCGGATTTGGTCTTACCTCACCTGCTCGTATCTCATAACCTAAGTACTGCACAGCCGTTTTAAGAAAACTACATTTAGTTATATTGAAAAAAATCCCGCCTTAGTTAAAACATCTAATACAACTTTTTAGACTTTTTTGCGACCTTTTTGACTATATATAATCATTTGTTGTTGAAGCTGGCTCTAGGTCCGTTGCATTAAAAACACGCTGTTTTAGTTTTTTACCTCCAATATATTTCGATTTCCAACGGAAATCATCATCAGGGACTACAACAAAAATGTAATATTTATTTAACACTAGTTTACACAGATAGGTATAAAAGTATACATATGTACATGTAAACAAAGATAATTCCTATAAACATACATACACAGCAACTGGTCAGTTCGGCATGCTGTTGTGAACTGATTTGCGCGAGTCAAGCAGATGTCGGTAAAGGTGTGCAATGGCTTCCGAATCGTGCTTATAATTCAGTCTCTTATTCTCGTTCGTGTCTATTATGTGGAGCATCTCTAAAGTAAAACTTTTGTTGTAATGTCGTTCTTGCTGTAGTATTCTCACAGCGTCAAAGTCAGGTTTATGTCCGCTCTCCGCACAGTGGGCCGCAAGTGCTGTTTTATATGTGATATTAGATTTTTGACATTTTATATCCGATCGGTGTCCAGCTATTCTAGTTTTAAGCTTATTTTTTCGTTGTTCCAACATATTCTTTGTTGCATTCGTTATCTACGTCTCCTGCACATGGTATTTTATATATAATATTATTTTTGTCCATCATTTCCACTTTGCTTTTCATGTTTTTGAAAAATATATTATTAGTGTACGTCGGTTTATGTGCTAATCCAACCGAAGTACACTAATAATATATTTTTCAAAAAAACTTTAAGTATTTCAAACCCCAGCTCCTTTGTTGGAGACACAACCATAATGTCATCCATGTAAACAATTACGTATGAGTGAGCAAGATCTCCGAGCGCGTTCATAACTGCACGCTGAAAAACAGACGGCGCGTTTTTTAAACCAAACGGCATCGCCAAAAATTCGTATTGTCCTTCAGGTGTCACGAAGGCAGTGTATTCAACGGAGTCCGGGTGGATGGGGATCTGATGGTAACCGCTAGCCATGTCTACGCATGTGAAATAATTCGCACCACATAGTCTTGCAATTTGGTCACTGATAAGAGGCAAAGGGTATTTGTCAGAGACTGTGTTGGAATTAAGCTCTCTATAGTCGACACAGAGTCGCTCTGAACCATTTTTCTTCTTAACGAGTAAGATAGGGCTAGCAAAGGGAGATGAACTAGTTCGGATAATATTACACTGCATTAATTCGTTTAACTTAACCCGAACTATTTCTTTCTCATTAAGGCTGAGCCTATATGGGCGTCTTTGTACTGTTTTATTAGGATCTATTAACCGAATTTTCATCTCCCCCGTACTAACTCTTGTACAAGGAGTTCCATTTATAAACGATGTCTCATATTGTTCAACTAATTTAATTAATTCGTCTTTGTCATTACCGGTTAATTCAGTGTCGATATCCTTTAGATTGCCTGTGGGTTCAGACAAAACACAAATATCGACAGATTTTGATTTTACAAACTCAAATTTATCAAAAGACAACATAACATTAAAACCTTGTTTAAGGATTTCGCGACCAATGACAATATCTGTTATTGACATATGAACCTAGCTTAAGGTTTTGAATAGAACTCTGTTAATTTATATTTTTTAACTACTTTTATTTCAACCCTGTATACGTATACTGAATTTTAAATTTGTAATGGCTTCCAACGGCTTCACTTTTTACAAACAGCCGAAGAGAAAGCACGAATAAGTAAGGGTAAAAATTGTAATTTGCCATTTTTATAATGATTATATTTTTCAGATATTAAAACCATCCCGCTAAATAATTGTATTAAACTTTCGTTTAACAATAAATAAAACGAGTTATTAGTATATTCGTGTGCTTTTCTTTTCTGCATATTGCCGCCGCAACATTCTTTTTAATATTTATTCTCGCATGAAACTGCCGAGTAATCGCCATCTTAAAAAAAAAAAAACAAAAAAAAACGCATGCCGCATTATAATTTAAGGAAGAAAAAACCAGATACTGTTCAAAGTTTATTAAAAATGCCGACTTCAGACCAAGATGCATCCAGCGACAACGATGGAGATCGCACTATGGTCGAATCTAACAACGCAGTTGCAGATTTACAGGAACAGATTCGTAAACTCCAGGAAAATCTGGAATTCTCCGAAAAAGAAAGGTTATTTCTAAAGCAGACACTCGCATCGACAGTAAAGATAAGTGAATCACTTCCAGACTCTGGTCATATAGGTGCTACTGCACCTGCCACGCCGATGTATATCACCACGTCAACGATCGCCGCCGATTATCCTATGTACTCTTTGCCGCCTAAAAGTTTTACTAGCGCCGCCGCTCTTGCCACACAAACTTCTACGCCAATGTATATGACTACATCAACAACCGCCGATTATCCTGCCTACGCTATGCCATATAAAAGTTTTACTAGCGCCTCCGCTCTTGCCACACATACTTCTAACGTCGCTGCTGACGATGTATACTTCGCCCGTTCAAACGCTTTTACAAGTTTCGCTAATACCATATCAAATGGTCATCATACGCCTAGCTACATACAACCTAATACGCAAAATCCCAATCTCACAACAGGTAATTATATGCCAAATGCCAATTTTGTCAATATCAATTCTACAGCCGCCGCGCCGGTGCACACCACACCTTCTTCTTATATATTGAATAATAATTCACACTCAACGTTTATACCATCGCACAATCCAAATTTTTCTCGTAAATTACAAGAATTGCCGCAATTTTCAGGCTCACCAGAAGAGTGGCCAATGTTTATAGTCGCCTTTCAAGAGACAACAAATATGTACGCATACACCAGTGTAGAGAATTTACTCCGTTTGCAGAAAGCGCTAAAGGGAGATGCCCGATCAAAAGTTGAATCTCTGTTGATTCACCCGTCAAGCGTCAATGCTGTGATTTCGTCGTTGCAATTTCACTTTGGACGACCAGAACTACTTATTCGCAGCCAGCTAACCAAAGCAAGAACATTTCCATCAATCACAAGTGGGAAAATTCATGAAATTGCCAATTTTAGCTCAATGGTTACAAATTTGGTAGCCTTTCTTCAGAATGCAGGTGCCGTACCTCACCTGTCAAACCCCACATTGCTCGAGGAATTGGTAAGTAAACTACCACATTATAAACGCGAAGAATGGGCACGTCACACATTCTCGATAAATAGGCAATTTCCAACAATTTGCGAATTCAGTTCGTGGTTGCAACAGATGTCAACATACGTTGTTATGGCAGCAGAGCTTAACTCACCACATGTCAGCCAGTCTGATAAGACACCACGAAATTCTAACACAAATAAATTCGTAAAACCAGTCCTAGCCGTATCGGAAGAAAAATTCAAATGCGTATTTTGTAAGGACAATCACCGATTGTACCAATGTTTAAAGTTTAAAGAGTCTAAATATGACGAACGATGGGAGATCGTGAAAACCAATCGCCTTTGCTTTTGTTGCCTTTCCCCGGGTCACAATGTTCACAACTGCCCGCGACGTCGCGTATGCGGCATATCGTTATGCCAAAAGTTCCACAACAAATTGTTGCATAATGAAATCACTCAAAATAATAATACCGGCAACACCGGACCTGTCGAGTCAGCTGTTGCTACAATAAGTAAATGTCGTTTGCCTGTATATGAAAAGAACCAAACAACGAACGATAATAATAAAGCAAATATGATTACAAATGTAAACAAAACGCTGTTGAAATTTTTACCTGTGAGTTTACATGGCCCAAAAGGAAGTATTAATATAATTGCTTTTATAGATGAAGGAGCGAAAGTAACATTGCTTGAGGAAGAAGTTGCTAATAAAATTGGTATTACAGGCAGGAAAGATTTGTTGCATTTAAAGTGGTTTGACGACCAAACCACAAGTGAGGTTTCGATGAGTGCAAACTTGGAAATTTCGAACGTAAACAACAGCAAGAGGTTTGACATGAAAGGGGTGCGAACAATAAAAAAGTTATTGTTGCCTTCACAAACATTGTGTATGGAGAAGTTTGCGCAACAGTTTAAAGAATTAACTGATATACCTATACGAAGTTATATTAACGCGATTCCTAAGATTCTGATTGGAATGCCGCATACAAATTTACCAGTAATTAAGTCTGCTGCTGATATCAGAGCAGAATGCATTTTAAACAGCACAACTAAACTTGAAGGAGGTAGGTATGAGACGGGTCTTTTGTGGCGTAATGATAATATAACTATGCCAAATAGTTATGATGTAGCACTAAAACGTCTTCAGCTTGTTGAACAAAAAATGTTACGCAACTCCAGTTATGCAAAATGGTACAAGGAAAAAATATGCGAATACATGAAAAAGGAGTATGCTAGAAAGCTCTCTTCGCGTGAAACAGAACTGCAAACTGACCGTATATGGTATTTACCTCATTTCGCCGTTTATAACGTAAATAAGGGCAATAAGCCCAGACTAGTTTTTGATGCAGCCGCCAAGGTTGACTCTGTTTCGTTGAATACCGTGCTTTTGAAGGGTCCTGATGACTATCAACCACGATCTTTGCAATCTATTTTGTTTAAATTTCGTGAGGGTATGATAGCCATTTGTGGAGACATTAGAGAAATGTTCCATCGCATTAATATTATTGAAAAGGATCAAAATTTTCAGCGTTTTCTTTGGCGTGAGGGTGATACGTCGAGGCCGCCAGACGTGTATGTAATGAAGGCCATGATTTTCGGTTCCATTTGTTCTCCGTGCTCCGCTCAGTTCGTCAAGAACTTGAATGCTTTGCAGTTTAAAGATGAACATCCGAGGGCAGTCGAAGCCATTGTAAATCGTCATTACGTTGACGATTACGTCGATAGTTTTGCTAGTGTTGACGAAAGTATAAACGTAACAAAGAAAGTCACTGAGATACATAGTAAAGCTGGGTTTGAGTTAAGAGGTTTTATGTCAAATTCTAGCAAGCTATTGAGTAACATTGGTTGTAATGCGACGTTTCAGGGCGACTCAAAAAATATGTGTAGTTCCGAATTTGCAAACGAAAAGGTACTTGGCATGTACTGGAATCCCAAGTGTGATGTATTTTTTTTTAATTTAACGTTTGCAAAAGTACCGCAGTCGGTTTTGGATGGCACGCGCCGACCGACGAAAGCTGAGTTGTTAAGTTTAACAATGTCAATTTTTGACCCTTTTGGATTTCTCGCTAACGTAACGTTGTTGCCTAAAATTTTGTTACAACGATTATGGAAATTGAATACTGGTTGGCACGAAGCCATACCAATTGATATCTACGACAAATGGTATCAGTGGTATATAATGATCGGTAACGTAAGCCAGCTAAGTATCCCTAGATGTTATGGTGAAAATTTTTTAGATCCGTCTTCTGAAGTTCAGCTACATATATTCGCTGATGCGAGTGAATTGGCGTTTGCTGCTGTCGCATATTTTCGAGTTAGTCACCAGGACGAAGTCAGTGTTTCCTTCATCGCAGCCAAGAGTCGGTGCAGTCCATTAAAAGCAATGTCCATTCCTAGGTTAGAGCTGCAAGCTGCGGTACTGGGAACTCGATTGTGCCAATTAGTTACAGATAGTCATACGGTGAGGCCGCAGTCAATAACATTCTGGTCTGACTCTAAGACCGTTATACAGTGGATCCGATCTGAAGCTCGTCAGTATAAACAGTTTGTATGCCATCGAATTTCGGAAATCCTTCACTCATCTGAGGTGCAACAGGAGATGGTTACCTGGAACATTGAATCCGGCTGACGAGGCAACACGGCCCCACTGTAATAAGAATTTTGTAGGAGGATCGAGCTGGATTAAGGGGCCTGCCTTTCTGAAGAAATGCGAATTTGATTGGCCATCAATGCCAGATAATATATCGGTGGATGGTGGCGATGGTGATAAAGAAAGAAGAGCGAAACCACTGTATATGGTGGAACAAAATGAGACCGTTATACCATTCACGAAATTTTCAAATTATTATAAATTTCTCAAAGTTATGACTTGGGTTCGGATTGCGACTTTAAAGTTTTTAGCCTTAGTAAGAGGAAATGCCGAAGCACTTAAAGGACCATTAAAGATTACAGCTCATGAAATTAAAGAAACAGAAATAAAGTTATGCCGGCTTGTTCAAGAAGAAGCATTTAAGGAAGATGTTGCAACGTTGCGTAAAGGGGTGCCACTGTCAAAGGGTAGTCCTATATTCAATTTGACACCACTGCTGGACGACAAAGGGATATTACGTGTTGGGGGTCGTATTGACAATGCCTTATGTCTACCTATGGATACGAGAAGACCAATTATTTTGCCAAGATGCCACGCAATGTCGCGACTCATAGTTCGCCATTATCACGAAATATTCTACCACCAAAACCAAGAAACAATAATCTGCGCGATCCGATCGAAATTTTGGATTCCAAGTCTACGATGTGTTGTGCGATCAATTAAGCGTGAATGTCAGCTTTGTAAAAACTCAACAGCTACGCCGCGGCCCCCGCTCATGGGTCAAATACCCTCAGATAGGCTTGAGCCATACAATAGACCGTTTTCTTATACAGGTCTTGATTACTTTGGACCAGTTATGGTTTCCATAGGACGACGGCGAGAAAAGCTGACGATTCGAGCTATACATTTAGAGGTGGCCAGAGATTTATCTACAGATGCAGTCATTTTATGTTTACGAAATTTTGTTAACCGTAGAGGTGTTCCAGTTCGTATACGCAGTGATAGAGGAACAAACTTCGTAGGAGCAAGCAAAATGGATTGGTTGCACATTGCCGCGGGCGTCGAGGAGGAATGCATTCGTCGAGGTATTGAATGGGTGTTCAATACGCCCGGAAATCCTTCAGCAGGCGGTATTTGGGAGCGTATGGTTAGAAGTGTAAAACGAGTATTGGCATTTACTTTGAAGGAATCAGCTCCGCAAATCGAAACGCTTCAAAGCTTACTTATTGAGGCTGAAAATATAATAAATTCTCGTCCTCTTACACATCTGCCAATTGAAAGCAGTGATGCCGAACCACTGACACCGAACCATTTCCTACTGGGGTGCCAGAATTACATACAGACTCCTGTCGATACCAATACAATATGTTTACGCAAGCAGTGGCGTATTTTACAACATTTGAAACAAACCTTTTGGCGTAGATGGATATTGGAATATTTGCCAACCCTCACCCGTCGGACAAAGTGGCATCAAAGGGTGCGGCCTATTCAGGTGGGTGACGTCGTTGTTGTTTGTGATGGCAATGAGAGTATAGGCGAATGGAGACGCGGAATAGTTTTGGAGGCGATTCCAGCTCCCGATGGACAAGTCAGGTCAGCGCTAATCAAAACAATGAATGGCAACTTGAAAAGACCCGCTTCAAAACTAGCGGTACTGGATATAACTAGTGAACCTCAAATCGCAGCCGCTCCTTCGCTTCACGGGGGGCGGGATGTTATTGACATATGAACCTAGCTTAAGGTTTTGAATAGAACTCTGTTAATTTATATTTTTTAACTACTTTTATTTCAACCCTGTATACGTATATTGAATTTTAAATTTGTAATGGCTTCCAACGGCTTCACTTTTTACAAACAGCCGAAGAGAAAGCACGAATAAGTAAGGGTAAAAATTGTAATTTGCCATTTTTATAATGATTATATTTTTCAGATATTAAAACCATCCCGCTAAATAATTGTATTAAACTTTCGTTTAACAATAAATAAAACGAGTTATTAGTATATTCGTGTGCTTTTCTTTTCTGCATATTGCCGCCGCAACAATATCATTCTTTAAATGATTATCTTGCACTACGTGAAATAGTATCTCAATAGCATTTTCATTAATAGTAGCATCGGCTAAAATTTGTAATGTACTGTATATTCCCCCATCACCGAATCCCCGTAATATTACAACATTGTTAATACGCTTGCCAGATAGTTTTTGGCCAATACTTTCTTTTACTAATGAACATTCAGCTCCAGAGTCAAAACAAATTGGATAGACCTCACCTCGTTGTACCATACTCGCTTTTGGTTCTTCCTTAAAGCACTGATTTACGCTCTTTTGTTGAATCACCCCCTGTTTTGCTGCAGTCATATTTTTAGAGCACGGGTTAGCAAAATGACCAGGTTGACCGCACCGATAACATGACAAGCTAGACTTCTCCTTCTGTTGCTTCGTATCCGCACTCTGCCGCATATTTGCTCTGCATTCAGCTATTTTATGGCCAGGTTTTTTACAAAAATGACAAAGCACAGCAGACCCCTTCGCTTTCTTCGTGTTAGGCCCAGTACATTCAGAGACACCAGCACTACGTTTCTTGTCAAACGTATATGCCTTTAACTCTAATTGTAACTTGCTTCTCGTTCTAACATTTGTTGTGAAAATTAGTCGCTGTAAGCGAGTATCAAAATTTGCCATATGAGCAAGTACTGTTGAGACAGCTATCTCTTCAATGTTCATACTGCGCCACTTCGTGGTTAATGACGTCACCAAACGACCGACCAACGGACGACTATTCAACAAATTCAAAAACATGGCCGCTGGCGTCTCTTCGCTTTCGTATCTTTGTATGAACAGTTCCTTAAACTGTTCCCATTTCATACCAGGGTAGGAAATCTGCGTTAGCCACTGCGAAGCGCTACCTTCCATGCAATTACTCAGTGCCATAACAAGGCCACTTCCCTCAAGCGGTTTCTCCGACAATATTATGTCGGCAGTACTACACCATTGCGATGCATCGACACTCATTGCTTCGGGGTTAAATTTTGGAAATGTGACCGTAGTGTTCTGTTGCTGTACGTGTGTCGATGTCTGCATAGCCTTTGCCAGAGCAATAAAGTTTCGATTTTGCATATCGAGAAAAATACGCCATTGCTCTTCAGAAAATGTAGGAGTCGGTTCTGATCCCACTTCTGATGACGAATTCAGAACAATATTTTCCGGGTTATATGAATTATCTTCCATGTTTTAATTAGTTGGTCACTACTTGTTCACTAATTATGCACTGCGCAAGGCCAGACAACGAATTCCCGACTGTTGTTGGTTTCACGGTTGATTTGATACTCCTGCTTTTCTTAGCAAAGTGTCTATTCATTGCCGACGACCATTTGCAAGTTGAATTCGCCGCAAGTGGTACGGTTGTTATTGTCCTGTTCACTCAACAGCAATCGGGACTACGTTCAGCCGCCGCTCAGTGTTGTCTCTCGCTAGCAATTCTTTATTTGTATAGTGTATGCACTCTCACAAGACCTATTACATAGAATGATATCATTTGTAAACACAAGACAGCAAATCAACAAGATCAACCAAAAGATAAACCGAAACAACAGGTTGACACGCAAATTATTATAAGCCTGCACAGAAAACTACCCTGAGAGAAATGATATATTCCGACATATTCATGAAACGAGCTCAAGGCCAAGAATAATAATTTTTAACTTTTTAAATTTTTATGAAAATTATTATTGTAAGTTTTTTTTTATAATTGAATAGAGTAGGAAAAATGTTTAGAGACAACCATCATAGCCTTTCTAGTTCTATTCTTCTTTACCACGTGTATGAACCACTTCCGTCATTTGACAGTTAGTAGTGTGATCATGATGGATTTTTTTACAGATCTGTTTTATCAGCAGAACTGCCTTACCGCGTGCTGTAGGTGTTGTTATTGCTGTTTTATACCAACAATTTTTGTTGATTTACGGCCTGTACATTTTCAAGTATTCGTGAAACAAGCTCAAGGCCAAGAATAATAATGTTTCACTTTTTAAATTTTTATGAAAATTATTATTGTTTTTTATTTTTTAATAATCATTTAATTAATTATAATACGTTTTTTTTTTTAATTAAATATAGTAGGAAAAATGTTTAGAGACAACCGCCATAGCCTTTCTAGTTCTATTCTTCTTTACCATGTGTATGACCCGCTTCCGCCATTTCACAGTTAGTAGTGTGATCATGATGGATTTTTTGACGGATCTGTTTTATCAGCAGAACTGCCTTATCGCGTGCCCTCGGTTTTGTTATTGCGTTTTCATACCAACAATTTTTGTTGATTTACGGCCTGTACATTTTCAAGTATTCGTGAAACAAGCTCAAGGCCAAGAATAATAATGTTTCACTTTTTAAATTTTTATGAAAATTATTATGGTTTTTTATTTTTTAATAATCATTTAATTAATCATTAAAGGTTTTTTTTTTAATTGAATAGAGTAGGAAAAATGTTTAGAGATAACCGCCATAGCCTTTCAAGTTCTATTCTTCTTTACCATGTGTATGAACCACTTCCGCCATTTGGCAGTTAGTAGTGTGATCATGATGGATTTTTGGACAGATCTGTTTTATCAGCAGAACTGCCTTATCGCGTGCCCTCGGTTTTGTTATTGCGTTTTCATACCAACAATTTTTGTTTATTTATGGCCTGTACATTTTCAAGTATTCATGAAACGAGCTCAAGGCCAAGAATAATAATTTTTCACTTTTTAAACTTTTATGAAAATTATTATTGTTTTTTATTTTTTAATAATCATTTAATTAATTATAATACGTTTTTTTTTTTTTAATCAAATATAGTAGGAAAAATGTTTAGAGACAACCGCCATAGCCTTTCTAGTTCTATTCTTCTTTACCATGTGTATGACCCGCTTCCGCCATTTCACAGTTAGTAGTGTGATCATGATGGATTTTTTTACAGATCTGTTTTATCAGCAGAACTGCCTTACCGCGTGCTGTAGGTGTTGTTATTGCTGTTTTATACCAACAATTTTTGTTGATTTACGGCCTGTACATTTTCAAGTATTCGTGAAACAAGCTCAAGGCCAAGAATAATAATGTTTCACTTTTTAAATTTTTATGAAAATTATTATGGTTTTTTATTTTTTAATAATCATTTAATTAATCATTAAAGGTTTTTTTTTTAATTGAATAGAGTAGGAAAAATGTTTAGAGATAACCGCCATAGCCTTTCAAGTTCTATTCTTCTTTACCATGTGTATGAACCACTTCCGCCATTTGGCAGTTAGTAGTGTGATCATGATGGATTTTTGGACAGATCTGTTTTATCAGCAGAACTGCCTTATCGCGTGCCCTCGGTTTTGTTATTGCGTTTTCATACCAACAATTTTTGTTTATTTATGGCCTGTACATTTTCAAGTATTCATGAAACGAGCTCAAGGCCAAGAATAATAATTTTTCACTTTTTAAACTTTTATGAAAATTATTATTGTTTTTTATTTTTTAATAATCATTTAATTAATTATAATACGTTTTTTTTTTTAATTAAATATAGTAGGAAAAATGTTTAGAGACAACCGCCATAGCCTTTCTAGTTCTATTCTTCTTTACCATGTGTATGACCCGCTTCCGCCATTTCACAGTTAGTAGTGTGATCATGATGGATTTTTTGACGGATCTGTTTTATCAGCAGAACTGCCTTATCGCGTGCCCTCGGTTTTGTTATTGCGTTTTCATACCAACAATTTTTGTTGATTTACGGCCTGTACATTTTCAAGTATTCGTGAAACAAGCTCAAGGCCAAGAATAATAATGTTTCACTTTTTAAATTTTTATGAAAATTATTATTGTTTTTTATTTTTTAATAATCATTTAATTAATTATAATAGGTTTTTTTTTTAATTAAATATAGTAGGAAAAATGTTTAGAGACAACCGCCATAGCCTTTCTTGTTCTATTCTTCTTACGTAACGCAAACGTCAAGCTGTGTAGTTGTTTATATTTTTCTCTGTGATTATATTTAATAAATTAATAATATCTTTTATATTCTAAAGTTAAAATTAAAGTTAATAGAGATAAATATCTAATTGTGCTTCACTACTTGGTGTGAATAGTGTTAAAAAGTTTTGATAGTGATTCATTATTATAAATTCATTTTGTTGAATTTGTGTGTGCCGAGTTCTTTGCATATTTTATTTGTTGCTATTGAAAGGCTTTATTTCATATTGCAATTGTTGTTGTGCTCTGACTTGCTTTTCTTATTTCTTTTGCGTTACAGCTGTTTTGCGTGGTTTGTTGAACGTCAGATACAGTGTGTTTAAAACTGTTCGCTCAGTACTGTGTCATTTAAACTGTCAGGGTTGCTTTTCTTTAATCCGCTAAATTTTTTTTCTTAACTTATAATTTTTATTATAAATTTATATAAGTATTTATATGAAAATGTCGTGCATGATAGCAAACTGCCAGTTAAAAAGCGAGTCCGAACGCTTTGTAGCTTGCTGGCTGTGTGATGGACTTGTCCACGCCAAGTGCACTGGGTTAACCGGTAGAATAGCTGACCTGCTTAACGAAGGAAAAGGCCTGCGCTGGTCTTGTTCCAAATGCCGGTCGACGGAAGTTGATCTGTGTAAAATCTTTAGGCATATCAGAAACGGTTTTTCTGAAATAAGCAAAGATTTTTCATTGCTGACTGAAAAGTTCCAAAAATATGAAAATATTTTCAAAACCTTGGAAACTTTGGAGAATTCGCCTCATTTGGAATGCCCTGATCATCGCGAAAACAAGCGCAGGCGTACGGATGATCGGCCTACTACCTCAACAGTCCCGAACTTGCCTCAACCCCTTGAACTTATAGATTTGGTTTCTCCAGTTCCTAGTACGGTTGTCCGAGCAACGTCGAAGAACGCCCCTTCAAAAATGTCCACTAGGAAAAACCAGGAAATTCCAACTATTGCAATGGAGTCTGAACCAATCGTTGGTAAGCTGGTTGTGGTTCCTCGCAAAAAATCTATTTTTGTGTCTAGGTTCCATCCTGACACTACCGAGGATGATTTGTTGTACCATATTTCTTCTAGAGTTAAAGATCAAAGCGTAACTGTTAGAAAATTTAATTTCACATATCAAAGAAGTATGTCTTCGTTTAAGATTGATGTATCTGGGAAAGATTTCGATACTCTTTTGGACAGCTCTTTTTGGCCTCCCGGGGCTCTTGTGCGGGAGTTTGAATACAGACCGAATAGGAATGTTCAAAATGTAACGAAAATTTCTCGTAATAACGTTGAGTCAAAAAACTGAGCACTAAATCCGTGAATATCTTTTATCAAAATGTCAGAGGTCTAAATACCAAATTAACTGATCTCTTTTTGAAATCTTTTCATTGTAATTATAACGTAATTGCTTTTACCGAAACTTGGCTAAAACCTCATGTTTTCAATTCAGATTTTTTATGTAATGAATATCAAGTATATAGAAATGATCGCTTGAACAGAGTCGGGGGTGGTGTTCTACTTGCCGTTCATTCCTCCATCCCTTCAGAAGAGGTTAATATTCCTAACATCGATTTCATTGAGTTCAAATGCATCCGCCTTCAACTAGACAACGTCTCTATGTACTTATATGTTTGCTACATCCCTCCAGCATCAGATTTTTCAGTCTACATGCAACATGTCTCTCTGCTCAAAACTGTTAACCTTATGACTAAAGCTTCAGATTCAATTATTGTTTTGGGTGATTTTAACTTACCTCATATATCGTGGAACATATCTGATGGTAACATTATTCCAAATCCGTCCAAACTGGGGTTCAATGACTTTTTAGATGGAATTTCCGATCTTTGCCTTAATCAAATAAATGTTACCGCTAACAAGTTTGGGAAAGTCTTAGATTTAGTGTATGTTAATGATATAAACCAATTTTCTGTAAATCGTTGTGATCCGTTGGTTTTACCAGAAGACCTTTACCACCCTTCTATGGAAATAGTCTACGAAACCATAAGTAATGGCCAAGGCACTCAATGCTACTCATGTAGTAGCTTTGATTATAACTTCTCCAAAGCAAACTACAAGAAATTAAATAAAGAACTGTCTAAATTAACTTGGCCTGAATTTGGTTGTGATATCGATCTAAACGTCTCACATTTCAATCACACTATTTACTGCCTATTTGAGAAGTTTATTCCTAAACGTAAAGTAACTTATGATCATCCTACGCAAGCTTGGTTCACTAAAGAGCTTAAGGCTCTTAAAAATAGGAAAACGCGATCATTTAATTTATATAAGAAATCCGGATTAAATAAACATTACTTACTGTATTCCATTCTACGTCAGAAGTACATAGATTTAAATAAGAAGTGCCATAGCCTCTCTAGTTCTATTCTTCTTTACCATGTGTATGACCCGCTTCCGCCATTTCACAGTTAGTAGTGTGATCATGATGGATTTTTTGACAGATCTGTTTTATCAGCAGAACTGCCTTATCGCGTGCCCTCGGTTTTGTTATTGCGTTTTCATACCAACAATTTTTGTTGATTTACGGCCTGTACATTTTCAAGTATTCGTGAAACAAGCTCAAGGCCAAGAATAATAATGTTTCACTTTTTAAATTTTTATGAAAATTATTATGGTTTTTTATTTTTTAATAATCATTTAATTAATCATTAAAGGTTTTGTTTTTAATTGAATAGAGTAGGAAAAATGTTTAGAGACAACACATTGTCACAAAACCAAACTTGACAAGGGATGACGGAAAATCGTTCCAACAAAAATCAGCTTACTACCCTGTCGGAAGATCAACACAACAAAATAAATCACTTACCGCCTCTCAGGCTTTTAATTTAAACACGGATGGACTACTAACGAAATACGAACGGAAACTGCGAAAAATGCATACTACTAAGGCAAATATTTGGTTCAACAAGCAATGTTTAGAATTGAATGCTACACCGAAATTTGCGCGAATAAAAATAAAAACCAACACCCAAGCAAGTAGGAGAACGACCAGGAAGGCGGAAAAGGACTTTTTAAAGTTCGAATTACAAAGCCTATACGCTAAGAAAGACAAGATAAACACCGAACTACTGAGGATACATCTGCAATTGTCCGGACTCTTGCCCACGACTGCATTGATGGACTGCTTCGACCACATAAAGACGGGAATCAAACGCGAACTACAACGCAAATATGAAAAACTGAACCGAAAATTGGACCAGTTAACGGGCCGACGCGATCACAGTAACAGTCAACAAACACACGAATTTAACAAAAGGTTCGTAAACCTAACAACAGTGGCCATTAGCAACGAAGAAGCGCAACTTCTAGGGAAGGGCCTGAAGCACAACATCGCGGATAGCAATGAAGCAAAAAGAACTGAGCAAGCGATAGTAGATGCAGAGGTTGCAATATCGCTTCTTCCATATGAGGAACAGGAGCACGCAAGGCACATGTGCAGAGAAATCATAAGCAAGGAAGTAAGACCCCAGGAAGCACAAAAAGGAAATAAGGAGCTGAAAATATTGAAAAGGCTACAACGAAAGCTAAAAAATAACAACATCGTCACAACGAAGGCAGACAAAGGAAACACAACGGTGCTAATCAGTAAGGATGAATATATAGCAAAGACAGAGAAGCTCATCGAGGAAATGAAATGCCGCATTATTAGGGATAACCCCACGGATAAATACCAGACCGAAGTTAAAGAGATTATAAAAAATGCTACCAAAATAATAGACGAGAGGATGGCATATACCCTAGCACAAATGAATCCATCTGCTCCTCCACTCATTGCGTTACCTAAAATCCACAAGCAGGATACGCCGATGAGACCTATAATTAATTTTAAGTCCGCGCCGGGTTATAAACTGTCGAAACATCTAAAAACGATTTTAAAGGACACTCTGAAACTAGGGCACGAATACACAATAAGCAATACGATAGAACTACTACAGAGACTTGAGACCGTTAAACTCACAAGGAGCAGTAAACTCGTATCCTTTGACATAAAGGACTTATACCCGTCAATACCACTAACAGATACAATGGATATAGTCAACAAAACACTACTGGACAAAACTGAAGATAAGGTAAAAACTGCGCAAATTACCAACGCGCTAAGAACAACGCTGCGGCAAAACTATTTCCGGTTCAACAACAAAATATATAGACAGACAAACGGACTAGGAATGGGTAACCCAACATCGGCCATTCTCATGGAAACATTCATGCAAAACTTGGAAGGAAAATATATACAGGAGTTAAAAACCAAGTTAGGCGTGGCATTCTACGCTAGATACGTGGATGACATCATCTGCATCCTAAATGACGATAACGAAGAGCAAATACTAGAGTTCCTCAACAGGCAACATAGCAACATAGAGTTCACAATGGAAGTAGAAAAAGATGGAATAATGAACTACCTGGACCTAACTATAGGGATTGACAAAATAACAAATAGGTTCAACTACGGCATTTATAGAAAACCGACTGCCACGGACACCATTATACACTCTACATCAAACCATCCGCAACAGCACAAAAATGCAGCATTGAGGCACTTAGTGGATAGGCTTCAGAGAACGCCGCTCACACAGGAAGCATACTGGAGAGAGCTTAATACAATATATAACATAGCGGCAAATAATGGATACAAGAAAGCACTTGTGGATAAACTCAGAAGTAGCCATGGAACACAAAAAAGAGTAAACGTAGAGGAAAATCCAATGGTTTGGACGGCAATGACATACACTGGAAAAGCGACGTACAAATTAGCAAAGTTCTTTAAAAGATATAACATTAACACAGCATTCAGAACATCCAACAACGTCGGACAAAAACTAAGAACCGACACTAATTCTGATGACCCATTCAACAGACACGGAGTGTATAGGCTTACTTGTGAATGTCAATACAGCTACATAGGACAAACAGGAAGAAAAATAAGCACAAGATTCCGAGAGCATATCAGGGACTACAACAAAAAAACACGAAAACCCACCATAATACCAGAATCTAATTTCGCGAACCACATGTTTGAAAACAACTGCACCCCAGCTAACATAAAAACAACGGCTCGAATACTTCACGTACAAGGAAAAGGCCGGCGGCTCAATGTACTTGAGAACATGGAGATATACAAGTTAAAAACATTTGACGGCAGGATCATAAACGAACAAACCAACACTATCTCTGACGAAATATTTGAACCCTTAAAACTAGTTTACAAAAAACAGCACAAGCCAGCAGGTACAGCAACCAAACACGTAACAATGAACAAGCAAAAACGAAATATGAACCAAACTGCAAAAAACACCGATTTCTACCTACATCAACCTACCGCTTAGCTAACAAGCGGTATGTCTACATACCTACAAAAACAACCCTTGGGACAGATAACAATTCGGACGTATCAATACCGCGCACACACACACGCATATTAACGTTACCTACCACGAAAACATAGACTGACATTACCTGCCACAGCACCCACGGACTATAAAAACAACGCAGCGGATAGACACAGACCAGAACGAAGCTAGGCATTGAAAATGGCAGAACGCCGAAACCGGTTTGTCACAAAACCAAACTTGACAAGGGATGACGGAAAATCGTTCCAACAAAAATCAGTTTAGAGAAAACCGCCATAGCCTTTCAAGTTCTATTCTTCTTTACCATGTGTATGAACCACTTCCGCCATTTGACAGTTAGTAGTGTGATCATGTTGGATTTTTTGACAGATCTGCTTTATCAGCAGAACTGCCTTACCGTGTGCCCTCGGTTTTGTTATTGCGTTTTCATACCAACAATTTTTGTTGATTTACGGCCTGTACATTTTCAAGTATTCGTGAAACAAGCTCAAGGCCAAGAATAATAATGTTTCACTTTTTAAATTTTTATGAAAATTATTATGGTTTTTTATTTTCTAAGAATCATTTAATTAATCATTAAAGGTTTTTTCTTTAATTGAATAGAGTAGGAAAAATGTTTAGAGACAACCGCCATAGCCTTTCAAGTTCTATTCTTCTTTACCATGTGTATGAACCACTTCCGCCATTTGACAGTTAGTAGTGTGATCATGATGGATTTTTTGCAGAACTGCCTTATCGCGTGACCTCGGTTTTGTTATTGCGTTTTCATACCAACAATTTTTGTTGATTTACGGCCTGTACATTTTCAAGTATTCATGAAACGAGCTCAAGGCCAAGAATAATAATTTTTCACTTTTTAAACTTTTATGAAAATTATTATTGTTTTTTATTTTTTAATAATCATTTAATTAATTATAATAGGTTTTTGTTTTTTTTAATTAAATATAGTAGGAAAAATGTTTAGAGACAACCGCCATAGCCTTTCTAGTTCTATTCTTCTTTACCATGTGTATGACCCGCTTCCGCCATTTCACAGTTAGTAGTGTGATCATGATGGATTTTTTTACAGATCTGTTTTATCAGCAGAACTGCCTTACCGCGTGCTGTAGGTGTTGTTATTGCTGTTTTATACCAACAATTTTTGTTGATTTACGGCCTGTACATTTTCAAGTATTCGTGAAACGAGCTCAAAGCCAATAATAATAATGTTTCACTTTTTAAATTTTTATGAAAATTATTAATGTTTTTTATTTTTTAATAAACATTTAATTAATCATTAAAGGTTTTTTTTTAATTGAATAGAGTAGGAAAAATGTTTAGAGACAACCCCCATAGCCTTTCAAGTTCTATTCTTCTTTACCATGTGTATGAACCACTTCCGCCATTTGACAGTTAGTAGTGTGATCATGATGGATTTTTTGCCAGTTCTGTTTTATCAGCAGATCCACATGCTCTCGGTAGTGTTATTGCTTTTTTATACCAACAATTTTTGTTGATTTACGGCCTGTACATTTTCAAGTATTCCTACAACCAGCCCAAGGACAAAACTAATAGTTTTTTAACTTTTTAAACTTTTATAAAAATGATTATTGGTTTTTATTTTTTAATAATCATTTAATTAATTATTAAATTTTTTTTTTTAATTGAATAAGTAGAAAAAATGTTTAGAGACAACCGCCATTGCTTTTCTTATAGATCCATTTCGGAAGATGCTAAGATTCTTCATCAGGGAAATTTTGGAACGCATTGCTAACCAATAAGCTAACAATACCCTGGGTTTGATGTGATCTAAACTCTTAGTTCTATTCTTCTTTACCATATGCATGAACCACTTCCGCCATTTGGCAGTTAGTAGTGTGATCATGATGGATTTTTTGCCAGATCTGTTTTATCAGCAGAACTTCCTTACCGCGGGCTCTCGGTTTTGTTATTGCTTTTTTATACCAACAATTTTTGTTGATTTACGTCCTGTGCATTTTTAAGTATTCATGAAACGAACTCTAGGCCAATAATAATAATTTTTCACTTTTTAAACTTTTATGAAAATTATTATTGTTTATTTCGTTTTTAATAATCATTCAATAATGTATTAAAAGTTTTGTTTTTTAATTGAACAGAGTAGGAAAAATAGTTAGAGAAAACCGCCATAGCATTGCTAACCAATAAGCTAACAATACCCTGGGTTTTGATATCATCTAAACTCCTAGTTCTATTCTTCTTTACCATATGCATGAACCACTTCCGCCATTTGACAGTTAGTAGTGTGATCATGATGGATTTTTTGACAGTTCTGTTTTATCAGCAGAGCCACATGCTCTCGGTAGTGTTATTGCTTTTTAATACCAACAATTTTTGTTGATTTACGGCCTGTACATTTTCAAGTATTCCTGAAACCAGCCCAAGGCCAAAACTAATAGTTTTTTAACTTTTTAAACTTTTATAAAAATTATTATTGGTTTTTATTTTTTAATAATCATTTAATTAACTATTAAAAGTTTTTTTTTTTTTAATTGAATAGAGTAGAAAAAATGTTTAGAGACAACCGCCATGGCTTTTCTTATAGATCTATTTCGGAAGATGCTAAGATTCTTCACCAGGGAAATTTTGCAACGCATTGCTAACCAATAAGCTAACAATACCCTGGGTTTGATGTGATCTAAACTCTTAGTTCTATTCTTCTTTACCATATGCATGAACCACTTCCGCCAGTTGGCAGTTAGTAGTGTGATCATGATGGATTTTTTGCCAGATCTGTTTTATCAGCAGAACTTCCTTACCGCGGGCTCTCGGTTTTGTTATTGCTTTTTTATACCAGCAATTTTTGTTGATTTACGGCCTGTACATTTTCAAGTATTCCTGAAACGGGCTTAAGGCCAAGAATAATACTTTTTTAACTTTTTAAACTTTTATGAAAATTATTATTGTTTTTTATTTTTTAATAATCATTCAATAAATTATTAAAAGTTTTTTTTTTAATTGAATAGGGTAGGAAAAATGTTTAGAGAAAACCGCCACGGCTTTTCTTATAGATCCAGTTTGGAAGCTGCTTAATTTCTTTATCAGAGAAATTTTGGCACGCATTGCTAAAAATACGCTGGTTTTGATGTCATCTAAACTCCTAGTTCTACTCTTCTTTACCATATGCATGAACCACTTCCGCCATTTGGTAGTTAGTAGTGTGATCATGATGGATTTTTTGACAGATCTGTTTTATCAGCAGAACTTCCTTACCGCGGGCTCTCGGTTTTGTTATTGCTTTTTTATACCAACAATTTTTGTTGATTTACGGCCTGTACATTTTCAAGTATTCATGAAACGAGCTCAAGGCCAAGAATAATAATTTTTCACTTTTTAAATTTTTATGAAAATTATTATTGTTTTTTATTTTTTATTAATCATTTAATTAATCATTAAAGGTTTTTTTTTTTAATTGAATAGAGTAGGAAAAATGTTTAGAGGCAACCGCTATAGCCTTTCATTAATTAACTATTAAAAGTTTTTTTTTTTTAATTGAATAGAGTAGAAAAAATGTTTAGAGACAACCGCCATGGCTTTTCTTATAGATCTATTTAGGAAGATGCTAAGATTCTTCATCAGGGAAATTTTGCAACGCATTGCTAACCAATAAGCTAACAATACCCTGGGTTTGATGTGATCTAAACTCTTAGTTCTATTCTTCTTTACCATATGCATGAACCACTTCCGCCAGTTGGCAGTTAGTAGTGTGATCATGATGGATTTTTTGCCAGATCTGTTTTATCAGCAGAACTTCCTTACCGCGGGCTCTCGGTTTTGTTATTGCTTTTTTATACCAACAATTTTTGTTGATTTACGGCCTGTACATTTTCAAGTATTCCTGAAACGGGCTTAAGGCCAAGAATAATACTTTTTTAACTTTCTAAACTTTTATGAAAATTATTATTGTTTTTTATTTTTTAATAATCATGCAATAAATTATTAAAAGTTTTTTTTTTAATTGAATAGGGTAGGAAAAATGGTTAGAGAAAACCGCCATGGCTTTTCTTATAGATCCAGTTTGGAAGCTGCTTAATTTCTTTATCAGAGAAATTTTGGCACGCATTGCTAAAAATACGCTGGTTTTGATGCCATCTAAACTCCTAGTTCTACTCTTCTTTACCATATGCATGAACCACTTCCGCCATTTGGTAGTTAGTAGTGTGATCATGATGGATATTTGAAAGATCTGTTTTATCAGCAGAACTTCCTTACCGCGGGCTCTCGGTTTTGTTATTGCTTTTTTATACCAACAATTTTTGTTGATTTACGGCCTGTATATTTTCAAGTATTCATGAAACGAGCTCAAGGCCAAGAATAATAATTGTTCACTTTTTAAACTTTTATGAAAATTATTATTGTTTTTCATTTTTTAATAATCATTGAAATAATTATAATAGGTTTTTTTTTTTTTTTAATTAAATATAGTAGGAAAAATGTTTAGAGACAACCGCCATATCCTTTCTAGTTCTACTCTTCTTTACCATGTGTATGAACCGCTTCCGGCATTTCACAGTTAGTAGTGTGATCATGATGGATTTTTTGACAGATCTGTTTTATCAGCAGAACTGCCTTACCGTGTGCTCTAGGTTTTGTTATTGCTGTTTTATACCAACAATTTTTGTTGATTTACGGCCTGTACATTTTCAAGTATTCGTGAAACGAGCTCAAGGCCAAGTATAATAATGTTTAACTTTTTAAGTTTTTATGAAAATTATTATTGTTTTTATTTTTTAATAATCATTTAATTAATCATTAAAGGTTTTGTTTTAATTGAATAGAGTAGGAAAAATGTTTAGAGACAACCGCCATAGCCTTTCTAGTTCTATTCTTCTTTACCATGTGTATGAACCACTTCCGCCATTTGACAGTTGGTAGTGTGATCATGATGGATTTTTTGACAGATCTGTTTTATCAGCAGAACCATATGCTCTCGGTTGTGCTATTGCTTTTTTATACCAACAATTTTTGTTGATTTACGGCCTGTACATTCTCAAGTATTCATGAAACGAGCTCAAAGCCAAGAATAATAAATTTTCACTTTTTAAATTTTTATGAAAATTATTATTGCTTTTTATTTTATAATAATCATTTAATTAATCATTAATAGTTTTTTTTTAATTGGATAGATTAGGCAAAATGTTTAGAGACAACCGCCATAGCCTTTCTAGTTTTATTCTTCTTTACCATGTGTATGAACCACTTCCGCCATTTGACAGTTAGTAGTGTGATCATGATGGATTTTTTGACAGATCTGTTTTATCAGCATAACTGCCTTACCGCGTGCCCTCGGTTTTGTTATTGCGTTTTCATACAAACAATTTTTGTTGATTTACGTCCTGTGCATTTTCAAGTATTCATGAAACGAGCTCTAGGCCAAGAATAATAATTTTTCACTTTTTAAACTTTTATGAAAATTATTATTGTTTTTCATTTTTTAATAATCATTGAAATAATTATAATAGGTTTTTTTTTTTTTAATTAAATATAGTAGGAAAAATGTTTAGAGACAACCGCCATAGCCTTTCTAGTTCTATTCTTCTTTACCATGTGTATGAACCGCTTCCGCCATTTCACAGTTAGTAGTGTGATCATGATGGATTTTTTGACAGATCTGTTTTATCAGCAGAACTGCCTTACCGCGTGCTCTAGGTTTCGTTATTGCTGTTTTATACCAACAATTTTTGTTGATTTACGGCCTGTACATTTTCAAGTATTCGTGAAACAAGCTCAAGGCCAAGAATAATAATGTTTCACTTCTTAAATTTTTATGAAAATTATTATTGTTTTTTATTTTTTAATAATCATTTAATTAATCATTAAAGGTTTTTTTTAATTGAATAGAGTAGGAAAAATGTTTAGAGACAACCGCCATAGCATTTCAAGTTCTATTCTTCTTTACCATGTGTATGAACCACTTCCGCCATTTGACAGTTAGTAGTGGGATCATGATGGATTTTTTGACAGATCTGTTTTATCAGCAGAACTGCCTTACCGCGTGCCCTCGGTTTCATTATTGCGTTTTCATACCAACAATTTTTGTTGATTTACGGCCTGTACATTTTCAAGTATTCCTGAAACGGGCTTAAGGCCAAGAATAATACTTTTTTAACTTTTTAAACTTTTATGAAAATTATTATTGTTTTTTATTTTTTAATAATCATTCAATAAATTATTAAAAGTTTTTTTTTTTAATTGAATAGGGTAGGAAAAATGGTTAGAGAAAACCGCCATGGCTTTTCTTATAGATCCAGTTTGGAAGCTGCTTAATTTCTTTATCAGAGAAATTTTGGCACGCATTGCTAAAAATACGCTGGTTTTGATGTCATCTAAACTCCTAGTTCTACTCTTCTTTACCATATGCATGAACCACTTCCGCCATTTGGTAGTTAGTAGTGTGATCATGATGGATTTTTTGACAGATCTGTTTTATCAGCAGAACTTCCTTACCGCGGGCTCTCGGTTTTGTTATTGCTTTTTTATACCAACAATTTTTGTTGATTTACGGCCTATACATTTTCAAGTATTCATGAAACGAGCTCAAGGCCAAGAATAATAATTTTTCACTTTTTAAATTTTTATGAAAATTATTATTGTTTTTTATTTTTTATTAATCATTTAATTAATCATTAAAGGTTTTTTTTAATTGAATAGAGTAGGAAAAATGTTTAGAGACAACCGCCATAGCCTTTCATTAATTAACTATTAAAAGTTTTTTTTTTTAATTGAATAGAGTAGAAAAAATGTTTAGAGACAACCGCCATGGCTTTTCTTATAGATCTATTTCGGAAGATGCTAAGATTCTTCATCAGGGAAATTTTGCAACGCATTGCTAACCAATAAGCTAACAATACCCTGGGTTTGATGTGATCTAAACTCTTAGTTCTATTCTTCTTTACCATATGCATGATCATGATGGATTTTTTGCCAGATCTGTTTTATCAGCAGAACTTCCTTACCGCGGGCTCTCGGTTTTGTTATTGCTTTTTTATACCAACAATTTTTGTTGATTTACGGCCTGTACATTTTCAAGTATTCCTGAAACGGGCTTAAGGCCAAGAATAATACTTTTTTAACTTTTTAAACTTTTATGAAAATTATTATTGTTTTTTATTTTTTAATAATCATGCAATAAATTATTAAAAGTTTTTTTTTAACTGTTTTATCAGCAGAACTTCCTTACCGCGGGCTCTCGGTTTTGTTATTGGTTTTTTATACCAACAATTTTTGTTGATTTACGGCCTGTACATTTTCAAGTATTCATGAAACGAGCTCAAGGCCAAGAATAATAATTTTTCACTTTTTAAATTTTTATGAAAATTATTATTGTTTTTTATTTTTTATTAATCATTTCATTAATCATTAAAGGTTTTTTTTTAATTGAATAGAGTAGGAAAAATGTTTAGAGACAACCGCCATAGCCTTTCAAGTTCTATTCTTCTTTACCATGTGTATGAACCACTTCCGCCATTTGACAGTTAGTAGTGTGATCATGATGGATTTTTTGACAGATCTGGTTTATCAGCATAACTGCCTTACCGCGTCCCTCGGTTTTGTTATTGCGTTTTCATACAAACAATTTTTGTTGATTTACGTCCTGTGCATTTTCAAGTATTCATGAAACGAGCTCTAGGCCAAGAATAATAATTTTTCACTTTTTAAACTTTTATGAAAATTATTATTGTTTTTCATTTTTTAATAATCATTGAAATAATTATAATAGGTTTTTTTTTTTTTAATTAAATATAGTAGGAAAAATGTTTAGAGACAACCGCCATATCCTTTCTAGTTCTACTCTTCTTTACCATGTGTATGAACCGCTTCCGGCATTTCACAGTTAGTAGTGTGATCATGATGGATTTTTTGCCAGATCTGTTTTATCAGCAGAACTTCCTTACCGCGGGCTCTCGGTTTTGTTATTGCTTTTTTATACCAACAATTTTTGCTGATTTACGGCCTGTACATTTTCAAGTATTCCTGAAACGGGCTTAGGGCCAAGAATAATACTTTTTTAACTTTTTAAACTTTTATGAAAATTATTATTGTTTTTTATTTTTTAATAATCATTCAATAAATTATTAAAAGTTTTTTTTTTTAATTGAACAGAGTAGGAAAAATGTTTAGAGAAAACCGCCATGGCTTTTCTTATAGATCCAGTTTGGAAGCTGCTTAATTTCTTTATCAGAGAAATTTTGGCACGCATTGCTAAAAATACGCTGGTTTTGATGTCATCTAAACTCCTAGTTCTATTCTTCTTTACCATATGCATGAACCACTTCCGCCATTTGGTAGTTAGTAGTGTGATCATGATGGATTTTTTGACAGTTCTGTTTTATCAGCGGAACCACATGCTCTCGGTAGTGTTATTGCTTTTTTATACAAACAATTTTTGTTGATTTACGGCCTGTACATTTTCAAGTATTCATGAAACGAGCTCAAGGCCAAGAATAATAATTTTTCACTTTTTAAATTTTTATGAAAATTATTATTGTTTTTTATTTTTTAATAATCATTTAATTAATCATTAAAGGTTTTTTTTTAATTGAATAGAGTAGGAAAAATGTTTAGAGACAACCGCCATAGCCTTTCAAGTTCTATTCTTCTTTACCATGTGTATGAACCACTTCCGCCATTTGACAGTTAGTAGTGTGATCATGATGGATTTTTTGACAGATCTGTTTTATCAGCATAACTGCCTTACCGCGTGCCCTCGGTTTTGTTATTGCGTTTTCATACAAACAATTTTTGTTGATTTACGGCCTGTACATTTTCAAGTATTCGTGAAACAAGCTCAAGGCCAAGAATAATAATGTTTCACTTCTTAAATTTTTATGAAAATTATTATTGTTTTTTATTTTTTAATAATCATTTAATTAATCATTAAAGGTTTTTTTTAATTGAATAGAGTAGGAAAAATGTTTAGAGACAACCGCCATAGCCTTTCAAGTTCTAGTCTTCTTTACCATGTGTATGAACCACTTCCGCCATTTGACAGTTAGTAGTGGGATCATGATGGATTTTTTGACAGATCTGTTTTATCAGCAGAACTGCCTTACCGCGTGCCCTCGGTTTTATTATTGCGTTTTCATACCAACAATTTTTGTTGAATTACGGCCTGTACATTTTCAAGTATTCATGAAACGAGCTCAAGTCCAAGAATAATAATTTTTCACTTTTTAAACTTTTATGAAAATTATTATTGTTTTTTATTTTTTAATAATCATTTTATTAATTATAATAGGTTTTTTTTTTTTTAATTAACTATAGTAGGAAAAATGTTTAGAGACAACCGCCATAGCCTTTCTAGTTCTATTTTTCTTTACCATGTGTATGACCCGCTTCCGCCATTTCACAGTTAGTAGTGTGATCATGATGGATTTTTTGACAGATCTGTTTTATCAGCAGAACTGCCTTACCGTGTGCTCTAGGTTGTGTTATTGCTGTTTTATACCAACAATTTTTGTTGATTTACGGCCTGTACATTCTCAAGTATTTATGAAACGAGCTCAAAGCCAAGAATAATAAATTTTCACTTTTTAAATTTTTATGAAAATTATTATTGTTTTTTATTTTATAATAATCATTTAATTAATCATTAATAGTTTTTTTTTAATTGGATAGATTAGGAAAAATGTTTAGAGACAACCGCCATAGCCTTTCTAGTTCTATTCTTCTTTACCATGTGCATGAACCACTTCCGCCATTTGGCAGTTAGTAGTGTGATCATGATGGATTTTTTGCCAGATCTGTTTTATCAGCAGAACTTCCTTACCGCGGGCTCTCGGTTTTGTTATTGCTTTTTTATACCAACAATTTTTGTTGATTTACGGCCTGTACATTTTCAAGTATTCCTGAAACGGGCTTAAGGCCAAGAATAATACTTTTTTAACTTTTTAAACTTTTATGAAAATTATTATTGTTTTTTATTTTTTAATAATCATTCAATAAATTATTAAAAGTTTTTTTTTTTTAATTGAACAGAGTAGGAAAAATGGTTAGAGAAAACCGCCATGGCTTCTCTTATAGATCCAGTTTGGAAGCTGCTTAATTTCTTTATCAGAGAAATTTTGGCACGCATTGCTAAAAATAATAATTTTTCACTTTTTAAATTTTTATGAAAATTATTATTGTTTTTTATTTTTTAATAATCATTTAATTAATCATTAAAGGTTTTTTTTAATTGAATAGAGTAGGAAAAATGTTTAGAGACAACCGCCATAGCCTTTCAAGTTCTATTCTTCTTTACCATGTGTATGAACCACTTCCGCCATTTGACAGTTAGTAGTGTGATCATGATGGATTTTTTGACAGTTCTGTTTTATCAGCAGAACCACATGCTCTCGGTTTCGTTAATGGGTTTTTATACCAACAATTTTTGTTGATTTACGGCCTGTACATTTTCAAGTATTCATAAAAGAAGCTCTAGGCCAAGAATAATAATTTTTCACTTTTTAAACTTTTATGAAAATTATTATTGTTTTTTATTTTTTAATAATCATTTAATTAATCATTAAAGGTTTTTTTTAATTGAATAGAGTTGGAAAAATGTTTAGAGGCAACCGCCATAGCCTTTCAAGTTCTATTCTTCTTTACCATGTGTATGAACCACTTCCGCCATTTGACAGTTAGTAGTGTGATCATGATGGATTTTTTGACAGATCCGTTTTATCAGCAGAACTGCCTTACCGCGTGCCCTCGGTTTTGTTATTGCTTTTTTATACCAACAATTTTTGTTGATTTACGGCTTGTACATTTTCAAGTATTCATGAAACGAGCTCAAGGCCAAGAATAATAATTTTTCACTTTTTAAACTTTTATGAAAATTATTATTGTTTTTTATTTTTTAATAATCATTTAATTAATCATTAAAGGTTTTTTTTAATTGAATAGAGTAGGAAAAATGTTTAGAGACAACCGCCATAGCCTTTCAAGTTCTGTTCTTCTTTACCATGTGTATGAACCACTTCCGCCATTTGACAGTTAGTAGTGTGATCATGATGGATTTTTTTACAGATCTGTTTTATCAGCAGAACTGCCTTACCGCGTGCTCTCGGTTTTGTTATTGCTTTTTTATACCAACAATTTTTGTTGATTTACGGCCTGTACATTTTCAAGTATTCCTGAAACGGGCTCAAGGCCAAGAATAATAATTTTTTAACTTTTTAAACTTTTATGAAAATTATTATTGTCTTTTATTTTTTAATAATCATTCAATAAATTATTAAACGTTTTTTTTTTTAATTGAACAGAGTAGGAAAAATGGTTAGAGAAAACCGCCATGGCCTTTCTAGTTCTATTCTTCTTTACCATGTGTATGACCCGCTTCCGCCATTTCACAGTTAGTAGTGTGATCATGATGGATTTTTTTACAGATCTGTTTTATCAGCAGAACTGCCTTACCGCGTGCTCTAGGTGTTGTTATTGCTGTTTTATACCAACAATTTTTGTTGATTTACGGATTGTACATTTTCAAGTATTCGTGAAACGAGCTCAAAGCCAATAATAATAATGTTTCACTTTTTAAATTTTTATGAAAATTATAATTGTTTTTTATTTTTTAATAATCATTTAATTAATCATTAAAGGTTTTTTTTTAATTGAATAGAGTAGGAAAAATGTTTAGAGACAACCGCCATAGCCTTTCTAGTTCTATTCTTCTTTACCATGTGTATGAACCACTTCCGCCATTTGACAGTTAGTAGTGTGATCATGATGGATTTTTTGACAGATCTGTTTTATCAGCAGAACTGCCTTACCGCGTGCTCTAGGTGTTGTTATTGCTGTTTTATACCAACAATTTTTGTTGATTTACGGATTGTACATTTTCAAGTATTCGTGAAACGAGCTCAAAGCCAATAATAATAATGTTTCACTTTTTAAATTTTTATGAAAATTATAATTGTTTTTTATTTTTTAATAATCATTTAATTAATCATTAAAGGTTTTTTTTTTAATTGAATAGAGTAGGAAAAATGTTTAGAGACAACCGCCATAGCCTTTCTAGTTCTATTCTTCTTTACCATGTGTATGAACCACTTCCGCCATTTGACAGTTAGTAGTGTGATCATGATGGATTTTTTGACAGATCTGTTTTATCAGCAGAACTGCCTTACCGCGTGCTCTAGGTGTTGTTATTGCTGTTTTATACCAACAATTTTTGTTGATTTACGGATTGTACATTTTCAAGTATTCGTGAAACGAGCTCAAAGCCAATAATAATAATGTTTCACTTTTTAAATTTTTATGAAAATTATAATTGTTTTTTATTTTTTAATAATCATTTAATTAATCATTAAAGGTTTTTTTTTAATTGAATAGAGTAGGAAAAATGTTTAGAGACAACCGCCATAGCCTTTCTAGTTCTATTCTTCTTTACCATGTGTATGAACCACTTCCGCCATTTGACAGTTAGTAGTGTGATCATGATGGATTTTTTTACAGATCTGTTTTATCAGCAGAACTGCCTTACCGCGTGCTCTAGGTGTTGTTATTGCTGTTTTATACCAACAATTTTTGTTGATTTACGGATTGTACATTTTCAAGTATTCGTGAAACGAGCTCAAAGCCAATAATAATAATGTTTCACTTTTTAAATTTTTATGAAAATTATAATTGTTTTTTATTTTTTAATAATCATTTAATTAATCATTAAAGGTTTTTTTTTAATTGAATAGAGTAGGAAAAATGTTTAGAGACAACCGCCATAGCCTTTCTAGTTCTATTCTTCTTTACCATGTGTATGAACCACTTCCGGCATTCGACAGTTAGTAGTGTGATCATGATGGATTTTTTTACAGATCTGTTTTATCAGCAGAACTGCCTTACCGCGTGCTCTAGGTGTTGTTATTGCTGTTTTATACCAACAATTTTTGTTGATTTACGGATTGTACATTTTCAAGTATTCGTGAAACGAGCTCAAAGCCAATAATAATAATGTTTCACTTTTTAAATTTTTATGAAAATTATAATTGTTTTTTATTTTTTAATAATCATTTAATTAATCATTAAAGGTTTTTTTTTAATTGAATAGAGTAGGAAAAATGTTTAGAGACAACCGCCATAGCCTTTCTAGTTCTATTCTTCCTTACCATGTGTATGAACCACTTCCGCCATTTGACAGTTAGTAGTGTGATCATGATGGATTTTTTTACAGATCTGTTTTATCAGCAGAACTGCCTTACCGCGTGCTCTAGGTGTTGTTATTGCTGTTTTATACCAACAATTTTTGTTGATTTACGGATTGTACATTTTCAAGTATTCGTGAAACGAGCTCAAAGCCAATAATAATAATGTTTCACTTTTTAAATTTTTATGAAAATTATAATTGTTTTTTATTTTTTAATAATCATTTAATTAATCATTAAAGGTTTTTTTTTAATTGAATAGAGTAGGAAAAATGTTTAGAGACAACCGCCATAGCCTTTCTAGTTCTATTCTTCTTTACCATGTGTATGAACCACTTCCGGCGTTTGACAGTTAGTAGTGTGATCATGATGGATTTTTTTACAGATCTGTTTTATCAGCAGAACTGCCTTACCGCGTGCTCTAGGTGTTGTTATTGCTGTTTTATACCAACAATTTTTGTTGATTTACGGCCTGTACATTTTCAAGTATTCCTGAAACGGGCTTAAGGCCAAGAATAATACTTTTTTAACTTTTTAAACTTTTATGAAAATTATTATTGTTTTTTATTTTTTAATAATCATTCAATAAATTATTAAAAGTTTTTTTTTTTTAATTGAACAGAGTAGGAAAAATGGTTAGAGAAAACCGCCATGGCTTCTCTTATAGATCCAGTTTGGAAGCTGCTTAATTTCTTTATCAGAGAAATTTTGGCACGCATTGCTAAAAATAATAATTTTTCACTTTTTAAATTTTTATGAAAATTATTATTGTTTTTTATTTTTTAATAATCATTTAATTAATCATTAAAGGTTTTTTTTAATTGAATAGAGTAGGAAAAATGTTTAGAGACAACCGCCATAGCTTTTCAAGTTCTATTCTTCTTTACCATGTGTATGAACCACTTCCGCCATTTGACAGTTAGTAGTGTGATCATGATGGATTTTTTGACAGTTCTGTTTTATCAGCAGAACCACATGCTCTCGGTTTCGTTAATGGGTTTTTATACCAACAATTTTTGTTGATTTACGGCCTGTACATTTTCAAGTATTCATAAAAGAAGCTCTAGGCCAAGAATAATAATTTTTCACTTTTTAAACTTTTATGAAAATTATTATTGTTTTTTATTTTTTAATAATCATTTAATTAATCATTAAAGGTTTTTTTTAATTGAATAGAGTAGGAAAAATGTTTAGAGGCAACCGCCATAGCCTTTCAAGTTCTATTCTTCTTTACCATGTGTATGAACCACTTCCGCCATTTGACAGTTAGTAGTGTGATCATGATGGATTTTTTGACAGATCCGTTTTATCAGCAGAACTGCCTTACCGCGTGCCCTCGGTTTTGTTATTGCTTTTTTATACCAACAATTTTTGTTGATTTACGGCTTGTACATTTTCAAGTATTCATGAAACGAGCTCAAGGCCAAGAATAATAATTTTTCACTTTTTAAACTTTTATGAAAATTATTATTGTTTTTTATTTTTTAATAATCATTTAATTAATCATTAAAGGTTTTTTTTAATTGAATAGAGTAGGAAAAATGTTTAGAGACAACCGCCATAGCCTTTCAAGTTCTGTTCTTCTTTACCATGTGTATGAACCACTTCCGCCATTTGACAGTTAGTAGTGTGATCATGATGGATTTTTTTACAGATCTGTTTTATCAGCAGAACTGCCTTACCGCGTGCTCTCGGTTTTGTTATTGCTTTTTTATACCAACAATTTTTGTTGATTTACGGCCTGTACATTTTCAAGTATTCCTGAAACGGGCTCAAGGCCAAGAATAATAATTTTTTAACTTTTTAAACTTTTATGAAAATTATTATTGTCTTTTATTTTTTAATAATCATTCAATAAATTATTAAACGTTTTTTTTTTTAATTGAACAGAGTAGGAAAAATGGTTAGAGAAAACCGCCATGGCCTTTATAGTTCTATTCTTCTTTACCATGTGTATGACCCGCTTGCGCCATTCCACAGTTAGTAGTGTGATCATGATGGATTTTTTTACAGATCTGTTTTATCAGCAGAACTGCCTTACCGCGTGCTCTAGGTGTTGTTATTGCTGTTTTATACCAACAATTTTTGTTGATTTACGGATTGTACATTTTCAAGCATTCGTGAAACGAGCTCAAAGCCAATAATAATAATGTTTCACTTTTTAAATTTTTATGAAAATTATAATTGTTTTTTATTTTTTAATAATCATTTAATTAATCATTAAAGGTTTTTTTTTAATCGAATAGAGTAGGAAAAATGTTTAGAGACAACCGCCATAGCCTTTCTAGTTCTATTCTTCTTTACCATGTGTATGAACCACTTCCGCCATTTGACAGTTAGTAGTGTGATCATGATGGATTTTTTGACAGATCTGTTTTATCAGCAGAACTGCCTTACCGCGTGCTCTAGGTGTTGTTATTGCTGTTTTATGCCAACAATTTTTGTTGATTTACGGATTGTACATTTTCAAGTATTCGTGAAACGAGCTCAAAGCCAATAATAATAATGTTTCACTTTTTAAATTTTTATGAAAATTATAATTGTGTTTTATTTTTTAATAATCATTTAATTAATCATTAAAGGTTTTTTTTTAATTGAATAGAGTAGGAAAAATGTTTAGAGACAACCGCCATAGCCTTTCTAGTTCTATTCTTCTTTACCATGTGTATGAACCACTTCCGCCATTTGACAGTTAGTAGTGTGATCATGATGGATTTTTTTACAGATCTGTTTTATCAGCAGAACTGCCTTACCGCGTGCTCTAGGTGTTGTTATTGCTGTTTTATACCAACAATTTTTGTTGATTTACGGATTGTACATTTTCAAGTATTCGTGAAACGAGCTCAAAGCCAATAATAATAATGTTTCACTTTTTAAATTTTTATGAAAATTATAATTGTTTTTTATTTTTTAATAATCATTTAATTAATCATTAAAGGTTTTTTTTTAATTGAATAGAGTAGGAAAAATGTTTAGAGACAACCGCCATAGCCTTTCTAGTTCTATTCTTCTTTACCATGTGTATGAACCACTTCCGGCATTTGACAGTTAGTAGTGTGATCATGATGGATTTTTTTACAGATCTGTTTTATCAGCAGAACTGCCTTACCGCGTGCTCTAGGTGTTGTTATTGCTGTTTTATACCAACAATTTTTGTTGATTTACGGATTGTACATTTTCAAGTATTCGTGAAACGAGCTCAAAGCCAATAATAATAATGTTTCACTTTTTAAATTTTTATGAAAATTATAATTGTTTTTTATTTTTTAATAATCATTTAATTAATCATTAAAAGTTTTTTTTTAATTGAATAGAGTAGGAAAAATGTTTAGAGACAACCGCCATAGCCTTTCTAGTTCTATTCTTCTTTACCATGTGTATGACCCGCTTCCGCGATTTCACAGTTAGTAGTGTGATCATAATGGATTTATTTACAGATCTGTTTTATCAGCAGAACTGCCTTACCGCGTGCTCTAGGTGTTGTTATTGCTGTTTTATACCAACAATTTTTGTTGATTTACGGATTGTACATTTTCCAGTATTCGTGAAACGAGCTCAAAGCCAATAATAATAATGTTTCACTTTTTAAATTTTTATGAAAATTGTTATTGTTTTTTATTTTTTAATAATCATTTAATTAATCATTAAAGGTTTTTTTTTTAATTGAATAGAGTAGGAAAAATGTTCAGAGACAACCGCCATAGCTTTTCTAGTTCTATTCTTCTTTACCATGTGTATGAACCACTTCCGCCATTTGACAGTTAGTAGTGTGATCATGATGGATTTTTTGACAGATACAAACAATTTTTGTTGATTTACGGCCTGTACATTTTCAAGTATTCATGAAACGAGCTCAAAGCCAAGAATAATAAATTTTCACTTTTTAAATTTTTAGGAAAATTATTATGGTTTTTTATTTTATAATAATCATTTAATTAATCATTAAAGGTTTTTTTTAATTGAATAGAGTAGGAAAAATGTTTAGAGACAACCGCCATAGCCTTTCAAGTTCTGTTCTTCTTTACCATGTGTATGACCCGCTTCCGCCATTTCACAGTTAGTAGTGTGATCATGATGGATTTTTTGACAGATCTGTTTTATCAGCAGAACTGCCTTACCGTGTGCTCTAGGTTTTGTTATTGCTGTTTTATACCAACAATATTTGTTGATTTACGGCCTGTACATTTTCAAGTATTCGTGAAACGAGCTCAAGGCCAAGAATAATAATGTTTCACTTTTTAAGTTTTTATGAAAATTATTATTGTTTTTTATTTTTTAATAATCATTTAATTAATCATTAAAGGTTTTTTTTTTAATTGAATAGAGTAGGAAAAATGTTTAGAGACAACCGCCATAGCCTTTCTAGTTCTATTCTTCTTTACCATGTGTATGAACCACTTCAGCCATTTGACAGTTGGTAGTGTGATCATGATGGATTTTTTGACAGATCTGTTTTATCAGCAGAACCATATGCTCTCGGTTTTGTTATTGCTTTTTGAGACCCACAAATTTTTGTTGATTTACGGCCTGTACATTTTCAAGTATTCATGAAACGAGCTCAAGGCCAAGAATAATAATATTTCACTTTTAAAATTTTTATGAAAATTATTATTGTTTTTTATTTTTTAATAATCATTTAATTAATCATTAAAGGTTTTTTTTTAATTGAATAGAGTAGGAAAAATGTTCAGAGACAACCGCCATAGGCTTTCAAGTTCTATTCTTCTTTATCATGTGTATGAACCACTTCCGCCATTTGACAGTTAGTAGTGTGATCATGATGGATTTTTTGACAGATCTGTTTTATCAGCAGAACCACATGCTCTCGGTTGTGTTATTGCTTTTTTATACCAAAAATTTTTGTTGATTTACGGCCTGTACATTTTCAAGTATTCATGAAACGAGCTCAAAACCAAGAATAATAAATTTTCACTTTTTAAATTTTTAGGAAAATTATTATTGTTTTTTATTTTATAATAATCATTTAATTAATTATTAAAAGTTTTTTTTTTTAATTGAATAGAGTAGAAAAAATGTTTAGAGACAACCGCCATGGCTTTTCTTATAGATCCATTTCGGAAGATGCTTAGATTCTTCATCAGGGAAATTTTGGAACGTATTGCTAACCAATAAGCTAACAATACCCTGGGTTTGATGTGATCTAAACTCTTAGTTCTATTCTTCTTTACCATATGCATGAACCACTTCGGCCATTTGGCAGTTAGTAGTGTGATCATGATGGATTTTTTGCCAGATCTGTTTAATCAGCAGAACTTCCTTACCGCGGGCTCTCGGTTTTGTTATTGCTTTTTTATACCAACAATTTTTGTTGATTTACGGCCTGTACATTTTCAAGTATTCCTGAAACGGGCTCAAGGCCAAGAATAATAATTTTTTAACTTTTTAAACTTTTATGAAAATTATTATTGTCTTTTATTTTTTAATAATCATTCAATAAATTATTAAACGTTTTTTTTTTTAATTGAACAGAGTAGGAAAAATGGTTAGAGAAAACCGCCATGGCCTTTCTAGTTCTATTCTTCTTTACCATGTGTATGACCCGCTTGCGCCATTCCACAGTTAGTAGTGTGATCATGATGGATTTTTTTACAGATCTGTTTTATCAGCAGAACTGCCTTACCGCGTGCTCTAGGTGTTGTTATTGCTGTTTTATACCAACAATTTTTGTTGATTTACGGATTGTACATTTTCAAGCATTCGTGAAACGAGCTCAAAGCCAATAATAATAATGTTTCACTTTTTAAATTTTTATGAAAATTATAATTGTTTTTTATTTTTTAATAATCATTTAATTAATCATTAAAGGTTTTTTTTTAATTGAATAGAGTAGGAAAAATGTTTAGAGACAACCGCCATAGCCTTTCTAGTTCTATTCTTCTTTACCATGTGTATGAACCACTTCCGCCATTTGACAGTTAGTAGTGTGATCATGATGGATTTTTTGACAGATCTGTTTTATCAGCAGAACTGCTTTACCGCATGCTCTAGGTGTTGTTATTGCTGTTTTATACCAACAATTTTTGTTGATTTACGGATTGTACATTTTCAAGTATTCGTGAAACGAGCTCAAAGCCAATAATAATAATGTTTCACTTTTTAAATTTTTATGAAAATTATAATTGTTTTTTATTTTTTAATAATCATTTAATTAATCATTAAAGGTTTTTTTTTAATTGAATAGAGTAGGAAAAATGTTTAGAGACAACCGCCATAGCCTTTCTAGTTCTATTCTTCTTTACCATGTGTATGAACCACTTCCGCCATTTGACAGTTAGTAGTGTGATCATGATGGATTTTTTTACAGATCTGTTTTATCAGCAGAACTGCCTTACCGCGTGCTCTAGGTGTTGTTATTGCTGTTTTATACCAACAATTTTTGTTGATTTACGGATTGTACATTTACAACTATTCGTGAAACGAGCTCAAAGCCAATAATAATAATATTTCACTTTTTAAATTTTTATGAAAATTATAATTGTTTTTTATTTTTTAATAATCATTTAATTAATCATTAAAAGTTTTTTTTTAATTGAATAGAGTAGGAAAAATGTTTAGAGACAACCGCCATAGCCTTTCTAGTTCTATTCTTCTTTACCATGTGTATGACCCGCTTCCGCCATTTCACAGTTAGTAGTGTGATCATAATGGATTTATTTACAGATCTGTTTTATCAGCAGAACTGCCTTACCGCGTGCTCTAGGTGTTGTTATTGCTGTTTTATACCAACAATTTTTGTTGATTTACGGATTGTACATTTTCCAGTATTCGTGAAACGAGCTCAAAGCCAATAATAATAATGTTTCACTTTTTAAATTTTTATGAAAATTGTTATTGTTTTTTATTTTTTAATAATCATTTAATTAATCATTAAAGGTTTTTTTTTTAATTGAATAGAGTAGGAAAAATGTTCAGAGACAACCGCCATAGCTTTTCTAGTTCTATTCTTCTTTACCATGTGTATGAACCACTTCCGCCATTTGACAGTTAGTAGTGTGATCATGATGGATTTTTTGACAGATACAAACAATTTTTGTTGATTTACGGCCTGTACATTTTCAAGTATTCATGAAACGAGCTCAAAGCCAAGAATAATAAATTTTCACTTTTTAAATTTTTAGGAAAATTATTATTGTTTTTTATTTTATAATAATCATTTAATTAATCATTAAAAGTTTTTTTTTAATTGAATAGAGTAGGAAAAATGTTTAGAGACAACCGCCATAGCCTTTCTAGTTCTATTCTTCTTTACCATGTGTATGAACCACTTCCGCCATTTGACAGTTAGTAGTGTGATCATGATGGATTTTTTGACAGATACAAACAATTTTTGTTGATTTACGGCCTGTACATTTTCAAGTATTCATGAAACGAGCTCAAAGCCAAGAATAATAAATTTTCACTTTTTAAATTTTTAGGAAAATTATTATTGTTTTTTTTTTTATAATAATCATTTAATTAATCATTAAAAGTTTTTTTTTAATTGAATAGAGTAGGAAAAATGTTTAGAGACAACCGCCATAGCCTTTCTAGTTCTATTCTTCTTTACCATGTGTATGAACCACTTCCGCCATTTGACAGTTAGTAGAGTGATCATGTTGGATTTTTTGACAGATCTGTTTTATCAGCAGAACTGCCTTATCGAGTGCTCTCGGTTTTGTTATTGCTTTTTGATACCAACAATTTTTGTTGATTTACGGCCTGTACATTTTCAAGTATTCATGAAACGAGCTCAAAGCCAATAATAATAATGTTTCACTTTTTAAATTTTTATGAAAATTATAATTGTTTTTTATTTTTTAATAATCATTTAATTAATCATTAAAGGTTTTTTTTAATTGAATAGAGTAGGAAAAATGTTTAGAGACAACCGCCATAGCCTTTCTAGTTCTATTCTTCTTTACCATGTGTATGAACCACTTACGCCATTTGACAGTTAGTAGTGTGATCATGATGGATTTTTTGACAGATCTGTTTTATCAGCAGAACTGCCTTACCGCGTGCTCTAGGTGTTGTTATTGCTGTTTTATACCAACAATTTTTGTTGATTTACGGATTGTACATTTTCAAGTATTCGTGAAACGAGCTCAAAGCCAATAATAATAATGTTTCACTTTTTAAATTTTTATGAAAATTATAATTGTTTTTTATTTTTTAATAATCATTTAATTAATCATTAAAGGTTTTTTTTTAATTGAATAGAGTAGGAAAAATGTTTAGAGACAACCGCCATAGCCTTTCTAGTTCTATTCTTCTTTACCATGTGTATGAACCACTTCCGCCATTTGACAGTTAGTAGTGTGATCATGATGGATTTTTTGACAGATCTGTTTTATCAGCAGAACTGCCTTACCGCGTGCTCTAGGTGTTGTTATTGCTGTTTTATACCAACAATTTTTGTTGATTTACGGATTGTACATTTTCAAGTATTCGTGAAACGATCTCAAAGCCAATAATAATAATGTTTCACTTTTTAAATTTTTATGAAAATTATTATTGTTTTTTATTTTTTAATAATCATTTAATTAATCATTAAAGGTTTTTTTTAATTGAATAGAGTAGGAAAAATGTTTAGAGACAACCGCCATAGCCTTTCTAGTTCTATTCTTCTTTACCATGTGTATGACCCGCTTCCGCCATTTCACAGTTAGTAGTGTGATCATGATGGATTTTTTTACAGATCTGTTTTATCAGCAGAACTGCCTTACCGCGTGCTCTAGGTGTTGTTATTGCTGTTTTATACCAACAATTTTTGTTGATTTACGGATTGTACATTTTCAAGTATTCGTGAAACGAGCTCAAAGCCAATAATAATAATGTTTCACTTTTTAAATTTTTATGAAAATTATAATTGTTTTTTATTTTTTAATAATCATTTAATTAATCATTAAAAGTTTTTTTTTAATTGAATAGAGTAGGAAAAATGTTTAGAGACAACCGCCATAGCCTTTCTAGTTCTATTCTTCTTTACCATGTGTATGACCCGCTTCCGCCATTTCACAGTTAGTAGTGTGATCATAATGGATTTATTTACAGATCTGTTTTATCAGCAGAACTGCCTTACCGCGTGCTCTAGGTGTTGTTATTGCTGTTTTATACCAACAATTTTTGTTGATTTACGGATTGTACATTTTCCAGTATTCGTGAAACGAGCTCAAAGCCAATAATAATAATGTTTCACTTTTTAAATTTTTATGAAAATTGTTATTGTTTTTTATTTTTTAAGAATCATTTAATTAATCATTAAAGGTTTTTTTTTTAATTGAATAGAGTAGGAAAAATGTTCAGAGACAACCGCCATAGCTTTTCTAGTTCTATTCTTCTTTACCATGTGTATGAACCACTTCCGCCATTTGACAGTTAGTAGTGTGATCATGATGGATTTTTTGACAGATACAAACAATTTTTGTTGATTTACGGCCTGTACATTTTCAAGTATTCATGAAACGAGCTCAAAGCCAAGAATAATAAATTTTCACTTTTTAAATTTTTAGGAAAATTATTATTGTTTTTTATTTTATAATAATCATTTAGTTAATCATTACAAGTTTTTTTTTAATTGAATAGAGTAGGAAAAATGTTTAGAGACAACCGCCATAGCCTTTCTAGTTCTATTCTTCTTTACCATGTGTATGAACCACTTCCGCCATTTGACAGTTAGTAGTGTGATCATGTTGGATTTTTTGACAGATCTGTTTTATCAGCAGAACTGCCTTATCGAGTGCTCTCGGTTTTGTTATTGCTTTTTGATACCAACAATTTTTGTTGATTTACGGCCTGTACATTTTCAAGTATTCATGAAACGAGCTCAAGGCCAAGAATAATAATTTTTCACTTTTTAAATTTTTAGGAAAATTATTATTGTTTTTTATTTTATATTAATCATTTAATTAATCATTAAAAGTTTTTTTTTAATTGAATAGAGTAGGAAAAATGTTTAGAGACAACCGCCATAGCCTTTCTTGTTCTATTCTTCTTTACCATGTGTATGAACCACTTCCGCCATTTGACAGTTAGTAGTGTGATCATGTTGGATTTTTTGACAGATCTGTTTTATCAGCAGAACTGCCTTATCGAGTGCCCTCGGTTTTGTTATTGCGTTTTCATACCAACAATTTTTGTTGATTTACGGCCTGTACATTTTCAAGTATTCATGAAACGAGCTCAAGGACAAGAATAATAATTTTTCACTTTTTAAACTTTTATGAAAATTATTATTGGTTTTTATTTTTTAATAATCATTTAATTAATTATAATACGTTTTTTTTTTTTAATCAAATATAGTAGGAAAAATGTTTAGAGACAACCGCCATAGCCTTTCTAGTTCTATTCTACTTTACCATGTGTATGACCCGCTGCCGCCATTTCACAGTTAGTAGTGTGATCATGATGGATTTTTTTACTGATCTGTTTTATCAGCAGAACTGCCTTACCAAGTGCTCTAGGTGTTGTTATTGCTGTTTTATACCAACAATTTTTTGATTTACGGATTGTACATTTTCAAGTATTCGTGAAACGAGCTCAAAGCCAATAATAATAAAGTTTCACTTTTTAAATTTTTATGAAAATTATTATTGTTTTTTTATTTTTTAATAATCATTTAATTAATCATTAAAGGTTTTTTTTTAATTGAATAGAGTAGGAAAAATGTTTAGAGACAACCGCCATAGCCTTTCTAGTTCTATTCTTCTTTACCATGTGTATGAACCACTTCCGCCATTTGACAGTTAGTAGTGTGATCATGATAGATTTTTTGACAGATACCAACAATTTTTGTTGATTTACGGCCTGTACATTTTCAAGTATTCATGAAACGAGCTCAAAGCCAAGAATAATAAATTTTCACTTTTTAAATTTTTAGGAAAATTATTATTGTTTTTTATTTTATAATAATCATTTAATTAATCATTAAAAGTTTTTTTTTAATTGAATAGAGTAGGAAAAATGTTTAGAGACAACTGCCATAGCCTTTCTAGTTCTATTCTTCTTTACCATGTGTATGAACCACTTCCGCCATTTGACAGTTAGTAGTGTGATCATGTTGGATTTTTTGACAGATCTGTTTTATCAGCAGAACTGCCTTATCGAGTGCTTTGTTATTGCTTTTTGATACCAACAATTTTTGTTGATTTACGGATTGTACATTTTCAAGTATTCGTGAAACGAGCTCAAAGCCAATAATAATAATGTTTCACTTTTAAATTTTTATGAAAATTATTATTGTTTTTTATTTTTTAATAATCATTTAATTAATCATTAAAGGTTTTTTTTTAATTGAATAGAGTAGGAAAAATGTTTAGAGACAACCGCCATAGCCTTTCTAGTTCTATTCTTCTTTACCATGTGTATGAACAACTTCCGCCATTTATTTTATTTATTTTTATTTTTATTTAAATTGTTTGTACAAGTAAGACATAAGTCTTTTAGGTAGTACATCAATCTGGTAAAGTTATTACGATAAAAATATTTCAAGATATAGATACAAAAACAGAAGAAATACAAGTTAAATAGGTAGATAAAATTTTCAGAATGCATTATTCACTTGATATTGCAGATACAAATTTACATATTTTCAATCCCGCAATTTAACATAGAAATTGCAACTAATAAATAATTTTAATAAATTTAGAATACAGAAGACAAAATACAATTTAAAGTAGGTTATTAATTGAGAAAAGATATTGCTGCTAGTTTGAAACATCTTGCTTTTTGAATAGCTTTTGTTTTGGTTGGAAGTGAGTTCCAAAGACGGATTGTACTGACAAAGAACATTCTGGAGGATGTCATGTATCTAAAATTTGGGACCAATATATTCAGAGTCCGAGAAGACTGACACAAATTTAACTTTTCAAACAAGTAAGGGGATATTGAGAGTGGAGTAGCTTATGCAAAAAGCAAAGATTTCTGATCTTTAAAAAATTGTTAACGTCGCTCCCAAGGATTTGCGTAGCGTATGAAGAGATATGATCAAATTTTCTTTTAGAATAAACAAACCGAGCAGCATTGTTAATGGCAAGCTGCAGCTTATTGAGCGAAGACGAATCAAGGTTACCGTATACGAGTTCACCATAAGAAATTTGAGGTATTATTAGAGTTTTGACTAGCCTCATCTTAGTATCACGTGGTAGTAAATAGGCTGTTCGGTACAAGTTGCGAAGGGTGTTATATATTTTGCCGACCACAATGTTCATATGATCAACACATGTTAGCTTAGAGTTGAGTCTAAAGCCTAAATTGGTGACCACATCGTTTAGAAGTATTTTATCCCCATTAAGTACAATATCAGGAAGGCAACTCAGGTCATAAGTTGCGTTTGATATTGCTATCGCCTTTGACTTTCTTGCATTAAGAGATAGTTTGTTTACGTAGGCCCAATGTCCAATACGCGCAAGGTCTTCATTCAACCTAGCAAACAAGTCTTCAGTAAGCCCGATTGGCCGGGACAGGTATAATTGCGTATCGTCCGCATAAAGATGTATCGAGGCATTGTGACAGCAACCAACAATGTCGTTAATAAAAATTGTAAAAAGTATTGGACCTAAGATAGATCCCTGTGGGACGCCAGACGTTATGCGCTTTAAGCTTGAGACTTTATCACCACATTGAACTTGTTGAGATCGGCCGACGAGATAGTTTTGTATTAATTTTATAGCATAAGAGCTGAAGTTATAAAACGTTTCGAGCTTGTGGAGAAGTATTCTGAAATCCATCATGTCAAATGCTCTTGAGAAATCTAAAAGTACAAGAACTGTGAGATCATTACAGTCATAGGCAGGACGTATGTCTTCAAAAATCTTTAGCATGGCAGTTGCACAACTATGCCCTCTTCTAAATCCCGACTGGATCCCTGATAACATGTTGTTATTATGAACAAAATTAACTAACTGCTTTGCTAGTAGCTTCTCAAACACCTTAGATAATGCAGGCAATAGGCTTATTGGTCTAAACTCTTTGAAAGAACAGGGAGATTTCGTTTTAGGGACGGGGATGACATTAGCTATTTTCCATTGACTAGGAAACGCACCGCACATAATTGAAAACCCAAATATATGTGTGAGCGGGGGTATGACAAGAGGAAGAATAAGTTTGACAAATCTTAAACTAATGCCATCGATCCCTATAGCGCTAGACTTAATGTCAAATATAGAACCCAACACATCATCTTCTGTTACCACTGAAAAATCAAAACTATTAACTTTCGGTCTATTATCTATACTAGTTCCAGCTATCATTTCATCATGCACGAAATTTATGGTACGGTCATCAACACCACTTATACCATTATCGTTTGTATTACCACTCAAGAAATATGAGTTCATCGCATTGGGGTCAAGGTTGCATTTAGTATTATCCTTTTTAGTTACTCCAAGATTCCGAAGATTCTTCCAGAGCAATTTAGGAGGCAAATTAGAATTAAATTTATTTTTTAAATATGCTACCTTAGCATTGCGGATATATAATGTAACTTGATTGCGCAAACGGCGAAAGGCATCCCAGTGCTCTTCATTGGAAGATCGCTTCCATTCCCTGTAGGCTCTTTCACGTTTTCTTATGAGGCTCAAAATATCTCTAGTAAACCACGGTTTCTTACGACCCTGAATTTTAATGGTTTTTAGCGGAACAAACTTATTAAAAAGGTAACTGACAAGGTTATTAAAATACTCTAACTTTTCGTCTACACTAGGGAAGAAGAGACATCCACTCCAGTCAAGTCTAGACGCCTCATTACTTAGCTCATCTAAGTTTATACCATTGTAGTTCCTATAGGTCACTTCCAAGTCGGGCTCTTTTGAGTTAAATTTGAGATCATACGACAAGAATAGCATTTCATGGTCAGAAATACCATCCATGGGGAATTGGTCAATATGATTTATATTATTGGCATTGTTAACACAAATTAAATCTAGTAAACTAGGGTTACTGTTTGGAGAAAAACGGGTCGCGAATTTATTTATAATACTTAAATCATAAGCCTGAAAGTTACTTGTAAGATTCTTACAGCGGGAATCATTGTAAAGCATATCAATATTGAAATCTCCACAGATGATGATGTGCTCGTAATTTATTGTGAATTCTGACAGTTCATGAAAAAAATAAGTTAGATCATTCGACCTATTGGGATTGTAAACGCAAGCTACAAAACACTTTGTTCGAGCATCGCCTATTTCGATAAATATACTTTCAACCACACTGCCATTCTCTGAACGGTGAATTATTTTTGGATTCAAAACCTTTTTGCAATATATAGCAACTCCACCACCACGAATGTTATCTCCCCTATCATTTCTTAGTAATACATAATTACCTAATGAGTACGAATGATCATCAATGCTGGATCTGAACCAGGTTTCAGTGATACAAATTAAATCAATATTTTGATCACCAAGTACATAAGAAAGGTAGTCCAACTTATGAGCCGTAAGACTACGAGTGTTTAAATGACACAAATTAAATGTAGGTTTTTTTTTACAAATTTGACGCAAAATACACCTCACATGCCCACTGTCAGCACAATCATTGTTCAAACTATACATAACCAAAACAAACAATCAAGATAAGATTAACAAAGCAGCAAATGAAAGATGAAGAGAAGAAGAGTTTAGCGCGCAAGATGAATAGGGAAAAAGAAACAATAATATTAAGAGAGAAAGTATTAAAAAAAGAAACAATAATATTTGACAGTTAGTAGTGTGATCATGATGGATTTTTTGACAGATACCAACAATTTTTGTTGATTTACGGCCTGTACATTTTCAAGTATTCATGAAACGAGCTCAAAGCCAAGAATAATAAATTTTCACTTTTTAAATTTTTAGGAAAATTATTATTGTTTTTTATTTTATAAAAATCATTTAATTAATCATTAAAAGTTTTTTTTTAATTGAATAGAGTAGGAAAAATGTTTAGAGACAACCGCCATAGCCTTTCTAGTTCTATTCTTCTTTACCATGTGTATGAACAACTTCCGCCATTTGACAGTTAGTAGTGTGATCATGATGGATTTTTTGACAGGTACCAACAATTTTTGTTGATTTACGGCCTGTACATTTTCAAGTATTCATGAAACGAGCTCAAGGCCAAGAATAATAATTTTTAACTTTTTAAATTTTTATGAAAATTATTATTGTAAGTTTTTTTTTATAATTGAATAGAGTAGGAAATATGTTTAGAGACAACCATCATAGCCTTTCTAGTTCTATTCTTCTTTACCACGTGTATGAACCACTTCCGTCATTCGACAGTTAGTAGTGTGATCATGATGGATTTTTCGACAGATCTGTTTTATCAGCAGAACTGCCTTACCGTGTGCCTTCGGTTTTGTTATTGGGTTTTCATACCAACAATTTTTGTTGATTTACGGCCTGTACATTTTCAAGTATTCATGAAACGAGCTCAAGGCCAAGAATAATAATTTTTCACTTTTTAAACTTTTATGAAAATTATTAATGTTTTTTATTTTTTAATAATCATTTAATTAATCATTAAAGGTTTTTTTTGAATTGAATAGAGTAGGAAAAATGTTTAGAGACAACCGCCATAGCCTTTCTAGTTCTATTCTTCTTTACCATGTGTATGAACCACTTCCGCCATTTGACAGTTAGTAGTGTGATCATGTTGGATTTTTTGACAGATCTGTTTTATCAGCAGAACTGCCTTGTCGAGTGCTCTCGGCTTTGTTATTGCTTTTTGATACCAACAATTTTTGTTGATTTACGGTCTGTACATTTTCAAGTATTCATGAAACGAGCTCAAGGCCAATAATAATAATGTTTCACTTTTTAAATTTTTATGAAAATTATTATTGTTTTTTATTTTTTAATAATCATTTAATTAATCATTAAAGGTTTTTGTTTAATTGAATAGAGTAGGAAAAATGTTTAGAGACAACCGCCATAGCCTTTCTAGTTCTATTCTTCTTTACCATGTGTATGAACCACTTCCGCCATTTGACAGTTAGTAGTGTGATCATGTTGGATTTTTTGACAGATCTGTTTTATCAGCAGAACTGCCTTATCGAGTGCCCTCGGTTTTGTTATTGCGTTTTCATACCAACAATTTTTGTTGATTTACGGCCTGTACATTTTCAAGTATTCATGAAACGAGCTCAAGGCCAAGAATAATAATTTTTCACTTTTTAAACTTTTATGAAAATTATTATTGTTTTTTATTTTTTAATAATCATTTAATTAATTATAATACGTTTTTTTTTTTTTTTTAATTAAATATAGTAGGAAAAATGTTTAGAGACAACCGCCATAGCCTTTCTAGTTCTATTCTACTTTACCATGTGTATGACCCGCTTCCGCCATTTCACAGTTAGTAGTGTGATCATGATAGATTTTTTTACAGATCTGTTTTATCAGCAGAACTGCCTTACCGCGTGCTCTAGGTGTTGTTATTGCTGTTTTATACCAACAATTTTTGCTGATTTACGGATTGTACATTTTCAAGTATTCGTGAAACGAGCTCAAAGCCAATAATAATAATGTTTCACTTTTTAAATTTTTATGAAAATTATTATTGTTTTTTATTTTTTAATAATCATTTAATTAATCATTAAAGGTTTTTGTTTAATTGAATAGAGTAGGAAAAATGTTTAGAGACAACCGCCATAGCCTTTCTAGTTCTATTCTTCTTTACCATGTGTATGAACCACTTCCGCCATTTGACAGTTAGTAGTGTGATCATGATGGATTTTTTGACAGATACCAACAATTTTTGTTGATTTACGGCCTGTACATTTTCAAGTATTCATGAAACGAGCTCAAGGCCAAGAATAATAAATTTTCACTTTTTAAATTTTTAGGAAAATTATTATTGTTTTTTATTTTATAATAATCATTTAATTAATCATTAAAAGTTTTTTTTTAATTGAATAGAGTAGGAAAAATGTTTAGAGACAACCGCCATAGCCTTTCTAGTTCTATTCTTCTTTACCATGTGTATGAACCACTTCCGCCATTTGACAGTTAGTAGTGTGATCATGTTGGATTTTTTGACAGATCTGTTTTATCAGCACAACTGCCTTATCGAGTGCTTTGTTATTGCTTTTTGATACCAACAATTTTTGTTGATTTACGGCCTGTACATTTTCAAGTATTCATGAAACGAGCTCAAGGCCAAGAATAATAATTTTTAACTTTTTAAATTTTTAGGAAAATTATTATTGTTTTTTATTTTATAATAATCATTTAATTAATCATTAAAAGTTTTTTTTAATTGAATAGAGTAGGAAAAATGTTTAGAGACAACCGCCATAGCCTTTCTAGTTCTATTCTTCTTTACCATGTGTATGAACCACTTCCGCCATTTGACAGTTAGTAGTGTGATCATGTTGGATTTTTTGACAGATCTGTTTTATCAGCAGAACTGCCTTGTCGAGTGCTCTCGGTTTTGTTATTGCTTTTTGATACCAACAATTTTTGTTGATTTACGGCCTGTACATTTTCAAGTATTCATGAAACGAGCTCAAGGCAAAGAATAATAATTTTAAACTTTTTAAATTTTTAGGAAAATTATTATTGTTTTTTATTTTATAATAATCATTTAATTAATCATTAAAAGTTTTTTTTAATTGAATAGAGTAGGAAAAATGTTTAGAGACAACCGCCATAGCCTTTCTAGTTCTATTCTTCTTTACCATGTGTATGACCCGCTTCCGCCATTTCACAGTTAGTAGTGTGATCATGATGGATTTTTTTACAGATCTGTTTTATCGGCAGAAGTGCCTTACCGCGTGCTCCAGGTGTTGTTATTGCTGTTTTATACCAACAATTTTTGTTGATTTACGGCCTGTACATTTTCAAGTATTCATGAAACGAGCTCAAAGCCAAGAATAATAAATTTTCACTTTTTAAATTTTTAGGAAAATTATTATTGTTTTTTATTTTATAATAATCATTTAATTAATCATTAAAAGTTTTTTTTTAATTGAATAGAGTAGGAAAAATGTTTAGAGACAACCGCCATAGCCTTTCTAGTTCTATTCTTCTTTACCATGTGTATGAACCACTTCCGCCATTTGACAGTAGTGTGATCATGTTGGATTTTTTGACAGATCTGTTTTATCAGCAGAAGTGCCTTACCGCGTGCTCCAGGTGTTGTTATTGCTGTTTTATACCAACAATTTTTGTTGATTTACGGCCTGTACATTTTCATGTATTCATGAAACGAGCTCAAAGCCAAGAATAATAAATTTTCACTTTTTAAATTTTTATGAAAATTATTATTGTTTTTTATTTTTTAATAATCATTTAATTAATCATTAAAGGTTTTTGTTTAATTGAATAGAGTAGGAAAAATGTTTAGAGACAACCGCCATAGCCTTTCTAGTTCTATTCTTCTTTACCATGTGTATGAACCACTTCCGCCATTTGACAGTTAGTAGTGTGATCATGATGGATTTTTTGACAGATACCAACAATTTTTGTTGATTTACGGCCTGTACATTTTCAAGTATTCATGAAACGAGCTCAAGGCCAAGAATAATAATTTTAAACTTTTTAAATTTTTAGGAAAATTATTATTGTTTTTTATTTTATAATAATCATTTAATTAATCATTAAAAGTTTTTTTTTAATTGAATAGAGTAGGAAAAATGTTTAGAGACAACCGCCATAGCCTTTCTAGTTCTATTCTTCTTTACCATGTGTATGACCCGCTTCCGCCATTTCACAGTTAGTAGTGTGATCATGATGGATTTTTTTACAGATCTGTTTTATCAGCAGAAGTGCCTTACCGCGTGCTCCAGGTGTTGTTATTGCTGTTTTATACCAACAATTTTTGTTGATTTACGGCCTGTACATTTTCAAGTATTCATGAAACGAGCTCAAAGCCAAGAATAATAAATTTTCACTTTTTAAATTTTTAGGAAAATTATTATTGTTTTTTATTTTATAATAATCATTTAATTAATCATTAAAAGTTTTTTTTTAATTGAATAGAGTAGGAAAAATGTTTAGAGACAACCGCCATAGCCTTTCTAGTTCTATTCTTCTTTACCATGTGTATGAACCACTTCCGCCATTTGACAGTTAGTAGTGTGATCATGTTGGATTTTTTGACAGATCTGTTTTATCAGCAGAACTGCCTTATCGAGTGCTCTCGGTTTTGTTATTGCTTTTTGATACCAACAATTTTTGTTGATTTACGGCCTGTACATTTTCAAGTATTCATGAAACGGGCTCAAGGCCAAGAATAATAATTTTTAACTTTATAAATTTTTATGAAAATTATTATTGTAAGTTTTTTTTATAATTGAATAGAGTAGGAAAAATGTTTAGAGACAACCATCATAGCCTTTCTAGTTCTATTCTTCTTTAACACGTGTATGAACCACTTCCGTCATTTGACAGTTAGTAGTGTGATCATGATGGATTTTTTTACAGATCTGTTTTATCAGCAGAAGTGCCCTACCGCGTGCTCCAGGTGTTGTTATTGCTGTTTTATACCAACAATTTTTGTTGATTTACGGCCTGTACATTTTCAAGTATTCATGAAACGAGCTCAAAGCCAAGAATAATAAATTTTCACTTTTTAAATTTTTAGGAAAATTATTATTGTTTTTTATTTTATAATAATCATTTAATTAATCATTAAAAGTTTTTTTTTAATTGAATAGAGTAGGAAAAATGTTTAGAGACAACCGCCATAGCCTTTCTAGTTCTATTCTTCTTTACCATGTGTATGAACCACTTCCGCCATTTCACAGTTAGTAGTGTGATCATGATGGATTTTTTTACAGATCTGTTTTATCAGCAGAAGTGCCTTACCGCGTGCTCCAGGTGTTGTTATTGCTGTTTTATACCAACAATTTTTGTTGATCTACGGCCTGTACATTTTCAAGTATTCATGAAACGAGCTCAAAGCCAAGAATAATACATTTTCACTTTTTAAATTTTTAGGAAAATTATTATTGTTTTTTATTTTATAATAATCATTTAATTAATCATTAAAAGTTTTTTTTTAATTGAATAGAGTAGGAAAAATGTTTAGAGACAACCGCCATAGCCTTTCTAGTTCTATTCTTCTTTACCATGTGTATGAACCACTTCCGCCATTTGACAGTTAGTAGTGTGATCATGTTGGATTTTTTGACAGATCTGTTTTATCAGCAGAACTGCCTTGTCGAGTGCTCTCGGCTTTGTTATTGCTTTTTGATACCAACAATTTTTGTTGATTTACGGTCTGTACATTTTCAAGTATTCATGAAACGAGCTCAAGGCCAAGAATAATAATTTTAAACTTTTTAAATTTTTAGGAAAATTATTATTGTTTTTTATTTTATAATAATCATTTAATTAATCATTAAAAGTTTTTTTTTAATTGAATAGAGTAGGAAAAATGTTTAGAGACAACCGCCATAGCCTTTCTAGTTCTATTCTTCTTTACCATGTGTATGAACCACTTCCGCCATTTGACAGTTAGTAGTGTGATCATGTTGGATTTTTTGACAGATCTGTTTTATCAGCAGAACTGCCTTATCGAGTGCCCTCGGTTTTGTTATTGCGTTTTCATACCAACAATTTTTGTTGATTTACGGCCTGTACATTTTCAAGTATTCATGAAACGAGCTCAAGGCCAAGAATAATAATTTTTCACTTTTTAAACTTTTATGAAAATTATTATTGTTTTTTATTTTTTAATAATCATTTAATTAATTATAATACGTTTTTTTTTTTTTTTTAATTAAATATAGTAGGAAAAATGTTTAGAGACAACCGCCATAGCCTTTCTAGTTCTATTCTACTTTACCATGTGTATGACCCGCTTCCGCCATTTCACATTTAGTAGTGTGATCATGATAGATTTTTTTACAGATCTGTTTAATCAGCAGAACTGCCTTACCGCGTGCTCTAGGTGTTGTTATTGCTGTTTTATACCAACAATCTTTGCTGATTTACGGATTGTACATTTTCAAGTATTCGTGAAACGAGCTCAAAGCCAATAATAATAATGTTTCACTTTTTAAATTTTTATGAAAATTATTATTGTTTTTTATTTTTTAATAATCATTTAATTAATCATTAAAGGTTTTTGTTTAATTGAATAGAGTAGGAAAAATGTTTAGAGACAACCGCCATAGCCTTTCTAGTTCTATTCTTCTTTACCATGTGTATGAACCACTTCCGCCATTTGACAGTTAGTAGTGTGATCATGATGGATTTTTTGACAGATACCAACAATTTTTGTTGATTTACGGCCTGTACATTTTCAAGTATTCATGAAACGAGCTCAAAGCCAAGAATAATAAATTTTCACTTTTTAAATTTTTAGGAAAATTATTATTGTTTTTTATTTTATAATAATCATTTAATTAATCATTAAAAGTTTTTTTTTAATTGAATAGAGTAGGAAAAATGTTTAGAGACAACCGCCATAGCCTTTCTAGTTCTATTCTTCTTTACCATGTGTATGAACCACTTCCGCCATTTGACAGTTAGTAGTGTGATCATGTTGGATTTTTTGACAGATCTGTTTTATCAGCACAACTGCCTTATCGAGTGCTTTGTTATTGCTTTTTGATACCAACAATTTTTGTTGATTTACGGCCTGTACATTTTCAAGTATTCATGAAACGAGCTCAAGGCCAAGAATAATAATTTTTAACTTTTTAAATTTTTAGGAAAATTATTATTGTTTTTTATTTTATAATAATCATTTAATTAATCATTAAAAGTTTTTTTTAATTGAATAGAGTAGGAAAAATGTTTAGAGACAACCGCCATAGCCTTTCTAGTTCTATTCTTCTTTACCATGTGTATGAACCACTTCCGTCATTTGACAGTTAGTAGTGTGATCATGTTGGATTTTTTGACAGATCTGTTTTATCAGCAGAACTGCCTTGTCGAGTGCTCTCGGTTTTGTTATTGCTTTTTGATACCAACAATTTTTGTTGATTTACGGCCTGTACATTTTCAAGTATTCATGAAACGAGCTCAAGGCAAAGAATAATAATTTTAAACTTTTTAAATTTTTAGGAAAATTATTATTGTTTTTTATTTTATAATAATCATTTAATTAATCATTAAAAGTTTTTTTTAATTGAATAGAGTAGGAAAAATGTTTAGAGACAACCGCCATAGCCTTTCTAGTTCTATTCTTCTTTACCATGTGTATGACCCGCTTCCGCCATTTCACAGTTAGTAGTGTGATCATGATGGATTTTTTTACAGATCTGTTTTATCAGCAGAAGTGCCTTACCGCGTGCTCCAGGTGTTGTTATTGCTGTTTTATACCAACAATTTTTGTTGATTTACGGCCTGTACATTTTCATGTATTCATGAAACGAGCTCAAAGCCAAGAATAATAAATTTTCACTTTTTAAATTTTTATGAAAATTATTATTGTTTTTTATTTTTTAATAATCATTTAATTAATCATTAAAGGTTTTTGTTTAATTGAATAGAGTAGGAAAAATGTTTAGAGACAACCGCCATAGCCTTTCTAGTTCTATTCTTCTTTACCATGTGTATGAACCACTTCCGCCATTTGACAGTTAGTAGTGTGATCATGATGGATTTTTTGACAGATACCAACAATTTTTGTTGATTTACGGCCTGTACATTTTCAAGTATTCATGAAACGAGCTCAAGGCCAAGAATAATAATTTTAAACTTTTTAAATTTTTAGGAAAATTATTATTGTTTTTTATTTTATAATAATCATTTAATTAATCATTAAAAGTTTTTTTTAATTGAATAGAGTAGGAAAAATGTTTAGAGACAACTGCCATAGCCTTTCTAGTTCTATTCTTCTTTACCATGTGTATGACCCGCTTCCGCCATTTCACAGTTAGTAGTGTGATCATGATGGATTTTTTTACAGATCTGTTTTATCAGCAGAAGTGCCTTACCGCGTGCTCCAGGTGTTGTTATTGCTGTTTTATACCAACAATTTTTGTTGATTTACGGCCTGTACATTTTCAAGTATTCATGAAACGAGCTCAAAGCCAAGAATAATAAATTTTCACTTTTTAAATTTTTAGGAAAATTATTATTGTTTTTTATTTTATAATAATCATTTAATTAATCATTAAAAGTTTTTTTTTAATTGAATAGAGTAGGAAAAATGTTTAGAGACAACCGCCATAGCCTTTCTAGTTCTATTCTTCTTTACCATGTGTATGAACCACTTCCGCCATTTGACAGTTAGTAGTGTGATCATGTTGGATTTTTTGACAGATCTGTTTTATCAGCAGAACTGCCTTATCGAGTGCTCTCGGTTTTGTTATTGCTTTTTGATACCAACAATTTTTGTTGATTTACGGCCTGTACATTTTCAAGTATTCATGAAACGGGCTCAAGGCCAAGAATAATAATTTTTAACTTTATAAATTTTTATGAAAATTATTATTGTAAGTTTTTTTTATAATTGAATAGAGTAGGAAAAATGTTTAGAGACAACCATCATAGCCTTTCTAGTTCTATTCTTCTTTAACACGTGTATGAACCACTTCCGTCATTTGACAGTTAGTAGTGTGATCATGATGGATTTTTTGACAGATCTGTTTTATCAGCACAACTGCCTTACCGTGTGCCCTCGGTTTTGTTATTGCGTTTTCATACCAACAATTTTTGTTGATTTACGGCCTGTACTTTTTCAAGTATTCATGAAACGAGCTCAAGGCCAAGAATAATAATTTTTCACTTTTTAAACTTTTATGAAAATTATTATTGTTTTTTATTTTTTAATAATCATTTAATTAATCATTAAAGGTTTTTGTTTAATTGAATAGAGTAGGAAAAATGTTTAGAGACAACCGCCATAGCCTTTCTAGTTCTATTCTTCTTTACCATGTGTATGAACCACTTCCGCCATTTGACAGTTAGTAGTGTGATCATGATGGATTTTTTGACAGATACCAACAATTTTTGTTGATTTACGGGCTGTACATTTTCAAGTATTCATGAAACGAGCTCAAGGCCAAGAATAATAATTTTAAACTTTTTAAATTTTTAGGAAAATTATTATTGTTTTTTATTTTATAATAATCATTTAATTAATCATTAAAAGTTTTTTTTTAATTGAATAGAGTAGGAAAAATGTTTAGAGACAACCGCCATAGCCTTTCTAGTTCTATTCTTCTTTACCATGTGTATGAACCACTTCCGCCATTTGACAGTTAGTAGTGTGATCATGTTGGATTTTTTGACAGATCTGTTTTATCAGCACAACTGCCTTATCGAGTGCTTTGTTATTGCTTTTTGATACCAACAATTTTTGTTGATTTACGGCCTGTACATTTTCAAGTATTCATGAAACGAGCTCAAGGCCAAGAATAATAATTTTTAACTTTTTAAATTTTTAGGAAAATTATTATTGTTTTTTATTTTATAATAATCATTTAATTAATCATTAAAAGTTTTTTTTAATTGAATAGAGTAGGAAAAATGTTTAGAGACAACCGCCATAGCCTTTCTAGTTCTATTCTTCTTTACCATGTGTATGAACCACTTCCGCCATTTGACAGTTAGTAGTGTGATCATGTTGGATTTTTTGACAGATCTGTTTTATCAGCAGAACTGCCTTGTCGAGTGCTCTCGGTTTTGTTATTGCTTTTTGATACCAACAATTTTTGTTGATTTACGGCCTGTACATTTTCAAGTATTCATGAAACGAGCTCAAGGCAAAGAATAATAATTTTAAACTTTTTAAATTTTTAGGAAAATTATTATTGTTTTTTATTTTATAATAATCATTTAATTAATCATTAAAAGTTTTTTTTAATTGAATAGAGTAGGAAAAATGTTTAGAGACAACCGCCATAGCCTTTCTAGTTCTATTCTTCTTTACCATGTGTATGACCCGCTTCCGCCATTTCACAGTTAGTAGTGTGATCATGATGGATTTTTTTACAGATCTGTTTTATCAGCAGAAGTGCCTTACCGCGTGCTCCAGGTGTTGTTATTGCTGTTTTATACCAACAATTTTTGTTGATTTACGGCCTGTACATTTTCATGTATTCATGAAACGAGCTCAAAGCCAAGAATAATAAATTTTGACTTTTTAAATTTTTATGAAAATTATTATTGTTTTTTATTTTTTAATAATCATTTAATTAATCATTAAAGGTTTTTGCTTAATTGAATAGAGTAGGAAAAATGTTTAGAGACAACCGCCATAGCCTTTCTAGTTCTATTCTTCTTTACCATGTGTATGAACCACTTCCGCCATTTGACAGTTAGTAGTGTGATCATGATGGATTTTTTGACAGATACCAACAATTTTTGTTGATTTACGGCCTGTACATTTTCAAGTATTCATGAAACAAGCTCAAGGCCAAGAATAATAATTTTAAACTTTTTAAATTTTTAGGAAAATTATTATTGTTTTTTATTTTATAATAATCATTTAATTAATCATTAAAAGTTTTTTTTTAATTGAATAGAGTAGGAAAAATGTTTAGAGACAACCGCCATAGCCTTTCTAGTTCTATTCTTCTTTACCATGTGTATGACCCGCTTCCGCCATTTCACAGTTAGTAGTGTGATCATGATGGATTTTTTTACAGATCTGTTTTATCAGCAGAAGTGCCTTACCGCGTGCTCCAGGTGTTGTTATTGCTGTTTTATACCAACAATTTTTGTTGATTTACGGCCTGTACATTTTCAAGTATTCATGAAACGAGCTCAAATCCAAGAATAATAAATTTTCACTTTTTAAATTTTTAGGAAAATTATTATTGTTTTTTATTTTATAATAATCATTTAATTAATCATTAAAAGTTTTTTTTTAATTGAATAGAGTAGGAAAAATGTTTAGAGACAACCGCCATAGCCTTTCTAGTTCTATTCTTCTTTACCATGTGTATGAACCACTTCCGCCATTTGACAGTTAGTAGTGTGATCATGTTTGATTTTTTGACAGATCTGTTTTATCAGCAGAACTCCCTTATCGAGTGCTCTCGGTTTTGTTATTGCTTTTTGATACCAACAATTTTTGTTGATTTACGGCCTGTACATTTTCAAGTATTCATGAAACGGGCTCAAGGCCAAGAATAATAATTTTTAACTTTATAAATTTTTATGAAAATTATTATTGTAAGTTTTTTTTATAATTGAATAGAGTAGGAAAAATGTTTAGAGACAACCATCATAGCCTTTCTAGTTCTATTCTTCTTTAACACGTGTATGAACCACTTCCGTCATGTGACAGTTAGTAGTGTGATCATGATGGATTTTTTGACAGATCTGTTTTATCAGCACAACTGCCTTACCGTGTGCCCTCGGTTTTGTTATTGCGTTTTCATACCAACAATTTTTGTTGATTTACGGCCTGTACTTTTTCAAGTATTCATGAAACGAGCTCAAGGCCAAGAATAATAATTTTTCACTTTTTAAACTTTTATGAAAATTATTATTGTTTTTTATTTTTTAATAATCATTTAATTAATTATAATACGTATGTTTTTCTTTAATTAAATATAGTAGGAAAAATGTTTAGAGACAACCGCCATAGCCTTTCTAGTTCTATTCTTCTTTACCATGTGTATGACCCGCTTCCGCCATTTCACAGTTAGTAGTGTGATCATAATGAATTTTTTTACAGATCTGTTTTATCAGCAGAACTGCCTTACCGCGTGCTCTAGGTGTTGTTATTGCTGTTTTATACCTACAATTTTTGTTGATTTACGGCCTGTACATTTTCAAGTATTCGTGAAACGAGCTCAAAGCCAATAATAATAATATTTCACTTTTTAAATTTTTATGAAAATTATTATTGTTTTTTATTTTTTAATAATCATTTAATTAATCATTAAAGGTTTTTTTTTAATTGAATAGAGTAGGAAAAATGTTTAGAGACAACCGCCATAGCCTTTCTAGTTCTATTCTTCTTTACCATGTGTATGAACCACTTCCGCCATTTGACAGTGAGTAGTGTGATCATGATGGATTTTTTGACAGATACCAACAATTTTTGTTGATTTACGGCCTGTACATTTTCAAGTATTCATGAAACGAGCTCAAAGCCAAGAATAATAAATTTTCACTTTTTAAATTTTTAGGAAAATTATGATTGTTTTTTATTTTATTATAATCATTTAATTAATCATTAAAAGTTTTTTTTTAATTGAATAGAGTAGGAAAAATGTTTAGAGACAACCGCCGTAGCCTTTCTAGTCCTATTCTTCTTTACCATGTGTATGAACCACTTCCGCCATTTGACAGTTAGTAGTGTGATCATGTTGGATTTTTTGACAGATCTGTTTTATCAGCAGAACTGCCTTATCGAGTGCTCTCGGTTTTTGTTATTGCTTTTTGATACCAACAATTTTTGTTGATTTACGGCCTGTACATTTTCAAGTATTTGACGAATTCAGAACAATATTTTCCGGGTTATATGAATTATCTTCCATGTTTTAATTAGTTGGTCACTACTTGTTCACTAATTATGCACTGCGCAAGGCCAGACAACGAATTCCCGACTGTTGTTAGTTTCACGGTTGAATTGATACTCCTGCTTTTCTTAGCAAAGTGTCTATTCATTGCCGACGACCATTTGCAAGTTGAATTCGCCGCAAGTGGTACGGTTGTTATTGTCCTGTTCACTCAACAGCAATCGGGACTACGTTCAGCCGCCGCTCAGTGTTGTCTCTCGCTAGCAATTCTTTATTTGTATAGTGTATGCACTCTCACAAGACCTATTACATAGAATGATATCATTTGTAAACACAAGACAGCAAATCAACAAGATCAACCAAAAGATAAACCGAAACAACAGGTTGACACGCAAATTATTATAAGCCTGCACAGAAAACTACCCTGAGAGAAATGATATATTCCGACACGGCCATTCTTACTTTTACACGTCCTCGTGATTAAGTTCGAATTTCACAACAACTCATTTAAAAGATAATAATTTATCCCTTTTATTTATTCTCATTTCATTCATTTTCTTTTTTTTTTTTTTTTTTTTTTTTTAAAACGATTAAAATATTTTCTTTACATATTTTGTCCATTACACTTTTGTATTTCAACTATTGTTTTTATTTAATTCATTGACATTTTCTTTGAACTTTTCAACTCAACCGCCGCCTCCAACAAATACCACTTACCTGACACAATTGTCAGTGTTCGCATTCGAACATTCATCGCCAAATCTGACGGATAACTCTTCGTCCCTCTTAGACGGCTAACACATCGTCCCATTTGGACGGATCACGCTTTGTTTCTTCTGAACAGGTAACTCTTTTTTGTTACATGACAACTCACTACTGCTCTCACCTGAGCTTTTATGAGGATTTAACTCCTCTTCATCAATGTCCAATTCACTCGGAACTTGCCCGCTTGGCATTTTTCTTACGTCTTCATGACAGTACTTATATGTGCGTTTCGTTTGCAAAGACTTTAACATATAGCGGTCTCCATCCAGAACCTCAACCACTAACAATGGACCCCTGAATTTTGCATCCAATTTCGTTTGATGCCTTTCTTCGTTTTTCAATAACACGTAATCACCAACTTTGTACCTCACAACGCTAGCTTTGCCCTTATCGAATCTGGTTTTGTCGTAGGAAGCGATAGTTTTCATATTTTCAGTTGCCCTGTTCCTAACATTTGCTACATCCACCTCAATCTCTGTGTCACAAGGTGGAATCAAACCAAGAGGACGCGCTTCCTTTCCAATCAGCAACTCTAGAGGACTTGCAGTAGTGGAACGACTAATTGTACAATTTAGAGCGAGCTGCACCTCACCCAACGCGTCTTGCCAAGATCGGTTGCTAGATTCGACTGCAGCCAACAAGTTCTTTAACGTGCTCATCACACGTTCCACTTGGCCGTTAGCGCGGCTTGCCCCAGTAGCAATTAAGTGAAGTTTGATATTTTGTGAGGAACAAAATTCTGAAAATTTAGAACTGGTAAAGCATCGACCCTGGTCAGCAATGATACGGTTGGGAACCCCAAAGAGAGAAATTGAAGACTTAAAAGCTTTCAAACAACTTTCGGTATCTAACTTTAGAGTGTGGAACAAATAAACAAATTTTGTAAATGCATCAACTTGTACTATCACATACTATTTAAGGTCACTTTTACCACTTAACTTCCCGGTAATGTCAACATGAACTGTATGCCAAGGCATGCTTGTTTTAGGAATGGGATGGAGCTCAGCCTGAATTTTCCCCGACGAACCCTTGACAGTTTTGCACGTTATACAATTGTCAACAAATTTACGAACGTATTTGTTCATTTTGTCAAACCAATAATACTGATAAACTTTGTCAAGTGTTTTCTTCCATCCTAAATGCATAATAGATTCATGCACCTGGTTTATCACCGACCATTTGAACGCACGCGGAACGACGGGTAAACAGCGAGTTCTATTATTCCTTTGAACTTTCCTAAACAAAATACCTTTCCGTAGCTCATAAGTTTTAGCCAAATCTTCCGCAAGTTCATTTGACTCCATCTTGTTTACAATATCAACTATATCTGAATCTAATCGCTGCTCTGCGAGAAGCCACTCACATGATATCTCGGCTAAATTTACTCGCTTCTCGGGGATTTTACACACAACTGAATCAGAGTTTGGCTGAATGGGATTTCTTAACAAAAAGTCAACGTGAGCCATGCGTTTTCCCTCACGATATTGAATATAAAAATCAAATGATTGTAAGTATGCCCACCAACGATGTACTCTCGGAGTCAGATCTATTTTATTACGCGATGCCTTTAGCGAATTGCAATCAGTATAAACTACGAACCTTCGACCAAGCAAATAATGACGAAAATGTTTCACCGATTGCACAACCGCCAAAGTTTCCAATTCATAGGAATGATACCTAGACTCAGCGGGAGAAGTAGTTTTGCTAAAATATTCGATTACATGCGGACAATTGTTAATTCTATGCAAAAGCATTGCGCCATAACCACAAGAGCTCGAACTGGCTCGTTAGTGAGAATGTCAATAATTTTCGTTCGAACTTCTTCCAGCTCTGAATTCCACGCGAAACAACTCTTTTGTGAAGTAAGAAAATATAAAGGTTTCATTAACTGAGAAAATCCGGGCACAAATTTCCGAAAGTAAGACGCCAACCCAATGAATTGTCTCACTCCAGTAATAGATTGTGGAGGAGGCAACGATTTTAAAGCAACTATTTTACCCGGATTTGGTCTTACCTCACCTGCTCGTATCTCATAACCTAAGTACTGCACAGCCGTTTTAAGAAAACTACATTTAGTTATATTGAAAAAAATCCCGCCTTAGTTAAAACATCTAATACAACTTTTTAGACTTTTTTGCGACCTTTTTGACTATATATAATCATTTGTTGTTGAAGCTGGCTCTAGGTCCGTTGCATTAAAAACACGCTGTTTTAGTTTTTTACCTCCAATATATTTCGATTTCCAACGGAAATCATCATCAGGGACTACAACAAAAATGTAATATTTATTTAACACTACTTTACACAGATAGGTATAAAAGTATACATATGTACATGTAAACAAAGATAATTCCTATAAACATACATACACAGCAACTGGTCAGTTCGGCATGCTGTTGTGAACTGATTTGCGCGAGTCAAGCAGATGTCGGTAAAGGTGTGCAATGGCTTCCGAATCGTGCTTATAATTCAGTCTCTTCTTCTCGTTCGTGTCTATTATGTGGAGCATCTCTAAAGTAAAACGTTTGTTGTAATGTCGTTCTTGCTGTAGTATTCTCACAGCGTCAAAGTCAGGTTTATGTCCGCTCTCCGCACAGTGGGCCGCAAGTGCTGTTTTATATGTGATATTAGATTTTTGACATTTTATATCCGATCGGTGTCCAGCTATTCTAGTTTTAAGCTTATTTTTTCGTTGTTCCAACATATTCTTTGTTGCATTAGTTATCTACGTCTCCTGCACATGGTATTTTATATATAATATTATTTTTGTCCATCATTTCCACTTTGCTTTTCATGTTTTTGAAAAATATATTATTAGTGTACGTCGGTTTATGTGCTAATCCAACCGAAGTACACTAATAATATATTTTTCAAATTTTCCAGGTTGACCGCACCGATAACATGACAAGCTAGACTTCTCCTTTTGTTGCTTCGTATCCGCACTCTGCCGCATCTTTGCTCTGCATTCAGCTATTTTATGGCCAGGTTTTTTACAAAAATGACAAAGCACACCAGACCCCTTCGCTTTCTTCGTGTTAGGCCCAGTACATTCAGAGACACCAGCACTACGTTTCTTGTCAAACGTATATGCCTTTAACTCTAATTGTAACTTGCTTCTCGTTCTAACATTTGTTGTGAAAATTAGTCGCTGTAAGCGAGTATCAAAATTTGCCATATGAGCAAGTACTGTTGAGACAGCTATCTCTTCAATGTTCATACTGCGCCACTTCGTGGTTAATGACGTCACCAAACGACCGGCGAAAACTGCATGGCATTCGCCGACCAACGGACGACTATTCAACAAATTCAAAAACATGGCCGCTGGCGTCTCTTCGCTTTCGTATCTTTGTATGAACAGTTCCTTAAACTGTTCCCATTTCATACCAGGGTAGGAAATCTGCGTTAGCCACTGCGAAGCGCTACCTTCCATGCAATTACTCAGTGCCATAACAAGGGCACTTCCCTCAAGCGGTTTCTCCGACAATATTATGTCGGCAGTACTACACCATTGCGATGCATCGACACTCATTGCTTCGGGGTTAAATTTTGGAAATGTGACCGTAGTGTTCTGTTGCTGTACGTGTGTCGATGTCTGCATAGCCTTTGCCAGAGCAATAAAGTTTCGATTTTGCATATCGAGAAAAATACGCCATTGCTCTTCAGAAAATGTAGGAGTCGGTTCTGATCCCACTTCTGATGACGAATTCAGAACAATATTTTCCGGGTTATATGAATTATCTTCCATGTTTTAATTAGTTGGTCACTACTTGTTCACTAATTATGCACTGCGCAAGGCCAGACAACGAATTCCCGACTGTTGTTGGTTTCACGGTTGATTTGATACTCCTGCTTTTCTTAGCAAAGTGTCTATTCATTGCCGACGACCATTTGCAAGTTGAATTCGCCGCAAGTGGTACGGTTGTTATTGTCCTGTTCACTCAACAGCAATCGGGACTACGTTCAGCCGCCGCTCAGTTTTGTCTCTCGCTAGCAATTCTTTATTTGTATAGTGTATGCACTCTCACAAGACCTATTACATAGAATGATATCATTTGTAAACACAAGACAGCAAATCAACAAGATCAACCAAAAGATAAACCGAAACAACAGGTTGACACGCAAATTATTATAAGCCTGCACAGAAAACTACCCTGAGAGAAATGATATATTCCGACATATTCATGAAACGAGCTCAAGGCCAAGAATAATAATTTTTAACTTTTTAAATTTTTATGAAAATTATTATTGTAAGTTTTTTTTTATAATTGAATAGAGTAGGAAAAATGTTTAGAGACAACCATCATAGCCTTTCTAGTTCTATTCTTCTTTACCACGTGTATGAACCATTTCCGTCATTTGACAGTTAGTAGTGTGATCATGATGGATTTTTTTACAGATCTGTTTTATCAGCAGAACTGCCTTACCGCGTGCTGTAGGTGTTGTTATTGCTGTTTTATACCAACAATTTTTGTTGATTTACGGCCTGTACATTTTCAAGTATTCGTGAAACAAGCTCAAGGCCAAGAATAATAATGTTTCACTTTTAAAATTTTTATGAAAATTATTATTGTTTTTTATTTTTTAATAATCATTTAATTAATCATTAAAGGTTTTTTTTTTAATTCAATAGAGTAGGAAAAATGTTTAGAGATAACCGCCATAGCCTTTCTAGTTCTATTCTTCTTTACCATGTGTATGACCCGCTTCCGCCATTTCACAGTTAGTAGTGTGATCATGATGGATTTTTTGACGGATCTGTTTTATCAGCAGAACTGCTTTATCGCGTGCCCTCGGTTTTGTTATTGCGTTTTCATACCAACAATTTTTGGTGATTTACGGCCTGTACATTTTCAAGTATTCATGAAACGAGCTCAAGGCCAAGAATAATAATGTTTCACTTTTTAAATTTTTATGAAAATTATTATGGTTTTTTATTTTTTAATAATCATTTAATTAATCATTAAAGGTTTTTTTTTTAATTGAATAGAGTAGGAAAAATGTTTAGAGATAACCGCCATAGCCTTTCAAGTTCTATTCTTCTTTACCATGTGTATGAACCACTTCCGCCATTTGACAGTTAGTAGTGCGATCATGATGGATTTTTGGACAGATCTGTTTTATCAGCAGAACTGCCTTATCGCGTGCCCTCGGTTTTGTTATTGCGTTTTCATACCAACAATTTTTGTTGATTTACGGCCTGTACATTTTCAAGTATTCGTGAAACAAGCTCAAGGCCAAGAATAATAATGTTTCACTTTTTAAATTTTTATGAAAATTATTATTGTAAGTTTTTTTTTAATTGAATAGAGTAGGAAAAATGTTTAGAGATAACCGCCATAGCCTTTCTAGTTCTATTCTTCTTTGCCATGTGTATGAACCACTTCCGCCATTTGACAGTTAGTAGTGTGATCATGTTGGATTTTTTGACAGATCTGTTTTATCAGCAGAACTGCTTTACCGTGTGCCCTCGGTTTTGTTATTGCGTTTTCACACCAACAATTTTTGTTGATTTACGGCCTGTACATTTTCAAGTATTCGTGAAACAAGCTCAAGGCCAAGAATAATAATGTTTCACTTTTTAAATTTTTATGAAAATTATTATGGTTTTTTATTTTTTAATAATCATTTAATTAATCATTAAAGGTTTTTTTTTTAATTGAATAGAGTAGGAAAAATGTTTAGAGATAACCGCCATAGCCTTTCAAGTTCTATTCTTCTTTACCATGTGTATGAACCACTTCCGCCATTTGACAGTTAGTAGTGTGATCATGATGGATTTTTGGACAGATCTGTTTTATCAGCAGAACTGCCTTATCGCGTACCCTCGGTTTTGTTATTGCGTTTTCATACCAAAAATTTTTGTTGATTTACGGCCTGTACATTTTCAAGTATTCATGAAACGAGCTCAAGGCCAAGAATAATAATTTTTCACTTTTTAAACTTTTATGAAAATTATTATTGTTTTTTATTTTTTAATAATCATTTAATTAATTATAATACGTTTTTTTTTTTTAATCAAATATAGTAGGAAAAATGTTTAGAGACAACCGCATAGCCTTTCTAGTTCTATTCTTCTTTACCATGTGTATGACCCGCTTCCGCCATTTCACAGTTAGTAGTGTGATCATGATGGATTTTTTTGCAGATCTGTTTTATCAGCAGAACTGCCTTACCGCGTGCTGTAGGTGTTGTTATTGCTGTTTTATACCAACAATTTTTGTTGATTTACGGCCTGTACATTTTCAAGTATTCGTGAGACGAGCTCAAAGCCAATAATAATAATGTTTCACTTTTTAAATTTTTATGAAAATTATTATTGTTTTTTATTTTTTAATAATCATTTAATTAATTATAATACGTTTTTTTTTTTAAAATTAAATATAGTAGGAAAAATGTTTAGAGACAACCGCCATAGCCTTTCTAGTTCTATTCTTCTTTACCATGTGTATGACCCGCTTCCGCCATTTCACAGTTAGTAGTGTGATCATGATGGATTTTTTTGCAGATCTGTTTTATCAGCAGAACTGCCTTACCGCGTGCTCTAGGTGTTGTTATTGTGGTTTTATACCAACAATTTTTGTTGATTTACGGCCTGTACATTTTCAAGTATTCGTGAAACGAGCTCAAAGCCAATAATAATAATGTCTCACTTTTTAAATTTTTATGAAAATTATTATTGTTTTTTATTTTTTAATAATCATTTAATTAATTATAATAGGTTTTTTTTTTTTTTTAATTAAATATAGTAGGAAAAATGTTTAGAGACAACCGCCATAGCCTTTCTTGTTCTATTCTTCTTTACCATGTGTATGACCCGCTTCCGCCATTTCACAGTTAGTAGTGTGATCATGATGGATTTTTTGACAGATCTGTTTTATCAGCAGAACTGCCTTATCGCGTGCCCTCGGTTTTGTTATTGCGTTTTCATACCAACAATTTTTGTTGATTTACGGCCTGTACATTTTCAAGTATTCGTGAAACAAGCTCAAGGCCAAGAATAATAATGTTTCACTTTTTAAATTTTTATGAAAATTATTATGGTTTTTTATTTTTTAATAATCATTTAATTAATCATTAAAGGTTTTTTTTTTAATTGAATAGAGTAGGAAAAATGTTTAGAGACAACCGCCATAGCCTTTCAAGTTCTATTCTTCTTTGCCATGTGTATGAACCACTTCCGCCATTTGACAGTTAGTAGTGTGATCATGTTGGATTTTTTGACAGATCTGTTTTATCAGCAGAACTGCCTTATCGCGTGCCCTCGGTTTTGTTATTGCGTTTTCATACCAACAATTTTTGTTGATTTACGGCCTGTACATTTTCAAGTATTCATGAAACGAGCTCAAGGCCAAGAATAATAATTTTTCACTTTTTAAACTTTTATGAAAATTATTATTGTTTTTTATTTTTTAATAATCATTTAATTAATCATTAAAGGTTTTTTTTTTAATTGAATAGAGTAGGAAAAATGTTTAGAGACAACCGCCATAGCCTTTCTAGTTCTATTCTTCTTTACCATGTGTATGACCCGCTTCCGCCATTTCACAGTTAGTAGTGTGATCATGATGGATTTTTTTACAGATCTGTTTTATCAGCAGAACTGCCTTACCGCGTGCTGTAGGTGTTGTTATTGCTGTTTTATACCAACAATTTTTGTTGATTTACGGCCTGTACATTTTCAAGTATTCGTGAAACGAGCTCAAAGCCAATAATAATAATGTTTCACTTTTTAAATTTTTATGAAAATTATTATTGTTTTTTATTTTTTAATAATCATTTAATTAATTATAATACGTTTTTTTTTGTTTAAATTAAATATAGTAGGAAAAATGTTTAGAGACAACCGCCATAGCCTTTCTAGTTCTATTCTTCTTTACCATGTGTATGACCCGCTTCCGCCATTTCACAGTTAGTAGTGTGATAATGTTGGATTTTTTGACAGATCTGTTTTATCAGCAGAACTGCCTTACCGCGTGCTCTAGGTGTTGTTATTGCTGTTTTATACCAACAATTTTTGTTGATTTACGGCCTGTACATTTTCAAGTATTCATGAAACGAGCTCAAGGCCAAGAATAATAATTTTTCACTTTTTAAACTTTTATGAAAATTATTATTGTTTTTTATTTTTTAATAATCATTTAATTAATTATAATACGTTTTTTTTTTTTAATCAAATATAGTAGGAAAAATGTTTAGAGACAACCGCCATAGCCTTTCTAGTTCTATTCTTCTTTACCATGTGTATGACCCGCTTCCGCCATTTCACAGTTAGTAGTGTGATCATGATGGATTTTTTTACAGATCTGTTTTATCAGCAGAACTGCCTTACCGCGTGCTGTAGGTGTTGTTATTGCTGTTTTATACCATCAATTTTTGTTGATTTACGGCCTGTACATTTTCAAGTATTCGTGAAACGAGCTCAAAGCCAATAATAATAATGTTTCACTTTTTAAATTTTTATGAAAATTATTATTGTTTTTTATTTTTTAATAATCATTTAATTAATTATAATACGTTTTTTTTTGTTTAAATTAAATATAGTAGGAAAAATGTTTAGAGACAACCGCCATAGCCTTTCTAGTTCTATTCTTCTTTACCATGTGTATGACCCGCTTCCGCCATTTCACAGTTAGTAGTGTGATAATGTTGGATTTTTTGACAGATCTGTTTTATCAGCAGAACTGCCTTACCGCGTGCTCTAGGTGTTGTTATTGCTGTTTTATACCAACAATTTTTGTTGATTTACGGCCTGTACATTTTCAAGTATTCGTGAAACAAGCTCAAGGCCAAGAATAATAATGTTTCACTTTTTAAATTTTTATGAAAATTATTATTGTTTTTTATTTTTTAATAATCATTTAATTAATCATTAAAGGTTTTTTTTTTAATTGAATAGAGTAGGAAAAATGTTTAGAGATAACCGCCATAGCCTTTCTAGTTCTATTCTTCTTTACCATGTGTATGACCCGCTTCCGCCATTTCACAGTTAGTAGTGTGATCATGATGGATTTTTTGACGGATCTGTTTTATCAGCAGAACTGCTTTATCGCGTGCCCTCGGTTTTGTTATTGCGTTTTCATACCAACAATTTTTGTTGATTTACGGCCTGTACATTTTCAAGTATTCGTGAAACAAGCTCAAGGCCAAGAATAATAATGTTTCACTTTTTAAATTTTTATGAAAATTATTATGGTTTTTTATTTTTTAATAATCATTTAATTAATCATTAAAGGTTTTTTTTTTAATTGAATAGAGTAGGAAAAATGTTTAGAGACAACCGCCATAGCCTTTCAAGTTCTATTCTTCTTTGCCATGTGTATGAACCACTTCCGCCATTTGACAGTTAGTAGTGTGATCATGTTGGATTTTTTGACAGATCTGTTTTATCAGCAGAACTGCTTTACCGTGTGCCCTCGGGTTTGTTATTGCGTTTTCACACCAACAATTTTTGTTGATTTACGGCCTGTACATTTTCAAGTATTCGTGAAACAAGCTCAAGGCCAAGAATAATAATGTTTCACTTTTTAAATTTTTATGAAAATTATTATGGTTTTTTATTTTTTAATAATCATTTAACTAATCATTAAAGGTTTTTTTTTTAATTGAATAGAGTAGGAAAAATGTTTAGAGATAACCGCCATAGCCTTTCAAGTTCTATTCTTCTTTACCATGTGTATGAACCACTTCCGCCATTTGACAGTTAGTAGTGTGATCATGATGGATTTTTGGACAGATCTGTTTTATCAGCAGAACTGCCTTATCGCGTGCCCTCGGTTTTGTTATTGCGTTTTCATACCAACAATTTTTGTTGATTTACGGCCTGTACATTTTCAAGTATTCATGAAACGAGCTCAAGGCCAAGAATAATAATTTTTCACTTTTTAAACTTTTATGAAAATTATTATTGTTTTTTATTTTTTAATAATCATTTAATTAATTATAATACGTTTTTTTTTTTAATCAAATATAGTAGGAAAAATGTTTAGAGACAACCGCCATAGCCTTTCTAGTTCTATTCTTCTTTACCATGTGTATGACCCGCTTCCGCCATTTCACAGTTAGTAGTGTGATCATGATGGATTTTTTTACAGATCGGTTTTATTAGCAGAACTGCCTTACCGCGTGCTGTAGGTGTTGTTATTGCTGTTTTATACCAACAATTTTTGTTGATTTACGGCCTGTACATTTTCAAGTATTCGTGAAACGAGCTCAAAGCCAATAATAATAATGTTTCACTTTTTAAATTTTTATGAAAATTATTATTGTTTTTTATTTTTTAATAATCATTTAATTAATTATAATACGTTTTTTTTTTTTTAAATTAAATATAGTAGGAAAAATGTTTAGAGACAACCGCCATAGCCTTTCTAGTTCTATTCTTCTTTACCATGTGTATGACCCGCTTCCGCCATTTCACAGTTAGTAGTGTGATCATGTTGGATTTTTTGACAGATCTGTTTTATCAGCAGAACTGCCTTACCGCGTGCTCTAGGTGTTGTTATTGCTGTTTTATACCAACAATTTTTGTTGATTTACGGCCTGTACATTTTCAAGTATTCGTGAAACGAGCTCAAAGCCAATAATAATAATGTTTCACTTTTTAAATTTTTATGAAAATTATTATTGTTTTTTATTTTTTAATAATCATTTAATTAATTATAATACGTTTTTTTTTTTTAAATTAAATATAGTAGGAAAAATGTTTAGAGACAACCGCCATAGCCTTTCTTGTTCTATTCTTCTTTACCATGTGTATGACCCGCTTCCGCCATTTCACAGTTAGTAGTGTGATCATGATGGATTTTTTGACAGATCTGTTTTATCAGCAGAACTGCCTTATCGCGTGCCCTCGGTTTTGTTATTGCGTTTTCATACCAACAATTTTTGTTGATTTACGGCCTGTACATTTTCAAGTATTCGTGAAACAAGCTCAAGTCCAAGAATAACAATGTTTCACTTTTTAAATTTTTATGAAAATTATTATTGTTTTTTATTTTTTAATAATCATTTAATTAATTATAATACGTTTTTTTTTTTTTTTAATTAAATATAGTAGGAAAAATGTTTAGAGACAACCGCCATAGCCTTTCTAGTTCTATACTTCTTTACCATGTGTATGACCCGCTTCCGCCATTTCACAGTTAGTAGTGTGATCATGTTGGATTTTTTGACAGATCTGTTTTATCAGCAGAACTGCCTTACCACGTGCTCTAGGTGTTGTTATTGCTGTTTTATACCAACAATTTTTGTTGATTTACGGCCTGTACATTTTCAAGTATTCGTGAAACAAGCTCAAGGCCAAGAATAATAATGTTTCACTTTTTAAATTTTTATGAAAATTATTATTGTTTTTTATTTTTTAATAATCATTTAATTAATTATAATACGTTTTTTTTTTTTAATTAAATATAGTAGGAAAAATGTTTAGAGACAACCGCCATAACCTCTCTAGTTCTATTCTTCTTTACCATGTGTATGACCCGCTTCCGCCATTTCACAGTTAGTAGTGTGATCATGATTGATTTTTTGACAGATCTGTTTTATCAGCAGAACTGCCTTATCGCGTGCCCTCGGTTTTGTTATTGCGTTTTCATACCAACAATTTTTGTTGATTTACGGCCTGTACATTTTCAAGTATTCGTGAAACAAGCTCAAGGCCAAGAATAATAATGTTTCACTTTTTAAATTTTTATGAAAATTATTATTGTTTTTTATTTTTTAATAATCATTTAATTAATCATTAAAGGTTTTGTTTTTAATTGAATAGAGTAGGAAAAATGTTTAGAGACAACCGCCATAACCTCTCTAGTTCTATTCTTCTTTACCATGTGTATGAACCACTTCCGCCATTTGACAGTTAGTAGTGTGATCATGTTGGATTTTTTGACAGATCTGTTTTATCAGCAGAACTGCCTTACCGTGTGCCCTCGGTTTTGTTATTGCGTTTTCATACCAACAATTTTTGTTGATTTACGGCCTGTACATTTTCAAGTATTCGTGAAACAAGCTCAAGGCCAAGAATAATAATGTTTCACTTTTTAAATTTTTATGAAAATTATTATGGTTTTTTATTTTCTAAGAATCATTTAATTAATCATTAAAGGTTTTTTTTTTTAATTGAATAGAGTAGGAAAAATATTTAGAGACAACCGCCATAGCTTTTCAAGTTCTATTCTTCTTTACTATGTGTATGAACCACTTCCGCCATTTGACAGTTAGTAGTGTGATCATGATGGATTTTTTGACAGATCTGTTTTATCAGCAGAACTTCCTTATCGCGTGCCCTCGGTTTTGTTATTGCGTTTTCATACCAACAATTTTTGTTGATTTACGGCCTGTACATTTTCAAGTATTGATGAAACGAGCTCAAGGCCAAGAATAATAATTTTTCACTTTTTAAACTTTTATGAAAATTATTATTGTTTTTTATTTTTTAATAATCATTTAATTAATTATAATAGGTTTTTTTTTTTTTTTAATTAAATATAGTAGGAAAAATGTTTAGAGACAACCGCCATAGCCTTTCTAGTTCTATTCTTCTTTACCATGTGTATGACCCGCTTCCGCCATTTCACAGTTAGTAGTGTGATCATGATGGATTTTTTTACAGATCTGTTTTATCAGCAGAACTGCCTTACCGCGTGCTGTAGGTGTTGTTATTGCTGTTTTATACCAACAATTTTTGTTGATTTACGGCCTGTACATTTTCAAGTATTCGTGAAACGAGCTCAAAGCCAATAATAATAATGTTTCACTTTTTAAATTTTTATGAAAATTATTAATGTTTTTTATTTTTTAATAAACATTTAATTAATCATTAAAGGTTTTTTTTTAATTGAATAGAGTAGGAAAAATGTTTAGAGACAACCGCCATAGCCTTTCTAGTTCTATTCTTCTTTACCATGTGTATGAACCACTTCCGCCATTTGACAGTTAGTAGTGTGATCATGATGGACTTTTTGACAGATACCAACAATTTTTGTTGATTTACGGCCTGTACGTTTTCAAGTATTCATGAAACGAGCTCAAAGCCAAGAATAATAATTTTTCACTTTTTAAACTTTTAGGAAAATTATTATTGTTTTTTATTTTATAATAATCATTTAATTAATCATTAAAAGTTTTTTTTTAATTGAATAGAGTAGGAAAAATGTTTAGATACAACCGCCATAGCCTTTCTAGTTCTATTCTTCTTTACCATGTGTATGAACCACTTCCGCCATTTGACAGTTAGTAGTGTGATCATGTTGGATTTTTTGACAGATCTCTTTCATCAGCAGAACTGCCTTATCGAGTGCTCTCGGTTTTGTTATTGCTTTTTGATACCAACAATTTTTGTTGATTTACGGCCTGTACATTTTCAAGTATTCATGAAACGAGCTCAAGGCCAAGAATAATAATTTTTAACTTTTTAAATTTTTATAAAAATTATTATTGTAAGTTTTTTTTTATAATTGACTAGAGTAAGAAAAATGTTTAGGGACAACCATCATAGCCTTTCTAGTTCTATTCTTCTTTACCACGTGTATGAACCACTTCCGTCATTTGACAGTTAGTAGTGTGATCATGATGGATTTTTCGACAGATCTGTTTTATCAGCAGAACTGCCTTACCGTGTGCCCTCGGTTTTGTTATTGCGTTTTCATACCAACAATTTTTGTTGATTTACGGCCTGTACATTTTCAAGTATTCATGAAACGAGCTCAAGGCCAAGAATAATAATTTTTCACTTTTTAAACTTTTATGAAAATTATTAATGTTTTTTATTTTTTAATAATCATTTAATAAATTATTAAAAGTTTTTTTTTTAATTGAACAGAGTAGGAAAAATGGTTAGAGAAAACCTCCATAGCATTGCTAACCAATAAGCTAACAATACCCTGGGTTTGATGTCATCTAAACTCCTAGTTCTATTCTTCTTTACCATATGCATGAACCACTTCCGCCATTTGACAGTTAGTAGTGTGATCATGTTGGATTTTTTGACAGATCTGGTTTATCAGCTTATCGAGTGCTCTCGGTTTTGTTATTGCTTTTTTATACCAAAAATTTTTGTTGATTTACGGCCTGTACATTTTCAAGTATTCATGAAACGAGCTCAAGGCCAAGAATAATAATGTTTCACTTTTAAAATTTTTATGAAAATTATTATTGTTTTTTATTTTTTAATAATCATTTAATTAATCATTAAAGGTTTTTTTTTTTAATTGAATAGAGTAGGAAAAATGTTTAGAGACAACCGCCATAGCCTTTCTAGTTCTATTCTTCTTTACCATGTGTATGAACCAATTCCGCCATTTGACAGTTAGTAGTGTGATCATGATGGATTTTTTGACAGATCTGTTTTATCAGCAGAACCACATGCTCTCGGTTTTGTTATTGATTTTTTATACCAAAAATTTTTGTTGATTTACGGCCTGTACATTTTCAAGTATTCATGAAACGAGCTCAAGGCCAAGAATAATAATGTTTCACTTTTAAAATTTTTATGAAAATTATTATTGTTTTTTATTTTTTAATAATCATTTAATTAATCATTAAAGGTTTTTTTTTTTAATTGAATAGAGTAGGAAAAATGTTTAGAGACAACCGCCATAGCCTTTCTAGTTCTATTCTTCTTTACCATGTGTATGAACCAATTCCGCCATTTGACAGTTAGTAGTGTGATCATGATGGATTTTTTGACAGATCTGTTTTATCAGCAGAACCACATGCTCTCGGTTTTGTTATTGATTTTTTATACCAAAAATTTTTGTTGATTTACGGCCTGTACATTTTCAAGTATTCATGAAACGAGCTCAAGGCCAAGAATAATAATGTTTCACTTTTAAAATTTTTATGAAAATTATTATTGTTTTTTATTTTTTAATAATCATTTAATTAATCATTAAAGGTTTTTTTTTTTAATTGAATAGAGTAGGAAAAATGTTTAGAGACAACCGCCATAGCCTTTCTAGTTCTATTCTTCTTTACCATGTGTATGAACCAATTCCGCCATTTGACAGTTAGTAGTGTGATCATGATGGATTTTTTGACAGATCTGTTTTATCAGCAGAACCACATGCTCTCGGTTTTGTTATTGCTTTTTTATACCAAAAATTTTTGTTGATTTACGGCCTGTACATTTTCAAGTATTCATGAAACGAGCTCAAGGCCAAGAACAATAATGTTTCACTTTTAAAATTTTTATGAAAATTATTATTGTTTTTTATTTTTTAATAATCATTTAATTAATCATTAAAGGTTTTTTTTTTTAATTGAATAGAGTAGGAAAAATGTTTAGATACAACCGCCATAGCCTTTCTAGTTCTATTCTTCTTTACCATGTGTATGAACCACTTCCGCCATTTGACAGTTAGTAGTGTGATCATGTTGGATTTTTTGACAGATCTGTTTTATCAGCAGAACTGCCTTACCGTGTGCCCTCGGTTTTGTTATTGCGTTTTCATACCAACAATTTTTGTTGATTTACGGCCTGTACATTTTCAAGTATTCGTGAAACAAGCTCAAGGCCAAGAATAATAATGTTTCACTTTTTAAATTTTTATGAAAATTATTATGGTTTTTTATTTTCTAAGAATCATTTAATTAATCATTAAAGGTTTTTTTTTTAATTGAATAGAGTAGGAAAAATATTTAGAGACAACCGCCATAGCTTTTCAAGTTCTATTCTTCTTTACTATGTGTATGAACCACTTCCGCCATTTGACAGTTAGTAGTGTGATCATGATGGATTTTTTGACAGATCTGTTTTATCAGCAGAACTGCCTTATCGCGTGCCCTCGGTTTTGTTATTGCGTTTTCATACCAACAATTTTTGTTGATTTACGGCCTGTACATTTTCAAGTATTGATGAAACGAGCTCAAGGCCAAGAATAATAATTTTTCACTTTTTAAACTTTTATGAAAATTATTATTGTTTTTTATTTTTTAATAATCATTTAATTAATTATAATAGGTTTTTTTTTTTTTTAATTAAATATAGTAGGAAAAATGTTTAGAGACAACCGCCATAGCCTTTCTAGTTCTATTCTTCTTTACCATGTGTATGACCCGCTTCCGCCATTTCACAGTTAGTAGTGTGATCATGATGGATTTTTTTACAGATCTGTTTTATCAGCAGAACTGCCTTACCGCGTGCTGTAGGTGTTGTTATTGCTGTTTTATACCAACAATTTTTGTTGATTTACGGCCTGTACATTTTCAAGTATTCGTGAAACGAGCTCAAAGCCAATAATAATAATGTTTCACTTTTTAAATTTTTATGAAAATTATTAATGTTTTTTATTTTTTAATAAACATTTAATTAATCATTAAAGGTTTTTTTTTAATTGAATAGAGTAGGAAAAATGTTTAGAGACAACCGCCATAGCCTTTCTAGTTCTATTCTTCTTTACCATGTGTATGAACCACTTCCGCCATTTGACAGTTAGTAGTGTGATCATGATGGACTTTTTGACAGATACCAACAATTTTTGTTGATTTACGGCCTGTACGTTTTCAAGTATTCATGAAACGAGCTCAAAGCCAAGAATAATAATTTTTCACTTTTTAAACTTTTAGGAAAATTATTATTGTTTTTTATTTTATAATAATCATTTAATTAATCATTAAAAGTTTTTTTTTAATTGAATAGAGTAGGAAAAATGTTTAGATACAACCGCCATAGCCTTTCTAGTTCTATTCTTCTTTACCATGTGTATGAACCACTTCCGCCATTTGACAGTTAGTAGTGTGATCATGTTGGATTTTTTGACAGATCTCTTTCATCAGCAGAACTGCCTTATCGAGTGCTCTCGGTTTTGTTATTGCTTTTTGATACCAACAATTTTTGTTGATTTACGGCCTGTACATTTTCAAGTATTCATGAAACGAGCTCAAGGCCAAGAATAATAATTTTTAACTTTTTAAATTTTTATAAAAATTATTATTGTAAGTTTTTTTTTATAATTGACTAGAGTAAGAAAAATGTTTAGGGACAACCATCATAGCCTTTCTAGTTCTATTCTTCTTTACCACGTGTATGAACCACTTCCGTCATTTGACAGTTAGTAGTGTGATCATGATGGATTTTTCGACAGATCTGTTTTATCAGCAGAACTGCCTTACCGTGTGCCCTCGGTTTTGTTATTGCGTTTTCATACCAACAATTTTTGTTGATTTACGGCCTGTACATTTTCAAGTATTCATGAAACGAGCTCAAGGCCAAGAATAATAATTTTTCACTTTTTAAACTTTTATGAAAATTATTAATGTTTTTTATTTTTTAATAATCATTTAATAAATTATTAAAAGTTTTTTTTTTAATTGAACAGAGTAGGAAAAATGGTTAGAGAAAACCTCCATAGCATTGCTAACCAATAAGCTAACAATACCCTGGGTTTGATGTCATCTAAACTCCTAGTTCTATTCTTCTTTACCATATGCATGAACCACTTCCGCCATTTGACAGTTAGTAGTGTGATCATGTTGGATTTTTTGACAGATCTGGTTTATCAGCTTATCGAGTGCTCTCGGTTTTGTTATTGCTTTTTTATACCAAAAATTTTTGTTGATTTACGGCCTGTACATTTTCAAGTATTCATGAAACGAGCTCAAGGCCAAGAATAATAATGTTTCACTTTTAAAATTTTTATGAAAATTATTATTGTTTTTTATTTTTTAATAATCATTTAATTAATCATTAAAGGTTTTTTTTTTTAATTGAATAGAGTAGGAAAAATGTTTAGAGACAACCGCCATAGCCTTTCTAGTTCTATTCTTCTTTACCATGTGTATGAACCAATTCCGCCATTTGACAGTTAGTAGTGTGATCATGATGGATTTTTTGACAGATCTGTTTTATCAGCAGAACCACATGCTCTCGGTTTTGTTATTGATTTTTTATACCAAAAATTTTTGTTGATTTACGGCCTGTACATTTTCAAGTATTCATGAAACGAGCTCAAGGCCAAGAATAATAATGTTTCACTTTTAAAATTTTTATGAAAATTATTATTGTTTTTTATATTTTAATAATCATTTAATTAATCATTAAAGGTTTTTTTTTAATTGAATAGAGTAGGAAAAATGTTTAGAGACAACCGCCATAGCCTTTCTAGTTCTATTCTTCTTTACCATGTGTATGAACCACTTCCGCCATTTGACAGTTAGTAGTGTGATCATGATGGATTTTTTGACAGATCTGTTTTATCAGCAGAACCACATGCTCGCGGTTGTGTTATTGCTTTTTTATACCAACAATTTTTGTTGATTTACGGCCTGTACATTTTCAAGTATTCATGAAACGAGCTCAAGGCCAAGAATAATAATTTTTAACTTTTTAAATTTTTATGAAAATTATTATTGTAAGTTTTTTCTTATAATTGAATAGAGTAGGAAAAATGTTTAGAGACAACCATCATAGCCTTTCTAGTTCTATTCTTCTTTACCACGTGTATGAACCACTTCCGTCATTTGACAGTTAGTAGTGTGATCATGATGGATTTTTCGACAGATCTGTTTTATCAGCAGAACTGCCTTACCGTGTGCCCTCGGTTTTGTTATTGCGTTTTCATACCAACAATTTTTGTTGATTTACGGCTTGTACATTTTCAAGTATTCATGAAACGAACTCAAGGCCAAGAATAATAATTTTTCACTTTTTATACTTTTATGAAAATTATTAATGTGTTTTATTTATCATTTAATTAATCATTAAATGTTTTTTTTTAATTGAATAGAGTAGGAAAAATGTTTAGAGACAACCGCCATAGCCTTTCTAGTTCTATTCTTCTTTACCATGTGTATGAACCGCTTCCGCCATTTCACAGTTAGTGGTGTGATCATGATGGATTTTTTGACAGATCTGTTTTATCAGCAGAACTGCCTTACCGCCTGCTCTAGGTTTTGTTATTGCTGTTTTAAACCAACAATTTTTGTTGATTTACGGCCTGGACATTTTCAAGTATTCGCGAAACAAGCTCAAGGCAAAGAATAATAATTTTTCACTTTTTAAACTTTTATAAAAATTATTAATGTTTTTTATTTTTTAATAATCATTTAATTAATCATTAAAGGTTTTTTTTTAATTGAATAGAGTAGGAAAAATGTTTAGAGACAACCGCCATAGCCTTTCTAGTTCTATTCTTCTTTACCATGTGTATGAACCGCTTCCGCCATTTCACAGTTAGTGGTGTGATCATGATGGATTTTTTGACAGATCTGTTTTATCAGCAGAACTGCCTTACCGCCTGCTCTAGGTTTTGTTATTGCTGTTTTAAACCAACAATTTTTGTTGATTTACGGCCTGGACATTTTCAAGTATTCATGAAACGAACTCAAGGCCAAGAATAATAATGTTTCATTTTTTAAATTTTTATGAAAATTATTATGGTTTTTTATTTTTTAATAATCATTTAATTAATCATTAAAGGTTTTTTTTTAATTGAATAGAGTAGGAAAAATGTTTAGAGACAACCGCCATAGCCTTTCTATTCTTCTTTACCATGTGTATGAACCGCTTCCGCCATTTCACAGTTAGTAGTGTGATCATGATGGATTTTTTGACAGATCTGTTTTATCAGCAGAACTGCCTTACCGCCTGCTCTAGGTTTTGTTATTGCTGTTTTAAACCAACATTTTTTGTTGATTTACGGCCTGGACATTTTCAAGTATTCGTGAAACAAGCTCAAGGCCAAGAATAATAATTTTTCACTTTTTAAACTTTTATGAAAATTATTAATGTTTTTTATTTTTTAATAATCATTTAATTAATCATTAAAGGTTTTTTTTTAATTGAATAGAGTAGGAAAAATGTTTAGAGACAACCGCCATAGCCTTTCTAGTTCTATTCTTCTTTACCATGTGTATGAACCGATTCCGCCATTTCACAGTTAGTAGTGTGATCATGATGGATTTTTTGACAGATCTGTTTTATCAGCAGAACTGCGTTACCGCGTGCTCTCGGTTGTGTTATTGCTTTTTTATAGCAACAATTTTTGTTGATTTACGGCCTGTACATTTTCAAGTATTCATGAAACGAGCTCAAGGCCAAGAATAATAATTTTTAACTTTTTAAATTTTTATGAAAATTATTATTGTAAGTTTTTTCTTATAATTGAATAGAGTAGGAAAAATGTTTAGAGACAACCATCATAGCCTTTCTAGTTCTATTCTTCTTTACCACGTGTATGAACCACTTCCGTCATTTGACAGTTAGTAGTGTGATCATGATGGATTTTTCGACAGATCTGTTTTATCAGCAGAACTGCCTTACCGTGTGCCCTCGGTTTTGTTATTGCGTTTTCATACCAAAAATTTTTGTTGATTTACGGTTTGTACATTTTCAAGTATTCATGAAACGAACTCAAGGCCAAGAATAATAATTTTTCACTTTTTATACTTTTATGAAAATTATTAATGTGTTTTATTTATCATTTAATTAATCATTAAATGTTTTTTTTTAATTGAATAGAGTAGGAAAAATGTTTAGAGACAACCGCCATAGCCTTTCTAGTTCTATTCTTCTTTACCATGTGTATGAACCGCTTCCGCCATTTCACAGTTAGTAGTGTGATCATGATGGATTTTTTGACAGATCTGTTTTATCAGCAGAACTGCGTTACCGCGTGCTCTAGGTTTTGTTATTGCTGTTTTAAACCAACAATTTTTGTTTATTTACGGCCTGTACATTTTCAAGTATTCGTGAAACAAGCTCAAGGCCAAGAATAATAATTTTTAACTTTTTAAATTTTTATAAAAATTATTATTGTAAGTTTTTTTTTATAATTGAATAGAGTAAGAAAAATATTTAGAGCCAACCATCATAGCCTTTCTAGTTCTATTCTTCTTTACCACGTGTATGAACCACTTCCGTCATTTCACAGTTAGTGGTGTGATCATGATGGATTTTTTGACAGATCTGTTTTATCAGCAGAACTGCCTTACCGCGTGCTCTAGGTTTTGTTATTGCTGTTTTAAACCAACAATTTTTGTTGATTTACGGCCTGTACATTTTCAAGTATTCGTGAAACAAGCTCAAGGCCAAGAATAATAATGTTTCACTTTTTAAATTTTTATGAAAATTATTATGGTTTTTTATTTTTTAATAATCATTTAATTAATCATTAAAGGTTTTTTTTTAATTGAATAGAGTAGGAAAAATGTTTAGAGACAACCGCCATAGCCTTTCTAGTTCTATTCTTCTTTACCATGTGTATGAACCGCTTCCGCCATTTCACAGTTAGTGGTGTGATCATGATGGATTTTTTGACAGATCTGTTTTATCAGCAGAACGGCCTTACCGCGTGCTCTAGGTTTTGTTATTGCTGTTTTAAACCAACAATTTTTGTTGATTTACGGCCTGGACATTTTCAAGTATTCGTGAAACAAGCTCAAGGCCAAGAATAATAATTTTTCACTTTTTAAACTTTTATGAAAATTATTAATGTTTTTTATTTTTTAATAATCATTTAATTAATCATTAAAGGTTTTTTTTTAATTGAATAGAGTAGGAAAAATGTTTAGAGACAACCGCCATAGCCTTTCTAGTTCTATTCTTCTTTACCATGTGTATGAACCGATTCCGCCATTTCACAGTTAGTAGTGTGATCATGATGGATTTTTTGACAGATCTGTTTTATCAGCAGAACTGCGTTACCGCGTGCTCTAGGTTTTGTTATTGCTGTTTTAAACCAACAATTTTTGTTGATTTACGGCCTGTACATTTTCAAGTATTCGTGAAACAAGCTCAAGGCCAAGAATAATAATGTTTCACTTTTTAAATTTTTATGAAAATTATTATGGTTTTTTATTTTTTAATAATCATTTAATTAATCATTAAAGGTTTATTTTTAATTGAATAGAGTAGGAAAAATGTTTAGAGACAACCGCCATAGCCTTTCTAGTTCTATTCTTCTTTACCATGTGTATGAACCGCTTCCGCCATTTCACAGTTAGTGGTGTGATCATGATGGATTTTTTGACAGATCTGTTTTATCAGCAGAACTGCGTTACCGCGTGCTCTCGGTTGTGTTATTGCTTTTTTATACCAACAATTTTTGTTGATTTACGGCCTGTACATTTTCAAGTATTCATGAAACGAGCTCAAGGCCAAGAATAATAATTTGCAATATCTGATCAACAAAATTTCGCTACCTGCCACACGGATCTACCTATTTTGAAAATTCGTTTGAAGTTTTTAATCTTGAGATTGATTTGTAACCAACTTCCTTGCGACCTAGGGACTTGAAATTTAGCACATAGTTCAGGACACTACGACAACATAATTATTAGAAATAAAAATTACACTAGCTGGCATGCTTATCGGTTCAACTGAAAATCAGTAAAAATGGGGGGAATTTTTCGATCGATATTTGAGTAACTTCCTGGTGAGGTGGTAACTTGAAACTTGTCACATAATTCTGCACCCAGGGACATTGCAATATCTGATCAACAAAATTTCGCTACCTGCCACACGGATCTACCTATTTTGAAAATTCGTTTGAAGTTTATAATCTTGAGATTGATTTTTAACCAACTTCCTTGCGACCTAGGGACTTGAAATTTAGCACATAGTTCAGGACACTACGACAACATAATTATTAGAAATAAAAATTACACTAGCTGGCATGCTTATCCTTGCAACTGAAAATCAATAAAAAATGGGGGGAATTTTTCGATCGATATTTGAGTAACTTCCTGGTGAGGTGGTAACTTGAAACTTGTCACATAATTCTGAACCCAAGGACATTGCAATATCTGATCAACAAAATTTCGCTACCTGCCACACGGCTCTACCTATTTTGAAAATTCGTTTGAAGTTTATAATCTTGAGATTGATTTTTAACCAACTTCCTTGCGACCTAGGGACTTGAAATTTAGCATATAGTTCAGGACACTACGACAACATAAATATGGCATGCTTATCCTTGCAACTGAAAATCAATAAAAAATGGGGGGAATTTTGCGATCGACTTTCGAGTAACTTCCCGGTGAGATAGTGACTTGAAACGTGTCACATAGTTCAGAACCCGGGGACAATGCCATATCTGATCAACCAAATCCCGCTAGCTCGCACACGGATCTACTTATTTTGAAAATTCTTTTGAAACTTATAATCTTGCGATTGATTTTTAACCAACTTCCTTGCGAGCTAGGGACTTGAAATTTAGCACATAGTTCAGGACACTACGACAACATAATTATTAGAAATAAAAATTACACTAGCTGGCATGCTTATCGTTATAACTGAAAATCAATAAAAAATAGGGGGAATTTTGCGATTGATATTTGAGTAACTTCCTGGTGAGGTGGTAACTTGAAACTTGTCACATAATTCAGAACCCAGGGACATTGCAATATCTGATCAACAACATTTCGCTACCTGCCACACGGATCTACCTATTTTGAAAATTCGTTTGAAGTTTTTAATCTTGAGATTGATGTTTAACCAACTTCCTTGCGACCTAGGGACTTGAAATTTAGCACATAGTTCAGGACACTACGACAACATAATTATTAGAAATAAAAATTACACTAGCTGGCATGCTTATCGGTTCAACTGGAAATCAGTAAAAATGGGGGGAATTTTTCGATCGATATTTGAGTAACTTCCTGGTGAGGTGGTAACTTGAAACTTGTCACATAATTCTGAACCCAGGGACATTGCAATATCTGATCAACAAAATTTCGCTACCTGCCACACGGATCTACCTATTTTGAAAATTCGTTTGAAGTTTATAATCTTGGGATTGATTTTTAACCAACTTCCTTGCGACCTAGGGACTTGAAATTTAGCACATAGTTCAGGACACTACGACAACATAATTATTAGAAATAAAAATTACACTAGCTGGCATGCTTATCCTTGGCATGCTTGATTTTTAACCAACTTCCTTGCGACCTAGGGACTTGAAATTTAGCACATAGTTCAGGACACTACGACAACATAATTATTAGAAATAAAAATTACACTAGCTGGCATGCTTATCCTTACAACTGAAAATCAATAAAAAATGGGGGGAATTTTGCGATCGATTTTCGAGTAACTTCCCGGTGAGGTAGTGACTAAAAAAAAATTTGAATCTTGAGATTGATTTTTAACCAACTTCCTTGTGACCTAGGGACTTGAAATTTAGCACATAGTTCAGGACACTACTACAATATAATTTAAGAAATAAAAATTGCACTAGCTTGCGTGCTTATCGTGACAACTGAAAATCAGTAAAAAATGGGGGGAATTTTGCGATCGATTTTGGAGGAGCTTCCCGGTGATGTAGTGACTTGAAACGTGTCCCATAGTTCAGAACCCGGGGACATTGCAATATCTGATCAACAAAATTTCGCTACCTGCCACACGAATCTAAATATTTTGAAAATTCGTTTGAAGTTTATAATCTTGAGATTGATTTTTAACCAACTTCCTTGCGACCTAGGGACTTGAAATTTAGCACATAGTTCAGGACAATACGACAACATAATTATTAGAAATAAAAATTACACTAGCTGGCATGCTTATCGTTATAACTGAAAAACAATAAAAAATAGGGGGAATTTTGCGATTGATATTTGAGTAACTTCCTGGTGAGGTGGTAACTTGAAACTTGTCACATAATTCTGAATAGTGAATAAAAAAAAAATTTGAATCTTGAGATTGATTTTTAACCAACTTCCTTGTGACCTAGGGACTTGAAATTTAGCACATAGTTCAGGACACTACTACAATATAATTTAAGAAATAAAAATTGCACTAGCTTGCGTGCTTATCGTGACAACTGAAAATCAGTAAAAAATGGGGGGAATTTTGCGATCGATTTTGGAGGAGCTTCCCGGTGATGTAGTGACTTGAAACGTGTCCCATAGTTCAGAACCCGGGGACATTGCAATATCTGATCAACAAAATTTCGCTACCTGCCACACGAATCTAAATATTTTGAAAATTCGTTTGAAGTTTATAATCTTGAGATTGATTTTTAACCAACTTCCTTGCGACCTAGGGACTTGAAATTTAGCACATAGTTCAGGACAATACGACAACATAATTATTAGAAATAAAAATTACACTAGCTGGCATGCTTATCGTTATAACTGAAAAACAATAAAAAATAGGGGGAATTTTGCGATTGATATTTGAGTAACTTCCTGGTGAGGTGGTAACTTGAAACTTGTCACATAATTCTGAACCCAGGGACATTGCAATATCTGATCAACAAAATTTCGCTACCTGCCACACGGATCTACCTATTTTGAAAATTCGTTTGAAGTTTATAATCTTGAGATTGATTTTTAACCAACTTCCTTGCGACCTAGGGACTTGAAATTTAGCACATAGTTCAGGACACTACGACAACATAATTATTAGAAATAAAAATTACACTAGCTGGAATGCTTATCGGTTCAACTGAAAATCAGTAAAAATGGGGGGAATTTTGCGATCGATTTTGGAGGAGCTTCCCGGTGATGTAGTGACTTGAAACGTGTCACATAGTTCAGAACCCGGGGACAATGCCATATCTGATCAACCAAATTCCGCTAGCTCGCACACGGATCTACTTATTTTGAAAATTCTTTTGAAACTTATAATCTTGCGATTGATTTTTAACCAACTTCCTTGCGACCTAGGGACTTGAAATTTAGCACATAGTTCAGGACACTACGACAACATAATTATTAGAAATAAAAATTACACTAGCTGGCATGATTATCCTTACAACTGAAAATCAATAAAAAATGGGGGGAATTTTGCGATCGATTTTCGAGTAACTTCCCGGTGAGATAGTGACTTGAAACGTGTCACATAGTTCAGAACCCGGGGACAATGCCATATCTGATCAACCAAATTCCGCTAGCTCGCACACGGATCTACTTATTTTGAAAATTCTTTTGAAACTTATAATCTTGCGATTGATTTTTAACCAACTTCCTTGCGACCTAGGGACTTGAAATTTAGCACATAGTTCAGGACACTACGACAACATAATTATTAGAAATAAAAATTACACTAGCTGGCATGCTTATCGGTTCAACTGAAAATCAGTAAAAATGGGGGAATTTTTCGATCGATATTTGAGTAACTTCCTGGTGAGGTGGTAACTTGAAACTTGTCACATAGTTCAGAACCCAGGGACAATGTAATATCTGATCAAACAAATTTCGCTTGGTGGCACACGGATCTACCTATTTTGAAAATTCTTTTGAAACTTATAATCTTGCGATTGATTTTTAACCAACTTCCTTGCGACCTAGGGACTTGAAATTTAGCACATAGTTCAGGACACTACGACAACATAATTATTAGAAATAAAAATTACACTAGCTGGAATGCTTATCGGTTCAACTGAAAATCAGTAAAAATGGGGGGAATTTTTCGATCGATATTTGAGTAACTTCCTGGTGAGGTGGTAACTTGAAACTTGTCACATAATTCAGAACCCAGGGACAATGTAATATCTGATCAAACAAATTTCGCTTGGTGGCACACGGATCTACCTATTTTGAAAATTCTTTCGAAACTTATAATCTTGCGATTGATTTTTAACCAACTTCCTTGCGACCTAGGGACTTGAAATTTAGCACATAGTTCAGGACACTACGACAACATAATTATTAGAAATAAAAATTACACTAGCTGGCATGCTTATCGGTTCAACTGAAAATCAGTAAAAATGGGGGGAATTTCGCGATCGATTTTCGAGTAACTTCCCGGTGAGGTAGAGACTTGAAGCTTGTCACATAATTCCGAACCCGCGGACAATGCAAAATCTGATCAACAAAATTTTTGCTTGCTGGCACACGGATCTACCTATTTGAAAAATTTGTTTGAATTTTATGTTCTTGAGATTGATTTTCAACCAACTTCCTTGTGACCTAGGGCATTAAACTTTAGCACATAGTTCAGGACACTACGACAATATAATTTAAGAAATAAAAATTGCACTAGCTGGCATGCTTATCGGTTCAACTGAAAATCAGTAAAAATGGGGGAATTTTTCGATCGATATTTGAGTAACTTCCTGGTGAGGTGGTAACTTGAAACGTGTCACATAGTTCAGAACCCAGGGACAATGTAATATCTGATCAAACAAATTTCGCTTGGTGGCACACGGATCTACCTATTTTGAAAATTCTTTCGAAACTTATAATCTTGCGATTGATTTTTAACCAACTTCCTTGCGACCTAGGGACTTGAAATTTAGCACATAGTTCAGGACACTACGACAACATAATTATTAGAAATAAAAATTACACTAGCTGGCATGCTTATCGGTTCAACTGAAAATCAGTAAAAATGGGGGAATTTTTCGATCGATATTTGAGTAACTTCCTGGTGAGGTGGTAACTTGAAACTTGTCACATAGTTCAGAACCCAGGGACAATGTAATATCTGATCAAACAAATTTCGCTTGGTGGCACACGGATCTACCTATTTTGAAAATTCTTTTGAAACTTATAATCTTGCGATTGATTTTTAACCAACTTCCTTGCGACCTAGGGACTTGAAATTTAGCACATAGTTCAGGACACTACGACAACATAATTATTAGAAATAAAAATTACACTAGCTGGAATGCTTATCGGTTCAACTGAAAATCAGTAAAAATGGGGGGAATTTTTCGATCGATATTTGAGTAACTTCCTGGTGAGGTGGTAACTTGAAACTTGTCACATAATTCAGAACCCAGGGACAATGTAATATCTGATCAAACAAATTTCGCTTGGTGGCACACGGATCTACCTATTTTGAAAATTCTTTCGAAACTTATAATCTTGCGATTGATTTTTAACCAACTTCCTTGCGACCTAGGGACTTGAAATTTAGCACATAGTTCAGGACACTACGACAACATAATTATTAGAAATAAAAATTACACTAGCTGGCATGATTATCCTTACAACTGAAAATCAATAAAAAATGGGGGGAATTTTGCGATCGATTTTCGAGTAACTTTCCGGTGAGGTAGAGACTTGAAACTTGTCAAATTGCTCAGAATCTGGGGACAATGTAATTTTTGACTAAAAAAAAAATTTGAATCTTGAGATTGTTTTTCACCTAACTTCCTTGTGACCTAGGGATTTGAGACTTAGCGATAGTTCAGGACCCTACGCCAATATAATTTTTAGAAATAAAAATTACACTAGCTGGCATGCTTATCCTTACAACTGAAAATCAATAAAAAATGGGGGGAATTTTGCGATCGATTTTCGAGTAACTTTTCGGTGAGGTAGAGACTTGAAACTTGTCAAATTGCTCAGAATCTGGGGACAGTGAATTTTATGTTCTTGAGATTGATTTTCAACCAACTTCCTTGTGACCTAGGGCATTAAACTTTAGCACATAGTTCAGGACACTACGACAATATAATTTAAGAAATAAAAATTACACTACCTGGCATGCTTATCCTTACAACTGAAAATCAATAAAAAATGTGGGGAATTTTGCGATCGATTTTCGAGTAACTTTCCGGTGAGGTAGAGACTTGAAACTTGTCAAATTGCTCAGAATCCGGGGACAATGTAATTTTTGACTAAAAAAAAAATTTGAATCTTGAGATTGTTTTTCACCTAACTTCCTTGTGACCTAGGGATTTGAGACTTAGCGCATAGTTCAGGACCCTACGCCAATATAATTTTTAGAAATAAAAATTACACTAGCTGGCATGCTTATCCTTACAACTGAAAATCAATAAAAAATGGGGGGAATTTTGCGATCGATTTTCGAGTAACTTTCCGGTGAGGTAGAGACTTGAAACTTGTCAAATTGCTCAGAATCTGAAGACAGTGTAATTTTTGACTAAAAAAAAAATTTGAATCTTGAGATTGATTTTTAACCAACTTCCTTGTGACCTAGGGACTTGAAATTTAGCACATAGTTCAGGACACTACTACAATATAATTTAAGAAATAAAAATTGCACTAGCTTGCGTGCTTATCGTGACAACTGAAAATCAGTAAAAAATGGGGGGAATTTTGCGATCGATTTTTGAGGAGCTTCCCGGTGATGTAGTGACTTGAAAGGTGTCACATAGTTCAGAACCCGGGGACATTGCAATATCTGATCAACAAAATTTCGCTACCTGCCACACGGATCTAAATATTTTGAAAATTCGTTTGAAGTTTATAATCTTGAGATTGATTTTTAACCAACTTCCTTGCGACCTAGGGACTTGAAATTTAGCACATAGTTCAGGACACTACGACAACATAATTATTAGAAATAAAAATTACACTAGCTGGCATGCTTATCGTTATAACTGAAAAACAATAAAAAATAGGGGGAATTTTGCGATTGATATTTGAGTAACTTCCTGGTGAGGTGGTAACTTGAAACTTTTCACATAGTTCTGAACCCAGGGACATTGCAATATCTGATCAACAAAATTTCGCTACCTGCCACACGGATCTACCTATTTTGAAAATTCGTTTGAAGTTTATAATCTTGAGATTGATTTTTAACCAACTTCCTTGCGACCTAGGGACTTGAAATTTAGCACATAGTTCAGGACACTACGGCAACATAATTATTAGAAATAAAAATTACACTAGCTGGCATGCTTATCGGTTTAACTGAAAATCAGTAAAAATGGGGGGAATTTTCGATCGATATTTGAGTAACTTCCTGGTGAGGTGCTAACTTGAAACTTGTCACATAATTCTGAACCCAGGGACATTGCAATATCTGATCAACAAAATTTCGCTACCTGCCACACGGATCTACCTATTTTGAAAATTCGTTTGAAGTTTATAATCTTGAGATTGATTTTTAACCAACTTCCTTGCTACCTAGGGACTTGAAATTTAGCACATAGTTCAGGACACTACGACAACATAATTATTAGAAATAAAAATTACACTAGCTGGCATGCTTATCGGTTCAACTGAAAATCAGTAAAAATGGGGGAATTTTTCGATCGATATTTGAGTAACTTCCTGGTGAGGTGGTAACTTGAAACTTGTCACATAGTTCAGAACCCAGGGACAATGTAATATCTGATCAAACAAATTTCGCTTGGTGGCACACGGATCTACCTATTTTGAAAATTCTTTTGAAACTTATAATCTTGCGATTGATTTTTAACCAACTTCCTTGCGACCTAGGGACTTGAAATTTAGCACATAGTTCAGGACACTACGACAACATAATTATTAGAAATAAAAATTACACTAGCTGGCATGCTTATCGGTTCAACTGAAAATCAGTAAAAATGGGGGGAATTTTTCGATCGATATTTGAGTAACTTCCTGGTGAGGTGGTAACTTGAAACTTGTCACATAATTCAGAACCCAGGGACAATGTAATATCTGATCAAACAAATTTCGCTTGGTGGCACACGGATCTACCTATTTTGAAAATTCTTTTGAAACTTATAATCTTGCGATTGATTTTTAACCAACTTCCTTGCGACCTAGGGACTTGAAATTTAGCACATAGTTCAGGACACTACGACAACATAATTATTAGAAATAAAAATTACACTAGCTGGCATGCTTATCGGTTCAACTGAAAATCAATAAAAAATGGGGGGAATTTTGCGATCGATTTTCGAGTAACTTCCCGGTGAGATAGTGACTTGAAACGTGTCACATAGTTCAGAACCCGGGGACAATGCCATATCTGATCAACCAAATTCCGCTAGCTCGCACACGGATCTACTTATTTTGAAAATTCTTTTGAAACTTATAATCTTGCGATTGATTTTTAACCAACTTCCTTGCGACCTAGGGACTTGAAATTTAGCACATAGTTCAGGACACTACGACAACATAATTATTAGAAATAAAAATTACACTAGCTGGCATGATTATCCTTACAACTGAAAATCAATAAAAAATGGGGGGAATTTTGCGATCGATTTTCGAGTAACTTCCCGGTGAGATAGTGACTTGAAACGTGTCACATAGTTCAGAACCCGGGGACAATGCCATATCTGATCAACCAAATTCCGCTAGCTCGCACACGGATCTACTTATTTTGAAAATTCTTTTGAAACTTATAATCTTGCGATTGATTTTTAACCAACTTCCTTGCGACCTAGGGACTTGAAATTTAGCACATAGTTCAGGACACTACGACAACATAATTATTAGAAATAAAAATTACACTAGCTGGCATGCTTATCGGTTCAACTGAAAATCAGTAAAAATGGGGGAATTTTTCGATCGATATTTGAGTAACTTCCTGGTGAGGTGGTAACTTGAAACTTGTCACATAGTTCAGAACCCAGGGACAATGTAATATCTGATCAAACAAATTTCGCTTGGTGGCACACGGATCTACCTATTTTGAAAATTCTTTTGAAACTTATAATCTTGCGATTGATTTTTAACCAACTTCCTTGCGACCTAGGGACTTGAAATTTAGCACATAGTTCAGGACACTACGACAACATAATTATTAGAAATAAAAATTACACTAGCTGGCATGCTTATCGGTTCAACTGAAAATCAGTAAAAATGGGGGGAATTTTTCGATCGATATTTGAGTAACTTCCTGGTGAGGTGGTAACTTGAAACTTGTCACATAATTCAGAACCCAGGGACAATGTAATATCTGATCAAACAAATTTCGCTTGGTGGCACACGGATCTACCTATTTTGAAAATTCTTTTGAAACTTATAATCTTGAGATTGATTTTTAACCAACTTCCTTGCGACCTAGGGACTTGAAATTTAGCACATAGTTCAGGACACTACGACAACATAATTATTAGAAATAAAAATTACACTAGCTGGCATGCTTATCGGTTCAACTGAAAATCAGTAAAAATGGGGGAATTTTTCGATCGATATTTGAGTAACTTTCTGGTGAGGTGGTAACTTGAAACTTGTCACATAGTTCAGAACCTAGGGACAATGTAATATCTGATCAAACAAATTTCGCTTGGTGGCACACGGATCTACCTATTTTGAAAATTCTTTTGAAACTTATAATCTTGCGATTGATTTTTAACCACCTTCCTTGTGACCTAGGGAATTGAAATTTAGCACATAGTTCAGGATACTACGACAATATAATTTTAAGAAATAAAAATTACACTAGCGGGCATGCTTATCGGTTCAACTGAAAATCAGTAAAAATGGGGGGAATTTTGCGATCGATTTTCGAGTAACTTCCCGGTGAGGTAGAGACTTGAAGCTTGTCACATAATTCCGAACCCGCGGACAATGCAAAATCTGATCAACAAAATTTTTGCTTGCTGGCACCTGGTCTACCTATTGGAAAAATTTGTTTGAATTTTATGTTCTTGAGATTGATTTTCAACCAACTTCCTTGTGACCTAGGGCATTAAACTTTAGCACATAGTTCAGGACACTACGACAACATAATTATTAGAATTAAAAATTACACTAGCTGGCATGCTTATCGGTTCAACTGAAAATCAGTAAAAATGGGGGGAATTTTGCGATCGATTTTCGAGTAACTTCCCGGTGAGGTAGAGACTTGAAGCTTGTCACATAATTCCGAACCCGCGGACAATGCAAAATCTGATCAACAAAATTTCGCTACCTGCCACACGGATCTACCTATTTTGAAAACTCGTTTGAAGTTTATAATCTTGAGATTGATTTTTAACCAACTTCCTTGCGACCTAGGGACTTGAAATTTAGCACATAGTTCAGGACACTACGACAACATAATTATTAGAATTAAAAATTACACTAGCTGGCATGCTTATCGGTTCAACTGAAAATCAGTAAAAATGGGGGGAATTTTTCGATCGATATTTGAGTAACTTCCTGTTGAGGTGGTAACTTGAAACTTGTCACATAATTATGAACCCAGGGACATTGCAATATCTGATCAACAAAATTTCGCTACCTGCCACACGGATCTACCTATTTTGAAAGTTCGTTTGAAGTTTATAATCTTGAGATTGATTTTTAACCAACTTCCTTGCGACCTAGGGACTTGAAATTTAGCACATAGTTCAGGATACTACGACAATATAATTTTTAGAAATAAAAATTACACTAGCGGGCATGCTTATCGGTTCAACTGAAAATCAGTAAAAATGGGGGGAATTTTGCGATCGATTTTCGAGTAACTTCCCGGTGAGGTAGAGGCTTGAAGCTTGCCACATAATTCCGAACCCGCGGACAATGCAAAATCTGATCAACAAAATTTTTGCTTGCTGGCAGCTGGTCTACCTATTTGAAAAATTTGTTTGAATTTTATGTTCTTGAGATTGATTTTCAACCAACTTCCTTGTGACCTAGGGCATTAAACTTTAGCACATAGTTCAGGACACTACAACAATATCATTTAAGAAATAAAAATTGCACTAGCTGGCATGCTTATCCTTACAACTGAAAATCAATAAAAAATTAGGAGAATTTTGCGATCGATTTTTGAGGAGCTTCCCGGTGATGTAGTGACTTGAAACGTGTCACATAGTTCAGAACCCGGGGACATTGCAATATCTGATCAACAAAATTTCGCTACCTGCCACACGGATCTACCTATTTTGAAAACTCGTTTGAAGTTTATAAACTTGAGATTGATTTTTAACCAACTTCCTTGCGACCTAGGGACTTGAAATTTAGCACATAGTTCAGGACACTACGACAACATAATTATTAGAAATAAAAATTACACTAGCTGGCATGCTTATCCTTACAACTGAAAATCAATAAAAAATGGGGGGAATTTTGCGATCGATTTTCGAGTAACTTCCCGGTGAGGTAGTGACTTGAATAGTGTCACATAGTTCAGAACCCGGGGACAATGCCATATCTGATCAACCAAATTCCGCTAGCTCGCACACGGATCTACGTATTTTGAAAATTCTTTTGAAACTTAAAATCTTGCGATTGATTTTTAACCAACTACCTTGCGACCTAGGGACTTGAAATTTAGCACATAGTTCAGGACACTACGACAACATAATTATTAGAAATAAAAATTACACTAGCTGGCATGCTTATCGGTTCAACTGAAAATCAGTAAAAATGGGGGGAATTTTTCGATCGATATTTGAGTAACTTCCTGGTGAGGTGGTAACTTGAAACTTGTCACATAATTCTGAACCCGCGGACAATGCAAAATCTGATCAACAAAATTTTTGCTTGCTGGCACACGGATCTACCTATTTGAAAAATTTGTTTGAACTTTATGTTCTTGAGATTGATTTTCAACCAACTTCCTTGTGACCTAGGGATTTGAGACTTAGCGCATAGTTCAGGACCCTACGCCAATATAATTTTTAGAAATAAAAATTACACTAGCTGGCATGCTTATCCTTACAACTGAAAATCAATAAAAAATGGGGGGAATTTTGCGATCGATTTTCGAGTAACTTCCTGGTGAGGTGGTAACTTGAAACTTGTCACATAATTCTGAACCCAGGGACATTGCAATATCTGATCAACAAAATTTCGCTACCTGCCACACGGATCTACCTATTTTGAAAATTCGTTTGAAGTTTATAATCTTGAGATTGATTTTTAACCAACTTCCTTGCGACCTAGGGACTTGAAATTTAGCACATAGTTCAGGACACTACGACAACATAATTATTAGAAATAAAAATTACACTAGCTGGCATGCTTATCGGTTTAACTGAAAATCAGTAAAAATGGGGGGAATTTTTCGATCGATATTTGAGTAACTTCCTGGTGAGGTGGTAACTTGAAACTTGTCACATAATTCTGAACCCAGGGACATTGCAATATCTGATCAACAAAATTTCGCTACCTGCCACACGGATCTACCTATTTTGAAAATTCGTTTGAAGTTTATAATCTTGAGATTGATTTTTAACCAACTTCCTTGCGACCTAGGGACTTGAAATTTAGCACATAGTTCAGGACACTACGACAACCTAATTACTAGAAATAAAAATTACACTAGCTGGCATGCTTATCCTTACAACTGAAAATCAATAAAAAATGGGGGGAATTTTGCGATCGATTTTCGAGTAACTTCCTGGTGAGGTGGTAACTTGAAACTTGTCACATAATTCAGAACCCAGGGACAATGTAATATCTGATCAAACAAATTTCGCTTGGTGGCACACGGATCTACCTATTTTGAAAATTCTTTTGAAACTTATAATCTTGCGATTGATTTTTAACCAACTTCCTTGCGACCTAGGGACTTGAAATTTAGCACATAGTTCAGGACACTACGACAACACAATTATTAGAAATAAAAATTACACTAGCTGGCATGCTTATCGGTTCAACTGAAAATCAGTAAAAATGGGGGGAATTTTTCGATCGATATTTGAGTAACTTCCTGGTGAGGTGGTAACTTGAAACTTGTCACATAGTTCAGAACCCAGGGACAATGTAATATCTGATCAAACAAATTTCGCTTGGTGGCACACGGATCTACCTATTTTGAAAATTCTTTTGAAACTTATAATCTTGCGATTGATTTTTAACCACCTTCCTTGTGACCTAGGGATTTGAAATTTAGCACATAGTTCAGGATACTACGACAATATAATTTTTAGAAATAAAAATTACACTAGCGGGCATGCTTATCGGTTCAACTGAAAATCAGTAAAAATGGGGGGAATTTTGCGATCGATTTTCGAGTAACTTCCCGGTGAGGTAGAGACTTGAAGCTTGTCACATAATTCCGAACCCGCGGACAATGCAAAATCTGATCAACAAAATTTTTGCTTGCTGGCACCGGGTCTACCTATTTGAAAAATTTGTTTGAATTTTATGTTCTTGAGATTGATTTTCAACCAACTTCCTTGTGACCTAGGGCATTAAACTTTAGCACATAGTTCAGGACACTACGACAATATAATTTAAGAAATAAAAATTGCACCAGCGGCATGCTTATCCTTACAACTGAAAATCAATAAAAAATGTGGGGAATTTTGCGATCGATTTTCGAGTAACTTTCCGGTAGGTAGAGACTTGAAACTTGTCAAATTGCTCAGAATCTGGGGACAATGTAATTTTTGACTAAAAAAAAAATTTGAATCTTGAGATTGTTTTTCACCTAACTTCCTTGTGACCTAGGGCATTAAACTTTAGCACATAGTTCAGGACACTACGACAATATAATTTAAGAAATAAAAATTGCACCAGCGGCATGCTTATCCTTACAACTGAAAATCAATAAAAAATGTGGGGAATTTTGCGATCGATTTTCGAGTAACTTTCCGGTAGGTAGAGACTTGAAACTTGTCAAATTGCTCAGAATCTGGGGACAGTGTAATTTTTGACTAAAAAAAAAATTTGAATCTTGAGATTGATTTTTAACCAACTTCCTTGTGACCTAGGGACTGGAAATTTAGCACATAGTTCAGGACACTACTACAATATAATTTAAGAAATAAAAATTGCACTAGCTTGCGTGCTTATCGTGACAACTGAAAATCAGTCAAAAATGGGGGGAATTTTGCGATCGATTTTTGAGGAGCTTCCCGGCGATGTAGTGACTTGAAACGTGTCATATAGTTCAGAACCCGGGGACATTGCAATATCTGATCAACAAAATTTCGCTACCTGCCACACGGATCTAAATATTTTGAAAATTCGTTTGAAGTTTATAATCTTGAGATTGATTTGTAACCAACTTCCTTGCGACCTAGGGACTTGAAATTTAGCACATAGTTCAGGACACTACGACAACATAATTATTAGAAATAAAAATTACACTAGCTGGCATGCTTATCGGTTCAACTGAAAATCAGTAAAAATGGGGGGAATTTTTCGATCGATATTTGAGTAACTTCCTGGTGAGGTGGTAACTTGAAACTTGTCACATAATTCTGAACCCAGGGACATTGCAATATCAGATCAACAAAATTTCGCTACCTGCCACACGGATCTACCTATTTTGAAAATTCGTTTGAAGTTTATAATCTTGAGATTGATTTTTAACCAACTTCCTTGCGACCTAGGGACTTGAAATTTAGCACATAGTTCAGGACACTACGGCAACATAATTATTAGAAATAAAAATTACACTAGCTGGCATGCTTATCCTTGCAACTGAAAATCAATAAAAAAGGGGGGGAATTTTGCGATCGATTTTCGAGTAACTTCCCGGTAATGTAGTGACTTGAAACGTGTCACATAGTTCACAACCCGGGGACATTGCAATATCTGATCAACAAAATTTCGCTACCTGCCACACGGATCTAAATATTTGGAAAATTCGTTTGAAGTTTATAATCTTGAGATTGATTTTTAACCAACTTCCTTGCGACCTAGGGACTTGAAATTTAGCACATAGTTCAGGACACTACGACAACATAATTATTAGAAATAAAAATTACACTAGCTGGCATGCTTATCGGTTCAACTGAAAATCAGTAAAAATGGGGGGAATTTTTCGATCGATATTTGAGTAACTTCCTGGTGAGGTGGTAACTTGAAACTTGTCACATAATTCTGAACCCAGGGACATTGCAATATCTGATCAACAAAATTTCGCTACCTGCCACACGGATCTACCTATTTTGAAAATTCGTTTGAAGTTTATAATCTTGAGATTGATTTTTAACCAACTTCCTTGCGACCTAGGGACTTGAAATTTAGCGCATAGTTCAGGACACTACGACAACATAATTATTATAAATAAAAATTACACTAGCTGGCATGCTTATCGGTTCAACTGAAAATCAGTAAAAATGGGGGGAATTTTTCGATTGATATTTGAGTAACTTCCTGGTGAGGTGGTAACTTGAAACTTGTCACATAATTCTGAACCCAGGGACATTGCAATATCTGATCAACAAAATTTCGCTACCTGCCACACGGATCTACCTATTTTGAAAATTCGTTTGAAGTGTATAATCTTGAGATTGATTTTTAACCAACTTCCTTGCGACCTAGGGACTTGAAATTTAGCACATAGTTCAGGACACTACGACAACATAATTATTAGAAATAAAAATTACACTAGCTGGCATGCTTATCCTTACAACTGAAAATCAATAAAAAATGGGGGGAATTTTGCGATCGATTTTCGAGTAACTTCCCGGTGAGGTAGTGACTTGAAACGTGTCACATAGTGCAGAACCCGGGGACAATGCCATATCTGATCAACCAAATTCCGCTAGCTCGCACACGGATCTACTTATTTTCAAAATTCTTTTGAAACTTATAATCTTGCGATTGATTTCTAACCAACTTCCTTGCGACCTAGGGACTTGAAATTTAGCACATAGTTCAGGACACTACGACAACATAATTATTAGAAATAAAAATTACACTAGCTGGCATGCTTATCGGTTCAACTGAAAATCAGTAAAAATGGGGGGAATTTTTCGATCGATATTTGAGTAACTTCCTGGTGAGGTGGTAACTTGAAACTTGTCACATAGTTCAGAACCCAGGGACAATGTAATATCTGATCAACCAAATTTCGCTTGGTGGCATACGGATCTACCTATTTTGAAAATTCTTTTGAAACTTATAATCTTGCGATTGATTTTTAACCACCTTCCTTGCGACCTAGGGACTTGAAATTTAGCACATAGTTCAGGGCACTACGACAACATAATTATTAGAAATAAAAATTACACTAGCTGGCATGCTTATCGGTTCAACTGAAAATCAGTAAAAATGGGGGGAATTTTGCGATCGATTTTCGAGTAACTTCCCGGTGAGGTAGAGACTTGAAGCTTGTCACATAATTCCGAACCCGCGGACAATGCAAAATCTGATCAACAAAATTTTTGCTTGCTGGCACACGGATCTATCTATTTGAAAAATTTGTTTGAATTTTATGTTCTTGAGATTGATTTTCAACCAACTTCCTTGTGACCTAGGGCATTAAACTTTAGCACATAGTTCAGGACACTACGACAATATAATTTAAGAAATAAAAATTGCACTAGCTGGCATGCTTATCCTTACAACTGAAAATCAATAAAAAATGTGGGGAATTTTGCGATCGATTTTCGAGTAACTTTCCGATGAGGTAGTGACTTGAAACGTGTCACATACTCGTAGTTCAGAACCCGGGGACACTGCCATATCTGATCAACCAAATTCAGCTAGCTGGCACACGGATATACCTATTTGGAAAATTCGTTTGAAGTTTATAATCTTGAGATGGATTTTTAACCAACTTCCTTGCGACCTAGTTACTTGAAATTTAGCACATAATTTAGGACCCTAAGACAATATAATTTTTAGAAATAAAAATTGCACTAGCTTGCGTGCTTATCGGTTCAACTGAAAATCAGTACAAAATGGCAGGAATATTTCGATCGATATTTGAGTAACTTCCTGGTGAGGTATTGACTTGAAACTTGTCACATAATTCAGAACCCGGGGACAATGCAATATCTGATCAACAAAATTTCGCTAGCTGGCACACGGATATACCTATTTGGAAAATTCGTTTGAAGTTTATAATCTTGAGATTGATTTTTAACCAACTTCCTTGTGACCTAGTTACTTGAAATTTATCACATAGTTTAAGACCCTCAGACAATATAATTTTTAGAAATAAAAATTGCACTAGCTTCCGTGCTTATCGGTTCAATTGAAAATCAGTAAAAATGGGGGAAATTTTTCGATCGATATCTGAGTAACTTCCTGGTGAGGTAGTGACTTGAAACTTGTCACATAATTCAGAACCCGGGGACAATGCAATATCTGATCAACAAAATTTCGCTAGCTGGCACACGGATATACCTATTTGGAAAATGCGTTTGAAGTTTATAATCTTGAGATGGATTTTTCACCAACTTCCTTGCGACCTAGTTACTTGAAATTTAGCACATAATTTAGGACCATAAGACTATATAATTTTTAGAAATAAAAATTGCACTAGCTTGCGTGCTTATCGGTTCAACTGAAAATCAGTACAAAATGGCAGGAATATTTCGATCGATATTTGAGTAACTTCCTGGTGAGGTAGTGACTTGAAACTTGTCACATAATTCAGAACCCGGGGACAATGCAATATCTGATCAACAAAATTTCGCTAGCTGGCACACGGATATACCTATTTGGAAAATTCGTTTGAAGTTTATAATCTTGAGATTGATTTTTAACCAACTTCTTTGTGACCTAGGGACTTGAAATTTAGCACATAGTTCAGGACACTACGACAATATAATTTAAGAAATAAAAATTGCACTAGGTTGCGTGCTTATCGTGACAACTGAAAATCAGTAAAAAATGGGGGGAATTTTGCGATCGATTTTTGAGGAGCTTCCCGGTGATGTAGTGACTTGAAACGTGTCACATAGTTCAGAACCCGGGGACAATGCCATATCTGATAAACCAAATTCAGCTAGCTCGCACACGGATCTACCTATTTTGAAAATTCGTTTGAAGTTTATAATCTTGAAATTGATTTTTAACCAACTTCCTGGTGACGTAGTTACTTGAAATTTAGCACATAGTTTAGGACCCTAAGACAATATAATTTTTAGAAATAAAAATTGCACTAGCTTGCGTGCTTATCGTGACAACTGAAAATCAGTAAAAAATGGGGGGAATTTTGCGATCGATATTTGAGTAACTTCCTGGTGAGGTAGTGACTTGAAACTTGTGACATAGTTTAGAACCCGGGGACAGTGCCACATCTGATCAACCAAATTCCGCTAGTTCGCACACGGATCTACTTACATATTTTGAAAATTCGTTTGAAGTTTATAATCTTGAGATTGATTTTTAACCAACTTTCTTGTGACCTAGTTACTTTAAATTTAGCACATAGTTTAAGACAATATAATTTTTAGAAATAAAAATTACACTAGTTTGCGTGCTTATCGGTTCAACTGAAAATCAGTGAAAAATGGGGGGAATTTTTCGATCGATATTTTAGTAACTTCCTGGTGAGGTAGTGACTTGAAACCTCTTGACATAGTTCAGAACCCGGGGACAATGCCATATCTGATCAATCATATTCCGCTAGTTCGCACACGGATCTACCTATTTCGAAAATTCGTTTGAAGTTTATAATCTTGAGATTGATTTTTAACTAACTTCTTTATGACCTGAGTAACTTCCTGGTGAGGTGGTAACTTGAAACTTGTCACATAATTCTGAACCCAGGGACATTGCAATATCTGATCAACAAAATTTCGCTACCTGCCACACGGATCTACCTATTTTGAAAATTCGTTTGAAGTTTATAATCTTGAGATTGATTTTTAACCAACTTCCTTGCGACCTAGGGACTTGAAATTTAGCACATAGTTCAGGACACTACGACAACCTAATTATTAGAAATAAAAATTACACTAGCTGGCATGCTTATCCTTACAACTGAAAATCAATAAAAAATGGGGGGAATTTTGCGATCGATTTTCGAGTAACTTCCCGGTGAGGTAGTGACTTGAAACGTGTCACATAATGCAGAACCCGGGGACAATGCCATATCTGAATTTTTCGATCGATATTTGAGTAACTTCCTGGTGAGGTGGTAACTTGAAACTTGTCACATAGTTCAGAACCCAGGGACAATGTAATATCTGATCAAACAAATTTCGCTTGGTGGCACACGGATCTACCTATTTTGAAAATTCTTTTGAAACTTATAATCTTGCGATTGATTTTTAACCACCTTCCTTGTGACCTAGGGATTTGAAATTTAGCACATAGTTCAGGATACTACGACAATATAATTTTTAGAAATAAAAATTACACTAGCGGGCATGCTTATCGGTTCAACTGAAAATCAGTAAAAATGGGGGGAATTTTGCGATCGATTTTCGAGTAACTTCCCGGTGAGGTAGAGACTTGAAGCTTGTCACATAATTCCGAACCCGCGGACAATGCAAAATCTGATCAACAAAATTTTTGCTTGCTGGCACCGGGTCTACCTATTTGAAAAATTTGTTTGAATTTTATGTTCTTGAGATTGATTTTCAACCAACTTCCTTGTGACCTAGGGCATTAAACTTTAGCACATAGTTCAGGACACTACGACAATATAATTTAAGAAATAAAAATTGCACCAGCGGCATGCTTATCCTTACAACTGAAAATCAATAAAAAATGTGGGGAATTTTGCGATCGATTTTCGAGTAACTTTCCGGTAGGTAGAGACTTGAAACTTGTCAAATTGCTCAGAATCTGGGGACAATGTAATTTTTGACTAAAAAAAAAATTTGAATCTTGAGATTGTTTTTCACCTAACTTCCTTGTGACCTAGGGCATTAAACTTTAGCACATAGTTCAGGACACTACGACAATATAATTTAAGAAATAAAAATTGCACCAGCGGCATGCTTATCCTTACAACTGAAAATCAATAAAAAATGTGGGGAATTTTGCGATCGATTTTCGAGTAACTTTCCGGTAGGTAGAGACTTGAAACTTGTTAAATTGCTCAGAATCTGGGGACAGTGTAATTTTTGACTAAAAAAAAAATTTGAATCTTGAGATTGATTTTTAACCAACTTCCTTGTGACCTAGGGACTGGAAATTTAGCACATAGTTCAGGACACTACTACAATATAATTTAAGAAATAAAAATTGCACTAGCTTGCGTGCTTATCGTGACAACTGAAAATCAGTCAAAAATGGGGGGAATTTTGCGATCGATTTTTGAGGAGCTTCCCGGTGATGTAGTGACTTGAAACGTGTCATATAGTTCAGAACCCGGGGACATTGCAATATCTGATCAACAAAATTTCGCTACCTGCCACACGGATCTAAATATTTTGAAAATTCGTTTGAAGTTTATAATCTTGAGATTGATTTGTAACCAACTTCCTTGCGACCTAGGGACTTGAAATTTAGCACATAGTTCAGGACACTACGACAACATAATTATTAGAAATAAAAATTACACTAGCTGGCATGCTTATCGGTTCAACTGAAAATCAGTAAAAATGGGGGGAATTTTTCGATCGATATTTGAGTAACTTCCTGGTGAGGTGGTAACTTGAAACTTGTCACATAATTCTGAACCCAGGGACATTGCAATATCAGATCAACAAAATTTCGCTACCTGCCACACGGATCTACCTATTTTGAAAATTCGTTTGAAGTTTATAATCTTGAGATTGATTTTTAACCAACTTCCTTGCGACCTAGGGACTTGAAATTTAGCACATAGTTCAGGACACTACGGCAACATAATTATTAGAAATAAAAATTACACTAGCTGGCATGCTTATCCTTGCAACTGAAAATCAATAAAAAAGGGGGGGGGAATTTTGCGATCGATTTTCGAGTAACTTCCCGGTAATGTAGTGACTTGAAACGTGTCACATAGTTCACAACCCGGGGACATTGCAATATCTGATCAACAAAATTTCGCTACCTGCCACACGGATCTAAATATTTGGAAAATTCGTTTGAAGTTTATAATCTTGAGATTGATTTTTAACCAACTTCCTTGCGACCTAGGGACTTGAAATTTAGCACATAGTTCAGGACACTACGACAACATAATTATTAGAAATAAAAATTACACTAGCTGGCATGCTTATCGGTTCAACTGAAAATCAGTAAAAATGGGGGGAATTTTTCGATCGATATTTGAGTAACTTCCTGGTGAGGTGGTAACTTGAAACTTGTCACATAATTCTGAACCCAGGGACATTGCAATATCTGATCAACAAAATTTCGCTACCTGCCACACGGATCTACCTATTTTGAAAATTCGTTTGAAGTTTATAATCTTGAGATTGATTTTTAACCAACTTCCTTGCGACCTAGGGACTTGAAATTTAGCGCATAGTTCAGGACACTACGACAACATAATTATTATAAATAAAAATTACACTAGCTGGCATGCTTATCGGTTCAACTGAAAATCAGTAAAAATGGGGGGAATTTTTCGATTGATATTTGAGTAACTTCCTGGTGAGGTGGTAACTTGAAACTTGTCACATAATTCTGAACCCAGGGACATTGCAATATCTGATCAACAAAATTTCGCTACCTGCCACACGGATCTACCTATTTTGAAAATTCGTTTGAAGTGTATAATCTTGAGATTGATTTTTAACCAACTTCCTTGCGACCTAGGGACTTGAAATTTAGCACATAGTTCAGGACACTACGACAACATAATTATTAGAAATAAAAATTACACTAGCTGGCATGCTTATCCTTACAACTGAAAATCAATAAAAAATGGGGGGAATTTTGCGATCGATTTTCGAGTAACTTCCCGGTGAGGTAGTGACTTGAAACGTGTCACATAGTGCAGAACCCGGGGACAATGCCATATCTGATCAACCAAATTCCGCTAGCTCGCACACGGATCTACTTATTTTCAAAATTCTTTTGAAACTTATAATCTTGCGATTGATTTTTAACCAACTTCCTTGCGACCTAGGGACTTGAAATTTAGCACATAGTTCAGGACACTACGACAACATAATTATTAGAAATAAAAATTACACTAGCTGGCATGCTTATCGGTTCAACTGAAAATCAGTAAAAATGGGGGGAATTTTTCGATCGATATTTGAGTAACTTCCTGGTGAGGTGGTAACTTGAAACTTGTCACATAGTTCAGAACCCAGGGACAATGTAATATCTGATCAACCAAATTTCGCTTGGTGGCATACGGATCTACCTATTTTGAAAATTCTTTTGAAACTTATAATCTTGCGATTGATTTTTAACCACCTTCCTTGCGACCTAGGGACTTGAAATTTAGCACATAGTTCAGGGCACTACGACAACATAATTATTAGAAATAAAAATTACACTAGCTGGCATGCTTATCGGTTCAACTGAAAATCAGTAAAAATGGGGGGAATTTTGCGATCGATTTTCGAGTAACTTCCCGGTGAGGTAGAGACTTGAAGCTTGTCACATAATTCCGAACCCGCGGACAATGCAAAATCTGATCAACAAAATTTTTGCTTGCTGGCACACGGATCTATCTATTTGAAAAATTTGTTTGAATTTTATGTTCTTGAGATTGATTTTCAACCAACTTCCTTGTGACCTAGGGCATTAAACTTTAGCACATAGTTCAGGACACTACGACAATATAATTTAAGAAATAAAAATTGCACTAGCTGGCATGCTTATCCTTACAACTGAAAATCAATAAAAAATGTGGGGAATTTTGCGATCGATTTTCGAGTAACTTTCCGGTGAGGTAGTGACTTGAAACGTGTCACATACTCGTAGTTCAGAACCCGGGGACAATGCCATATCTGATCAACCAAATTCAGCTAGCTGGCACACGGATATACCTATTTGGAAAATTCGTTTGAAGTTTATAATCTTGAGATGGATTTTTAACCAACTTCCTTGCGACCTAGTTACTTGAAATTTAGCACATAATTTAGGACCCTAAGACAATATAATTTTTAGAAATAAAAATTGCACTAGCTTGCGTGCTTATCGGTTCAACTGAAAATCAGTACAAAATGGCAGGAATATTTCGATCGATATTTGAGTAACTTCCTGGTGAGGTATTGACTTGAAACTTGTCACATAATTCAGAACCCGGGGACAATGCAATATCTGATCAACAAAATTTCGCTAGCTGGCACACGGATATACCTATTTGGAAAATTCGTTTGAAGTTTATAATCTTGAGATTGATTTTTAACCAACTTCCTTGTGACCTAGTTACTTGAAATTTATCACATAGTTTAAGACCCTCAGACAATATAATTTTTAGAAATAAAAATTGCACTAGCTTCCGTGCTTATCGGTTCAATTGAAAATCAGTAAAAATGGGGGAAATTTTTCGATCGATATCTGAGTAACTTCCTGGTGAGGTAGTGACTTGAAACTTGTCACATAATTCAGAACCCGGGGACAATGCAATATCTGATCAACAAAATTTCGCTAGCTGGCACACGGATATACCTATTTGGAAAATGCGTTTGAAGTTTATAATCTTGAGATGGATTTTTAACCAACTTCCTTGCGACCTAGTTACTTGAAATTTAGCACATAATTTAGGACCATAAGACTATATAATTTTTAGAAATAAAAATTGCACTAGCTTGCGTGCTTATCGGTTCAACTGAAAATCAGTACAAAATGGCAGGAATATTTCGATCGATATTTGAGTAACTTCCTGGTGAGGTAGTGACTTGAAACTTGTCACATAATTCAGAACCCGGGGACAATGCAATATCTGATCAACAAAATTTCGCTAGCTGGCACACGGATATACCTATTTGGAAAATTCGTTTGAAGTTTATAATCTTGAGATTGATTTTTAACCAACTTCTTTGTGACCTAGGGACTTGAAATTTAGCACATAGTTCAGGACACTACGACAATATAATTTAAGAAATAAAAATTGCACTAGGTTGCGTGCTTATCGTGACAACTGAAAATCAGTAAAAAATGGGGGGAATTTTGCGATCGATTTTTGAGGAGCTTCCCGGTGATGTAGTGACTTGAAACGTGTCACATAGTTCAGAACCCGGGGACAATGCCATATCTGATAAACCAAATTCAGCTAGCTCGCACACGGATCTACCTATTTTGAAAATTCGTTTGAAGTTTATAATCTTGAGATTGATTTTTAACCAACTTCCTGGTGACGTAGTTACTTGAAATTTAGCACATAGTTTAGGACCCTAAGACAATATAATTTTTAGAAATAAAAATTGCACTAGCTTGCGTGCTTATCGTGACAACTGAAAATCAGTAAAAAATGGGGGGAATTTTGCGATCGATATTTGAGTAACTTCCTGGTGAGGTAGTGACTTGAAACTTGTGACATAGTTTAGAACCCGGGGACAGTGCCACATCTGATCAACCAAATTCCGCTAGTTCGCACACGGATCTACTTACATATTTTGAAAATTCGTTTGAAGTTTATAATCTTGAGATTGATTTTTAACCAACTTTCTTGTGACCTAGTTACTTTAAATTTAGCACATAGTTTAAGACAATATAATTTTTAGAAATAAAAATTACACTAGTTTGCGTGCTTATCGGTTCAACTGAAAATCAGTGAAAAATGGGGGGAATTTTTCGATCGATATTTTAGTAACTTCCTGGTGAGGTAGTGACTTGAAACCTCTTGACATAGTTCAGAACCCGGGGACAATGCCATATCTGATCAATCATTTTCCGCTAGTTCGCACACGGATCTACCTATTTCGAAAATTCGTTTGAAGTTTATAATCTTGAGATTGATTTTTAACTAACTTCTTTATGGCCTGAGTAACTTCCTGGTGAGGTGGTAACTTGAAACTTGTCACATAATTCTGAACCCAGGGACATTGCAATATCTGATCAACAAAATTTTGCTACCTGCCACACGGATCTACCTATTTTGAAAATTCGTTTGAAGTTTATAATCTTGAGATTGATTTTTAACCAACTTCCTTGCGACCTAGGGACTTGAAATTTAGCACATAGTTCAGGACACTACGACAACCTAATTATTAGAAATAAAAATTACACTAGCTGGCATGCTTATCCTTACAACTGAAAATCAATAAAAAATGGGGGGAATTTTGCGATCGATTTTCGAGTAACTTCCCGGTGAGGTAGTGACTTGAAACGTGTCACATAATGCAGAACCCGGGGACAATGCCATATCTGAATTTTTCGATCGATATTTGAGTAACTTCCTGGTGAGGTGGTAACTTGAAACTTGTCACATAGTTCAGAACCCAGGGACAATGTAATATCTGATCAAACAAATTTCGCTTGGTGGCACACGGATCTACCTATTTTGAAAATTCTTTTGAAACTTATAATCTTGCGATTGATTTTTAACCACCTTCCTTGTGACCTAGGGATTTGAAATTTAGCACATAGTTCAGGATACTACGACAATATAATTTTTAGAAATAAAAATTACACTAGCGGGCATGCTTATCGGTTCAACTGAAAATCAGTAAAAATGGGACGAATTTTGCGATCGATTTTCGAGTAACTTCCCGGTGAGGTAGAGACTTGAAGCTTGTCACATAATTCCGAACCCGCGGACAATGCAAAATCTGATCAACAAAATTTTTGCTTGCTGGCACCGGGTCTACCTATTTGAAAAATTTGTTTGAATTTTATGTTCTTGAGATTGATTTTCAACCAACTTCCTTGTGACCTAGGGCATTAAACTTTAGCACATAGTTCAGGACACTACGACAATATAATTTAAGAAATAAAAATTGCACCAGCGGCATGCTTATCCTTACAACTGAAAATCAATAAAAAATGTGGGGAATTTTGCGATCGATTTTCGAGTAACTTTCCGGTAGGTAGAGACTTGAAACTTGTCAAATTGCTCAGAATCTGGGGACAATGTAATTTTTGACTAAAAAAAAAATTTGAATCTTGAGATTGTTTTTCACCTAACTTCCTTGTGACCTAGGGCATTAAACTTTAGCACATAGTTCAGGACACTACGACAATATAATTTAAGAAATAAAAATTGCACCAGCGGCATGCTTATCCTTACAACTGAAAATCAATAAAAAATGTGGGGAATTTTGCGATCGATTTTCGAGTAACTTTCCGGTAGGTAGAGACTTGAAACTTGTCAAATTGCTCAGAATCTGGGGACAGTGTAATTTTTGACTAAAAAAAAAATTTGAATCTTGAGATTGATTTTTAACCAACTTCCTTGTGACCTAGGGACTGGAAATTTAGCACATAGTTCAGGACACTACTACAATATAATTTAAGAAATAAAAATTGCACTAGCTTGCGTGCTTATCGTGACAACTGAAAATCAGTCAAAAATGGGGGGAATTTTGCGATCGATTTTTGAGGAGCTTCCCGGTGATGTAGTGACTTGAAACGTGTCATATAGTTCAGAACCCGGGGACATTGCAATATCTGATCAACAAAATTTCGCTACCTGCCACACGGATCTAAATATTTTGAAAATTCGTTTGAAGTTTATAATCTTGAGATTGATTTGTAACCAACTTCCTTGCGACCTAGGGACTTGAAATTTAGCACATAGTTCAGGACACTACGACAACATAATTATTAGAAATAAAAATTACACTAGCTGGCATGCTTATCGGTTCAACTGAAAATCAGTAAAAATGGGGGGAATTTTTCGATCGATATTTGAGTAACTTCCTGGTGAGGTGGTAACTTGAAACTTGTCACATAATTCTGAACCCAGGGACATTGCAATATCAGATCAACAAAATTTCGCTACCTGCCACACGGATCTACCTATTTTGAAAATTCGTTTGAAGTTTATAATCTTGAGATTGATTTTTAACCAACTTCCTTGCGACCTAGGGACTTGAAATTTAGCACATAGTTCAGGACACTACGGCAACATAATTATTAGAAATAAAAATTACACTAGCTGGCATGCTTATCCTTGCAACTGAAAATCAATAAAAAAGGGGGGGAATTTTGCGATCGATTTTCGAGTAACTTCCCGGTAATGTAGTGACTTGAAACGTGTCACATAGTTCACAACCCGGGGACATTGCAATATCTGATCAACAAAATTTCGCTACCTGCCACACGGATCTAAATATTTGGAAAATTCGTTTGAAGTTTATAATCTTGAGATTGATTTTTAACCAACTTCCTTGCGACCTAGGGACTTGAAATTTAGCACATAGTTCAGGACACTACGACAACATAATTATTAGAAATAAAAATTACACTAGCTGGCATGCTTATCGGTTCAACTGAAAATCAGTAAAAATGGGGGGAATTTTTCGATCGATATTTGAGTAACTTCCTGGTGAGGTGGTAACTTGAAACTTGTCACATAATTCTGAACCCAGGGACATTGCAATATCTGATCAACAAAATTTCGCTACCTGCCACACGGATCTACCTATTTTGAAAATTCGTTTGAAGTTTATAATCTTGAGATTGATTTTTAACCAACTTCCTTGCGACCTAGGGACTTGAAATTTAGCGCATAGTTCAGGACACTACGACAACATAATTATTATAAATAAAAATTACACTAGCTGGCATGCTTATCGGTTCAACTGAAAATCAGTAAAAATGGGGGGAATTTTTCGATTGATATTTGAGTAACTTCCTGGTGAGGTGGTAACTTGAAACTTGTCACATAATTCTGAACCCAGGGACATTGCAATATCTGATCAACAAAATTTCGCTACCTGCCACACGGATCTACCTATTTTGAAAATTCGTTTGAAGTGTATAATCTTGAGATTGATTTTTAACCAACTTCCTTGCGACCTAGGGACTTGAAATTTAGCACATAGTTCAGGACACTACGACAACATAATTATTAGAAATAAAAATTACACTAGCTGGCATGCTTATCCTTACAACTGAAAATCAATAAAAAATGGGGGGAATTTTGCGATCGATTTTCGAGTAACTTCCCGGTGAGGTAGTGACTTGAAACGTGTCACATAGTGCAGAACCCGGGGACAATGCCATATCTGATCAACCAAATTCCGCTAGCTCGCACACGGATCTACTTATTTTCAAAATTCTTTTGAAACTTATAATCTTGCGATTGATTTTTAACCAACTTCCTTGCGACCTAGGGACTTGAAATTTAGCACATAGTTCAGGACACTACGACAACATAATTATTAGAAATAAAAATTACACTAGCTGGCATGCTTATCGGTTCAACTGAAAATCAGTAAAAATGGGGGGAATTTTTCGATCGATATTTGAGTAACTTCCTGGTGAGGTGGTAACTTGAAACTTGTCACATAGTTCAGAACCCAGGGACAATGTAATATCTGATCAACCAAATTTCGCTTGGTGGCATACGGATCTACCTATTTTGAAAATTCTTTTGAAACTTATAATCTTGCGATTGATTTTTAACCACCTTCCTTGCGACCTAGGGACTTGAAATTTAGCACATAGTTCAGGGCACTACGACAACATAATTATTAGAAATAAAAATTACACTAGCTGGCATGCTTATCGGTTCAACTGAAAATCAGTAAAAATGGGGGGAATTTTGCGATCGATTTTCGAGTAACTTCCCGGTGAGGTAGAGACTTGAAGCTTGTCACATAATTCCGAACCCGCGGACAATGCAAAGTCTGATCAACAAAATTTTTGCTTGCTGGCACACGGATCTACCTATTTGAAAAATTTGTTTGAATTTTATGTTCTTGAGATTGATTTTCAACCAACTTCCTTGTGACCTAGGGCATTAAACTTTAGCACATAGTTCAGGACACTACGACAATATAATTTAAGAAATAAAAATTGCACTAGCTGGCATGCTTATCCTTACAACTGAAAATCAATAAAAAATGTGGGGAATTTTGCGATCGATTTTCGAGTAACTTTCCGGTGAGGTAGTGACTTGAAACGTGTCACATACTCGTAGTTCAGAACCCGGGGACAATGCCATATCTGATCAACCAAATTCAGCTAGCTGGCACACGGATATACCTATTTGGAAAATTCGTTTGAAGTTTATAATCTTGAGATGGATTTTTAACCAACTTCCTTGCGACCTAGTTACTTGAAATTTAGCACATAATTTAGGACCCTAAGACAATATAATTTTTAGAAATAAAAATTGCACTAGCTTGCGTGCTTATCGGTTCAACTGAAAATCAGTACAAAATGGCAGGAATATTTCGATCGATATTTGAGTAACTTCCTGGTGAGGTATTGACTTGAAACTTGTCACATAATTCAGAACCCGGGGACAATGCAATATCTGATCAACAAAATTTCGCTAGCTGGCACACGGATATACCTATTTGAAAATTCGTTTGAAGTTTATAATCTTGAGATTGATTTTTAACCAACTTCCTTGTGACCTAGTTACTTGAAATTTATCACATAGTTTAAGACCCTCAGACAATATAATTTTTAGAAATAAAAATTGCACTAGCTTCCGTGCTTATCGGTTCAATTGAAAATCAGTAAAAATGGGGGCAATTTTTCGATCGATATCTGAGTAACTTCCTGGTGAGGTAGTGACTTGAAACTTGTCACATAATTCAGAACCCGGGGACAATGCAATATCTGATCAACAAAATTTCGCTAGCTGGCACACGGATATACCTATTTGGAAAATTCGTTTGAAGTTTATAATCTTGAGATGGATTTTTAACCAACTTCCTTGCGACCTAGTTACTTGAAATTTAGCACATAATTTAGGACCATAAGACTATATAATTTTTAGAAATAAAAATTGCACTAGCTTGCGTGCTTATCGGTTCAACTGAAAATCAGTACAAAATGGCAGGAATATTTCGATCGATATTTGAGTAACTTCCTGGTGAGGAAGTGACTTGAAACTTGTCACATAATTCAGAACCCGGGGACAATGCAATATCTGATCAACAAAATTTCGCTAGCTGGCACACGGATATACCTATTTGGAAAATTCGTTTGAAGTTTATAATCTTGAGATTGATTTTTAACCAACTTCTTTGTGACCTAGGGACTTGAAATTTAGCACATAGTTCAGGACACTACGACAGTATAATTTAAGAAATAAAAATTGCACTAGGTTGCGTGCTTATCGTGACAACTGAAAATCAGTAAAAAATGGGGGGAATTTTGCGATCGATTTTTGAGGAGCTTCCCGGTGATGTAGTGACTTGAAACGTGTCACATAGTTCAGAACCCGGGGACAATGCCATATCTGATAAACCAAATTCAGCTAGCTCGCACACGGATCTACCTATTTTGAAAATTCGTTTGAAGTTTATAATCTTGAGATTGATTTTTAACCAACTTTCTTGTGACCTAGTTACTTTAAATTTAGCACATAGTTTAAGACAATATAATTTTTAGAAATAAAAATTACACTAGTTTGCGTGCTTATCGGTTCAACTGAAAATCAGTGAAAAATGGGGGGAATTTTTCGATCGATATTTTAGTAACTTCCTGGTGAGGTAGTGACTTGAAACTTGTGACATAGTTTAGAACCCGGGGACAGTGCCACATCTGATCAACCAAATTCCGCTAGTTCGCACACGGATCTACCTATTTTGAAAATTCGTTTGAAGTTTATAATCTTGAGATTGATTTTTAACCAACTTTCTTGTGACCTAGTTACTTTAAATTTAGCACATAGTTTAAGACAATATAATTTTTAGAAATAAAAATTACACTAGTTTGCGTGCTTATCGGTTCAACTGAAAATCAGTGAAAAATGGGGGGAATTTTTCGATCGATATTTTAGTAGCTTCTTTATGACCTGAGTAACTTCCTGGTGAGGTGGTAACTTGAAACTTGTCACATAATTCTGAACCCAGGGACATTGCAATATCTGATCAACAAAATTTCGCTACCTGCCACACGGATCTACCTATTTTGAAAATTCGTTTGAAGTTTATAATCTTGACACTACGACAACACAATTATTAGAAATAAAAATTACACTAGCTGGCATGCTTATCGGTTCAACTGAAAATCAGTAAAAATGGGGGGAATTTTTCGATCGATATTTGAGTAACTTCCTGGTGAGGTGGTAACTTGAAACTTGTCACATAGTTCAGAACCCAGGGACAATGTAATATCTGATCAAACAAATTTCGCTTGGTGGCACACGGATCTACCTATTTTGAAAATTCTTTTGAAACTTATAATCTTGCGATTGATTTTTAACCACCTTCCTTGTGACCTAGGGATTTGAAATTTAGCACATAGTTCAGGACACTACGACAATATAATTTTTAGAAATAAAAATTACACTAGCGGGCATGCTTATCGGTTCAACTGAAAATCAGTAAAAATGGGGGGAATTTTGCGATCGATTTTCGAGTAACTTCCCGGTGAGGTAGAGACTTGAAGCTTGTCACATAATTCCGAACCCGCGGACAATGCAAAATCTGATCAACAAAATTTTTGCTTGCTGGCACCGGGTCTACCTATTTGAAAAATTTGTTTGAATTTTATGTTCTTGAGATTGATTTTCAACCAACTTCCTTGTGACCTAGGGCATTAAACTTTAGCACATAGTTCAGGACACTACGACAATATAATTTAAGAAATAAAAATTGCACCAGCGGCATGCTTATCCTTACAACTGAAAATCAATAAAAAATGTGGGGAATTTTGCGATCGATTTTCGAGTAACTTTCCGGTAGGTAGAGACTTGAAACTTGTCAAATTGCTCAGAATCTGGGGACAATGTAATTTTTGACTAAAAAAAAAATTTGAATCTTGAGATTGTTTTTCACCTAACTTCCTTGTGACCTAGGGATTTGAGACTTAGCGCATAGTTCAGGACCCTACGCCAATATAATTTTTAGAAATAAAAATTACACTAGCTGGCATGCTTATCCTTATAACTGAAAATCAATAAAAAATGGGGGGAATTTTGCGATCGATTTTCGAGTAACTTTCCGGTGAGGTAGAGACTTGAAACTTGTCAAATTGCTCAGAATCTGGGAACAGTGTAATTTTTGACTAAAAAAAAAATTTGAATCTTGAGATTGTTTTTCACCTAACTTCCTTGTGACCTAGGGATTTGAGACTTAGCGCATAGTTCAGGACCCTACGCCAATATAATTTTTAGAAATAAAAATTACACTAGCTGGCATGCTTATCCTTATAACTGAAAATCAATAAAAAATGGGGGGAATTTTGCGATCGATTTTTGAGGAGCTTCCCGGTGATGTAGTGACTTGAAACGTGTCATATGGTTCAGAACCCGGGGACATTGCAATATCTGATTAACAAAAATTCGCTACCTGCCACACGGATCTAAATATTTTGAAAATTCGTTTGAAGTTTATAATCTTGAGATTGATTTTTAACCAACTTCCTTGCGACCTAGGGACTTGAAATTTAGCACATAGTTCAGGACACTACGGCAACATAATTATTAGAAATAAAAATTACACTAGCTGGCATGCTTATCCTTGCAACTGAAAATCAATAAAAAAGGGGGGGGGAATTTTGCGATCGATTTTCGAGTAACTTCCCGGTAATGTAGTGACTTGAAACGTGTCACATAGTTCACAACCCGGGGACATTGCAATATCTGATCAACAAAATTTCGCTACCTGCCACACGGATCTAAATATTTGGAAAATTCGTTTGAAGTTTATAATCTTTAGATTGATTTTTAACCAACTTCCTTGCGACCTAGGGACTTGAAATTTAGCACATAGTTCAGGACACTACGACAACACAATTATTAGAAATAAAAATTACACTAGCTGGCATGCTTATCGGTTCAACTGAAAATCAGTAAAAATGGGGGGAATTTTTCGATCGATATTTGAGTAACTTCCTGGTGAGGTGGTAACTTGAAACTTGTCACATAATTCTGAACCCAGGGACATTGCAATATCTGATCAACAAAATTTCGCTACCTGCCACACGGATCTACCTATTTTGAAAATTCGTTTGAAGTTTATAATCTTGAGATTGATTTTTAACCAACTTCCTTGCGACCTAGGGACTTGAAATTTAGCACATAGTTCAGGACACTACGACAACATAATTATTATAAATAAAAATTACACTAGTTGGCATGCTTATCGGTTCAACTGAAAATCAGTAAAAATGGGGGGAATTTTTCGATTGATATTTGAGTAACTTCCTGGTGAGGTGGTAACTTGAAACTTGTCACATAATTCTGAACCCAGGGACATTGCAATATCTGATCAACAAAATTTCGCTACCTGCCACACGGATCTACCTATTTTGAAAATTCGTTTGAAGTGTATAATCTTGAGATTGATTTTTAACCAACTTCCTTGCGACCTAGGGACTTGAAATTTAGCACATAGTTCAGGACACTACGACAACATAATTATTAGAAATAAAAATTACACTAGCTGGCATGCTTATCCTTACAACTGAAAATCAATAAAAAATGGGGGGAATTTTGCGATCGATTTTCGAGTAACTTCCCGGTGAGGTAGTGACTTGAAACGTGTCACATAGTGCAGAACCCGGGGACAATGCCATATCTGATCAACCAAATTCCGCTAGCACGCACACGGATCTACTTATTTTCAAAATTCTTTTGAAACTTATAATCTTGCGATTGATTTTTAACCAACTTCCTTGCGACCTAGGGACTTGAAATTTAGCACATAGTTCAGGACACTACGACAACATAATTATTAGAAATAAAAATTACACTAGCTGGCATGCTTATCGTTATAACTGAAAATCAATAAAAAATAGGAGGAATTTTGCGATTGATATTTGAGTAACTTCCTGGTGAGGTGGTAACTTGAAACTTGTCACATAATTCAGAACCCAGGGCCAATGTAATATCTGATCAAACAAATTTCGCTTGGTGGCACACGGATCTACCTATTTTGAAAATTCTTTTGAAACTTATAATCTTGCGATTGATTTTTAACCAACTTCCTTGCGACCTAGGGACTTGAAATTTAGCACATAGTTCAGGACACTACGACAACACAATTATTAGAAATAAAAATTACACTAGCTGGCATGCTTATCGGTTCAACTGAAAATCAGTAAAAATGGGGGGAATTTTTCGATCGATATTTGAGTAACTTCCTGGTGAGGTGGTAACTTGAAACTTGTCACATAGTTCAGAACCCAGGGACAATGTAATATCTGATCAAACAAATTTCGCTTGGTGGCACACGGATCTACCTATTTTGAAAATTCTTTTGAAACTTATAATCTTGCGATTGATTTTTAACCACCTTCCTTGTGACCTAGGGATTTGAAATTTAGCACATAGTTCAGGATACTACGACAATATAATTTTTAGAAATAAAAATTACACTAGCGGGCATGCTTATCGGTTCAACTGAAAATCAGTAAAAATGGGGGGAATTTTGCGATCGATTTTCGAGTAACTTCCCGGTGAGGTAGAGACTTGAAGCTTGTCACATAATTCCGAACCCGCGGACAATGCAAAATCTGATCAACAAAATTTTTGCTTGCTGGCACCGGGTCTACCTATTTGAAAAATTTGTTTGAATTTTATGTTCTTGAGATTGATTTTCAACCAACTTCCTTGTGACCTAGGGCATTAAACTTTAGCACATAGTTCAGGACACTACGACAATATAATTTAAGAAATAAAAATTGCACCAGCGGCATGCTTATCCTTACAACTGAAAATCAATAAAAAATGTGGGGAATTTTGCGATCGATTTTCGAGTAACTTTCCGGTAGGTAGAGACTTGAAACTTGTCAAATTGCTCAGAATCTGGGGACAATGTAATTTTTGACTAAAAAAAAAATTTGAATCTTGAGATTGTTTTTCACCTAACTTCCTTGTGACCTAGGGATTTGAGACTTAGCGCATAGTTCAGGACCCTACGCCAATATAATTTTTAGAAATAAAAATTACACTAGCTGGCATGCTTATCCTTATAACTGAAAATCAATAAAAAATGGGGGGAATTTTGCGATCGATTTTCGAGTAACTTTCCGGTGAGGTAGAGACTTGAAACTTGTCAAATTGCTCAGAATCTGGGAACAGTGTAATTTTTGACTAAAAAAAAAATTTGAATCTTGAGATTGTTTTTCACCTAACTTCCTTGTGACCTAGGGATTTGAGACTTAGCGCATAGTTCAGGACCCTACGCCAATATAATTTTTAGAAATAAAAATTACACTAGCTGGCATGCTTATCCTTATAACTGAAAATCAATAAAAAATGGGGGGAATTTTGCGATCGATTTTTGAGGAGCTTCCCGGTGATGTAGTGACTTGAAACGTGTCATATGGTTCAGAACCCGGGGACATTGCAATATCTGATTAACAAAAATTCGCTACCTGCCACACGGATCTAAATATTTTGAAAATTCGTTTGAAGTTTATAATCTTGAGATTGATTTTTAACCAACTTCCTTGCGACCTAGGGACTTGAAATTTAGCACATAGTTCAGGACACTACGGCAACATAATTATTAGAAATAAAAATTACACTAGCTGGCATGCTTATCCTTGCAACTGAAAATCAATAAAAAAGGGGGGGGGGAATTTTGCGATCGATTTTCGAGTAACTTCCCGGTAATGTAGTGACTTGAAACGTGTCACATAGTTCACAACCCGGGGACATTGCAATATCTGATCAACAAAATTTCGCTACCTGCCACACGGATCTAAATATTTGGAAAATTCGTTTGAAGTTTATAATCTTGAGATTGATTTTTAACCAACTTCCTTGCGACCTAGGGACTTGAAATTTAGCACATAGTTCAGGACACTACGACAACACAATTATTAGAAATAAAAATTACACTAGCTGGCATGCTTATCGGTTCAACTGAAAATCAGTAAAAATGGGGGGAATTTTTCGATCGATATTTGAGTAACTTCCTGGTGAGGTGGTAACTTGAAACTTGTCACATAATTCTGAACCCAGGGACATTGCAATATCTGATCAACAAAATTTCGCTACCTGCCACACGGATCTACCTATTTTGAAAATTCGTTTGAAGTTTATAATCTTGAGATTGATTTTTAACCAACTTCCTTGCGACCTAGGGACTTGAAATTTAGCACATAGTTCAGGACACTACGACAACATAATTATTATAAATAAAAATTACACTAGTTGGCATGCTTATCGGTTCAACTGAAAATCAGTAAAAATGGGGGGAATTTTTCGATTGATATTTGAGTAACTTCCTGGTGAGGTGGTAACTTGAAACTTGTCACATAATTCTGAACCCAGGGACATTGCAATATCTGATCAACAAAATTTCGCTACCTGCCACACGGATCTACCTATTTTGAAAATTCGTTTGAAGTGTATAATCTTGAGATTGATTTTTAACCAACTTCCTTGCGACCTAGGGACTTGAAATTTAGCACATAGTTCAGGACACTACGACAACATAATTATTAGAAATAAAAATTACACTAGCTGGCATGCTTATCGGTTCAACTGAAAATCAGTAAAAATGGGGGGAATTTTTCGATCGATATTTGAGTAACTTCCTGGTGAGGTGGTAACTTGAAACTTGTCACATAGTTCAGAACCCAGGGACAATGTAATATCTGATCAACCAAATTTCGCTTGGTGGCATACGGATCTACCTATTTTGAAAATTCTTTTGAAACTTATAATCTTGCGATTGATTTTTAACCACCTTCCTTGCGACCTAGGGACTTGAAATTTAGCACATAGTTCAGGGCACTACGACAACATAATTATTAGAAATAAAAATTACACTAGCTGGCATGCTTATCGGTTCAACTGAAAATCAGTAAAAATGGGGGGAATTTTGCGATCGATTTTCGAGTAACTTCCCGGTGAGGTAGAGACTTGAAGCTTGTCACATAATTCCGAACCCGCGGACAATGCAAAATCTAATCAACAAAATTTTTGCTTGCTGGCACACGGATCTACCTATTTGAAAAATTTGTTTGAATTTTATGTTCTTGAGATTGATTTTCAACCAACTTCCTTGTGACCTAGGGCATTAAACTTTAGCACATAGTTCAGGACACTACGACAATATAATTTAAGAAATAAAAATTGCACTAGCTGGCATGCTTATCCTTACAACTGAAAATCAATAAAAAATGTGGGGAATTTTGCGATCGATTTTCGAGTAACTTTCCGGTGAGGAAGAGACTTGAAACTTGTCAAATTGCTCAGAATCTGGGGACAATGTAATTTTTGACTAAAAAAAAATTTGAATCTTGAGATTGTTTTTCACCTAACTTCCTTGTGACCTAGTTACTTGAAATTTATCACATAGTTTAAGACCCTAAGACAATATAATTTTTAGAAATAAAAATTACACTAGCTGGCATGCTTATCCTTACAACTGAAAATCAATAAAAAATGTGGGGAATTTTGCGATCGATTTTCGAGTAACTTTCCGGTGAGGTAGTGACTTGAAACGTGTCACATACTCGTAGTTCAGAACCCGGGGACAATGCCATATCTGATCAACCAAATTCAGCTAGCTGGCACACGGATATACCTATTTGGAAAATTCGTTTGAAGTTTATAATCTTGAGATGGATTTTTAACCAACTTCCTTGCGACCTAGTTACTTGAAATTTAGCACATAATTTAGGACCCTAAGACAATATAATTTTTAGAAATAAAAATTGCACTAGCTTGCGTGCTTATCGGTTCAAGTGAAAAGCAGTACAAAATGGCAGGAATATTTCGATCGATATTTGAGTAACTTCCTGGTGAGGTAGTGACTTGAAACTTGTCACATAATTCAGAACCCGGGGACAATGCAATATCTCATCAACAAAATTTCGCTAGCTGGCACACGGATATACCTATTTGGAAAATTCGTTTGAAGTTTATAATCTTGAGATTGATTTTTAACCAACTTCCTTGTGACCTAGTTACTTGAAATTTATCACATAGTTTAAGACCCTCAGACAATATAATTTTTAGAAATAAAAATTGCACTAGCTTCCGTGCTTATCGGTTCAATTGAAAATCAGTAAAAATGGGGGAAATTTTTTGATCGATATCTGAGTAACTTCCTGGTGAGGTAGTGACTTGAAACTTGTCACATAATTCAGAACCCGGGGACAATGCAATATCTGATCAACAAAATTTCGCTAGCTGGCACACGGATATACCTATTTGGAAAATTCGTTTGAAGTTTATAATCTTGAGATGGATTTTTAACCAACTTCCTTGCGACCTAGTTACTTGAAATTTAGCACATAATTTAGGACCATAAGACTATATAATTTTTAGAAATAAAAATTGCACTAGCTTGCGTGCTTATCGGTTCAAGTGAAAAGCAGTACAAAATGGCAGGAATATTTCGATCGATATTTGAGTAACTTCCTGGTGAGGTAGTGACTTGAAACTTGTCACATAATTCAGAACCCGGGGACAATGCAATATCTGATCAACAAAATTTCGCTAGCTGGCACACGGATATACCTATTTGGAAAATTCGTTTGAAGTTTATAATCTTGAGATTGATTTTTAACCAACTTCTTTGTGACCTAGGGACTTGAAATTTAGCACATAGTTCAGGACACTACGACAATATAATTTAAGAAATAAAAATTGCACTAGCTTGCGTGCTTATCGTGACAACTGAAAATCAGTAAAAAATGGGGGGAATTTTGCGATCGATTTTTGAGGAGCTTCCCGGTGATGTAGTGACTTGAAACGTGTCACATAGTTCAGAACCCGGGGACAATGCCATATCTGAAAAACCAAATTCAGCTAGCTCGCACACGGATCTACCTATTTTGAAAATTCGTTTGAAGTTTATAATCTTGAGATTGATTTCTAACCAACTTCCTGTTGACGTAGTTACTTTAAATTTAGCACATAGTTTAGGACCCTAAGACAATATAATTTTTAGAAATAAAAATTGCACTAGCTTGCGTGCTTATCGTGACAACTGAAAATCAGTAAAAAATGGGGGGAATTTTGCGATCGATATTTGAGTAACTTCCTGGTGAGGTAGTGACTTGAAACTTGTGACATAGTTTAGAACCCGGGGACAGTGCCACATCTGATCAACCAAATTCCGCTAGTTCGCACACGGATCTACCTATTTTGAAAATTCGTTTGAAGTTTATAATCTTGAGATTGATTTTTAACCAACTTTCTTGTGACCTAGTTACTTTAAATTTAGCACATAGTTTAAGACAATATAATTTTTAGAAATAAAAATTACACTAGTTTGCGTGCTTATCGGTTCAACTGAAAATCAGTGAAAAATGGGGGGAATTTTTCGATCGATATTTTAGTAACTTCCTGGTGAGGTAGTGACTTGAAACCTCTTGACATAGTTCAGAACCCGGGGACAATGCCATATCTGATCAACCATATTCCGCTAGTTCGCACACGGATCTACCTATTTCGAAAATTCGTTTGAAGTTTATAATCTTGAGATTGATTTTTAACCAACTTCCTTGCGACCTAGGGACTTGAAATTTAGCACATAGTTCAGAACACTACGACAACATAATTATTAGAAATAAAAATTACACTAGCTGGCATGCCTATCGTTATAACTGAAAATCAATAAAAAATGGGGGGAACTTTGCGATTGATATTTGAGTAACTTCCTGGTGAGGTGGTAACTTGAAACTTGTCACATAATTCTGAACCCAGGGACATTGCAATATCTGATCAACAAAATTTCGCTACCTGCCACACGGATCTACCTATTTTGAAAATTCGTTTGAAGTTTATAATCTTGAGATTGATTTTTAACCAACTTCCTTGCGACCTAGGGACTTGAAATTTAGCACATAGTTCAGAACACTACGACAACATAATTATTAGAAATAAAAATTACACTAGCTGGCATGCTTATCGGTTCAACTGCAAATCAGTAAAAATGGGGGGAATTTTTCGATCGATATTTGAGTAACTTCCTGGTGAGGTGGTTACTTGAAACTTGTCACATAATTCTGAACCCAGGGACATTGCAATATCTGATCAACAAAATTTCGCTACCTGCCACACGGATCTACCTATTTTGAAAATTCGTTTGAAGTTTATAATCTTGAGATTGATTTTTAACCAACTTCCTTGCGACCTAGGGCTTTGAAATTTGGCACATAGTTCAGGACACTACGACAACATAATTATTAGAAATAAAAATTACACTAGCTGGCATGCTTATCGTTTCAACTGAAAATCAGTAAAAATGGGGGGAATTTTTCGATCGATATTTGAGTAACTTCCTGGTGAGGTGGTAACTTGAAACTTGTCACATAATTCAGAACCCGGGGACAATGCAATATCTGATCAACAAAATTTCGCTAGCTGGCACACGGATATACCTATTTGGAAAATTCGTTTGAAGTTTATAATCTTGAGATTGATTTTTAACCAACTTCTTTGTGACCTAGGGACTTGAAATTTAGCACATAGTTCAGGACACTACGACAATATAATTTAAGAAATAAAAATTGCACTAGCTTGCGTGCTTATCGTGACAACTGAAAATCAGTAAAAAATGGGGGGAATTTTGCGATCGATTTTTGAGGAGCTTCCCGGTGATGTAGTGACTTGAAACGTGTCACATAGTTCAGAACCCGGGGACAATGCCATATCTGATAAACCAAATTCAGCTAGCTCGCACACGGATCTACCTATTTTGAAAATTCGTTTGAAGTTTATAATCTTGAGATTGATTTTTAACCAACTTCCTTGCGACCTAGGGACTTGAAATTTAGCACATAGTTCAGAACACTACGACAACATAATTATTAGAAATAAAAATTACACTAGCTGGCATGCATATCGGTTCAACTGCAAATCAGTAAAAATGGGGGGAATTTTTCGATCGATATTTGAGTAACTTCCTGGTGAGGTGGTAACTTGAAACTTGTCACATAATTCTGAACCCAGGGACATTGCAATATCTGATCAACAAAATTTCGCTACCTGCCACACGGATCTACCTATTTTGAAAATTCGTTTGAAGTTTATAATCTTGAGATTGATTTTTAACCAACTTCCTTGCGACCTAGGGCTTTGAAATTTGGCACATAGTTCAGGACACTACGACAACATAATTATTAGAAATAAAAATTACACTAGCTGGCATGCTTATCGTTTCAACTGAAAATCAGTAAAAATGGGGGGAATTTTTCGATCGATATTTGAGTAACTTCCTGGTGAGGTGGTAACTTGAAACTTGTCACATAACTCTGAACCCAGGGACATTGCAATATCTGATCAACAAAATTTCGCTACCTGCCACACTGATCTACCTATTTTGAAAATTCGTTTGAAGTTTATAATCTTGAGATTGATTTTTAACCAACTTCCTTGCGACCTAGGGACTTGAAATTTAGCACATAGTTCAGGACACTACGACAACATAATTATTAGAATCAAAAATTACACTAGCTGGCATGCTTATCGTTATAGCTGAAAATCGATAAAAAATAGGGGGAATTTTGCGATTGATATTTGAGTAACTTCCTGGTGAGGTGGTAACTTGAAACTTGTCACATAATTCAGAACCCAGGGACATTGCAATATCTGATCAACAAAATTTCGCTACCTGCCACACGGATCTACCTATTTTGAAAATTCGTTTGAAGTTTTTAATCTTGAGATTGATTTTTAACCAACTTCCTTGCGACCTAGGGACTCGAAATTTAGCACATAGTTCAGGACACTACGACAACATAATTATTAGAAATAAAAATTACACTAGCTGGCATGCTTATCGGTTCAACTGAAAATCAGTAAAAATGGGGGGAATTTTTCGATCGATATTTGAGTAACTTCCTGGTGAGGTGGTAACTTGAAACTTGTCACATAATTCTGAACCCAGGGACATTGCAATATCTGATCAACAAAATTTCGCTACCTGCCACACGGATCTACCTATTTTGAAAATTCGTTTGAAGTTTATAATCTTGAGATTGATTTTTAACCAACTTCCTTGCGACCTAGGGACTTGAAATTTAGCACATAGTTCAGGACACTACGACAACATAATTATTAGAAATAAAAATTACACTAGCTGGCATGCTTATCCTTACATGGCATGCTTGATTTTTAACCAACTTCCTTGCGACCTAGGGACTTGAAATTTAGCACATAGTTCAGGACACTACGACAACATAATTATTAGAAATAAAAATTACACTAGCTGGCATGCTTCTCGGTTCAACTGAAAATCAGTAAAAATGGGGGGAATTTCGCGATCGATTTTCGAGTAACTTCCCGGTGAGGTAGAGACTTGAAGCTTGTCACATAATTCCGAACCCGCGGACAATGCAAAATCTGATCAACAAAATTTTTGCTTGCTGGCACACGGATCTACCTATTTGAAAAATTTGTTTGAATTTTATGTTCTTGAGATTGATTTTCAACCAACTTCCTTGTGACCTAGGGCATTAAACTTTAGCACATAGTTCAGGACACTACGACAATATAATTTAAGAAATAAAAATTGCACTAGCTGGCATGCTTATCCTTACAACTGAAAATCAATAAAAAATGTGGGGAATTTTGCGATCGATTTTCGAGTAACTTTCCGGTGAGGTAGAGACTTGAAACTTGTCAAATTGCTCAGAATCTGGGGACAATGTAATTTTTGACTAAAAAAAAATTTGAATCTTGAGATTGTTTTTCACCTAACTTCCTTGTGACCTAGGGATTTGAGACTTAGCGCATAGTTCAGGACCCTACGCGAATATAATTTTTAGAAATAAAAATTACACTAGCTGGCATGCTTATCTTTACAACTGAAAATCAATAAAAAATGGGGGGAATTTTGCGATCGATTTTCGAGTAACTTTCCGGTGAGGTAGAGACTTGAAACTTGTCAAATTGCTCAGAATCTGGGGACAGTGTAATTTTTGACTAAAAAAAAAATTTTAATCTTGAGATTGATTTTTAACCAACTTCCTTGTGACCTAGGGACTTGAAATTTAGCACAAAGTTCAGGACACTACTACAATATAATTTAAGAAATAAAAATTGCACTAGCTTGCGTGCTTATCGTGACAACTGAAAATCAGTAAAAAATGGGGGGAATTTTGCGATCGATTTTTGACGAGCTTCCCGGTGATGTTGACTTGAAACGTGTCACATAGTTCAGAACCCGGGGACATTGCAATATCTGATCAACAAAATTTCGCTACCTGCCACACGGATCTAAATATTTTGAAAATTCGTTTGAAGTTTATAATCTTGAGATTGATTTTTAACCAACTTCCTTGCGACCTAGGGACTTGAAATTTAGCACATAGTTCAGGACACTACGACAACATAATTATTAGAAATAAAAATTACACTAGCTGGCATGCTTATCGTTATAACTGAAAATCAATAAAAAATAGGGGGAATTTTGCGATTGATATTTGAGTAACTTCCTGGTGAGGTGGTAACTTGAAACTTGTCACATAATTCTGAATCCAGGGACATTGCAATATCTGATCAACAAAATTTCGCTACTTGCCACACGGATCTACCTATTTTGAAAATTCGTTTGAAGTTTATAATCTTGAGATTGATTTTTAACCAACTTCCTTGCGACCTAGGGACTTGAAATTTAGCACATAGTTCAGGACACTACGACAACATAATTATTAGAATTAAAAATTACACTAGCTGGCATGCTTATCCGTTCAGCTGAAAATCAGTAAAAATGGGGGGAATTTTTCGATCGATATTTGAGTAACTTCCTGGTGAGGTGGTAACTTGAAACTTGTCACATAATTCTGAACCCAAGGACATTGCAATATCTGATCAACAAAATTTCGCTACCTGCCACACGGCTCTACCTATTTTGAAAATTCGTTTGAAGTTTATAATCTTGAGATTGATTTTTAACCAACTTCCTTGCGACCTAGGGACTTGAAATTTAGCACATAGTTCAGGACACTACGACAACATAATTATTAGAAATAAAAATTACACTAGCTGGCATGCTTATCCTTGCAACTGAAAATCAATAAAAAATGGGGGGAATTTTGCGATCGATTTTCAAGTAACTTCCCGGTGAGATAGTGACTTGAAACGTGTCACATAGTTCAGAACCCGGGGACAATGCCATATATGATCAACCAAATCCCGCTAGCTCGCACACGGATCTACTTATTTTGAAAATTCTTTTGAAACTTATAATCTTGCGATTGATTTTTAACCAACTTCCTTGCGACCTAGGGTCTTGAAATTTAGCACATAGTTCAGGACACTACGACAACATAATTATTAGAAATAAAAATTACACTAGCTGGCATGCTTATCGTTATAACTGAAAATCAATAAAAAATAGGGGGAATTTTGCGATTGATATTTGAGTAACTTCCTGGTGAGGTGGTAACTTGAAACTTGTCACATAATTCAGAACCCAGGGACATTGCACTATCTGATCAACAACATTTCGCTACCTGCCACACGGATCTACCTATTTTGAAAATTCGTTTGAAGTTTTTAATCTTGAGATTGATTTTTAACCAACTTCGTTGCGACCTAGGGACTTGAAATTTAGCACATAGTTCAGGACACTACGACAACATAATTATTAGAAATAAAAATTACACTAGCTGGCATGCTTATCGGTTCAACTGAAAATCAGTAAAAATGGGGGGAATTTTTCGATCGATATTTGAGTAACTTCCTGGTGAGGTGGTAACTTGAAACTTGTCACATAATTCTGAACCCAGGGACATTGCAATATCTGATCAACAAAATTTCGCTACCTGCCACACGGATCTACCTATTTTGAAAATTCGTTTGAAGTTTATAATCTTGGGATTGATTTTTAACCAACTTCCTTGCGACCTAGGGACTTGAAATTTAGCACATAGTTCAGGACATAGAACAGGACATAGTTCAGGACAACATAATTATTAGAAATAAAAATTACACTAGCTGGCATGCTTATCCTTACATGGCATGCTTGATTTTTAACCAACTTCCTTGCGACCTAGGGACTTGAAATTTAGCACATAGTTCAGGACACTACGACAAGATAATTATTAGAAATAAAAATTACACTAGCTGGCATGCTTATCCTTGCAACTGAAAATCAATAAAAAATGGGGGGAATTTTGCGATCGATTTTCGAGTAACTTCCCGGTGAGGTAGTGACTTGAATAGTGTCACATAGTTCAGAACCCGGGGACAATGCCATATCTGATCAACCAAATTCCGCTAGCTCGCACACGGATCTACTTATTTTGAAAATTCTTTTGAAACTTAAAATCTTGCGATTGATTTTTAACCAACTGCCTTGCGACCTAGGGACTTGAAATTTAGCACATAGTTCAGGACACTACGACAACATAATTATTAGAAATAAAAATTACACTAGCTGGCATGCTTATCCTTACATGGCATGCTTGATTTTTAACCAACTTCCTTGCGACCTAGGGACTTGAAATTTAGCACATAGTTCAGGACACTACGACAACATAATTATTAGAAATAAAAATTACACTAGCTGGCATGCTTATCCTTGCAACTGAAAATCAATAAAAAATGGGGGGAATTTTGCGATCGATTTTCGAGTAACTTCCCGGTGAGGTAGTGACTTGAATAGTGTCACATAGTTCAGAACCCGGGGACAATGCCATATCTGATCAACCAAATTCCGCTAGCTCGCACACGGATCTACTTATTTTGAAAATTCTTTTGAAACTTAAAATCTTGCGATTGATTTTTAACCAACTGCCTTGCGACCTAGGGACTTGAAATTTAGCACATAGTTCAGGACACTACGACAACATAATTATTAGAAATAAAAATTACAATAGCTGGCATGCTTATCGTTATAACTGAAAATCAATAAAAAATAGGAGGAATTTTGCGATTGATATTTGAGTAACTTCCTGGTGAGGTGGTAACTTGAAACTTGTCACATAATTCAGAACCCAGGGACAATGTAATATCTGATCAAACAAATTTCGCTTGGTGGCACACGGATCTACCTATTTTGAAAATTCTTTCGAAACTTATAATCTTGCGATTGATTTTTAACCAACTTCCTTGCGACCTAGGGACTTGAAATTTAGCACATAGTTCAGGACACTACGACAACATAATTATTAGAAATAAAAATTACACTAGCTGGCATGCTTATCGGTTCAACTGAAAATCAATAAAAAATGGGGGGAATTTTGCGATCGATTTTCGAGTAACTTTCCGGTGAGGTAGAGACTTGAAACTTGTCAAATTGCTCAGAATCTGGGGACAGTGAATTTTATGTTCTTGAGATTGATTTTCAACCAACTTCCTTGTGACCTACGGCATTAAACTTTAGCACATAGTTCAGGACACTATGACAATATAATTTAAGAAATAAAAATTACACTACCTGGCATGCTTATCCTTACAACTGAAAATCAATAAAAAATGTGGGGAATTTTGCGATCGATTTTCGAGTAACTTTCCGGTGAGGTAGAGACTTGAAACTTGTCAAATTGCTCAGAATCTGGGGACAATGTAATTTTTGACTAAAAAAAAAATTTGAATCTTGAGATTGTTTTTCACCTAACTTCCTTGTGACCTAGGGATTTGAGACTTAGCGCATAGTTCAGGACCCTACGCCAATATAATTTTTAGAAATAAAAATTACACTAGCTGGCATGCTTATCCTTACAACTGAAAATCAATAAAAAATGGGGGGAATTTTGCGATCGATTTTCGAGTAACTTTCCGGTGAGGTAGAGACTTGAAACTTGTCAAATTGCTCAGAATCTGAAGACAGTGTAATTTTTGACTAAAAAAAAAAATTGAATCTTGAGATTGATTTTTAACCAACTTCCTTGTGACCTAGGGACTTGAAATTTAGCACATAGTTCAGGACACTACTACAATATAATTTAAGAAATAAAAATTGCACTAGCTTGCGTGCTTATCGTGACAACTGAAAATCAGTAAAAAATGGGGGGAATTTTGCGATCGATTTTTGAGGAGCTTCCCGGTGATGTAGTGACTTGAAACGTGTCACATAGTTCAGAACCCGGGGACATTGCAATATCTGATCAACAAAATTTCGCTACCTGCCACACGGATCTAAATATTTTGAAAATTCGTTTGAAGTTTATAATCTTGAGATTGATTTTTAACCAACTTCCTTGCGACCTAGGGACTTGAAATTTAGCACATAGTTCAGGACACTACGACAACATAATTATTAGAAATAAAAATTACACTAGCTGGCATGCTTATCGTTATAACTGAAAAACAATAAAAAATAGGGGGAATTTTGCGATTGATATTTGAGTAACTTCCTGGTGAGGTGGTAACTTGAAATTTGTCACATAATTCTGAACCCAGGGACATTGCAATATCTGATCAACAAAATTTCGCTACCTGCCACACGGATCTACCTATTTTGAAAATTCGTTTGAAGTTTATAATCTTGAGATTGATTTTTAACCAACTTCCTTGCGACCTAGGGACTTGAAATTTAGCACATAGTTCAGGACACTACGGCAACATAATTATTAGAAATAAAAATTACACTAGCTGGCATGCTTATCGGTTTAACTGAAAATCAGTAAAAATGGGGGGAATTTTCGATCGATATTTGAGTAACTTCCTGGTGAGGTGGTAACTTGAAACTTGTCACATAATTCTGAACCCAGGGACATTGCAATATCTGATCAACAAAATTTCGCTACCTGCCACACGGATCTACCTATTTTGAAAATTCGTTTGAAGTTTATAATCTTGAGATTGATTTTTAACCAACTTCCTTGCGACCTAGGGACTTGAAATTTAGCACATAGTTCAGGACACTACGACAACATAATTATTAGAAATAAAAATTACACTAGCTGGCATGCTTATCGTTATAACTGAAAATCAATAAAAAATAGGAGGAATTTTGCGATTGATATTTGAGTAACTTCCTGGTGAGGTGGTAACTTGAAACTTGTCACATAATTCTGAACCCAGGGACATTGCAATATCTGATCAACCATATTCCGCTAGTTCGCACACGGATCTACCTATTTCGAAAATTCTTTTGAAACTTATAATCTTGAGATTGATTTTCAACCAACTTCCTTGTGACCTAGGGCATTAAACTTTAGCACATAGTTCAGGACACTACGACAATATAATTTAAGAAATAAAAATTGCACTAGCTGGCATGCTTATCCTTACAACTGAAAATCAATAAAAAATGTGGGGAATTTTGCGATCGATTTTCGAGTAACTTTCCGGTGAGGTAGAGACTTGAAACTTGTCAAATTGCTCAGAATCTGGGGACAATGTAATTTTTGACTAAAAAAAAAATTTGAATCTTGAGATTGTTTTTCACCTAACTTCCTTGTGACCTAGGGATTTGAGACTTAGCGCATAGTTCAGGACCCTACGTCAATATAATTTTTAGAAATAAAAATTACACTAGCTGGCATGCTTATCCTTACAACTGAAAATCAATAAAAAATGGGGGGAATTTTGCGATCGATTTTCGAGTAACTTCCTGGTGAGGTGGTAACTTGAAACTTGTCACATAATTCTGAACCCAGGGACATTGCAATATCTATCTATCTATGGCGCGATATACAACAGGTATATCATCATAAACCTCCTAAGAGATTTTTGCGCCAAGCTTCTCTTCCAATTTGTGGTGTGCCGATTTGAATTTTTCCCTACAAATTGGTGGGACCTACAGTTTTTTGCCGACTCCGAACGGCATCTACAAAGGAGACGAATTTTTGCTGAGAAGCCTGTCATGGCAGAAATACACTCGGAGAGTTTGCCAAACCACTGCCGAGGGGCGACCCCGTTTTGAAAAACTTTTTTCAAATCACTTTTGATGTTACCTGTACCAGGGCTCGAACCATGGACCTTCGGTGTGCTAGGCCGGCAACACTACCTTCACACCACGGCGGCCGCAATATCTGATCAACAAAATTTCGCTACCTGCCACACGGATCTACCTATTTTGAAAATTCGTTTGAAGTTTATAATCTTGAGATTGATTTTTAACCAACTTCCTTGCGACCTAGGGACTTGAAATTTAGCACATAGTTCAGGACACTACGACAACATAATTATTAGAAATAAAAATTACACTAGCTGGCATGCTTATCGGTTTAACTGAAAATCAGTAAAAATGGGGGGAATTTTTCGATCGATATTTGAGTAACTTCCTGGTGAGGTGGTAACTTGAAACTTGTCACATAATTCTGAACCCAGGGACATTGCAATATCTGATCAACAAAATTTCGCTACCTGCCACACGGATCTACCTATTTTGAAAATTCGTTTGAAGTTTATAATCTTGAGATTGATTTTTAACCAACTTCCTTGCGACCTAGGGACTTGAAATTTAGCACATAGTTCAGGACACTACGACAACATAATTATTAGAAATAAAAATTACACTAGCTGGCATGCTTATCGTTATAACTGAAAATCAATAAAAAATAGGAGGAATTTTGCGATTGATATTTGAGTAACTTCCTGGTGAGGTGGTAACTTGAAACTTGTCACATAATTCAGAACCCAGGGACAATGTAATATCTGATCAAACAAATTTCGCTTGGTGGCACACGGATCTACCTATTTTGAAAATTCTTTTGAAACTTATAATCTTGCGATTGATTTTTAACCAACTTCCTTGCGACCTAGGGACTTGAAATTTAGCACATAGTTCAGGACACTACGACAACATAATTATTAGAAATAAAAATTACACTAGCTGGCATGCTTATCGGTTCAACTGAAAATCAGTAAAAATGGGGGGAATTTTTCGATCGATATTTGAGTAACTTCCTGGTGAGGTGGTAACTTGAAACTTGTCACATAGTTCAGAACCCAGGGACAATGTAATAACTGATCAAACAAATTTCGCTTGGTGGCACACGGATCTACCTATTTTGAAAATTCTTTCGAAACTTATAATCTTGCGATTGATTTTTAACCAACTTCCTTGCGACCTAGGGACTTGAAATTTAGCACATAGTTCAGGACACTACGACAACATAATTATTAGAAATAAAAATTACACTAGCTGGCATGCTTATAGTTATAACTGAAAATCAATAAAAAATAGGAGGAATTTTGCGATTGATATTTGAGTAACTTCCTGGTGAGGTGGTAACTTAAAACTTGTCACATAATTCAGAACCCAGGGACAATGTAATATCTGATCAAACAAATTTCGCTTGGTGGCACACGGATCTACCTATTTTGAAAATTCTTTCGAAACTTATAATCTTGCGATTGATTTTTAACCAACTTCCTTGCGACCTAGGGACTTGAAATTTAGCACATAGTTCAGGACACTACGACAACATAATTATTAGAAATAAAAATTACACTAGCTGGCATGCTTATCCTTACAACTGAAAATCAATAAAAAATGGGGGGAATTTTGCGATCGATTTTCGAGTAACTTCCCGGTGAGATAGTGACTTGAAACGTGTCACATAGTTCAGAACCCGGGGACAATGCCATATCTGATCAACAAAATTGCGCTACCTGCCACACGGATCTACCTATTTTGAAAATTCTTTTGAAACTTATAATCTTGCGATTGATTTTTAACCACCTTCCTTGTGACCTAGGGATTTGAAATTTAGCACATAGTTCAGGATACTACGACAATATAATTTTTAGAAATAAAAATTACACTAGCGGGCATGCTTATCGGTTCAACTGAAAATCAGTAAAAATGGGGGGAATTTTGCGATCGATTTTCGAGTAACTTCCCGGTGAGGTAGAGGCTTGAAGCTTGTCACATAATTCCGAACCCGCGGACAATGCAAAATCTGATCAACAAAATTTTTGCTTGCTGGCACCTGGTCTACCTATTTGAAAAATTTGTTTGAATTTTATGTTCTTGAGATTGATTTTCAACCAACTTCCTTGTGACCTAGGGCATTAAACTTTAGCACATAGTTCAGGACACTACAACAATATCATTTAAGAAATAAAAATTGCACTAGCTGGCATGCTTATCCTTACAACTGAAAATCAATAAAAAATTAGGAGAATTTTGCGATCGATTTTTGAGGAGCTTCCCGGTGATGTAGTGACTTGAAACGTGTCACATAGTTCAGAACCCGGGATCATTGCAATATCTGATCAACAAAATTTCGCTACCTGCCACACGGATCTACCTATTTTGAAAGCTCGTTTGAAGTTTATAATCTTGAGATTGATTTTTAACCAACTTCCTTGCGACCTAGGGACTTGAAATTTAGCACATAGTTCAGGACACTACGACAACATAATTATTAGAAATAAAAATTACACTAGCTGGCATGCTTATCCTTACAACTGAAAATCAATAAAAAATGGGGGGAATTTTGCGATCGATTTTCGAGTAACTTCCCGGTGAGGTAGTGACTTGAATAGTGTCGCATAGTTCAGAACCCGGGGACAATGCCATATCTGTTCAACCAAATTCCGCTAGCTCGCACACGGATCTACGTATTTTGAAAATTCTTTTGAAACTTAAAATCTTGCGATTGATTTTTAACCAACTACCTTGCGACCTAGGGACTTGAAATTTAGCACATAGTTCAGGACACTACGACAACATAATTATTAGAAATAAAAATTACACTAGCTGGCATGCTTATCGTTATAACTGAAAATCAATAAAAAATAGGAGGAATTTTGCGATTGATATTTGAGTAACTTCCTGGTGAGGTGGTTACTTAAAACTTGTCACATAATTCAGAACCCAGGGACAATGTAATATCTGATCAAACAAATTTCGCTTGGTGGCACACGGATCTACCTATTTTGAAAATTCTTTTGAAACTTATAATCTTGCGATTGATTTTTAACCAACTTCCTTGCGACCTAGGGACTTGAAATTTAGCACATAGTTCAGGACACTACGACAACATAATTATTAGAAATAAAAATTACACTAGCTGGCATGCTTATCGGTTCAACTGAAAATCAGTAAAAATGGGGGGAATTTTGCGATCGATTTTCGAGTAACTTCCCGGTGAGGTAGAGACTTGAAGCTTGTCACATAATTCCGAACCCGCGGACAATGCAAAATCTGATCAACAAAATTTTTGCTTGCTGGCACACGGATCTACCTATTTGAAAAATTTGTTTGAATTTTATGTTCTTGAGATTGATTTTCAACCAACTTCCTTGTGACCTAGGGCATTAAACTTTAGCACATAGTTCAGGACACTACGACAATATAATTTAAGAAATAAAAATTGCACTAGCTGGCATGCTTATCCTTACAACTGAAAATCAATAAAAAATGTGGGGAATTTTGCGATCGATTTTCGAGTAACTTTCCGGTGAGGTAGAGACTTGAAACTTGTCAAATTGCTCAGAATCTGGGGACAATGTAATTTTTGACTAAAAAAAAAATTTGAATCTTGAGATTGTTTTTCACCTAACTTCCTTGTGACCTAGGGATTTGAGACTTAGCGCATAGTTCAGGACCCTACGCCAATATAATTTTTAGAAATAAAAATTACACTAGCTGGCATGCTTATCCTTACAACTGAAAATCAATAAAAAATGGGGGGAATTTTGCGATCGATTTTCGAGTAACTTCCTGGTGAGGTGGTAACTTGAAACTTGTCACATAATTCTGAACCCAGGGACATTGCAATATCTATCTATCTATGGCGCGATATACAACAGGTATATCATCATAAACCTCCTAAGAGCTTTTTGCGCCAAGCTTCTCTTCCAATTTGTGGTGTGCCGATTTGAATTTTTCCCTACAAATTGGTGGGACCTACAGTATTTTGCCGACTCCGAACGGCATCTACAAAGGAGACGAATTTTTGCTGAGAATCCTGTCATGGCAGAAATACACTCGGAGAGTTTGCCAAACCACTGCCGAGGGGCGACCCCGTTTTGAAAAACTTTTTTCAAATCACTTTTGATGTTACCTGTACCAGGGCTCGAACCATGGACCTTCGGTGTGCTAGGCCGGCAACACTACCTTCACACCACGGCGGCCGCAATATCTGATCAACAAAATTTCGCTACCTGCCACACGGATCTAAATATTTTGAAAATTCGTTTGAAGTTTATAATCTTGAGATTGATTTTTAACCAACTTCCTTGCGACCTAGGGACTTGAAATTTAGCACATAGTTCAGGACACTACGACAACATAATTATTAGAAATAAAAATTACACTAGCTGGCATGCTTATCGGTTTAACTGAAAATCAGTAAAAATGGGGGGAATTTTTCGATCGATATTTGAGTAACTTCCTGGTGAGGTGGTAACTTGAAACTTGTCACATAATTCTGAACCCAGGGACATTGCAATATCTGATCAACAAAATTTCGCTACCTGCCACACGGATCTACCTATTTTGAAAATTCGTTTGAAGTTTATAATCTTGAGATTGATTTTTAACCAACTTCCTTGCGACCTAGGGACTTGAAATTTAGCACATAGTTCAGGACACTACGACAACCTAATTATTAGAAATAAAAATTACACTAGCTGGCATGCTTATCCTTACAACTGAAAATCAATAAAAAATGGGGGGATTTTTGCGATCGATTTTCGAGTAACTTCCCGGTGAGGTAGTGACTTGAAACGTGTCACATAGTTCAGAACCCGGGGACAATGCCATATCTGATCAACCAAATTCCGCTAGCTCGCACACGGATCTACTTATTTTGAAAATTCTTTTGAAACTTATAATCTTGCGATTGATTTTTAACCAACTTCCTTGCGACCTAGGGACTTGAAATTTAGCACATAGTTCAGGACACTACGACAACATAATTATTAGAAATAAAAATTACACTAGCTGGCATGCTTATCGTTTTAACTGAAAATCAATAAAAAATAGGAGGAATTTTGCGATTGATATTTGAGTAACTTCCTGGTGAGGTGGTAACTTGAAACTTGTCACATAATTCAGAACCCAGGGACAATGTAATATCTGATCAAACAAATTTCGCTTGGTGGCACACGGATCTACCTATTTTGAAAATTCTTTTGAAACTTATAATCTTGCGATTGATTTTTAACCAACTTCCTTGCGACCTAGGGACTTGAAATTTAGCACATAGTTCAGGACACTACGACAACACAATTATTAGAAATAAAAATTACACTAGCTGGCATGCTTATCGGTTCAACTGAAAATCAGTAAAAATGGGGGGAATTTTTCGATCGATATTTGACTAACTTCCTGGTGAGGTGGTAACTTGAAACTTGTCACATAGTTCAGAACCCAGGGACAATGTAATATCTGATCAAACAAATTTCGCTTGGTGGCACACGGATCTACCTATTTTGAAAATTCTTTTGAAACTTATAATCTTGCGATTGATTTTTAACCACCTTCCTTGTGACCTAGGGATTTGAAATTTAGGACATAGTTCAGGATACTACGACAATATAATTTTTAGAAATAAAAATTACACTAGCGGGCATGCTTATCGGTCCAACTGAAAATCAGTAAAAATGGGGGGAATTTTGCGATCGATTTTCGAGTAACTTCCCGGTGAGGTAGAGACTTGAAGCTTGTCACATAATTCCGAACCCGCGGACAATGCAAAATCTGATCAACAAAATTTTTGCTTGCTGGCACCGGGTCTACCTATTTGAAAAATTTGTTTGAATTTTATGTTCTTGAGATTGATTTTCAACCAACTTCCTTGTGACCTAGGGCATTAAACTTTAGCACATAGTTCAGGACACTACGACAATATAATTTAAGAAATAAAAATTGCACCAGCGGCATGCTTATCCTTACAACTGAAAATCAATAAAAAATGTGGGGAATTTTGCGATCGATTTTCGAGTAACTTTCCGGTAGATAGAGACTTGAAACTTGTCAAATTGCTCAGAATCTGGGGACAGTGTAATTTTTGACTAAAAAAAAAATTTGAATCTTGAGATTGATTTTTAACCAACTTCCTTGTGACCTAGGGACTGGAAATTTAGCACATAGTTCAGGACACTACTACAATATAATTTAAGAAATAAAAATTGCACTAGCTTGCGTGCTTATCGTGACAACTGAAAATCAGTCAAAAATGGGGGGAATTTTGCGATCGATTTTTGAGGAGCTTCCCGGTGATGTAGTGACTTGAAACGTGTCATATAGTTCAGAACCCGGGGACATTGCAATATCTGATCAACAAAATTTCGCTACCTGCCACACGGATCCAAATATTTTGAAAATTCGTTTGAAGTTTATAATCTTGAGATTGATTTGTAACCAACTTCCTTGCGACCTAGGGACTTGAAATTTAGCACATAGTTCAGGACACTACGACAACATAATTATTAGAAATAAAAATTACACTAGCTGGCATGCTTATCGGTTCAACTGAAAATCAGTAAAAATGGGGGGAATTTTTCGATCGATATTTGAGTAACTTCCTGGTGAGGTGGTAACTTGAAACTTGTCACATAATTCTGAACCCAGGGACATTGCAATATCAGATCAACAAAATTTCGCTACCTGCCACACGGATCTACCTATTTTGAAAATTCGTTTGAAGTTTATAATCTTGAGATTGATTTTTAACCAACTTCCTTGCGACCTAGGGACTTGAAATTTAGCACATAGTTCAGGACACTACGGCAACATAATTATTAGAAATAAAAATTACACTAGCTGGCATGCTTATCCTTGCAACTGAAAATCAATAAAAAAGGGGGGGGAATTTTGCGATCGATTTTCGAGTAACTTCCCGGTAATGTAGTGACTTGAAACGTGTCACATAGTTCACAACCCGGGGACATTGCAATATCTGATCAACAAAATTTCGCTACCTGCCACACGGATCTAAATATTTGGAAAATTCGTTTGAAGTTTATAATCTTGAGATTGATTTTTAACCAACTTCCTTGCGACCTAGGGACTGGAAATTTAGCACATAGTTCAGGACACTACGACAACATAATTATTAGAAATAAAAATTACACTAGCTGGCATGCTTATCGGTTCAACTGAAAATCAGTAAAAATGGGGGGAATTTTTCGATCGATATTTGAGTAACTTCCTGGTGAGGTGGTAACTTGAAACTTGAAACATAATTCTGAACCCAGGGACATTGCAATATCTGATCAACAAAATTTCGCTACCTGCCACACGGATCTACCTATTTTGAAAATTCGTTTGAAGTTTATAATCTTGAGATTGATTTTTAACCAACTTCCTTGCGACCTAGGGACTTGAAATTTAGCGCATAGTTCAGGACACTACGACAACATAATTATTATAAATAAAAATTACACTAGCTGGCATGCTTATCGGTTCAACTGAAAATCAGTAAAAATGGGGGGAATTTTTCGATTGATATTTGAGTAACTTCCTGGTGAGGTGGTAACTTGAAACTTGTCACATAATTCTGAACCCAGGGACATTGCAATATCTGATCAACAAAATTTCGCTACCTGCCACACGGATCTACCTATTTTGAAAATTCGTTTGAAGTGTATAATCTTGAGATTGATTTTTAACCAACTTCCTTGCGACCTAGGGACTTGAAATTTAGCACATAGTTCAGGACACTACAACAACATAATTATTAGAAATAAAAATTACACTAGCTGGCATGCTTATCCTTACAACTGAAAATTAATAAAAAATGGGGGGAATTTTGCGATCGATTTTCGAGTAACTTCCCGGTGAGGTAGTGACTTGAAACGTGTCACATAGTGCAGAACCCGGGGACAATGCCATATCTGATCAACCAAATTTCGCTACCTGCCACACGGATCTACCTATTTTGAAAATTCGTTTGAAGTGTATAATCTTGAGATTGATTTTTAACCAACTTCCTTGCGACCTAGGGACTTGAAATTTAGCGCATAGTTCAGGACACTACGACAACATAATTATTATAAATAAAAATTACACTAGCTGGCATGCTTATCGGTTCAACTGAAAATCAGTAAAAATGGGGGGAATTTTTCGATCGATATTTGAGTAACTTCCTGGTGAGGTGGTAACTTGAAACTTGTCACATAGTTCAGAACCCAGGGACAATGTAATATCTGATCAACCAAATTTCGCTTGGTGGCATACGGATCTACCTATTTTGAAAATTCTTTTGAAACTTATAATCTTGCGATTGATTTTTAACCACCTTCCTTGCGACCTAGGGACTTGAAATTTAGCACATAGTTCAGGGCACTACGACAACATAATTATTAGAAATAAAAATTACACTAGCTGGCATGCTTATCGGTTCAACTGAAAATCAGTAAAAATGGGGGGAATTTTGCGATCGATTTTCGAGTAACTTCCCGGTGAGGTAGAGACTTGAAGCTTGTCACATAATTCCGAACCCGCGGACAATGCAAAATCTGATCAACAAAATTTTTGCTTGCTGGCACACGGATATACCTATTTGAAAAATTTGTTTGAATTTTATGTTCTTGAGATTGATTTTCAACCAACTTCCTTGTGACCTAGGGCATTAAACTTTAGCACATAGTTCAGGACACTACGACAATATAATTTAAGAAATAAAAATTGCACTAGCTGGCATGCTTATCCTTACAACTGAAAATCAATAAAAAATGTGGGGAATTTTGCGATCGATTTTCGAGTAACTTTCCGGTGAGGTAGTGACTTGAAACGTGTGACATACTCGTAGTTCAGAACCCGGGGACAATGCCATATCTGATCAACCAAATTCAGCTAGCTGGCACACGGATATACCTATTTGGAAAATTCGTTTGAAGTTTATAATCTTGAGATGGATTTTTAACCAAATTCCTTGCGACCTAGTTACTTGAAATTTAGCACATAATTTAGGACCCTAAGACAATATAATTTTTAGAAATAAAAATTGCACTAGCTTGCGTGCTTATCGGTTCAACTGAAAATCAGTACAAAATGGAAGGAATATTTCGATCGATATTTGAGTAAGTTCCTGGTGAGGTATTGACTTGAAACTTGTCACATAATTCAGAACCCGGGGACAATGCAATATCTGATCAACAAAATTTCGCTAGCTGGCACACGGATATACCTATTTGGAAAATTCGTTTGAAGTTTATAATCTTGAGATTGATTTTTAACCAACTTCCTTGTGACCTAGTTACTTGAAATTTATCACATAGTTTAAGACCCTCAGACAATATAATTTTTAGAAATAAAAATTGCACTAGCTTCCGTGCTTATCGGTTCAATTGAAAATCAGTAAAAATGGGGGAAATTTTTCGATCGATATCTGAGTAACTTCCTGGTGAGGTAGTGACTTGAAACTTGTCACATAATTCAGAACCCGGGGACAATGCAATATCTGATCAACAAAATTTCGCTAGCTGGCACACGGATATACCTATTTGGAAAATTCGTTTGAAGTTTATAATCTTGAGATGGATTTTTAACCAACTTCCTTGCGACCTAGTTACTTGAAATTTAGCACATAATTTAGGACCATAAGACTATATAATTTTTAGAAATAAAAATTGCACTAGCTTGCGTGCTTATCGGTTCAACTGAAAATCAGTACAAAATGGCAGGAATATTTCGATCGATATTTGAGTAACTTCCTGGTGAGGTAGTGACTTGAAACTTGTCACATAATTCAGAACCCGGGGACAATGCAATATCTGATCAACAAAATTTCGCTAGCTGGCACACGGATATACCTATTTGGAAAATTCGTTTGAAGTTTATAATCTTGAGATTGATTTTTAATCAACTTCTTTGTGACCTAGGGACTTGAAATTTAGCACATAGTTCAGGACACTACGACAATATAATTTAAGAAATAAAAATTGCACTAGGTTGCGTGCTTATCGTGACAACTGAAAATCAGTAAAAAATGGGGGGAATTTTGCGATCGATTTTTGAGGAGCTTCCCGGTGATGTAGTGACTTGAAACGTGTCACATAGTTCAGAACCCGGGGACAATGCCATATCTGATAAACCAAATTCAGGAATATTTCGATCGATATTTGAGTAACTTCCTGGTGAGGTAGTGACTTGAAACTTGTCACATAATTCAGAACCCGGGGACAATGCAATATCTGATCAACAAAATTTCGCTAGCTGGCACACGGATATACCTATTTGGAAAATTCGTTTGAAGTTTATAATCTTGAGATTGATTTTTAACCAACTTCTTTGTGACCTAGGGACTTGAAATTTAGCACATAGTTCAGGACACTACGACAATATAATTTAAGAAATAAAAATTGCACTAGGTTGCGTGCTTATCGTGACAACTGAAAATCAGTAAAAAATGGGGGGAATTTTGCGATCGATTTTTGAGGAGCTTCCCGGTGATGTAGTGACTTGAAACGTGTCACATAGTTCAGAACCCGGGGACAATGCCATATCTGATAAACCAAATTCAGCTAGCTCGCACACGGATCTACCTATTTTGAAAATTCGTTTGAAGTTTATAATCTTGAGATTGATTTTTAACCAACTTCCTGGTGACGTAGTTACTTGAAATTTAGCACATAGTTTAGGACCCTAAGACAATATAATTTTTAGAAATAAAAATTGCACTAGCTGGCATGCTTATCCTTACAACTGAAAATCAATAAAAAATGGGGGGAATTTTGCGATCGATTTTCGAGTAACTTCCCGGTGAGGTAGTGACTTGAAACGTGTCACATAGTTCAGAACCCGGGAACAATGCCATATCTGATCAACCAAATTCCGCTAGCTCGCACACGGATCTACTTATTTTGAAAATTCTTTTGAAACTTATAATCTTGCGATTGATTTTTAACCAACTTCCTTGCGATCTAGGGACTTGAAATTTAGCACATAGTTCAGGACACTACGACAACATAATTATTAGAAATAAAAATTACACTAGCTGGCATGCTTATCGTTATAACTGAAAATCAATAAAAAATAGGAGGAATTTTGCGATTGATATTTGAGTAACTTCCTGGTGAGGTGGAAACTTGAAACTTGTCACATAATTCAGAACCCAGGGACAAACAAATTTCGCTTGGTGGCACACGGATCTACCTATTTTGAAAATTCTTTTGAAACTTATAATCTTGCGATTGATTTTTAACCAACTTCCTTGCGACCTAGGGACTTGAAATTTAGCACATAGTTCAGGACACTACGACAACAAAATTATTAGAAATAAAAATTACACTAGCTGGCATGCTTATCGGTTCAACTGAAAATCAGGAAAAATGGGGAGAATTTTTCGATCGATATTTGAGTAACTTCCTGGTGAGGTGGTAACTTGAAACTTGTCACATAGTTCAGAACCCAGGGACAATGTAATATCTGATCAAACAAATTTCGCTTGGTGGCACACGGATCTACCTATTTTGAAAATTCTTTTGAAACTTATAATCTTGCGATTGATTTTTAACCACCTTCCTTGTGACCTAGGGATTTGAAATTTAGCACATAGTTCAGGACACTACGACAATATAATTTAAGAAATAAAAATTGCACCAGCGGCATGCTTATCCTTACAACTGAAAATCAATAAAAAATGTGGGGAATTTTGCGATCGATTTTCGAGTAACTTTCCGGTAGGTAGAGACTTGAAACTTGTCAAATTGCTCAGAATCTGGGGACAATGTAATTTTTGACTAAAAAAAAAAGTTGAATCTTGAGATTGTTTTTCACCTAACTTCCTTGTGACCTAGGGATTTGAGACTTAGCGCATAGTTCAGGACCCTACGCCAATATAATTTTTAGAAATAAAAATTACACTAGCTGGCATGCTTATCCTTATAACTGAAAATCAATAAAAAATGGGGGGAATTTTGCGATCGATTTTCGAGTAACTTTCCGGTGAGGTAGAGACTTGAAACTTGTCAAATTGCTCAGAATCTGGGGACAGTGTAATTTTTGACTAAAAAAAAAATTTGAATCTTGAGATTGATTTTTAACCAACTTCCTTGTGACCTAGGGACTGGAAATTTAGCACATAGTTCAGGACACTACTACAATATAATTTAAGAAATAAAAATTGCACTAGCTTGCGTGCTTATCGTGACAACTGAAAATCAGTCAAAAATGGGGGGAATTTTGCGATCGATTTTTGAGGAGCTTCCCGGTGATGTAGTGACTTGAAACGTGTCATATGGTTCAGAACCCGGGGACATTGCAATACCTGATTAACAAAAATTCGCTACCTGCCACACGGATCTAAATATTTTGAAAATTCGTTTGAAGTTTATAATCTTGAGATTGATTTGTAACCAACTTCCTTGCGACCTAGGGACTTGAAATTTAGCACATAGTTCAGGACACTACGACAACATAATTATTAGAAATAAAAATTACACTAGCTGGCATGCTTATCGGTTCAACTGAAAATCAGTAAAAATGGGGGGAATTTTTCGATCGATATTTGAGTAACTTCCTGGTGAGGTGGTAACTTGAAACTTGTCACATAATTCTGAACCCAGGGACATTGCAATATCAGATCAACAAAATTTCGCTACCTGCCACACGGATCTACCTATTTTGAAAATTCGTTTGAAGTTTATAATCTTGAGATTGATTTTTAACCAACTTCCTTGCGACCTAGGGACTTGAAATTTAGCACATAGTTCAGGACACTACGGCAACATAATTATTAGAAATAAAAATTACACTAGCTGGCATGCTTATCCTTGCAACTGAAAATCAATAAAAAAGGGGGGGGAATTTTGCGATCGATTTTCGAGTAACTTCCCGGTAATGTAGTGACTTGAAACGTGTCACATAGTTCACAACCCGGGGACATTGCAATATCTGATCAACAAAATTTCGCTACCTGCCACACGGATCTAAATATTTGGAAAATTCGTTTGAAGTTTATAATCTTGAGATTGATTTTTAACCAACTTCCTTGCGACCTAGGGACTTGAAATTTAGCACATAGTTCAGGACACTACGACAACACAATTATTAGAAATAAAAATTACACTAGCTGGCATGCTTATCGGTTCAACTGAAAATCAGTAAAAATGGGGGGAATTTTTCGATCGATATTTGAGTAACTTCCTGGTGAGGTGGTAACTTGAAACTTGTCACATAATTCTGAACCCAGGGACATTGCAATATCTGATCAACAAAATTTCGCTACCTGCCACACGGATCTACCTATTTTGAAAATTCGTTTGAAGTTTATAATCTTGAGATTGATTTTTAACCAACTTCCTTGCGACCTAGGGACTTGAAATTTAGCACATAGTTCAGGACACTACGACAACATAATTATTATAAATAAAAATTACACTAGTTGGCATGCTTATCGGTTCAACTGAAAATCAGTAAAAATGGGGGGAATTTTTCGATTGATATTTGAGTAACTTCCTGGTGAGGTGGTAACTTGAAACTTGTCACATAATTCTGAACCCAGGGACATTGCAATATCTGATCAACAAAATTTCGCTACCTGCCACAAGGATCTACCTATTTTGAAAATTCGTTTGAAGTGTATAATCTTGAGATTGATTTTTAACCAACTTCCTTGCGACCTAGGGACTTGAAATTTAGCACATAGTTCAGGACACTACGACAACATAATTATTAGAAATAAAAATTACACTAGCTGGCATGCTTATCCTTACAACTGAAAATCAATAAAAAATGGGGGGAATTTTGCGATCGATTTTCGAGTAACTTCCCGGTGAGGTAGTGACTTGAAACGTGTCACATAGTGCAGAACCCGGGGACAATGCCATATCTGATCAACCAAATTCCGCTAGCTCGCACACGGATCTACTTATTTTCAAAATTCTTTTGAAACTTATAATCTTGCGATTGATTTTTAACCAACTTCCTTGCGACCTAGGGACTTGAAACTTAGCACATAGTTCAGGACACTACGACAACATAATTATTAGAAATAAAAATTACACTAGCTGGCATGCTTATCGGTTCAACTGAAAATCAGTAAAAATGGGGGGAATTTTTCGATCGATATTTGAGTAACTTCCTGGTGAGGTGGTAACTTGAAACTTGTCACATAGTTCAGAACCCAGGGACAATGTAATATCTGATCAACCAAATTTCGCTTGGTGGCATACGGATCTACCTATTTTGAAAATTCTTTTGAAACTTATAATCTTGCGATTGATTTTTAACCACCTTCCTTTGCGACCTAGGGACTTGAAATTTAGCACATAGTTCAGGGCACTACGACAACATAATTATTAGAAATAAAAATTACACTAGCTGGCATGCTTATCGGTTCAACTGAAAATCAGTAAAAATGGGGGGAATTTTGCGATCGATTTTCGAGTAACTTCCCGGTGAGGTAGAGACTTGAAGCTTGTCACATAATTCCGAACCCGCGGACAATGCAAAATCTGATCAACAAAATTTTTGCTTGCTGGCACACGGATCTACCTATTTGAAAAATTTGTTTGAATTTTATGTTCTTGAGATTGATTTTCAACCAACTTCCTTGTGACCTAGGGCATTAAACTTTAGCACATAGTTCAGGACACTACGACAATATAATTTAAGAAATAAAAATTGCACTAGCTGGCATGCTTATCCTTACAACTGAAAATCAATAAAAAATGTGGGGAATTTTGCGATCGATTTTCGAGTAACTTTCCGGTGAGGAAGAGACTTGAAACTTGTCAAATTGCTCAGAATCTGGGGACAATGTAATTTTTGACTAAAAAAAAATTTGAATCTTGAGATTGTTTTTCACCTAACTTCCTTGTGACCTAGTTACTTGAAACTTATCACATAGTTTAAGACCCTAAGACAATATAATTTTTAGAAATAAAAATTACACTAGCTTCCGTGCTTATCGGTTCAATTGAAAATCAGTAAAAATGGGGGAAATTTTTCGATCGATATCTGAGTAACTTCCTGGTGAGGTAGTGACTTGAAACTTGTCACATAATTCAGAACCCGGGGACAATGCAATATCTGATCAACAAAATTTCGCTAGCTGGCACACGGATATACCTATTTGGAAAATTCGTTTGAATTTTATGTTCTTGAGATTGATTTTCAACCAACTTCCTTGTGACCTAGGGCATTAAACTTTAGCACATAGTTCAGGACACTACGACAATATAATTTAAGAAATAAAAATTGCACTAGCTGGCATGCTTATCCTTACAACTGAAAATCAATAAAAAATGTGGGGAATTTTGCGATCGATTTTCGAGTAACTTTCCGGTGAGGTAGTGACTTGAAACGTGTCACATAGTTCAGAACCCGGGGACAATGCCATATCTGATCAACCAAATTCAGCTAGCTGGCACACGGATATACCTATTTGGAAAATTCGTTTGAAGTTTATAATCTTGAGATGGATTTTTAACCAACTTCCTTGCGACCTAGTTACTTGAAATTTAGCACATAATTTAGGACCCTAAGACAATATAATTTTTAGAAATAAAAATTGCACTAGCTTGCGTGCTTATCGGTTCAACTGAAAATCAGTACAAAATGGCAGGAATATTTCGATCGATATTTGAGTAACTTCCTGGTGAGGTAGTGACTTGAAACTTGTCACATAATTCAGAACCCGGGGACAATGCAATATCTGATCAACAAAATTTCGCTAGCTGGCACACGGATATACCTATTTGGAAAATTCGTTTGAAGTTTATAATCTTGAGATTGATTTTTAACCAACTTCTTTGTGACCTAGGGACTTGAAATTTAGCACATAGTTCAGGACACTACGACAATATAATTTAAGAAATAAAAATTGCACTAGCTTGCGTGCTTATCGGTTCAATTGAAAATCAGTAAAAATGGGGGAAATTTTTCGATCGATATCTGAGTAACTTCCTGGTGAGGTAGTGACTTGAAACTTGTCACATTATTCAGAACCCGGGGACAATGCAATATCTGATCAACAAAATTTCGCTAGCTGGCACACGGATATACCTATTTGGAAAATTCGTTTGAAGTTTATAATCTTGAGATGGATTTTTAACCAACTTCCTTGCGACCTAGTTACTTGAAATTTAGCACATAATTTAGGACCATAAGACTATATAATTTTTAGAAATAAAAATTGCACTAGCTTGCGTGCTTATCGGTTCAACTGAAAATCAGTACAAAATGGCAGGAATATTTCGATCGATATTTGAGTAACTTCCTGGTGAGGTAGTGACTTGAAACTTGTCACATAATTCAGAACCCGGGGACAATGCAATATCTGATCAACAAAATTTCGCTAGCTGGCACACGGATATACCTATTTGGAAAATTCGTTTGAAGTTTATAATCTTGAGATTGATTTTTAACCAACTTCTTTGTGACCTAGGGACTTGAAATTTAGCACATAGTTCAGGACACTACGACAACATAATTATTAGAAATAAAAATTACACTAGCTGGCATGCTTATCGGTTCAACTGAAAATCAGTAAAAATGGGGGGAATTTTTCGATCGATATTTGAGTAACTTCCTGGTGAGGTGGTAACTTGAAACTTGTCACATAGTTCAGAACCCAGGGACAATGTAATATCTGATCAACCAAATTTCGCTTGGTGGCATACGGATCTACCTATTTTGAAAATTCTTTTGAAACTTATAATCTTGCGATTGATTTTTAACCACCTTCCTTGCGACCTAGGGACTTGAAATTTAGCACATAGTTCAGGGCACTACGACAACATAATTATTAGAAATAAAAATTACACTAGCTGGCATGCTTATCGGTTCAACTGAAAATCAGTAAAAATGGGGGGAATTTTGCGATCGATTTTCGAGTAACTTCCCGGTGAGGTAGAGACTTGAAGCTTGTCACATAATTCCGAACCCGCGGACAATGCAAAATCTGATCAACAAAATTTTTGCTTGCTGGCACACGGATCTACCTATTTGAAAAATTTGTTTGAATTTTATGTTCTTGAGATTGATTTTCAACCAACTTCCTTGTGACCTAGGGCATTAAACTTTAGCACATAGTTTAGGACACTACGACAATATAATTTAAGAAATAAAAATTGCACTAGCTGGCATGCTTATCCTTACAACTGAAAATCAATAAAAAATGTGGGGAATTTTGCGATCGATTTTCGAGTAACTTTCCGGTGAGGAAGAGACTTGAAACTTGTCAAATTGCTCAGAATCTGGGGACAATGTAATTTTTGACTAAAAAAAAATTTGAATCTTGAGATTGTTTTTCACCTAACTTCCTTGTGACCTAGTTACTTGAAACTTATCACATAGTTTAAGACCCTAAGACAATATAATTTTTAGAAATAAAAATTACACTAGCTTCCGTGCTTATCGGTTCAATTGAAAATCAGTAAAAATGGGGGAAATTTTTCGATCGATATCTGAGTAACTTCCTGGTGAGGTAGTGACTTGAAACTTGTCACATAATTCAGAACCCGGGGACAATGCAATATCTGATCAACAAAATTTCGCTAGCTGGCACACGGATATACCTATTTGGAAAATTCGTTTGAATTTTATGTTCTTGAGATTGATTTTCAACCAACTTCCTTGTGACCTAGGGCATTAAACTTTAGCACATAGTTCAGGACACTACGACAATATAATTTAAGAAATAAAAATTGCACTAGCTGGCATGCTTATCCTTACAACTGAAAATCAATAAAAAATGTGGGGAATTTTGCGATCGATTTTCGAGTAACTTTCCGGTGAGGTAGTGACTTGAAACGTGTCACATAGTTCAGAACCCGGGGACAATGCCATATCTGATCAACCAAATTCAGCTAGCTGGCACACGGATATACCTATTTGGAAAATTCGTTTGAAGTTTATAATCTTGAGATGGATTTTTAACCAACTTCCTTGCGACCTAGTTACTTGAAATTTAGCACATAATTTAGGACCCTAAGACAATATAATTTTTAGAAATAAAAATTGCACTAGCTTGCGTGCTTATCGGTTCAACTGAAAATCAGTACAAAATGGCAGGAATATTTCGATCGATATTTGAGTAACTTCCTGGTGAGGTAGTGACTTGAAACTTGTCACATAATTCAGAACCCGGGGACAATGCAATATCTGATCAACAAAATTTCGCTAGCTGGCACACGGATATACCTATTTGGAAAATTCGTTTGAAGTTTATAATCTTGAGATTGATTTTTAACCAACTTCTTTGTGACCTAGGGACTTGAAATTTAGCACATAGTTCAGGACACTACGACAATATAATTTAAGAAATAAAAATTGCACTAGCTTGCGTGCTTATCGGTTCAATTGAAAATCAGTAAAAATGGGGGAAATTTTTCGATCGATATCTGAGTAACTTCCTGGTGAGGTAGTGACTTGAAACTTGTCACATTATTCAGAACCCGGGGACAATGCAATATCTGATCAACAAAATTTCGCTAGCTGGCACACGGATATACCTATTTGGAAAATTCGTTTGAAGTTTATAATCTTGAGATGGATTTTTAACCAACTTCCTTGCGACCTAGTTACTTGAAATTTAGCACATAATTTAGGACCATAAGACTATATAATTTTTAGAAATAAAAATTGCACTAGCTTGCGTGCTTATCGGTTCAACTGAAAATCAGTACAAAATGGCAGGAATATTTCGATCGATATTTGAGTAACTTCCTGGTGAGGTAGTGACTTGAAACTTGTCACATAATTCAGAACCCGGGGACAATGCAATATCTGATCAACAAAATTTCGCTAGCTGGCACACGGATATACCTATTTGGAAAATTCGTTTGAAGTTTATAATCTTGAGATTGATTTTTAACCAACTTCTTTGTGACCTAGGGACTTGAAATTTAGCACATAGTTCAGGACACTACGACAATATAATTTAAGAAATAAAAATTGCACTAGCTTGCGTGCTTATCGGTTCAATTGAAAATCAGTAAAAATGGGGGAAATTTTTCGATCGATATCTGAGTAACTTCCTGGTGAGGAAGTGACTTGAAACTTGTCACATTATTCAGAACCCGGGGACAATGCAATATCTGATCAACAAAATTTCGCTAGCTGGCACACGGATATACCTATTTGGAAAATTCGTTTGAAGTTTATAATCTTGAGATGGATTTTTAACCAACTTCCTTGCGACCTAGTTACTTGAAATTTAGCACATAATTTAGGACCATAAGACTATATAATTTTTAGAAATAAAAATTGCACTAGCTTGCGTGCTTATCGGTTCAACTGAAAATCAGTACAAAATGGCAGGAATATTTCGATCGATATTTGAGTAACTTCCTGGTGAGGTAGTGACTTGAAACTTGTCACATAATTCAGAACCCGGGGACAATGCAATATCTGATCAACAAAATTTCGCTAGCTGGCACACGGATATACCTATTTGGAAAATTCGTTTGAAGTTTATAATCTTGAGATTGATTTTTAACCAACTTCTTTGTGACCTAGTTACTTGAAATTTATCACATAGTTTAAGACCCTCAGACAATATAATTTTTAGAAATAAAAATTGCACTAGCTTCCGTGCTTATCGGTTCAATTGAAAATCATTAAAAATGGGGGAAATTTTTCGATCGATATCTGAGTAACTTCCTGGTGAGGTAGTGACTTGAAACTTGTCACATTATTCAGAACCCGGGGACAATGCAATATCTGATCAACAAAATTTCGCTAGCTGGCACACGGATATACCTATTTGGAAAATTCGTTTGAAGTTTATAATCTTGAGATGGATTTTTAACCAACTTCCTTGCGACCTAGTTACTTGAAATTTAGCACATAATTTAGGACCATAAGACTATATAATTTTTAGAAATAAAAATTGCACTAGCTTGCGTGCTTATCGGTTCAACTGAAAATCAGTACAAAATGGCAGGAATATTTCGATCGATATTTGAGTAACTTCCTGGTGAGGTAGTGACTTGAAACTTGTCACATAATTCAGAACCCGGGGACAATGCAATATCTGATCAACAAAATTTCGCTAGCTGGCACACGGATATACCTATTTGGAAAATTCGTTTGAAGTTTATAATCTTGAGATTGATTTTTAACCAACTTCTTTGTGACCTAGGGACTTGAAATTTAGCACATAGTTCAGGACACTACGACAATATAATTTAAGAAATAAAAATTGCACTAGCTTGCGTGCTTATCGTGACAACTGAAAATCAGTAAAAAATGGGGGGAATTTTGCGATCGATTTTTGAGGAGCTTCCCGGTGATGTAGTGACTTGAAACTTGTCACATAGTTCAGAACCCGGGGACAATGCCATATCTGATAAATCAAATTCAGCTAGCTCGCACACGGATCTACCTATTTTGAAAATTCGTTTGAAGTTTATAATCTTGAGATTGATTTTTAACCAACTTCCTGGTGACGTAGTTACTTGAAATTTAGCACATAGTTTAGGACCCTAAGACAATATAATTTTTAGAAAAAAAAATTGCACTAGCTTGCGTGCTTATCGTGACAACTGAAAATCAGTAAAAAATGGGGGGAATTTTGCAATCGATATTTGAGTAACTTCCTGGTGAGGTAGTGACTTGAAACTTGTGACATAGTTTAGAACCCGGGGACAGTGCCACATCTGATCAACCAAATTCCGCTAGTTCGCACACGGATCTACCTATTTTGAAAATTCGTTTGAAGTTTATAATCTTGAGATTGATTTTTAACCAACTTTCTTGTGACCTAGTTACTTTAAATTTAGCACATAGTTTAAGACAATATAATTTTTAGAAATAAAAATTACACTAGTTTGCGTGCTTATCGGTTCAACTGAAAATCAGTGAAAAATGGGGGGAATTTTTCGATCGATATTTTAGTAACTGGTGAGGTAGTGACTTGAAACCTTTTGACATAGTTCAGAACCCGGGGACAATGCCATATCTGATCAACCATATTCCGCTAGTTCGCACACGGATCTACCTATTTCGAAAATTCGTTTGAAGTTTATAATCTTGAGATTGATTTTTAACTAACTTCCTTATGACCTAGGGACTTGAAATTTAGCACATAGTTCAGGACACTACGACAATATAATATAAGAAATAAAAATTGCACTAGCTTGCGTGCTTATCGTGACAACTGAAAATCAATAAAAAGTTAGGGGAATTTTGCGATCGATTTTTGAGGAGCTTTCCGGTGATGTAGTGACTTGAAACGTGTCACATAGTTCAGAACCCGGGGACGTTGCAATATCTGATCAAGAAAATTTCGCTACCTGCCACACGGATCTACCTATTTTGAAAATTCGTTTGAAGTTTATAATCTTGAGATTGATTTTTAACCAACTTCCTTGCAACCTAGGGACTTGAAATTTAGCACATAGTTCAGGACACTACGACAACATAATTATTAGAAATAAAAATTACACTAGCTGGCATGCTTATCGGTTCAACTGAAAATCAGTAAAAATGGGGGGAATTTTTCGATCGATATTTGAGTAACTTCCTGGTGAGGTGGTAACTTGAAACTTGTCACATAATTCTGAACCCAGGGACATTGCAATATCTGATCAACAAAATTTCGCTACCTGCCACACGGATCTACCTATTTTGAAAATTCGTTTGAAGTTTATAATCTTGAGATTGATTTTTAACCAACTTCCTTGCGACCTAGGGACTTGAAATTTAGCACATAGTTCAGAACACTACGACAACATAATTATTAGAAATAAAAATTACACTAGCTGGCATGCTTATCGTTATAACTGAAAATCAATAAAAAATGGGGGGAACTTTGCGATTGATATTTGAGTAACTTCCTGGTGAGGTGGTAACTTGAAACTTGTCACATAATTCTGAACCCAGGGACATTGCAATATCTGATCAACAAAATTTCGCTACCTGCCACACGGATCTACCTATTTTGAAAATTCGTTTGAAGTTTATAATCTTGACATTGATTTTTAACCAACTTCCTTGCGACCTAGGGACTTGAAATTTCGCACATAGTTCAGAACACTACGACAACATAATTATTAGAAATAAAAATTACACTAGCTGGCATGCTTATCGGTTCAACTGCAAATCAGTAAAAATGGGGGGAATTTTTCGATCGATATTTGAGTAACTTCCTGGTGAGGTGGTAACTTGAAACTTGTCACATAATTCTGAACCCAGGGACATTGCAATATCTGATCAACAAAATTTCGCTACCTGTCACACGGATCTACCTATTTTGAAAATTCGTTTGAAGTTTATAATCTTGAGATTGATTTTTAACCAACTTCCTTGCGACCTAGGGCTTTGAAATTTGGCACATAGTTCAGGACACTACGACAACATAATTATTAGAAATAAAAATTACACTAGCTGGCATGCTTATCGTTTCAACTGAAAATCAGTAAAAATGGGGGGAATTTTTCGATCGATATTTGAGTAACTTCCTGGTGAGGTGGTAACTTGAAACTTGTCACATAACTCTGAACCCAGGGACATTGCAATATCTGATCAACAAAATTTCGCTACCTGCCACACTGATCTACCTATTTTGAAAATTCGTTTGAAGTTTATAATCTTGAGATTGATTTTTAACCAACTTCCTTGCGACCTAGGGACTTGAAATTTAGCACATAGTTCAGGACACTACGACAACATAATTATTAGAATCAAAAATTACACTAGCTGGCATGCTTATCGTTATAACTGAAAATCGATAAAAAATGGGCGGAATTTTGCGATTGATATTTGAGTAACTTCCTGGTGAGGTGATGTTGAAAATTGTCACATAATTCAGCACCCGGGGATATTGCAATATCTGATCAACAAAATTTCGCTAGCTGGCACACGGATCTACCTATTTTGAAAATTCGTTTGAAGTTTATAATCTTGAGATTGATTTTTAGCCAACTTCCTTGTGACCTAGTTACTTGAAATTTAGCACATAGTTTAGGACCCTAAGACAATATAATTTTTAGAAATAAAAATTACACTAGCTGGCATGCTTATCGTTATAACTGAAAATTAATAAAAAATGGGGGGAAATTTTTGATCGATATTTGATTAACTTCCTGGTGAGGTAGTGACTTGAAACTTGTCACATAATTCAGAACCCGGGGACAATGCAATATCTGATCAACAAAATTTCGCTAGCTGGCACACGGATCTACCTATTTTGAAAATTCGTTTGAAGTTTATAATCTTGAGATTGATTTTTAGCCAACTTCCTTGTGACCTAGTTACTTGAAATTTAGCACATAGTTTAGGACCCTAAGACAATATAATTATTAGAAATAAAAATTACACTAGCTGGCATGCTTATCGGTTCAACTGAAAATCAGTAAAAATGGGGGGAATTTTTCGATCGATATTTAAGTAACTTCCTGGTGAGGTGGTAACTTGAAACTTGTCACATAATTCTGAACCCAGGGACATTGCAATATCTGATCAACAAAAGTTCGCTACCTGCCACACGGATCTACCTATTTTGAAAATTCGTTTGAAGTTTATAATCTTGAGATTTATTTTTAACCAACTTCCTTGGGACCTAGGGACTTGAAATTTAGCACATAGTTCAGGACACTACGACAACATAATTATTAGAAATAAAAATTGCACTAGCTTGCGTGCTTATCGGTTCAACTGAAAATCAGTAAAAAATGGGGGGAATTTTTCGATCGATATTTGAGTAACTTCCTGGTGAGGTGGTAACTTGAAACTTGTCACATAACTCTGAACCCAGGGACATTGCAATATCTGATCAACAAAATTTCGCTACCTGCCACACTGATCTACCTATTTTGAAATTTCGTTTGAAGTTTATAATCTTGAGATTGATTTTTAACCAACTTCCTTGCGACCTAGGGACTTGAAATTTAGCACATAGTTCAGGACAATACGACAACATAATTATTAGAAATAAAAATTACACTAGCTGGCATGCTTATCGTTATAACTGAAAATCAATAAAAAATGGGGGGAATTTTGCGATTGATATTTGAGTAACTTCCTGGTGAGGTGATGTTGACATTGCAATATCTGATCAACAAAATTTCGCTAGCTGGCACACGGATCTACCTATTTTGAAAACTCGTTTGAAGTTTATAATCTTGAGATTGATTTTTAACCAACTTCCTTGCGACCTAGGGACTTGAAATTTAGCACATAGTTCAGGACACTACGACAACATAATTATTAGAAATAAAAATTACACTAGCTGGCATGCTTATCGGTTCAACTGAAAATCAGTGAAAAATGGGGGGAATTTTTCGATCGATATTTTAGTAACTTCCTGGTGAGGTAGTGACTTGAAACCTCTTGACATAGTTCAAAACCCGGGGACAATGCCATATCTGATCAACCAAATTCCGCTACTTCGCGCATGGATCTACCAATTTCGAAAATTCGTTTGAAGTTTATAATCTTGAGATTGATTTTTAACTAACTTCTTTATGACCTAGGAACTTGAAATTTAGCACATAGTTCAGGACACTACGACAATATAATTTAAGAAATAAAAATTGCACTAGCTTGCGTGCTTATCGTGACAACTGAAAATCAATAAAAAATTAGGGGAATTTTGCGATCGATTTTTGAGGAGCTTCCCGGTGTTGTAGTGACTTGAAACGTGTCACATAGTTCAGAACCCGGGGACATTGCAATATCTGATCAACAAAATTTCGCTACCTGCCACACGGATCTACCTATTTTGAATATTCCTTTGAAGTTTATAATCTTGAGATTGATTTTTAACCAACTTCCTTGCGACCTAGGGACTTGAAATTTAGCACATAGTTCAGGACACTACGACAACATAATTATTAGAAATAAAAATTACACTAGCTGGCATGCTTATCGGTTCAACTGAAAATCAGTAAAAATGGGGGGAATTTTTCGATCGATATTTGAGTAACTTCCTGGTGAGGTGGTAACTTGAAACTTGTCACATAATTCTGAACCCAGGGACATTGCAATATCTGATCAACAAAATTTCGCTACCTGCCACACGGATCTACCTACATATTTCGAAAATTCGTTTGTAGTTTATAATCTTGAGATTGATTTTTAACCAACTTCCTTGCGACCTAGGGACTTGAAATTAAGCACATAGTTCAGGACACTACGACAACATAATTATTAGAAATAAAAATTACAATAGCTGGCATGCTTATTGGTTCAACTGAAAATCAGTAAAAATGGGGGGAATTGTTCGATCGATATTTGAGTAACTTCCTGGTGAGGTGGTAACTTGAAACTTGTCACATAATTCTGAACCCAGGGACATTGCAATATCTGATCAACAAAATTTCGCTACCTGCCACACGGATCTACCTATTTTGAAAATTCGTTTGAAGTTTATAATCTTGAGATTGATTTTTAACCAACTTCCTTGCGACCTAGGGACTTGAAATTTAGCGCATAGTTCAGGACACTACGACAACATAATTATTAGAAATAAAAATTACACTAGCTGGCATGCTTATCGGTTCAACTGAAAATCAGTAAAAATGGGGGGAAATTTTTGATCGATATTTGAGTAACTTCCTGGTGAGGTAGTGACTTGAAACTTGTCACATAATTCAGAACCCGGGGACAATGCAATATCTGATCAACAAAATTTCGCTAGCTGGCACACGGATATACCTATTTGGAAAATTCGTTTGAAGTTTATAATCTTGAGATTGATTTTTAACCAACTTCCTTGTGACCTAGTTACTTTAAATTTAGCACATAGTTTAGGACCCTAAGACAATATAATTTTTAGAAATAAAAATTGCACTAGCTTGCGTGCTTATCGGTTCAACTGAAAATCAGTAAAAAATGGGGGGAATTTTTCGATCGATATTTGAGTAACTTCCTGGTGAGGTGGTAACTTGAAACTTGTCACATAATTCTGAACCCAGGGACATTGCAATATGTGATCAACAAAATTTCGCTAGCTGGCACACGGATATACCTATTTGGAAAATTCGTTTGAAGTTTATAATCTTGAGATTGATTTTTAACCAACTTCCTTGTGACCTAGTTACTTTAAATTTAGCACATAGTTTAGGACCCTAAGACAATATAATTTTTAGAAATAAAAATTGCACTAGCTTGCGTGCTTATCGGTTCAACTGAAAATCAGTAAAAATGAGGGGAAGTTTTTGATCGATATTTGAGTAACTTCCTGGTGAGGTAGTGACTTGAAACGTGTCACATAGTTCAGAACCCGGGGACAATGCCATATCTGATCAACCAAATTCAGCTAGCTGGCACACGGATATACCTATTTGGAAAATTCGTTTGAAGTTTATAATCTTGAGATTGATTTTAGCCAACTTCCTTGTGACCTAGTTACTTGAAATTTAGCCATAGTTTAGGACCCTAAGACAACATAATTATTAGAAATAAAAATTACACTAGCTTGCGTGCTTATCGGTTCAACTGAAAATCAGTAAAAATGGGGGGAAATTTTTGATCGATATTTGAGTAACTTCCTGGTGAGGTAGTGACTTGAAACTTGTCACATAATTCAGAACCCGGGGACAATGCAATATCTGATCAACAAAATTTCGCTAGCTGGCACACGGATCTACCTATTTTGAAAATTCGTTTGAAGTTTATAAACTTGAGATTGATTTTTAACCAACTTCCTTGCGACCTAGGGACTTGAAATTTAGCACATAGTTCAGGACACTACGACAACATAATTATTAGAAATAAAAATTGCACTAGCTTGCGTGCTTATCGGTTCAACTGAAAATCAGTAAAAAATGGGGGGAATTTTTCGATCGATATTTGAGTAACTTCCTGGTGAGGTGGTACCTTGAAACTTGTCACATAATTCTGAACCCAGGGACATTGCAATATCTGATCAACAAAATTTCGCTAGATGGCACACGGATATACCTATTTGGAAAATTCGTTTGAAGTTTATAAGCTTGAGATTGATTTTTAACCAACTTCCTTGCGACCTAGGGACTTGAAATTTAGCACATAGTTCAGGACACTACGACAACATAATTATTAGAAATAAAAATTGCACTAGCTTGCGTGCTTATCGGTTCAACTGAAAATCAGTAAAAATGAGGGGAAATTTTTGATCGATATTTGAGTAACTTCCTGGTGAGGTAGTGACTTGAAACGTGTCACATAGTTCAGAACCCGGGGACAATGCCATATCTGATCAACCAAATTCAGCTAGCTGGCACACGGATATACCTATTTGGAAAATTCGTTTGAAGTTTATAATCTTGAGATTGATTTTAACCAACTTCCTTGTGACCTAGTTACTTGAAATTTAGCCATAGTTTAGGACCCTAAGACAATATAATTTTTAGAAATAAAAATTACACTAGCTGGCATGCTTATCGTTATAACTGAAAATCAATAAAAAAATGGGGGGAATTTTGCGATTGATATTTGAGTAACTTCCTGGTGAGGTGATGTTGAAACTTGTCACATAATTCAGCACCCGGGGACATTGCAATATCTGATCAACAAAATTTCGCTAGCTGGCACACGGATCTACCTATTTTGAAAATTCGTTTGAAGTTTATAATCTTGAGATTGATTTTTAGCCAACTTCCTTGTGACCTAGTTACTTGAAATTTAGCACATAGTTTAGGACCCTAAGACAATATAATTTTTAGAAATAAAAATTACACTAGCTGGCATGCTTATCGTTATAACTGAAAATCAATAAAAAATGGGGGGAATTTTGCGATTGATATTTGAGTAACTTCCTGGTGAGGTGGTGACTTGAAACTTGTCACATAATTCAGAACCCGGGGACAATGCAATATCTGATCAACAAAATTTCGCTAGCTGGCACACGGATCTACCCATTTTGAAAATTCTTTTGAGGTTTATAATCTTGAGATTGATTTTAAGCCAACTTCCTTGTGACCTAGTTACTTGACATTTAGCACATAGTTTAGGACCCTAAGACAATATAATTTTTAGAAATAAAAATTGCACTAGCTTGCGTGTCTTATCGGTTCAACTGAAAATCAGTAAAAAATGGGGGGATTTTTTCGATCGATATTTGAGTAATTTCCTGGTGAGGTAGTGACTTGAAACTTGTCACATAATTCAGAGCCCGGGGACAATGCAATATCTGATCAACAAAATTTCGCTAGCTGCCACACGGATCTACCTATTTTGAAAATTCTTTTGAAGTTTATAATCTTGAGATTGATTTTTAACCAACTTCCTTGAGACCTAGGGACTTGAAATTTAGCACATAGTTCAGGACGCTACGACAACATAATTATTAGAAATAAAAATTACACTAGCTGGCATGCTTATCGGTTCAACTGCAAATCAGTAAAAATGGGGGGAATTTTTCGATCGATATTTGAGTAACTTCCTGGTGAGGTGGTAACTTGAAACTTGTCACATAATTCTGAACCCAGGGACATTGCAATATCTGATCAACAAAATTTCGCTACCTGCCACACGGATCTACCTATTTCGAAAATTCGTTTGTAGTTTATAATCTTGAGATTGATTTTTAACCAACTTCCTTGCGACCTAGGGACCTGAAATTTGGCACATAGTTCAGGACACTACGACAACACAGTTATTAGAAATAAAAATTACAATAGCTGGCATGCTTATCGGTTCAACTGAAAATCAGTAAAAATGGGGGGAATTTTTCGATCGATGTTTGAGTAACTTCCTGGTGAGGTGGTAATTTGAAACTTGTCACATAATTCTGAACCCAGGGACTTTGCAATATCTGATCAACAAAATTTCGCTACCTGCCACACGGATCTACCTATTTTGAAAATTCGTTTGAAGTTTATAATCTTGAGATTGATTTTAAACCAACTTCCTTGCGACCTAGGGACTTGAAATTTAGCACATAGTTCAGGACACTACGGCAACATAATTATTAGAAATAAAAATTACACTAGCTGGCATGCTTATCGGTTCAACTGAAAATCAGTAAAAATGGGGGGAATTTTTCGATCGATATTTGAGTAACTTCCTGGAGAGGTGGTAACTTGAAACTTGTCACATAATTCTGAACCCAGGGACATTGCAATATCTGATCAACAAAAGTTCGCTACCTGCCACACGGATCTACCTATTTTGAAAATTCGTTTGAAGTTCATAATCTTGAGATTGATTTTTAGCCAACTTCCTTGTGACCTAGTTACTTGAAATTTAGCACATAGTTTAGGACCCTAAGACAATATAATTTTTAGAAATAAAAATTTACACTAGCTGGCATGCTTATCGTTATAACTGAAAATCAATAAAAAATGGGGGGAATTTTGCGATTGATATTTGAGTAACTTCCTGGTGAGGTGGTGACTTGAAACTTGTCACATAATTCAGAACCCGGGGACAATGCAATATCTGATCAACAAAATTTCGCTAGCTGGCACACGGATCTACCCATTTTGAAAATTCTTTTGAGGTTTATAATCTTGAGATTGATTTTAAGCCAACTTCCTTGTGACCTAGTTACTTGACATTTAGCACATAGTTTAGGACCCTAAGACAATATAATTTTTAGAAATAAAAATTGCACTAGCTTGCGTGTCTTATCGGTTCAACTGACAATCAGTAAAAAATGGGGGGATTTTTTCGATCGATATTTGAGTAATTTCCTGGTGAGGTAGTGACTTGAAACTTGTCACATAATTCAGAGCCCGGGGACAATGCAATATCTGATCAACAAAATTTCGCTAGCTGGCACACGGATATACCTATTTGGAAAATTCGTTTGAACTTTATAATCTTGAGATTGATTTTTAACCAACTTCCTTGTGACCTAGTTACTTTAAATTTAGCACATAGTTTAGGACCCTAAGACAATATAATTTTTAGAAATAAAAATTGCACTAGCTTGCGTGCTTATCGGTTCAACTGAAAATCAGTAAAAATGAGGGGAAATTTTTTATCGATATTTGAGTAACTTCCTGGTGAGGTAGTGACTTGAAACGTGTCACATAGTTCAGAACCCGGGGACAATGCCATATCTGATCAACCAAATTCAGCTAGCTAGCACACGGATATACCTATTTGGAAAATTCGTTTGAAGTTTATAATCTTGAGATTGATTTTAACCAACTTCCTTGTGACCTAGTTACTTGAAATTTAGCCATAGTTTAGGACCCTAAGACAATATAATTTTTAGAAATAAAAATTACACTAGCTGGCATGCTTATCGTTATAACTGAAAATCAATAAAAAAATGGGGGGAATTCTGCGATTGATATTTGAGTAACTTCCTGGTGAGGTGATGTTTAAACTTGTCACATAATTCAGAACCCGGGGACATTGCAATATCTGATCAACAAAATTTCGCTACCTGCCACACGGATCTACCTATTTCGAAAATTCGTTTGTAGTTTATAATCTTGAGATTGATTTTTAACCAACTTCCTTGCGACCTAGGGACTTGAAATTTGGCACATAGTTCAGGACACTACGACAACACAGTTATTAGAAATAAAAATTACAATAGCTGGCATGCTTATCGGTTCAACTGAAAATCAGTAAAAATGGGGGGAATTTTTCGATCGATATTTGAGTAACTTCCTGGTGAGGTGGTAATTTGAAACTTGTCACATAATTCTGAACCCAGGGACATTGCAATATCTGATCAACAAAATTTCGCTACCTGCCACACGGATCTACCTATTTTGAAAATTCGTTTGAAGTTTATAATCTTGAGATTGATTTTAAACCAACTTCCTTGCGACCTAGGGACTTGAAATTTAGCACATAGTTCAGGACACTACGGCAACATAATTATTAGAAATAAAAATTACACTAGCTGGCATGCTTATCGGTTCAACTGAAAATCAGTAAAAATGGGGGGAATTTTTCGATCGATATTTGAGTAACTTCCTGGTGAGGTGGTAACTTGAAACTTGTCACATAATTCTGAACCCAGGGACATTGCAATATCTGATCAACAAAAGTTCGCTAGCTGGTTTACGGATCTACCCATTTTGAAAATTATTTTGAGGTTTATAATCTTGAGATTGATTTTAAGCCAACTTCCTTGTGACCTAGTTACTTGACATTTAGCACATAGTTTAGGACCCTAAGACAATATAATTTTTAGAAATAAAAATTGCACTAGCTTGCGTGTCTTATCGGTTCAACTGAAAATCAGTAAAAATGAGGGGAAATTTTTGATCGATATTTGAGTAACTTCCTGGTGAGGTAGTGACTTGAAACGTGTCACATAGTTCAGAACCCGGGGACAATGCCATATCTGATCAACCAAATTCACGGATATACCTATTTGGAAACTTGTCACATAATTCAGCACCCGGGGACATTGCAATATCTGATCAACAAAATTTCGCTAGCTGGCACACGGATCTACCTATTTTGAAAATTCGTTTGAAGTTTATAATCTTGAGATTGATTTTTAGCCAACTTCCTTGTGACCTAGTTACTTGAAATTTAGCACATAGTTTAGGACCCTAAGACAATATAATTTTTAGAAATAAAAATTACACTAGCTGGCATGCTTATCGTTATAACTGAAAATCAATAAAAAATGGGGGGAATTTTGCGATTGATATTTGAGTAACTTCCTGGTGAGGTGGTGACTTGAAACTTGTCACATAATTCAGAACCCGGGGACAATGCAATATCTGATCAACAAAATTTCGCTAGCTGGCACACGGATCTACCCATTTTGAAAATTCTTTTGAGGTTTATAATCTTGAGATTGATTTTAAGCCAACTTCCTTGTGACCTAGTTACTTGAAATTTAGCACATAGTTCAGGACGCTACGACAACATAATTATTAGAAATAAAAATTACACTAGCTGGCATGCTTATCGGTTCAACTGCAAATCAGTAAAAATGGGGGGAATTTTTCGATCGATATTTGAGTAACTTCCTGGTGAGGTGGTAACTTGAAACTTGTCACATAATTCTGAACCCAGGGACATTGCAATATCTGATCAACAAAATTTCGCTACCTGCCACGCGGATCTACCTATTTTGAAAATTCGTTTGAAGTTTATAATCTTGAGATTGATTTTTAACCAACTCCCTTGGGACCTAGGGACTTGAAATTTAGCACATAGTTCAGGACACTACGACAACATAATTATTAGAAATAAAAATTGCACTAGCTTGCGTGCTTATCGGTTCAACTGAAAATCAGTAAAAAATGGGGGGAATTTTTCGATCGATATTTGAGTAACTTCCTGGTGCGGTGGTAACTTGAAACTTGTCACATAACTCTGAACCCAGGGACGTTGCAATATCTGATCAACAAAATTTCGCTACCTGCCACACGGATCTACCTATTTTGAAAATTCGGTTGAAGTTTATAATCTTGAGATTGATTTTTAACCAACTTCCTTGTGACCTAGGGACTTGAAATTTAGCACATAGTTCAGAACGCTACGACTACATAATTATTAGAAATAAAAATTACACTAGCTGGCATGCTTATCGGTTCAACTGCAAATCAGTAAAAATGGGGGGAATTTTTCGATCGATATTTGAGTAACTTCCTGGTGAGGTGGTAACTTGAAACTTGTCACATAATTCTGAACCCAGGGACATTGCAATATCTGATCAACAAAATTTCGCTACCTGCCACACGGATCTACCTATTTCGAAAATTCGTTTGTAGTTTATAATCTTGAGATTGATTTTTAACCAACTTCCTTGCGACCTAGGGACTTGAAATTTGGCACATAGTTCAGGACACTACGACAACACAGTTATTAGAAATAAAAATTACAATAGCTGGCATGCTTATCGGTTCAACTGAAAATCAGTAAAAAAGGGGGGAATTTTTCGATCGATATTTGAGTAACTTCCTGGTGAGGTGGTAATTTGAAACTTGTCACATAATTCTGAACCCAGGGACATTGCAATATCTGATCAACAAAATTTCGCTACCTGCCACACGGATCTACCTATTTCGAAAATTCGTTTGTAGTTTATAATCTTGAGATTGATTTTTAACCAACTTCCTTGCGACCTAGGGACTTGAAATTTGGCACATAGTTTAGGACCCTAAGACAATATAATTTTTAGAAATAAAAATTACACTAGCTGGCATGCTTATCGTTATAACTGAAAATCAATAAAAAAATGGGGGGAATTTTGCGATTGATATTTGAGTAACTTCCTGGTGAGGTGATGTTGAAACTTGTCACATAATTCAGCACCCGGGGACATTGCAATATCTGATCAACAAAATTTCGCTAGCTGGCACACGGATCTACCTATTTTGAAAATTCGTTTGAAGTTTATAATCTTGAGATTGATTTTTAGCCAACTTCCTTGTGACCTAGTTACTTGAAATTTAGCACATAGTTTAGGACCCTAAGACAATATAATTTTTAGAAATAAAAATTACACTAGCTGGCATGCTTATCGTTATAACTGAAAATCAATAAAAAATGGGGGGAATTTTGCGATTGATATTTGAGTAACTTCCTGGTGAGGTGGTGACTTGAAACTTGTCACATAATTCAGAACCCGGGGACAATGCAATATCTGATCAACAAAATTTCGCTAGCTGGCACACGGATCTACCCATTTTGAAAATTCTTTTGAGGTTTATAATCTTGAGATTATTTTAAGCCAACTTCCTTGTGACCTAGTTACTTTAAATTTAGCACATAGTTTAGGACCCTAAGACAATATAATTTTTAGAAATAAAAATTGCACTAGCTTGCGTGCTTATCGGTTCAACTGAAAATCAGTAAAAATGAGGGGAAATTTTTGATCGATATTTGAGTAACTTCCTGGTGAGGTAGTGACTTGAAACGTGTCACATAGTTCAGAACCCGGGGACAATGCCATATCTGATCAACCAATTTCAGCTAGCTGGCACACGGATATACCTATTTGGAAAATTCGTTTGAAGTTTATAATCTTGAGATTGATTTTTAACCAACTTCCTTGTGACCTAGTTACTTTAAATTTAGCACATAGTTTAGGACCCTAAGACAATATAATTTTTAGAAATAAAAATTGCACTAGCTTGCGTGCTTATCGGTTCAACTGAAAATCAGTAAAAATGAGGGGAAATTTTTGATCGATATTTGAGTAACTTCCTGGTGAGGTAGTGACTTGAAACGTGTCACATAGTTCAGAACCCGGGGACAATGCCATATCTGATCAACCAATTTCAGCTAGCTGGCACACGGATATACCTATTTGGAAAATTCGTTTGAAGTTTATAATCTTGAGATTGATTTTTAACCAACTTCCTTGTGACCTAGTTACTTTAAATTTAGCACATAGTTTAGGACCCTAAGACAATATAATTTTTAGAAATAAAAATTGCACTAGCTTGCGTGCTTATCGGTTCAACTGAAAATCAGTAAAAATGAGGGGAAATTTTTGATCGATATTTGAGTAACTTCCTGGTGAGGTAGTGACTTGAAACGTGTCACATAGTTCAGAACCCGGGGACATTGCAATATCTGATCAACAAAATTTCGCTAGCTGGCACACGGATCTACCTATTTTGAAAATTCGTTTGAAGTTTATAATCTTGAGATTGATTTTTAACCAACTTCCTTGCGACCTAGGGACTTGAAATTTAGCACATAGTTCAGGACACTACGACAACATAATTATTAGAAATAAAAATTACACTAGCTGGCATGCTTATCGGTTCAACTGAAAATCAGTAAAAATGGGGGGAAATTTTTGATCGATATTTGAGTAACTTCCTGGTGAGGTAGTGAATTGAAACTTGTCACATAATTCAGAACCCGGGGACAATGCAATATCTGATCAACAAAATTTCGCTAGCTGGCACACGGATATACCTATTTGGAAAATTCGTTTGAAGTTTATAATCTTGCGATTGATTTTAACCAACTTTCTTGTGACCTAGTTACTTGAAATTTAGCCATAGTTTAGGACCCTAACACAATATAATTTTTAGAAATTAAAATTACACTAGCTGGCATGCTTATCGTTATAACTGAAAATCAATAAAAAAAATGGGGGGGAATTCTGCGATTGATATTTGAGTAACTTCCTGGTGAGGTGATGTTGAAACTTGTCACATAATTCAGCACCCGGGGACATTGCAATATCTGGTCACCAAAATTTCGCTAGCTGGCACACGGATCTACCTATTTTGTAAATTCGTTTGAAGTTTATAATCTTGAGATTGATTTTTAGCCAACTTCCTTGTGACCTAGTTACTTGAAATTTAGCACATAGTTTAGGACCCTAAGACAATATAATTTTTAGAAATAAAAATTACACTAGCTGGCATGCTTATCGTTATAACTGAAAATCAATAAAAAAATGGGGGGAATTTTGCGATTGATATTTGAGTAACTTCCTGGTGAGGTGATGTTGAAACTTGTCACATAATTCAGCACCCGGGGACATTGCAATATCTGATCAACAAAATTTCGCTAGCTGGCACACGGATCTACCTATTTTGAAAATTCATTTGAAGTTTATAATCTTGAGATTGATTTTTAGCCAACTTCCTTGTGACCTAGTTACTTGAAATTTAGCACATAGTTTAGGACCCTAAGACAATATAATTTTTAGAAATAAAAATTACACTAGCTGGCATGCTTATCGTTATAACTGAAAATCAATAAAAAATGGGGGGAATTGTGCGATTGATATTTGAGTAACTTCCTGGTGAGGTGGTGACTTGAAACTTGTCACATAATTCAGAACCCGGGGACATTGCAATATCTGATCAACAAAATTTCGCTAGCTGGCACACGGATCTACCCATTTTGAAAATTCTTTTGAGGTTTATAATCTTGAGATTGATTTTAAGCCAACTTCCTTGTGACCTAGTTACTTGAAATTTAGCACATAGTTCAGGACGCTACGACAACATAATTATTAGAAATAAAAATTACACTAGCTGGCATGCTTATCGGTTCAACTGCAAATCAGTAAAAATGGGGGGAATTTTTCGATCGATATTTGAGTAACTTCCTGGTGAGGTGGTAACTTGAAACTTGTCACATAATTCTGAACCCAGGGACATTGCAATATCTGATCAACAAAATTTCGCTACCTGCCACGCGGATCTACCTATTTTGAAAATTCGTTTGAAGTTTATAATCTTGAGATTGATTTTTAACCAACTCCCTTGGGACCTAGGGACTTGAAATTTAGCACATAGTTCAGGACACTACGACAACATAATTATTAGAAATAAAAATTGCACTAGCTTGCGTGCTTATCGGTTCAACTGAAAATCAGTAAAAAATGGGGGGAATTTTTCGATCGATATTTGAGTAACTTCCTGGTGCGGTGGTAACTTGAAACTTGTCACATAACTCTGAACCCAGGGACATTGCAATATCTGATCAACAAAATTTCGCTACCTGCCACACGGATCTACCTATTTTGAAAATTCGGTTGAAGTTTATAATCTTGAGATTGATTTTTAACCAACTTCCTTGTGACCTAGGGACTTGAAATTTAGCACATAGTTCAGAACGCTACGACTACATAATTATTAGAAATAAAAATTACACTAGCTGGCATGCTTATCGGTTCAACTGCAAATCAGTAAAAATGGGGGGAATTTTTCGATCGATATTTGAGTAACTTCCTGGTGAGGTGGTAACTTGAAACTTGTCACATAATTCTGAACCCAGGGACATTGCAATATCTGATCAACAAAATTTCGCTACCTGCCACACGGATCTACCTATTTCGAAAATTCGTTTGTAGTTTATAATCTTGAGATTGATTTTTAACCAACTTCCTTGCGACCTAGGGACTTGAAATTTGGCACATAGTTCAGGACACTACGACAACACAGTTATTAGAAATAAAAATTACAATAGCTGGCATGCTTATCGGTTCAACTGAAAATCAGTAAAAAAGGGGGGAATTTTTCGATCGATATTTGAGTAACTTCCTGGTGAGGTGGTAATTTGAAACTTGTCACATAATTCTGAACCCAGGGACATTGCAATATCTGATCAACAAAATTTCGCTACCTGCCACACGGATCTACCTATTTCGAAAATTCGTTTGTAGTTTATAATCTTGAGATTGATTTTTAACCAACTTCCTTGCGACCTAGGGACTTGAAATTTGGCACATAGTTTAGGACCCTAAGACAATATAATTTTTAGAAATAAAAATTACACTAGCTGGCATGCTTATCGTTATAACTGAAAATCAATAAAAAAATGGGGGGAATTTTGCGATTGATATTTGAGTAACTTCCTGGTGAGGTGATGTTGAAACTTGTCACATAATTCAGCACCCGGGGACATTGCAATATCTGATCAACAAAATTTCGCTAGCTGGCACACGGATCTACCTATTTTGAAAATTCGTTTGAAGTTTATAATCTTGAGATTGATTTTTAGCCAACTTCCTTGTGACCTAGTTACTTGAAATTTAGCACATAGTTTAGGACCCTAAGACAATATAATTTTTAGAAATAAAAATTACACTAGCTGGCATGCTTATCGTTATAACTGAAAATCAATAAAAAATGGGGGGAATTTTGCGATTGATATTTGAGTAACTTCCTGGTGAGGTGGTGACTTGAAACTTGTCACATAATTCAGAACCCGGGGACAATGCAATATCTGATCAACAAAATTTCGCTAGCTGGCACACGGATCTACCCATTTTGAAAATTCTTTTGAGGTTTATAATCTTGAGATTATTTTAAGCCAACTTCCTTGTGACCTAGTTACTTTAAATTTAGCACATAGTTTAGGACCCTAAGACAATATAATTTTTAGAAATAAAAATTGCACTAGCTTGCGTGCTTATCGGTTCAACTGAAAATCAGTAAAAATGAGGGGAAATTTTTGATCGATATTTGAGTAACTTCCTGGTGAGGTAGTGACTTGAAACGTGTCACATAGTTCAGAACCCGGGGACAATGCCATATCTGATCAACCAATTTCAGCTAGCTGGCACACGGATATACCTATTTGGAAAATTCGTTTGAAGTTTATAATCTTGAGATTGATTTTTAACCAACTTCCTTGTGACCTAGTTACTTTAAATTTAGCACATAGTTTAGGACCCTAAGACAATATAATTTTTAGAAATAAAAATTGCACTAGCTTGCGTGCTTATCGGTTCAACTGAAAATCAGTAAAAATGAGGGGAAATTTTTGATCGATATTTGAGTAACTTCCTGGTGAGGTAGTGACTTGAAACGTGTCACATAGTTCAGAACCCGGGGACAATGCCATATCTGATCAACCAATTTCAGCTAGCTGGCACACGGATATACCTATTTGGAAAATTCGTTTGAAGTTTATAATCTTGAGATTGATTTTTAACCAACTTCCTTGTGACCTAGTTACTTTAAATTTAGCACATAGTTTAGGACCCTAAGACAATATAATTTTTAGAAATAAAAATTGCACTAGCTTGCGTGCTTATCGGTTCAACTGAAAATCAGTAAAAATGAGGGGAAATTTTTGATCGATATTTGAGTAACTTCCTGGTGAGGTAGTGACTTGAAACGTGTCACATAGTTCAGAACCCGGGGACATTGCAATATCTGATCAACAAAATTTCGCTAGCTGGCACACGGATCTACCTATTTTGAAAATTCGTTTGAAGTTTATAATCTTGAGATTGATTTTTAACCAACTTCCTTGCGACCTAGGGACTTGAAATTTAGCACATAGTTCAGGACACTACGACAACATAATTATTAGAAATAAAAATTACACTAGCTGGCATGCTTATCGGTTCAACTGAAAATCAGTAAAAATGGGGGGAAATTTTTGATCGATATTTGAGTAACTTCCTGGTGAGGTAGTGAATTGAAACTTGTCACATAATTCAGAACCCGGGGACAATGCAATATCTGATCAACAAAATTTCGCTAGCTGGCACACGGATATACCTATTTGGAAAATTCGTTTGAAGTTTATAATCTTGCGATTGATTTTAACCAACTTTCTTGTGACCTAGTTACTTGAAATTTAGCCATAGTTTAGGACCCTAACACAATATAATTTTTAGAAATTAAAATTACACTAGCTGGCATGCTTATCGTTATAACTGAAAATCAATAAAAAAAATGGGGGGGAATTCTGCGATTGATATTTGAGTAACTTCCTGGTGAGGTGATGTTGAAACTTGTCACATAATTCAGCACCCGGGGACATTGCAATATCTGGTCACCAAAATTTCGCTAGCTGGCACACGGATCTACCTATTTTGTAAATTCGTTTGAAGTTTATAATCTTGAGATTGATTTTTAGCCAACTTCCTTGTGACCTAGTTACTTGAAATTTAGCACATAGTTTAGGACCCTAAGACAATATAATTTTTAGAAATAAAAATTACACTAGCTGGCATGCTTATCGTTATAACTGAAAATCAATAAAAAAATGGGGGGAATTTTGCGATTGATATTTGAGTAACTTCCTGGTGAGGTGATGTTGAAACTTGTCACATAATTCAGCACCCGGGGACATTGCAATATCTGATCAACAAAATTTCGCTAGCTGGCACACGGATCTACCTATTTTGAAAATTCATTTGAAGTTTATAATCTTGAGATTGATTTTTAGCCAACTTCCTTGTGACCTAGTTACTTGAAATTTAGCACATAGTTTAGGACCCTAAGACAATATAATTTTTAGAAATAAAAATTACACTAGCTGGCATGCTTATCGTTATAACTGAAAATCAATAAAAAATGGGGGGAATTGTGCGATTGATATTTGAGTAACTTCCTGGTGAGGTGGTGACTTGAAACTTGTCACATAATTCAGAACCCGGGGACATTGCAATATCTGATCAACAAAATTTCGCTAGCTGGCACACGGATCTACCCATTTTGAAAATTCTTTTGAGGTTTATAATCTTGAGATTGATTTTAAGCCAACTTCCTTGTGACCTAGTTACTTGAAATTTAGCACATAGTTTAGGACCGTAAGACAATATAATTTTTAGAAATAAAAATAAAAGGTCCTTCTGACCTAGTTACTTGAAATTTAGCACTGTAACGGCGCTGATTATATTGCATTTATACATATATACGATATTCATTAACTACTTAGTTTTGCTTGCTAACATTGTACTGTGTAAATATTATTTTATGTACATTCATTTTATATTGACGAGACTGTTATGTTTTACAATTTTTTACAGTCATAATATTGTTCACCACCACTGTTATTACTTTTGTTCTAAAATACCTAACGGTCAATGTTATTGTTTTTACTTATGTACTTTGTATGATCTCTGCCTATAAAGGAACAGCATAGCAAGCGAAACAGAGACTTGACCGCCGACTTGCAAATAAAGCACATCAAACTTAATTGTCTCCCGTCTTTTACTTTGCACTGCGTACATTACTCAGCGTTACCTTGACAACAGTAGACATTCGTGGCTCTGTTTGGCAGATAATACTGAGCATTGTACAACGTTGGAGTTAGGACTCTTTTAATTTTGCGAGAAGGTCGAGCTTCTCAATACTATCTTGACGCCAAGTAGACATCCGTGGCTCTGGCCGGCAGTTAGTATCGAGTAACCCTTAAGGAATACCACCCCATTCCTTACATTGGCGCGCAACTAAACATAAATTAATTCGCTTAAAAAAAAAGCGATCAACAGAAAATAATTTTTGGCGCTTACATTGGCGCCTAACTAAAATAATTTTGGCAAATCGTTCCAATACTCGAATTTTTTTTTTGCGCTTGAGCTGGCGCTCAACGCGCTATCCATATTTGGCGATCAACAAATTCTACAAAATTGCTGCAAAGAGAGTGAAATCGAAAACATTTGCTGTACGTTAGCTGCTACGGTGTTGTTGTTGCTATTCATATACGTGCGAAAGCTGTGTTAAGTGTGTGTGTGGTTGTTGTTGCTAGGGAATTGTCTTTTAATAAGCTGCCTGCAATCTATGCTACGAAGAAGCTCAAGATTAAACGAAATTGCAGACACAGAAGGAAGGCAAAACGTAAGCACAAATAATACAGCAAGTGGGGTGCAAAACCATATTGCCAATACTAATGTTAATACGTCTGCAAATCATAGACCGAATACTAACAACAGTTCTGCAAATGTGACACTAACCGAAAACCAATTTCGTCAGCTAATAGGGAATTTGCGTGTCAACCAAGAGTCTAGGGGTACATTTAGCAAATGTAGTGCGCGATTTAGTGGTGCAAAAGGTGTAAGCCAGGTGGAAGATTTTATATCCACAATATTAGTTTACAAAGAAGCAGAAAACATTACCGAAGACCCAGCTCTGATTAGTTTTCCGCTGCTGCTAGAGGGTTATGCGTCTAGCTGGTGGCAGGGTGTTCAAAATGAGGCTAGGACTTTTGCTGATGCAATCGAACTTCTGCAAAAAGTATTTTCACCACCAAAACCTGATTGGCGTATATTTGCCGAAATCACTCAAGATAAGCAAAGATTTTCCGAATCAATAGATGTTTTTATATGTAAGAAAAGGCAGTTATTTGCACAACTAAAAGAAAAGCTTAGCGAGGCAACTATGCTAAATATAATTTACTCTCAGCTTTTGCTGAAAATTCGTGAGAGGGTACCACGCGAAAGCGTAAAGTCATTCCATGAGCTGCTAGATAAAGCAAGAGAAGCCGAGTTGTTCATCGCTGAGAATAACAATGACGTTGGCAAAACAGCATGTAACATCGACGATGCCCCTGTCAAGTCCGCTGCGCGCTGTACCTATTGTAGGAAGAAAACCCATACCGCTGAAAGTTGCTACAAAAAATGGAAGATGAAAAGAAGAAAGCGGTAAAGGTGAAAGAAACCACCGTAAGTTGTTATGGCTGCGGTGCGGCTGGCTACTATCGATCAAAATGCCCAAATTGTAATAAGAAAAATCCTATAAATAGCCCTCAAAATCTCGATTTTAACTCGGTTCAAACCACTATTGTTGGTAGGGATGTACCCACCATAGACATTAATGTGCATGGGTTAAATGGCGAAGCATATTTAGATACTGCTGCACGCACGACCGTAGCTAGTACTAGGCTATTTGAGAAGCTTAAGCAAAAGGGCGTAGAATTCAAAGAGGTATTTGCTGAAGTTTTATTGGCTGATGGCATTCCTCGTAAGCAAAAGGTGTATTCAACAATCGTCGATATGAAAATTGGCAAGCGATATAAGCGTATCCGTTTTATATGCTTATCGTCTGCTCAAAATAACCGGACGTTGCTAGGTATTGATTTTCTCGAACAAGCTGGTGTAGTTATGGACTTGGCTCAAAGAACATGGCATTTTAAGGATAATCCTAATAATAGCTTTGAATTTAAAATGCGGCCTACGAAAGCTGAAGAAGGCCTAACGCTCACAGCAACAAATGTGCGAAATCATAATGCCAAGCACAATGAGGCGTATTCCTTTATGTCCTGGTTTGAGAAAAGCAACAGCGAAGCCTCTAAAAGCGATTACGAATACTCGCAAAAAGCTATTCATGACATTTTTAAAGATACTGTACGAATGGGTTACAAAACACCTGAAAGTAATGATTTGTTCCCACCTATGAAGAAAGTCAAAAAAGCTGAAAAGAAGGTTGGCTGCGCAATAGAATTGCACTCCTTCGATATAAAGCTGCGTAGGGAGGAAGGAACACACCTAAGCGAAAATCAGAAATCTGGTTTAGAAAAGTTGCTCTGCGAACACAGCGGTATATTTGAAAACGCTGCGAAGCCAATAGCGCACGTAGAACACCGCATTAAAACAAGCGATCATGCACCAATTTCATGCCAGCCATATCGTATCTCGCCAGCTATGAAAGCTAAGCTTAAAACTGAACTGGATGAAATGTTAAAAAATAATGTAATTGAGGAAAGTGAATCACCTTGGTCATTTCCGGTGGTTTTAGTCCCCAAAAAAGATGGAGCGCTGAGATTTTGCGTAGATTACCGGCGGTTAAACGCTCTTACCGTGACGGACACATACCCATTGCAAAGTATAGATGATTTGCTTCATGCAGCAAAGGTCACACCTTTTATGTCTACCATTGATTTGAAAGCCGGATATTGGCAAATTAAAATGAATAAAAAAGACAAAGAGAAAACTGCTTTTACGACACCCTTTGGTATATTTGTTTTTAACCGCATGCCGTTCGGTTTGAAAAACGCCCCGGCCACATTCCAGCGACTGATAGATAAATTTCGTTCTGGTTTACCGCAAATTTTGATCTTGGCATACCTTGACGATATAATTGTCTGTTCAAAAGACTTTGAGTCACACTTGACAGATTTGCGTCTTACGTTAAAAAGATTAAATGATTTTGGCTTCCAACTGAATAGGAAGAAGTGTTTATTTTGTTGTTCAGAAGTAAAATAACTTGGACACATTTTAACAATAAATGGCTTGAAAGTCGATAGCGAAAAAACGAAGGCCATCGTAAAGCGAACGAATCCCAAAAACTTAAAGCAATTGGTATCCTTTTTGCAAACATGTTCGTGGTATAGACGCAGAAGTATCGAAGCCATTATCAAGCTTGACAAAGAAAAACGTGCCCTGGAAATGGTCAGAAGAGCAGCAAAAAGCTTTCGACGAACTTAAACAACTTTTGTCATCACCACCAGTTTTGCAACAAGTCAACGAAACGAAGCCATTTGTATTAAAAACAGATGCGAGTAACTATGCTCTGGGAGCTGTTCTACTCCAGGGGGAGAAGGAAGAAGAGCACCCAATTGAATATGCTAGTCGTCTGCTACTCCCGGCAGAAAGAAATTACTCCACAACAGAACGCGAGGCATTGGCTGTTGTATGGGCGACGCAAAAGTTTCGTGGCTATATTGAAGGTGCTGAAGTTACAGTGCTTACTGACCACCAGCCGTTAAAGTGGCTGTTTAGCCTAAAAACGCCAACTGGACACCTTGCAAGATGGGCGTTACAGCTCCAAACTTACAATTTAAAATTTGATTATACTGCAGGCAAGCAGAATGTGATAGCAGATATGCTCTCTCGCCCACCTTGTCAACTTGTGGACCACGTAGAAGTACACTGCGAGTGCCATGCGGTCGAAATTGATTTTCCACGGAAAGGTGCGGCAGAGTTTCGAAACGCGCAGATGCAAGATGATGACATTAGAGAAATTATCGATTCTTTCGAAAAAGAAGACGAAAATGTCACGAGGCATACTAGTCGCGGATACATAATTACCAACGGTGTTTTATATCGTTCTTGTTCGGAAGAATATTACGAGAATGGCCAATTAGTGGTACCTAAATCGATCAGAGCGATGATTTTGGATAAATTTCACAACGATCCTACAGCCGGTCACTACGGTATAGATCGCACCACCAGTCGCATAAGCCCTCATTATTATTGGAAAGGTATGCGCACAGAAATCGCAAATTACGTAAAGTTCTGCATTGAGTGCAAGAAATACAAGCCGACAAACCTAAAGCCTGCTGGCCTACTGCAAACGGTGTGTAGCAATACAAGATTTGAAATTGTTGCCATGGATTTATTTGGTCCTTTACCACGCACCAATAAAGGTAATAGATGGATCCTCATGGTCGAAGATATTTGCACCAGATGGATAGAACTTTTTGCATTAAGAGATGCCACAGCGGAAAACTGCGCAGCAATCATTCTAAATGAAATTATATTGAGATATGGCGTGCCTAGGCGCATACACGCGGACAACGGAAGCCAGTTCGTGTCAGCCGTGATGCAAAAGCTAACATACTGCCTCGGCATTGATCAATCGTTTACACCTGTTTATCACCCGGAGGCAAATCCAGTTGAGAGGAAAAATAGGGACCTAAAAACCCAATTGTCCATATACGTCAACAAAAACCATACGGTTTGGGATACTTGTTTACCTTCAATAAGATTTGCTATGAATACAGCAAAGTGCGAAAGTACTGGCCATACACCAGCATACCTCACGTTTGGCCGAGAACTGAGAAGCCCGCTTGAAGTCCACCACGACCTGAAAGCCATAGTCGAAGTAGAAAACTTCGTACCACAAATAACGCCTCATTTGCTAAAACTTGCCAACACCCTAAAATTGGCAATGGAAATACAAGAAAAGCAGCAAGATAAAAATAAAAGCTTAGTTGACCGAAAAAGAAGACAGCAACCAAACTTCAATATTGGTGACAAATTGCTGGTCACTACACATGTCCTAAGCAACGCTAGCGAAGGTGTAACATCGAAATTTGCAACACGACGAGATGGACCATATCGAATCATGGAAAAGAAGGGTATAGCATGTTATGTCATTTCTTCGCTTGATAGTGATCACCCCATAGCAACACATCACGCATCAGACTTAACGCCATAGGATGGCCCAAGTGCGGATCCAATTTACCCTCACCGAAAACGAGGGAGGCCTAGTAAAACGCCTCAAGCTAAACCAAGCAACACGCAACCAGTAAGTAGTGATAGCGAATTACAGCACAACGAAGACAACTCCACTGCTGGTAAAAAATTACGACCAAGGAAAGCACATTGAATGCTGACTGCTTCATCGGGACGATTTCTGCGTCAGAGGGGGAGGATGTAACGGCGCTGATTATATTGCATTTATACATATATACGATATTCATTAACTACTTAGTTTTGCTTGCTAACATTGTACTGGGTAAATATTATTTTATGTACGTTCATTTTATATTGACGAGACTGTTATGTTTTACAATTTGTTACAGTCATAATATTGTTCACCACCACTGTTATTACTTTTGTTCTAAAATACCTAACGGTCAATGTTATTGTTTTTACTTATGTACTTTGTATGATCTCTGCCTATAAAGGAACAGCATAGCAAGCGAAACAGAGACTTGACCGCCGACTTGCAAATAAAGCACATCAAACTTAATTGTCTCCCGTCTTTTACTTTGCACTGCGTACATTACTCAGCGTTACCTTGACAACAGTAGACATTCGTGGCTCTGTTTGGCAGATAATACTGAGCATTGTACAACGTTGGAGTTAGGACTCTTTTAATTTTGCGAGAAGGTCGAGCTTCTCAATACTATCTTGACGCCAAGTAGACATCCGTGGCTCTGGCCGGCAGTTAGTATCGAGTAAACCTTAAGGAATACCACCCCATTCCTTACAGCACATAGTTTAGGACCCTAAGACAATATAATTTTTAGAAATAAAAATTGCACTAGCTTGCGTGCTTATCGGTTCAACTGAAAATCAGTAAAAATGGGGGGAAATTTTTGATCGATATTTGAATAACTTCCTGGTGAGGTAGTGACTCGAAATTTGTCACATAATTCAGAACCCGGGGACAATGCAATATCTGATCAACAAAATTTCGCTAGCTGGCACACGGATATACCTATTTGGAAAATGCGTTTGAAGTTTATAATCTTGAGATTGATTTTTAGCCAACTTCCTTGTGACCTAGTTATTTGAAATTTAGCCATAGTTTAGGACCCTAAGACAATATAATTTTTAGAAATAAAAATTGCACTAGCTTGCGTGCTAATCGGTTCAACTGAAAATCAGTAAAAATAGGGGGAATTTTTCGATCGATATTTGAGTAACTTCCTGGTGAGGTGGTAACTTGAAACTTGTCACATATTTCTGAACCCAGGGACATTGCAATATCTGATCAACAAAATTTCGATAGCTGCCACACGGATCTACCTATTTTGAAAATTCTTTTGAAGTTTATAATCTTGAGATTGATTTTTAGCCAACTTCCTTGTGACCTAGTTACTTGAAATTTAGCCATAGTTTAGGACCCTAAGACAATATAATTTTTAGAAATAAAAATTGCACTAGCTTGCGTGCTAATCGGTTCAACTGAAATTCAGTAAAAATAGGGGGAATTTTTCGATCGATATTTGAGTAACTTCCTGGTGAGGTGGTAACTTGAAACTTGTCACATATTTCTGAACCCAGGGACATTGCAATATCTGATCAACAAAATTTCGATAGCTGCCACACGGATCTACCTATTTTGAAAATTCTTTTGAAGTTTATAATCTTGAGATTGATTTTTAGCCAACTTCCTTGTGACCTAGTTACTTGAAATTTAGCCATAGTTTAGGACCCTAAGACAATATAATTTTTAGAAATAAAAATTGCACTAGCTTGCGTGCTAATCGGTTCAACTGAAAATCAGTAAAAATAGGGGGAATTTTTCGATCGATATTTGAGTAACTTCCTGGTGAGGTGGTAACTTGAAACTTGTCACATAATTCTGAACCCAGGGACATTGCAATATCTGATCAACAAAATTTCGCTAGCTGCCACGCGGATCTATCTATTTTGAAAATTCGTTTGAAGTTTATAATCTTGAGATTGATTTTTAACCAACTTCCTTGCGACCTAGGGACTTGAAATTTAGCACATAGTTCAGGACCCTAAGACAATATAATTTTTAGAAATAAAAATTGCACTAGCTTGCGTGCTTATCGGTTCAACTGAAAATCAGTAAAAAATGGGAGGAATATTTCGATCGATATTTGAGTAACTTCCTGGTGAAGTAGTGATTTGAAACTTGTCACATAATTCAGAACCCGGGGACAATGCAATATCTGATCAACAAAATTTCGCTAGCTGGCACACGGATATACCTATTTGGAAAATTCTTTTGAAGTTTATAATCTTGAGATTGATTTTTAGCCAACTTCCTCGTGACCTAGTTACTGGAAATTTAGCACATAGTTTAGGACCCTAAGACAATATAATTTTTAGAAATAAAAATTGCACTAGCTTGCGTGCTTATCGGTTCAACTGAAAATCAGTAAAAATGGGGGGAAATTTTTGATCGATATTTGAATAACTTCCTGGTGAGGTAGTGACTCGAAACCTGTCACATAATTCAGAACCCGGGGACAATGCAATATCTGATCAACAAAATTTCGCTAGCTGGCACACGGATATACCTATTTGGAAAATGCGTTTGAAGTTTATAATCTTGAGATTGATTTTTAACCAACTTCCTTGTGACCTAGTTACTTGAAATTTAGCACATGGTTTAGGACCCTAAGACAATATAATTTTTAGAAATAAAAATTGCACCAGCTTGCGTGCTTATCGATTCAACTGAAAATCAGTAAAAAATGGGAGGAATATTTCGATCGATATTTGAGTAACTTCCTGGTGAAGTAGTGATTTGAAACTTGTCACATAATTCAGAACCCGGGGACAATGCAATATCTGATCAACAAAATTTCGCTAGCTGGCACACGGATATACCTATTTGGAAAATTCTTTTGAAGTTTATAATCTTGAGATTGATTTTTAGCCAACTTCCTCGTGACCTAGTTACTGGAAATTTAGCACATAGTTTAGGACCCTAAGACAATATAATTTTAAGAAATAAAAATTGCAATAGCTTGCGTGCTTATCGGTTCAACTGAAAATCAGTAAAAATGGGGGGAAATTTTTGATCGATATTTGAATAACTTCCTGGTGAGGTAGTGACTCGAAACTTGTCACATAATTCAGAACCCGGGGACAATGCAATATCTGATCAACAAAATTTCGCTAGCTGGCACACGGATATACCTATTTGGAAAATGCGTTTGAAGTTTATAATCTTGAGATTGATTTTTAACCAACTTCCTTGTGACCTAGGTACTTGAAATTTAGCACATAGTTTAGAACCCTAAGACAATATAATTTTTAGAAATAAAAATTGCACTAGCTTGCGTGCTTATCGGTTCAACTGAAAATCAGTAAAAAACGCAGGGAATTTTTCGATCGATATTTGAGTAACTTCCTGGTGAGGTGGTAACTTGAAACTTCTCACATGATTCTGAACCCAGGGACATTGCAATATCTGATCAACAAAATTTCGCTAGCTGGCACACGGATATACCTATTTGGAAAATTCGTTTGAAGTTTATAATCTTGAGATTGATTTTTAACCAACTTCCTTGTGACCTAGGGACTTGAAATTTAGCACATAGTTCAGGACACTACGACAACATAATTATTGGAAATAAAAATTACACTAGCTGGCATGCTTATCGTTATAACTGAAAATCAATAATAAATGGGGGGAATTTTGCGATTGATATTTCAGTAACTTCCTGGTGAGTTGGTGACTTGAAACTTGTCACATAATTCAGAACCCGGGGACAATGCAATATCTGATCTACAAAATTTCGCTAGCTGGCACACGGATATACCTATTTGGAAAATTCGTTCGAAGTTTATAATCTTGAGATTGATTTTTAACCAACTTGCTTGCGACCTAGGGACTTGAAATTTAGCACATAGTTCAGGACACTACGACAACATAATTATTAGAAATAAAAATTACACTAGCTGGCATGCTTATCGTTATAACCGAAAATCAATAATAAATGGGGGGAATTTTGCGATTGATATTTCAGTAACTTCCTGGTGAGGTGGTGACTTGAAACTTGTCACATAATTCAGAACCCGGGGCCAATGCAATATCTGATCTACAAAATTTCGCTAGCTGGCACACGGATATACCTATTTGGAAAATTCGTTTGAAGTTTATAATCTTGAGATTGATTTTTAACCAACTTCCTTGTGACCTAGTTAATTGAAATTTAGCACATGGTTTAGGACCCTAAGACAATATAATTTTTAGAAATAAAAATTGCACCAGCTTGCGTGCTTATCGATTCAACTGAAAATCAGTAAAAAATGGGAGGAATATTTCGATCGATATTTGAGTAACTTCCTGGTGAGGTAGTGACTCGAAACTTGTCACATAATTCAAAACCCGGGGACAACTTCCTTATGACCTAGTTACTTGAAATTTAGCACATAGTTTAGGACCCTAAGACAATATAATTTTTAGAAATAAAAATTGCACTAGCTTCCGTGCTTATCGGTTCAATTGAAAATCAGTAAAAATGGGGGGAATTTTTCGATCGATATTTGAGTAAGTTCCTGGTGAGGTGGTAACTTGAAACTTGTCACATAATTCTGAACCCAGGGACATTGCAATATCTGAACAACAAAATTTCGCTAGCTGGCACACGGATCTACCTATGTTGAAAACTCTTTTGAAGTTTATAATCTTGAGATTGATTTTTAGCCAACTTCCTTGTGACCTAGTTACTTGAAATTTAGCACATAGTTTAGGACCCTAAGACAATATAATTTTTAGAAATAAAAATTGCACTAGCTTCCGTGCTTATCGGTTCAATTGAAAATCAGTAAAAATGGGGGGAATTTTTCGATCGATATTTGAGTAAGTTCCTGGTGAGGTGGTAACTTGAAACTTGTCACATAATTCTGAACCCAGGGACATTGCAATATCTGAACAACAAAATTTCGCTAGCTGCCACACGGATCTACCTATTTTGAAAATTCGTTCGAAGTTTATAATCTTGAGATTGATTTTTAACCAACTTCCTTGCGACCTAGGGACTTGAAATTTAGCACATAGTTCAGGACACTACGACAACATAATTATTAGAAATAAAAATTACACTACCTGGCATGCTTATCGTTATAACTGAAAATCAATAAAAAATGGGGGGGAATTTTGCGATCGATATTTGAGTAACTTCCTGGTGAGGTAGTGACTCGAAACTTGTCACATAATTCAGAACCCGGGGACAATGCAATATCTGATCAACAAAATTTCGCTAGCTGGCACACGGATATACCTATTTGGAAAATGCGTTTGAAGTTTATAATCTTGAGATTGATTTTTAACCAACTTCCTTGTGACCTAGTTACTTGAAATTTAGCACATAGTTTAGGACCCTAAGACAATATAATTTTTAGAAATAAAAATTACACTAGCTGGCATGCTTATCGTTATAACTGAAAATCAATAATAAATGGGGGGAATTTTGCGATTGATATTTCAGTAACTTCCTGGTGAGGTGGTGACTTGAAACTTGTCACATAATTCAGAACCCGGGGACAATGCAATATCTGATCTACAAAATTTCGCTAGCTGGCACACGGATATACCTATTTGGAAAATTCGTTCGAAGTTTATAATCTTGAAATTGATTTTTAACCAACTTCCTTGCGACCTATGGACTTGAAATTTAGCACATAGTTCAGGACACTACGACAACATAATTATTAGAAATAAAAATTACACTAGCTGGCATGCTTATCGTTATAACTGAAAATCAATAATAAATGGGGGGAATTTTGCGATTGATATTTCAGTAAGTTCCTGGTGAGGTGGTAACTTGAAACTTGTCACATAATTCTGAACCCAGGGACATTGCAATATCTGAACAACAAAATTTCGCTAGCTGGCACACGGATCTACCTATTTTGAAAACTCTTTTGAAGTTTATAATTTTGAGATTGATTTTTAGCCAACTTCCTTGTGACCTAGGGACTTGAAATTTAGCACATAGTTCAGGACACTACGACAACATAATTATTAGAAATAAAAATTACACTAGCTGGCATGCTTATCGTTATAACTGAAAATCAATAATAAATGGGGGGAATTTTGCGATAGATATTTCAGTAACTTCCTGGTGAGGTGGTGACTTGAAACTTGTCACATAATTCAGAACCCGGGGACAATGCAATATCTGATCTACAAAATTTCGCTAGCTGGCACACGGATATACCTATTTGGAAAATTCGTTCGAAGTTTATAATCTTGAAATTGATTTTTAACCAACTTCCTTGCGACCTAGGGACTTGAAATTTAGCACATAGTTCAGGACACTACGACAACATAATTATTAGAAATAAAAATTACACTAGCTGGCATGCTTATCGTTATAACTGAAAATCAATAATAAATGGGGGGAATTTTGCGATAGATATTTCAGTAAGTTCCTGGTGAGGTGGTAACTTGAAACTTGTCACATAATTCTGAACCCAGGGACATTGCAATATCTGAACAACAAAATTTCGCTAGCTGGCACACGGATCTACCTATTTTGAAAACTCTTTTGAAGTTTATAATTTTGAGATTGATTTTTAGCCAACTTCCTTGTGACCTAGGGACTTGAAATTTAGCACATAGTTCAGGACACTACGACAACATAATTATTAGAAATAAAAATTACACTAGCTGGCATGCTTATCGTTATAACTGAAAATCAATAATAAATGGGGGGAATTTTGCGATAGATATTTCAGTAAGTTCCTGGTGAGGTGGTAACTTGAAACTTGTCACATAATTCTGAACCCAGGGACATTGCAATATCTGAACAACAAAATTTCGCTAGCTGCCACACGGATCTACCTATTTTGAAAATTCGTTCGAAGTTTATAATCTTGAGATTGATTTTTAACCAACTTCCTTGCGACCTAGGGACTTGAAATTTAGCACATAGTTCAGGACACTACGACCACATAATTATTAGAAATAAAAATTACACTAGCTGGCATGCTTATCGTTATAACTGAAAATCAATAATAAATGGGGGGAATTTTGCGATTGATATTTCAGTAACTTCCTGGTGAGGTGGTGACTTGAAACTTGTCACATAATTCAGAACCCGGGGACAATACAATATCTGATCTACAAAATTTCGCTAGCTGGCACACGGATATACCTATTTGGAAAATTCGTTTGAAGTTTATAATCTTGAGATTGATTTTTAACCAACTTCCTTGTGACCTAGTTAATTGAAATTTAGCACATGGTTTAGGACCCTAAGACAATATAATTTTTAGAAATAAAAATTGCACCAGCTTGCGTGCTTATCGATTCAACTAAAAATCAGTAAAAAATGGGAGGAATATTTCGATCGATATTTGAGTAACTTCCTGGTGAAGTAGTGATTTGAAACTTGTCACATAATTCAGAACCCGGGGACAATGCAATATCTGATCAACAAAATTTCGCTAGCTGGCACACGGATATACCTATTTGGAAAATTCTTTTGAAGTTTATAATCTTGAGATTGACTTTTAGCCAACTTCCTCGTGACCTAGTTACTGGAAATTTAGCACATAGTTTAGGACCCTAAGACAATATAATTTTTAGAAATAAAAATTGCACTAGCTTGCGTGCTTATCGGTTCACCTGAAAATCAGTAAAAATGGGAGGAAATTTTTGATCGATATTTGAGTAACTTCCTGGTGAGGTAGTGACTCGAAACTTGTCACATAATTCAGAACCCGGGGACAATGCAATATCTGATCAACAAAATTTCGCTAGCTGGCACACGGATATACCTATTTTGAAAATGCGTTTGAAGTTTATAATCTTGAGATTGATTTTTAACCAACTTCCTTGTGACCTAGTTACTTGAAATTTAGCACATAGTTTAGGACCCTAAGACAATATAATTTTTAGAAATAAAAATTGCACTAGCTTGCGTGCTTATCGGTTCAACTGAAAATCAGTAAAAAATGGAGGGAATTTTTCGATCGATATTTGAGTAACTTCCTGGTGAGGTGGTAACTTGAAACTTGTCACATAATTCTGAACCCAGGGACATTGCAATATCTGATCAACAAAATTTCGCTAGCTGCCACACGGATCTACCTATTTTGAAAATTCTTTTGAAGTTTATAATCTTGAGATTGTTTTTAGCCAACTTCCTTGTGACCTAGTTACTTGAAATTTAGCACATAGTTCAGGACACTACGACAACATAATTATTAGAAATAAAAATTACACTAGCTGGCATGCTTATCGTTATAACTGAAAATCAATAAAAAATGGGGGGAATTTTGCGATTGATATTTGAGTAACTTCCTGGTGAGGTGGCGACTTGAAACTTGTCACATAATTCAGAACCCGGGGACAATGCAATATCTGTTCAACAAAATTTCGCTAGCTGGCACACGCATATACAGGGTGTTTTTTTTACAGATTTGTTTTTCGAATAGAGATAAAACTGGCATTTTGTGGTCAAATCTGGCAACTCTAATGTCATTTATGTTCAGTTTGGTTTGCCATTTCATCATGAACAGGTTGACAAAAGAACAACGCTTGCAAATCGTGCAAATTTATTTCGAAAATAATGGTTCAGTTCGCGAAGTTTACCGTGAGCTCCGTCCATTTTATGGTCGACATAATCGTCCATCAGAGCAATTAATTCCGTTAACCATGGATCGTTTTCGCACTACGTTTACTCTATGTGATAATACGCATCCGCAGAGACGTCGAACAGTGCGCACCGAAGAAACAATTGCCGCTGTAGAGCAAAGTGTTGAAGAGGACCCGAATGAATCGATTCGCCACCGTGCACAGCAATTGGAGCTTTGTCCATCAACTTTATGGAAGATTTTGCGCAAAGATCTTGGCTTGCGACCTTACAAGATCCAGCTTGTGCAAGAATTAAAGCCGCGAGACCATGCAATGCGTCGTGATTTTGGTGTATGGGCCGAAAATGAGATTGATTTCGATGCTGATTTTCATCGCAAAATTTTGTTCAGTGATGAGGCTCATTTTTGGTTGAATGGCTACGTCAACAAGCAAAATTGCCGCATTTGGAGTGAAGTGAATCCACATGAGACCCTTGAAACGCCATTACATCCACAAAAACTGACTGTTTGGTGTGCTCTATGGGCTGGTGGAGTCATTGGGCCATACTTCTTCCGCAATAATGCTGGAGAGGCAGCTACCGTTAATGGAGACCGGTATAGAGCCATGATAACCGACTATTTTGTTCCCGAATTGGATGGCATGAATGTGGATGAGTTGTGGTTCCAACAAGACGGCGCTACATGCCACACAGCGCACGTCACAATCGATTTATTGAAGGAAACATTCGATGAGCGCATAATTTCGCGGAATGGACCTGTCAATTGGCCACCAAGGTCGTGTGATTTGACACCATTGGATTATTTTCTTTGGGGATATGTGAAGTCGCTCGTCTACACCAACAAACCAGAAACGTTAGGGGAATTGGAAGCCAACATTCGTGGCGTTATTGCCGACATACGGCCCCATATGCTCGAAAAAGTGGTTGAAAATTGGACCTGTAGAATTGGCTTCATTCGAGCCAGCCGCGGCGGCCACATGCCCGAAATCATATTTAAACATTAATGGCATAAAATTATCCTTCCAATAAAGCCAAATTGATGGACCTTAAAACGATTTTCTTGTGTTTTATTTCAATTCGAAGTTCTATACCCCTAAAAAAAAACATTCTTTACATACCTATTTGGAAAATCCGTTTGAAGTTTATAATCTTGAGATTGATTTTTAACCAACTTCCTTGCGACCTAGTCACTTGAAATTTAGCACATAGTTTAGGACCCTAAGACAATATAATTTTTAGAAATAAAAATTGCACTAGCTTCCGTGCTTATCGGTTCAATTGAAAATCAGTAAAAATGGGGGGAATTTTTCGATCGATATTTGAGTAAGTTCCTGGTGAGGTGGTAACTTGAAACTTGTCACATAATTCTGAACCCAGGGACATTGCAATATCTGAACAACAAAATTTCGCTAGCTGCCACACGGATCTACCTATTTTGAAAATTCTTTTGAAGTTTATAATCTTGAGATTGATTTGTAGCCAACTTCCTTGTGACCTAGTTACTTGAAATTTAGCACATAGTTTAGGACCCTAAGACAATATAATTTTTAGAAATAAAAATTGCACTAGCTTCCGTGCTTATCGGTTCAATTGAAAATCAGTAAAAATGGGGGGAATTTTTCGATCGATATTTGAGTAAGTTCCTGGTGAGGTGGTAACTTGAAACTTGTCACATAATTCTGAACCCAGGGACATTGCAATATCTGAACAACAAAATTTCGCTAGCTGCCACACGGATCTACCTATTTTGAAAATTCTTTTGAAGTTTATAATCTTGAGATTGTTTTTAGCCAACTTCCTTGTGACCTAGTTACTTGAAATTTAGCACATAGTTCAGGACACTACGACAACATAATTATTAGAAATAAAAATTACACTAGCTGGCATGCTTATCGTTATAACTGAAAATCAATAAAAAATGGGGGGAATTTTGCGATTGATATTTGAGTAACTTCCTGGTGAGGTGGCGACTTGAAACTTGTCACATAATTCAGAACCCGGGGACAATGCAATATCTGTTCAACAAAATTTCGCTAGCTGGCACACGCATATACCTATTTGGAAAATCCGTTTGAAGTTTATAATCTTGAGATTGATTTTTAACCAACTTCCTTGCGACCTAGTCACTTGAAATTTAGCACATAGTTTAGGACCCTAAGACAATATAATTTTTAGAAATAAAAATTGCACTAGCTTCCGTGCTTATCGGTTCAATTGAAAATCAGTAAAAATGGGGGGAATTTTTCGATCGATATTTGAGTAAGTTCCTGGTGAGGTGGTAACTTGAAACTTGTCACATAATTCTGAACCCAGGGACATTGCAATATCTGAACAACAAAATTTCGCTAGCTGCCACACGGGTCTACCTATTTTGAAAATTCGTTCGAAGTTTATAATCTTGAGATTGATTTTTAACCAACTTCCTTGCGACCTAGGGACTTGAAATTTAGCACATAGTTCAGGGCACTACGACAACATAATTATTAGAAATAAAAATTACACTAGCTGGCATGCTTATCGTTATAACTGAAAATCAATAAAAAATGGGGGGGAATTTTGCCATCGATATTTGAGTAACTTCCTGGTGAGGTAGTGACTCGAAACTTGTCACATAATTCAGAACCCGGGGACAATGCAATATCTGATCAACAAAATTTCGCTAGCTGGCAGACGGATATACCTATTTGGAAAATGCGTTTGAAGTTTATAATCTTGAGATTGATTTTTAACCAACTTCCTTGTGACCTAGTTACTTGAAATTTAGCACATAGTTTAGGACCCTAAGACAATATAATTTTTAGAAATAAAAATTGCACTAGCTTGCGTGCTTATCGGTTCAACTGAAAATCAGTAAAAAATGGGGGGAATTTTTCGATCGATATTTGAGTAACTTCCTGGTGAGGTGGTGGCTTGAAACTTGTCACATAGTTCAGAACCCGGCGACATTGCAATATCTGATCAACAAAATTTCGCTAGCTGGCACACGGATATACCTATTTTGAAAATTCTTTTGAAGTTTATAATCTTGAGATTGATTTTTAGCCAACTTCCTTGTGACCTAGTTACTGGAAATTTAGCACATAGTTTAGGACCCTAAGACAATATAATTTTTAGAAATAAAAATTGCACTAGCTTCCGTGCTTATCGGTTGAATTGAAAATCAGTAAAAATGGGGGGAATTTTTCGATCGATATTTGAGTAAGTTCCTGGTGAGGTGGTAACTTGAAACTTGTCACATAATTCTGAACCCAGGGACATTGCAATATCTGAACAACAAAATTTCGCTAGCTGCCACACGGATCTACCTATTTTGAAAATTCGTTCGAAGTTTATAATCTTGAGATTGATTTTTAACCAACTTCCTGGCGACCTAGGGACTTGAAATTTAGCACATAGTTCAGGACACTACGACAACATAATTATTAGAAATAAAAATTACACTAGCTGGCATGCTTATCGTTATAACTGAAAATCAATAAAAAATGGGGGGAATTTTGCGATCGATATTTGAGTAACTTCCTGGTGAGGTAGTGACTCGAAACTTGTCACATAATTCAGAACCCGGGGACAATGCAATATCTGATCAACAAAATTTCGCTAGCTGGCACACGGATATACCTATTTGGAAAATGCGTTTGAAGTTTATAATCTTGAGAGTGATTTTTAACCAACTTCCTTGTGACCTAGTTACTTGAAATTTAGCACATAGTTTAGGACCCTAAGACAATATAATTTTTAGAAATAAAAATTGCACTAGCTTGCGTGCTTATCGGTTCAACTGAAAATCAGTAAAAAATGGAGGGAATTTTTCGATCGATATTTGAGTAACTTCCTGGTGAGGTGGTAACTTGAAACTTGTCACATAATTCTGAACCCAGGGACATTGCAATATCTGATCAACAAAATTTCGCTAGCTGCCACACGGATCTACCTATTTTGAAAATTCTTTTGAAGTTTATATTCTTGAGATTGATTTTTAGCCAACTTCCTTGTGACCTAGTTACTTGAAATTTAGCACATAGTTTAGGACCCTAAGACAATATAATGTTTAGAAATAAAAATTGCACTAGCTTGCGTGCTTATCGGTTCAACTGAAAATCAGTAAAAAATGGGGGGAATTTTTCGATCGATATTTGAGTAACTTCCTGGTGAGGTGGTGGCTTGAAACTTGTCACATAGTTCAGAACCCGGGGACATTGCAATATCTGATCAACAAAAGTTCGCTAGCTGGCACACGGATATACCCATTTGGAAAATTCGTTTGAAGTTTATAATCTTGAGATTGATTTTTAACCAACTTCCTTGTGACCTAGTCACTTGAAATTTAGCACATAGTTTAGGACCCTAAGACAATATAATTTTTAGAAATAAAAATTGCACTAGCTTGCGTGCTTATCGGTTCAACTGAAAATCAATAAAAAATGGGGGGAATTTTGCGATTGATATTTGAGTAACTTCCTGGTGAGGTGGCGACTTGAAACTTGTCACATAATTCAGAACCCGGGGACAATGCAATATCTGATCAACAAAATTTCGCTAGCTCGCACACGGATCTACCTATTTTGAAAATTCGTTTGAAGTTTATAATCTTGAGATTGATTTTTAACCAACTTCCTTGTGACCTAGGGACTTGAAATTTAGCACATAGTTCAGGACACTACGACAACATAATTATTAGAAATAAAAATTACACTAGCTGGCATGCTTATCGTTATAACTGAAAATCAATAAAAAATGGGGGGAATTTTGCGATTGATATTTGAGTAACTTCCTGGTGAGGTGGCGACTTGAAACTTGTCACGTAATTCAGAACCCGGGGACAATGCAATATCTGATCAACAAAATTTCGCTAGCTGGCACACGCATATACCTATTTGGAAAATCCGTTTGAAGTTTATAATCTTGAGATTGATTTTTAACCAACTTCCTTGTGACCTAGTTACTTGAAATTAGCACATAGTTTAGGACCCTAAGACAATATAATTTTTAGAAATAAAAAGTGCACTAGCTTCTGTGCTTATCGGTTCAATTGAAAATCAGTAAAAATGGGGGGAATTTTTCGATCGATATTTGAGTAAGTTCCTGGTGAGGTGGTAACTTGAAACTTGTCACATAATTCTGAACCCAGGGACATTGCAATATCTGAACAACAAAATTTCGCTAGCTGCCACACGGATCTACCTATTTTGAAAATTCGTTCGAAGTTTATAATCTTGAGATTGATTTTTAACCAACTTCCTTGCGACCTAGGGACTTGAAATTTAGCACATAGTTCAGGACACTACGACAACATAATTATTAGAAATAAAAATTACACTAGCTGGCATGCTTATCGTTATAATTGAAAATCAATAAAAAATGGGGGGAATTTTGCGATTGATATTTCAGTAACTTCCTGGTGAGGTGGTGACTTGAAACTTGTCACATAATTCAGAACCCGGGGACAATGCAATATCTGATCTACAAAATTTCGCTAGCTGGCACACGGATATACCTATTTGGAAAATTCGTTTGAAGTTTATAATCTTGAGATTGATTTTTAACCAACTTCCTTGTGACCTAGTTACTTGAAATTTAGCACATGGTTTAGGACCCTAAGACAATATAATTTTTAGAAATAAAAATTGCACCAGCTTGCATGCTTATCGATTCAACTGAAAATCAGTAAAAAATGGGAGGAATATTTCGATCGATATTTGAGTAACTTCCTGGTGAAGTAGTGATTTGAAACTTGTCACATAATTCAGAACCCGGGGACAATGCAATATCTGATCAACAAAATTTCGCTAGCTGGCACACGGATATACCTATTTGGGAAATTCTTTTGAAGTTTATAATCTTGAGATTGACTTTTAGCCAACTTCCTCGTGACCTAGTTACTGGAAATTTAGCACATAGTTTAGGACCCTAAGGCCCGGTTTTTCAGTACAAGTTTAACTCAATTTGTCAGTTAAACTAAGCTTAAACTTGTTACGCAGTTTTTCAGTCAACTTTAAACGAAGTTTAAACGGAGTTTAAGCGGTCAATTCGGCAGGGTTAAACTCTAGTTAACCTGTCAGCTGTTTTGCATATTTGATGGTTTTGGTTGTGAAACAATAAGCTGAACGCAATTAAGAAAGGACGATATTTTTATATTTAATTAAATACGGGATATATCATCTGACGAAAGTGATTATAGTGATGCAGAAATTGGCGAAATGCTAACTATTACAATACTGAGGAGAGGCAATGGCGTTGAATATGTATACAAATATTATCTGTTGCCGTATCTAGATAAAGAAAAAACCAATGTTGCCGTAAAAAAAGCAAATATTAAAAGCGGCCTTAAACTCACACTGAAAAACCGCTCTGCAGTTTAACTGGAGTTTAAATTTATGCCGAGTTTAAGCAAACTTAGTTTAAACTCAGCTTAACCAAGGACTGAAAAACCGGGCCTAAGACAATATAATTTTTAGAAATAAAAATTGCACTAGCTTGCGTGCTTATCGGTTCAACTGAAAATCAGTAAAAATGGGGGGAAATTTTTGATCGATATTTGAGTAAGTTCCTGGTGGGGTAGTGACTCGAAACTTGTCACATAATTCAGAACCCGGGGACAATGCAATATCTGATCAACAAAATTTCGCTAGCTGGCACACGGATATACCTATTTGGAAAATGCGTTTGAAGTTTATAATCTTGAGATTGATTTTTAACCAACTTCCTTGTGACCTAGTTACTTGAAATTTAGCACATAGTTTAGGACCCTAAGACAATATAATTTTTAGAAATAAAAATTGCACTAGCTTGCGTGCTTATCGGTTCAACTGAAAATCAGTAAAAAATGGAGGGAATTTTTCGATCGATATTTGAGTAACTTCCTGGTGAGGTGGTAACTTGAAACTTGTCACATAATTCAGAACCCGGGGACAATGCAATATCTGATCAACAAAATTTAGCTAGCTGGCACACGCATATACCTATTTGGAAAATCCGTTTGAAGTTTATAATCTTGAGATTGATTTTTAACCAACTTCCTTGCGACCTAGTCACTTGAAATTTAGCACATAGTTTAGGACCCTAGAAATAAAAATTGCACTAGCTTCCGTGCTTATCGGTTCAATTGAAAATCAGTAAAAATGGGGGGAATTTTTCGATCGATATTTGAGTAACTTCCTGGTGAGGTGGTAACTTTAAACTTGTCACATAATTCTGAACCCAGGGACATTGCAATATCTGAACAACAAAATTTCGCTAGCTGCCACGCGGATCTACCTATTTTGAAAATTCTTTTGAAGTTTATATTCTTGAGATTGATTTTTAGCCAACTTCCTTGTGACCTAGTTACTGGAAATTTAGCACATAGTTTAGGACCCTAATACAATATAATTTTTAGAAATAAAAATTGCACTAGCTTGCGTGCTTATCGGTTCAACTGAAAATCAGTAAAAATGGGAGGAATATTTCGATCGATATTTGAGTAACTTCCTGGTGAGGTAGTGACTTGAAACTTGTCACATAATTCAGAACCCGGGGACAACGCAATATCTGATCAACAAAATTTCGCTAGCTGGCACACGGATATACCTATTTGGAAAATTCGTTTGAAGTTTATAATGTTGAGATTGATTTTTAACCAACTTCCTTGTGACCTAGTTACTTGAAATTTAGCACATAGTTTAGGACCCTAAGACAATATAATTTTTAGAAATAAAAATTGCACTAGCTTGCGTGCTTATCGGTTCAACTGAAAATCAGTACAAAATGGGAGGAATATTTCGATCGATATTTGAGTAACTTCCTGGTGAGGTAGTGACTTGAAACTTGTCACATAATTCAGAACCCGGGGACAATGCAATATCTGATCAACAAAATTTCGCTAGCTGGCACACGGATATACCTATTTGGAAAATTCGTTTGAAGTTTATAATCTTGAGATTGATTTTTAACCAACTTCCTTGTGACCTAGTTACTTGAAATGTAGCACATAGTTTAGGACCCTAAGACAATATAATTTTTAGAAATAAAAATTGCACTAGCTTGCGTGCTTAGCGGTTCAACTGAAAATCAGTAAAAAAGGGGGAAATTTTTCGATCGATATTTGAGTAACTTCCTGGTGAGGTGGTGACTTGAAACTTGTCACATAATTCAGAACCCGGGGACATTGCAATATCTGATCAACAAAATTTCGCTAGCTGGCACACGGATCTACCTATTTTGAAAATTCTTTTGAGGTTTATAATCTTGAGATTGATTTTTAGCCAACTTCCTTGTGACCTAGTTACTTGAAACTTAGCACAAGGTTTAGGACCCTAAGACAATATAATTTTTAGAAATAAAAACTGCACTAGCTTGCGTGCTTATCGGTTCAACTGAAAATCAGTAAAAAATGGGGGGAATTTTTCGATCGATATTTGAGTAACTTCCTGGTGAGGTAGTGACTTGAAACGTGTCACATAGTTCAGAACCCGGGGACAATGCCATATCTGATAAACCAAATACCGCTAGCTCGCACACGGATCTACCTATTTTGAAAACTCATTTGAAGTTTATAATCTTGAGATGGATTTTTAGCCAACTTCCTTGTGACCTAGTTACTGGAAATTTAGCACATAGTTTACGGCCCTAAGACAATATAATTTTTAGAAATAAAAATTGCACTAGCTTGCGTGCTTATCGGTTCAACTGAAAATCAGTAAAAATGAGGGGACATTTTTTGATCGATATTTGAGTAACTTCCTGGTGAGGTAGTGACTTGAAACGTGTCACATAGTTCAGAACCCGGGGACAATGCCATATCTGATCAACCAAATTCAGCTAGCTGGCACACGGATATACCTATTTGGAAAATTCGTTTGAAGTTTATAATCTTGAGATTGATTTTAACCAACTTCCTTGCGACCTAGTTACTTGAAATGTAGCACATAGTTTAGGACCCTAAGACAATATAATTTTTAGAAATAAAAATTGCACTAGCTTGCGTGCTTATCGGTTCAACTGAAAATCAGTACAAAATGGGAGGAATATTTCGATCGATATTTGAGTAACTTCCTGGTGAGGTAGTGACTTGAAACTTGTCACATAATTCAGAACCCGGGGACAATGCAATATCTGATCAACAAAATTTCGCTAGCAGGCACACGGATATACCTATTTGGAAAATGCGTTTGAAGTTTATAATCTTGAGATTGATTTTTAACCAACTTCCTTGTGACCTAGTCACTTGAAATTTAGCACATAGTTTAGGACCCTAAGACAATATAATTTTTAGAAATAAAAATTGCACTAGCTTGCGTGCTTATCGGTTCAACTGAAAATCAGTAAAAATGGGAGGAATATTTCGATCGATATTTGAGTAATTTCCTGTTGAGGTAGTGACTTGAAACTTGTCACATAATTCAGAACCCGGGGACAACGCAATATCTGATCAACAAAATTTCGCTAGCTGGCACACGGATATACCTATTTGGAAAATTCGTTTGAAGTTTATAATCTTGAGATTGATTTTTAACCAACTTCCTTGTGACCTAGTTACTTGAAATTTAGCACATAGTTTAGGACCCTAAGACAATATAATTTTTAGAAATAAAAATTGCACTAGCTTGCGTGCTTATCGGTTCAACTGAAAATCAGTACAAAATGGGAGGAATATTTCGATCGATATTTGAGTAACTTCCTGGTGAGGTAGTGACTTGAAACTTGTCACATAATCCAGAACCAGGGGGCAATGCAATATCTGATCAACAAAATTTCGCTAGCTGGTACACGCATATACCTATTTGGAAAATGCGTTTGAAGTTTATAATCTTGAGATTGATTTTTAACCAACTTCCTTGTGACCTAGTTACTTGAAATGTAGCACATAGTTCAGGACCCTAAGACAATATAATTTTTAGAAATAAAAAATGCACTAGCTTGCGTACTTATCGGTTCAACTGAAAATCAGTACAAAATGGGAGGAATATTTCGATCGATATTTGAGTAACTTCCTGGTGAGGTAGTGACTTGAAACTTGTCATATAATTCAGAACCCGGGGACAATGCAATATCTGATCAACAAAATTTCGCTAGCTGGCACACGGATCTACCTATTTTGAAAACCCTTTTGAGGTTTATAATCTTGAGATTGATTTTTAGCCAACTTCCTTGTGACCTAGTTACTTGAAACTTAGCACAAGGTTTAGGACCCTAAGACAATATAATTTTTAGAAATAAAAACTGCACTAGCTTGCGTGCTTATCGGTTCAACTGAAAATCAGTAAAAATGGGGGGAATTTTTCGATCGATATTTGAGTAACTTCCTGGTGAGGTAGTGACTTGAAACTTGTCACATAATTCAGAACCCGGGGACAACGCAATATCTGATCAACAAAATTTCGCTAGCTGGCACACGGATATACCTATTTGGAAAATTCGTTTGAAGTTTATAAGCTTGAGATTGATTTTTAACCAACTTCCTTGTGACCTAGTTACTTGAAATTTAGCACATAGTTTAGGACCCTAAGACAATATAATTTTTAGAAATAAAAACTGCACTAGCTTTCGTGCTTATCGGTTCAACTGAAAATCAGTAAAAAATGGGGGGAATTTTTCGATCGATATTTGAGTAACTTCCTGGTGAGGTAGTGACTTGAAACGTGTCACATAGTTCAGAACCCGGGGACAATGCCATATCTGATAAACCAAATTCCGCTAGCTCGCACACGGATCTACCTATTTTGAAAATTCATTTGAAGTTTATAATCTTGAGATTGAGTTTTAGCCAACTTCCTTGTGACCTAGTTACTGGAAATTTAGCACATAGTTTACGGCCCTAAGACAATATAATTTTTAGAAATAAAAATTGCACTAGCTTGCGTACTTATCGGTTCAACTGAAAATCAGTACAAAATGGGAGGAATATTTCGATCGATATTTGAGTAACTTCCTGGTGAGGTAGTGACTTGAAACTTGTCACATAATTCAGAACCCGGGGACAATGCAATATCTGATCAACAAAATTTCGCTAGCTGGTACACGGATATACCTATTTGGAAAATGCGTTTGAAGTTTATAATCTTGAGATTGATTTTTAACCAACTTCCTTGTGACCTAGTTACTTGAAATGTAGCACATAGTTTAGGACCCTAAGACAATTTAATTTTTAGAAATAAAAATTGCACTAGCTTGCGTGCTTATCGGTTCAACTGAAAATCAGTAAAAATGGGAGGAATATTTCGATCGATATTTGAGTAACTTCCTGGTGAGGTAGTGACTTGAAACTTGTCACATAATTCAGAACCCGGGGACAACGCAATATCTGATCAACAAAATTTCGCTAGCTGGCACACGGATATACCTATTTGGAAAATTCGTTTGAAGTTTATAAGCTTGAGATTGACTTTTAACCAACTTCCTTGTGACCTAGTTACTTGAAATTTAGCACATAGTTTAGGACCCTAAGACAATATAATTTTTAGAAATAAAAACTGCACTAGCTTTCGTGCTTATCGGTTCAACTGAAAATCAGTAAAAAATGGGGGGAATTTTTCGATCGATATTTGAGTAACTTCCTGGTGAGGTAGTGACTTGAAACGTGTCACATAGTTCAGAACCCGGGGACAATGCCATATCTGATAAACCAAATTCCGCTAGCTCGCACACGGATCTACCTATTTTGAAAATTCATTTGAAGTTTATAATCTTGAGATTGAGTTTTAGCCAACTTCCTTGTGACCTAGTTACTGGAAATTTAGCACATAGTTTACGGCCCTAAGACAATATAATTTTTAGAAATAAAAATTGCACTAGCTTGCGTGCTTATCGGTTCAACTGAAAATCAGTAAAAATGAGGGGAAATTTTTTGATCGATATTTGAGTAACTTCCTGGTGAGGTAGTGACTTGAAACTTGTCACATAATTCAGAACCCGGGGACAATGCAATATCTGATCAACAAAATTTCGCTAGCTGGTACACGGATATACCTATTTGGAAAATGCGTTTGAAGTTTATAATCTTGAGATTGATTTTTAACCAACTTCCTTGTGACCTAGTTACTTGAAATGTAGCACATAGTTTAGAACCCTAAGACAATATAATTTTTAGAAATAAAAATTGTACTAGCTTGCGTGCTTAGCGGTTCAACTGAAAATCAGTAAAAAAGGGGGACATTTTTCGATCGATATTTGAGTAACTTCCTGGTGAGGTGGTAACTTGAAACTTGTCACATAATTCTGAACCCAGGGACTTTGCAATATCTGATCAACAATATTTCGCTAGCTGCCACACGGATCTACCTATTTTGAAAATTCTTTTGAAGTTTATAATCTTGAGATTGATTTTTAGCCAACTTCCTTGTGCCCTAGTTACTTGAAATTTAGCACATAGTTTAGGACCCTAAGACAATATAATTTTTAGAAATAAAAATTGCACTAGCTTGCGTGCTTATCGGTTCAACTGAAAATCAGTAAAAATGAGGGGAAATTTTTTGATCGATATTTGAGTAACTTCCTGGTGAGGTGGTAACTTGAAACTTGTCACATAATTCTGAACCCAGGGACTTTGCAATATCTGATCAACAATATTTCGCTAGCTGGCACACGGATATACCTATTTTGAAAATTCGTTTGAAGTTTATAATCTTGAGATTGATTTTTAACCAACTTCCTTGTGACCTAGTTACTTGAAATTTAGCACATAGTTTAGGACCCTAAAACAATAAAATTTTTAGAAATAAAAATTGCACTAGCTTGCGTGCTTATCGGTTCAACTGAAAATCAGTACAAAATGGGAGGAATATTTCGATCGATATTTGAGTAACTTCCTGGTGAGGTAGTGACTTGAAACTTGTCACATAATTCAGAACCCGGGGACAATGCAATATCTGATCAACAAAATTTCGCTAGCTGGTACACGGATATACCTATTTGGAAAATGCGTTTGAAGTTTATAATCTTGAGATTGATTTTTAACCAACTTCCTTGTGACCTAGTTACTTGAAATGTAGCACATAGTTTAGAACCCTAAGACAATATAATTTTTAGAAATAAAAATTGTACTAGCTTCCGTGCTTAGCGGTTCAACTGAAAATCAGTAAAAAAGGGGGACATTTTTCGATCGATATTTGAGTAACTTCCTGGTGAGGTGGTAACTTGAAACTTGTCACATAATTCTGAACCCAGGGACTTTGCAATATCTGATCAACAATATTTCGCTAGCTGCCACACGGATCTACCTATTTTGAAAATTCTTTTGAAGTTTATAATCTTGAGATTGATTTTTAGCCAACTTCCTTGTGCCCTAGTTACTTGAAATTTAGCACATAGTTTAGGACCCTAAAACAATATAATTTTTAGAAATAAAAATTGCACTAGCTTGCGTGCTTATCGGTTCAACTGAAAATCAGTACAAAATGGGAGGAATATTTCGATCGATATTTGAGTAACTTCCTGGTGAGGTAGTGACTTGAAACTTGTCACATAATTCAGAACCCGGGGACAATGCAATATCTGATCAACAAAATTTCGCTAGCTGGTACACGGATATACCTATTTGGAAAATGCGTTTGAAGTTTATAATCTTGAGATTGATTTTTAACCAACTTCCTTGTGACCTAGTTACTTGAAATGTAGCACATAGTTTAGAACCCTAAGACAATATAATTTTTAGAAATAAAAATTGTACTAGCTTGCGTGCTTAGCGGTTCAACTGAAAATCAGTAAAAAAGGGGGACATTTTTCGATCGATATTTGAGTAACTTCCTGGTGAGGTGGTAACTTGAAACTTGTCACATAATTCTGAACCCAGGGACTTTGCAATATCTGATCAACAATATTTCGCTAGCTGCCACACGGATCTACCTATTTTGAAAATTCTTTTGAAGTTTATAATCTTGAGATTGATTTTTAGCCAACTTCCTTGTGCCCTAGTTACTTGAAATTTAGCACATAGTTTAGGACCCTAAGACAATATAATTTTTAGAAATAAAAATTGCACTAGCTTGCGTGCTTATCGGTTCAACTGAAAATCAGTAAAAATGAGGGGAAATTTTTTGATCGATATTTGAGTAACTTCCTGGTGAGGTGGTAACTTGAAACTTGTCACATAATTCTGAACCCAGGGACTTTGCAATATCTGATCAACAATATTTCGCTAGCTGGCACACGGATATACCTATTTTGAAAATTCGTTTGAAGTTTATAATCTTGAGATTGATTTTTAACCAACTTCCTTGTGACCTAGTTACTTGAAATGTAGCACATAGTTTAGAACCCTAAGACAATATAATTTTTAGAAATAAAAATTGTACTAGCTTCCGTGCTTAGCGGTTCAACTGAAAATCAGTAAAAAAGGGGGACATTTTTCGATCGATATTTGAGTAACTTCCTGGTGAGGTGGTAACTTGAAACTTGTCACATAATTCTGAACCCAGGGACTTTGCAATATCTGATCAACAATATTTCGCTAGCTGGCACACGGATATACCTATTTTGAAAATTCGTTTGAAGTTTATAATCTTGAGATTGATTTTTAACCAACTTCCTTGTGACCTAGTTACTTGAAATTTAGCACATAGTTTAGGACCCTAAAACAATATAATTTTTAGAAATAAAAATTGCACTAGCTTGCGTGCTTATCGGTTCAACTGAAAATCAGTACAAAATGGGAGGAATATTTCGATCGATATTTGAGTAACTTCCTGGTGAGGTAGTGACTTGAAACTTGTCACATAATTCAGAACCCGGGGACAATGCAATATCTGATCAACAAAATTTCGCTAGCTGGTACACGGATATACCTATTTGGAAAATGCGTTTGAAGTTTATAATCTTGAGATTGATTTTTAACCAACTTCCTTGTGACCTAGTTACTTGAAATGTAGCACATAGTTTAGAACCCTAAGACAATATAATTTTTAGAAATAAAAATTGTACTAGCTTGCGTGCTTAGCGGTTCAACTGAAAATCAGTAAAAAAGGGGGACATTTTTCGATCGATATTTGAGTAACTTCCTGGTGAGGTGGTAACTTGAAACTTGTCACATAATTCTGAACCCAGGGACTTTGCAATATCTGATCAACAATATTTCGCTAGCTGCCACACGGATCTACCTATTTTGAAAATTCTTTTGAAGTTTATAATCTTGAGATTGATTTTTAGCCAACTTCCTTGTGCCCTAGTTACTTGAAATTTAGCACATAGTTTAGGACCCTAAGACAATATAATTTTTAGAAATAAAAATTGCACTAGCTTGCGTGCTTATCGGTTCAACTGAAAATCAGTAAAAATGAGGGGAAATTTTTTGATCGATATTTGAGTAACTTCCTGGTGAGGTGGTAACTTGAAACTTGTCACATAATTCTGAACCCAGGGACTTTGCAATATCTGATCAACAATATTTCGCTAGCTGGCACACGGATATACCTATTTTGAAAATTCGTTTGAAGTTTATAATCTTGAGATTGATTTTTAACCAACTTCCTTGTGACCTAGTTACTTGAAATTTAGCACATAGTTTAGGACCCTAAAACAATATAATTTTTAGAAATAAAAATTGCACTAGCTTGCGTGCTTATCGGTTCAACTGAAAATCAGTACAAAATGGGAGGAATATTTCGATCGATATTTGAGTAACTTCCTGGTGAGGTAGTGACTTGAAACTTGTCATATAATTCAGAACCCGGGGACAATGCAATATCTGATCAACAAAATTTCGCTAGCTGGTACACGGATATACCTATTTGGAAAATGCGTTTGAAGTTTATAATCTTGAGATTGATTTTTAACCAACTTCCTTGTGACCTAGTTACTTGAAATGTAGCACATAGTTTAGAACCCTAAGACAATATAATTTTTAGAAATAAAAATTGTACTAGCTTCCGTGCTTAGCGGTTCAACTGAAAATCAGTAAAAAAGGGGGACATTTTTCGATCGATATTTGAGTAACTTCCTGGTGAGGTGGTAACTTGAAACTTGTCACATAATTCTGAACCCAGGGACTTTGCAATATCTGATCAACAATATTTCGCTAGCTGCCACACGGATATACCTATTTTGAAAATTCTTTTGAAGTTTATAATCTTGAGATTGATTTTTAGCCAACTTCCTTGTGCCCTAGTTACTTGAAATTTAGCACATAGTTTAGGACCCTAAAACAATATAATTTTTAGAAATAAAAATTGCACTAGCTTGCGTGCTTATCGGTTCAACTGAAAATCAGTACAAAATGGGAGGAATATTTCGATCGATATTTGAGTAACTTCCTGGTGAGGTAGTGACTTGAAACTTGTCACATAATTCAGAACCCGGGGACAATGCAATATCTGATCAACAAAATTTCGCTAGCTGGTACACGGATATACCTATTTGGAAAATGCGTTTGAAGTTTATAATCTTGAGATTGATTTTTAACCAACTTCCTTGTGACCTAGTTACTTGAAATGTAGCACATAGTTTAGAACCCTAAGACAATATAATTTTTAGAAATAAAAATTGTACTAGCTTGCGTGCTTAGCGGTTCAACTGAAAATCAGTAAAAAAGGGGGACATTTTTCGATCGATATTTGAGTAACTTCCTGGTGAGGTGGTAACTTGAAACTTGTCACATAATTCTGAACCCAGGGACTTTGCAATATCTGATCAACAATATTTCGCTAGCTGCCACACGGATCTACCTATTTTGAAAATTCTTTTGAAGTTTATAATCTTGAGATTGATTTTTAGCCAACTTCCTTGTGCCCTAGTTACTTGAAATTTAGCACATAGTTTAGGACCCTAAGACAATATAATTTTTAGAAATAAAAATTGCACTAGCTTGCGTGCTTATCGGTTCAACTGAAAATCAGTAAAAATGAGGGGAAATTTTTTGATCGATATTTGAGTAACTTCCTGGTGAGGTGGTAACTTGAAACTTGTCACATAATTCTGAACCCAGGGACTTTGCAATATCTGATCAACAATATTTCGCTAGCTGGCACACGGATATACCTATTTTGAAAATTCGTTTGAAGTTTATAATCTTGAGATTGATTTTTAACCAACTTCCTTGTGACCTAGTTACTTGAAATTTAGCACATAGTTTAGGACCCTAAAACAATATAATTTTTAGAAATAAAAATTGCACTAGCTTGCGTGCTTATCGGTTCAACTGAAAATCAGTACAAAATGTGAGGAATATTTCGATCGATATTTGAGTAACTTCCTGGTGAGGTAGTGACTTGAAACTTGTCACATAATTCAGAACCCGGGGACAATGCAATATCTGATCAACAAAATTTCGCTAGCTGGTACACGGATATACCTATTTGGAAAATGCGTTTGAAGTTTATAATCTTGAGATTGATTTTTAACCAACTTCCTTGTGACCTAGTTACTTGAAATGTAGCACATAGTTTAGAACCCTAAGACAATATAATTTTTAGAAATAAAAATTGTACTAGCTTGCGTGCTTAGCGGTTCAACTGAAAATCAGTAAAAAAGGGGGACATTTTTCGATCGATATTTGAGTAACTTCCTGGTGAGGTGGTAACTTGAAACTTGTCACATAATTCTGAACCCAGGGACTTTGCAATATCTGATCAACAATATTTCGCTAGCTGGCACACGGATATACCTATTTTGAAAATTCGTTTGAAGTTTATAATCTTGAGATTGATTTTTAACCAACTTCCTTGTGACCTAGTTACTTGAAATTTAGCACATAGTTTAGGACCCTAAAACAATATAATTTTTAGAAATAAAAATTGCACTAGCTTGCGTGCTTATCGGTTCAACTGAAAATCAGTACAAAATGGGAGGAATATTTCGATCGATATTTGAGTAACTTCCTGGTGAGGTAGTGACTTGAAACTTGTCACATAATTCAGAACCCGGGGACAATGCAATATCTGATCAACAAAATTTCGCTAGCTGGTACACGGATATACCTATTTGGAAAATGCGTTTGAAGTTTATAATCTTGAGATTGATTTTTAACCAACTTCCTTGTGACCTAGTTACTTGAAATGTAGCACATAGTTTAGAACCCTAAGACAATATAATTTTTAGAAATAAAAATTGTACTAGCTTCCGTGCTTAGCGGTTCAACTGAAAATCAGTAAAAAAGGGGGACATTTTTCGATCGATATTTGAGTAACTTCCTGGTGAGGTGGTAACTTGAAACTTGTCACATAATTCTGAACCCAGGGACTTTGCAATATCTGATCAACAATATTTCGCTAGCTGCCACACGGATCTACCTATTTTGAAAATTCTTTTGAAGTTTATAATCTTGAGATTGATTTTTAGCCAACTTCCTTGTGCCCTAGTTACTTGAAATTTAGCACATAGTTTAGGACCCTAAAACAATATAATTTTTAGAAATAAAAATTGCACTAGCTTGCGTGCTTATCGGTTCAACTGAAAATCAGTACAAAATGGGAGGAATATTTCGATCGATATTTGAGTAACTTCCTGGTGAGGTAGTGACTTGAAACTTGTCACATAATTCAGAACCCGGGGACAATGCAATATCTGATCAACAAAATTTCGCTAGCTGGTACACGGATATACCTATTTGGAAAATGCGTTTGAAGTTTATAATCTTGAGATTGATTTTTAACCAACTTCCTTGTGACCTAGTTACTTGAAATGTAGCACATAGTTTAGGACCCTAAGACAATATAATTTTTAGAAATAAAAATTGCACTAGCTTGCGTGCTTATCGGTTCAACTGAAAATCAGTACAAAATGGGAGGAGTATTTCGATCGATATTTGAGTAACTTCCTGATGAGGTAGTGACTTGAAACTTGTCACATAATTCAGAACCCGGGGACAACGCAATATCTGATCAACAAAATTTCGCTAGCTGGCACACGGATATACCTATTTGGAAAATTCGTTCGAAGTTTATAATCTTGAGATTGATTTTTAACCAACTTCCTTGTGACCTAGTTACTTGAAATGTAGCACATAGTTTAGGACCCTAAGACAATATAATTTTTAGAAATAAAAATTGCACTAGCTTGCGTGCTTATCGGTTCAACTGAAAATCAGTACAAAATGGGAGGAATATTTCGATCGATATTTGAGTAACTTCCTGGTGAGGTAGTGACTTGAAACTTGTCACATAATTCAGAACCCGGGGACAACGCAATATCTGATCAACAAAATTTCGCTAGCTGGCACACGGATATACCTTTTTGGAAAATTCGTTCGAAGTTTATAATCTTGAGATTGATTTTTAACCAACTTCCTTGTGACCTAGTTACTTGAAATTTAGCACATAGTTTAGGACCCTAAGACAATATAATTTTTAGAAATAAAAATTGCACTAGCTTGCGTGGTTAGCGGTTCAACTGAAAATCAATAAAAAAGGGGGAAATTTTTCGATCGATATTTGAGTAACTTCCTGGTGAGGTGGTAACTTGAAACTTGTCACATAATTCTGAGCCCAGGGACTTTGCAATATCTGATCAACAATATTTCGCTAGCTGGCACACGGATATACCTATTTTGAAAATTCGTTTGAAGTTTATAATCTTGAGATTGAGTTTTAATCAACTTCCTTGTGACCTAGTTACTTGAAATTTAGCACATAGTTTAGGACCTTAAGACAATATAATTTTTAGAAATAAAAATTGCACTAGCTTGCGTGCTTATCGGTTCAACTGAAAATCAGTAAAAATGGGAGGAATATTTCGATCGATATTTGAGTAACTTCCTGGTGAGGTAGTAACTTGAAACTTGTCACATAATTCTGAACCCAGGGACATTGCAATATCTGATCAACAAAATTTCGCTAGCTGGCACACGGATCTACCTATTTTGAAAATTCTTTTGAGGTTTATAATCTTGAGATTGATTTTTAGCCAACTTCCTTGTGACCTAGTTACTTGAAAGTTAGCACAAGGTTTAGGACCCTAAGACAATATAATTTTTAGAAATAAAAACTGCACTAGCTTGCGTGCTTATCGGTTCAACTGAAAATCAGTAAAAATGGGAGGAATATTTCGATCGATATTTGAGTAACTTCCTGGTGAGGTGGTAACTTGAAACTTGTCACATAATTCTGAACCCAGGGACATTGCAATATCTGATCAACAATATTTCGCTAGCTGGCACACGGATCTACCTATTTTGAAAATTCTTTTGAAGTTTATAATCTTGAGATTGATTTTTAGCCAACTTCCTTGTGCCCTAGTTACTTGAAATTTAGCACATAGTTTAGGACCCTAAGACAATATAATTTTTAGAAATAAAAATTGCACTAGCTTGCGTGCTTAGCGGTTCAACTGAAAATCAGTAAAAAAGGGGGAAATTTTTCGATCGATATTTGAGTAACTTCCTGGTGAGGTGGTAACTTGAAACTTGTCACATAATTCTGAACCCAGGGACTTTGCAATATCTGATCAACAATATTTCGCTAGCTGGCACACGGATATACCTATTTTGAAAATTCGTTTGAAGTTTATAATCTTGAGATTGAGTTTTAACCAACTTCCTTGTGACCTAGTTACTTGAAATTTAGCACATAGTTTAGGACCCTAAGACAATATAATTTTTAGAAATAAAAATTGCACTAGCTTGCGTGCTTATCGGTTCAACTGAAAATCAGTAAAAATGGGAGGAATATTTCGATCGATATTTGAGTAACTTCCTGGTGAGGTAGTAACTTGAAACTTGTCACATAATTCTGAACCCAGGGACATTGCAATATCTGATCAACAATATTTCGCTAGTTGGCACACGGATCTACCTATTTTGAAAATTCTTTTGAAGTTTATAATCTTGAGATTGATTTTTAGCCAACTTCCTTGTGCCCTAGTTACTTGAAATTTAGCATATAAAGGGTGTTTTTTTAGGGGTATAGAACTTCGAATTGAAATAAAACACAAGAAAATCGTTTTAAGGTCCATCAATTTGGCTTTATTGGAAGGATAATTTTATGCCATTAATGTTTAAATATGATTTCGGGCATGTGGCCGCCGCGGCTGGCTCGAATAAAGCCAATTCTACAGGTCCAATTTTCAACCACTTTTTCGAGCATATGGGGCCGTATGTCGGCAATAACGCCACGAATGTTGGCTTCCAATTCCCCTAACGTTTCTGGTTTGTTGGTGTAGACGAGCGACTTCACATATCCCCAAAGAAAATAATCCAATGGTGTCAAATCACACGACCTTGGTGGCCAATTGGTGGCCATTCCGCGAAATTATGCGCTCATCGAATGTTTCCTTCAATAAATCGATTGTGACGTGCGCTGTGTGGCATGTAGCGCCGTCTTGTTGGAACCACAACTCATCCACATTCATGCCATCCAATTCGGGAACAAAATAGTCGGTTATCATGGCTCTATACCGGTCTCCATTAACGGTAGCTGCCTCTCCAGCATTATTGCGGAAGAAGTATGGCCCAATGACTCCACCAGCCCATAGAGCACACCAAACAGTCAGTTTTTGTGGATGTAATGGCGTTTCAAGGGTCTCATGTGGATTCTCTTCACTCCAAATGCGGCAATTTTGCTTGTTGACGTAGCCATTCAACCAAAAATGAGCCTCATCACTGAACAAAATTTTGCGATGAAAATCAGCATCGAAATCAATCTCATTTTCGGCCCATACACCAAAATCACGACGCATTGCATGGTCTCGCGGCTTTAATTCTTGCACAAGCTGGATCTTGTAAGGTCGCAAGCCAAGATCTTTGCGCAAAATCTTCCATAAAGTTGATGGACAAAGCTCCAATTGCTGTGCACGGTGGCGAATCGATTCATTCGGGTCCTCTTCAACACTTTGCTCTACAGCGGCAATTGTTTCTTCGGTGCGCACTGTTCGACGTCTCTGCGGATGCGTATTATCACATAGAGTAAACGTAGTGCGAAAACGATCCATGGTTAACCGAATTAATTGCTCTGATGGACGATTATGTCGACCATAAAATGGACGGAGCTCACGGTAAACTTCGCGAACTGAACCATTATTTTCGAAATAAATTTGCACGATTTGCAAGCGTTGTTCTTTTGTCAACCTGTTCATGATGAAATGGCAAACCAAACTGAACATAAATGACATTAGAGTTGCCAGATTTGACCACAAAATGCCAGTTTTATCTCTATTCGAAAAACAAACCTGTAAAAAAAACATCCTATAGTTTAGGACCCTAAGACAATATAATTTTTAGAAATAAAAATTGCACTAGCTTGCGTGCTTAGCGGTTCAACTGAAAATCAGTAAAAAAGGGGGAAATTTTTCGATCGATATTTGAGTAACTTCCTGGTGAGGTGGTAACTTGAAACTTGTCACATAATTCTGAACCCAGGGACTTTGCAATATCTGATCAACAATATTTCACTAGCTGCCACACGGATCTACCTATTTTGAAAATTTGTTTGAAGTTTATAATCTTGAGATTGATTTTTCACCAACTTCCTTGCGACTTAGGGACTTGAAATTTAGCACATAGTTCAGGACACTACGACAACATAATTATTAGAAATAAAAATTACACTAGCTGGCATGCTTATCGTTATAACTGAAAATCAATAAAAAATGGGGGGAATTTTGCGATTGATATTTGAGTAACTTCCTGGTGAGGTGGTGACTTGAAACTTGTCACATAATTCAGAACCCGGGGACATTGCAATATCTGATCAACAAAATTTCGCTAGCTGGCACACGGATCTACCTATTTTGAAAATTCTTTTGAGGTTTATAATCTTGAGATTGATTTTTAGGCAACTTCCTTGTGACCTAGTTACTTGAAATTTAGCACAAGGTTTAGGACCCTAAGACAATATAATTTTTAGAAATAAAAACTGCACTAGCTTGCGTGCTTATCGGTTCAACTGAAAATCAGTAAAAAATGGGGGGAATTTTTCGATCGATATTTGAGTAACTTCCTGGTGAGGTAGTGACTTGAAACGTGTCACATAGTTCAGAACCCGGGGACAATGCCATATCTGATAAACCAAATTCCGCTAGCTCGCACACGGATCTACCTATTTTGAAAATTCATTTGAAGTTTATAATCTTGAGATTGATTTTTAACCAACTTCCTTGTGACCTAGTTACTTGAAACTTAGCACATAGTTTAGGACCCTAAGACAATATAATTTTTAGAAATAAAAATTGTACTAGCTTGCGTGCTTAGCGGTTGAACTGAAAATCAGTAAAAAAGGGGGACATTTTTCGATCGATATTTGAGTAACTTCCTGGTGAGGTAGTGACTTGAAACTTGTCACATAATTCAGAACCCGGGGACAACGCAATATCTGATCAACAAAATTTCGCTAGCTGGCACACGGATATACCTATTTGACCCTAAGACAATATAATTTTTAGAAATAAAAATTGCACTAGCTTGCGTGGTTAGCGGTTCAACTGAAAATCAATAAAAAAGGGGGACATTTTTCGATCGATATTTGAGTAACTTCCTGGTGAGGTGGTAACTTGAAACTTGTCACATAATTCTGAACCCAGGGACTTTGCAATATCTGATCAACAATATTTCGCTAGCTGGCACACGGATATACCTATTTTGAAAATTCGTTTGAAGTTTATAATCTTGAGATTGAGTTTTAATCAACTTCCTTGTGACCTAGTTACTTGAAATTTAGCACATAGTTTAGGACCTTAAGACAATATAATTTTTAGAAATAAAAATTGCACTAGCTTGCGTGCTTATCGGTTCAACTGAAAATCAGTAAAAATGGGAGGAATATTTCGATCGATATTTGAGTAACTTCCTGGTGAGGTAGTAACTTGAAACTTGTCACATAATTCTGAACCCAGGGACATTGCAATATCTGATCAACAAAATTTCGCTAGCTGGCACACGGATCTACCTATTTTGAAAATTCTTTTGAGGTTTATAATCTTGAGATTGATTTTTAGCCAACTTCCTTGTGACCTAGTTACTTGAAATTTAGCACAAGGTTTAGGACCCTAAGACAATATAATTTTTAGAAATAAAAACTGCACTAGCTTGCGTGCTTATCGGTTCAACTGAAAATCAGTAAAAATGGGAGGAATATTTCGATCGATATTTGAGTAACTTCCTGGTGAGGTGGTAACTTGAAACTTGTCACATAATTCTGAACCCAGGGACATTGCAATATCTGATCAACAATATTTCGCTAGCTGGTACACGGATCTACCTATTTTGAAAATTCTTTTGAAGTTTATAATCTTGAGATTGATTTTTAGCCAACTTCCTTGTGCCCTAGTTACTTGAAATTTAGCATATAGTTTAGGACCCTAAGACAATATAATTTTTAGAAATAAAAATTGCACTAGCTTGCGTGCTTATCGGTTCAACTGAAAATCAGTAAAAAAGGGAGGAATATTTCGATCGATATTTGAGTAACTTCCTGGTGAGGTAGTAACTTGAAACTTGTCACATAATTCTGAACCCAGGGACATTGCAATATCTGATCAACAATATTTCGCTAGCTGGCACACGGATCTACCTATTTTGAAAATTCTTTTGAAGTTTATAATCTTGAGATTGATTTTTAGCCAACTTCCTTGTGCCCTAGCTACTTGAAATTTAGCACATAGTTTAGGACCCTAAAACAATATAATTTTTAGAAATAAAAATTGCACTAGCTTGCGTGCTTATCGGTTCAACTGAAAATCAGTACAAAATGGGAGGAATATTTCGATCGATATTTGAGTAACTTCCTGGTGAGGTAGTGACTTGAAACTTGTCACATAATTCAGAACCCGGGGACAATGCAATATCTGATCAACAATATTTCGCTAGCTGGCACACGGATATACCTATTTTGAAAATTCGTTTGAAGTTTATAATCTTGAGATTGATTTTTAGCCAACTTCCTTGTGACCTAGTTACTTGAAACTTAGCACATAGTTTAGGACCCTAAGACAATATAATTTTTAGAAATAAAAATTGTACTAGCTTCCGTGCTTAGCGGTTCAACTGAAAATCAGTAAAAAAGGGGGACATTTTTCGATCGATATTTGAGTAACTTCCTGGTGAGGTGGTAACTTGAAACTTGTCACATAATTCTGAACCCAGGGACTTTGCAATATCTGATCAACAATATTTCGCTAGCTGGCACACGGATCTACCTATTTTGAAAATTCTTTTGAGGTTTATAATCTTGAGATTGATTTTTAATCAACTTCCTTGTGACCTAGTTACTTGAAATTTAGCACATAGTTTAGGACCCTAAGACAATATAATTTTTAGAAATAAAAATTGCACTAGCTTGCGTGCTTAGCGGTTCAACTGAAAATCAGTAAAAAAGGGGGAAATTTTTCGATCGATATTTGAGTAACTTCCTGGTGAGGTGGTAACTTGAAACTTGTCACATAATTCTGAACCCAGGGACTTTGCAATATCTGATCAACAATATTTCGCTAGCTGGCACACGGATCTACCTATTTTGAAAATTCTTTTGAGGTTTATAATCTTGAGATTGATTTTTAATCAACTTCCTTGTGACCTAGTTACTTGAAATTTAGCACATAGTTTAGGACCCTAAGACAATATAATTTTTAGAAATAAAAATTGCACTAGCTTGCGTGCTTAGCGGTTCAACTGAAAATCAGTAAAAAAGGGAGGAATATTTCGATCGATATTTGAGTAACTTCCTGGTGAGGTAGTAACTTGAAACTTGTCACATAATTCTGAACCCAGGGACTTTGCAATATCTGATCAACAATATTTCGCTAGCTGGCACACGGATATACCTATTTTGAAAATTCGTTTGAAGTTTATAATCTTGAGATTGAGTTTTAATCAACTTCCTTGTGACCTAGTTACTTGAAATTTAGCACATAGTTTAGGACCTTAAGACAATATAATTTTTAGAAATAAAAATTGCACTAGCTTGCGTGCTTATCGGTTCAACTGAAAATCAGTAAAAATGGGAGGAATATTTCGATCGATATTTGAGTAACTTCCTGGTGAGGTAGTAACTTGAAACTTGTCACATAATTCTGAACCCAGGGACATTGCAATATCTGATCAACAAAATTTCGCTAGCTGGCACACGGATCTACCTATTTTGAAAATTCTTTTGAGGTTTATAATCTTGAGATTGATTTTTAGCCAACTTCCTTGTGACCTAGTTACTTGAAATTTAGCACAAGGTTTAGGACCCTAAGACAATATAATTTTTAGAAATAAAAACTGCACTAGCTTGCGTGCTTATCGGTTCAACTGAAAATCAGTAAAAATGGGAGGAATATTTCGATCGATATTTGAGTAACTTCCTGGTGAGGTGGTAACTTGAAACTTGTCACATAATTCTGAACCCAGGGACATTGCAATATCTGATCAACAATATTTCGCTAGCTGGCACACGGATCTACCTATTTTGAAAATTCTTTTGAAGTTTATAATCTTGAGATTGATTTTTAGCCAACTTCCTTGTGCCCTAGTTACTTGAAATTTAGCACATAGTTTAGGACCCTAAGACAATATAATTTTTAGAAATAAAAATTGCACTAGCTTGCGTGCTTAGCGGTTCAACTGAAAATCAGTAAAAAAGGGGGAAATTTTTCGATCGATATTTGAGTAACTTCCTGGTGGGGTGGTAACTTGAAACTTGTCACATAATTCTGAACCCAGGGACTTTGCAATATCTGATCAACAATATTTCGCTAGCTGGCACACGGATATACCTATTTTTAAAATTCGTTTGAAGTTTATAATCTTGAGATTGAGTTTTAACCAACTTCCTTGTGACCTAGTTACTTGAAATTTAGCACATAGTTTAGGACCCTAAGACAATATAATTTTTAGAAATAAAAATTGCACTAGCTGGCGTGCTTATCGGTTCAACTGAAAATCAGTAAAAATGGGAGGAATATTTCGATCGATATTTGAGTAACTTCCTGGTGAGGTAGTAACTTGAAACTTGTCACATAATTCTGAACCCAGGGACTTTGCAATATCTGATCAACAATATTTCGCTAGCTGGCACACGGATATACCTATTTTTAAAATTCGTTTGAAGTTTATAATCTTGAGATTGAGTTTTAACCAACTTCCTTGTGACCTAGTTACTTGAAATTTAGCACATAGTTTAGGACCCTAAGACAATATAATTTTTAGAAATAAAAATTGCACTAGCTTGCGTGCTTAGCGGTTCAACTGAAAATCAGTAAAAAAGGGGGAAATTTTTCGATCGATATTTGAGTAACTTCCTGGTGAGGTGGTAACTTGAAACTTGTCACATAATTCTGAACCCAGGGACTTTGCAATATCTGATCAACAATATTTCGCTAGCTGGCACACGGATATACCTATTTTGAAAATTCGTTTGAAGTTTATAATCTTGAGATTGAGTTTTAATCAACTTCCTTGTGACCTAGTTACTTGAAATTTAGCACATAGTTTAGGACCTTAAGACAATATAATTTTTAGAAATAAAAATTGCACTAGCTTGCGTGCTTATCGGTTCAACTGAAAATCAGTAAAAATGGGAGGAATATTTCGATCGATATTTGAGTAACTTCCTGGTGAGGTAGTAACTTGAAACTTGTCACATAATTCTGAACCCAGGGACATTGCAATATCTGATCAACAAAATTTCGCTAGCTGGCACACGGATCTACCTATTTTGAAAATTCTTTTGAGGTTTATAATCTTGAGATTGATTTTTAGCCAACTTCCTTGTGACCTAGTTACTTGAAATTTAGCACAAGGTTTAGGACCCTAAGACAATATAATTTTTAGAAATAAAAACTGCACTAGCTTGCGTGCTTATCGGTTCAACTGAAAATCAGTAAAAATGGGAGGAATATTTCGATCGATATTTGAGTAACTTCCTGGTGAGGTGGTAACTTGAAACTTGTCACATAATTCTGAACCCAGGGACATTGCAATATCTGATCAACAATATTTCGCTAGCTGGCACACGGATCTACCTATTTTGAAAATTCTTTTGAAGTTTATAATCTTGAGATTGATTTTTAGCCAACTTCCTTGTGCCCTAGTTACTTGAAATTTAGCATATAGTTTAGGACCCTAAGACAATATAATTTTTAGAAATAAAAATTGCACTAGCTTGCGTGCTTATCGGTTCAACTGAAAATCAGTAAAAAAGGGAGGAATATTTCGATCGATATTTGAGTAACTTCCTGGTGAGGTAGTAACTTGAAACTTGTCACATAATTCTGAACCCAGGGACTTTGCAATATCTGATCAACAATATTTCGCTAGCTGGCACACGGATATACCTATTTTGAAAATTCGTTTGAAGTTTATAATCTTGAGATTGAGTTTTAATCAACTTCCTTGTGACCTAGTTACTTGAAATTTAGCACATAGTTTAGGACCTTAAGACAATATAATTTTTAGAAATAAAAATTGCACTAGCTTGCGTGCTTATCGGTTCAACTGAAAATCAGTAAAAATGGGAGGAATATTTCGATCGATATTTGAGTAACTTCCTGGTGAGGTAGTAACTTGAAACTTGTCACATAATTCTGAACCCAGGGACATTGCAATATCTGATCAACAAAATTTCGCTAGCTGGCACACGGATCTACCTATTTTGAAAATTCTTTTGAGGTTTATAATCTTGAGATTGATTTTTAGCCAACTTCCTTGTGACCTAGTTACTTGAAATTTAGCAAAAGGTTTAGGACCCTAAGACAATATAATTTTTAGAAATAAAAACTGCACTAGCTTGCGTGCTTATCGGTTCAACTGAAAATCAGTAAAAATGGGAGGAATATTTCGATCGATATTTGAGTAACTTCCTGGTGAGGTGGTAACTTGAAACTTGTCACATAATTCTGAACCCAGGGACATTGCAATATCTGATCAACAATATTTCGCTAGCTGGCACACGGATCTACCTATTTTGAAAATTCTTTTGAAGTTTATAATCTTGAGATTGATTTTTAGCCAACTTCCTTGTGCCCTAGTTAATTGAAATTTAGCATATAGTTTAGGACCCTAAGACAATATAATTTTTAGAAATAAAAATTGCACTAGCTTGCGTGCTTATCGGTTCAACTGAAAATCAGTAAAAAAGGGAGGAATATTTCGATCGATATTTGAGTAACTTCCTGGTGAGGTAGTAACTTGAAACTTGTCACATAATTCTGAACCCAGGGACATTGCAATATCTGATCAACAATATTTCGCTAGCTGGCACACGGATCTACCTATTTTCAAAATTCTTTTGAAGTTTATAATCTTGAGATTGATTTTTAGCCAACTTCCTTGTGCCCTAGTTACTTGAAATTTAGCACATAGTTTAGGACCCTAAGACAATATAATTTTTAGAAATAAAAATTGCACTAGCTTGCGTGCTTAGCGGTTCAACTGAAAATCAGTAAAAAAGGGGGAAATTTTTCGATCGATATTTGAGTAACTTCCTGGTGGGGTGGTAACTTGAAACTTGTCACATAATTCTGAACCCAGGGACTTTGCAATATCTGATCAACAATATTTCGCTAGCTGGCACACGGATATACCTATTTTTAAAATTCGTTTGAAGTTTATAATCTTGAGATTGAGTTTTAACCAACTTCCTTGTGACCTAGTTACTTGAAATTTAGCACATAGTTTAGGACCCTAAGACAATATAATTTTTAGAAATAAAAATTGCACTAGCTGGCGTGCTTATCGGTTCAACTGAAAATCAGTAAAAATGGGAGGAATATTTCGATCGATATTTGAGTAACTGCCTGGTGAGGTAGTAACTTGAAACTTGTCACATAATTCTGAACCCAGGGACATTGCAATATCTGATCAACAATATTTCGCTAGTTGGCACACGGATCTACCTATTTTGAAAATTCTTTTGAAGTTTATAATCTTGAGATTGATTTTTAGCCAACTTCCTTGTGCCCTAGTTACTTGAAATTTAGCATATAAAGGGTGTTTTTTTAGGGGTATAGAACTTCGAATTGAAATAAAACACAAGAAAATCGTTTTAAGGTCCATCAATTTGGCTTTATTGGAAGGATAATTTTATGCCATTAATGTTTAAATATGATTTCGGGCATGTGGCCGCCGCGGCTGGCTCGAATAAAGCCAATTCTACAGGTCCAATTTTCAACCACTTTTTCGAGCATATGGGGCCGTATGTCGGCAATAACGCCACGAATGTTGGCTTCCAATTCCCCTAACGTTTCTGGTTTGTTGGTGTAGACGAGCGACTTCACATATCCCCAAAGAAAATAATCCAATGGTGTCAAATCACACGACCTTGGTGGCCAATTGACAGGTCCATTCCGCGAAATTATGCGCTCATCGAATGTTTCCTTCAATAAATCGATTGTGATGTGCGCTGTGTGGCATGTAGCGCCGTCTTGTTGGAACCACAACTCATCCACATTCATGCCATCCAATTCGGGAACAAAATAGTCGGTTATCATGGCTCTATACCGGTCTCCATTAACGGTAGCTGCCTCTCCAGCATTATTGCGGAAGAAGTATGGCCCAATGACTCCACCAGCCCATAGAGCACACCAAACAGTCAGTTTTTGTGGATGTAATGGCGTTTCAAGGGTCTCATGTGGATTCTCTTCACTCCAAATGCGGCAATTTTGCTTGTTGACGTAGCCATTCAACCAAAAATGAGCCTCATCACTGAACAAAATTTTGCGATGAAAATCAGCATCGAAATCAATCTCATTTTCGGCCCATACACCAAAATCACGACGCATTGCATGGTCTCGCGGCTTTAATTCTTGCACAAGCTGGATCTTGTAAGGTCGCAAGCCAAGATCTTTGCCCAAAATCTTCCATAAAGTTGATGGACAAAGCTCCAATTGCTGTGCACGGTGGCGAATCGATTCATTCGGGTCCTCTTCAACACTTTGCTCTACAGCGGCAATTGTTTCTTCGGTGCGCACTGTTCGACGTCTCTGCGGATGCGTATTATCACATAGAGTAAACGTAGTGCGAAAACGATCCATGGTTAACCGAATTAATTGCTCTGATGGACGATTATGTCGACCATAAAATGGACGGAGCTCACGGTAAACTTCGCGCACTGAACCATTATTTTCGAAATAAATTTGCACGATTTGCAAGCGTTGTTCTTTTGTCAACCTGTTCATGATGAAATGGCAAACCAAACTGAACATAAATGACATTAGAGTTGCCAGATTTGACCACAAAATGCCAGTTTTATCTCTATTCGAAAAACAAACCTGTAAATAAAACACCCTATAGTTTAGGACCCTAAGACAATATAATTTTTAGAAATAAAAATTGCACTAGCTTGCGTGCTTAGCGGTTCAACTGAAAATCAGTAAAAAAGGGAGGAATATTTCGATCGATATTTGAGTAACTTCCTGGTGAGGTAGTAACTTGAAACTTGTCACATAATTCTGAACCCAGGGACATTGCAATATCTGATCAACAATATTTCGCTAGCTGGCACACGGATCTACCTATTTTGAAAATTCTTTTGAAGTTTATAATCTTGAGATTGATTTTTAGCCAACTTCCTTGTGCCCTAGTTACTTGAAATTTAGCACATAGTTTAGGACCCTAAGACAATATAATTTTTAGAAATAAAAATTGCACTAGCTTGCGTGCTTAGCGGTTCAACTGAAAATCAGTAAAAAAGGGGGAAATTTTTCGATCGATATTTGAGTAACTTCCTGGTGGGGTGGTAACTTGAAACTTGTCACATAATTCTGAACCCAGGGACTTTGCAATATCTGATCAACAATATTTCGCTAGCTGGCACACGGATATACCTATTTTTAAAATTCGTTTGAAGTTTATAATCTTGAGATTGAGTTTTAACCAACTTCCTTGTGACCTAGTTACTTGAAATTTAGCACATAGTTTAGGACCCTAAGACAATATAATTTTTAGAAATAAAAATTGCACTAGCTGGCGTGCTTATCGGTTCAACTGAAAATCAGTAAAAATGGGAGGAATATTTCGATCGATATTTGAGTAACTTCCTGGTGAGGTAGTAACTTGAAACTTGTCACATAATTCTGAACCCAGGGACATTGCAATATCTGATCAACAATATTTCGCTAGCTGGCACACGGATCTACCTATTTTGAAAATTCTTTTGAAGTTTATAATCTTGAGATTGATTTTTAGCCAACTTCCTTGTGCCCTAGTTACTTGAAATTTAGCACATAGTTTAGGACCCTAAGACAATATAATTTTTAGAAATAAAAATTGCACTAGCTTGCGTGCTTAGCGGTTCAACTGAAAATCAGTAAAAAAGGGGGAAATTTTTCGATCGATATTTGAGTAACTTCCTGGTGGGGTGGTAACTTGAAACTTGTCACATAATTCTGAACCCAGGGACTTTGCAATATCTGATCAACAATATTTCGCTAGCTGGCACACGGATCTACCTATTTTGAAAATTCTTTTGAAGTTTATAATCTTGAGATTGATTTTTAGCCAACTTCCTTGTGCCCTAGTTACTTGAAATTTAGCACATAGTTTAGGACCCTAAGACAATATAATTTTTAGAAATAAAAATTGCACTAGCTTGCGTGCTTAGCGGTTCAACTGAAAATCAGTAAAAAAGGGGGAAATTTTTCGATCGATATTTGAGTAACTTCCTGGTGAGGTAGTAACTTGAAACTTGTCACATAATTCTGAACCCAGGGACATTGCAATATCTGATCAACAATATTTCGCTAGTTGGCACACGGATCTACCTATTTTGAAAATTCTTTTGAAGTTTATAATCTTGAGATTGATTTTTAGCCAACTTCCTTGTGCCCTAGTTACTTGAAATTTAGCATATAAAGGGTGTTTTTTTAGGGGTATAGAACTTCGAATTGAAATAAAACACAAGAAAATCGTTTTAAGGTCCATCAATTTGGCTTTATTGGAAGGATAATTTTATGCCATTAATGTTTAAATATGATTTCGGGCATGTGGCCGCCGCGGCTGGCTCGAATAAAGCCAATTCTACAGGTCCAATTTTCAACCACTTTTTCGAGCATATGGGGCCGTATGTCGGCAATAACGCCACGAATGTTGGCTTCCAATTCCCCTAACGTTTCTGGTTTGTTGGTGTAGACGAGCGACTTCACATATCCCCAAAGAAAATAATCCAATGGTGTCAAATCACACGACCTTGGTGGCCAATTGACAGGTCCATTCCGCGAAATTATGCGCTCATCGAATGTTTCCTTCAATAAATCGATTGTGACGTGCGCTGTGTGGCATGTAGCGCCGTCTTGTTGGAACCACAACTCATCCACATTCATGCCATCCAATTCGGGAACAAAATAGTCGGTTATCATGGCTCTATACCGGTCTCCATTAACGGTAGCTGCCTCTCCAGCATTATTGCGGAAGAAGTATGGCCCAATGACTCCACCAGCCCATAGAGCACACCAAACAGTCAGTTTTTGTGGATGTAATGGCGTTTCAAGGGTCTCATGTGGATTCTCTTCACTCCAAATGCGGCAATTTTGCTTGTTGACGTAGCCATTCAACCAAAAATGAGCCTCATCACTGAACAAAATTTTGCGATGAAAATCAGCATCGAAATCAATCTCATTTTCGGCCCATACACCAAAATCACGACGCATTGCATGGTCTCGCGGCTTTAATTCTTGCACAAGCTGGATCTTGTAAGGTCGCAAGCCAAGATCTTTGCCCAAAATCTTCCATAAAGTTGATGGACAAAGCTCCAATTGCTGTGCACGGTGGCGAATCGATTCATTCGGGTCCTCTTCAACACTTTGCTCTACAGCGGCAATTGTTTCTTCGGTGCGCACTGTTCGACGTCTCTGCGGATGCGTATTATCACATAGAGTAAACGTAGTGCGAAAACGATCCATGGTTAACCGAATTAATTGCTCTGATGGACGATTATGTCGACCATAAAATGGACGGAGCTCACGGTAAACTTCGCGAACTGAACCATTATTTTCGAAATAAATTTGCACGATTTGCAAGCGTTGTTCTTTTGTCAACCTGTTCATGATGAAATGGCAAACCAAACTGAACATAAATGACATTAGAGTTGCCAGATTTGACCACAAAATGCCAGTTTTATCTCTATTCGAAAAACAAACCTGTAAATAAAACACCCTATAGTTTAGGACCCTAAGACAATATAATTTTTAGAAATAAAAATTGCACTAGCTTGCGTGCTTAGCGGTTCAACTGAAAATCAGTAAAAAAGGGGGAAATTTTTCGATCGATATTTGAGTAACTTCCTGGTGAGGTGGTAACTTGAAACTTGTCACATAATTCTGAACCCAGGGACTTTGCAATATCTGATCAACAATATTTCGCTAGCTGCCACACGGATCTACCTATTTTGAAAATTTGTTTGAAGTTTATAATCTTGAGATTGATTTTTCACCAACTTCCTTGCGACTTAGGGACTTGAAATTTAGCACATAGTTCAGGACACTACGACAACATAATTATTAGAAATAAAAATTACACTAGCTGGCATGCTTATCGTTATAACTGAAAATCAATAAAAAATGGGGGGAATTTTGCGATTGATATTTGAGTAACTTCCTGGTGAGGTGGTGACTTGAAACTTGTCACATAATTCAGAACCCGGGGACATTGCAATATCTGATCAACAAAATTTCGCTAGCTGGCACACGGATCTACCTATTTTGAAAATTCTTTTGAGGTTTATAATCTTGAGATTGATTTTTAGGCAACTTCCTTGTGACCTAGTTACTTGAAATTTAGCACAAGGTTTAGGACCCTAAGACAATATAATTTTTAGAAATAAAAACTGCACTAGCTTGCGTGCTTATCGGTTCAACTGAAAATCAGTAAAAAATGGGGGGAATTTTTCGATCGATATTTGAGTAACTTCCTGGTGAGGTAGTGACTTGAAACGTGTCACATAGTTCAGAACCCGGGGACAATGCCATATCTGATAAACCAAATTCCGCTAGCTCGCACACGGATCTACCTATTTTGAAAATTCATTTGAAGTTTATAATCTTGAGATTGATTTTTAACCAACTTCCTTGTGACCTAGTTACTTGAAACTTAGCACATAGTTTAGGACCCTAAGACAATATAATTTTTAGAAATAAAAATTTTACTAGCTTGCGTGCTTAGCGGTTCAACTGAAAATCAGTAAAAAAGGGGGACATTTTTCGATCGATATTTGAGTAACTTCCTGGTGAGGTGGTAACTTGAAACTTGTCACATAATTCAGAACCCGGGGACAACGCAATATCTGATCAACAAAATTTCGCTAGCTGGCACACGGATATACCTATTTGGAAAATTCGTTTGAAGTTTATAATCTTGAGATTGATTTTTAACCAACTTCCTTGTGACTTAGTTACTTGAAATTTAGCACATAGTTTAGGACCCTAAGACAATATAATTTTTAGAAATAAAAATTGCACTAGCTTGCGTGCTTATCGGTTCAACTGAAAATCAGTACAAAATGGGAGGAATATTTCGATCGATATTTGAGTAACTTCCTGGTGAGGTAGTGACTTGAAACTTGTCACATAATTCAGAACCCGGGGACAATGCAATATCTGATCAACAAAATTTCGCTAGCTGGTACACGGATATACCTATTTGGAAAATGCGTTTGAAGTTTATAATCTTGAGATTGATTTTTAACCAACTTCCTTGTGACCTAGTTACTTGAAATGTAGCACATAGTTTAGGACCCTAAGACAATATAATTTTTAGAAATAAAAATTGCACTAGCTTGCGTGCTTATCGGTTCAACTGAAAATCAGTACAAAATGGGAGGAATATTTCGATCGATATTTGAGTAACTTCCTGGTGAGGTAGTGACTTGAAACTTGTCACATAATTCAGAACCCGGGGACAATGCAATATCTGATCAACAAAATTTCGCTAGCTGGCACACGGATATACCTATTTGGAAAATTCGTTCGAAGTTTATAATCTTGAGATTGATTTTTAACCAACTTCCTTGTGACCTAGTTACTTGAAATTTAGCACATAGTTTAGGACCCTAAGACAATATAAATATTAGAAATAAAAATTGCACTAGCTTGCGTGCTTAGCGGTTCAACTGAAAATCAGTAAAAAAGGGGGAAATTTTTCGATCGATATTTGAGTAACTTCCTGGTGAGGTGGTAACTTGAAACTTGTCACATAATTCTGAACCCAGGGACTTTGCAATATCTGATCAACAATATTTCGCTAGCTGGCACACGGATATACCTATTTTGAAAATTCGTTTGAAGTTTATAATCTTGAGATTGAGTTTTAACCAACTTCCTTGTGACCTAGTTACTTGAAATTTAGCACATAGTTTAGGACCCTAAGACAATATAATTATTAGAAATAAAAATTGCACTAGATGGCGTGCTTAGCGGTTCAACTGAAAATCAGTAAAAAAGGGGGAAATTTTTCGATCGATATTTGAGTAACTTCCTGGTGAGGTGGTAACTTGAAACTTGTCACATAATTCTGAACCCACGGACTTTGCAATATCTGATCAACAATATTTCGCTAGCTGCCACACGGATCTACCTATTTTGAAAATTTGTTTGAAGTTTATAATCTTGAGATTGATTTTTCACCAACTTCCTTGCGACTTAGGGACTTGAAATTTAGCACATAGTTCAGGACACTACGACAACATAATTATTAGAAATAAAAATTACACTAGCTGGCATGCTTATCGTTATAACTGAAAATCAATAAAAAATGGGGAGAATTTTGCGATTGATATTTGAGTAACTTCCTGGTGAGGTGGTGACTTGAAACTTGTCACATAATTCAGAACCAGGGGACATTGCAATATCTGATCAACAAAATTTCGCTAGCTGGCACACGGATCTACCTATTTTGAAAATTCTTTTGAGGTTTATAATCTTGAGATTGATTTTTAGCCAACTTCCTTGTGACCTAGTTACTTGAAATTTAGCACAAGGTTTAGGACCCTAAGACAATATAATTTTTAGAAATAAAAACTGCACTAGCTTGCGTGCTTATCGGTTCAACTGAAAATCAGTAAAAATGGGAGGAATATTTCGATCGATATTTGAGTAACTTCCTGGTGAGGTAGTAACTTGAAACTTGTCACATAATTCTGAACCCAGGGACATTGCAATATCTGATCAACAATATTTCGCTAGCTGGCACACGGATCTACCTATTTTGAAAATTCTTTTGAAGTTTATAATCTTGAGATTGATTTTTAGCCAACTTCCTTGTGCCCTAGTTACTTGAAATTTAGCATATAGTTTAGGACCCTAAGACAATATAATTTTTAGAAATAAAAATTGCACTAGCTTGCGTTCTTAGCGGTTCAACTGAAAATTAGTAAAAAAGGGGGAAATTTTTCGATCGATATTTGAGTAACTTCCTGGTGAGGTGGTAACTTGAAACTTGTCACATAATTCTGAACCCAGGGACTTTGCAATATCTGATCAACAATATTTCGCTAGCTGCCACACGGATCTACCTATTTTGAAAATTCGTTTGAAGTTTATAATCTTGAGATTGAGTTTTAACCAACTTCCTTGTGACCTAGTTACTTGAAATTTAGCACATAGTTTAGGACCCTAAGACAATATAATTTTTAGAAATAAAAATTGCACTAGCTTGCGTGCTTATCGGTTCAACTGAAAATCAGTAAAAATGGGAGGAATATTTCGATCGATATTTGAGTAACTTCCTGGTGAGGTAGTAACTTGAAACTTGTCACATAATTCTGAACCCAGGGACATTGCAATATCTGATCAACAATATTTCGCTAGCTGGCACACGGATCTACCTATTTTGAAAATTCTTTTGAAGTTTATAATCTTGAGATTGATTTTTAGCCAACTTCCTTGTGCCCTAGTTACTTGAAATTTAGCACATAGTTTAGGACCCTAAGACAATATAATTTTTAGAAATAAAAATTGCACTAGCTTGCGTGCTTAGCGGTTCAACTGAAAATCAGTAAAGAAGGGGGAAATTTTTCGATCGATATTTGAGTAACTTCCTGGTGAGGTGGTAACTTGAAACTTGTCACATAATTCTGAACCCAGGGACTTTGCAAAATCTGATCAACAATATTTCGCTAGCTGGCACACGGATATACCTATTTTGAAAATTCGTTTGAAGTTTATAATCTTGAGATTGAGTTTTAACCAACTTCCTTGTGACCTAGTTACTTGAAATTTAGCACATAGTTTAGGACCCTAAGACAATATAATTTTTAGAAATAAAAATTGCACTAGCTTACGTGCTTATCGGTACCTATTTTGAAAATTCTTTTGAAGTTTATAATCTTGAGATTGATTTTTAGCCAACTTCCTTGTGCCCTAGTTACTTGAAATTTAGCATATAGTTTAGGACCCTAAGACAATATAATTTTTAGAAATAAAAATTGCACTAGCTTGCGTGCTTAGCGGTTCAACTGAAAATCAGTAAAAAAGGGGGAAATTTTTCGATCGTTATTTGAGTAACTTCCTGGTGAGCTGGTGACTTGAAACTTGTCACATAATTCAGAACCCGGGGACATTGCAATATCTGATCAACAAAATTTCGCTAGCTGGAACACGGATCTACCTATTTTGAAAATTCTTTTGAGGTTTATAATCTTGAGATTGATTTTTAGCCAACTTCCTTGTGACCTAGTTACTTGAAATTTAGCACAAGGTTTAGGACCCTAAGACAATATAATTTTTAGAAATAAAAACTGCACTAGCTTGCGTGCTTATCGGTTCAACTGAAAATCAGTAAAAAATGGGGGGAATTTTTCGATCGATATCTGAGTAACTTCCTGGTGAGGTAGTGACTTGAAACTTGTCACATAATTCAGAACCCGGGGACAATGCAATATCGCTAGCTGGCACACGCATATACCTATTTGGAAAATTCGTTTGAAGTTTATAATCTTGAGATTGATTTTTAACCAACTTCCTTGTGACCTAGTTACTTGAAATTTAGCACATAGTTTAGGACCCTAAGACAATTCAATTTTTAGAAATAAAAATTGCGCTAGCTTCCGTGCTTATCGGTTCAATTGAAAATCAGTAAAAATGGGGGGAATTTTTCGATCGATATTTGAGTAACTTCCTGGTGAGGTGGTAACTTGAAACTTGTCACATAATTCTGAACCCAGGGACATTGTAATATCTGATCAACAAAATTTCGCTAGCTGGCACACGGATATACCTATTTGGAAAATTCGTTCGAAGTTTATAATCTTGAGATTGATTTTTAACCAACTTCCTTGTGACCTAGTTACTGGAAATTTAGCACATAGTTTAGGACCCTAAGACAATATAATTTTTAGAAATAAAAATTGCACTAGCTTGCGTGCTTAGCGGTTCAACTGAAAATCAGTAAAAAAAGGGGAAATTTTTCGATCGATATTTGAGTAACTTCCTGGTGAGGTGGTAACTTGAAACTTGTCACATAATTCTGAACCCAGGGACTTTGCAATATCTGATCAACAATATTTCGCTAGCTGCCACACGGATCTACCTATTTTGAAAATTCGTTTGAAGTTTATAATCTTGAGATTGATTTTTAGCTAACTTCCTTATGCCCTAGTTACTTGAAATTTAGCATATAGTTTAGGACCCTAAGACAATATAATTTTTAGAAATAAAAATTGCACTAGCTTGCGTTCTTAGCGGTTCAACTGAAAATTAGTAAAAAAGGGGGAAATTTTTCGATCGATATTTGAGTAACTTCCTGGTGAGGTGGTATCTTGAAACTTGTCACATAATTCTGAACCCAGGGACTTTGCAATATCTGATCAACAATATTTCGCTAGCTGCCACACGGATCTACCTATTTTGAAAATTCGTTTGAAGTTTATAATCTTGAGATTGAGTTTTAACCAACTTCCTTGTGACCTAGTTACTTGAAATTTAGCACATAGTTTAGGACCCTAAGACAATATAATTTTTAGAAATAAAAATTGCACTAGCTTGCGTGCTTATCGGTTCAACTGAAAATCAGTAAAAATGGGAGGAATATTTCGATCGATATTTGAGTAACTTCCTGGTGAAGTAGTAACTTGAAACTTGTCACATAATTCTGAACCCAGGGACTTTGCAATATCTGATCAACAATATTTCGCTAGCTGGCACACGGATCTACCTATTTTGAAAATTCTTTTGAAGTTTATAATCTTGAGATTGATTTTTAGCCAACTTCCTTGTGCCCTAGTTACTTGAAATTTAGCATATAGTTTAGGACCCTAAGACAATATAATTTTTAGAAATAAAAATTGCACTAGCTTGCGTTCTTAGCGGTTCAACTGAAAATTAGTAAAAAAAGGGGGAAATTTTTCGATCGATATTTGAGTAACTTCCTGGTGAGGTGGTAACTTGAAACTTGTCACATAATTCTGAACCCAGGGACTTTGCAATATCTGATCAACAATATTTCGCTAGCTGGCACACGGATCTACCTATTTTGAAAATTCTTTTGAAGTTTATAATCTTGAGATTGATTTTTAGCCAACTTCCTTGTGCCCTAGTTACTTGAAATTTAGCACATAGTTTAGGACCCTAAGACAATATAATTTTTAGAAATAAAAATTGCACTAGCTTGCGTGCTTAGCGGTTCAACTGAAAATCAGTAAAAAAGGGGGAAATTTTTCGATCGATATTTGAGTAACTTCCTGGTGAGGTGGTAACTTGAAACTTGTCACATAATTCAGAACCCAGGGACTTTGCAAAATCTGATCAACAATATTTCGCTAGCTGGCACACGGATATACCTATTTTGAAAATTCGTTTGAAGTTTATAATCTTGAGATTGATTTTTAGCCAACTTCCTTGTGCCCTAGTTACTTGAAATTTAGCACATAGTTTAGGACCCTAAGACAATATAATTTTTAGAAATAAAAATTGCACTAGCTTGCGTGCTTATCGGTTCAGCTGAAAATCAGTAAAAATGGGAGGAATATTTCGATCGATATTTGAGTAACTTCCTGGTGAGGTAGTAACTTGAAACTTGTCACATAATTCTGAACCCAGGGACATTGCAATATCTGATCAACAATATTTCGCTAGTTGGCACACGGATCTACCTATTTTGAAAATTCTTTTGAAGTTTATAATCTTGAGATTGATTTTTAGCCAACTTCCTTGTGCCCTAGTTACTTGAAATTTAGCACAAGGTTTAGGACCCTAAGACAATATAATTTTTAGAAATAAAAACTGCACTAGCTTGCGTGCTTATCGGTTCAACTGAAAATCAGTAAAAAATGGGGGGAATTTTTCGATCGATATCTGAGTAACTTCCTGGTGAGGTAGTGACTTGAAACTTGTCACATAATTCAGAACCCGGGGACAATGCAATATCGCTAGCTGCCACACGCATATACCTATTTGGAAAATTCGTTTGAAGTTTATAATCTTGAGATTGAGTTTTAACCAACTTCCTTGTGACCTAGTTACTTGAAATTTAGCACATAGTTTAGGACCCTAAGACAATATAATTTTTAGAAATAAAAATTGCACTAGCTTGCGTGCTTATCGGTTCAGCTGAAAATCAGTAAAAATGGGAGGAATATTTCGATCGATATTTGAGTAACTTCCTGGTGAGGTAGTAACTTGAAACTTGTCACATAATTCTGAACCCAGGGACATTGCAATATCTGATCAACAATATTTCGCTAGTTGGCACACGGATCTACCTATTTTGAAAATTCTTTTGAAGTTTATAATCTTGAGATTGATTTTTAGCCAACTTCCTTGTGCCCTAGTTACTTGAAATTTAGCACAAGGTTTAGGACCCTAAGACAATATAATTTTTAGAAATAAAAATTGCACTAGCTTGCGTGCTTATCGGTTCAGCTGAAAATCAGTGAAAATGGGAGGAATATTTCGATCGATATTTGAGTAACTTCCTGGTGAGGTAGTAACTTGAAACTTGTCACATAATTCAGAACCCGGGGACATTGCAATATCTGATCAACAAAATTTCGCTAGCTGGCACACGGATCTACCTATTTTGAAAATTCTTTTGAGGTTTATAATCTTGAGATTGATTTTTAGCCAACTTCCTTGTGACCTAGTTACTTGAAATTTAGCACAAGGTTTAGGACCCTAAGACAATATAATTTTTAGAAATAAAAACTGCACTAGCTTGCGTGCTTATCGGTTCAACTGAAAATCAGTAAAAAATGGGGGGAATTTTTCGATCGATATCTGAGTAACTTCCTGGTGAGGTAGTGACTTGAAACTTGTCACATAATTCAGAACCCGGGGACAATGCAATATCGCTAGCTGGCACACGCATATACCTATTTGGAAAATTCGTTTGAAGTTTATAATCTTGAGATTGATTTTTAACCAACTTCCTTGTGACCTAGTTACTTGAAATTTAGCACATAGTTTAGGACCCTAAGACAATTAAATTTTTAGAAATAAAAATTGCGCTAGCTTCCGTGCTTATCGGTTCAATTGAAAATCAGTAAAAATGGGGGGAATTTTTCGATCGATATTTGAGAAACTTCCTGGTGAGGTGGTAACTTGAAACTTGTCACATAATTCTGAACCCAGGGACATTGCAATATCTGATCAACAAAATTTCGCTAGCTGCCACACGGATATACCTATTTGGAAAATGCGTTTGAAGTTTATAATCTTGAGATTGAGTTTTAACCAACTTCCTTGTGACCTAGTTACTTGAAATTTAGCACATAGTTTAGGACCCTAAGACAATATAATTTTTAGAAATAAAAACTGCACTAGCTTGCGTGCTTATCGGTTCAACTGAAAATCAGTAAAAAATGGGGGGAATTTTTCGATCGATATCTGAGTAACTTCCTGGTGAGGTAGTGACTTGAAACTTGTCACATAATTCAGAACCCGGGGACAATGCAATATCGCTAGCTGCCACACGCATATACCTATTTGGAAAATTCGTTTGAAGTTTATAATCTTGAGATTGATTTTTAACCAACTTCCTTGTGACCTAGTTACTTGAAATTTAGCACATAGTTTAGGACCCTAAGACAATATAATTTTTAGAAATAAAAATTGCACTAGCTTGCGTGCTTAGCGGTTCAACTGAAAATCAGTAAAAAAGGGGGACATTTTTCGATCGATATTTGAGTAACTTCCTGGTGAGGTGGTAACTTGAAACTTGTCACATAATTCTGAACCCAGGGACTTTGCAAAATCTGATCAACAATATTTCGCTAGCTGGCACACGGATATACCTATTTTGAAAATTCGTTTGAAGTTTATAATCTTGAGATTGAGTTTTAACCAACTTCCTTGTGACTTAGGGACTTGAAATTTAGCACATAGTTCAGGACACTACGACAACATAATTATTAGAAATAAAAATTACACTAGCTGGCATGCTTATCGTTATAACTGAAAATCAAAAAAAAATGGGGGGAATTTTGCGATTGATATTTGAGTAACTTCCTGGTGAGGTGGTGACTTGAAACTTGTCACATAATTCAGAACCCGGGGACATTGCAATATCTGATCAACAAAATTTCGCTAGCTGGCACACGGATCTACCTATTTTGAAAATTCTTTTGAGTTTTATAATCTTGAGATTGATTTTTAGCCAACTTCCTTGTGACCTAGTTACTTGAAATTTAGCACAAGGTTTAGGACCCTAAGACAATATAATTTTTAGAAATAAAAACTGCACTAGCTTGCGTGCTTATCGGTTCAACTGAAAATCAGTAAAAAATGGGGGGAATTTTTCGATCGATATCTGAGTAACTTCCTGGTGAGGTAGTGACTTGAAACTTGTCACATAATTCAGAACCCGGGGACAATGCAATATCGCTAGCTGGCACACGCATATACCTATTTGGAAAATTCGTTTGAAGTTTATAATCTTGAGATTGATTTTTAACCAACTTCCTTGTGACCTAGTTACTTGAAATTTAGCACATAGTTTAGGACCCTAAGACAATTCAATTTTTAGAAATAAAAATTGCGCTAGCTTCCGTGCTTATCGGTTCAATTGAAAATCAGTAAAAATGGGGGGAATTTTTCGATCGATATTTGAGTAACTTCCTGGTGAGGTGGTAACTTGAAACTTGTCACATAATTCTGAACCCAGGGACATTGCAATATCTGATCAACAAAATTTCGCTAGCTGCCACACGGATATACCTATTTGGAAAATGCGTTTGAAGTTTATAATCTTGAGATTGATTTTTAACCAACTTCCTTGTGACCTAGTTACTTGAAATGTAGCACATAGTTTAGGACCCTAAGACAATATAATTTTTAGAAATAAAAATTGCACTAGCTTGCGTGCTTATCGGTTCAACTGAAAATCAGTACAAAATGGGAGGAATATTTCGATCGATATTTGAGTAACTTCCTGGTGAGGTAGTGACTTGAAACTTGTCACATAATTCAGAACCCGGGGACAACGCAATATCTGATCAATAAAATTTCGCTAGCTGGCACACGGATATACCTATTTGGAAAATTCGTTCGAAGTTTATAATCTTGAGATTGATTTTTAGCCAACTTCCTTGTGCCCTAGTTACTTGAAATTTAGCACAAGGTTTAGGACCCTAAGACAATATAATTTTTAGAAATAAAAATTGTACTAGCTTGCGTGCTTATCGGTTCAGCTGAAAATCAGTGAAAATGGGAGGAATATTTCGATCGATATTTGAGTAACTTCCTGGTGAGGTAGTAACTTGAAACTTGTCACATAATTCAGAACCCGGGGACATTGCAATATCTGATCAACAAAATTTCGCTAGCTGGCACACGGATCTACCTATTTTGAAAATTCTTTTGAGGTTTATAATCTTGAGATTGATTTTTAGCCAACTTCCTTGTGACCTAGTTACTTGAAATTTAGCACAAGGTTTAGGACCCTAAGACAATATAATTTTTAGAAATAAAAACTGCACTAGCTTGCGTGCTTATCGGTTCAACTGAAAATCAGTAAAAAATGGGGGGAATTTTTCGATCGATATCTGAGTAACTTCCTGGTGAGGTAGTGACTTGAAACTTGTCACATAATTCAGAACGCGGGGACAATGCAATATCGCTAGCTGGCACACGCATATACCTATTTGGAAAATTCGTTTGAAGTTTATAATCTTGAGATTGATTTTTAACCAACTTCCTTGTGACCTAGTTACTTGAAATTTAGCACATAGTTTAGGACCCTAAGACAATTAAATTTTTAGAAATAAAAATTGCGCTAGCTTCCGTGCTTATCGGTTCAATTGAAAATCAGTAAAAATGGGGGGAATTTTTCGATCGATATTTGAGAAACTTCCTGGTGAGGTGGTAACTTGAAACTTGTCACATAATTCTGAACCCAGGGACATTACAATATCTGATCAACAAAATTTCGCTAGCTGCCACACGGATATACCTATTTGGAAAATGCGTTTGAAGTTTATAATCTTGAGATTGAGTTTTAACCAACTTCCTTGTGACCTAGTTACTTGAAATTTAGCACATAGTTTAGGACCCTAAGACAATATAATTTTTAGAAATAAAAACTGCACTAGCTTGCGTGCTTATCGGTTCAACTGAAAATCAGTAAAAAATGGGGGGAATTTTTCGATCGATATCTGAGTAACTTCCTGGTGAGGTAGTGACTTGAAACTTGTCACATAATTCAGAACCCGGGGACAATGCAATATCGCTAGCTGCCACACGCATATACCTATTTGGAAAATTCGTTTGAAGTTTATAATCTTGAGATTGATTTTTAACCAACTTCCTTGTGACCTAGTTACTTGAAATTTAGCACATAGTTTAGGACCCTAAGACAATATAATTTTTAGAAATAAAAATTGCACTAGCTTGCGTGCTTAGCGGTTCAACTGAAAATCAGTAAAAAAGGGGGAAATTTTTCGATCGATATTTGAGTAACTTCCTGGTGAGGTGGTAACTTGAAACTTGTCACATAATTCTGAACCCAGGGACTTTGCAAAATCTGATCAACAATATTTCGCTAGCTGGCACACGGATATACCTATTTTGAAAATTCGTTTGAAGTTTATAATCTTGAGATTGAGTTTTAACCAACTTCCTTGTGACTTAGGGACTTGAAATTTAGCACATAGTTCAGGACACTACGACAACATAATTATTAGAAATAAAAATTACACTAGCTGGCATGCTTATCGTTATAACTGAAAATCAAAAAAAAATGGGGGGAATTTTGCGATTGATATTTGAGTAACTTCCTGGTGAGGTGGTGACTTGAAACTTGTCACATAATTCAGAACCCGGGGACATTGCAATATCTGATCAACAAAATTTCGCTAGCTGGCACACGGATCTACCTATTTTGAAAATTCTTTTGAGTTTTATAATCTTGAGATTGATTTTTAGCCAACTTCCTTGTGACCTAGTTACTTGAAATTTAGCACAAGGTTTAGGACCCTAAGACAATATAATTTTTAGAAATAAAAACTGCACTAGCTTGCGTGCTTATCGGTTCAACTGAAAATCAGTAAAAAATGGGGGGAATTTTTCGATCGATATCTGAGTAACTTCCTGGTGAGGTAGTGACTTGAAACTTGTCACATAATTCAGAACCCGGGGACAATGCAATATCGCTAGCTGGCACACGCATATACCTATTTGGAAAATTCGTTTGAAGTTTATAATCTTGAGATTGATTTTTAACCAACTTCCTTGTGACCTAGTTACTTGAAATTTAGCACATAGTTTAGGACCCTAAGACAATTCAATTTTTAGAAATAAAAATTGCGCTAGCTTCCGTGCTTATCGGTTCAATTGAAAATCAGTAAAAATGGGGGGAATTTTTCGATCGATATTTGAGTAACTTCCTGGTGAGGTGGTAACTTGAAACTTGTCACATAATTCTGAACCCAGGGACATTGCAATATCTGATCAACAAAATTTCGCTAGCTGCCACACGGATATACCTATTTGGAAAATGCGTTTGAAGTTTATAATCTTGAGATTGATTTTTAACCAACTTCCTTGTGACCTAGTTACTTGAAATGTAGCACATAGTTTAGGACCCTAAGACAATATAATTTTTAGAAATAAAAATTGCACTAGCTTGCGTGCTTATCGGTTCAACTGAAAATCAGTACAAAATGGGAGGAATATTTCGATCGATATTTGAGTAACTTCCTGGTGAGGTAGTGACTTGAAACTTGTCACATAATTCAGAACCCGGGGACAACGCAATATCTGATCAATAAAATTTCGCTAGCTGGCACACGGATATACCTATTTGGAAAATTCGTTCGAAGTTTATAATCTTGAGATTGATTTTTAACCAACTTCCTTGTGACCTAGTTACTTGAAATTTAGCACATAGTTTAGGACCCTAAGACAATATAATTTTTAGAAATAAAAATTGCACTAGCTTGCGTGCTTAGCGGTTCAACTGAAAATCAGTAAAAAAAGGGGAAATTTTTCGATCGATATTTGAGTAACTTCCTGGTGAGGTGGTAACTTGAAACTTGTCACATAATTCTGAACCCAGGGACTTTGCAATATCTGATCAACAATATTTCGCTAGCTGCCACACGGATCTACCTATTTTGAAAATTCGTTTGAAGTTTATAATCTTGAGATTGAGTTTTAACCAACTTCCTTGTGACCTAGTTACTTGAAATTTAGCACATACTTTAGGACCCTAAGACAATATAATTTTTAGAAATAAAAATTGCACTAGCTTGCGTGCTTATCGGTTCAACTGAAAATCAGTAAAAATGGGAGGAATATTTCGATCGATATTTGAGTAACTTCCTGGTGAGGTGGTAACTTGAAACTTGTCACATAATTCTGAACCCAGGGACATTGCAATATCTGATCAACAAAATTTCGCTAGCTGCCACACGGATATACCTATTTGGAAAATGCGTTTGAAGTTTATAATCTTGAGATTGATTTTTAACCAACTTCCTTGTGACCTAGTTACTTGAAATGTAGCACATAGTTTAGGACCCTAAGACAATATAATTTTTAGAAATAAAAATTGCACTAGCTTGCGTGCTTATCGGTTCAACTGAAAATCAGTAAAAATGGGAGGAATATTTCGATCGATATTTGAGTAACTTCCTGGTGAGGTAGTAACTTGAAACTTGTCACATAATTCTGAACCCAGGGACATTGCAATATCTGATCAACAATATTTCGCTAGTTGGCACACGGATCTACCTATTTTGAAAATTCTTTTGAAGTTTATAATCTTGAGATTGATTTTTAGCCAACTTCCTTGTGCCCTAGTTACTTGAAATTTAGCATATAGTTTAGGACCCTAAGACAATATAATTTTTAGAAATAAAAATTGCACTAGCTTGCGTGCTTAGCGGTTCAACTGAAAATCAGTAAAAAAGGGGGAAATATTTCGATCGTTATTTGAGTAAATTCCTGGTGAGGTGGTAACTTGAAACTTGTCACATAATTCTGAACCCAGGGACTTTGCAATATCTGATCAACAATATTTCGCTAGCTGCCACACGGATCTACCTATTTTGAAAATTTGTTTGAAGTTTATAATCTTGAGATTGATTTTTCACCAACTTCCTTGCGACTTAGGGACTTGAAATTTAGCACATAGTTCAGGACACTACGACAACATAATTATTGGAAATAAAAATTACACTAGCTGGCATGCTTATCGTTATAACTGAAAATCAATAAAAAATGGGGGGAATTTTGCGATTGATATTTGAGTAACTTCCTGGTGAGGTGGTGACTTGAAACTTGTCACATAATTCAGAACCCGGGGACATTGCAATATCTGATCAACAAAATTTCGCTAGCTGGCACACGGATCTACCTATTTTGAAAATTCTTTTGAGGTTTATAATCTTGAGATTGATTTTTAGCCAACTTCCTTGTGACCTAGTTACTTGAAATTTAGCACAAGGTTTAGGACCCTAAGACAATATAATTTTTAGAAATAAAAACTGCACTAGCTTGCGTGCTTATCGGTTCAACTGAAAATCAGTAAAAAATGGGGGGAATTTTTCGATCGATATCTGAGTAACTTCCTGGTGAGGTAGTGACTTGAAACTTGTCACATAATTCAGAACCCGGGGACAATGCAATATCGCTAGCTGGCACACGCATATACCTATTTGGAAAATTCGTTTGAAGTTTATAATCTTGAGATTGATTTTTAACCAACTTCCTTGTGACCTAGTTACTTGAAATTTAGCACATAGTTTAGGACCCTAAGACAATTAAATTTTTAGAAATAAAAATTGCGCTAGCTTCCGTGCTTATCGGTTCAATTGAAAATCAGTAAAAATGGGGGGAATTTTTCGATCGATATTTGAGAAACTTCCTGGTGAGGTGGTAACTTGAAACTTGTCACATAATTCTGAACCCAGGGACATTGCAATATCTGATCAACAAAATTTCGCTAGCTGCCACACGGATATACCTATTTGGAAAATGCGTTTGAAGTTTATAATCTTGAGATTGAGTTTTAACCAACTTCCTTGTGACCTAGTTACTTGAAATTTAGCACATAGTTTAGGACCCTAAGACAATATAATTTTTAGAAATAAAAACTGCACTAGCTTGCGTGCTTATCGGTTCAACTGAAAATCAGTAAAAAATGGGGGGAATTTTTCGATCGATATCTGAGTAACTTCCTGGTGAGGTAGTGACTTGAAACTTGTCACATAATTCAGAACCCGGGGACAATGCAATATCGCTAGCTGCCACACGCATATACCTATTTGGAAAATTCGTTTGAAGTTTATAATCTTGAGATTGATTTTTAACCAACTTCCTTGTGACCTAGTTACTTGAAATTTAGCACATAGTTTAGGACCCTAAGACAATATAATTTTTAGAAATAAAAATTGCACTAGCTTGCGTGCTTAGCGGTTCAACTGAAAATCAGTAAAAAAGGGGGAAATTTTTCGATCGATATTTGAGTAACTTCCTGGTGAGGTGGTAACTTGAAACTTGTCACATAATTCTGAACCCAGGGACTTTGCAAAATCTGATCAACAATATTTCGCTAGCTGGCACACGGATATACCTATTTTGAAAATTCGTTTGAAGTTTATAATCTTGAGATTGAGTTTTAACCAACTTCCTTGTGACTTAGGGACTTGAAATTTAGCACATAGTTCAGGACACTACGACAACATAATTATTAGAAATAAAAATTACACTAGCTGGCATGCTTATCGTTATAACTGAAAATCAAAAAAAAATGGGGGGAATTTTGCGATTGATATTTGAGTAACTTCCTGGTGAGGTGGTGACTTGAAACTTGTCACATAATTCAGAACCCGGGGACATTGCAATATCTGATCAACAAAATTTCGCTAGCTGGCACACGGATCTACCTATTTTGAAAATTCTTTTGAGTTTTATAATCTTGAGATTGATTTTTAGCCAACTTCCTTGTGACCTAGTTACTTGAAATTTAGCACAAGGTTTAGGACCCTAAGACAATATAATTTTTAGAAATAAAAACTGCACTAGCTTGCGTGCTTATCGGTTCAACTGAAAATCAGTAAAAAATGGGGGGAATTTTTCGATCGATATCTGAGTAACTTCCTGGTGAGGTAGTGACTTGAAACTTGTCACATAATTCAGAACCCGGGGACAATGCAATATCGCTAGCTGGCACACGCATATACCTATTTGGAAAATTCGTTTGAAGTTTATAATCTTGAGATTGATTTTTAACCAACTTCCTTGTGACCTAGTTACTTGAAATTTAGCACATAGTTTAGGACCCTAAGACAATTCAATTTTTAGAAATAAAAATTGCGCTAGCTTCCGTGCTTATCGGTTCAATTGAAAATCAGTAAAAATGGGGGGAATTTTTCGATCGATATTTGAGTAACTTCCTGGTGAGGTGGTAACTTGAAACTTGTCACATAATTCTGAACCCAGGGACATTGCAATATCTGATCAACAAAATTTCGCTAGCTGCCACACGGATATACCTATTTGGAAAATGCGTTTGAAGTTTATAATCTTGAGATTGATTTTTAACCAACTTCCTTGTGACCTAGTTACTTGAAATGTAGCACATAGTTTAGGACCCTAAGACAATATAATTTTTAGAAATAAAAATTGCACTAGCTTGCGTGCTTATCGGTTCAACTGAAAATCAGTACAAAATGGGAGGAATATTTCGATCGATATTTGAGTAACTTCCTGGTGAGGTAGTGACTTGAAACTTGTCACATAATTCAGAACCCGGGGACAACGCAATATCTGATCAACAAAATTTCGCTAGCTGGCACACGGATATACCTATTTGGGAAATTCGTTCGAAGTTTATAATCTTGAGATTGATTTTTAACCAACTTCCTTGTGACCTAGTTACTTGAAATTTAGCACATAGTTTAGGACCCTAAGACAATATAATTTTTAGAAATAAAAATTGCACTAGCTTGCGTGCTTAGCGGTTCAACTGAAAATCAGTAAAAAAAGGGGAAATTTTTCGATCGATATTTGAGTAACTTCCTGGTGAGGTGGTAACTTGAAACTTGTCACATAATTCTGAACCCAGGGACTTTGCAATATCTGATCAACAATATTTCGCTAGCTGCCACACGGATCTACCTATTTTGAAAATTCGTTTGAAGTTTATAATCTTGAGATTGAGTTTTAACCAACTTCCTTGTGACCTAGTTACTCGAAATTTAGCACATACTTTAGGACCCTAAGACAATATAATTTTTAGAAATAAAAATTGCACTAGCTTGCGTGCTTATCGGTTCAACTGAAAATCAGTAAAAATGGGAGGAATATTTCGATCGATATTTGAGTAACTTCCTGGTGAGGTAGTAACTTGAAACTTGTCACATAATTCCGAACCCAGGTACATTGCAATATCTGATCAACAATATTTCGCTAGCTGGCACACGGATCTACCTATTTTGAAAATTCTTTTGAAGTTTATAATCTTGAGATTGATTTTTAGCCAACTTCCTTGTGCCCTAGTTACTTGAAATTTAGCACATAGTTTAGGACCCTAAGACAATATAATTTTTAGAAATAAAAATTGCACTAGCTTGCGTGCTTAGCGGTTCAACTGAAAATCAGTAAAAAAGGGGGAAATTTTTCGATCGATATTTGAGTAACTTCCTGGTGAGGTGGTAACTTGAAACTTGTCACATAATTCTGAACCCAGGGACTTTGCAATATCTGATCAACAATATTTCGCTAGCTGCCACACGGATCTACCTATTTTGAAAATTTGTTTGAAGTTTATAATCTTGAGATTGATTTTTCACCAACTTCCTTGCGACTTAGGGACTTGAAATTTAGCACATAGTTCAGGACACTACGACAACATAATTATTAGAAATAAAAATTACACTAGCTGGCATGCTTATCGTTATAACTGAAAATCAAAAAAAATGGGGGGAATTTTGCGATTGATATTTGAGTAACTTCCTGGTGAGGTGGTGACTTGAAACTTGTCACATAATTCAGAACCCGGGGACATTGCAATATCTGATCAACAAAATTTCGCTAGCTGGCACACGGATCTACCTATTTTGAAAATTCTTTTGAGGTTTATAATCTTGAGATTGATTTTTAGCCAACTTCCTTGTGACCTAGTTACTTGAAATTTAGCACAAGGTTTAGGACCCTAAGACAATATAATTTTTAGAAATAAAAACTGCACTAGCTTGCGTGCTTATCGGTTCAACTGAAAATCAGTAAAAAATGGGGGGAATTTTTCGATCGATATCTGAGTAACTTCCTGGTGAGGTAGTGACTTGAAACTTGTCACATAATTCAGAACCCGGGGACAATGCAATATCGCTAGCTGGCACACGCATATACCTATTTGGAAAATTCGTTTGAAGTTTATAATCTTGAGATTGATTTTTAACCAACTTCCTTGTGACCTAGTTACTTGAAATTTAGCACATAGTTTAGGACCCTAAGACAATTCAATTTTTAGAAATAAAAATTGCGCTAGCTTCCGTGCTTATCGGTTCAATTGAAAATCAGTAAAAATGGGGGGAATTTTTCGATCGATATTTGAGTAACTTCCTGGTGAGGTGGTAACTTGAAACTTGTCACATAATTCTGAAACCAGGGACATTGCAATATCTGATCAACAAAATTTCGCTAGCTGCCACACGGATATACCTATTTGGAAAATGCGTTTGAAGTTTATAATCTTGAGATTGATTTTTAACCAACTTCCTTGTGACCTAGTTACTTGAAATGTAGCACATAGTTTAGGACCCTAAGACAATATAATTTTTAGAAATAAAAATTGCACTAGCTTGCGTGCTTATCGGTTCAACTGAAAATCAGTACAAAATGGGAGGAATATTTCGATCGATATTTGAGTAACTTCCTGGTGAGGTAGTGACTTGAAACTTGTCACATAATTCAGAACCCGGGGACAACGCAATATCTGATCAACAAAATTTCGCTAGCTGGCACACGGATATACCTATTTGGAAAATTCGTTCGAAGTTTATAATCTTGAGATTGATTTTTAACCAACTTCCTTGTGACCTAGTTACTTGAAATTTAGCACATAGTTTAGGACCCTAAGACAATATAATTTTTAGAAATAAAAATTGCACTAGCTTGCGTGCTTAGCGGTTCAACTGAAAATCAGTAAAAAAAGGGGAAATTTTTCGATCGATATTTGAGTAACTTCCTGGTGAGGTGGTAACTTGAAACTTGTCACATAATTCTGAACCCAGGGACTTTGCAATATCTGATCAACAATATTTCGCTAGCTGCCACACGGATCTACCTATTTTGAAAATTCGTTTGAAGTTTATAATCTTGAGATTGAGTTTTAACCAACTTCCTTGTGACCTAGTTACTTGAAATTTAGCACATACTTTAGGACCCTAAGACAATATAATTTTTAGAAATAAAAATTGCACTAGCTTGCGTGCTTATCGGTTCAACTGAAAATCAGTAAAAAATGGGAGGAATATTTCGATCGATATTTGAGTAACTTCCTGGTGAGGTAGTGACTTGAAACTTGTCACATAATTCAGAACCCGGGGACAATGCAATATCTGATCAACAAAATTTCGCTAGCTGGAACACGGATGTACCTATTTGGAAAATTCGTTTGAAGTTTATAATCTTGAGATTGATTTTTAGCCAACTTCCTTGTGACCTAGTTACTGGAAATTTAGCACATAGCTTAGGACCCTAAGACAATATAATTTTTAGAAATAAAAATTGCACTAGCTTGCGTGCTTATCGGTTCAACTGAAAATCAGTAAAAATGGGGGGAAATTTTTGATCGATATTTGAGTAACTTCCTGGTGAGGTAGTGACTTGAAACGTGTCACATAGTTCAGAGCCCGGGGACAATGCCATATCTGATCAACAAAATTTCGCTAGCTGGAACACGGATATACCTATTTGGAAAATTCGTTTGAAGTTTATAATCTTGAGATTGATTTTTAGCCAACTTCCTTGTGACCTAGTTACTGGAAATTTAGCACATAGTTTAGGACCCTAAGACAATATAATTTTTAGAAATAAAAATTGCACTAGCTTGCGTGCTTAGCGGTTCAACTGAAAATCAGTAAAAAAGGGGGAAATTTTTCGATCGATATTTGAGTAACTTCCTGGTGAGGTGGTAACTTGAAACTTGTCACATAATTCTGAACCCAGGGACTTTGCAATATCTGATCAACAATATTTCGCTAGCTGCCACACGGATCTACCTATTTTGAAAATTCGTTTGAAGTTTATAATCTTGAGATTGATTTTTAACCAGCTTCCTTGCGACCTAGGGACTTGAAATTTAGCACATAGTTCAGGACACTACGACAACATAATTATTAGAAATAAAAATTACACTAGCTGGCATGCTTATCGTTATAACTGAAAATCAATAAAAAATGGGGGGGATTTTGCGATTGATATTTGAGCAACTTCCTGGTGAGGTGGTGACTTGAAACTTGTCACATAATTCAGAACCCGGGGACATTGCAATATCTGATCAACCAAATTTCGCTAGCTGGCACACGGATCTACCTATTTTGAAAATTCTTTTGAAGTTTATAATCTTGAGATTGATTTTTAGCCAACTTCCTTGTGACCTAGTTACTGGAAATTTAGTACATAGTTTAGGACCCTAAGACAATATAATTTTTAGAAATAAAAATTGCACTAGCTTGCGTGCTTATCGGTTCAACTGAAAATCAGTAAAAAATGGGAGGAATATTTCGATCGATATTTGAGTAACTTCCTGGTGAGGTAGTGACTTGAAACTTGTCACATAATTCAGAACCCGGGGACAATGCAATATCTGATCAACAAAATTTCGCTAGCTGGAACACGGATATACCTATTTGGAAAATTCGTTTGAAGTTTATAATCTTGAGATTGATTTTTAGCCAACTTCCTTGTGACCTAGTTACTGGAAATTTAGCACATAGCTTAGGACCCTAAGACAATATAATTTTTAGAAATAAAAATTGCACTAGCTTGCGTGCTTATCGGTTCAACTGAAAATCAGTAAAAATGGGGGGAAATTTTTGATCGATATTTGAGTAACTTCCTGGTGAGGTAGTGACTTGAAACGTGTCACATAGTTCAGAGCCCGGGGACAATGCCATATCTGATCAACAAAATTTCGCTAGCTGGAACACGGATATACCTATTTGGAAAATTCGTTTGAAGTTTATAATCTTGAGATTGATTTTTAGCCAACTTCCTTGTGACCTAGTTACTGGAAATTTAGCACATAGTTTAGGACCCTAAGACAATATAATTTTTAGAAATAAAAATTGCACTAGCTTGCGTGCTTAGCGGTTCAACTGAAAATCAGTAAAAAAGGGGGAAATTTTTCGATCGATATTTGAGTAACTTCCTGGTGAGGTGGTAACTTGAAACTTGTCACATAATTCTGAACCCAGGGACTTTGCAATATCTGATCAACAATATTTCGCTAGCTGCCACACGGATCTACCTATTTTGAAAATTCGTTTGAAGTTTATAATCTTGAGATTGATTTTTAACCAGCTTCCTTGCGACCTAGGGACTTGAAATTTAGCACATAGTTCAGGACACTACGACAACATAATTATTAGAAATAAAAATTACACTAGCTGGCATGCTTATCGTTATAACTGAAAATCAATAAAAAATGGGGGGAATTTTGCGATTGATATTTGAGCAACTTCCTGGTGAGGTGGTGACTTGAAACTTGTCACATAATTCAGAACCCGGGGACATTGCAATATCTGATCAACCAAATTTCGCTAGCTGGCACACGGATCTACCTATTTTGAAAATTCTTTTGAAGTTTATAATCTTGAGATTGATTTTTAGCCAACTTCCTTGTGACCTAGTTACTGGAAATTTAGTACATAGTTTAGGACCCTAAGACAATATAATTTTTAGAAATAAAAATTGCACTAGCTTGCGTGCTTATCGGTTCAACTGAAAATCAGTAAAAAATGGGAGGAATATTTCGATCGATATTTGAGTAACTTCCTGGTGAGGTAGTGACTTGAAACTTGTCACATAATTCAGAACCCGGGGACAATGCAATATCTGATCAACAAAATTTCGCTAGCTGGAACACGGATATACCTATTTGGAAAATTCGTTTGAAGTTTATAATCTTGAGATTGATTTTTAGCCAACTTCCTTGTGACCTAGTTACTGGAAATTTAGCACATAGCTTAGGACCCTAAGACAATATAATTTTTAGAAATAAAAATTGCACTAGCTTGCGTGCTTATCGGTTCAACTAAAAATCAGTAAAAATGGGGGGAAATTTTTGATCGATATTTGAGTAACTTCCTGGTGAGGTAGTGACTTGAAACGTGTCACATAGTTCAGAGCCCGGGGACAATGCCATATCTGATCAACAAAATTTCGCTAGCTGGAACACGGATATACCTATTTGGAAAATTCGTTTGAAGTTTATAATCTTGAGATTGATTTTTAGCCAACTTCCTTGTGACCTAGTTACTGGAAATTTAGCACATAGTTTAGGACCCTAAGACAATATAATTTTTAGAAATAAAAATTGCACTAGCTTGCGTGCTTAGCGGTTCAACTGAAAATCAGTAAAAAAGGGGGAAATTTTTCGATCGATATTTGAGTAACTTCCTGGTGAGGTGGTAACTTGAAACTTGTCACATAATTCTGAACCCAGGGACTTTGCAATATCTGATCAACAAAATTTCGCTAGCTGCCACACGGATCTACCTATTTTGAAAATTCGTTTGAAGTTTATAATCTTGAGATTGATTTTTAACCAGCTTCCTTGCGACCTAGGGACTTGAAATTTAGCACATAGTTCAGGACACTACGACAACATAATTATTAGAAATAAAAATTACACTAGCTGGCATGCTTATCGTTATAACTGAAAATCAATAAAAAATGGGGGGGATTTTGCGATTGATATTTGAGCAACTTCCTGGTGAGGTGGTGACTTGAAACTTGTCACATAATTCAGAACCCGGGGACATTGCAATATCTGATCAACCAAATTTCGCTAGCTGGCACACGGATCTACCTATTTTGAAAATTCGTTTGAAGTTTATAATCTTGAGATTGATGTTTAATAAAATTCCTTGTGACCTAGTTACTTGAAATTTAGCACATAGTTTAGGACCCTAAGACAATATAATTTTTAGAAATAAAAATTGCACTAGCTTCCGTGCTTATCGGTTCAATTGAAAATCAGTAAAAATGGGGGGAATTTTTCGATCGATATTTGAGTAACTTCCTGGTGAGGTAGTGACTTGAAACTTGTCACATAATCCAGAACCCGGGGACAATGCAATATCTGATCAACAAAATTTCGCTAGCTGGCACACGGATATACTCGTACCTATTTGGAAAATTCGTTTGAAGTTTATAATCTTGAGATTGATTTTTAACCAACTTCCGTGTGACCTAGTTAGGACCCTAAGACAATATAATTTTTAGAAATAAAAATTGCACTAGCTTGCGTGCTTATCGGTTCAACTGAAAATCAGTAAAAAAAAGGGGGGGAATTTTTCGATCGATATTTGAGTAACTTCCTGGTGAGGTGGTAATCTGAAACTTGTCACATAATTCTGAACCCAGAGACAATGCAATATCTGATCAACAAAATTTCGCTAGCTGGCACACTGATCTACCTATTTGGAAAATTCGTTTGAAGTTTTGTAATCTTGAGATTGATTTTTAGCCAACTTCCTTGTGAATTAGTTACTGGAAATTTAGCACATAGTTTATTACCCTAAGACAATATAATTTTTAGAAATAAAAATTGAACTAGCTTCCGTGCTTATCGGTTCAATTCAAAATCAGTAAAAATGGGGGGAATTTTTCGATCGATATTTGAGTAACTTCCTGGTGAGGTAGTGACTTGAAACTTGTCACATAATCCAGAACCCGGGGACAATGCAATATCTGATCAACAAAATTTCGCTAGCTGGCACACGGATATACTCGTACCTATTTGGAAAATTCGTTTGAAGTTTATAATCTTGAGATTGATTTTTAACCAACTTCCGTGTGACCTAGTTAGGACCCTAAGACAATATAATTTTTAGAAATAAAAATTGCACTAGCTTGCGTACTTATCGGTTCAACTGAAAATCAGTAAAAAATTGGAGGAATATTTCGATCGATATTTGAGTAACTTCCTGGTGAGGTAGTGACTTGAAACTTGTCACATAATTCAGAACCCGGGGACATTGCAATATCTGATCAACCAAATTTCGCTAGCTGGCACACGGATCTACCTATTTTGAAAATTCTTTTGAAGTTTATAATCTTGAGATTGATTTTTAGCCAACTTCCTTGTGACCTAGTTACTGGAAATTTAGTACATAGTTTAGGACCCTAAGACAATATAATTTTTAGAAATAAAAATTGCACTAGCTTGCGTGCTTATCGTTATAACTGCAAATCAATAAAAAAGGGGGGGAATTTTGCGATTGATATTTGAGCAACTTCCTGGTGAGGTGGTGACTTGAAACTTGTCACATAATTCAGAACCCGGGGACATTGCAATATCTGATCAACCAAATTTCGCTAGCTGGCACACGGATCTACCTATTTTGAAAATTCTTTTGAAGTTTATAATCTTGAGATTGATTTTTAGCCAACTTCCTTGTGACCTAGTTACTGGAAATTTAGCACATAGCTTAGGACCCTAACACAATATAATTTTTAGAAATAAAAATTGCACTAGCTTGCGTGCTTATCGGTTCAACTGAAAATCAGTAAAAATGGGGGGAAATTTTTGATCGATATTTGAGTAACTTCCTGGTGAGGTAGTGACTTGAAACGTGTCACATAGTTCAGAGCCCGGGGACAATGCCATATCTGATAAACCAAATTCCGCTAGCTCGCACACGGATCTACCTATTTTGAAAATTCGTTTGAAGTTTATAATCTTGAGATTGATGTTTAATAAAATTCCTTGTGACCTAGTTACTTGAAATTTAGGACATAGTTTAGGACCCTAAGACAATATAATTTTTAGAAATAAAAATTGCACTAGCTTCCGTGCTTATCGGTTCAATTGAAAATCAGTAAAAATGGGGGGAATTTTTCGATCGATATTTGAGTAACTTCCTGGTGAGGTAGTGACTTGAAACTTGTCACATAATCCAGAACCCGGGGACAATGCAATATCTGATCAACAAAATTTCGCTAGCTGGCACACGGATATACTCGTACCTATTTGGAAAATTCGTTTGAAGTTTATAATCTTGAGATTGATTTTTAACCAACTTCCGTGTGACCTAGTTAGGACCCTAAGACAATATAATTTTTAGAAATAAAAATTGCACTAGCTTGCGTGCTTATCGGTTCAACTGAAAATCAGTAAAAAAAAGGGGGGGAATTTTTCGATCGATATTTGAGTAACTTCCTGGTGAGGTGGTAACCTGAAACTTGTCACATAATTCTGAACACAGAGACAATGCAATATCTGATCAACAAAATTTCGCTAGCTGGCACACTGATCTACCTATTTGGAAAATTCGTTTGAAGTTTATAATCTTGAGATTGATTTTTAGCCAACTTCCTTGTGAATTAGTTTATATATAATATAGTTTATTACCCTAAGACAATATAATTTTTAGAAATAAAAATTGCACTAGCTTCCGTGCTTATCGGTTCAATTCAAAATCAGTAAAAATGGGGGGAATTTTTCGATCGATATTTGAGTAACTTCCTGGTGAGGTGATAACTTGAAACTTGTCACATAATTCAGAACCCGGGGACATTGCAATATCTGATCAACAAAATTTCGCTAGCTGGCACACGGATCTACCTATTTTGAAAATTCTTTTGAAGTTTATAATCTTGAGATTGATTTTTAGCCAACTTCCTTGTGACCTAGTTACTGGAAATTTAGTACATAGTTTAGGACCCTAAGACAATATAATTTTTAGAAATAAAAATTGCACTAGCTTGCGTACTTATCGGTTCAACTGAAAATCAGTAAAAAATGGGAGGAATATTTCGATCGATATTTGAGTAACTTCCTGGTGAGGTTGTGACTTGAAACTTGTCACATAATTCAGAACCCGGGGACATTGCAATATCTGATCAACCAAATTTCGCTAGCTGGCACACGGATCTACCTATTTTGAAAATTCTTTAGAAGTTTATAATCTTGAGATTGATTTTTAGCCAACTTCCTTGTGACCTAGTTACTGGAAATTTAGTACATAGTTTATTACCCTAAGACAATATAATTTTTAGAAATAAAAATTGCACTAGCTTCCGTGCTTATCGGTTCAATTCAAAATCAGTAAAAATGGGGGGAATTTTTCGATCGATATTTGAGTAACTTCCTGGTGAGGTGATAACTTGAAACTTGTCACATAATTCAGAACCCGGGGACATTGCAATATCTGATCAACAAAATGTCGCTAGCTGGCACACGGATCTACCTATTTTGAAAATTCTTTAGAAGTTTATAATCTTGAGATTGTTTTTTAGCCAACTTCCTTGTGACCTAGTTACTGGAAATTTAGTACATAGTTTATTACCCTAAGACAATATAATTTTTAGAAATAAAAATTGCACTAGCTTCCGTGCTTATCGGTTCAATTCAAAATCAGTAAAAATGGGGGGAATTTTTCGATCGATATTTGAGTAACTTCCTGGTGAGGTGATAACTTGAAACTTGTCACATAATTCAGAACCCGGGGACATTGCAATATCTGATCAACCAAATTTCGCTAGCTGGCACACGGATCTACCTATTTTGAAAATTCTTTAGAAGTTTATAATCTTGAGATTGATTTTTAGCCAACTTCCTTGTGACCTAGTTACTGGAAATTTAGTACATAGTTTAGGACCCTAAGACAATATAATTTTTAGAAATAAAAATTGCACTAGCTTGCGTACTTATCGGTTCAACTGAAAATCAGTAAAAAATGGGAGGAATATTTCGATCGATATTTGAGTAACTTCCTGGTGAGGTGGTGACTTGAAACTTGTCACATAATTCAGAACCCGGGGACATTGCAATATCTGATCAACCAAATTTCGCTAGCTGGCACACGGATCTACCTATTTTGAAAATTCTTTTGAAGTTTATAATCTTGAGATTGATTTTTAGCCAACTTCCTTGTGACCTAGTTACTGGAAATTTAGTACATAGTTTAGGACCCTAAGACAATATAATTTTTAGAAATAAAAATTGCACTAGCTTGCGTGCTTATCGGTTCAACTGAAAATCAGTAAAAAATGGGAGGAATATTTCGATCGATATTTGAGTAACTTCCTGGTGAGGTAGTGACTTGAAACTTGTCACATAATTCAGAACCCGGGGACAATGCAATATCTGATCAACAAAATTTCGCTAGCTGGCACACGGATATACCTATTTGGAAAATTCGTTTGAAGTTTATAATCTTGAGATTGATTTTTAGCCAACTTCCTTGTGACCTAGTTACTGGAAATTTAGCACATAGCTTAGGACCCTAACACAATATAATTTTTAGAAATAAAAATTGCACTAGCTTCCGTGCTTATCGGTTCAATTGAAAATCAGTAAAAATGGGGGGAATTTTTCGATCGATATTTGAGTAACTTCCTGGTGAGGTAGTGACTTGAAACTTGTCACATAATTCAGAACCCGGGGACATTGCAATATCTGATCAACCAAATTTCGCTAGCTGGCACACGGATCTACCTATTTTGAAAATTCTTTAGAAGTTTATAATCTTGAGATTGATTTTTAGCCAACTTCCTTGTGACCTAGTTACTGGAAATTTAGTACATAGTTTATTACCCTAAGACAATATAATTTTTAGAAATAAAAATTGCACTAGCTTCCGTGCTTATCGGTTCAATTCAAAATCAGTAAAAATGGGGGGAATTTTTCGATCGATATTTGAGTAACTTCCTGGTGAGGTGATAACTTGAAACTTGTCACATAATTCAGAACCCGGGGACATTGCAATATCTGATCAACCAAATTTCGCTAGCTGGCACACGGATCTACCTATTTTGAAAATTCTTTAGAAGTTTATAATCTTGAGATTGATTTTTAGCCAACTTCCTTGTGACCTAGTTACTGGAAATTTAGTACATAGTTTAGGACCCTAAGACAATATAATTTTTAGAAATAAAAATTGCACTAGCTTGCGTACTTATCGGTTCAACTGAAAATCAGTAAAAAATGGGAGGAATATTTCGATCGATATTTGAGTAACTTCCTGGTGAGGTGGTGACTTGAAACTTGTCACATAATTCAGAACCCGGGGACATTGCAATATCTGATCAACCAAATTTCGCTAGCTGGCACACGGATCTACCTATTTTGAAAATTCTTTTGAAGTTTATAATCTTGAGATTGATTTTTAGCCAACTTCCTTGTGACCTAGTTACTGGAAATTTAGTACATAGTTTAGGACCCTAAGACAATATAATTTTTAGAAATAAAAATTGCACTAGCTTGCGTGCTTATCGGTTCAACTGAAAATCAGTAAAAAATGGGAGGAATATTTCGATCGATATTTGAGTAACTTCCTGGTGAGGTAGTGACTTGAAACTTGTCACATAATTCAGAACCCGGGGACAATGCAATATCTGATCAACAAAATTTCGCTAGCTGGCACACGGATATACCTATTTGGAAAATTCGTTTGAAGTTTATAATCTTGAGATTGATTTTTAGCCAACTTCCTTGTGACCTAGTTACTGGAAATTTAGCACATAGCTTAGGACCCTAACACAATATAATTTTTAGAAATAAAAATTGCACTAGCTTCCGTGCTTATCGGTTCAATTGAAAATCAGTAAAAATGGGGGGAATTTTTCGATCGATATTTGAGTAACTTCCTGGTGAGGTAGTGACTTGAAACTTGTCACATAATCCAGAACCCGGGGACAATGCAATATCTGATCAACAAAATTTCGCTAGCTGGCACACGGATATACTCGTACCTATTTGGAAAATTCGTTTGAAGTTTATAATCTTGAGATTGATTTTTAACCAACTTCCGTGTGACCTAGTTAGGACAATAAGACAATATAATTTTTAGAAATAAAAATTGCACTAGCTTGCGTGCTTATCGGTTCAACTGAAAATCAGTAAAAAAAGGGGGGGAATTTTTCGATCGATATTTGAGTAACTTCCTGGTGAGGTGGTAACCTGAAACTTGTCACATAATTCTGAACCCAGAGACAATGCAATATCTGATCAACAAAATTTCGCTAGCTGGCTCACTGATCTACCTATTTGGAAAATTCGTTTGAAGTTTATAATCTTGAGATTGATTTTTAGCCAACTTCCTTGTGAATTAGTTACTGGAAATTTAGCACATAGTTTATTACCCTAAGACAATATAATTTTTAGAAATAAAAATTGCACTAGCTTCCGTGCTTATCGGTTCAATTCAAAATCAGTAAAAATGGGGGGAATTTTTCGATCGATATTTGAGTAACTTCCTGGTGAGGTGATAACTTGAAACTTGTCACATAATTCAGAACCCGGGGACATTGCAATATCTGATCAACAAAATTTCGCTAGCTGGCACACGGATATACCTATTTGGAAAATTCGTTTGAAGTTTATAATCTTGAGATTGATTTTTAGCCAACTTCCTTGTGAATTAGTTACTGGAAATTTAGCACATAGTTTAGGACCATAAGACAATATAATTTTTAGAAATAAAAATTGCACTAGCTTGCGTGCTTATCGGTTCAACTGAAAATCAGTAAAAAAAAAGGGGGGGGAATTTTTCGATCGATATTTGAGTAACTTCCTGGTGAGGTGGTGACTTGAAACTTGTCACATAATTCAGAACCCGGGGACATTGCAATATCTGATCAACAAAATTTCGCTAGCTGGCACACGGATCTACCTATTTTGAAAATTCTTTTGAAGTTTATAATCTTGAGATTGATTTTTAGCCAACTTCCTTGTGACCTAGTTACTTGAAATTTAGCACATAGTTTAGGACCCTAAGACAATATAATTTTTCGAAATAAAAATTGCACTAGCTTGCGTGCATCGGTTCAACGGAATAACAATATAATTTTTAGAAATAAAAATTGCACTAGCTTGCGTCTTATCGGTTCAAATAAAATCAGTACAAAATGGCAGGAATATTTCGATCGATATTTGAATAACTTCCTGGTGAGGTAGTGACTTGAAACTTGTCACATAATTCAGAATCCGGGGACAATGCAATATTTGATCAACAAAATTTCGCTAGCTGGCACACGGATATACCTATTTGGAAAATTCGTTTGAAGTTTATAATCTTGAGATTGATTTTTAGCCAACTTCCTTGTGAATTAGTTACTGGAAATTTAGCACATAGTTTAGGACCCTAAGACAATATAATTTTTAGAAATAAAAATTGCACTAGCTTGCGTGCATCGGTTCAACGGAATAACAATATAATTTTTAGAAATAAAAATTGCACTAGCTTGCGTCTTATCGGTTCAACTGAAAATCACTAAAACTGGGGGGAATTTTTCGATCGATATTTGAGTAACTTCCTGGTGAGGTGGTAACTTGAAACTTGTCATATAATTCTGAACCCAGAGACATTGCAATATCTGATCAACAAAATTTCGGTAGCTGCCACACGCATCTACCTACTTGGAAAATTCGTTTGAAGTTTATAATCTTGAGATTGATTTTTAACCAACTTCCTTGTGACCTAGTTACTGGAAATTTAGCACATAATTTAGGACCCTAAAACAATATAATTTTTAGAAATAAAAATTGCACTAGCTTGCGTGGTTATCGGTTCAACTGAAAATCAGTAAAAAAAGGGGGGAATTTTTCGATCGATATTTGAGTAACTTCCTGGTGAGGTGGTAACTTGAAACTTGTCACATAATTCAGAATCCGGGGACAATGCAATATTTGATCAACAAAATTTCGCTAGCTGGCACACGGATATACCTATTTGGAAAATTCGTTTGAAGTTTATAATCTTGAGATTGATTTTTAGCCAACTTCCTTGTGAATTAGTTACTGGAAATTTAGCACATAGTTTAGGACCCTAAGACAATATAATTTTTCGAAATAAAAATTGCACTAGCTTGCGTGCATCGGTTCAACGGAATAACAATATAATTTTTAGAAATAAAAATTGCACTAGCTTGCGTCTTATCGGTTCAAATAAAAATCAGTACAAAATGGCAGGAATATTTCGATCGATATTTGAATAACTTCCTGGTGAGGTAGTGACTTGAAACTTGTCACATAATTCAGAATCCGGGGACAATGCAATATTTGATCAACAAAATTTCGCTAGCTGGCACACGGATATACCTATTTGGAAAATTCGTTTGAAGTTTATAATCTTGAGATTGATTTTTAGCCAACTTCCTTGTGAATTAGTTACTGGAAATTTAGCACATAGTTTAGGACCCTAAGACAATATAATTTTTAGAAATAAAAATTGCACTAGCTTGCGTGCATCGGTTCAACGGAATAACAATATAATTTTTAGAAATAAAAATTGCACTAGCTTGCGTCTTATCGGTTCAACTGAAAATCACTAAAACTGGGGGGAATTTTTCGATCGATATTTGAGTAACTTCCTGGTGAGGTGGTAACTTGAAACTTGTCATATAATTCTGAACCCAGAGACATTGCAATATCTGATCAACAAAATTTCGCTAGCTGCCACACGCATCTACCTATTTGGAAAATTCGTTTGAAGTTTATAATCTTGAGATTGATTTTTAACCAACTTCCTTGTGACCTAGTTACTGGAAATTTAGCACATAGTTTAAGACCCTAAGACAATATAATTTTTAGAAATAAAAATTGCACTAGCTTGCGTGCTTATCGGTTCAACTAAAAATCAGTACAAAATGGCAGGAATATTTCGATCGATATTTGAGTAACTTCCTGGTGAGGTGGTGACTTGAAACTTGTCACATAATTCAGAACCCGGGGACATTGCAATATCTGATCAACAAAATTTCGCTAGCTGGCACACGGATCTACCTATTTTGAAAACTCGTTTGAAGTTTATAACATTGAGATTGATTTTTAACCAACTTCCTTGTGAATTAGTTACTGGAAATTTAGCACATAGTTTAGGACCCTAAGACAATATAATTTTTAGAAATAAAAATTGCACTAGCTTGCGTGCTTATCGGTTCAACCAAAAATCAGTACAAAATGGCAGGAATATTTCGATCGATATTTGAGTAACTTCCTGGTGAGGTGGTGACTTGAAACTTGTCACATAATTCAGAACCCGGGGACAATGCAATATCTGATCAACAAAATTTCGCTAGCTGGCACACGGATATACCTATTTGGAAAATTCGTTTGAAGTTTATAATCTTGAGATTGATTTTTAACCAAGTTCCTTGTGAATTAGTTACTGGAAATTTAACACATAGTTTAGGACCCTAAGACAATATAATTTTTAGAAATAAAAATTGCACTAGCTTGCGTGCTTATCGGTTCAACTAAAAATCAGTACAAAATGGCAGGAATATTTCGATCGATATTTGAGTAACTTCCTGGTGAGGTGGTAACTTGAAACTTGTCACATAATTCTGAACCCAGAGACAATGCAATATCTGACCAACAAAATTTCGCTAGCTGGCACACTGATCTAGCTATTTGGAAAATTCGCTTGAAGTTTATAATCTTGATTCCTTGTGAATCAGTTACTGGAAATTTAGCACATAGTTTAGGACCCTAAGACAATATAATTTTTAGAAATAAAAATTGCACTAGCTTCCGTGCTTATCGGTTCAATTGAAAATCAGTAAAAATGGGGGGAATCTTTCGATCGATATTTGAGTAACTTCCTGGTGAGGTGGTATTTTGAAACTTGTCATATAATTCAGAACCCGGGGACAATGCAATATCTGATCAACAAAATTTCGCTAGCTGGCACACTGATCTAGCTATTTGGAAAATTCGTTTGAAGTTTATAATCTTGAGATTGATTTTTAGCCAACTTCCTTGTGAATTAGTTACTGGAAATTTAGCACATAGTTTAGGACCCTAAGACAATATAATTTTTCGAAATAAAAATTGCACTAGCTTGCGTGCATCGGTTCAACGGAATAACAATATAATTTTTAGAAATAAAAATTGCACTAGCTTGCGTCTTATCGGTTCAAATAAAAATCAGTACAAAATGGCAGGAATATTTCGATCGATATTTGAATAACTTCCTGGTGAGGTAGTGACTTGAAACTTGTCACATAATTCAGAATCCGGGGACAATGCAATATTTGATCAACAAAATTTCGCTAGCTGGCACACGGATATACCTATTTGGAAAATTCGTTTGAAGTTTATAATCTTGAGATTGATTTTTAGCCAACTTCCTTGTGAATTAGTTACTGGAAATTTAGCACATAGTTTAGGACCCTAAGACAATATAATTTTTAGAAATAAAAATTGCACTAGCTTGCGTGCATCGGTTCAACGGAATAACAATATAATTTTTAGAAATAAAAATTGCACTAGCTTGCGTCTTATCGGTTCAACTGAAAATCACTAAAACTGGGGGGAATTTTTCGATCGATATTTGAGTAACTTCCTGGTGAGGTGGTAACTTGAAACTTGTCATATAATTCTGAACCCAGAGACATTGCAATATCTGATCAACAAAATTTCGCTAGCTGCCACACGCATCTACCTATTTGGAAAATTCGTTTGAAGTTTATAATCTTGAGATTGATTTTTAACCAACTTCCTTGTGACCTAGTTACTGGAAATTTAGCACATAGTTTAAGACCCTAAGACAATATAATTTTTAGAAATAAAAATTGCACTAGCTTGCGTGCTTATCGGTTCAACTAAAAATCAGTACAAAATGGCAGGAATATTTCGATCGATATTTGAGTAACTTCCTGGTGAGGTGGTGACTTGAAACTTGTCACATAATTCAGAACCCGGGGACATTGCAATATCTGATCAACAAAATTTCGCTAGCTGGCACACGGATCTACCTATTTTGAAAACTCGTTTGAAGTTTATAACATTGAGATTGATTTTTAACCAACTTCCTTGTGAATTAGTTACTGGAAATTTAGCACATAGTTTAGGACCCTAAGACAATATAATTTTTAGAAATAAAAATTGCACTAGCTTGCGTGCTTATCGGTTCAACCAAAAATCAGTACAAAATGGCAGGAATATTTCGATCGATATTTGAGTAACTTCCTGGTGAGGTGGTGACTTGAAACTTGTCACATAATTCAGAACCCGGGGACAATGCAATATCTGATCAACAAAATTTCGCTAGCTGGCACACGGATATACCTATTTGGAAAATTCGTTTGAAGTTTATAATCTTGAGATTGATTTTTAACCAAGTTCCTTGTGAATTAGTTACTGGAAATTTAACACATAGTTTAGGACCCTAAGACAATATAATTTTTAGAAATAAAAATTGCACTAGCTTGCGTGCTTATCGGTTCAACTAAAAATCAGTACAAAATGGCAGGAATATTTCGATCGATATTTGAGTAACTTCCTGGTGAGGTGGTAACTTGAAACTTGTCACATAATTCTGAACCCAGAGACAATGCAATATCTGACCAACAAAATTTCGCTAGCTGGCACACTGATCTAGCTATTTGGAAAATTCGCTTGAAGTTTATAATCTTGAGATTGATTTTTAGCCAACTTCCTTGTGAATCAGTTACTGGAAATTTAGCACATAGTTTAGGACCCTAAGACAATATAATTTTCAGAAATAAAAATTGCACTAGCTTCCGTGCTTATCGGTTCAATTGAAAATCAGTAAAAATGGGGGGAATCTTTCGATCGATATTTGAGTAACTTCCTGGTGAGGTGGTATTTTGAAACTTGTCATATAATTCAGAACCCGGGGACAATGCAATATCTGATCAACAAAATTTCGCTAGCTGGCACACTGATCTAGCTATTTGGAAAATTCGTTTGAAGTTTATAATCTTGAGATTGATTTTTAGCCAACTTCCTTGTGAATTAGTTACTGGAAATTTAGCACATAGTTTAGGACCCTAAGACAATATAATTTTTAGAAATAAAAGCTGCACTAGCTTCCGTGCTTATCGGTTCAATTGAAAATCAGTAAAAATGGGGGGAATCTTTCGATCGATATTTGAGTAACTTCCTGGTGAGGTGGTGACTTGAAACTTGTCACATAATTCAGAACCCGGGGACATTGCAATATCTGATCAACAAAATTTCGCTAGCTGGCACGATCTACCTATTTTGAAAATTCTTTTGAGGTTTATAATCTTGAGATTGATTTTTAGCCAACTTCCTTGTGACCTAGTTACTTGAAATTTAGCACAAGGTTTAGGACCCTAAGACAATATAATTTTTAGAAATAAAAACTGCACTAGCATGCGTGCTTATCGGTTCAACTGAAAATCAGTAAAAAATGGGGGGAATTTTTCGATCGATATTTGAGTAACTTCCTGGTGAGGTAGTGACTTGAAACGTGTCACATAGTTCAGAACCCGGGGACAATGCCATATCTGATAAACCAAATTCCGCTAGCTCGCACACGGATCTAGCTATTTTGAAAATTCATTTGAAGTTTATAATCTTGAGATTGATTTTTAACCAACTTCCTTGTGACCTAGTTACTTGAAACTTAGCACATAGTTTAAGACCCTAAGATAATATAATTTTTAGAAATAACAATTGCACTAGCTTCCGTGCTTATCGGTTCAATTGAAAATCAGTAAAAATGGGGGGAATTTTTCGATCGATATCTGAGTAACTTCCTGGTGAGGTAGTGACTTGAAACTTGTCACATAATTCAGAACCCGGGGACAATGCAATATCGCTAGCTGGCACACGCATATTATACCTATTTGGAAAATTCGTTTGAAGTTTATAATCTTGAGATTGATTTTTAACCAACTTCCTTGTGACCTAGTTACTTGAAATTTAGCACATAGTTTAGGACCCTAAGACAATTCAATTTTTAGAAATAAAAATTGCACTAGCTTCCGTGCTTATCGGTTCAATTGAAAATCAGTAAAAATGGGGGGAATCTTTCGATCGATATTTGAGTAACTTCCTGGTGAGGTGGTATTTTGAAACTTGTCATATAATTCAGAACCCGGGGACAATGCAATATCTGATCAACAAAATTTCGCTAGCTGGCACACTGATCTAGCTATTTGGAAAATTCGTTTGAAGTTTATAATCTTGAGATTGATTTTTAGCCAACTTCCTTGTGAATTAGTTACTGGAAATTTAGCACATAGTTTAGGACCCTAAGACAATATAATTTTTAGAAATAAAAGCTGCACTAGCTTCCGTGCTTATCGGTTCAATTGAAAATCAGTAAAAATGGGGGGAATCTTTCGATCGATATTTGAGTAACTTCCTGGTGAGGTGGTGACTTGAAACTTGTCACATAATTCAGAACCCGGGGACATTGCAATATCTGATCAACAAAATTTCGCTAGCTGGCACGATCTACCTATTTTGAAAATTCTTTTGAGGTTTATAATCTTGAGATTGATTTTTAGCCAACTTCCTTGTGACCTAGTTACTTGAAATTTAGCACAAGGTTTAGGACCCTAAGACAATATAATTTTTAGAAATAAAAACTGCACTAGCTTGCGTGCTTATCGGTTCAACTGAAAATCAGTAAAAAATGGGGGGAATTTTTCGATCGATATTTGAGTAACTTCCTGGTGAGGTAGTGACTTGAAACGTGTCACATAGTTCAGAACCCGGGGACAATGCCATATCTGATAAACCAAATTCCGCTAGCTCGCACACGGATCTAGCTATTTTGAAAATTCATTTGAAGTTTATAATCTTGAGATTGATTTTTAACCAACTTCCTTGTGACCTAGTTACTTGAAACTTAGCACATAGTTTAAGACCCTAAGATAATATAATTTTTAGAAATAACAATTGCACTAGCTTCCGTGCTTATCGGTTCAATTGAAAATCAGTAAAAATGGGGGGAATTTTTCGATCGATATCTGAGTAACTTCCTGGTGAGGTAGTGACTTGAAACTTGTCACATAATTCAGAACCCGGGGACAATGCAATATCGCTAGCTGGCACACGCATATACCTATTTGGAAAATTCGTTTGAAGTTTATAATCTTGAGATTGATTTTTAACCAACTTCCTTGTGACCTAGTTACTTGAAATTTAGCACATAGTTTAGGACCCTAAGACAATTCAATTTTTAGAAATAAAAATTGCACTAGCTTCCGTGCTTATCGGTTCAATTGAAAATCAGTAAAAATGGGGGGAATTTTTCGATCGATATTTGAGTAACTTCCTGGTGAGGTGGTAACTTGAAACTTGTCACATAATTCTGAACCCAGGGACATTGCAATATCTGATCAACAAAATTTCGCTAGCTGCCACACGGTCTACCTATTTGGAAAATTCGTTTGAAGTTTATAATCTTGAGATTGATTTTTAACCAACTTCCTTGTGACCTAGTTACTTGAAATTTAGCACATAGTTTAGGACCCTAAGACAATTCAATTTTTAGAAATAACAATTGCACTAGCTTCCGTGCTTATCGGTTCAATTGAAAATCAATAAAAAATGGGGGGAATTTTGCGATTGATATTTGAGCAACTTCCTGGTGAGGTGGTGACTTGAAACTTGTCACATAATTCAGAACCCGGGGACATTGCAATATCTGATCAACCAAATTTCGCTAGCTGGCACACGGATCTACCTATTTTGAAAATTCTTTTGAAGTTTATAATCTTGAGATTGATTTTTAGCCAACTTCCTTGTGACCTAGTTACTGGAAATTTAGCACATAGTTTAGGACCCTAAGACAATATAATTTTTAGAAATAAAAATTGCACTAGCTTGCGTGCTTATCGGTTCAACTGAAAATCAGTAAAAAATGGGAGGAATATTTCGATCGATATTTGAGTAACTTCCTGGTGAGGTAGTGACTTGAAACTTGTCACATAATTCAGAACCCGGGGACAATGCAATATCTGATCAACAAAATTTCGCTAGCTGGCACACGGATATACCTATTTGGAAAATTCGTTTGAAGTTTATATCTTGAGATTGATTTTTAGCCAACTTCCTTGTGACCTAGTTACTGGAAATTTAGCACATAGCTTAGGACCCTAAGACAATATAATTTTTAGAAATAAAAATTGCACTAGCTTGCGTGCTTAGCGGTTCAACTGAAAATCAGTAAAAATGGGGGGAAATTTTTGATCGATATTTGAGTAACTTCCTGGTGAGGTAGTGACTTGAAACGTGTCACATAGTTCAGAGCCCGGGGACAATGCCATATCTGATAAACCAAATTCCGCTAGCTCGCACACGGATCTACCTATTTTGAAAATTCGTTTGAAGTTTATAATCTTGAGATTGATTTTTAACCAACTTCCTTGTGACCTAGTTACTTGAAATTTAGCACATAGTTTAGGACCCTAAGACAATATAATTTTTAGAAATAAAAATTGCACTAGCTTCCGTGCTTATCGGTTCAATTGAAAATCAGTAAAAATGGGGGGCATTTTTCGATCGATATTTGAGTAACTTCCTGGTGAGGTAGTGACTTGAAACTTGTCACATAACTCAGAACCCGGGGACAATGCAATATCTGATCAACAAAATTTCGCTAGCTGGCACACGGATATACTCGTTTGAAGTTTATAATCTTGAGATTGATTTTTAACCAACTTCCGTGTGACCTAGTTAGGACCCTAAGACAATATAATTTTTAGAAATAAAAATTGCACTAGCTTGCGTGCATCGGTTCAACGGAATAACAATATAATTTTTAGAAATAAAAATTGCACTAGCTTGCGTCTTATCGGTTCAACTGAAAATCACTAAAACTGGGTTGAATTTTTCGATCGATATTTGAGTAACTTCCTGGTGAGGTGGTAACTTGAACCTTGTCCTATAATTCTGAACCCAGAGACATTGCAATATCTGATCAACAAAATTTCGCTAGCTGCCACACGGATATACCTATTTGGAAAATTCGTTTGAAGTTTATAATCTTGAGATTGATTTTTAGCCAACTTCCTTGTGAATTAGTTACTGGAAATTTAGCACATAGTTTAGGACCCTAAGACAATATAATTTTTAGAAATAAAAATTGCACTAGCTTGCGTGCATCGGTTCAACGGAATAACATTATAATTTTTAGAAATAAAAATTGCGCTAGCTTGCGTCTTATCGGTTCAACTGAAAATCAGTAAAAAAAGGGGGGGAATTTTTCGATCGATATTTGAGTAACTTCCTGGTGAGGTGGTAACTTGAAACTTGTCACATAATTCTGAACCCAGAGACAATGCAATATCTGATCAACAAAATTTCGCTAGCAGGCACACTGATCTACCTATTTGGAAAATTCGTTTGAAGTTTATAATCTTGAGATTGATTTTCAGCCAACTTCCTTGTGAATTAGTTACTGGAAATTTAGCACATAGGTTAGGACCCTAAGACAATATAATTTTTAGAAATAAAAATTGCACTAGCTTCCGTGCTTATCGGTTCAATTGAAAATCAGTAAAAATGGGGGGAATTTTTCGATCGATATTTGAGTAACTTCCTGGTGAGGTGGTAACTTGAAACTTGTCACATAATTCTGAACCCAGAGACAATGCAATATCTGATCAACAAAATTTCGCTAGCTGGCACACTGATCTACCTATTTGGAAAATTCGTTTGAAGTTTATAATCTTGAGATTGATTTTCAGCCAACTTCCTTGTGAATTAGTTACTGGAAATTTAGCACATCGTTTAGGACCCTAAGACAATATAATTTTTAGAAATAAAAATTGCACTAGCTTCCGTGCTTATCGGTTCAATTGAAAATCAGTAAAAATGGGGGGAATTTTTCGATCGATATTTGAGTAACTTCCTGGTGAGGTGATAACTTGAAACTTGTCACATAATTCAGAACCCGGGGACAGTGCAATATCTGATCAACAAAATTTCGCTAGCTGGCACACGGATATACCTATTTGGAAAATTCGTTTGAAGTTTATAATCTTGAGATTGATTTTTAGCCAACTTCCTTGTGAATTAGTTACTGGAAATTTAGCACATAGTTTAGGACCATAAGACAATATAATTTTTAGAAATAAAAATTGCACTAGCTTGCGTGCTTATCGGTTCAACTGAAAATCAGTAAAAAAAAGGGGGGGGGGGACCTTTCCAATCGATATTTGAGTAACTTCCTGGTGAGGTGGTGACTTGAAACTTGTCACATAATTCAGAACCCGGGGACATTGCAATATCTGATCAACAAAATTTTGCTAGCTGGCACACGGATCTACCTATTTTGAAAATTCTTTTGAAGTTTATAATCTTGAGATTGATTTTTAGCCAACTTCCTTGTGACCTAGTTACTTGAAATTTAGCACATAGTTTAGGACCCTAAGACAATATAATTTTTAGAAATAAAAATTGCACTAGCTTCCGTGCTTATCGGTTCAATTGAAAATCAGTAAAAATGGGGGGAATCTTTCGATCGATATTTGAGTAACTTCCTGGTGAGGTGGTAACTTGAAACTTGTCACATAATTCAGAACCCGGGGACAATGCAATATCTGATCAACAAAATTTCGCTAGCTGCCACACGGATATACCTATTTGGAAAATTCGTTTGAAGTTTATAATCTTGAGATTGATTTTTAGCCCACTTCCTTGTGAATTAGTTACTGGAAATTTAGCACATAGTTTAGGACCCTAAGACAATATAATTTTTAGAAATAAAAATTGCACTAGCTTGCGTGCATCGGTTCAACGAAATAACAATATAATTGTTAGAAATAAAAATTGCACTAGCTTGCGTCTTATCGGTTCAACTGAAAATCACTAAAACTGGGTTGAATTTTTCGATCGATATTTGAGTAACTTCCTGGTGAGGTGGTAACTTGAAACTTGTCATATAATTCTGAACCCAGAGACATTGCAATATCTGATCAACAAAATTTCGCTAGCTGCCGCACGGATATACCTATTTGGAAAATTCGTTTGAAGTTTATAATCTTGAGATTGATTTTTAGCCAGCTTCCTTGTGAATTAGTTACTGGAAATTTAGCACATCGTTTAGGACCCTAAGACAATATAATTTTTAGAAATAAAAATTGCACTAGCTTCCGTGCTTATCGGTTCAATTGAAAATCAGTAAAAATGGGGGGAATTTTTCGATCGATATTTGAGTAACTTCCTGGTGAGGTGATAACTTGAAACTTGTCACATAATTCAGAACCCGGGGACAGTGCAATATCTGATCAACAAAATTTCGCTAGCTGGCACACGGATATACCTATTTGGAAAATTCGTTTGAAGTTTATAATCTTGAGATTGATTTTTAGCCAACTTCCTTGTGAATTAGTTGCTGGAAATTTAGCACATAGTTTAGGACCATAAGACAATATAATTTTTAGAAATAAAAATTGCACTAGCTTGCGTGCTTATCGGTTCAACTGAAAATCAGTAAAAAAAAGGGGGGGGGGAATTTTTCGATCGATATTTGAGTAACTTCCTGGTGAGGTGGTGACTTGAAACTTGTCACATAATTCAGAACCCGGGGACATTGCAATATCTGATCAACAAAATTTTGCTAGCTGGCACACGGATCTACCTATTTTGAAAATTCTTTTGAAGTTTATAATCTTGAGATTGATTTTTAGCCAACTTCCTTGTGACCTAGTTACTTGAAATTTAGCACATAGTTTAGGACCCTAAGACAATATAATTTTTAGAAATAAAAATTGCACTAGCTTCCGTGGTTATCGGTTCAATTGAAAATCAGTAAAAATGGGGGGAATCTTTCGATCGATATTTGAGTAACTTCCTGGTGAGGTGGTAACTTGAAACTTGTCACATAATTCAGAACCCGGGGACAATGCAATATCTGATCAACAAAATTTCGCTAGCTGCCACACGGATATACCTATTTGGAAAATTCGTTTGAAGTTTATAATCTTGAGATTGATTTTTAGCCAACTTCCTTGTGAATTAGTTACTGGAAATTTAGCACATAGTTTAGGACCCTAAGACAATATAATTTTTAGAAATAAAAATTGCACTAGCTTGCGTGCATCGGTTCAACGGAATAACAATATAATTGTTAGAAATAAAAATTGCACTAGCTTGCGTCTTATCGGTTCAACTGAAAATCACTAAAACTGGGTTGAATTTTTCGATCGATATTTGAGTAACTTCCTGGTGAGGTGGTAACTTGAAACTTGTCATATAATTCTGAACCCAGAGACATTGCAATATCTGATCAACAAAATTTCGCTAGCTGCCACACGGATATACCTATTTGGAAAATTCGTTTGAAGTTTATAATCTTGAGATTGATTTTTAGCCAACTTCCTTGTGAATTAGTTACTGGAAATTTAGCACATAGTTTAGGACCCTAAGACAATATAATTTTTAGAAATAAAAATTGCACTAGCTTGCGTGCATCGGTTCAACGGAATAACAATATAAATTTTAGAAATAAAAATTGCACTAGCTTGCGTCTTATCGGTTCAACTGAAAATCACTAAAACTGGGTTGAATTTTTCGATCGATATTTGAGTAACTTCCTGGTGAGGTGGTAACTTGAAACTTGTCATATAATTCTGAACCCAGAGACATTGCAATATCTGATCAACAAAATTTCGCTAGCTGCCACACGGATATACCTATTTGGAAAATTCGTTTGAAGTTTATAATCTTGAGATTGATTTTTAGCCAACTTCCTTGTGATTTAGTTACTGGAAATTTAGCACATAGTTTAGGACCCTAAGACAATATAATTTTTAGAAATAAAAATTGCACTAGCTTGCGTCTTATCGGTTCAACTGAAAATCAGTAAAAAAAGGGGGGGAATTTTTCGATCGATATTTGAGTAACTTCCTGGTGAGGTGGTAACTTGAAACTTGTCACATAATTCTGAACCCAGAGACAATGCAATATCTGATCAACAAAATTTCGCTAGCTGGCACACTGATCTACCTATTTGGAAAATTCGTTTGAAGTTTATAATCTTGAGATTGATTTTCAGCCAACTTCCTTGTGAATTAGTTACTGGAAATTTAGCACATAGTTTAGGACCCTAAGGCAATATAATTTTTAGAAATAAAAATTGCACTAGCTTCCGTGCTTATCGGTTCAATTGAAAATCAGTAAAAATGGGGGGAATTTTTCGATCGATATTTGAGTAACTTCCTGGTGAGGTGGTAACTTGAAACTTGTCACATAATTCTGAACCCAGAGACAATGCAATATCTGATCAACAAAATTTCGCTAGCTGGCACACTGATCTACCTATTTGGAAAATTCGTTTGAAGTTTATAATCTTGAGATTGATTTTTAGCCAACTTCCTTGTGAATTAGTTACTGGAAATTTAGCACATAGTTTAGGACCCTAAGACAATATAATTTTTAGAAATAAAAATTGCACTAGCTTCCGTGCTTATCGGTTCAATTGAAAATCAGTAAAAATGGGGGGAATTTTCGATCAATATTTGAGTAACTTCCTGGTGAGGTGATAACTTGAAACTTGTCACATAATTCAGAACCCGGGGACAGTGCAATATCTGATCAACAAAATTTCGCTAGCTGGCACACGGATATACCTATTTGGAAAATTCGTTTGAAGTTTATAATCTTGAGATTGATTTTTAGCCAACTTCCTTGTGAATTAGTTACTGGAAATTTAGCACATAGTTTAGGACCATAAGACAATATAATTTTTAGAAATAAAAATTGCACTAGCTTGCGTGCTTATCGGTTCAACTGAAAATCAGTAAAAAAAAGGGGGGGGATTTTTTCGATCGATATTTGAGTAACTTCCTGGTGAGGTGGTGACTTGAAACTTGTCACATAATTCAGAACCCGGGGACATTGCAATATCTGATCAACAAAATTTCGCTAGCTGGCACACGGATCTACCTATTTTGAAAATTCTTTTGAAGTTTATAATCTTGAGATTGATTTTTAGCCAACTTCCTTGTGACCTAGTTACTTGAAATTTAGCACATAGTTTAGGACCCTAAGACAATATAATTTTTAGAAATAAAAATTGCACTAGCTTGCGTCTTATCGGTTCAACTAAAAATCACTAAAACTGGGTTGAATTTTTCGATCGATATTTGAGTAACTTCCTGGTGAGGTGGTAACTTGAAACTTGTCATATACTTCTGAACCCAGAGACATTGCAATATCTGATCAACAAAATTTCGCTAGCTGCCACACGGATATACCTATTTGGAAAATTCGTTTGAAGTTTATAATCTTGAGATTGATTTTTAGCCAACTTCCTTGTGAATTAGTTACTGGAAATTTAGCACATAGTTTAGGACCCTAAGACAATATAATTTTTAGAAATAAAAATTGCACTAGCTTGCGTGCATCGGTTCAACGGAATAACAATATAATTTTTAGAAATAAAAATTGCACTAGCTTGCGTCTTATCGGTTCAACTGAAAATCACTAAAACTGGGTTGAATTTTTCGATCGATATTTGAGTAACTTCCTGGTGAGGTGGTAACTTGAAACTTGTCATATAATTCTGAACCCAGAGACATTGCAATATCTGATCAACAAAATTTCGCTAGCTGCCACACGGATATACCTATTTGGAAAATTCGTTTGAAGTTTATAATCTTGAGATTGATTTTTAGCCAACTTCCTTGTGAATTAGTTACTGGAAATTTAGCACATAGTTTAGGACCCTAAGACAATATAATTTTTAGAAATAAAAATTGCACTAGCTTGCGTGCATCGGTTCAACGGAATAACAATATAATTTTTAGAAATAAAAATTGCACTAGCTTGCGTCTTATCGGTTCAACTGAAAATCACTAAAACTGGGTTGAATTTTTCGATCGATATTTGAGTAACTTCCTGGTGAGGTGGTAACTTGAAACTTGTCATATAATTCTGAACCCAGAGACATTGCAATATCTGATCAACAAAATTTCGCTAACTGCCACACGGATATACCTATTTGGAAAATTCGTTTGAAGTTTATAATCTTGAGATTGATTTTTAGCCAACTTCCTTGTGAATTAGTTACTGGAAATTTAGCACATAGTTTAGGACCCTAAGACAATATAATTTTTAGAAATAAAAATTGCACTAGCTTGCGTCTTATCGGTTCAACTGAAAATCAGTAAAAAAAGGGGGAGAATTTTTCGATCGATATTTGAGTAACTTCCTGGTGAGGTGGTAACTTGAAACTTGTCACATAATTCTGAACCCAGAGACAATGCAATATCTGATCAAAAAAATTTCGCTAGCTGGCACACTGATCTACCTATTTGGAAAATTCGTTTGAAGTTTATAATCTTGAGATTGATTTTCAGCCAACTTCCTTGTGAATTAGTTACTGGAAATTTAGCACATAGTTTAGGACCCTAAGACAATATAATTTTTAGAAATAAAAATTGCACTAGCTTCCGTGCTTATCGGTTCAATTGAAAATCAGTAAAAATGGGGGGAATTTTTCGATCGATATTTGAGTAACTTCCTGGTGAGGTGATAACTTGAAACTTGTCACATAATTCAGAACCCGGGGACAGTGCAATATCTGATCAAGAAAATTTCGCTAGCTGGCACACGGATATACCTATTTGGAAAATTCGTTTGAAGTTTATAATCTTGAGATTGATTTTTAGCCAACTTCCTTGTGAATTAGTTACTGGAAATTTAGCACATAGTTTAGGACCATAAGACAATATAATTTTTAGAAATAAAAATTGCACTAGCTTGCGTGCTTATCGGTTCAACTGAAAATCAGTAAAAAATGGGAGGAATATTTTGATCGATATTTGAGTAACTTCCTGGTGAGGTGGTGACTTGAAACTTGTCACATAATTCAGAACCCGGGGACATTGCAATATCTGATCAACAAAATTTCGCTAGCTGGCACACGGATCTACCTATTTTGAAAATTCTTTTGAAGTTTATAATCTTGAGATTGATTTTTAGCCAACTTCCTTGTGACCTAGTTACTTGAAATTTAGCACATAGTTTAGGACCCTAAGACAATATAATTTTCAGAAATAAAAATTGCACTAGCTTCCGTGCTTATCGGTTCAATTGAAAATCAGTAAAAATGGGGGGAATTTTTCGATCGATATTTGAGTAACTTCCTGGTGAGGTGGTAACTTGAAACTTGTCACATAATTCAGAACCCGGGGACAATGCAATATCTGATCAACAAAATTTCGCTAGCTGCCACACGGATATACCTATTTGGAAAATTCGTTTGAAGTTTATAATCTTGAGATTGATTTTTAGCCAACTTCCTTGTGAATTAGTTACTGGAAATTTAGCACATAGTTTAGGACCCTAAGACAATATAATTTTTAGAAATAAAAATTGCACTAGCTTGCGTGCTTATCGGTTCAACTGAAAATCAGTAAAAAATGGGAGGAATTTTTCGATCGATATTTGAGTAACTTCCTGGTGAGGTGGTAACTTGAAACTTGTCACATAATTCAGAACCCGGGGACAATGCAATATCTGATCAACAAAATTTCGCTAGCTGCCACACGGATATACCTATTTGGAAAATTCGTTTGAAGTTTATAATCTTGAGATTGATTTTTAGCCAACTTCCTTGTGAATTAGTTACTGGAAATTTAGCACATAGTTTAGGACCCTAAGACAATATAATTTTTAGAAATAAAAATTGCACTAGCTTGCGTGCTTATCGGTTCAACTGAAAATCAGTAAAAAATGGGAGGAATCTTTCGATCGATATTTGAGTAACTTCCTGGTGAGGTGGTAACTTGAAACTTGTCACATAATTCAGAACCCGGGGACAATGCAATATCTGATCAACAAAATTTCGCTAGCTGCCACACGGATATACCTATTTGGAAAATTCGTTTGAAGTTTATAATCTTGAGATTGATTTTTAGCCAACTTCCTTGTGAATTAGTTACTGGAAATTTAGCACATAGTTTAGGACCATAAGACAATATAATTTTTAGAAATAAAAATTGCACTAGCTTGCGTGCTTATCGGTTCAACTGAAAATCAGTAAAAAATGGGAGGAATTTTTCGATCGATATTTGAGTTACTTCCTGGTGAGGTGGTGACTTGAAACTTGTCACATAATTCAGAACCCGGGGACATTGCAATATCTGATCAACAAAATTTCGCTAGCTGGCACACGGATCTACCTATTTTGAAAATTCTTTTGAAGTTTATAATCTTGAGATTGATTTTTAGCCAACTTCCTTGTGACCTAGTTACTTGAAATTTAGCACATAGTTTAGGACCCTAAGACAATATAATTTTCAGAAATAAAAATTGCACTAGCTTCCGTGCTTATCGGTTCAATTGAAAATCAGTAAAAATGGGGGGAATCTTTCGATCGATATTTGAGTAACTTCCTGGTGAGGTGGTAACTTGAAACTTGTCACATAATTCAGAACCCGGGGACAATGCAATATCTGATCAACAAAATTTCGCTAGCTGCCACACGGATATACCTATTTGGAAAATTCGTTTGAAGTTTATAATCTTGAGATTGATTTTTAGCCAACTTCCTTGTGAATTAGTTACTGGAAATTTAGCACATAGTTTAGGACCCTAAGACAATATAATTTTTAGAAATAAAAATTGCACTAGCTTGCGTGCATCGGTTCAACGGAATAACAATATAATTTTTAGAAATAAAAATTGCACTAGCGTGCGTCTTATCGCTTCAACTGAAAATCACTAAAACTGGGGGGAATTTTTCGATCGATATTTGAGTAACTTCCTGGTGAGGTGGTAACTTGAAACTTGTCATATAATTCTGAACCCGGGGACAATGCAATATCTGATCAACAAAATTTCGCTAGCTGGCACACGGATTTACCTATTTGGAAAATTCGTTTGAAGTTTATAATCTTGAGATTGATTTTTAGCCAACTTCCTTGTGAAATAGTTACTGGAAATTTAGCACATAGTTTAGGACCCTAAGAGAATATAATTTTTAGAAATAAAAATTGCACTAGCTTGCATGCATCGGTTCAACGGAATAACAATATAATTTTTAGAAATAAAAATTGCACTAGCTTGCGTCTTATCGGTTCAACTGAAAATCAGTAAAAATGGGGGGAATCTTTCGATCGATATTTGAGTAACTTCCTGGTGAGGTGGTAACTTGAAACTTGTCATATAATTCTGAACCCGGGGACAATGCAATATCTGATCAACAAAATTTCGCTAGCTGGCACACGGATATACCTATTTGGAAAATTCGTTTGAAGTTTATAATCTTGAGATTGATTTTTAGCCAACTTCCTTGTGAAATAGTTACTGGAAATTTAGCACATAGTTTAGGACCCTAAGAGAATATAATTTTTAGAAATAAAAATTGCACTAGCTTGCATGCATCGGTTCAACGGAATAACAATATAATTTTTAGAAATAAAAATTGCACTAGCTTGCGTCTTATCGGTTCAACTGAAAATCAGTAAAAATGGGGGGAATCTTTCGATCGATATTTGAGTAACTTCCTGGTGAGGTGGTAACTTGAAACTTGTCATATAATTCTGAACCCGGGGACAATGCAATATCTGATCAACAAAATTTCGCTAGCTGGCACACGGATATACCTATTTGGAAAATTCGTTTGAAGTTTATAATCTTGAGATTGATTTTTAGCCAACTTCCTTGTGAATTAGTTACTGGAAATATAGCACATAGTTTAGGACCCTAAGAGAATATAATTTTTAGAAATAAAAGTTGCACTAGCTTGCGTGCATCGGTTCAACGGAATAACAATATAATTTTTAGAAATAAAAATTGCACTAGCTTCCGTGCTTATCGGTTCAATTGAAAATCAGTAAAAATGGGGGGAATCTTTCGATCGATATTTGAGTAACTTCCTGGTGAGGTGGTAACTTGAAACTTGTCACATAATTCAGAACCCGGGGACAATGCAATATCTGATCAACAAAATTTCGCTAGCTGCCACACGGATATACCTATTTGGAAAATTCGTTTGAAGTTTATAATCTTGAGATTGATTTTTAGCCAACTTCCTTGTAAATTAGTTACTGGAAATTTAGCACATAGTTTAGGACCCTAAGACAATATAACTTTTAGAAATAAAAATTGCACTAGCTTGCGTGCATCGGTTCAACGGAATAACAATATAATTTTTAGAAATAAAAATTGCACTAGCGTGCGTCTTATCGGTTCAACTGAAAATCACTAAAACTGGGGGGAATTTTTCGATCGATATTTGAGTAACTTCCTGGTGAGGTGGTAACTTGAAACTTGTCATATAATTCTGAACCCAGAGACATTGCAATATCTGATCAACAAAATTTCGCTAACTGCCACACGGATATACCTATTTGGAAAATTCGTTTGAAGTTTATAATCTTGAGATTGATTTTTAGCCAACTTCCTTGTGAATTAGTTACTGGAAATTTAGCACATAGTTTAGGACCCTAAGACAATATAATTTTTAGAAATAAAAATTGCACTAGCTTGCGTCTTATCGGTTCAACTGAAAATCAGTAAAAAAAGGGGGAGAATTTTTCGATCGATATTTGAGTAACTTCCTGGTGAGGTGGTAACTTGAAACTTGTCACATAATTCTGAACCCAGAGACAATGCAATATCTGATCAAAAAAATTTCGCTAGCTGGCACACTGATCTACCTATTTGGAAAATTCGTTTGAAGTTTATAATCTTGAGATTGATTTTCAGCCAACTTCCTTGTGAATTAGTTACTGGAAATTTAGCACATAGTTTAGGACCCTAAGACAATATAATTTTTAGAAATAAAAATTGCACTAGCTTCCGTGCTTATCGGTTCAATTGAAAATCAGTAAAAATGGGGGGAATTTTTCGATCGATATTTGAGTAACTTCCTGGTGAGGTGATAACTTGAAACTTGTCACATAATTCAGAACCCGGGGACAGTGCAATATCTGATCAACAAAATTTCGCTAGCTGGCACACGGATATACCTATTTGGAAAATTCGTTTGAAGTTTATAATCTTGAGATTGATTTTTAGCCAACTTCCTTGTGAATTAGTTACTGGAAATTTAGCACATAGTTTAGGACCATAAGACAATATAATTTTTAGAAATAAAAATTGCACTAGCTTGCGTGCTTATCGGTTCAACTGAAAATCAGTAAAAAAAAAAGGGGGGGGGAATTTTTCGATCGATATTTGAGTAACTTCCTGGTGAGGTGGTGACTTGAAACTTGTCACATAATTCAGAACCCGGGGACATTGCAATATCTGATCAACAAAATTTCGCTAGCTGGCACACGGATCTACCTATTTTGAAAATTCTTTTGAAGTTTATAATCTTGAGATTGATTTTTAGCCAACTTCCTTGTGACCTAGTTACTTGAAATTTAGCACATAGTTTAGGACCCTAAGACAATATAATTTTCAGAAATAAAAATTGCACTAGCTTCCGTGCTTATCGGTTCAATTGAAAATCAGTAAAAATGGGGGGAATCTTTCGATCGATATTTGAGTAACTTCCTGGTGAGGTGGTAACTTGAAACTTGTCACATAATTCAGAACCCGGGGACAATGCAATATCTGATCAACAAAATTTCGCTAGCTGCCACACGGATATACCTATTTGGAAAATTCGTTTGAAGTTTATAATCTTGAGATTGATTTTTAGCCAACTTCCTTGTGAATTAGTTACTGGAAATTTAGCACATAGTTTAGGACCCTAAGACAATATAATTTTTAGAAATAAAAATTGCACTAGCTTGCGTGCATCGGTTCAACGGAATAACAATATAATTTTTAGAAATAAAAATTGCACTAGCGTGCGTCTTATCGCTTCAACTGAAAATCACTAAAACTGGGGGGAATTTTTCGATCGATATTTGAGTAACTTCCTGGTGAGGTGGTAACTTGAAACTTGTCATATAATTCTGAACCCGGGGACAATGCAATATCTGATCAACAAAATTTCGCTAGCTGGCACACGGATTTACCTATTTGGAAAATTCGTTTGAAGTTTATAATCTTGAGATTGATTTTTAGCCAACTTCCTTGTGAATTAGTTACTGGAAATTTAGCACATAGTTTAGGACCCTAAGAGAATATAATTTTTAGAAATAAAAATTGCACTAGCTTGCATGCATCGGTTCAACGGAATAACAATATAATTTTTAGAAATAAAAATTGCACTAGCTTGCGTCTTATCGGTTCAACTGAAAATCAGTAAAAATGGGGGGAATCTTTCGATCGATATTTGAGTAACTTCCTGGTGAGGTGGTAACTTGAAACTTGTCATATAATTCTGAACCCGGGGACAATGCAATATCTGATCAACAAAATTTCGCTAGCTGGCACACGGATATACCTATTTGGAAAATTCGTTTGAAGTTTATAATCTTGAGATTGATTTTTAGCCAACTTCCTTGTGAATTAGTTACTGGAAATTTAGCACATAGTTTAGGACCCTAAGAGAATATAATTTTTAGAAATAAAAATTGCACTAGCTTGCATGCATCGGTTCAACGGAATAACAATATAATTTTTAGAAATAAAAATTGCACTAGCTTGCGTCTTATCGGTTCAACTGAAAATCAGTAAAAATGGGGGGAATATTTCGATCGATATTTGAGTAACTTCCTGGTGAGGTGGTAACTTGAAACTTGTCATATAATTCTGAACCCGGGGACAATGCAATATCTGATCAACAAAATTTCGCTAGCTGGCACACGGATATACCTATTTGGAAAATTCGTTTGAAGTTTATAATCTTGAGATTGATTTTTAGCCAACTTCCTTGTGAATTAGTTACTGGAAATATAGCACATAGTTTAGGACCCTAAGAGAATATAATTTTTAGAAATAAAAGTTGCACTAGCTTGCGTGCATCGGTTCAACGGAATAACAATATAATTTTTAGAAATAAAAATTGCACTAGCGTGCGTCTTATCGGTTCAACTGAAAATCACTAAAACTGCGGGGAATTTTTCGATCGATATTTGAGTAACTTCCTGGTGAGGTGGTAACTTGAAACTTGTCATATAATTCTGAACCCGGGGACAATGCAATATCTGATCAACAAAATTTCGCTAGCTGGCACACGGATATACCTATTTGGAAAATTCGTTTGAAGTTTATAATCTTGAGATTGATTTTTAGCCAACTTCCTTGTGAATTAGTTACTGGAAATTTAGCACATAGTTTAGGACCCTAAGAGAATATAATTTTTAGAAATAAAAATTGCACTAGCTTGCGTGCATCGGTTCAACTGAAAATCACTAAAACTGGGGGGAATTTTTCGATCGATATTTGAGTAACTTCCTGGTGAGGTGGTAACTTGAAACTTGTCATATAATTCTGAACCCAGAGATATTGCAATATCTGATCAACAAAATTTCGCTATTATTTGGAAAATTCGTTTGAAGTTTATAATCTTGAGATTGATTTTTAGCCAACTTCCTTGTGAATTAGTTACTGGAAATTTAGCACATAGTTTAGGACCCTAAGACAATATAATTTTTAGAAATAAAAATTGCACTAGCTTCCGTGCTTATCGGTTCAAATAAAAATCAGTACAAAATGGCAGGAATATTTCGATCGATATTTGAATAACTTCCTGGTGAGGTAGTGACTTGAAACTTGTCGCATAATTCAGAACCCGGGGACAATGCAATATCTGATCAACAAAATTTCGCTAGCTGCCACACGGATCTACCTATTTGGAAAATTCGTTTGAAGTTTATAATCTTGAGATTGATTTTTAACCAACTTCCTTGTGAATTAGTTACTGGAAATTTAGCACATGGTTTAGGACCCTAAGACAATATAATTTTTAGAAATAAAAATTGCACTAGCTTGCGTGCTTATCGGTTCAACTAAAAATCAGTACAAAATGGCAGGAATATTTCGATCGATATTTGAGTAACTTCCTGGTGAGGTAGTGACTTGAAACTTGTCACATAATTCAGAACCCGGGGACAATGCAATATCTGATCAACAAAATTTCGCTAGCTGCCACACGGATATACCTATTTGGAAAATTCGTTTGAAGTTTATAATCTTGAGATTGATTTTTAGCCAACTTCCTTGTGAATTAGTTACTGGAAATTTAGCACATAGTTTAGGACCCTAAAACAATATAATTTTTAGAAATAAAAATTGCACTAGCTTGCGTGCTTATCGGTTCAACTGAAAATCAGTAAAAAAAAGGAGGGAATTTTTCGATCGATATTTGAGTAACTTCCTGGTGAGGTGGTAACTTGAAACTTGTCACATAATTCTGAACCCAGAGACAATGCAATATCTGATCAACAGAGTTTCGCTAGCTGGCACACTGATCTAGCTATTTGGAAAATTCGTTTGAAGTTTATAATCTTGAGATTGATTTTTAGCCAACTTCCTTGTGAATTAGTTACTGGAAATTTAGCACATAGTTTAGGACCCTAAGACAATATAATTTTTAGAAATAAAAATTGCACTAGCTTCCGTGCTTATCGGTTCAATTGAAAATCAGTAAAAATGGGGGGAATCTTTCGATCGATATTTGAGTAACTTCCTGGTGAGGTGGTAACTTGAAACTTGTCACATAATTCAGAACCCGGGGACAATGCAATATCTGATCAACAAAATTTCGCTAGCTGGCACACGGATATACCTATTTGGAAAATTCGTTTGAAGTTTATAATCTTGAGATTGATTTTTAGCCAACTTCCTTGTGAATTAGTTACTGGAAATTTAGCACATAGTTTAGGACCCTAAGACAATATAATTTTTAGAAATAAAAATTGCACTAGCTTCCGTGCTTATCGGTTCAATTGAAAATCAGTAAAAATAGGGGGAATCTTTCGATCGATATTTGAGTAACTTCCTGGTGAGGTGGTAACTTGAAACTTGTCACATAATTCAGAACCCGGGGACAATGCAATATCTGATCAACAAAATTTCGCTAGCTGGCACATGGATATACCTATTTGGAAAATTCGTTTGAAGTTTATAATCTTGAGATTGATTTTTAACCAACTTCCTTGTGAATTAGTTAATGGAAATTTAGCACATAGTTTAGGACCCTAAGACAATATAATTTTTAGAAATAAAAATTGCACTAGCTTGCGTGCTTATCGGTTCAACTAAAAATCAGTACAAAATGGCAGGAATATTTCGATCGATATTTGAGTAACTTCCTGGTGAGGTAGTGACTTGAAACTTGTCACATAATTCAGAACCCGGGGACAATGCAATATCTGATCAACAAAATTTCGCTAGCTGGCACACGCATATACCTATTTGGAAAATTCGTTTGAAGTTTATAATCTTGAGATTGATTTTTAGCCAACTTCCTTGTAAATTATTTACTGGAAATTTAGCACATAGTTTAGGACCCTAACACAATATAATTTTTAGAAATAAAAATTGCACTAGCTTGCGTCTTATCGGTTCAACTGAAAATCACTAAAACTGGGGGGAATTTTTCGATCGATATGTGAGTAACTTCCTGGTGAGGTGGTAACTTGAAACTTATATAATTCTGAACCCGGGGACAATGCAATATCTGATCAACAAAATTTCGCTAGCTGGCACACGCATATACCTATTTGGAAAATTCGTTTGAAGTTTATAATCTTGAGATTGATTTTTAGCCAACTTCCTTGTGAATTAGTTACTGGAAATTTAGCACATAGTTTAGGACCCTAAGAGAATATAATTTTTAGAAATAAAAATTGCACTAGCTTGCGTGCATCGGTTCAACTGAAAATCAGTACAAAATGGCAGGAATATTTCGATCGATATTTGAATAACTTCCTGGTGAGGTAGTGACTTGAAACTTGTCGCATAATTCAGAACCCGGGGACAATGCAATATCTGATCAACAAAATTTCGCTAGCTGCCACACGGCTCTACCTATTTGGAAAATTCGTTTGAAGTTTATAATCTTGAGATTGATTTTTAACCAACTTCCTTGTGAATTAGTTACTGGAAATTTAGCACATAGTTTAGGACCCTAAGACAATATAATTTTTAGAAATAAAAATTGCACTAGCTTGCGTGCTTATCGGTTCAACTAAAAATCAGTACAAAATGGCAGGAATATTTCGATCGATATTTGAGTAACTTCCTGGTGAGGTAGTGACTTGAAACTTGTCACATAATTCAGAACCCGGGGACAATGCAATATCTGATCAACAAAATTTCGCTAGCTGGCACACGCATATACCTATTTGGAAAATTCGTTTGAAGTTTATAATCTTGAGATTGATTTTTAACCAACTTCCTTGTGACCTAGTTACTGGAAATTTAGCACATAGTTTAGGACCCTAAAACAATATAATTTTTAGAAATAAAAATTGCACTAGCTTGCGTGCTTATCGGTTCAACTGAAAATCAGTAAAAAAAGGAGGGAATTTTTCGATCGATATTTGAGTAACTTCCTGGTGAGGTGGTAACTTGAAACTTGTCACATAATTCTGAACCCAGAGACAATGCAATATCTGATCAACAGAATTTCGCTAGCTGGCACACTGATCTAGCTATTTGGAAAATTCGTTTGAAGTTTATAATCTTGAGATTGATTTTTAGCCAACTTCCTTGTGAATTAGTTACTGGAAATTTAGCACATAGTTTAGGACCCTAAGACAATATAATTTTTAGAAATAAAAATTGCACTAGCTTCCGTGCTTATCGGTTCAATTGAAAATCAGTAAAAATGGGGGGAATCTTTCGATCGATATTTGAGTAACTTCCTGGTGAGGTGGTAACTTGAAACTTGTCACATAATTCAGAACCCGGGGACAATGCAATATCTGATCAACAAAATTTCGCTAGCTGGCACACGGATATACCTATTTGGAAAATTCGTTTGAAGTTTATAATTTTGAGATTGATTTTTAACCAACTTCCTTGTGACCTAGTTACTGGAAATTTAGCACATAGTTTAGGACCCTAAAACAATATAATTTTTAGAAATAAAAATTGCACTAGCTTCCGTGCTTATCGGTTCAATTGAAAATCAGTAAAAATGGGGGGAATCTTTCGATCGATATTTGAGTAACTTCCTGGTGAGGTGGTAACTTGAAACTTGTCACATAATTCAGAACCCGGGGACAATGCAATATCTGATCAACAAAATTTCGCTAGCTGGCACACGGATATACCTATTTGGAAAATTCGTTTGAAGTTTATAATTTTGAGATTGATTTTTAGCCAAATTCCTTGTAAATTATTTACTGGAAATTTAGCACATAGTTTAGGACCCTAACACAATATAATTTTTAGAAATAAAAATTGCACTAGCTTGCGTCTTATCGGTTCAACTGAAAATCAGTAAAACTGGGGGGAATTTTTCGATCGATATTTGAGTAACTTCCTGGTGAGGTGGTAACTTGAAACTTGTCATATAATTCTGAACCCAGAGATATTGCAATATCTGATCAACAAAATTTCGCTATTATTTGGAAAATTCGTTTGAAGTTTATAATCTTGAGATTGATTTTTAGCCAACTTCCTTGTGAATTAGTTACTGGAAATTTAGCACATAGTTTAGGACCCTAAGACAATATAATTTTTAGAAATAAAAATTGCACTAGCTTGCGTGCTTATCGGTTCAACTAAAAATCAGTACAAAATGGCAGGAATATTTCGATCGATATTTGAGTAACTTCCTGGTGAGGTAGTGACTTGAAACTTGTCACATAATTCAGAACCCGGGGACAATGCAATATCTGATCAACAAAATTTCGCTAGCTGGCACACGGATCTACCTATTTTGAAAATTCTTTTGAAGTTTGTAATCTTGAGATTGATTTTTAGCCAACTTCCTTGTGACCTAGTTACTTGAAATTTAGCACATAGTTTAGGACCCTAAGACAATATAATTTTCAGAAATAAAAATTGCACTAGCTTCCGTGCTTATCGGTTCAATTGAAAATCAGTAAAAATGGGGGGAATCTTTCGATCGATATTTGAGTAACTTCCTGGTGAGGTGGTAACTTGAAACTTGTCACATAATTCAGAACCCGGGGACAGTGCAATATCTGATCAACAAAATTTCGCTAGCTGGCACACGGATATACCTATTTGGAAAATTCGTTTGAAGTTTATAATCTTGAGATTGATTTTTAGAAAACTTCCTTGTGAATTAGTTACTGGAAATTTAGCACATAGTTTAGGACCATAAGACAATATAATTTTTAGAAATAAAAATTGCACTAGCTTGCGTGCTTATCGGTTCAACTGAAAATCAGTAAAAAAAAAGGGGGGGGGGGAATTTTTCGATCGATATTTGAGTAACTTCCTGGTGAGGTGGTGACTTGAAACTTGTCACATAATTCAGAACCCGGGGACATTGCAATATCTGATCAACAAAATTTCGCTAGCTGGCACACGGATCTACCTATTTTGAAAATTCTTTTGAAGTTTGTAATCTTGAGATTGATTTTTAGCCAACTTCCTTGTGACCTAGTTACTTGAAATTTAGCACATAGTTTAGGACCCTAAGACAATATAATTTTCAGAAATAAAAATTGCACTAGCTTCCGTGCTTATCGGTTCAATTGAAAATCAGTAAAAATGGGGGGAATCTTTCGATCGATATTTGAGTAACTTCCTGGTGAGGTGGTAACTTGAAACTTGTCACATAATTCAGAACCCGGGGACAATGCAATATCTGATCAACAAAATTTCGCTAGCTGCCACACGGATATACCTATTTGGAAAATTCGTTTGAAGTTTATAATCTTGAGATTGATTTTTAGCCAACTTCCTTGTGAATTAGTTACTGGAAATTTAGCACATAGTTTAGGACCCTAAGACAATATAATTTTTAGAAATAAAAATTGCACTACCTTGCGTGCATCGGTTCAACGGAATAACAATATAATTTTTAGAAATAAAAATTGCACTAGCGTGCGTCTTATCGCTTCAACTGAAAATCACTAAAACTGGGGGGAATTTTTCGATCGATATTTGAGTAACTTCCTGGTGAGGTGGTAACTTGAAACTTGTCATATAATTCTGAACCCGGGGACAATGCAATATCTGATCAACAAAATTTCGCTAGCTGGCACACGGATATACCTATTTGGAAAATTCGTTTGAAGTTTATAATCTTGAGATTGATTTTTAGCCAACTTCCTTGTGAATTAGTTACTGGAAATTTAGCACATAGTTTAGGACCCTAAGAGAATATAATTTTTAGAAATAAAAATTGCACTAGCTTGCATGCATCGGTTCAACGGAATAACAATATAATTTTTAGAAATAAAAATTGCACTAGCTTGCGTCTTATCGGTTCAACTGAAAATCAGTAAAAATGGGGGGAATCTTTCGATCGATATTTGAGTAACTTCCTGGTGAGGTGGTAACTTGAAACTTGTCATATAATTCTGAACCCGGGGACAATGCAATATCTGATCAACAAAATTTCGCTAGCTGGCACACGGATATACCTATTTGGAAAATTCGTTTGAAGTTTATAATCTTGAGATTGATTTTTAGCCAACTTCCTTGTGAATTAGTTACTGGAAATTTAGCACATAGTTTAGGACCCTAAGAGAATATAATTTTTAGAAATAAAAATTACACTAGCTTGCATGCATCGGTTCAACGGAATAACAATATAATTTTTAGAAATAAAAATTGCACTAGCTTGCGTCTTATCGGTTCAACTGAAAATCAGTAAAAATGGGGGGAATCTTTCGATCGATATTTGAGTAACTTCCTGGTGAGGTGGTAACTTGAAACTTGTCATATAATTCTGAACCCGGGGACAATGCAATATCTGATCAACAAAATTTCGCTAGCTGGCACACGGATATACCTATTTGGAAAATTCGTTTGAAGTTTATAATCTTGAGATTGATTTTTAGCCAACTTCCTTGTGAATTAGTTACTGGAAATATAGCACATAGTTTAGGACCCGAAGAGAATATAATTTTTAGAAATAAAAATTGCACTAGCTTGCGTGCATCGGTTCAACGGAATAACAATATAATTTTTAGAAATAAAAATTGCACTAGCTTCCGTGCTTATCGGTTCAATTGAAAATCAGTAAAAATGGGGGGAATCTTTCGATCGATATTTGAGTAACTTCCTGGTGAGGTGGTAACTTGAAACTTGTCACATAATTCAGAACCCGGGGACAATGCAATATCTGATCAACAAAATTTCGCTAGCTGCCACACGGATATACCTATTTGGAAAATTCGTTTGAAGTTTATAATCTTGAGATTGATTTTTAGCCAACTTCCTTGTGAATTAGTTACTGGAAATTTAGCACATAGTTTAGGACCCTAAGACAATATAATTTTTAGAAATAAAAATTGCACTAGCTTGCGTGCATCGGTTCAACGGAATAACAATATAATTTTTAGAAATAAAAATTGCACTAGCGTGCGTCTTATCGGTTCAACTGAAAATCACTAAAACTGGGGGGAATTTTTCGATCGATATTTGAGTAACTTCCTGGTGAGGTGGTAACTTGAAACTTGTCATATAATTCTGAACCCGGGGACAATGCAATATCTGATCAACAAAATTTCGCTAGCTGGCACACGGATATACCTATTTGGAAAATTCGTTTGAAGTTTATAATCTTGAGATTGATTTTTAGCCAACTTCCTTGTGAATTAGTTACTGGAAATTTAGCACATAGTTTAGGACCCTAAGAGAATATAATTTTTAGAAATAAAAATTGCACTAGCTTGCATGCATCGGTTCAACGGAATAACAATATAATTTTTAGAAATAAAAATTGCACTAGCTTGCGTCTTATCGGTTCAACTGAAAATCACTAAAACTGGGGGGAATTTTTCGATCGATATTTGAGTAACTTCCTGGTGAGGTGGTAACTTGAAACTTGTCATATAATTCTGAACCCAGAGATATTGCAATATCTGATCAACAAAATTTCGCTATTATTTGGAAAATTCGTTTGAAGTTTATAATCTTGAGATTGATTTTTAGCCAACTTCCTTGTGAATTAGTTACTGGAAATTTAGCACATAGTTTAGGACCCTAAGACAATATAATTTTTAGAAATAAAAATTGCACTAGCTTCCGTGCTTATCGGTTCAAATAAAAATCAGTACAAAATGGCAGGAATATTTCGATCGATATTTGAATAACTTCCTGGTGAGGTAGTGACTTGAAACTTGTCGCATAATTCAGAACCCGGGGACAATGCAATATCTGATCAACAAAATTTCGCTAGCTGGCACACGCATATACCTATTTGGAAAATTCGTTTGAAGTTTATAATCTTGAGATTGATTTTTAACCAACTTCCTTGTGACCTAGTTACTGGAAATTTAGCACATAGTTTAGGACCCTAAAACAATATAATTTTTAGAAATAAAAATTGCACTAGCTTGCGTGCTTATCGGTTCAACTGAAAATCAGTAAAAAAAAGGAGGGAATTTTTCGATCGATATTTGAGTAACTTCCTGGTGAGGTGGTAACTTGAAACTTGTCACATAATTCTGAACCCAGAGACAATGCAATATCTGATCAACAGAGTTTCGCTAGCTGGCACACTGATCTAGCTATTTGGAAAATTCGTTTGAAGTTTATAATCTTGAGATTGATTTTTAGCCAACTTCCTTGTGAATTAGTTACTGGAAATTTAGCACATAGTTTAGGACCCTAAGACAATATAATTTTTAGAAATAAAAATTGCACTAGCTTCCGTGCTTATCGGTTCAATTGAAAATCAGTAAAAATGGGGGGAATCTTTCGATCGATATTTGAGTAACTTCCTGGTGAGGTGGTAACTTGAAACTTGTCACATAATTCAGAACCCGGGGACAATGCAATATCTGATCAACAAAATTTCGCTAGCTGGCACACGGATATACCTATTTGGAAAATTCGTTTGAAGTTTATAATCTTGAGATTGATTTTTAGCCAACTTCCTTGTGAATTAGTTACTGGAAATTTAGCACATAGTTTAGGACCCTAAGACAATATAATTTTTAGAAATAAAAATTGCACTAGCTTCCGTGCTTATCGGTTCAATTGAAAATCAGTAAAAATAGGGGGAATCTTTCGATCGATATTTGAGTAACTTCCTGGTGAGGTGGTAACTTGAAACTTGTCACATAATTCAGAACCCGGGGACAATGCAATATCTGATCAACAAAATTTCGCTAGCTGGCACATGGATATACCTATTTGGAAAATTCGTTTGAAGTTTATAATCTTGAGATTGATTTTTAACCAACTTCCTTGTGAATTAGTTAATGGAAATTTAGCACATAGTTTAGGACCCTAAGACAATATAATTTTTAGAAATAAAAATTGCACTAGCTTGCGTGCTTATCGGTTCAACTAAAAATCAGTACAAAATGGCAGGAATATTTCGATCGATATTTGAGTAACTTCCTGGTGAGGTAGTGACTTGAAACTTGTCACATAATTCAGAACCCGGGGACAATGCAATATCTGATCAACAAAATTTCGCTAGCTGGCACACGCATATACCTATTTGGAAAATTCGTTTGAAGTTTATAATCTTGAGATTGATTTTTAGCCAACTTCCTTGTAAATTATTTACTGGAAATTTAGCACATAGTTTAGGACCCTAACACAATATAATTTTTAGAAATAAAAATTGCACTAGCTTGCGTCTTATCGGTTCAACTGAAAATCACTAAAACTGGGGGGAATTTTTCGATCGATATGTGAGTAACTTCCTGGTGAGGTGGTAACTTGAAACTTATATAATTCTGAACCCGGGGACAATGCAATATCTGATCAACAAAATTTCGCTAGCTGGCACACGCATATACCTATTTGGAAAATTCGTTTGAAGTTTATAATCTTGAGATTGATTTTTAGCCAACTTCCTTGTGAATTAGTTACTGGAAATTTAGCACATAGTTTAGGACCCTAAGAGAATATAATTTTTAGAAATAAAAATTGCACTAGCTTGCGTGCATCGGTTCAACTGAAAATCAGTACAAAATGGCAGGAATATTTCGATCGATATTTGAATAACTTCCTGGTGAGGTAGTGACTTGAAACTTGTCGCATAATTCAGAACCCGGGGACAATGCAATATCTGATCAACAAAATTTCGCTAGCTGCCACACGGCTCTACCTATTTGGAAAATTCGTTTGAAGTTTATAATCTTGAGATTGATTTTTAACCAACTTCCTTGTGAATTAGTTACTGGAAATTTAGCACATAGTTTAGGACCCTAAGACAATATAATTTTTAGAAATAAAAATTGCACTAGCTTGCGTGCTTATCGGTTCAACTAAAAATCAGTACAAAATGGCAGGAATATTTCGATCGATATTTGAGTAACTTCCTGGTGAGGTAGTGACTTGAAACTTGTCACATAATTCAGAACCCGGGGACAATGCAATATCTGATCAACAAAATTTCGCTAGCTGGCACACGCATATACCTATTTGGAAAATTCGTTTGAAGTTTATAATCTTGAGATTGATTTTTAACCAACTTCCTTGTGACCTAGTTACTGGAAATTTAGCACATAGTTTAGGACCCTAAAACAATATAATTTTTAGAAATAAAAATTGCACTAGCTTGCGTGCTTATCGGTTCAACTGAAAATCAGTAAAAAAAGGAGGGAATTTTTCGATCGATATTTGAGTAACTTCCTGGTGAGGTGGTAACTTGAAACTTGTCACATAATTCTGAACCCAGAGACAATGCAATATCTGATCAACAGAATTTCGCTAGCTGGCACACTGATCTAGCTATTTGGAAAATTCGTTTGAAGTTTATAATCTTGAGATTGATTTTTAGCCAACTTCCTTGTGAATTAGTTACTGGAAATTTAGCACATAGTTTAGGACCCTAAGACAATATAATTTTTAGAAATAAAAATTGCACTAGCTTCCGTGCTTATCGGTTCAATTGAAAATCAGTAAAAATGGGGGGAATCTTTCGATCGATATTTGAGTAACTTCCTGGTGAGGTGGTAACTTGAAACTTGTCACATAATTCAGAACCCGGGGACAATGCAATATCTGATCAACAAAATTTCGCTAGCTGGCACACGGATATACCTATTTGGAAAATTCGTTTGAAGTTTATAATTTTGAGATTGATTTTTAACCAACTTCCTTGTGACCTAGTTACTGGAAATTTAGCACATAGTTTAGGACCCTAAAACAATATAATTTTTAGAAATAAAAATTGCACTAGCTTCCGTGCTTATCGGTTCAATTGAAAATCAGTAAAAATGGGGGGAATCTTTCGATCGATATTTGAGTAACTTCCTGGTGAGGTGGTAACTTGAAACTTGTCACATAATTCAGAACCCGGGGACAATGCAATATCTGATCAACAAAATTTCGCTAGCTGGCACACGGATATACCTATTTGGAAAATTCGTTTGAAGTTTATAATTTTGAGATTGATTTTTAGCCAAATTCCTTGTAAATTATTTACTGGAAATTTAGCACATAGTTTAGGACCCTAACACAATATAATTTTTAGAAATAAAAATTGCACTAGCTTGCGTCTTATCGGTTCAACTGAAAATCACTAAAACTGGGGGGAATTTTTCGATCGATATTTGAGTAACTTCCTGGTGAGGTGGTAACTTGAAACTTGTCATATAATTCTGAACCCAGAGATATTGCAATATCTGATCAACAAAATTTCGCTATTATTTGGAAAATTCGTTTGAAGTTTATAATCTTGAGATTGATTTTTAGCCAACTTCCTTGTGAATTAGTTACTGGAAATTTAGCACATAGTTTAGGACCCTAAGACAATATAATTTTTAGAAATAAAAATTGCACTAGCTTGCGTGCTTATCGGTTCAACTAAAAATCAGTACAAAATGGCAGGAATATTTCGATCGATATTTGAGTAACTTCCTGGTGAGGTAGTGACTTGAAACTTGTCACATAATTCAGAACCCGGGGACAATGCAATATCTGATCAACAAAATTTCGCTAGCTGGCACACGCATATACCTATTTGTAAAATTCGTTTGAAGTTTATAATCTTGAGATTGATTTTTAACCAACTTCCTTGTGGCCTAGTTACTGGAAATTTAGCACATAGTTTAGGACCCTAAAACAATATAATTTTTAGAAATAAAAATTGCACTAGCTTGCGTGCTTATCGGTTCAACTGAAAATCAGTAAAAAAAGGAGGGAATTTTTCGATCGATATTTGAGTAACTTCCTGGTGAGGTGGTAACTTGAAACTTGTCACATAATTCTGAACCCAGAGACAATGCAATATCTGATCAACAGAATTTCGCTAGCTGGCACACTGATCTAGCTATTTGGAAAATTCGTTTGAAGTTTATAATCTTGAGATTGATTTTTAGCCAACTTCCTTGTGAATTAGTTACTGGAAATTTAGCACATAGTTTAGGACCCTAAGACAATATAATTTTTAGAAATAAAAATTGCACTTGCTTCCGTGCTTATCGGTTCAATTGAAAATCAGTAAAAATGGGGGGAATCTTTCGATCGATATTTGAGTAACTTCCTGGTGAGGTGGTAACTTGAAACTTGTCACATAATTCTGAACCCAGAGACAATGCAATATCTGATCAACAGAATTTCGCTAGCTGGCACACTGATCTAGCTATTTGGAAAATTCGTTTGAAGTTTATAATCTTGAGATTGATTTTTAACCAACTTCCTTGTGACCTAGTTACTGGAAATTTAGCACATAGTTTAGGACCCTAAAACAATATAATTTTTAGAAATAAAAATTGCACTAGCTTGCGTGCTTATCGGTTCAACTGAAAATCAGTAAAAAAAGGAGGGAATTTTTCGATCGATATTTGAGTAACTTCCTGGTGAGGTGGTAACTTGAAACTTGTCACATAATTCTGAACCCAGAGACAATGCAATATCTGATCAACAGAATTTCGCTAGCTGGCACACTGATCTAGCTATTTGGAAAATTCGTTTGAAGTTTATAATCTTGAGATTGATTTTTAGCCAACTTCCTTGTGACCTAGTTACTTGAAATTTAGCACATAGTTTAGGACCCTAAGACAATATAATTTTTAGAAATAAAAATTGCACTAGCTTGCGTGCTAATCGGTTCAAATGAAAATCAGTAAAAAATGGGAGGAATATTTCGATCGATATTTGAGTAACTTCCTGGTGAGGTAGTGACTTGAAACTTGTCACATAATTCAGAACCCGGTGACAATGCAATATCTGATCAACAAAATTTCGCTAGCTGGCACACGGATATACCTATTTTGAAAATTCGTTTGAAGTTTATAATCTTGAGATTGATTTTTAGCCAACTTCCTTGTGAATTAGTTAGTGGAAATTTAGCACATAGTTTAGGACCCTAAGACAATATAATTTTTAGAAATAAAAATTGCACTAGCTTCCGTGCTTATCGGTTCAATTGAAAATCAGTAAAAATGGGGGGAATCTTTCGATCGATATTTGAGTAACTTCCTGGTGAGGTGGTAACTTGAAACTTGTCACATAATTCAGAACCCGGGGACAATGCAATATCTGATCAACAAAATTTCGCTAGCTGGCACATGGATATACCTATTTGGAAAATTCGTTTGAAGTTTATAATCTTGAGATTGATTTTTAACCAACTTCCTTGTGAATTAGTTAATGGAAATTTAGCACATAGTTTAGGACCCTAAGACAATATAATTTTTAGAAATAAAAATTGCACTAGCTTGCGTGCTTATCGGTTCAACTAAAAATCAGTACAAAATGGCAGGAATATTTCGATCGATATTTGAGTAACTTCCTGGTGAGGTAGTGACTTGAAACTTGTCACATAATTCAGAACCCGGGGACAATGCAATATCTGATCAACAAAATTTCGCTAGCTGGCACACGCATATACCTATTTGGAAAATTCGTTTGAAGTTTATAATCTTGAGATTGATTTTTAGCCAACTTCCTTGTGAATTAGTTACTGGAAATTTAGCACATAGTTTAGGACCCTAAGACAATATAATTTTTAGAAATAAAAATTGCACTAGCTTGCGTCTTATCGGTTCAACTGAAAATCACTAAAACTGGGGGGAATTTTTCGATCGATATTTGAGTAACTTCCTGGTGAGGTGGTAACTTGAAACTTGTCATATAATTCTGAACCCAGAGACATTGCAATATCTGATCAACAAAATTTCGCTAGCTGCCACACGGATATACCTATTTGGAAAATTCGTTTGAAGTTTATAATCTTGAGATTGATTTTTAGCCAACTTCCTTGTGAATTAGTTACTGGAAATTTAGCACATAGTTTAGGACCCTAAGACAATATAATTTTTAGAAATAAAAATTGCACTAGCTTGCGTGCATCGGTTCAACGGAATAACAATATAATTTTTAGAAATAAAAATTGCAGTAGCTTGCGTCTTATCGGTTCAACTGAAAATCACTAAAACTGGGGGGAATTTTTCGATCGATATTTGAGTAACTTCCTGGTGAAGTGGTAACTTGAAACTTGTCACATAATTCTGAACCCAGAGACAATGCAATATCTGATCAACAAAATTTCGCTAGCTGGCACACTGATCTAGCTATTTGGAAAATTCGTTTGAAGTTTATAATCTTGAGATTGATTTTTAGCCAACTTCCTTGTAAATTATTTACTGGAAATTTAGCACATAGTTTAGGACCCTAACGCAATATAATTTTTAGAAATAAAAATTGCACTAGCTTGCGTCTTATCGGTTCAACTGAAAATCACTAAAACTGGGGGGAATTTTTCGATCGATATTTGAGTAACTTCCTGGTGAAGTGGTAACTTGAAACTTGTCACATAATTCTGAACCCAGAGACAATGCAATATCTGATCAACAAAATTTCGCTAGCTGGCACACTGATCTAGCTATTTGGAAAATTCGTTTGAAGTTTATAATCTTGAGATTGATTTTTAGCCAACTTCCTTGTAAATTATTTACTGGAAATTTAGCACATAGTTTAGGACCCTAACGCAATATAATTTTTAGAAATAAAAATTGCACTAGCTTCCGTGCTTATCGGTTCAAATAAAAATCTGTACAAAATGGCAGGAATATTTCGATCGATATTTGAATAACTTCCTGGTGAGGTAGTGACTTGAAACTTGTCACATAATTCAGAACCCGGGGACAATGCAATATCTGATCAACAAAATTTCGCTAGCTGGCACACGGATATACCTATTTGGAAAATTCGTTTGAAGTTTATAATCTTGAGATTGATTTTTAGCCAACTTCCTTGTGAATTAGTTACTGGAAATTTAGCACATAGTTTAGGACCCTAAGACAATATAATTTTTAGAAATAAAAATTGCACTAGCTTGCGTGCATCGGTTCAACGGAATAACAATATAATTTTTAGAAATAAAAATTGCAGTAGCTTGCGTCTTATCGGTTCAACTGAAAATCACTAAAACTGGGGGGAATTTTTCGATCGATATTTGAGTAACTTCCTGGTGAAGTGGTAACTTGAAACTTGTCACATAATTCTGAACCCAGAGACAATGCAATATCTGATCAACAAAATTTCGCTAGCTGGCACACTGATCTAGCTATTTGGAAAATTCGTTTGAAGTTTATAATCTTGAGATTGATTTTTAGCCAACTTCCTTGTAAATTATTTACTGGAAATTTAGCACATAGTTTAGGACCCTAACGCAATATAATTTTTAGAAATAAAAATTGCACTAGCTTGCGTCTTATCGGTTCAACTGAAAATCACTAAAACTGGGGGGAATTTTTCGATCGATATTTGAGTAACTTCCTGGTGAAGTGGTAACTTGAAACTTGTCACATAATTCTGAACCCAGAGACAATGCAATATCTGCTCAACAAAATTTCGCTAGCTGGCACACTGATCTAGCTATTTGGAAAATTCGTTTGAAGTTTATAATCTTGAGATTGATTTTTAGCCAACTTCCTTGTAAATTATTTACTGGAAATTTAGCACATAGTTTAGGACCCTAACGCAATATAATTTTTAGAAATAAAAATTGCACTAGCTTGCGTCTTATCGGTTCAACTGAAAATCACTAAAACTGGGGGGAATTTTTCGATCGATATTTGAGTAACTTCCTGGTGAAGTGGTAACTTGAAACTTGTCACATAATTCTGAACCCAGAGACAATGCAATATCTGATCAACAAAATTTCGCTAGCTGGCACACTGATCTAGCTATTTGGAAAATTCGTTTGAAGTTTATAATCTTGAGATTGATTTTTAGCCAACTTCCTTGTAAATTATTTACTGGAAATTTAGCACATAGTTTAGGACCCTAAGACAATATAATTTTTAGAAATAAAAATTACACTAGCTTGCGTGCATCGGTTCAACGGAATAACAATATAATTTTTAGAAATAAAAATTGCAGTAGCTTGCGTCTTATCGGTTCAACTGAAAATCACTAAAACTGGGGGGAATTTTTCGATCGATATTTAAGTAACTTCCTGGTGAAGTGGTAACTTGAAACTTGTCACATAATTCTGAACCCAGAGACAATGCAATATCTGATCAACAAAATTTCGCTAGCTGGCACACTGATCTAGCTATTTGGAAAATTCGTTTGAAGTTTATAATCTTGAGATTGATTTTTAGCCAACTTCCTTGTAAATTATTTACTGGAAATTTAGCACATAGTTTAGGACCCTAACGCAATATAATTTTTAGAAATAAAAATTGCACTAGCTTGCGTCTTATCGGTTCAACTGAAAATCACTAAAACTGGGGGGAATTTTTCGATCGATATTTGAGTAACTTCCTGGTGAAGTGGTAACTTGAAACTTGTCACATAATTCTGAACCCAGAGACAATGCAATATCTGATCAACAAAATTTCGCTAGCTGGCACACTGATCTAGCTATTTGGAAAATTCGTTTGAAGTTTATAATCTTGAGATTGATTTTTAGCCAACTTCCTTGTAAATTATTTACTGGAAATTTAGCACATAGTTTAGGACCCTAACGCAATATAATTTTTAGAAATAAAAATTGCACTAGCTTGCGTCTTATCGGTTCAACTGAAAATCACTAAAACTGGGGGGAATTTTTCGATCGATATTTGAGTAACTTCCTGGTGAGGTGGTAACTTGAAACTTGTCATATAATTCTGAACCCAGAGACATTGCAATATCTGATCAACAAAATTTCGCTAGCTGCCACACGGATATACCTATTTGGAAAATTCGTTTGAAGTTTATAATCTTGAGATTGATTTTTAGCCAACTTCCTTGTGAATTAGTTACTGGAAATTTAGCACATAGTTTAGGACCCTAAGACAATATAATTTTTAGAAATAAAAATTGCACTAGCTTGCGTGCATCGGTTCAACGGAATAACAATATAATTTTTAGAAATAAAAATTGCAGTAGCTTGCGTCTTATCGGTTCAACTGAAAATCACTAAAACTGGGGGGAATTTTTCGATCGATATTTGAGTAACTTCCTGGTGAAGTGGTAACTTGAAACTTGTCACATAATTCTGAACCCAGAGACAATGCAATATCTGCTCAACAAAATTTCGCTAGCTGGCACACTGATCTAGCTATTTGGAAAATTCGTTTGAAGTTTATAATCTTGAGATTGATTTTTAGCCAACTTCCTTGTAAATTATTTACTGGAAATTTAGCACATAGTTTAGGACCCTAACGCAATATAATTTTTAGAAATAAAAATTGCACTAGCTTGCGTCTTATCGGTTCAACTGAAAATCACTAAAACTGGGGGGAATTTTTCGATCGATATTTGAGTAACTTCCTGGTGAAGTGGTAACTTGAAACTTGTCACATAATTCTGAACCCAGAGACAATGCAATATCTGCTCAACAAAATTTCGCTAGCTGGCACACTGATCTAGCTATTTGGAAAATTCGTTTGAAGTTTATAATCTTGAGATTGATTTTTAGCCAACTTCCTTGTAAATTATTTACTGGAAATTTAGCACATAGTTTAGGACCCTAACGCAATATAATTTTTAGAAATAAAAATTGCACTAGCTTGCGTCTTATCGGTTCAACTGAAAATCACTAAAACTGGGGGGAATTTTTCGATCGATATTTGAGTAACTTCCTGGTGAAGTGGTAACTTGAAACTTGTCACATAATTCTGAACCCAGAGACAATGCAATATCTGATCAACAAAATTTCGCTAGCTGGCACACTGATCTAGCTATTTGGAAAATTCGTTTGAAGTTTATAATCTTGAGATTGATTTTTAGCCAACTTCCTTGTAAATTATTTACTGGAAATTTAGCACATAGTTTAGGACCCTAAGACAATATAATTTTTAGAAATAAAAATTACACTAGCTTGCGTGCATCGGTTCAACGGAATAACAATATAATTTTTAGAAATAAAAATTGCAGTAGCTTGCGTCTTATCGGTTCAACTGAAAATCACTAAAACTGGGGGGAATTTTTCGATCGATATTTAAGTAACTTCCTGGTGAAGTGGTAACTTGAAACTTGTCACATAATTCTGAACCCAGAGACAATGCAATATCTGATCAACAAAATTTCGCTAGCTGGCACACTGATCTAGCTATTTGGAAAATTCGTTTGAAGTTTATAATCTTGAGATTGATTTTTAGCCAACTTCCTTGTAAATTATTTACTGGAAATTTAGCACATAGTTTAGGACCCTAACGCAATATAATTTTTAGAAATAAAAATTGCACTAGCTTGCGTCTTATCGGTTCAACTGAAAATCACTAAAACTGGGGGGAATTTTTCGATCGATATTTGAGTAACTTCCTGGTGAGGTGGTAACTTGAAACTTGTCACATAATTCTGAACCCAGAGACAATGCAATATCTGATCAACAGAATTTCGCTAGCTGGCACACTGATCTAGCTATTTGGAAAATTCGTTTGAAGTTTATAATCTTGAGATTGATTTTTAGCCAACTTCCTTGTAAATTATTTACTGGAAATTTAGCACATAGTTTAGGACCCTAACGCAATATAATTTTTAGAAATAAAAATTGCACTAGCTTGCGTCTTATCGGTTCAACTGAAAATCACTAAAACTGGGGGGAATTTTTCGATCGATATTTGAGTAACTTCCTGGTGAGGTGGTAACTTGAAACTTGTCATATAATTCTGAACCCAGAGACATTGCAATATCTGATCAACAAAATTTCGCTAGCTGCCACACGGATATACCTATTTGGAAAATTCGTTTGAAGTTTATAATCTTGAGATTGATTTTTAGCCAACTTCCTTGTGAATTAGTTACTGGAAATTTAGCACATAGTTTAGGACCCTAAGACAATATAATTTTTAGAAATAAAAATTGCACTAGCTTCCGTGCTTATCGGTTCAAATAAAAATCTGTACAAAATGGCAGGAATATTTCGATCGATATTTGAATAACTTCCTGGTGAGGTAGTGACTTGAAACTTGTCACATAATTCAGAACCCGGGGACAATGCAATATCTGATCAACAAAATTTCGCTAGCTGGCACACGGATATACCTATTTGGAAAATTCGTTTGAAGTTTATAATCTTGAGATTGATTTTTAGCCAACTTCCTTGTGAATTAGTTACTGGAAATTTAGCACATAGTTTAGGACCCTAAGACAATATAATTTTTAGAAATAAAAATTGCACTAGCTTGCGTGCATCGGTTCAACGGAATAACAATATAATTTTTAGAAATAAAAATTGCAGTAGCTTGCGTCTTATCGGTTCAACTGAAAATCACTAAAACTGGGGGGAATTTTTCGATCGATATTTGAGTAACTTCCTGGTGAAGTGGTAACTTGAAACTTGTCACATAATTCTGAACCCAGAGACAATGCAATATCTGATCAACAAAATTTCGCTAGCTGGCACACTGATCTAGCTATTTGGAAAATTCGTTTGAAGTTTATAATCTTGAGATTGATTTTTAGCCAACTTCCTTGTAAATTATTTACTGGAAATTTAGCACATAGTTTAGGACCCTAACGCAATATAATTTTTAGAAATAAAAATTGCACTAGCTTGCGTCTTATCGGTTCAACTGAAAATCACTAAAACTGGGGGGAATTTTTCGATCGATATTTGAGTAACTTCCTGGTGAAGTGGTAACTTGAAACTTGTCACATAATTCTGAACCCAGAGACAATGCAATATCTGCTCAACAAAATTTCGCTAGCTGGCACACGCATATACCTATTTGGAAAATTCGTTTGAAGTTTATAATCTTGAAATTGATTTTTAGCCAACTTCCTTGTAAATTATTTACTGGAAATTTAGCACATAGTTTAGGACCCTAACGCAATATAATTTTTAGAAATAAAAATTGCACTAGCTTGCGTCTTATCGGTTCAACTGAAAATCACTAAAACTGGGGGGAATTTTTCGATCGATATTTGAGTAACTTCCTGGTGAGGTGGTAACTTGAAACTTGTCATATAATTCTGAACCCAGAGACATTGCAATATCTGATCAACAAAATTTCGCTAGCTGCCACACGGATATACCTATTTGGAAAATTCGTTTGAAGTTTATAATCTTGAGATTGATTTTTAGCCAACTTCCTTGTAAATTATTTACTGGAAATTTAGCACATAGTTTAGGACCCTAACGCAATATAATTTTTAGAAATAAAAATTGCACTAGCTTGCGTCTTATCGGTTCAACTGAAAATCACTAAAACTGGGGGGAATTTTTCGATCGATATTTGAGTAACTTCCTGGTGAAGTGGTAACTTGAAACTTGTCACATAATTCTGAACCCAGAGACAATGCAATATCTGATCAACAAAATTTCGCTAGCTGGCACACTGATCTAGCTTTTGGAGCTTTGAAGTTTATAATCTTGAGATTGATTTTTAGCCAACTTCCTTGTGAGTTAGTTACTGGAAATTTAGCACATAGTTTAGGACCCTAAGACAATATAATTTTTAGAAATAAAAATTGCACTAGCTTCCGTGCTTATCGGTTCAATTGAAAATCAGTAAAAATGGGGGGAATCTTTCGATCGATATTTGAGTAACTTCCTGGTGAGGTGGTAACTTGAAACTTGTCACATGATTCAGAACCCGGGGACAATGCAATATCTGATCAACAAAATTTCGCTAGCTGGCACACGGATATACCTATTTGGAAAATTCGTTTGAAGTTTATAATTTTGAGATTGATTTTTAACCAACTTCCTTGTGAATTAGTTACTGGAAATTTAGCACATAGTTTAGGACCCTAAGACAATATAATTTTTAGAAATAAAAATTGCACTAGCTTGCGTGCTTATCGGTTCAAATGAAATTCAGTAAAAAATGGGAGGAATATTTCGATCGATATTTGAGTAACTTCCTGGTGAGGTAGTGACTTGAAACTTGTCACATAATTCAGAACCCGGTGACAATGCAATATCTGATCAACAAAATTTCGCTAGCTGGCACACGGATATACCTATTTGGAAAATTCGTTTGAAGTTTATAATCTTGAGATTGATTTTTAGCCAACTTCCTTGTGAATTAGTTACTGGAAATTTAGCACATAGTTTAGGACCCTAAGACAATATAATTTTTAGAAATAAAAATTGCACTAGCTTCCGTGCTTATCGGTTCAATTGAAAATCAGTAAAAAAGGGGGGAATCTTTCGATCGATATTTGAGTAACTTCCTGGTGAGGTGGTAACTTGAAACTTGTCACATAATTCAGAACCCGGGGACAATACAATATCTGATCAACAAAATTTCGCTAGCTGGCACACGGATATACCTATTTGGAAAATTCGTTTGAAGTTTATAATCTTGAGATTGATTTTTAACCAACTTCCTTGTGAATTAGTTAATGGAAATTTAGCCCATAGTTTAGGACCCTAAGACAATATAATTTTTAGAAATAAAAATTGCACTAGCTTGCGTGCTTATCGGTTCAACTAAAAATCAGTACAAAATGGCAGGAATATTTCGATCGATATTTGAGTAACTTCCTGGTGAGGTAGTGACTTGAAACTTGTCACATAATTCAGAACCCGGGGACAATGCAATATCTGATCAACAAAATTTCGCTAGCTGGCACACGCATATACCTATTTGGAAAATTCGTTTGAAGTTTATAATCTTGAGATTGATTTTTAGCCAACTTCCTTGTAAATTATTTACTGGAAATTTAGCACATAGTTTAGGACCCTAACACAATATAATTTTTAGAAATAAAAATTGCACTAGCTTGCGTCTTATCGGTTCAACTGAAAATCACTAAAACTGGGGGGAATTTTTCGATCGATATGTGAGTAACTTCCTGGTGAGGTGGTAACTTGAAACTTGTCATATAATTCTGAACCCGGGGACAATGCAATATCTGATCAACAAAATTTCGCTAGCTGCCACACGGATATACCTATTTGGAAAATTCGTTTGAAGTTTATAATCTTGAGATTGATTTTTAGCCAACTTCCTTGTGAATTAGTTACTGGAAATTTAGCACATAGTTTAGGACCCTAAGACAATATAATTTTTAGAAATAAAAATTGCACTAGCTTGCGTCTTATCGGTTCAACTGAAAATCACTAAAACTGGGGGGAATTTTTCGATCGATATTTGAGTAACTTCCTGGTGAGGTGGTAACTTGAAACTTGTCATATAATTCTGAACCCAGAGACATTGCAATATCTGATCAACAAAATTTCGCTAGCTGCCACACGGATATACCTATTTGGAAAATTCGTTTGAAGTTTATAATCTTGAGATTGATTTTTAGCCAACTTCCTTGTGAATTAGTTACTGGAAATTTAGCAAATAGTTTAGGACCCTAAGACAATATAATTTTTAGAAATAAAAATTGCACTAGCTTCCGTGCTTATCGGTTCAAATAAAAATCAGTACAAAATGGCAGGAATATTTCGATCGATATTTGAATAACTTCCTGGTGAGGTAGTGACTTGAAACTTGTCACATAATTCAGAACCCGGGGACAATGCAATATCTGATCAACAAAATTTCGCTAGCTGGCACACGGATATACCTATTTGGAAAATTCGTTTGAAGTTTATAATCTTGAGATTGATTTTTAGCCAACTTCCTTGTGAATTAGCTACTGGAAATTTAGCACATAGTTTAGGACCCTAAGACAATATACTTTTTAGAAATAAAAATTGCACTAGCTTGCGTGCATCGGTTCAACGGAATAACAATATAATTTTTAGAAATAAAAATTGCACTAGCTTGCGTCTTATCGGTTCAACTGAAAATCACTAAAACTGGGGGGAATTTTTCGATCGATATTTGAGTAACTTCCTGGTGAGGTGGTAACTTGAAACTTGTCATATAATTCTGAACCCAGAGACATTGCAATATCTGATCAACAAAATTTCGCTAGCTGCCACACGGATATACCTATTTGGAAAATTCGTTTGAAGTTTATAATCTTGAGATTGATTTTTAGCCAACTTCCTTGTGAATTAGTTACTGGAAATTTAGCACATAGTTTAGGACCCTAAGACAATATAATTTTTAGAAATAAAAATTGCACTAGCTTCCGTGCTTATCGGTTCAAATAAAAATCAGTACAAAATGGCAGGAATATTTCGATCGATATTTGAATAACTTCCTGGTGAGGTAGTGACTTGAAACTTGTCACATAATTCAGAACCCGGGGACAATGCAATATCTGATCAACAAAACACTTCCTGGTGAGGTGGTAACTTGAAACTTGTCACATAATTCAGAGCCCGGGGACAATGCAATATCTGATCAATAAAATTTCGCTAGCTGGCACACGGATATACCTATTTGGAAAATTCGCTTGAAGTTTATAATCTTGAGATTGATTTTTAACCAACTTCCTTGTGAATTAGTTACTGGAAATTTAGCACATAGTTTAGGACCCTAAGACAATATAATTTTTAGAAATAAAAATTGCACTAGCTTGCGTGCTTATCGGTTCAAATGAAAATCAGTAAAAAATGGGAGGAATGTTTCGATCGATATTTGAGTAACTTCCTGGTGAGGTAGTCACTTCAAACTTGTCACATAATTCAGAACCCGGTGACAATGCAATATCTGATCAACAAACTTTCGCTAGCTGGCACACGGATATACCTATTTGGAAAATTCGTTTGAAGTTTATAATCTTGAGATTGATTTTTAGCCAACTTCCTTGTGAATTAGTTACTTGAAATTTAGCACATAGTTTAGGACCCTAAGACAATATAATTTTTAGAAATAAAAATTGCACTAGCTTGCGTGCATCGGTTCAACGGAATAACAATATAATTTTTAGAAATAAAAATTGCACTAGCTTGCGTCTTATCGGTTCAACTGAAAATCACTAAAACTGGGGGGAATTTTTCGATCGATATTTGAGTAACTTCCTGGTGAGGTGGTAACTTGAAACTTGTCATATAATTCTGAACCCAGAGACATTGCAATATCTGATCAACAAAATTTCGCTAGCTGCCACACGGATATACCTATTTGGAAAATTCGTTTGAAGTTTATAATCTTGAGATTGATTTTTAGCCAACTTCCTTGTGAATTAGTTACTGGAAATTTAGCACATAGTTTAGGACCCTAAGACAATATAATTTTTAGAAATAAAAATTGCACTAGCTTCCGTGCTTATCGGTTCAAATAAAAATCAGTACAAAATGGCAGGAATATTTCGATCGATATTTGAATAACTTCCTGGTGAGGTAGTGACTTGAAACTTGTCACATAATTCAGAACCCGGGGACAATGCAATATCTGATCAACAAAATTGCGCTAGCTGGCACACGGATATACCTATTTGGAAAATTCGTTTGAAGTTTATAATCTTGAGATTGATTTTTAGCCAACTTCCTTGTGAATTAGTTACTGGAAATTTAGCACATAGTTTAGGACCCTAAGACAATATAATTTTTAGAAATAAAAATTGCACTAGCTTGCGTGCATCGGTTCAACGGAATAACAATATCATTTTTAGAAATAAAAATTGCACTAGCTTGCGTCTTATCGGTTCAACTGAAAATCACTAAAACTGGGGGGAATTTTTCGATCGATATTTGAGTAACTTCCTGGTGAGGTGGTAACTTGAAACTTGTCATATAATTCTGAACCCAGAGACATTGCAATATCTGATCAACAAAATTTCGCTAGCTGCCACACGGATCTACCTATTTGGAAAATTCGTTTGAAGTTTATAATCTTGAGATTGATTTTTAACCAACTTCCTTGTGAATTAGTTACTGGAAATTTAGCACATAGTTTAGGACCCTAAGACAATATAATTTTTAGAAATAAAAATTGCACTAGCTTCCGTGCTTATCGGTTCAATTGAAAATCCGTAAAAATGGGGGGAATCTTTCGATCGATATTTGAGTAACTTCCTGGTGAGGTGGTAACTTGAAACTTGTCACATAATTCAGAACCCGGGGACAATGCAATATCTGATCAACAAAATTTCGCTAGCTGGCACACGGATATACCTATTTGGAAAATTCGTTTGAAGTTTATAATCTTGAGATTGACTTTTAACCAACTTCCTTGTGAATTAGTTACTGGAAATTTAGCACATAGTTTAGGACCCTAAGACAATATAATTTTTAGAAATAAAAATTGCACTAGCTTGCGTGCTTATCGGTTCAACTAAAAATCAGTACAAAATGGCAGGAATATTTCGATCGATATTTGAGTAACTTCCTGGTGAGGTAGTGACTTGAAACTTGTCACATAATTCAGAACCCGGGGACAATGCAATATCTGATCAACAAAATTTCGCTAGCTGGCACACGCATATACCTATTTGGAAAATTCGTTTGAAGTTTATAATCTTGAGATTGATTTTTAACCAACTTCCTTGTGACCTAGTTACTGGAAATTTAGCACATAGTTTAGGACCCTAAAACAATATAATTTTTAGAAATAAAAATTGCACTAGCTTGCGTGCTTATCGGTTCAACTGAAAATCAGTAAAAAAAGGGGGGAATTTTTCGATCGATATTTGAGTAACTTCCTGGTGAGGTGGTAACTTGAAACTTGTCACATAATTCTGAACCCAGAGACAATGCAATATCTGATCAACAAAATTTCGCTAGCTGGCACACTGATCTAGCTATTTGGAAAATTCGTTTGAAGTTTATAATCTTGAGATTGATTTTTAGCCAACTTCCTTGTGAATTAGTTACTGGAAATTTAGCACATAGTTTAGGACCCTAAGACAATATAATTTTTAGAAATAAAAATTGCACTAGCTTGCGTGCATCGGTTCAACGGAATAACAATATCATTTTTAGAAATAAAAATTGCACTAGCTTGCGTCTTATCGGTTCAACTGAAAATCACTAAAACTGGGGGGAATTTTTCGATCGATATTTGAGTAACTTCCTGGTGAGGTGGTAACTTGAAACTTGTCACATAATTCAGAACCCGGGGACAATGCAATATCTGATCAACAAAATTGCGCTAGCTGGCACACGGATCTACCTATTTGGAAAATTCGTTTGAAGTTTATAATCTTGAGATTGATTTTTAACCAACTTCCTTGTGAATTAGTTACTGGAAATTTAGCACATAGTTTAGGACCCTAAGACAATATAATTTTTAGAAATAAAAATTGCACTAGCTTCCGTGCTTATCGGTTCAATTGAAAATCCGTAAAAATGGGGGGAATCTTTCGATCGATATTTGAGTAACTTCCTGGTGAGGTGGTAACTTGAAACTTGTCACATAATTCAGAACCCGGGGACAATGCAATATCTGATCAACAAAATTTCGCTAGCTGGCACACGGATATACCTATTTGGAAAATTCGTTTGAAGTTTATAATCTTGAGATTGACTTTTAACCAACTTCCTTGTGAATTAGTTACTGGAAATTTAGCACATAGTTTAGGACCCTAAGACAATATAATTTTTAGAAATAAAAATTGCACTAGCTTGCGTGCTTATCGGTTCAACTAAAAATCAGTACAAAATGGCAGGAATATTTCGATCGATATTTGAGTAACTTCCTGGTGAGGTAGTGACTTGAAACTTGTCACATAATTCAGAACCCGGGGACAATGCAATATCTGATCAACAAAATTTCGCTAGCTGGCACACGCATATACCTATTTGGAAAATTCGTTTGAAGTTTATAATCTTGAGATTGATTTTTAACCAACTTCCTTGTGACCTAGTTACTGGAAATTTAGCACATAGTTTAGGACCCTAAAACAATATAATTTTTAGAAATAAAAATTGCACTAGCTTGCGTGCTTATCGGTTCAACTGAAAATCAGTAAAAAAAGGGGGGAATTTTTCGATCGATATTTGAGTAACTTCCTGGTGAGGTGGTAACTTGAAACTTGTCACATAATTCTGAACCCAGAGACAATGCAATATCTGATCAACAAAATTTCGCTAGCTGGCACACTGATCTAGCTATTTGGAAAATTCGTTTGAAGTTTATAATCTTGAGATTGATTTTTAGCCAACTTCCTTGTGAATTAGTTACTGGAAATTTAGCACATAGTTTAGGACCCTAAGACAATATAATTTTTAGAAATAAAAATTGCACTAGCTTCCGTGCTTATCGGTTCAATTGAAAATCAGTAAAAATGGGGGGAATCTTTCGATCGATATTTGAGTAACTTCCTGGTGAGGTGGTAACTTGAAACTTGTCACATAATTCAGAACCCGGGGACAATGCAATATCTGATCAACAAAATTTCGCTAGCTGGCACAAGGATATACCTATTTGGAAAATTAGTTTGAAGTTTATAATCTTGAGATTGATTTTTAGCTAACTTCCTAGTGAATTAGTTACTGGAAATTTAGCACATAGTTTAGGACCCTAAGACAATATAATTTTTAGAAATAAAAATTGCACTAGCTTCCGTGCTTATCGGTTCAATTGAAAATCAGTAAAAATGGGGGGACTTTTTCGATCGATATCTGAGTAACTTCCTGGTGAGGTAGTGACTTGAAACTTGTCACATAATTTAGAACCCGGGGACAATGCAATATCTGATCAACAAAATTTCGCTAGCTGGCACACGCATATACCTATTTGAAAAATTCGTTTGAAGTTTATAATCTTGAGAATGATTTTTAACCAACTTCCTTGTGACCCAGTTACTTGAAATTTAGCACATAGTTTAGGACCCTAAGACAATAAAATTTTTAGAAATAAAAATTGCACTAGCTTCCGTGCTTATCGGTTCAATTGAAAATCAGTAAAAATGGGTGGAATTTTTCGATCGATATTTGAGTAACTTCCTGGTGAGGTGGTAACTTGAAACTTGTCACATAATTCAGAACCCGGGGACAATGCAATATCTGATCAACAAAATTACGCTAGCTGGCACACGGATATACCTATTTGGAAAATTCGTTTGAAGTTTATAATCTTGAGATTGATTTTTAGCCAACTTCCTTGTGAATTAGTTACTGGAAATTTAGCACATAGTTTAGGACCCTAAGACAATATAATTTTTAGAAATAAAAATTGCACTAGCTTGCGTGCTTATCGGTTCAACTGAAAATCAGTAAAAAAAGGGGGGGAATTTTTCGATCGATATTTGAGTAACTTCCTGGTGAGGTGGTGACTTGAAACTTGTCACATAATTCAGAACCCGGGCACATTGCAATATCTGATCAACAAAATTTCGCTAGCTGGCACACGGATCTAACTATTTTGAAAATTCTTTTGAATTTTATAATCTTGAGATTGATTTTTAGCCAACTTCCTTGTGACCTAGGTACTTGAAATTTAGCACATAGTTTAGGACCCTAAGGCAATATAAATTTTAGAAATAAAAATTGCGTTAGCTTGCTTGCTTATCGGTTCAACTAAAAATCAGTACAAAATGGCAGGAATATTTCGATCGATATTTGAGTAACTTCCTGGTGAGCTAATGACTTGAAACTTGTCACATAATTCAGAACCCGGGGACAATGCAATATCTGATCAACAAAATTTCGCTAGCTGGCACACGGATATACCTATTTCGAAAATTCGTTTGAAGTTTATAATCTTGAGATTGATTTTTAACCAACTTCCTTGTGAGTTAGTTACTGGAAATTTAGCACATAGTTTAGGACCCTAAGACAATATAATTTTTAGAAATAAAAATTGCACTAGCTTGCGTGCTTATCGGTTCAATTGAAAATCAGTAAAAATGGGGAAAATTTTTCGATCGATATCTGAGTAACTTCCTGGTGAGGTAGTGACTTGGAACTTGTCACATAATTCAGAACCCGGGGACATTGCAATATATGATCAACAAAATTTCGCTAGCTGGCACACGGATCTACCTATTTTGAAAATTCTTTTGAAGTTTATAATCTTGAGATTGATTTTTAACCAACTTCCTTGTGACCTAGTTACTTGAAATTTAGCACATAGTTTAGGACCCTAAGACAATATAATTTTTAGAAATAAAAATTGCACTAGCTTGCGTGCTTATCGGTTCAATTGAAAATCAGTAAAAATGGGGGGAATTTTTCGATCGATATTTGAGTAACTTCCTGGTGAGGTGGTAACTTGAAACTTGTCACATAATTCTGAACCCAGGCACATTGCAATATCTCATCAACAAAATTCCGCTAGCTGCCACACGGATCTATCTATTTTGAAAATTCGTTTGAAGTTTATAATCTTGAGATTGATTTTTAACCAACTTCCTTGTGACCTACGGACTTGAAATTTAGCACACAGTTCAGGACACTACGACAACATAATTATTAGAAATAAAAATTACACTAGCTGGCATGCTTATCGTTATAACTGAAAATCAATCAAAAATGGGGGGAATTTTGCGATTGATATTTGAGTAACTTCCTGGTGAGGTGGTGACTTGAAACTTGTCACATAATTCTAAACCCAGGGACATTGCAATATCTGATCAACAAAATTTCGCTAGCTGCCACACGGATCTACCTATTTTGAAAATTCTTTGGAAGTTTATAATCTTGAGATTGATTTTTAGCCAACTTCCTTCTGACCTAGTTACTGGAAATTTAGCACATAGTTTAGGACCCTAAGACAATATAATTTTTAGAAATAAAAATTGCACTAGCTTGCGTGCTTATCGGTTCAACTGAAAATCAGTAAAAATGGGGGGAAATTTTTGATCGATATTTGAGTAAATTCCTGGTGAGGTAGTGACTTGAAACGTGTCACATAATTCAGAACCCGGGGACAATGCAATATCTGATCAACAAAATTTCGCTAGCTGGCACACGGATATACCTATTTAGAAAATTCGTTTGAAGTTTATAATCTTGAGATTGATTTTTAACCAACTTCCTTGTGACCTAGTTACTTGAAATTTATCACATAGTTTAAGACCCTAAGACAATATAATTTTTAGAAATAAAAATTGCACTAGCTTCCGTGCTTATCGGTTCAATTGAAAATCAGTAAAAATGGGGGGAATTTTTCGATCGATATTTGAGTAACTTCCTTTCGCTAGCTGGCACACGGATCTACCTATTTTGAAAATTCGTTTGAAGTTTATAATCTTGAGATTGATTTTTAACCAACTTCCTTGTGACCTAGGGACTTGAAATTTAGCACATAGTTCAGGACACTACGACAACATAATTATTAGAAATAAAAATTACACTAGCTGGCATGCTTATCGGTTCAACTGAAAATCAGTAAAAAATGGGAGGAATATTTCGATCGATATTTGAGTAACTTCCTGGTGAGGTAGTGACTTAAACTTGTCACATAATTCTAAACCCAGGGACATTGCAATATCTGATCAACAAAATTTCGCTAGCTGCCACACGGATCTACCTATTTTGAAAATTCTTTGGAAGTTTATAATCTTGAGATTGATTTTTAGCCAACTTCCTTGTGACCTAGTTACTGGAAATTTAGCACATAGTTTACGGCCCTAAGACAATATAATTTTTAGAAATAAAAATTGCACTAGCTTGCGTGCTTATCGGTTCAACTGAAAATCAATAAAAATGGGGGGAAATTTTTGATCGATATTTGAGTAACTTCCTGGTGAGGTAGTGACTTGAAACTTGTCACATAATTCTAAACCCAGGGACATTGCAATATCTGATCAACAAAATTTCGCTAGCTGCCACACGGATCTACCTATTTTGAAAATTCTTTGGAAGTTTATAATCTTGAGATTGATTTTTAGCCAACTTCCTTGTGACCTAGTTACTGGAAATTTAGCACATAGTTTAGGACCCTAAGACAATATAATTTTTAGAAATAAAAATTGCACTAGCTTGCGTGCTTATCGTTATAACTGAAAATCAATAAAAAATGGGGAGAATTTTGCGATTGATATTTGAGTAACTTCCTGGTGAGGTGGTGACTTGAAACTTGTCACATAATTCTAAACCCAGGGACATTGCAATATCTGATCAACAAAATTTCGCTAGCTGCCACACGGATCTACCTATTTTGAAAATTCTTTGGAAGTTTATAATCTTGAGATTGATTTTTAGCCAACTTCCTTGTGACCTAGTTACTGGAAATTTAGCACATAGTTTACGGCCCTAAGACAATATAATTTTTAGAAATAAAAATTGCACTAGCTTGCGTGCTTATCGGTTCAACTGAAAATCAATAAAAATGGGGGGAAATTTTTGATCGATATTTGAGTAACTTCCTGGTGAGGTAGTGACTTGAAACTTGTCACATAATTCAGAACCCGGGGACAATGCAATATCTGATCAACAAAATTTCGCTAGCTGGCACACGGATATACCTATTTGGAAAATTCGTTTGAAGTTTATAATCTTGAGATTGATTTTTAACCAACTTCCTTGTGGCCTAGGGACTTGAAATTTAGCACATAGTTCAGGACACTACGACAACATAATTATTAGAAATAAAAATTACACTAGCTGGCATGCTTATCGTTATAACTGAAAATCAATAAAAAATGGGGGGAATTTTTCGATCGATATTTGAGGAACTTCCTGGTGAGGTGGTGACTTGAAACTTGTCACATAATTCAGAACCCGGGGACATTGCAATATCTGATCAACAAAATTTCGCTAGCTGCCACACGGATCTACCTATTTGGAAAATTCTTTGGAAGTTTATAATCTTGAGATTGATTTTTAGCCAACTTCCTTGTGACCTAGTTACTGGAAGTTTAGCACATAGTTTAGGACCCTAAGACAATATAATTTTTAGAAATAAAAATTGCACTAGCTTGCGTGCTTATCGGTTCAATTGAAAATCAGTAAAAATGGGGGGAATGTTTCGATCGATATTTGAGTAACTTCCTGGTGAGGTGGTAACTTGAAACTTGTCACATAATTCTAAACCCAGGGACATTGCAATATCTGATCAACAAAATTTCGCTAGCTGCCACACGGATCTACCTATTTTGAAAATTCGTTTGAAGTTTATAATCTTGAGATTGATTTTTAACCAACTTCCTTGTGACCTAGGGACTTGAAATTTAGCACATAGTTCAGGACACTACGACAACATAATTATTAGAAATAAAAATTACACTAGCTGGCATGCTTATCGGTTCAACTGAAAATCAGTAAAAAATGGGAGGAATATTTCGATCGATATTTGAGTAACTTCCTGGTGAGGTAGTGACTTGAAACTTGTCACATAATTCTAAACCCAGGGACATTGCAATATCTGATCAACAAAATTTCGCTAGCTGCCACACGGATCTACCTATTTTGAAAATTCTTTGGAAGTTTATAATCTTGAGATTGATTTTTAGCCAACTTCCTTCTGACCTAGTTACTGGAAATTTAGCACATAGTTTAGGACCCTAAGACAATATAATTTTTAGAAATAAAAATTGCACTAGCTTGCGTGCTTATCGGTTCAACTGAAAATCAGTAAAAATGGGGGGAAATTTTTGATCGATATTTGAGTAACTTCCTGGTGAGGTAGTGACTTGAAACGTGTCACATAATTCAGAACCCGGGGACAATGCAATATCTGATCAACAAAATTTCGCTAGCTGGCACACGGATATACCTATTTGGAAAATTCGTTTGAAGTTTATAATCTTGAGATTGATTTTTAACCAACTTCCTTGTGACCTAGTTACTTGAAATTTATCACATAGTTTAAGACCCTAAGACAATATAATTTTTAGAAATAAAAATTGCACTAGCTTCCGTGCTTATCGGTTCAATTGAAAATCAGTAAAAATGGGGGGAATTTTTCGATCGATATTTGAGTAACTTCCTTTCGCTAGCTGGCACACGGATCTACCTATTTTGAAAATTCGTTTGAAGTTTATAATCTTGAGATTGATTTTTAACCAACTTCCTTGTGACCTAGGGACTTGAAATTTAGCACATAGTTCAGGACACTACGACAACATAATTATTAGAAATAAAAATTACACTAGCTGGCATGCTTATCGGTTCAACTGAAAATCAGTAAAAAATGGGAGGAATATTTCGATCGATATTTGAGTAACTTCCTGGTGAGGTAGTGACTTAAACTTGTCACATAATTCTAAACCCAGGGACATTGCAATATCTGATCAACAAAATTTCGCTAGCTGCCACACGGATCTACCTATTTTGAAAATTCTTTGGAAGTTTATAATCTTGAGATTGATTTTTAGCCAACTTCCTTGTGACCTAGTTACTGGAAATTTAGCACATAGTTTACGGCCCTAAGACAATATAATTTTTAGAAATAAAAATTGCACTAGCTTGCGTGCTTATCGGTTCAACTGAAAATCAATAAAAATGGGGGGAAATTTTTGATCGATATTTGAGTAACTTCCTGGTGAGGTAGTGACTTGAAACTTGTCACATAATTCTAAACCCAGGGACATTGCAATATCTGATCAACAAAATTTCGCTAGCTGCCACACGGATCTACCTATTTTGAAAATTCTTTGGAAGTTTATAATCTTGAGATTGATTTTTAGCCAACTTCCTTGTGACCTAGTTACTGGAAATTTAGCACATAGTTTAGGACCCTAAGACAATATAATTTTTAGAAATAAAAATTGCACTAGCTTGCGTGCTTATCGTTATAACTGAAAATCAATAAAAAATGGGGAGAATTTTGCGATTGATATTTGAGTAACTTCCTGGTGAGGTGGTGACTTGAAACTTGTCACATAATTCTAAACCCAGGGACATTGCAATATCTGATCAACAAAATTTCGCTAGCTGCCACACGGATCTACCTATTTTGAAAATTCTTTGGGAGTTTATAATCTTGAGATTGGTTTTTAGCCAACTTCCTTGTGACCCAGTTACTGGAAATTTAGCACATAGTTTAGGACCCTAAGACAATATAATTTTTAGAAATAAAAATTGCGTTAGCTTGCTTGCTTATCGGTTCAATTGAAAATCAGTAAAAATGGGGGGATATTTTTGATCGATATTTGAGTAACTTCCTGGTGAGGTAGTGACTTGAAACGTGTCACATAATTCAGAACCCGGGGACAATGCAATATCTGATCAACAAAATTTCGCTAGCTGGCACACGGATATACCTATTTGGAAAATTCGTTTGAAGTTTATAATCTTGAGATTGATTTTTAACCAACTTCCTTGTGACCTAGTTACTTGAAATTTATCACATAGTTTAAGACCCTAAGACAATATAATTTTTAGAAATAAAAATTGCACTAGCTTCCGTGCTTATCGGTTCAATTGAAAATCAGTAAAAATGGGGGGAGTTTTTCGATCGATATTTGAGTAACTTCCTTTCGCTAGCTGGCACACGGATCTACCTATTTTGAAAATTCGTTTGAAGTTTATAATCTTGAGATTGATTTTTAACCAACTTCCTTGTGACCTAGGGACTTGAAATTTAGCACATAGTTTAAGACCCTAAGACAATATAATTTTTAGAAATAAAAATTGCACTAGCTTCTGTGCTTATCGGTTCAATTGAAAATCAGTAAAAATGGGGGGAATTTTCGATCGATATTTGAGTAACTTCCTTTCGCTAGCTGGCACACGGATTTACCTATTTTGAAAATTCGTTTGAAGTTTATAATCTTGAGATTGATTTTTAACCAACTTCCTTGTGACCTAGGGACTTGAAATTTATCACATAGTTTAAGACCCTAAGACAATATAATTTTTAGAAATAAAAATTGCACTAGCTTCCGTGCTTATCGGTTCAATTGAAAATCAGTAAAAATGGGGGGAGTTTTTCGATCGATATTTGAGTAACTTCCTTTCGCTAGCTGGCACACGGATCTACCTATTTGGAAAATTCGTTTGAAGTTTATAATCTTGAGATTGATTTTTAACCAACTTCCTTGTGACCTAGTTACTTGAAATTTATCACATGGTTTAAGACCCTAAGACAATATAATTTTTAGAAATAAAAATTGCACTAGCTTCCGTGCTTATCGGTTCAATTGAAAATCAGTAAAAATGGGGGGAGTTTTTCGATCGATATTTGAGTAACTTCCTTTCGCTAGCTGGCACACGGATCTACCTATTTTGAAAATTCGTTTGAAGTTTATAATCTTGAGATTGATTTTTAACCAACTTCCTTGTGACCTAGGGACTTGAAATTTAGCACATAGTTTAAGACCCTAAGACAATATAATTTTTAGAAATAAAAATTGCACTAGCTTCTGTGCTTATCGGTTCAATTGAAAATCAGTAAAAATGGGGGGAATTTTTCGATCGATATTTGAGTAACTTCCTTTCGCTAGCTGGCACACGGATCTACCTATTTTGAAAATTCGTTTGAAGTTTATAATCTTGAGATTGAATTTTAACCAACTTCCTTGTGACCTAGGGACTTGAAATTTAGCACATAGTTCAGGACACTACGACAACATAATTATTAGAAATAAAAATTACACTAGCTGGCATGCTTATCGTTATAACTGAAAATCAATAAAAAATGGGGAGAATTTTGCGATTGATATTTGAGTAACTTCCTGGTGAGGTGGTGACTTGAAACTTGTCACATAATTCTAAACCCAGGGACATTGCAATATCTGATCAACAAAATTTCGCTAGCTGCCACACGGATCTACCTATTTTGAAAATTCTTTGGAAGTTTATAATCTTGAGATTGATTTTTAGCCAACTTCCTTGTGACCCAGTTACTGGAAATTTAGCACATAGTTTAGGACCCTAAGACAATATAATTTTTAGAAATAAAAATTGCGTTAGCTTGCTTGCTTATCGGTTCAACTAAAAATCAGTACAAAATGGCAGGAATATTTCGATCGATATTTGAGTAACTTCCTGGTGAGCTAATGACTTGAAACTTGTCACATAATTCAGAACCCGGGGACAATGCAATATCTGATCAACAAAATTTCGCTAGCTGGCACACGGATCTACCTATTTTGAAAATTATTTTGAATTTTATAATCTTGAGATTGATTTTTAGCCAACTTCCTTGTGACCTAGTTACTTGAAATTTAGCACATAGTTTAGGACCCTAAGGCAATATAAATTTTAGAAATAAAAATTGCGTTAGCTTGCTTGCTTATCGGTTCAACTAAAAACCAGTACAAAACGGCAGGAATATTTCGATCGATATTTGAGTAACTTCCTGGTGAGCTAATGACTTAAAATTTGTCACATAATTCAGAACCCGGGGACAATGCCATATCTGATCAACAAAATTTCGCTAGCTGGCACACGGATATACCTATTTCGAAAATTCGTTTGAAGTTTATAATCTTGAGATTGATTTTTAACCAACTTCCTTGTGAATTAGTTACTGGAAATTTAGCACATAGTTTAGGACCCTAAGACAATATAATTTTTAGAAATAAAAATTGCACTAGCTTGCGTGCTTATCGGTTCAAATGAAAATCAGTAAAAAATGGGAGGAATATTTCGATCGATATTTGAGTAACTTCCTGGTGAGGTAGTTACTTGAAACTTGTCACATAATTCAGAACCCGGGGACAATGCAATATCTGATCAACAAAATTTCGCTAGCTGGCACACGGATATACCTATTTGGAAAATTCGTTTGAAGTTTATAATCTTGAGATTGATTTTTAGCCAAATTCCTTGTGAATTAGTTACTGGAAATTTAGCACATAGTTTAGGACCCTAAGACAATATAATTTTTAGAAATAAAAATTGCACTAGCTTGCGTGCTTATCGGTTCAATTGAAAATCAGTAAAAATGGGGGAAATTTTTTGATCGATATCTGAGTAACTTCCTGGTGAGGTAGTGACTTGGAACTTGTCACATAATTCAGAACCCGGGGACATTGCAATATCTGATCAACAAAATTTCGCTAGCTGGCACAGGGATCTACCTATTTTGAAAATTCTTTTGAAGTTTATAATCTTGAGATTGATTTTTAACCAACTTCCTTGTGACCTAGTTACTTGAAATTTAGCACATAGTTTAGGACCCTAAGACAATATAATTTTTAGAAATAAAAATTGCACTAGCTTGCGTGCTTATCGGTTCAATTGAAAATCAGTAAAAATGGGAGGAATTTTTCGATCGATATTTGAGTAACTTCCTGGTGAGGTGGTAACTTGAAACTTGTCACATAATTCTGCACCCAGGCACATTGCAATATCTCATCAACAAAATTTCGCTAGCTGCCACACGGATCTACCTATTTTGAAAATTCGTTTGAAGTTTATAATCTTGAGATTGATTTTTAACCAACTTCCTTGTGACCTACGGACTTGAAATTTAGCACACATTTCAGGACACTACGACAACATAATTATTAGAAATAAAAATTACACTAGCTGGCATGCTTATCGTTATAACTGAAAATCAATCAAAAATGGGGGGAATTTTGCGATTGATATTTGAGTAACTTCCTGGTGAGGTGGTGACTTGAAACTTGTCACATAATTCAGAACCCGGGGACATTGCAATATCTGATCAACAAAATTTCGCTAGCTGGCACACGGATCTACCTATTTTGAAAATTCTTTTGAAGTTTATAATCTTGAGATTGATTTTTAACCAACTTCCTTGTGACCTAGTTACTTGAAATTTAGCACATAGTTTAGGACCCTAAGACAATATAATTTTTAGAAATAAAAATTGCACTAGCTTGCGTGCTGATCGGTTCAACTGAAAATCAGTAAAAAATGGGACGAATATTTCGATCGATATTTGAGTAACTTCCTGGTGAGGTAGTGACTTGAAACTTGTCACATAATTCAGAACCCGGGGACAATGCAATATCTGATCAACAAAATTTCGCTAGCTGGCACACGGATATACCTATTTGGAAAATTCGTTTGAAGTTTATAATCTTGAGATTGATTTTTAACCAACTTCCTTGTGGCCTAGTTACTTGAAATTTAGCACATAGTTTAGGACCCTAAGACAATATAATTTTTAGAAATAAAAATTGCCCTAGCTTCCGTGCTTATCGGTTCAATTGAAAATCAGTAAAAATGGGGGGAATGTTTCGATCGATATTTGAGTAACTTCCTGGTGAGGTGGTAACTTGAAACTTGTCACATAATTCTAAACCCAGGGACATTGCAATATCTGATCAACAAAATTTCGCTAGCTGCCACACGGATCTACCTATTTTGAAAATTCGTTTGAAGTTTATAATCTTGAGATTGATTTTTAACCAACTTCCTTGTGACCTAGGGACTTGAAATTTAGCACATAGTTCAGGACACTACGACAACATAATTATTAGAAATAAAAATTACACTAGCTGGCATGCTTATCGTTATAACTGAAAATCAATAAAAAATGGGGGGAATTTTGCGATTGATATTTGAGTAACTTCCTGGTGAGGTGGTGACTTGAAACTTGTCAAATAATTCTAAACCCAGGGACATTGCAATATCTGATCAACAAAATTTCGCTAGCTGCCACACGGATCTACCTATTTTGAAAATTCGTTTGAAGTTTATAATCTTGAGATTGATTTTTAACCAACTTCCTTGTGACCTAGGGACTTGAAATTTAGCACATAGTTCAGGACACTACGAAAACATAATTATTAGAAATAAAAATTACACTAGCTGGCATGCTTATCGTTATAACTGAAAATCAATAAAAAATGGGGGGAATTTTGCGAGTTATTTGAGTAACTTCCTGGTGAGCTAATGACTTGAAACTTGTCACATAATTCAGAACCCGGGGACAATGCAATATCTGATCAACAAAATTTCGCTAGCTGGCACACGGATATACCTATTTGGAAAATTCGTTTGAAGTTTATAATCTTGAGATTGATTTTTAACCAACTTCCTTGTGGCCTAGTTACTTGAAATTTAGCACATAGTTTAGGACCCTAAGACAATATAATTTTTAGAAATAAAAATTGCCCTAGCTTCCGTGCTTATCGGTTCAATTGAAAATCAGTAAAAATGGGGGGAATGTTTCGATCGATATTTGAGTAACTTCCTGGTGAGGTGGTAACTTGAAACTTGTCACATAATTCTAAACCCAGGGACATTGCAATATCTGATCAACAAAATTTCGCTAGCTGCCACACGGATCTACCTATTTTGAAAATTCGTTTGAAGTTTATAATCTTGAGATTGATTTTTAACCAACTTCCTTGTGACCTAGTGACTTGAAATTTAGCACATAGTTCAGGACACTACGACAACATAATTATTAGAAATAAAAATTACACTAGCTGGCATGCTTATCGTTATAACTGAAAATCAATAAAAAATGGGGGGAATTTTGCGATTGATATTTGAGTAACTTCCTGGTGAGGTGGTGACTTGAAACTTGTCACATAATTCTAAACCCAGGGACATTGCAATATCTGATCAACAAAATTTCGCTAGCTGCCACACGGATCTACCTATTTTGAAAATTCGTTTGAAGTTTATAATCTTGAGATTGATTTTTAACCAACTTCCTTGTGACCTAGGGACTTGAAATTTAGCACATAGTTCAGGACACTACGACAACATAATTATTAGAAATAAAAATTACACTAGCTGGCATGCTTATCGTTATAACTGAAAATCAATAAAAAATGGGGGGAATTTTGCGATTGATATTTGAGTAACTTCCTGGTGAGGTGGTGACTTGAAACTTGTCACATAATTCTAAACCCAGGGACATTGCAATAGCTGATCAACAAAATTTCGCTAGCTGCCACACGGATCTACCTATTTTGAAAATTCGTTTGAAGTTTATAATCTTGAGATTGATTTTTAACCAACTTCCTTGTGACCTAGGGACTTGAAATTTAGCACATAGTTCAGGACACTACGAAAACATAATTATTAGAAATAAAAATTACACTAGCTGGCATGCTTATCGTTATAACTGAAAATCAATAAAAAATGGGGGGAATTTTGCGATTGATATTTGAGTAACTTCCTGGTGAGGTGGTGACTTGAAACTTGTCACATAATTCTAAACCCAGGGACATTGCAATATCTGATCAACAAAATTTCGCTAGCTGCCACACGGATCTACCTATTTTGAAAATTCTTTGGAAGTTTATAATCTTGAGATTGATTTTTAGCCAACTTCCTTGTGCCCAGTTACTGGAAATTTAGCACATAGTTTAGGGCCCTAAGACAATATAATTTTTAGAAATAAAAATTGCGTTAGCTTGCTTGCTTATCGGTTCAATTGAAAATCAGTACAAAATGGCAGGAATATTTCGATCGATATTTGAGTAACTTCCTGGTGAGCTAATGACTTGAAACTTGTCACATAATTCAGAACCCGGGGACAATGCAATATCTGATCAACAAAATTTCGCTAGCTGGCACACGGATCTACCTATTTTGAAAATTCTTTTGAATTTTATAATCTTGAGATTGATTTTTAGCCAACTTCCTTGTGACCTAGTTACTTGAAATTTAGCACATAGTTTAGGACCCTAAGGCAATATAAATTTTAGAAATAAAAATTGCGTTAGCTTGCTTGCTTATCGGTTCAACTAAAAATCAGTACAAAATGGCAGGAATATTTCGATCGATATTTGAGTAACTTCCTGGTGAGCTAATGACTTAAAATTTGTCACATAATTCAGAACCCGGGGACAATGCCATATCTGATCAACAAAATTTCGCTAGCTGGCACACGGATATACCTATTTCGAAAATTCGTTTGAAGTTTATAATCTTGAGATTGATTTTTAACCAACTTCCTTGTAAATTAGTTACTGGAAATTTAGCACATAGTTTAGGACCCTAAGACAATATAATTTTTAGAAATAAAAATTGCACTAGCTTGCGTGCTTATCGGTTCAAATGAAAATCAGTAAAAAATGGGAGGAATATTTCGATCGATATTTGAGTAACTTCCTGGTGAGGTAGTTACTTGAAACTTGTCACATAATTCAGAACCCGGGGACAATGCAATATCTGATCAACAAAATTTCGCTAGCTGGCACACGGATATACCTATTTGGAAAATTCGTTTGAAGTTTATAATCTTGAGATTGATTTTTAGCCAAATTCCTTGTGAATTAGTTACTGGAAATTTAGCACATAGTTTAGGACCCTAAGACAATATAATTTTTAGAAATAAAAATTGCACTAGCTTGCGTGCTTATCGGTTCAATTGAAAATCAGTAAAAAAGGGGGAAATTTTTTGATCGATATCTGAGTAACTTCCTGGTGAGGTAGTGACTTGGAACTTGTCACATAATTCAGAACCCGGGGACATTGCAATATCTGATCAACAAAATTTCGCTAGCTGGCACAGGGATCTACCTATTTTGAAAATTCTTTTGAAGTTTATAATCTTGAGATTGATTTTTAACCAACTTCCTTGTGACCTAGTTACTTGAAATTTAGCACATAGTTTAGGACCCTAAGACAATATAATTTTTAGAAATAAAAATTGCACTAGCTTGCGTGCTTATCGGTTCAATTGAAAATCAGTAAAAATGGGAGGAATTTTTCGATCGATATTTGAGTAACTTCCTGGTGAGGTGGTAACTTGAAACTTGTCACATAATTCTGCACCCAGGCACATTGCAATATCTCATCAACAAAATTTCGCTAGCTGCCACACGGATCTACCTATTTTGAAAATTCGTTTGAAGTTTATAATCTTGAGATTGATTTTTAACCAACTTCCTTGTGACCTACGGACTTGAAATTTAGCACACAGTTCAGGACACTACGACAACATAATTATTAGAAATAAAAATTACACTAGCTGGCATGCTTATCGTTATAACTGAAAATCAATCAAAAATGGGGGGAATTTTGCGATTGATATTTGAGTAACTTCCTGGTGAGGTGGTGACTTGAAACTTGTCACATAATTCAGAACCCGGGGACATTGCAATATCTGATCAACAAAATTTCGCTAGCTGGCACACGGATCTACCTATTTTGAAAATTCTTTTGAAGTTTATAATCTTGAGATTGATTTTTAACCAACTTCCTTGTGACCTAGTTACTTGAAATTTAGCACATAGTTTAGGACCCTAAGACAATATAATTTTTAGAAATAAAAATTGCGTTAGCTTGCTTGCTTATCGGTTCAACTAAAAATCAGTACAAAATGGCAGGAATATTTCGATCGATATTTGAGTAACTTCCTGGTGAGCTAATGACTTGAAACTTGTCACATAATTCAGAACCCGGGGACAATGCAATATCTGATCAACAAAATTTCGCTAGCTGGCACACGGATCTACCTATTTTGAAAATTCTTTTGAATTTTATAATCTTGAGATTGATTTTTAGCCAACTTCCTTGTGACCTAGTTACTTGAAATTTAGCACATAGTTTAGGACCCTAAGGCAATATAAATTTTAGAAATAAAAATTGCGTTAGCTTGCTTGCTTATCGGTTCAACTAAAAATCAGTACAAAATGGCAGGAATATTTCGATCGATATTTGAGTAACTTCCTGGTGAGCTAATGACTTAAAATTTGTCACATAATTCAGAACCCGGGGACAATGCCATATCTGATCAACAAAATTTCGCTAGCTGGCACACGGATATACCTATTTCGAAAATTCGTTTGAAGTTTATAATCTTGAGATTGATTTTTAACCAACTTCCTTGTGAATTAGTTACTGGAAATTTAGCACATAGTTTAGGACCCTAAGACAATATAATTTTTAGAAATAAAAATTGCACTAGCTTGCGTGCTTATCGGTTCAAATGAAAATCAGTAAAAAATGGGAGGAATATTTCGATCGATATTTGAGTAACTTCCTGGTGAGGTAGTTACTTGAAACTTGTCACATAATTCAGAACCCGGGGACAATGCAATATCTGATCAACAAAATTTCGCTAGCTGGCACACGGATATACCTATTTGGAAAATTCGTTTGAAGTTTATAATCTTGAGATTGATTTTTAGCCAAATTCCTTGTGAATTAGTTACTGGAAATTTAGCACATAGTTTAGGACCCTAAGACAATATAATTTTTAGAAATAAAAATTGCACTAGCTTGCGTGCTTATCGGTTCAATTGAAAATCAGTAAAAATGGGGGAAATTTTTTGATCGATATCTGAGTAACTTCCTGGTGAGGTAGTGACTTGGAACTTGTCACATAATTCAGAACCCGGGGACATTGCAATATCTGATCAACAAAATTTCGCTAGCTGGCACAGGGATCTACCTATTTTGAAAATTCTTTTGAAGTTTATAATCTTGAGATTGATTTTTAACCAACTTCCTTGTGACCTAGTTACTTGAAATTTAGCACATAGTTTAGGACCCTAAGACAATATAATTTTTAGAAATAAAAATTGCACTAGCTTGCGTGCTTATCGGTTCAATTGAAAATCAGTAAAAATGGGAGGAATTTTTCGATCGATATTTGAGTAACTTCCTGGTGAGGTGGTAACTTGAAACTTGTCACATAATTCTGCACCCAGGCACATTGCAATATCTCATCAACAAAATTTCGCTAGCTGCCACACGGATCTACCTATTTTGAAAATTCGTTTGAAGTTTATAATCTTGAGATTGATTTTTAACCAACTTCCTTGTGACCTACGGACTTGAAATTTAGCACACAGTTCAGGACACTACGACAACATAATTATTAGAAATAAAAATTACACTAGCTGGCATGCTTATCGTTATAACTGAAAATCAATCAAAAATGGGGGGAATTTTGCGATTGATATTTGAGTAACTTCCTGGTGAGGTGGTGACTTGAAACTTGTCACATAATTCAGAACCCGGGGACATTGCAATATCTGATCAACAAAATTTCGCTAGCTGGCACACGGATCTACCTATTTTGAAAATTCTTTTGAAGTTTATAATCTTGAGATTGATTTTTAACCAACTTCCTTGTGACCTAGTTACTTGAAATTTAGCACATAGTTTAGGACCCTAAGACAATATAATTTTTAGAAATAAAAATTGCACTAGCTTGCGTGCTGATCGGTTCAACTGAAAATCAGTAAAAAATGGGACGAATATTTCGATCGATATTTGAGTAACTTCCTGGTGAGGTAGTGACTTGAAACTTGTCACATAATTCAGAACCCGGGGACAATGCAATATCTGATCAACAAAATTTCGCTAGCTGGCACACGGATATACCTATTTGGAAAATTCGTTTGAAGTTTATAATCTTGAGATTGATTTTTAACCAACTTCCTTGTGGCCTAGTTACTTGAAATTTAGCACATAGTTTAGGACCCTAAGACAATATAATTTTTAGAAATAAAAATTGCCCTAGCTTCCGTGCTTATCGGTTCAATTGAAAATCAGTAAAAATGGGGGGAATGTTTCGATCGATATTTGAGTAACTTCCTGGTGAGGTGGTAACTTGAAACTTGTCACATAATTCTAAACCCAGGGACATTGCAATATCTGATCAACAAAATTTCGCTAGCTGCCACACGGATCTACCTATTTTGAAAATTCGTTTGAAGTTTATAATCTTGAGATTGATTTTTAACCAACTTCCTTGTGACCTAGGGACTTGAAATTTAGCACATAGTTCAGGACACTACGACAACATAATTATTAGAAATAAAAATTACACTAGCTGGCATGCTTATCGTTATAACTGAAAATCAATAAAAAATGGGGGGAATTTTGCGATTGATATTTGAGTAACTTCCTGGTGAGGTGGTGACTTGAAACTTGTCACATAATTCTAAACCCAGGGACATTGCAATATCTGATCAACAAAATTTCGCTAGCTGCCACACGGATCTACCTATTTTGAAAATTCGTTTGAAGTTTATAATCTTGAGATTGATTTTTAACCAACTTCCTTGTGACCTAGGGACTTGAAATTTAGCACATAGTTCAGGACACTACGAAAACATAATTATTAGAAATAAAAATTACACTAGCTGGCATGCTTATCGTTATAACTGAAAATCAATAAAAAATGGGGGGAATTTTGCGATTGATATTTGAGTAACTTCCTGGTGAGGTGGTGACTTGAAACTTGTCACATAATTCTAAACCCAGGGACATTGCAATATCTGATCAACAAAATTTCGCTAGCTGGCACACGGATATACCTATTTCGAAAATTCGTTTGAAGTTTATAATCTTGAGATTGATTTTTAACCAACTTCCTTGTGACCTAGTTACTTGAAATTTAGCACATAGTTTAGGACCCTAAGGCAATATAAATTTTAGAAATAAAAATTGCGTTAGCTTGCTTGCTTATCGGTTCAACTAAAAATCAGTACAAAATGGCAGGAATATTTCGATCGATATTTGAGTAACTTCCTGGTGAGCTAATGACTTGAAACTTGTCACATAATTCAGAACCCGGGGACAATGCAATATCTGATCAACAAAATTTCGCTAGCTGCCACACGGATCTACCTATTTTGAAAATTCGTTTGAAGTTTATAATCTTGAGATTGATTTTTAACCAACTTCCTTGTGACCTAGGGACTTGAAATTTAGCACATAGTTCAGGACACTACGAAAACATAATTATTAGAAATAAAAATTACACTAGCTGGCATGCTTATCGTTATAACTGAAAATCAATAAAAAATGGGGGGAATTTTGCGATTGATATTTGAGTAACTTCCTGGTGAGGTGGTGACTTGAAACTTGTCACATAATTCTAAACCCAGGGACATTGCAATATCTGATCAACAAAATTTCGCTAGCTGGCACACGGATATACCTATTTGGAAAATTCGTTTGAAGTTTATAATCTTGAGATTGATTTTTAACCAACTTCCTTGTGACCTAGTTACTTGAAATTTAGCACATAGTTTAGGACCCTAAGACAATATAATTTTTAGAAATAAAAATTGCACTAGCTTGCGTGCTTATCGGTTCAACTGAAAATCAGTAAAAAATGGGACGAATATTTCGATCGATATTTGAGTAACTTCCTGGTGAGGTAGTGACTTGAAACTTGTCACATAATTCAGAACCCGGGGACAATGCAATATCTGATCAACAAAATTTCGCTAGCTGGCACACGGATATACCTATTTGGAAAATTCGTTTGAAGTTTATAATCTTGAGATTGATTTTTAACCAACTTCCTTGTGGCCTAGTTACTTGAAATTTAGCACATAGTTTAGGACCCTAAGACAATATAATTTTTAGAAATAAAAATTGCCCTAGCTTCCGTGCTTATCGGTTCAATTGAAAATCAGTAAAAATGGGGGGAATGTTTCGATCGATATTTGAGTAACTTCCTGGTGAGGTGGTAACTTGAAACTTGTCACATAATTCTAAACCCAGGGACATTGCAATATCTGATCAACAAAATTTCGCTAGCTGCCACACGGATCTACCTATTTTGAAAATTCGTTTGAAGTTTATAATCTTGAGATTGATTTTTAACCAACTTCCTTGTGACCTAGGGACTTGAAATTTAGCACATAGTTCAGGACACTACGACAACATAATTATTAGAAATAAAAATTACACTAGCTGGCATGCTTATCGTTATAACTGAAAATCAATAAAAAATGGGGGGAACTTTGCGATTGATATTTGAGAAACTTCCTGGTGAGGTGGTGACTTGAAACTTGTCACATAATTCTAAACCCAGGGGCATTGCAATATCTGATCAACAAAATTTCGCTAGCTGCCACACGGATCTACCTATTTTGAAAATTCGTTTGAAGTTTATAATCTTGAGATTGATTTTTAACCAACTTCCTTGTGACCTAGGGGCTTAAAATTTATCACATAGTTCAGGACACTACGAAAACATAATTATTAGAAATAAAAATTACACTAGCTGGCATGCTTATCGTTATAACTGAAAATCAATAAAAAATGGGGGGAATTTTGCGATTGATATTTGAGTAACTTCCTGGTGAGGTGGTGACTTGAAACTTGTCACATAATTCTAAACCCAGGGACATTGCAATATCTGATCAACAAAATTTCGCTAGCTGCCACACGGATCTACCTATTTTGAAAATTCTTTGGAAGTTTATAATCTTGAGATTGATTTTTAGCCAACTTCCTTGTGACCCAGTTACTGGAAATTTAGCACATAGTTTAGGACCCTAAGACAATATAATTTTTAGAAATAAAAATTGCGTTAGCTTGCTTGCTTATCGGTTCAACTAAAAATCAGTACAAAATGGCAGGAATATTTCGATCGATATTTGAGTAACTTCCTGGTGAGCTAATGACTTGAAACTTGTCACATAATTCAGAACCCGGGGACAATGCAATATCTGATCAACAAAATTTCGCTAGCTGGCACACGGATCTACCTATTTTGAAAATTCTTTTGAATTTTATAATCTTGAGATTGATTTTTAGCCAACTTCCTTGTGACCTAGTTACTTGAAATTTAGCACATAGTTTAGGACCCTAAGGCAATATAAATTTTAGAAATAAAAATTGCGTTAGCTAGCTTGCTTATCGGTTCAACTAAAAATCAGTACAAAATGGCAGGAATATTTCGATCGATATTTGAGTAACTTCCTGGTGAGCTAATGACTTAAAATTTGTCACATAATTCAGAACCCGGGGACAATGCCATATCTGATCAACAAAATTTCGCTAGCTGGCACACGGATATACCTATTTCGAAAATTCGTTTGAAGTTTGTAATCTTGAGATTGATTTTTAACCAACTTCCTTGTGAATTAGTTACTGGAAATTTAGCACATAGTTCAGGACACTACGACAACATAATTATTAGAAATAAAAATTACACTAGCTGGCATGCTTATCGTTATAACTGAAAATCAATCAAAAATGGGGGGAATTTTCCGATTGATATTTGAGTAACTTCCTGGTGAGGTGGTGACTTGAAACTTGTCACATAATTCAGAACCCGGGGACATTGCAATATCTGATCAACAAAATTTCGCTAGCTGGCACACGGATCTACCTATTTTGAAAATTCTTTTGAAGTTTATAATCTTGAGATTGATTTTTAACCAACTTCCTTGTGGCCTAGTTACTTGAAATTTAGCACATAGTTTAGGACCCTAAGACAATATAATTTTTAGAAATAAAAATTGCCCTAGCTTCCGTGCTTATCGGTTCAATTGAAAATCAGTAAAAATGGGGGGAATGTTTCGATCGATATTTGAGTAACTTCCTGGTGAGGTGGTAACTTGAAACTTGTCACATAATTCTAAACTGAGGGACATTGCAATATCTGATCAACAAAATTTCGCTAGCTGCCACACGGATCTACCAATTTGGAAAATTCGTTTGAAGTTTATAATCTTGAGATTGATTTTTAACCAACTTCCTTGTGACCTAGGGACTTGAAATTTAGCACATAGTTCAGGACACTACGACAACATAATTATTAGAAATAAAAATTACACTAGCTGGCATGCTTATCGTTATAACTGAAAATCAATAAAAAATGGGGGGAATTTTGCGATTGATATTTGAGTAACTTCCTGGTGAGGTGGTGACTTGAAACTTGTCACATAATTCTAAACCCAGGGACATTGCAATATCTGATCAACAAAATTTCGCTAGCTGCCACACGGATCTACCTATTTTGAAAATTCGTTTGAAGTTTATAATCTTGAGATTGATTTTTAACCAACTTCCTTGTGACCTAGGGACTTGAAATTTAGCACATAGTTCAGGACACTACGAAAACATAATTATTAGAAATAAAAATTACACTAGCTGGCATGCTTATCGTTATAACTGAAAATCAATAAAAAATGGGGGGAATTTTGCGATTGATATTTGAGTAACTTCCTGGTGAGGTGGTGACTTGAAACTTGTCACATAATTCTAAACCCAGGGACATTGCAATATCTGATCAACAAAATTTCGCTAGCTGGCACACGGATATACCTATTTGGAAAATTCGTTTGAAGTTTATAATCTTGAGATTGATTTTTAACCAACTTCCTTGTGACCTAGTTACTTGAAATTTAGCACATAGTTTAGGACCCTAAGACAATATAATTTTTAGAAATAAAAATTGCACTAGCTTGCGTGCTTATCGGTTCAACTGAAAATCAGTAAAAAATGGGACGAATATTTCGATCGATATTTGAGTAACTTCCTGGTGAGGTAGTGACTTGAAACTTGTCACATAATTCAGAACCCGGGGACAATGCAATATCTGATCAACAAAATTTCGCTAGCTGGCACACGGATATACCTATTTGGAAAATTCGTTTGAAGTTTATAATCTTGAGATTGATTTTTAACCAACTTCCTTGTGGCCTAGTTACTTGAAATTTAGCACATAGTTTAGGACCCTAAGACAATATAATTTTTAGAAATAAAAATTGCCCTAGCTTCCGTGCTTATCGGTTCAATTGAAAATCAGTAAAAATGGGGGGAATGTTTCGATCGATATTTGAGTAACTTCCTGGTGAGGTGGTAACTTGAAACTTGTCACATAATTCTAAACCCAGGGACATTGCAATATCTGATCAACAAAATTTCGCTAGCTGCCACACGGATCTACCTATTTTGAAAATTCGTTTGAAGTTTATAATCTTGAGATTGATTTTTAACCAACTTCCTTGTGACCTAGGGACTTGAAATTTAGCACATAGTTCAGGACACTACGACAACATAATTATTAGAAATAAAAATTACACTAGCTGGCATGCTTATCGTTATAACTGAAAATCAATAAAAAATGGGGGGAACTTTGCGATTGATATTTGAGAAACTTCCTGGTGAGGTGGTGACTTGAAACTTGTCACATAATTCTAAACCCAGGGACATTGCAATATCTGATCAACAAAATTTCGCTAGCTGCCACACGGATCTACCTATTTTGAAAATTCGTTTGAAGTTTATAATCTTGAGATTGATTTTTAACCAACTTCCTTGTGACCTAGGGGCTTAAAATTTATCACATAGTTCAGGACACTACGAAAACATAATTATTAGAAATAAAAATTACACTAGCTGGCATGCTTATCGTTATAACTGAAAATCAATAAAAAATGGGGGGAATTTTGCGATTGATATTTGAGTAACTTCCTGGTGAGGTGGTGACTTGAAACTTGTCACATAATTCTAAACCCAGGGACATTGCAATATCTGATCAACAAAATTTCGCTAGCTGCCACACGGATCTACCTATTTTGAAAATTCGTTTGAAGTTTATAATCTTGAGATTGATTTTTAACCAACTTCCTTGTGACCTAGGGACTTGAAATTTAGCACATAGTTCAGGACACTACGACAACATAATTATTAGAAATAAAAATTACACTAGCTGGCATGCTTATCGTTATAACTGAAAATCAATAAAAAATGGGGGGAATTTTGCGATTGATATTTGAGTAACTTCCTGGTGAGGTGGTGACTTGAAACTTGTCACATAATTCTTAACCCAGGGACATTGCAATATCTGATCAACAAAATTTCGCTAGCTGCCACACGGATCTACCTATTTTGAAAATTCGTTTGAAGTTTATAATCTTGAGATTAATTTTTAACCAACTTCCTTGTGACCTAGGGACTTGAAATTTAGCACATAGTTCAGGACACTACGAAAACATAATTATTAGAAATAAAAATTACACTAGCTGGCATGCTTATCGTTATAACTGAAAATCAATAAAAAATGGGGGGAATTTTGCGATTGATATTTGAGTAACTTCCTGGTGAGGTGGTGACTTGAAACTTGTCACATAATTCTAAACCCAGGGACATTGCAATATCTGATCAACAAAATTTCGCTAGCTGCCACACGGATCTACCTATTTTGAAAATTCTTTGGAAGTTTATAATCTTGAGATTGATTTTTAGCCAACTTCCTTGTGACCCAGTTACTGGAAATTTAGCACATAGTTTAGGACCCTAAGACAATATAATTTTTAGAAATAAAAATTGCGTTAGCTTGCTTGCTTATCGGTTCAACTAAAAATCAGTACAAAATGGCAGGAATATTTCGAACGATATTTGAGTAACTTCCTGGTGAGCTAATGACTTGAAACTTGTCACATAATTCAGAACCCGGGGACAATGCAATATCTGATCAACAAAATTTCGCTAGCTGGCACACGGATCTACCTATTTTGAAAATTCTTTTGAATTTTATAATCTTGAGATTGATTTTTAGCCAACTTCCTTGTGACCTAGTTACTTGAAATTTAGCACATAGTTTAGGACCCTAAGGCAATATAAATTTTAGAAATAAAAATTGCGTTAGCTAGCTTGCTTATCGGTTCAACTAAAAATCAGTACAAAATGGCAGGAATATTTCGATCGATATTTGAGTAACTTCCTGGTGAGCTAATGACTTAAAATTTGTCACATAATTCAGAACCCGGGGACAATGCCATATCTGATCAACAAAATTTCGCTAGCTGGCACACGGATATACCTATTTCGAAAATTCGTTTGAAGTTTGTAATCTTGAGATTGATTTTTAACCAACTTCCTTGTGAATTAGTTACTGGAAATTTAGCACATAGTTCAGGACACTACGACAACATAATTATTAGAAATAAAAATTACACTAGCTGGCATGCTTATCGTTATAACTGAAAATCAATCAAAAATGGGGGGAATTTTCCGATTGATATTTGAGTAACTTCCTGGTGAGGTGGTGACTTGAAACTTGTCACATAATTCAGAACCCGGGGACATTGCAATATCTGATCAACAAAATTTCGCTAGCTGGCACACGGATCTACCTATTTTGAAAATTCTTTTGAAGTTTATAATCTTGAGATTGATTTTTAACCAACTTCCTTGTGACCTAGTTACTTGAAATTTAGCACATAGTTTAGGACCCTAAGAGAATATAATTTTTAGAAATAAAAATTGCACTAGCTTGCGTGCTTATCGGTTCAACTGAAAATCAGTAAAAAATGGGACGAATATTTCGATCGATATTTGAGTAACTTCCTGGTGAGGTAGTGACTTGAAACTTGTCACATAATTCAGAACCCGGGGACAATGCAATATCTGATCAACAAAATTTCGCTAGCTGGCACACGGATATACCTATTTGGAAAATTCGTTTGAAGTTTATAATCTTGCGATTGATTTTTAACCAACTTCCTTGTGGCCTAGTTACTTGAAATTTAGCACATAGTTTAGGACCCTAAGACAATATAATTTTTAGAAATAAAAATTACACTAGCTGGCATGCTTATCGTTATAACTGAAAATCAATAAAAAATGGGGGGAATTTTGCGATTCATATTTGAGTAACTTCCTGGTGAGGTGGTGACTTGAAACTTGTCACATAATTCTAAACCCAGGGACATTGCAATATCTGATCAACAAAATTTCGCTAGCTGCCACACGGATCTACCTATTTTGAAAATTCGTTTGAAGTTTATAATCTTGAGATTGATTTTTAACCAACTTCCTTGTGACCTAGGGACTTGAAATTTAGCACATAGTTCAGGACACTACGACAACATAATTATTAGAAATAAAAATTACACTAGCTGGCATGCTTATCGTTATAACTGAAAATCAATAAAAAATGGGGGGAATTTTGCGATTGATATTTGAGTAACTTCCTGGTGAGGTGGTGACTTGAAACTTGTCACATAATTCTAAACCCAGGGACATTGCAATATCTGATCAACAAAATTTCGCTAGCTGCCACACGGATCTACCTATTTTGAAAATTCGTTTGAAGTTTATAATCTTGAGATTGATTTTTAACCAACTTCCTTGTGACCTAGGGACTTGAAATTTAGCACATAGTTCAGGACACTACGACAACATAATTATTAGAAATAAAAATTACACTAGCTGGCATGCTTATCGTTATAACTGAAAATCAATAAAAAATGGGGGGAATTTTGCGATTGATATTTGAGTAACTTCCTGGTGAGGTGGTGACTTGAAACTTGTCACATAATTCTAAACCCAGGGACATTGCAATATCTGATCAACAAAATTTCGCTAGCTGCCACACGGATCTACCTATTTTGAAAATTCGTTTGAAGTTTATAATCTTGAGATTGATTTTTAACCAACTTCCTTGTGACCTAGGGACTTAAAATTTATCACATAGTTCAGGACACTACGAAAACATAATTATTAGAAATAAAAATTACACTAGCTGGCATGCTTATCGTTATAACTGAAAATCAATAAAAAATGGGGGGAATTTTGCGATTGATATTTGAGTAACTTCCTGGTGAGGTGGTGACTTGAAACTTGTCACATAATTCTAAACCCAGGGACATTGCAATATCTGATCAACAAAATTTCGCTAGCTGGCACACGGATATACCTATTTGGAAAATTCGTTTGAAGTTTATAATCTTGAGATTGATTTTTAACCAACTTCCTTGTGACCTAGTTACTTGAAATTTAGCACATAGTTTAGGACCCTAAGGCAATATAAATTTTAGAAATAAAAATTGCGTTAGCTTGCTTGCTTATCGGTTCAACTAAAAATCAGTACAAAATGGCAGGAATATTTCGATCGATATTTGAGTAACTTCCTGGTGAGTTAATGACTTGAAACTTGTCACATAATTCAGAACCCGGGGACAATGCAATATCTGATCAACAAAATTTCGCTAGCTGGCACACGGATATACCTATTTCGAAAATTCGTTTGAAGTTTATAATCTTGAGATTGATTTTTAACCAACTTCCTTGTGAATTAGTTACTGGAAATTTAGCACATAGTTTAGGACCCTAAGACAATATAATTTTTAGAAATAAAAATTGCACTAGCTTGCGTGCTTATCGGTTCAAATGAAAATCAGTGAAAAATGGGAGGAATATTTCGATCGATATTTGAGTAACTTCCTGGTGAGGTAGTGACTTGAAACTTGTCACATAATTCAGAACCCGGGGACAATGCAATATCTGATCAACAAAATTTCGCTAGCTGGCACACGGATATACCTATTTGGAAAATTCGTTTGAAGTTTATAATCTTGAGATTGATTTTTAGCCAAATTCCTTGTGAATTAGTTACTGGAAATTTAGCACATAGTTTAGGACCCTAAGACAATATAATTTTTAGAAATAAAAATTGCACTAGCTTGCGTGCTTATCGGTTCAATTGAAAATCAGTAAAAATGGGGGAAATTTTTAGATCGATATCTGAGTAACTTCCTGGTGAGGTAGTGACTTGGAACTTGTCACATAATTCAGAACCCGGGGACATTGCAATATCTGATCAACAAAATTTCGCTAGCTGGCACAGGGATCTACCTATTTTGAAAATTCTTTTGAAGTTTATAATCTTGAGATTGATTTTTAACCAACTTCCTTGTGACCTAGTTACTTGAAATTTAGCACATAGTTTAGGACCCTAAGACAGTATAATTTTTAGAAATAAAAATTGCACTAGCTTGCGTGCTTATCGATTCAATTGAAAATCAGTAAAAATGGGGGGAATTTTTCGATCGATATTTGAGTAACTTCCTGGTGAGGTGGTAACTTGAAACTTGTCACATAATTCTGAACCCAGGCACATTGCAATATCTCATCAACAAAATTTCGCTAGCTGCCACACGGATCTACCTATTTTGAAAATTCGTTTGAAGTTTATAATCTTGAGATTGATTTTTAACCAACTTCCTTGTGACCTACGGACTTGAAATTTAGCACACAGTTCAGGACACTACGACAACATAATTATTAGAAATAAAAATTACACTAGCTGGCATGCTTATCGTTATAACTGAAAATCAATCAAAAATGGGGGGAATTTTGCGATTGATATTTGAGTAACTTCCTGGTGAGGTGGTGACTTGAAACTTGTCACATAATTCAGAACCCGGGGACATTGCAATATCTGATCAACAAAATTTCGCTAGCTGGCACACGGATCTACCTATTTTGAAAATTCTTTTGAAGTTTATAATCTTGAGATTGATTTTTAACCAACTTCCTTGTGACCTAGTTACTTGAAATTTAGCACAGAGTTTAGGACCCTAAGACAATATAATTTTTAGAAATAAAAATTGCACTAGCATGCGTGCTTATCGGTTCAACTGAAAATCAGTAAAAAATGGGACGAATATTTCGATCGATATTTGAGTAACTTCCTGGTGAGGTAGTGATTTGAAACTTGTCACATAATTCAGAACCCGGGGACAATGCAATATCTGATCAACAAAATTTCGCTAGCTGGCACACGGATATACCTATTTGGAAAATTCGTTTGAAGTTTATAATCTTGAGATTGATTTTTAACCAACTTCCTTGTGACCTACGGACTTGAAATTTAGCACACAGTTCAGGACACAACGACAACATAATTATTAGAAATAAAAATTACACTAGCTGGCATGCTTATCGTTATAACTGAAAATCAATCAAAAATGGGGGGAATTTTGCGATTGATATTTGAGTAACTTCCTGGTGAGGTGGTGACTTGAAACTTGTCACATAATTCAGAACCCGGGGACATTGCAATATCTGATCAACAAAATTTCGCTAGCTGCCACACGGATCTACCTATTTTGAAAATTCTTTGGAAGTTTATAATCTTGAGATTGATTTTTAGCCAACTTCCTTGTGACCTAGTTACTTGAAATTTAGCGCAGAGTTTAGGACCCTAAGACAATATAATTTTTAGAAATAAAAATTGCACTAGCTTGCGTGCTTATCGGTTCAACTGAAAATCAGTAAAAAATGGGACGAATATTTCGATCGATATTTGAGTAACTTCCTGGTGAGGTAGTGACTTGAAACTTGTCACATAATTCAGAACCCGGGGACAATGCAATATCTGATCAACAAAATTTCGCTAGCTGGCACACGGATATACCTATTTGGAAAATTCGTTTGAAGTTTATAATCTTGAGATTGATTTTTAACCAACTTCCTTGTGGCCTAGTTACTTGAAATTTAGCACATAGTTTAGGACCCTAAGACAATATAATTTTTAGAAATAAAAATTGCCCTAGCTTCCGTGCTTATCGGTTCAATTGAAAATCAGTAAAAATGGGGGGAATGTTTCGATCGATATTTGAGTAACTTCCTGGTGAGGTGGTTACTTGAAACTTGTCACATAATTCTAAACCCAGGGACATTGCAATATCTGATCAACAAAATTTCGCTAGCTGGCACACGGATATACCTATTTGGAAAATTCGTTTGAAGTTTATAATCTTGAGATTGATTTTTAACCAACTTCCTTGTGACCTAGGGACTTGAAATTTAGCACATAGTTCAGGACACTACGACAACATAATTATTAGAAATAAAAATTACACTAGCTGGCATGCTTATCGTTATAACTGAAAATCAATAAAAAATGGGGGGAATTTTGCGATTGACATTTGAGTAACTCCCTGGTGAGGTGGTGACTTGAAACTTGTCACATAATTCTAAACCCAGGGACATTGCAATATCTGATCAACAAAATTTCGCTAGCTGCCACACGGATCTACCTATTTTGAAAATTCGTTTGAAGTTTATAATCTTGAGATTGATTTTTAACCAACTTCCTTGTGACCTAGGGACTTGAAATTTAGCACATATTTCAGGACACTACGACAACATAATTATTAGAAATAAAAATTACACTAGCTGGCATGCTTATCGTTATAACTGAAAATCAATAAAAAATGGGGGGAATTTTTCGATCGATATTTGAGTAACTTCCTGGTGAGGTGGTGACTTGAAACTTGTCACATAATTCTGAACCCAGGCACATTGCAATATCTCATCAACAAAATTTCGCTAGCTGCCACACGGATCTACCTATTTTGAAAATTCGTTTGAAGTTTATAATCTTGAGATTGATTTTTAACCAACTTCCTTGTGACCTACGGACTTGAAATTTAGCACACAGTTCAGGACACTACGACAACATAATTATTAGAAATAAAAATTACACTAGCTGGCATGCTTATCGTTATAACTGAAAATCAATCAAAAATGGGGGGAATTTTGCGATTGATATTTGAGTAACTTCCTGGTGAGGTGGTGACTTGAAACTTGTCACATAATTCAGAACCCGGGGACATTGCAATATCTGATCAACAAAATTTCGCTAGCTGGCACACGGATCTACCTATTTTCAAAATTCTTTTGAAGTTTATAATCTTGAGATTGATTTTTAACCAACTTCCTTGTGACCTAGTTACTTGAAATTTAGCACAGAGTTTAGGACCCTAAGACAATATAATTTTTAGAAATAAAAATTGCACTAGCATGCGTGCTTATCGGTTCAACTGAAAATCAGTAAAAAATGGGACGAATATTTCGATCGATATTTGAGTAACTTCCTGGTGAGGTAGTGACTTGAAACTTGTCACATAATTCAGAACCCGGGGACATTGCAATATCTGATCAACAAAATTTCGCTAGCTGCCACACGGATCTACCTATTTTGAAAATTCTTTGGAAGTTTATAATCTTGAGATTGATTTTTAGCCAACTTCCTTGTGACCTAGTTACTTGAAATTTAGCGCAGAGTTTAGGACCCTAAGACAATATAATTTTTAGAAATAAAAATTGCACTAGCTTGCGTGCTTATCGGTTCAACTGAAAATCAGTAAAAAATGGGACGAATATTTCGATCGATATTTGAGTAACTTCCTGGTGAGGTAGTGACTTGAAACTTGTCACATAATTCAGAACCCGGGGACAATGCAATATCTGATCAACAAAATTTCGCTAGCTGGCACACGGATATACCTATTTGGAAAATTCGTTTGAAGTTTATAATCTTGAGATTGATTTTTAACCAACTTCCTTGTGGCCTAGTTACTTGAAATTTAGCACATAGTTTAGGACCCTAAGACAATATAATTTTTAGAAATAAAAATTGCCCTAGCTTCCGTGCTTATCGGTTCAATTGAAAATCAGTAAAAATGGGGGGAATGTTTCGATCGATATTTGAGTAACTTCCTGGTGAGGTGGTAACTTGAAACTTGTCACATAATTCTAAACCCAGGGACATTGCAATATCTGATCAACAAAATTTCGCTAGCTGGCACACGGATATACCTATTTGGAAAATTCGTTTGAAGTTTATAATCTTGAGATTGATTTTTAACCAACTTCCTTGTGACCTAGGGACTTGAAATTTAGCACATAGTTCAGGACACTACGACAACATAATTATTAGAAATAAAAATTACACTAGCTGGCATGCTTATCGTTATAACTGAAAATCAATAAAAAATGGGGGGAATTTTGCGATTGACATTTGAGTAACTCCCTGGTGAGGTGGTGACTTGAAACTTGTCACATAATTCTAAACCCAGGGACATTGCAATATCTGATCAACAAAATTTCGCTAGCTGCCACACGGATCTACCTATTTTGAAAATTCGTTTGAAGTTTATAATCTTGAGATTGATTTTTAACCAACTTCCTTGTGACCTAGGGACTTGAAATTTAGCACATATTTCAGGACACTACGACAACATAATTATTAGAAATAAAAATTACACTAGCTGGCATGCTTATCGTTATAACTGAAAATCAATAAAAAATGGGGGGAATTTTTCGATCGATATTTGAGTAACTTCCTGGTGAGGTGGTGACTTGAAACTTGTCACATAATTCAGAACCCGGGGAGATTGCAATATCTGATCAACAAAATTTCGCTAGCTGGCACACGGATCTACCTATTTTGAAAATTCGTTTGAAGTTTATAATCTTGAGATTGATTTTTAACCAACTTCCTTGTGACCTAGGGACTTGAAATTTAGCACATAGTTCAGGACACTACGACAACATAATTATTAGAAATAAAAATTACACTAGCTGGCATGCTTATCGTTATAACTGAAAATCAATAAAAAATGGGGGGAATTTTGCGATTGATATTTGAGTAACTTCCTGGTGAGGTGGTGACTTGAAACTTGTCACATAATTCTAAACCCAGGGACATTGCAATATCTGATCAACAAAATTTCGCTAGCTGCCACACGGATCTACCTATTCTGAAAATTCGTTTGAAGTTTATAATCTTGAGATTGATTTTTAACCAACTTCCTTGTGACCTAGGGACTTGAAATTTAGCACATAGTTCAGGACACTACGACAACATAATTATTAGAAATAAAAATTACACTAGCTGGCATGCTTATCGTTATAACTGAAAATCAATAAAAAATGGGGGGAATTTTGCGATTGATATTTGAGTAACTTCCTGGTGAGGTGGTGACTTGAAACTTGTCACATAATTCTAAACCCAGGGACATTGCAATATCTGATCAACAAAATTTCGCTAGCTGCCACACGGATCTACCTATCTGGAAAATTCTTTGGAAGTTTATAATCTTGAGATTGATTTTTAGCCAACTTCCTTGTGACCTAGTTACTGGAAGTTTAGCACATAGTTTAGGACCCTAAGACAATATAATTTTTAGAAATAAAAATTGCACTAGCTTGCGTGCTTATCGGTTCAACTGAAAATCAGTAAAAAATGGGAGGAATATTTCGATCGATATTTGAGTAACTTCCTGGTGAGGTAGTGACTTGAAACTTGTCACATAATTCAGAACCCGGGGACAATGCAATATCTGATCAACAAAATTTCGCTAGATGCCACACGGATATACCTATTTGGAAAATTCGTTTGAAGTTTATAATCTTGAGATTGATTTTTAACCAACTTCCTTGTGACCTAGTTACTTGAAATTTAGCACATAATTTAGGACCCTAAGACAATATAATTTTTATAAATAAAAATTGCACTAGCTTGCGTGCTTATCGGTTCAACTGAAAATCAGTAAAAAATGGGAGGAATATTTCGATCGATATTTGAGTAACTTCCTGGTGAGGTAGTGACTTGAAACTTGTCACATAATTCTAAACCCAGGGACATTGCAATATCTGATCAACAAAATTTCGCTAGCTGCCACACGGATCTACCTATTTTGAAAATTCTTTGGAAGTTTATAATCTTGAGATTGATTTTTAGCCAACTTCCTTCTGACCTAGTTACTGGAAATTTAGCACATAGTTTAGGACCCTAAGACAATATAATTTTTAGAAATAAAAATTGCACTAGCTTGCGTGCTTATCGGTTCAACTGAAAATCAGTAAAAATGGGGGGAAATTTTTGATCGATATTTGAGTAACTTCCTGGTGAGGTAGTGACTTGAAACGTGTCACATAATTCAGAACCCGGGGACAATGCAATATCTGATCAACAAAATTTCGCTAGCTGGCACACGGATATACCTATTTGGAAAATTCGTTTGAAGTTTATAATCTTGAGATTGATTTTTAACCAACTTCCTTGTGACCTAGTTACTTGAAATTTAGCACATAGTTTAGGACACTAAGACAATATAATTTTTAGAAATAAAAATTGCACTAGCTTCCGTGCTTATCGGTTTAATTGAAAATCAGTAAAAATGGGGGGAATTTTTCGATTGATATTTGAGTAACTTCCTGGTGAGGTAGTGACTTGAAACTTGTCACATAATTCAGAACCCGGGGGCAATGCAATATCTGATCAACAAAATTTCGCTAGCTGGCACACGGATATACCTATTTGGAAAATTCGTTTGAAGTTTATAATTTTGAGATTGATTTTTAGCCAACTTCCTTGTGACCTAGTTACTGGAAATTTAGCACATAGTTTAGGACCCTAAGACAATATAATTTTTAGAAATAAAAATTGCACTAGCTTGCGTGCTTATCGGTTCAACTGAAAATCAGTAAAAATGGGGGGAAATTTTTGATCGATATTTGAGTAACTTCCTGGTGAGGTAGTGACTGGAAATTTAGCACATAGTTTAGGACCCTAAGACAATATAATTTTTAGAAATAAAAATTGCACTAGCTTGCGTGCTTATCGGTTCAACTGAAAATCAGTAAAAATGGGGGGAAATTTTTGATCGATATTTGAGTAACTTCCTGGTGAGGTAGTGACTTGAAACGTGTAACATAATTCAGAACCCGGGGACAATGCAATATCTGATCAACAAAATTTCGCTAGCTGGCACACGGATATACCTATTTTGAAAATTCGTTTGAAGTTTATAATCTTGAGATTGATTTTTAACCAACTTCCTTGTGACCTAGTTACTTGAAATTTAGCACATAGTTTAGGACCCTAAGACAATATAATTTTTAGAAATAAAAATTGCACTAGCTTGCGTGCTTATCGGTTCAACTGAAAACCAGTAAAAAATGGGGGGAATTTTCGATCGATATTTGAGTAACTTCCTGGTGAGGTGGTAACTTGAAACTTGTCACATAATTCTGAACAGAGAGACACTGCAATATCTGATCAACAAAATTTCGCTAGCTGGCACACGGATATACCTATTTGGAAAATTCGTTTGAAGTTTATAATCTTGAGATTGATTTTTAACCAACTTCCTTGTGACCTAGTTACTTCAAATTTATCACATAGTTTAAGACCCTAAGACAATATAATTTTTAGAAATAAAAATTGCACTAGCTTCCGTGCTTATCGATTCAATTGAAAATCAGTAAAAATGGGGGGAATTTTTCGATCGATATTTGAGTAACTTCATTTCGCTAGCTGGCACACGGATCTACCTATTTTGAAAATTCGTTTGAAGTTTATAATCTTGAGATTGATTTTTAACCAACTTACTTGTGACCTAGGGACTTGAAATTTAGCACATAGTTCAGGACACTACGACAACATAATTATTAGAAATAAAAATTACACTAGCTGGCATGCTTATCGTTATAACTGAAATTCAATAAAAAATGGGGGGAATTTTGCGATTGATATTTGAGTAACTTCCTGGTGAGGTGGTGACTTGAAACTTGTCACATAATTCTAAACCCAGGGACATTGCAATATCTGATCAACAAAATTTCGCTAGCTGCCACACGGATCTACCTGTTTTGAAAATTCTTTGGAAGTTTATAATCTTGAGATTGATTTTTAGCCAACTTCCTTGTGACCTAGTTACTGGAAATTTAGCACATAGTTTAAGACCCTAAGACAATATATTTTTTAGAAATAAAAATTGCACTAGCTTGCGTGCTTATCGGTTCAACTGAAAATCAGTAAAAATGGGGGGATATTTTTGATCGATATTTGAGTAACTTCCTGGTGAGGTAGTGACTTGAAACGTGTCACATAGTTCAGAACCCGGGGACAATGCCATATCTGATAAACCAAATTCCGCTAGCTCGCACACGGATCTACCTATTTTGAAAATTCGTTTGAAGTTTATAATCTTGAGATTGATTTTTAACCAACTTCCTTGTGACCTAGTTACTTGAAATTTAGCACATAGTTTAGGACCCTAAGACAATATAATTTTTAGAAATAAAAATTGCACTAGCTTGCGTGCTTATCGGTTCAACTGAAAACCAGTAAAAAATGGGGGGAATTTTCGATCGATATTTGAGTAACTTCCTGGTGAGGTGGTAACTTGAAACTTGTCACATAATTCTGAACAGAGAGACACTGCAATATCTGATCAACAAAATTTCGCTAGCTGGCACACGGATATACCTATTTGGAAAATTCGTTTGAAGTTTATAATCTTGAGATTGATTTTTAACCAACTTCCTTGTGACCTAGTTACTTGAAATTTATCACATAGTTTAAGACCCTAAGACAATATAATTTTTAGAAATAAAAATTGCACTAGCTTGCGTGCTTATCGGTTCAACTGAAAACCAGTAAAAAATGGGGGGAATTTTCGATCGATATTTGAGTAACTTCCTGGTGAGGTGGTAACTTGAAACTTGTCACATAATTCTGAACAGAGAGACACTGCAATATCTGATCAACAAAATTTCGCTAGCTGGCACACGGATATACCTATTTGGAAAATTCGTTTGAAGTTTATAATCTTGAGATTGATTTTTAACCAACTTCCTTGTGACCTAGTTACTTGAAATTTAGCACATAGTTTAGGACCCTAAGACAATATAATTTTTAGAAATAAAAATTGCACTAGCTTGCGTGCTTATCGGTTCAACTGAAAACCAGTAAAAAATGGGGGGAATTTTCGATCGATATTTGAGTAACTTCCTGGTGAGGTGGTAACTTGAAACTTGTCACATAATTCTGAACAGAGAGACACTGCAATATCTGATCAACCAAATTCAGCTAGCCGGCACACGGATATACCTATTTGGAAAATTCGTTTGAAGTTTATAATCTTGAGATGGATTTTTAACCAACTTCCTTGTGACCTAGTTACTTGAAATTTAGCACATAATTTAGGACCCTAAGACAATATAATTTTTAGAAATAAAAATTGCACTAGCTTGCGTGCTTATCGGTTCAACTGAAAATCAGTACAAAATGACAGGAATATTTCGATCGATATTTGAGTAACTTCCTGGTGAGGTAGTGACTTGAAACTTGTCACATAATTCAGAACCCGGGGACAATGCAATATCTGATCAACAAAATTTCGCTAGCTGGCACACGGATATACCTATTTGGAAAATTCGTTTGAAGTTTATAATCTTGAGATGGATTTTTAACCAACTTCCTTGTGACCTAGGGACTTGAAATTTAGCACATAGTTCAGGCCACTACGACAACATAATTATTAGAAATAAAAATTACACTAGCTGGCATGCTTATCGTTATAACTGAAATTCAATAAAAAATGGGGGGAATTTTGCGATTGATATTTGAGTAACTTCCTGGTGAGGTGGTGACTTGAAACTTGTCACATAATTCTAAACCCAGGGACATTGCAATATCTGATCAACAAAATTTCGCTAGCTGCCACACGGATCTACCTATTTTGAAAATTCTTTGGAAGTTTATAATCTTGAGATTGATTTTTAGCCAACTTCCTTGTGACCTAGTTACTGGAAATTTAGCACATAGTTTAGGACCCTAAGACAATATAATTTTTAGAAATAAAAATTGCACTAGCTTGCGTGCTTATCGGTTCAACTGAAAATCAGTAAAAATGGGGGGATATTTTTGATCGATATTTGAGTAACTTCCTGGTGAGGTAGTGACTTGAAACGTGTCACATAGTTCAGAACCCGGGGACAATGCCATATCTGATAAACCAAATTGCGCTAGCTCGCACACGGATCTACCTATTTTGAAAATTCTTTTGAAGTTTATAATCTTGAGATTGATTTTTCGCCAACTTCCTTGTGACCTAGTCACTGGAAATTTAGCACATAGTTTACGGCCCTAAGACAATATAATTTTTAGAAATAAAAATTTCACTAGCTTGCGTGCTTATCGGTTCAACTGAAAATCAATAAAAATGGGGGGAAATTTTTGATCGATATTTGAGTAACTTCCTGGTGAGGTAGTGACTTGAAACGTGTCACATAGTTCAGAACACGGGGACAATGCCATATCTGATCAACCAAATTCAGCTAGCTGGCACACGGATATACCTATTTGGAAAATTCGTTTGAAGTTTATAATCTTGAGATGGATTTTTAACCAACTTCCTTGTGACCTAGTTACTTGAAATTTAGCACATAATTTAGGACCCTAAGACAATATAATTTTTAGAAATAAAAATTGCACTAGCTTGCGTGCTTATCGGTTCAACTGAAAATCAGTGCAAAATGACAGGAATATTTCGATCGATATTTGAGTAACTTCCTGGTGAGGTAGTGACTTGAAACTTGTCACATAATTCAGAACCCGGGGACAATGCAATATCTGATCAACAAAATTTCGCTAGCTGGCACACGGATATACCTATTTGGAAAATTCGTTTGAAGTTTATAATCTTGAGATTGATTTTTAACCAACTTCCTTGTGACCTAGTTACTTGAAATTTATCACATAGTTTAAGACCCTAAGACAATATAATTTTTAGAAATAAAAATTGCACTAGCTTCCGTGCTTATCGGTTCAATTGAAAATCAGTAAAAATGGGGGGAATTTTTCGATCGATATTTGAGTAACTTCCTTTCGCTAGCTGGCACACGGATCTACCTATTTTGAAAATTCGTTTGAAGTTTATAATCTTGAGATTATTTTTAACCAACTTCCTTGTGACCTAGGGACTTGAAATTTAGCACATAGTTCAGGACACTACGACAACATAATTATTAGAAATAAAAATGACACTAGCTGGCATGCTTATCGTTATAACTGAAAATCAATAAAAAATGGGGGGAATTTTGCGATTGATATTTGAGTAACTTCCTGGTGAGGTGGTGACTTGAAACTTGTCACATAATTCTAAACCCAGGGACATTGCAATATCTGATCAACAAAATTTCGCTAGCTGCCACACGGATCTACCTATTTTGAAAATTCTTTGGAAGTTAATAATCTTGAGATTGATTTTTAGCCAACTTCCTTGTGACCTAGTTACTGGAAATTTAGCACATAGTTTAGGACCCTAAGACAATATAATTTTTAGAAATAAAAATTGCACTAGCTTGCGTGCTTATCGGTTCAACTGAAAATCAGTAAAAAATGGGAGGAATATTTCGATCGATATTTGAGTAACTTCCTGGTGAGGTAGTGACTTGAAACTTGTCACATAATTCTAAACCCAGGGGCATTGCAATATCTGATCAACAAAATTTCGCTAGCTGCCACACGGATCTACCTATTTTGAAAATTCGTTTGAAGTTTATAATCTTGAGATTGATTTTTAACCAACTTCCTTGTGACCTAGTTACTTGAAATTTAGCACATAGTTTAGGACCCTAAGACAATATAATTTTTAGAAATAAAAATTGCACTAGCTTGCGTGCTTATCGGTTCAACTGAAAATCAGTAAAAATGGGGGGAAATTTTTGATCGATATTTGAGTAACTTCCTGGTGAGGTAGTGACTTGAAACGTGTCACATAGTTCAGAACCCGGGGACAATGCCATATCTGATAAACCAAATTCCGCTAGCTCGCACACGGATCTACCTATTTTGAAAATTCTTTGGAAGTTTATAATCTTGAGATTGATTTTTAGCCAACTTCCTTCTGACCTAGTTACTGGAAATTTAGCACATAGTTTAGGACCCTAAGACAATATAATTTTTAGAAATAAAAATTGCACTAGCTTGCGTGCTTATCGGTTCAACTGAAAATCAGTAAAAATGGGGGGAAATTTTTGATCGATATTTGAGTAACTTCCTGGTGAGGTAGTGACTTGAAACGTGTCACATAGTTCAGAACCCGGGGACAATGCCATATCTGATAAACCAAATTCCGCTAGCTCGCACACGGATCTACCTAGTTTGAAAATTCTTTGGAAGTTTATAATCTTGAGATTGATTTTTAGCCAACTTCCTTCTGACCTAGTTACTGGAAATTTAGCACATAGTTTAGGACCCTAAGACAATATAATTTTTAGAAATAAAAATTGCACTAGCTTGCGTGCTTATCGGTTCAACTGAAAATCAGTAAAAATGGGGGGAAATTTTTGATCGATATTTGAGTAACTTCCTGGTGAGGTAGTGACTTGAAACGTGTCACATAGTTCAGAACCCGGGGACAATGCCATATCTGATAAACCAAATTCCGCTAGCTCGCACACGGATCTACCTATTTTGAAAATTCTTTGGAAGTTTATAATCTTGAGATTGATTTTTAGCCAACTTCCTTCTGACCTAGTTACTGGAAATTTAGCACATAGTTTAGGACCCTAAGACAATATAATTTTTAGAAATAAAAATTGCACTAGCTTGCGTGCTTATCGGTTCAATTGAAAATCAGTAAAAATTGGGGGAATTTTTCGATCGATATTTGAGTAACTTCATTTCGCTAGCTGGCACACGGATCTACCTATTTTGAAAATTCGTTTGAAGTTTATAATCTTGAGATTGATTTTTAACCAACTTCCTTGTGACCTAGGGACTTGAAATTTAGCACATAGTTCAGGACACTACGACAACATAATTATTAGAAATAAAAATTACACTAGCTGGCATGCTTATCGTTATAACTGAAATTCAATAAAAAATGGGGGGAATTTTGCGATTGATATTTGAGTAACTTCCTGGTGAGGTGGTGACTTGAAACTTGTCACATAATTCTAAACCCAGGGACATTGCAATATCTGATCAACAAAATTTCGCTAGCTGGCACACGGATATACCTATTTGGAAAATTCGTTTGAAGTTTATAATCTTGAGATTGATTTTTAACCAACTTCCTTGTGACCTAGTTACTTGAAATTTATCACATAGTTTAAGACCCTAAGACAATATAATTTTTAGAAATAAAAATTGCACTAGCTTCCGTGCTTATCGATTCAATTGAAAATCAGTAAAAATGGGGGGAATTTTTCGATCGATATTTGAGTAACTTCATTTCGCTAGCTGGCACACGGATCTACCTATTTTGAAAATTCGTTTGAAGTTTATAATCTTGAGATTGATTTTTAACCAACTTCCTTGTGACCTAGGGACTTGAAATTTAGCACATAGTTCAGGACACTACGACAACATAATTATTAGAAATAAAAATTACACTAGCTGGCATGCTTATCGTTATAACTGAAATTCAATAAAAAATGGGGGGAATTTTGCGATTGATATTTGAGTAACTTCCTGGTGAGGTGGTGACTTGAAACTTGTCACATAATTCTAAACCCAGGGACATTGCAATATCTGATCAACAAAATTTCGCTAGCTGCCACACGGATCTACCTGTTTTGAAAATTCTTTGGAAGTTTATAATCTTGAGATTGATTTTTAGCCAACTTCCTTGTGACCTAGTTACTGGAAATTTAGCACATAGTTTAAGACCCTAAGACAATATATTTTTTAGAAATAAAAATTGCACTAGCTTGCGTGCTTATCGGTTCAACTGAAAATCAGTAAAAATGGGGGGATATTTTTGATCGATATTTGAGTAACTTCCTGGTGAGGTAGTGACTTGAAACGTGTCACATAATTCAGAACCCGGGGACAATGCCATATCTGATAAACCAAATTCCGCTAGCTCGCACACGGATCTACCTATTTTGAAAATTCTTTTGAAGTTTATAATCTTGAGATTGATTTTTCGCCAACTTCCTTGTGACCTAGTTACTGGAAATTTAGCACATAGTTTACGGCCCTAAGACAATATAATTTTTAGAAATAAAAATTGCACTAGCTTGCGTGCTTATCGGTTCAACTGAAAATCAATAAAAATGGGGGGAAATTTTTGATCGATATTTGAGTAACTTCCTGGTGAGGTAGTGACTTGAAACGTGTCACATAGTTCAGAACCCGGGGACAATGCCATATCTGATCAACCAAATTCAGCTAGCCGGCACACGGATATACCTATTTGGAAAATTCGTTTGAAGTTTATAATCTTGAGATGGATTTTTAACCAACTTCCTTGTGACCTAGTTACTTGAAATTTAGCACATAATTTAGGACCCTAAGACAATATAATTTTTAGAAATAAAAATTGCACTAGCTTGCATGCTTATCGGTTCAACTGAAAATCAGTACAAAATGACAGGAATATTTCGATCGATATTTGAGTAACTTCCTGGTGAGGTAGTGACTTGAAACTTGTCACATAATTCAGAACCCGGGGACAATGCAATATCTGATCAACAAAATTTCGCTAGCTGGCACACGGATATACCTATTTGGAAAATTCGTTTGAAGTTTATAATCTTGAGATGGATTTTTAACCAACTTCCTTGTGACCTAGGGACTTGAAATTTAGCACATAGTTCAGGCCACTACGACAACATAATTATTAGAAATAAAAATTACACTAGCTGGCATGCTTATCGTTATAACTGAAATTCAATAAAAAATGGGGGGAATTTTGCGATTGATATTTGAGTAACTTCCTGGTGAGGTGGTGACTTGAAACTTGTCACATAATTCTAAACCCAGGGACATTGCAATATCTGATCAACAAAATTTCGCTAGCTGCCACACGGATCTACCTATTTTGAAAATTCTTTGGAAGTTTATAATCTTGAGATTGATTTTTAGCCAACTTCCTTGTGACCTAGTTACTGGAAATTTAGCACATAGTTTAGGACCCTAAGACAATATAATTTTTAGAAATAAAAATTGCACTAGCTTGCGTGCTTATCGGTTCAACTGAAAATCAGTAAAAATGGATGGATATTTTTGATCGATATTTGAGTAACTTCCTGGTGAGGTAGTGACTTGAAACGTGTCACATAGTTCAGAACCCGGGGACAATGCCATATCTGATAAACCAAATTGCGCTAGCTCGCACACGGATCTACCTATTTTGAAAATTCTTTTGAAGTTTATAATCTTGAGATTGATTTTTCGCCAACTTCCTTGTGACCTAGTCACTGGAAATTTAGCACATAGTTTACGGCCCTAAGACAATATAACTTTTAGAAATAAAAATTTCACTAGCTTGCGTGCTTATCGGTTCAACTGAAAATCAGTAAAAATGGGGGGAAATTTTTGATCGATATTTGAGTAACTTCCTGGTGAGGTAGTGACTTGAAACGTGTCACATAGTTCAGAACACGGGGACAATGCCATATCTGATCAACCAAATTCAGCTAGCTGGCACACGGATATACCTATTTGGAAAATTCGTTTGAAGTTTATAATCTTGAGATGGATTTTTAACCAACTTCCTTGTGACCTAGTTACTTGAAATTTAGCACATAATTTAGGACCCTAAGACAATATAATTTTTAGAAATAAAAATTGCACTAGCTTGCGTGCTTATCGGTTCAACTGAAAATCAGTGCAAAATGACAGGAATATTTCGATCGATATTTGAGTAACTTCCTGGTGAGGTAGTGACTTGAAACTTGTCACATAATTCAGAACCCGGGGACAATGCAATATCTGATCAACAAAATTTCGCTAGCTGGCACACGGATATACCTATTTGGAAAATTCGTTTGAAGTTTATAATCTTGAGATTGATTTTTAACCAACTTCCTTGTGACCTAGTTACTTGAAATTTATCACATAGTTTAAGACCCTAAGACAATATAATTTTTAGAAATAAAAATTGCACTAGCTTCCGTGCTTATCGGTTCAATTGAAAATCAGTAAAAATGGGGGGAATTTTTCGATCGATATTTGAGTAACTTCCTTTCGCTAGCTGGCACACGGATCTACCTATTTTGAAAATTCGTTTGAAGTTTATAATCTTGAGATTATTTTTAACCAACTTCCTTGTGACCTAGGGACTTGAAATTTAGCACATAGTTCAGGACACTACGACAACATAATTATTAGAAATAAAAATGACACTAGCTGGCATGCTTATCGTTATAACTGAAAATCAATAAAAAATGGGGGGAATTTTGCGATTGATATTTGAGTAACTTCCTGGTGAGGTGGTGACTTGAAACTTGTCACATAATTCTAAACCCAGGGACATTGCAATATCTGATCAACAAAATTTCGCTAGCTGCCACACGGATCTACCTATTTTGAAAATTCTTTGGAAGTTAATAATCTTGAGATTGATTTTTAGCCAACTTCCTTGTGACCTAGTTACTGGAAATTTAGCACATAGTTTAGGACCCTAAGACAATATAATTTTTAGAAATAAAAATTGCACTAGCTTGCGTGCTTATCGGTTCAACTGAAAATCAGTAAAAAATGGGAGGAATATTTCGATCGATATTTGAGTAACTTCCTGGTGAGGTAGTGACTTGAAACTTGTCACATAATTCAGAACCCAGGGGCATTGCAATATCTGATCAACAAAATTTCGATAGCTGCCACACGGATCTACCTATTTTGAAAATTCGTTTGAAGTTTATAATCTTGAGATTGATTTTTAACCAACTTCCTTGTGACCTAGTTACTTGAAATTTAGCACATAGTTTAGGACCCTAAGACAATATAATTTTTAGAAATAAAAATTGCACTAGCTTGCGTGCTTATCGGTTCAACTGAAAATCAGTAAAAATGGGGGGAAATTTTTGATCGATATTTGAGTAACTTCCTGGTGAGGTAGTGACTTGAAACGTGTCACATAGTTCAGAACCCGGGGACAATGCCATATCTGATAAACCAAATTCCGCTAGCTCGCACACGGATCTACCTATTTTGAAAATTCTTTGGAAGTTTATAATCTTGAGATTGATTTTTAGCCAACTTCCTTCTGACCTAGTTACTGGAAATTTAGCACATAGTTTAGGACCCTAAGACAATATAATTTTTAGAAATAAAAATTGCACTAGCTTGCGTGCTTATCGGTTCAACTGAAAATCAGTAAAAATGGGGGGAAATTTTTGATCGATATTTGAGTAACTTCCTGGTGAGGTAGTGACTTGAAACGTGTCACATAGTTCAGAACCCGGGGACAATGCCATATCTGATAAACCAAATTCCGCTAGCTCGCACACGGATCTACCTATTTTGAAAATTCGTTTGAAGTTTATAATCTTGAGATTATTTTTAACCAACTTCCTTGTGACCTAGGGACTTGAAATTTAGCACATAGTTCAGGACACTACGACAACATAATTATTAGAAATAAAAATGACACTAGCTGGCATGCTTATCGTTATAACTGAAAATCAATAAAAAATGGGGGGAATTTTGCGATTGATATTTGAGTAACTTCCTGGTGAGGTGGTGACTTGAAACTTGTCACATAATTCTAAACCCAGGGACATTGCAATATCTGATCAACAAAATTTCGCTAGCTGCCACACGGATCTACCTATTTTGAAAATTCTTTGGAAGTTAATAATCTTGAGATTGATTTTTAGCCAACTTCCTTGTGACCTAGTTACTGGAAATTTAGCACATAGTTTAGGACCCTAAGACAATATAATTTTTAGAAATAAAAATTGCACTAGCTTGCGTGCTTATCGGTTCAACTGAAAATCAGTAAAAAATGGGAGGAATATTTCGATCGATATTTGAGTAACTTCCTGGTGAGGTAGTGACTTGAAACTTGTCACATAATTCTAAACCCAGGGGCATTGCAATATCTGATCAACAAAATTTCGCTAGCTGCCACACGGATCTACCTATTTTGAAAATTCGTTTGAAGTTTATAATCTTGAGATTGATTTTTAACCAACTTCCTTGTGACCTAGTTACTTGAAATTTAGCACATAGTTTAGGACCCTAAGACAATATAATTTTTAGAAATAAAAATTGCACTAGCTTGCGTGCTTATCGGTTCAACTGAAAATCAGTAAAAATGGGGGGAAATTTTTGATCGATATTTGAGTAACTTCCTGGTGAGGTAGTGACTTGAAACGTGTCACATAGTTCAGAACCCGGGGACAATGCCATATCTGATAAACCAAATTCCGCTAGCTCGCACACGGATCTACCTATTTTGAAAATTCTTTGGAAGTTTATAATCTTGAGATTGATTTTTAGCCAACTTCCTTCTGACCTAGTTACTGGAAATTTAGCACATAGTTTAGGACCCTAAGACAATATAATTTTTAGAAATAAAAATTGCACTAGCTTGCGTGCTTATCGGTTCAACTGAAAATCAGTAAAAATGGGGGGAAATTTTTGATCGATATTTGAGTAACTTCCTGGTGAGGTAGTGACTTGAAACGTGTCACATAGTTCAGAACCCGGGGACAATGCCATATCTGATAAACCAAATTCCGCTAGCTCGCACACGGATCTACCTATTTTGAAAATTCTTTGGAAGTTTATAATCTTGAGATTGATTTTTAGCCAACTTCCTTCTGACCTAGTTACTGGAAATTTAGCACATAGTTTAGGACCCTAAGACAATATAATTTTTAGAAATAAAAATTGCACTAGCTTGCGTGCTTATCGGTTCAATTGAAAATCAGTAAAAATTGGGGGAAATTTTTGATCGATATTTGAGTAACTTCCTGGTGAGGTAGTGACTTGAAACTTGTCACATAATTCAGAACCCGGGGACAATGCAATATCTGATCAACAAAATTTCGCTAGCTGGCACACGGATATACCTATTTGGAAAATTCGTTGGAAGTTTATAATCTTGAGATTGATCTTTAGCCAACTTCCTTGTGACCTAGTTACTGGAAATTTAGCACATAGTTTAGGACCCTAAGACAATATAATTTTTAGAAATAAAAATTGCACTAGCTTGCGTGCTTATCGGTTCAACTGAAAATCAGTAAAAATGGGGGGAAATTTTTGATCGATATTTGAGTAACTTCCTGGTGAGGCAGTGACTGGAAATTTAGCACATAGTTTAGGACCCTAAGACAATATAATTTTTAGAAATAAAAATTGCACTAGCTTGCGTGCTTATCGGTTCAACTGAAAATCAGTAAAAATGGGGGGAAATTTTTGATCGATATTTGAGTAACTTCCTGGTGAGGTAGTGACTTGAAACGTGTCACATAGTTCAGAACCCGGGGACAATGCCATATCTGATAAACCAAATTCCGCTAGCTCGCACACGGATCTACCTATTTTGAAAATTCTTTGGAAGTTTATAATCTTGAGATTGATTTTTAGCCAACTTCCTTCTGACCTAGTTACTGGAAATTTAGCACATAGTTTAGGACCCTAAGACAATATAATTTTTAGAAATAAAAATTGCACTAGCTTGCGTGCTTATCGGTTCAATTGAAAATCAGTAAAAATGGGGGGAAATTTTTGATCGATATTTGAGTAACTTCCTGGTGAGGTAGTGACTTGAAACTTGTCACATAGTTCAGAACCCGGGGACAATGCAATATCTGATCAACAAAATTTCGCTAGCTGGCACACGGATATACCTATTTGGAAAATTCGTTTGAAGTTTATAATCTTGAGATTGATTTTTAGCCAACTTCCTTGTGACCTAGTTACTGGAAATTTAGCACATAGTTTAGGACCCTAGGACAATATAATTTTTAGAAATAAAAATTGCACTAGCTTGCGTGCTTATCGGTTCAACTGAAAATCAGTAAAAATGGGGGGAAATTTTTGATCGATATTTGAGTAACTTCCTGGTGAGGTAGTGACTGGAAATTTAGCACATAGTTTAGGACCCTAAGACAATATAATTTTTAGAAATAAAAATTGCACTAGCTTGCGTACTTATCGGTTCAACTGAAAATCAGTAAAAATGGGGGGAAATTTTTGATCGATATTTGAGTAATTTCCTTGTGACCTAGTTACTGGAAATTTAGCACATAGTTTAGGACCTTAAGACAATATAATTTTTAGAAATAAAAATTGCACTAGCTTGCGTGCTTATCGGTTCAACTGAAAATCAGTAAAAATGGGGGGCAATTTTTGATCGATATTTGAGTAACTTCCTGGTGAGGTAGTGACTGGAAATTTAGCACATAGTTTAGGACCCTAAGACAATATAATTTTTAGAAATGAAAATTGCACTAGCTTGCGTGCTTATCGGTTCAACTGAAAATCAGTAAAAAATGGGAGGAATATTTCGATCGATATTTGAGTAACTTCCTGGTGAGGTAGTGACTTGAAACGTGTCACATAGTTCAGAACCCGGGGACAATGCCATATCTGATAAACCAAATTCCGCTAGCTCGCACACGGATCTACCTATTTTGAAAATTCGTTTGAAGTTTATAATCTTGAGATTGATTTTTAACCAACTTCCTTGTGACCTAGTTACTTGAAATTTAGCACATAGTTTAGGACCCTAAGACAATATAATTTTTAGAAATAAAAATTGCACTAGCTTCCGTGCTTATCGGTTCAATTGAAAATCAGTAAAAATGGAGGGAATTTTTCGATTGATATTTGAGTAACTTCCTGGTGAGGTAGTGACTTGAAACTTGTCACATAATTCAGAACCCGGGGACAATGCAATATCTGATCAACAAAATTTCGCTAGCTGGCACACGGATATACCTATTTGGAAAATTCGTTTGAAGTTTATAATCTTGAGATTGATTTTTAGCCAACTTCCTTGTGACCTAGTTACTGGAAATTTAGCACATAGTTTAGGACCCTAAGACAATATAATTTTTAGAAATAAAAATTGCACTAGCTTGCGTACTTATCGGTTCAACTGAAAATCAGTAAAAATGGGGGGAAATTTTTGATCGATATTTGAGTAACTTCCTGGTGAGGCAGTGACTGGAAATTTAGCACATAGTTTAGGACCCTAAGACAATATAATTTTTAGAAATAAAAATTGCACTAGCTTGCGTGCTTATCGGTTCAACTGAAAATCAGTAAAAATGGGGGGAAATTTTTGATCGATATTTGAGTAACTTCCTGGTGAGGTAGTGACTTGAAACGTGTCACATAGTTCAGAACCCGGGGACAATGCCATATCTGATAAACCAAATTCCGCTAGCTCGCACACGGATCTACCTATTTTGAAAATTCTTTGGAAGTTTATAATCTTGAGATTGATTTTTAGCCAACTTCCTTCTGACCTAGTTACTGGAAATTTAGCACATAGTTTAGGACCCTAAGACAATATAATTTTTAGAAATAAAAATTGCACTAGCTTGCGTGCTTATCGGTTCAATTGAAAATCAGTAAAAATGGGGGGAAATTTTTGATCGATATTTGAGTAACTTCCTGGTGAGGTAGTGACTTGAAACTTGTCACATAATTCAGAACCCGGGGACAATGCAATATCTGATCAACAAAATTTCGCTAGCTGGCACACGGATATACCTATTTGGAAAATTCGTTTGAAGTTTATAATCTTGAGATTGATTTTTAGCCAACTTCCTTGTGACCTAGTTACTGGAAATTTAGCACATAGTTTAGGACCCTAGGACAATATAATTTTTAGAAATAAAAATTGCACTAGCTTGCGTGCTTATCGGTTCAACTGAAAATCAGTAAAAATTGGGGGAAATTTTTGATCGATATTTGAGTAACTTCCTGGTGAGGTAGTGACTTGAAACGTGTCACATAGTTCAGAACCCGGGGACAATGCCATATCTGATCAACCAAATTCCGCTGGCTCGCACACGGATCTACCTATTTTGAAAATTCGTTTGAAGTTTATAATCTTGAGATTGATTTTTAACCAACTTCCTTGTGACCTAGTTACTTGAAATTTAGCACATAGTTTAGGACCCTATTACAATATAATTTTTAGAAATAAAAATTGCACTAGCTTGCGTGCTTATCGGTTCAACTGAAAATCAGTAAAAATGGGGGGAAATTTTTGATCGATATTTGAGTAACTTCCTGGTGAGGTAGTGACTGGAAATTTAGCACATAGTTTAGGACCCTAAGACAATATAATTTTTAGAAATAAAAATTGCACTAGCTTGCGTACTTATCGGTTCAACTGAAAATCAGTAAAAATGGGGGGAAATTTTTGATCGATATTTGAGTAACTTCCTGGTGAGGTAGTGACTTGAAACGTGTCACATAGTTCAGAACCCGGGGACAATGCCATATCTGATCAACCAAATTCCGCTGGCTCGCACACGGATCTACCTATTTTGAAAATTCGTTTGAAGTTTATAATCTTGAGATTGATTTTTAACCAACTTCCTTGTGACCTAGTTACTTGAAATTTAGCACATAGTTTAGGACCCTAAGACAATATAATTTTTAGAAATAAAAATTGCACTAGCTTGCGTGCTTATCGGTTCAACTGAAAATCAGTAAAAAATGGGAGGAATATTTCGATCGATATTTGAGTAACTTCCTGGTGAGGTAGTGACTTGAAACGTGTCACATAGTTCAGAACCCGGGGACAATGCCATATCTGATAAACCAAATTCCGCTAGCTCGCACACGGATCTACCTATTTTGAAAATTCGTTTGAAGTTTATAATCTTGAGATTGATTTTTAACCAACTTCCTTGTGACCTAGTTACTTGAAATTTAGCACATAGTTTAGGACCCTAAGACAATATAATTTTTAGAAATAAAAATTGCACTAGCTTCCGTGCTTATCGGTTCAATTGAAAATCAGTAAAAATGGAGGGAATTTTTCGATTGATATTTGAGTAACTTCCTGGTGAGGTAGTGACTTGAAACTTGTCACATAATTCAGAACCCGGGGACAATGCAATATCTGATCAACAAAATTTCGCTAGCTCGCACACGGATCTACCTATTTTGAAAATTCGTTTGAAGTTTATAATCTTGAGATTGATTTTTAGCCAACTTCCTTGTGACCTAGTTACTGGAAATTTAGCACATAGTTTAGGACCCTAAGACAATATAATTTTTAGAAATAAAAATTGCACTAGCTTGCGTACTTATCGGTTCAACTGAAAATCAGTAAAAATGGGGGGAAATTTTTGATCGATATTTGAGTAACTTCCTGGTGAGGCAGTGACTGGAAATTTAGCACATAGTTTAGGACCCTAAGACAATATAATTTTTAGAAATAAAAATTGCACTAGCTTGCGTGCTTATCGGTTCAATTGAAAATCAGTAAAAATGGGGGGAAATTTTTGATCGATATTTGAGTAACTTCCTGGTGAGGTAGTGACTTGAAACTTGTCACATAATTCAGAACCCGGGGACAATGCAATATCTGATCAACAAAATTTCGCTAGCTGGCACACGGATATACCTATTTGGAAAATTCGTTTGAAGTTTATAATCTTGAGATTGATTTTTAGCCAACTTCCTTGTGACCTAGTTACTGGAAATTTAGCACATAGTTTAGGACCCTAGGACAATATAATTTTTAGAAATAAAAATTGCACTAGCTTGCGTGCTTATCGGTTCAACTGAAAATCAGTAAAAATGGGGGGAAATTTTTGATCGATATTTGAGTAACTTCCTGGTGAGGTAGTGACTGGAAATTTAGCACATAGTTTAGGACCCTAAGACAATATAATTTTTAGAAATAAAAATTGCACTAGCTTGCGTACTTATCGGTTCAACTGAAAATCAGTAAAAATGGGGGGAAATTTTTGATCGATATTTGAGTAACTTCCTGGTGAGGTAGTGACTTGAAACTTGTCACATAATTCAGAACCCGGGGACAATGCAATATCTGATCAACAAAATTTCGCTAGCTGGCACACGGATATACCTATTTGGAAAATTCGTTTGAAGTTTATAATCTTGAGATTGATTTTTAGCCAACTTCCTTGTGACCTAGTTACTGGAAATTTAGCACATAGTTTAGGACCTTAAGACAATATAATTTTTAGAAATAAAAATTGCACTAGCTTGCGTGCTTATCGGTTCAACTGAAAATCAGTAAAAATGGGGGGCAATTTTTGATCGATATTTGAGTAACTTCCTGGTGAGGTAGTGACTGGAAATTTAGCACATAGTTTAGGACCCTAAGACAATATAATTTTTAGAAATAAAAATTGCACTAGCTTGCGTGCTTATCGGTTCAACTGAAAATCAGTAAAAAATGGGAGGAATATTTCGATCGATATTTGAGTAACTTCCTGGTGAGGTAGTGACTTGAAACGTGTCACATAGTTCAGAACCCGGGGACAATGCCATATCTGATAAACCAAATTCCGCTAGCTCGCACACGGATCTACCTATTTTGAAAATTCGTTTGAAGTTTATAATCTTGAGATTGATTTTTAGCCAACTTCCTTGTGACCTAGTTACTGGAAATTTAGCACATAGTTTAGGACCTTAAGACAATATAATTTTTAGAAATAAAAATTGCACTAGCTTGCGTGCTTATCGGTTCAACTGAAAATCAGTAAAAATGGGGGGCAATTTTTGATCGATATTTGAGTAACTTCCTGGTGAGGTAGTTACTGGAAATTTAGCACATAGTTTAGGACCCTAGGACAATATAATTTTTAGAAATAAAAATTGCACTAGCTTGCGTGCTTATCGGTTCAACTGAAAATCAGTAAAAATGGGGGGAAATTTTTGATCGATATTTGAGTAACTTCCTGGTGAGGTAGTGACTGGAAATTTAGCACATAGTTTAGGACCCTAAGACAATATAATTTTTAGAAATAAAAATTGCACTAGCTTGCGTACTTATCGGTTCAACTGAAAATCAGTAAAAATGGGGGGAAATTTTTGATCGATATTTGAGTAACTTCCTGGTGAGGTAGTGACTTGAAACTTGTCACATAATTCAGAACCCGGGGACAATGCAATATCTGATCCACAAAATTTCGCTAGCTGGCACACGGATATACCTATTTGGAAAATTCGTTTGAAGTTTATAATCTTGAGATTGATTTTTAGCCAACTTCCTTGTGACCTAGTTACTGGAAATTTAGCACATAGTTTAGGACCTTAAGACAATATAATTTTTAGAAATAAAAATTGCACTAGCTTGCGTGCTTATCGGTTCAACTGAAAATCAGTAAAAATGGGGGGCAATTTTTGATCGATATTTGAGTAACTTCCTGGTGAGGTAGTGACTGGAAATTTAGCACATAGTTTAGGACCCTAAGACAATATAATTTTTAGAAATAAAAATTGCACTAGCTTGCGTGCTTATCGGTTCAACTGAAAATCAGTAAAAAATGGGAGGAATATTTCGATCGATATTTGAGTAACTTCCTGGTGAGGTAGTGACTTGAAACTTGTCACATAATTCAGAACCCGGGGACAATGCAATATCTGATCAACAAAATTTCGCTAGCTGGCACACGGATATACCTATTTGGAAAATTCGTTTGAAGTTTATAATCTTGAGATTGATTTTTAGCCAACTTCCTTGTGACCTAGTTACTGGAAATTTAGCACATAGTTTAGGACCCTAAGACAATATAATTTTTAGAAATAAAAATTGCACTAGCTTGCGTACTTATCGGTTCAACTGAAAATCAGTAAAAATGGGGGGAAATTTTTGATCGATATTTGAGTAACTTCCTGGTGAGGCAGTGACTGGAAATTTAGCACATAGTTTAGGACCCTAAGACAATATAATTTTTAGAAATAAAAATAGCACTAGCTTGCGTGCTTATCGGTTCAACTGAAAATCAGTAAAAATGGGGGGAAATTTTTGATCGATATTTGAGTAACTTCCTGGTGAGGTAGTGACTTGAAACGTGTCACATAGTTCAGAACCCGGGGACAATGCCATATCTGATAAACCAAATTCCGCTAGCTCGCACACGGATCTACCTATTTTGAAAATTCTTTGGAAGTTTATAATCTTGAGATTGATTTTTAGCCAACTTCCTTCTGACCTAGTTACTGGAAATTTAGCACATAGTTTAGGACCCTAAGACAATATAATTTTTAGAAATAAAAATTGCACTAGCTTGCGTGCTTATCGGTTCAATTGAAAATCAGTAAAAATGGGGGGAAATTTTTGATCGATATTTGAGTAACTTCCTGGTGAGGTAGTGACTTGAAACTTGTCACATAATTCAGAACCCGGGGACAATGCAATATCTGATCAACAAAATTTTGCTAGCTGGCACACGGATATACCTATTTGGAAAATTCGTTTGAAGTTTATAATCTTGAGATTGATTTTTAGCCAACTTCCTTGTGACCTAGTTACTGGAAATTTAGCACATAGTTTAGGACCCTAGGACAATATAATTTTTAGAAATAAAAATTGCACTAGCTTGCGTGCTTATCGGTTCAACTGAAAATCAGTAAAAATGGGGGGAAATTTTTGATCGATATTTGAGTAACTTCCTGGTGAGGTAGTGACTGGAAATTTAGCACATAGTTTAGGACCCTAAGACAATATAATTTTTAGAAATAAAAATTGCACTAGCTTGCGTACTTATCGGTTCAACTGAAAATCAGTAAAAATGGGGGGAAATTTTTGATCGATATTTGAGTAATTTCCTTGTGACCTAGTTACTGGAAATTTAGCACATAGTTTAGGACCTTAAGACAATATAATTTTTAGAAATAAAAATTGCACTAGCTTGCGTGCTTATCGGTTCAACTGAAAATCAGTAAAAATGGGGGGCAATTTTTGATCGATATTTGAGTAACTTCCTGGTGAGGTAGTGACTGGAAATTTAGCACATAGTTTAGGACCCTAAGACAATATAATTTTTAGAAATAAAAATTGCACTAGCTTGCGTGCTTATCGGTTCAACTGAAAATCAGTAAAAAATGGGAGGAATATTTCGATCGATATTTGAGTAACTTCCTGGTGAGGTAGTGACTTGAAACGTGTCACATAGTTCAGAACCCGGGGACAATGCCATATCTGATAAACCAAATTCCGCTAGCTCGCACACGGATCTACCTATTTTGAAAATTCGTTTGAAGTTTATAATCTTGAGATTGATTTTTAACCAACTTCCTTGTGACCTAGTTACTTGAAATTTAGCACATAGTTTAGGACCCTAAGACAATATAATTTTTAGAAATAAAAATTGCACTAGCTTGCGTGCTTATCGGTTCAATTGAAAATCAGTAAAAATGGAGGGAATTTTTCGATTGATATTTGAGTAACTTCCTGGTGAGGTAGTGACTTGAAACTTGTCACATAATTCAGAACCCGGGGACAATGCAATATCTGATCAACAAAATTTCGCTAGCTGGCACACGGATATACCTATTTGGAAAATTCGTTTGAAGTTTATAATCTTGAGATTGATTTTTAGCCAACTTCCTTGTGACCTAGTTACTGGAAATTTAGCACATAGTTTAGGACCCTAAGACAATATAATTTTTAGAAATAAAAATTACACTAGCTTGCGTACTTATCGGTTCAACTGAAAATCAGTAAAAATGGGGGGAAATTTTTGATCGATATTTGAGTAACTTCCTGGTGAGGCAGTGACTGGAAATTTAGCACATAGTTTAGGACCCTAAGACAATATAATTTTTAGAAATAAAAATTGCACTAGCTTGCGTGCTTATCGGTTCAACTGAAAATCAGTAAAAATGGGGGGAAATTTTTGATCGATATTTGAGTAACTTCCTGGTGAGGTAGTGACTTGAAACGTGTCACATAGTTCAGAACCCGGGGACAATGCCATATCTGATAAACCAAATTCCGCTAGCTCGCACACGGATCTACCTATTTTGAAAATTCTTTGGAAGTTTATAATCTTGAGATTGATTTTTAGCCAACTTCCTTCTGACCTAGTTACTGGAAATTTAGCACATAGTTTAGGACCCTAAGACAATATAATTTTTAGAAATAAAAATTGCACTAGCTTGCGTGCTTATCGGTTCAATTGAAAATCAGTAAAAATGGGGGGAAATTTTTGATCGATATTTGAGTAACTTCCTGGTGAGGTAGTGACTTGAAACTTGTCACATAATTCAGAACCCGGGGACAATGCAATATCTGATCAACAAAATTTCGCTAGCTGGCACACGGATATACCTATTTGGAAAATTCGTTTGAAGTTTATAATCTTGAGATTGATTTTTAGCCAACTTCCTTGTGACCTAGTTACTGGAAATTTAGCACATAGTTTAGGACCCTAGGACAATATAATTTTTAGAAATAAAAATTGCACTAGCTTGCGTGCTTATCGGTTCAACTGAAAATCAGTAAAAATGGGGGGAAATTTTTGATCGATATTTGAGTAACTTCCTGGTGAGGTAGTGACTGGAAATTTAGCACATAGTTTAGGACCCTAAGACAATATAATTTTTAGAAATAAAAATTGCACTAGCTTGCGTACTTATCGGTTCAACTGAAAATCAGTAAAAATGGGGGGAAATTTTTGATCGATATTTGAGTAACTTCCTGGTGAGGTAGTGACTTGAAACGTGTCACATAGTTCAGAACCCGGGGACAATGCCATATCTGATCAACCAAATTCCGCTGGCTCGCACACGGATCTACCTATTTTGAAAATTCGTTTGAAGTTTATAATCTTGAGATTGATTTTTAACCAACTTCCTTGTGACCTAGTTACTTGAAATTTAGCACATAGTTTAGGACCCTAAGACAATATAATTTTTAGAAATAAAAATTGCACTAGCTTGCGTGCTTATCGGTTCAACTGAAAATCAGTAAAAAATGGGAGGAATATTTCGATCGATATTTGAGTAACTTCCTGGTGAGGTAGTGACTTGAAACGTGTCACATAGTTCAGAACCCGGGGACAATGCCATATCTGATCAACCAAATTCCGCTAGCTCGCACACGGATCTACCTATTTTGAAAATTCGTTTGAAGTTTATAATCTTGAGATTGATTTTTAACCAACTTCCTTGTGACCTAGTTACTTGAAATTTAGCACATAGTTTAGGACCCTAAGACAATATAATTTTTAGAAATAAAAATTGCACTAGCTTGCGTGCTTATCGGTTCAACTGAAAATCAGTAAAAAATGGGAGGAATATTTCGATCGATATTTGAGTAACTTCCTGGTGAAGTAGTGACTTGAAACTTGTCACATAATTCTAAACCCAGGGACATTGCAATATCTGATCAACAAAATTTCGCTAGCTGCCACACGGATCTACCTATTTTGAAAATTCTTTGGAAGTTTATAATCTTGAGATTGATTTTTAACCAACTTCCTTGTGACCTAGTTACTGGAAATTTAGCACATAGTTTAGGACCCTAAGACAATATAATTTTTAGAAATAAAAATTGCACTAGCTTGCGTGCTTATCGGTTCAACTGAAAATCAGTAAAAATGGGGGGAAATTTTTGATCGATATTTGAGTAACTTCCTGGTGAGGTAGTGACTTGAACCGTGTCACATAGTTCAGAACCCGGGGACAATGCCATATCTGATAAACCAAATTCCGCTAGCTCGCACACGGATCTACCTATTTTGAAAATTCGTTTGAAGTTTATAATCTTGAGATTGATTTTTAACCAACTTCCTTGTGACCTAGTTACTTGAAATTTAGCACATAGTTTAGGACCCTAAGACAATATAATTTTTAGAAATAAAAATTGCACTAGCTTCCGTGCTTATCGGTTCAATTGAAAATCAGTAAAAATGGAGGGAATTTTTCGATTGATATTTGAGTAACTTCCTGGTGAGGTAGTGACTTGAAACTTGTCACATAATTCAGAACCCGGGGACAATGCCATATCTGATCAACCAAATTCAGCTAGCTCGCACACGGATCTACCTATTTTGAAAATTCGTTTGAAGTTTATAATCTTGAGATTGATTTTTAACCAACTTCCTTGTGACCTAGTTACTTGAAATTTAGCACATAGTTTAGGACCCTAAGACAATATAATTTTTAGAAATAAAAATTGCACTAGCTTCCGTGCTTATCGGTTCAATTGAAAATCAGTAAAAATGGAGGGAATTTTTCGATTGATATTTGAGTAACTTCCTGGTGAGGTAGTGACTTGAAACTTGTCACATAATTCAGAACCCGGGGACAATGCAATATCTGATCAACAAAATTTCGCTAGCTGGCACACGGATATACCTATTTGGAAAATTCGTTTGAAGTTTATAATTTTGAGATTGATTTTTAGCCAACTTCCTTGTGACCTAGTTACTGGAAATTTAGCACATAGTTTAGGACCTTAAGACAATATAATTTTTAGAAATAAAAATTGCACTAGCTTGCGTGCTTATCGGTTCAACTGAAAATCAGTAAAAATGGGGGGCAATTTTTGATCGTTATTTGAGTAACTTCCTGGTGAGGTAGTGACTGGAAATTTAGCACATAGTTTAGGACCCTAAAACAATATAATTTTTAGAAATAAAAATTGCACTAGCTTGCGTGCTTATCGGTTCAACTGAAAATCAGTAAAAAATGGGAGGAATATTTCGATCGATATTTGAGTAACTTCCTGGTGAGGTAGTGACTTGAAACGTGTCACATAGTTCAGAACCCGGGGACAATGCCATATCTGATAAACCAAATTCCGCTAGCTCGCACACGGATCTACCTATTTTGAAAATTCGTTTGAAGTTTATAATCTTGAGATTGATTTTTAACCAACTTCCTTGTGACCTAGTTACTTGAAATTTAGCACATAGTTTAGGACCCTAAGACAATATAATTTTTAGAAATAAAAATTGCACTAGCTTCCGTGCTTATCGGTTCAATTGAAAATCAGTAAAAATGGAGGGAATTTTTCGATTGATATTTGAGTAACTTCCTGGTGAGGTAGTGACTTGAAACTTGTCACATAATTCAGAACCCGGGGACAATGCAATATCTGATCAACAAAATTTCGCTAGCTGGCACACGGATATACCTATTTGGAAAATTCGTTTGAAGTTTATAATCTTGAGATTGATTTTTAGCCAACTTCCTTGTGACCTAGTTACTGGAAATTTAGCACATAGTTTAGGACCCTAAGACAATATAATTTTTAGAAATAAAAATTGCACTAGCTTGCGTGCTTATCGGTTCAATTGAAAATCAGTAAAAATGGGGGGAAATTTTTGATCGATATTTGAGTAACTTCCTGGTGAGGTAGTGACTTGAAACTTGTCACATAATTCAGAACCCGGGGACAATGCAATATCTGATCAACAAAATTTCGCTAGCTGGCACACGGATATACCTATTTGGAAAATTCGTTTGAAGTTTATAATCTTGAGATTGATTTTTAGCCAACTTCCTTGTGACCTAGTTACTGGAAATTTAGCACATAGTTTAGGACCCTAGGACAATATAATTTTTAGAAATAAAAATTGCACTAGCTTGCGTGCTTATCGGTTCAACTGAAAATCAGTAAAAATGGGGGGAAATTTTTGATCGATATTTGAGTAACTTCCTGGTGAGGTAGTGACTTGAAACGTGTCACATAGTTCAGAACCCGGGGACAATGCCATATCTGATCAACCAAATTCCGCTGGCTCGCACACGGATCTACCTATTTTGAAAATTCGTTTGAAGTTTATAATCTTGAGATTGATTTTTAACCAACTTCCTTGTGACCTAGTTACTTGAAATTTAGCACATAGTTTAGGACCCTAGGACAATATAATTTTTAGAAATAAAAATTGCACTAGCTTGCGTGCTTATCGGTTCAATTGAAAATCAGTAAAAATGGGGGGAAATTTTTGATCGATATTTGAGTAACTTCCTGGTGAGGTAGTGACTTGAAACTTGTCACATAATTCAGAACCCGGGGACAATGCAATATCTGATCAACAAAATTTCGCTAGCTGGCACACGGATATACCTATTTGGAAAATTCGTTTGAAGTTTATAATCTTGAGATTGATTTTTAGCCAACTTCCTTGTGACCTAGTTACTGGAAATTTAGCACATAGTTTAGGACCCTAGGACAATATAATTTTTAGAAATAAAAATTGCACTAGCTTGCGTGCTTATCGGTTCAACTGAAAATCAGTAAAAATGGGGGGAAATTTTTGATCGATATTTGAGTAACTTCCTGGTGAGGTAGTGACTTGAAACGTGTCACATAGTTCAGAACCCGGGGACAATGCCATATCTGATCAACCAAATTCCGCTGGCTCGCACACGGATCTACCTATTTTGAAAATTCGTTTGAAGTTTATAATCTTGAGATTGATTTTTAACCAACTTCCTTGTGACCTAGTTACTTGAAATTTAGCACATAGTTTAGGACCCTAGGACAATATAATTTTTAGAAATAAAAATTGCACTAGCTTGCGTGCTTATCGGTTCAACTGAAAATCAGTAAAAATGGGGGGAAATTTTTGATCGATATTTGAGTAACTTCCTGGTGAGGCAGTGACTGGAAATTTAGCACATAGTTTAGGACCCTAAGACAATATAATTTTTAGAAATAAAAATTGCACTAGCTTGCGTGCTTATCGGTTCAACTGAAAATCAGTAAAAATGGGGGGAAATTTTTGATCGATATTTGAGTAACTTCCTGGTGAGGTAGTGACTTGAAACGTGTCACATAGTTCAGAACCCGGGGACAATGCCATATCTGATAAACCAAATTCCGCTAGCTCGCACACGGATCTACCTATTTTGAAAATTCTTTGGAAGTTTATAATCTTGAGATTGATTTTTAGCCAACTTCCTTCTGACCTAGTTACTGGAAATTTAGCACATAGTTTAGGACCCTAAGACAATATAATTTTTAGAAATAAAAATTGCACTAGCTTGCGTGCTTATCGGTTCAATTGAAAATCAGTAAAAATGGGGGGAAATTTTTGATCGATATTTGAATAACTTCCTGGTGAGGTAGTGACTTGAAACTTGTCACATAATTCAGAACCCGGGGACAATGCAATATCTGATCAACAAAATTTCGCTAGCTGGCACACGGATATACCTATTTGGAAAATTCGTTTGAAGTTTATAATCTTGAGATTGATTTTTAGCCAACTTCCTTGTGACCTAGTTACTGGAAATTTAGCACATAGTTTAGGACCCTAGGACAATATAATTTTTAGAAATAAAAATTGCACTAGCTTGCGTGCTTATCGGTTCAACTGCAAATCAGTAAAAATGGGGGGAAATTTTTGATCGATATTTGAGTAACTTCCTGGTGAGGTAGTGACTTGAAACGTGTCACATAGTTCAGAACCCGGGGACAATGCCATATCTGATCAACCAAATTCCGCTGGCTCGCACACGGATCTACCTATTTTGAAAATTCGTTTGAAGTTTATAATCTTGAGATTGATTTTTAACCAACTTCCTTGTGACCTAGTTACTTGAAATTTAGCACATAGTTTAGGACCCTAGGACAATATAATTTTTAGAAATAAAAATTGCACTAGCTTGCGTGCTTATCGGTTCAACTGAAAATCAGTAAAAATGGGGGGAAATTTTTGATCGATATTTGAGTAACTTCCTGGTGAGGTAGTGACTTGAAACGTGTCACATAGTTCAGAACCCGGGGACAATGCCATATCTGATCAACCAAATTCCGCTGGCTCGCACACGGATCTACCTATTTTGAAAATTCGTTTGAAGTTTATAATCTTGAGATTGATTTTTAGCCAACTTCCTTGTGACCTAGTTACTGGAAATTTAGCACATAGTTTAGGACCCTAGGACAATATAATTTTTAGAAATAAAAATTGCACTAGCTTGCGTGCTTATCGGTTCAACTGCAAATCAGTAAAAATGGGGGGAAATTTTTGATCGATATTTGAGTAACTTCCTGGTGAGGTAGTGACTTGAAACGTGTCACATAGTTCAGAACCCGGGGACAATGCCATATCTGATAAACCAAATTCCGCTAGCTCGCACACGGATCTACCTATTTTGAAAATTCTTTGGAAGTTTATAATCTTGAGATTGATTTTTAGCCAACTTCCTTCTGACCTAGTTACTGGAAATTTAGCACATAGTTTAGGACCCTAAGACAATATAATTTTTAGAAATAAAAATTGCACTAGCTTGCGTGCTTATCGGTTCAATTGAAAATCAGTAAAAATGGGGGGAAATTTTTGATCGATATTTGAGTAACTTCCTGGTGAGGTAGTGACTTGAAACTTGTCACATAATTCAGAACCCGGGGACAATGCAATATCTGATCAACAAAATTTCGCTAGCTGGCACACGGATATACCTATTTGGAAAATTCGTTTGAAGTTTATAATCTTGAGATTGATTTTTAGCCAACTTCCTTGTGACCTAGTTACTGGAAATTTAGCACATAGTTTAGGACCCTAGGACAATATAATTTTTAGAAATAAAAATTGCACTAGCTTGCGTGCTTATCGGTTCAACTGAAAATCAGTAAAAATGGGGGGAAATTTTTGATCGATATTTGAGTAACTTCCTGGTGAGGTAGTGACTGGAAATTTAGCACATAGTTTAGGACCCTAAGACAATATAATTTTTAGAAATAAAAATTGCACTAGCTTGCGTACTTATCGGTTCAATTGAAAATCAGTAAAAATGGGGGGAAATTTTTGATCGATATTTGAGTAACTTCCTGGTGAGGTAGTGACTTGAAACTTGTCACATAATTCAGAACCCGGGGACAATGCAATATCTGATCAACAAAATTTCGCTAGCTGGCACACGGATATACCTATTTGGAAAATTCGTTGGAGTGACTGGAAATTTAGCACATAGTTTAGGACCCTAAGACAATATAATTTTTAGAAATAAAAATTGCACTAGCTTGCGTGCTTATCGGTTCAATTGAAAATCAGTAAAAATGGGGGGAAATTTTTGATCGATATTTGAGTAACTTCCTGGTGAGGTAGTGACTTGAAACTTGTCACATAATTCAGAACCCGGGGACAATGCAATATCTGATCAACAAAATTTCGCTAGCTGGCACACGGATATACCTATTTGGAAAATTCGTTTGAAGTTTATAATCTTGAGATTGATTTTTAGCCAACTTCCTTGTGACCTAGTTACTGGAAATTTAGCACATAGTTTAGGACCCTAGGACAATATAATTTTTAGAAATAAAAATTGCACTAGCTTGCGTGCTTATCGGTTCAACTGAAAATCAGTAAAAATGGGGGGAAATTTTTGATCGATATTTGAGTAACTTCCTGGTGAGGTAGTGACTTGAAACGTGTCACATAGTTCAGAACCCGGGGACAATGCCATATCTGATCAACCAAATTCCGCTGGCTCGCACACGGATCTACCTATTTTGAAAATTCGTTTGAAGTTTATAATCTTGAGATTGATTTTTAGCCAACTTCCTTGTGACCTAGTTACTGGAAATTTAGCACATAGTTTAGGACCCTAGGACAATATAATTTTTAGAAATAAAAATTGCACTAGCTTGCGTGCTTATCGGTTCAACTGCAAATCAGTAAAAATGGGGGGAAATTTTTGATCGATATTTGAGTAACTTCCTGGTGAGGTAGTGACTTGAAACGTGTCACATAGTTCAGAACCCGGGGACAATGCCATATCTGATAAACCAAATTCCGCTAGCTCGCACACGGATCTACCTATTTTGAAAATTCTTTGGAAGTTTATAATCTTGAGATTGATTTTTAGCCAACTTCCTTCTGACCTAGTTACTGGAAATTTAGCACATAGTTTAGGACCCTAAGACAATATAATTTTTAGAAATAAAAATTGCACTAGCTTGCGTGCTTATCGGTTCAATTGAAAATCAGTAAAAATGGGGGGAAATTTTTGATCGATATTTGAGTAACTTCCTGGTGAGGTAGTGACTTGAAACTTGTCACATAATTCAGAACCCGGGGACAATGCAATATCTGATCAACAAAATTTCGCTAGCTGGCACACGGATATACCTATTTTGAAAATTCTTTGGAAGTTTATAATCTTGAGATTGATTTTTAGCCAACTTCCTTCTGACCTAGTTACTGGAAATTTAGCACATAGTTTAGGACCCTAAGACAATATAATTTTTAGAAATAAAAATTGCACTAGCTTGCGTGCTTATCGGTTCAACTGCAAATCAGTAAAAATGGGGGGAAATTTTTGATCGATATTTGAGTAACTTCCTGGTGAGGTAGTGACTTGAAACGTGTCACATAGTTCAGAACCCGGGGACAATGCCATATCTGATCAACCAAATTCCGCTGGCTCGCACACGGATCTACCTATTTTGAAAATTCGTTTGAAGTTTATAATCTTGAGATTGATTTTTAACCAACTTCCTTGTGACCTAGTTACTTGAAATTTAGCACATAGTTTAGGACCCTAAGACAATATAATTTTTAGAAATAAAAATTGCACTAGCTTGCGTGCTTATCGGTTCAACTGAAAATCAGTAAAAAATGGGAGGAATATTTCGATCGATATTTGAGTAACTTCCTGGTGAGGTAGTGACTTGAAACGTGTCACATAGTTCAGAACCCGGGGACAATGCCATATCTGATCAACCAAATTCCGCTAGCTCGCACACGGATCTACCTATTTTGAAAATTCGTTTGAAGTTTATAATCTTGAGATTGATTTTTAACCAACTTCCTTGTGACCTAGTTACTTGAAATTTAGCACATAGTTTAGGACCCTAAGACAATATAATTTTTAGAAATAAAAATTGCACTAGCTTGCGTGCTTATCGGTTCAACTGAAAATCAGTAAAAAATGGGAGGAATATTTCGATCGATATTTGAGTAACTTCCTGGTGAAGTAGTGACTTGAAACTTGTCACATAATTCTAAACCCAGGGACATTGCAATATCTGATCAACAAAATTTCGCTAGCTGCCACACGGATCTACCTATTTTGAAAATTCTTTGGAAGTTTATAATCTTGAGATTGATTTTTAACCAACTTCCTTGTGACCTAGTTACTGGAAATTTAGCACATAGTTTAGGACCCTAAGACAATATAATTTTTAGAAATAAAAATTGCACTAGCTTGCGTGCTTATCGGTTCAACTGAAAATCAGTAAAAATGGGGGGAAATTTTTGATCGATATTTGAGTAACTTCCTGGTGAGGTAGTGACTTGAACCGTGTCACATAGTTCAGAACCCGGGGACAATGCCATATCTGATAAACCAAATTCAGCTAGCTCGCACACGGATCTACCTATTTTGAAAATTCGTTTGAAGTTTATAATCTTGAGATTGATTTTTAACCAACTTCCTTGTGACCTAGTTACTTGAAATTTAGCACATAGTTTAGGACCCTAAGACAATATAATTTTTAGAAATAAAAATTGCACTAGCTTCCGTGCTTATCGGTTCAATTGAAAATCAGTAAAAATGGAGGGAATTTTTCGATTGATATTTGAGTAACTTCCTGGTGAGGTAGTGACTTGAAACTTGTCACATAATTCAGAACCCGGGGACAATGCCATATCTGATCAACCAAATTCAGCTAGCTCGCACACGGATCTACCTATTTTGAAAATTCGTTTGAAGTTTATAATCTTGAGATTGATTTTTAACCAACTTCCTTGTGACCTAGTTACTTGAAATTTAGCACATAGTTTAGGACCCTAAGACAATATAATTTTTAGAAATAAAAATTGCACTAGCTTCCGTGCTTATCGGTTCAATTGAAAATCAGTAAAAATGGAGGGAATTTTTCGATTGATATTTGAGTAACTTCCTGGTGAGGTAGTGACTTGAAACTTGTCACATAATTCAGAACCCGGGGACAATGCAATATCTGATCAACAAAATTTCGCTAGCTGGCACACGGATATACCTATTTGGAAAATTCGTTTGAAGTTTATAATCTTGAGATTGATTTTTAGCCAACTTCCTTGTGACCTAGTTACTGGAAATTTAGCACATAGTTTAGGACCTTAAGACAATATAATTTTTAGAAATAAAAATTGCACTAGCTTGCGTGCTTATCGGTTCAACTGAAAATCAGTAAAAATGGGGGGCAATTTTTGATCGATATTTGAGTAACTTCCTGGTGAGGTAGTGACTGGAAACTTAGCACATAGTTTAGGACCCTAAGACAATATAATTTTTAGAAATAAAAATTGCACTAGCTTGCGTGCTTATCGGTTCAACTGAAAATCAGTAAAAAATGGGAGGAATATTTCGATCGATATTTGAGTAACTTCCTGGTGAGGTAGTGACTTGAAATGTGTCACATAGTTCAGAACCCGGGGACAATGCCATATCTGATAAACCAAATTCCGCTAGCTCGCACACGGATCTACCTATTTTGAAAATTCGTTTGAAGTTTATAATCTTGAGATTGATTTTTAACCAACTTCCTTGTGACCTAGTTACTTGAAATTTAGCACATAGTTTAGGACCCTAAGACAATATAATTTTTAGAAATAAAAATTGCACTAGCTTCCGTGCTTATCGGTTCAATTGAAAATCAGTAAAAATGGAGGGAATTTTTCGATTGATATTTGAGTAACTTCCTGGTGAGGTAGTGACTTGAAACTTGTCACATAATTCAGAACCCGGGGACAATGCAATATCTGATCAACAAAATTTCGCTAGCTGGCACACGGATATACCTATTTGGAAAATTCGTTTGAAGTTTATAATCTTGAGATTGATTTTTAGCCAACTTCCTTGTGACCTAGTTACTGGAAATTTAGCACGTAGTTTAGGACCCTAAGACAATATAATTTTTAGAAATAAAAATTGCACTAGCTTGCGTACTTATCGGTTCAACTGAAAATCAGTAAAAATGGGGGGAAATTTTTGATCGATATTTGAGTAACTTCCTGGTGAGGCAGTGACTGGAAATTTAGCACATAGTTTAGGACCCTAAGACAATATAATTTTTAGAAATAAAAATTGCACTAGCTTGCGTGCTTATCGGTTCAACTGAAAATCAGTAAAAATGGGGGGAAATTTTTGATCGATATTTGAGTAACTTCCTGGTGAGGTAGTGACTTGAAACGTGTCACATAGTTCAGAACCCGGGGACAATGCCATATCTGATAAACCAAATTCCGCTAGCTCGCACACGGATCTACCTATTTTGAAAATTCTTTGGAAGTTTATAATCTTGAGATTGATTTTTAGCCAACTTCCTTCTGACCTAGTTACTGGAAATTTAGCACATAGTTTAGGACCCTAAGACAATATAATTTTTAGAAATAAAAATTGCACTAGCTTGCGTGCTTATCGGTTCAATTGAAAATCAGTAAAAATGGGGGGAAATTTTTGATCGATATTTGAGTAACTTCCTGGTGAGGTAGTGACTTGAAACTTGTCACATAATTCAGAACCCGGGGACAATGCAATATCTGATCAACAAAATTTCGCTAGCTGGCACACGGATATACCTATTTGGAAAATTCGTTTGAAGTTTATAATCTTGAGATTGATTTTTAGCCAACTTCCTTGTGACCTAGTTACTGGAAATTTAGCACATAGTTTAGGACCCTAGGACAATATAATTTTTAGAAATAAAAATTGCACTAGCTTGCGTGCTTATCGGTTCAACTGAAAATCAGTAAAAATGGGGGGAAATTTTTGATCGATATTTGAGTAACTTCCTGGTGAGGTAGTGACTTGAAACGTGTCACATAGTTCAGAACCCGGGGACAATGCCATATCTGATCAACCAAATTCCGCTGGCTCGCACACGGATCTACCTATTTTGAAAATTCGTTTGAAGTTTATAATCTTGAGATTGATTTTTAACCAACTTCCTTGTGACCTAGTTACTTGAAATTTAGCACATAGTTTAGGACCCTAGGACAATATAATTTTTAGAAATAAAAATTGCACTAGCTTGCGTGCTTATCGGTTCAACTGAAAATCAGTAAAAATGGGGGGAAATTTTTGATCGATATTTGAGTAACTTCCTGGTGAGGTAGTGACTGGAAATTTAGCACATAGTTTAGGACCCTAAGACAATATAATTTTTAGAAATAAAAATTGCACTAGCTTGCGTACTTATCGGTTCAACTGAAAATCAGTAAAAATGGGGGGAAATTTTTGATCGATATTTGAGTAACTTCCTGGTGAGGTAGTGACTTGAAACGTGTCACATAGTTCAGAACCCGGGGACAATGCCATATCTGATCAACCAAATTCCGCTGGCTCGCACACGGATCTACCTATTTTGAAAATTCGTTTGAAGTTTATAATCTTGAGATTGATTTTTAACCAACTTCCTTGTGACCTAGTTACTTGAAATTTAGCACATAGTTTAGGACCCTAAGACAATATAATTTTTAGAAATAAAAATTGCACTAGCTTGCGTGCTTATCGGTTCAACTGAAAATCAGTAAAAAATGGGAGGAATATTTCGATCGATATTTGAGTAACTTCCTGGTGAAGTAGTGACTTGAAACTTGTCACATAATTCTAAACCCAGGGACATTGCAATATCTGATCAACAAAATTTCGCTAGCTGCCACACGGATCTACCTATTTTGAAAATTCTTTGGAAGTTTATAATCTTGAGATTGATTTTTAACCAACTTCCTTGTGACCTAGTTACTGGAAATTTAGCACATAGTTTAGGACCCTAAGACAATATAATTTTTAGAAATAAAAATTGCACTAGCTTGCGTGCTTATCGGTTCAACTGAAAATCAGTAAAAATGGGGGGAAATTTTTGATCGATATTTGAGTAACTTCCTGGTGAGGTAGTGACTTGAACCGTGTCACATAGTTCAGAACCCGGGGACAATGCCATATCTGATAAACCAAATTCAGCTAGCTCGCACACGGATCTACCTATTTTGAAAATTCGTTTGAAGTTTATAATCTTGAGATTGATTTTTAACCAACTTCCTTGTGACCTAGTTACTTGAAATTTAGCACATAGTTTAGGACCCTAAGACAATATAATTTTTAGAAATAAAAATTGCACTAGCTTCCGTGCTTATCGGTTCAATTGAAAATCAGTAAAAATGGAGGGAATTTTTCGATTGATATTTGAGTAACTTCCTGGTGAGGTAGTGACTTGAAACTTGTCACATAATTCAGAACCCGGGGACAATGCCATATCTGATCAACCAAATTCAGCTAGCTCGCACACGGATCTACCTATTTTGAAAATTCGTTTGAAGTTTATAATCTTGAGATTGATGTTTAACCAACTTCCTTGTGACCTAGTTACTTGAAATTTAGCACATAGTTTAGGACCCTAAGACAATATAATTTTTAGAAATAAAAATTGCACTAGCTTCCGTGCTTATCGGTTCAATGAAAATCAGTAAAAATGGAGGAATTTTTCGATTGATATTTGAGTAACTTCCTGGTGAGGTAGTGACTTGAAACTTGTCACATAATTCAAACCCGGGGACAATGCAATATCTGATCAACAAAATTTCGCTAGCTGGCCACACGGATATACCTATTTGGAAAATTCGTTTGAAGTTTATAATCTTGAGATTGATTTTTAGCCAACTTCCTTGTGACCTAGTTACTGGAAATTTAGCACATAGTTTAGGACCTTAAGACAATATAATTTTTTAGAAATAAAAATTGCACTAGCTTGCGTGCTTATCGGTTCAACTGAAAATCAGTAAAAATGGGGGGCAATTTTTGATCGATATTTGAGTAACTTCCTGGTGAGGTAGTGACTGGAAACTTAGCACATAGTTTAGGACCCTAAGACAATATAATTTTTAGAAATAAAAATTGCACTAGCTTGCGTGCTTATCGGTTCAACTGAAAATCAGTAAAAAATGGGAGGAATATTTCGATCGATATTTGAGTAACTTCCTGGTGAGGTAGTGACTTGAAATGTGTCACATAGTTCAGAACCCGGGGACAATGCCATATCTGATAAACCAAATTCCGCTAGCTCGCACACGGATCTACCTATTTTGAAAATTCGTTTGAAGTTTATAATCTTGAGATTGATTTTTAACCAACTTCCTTGTGACCTAGTTACTTGAAATTTAGCACATAGTTTAGGACCCTAAGACAATATAATTTTTAGAAATAAAAATTGCACTAGCTTCCGTGCTTATCGGTTCAATTGAAAATCAGTAAAAATGGAGGGAATTTTTCGATTGATATTTGAGTAACTTCCTGGTGAGGTAGTGACTTGAAACTTGTCACATAATTCAGAACCCGGGGACAATGCAATATCTGATCAACAAAATTTCGCTAGCTGGCACACGGATATACCTATTTGGAAAATTCGTTTGAAGTTTATAATCTTGAGATTGATTTTTAGCCAACTTCCTTGTGACCTAGTTACTGGAAATTTAGCACGTAGTTTAGGACCCTAAGACAATATAATTTTTAGAAATAAAAATTGCACTAGCTTGCGTACTTATCGGTTCAACTGAAAATCAGTAAAAATGGGGGGAAATTTTTGATCGATATTTGAGTAACTTCCTGGTGAGGCAGTGACTGGAAATTTAGCACATAGTTTAGGACCCTAAGACAATATAATTTTTAGAAATAAAAATTGCACTAGCTTGCGTGCTTATCGGTTCAACTGAAAATCAGTAAAAATGGGGGGAAATTTTTGATCGATATTTGAGTAACTTCCTGGTGAGGTAGTGACTTGAAACGTGTCACATAGTTCAGAACCCGGGGACAATGCCATATCTGATAAACCAAATTCCGCTAGCTCGCACACGGATCTACCTATTTTGAAAATTCTTTGGAAGTTTATAATCTTGAGATTGATTTTTAGCCAACTTCCTTCTGACCTAGTTACTGGAAATTTAGCACATAGTTTAGGACCCTAAGACAATATAATTTTTAGAAATAAAAATTGCACTAGCTTGCGTGCTTATCGGTTCAATTGAAAATCAGTAAAAATGGGGGGAAATTTTTGATCGATATTTGAGTAACTTCCTGGTGAGGTAGTGACTTGAAACTTGTCACATAATTCAGAACCCGGGGACAATGCAATATCTGATCAACAAAATTTCGCTAGCTGGCACACGGATATACCTATTTGGAAAATTCGTTTGAAGTTTATAATCTTGAGATTGATTTTTAGCCAACTTCCTTGTGACCTAGTTACTGGAAATTTAGCACATAGTTTAGGACCCTAGGACAATATAATTTTTAGAAATAAAAATTGCACTAGCTTGCGTGCTTATCGGTTCAACTGAAAATCAGTAAAAATGGGGGGAAATTTTTGATCGATATTTGAGTAACTTCCTGGTGAGGTAGTGACTTGAAACGTGTCACATAGTTCAGAACCCGGGGACAATGCCATATCTGATCAACCAAATTCCGCTGGCTCGCACACGGATCTACCTATTTTGAAAATTCGTTTGAAGTTTATAATCTTGAGATTGATTTTTAACCAACTTCCTTGTGACCTAGTTACTTGAAATTTAGCACATAGTTTAGGACCCTAGGACAATATAATTTTTAGAAATAAAAATTGCACTAGCTTGCGTGCTTATCGGTTCAACTGAAAATCAGTAAAAATGGGGGGAAATTTTTGATCGATATTTGAGTAACTTCCTGGTGAGGTAGTGACTGGAAATTTAGCACATAGTTTAGGACCCTAAGACAATATAATTTTTAGAAATAAAAATTGCACTAGCTTGCGTACTTATCGGTTCAACTGAAAATCAGTAAAAATGGGGGGAAATTTTTGATCGATATTTGAGTAACTTCCTGGTGAGGTAGTGACTTGAAACGTGTCACATAGTTCAGAACCCGGGGACAATGCCATATCTGATCAACCAAATTCCGCTGGCTCGCACACGGATCTACCTATTTTGAAAATTCGTTTGAAGTTTATAATCTTGAGATTGATTTTTAACCAACTTCCTTGTGACCTAGTTACTTGAAATTTAGCACATAGTTTAGGACCCTAAGACAATATAATTTTTAGAAATAAAAATTGCACTAGCTTGCGTGCTTATCGGTTCAACTGAAAATCAGTAAAAAATGGGAGGAATATTTCGATCGATATTTGAGTAACTTCCTGGTGAGGTAGTGACTTGAAACGTGTCACATAGTTCAGAACCCGGGGACAATGCCATATCTGATCAACCAAATTCCGCTAGCTCGCACACGGATCTACCTATTTTGAAAATTCGTTTGAAGTTTATAATCTTGAGATTGATTTTTAACCAACTTCCTTGTGACCTAGTTACTTGAAATTTAGCACATAGTTTAGGACCCTAAGACAATATAATTTTTAGAAATAAAAATTGCACTAGCTTGCGTGCTTATCGGTTCAACTGAAAATCAGTAAAAAATGGGAGGAATATTTCGATCGATATTTGAGTAACTTCCTGGTGAAGTAGTGACTTGAAACTTGTCACATAATTCTAAACCCAGGGACATTGCAATATCTGATCAACAAAATTTCGCTAGCTGCCACACGGATCTACCTATTTTGAAAATTCTTTGGAAGTTTATAATCTTGAGATTGATTTTTAACGAACTTCCTTCTGACCTAGTTACTGGAAATTTAGCACATAGTTTAGGACCCTAAGACAATATAATTTTTAGAAATAAAAATTGCACTAGCTTGCGTGCTTATCGGTTCAACTGAAAATCAGTAAAAATGGGGGGAAATTTTTGATCGATATTTGAGTAACTTCCTGGTGAGGTAGTGACTTGAACCGTGTCACATAGTTCAGAACCCGGGGACAATGCCATATCTGATAAACCAAATTCCGCTAGCTCGCACACGGATCTACCTATTTTGAAAATTCGTTTGAAGTTTATAATCTTGAGATTGATTTTTAACCAACTTCCTTGTGACCTAGTTACTTGAAATTTAGCAAATAGTTTAGGACCCTAAGACAATATAATTTTTAGAAATAAAAATTGCACTAGCTTCCGTGCTTATCGGTTCAATTGAAAATCAGTAAAAATGGAGGGAATTTTTCGATTGATATTTGAGTAACTTCCTGTTGAGGTAGTGACTTGAAACTTGTCACATAATTCAGAACCCGGGGACAATGCAATATCTGATCAACAAAATTTCGCTAGCTGGCACACGGATATACCTATTTGGAAAATTCGTTTGAAGTTTATAATCTTGAGATTGATTTTTAGCCAACTTCCTTGTGACCTAGTTACTGGAAATTTAGCACATAGTTTAGGACCCTAAGACAATATAATTTTTAGAAATAAAAATTGCACTAGCTGGCGTGCTTATCGGTTCAACTGAAAATCAGTAAAAATGGGGGGAAATTTTTGATCGATATTTGAGTAATTTCCTGGTGAGGTAGTGACTGGAAATTTAGCACATAGTTTAGGACCCTAAGACAATATAATTTTTAGAAATAAAAATTGCACTAGCTTGCGTGCTTATCGGTTCAACTGAAAATCAGTAAAAAATGGGAGGAATATTTCGATCGATATTTGAGTAACTTCCTGGTGAGGTAGTGACTTGAAACGTGTCACATAGTTCAGAACCCGGGGACAATGCCATATCTGATAAACCAAATTCCGCTAGCTCGCACACGGATCTACCTATTTTGAAAATTCGTTTGAAGTTTATAATCTTGAGAGTGATTTTTAACCAACTTCCTTGTGACCTAGTTACTTGAAATTTAGCACATAGTTTAGGACCCTAAGACAATATAATTTTTAGAAATAAAAATTGCACTAGCTTCCGTGCTTATCGGTTCAATTGAAAATCAGTAAAAATGGAGGGAATTTTTCGATTGATATTTGAGTAACTTTTCTGGTGAGGTAGTGACTTGAAACTTGTCACATAATTCAGAACCCGGGGACAATGCAATATCTGATCAACAAAATTTCGCTAGCTGGCACACGGATATACCTATTTGGAAAATTCGTTTGAAGTTTATAATCTTGAGATTGATTTTTAGCCAACTTCCTTGTGACCTAGTTACTGGAAATTTAGCACATAGTTTAGGACCCTAAGACAATATAATTTTTAGAAATAAAAATTGCACTAGCTTGCGTACTTATCGGTTCAACTGAAAATCAGTAAAAATGGGGGGAAATTTTTGATCGATATTTGAGTAACTTCCTGGTGAGGCAGTGACTGGAAATTTAGCACATAGTTTAGGACCCTAAGACAATATAATTTTTAGAAATAAAAATTGCACTAGCTTGCGTGCTTATCGGTTCAACTGAAAATCAGTAAAAATGGGGGGAAATTTTTGATCGATATTTGAGTAACTTCCTGGTGAGGTAGTGACTGGAAATTTAGCACATAGTTTAGGACCCTAAGACAATATAATTTTTAGAAATAAAAATTGCACTAGCTTGCGTGCTTATCGGTTCAACTGAAAATCAGTAAAAATGGGGGGAAATTTTTGATCGATATTTGAGTAACTTCCTGGTGAGGTAGTGACTTGAAACGTGTCACATAGTTCAGAACCCGGGGACAATGCCATATCTGATCAACCAAATTCCGCTGGCTCGCACACGGATCTACCTATTTTGAAAATTCGTTTGAAGTTTATAATCTTGAGATTGATTTTTAACCAACTTCCTTGTGACCTAGTTACTTGAAATTTAGCACATAGTTTAGGACCCTAGGACAATATAATTTTTAGAAATAAAAATTGCACTAGCTTGCGTGCTTATCGGTTCAACTGAAAATCAGTAAAAATGGGGGGAAATTTTTGATCGATATTTGAGTAACTTCCTGGTGAGGTAGTGACTGGAAATTTAGCACATAGTTTAGGACCCTAAGACAATATAATTTTTAGAAATAAAAATTGCACTAGCTTGCGTACTTATCGGTTCAACTGAAAATCAGTAAAAATGGGGGGAAATTTTTGATCGATATTTGAGTAACTTCCTGGTGAGGTAGTGACTTGAAACGTGTCACATAGTTCAGAACCCGGGGACAATGCCATATCTGATCAACCAAATTCCGCTGGCTCGCACACGGATCTACCTATTTTGAAAATTCGTTTGAAGTTTAAAATCTTGAGATTGATTTTTAACCAACTTCCTTGTGACCTAGTTACTTGAAATTTAGCACATAGTTTAGGACCCTAAGACAATATAATTTTTAGAAATAAAAAGTGCACTAGCTTGCGTGCTTATCGGTTCAACTGAAAATCAGTAAAAAATGGGAGGAATATTTCGATCGATATTTGAGTAACTTCCTGGTGAGGTAGTGACTTGAAACGTGTCACATAGTTCAGAACCCGGGGACAATGCCATATCTGATCAACCAAATTCCGCTAGCTCGCACACGGATCTACCTATTTTGAAAATTCGTTTGAAGTTTATAATCTTGAGATTGATTTTTAACCAACTTCCTTGTGACCTAGTTACTTGAAATTTAGCACATAGTTTAGGACCCTAAGACAACATAATTTTTAGAAATAAAAATTGCACTAGCTTGCGTGCTTATCGGTTCAACTGAAAATCAGTAAAAAATGGGAGGAATATTTCGATCGATATTTGAGTAACTTCCTGGTGAAGTAGTGACTTGAAACTTGTCACATAATTCTAAACCCAGGGACATTGCAATATCTGATCAACAAAATTTCGCTAGCTGCCACACGGATCTACCTATTTTGAAAATTCTTTGGAAGTTTATAATCTTGAGATTGATTTTTAACGAACTTCCTTCTGACCTAGTTACTGGAAATTTAGCACATAGTTTAGGACCCTAAGACAATATAATTTTTAGAAATAAAAATTGCACTAGCTTGCGTGCTTATCGGTTCAACTGAAAATCAGTAAAAATGGGGGGAAATTTTTGATCGATATTTGAGTAACTTCCTGGTGAGGTAGTGACTTGAACCGTGTCACATAGTTCAGAACCCGGGGACAATGCCATATCTGATAAACCAAGTTCCGCTAGCTCGCACACGGATCTACCTATTTTAAAAATTCGTTTGAAGTTTATAATCTTGAGATTGATTTTTAACCAACTTCCTTGTGACCTAGTTACTTGAAAGTTAGCAAATAGTTTAGGACCCTAAGACAATATAATTTTTAGAAATAAAAATTGCACTAGCTTCCGTGCTTATCGGTTCAATTGAAAATCAGTAAAAATGGAGGGAATTTTTCGATTGATATTTGAGTAACTTCCTGTTGAGGTAGTGACTTGAAACTTGTCACATAATTCAGAACCCGGGGACAATGCAATATCTGATCAACAAAATTTCGCTAGCTGGCACACGGATATACCTATTTGGAAAATTCGTTTGAAGTTTATAATCTTGAGATTGATTTTTAGCCAACTTCCTTGTGACCTAGTTACTGGAAATTTAGCACATAGTTTAGGACCCTAAGACAATATAATTTTTAGAAATAAAAATTGCACTAGCTGGCGTGCTTATCGGTTCAACTGAAAATCAGTAAAAATGGGGGGAAATTTTTGATCGATATTTGAGTAATTTCCTGGTGAGGTAGTGACTGGAAATTTAGCACATAGTTTAGGACCCTAAGACAATATAATTTTTAGAAATAAAAATTGCACTAGCTTGCGTGCTTATCGGTTCAACTGAAAATCAGTAAAAAATGGGAGGAATATTTCGATCGATATTTGAGTAACTTCCTGGTGAGGTAGTGACTTGAAACGTGTCACATAGTTCAGAACCCGGGGACAATGCCATATCTGATAAACCAAATGCCGCTAGCTCGCACACGGATCTACCTATTTTGAAAATTCGTTTGAAGTTTATAATCTTGAGATTGATTTTTAACCAACTTCCTTGTGACCTAGTTACTTGAAATTTAGCACATAGTTTAGGACCCTAAGACAATATAATTTTTAGAAATAAAAATTGCACTAGCTTCCGTGCTTATCGGTTCAATTGAAAATCAGTAAAAATGGAGGGAATTTTTCGATTGATATTTGAGTAACTTCCTGGTGAGGTAGTGACTTGAAACTTGTCACATAATTCAGAACCCGGGGACAATGCAATATCTGATCAACAAAATTTCGCTAGCTGGCACACGGATATACCTATTTGGAAAATTCGTTTGAAGTTTATAATCTTGAGATTGATTTTTAGCCAACTTCCTTGTGACCTAGTTACTGGAAATTTAGCACATAGTTTAGGACCTTAAGACAATATAATTTTTAGAAATAAAAATTGCACTAGCTTGCGTGCTTATCGGTTCAACTGAAAATCAGTAAAAATGGGGGGCAATTTTTGATCGATATTTGAGTAACTTCCTGGTGAGGTAGTGACTGGAAATTTAGCACATAGTTTAGGACCCTAAGACAATATAATTTTTAGAAATAAAAATTGCACTAGCTTGCGTGCTTATCGGTTCAACTGAAAATCAGTAAAAAATGGGAGGAATATTTCGATCGATATTTGAGTAACTTCCTGGTGAGGTAGTGACTTGAAACGTGTCACATAGTTCAGAACCCGGGGACAATGCCATATCTGATAAACCAAATGCCGCTAGCTCGCACACGGATCTACCTATTTTGAAAATTCGTTTGAAGTTTATAATCTTGAGATTGATTTTTAACCAACTTCCTTGTGACCTAGTTACTTGAAATTTAGCACATAGTTTAGGACCCTAAGACAATATAATTTTTAGAAATAAAAATTGCACTAGCTTCCGTGCTTATCGGTTCAATTGAAAATCAGTAAAAATGGAGGGAATTTTTCGATTGATATTTGAGTAACTTCCTGGTGAGGTAGTGACTTGAAACTTGTCACATAATTCAGAACCCGGGGACAATGCAATATCTGATCAACAAAATTTCGCTAGCTGGCACACGGATATACCTATTTGGAAAATTCGTTTGAAGTTTATAATCTTGAGATTGATTTTTAGCCAACTTCCTTGTGACCTAGTTACTGGAAATTTAGCACATAGTTTAGGACCCTAAGACAATATAATTTTTAGAAATAAAAATTGCACTAGCTTGCGTACTTATCGGTTCAACTGAAAATCAGTAAAAATGGGGGGAAATTTTTGATCGATATTTGAGTAACTTCCTGGTGAGGCAGTGACTGGAAATTTAGCACATAGTTTAGGACCCTAAGAGAATATAATTTTTAGAAATAAAAATTGCACTAGCTTGCGTGCTTATCGGTTCAACTGAAAATCAGTAAAAATGGGGGGAAATTTTTGATCGATATTTGAGTAACTTCCTGGTGAGGTAGTGACTTGAAACGTGTCACATAGTTCAGAACCCGGGGACAATGCCATATCTGATAAACCAAATTCCGCTAGCTCGCACACGGATCTACCTATTTTGAAAATTCTTTGGAAGTTTATAATCTTGAGATTGATTTTTAGCCAACTTCCTTCTGACCTAGTTACTGGAAATTTAGCACATAGTTTAGGACCCTAAGACAATATAATTTTTAGAAATAAAAATTGCACTAGCTTGCGTGCTTATCGGTTCAATTGAAAATCAGTAAAAATGGGGGGAAATTTTTGATCGATATTTGAGTAACTTCCTGGTGAGGTAGTGACTTGAAACTTGTCACATAATTCAGAACCCGGGGACAATGCAATATCTGATCAACAAAATTTCGCTAGCTGGCACACGGATATACCTATTTGGAAAATTCGTTTGAAGTTTATAATCTTGAGATTGATTTTTAGCCAACTTCCTTGTGACCTAGTTACTGGAAATTTAGCACATAGTTTAGGACCCTAGGACAATATAATTTTTAGAAATAAAAATTGCACTAGCTTGCGTGCTTATCGGTTCAACTGAAAATCAGTAAAAATGGGGGGAAATTTTTGATCGATATTTGAGTAACTTCCTGGTGAGGTAGTGACTGGAAATTTAGCACATAGTTTAGGACCCTAAGACAATATAATTTTTAGAAATAAAAATTGCACTAGCTTGCGTACTTATCGGTTCAACTGAAAATCAGTAAAAATGGGGGGAAATTTTTGATCGATATTTGAGTAACTTCCTGGTGAGGTAGTGACTTGAAACGTGTCACATAGTTCAGAACCCGGGGACAATGCCATATCTGATCAACCAAATTCCGCTGGCTCGCACACGGATCTACCTATTTTGAAAATTCGTTTGAAGTTTATAATCTTGAGATTGATTTTTAACCAACTTCCTTGTGACCTAGTTACTTGAAATTTAGCACATAGTTTAGGACCCTAAGACAATATAATTTTTAGAAATAAAAATTGCACTAGCTTGCGTGCTTATCGGTTCAACTGAAAATCAGTAAAAAATGGGAGGAATATTTCGATCGATATTTGAGTAACTTCCTGGTGAGGTAGTGACTTGAAACGTGTCACATAGTTCAGAACCCGGGGACAATGCCATATCTGATCAACCAAATTCCGCTAGCTCGCACACGGATCTACCTATTTTGAAAATTCGTTTGAAGTTTATAATCTTGAGATTGATTTTTAACCAACTTCCTTGTGACCTAGTTACTTGAAATTTAGCACATAGTTTAGGACCCTAAGACAATATAATTTTTAGAAATAAAAATTGCACTAGCTTGCGTGCTTATCGGTTCAACTGAAAATCAGTAAAAAATGGGAGGAATATTTCGATCGATATTTGAGTAACTTCCTGGTGAAGTAGTGACTTGAAACTTGTCACATAATTCTAAACCCAGGGACATTGCAATATCTGATCAACAAAATTTCGCTAGCTGCCACACGGATCTACCTATTTTGAAAATTCTTTGGAAGTTTATAATCTTGAGATTGATTTTTAACGAACTTCCTTCTGACCTAGTTACTGGAAATTTAGCACATAGTTTAGGACCCTAAGACAATATAATTTTTAGAAATAAAAATTGCACTAGCTTGCGTGCTTATCGGTTCAACTGAAAATCAGTAAAAATGGGGGGAAATTTTTGATCGATATTTGAGTAACTTCCTGGTGAGGTAGTGACTTGAACCGTGTCACATAGTTCAGAACCCGGGGACAATGCCATATCTGATAAACCAAATTCCGCTAGCTCGCACACGGATCTACCTATTTTGAAAATTCGTTTGAAGTTTATAATCTTGAGATTGGTTTTTAACCAACTTCCTTGTGACCTAGTTACTTGAAATTTAGCACATAGTTTAGGACCCTAAGACAATATAATTTTTAGAAATAAAAATTGCACTAGCTTCCGTGCTTATCGGTTCAATTGAAAATCAGTAAAAATGGGGGGAAATTTTTGATCGATATTTGAGTAATTTCCTGGTGAGGTAGTGACTGGAAATTTAGCACATAGTTTAGGACCCTAAGACAATATAATTTTTAGAAATAAAAATTGCACTAGCTTGCGTGCTTATCGGTTCAACTGAAAATCAGTAAAAAATGGGAGGAATATTTCGATCGATATTTGAGTAACTTCCTGGTGAGGTAGTGACTTGAAACGTGTCACATAGTTCAGAACCCGGGGACAATGCCATATCTGATAAACCAAATTCCGCTAGCTCGCACACGGATCTACCTATTTTGAAAATTCGTTTGAAGTTTATAATCTTGAGATTGATTTTTAACCAACTTCCTTGTGACCTAGTTACTTGAAATTTAGCACATAGTTTAGGACCCTGAAACAATATAATTTTTAGAAATAAAAATTGCACTAGCTTCCGTGCTTATCGGTTCAATTGAAAATCAGTAAAAATGGAGGGAATTTTTCGATTGATATTTGAGTAACTTCCTGGTGAGGTAGTGACTTGAAACTTGTCACATAATTCAGAACCCGGGGACAATGCAATATCTGATCAACAAAATTTCGCTAGCTGGCACACGGATATACCTATTTGGAAAATTCGTTTGAAGTTTATAATCTTGAGATTGATTTTTAGCCAACTTCCTTGTGACCTAGTTACTGGAAATTTAGCACATAGTTTAGGACCTTAAGACAATATAATTTTTAGAAATAAAAATTGCACTAGCTTGCGTGCTTATCGGTTCAACTGAAAATCAGTAAAAATGGGGGGCAATTTTTGATCGATATTTGAGTAACTTCCTGGTGAGGTAGTGACTGGAAATTTAGCACATAGTTTAGGACCCTAAGACAATATAATTTTTAGAAATAAAAATTGCACTAGCTTGCGTGCTTATCGGTTCAACTGAAAATCAGTAAAAAATGGGAGGAATATTTCGATCGATATTTGAGTAACTTCCTGGTGAGGTAGTGACTTGAAACGTGTCACATAGTTCAGAACCCGGGGACAATGCCATATCTGATAAACCAAATTCCGCTAGCTCGCACAGGGATCTACCTATTTTGAAAATTCGTTTGAAGTTTATAATCTTGAGATTGATTTTTAACCAACTTCCTTGTGACCTAGTTACTTGAAATTTAGCACATAGTTTAGGACCCTAAGACAATATAATTTTTAGAAATAAAAATTGCACTAGCTTCCGTGCTTATCGGTTCAATTGAAAATCAGAAAAAATGGAGGGAATTTTTCGATTGATATTTGAGTAACTTCCTGGTGAGGTAGTGACTTGAAACTTGTCACATAATTCAGAACCCGGGGACAATGCAATATCTGATCAACAAAATTTCGCTAGCTGGCACACGGATATACCTATTTGGAAAATTCGTTTGAAGTTTATAATCTTGAGATTGATTTTTAGCCAACTTCCTTGTGACCTAGTTACTGGAAATTTAGCACATAGTTTAGGACCCTAAGACAATATAATTTTTAGAAATAAAAATTGCACTAGCTTGCGTACTTATCGGTTCAACTGAAAATCAGTAAAAATGGGGGGAAATTTTTGATCGATATTTGAGTAACTTCCTGGTGAGGCAGTGACTGGAAATTTAGCACATAGTTTAGGACCCTAAGACAATATAATTTTTAGAAATAAAAATTGCACTAGCTTGCGTGCTTATCGGTTCAACTGAAAATCAGTAAAAATGGGGGGAAATTTTTGATCGATATTTGAGTAACTTCCTGGTGAGGTAGTGACTTGAAACGTGTCACATAGTTCAGAACCCGGGGACAATGCCATATCTGATAAACCAAATTCCGCTAGCTCGCACACGGATCTACCTATTTTGAAAATTCTTTGGAAGTTTATAATCTTGAGATTGATTTTTAGCCAACTTCCTTCTGACCTAGTTACTGGAAATTTAGCACATAGTTTAGGACCCTAAGACAATATAATTTTTAGAAATAAAAATTGCACTAGCTTGCGTGCTTATCGGTTCAATTGAAAATCAGTAAAAATGGGGGGAAATTTTTGATCGATATTTGAGTAACTTCCTGGTGAGGTAGTGACTTGAAACTTGTCACATAATTCAGAACCCGGGGACAATGCAATATCTGATCAACAAAATTTCGCTAGCTGGCACACGGATATACCTATTTGGAAAATTCGTTTGAAGTTTATAATCTTGAGATTGATTTTTAGCCAACTTCCTTGTGACCTAGTTACTGGAAATTTAGCACATAGTTTAGGACCCTAGGACAATATAATTTTTAGAAATAAAAATTGCACTAGCTTGCGTGCTTATCGGTTCAACTGAAAATCAGTAAAAATGGGGGGAAATTTTTGATCGATATTTGAGTAACTTCCTGGTGAGGTAGTGACTGGAAATTTAGCACATAGTTTAGGACCCTAAGACAATATAATTTTTAGAAATAAAAATTGCACTAGCTTGCGTACTTATCGGTTCAACTGAAAATCAGTAAAAATGGGGGGAAATTTTTGATCGATATTTGAGTAATTTCCTTGTGACCTAGTTACTGGAAATTTAGCACATAGTTTAGGACCTTAAGACAATATAATTTTTAGAAATAAAAATTGCACTAGCTTGCGTGCTTATCGGTTCAACTGAAAATCAGTAAAAATGGGGGGCAATTTTTGATCGATATTTGAGTAACTTCCTGGTGAGGTAGTGACTGGAAATTTAGCACATAGTTTAGGACCCTAAGACAATATAATTTTTAGAAATAAAAATTGCACTAGCTTGCGTGCTTATCGGTTCAACTGAAAATCAGTAAAAAATGGGAGGAATATTTCGATCGATATTTGAGTAACTTCCTGGTGAGGTAGTGACTTGAAACGTGTCACATAGTTCAGAACCCGGGGACAATGCCATATCTGATAAACCAAATTCCGCTAGCTCGCACACGGATCTACCTATTTTGAAAATTCGTTTGAAGTTTATAATCTTGAGATTGATTTTTAACCAACTTCCTTGTGACCTAGTTACTTGAAATTTAGCACATAGTTTAGGACCCTAAGACAATATAATTTTTAGAAATAAAAATTGCACTAGCTTCCGTGCTTATCGGTTCAATTGAAAATCAGTAAAAATGGAGGGAATTTTTCGATTGATATTTGAGTAACTTCCTGGTGAGGTAGTGACTTGAAACTTGTCACATAATTCAGAACCCGGGGACAATGCAATATCTGATCAACAAAATTTCGCTAGCTGGCACACGGATATACCTATTTGGAAAATTCGTTTGAAGTTTATAATCTTGAGATTGATTTTTAGCCAACTTCCTTGTGACCTAGTTACTGGAAATTTAGCACATAGTTTAGGACCCTAAGACAATATAATTTTTAGAAATAAAAATTGCACTAGCTTGCGTACTTATCGGTTCAACTGAAAATCAGTAAAAATGGGGGGAAATTTTTGATCGATATTTGAGTAACTTCCTGGTGAGGCAGTGACTGGAAATTTAGCACATAGTTTAGGACCCTAAGACAATATAATTTTTAGAAATAAAAATTGCACTAGCTTCCGTGCTTATCGGTTCAATTGAAAATCAGTAAAAATGGAGGGAATTTTTCGATTGATATTTGAGTAACTTCCTGGTGAGGTAGTGACTTGAAACTTGTCACATAATTCAGAACCCGGGGACAATGCAATATCTGATCAACAAAATTTCGCTAGCTGGCACACGGATATACCTATTTGGAAAATTCGTTTGAAGTTTATAATCTTGAGAATGATTTTTAGCCAACTTCCTTCTGACCTAGTTACTGGAAATTCAGCACATAGTTTAGGACCCTAAGACAATATAATTTTTAGAAATAAAAATTGCACTAGCTTGCGTGCTTATCGGTTCAATTGAAAATCAGTAAAAATGGGGGGAAATTTTTGATCGATATTTGAGTAACTTCCTGGTGAGGTAGTGACTTGAAACTTGTCACATAATTCAGAACCCGGGGACAATGCAATATCTGATCAACAAAATTTCGCTAGCTGGCACACGGATATACCTATTTGGAAAATTCGTTTGAAGTTTATAATCTTGAGATTGATTTTTAGCCAACTTCCTTGTGACCTAGTTACTGGAAATTTAGCACATAGTTTAGGACCCTAGGACAATATAATTTTTAGAAATAAAAATTGCACTAGCTTGCGTGCTTATCGGTTCAACTGAAAATCAGTAAAAATGGGGGGAAATTTTTGATCGATATTTGAGTAACTTCCTGGTGAGGTAGTGACTGGAAATTTAGCACATAGTTTAGGACCCTAAGACAATATAATTTTTAGAACTAAAAATTGCACTAGCTTGCGTACTTATCGGTTCAACTGAAAATCAGTAAAAATGGGGGGAAATTTTTGATCGATATTTGAGTAATTTCCTTGTGACCTAGTTACTGGAAATTTAGCACATAGTTTAGGACCTTAAGACAATATAATTTTTAGAAATAAAAATTGCACTAGCTTGCGTGCTTATCGGTTCAACTGAAAATCAGTAAAAATGGGGGGCAATTTTTGATCGATATTTGAGTAACTTCCTGGTGAGGTAGTGACTGGAAATTTAGCACATAGTTTAGGACCCTAAGACAATATAATTTTTAGAAATAAAAATTGCACTAGCTTGCGTGCTTATCGGTTCAACTGAAAATCAGTAAAAAATGGGAGGAATATTTCGATCGATATTTGAGTAACTTCCTGGTGAGGTAGTGACTTGAAACGTGTCACATAGTTCAGAACCCGGGGACAATGCCATATCTGATAAACCAAATTCCGCTAGCTCGCACACGGATCTACCTATTTTGAAAATTCGTTTGAAGTTTATAATCTTGAGATTGATTTTTAACCAACTTCCTTGTGACCTAGTTACTTGAAATTTAGCACATAGTTTAGGACCCTAAGACAATATAATTTTTAGAAATAAAAATTGCACTAGCTTCCGTGCTTATCGGTTCAATTGAAAATCAGTAAAAATGGAGGGAATTTTTCGATTGATATTTGAGTAACTTCCTGGTGAGGTAGTGACTTGAAACTTGTCACATAATTCAGAACCCGGGGACAATGCAATATCTGATCAACAAAATTTCGCTAGCTGGCACACGGATATACCTATTTGGAAAATTCGTTTGAAGTTTATAATCTTGAGATTGATTTTTAGCCAACTTCCTTGTGACCTAGTTACTGGAAATTTAGCACATAGTTTAGGACCCTAAGACAATATAATTTTTAGAAATAAAAATTGCACTAGCTTGCGTACTTATCGGTTCAACTGAAAATCAGTAAAAATGGGGGGAAATTTTTGATCGATATTTGAGTAACTTCCTGGTGAGGCAGTGACTGGAAATTTAGCACATAGTTTAGGACCCTAAGACAATATAATTTTTAGAAATAAAAATTGCACTAGCTTGCGTGCTTATCGGTTCAACTGAAAATCAGTAAAAATGGGGGGAAATTTTTGATCGATATTTGAGTAACTTCCTGGTGAGGTAGTGACTTGAAACGTGTCACATAGTTCAGAACCCGGGGACAATGCCATATCTGATAAACCAAATTCCGCTAGCTCGCACACGGATCTACCTATTTTGAAAATTCTTTGGAAGTTTATAATCTTGAGATTGATTTTTAGCCAACTTCCTTGTGACCTAGTTACTGGAAATTTAGCACATAGTTTAGGACCCTAGGACAATATAATTTTTAGAAATAAAAATTGCACTAGCTTCCGTGCTTATCGGTTCAATTGAAAATCAGTAAAAATGGAGGGAATTTTTCGATTGATATTTGAGTAACTTCCTGGTGAGGTAGTGACTTGAAACTTGTCACATAATTCAGAACCCGGGGACAATGCAATATCTGATCAACAAAATTTCGCTAGCTGGCACACGGATATACCTATTTGGAAAATTCGTTTGAAGTTTATAATCTTGAGATTGATTTTTAGCCAACTTCCTTGTGACCTAGTTACTGGAAATTTAGCACATAGTTTAGGACCTTAAGACAATATAATTTTTAGAAATAAAAATTGCACTAGCTTGCGTGCTTATCGGTTCAACTGAAAATCAGTAAAAATGGGGGGCAATTTTTGATCGATATTTGAGTAACTTCCTGGTGAGGTAGTGACTGGAAATTTAGCACATAGTTTAGGACCCTAAGACAATATAATTTTTAGAAATAAAAATTGCACTAGCTTGCGTGCTTATCGGTTCAACTGAAAATCAGTAAAAATGGGGGGAAATTTTTGATCGATATTTGAGTAACTTCCTGGTGAGGTAGTGACTTGAAACGTGTCACATAGTTCAGAACCCGGGGACAATGCCATATCTGATAAACCAAATTCCGCTAGCTCGCACACGGATCTACCTATTTTGAAAATTCGTTTGAAGTTTATAATCTTGAGATTGATTTTTAACCAACTTCCTTGTGACCTAGTTACTTGAAATTTAGCACATAGTTTAGGACCCTAAGACAATATAATTTTTAGAAATAAAAATTGCACTAGCTTGCGTGCTTATCGGTTCAACTGAAAATCAGTAAAAAATGGGAGGAATATTTCGATCGATATTTGAGTAACTTCCTGGTGAAGTAGTGACTTGAAACTTGTCACATAATTCTAAACCCAGGGACATTGCAATATCTGATCAACAAAATTTCGCTAGCTGCCACACGGATCTACCTATTTTGAAAATTCTTTGGAAGTTTATAATCTTGAGATTGATTTTTAACGAACTTCCTTCTGACCTAGTTACTGGAAATTTAGCACATAATTTAGGACCCTAAGACAATATAATTTTTAGAAATAAAAATTGCACTAGCTTGCGTGCTTATCGGTTCAACTGAAAATCAGTAAAAATGGGGGGAAATTTTTGATCGATATTTGAGTAACTTCCTGGTGAGGTAGTGACTTGAACCGTGTCACATAGTTCAGAACGCGGGGACAATGCCATATCTGATAAACCAAATTCCGCTAGCTCGCACACGGATCTACCTATTTTGAAAATTCGTTTGAAGTTTATAATCTTGAGATTGATTTTTAACCAACTTCCTTGTGACCTAGTTACTTGAAATTTAGCAAATAGTTTAGGACCCTAAGACAATATAATTTTTAGAAATAAAAATTGCACTAGCTTCCGTGCTTATCGGTTCAATTGAAAATCAGTAAAAATGGAGGGAATTTTTCGATTGATATTTGAGTAACTTCCTGTTGAGGTAGTGACTTGAAACTTGTCACATAATTCAGAACCCGGGGACAATGCAATATCTGATCAACAAAATTTCGCTAGCTGGCACACGGATATACCTATTTGGAAAATTCGTTTGAAGTTTATAATCTTGAGATTGATTTTTAGCCAACTTCCTTGTGACCTAGTTACTGGAAATTTAGCACATAGTTTAGGACCCTAAGACAATATAATTTTTAGAAATAAAAATTGCACTAGCTGGCGTGCTTATCGGTTCAACTGAAAATCAGTAAAAATGGGGGGAAATTTTTGATCGATATTTGAGTAATTTCCTGGTGAGGTAGTGACTGGAAATTTAGCACATAGTTTAGGACCCTAAGACAATATAATTTTTAGAAATAAAAATTGCACTAGCTTGCGTGCTTATCGGTTCAACTGAAAATCAGTAAAAAATGGGAGGAATATTTCGATCGATATTTGAGTAACTTCCTGGTGAGGTAGTGACTTGAAACGTGTCACATAGTTCAGAACCCGGGGACAATGCCATATCTGATAAACCAAATTCCGCTAGCTCGCACACGGATCTACCTATTTTGAAATCTCGTTTGAAGTTTATAATCTTGAGATTGATTTTTAACCAACTTCCTTGTGACCTAGTTACTTGAAATTTAGCACATAGTTTAGGACCCTAAGACAATATAATTTTTAGAAATAAAAATTGCACTAGCTTCCGTGCTTATCGGTTCAATTGAAAATCAGTAAAAATGGAGGGAATTTTTCGATTGATATTTGAGTAACTTCCTGGTGAGGTAGTGACTTGAAACTTGTCACATAATTCAGAACCCGGGGACAATGCAATATCTGATCAACAAAATTTCGCTAGCTGGCACACGGATATACCTATTTGGAAAATTCGTTTGAAGTTTATAATCTTGAGATTGATTTTTAGCCAACTTCCTTGTGACCTAGTTACTGGAAATTTAGCACATAGTTTAGGACCTTAAGACAATATAATTTTTAGAAATAAAAATTGCACTAGCTTGCGTGCTTATCGGTTCAACTGAAAATCAGTAAAAATGGGGGGCAATTTTTGATCGATATTTGAGTAACTTCCTGGTGAGGTAGTGACTGGAAATTTAGCACATAGTTTAGGACCCTAAGACAATATAATTTTTAGAAATAAAAATTGCACTAGCTTGCGTGCTTATCGGTTCAACTGAAAATCAGTAAAAAATGGGAGGAATATTTCGATCGATATTTGAGTAACTTCCTGGTGAGGTAGTGACTTGAAACGTGTCACATAGTTCAGAACCCGGGGACAATGCCATATCTGATAAACCAAATTCCGCTAGCTCGCACACGGATCTACCTATTTTGAAAATTCGTTTGAAGTTTATAATCTTGAGATTGATTTTTAACCAACTTCCTTGTGACCTAGTTACTTGAAATTTAGCACATAGTTTAGGACCCTAAGACAATATAATTTTTAGAAATAAAAATTGCACTAGCTTCCGTGCTTATCGGTTCAATTGAAAATCAGTAAAAATGGAGGGAATTTTTCGATTGATATTTGAGTAACTTCCTGGTGAGGTAGTGACTTGAAACTTGTCACATAATTCAGAACCCGGGGACAATGCAATATCTGATCAACAAAATTTCGCTAGCTGGCACACGGATATACCTATTTGGAAAATTCGTTTGAAGTTTATAATCTTGAGATTGATTTTTAGCCAACTTCCTTGTGACCTAGTTACTGGAAATTTAGCACATAGTTTAGGACCCTAAGACAATATAATTTTTAGAAATAAAAATTGCACTAGCTTGCGTACTTATCGGTTCAACTGAAAATCAGTAAAAATGGGGGGAAATTTTTGATCGATATTTGAGTAACTTCCTGGTGAGGCAGTGACTGGAAATTTAGCACATAGTTTAGGACCCTAAGACAATATAATTTTTAGAAATAAAAATTGCACTAGCTTGCGTGCTTATCGGTTCAACTGAAAATCAGTAAAAATGGGGGGAAATTTTTGATCGATATTTGAGTAACTTCCTGGTGAGGTAGTGACTTGAAACGTGTCACATAGTTCAGAACCCGGGGACAATGCCATATCTGATAAACCAAATTCCGCTAGCTCGCACACGGATCTACCTATTTTGAAAATTCTTTGGAAGTTTATAATCTTGAGATTGATTTTTAGCCAACTTCCTTCTGACCTAGTTACTGGAAATTTAGCACATAGTTTAGGACCCTAAGACAATATAATTTTTAGAAATAAAAATTGCACTAGCTTGCGTGCTTATCGGTTCAATTGAAAATCAGTAAAAATTGGGGGAAATTTTTGATCGATATTTGAGTAACTTCCTGGTGAGGTAGTGACTTGAAACTTGTCACATAATTCAGAACCCGGGGACAATGCAATATCTGATCAACAAAATTTCGCTAGCTGGCACACGGATATACCTATTTGGAAAATTCGTTTGAAGTTTATAATCTTGAGATTGATTTTTAGCCAACTTCCTTGTGACCTAGTTACTGGAAATTTAGCACATAGTTTAGGACCCTAGGACAATATAATTTTTAGAAATAAAAATTGCACTAGCTTGCGTGCTTATCGGTTCAACTGAAAATCAGTAAAAATGGGGGGAAATTTTTGATCGATATTTGAGTAACTTCCTGGTGAGGTAGTGACTGGAAATTTAGCACATAGTTTAGGACCCTAAGACAATATAATTTTTAGAAATAAAAATTGCACTAGCTTGCGTACTTATCGGTTCAACTGAAAATCAGTAAAAATGGGGGGAAATTTTTGATCGATATTTGAGTAACTTCCTGGTGAGGTAGTGACTTGAAACGTGTCACATAGTTCAGAACCCGGGGACAATGCCATATCTGATCAACCAAATTCCGCTGGCTCGCACACGGATCTACCTATTTTGAAAATTCGTTTGAAGTTTATAATCTTGAGATTGATTTTTAACCAACTTCCTTGTGACCTAGTTACTTGAAATTTAGCACATAGTTTAGGACCCTAAGACAATATAATTTTTAGAAATAAAAATTGCACTAGCTTGCGTGCTTATCGGTTCAACTGAAAATCAGTAAAAAATGGGAGGAATATTTCGATCGATATTTGAGTAACTTCCTGGTGAGGTAGTGACTTGAAACGTGTCACATAGTTCAGAACCCGGGGACAATGCCATATCTGATCAACCAAATTCCGCTAGCTCGCACACGGATCTACCTATTTTGAAAATTCGTTTGAAGTTTATAATCTTGAGATTGATTTTTAACCAACTTCCTTGTGACCTAGTTACTTGAAATTTAGCACATAGTTTAGGACCCTAAGACAATATAATTTTTAGAAATAAAAATTGCACTAGCTTGCGTGCTTATCGGTTCAACTGAAAATCAGTAAAAAATGGGAGGAATATTTCGATCGATATTTGAGTAACTTCCTGGTGAAGTAGTGACTTGAAACTTGTCACATAATTCTAAACCCAGGGACATTGCAATATCTGATCAACAAAATTTCGCTAGCTGCCACACGGATCTACCTATTTTGAAAATTCTTTGGAAGTTTATAATCTTGAGATTGATTTTTAACGAACTTCCTTCTGACCTAGTTACTGGAAATTTAGCACATAGTTTAGGACCCTAAGACAATATAATTTTTAGAAATAAAAATTGCACTAGCTTCCGTGCTTATCGGTTCAACTGAAAATCAGTAAAAATGGGGGGAAATTTTTGATCGATATTTGAGTAACTTCCTGGTGAGGTAGTGACTTGAACCGTGTCACATAGTTCAGAACCCGGGGACAATGCCATATCTGATAAACCAAATTCCGCTAGCTCGCACACGGATCTACCTATTTTGAAAATTCGTTTGAAGTTTATAATCTTGAGATTGATTTTTAACCAACTTCCTTGTGACCTAGTTACTTGAAATTTAGCAAATAGTTTAGGACCCTAAGACAATATAATTTTTAGAAATAAAAATTGCACTAGCTTCCGTGCTTATCGGTTCAATTGAAAATCAGTAAAAATGGAGGGAATTTTTCGATTGATATTTGAGTAACTTCCTGTTGAGGTAGTGACTTGAAACTTGTCACATAATTCAGAACCCGGGGACAATGCAATATCTGATCAACAAAATTTCGCTAGCTGGCACACGGATATACCTATTTGGAAAATTCGTTTGAAGTTTATAATCTTGAGATTGATTTTTAGCCAACTTCCTTGTGACCTAGTTACTGGAAATTTAGCACATAGTTTAGGACCCTAAGACAATATAATTTTTAGAAATAAAAATTGCACTAGCTGGCGTGCTTATCGGTTCAACTGAAAATCAGTAAAAATGGGGGGAAATTTTTGATCGATATTTGAGTAATTTCCTGGTGAGGTAGTGACTGGAAATTTAGCACATAGTTTAGGACCCTAAGACAATATAATTTTTAGAAATAAAAAGTGCACTAGCTTGCGTGCTTATCGGTTCAACTGAAAATCAGTAAAAAATGGGAGGAATATTTCGATCGATATTTGAGTAACTTCTTGGTGAGGTAGTGACTTGAAACGTGTCACATAGTTCAGAACCCGGGGACAATGCCATATCTGATAAACCAAATTCCGCTAGCTCGCACACGGATCTACCTATTTTGAAAATTCGTTTGAAGTTTATAATCTTGAGATTGATTTTTAACCAACTTCCTTGTGACCTAGTTACTTGAAATTTAGCACATAGTTTAGGACCCTAAGACAATATAATTTTTAGAAATAAAAATTGCACTAGCTTCCGTGCTTATCGGTTCAATTGAAAATCAGTAAAAATGGAGGGAATTTTTCGATTGATATTTGAGTAACTTCCTGGTGAGGTAGTGACTTGAAACTTGTCACATAATTCAGAACCCGGGGACAATGCAATATCTGATAAACAAAATTTCGCTAGCTCGCACACGGATATACCTATTTGGAAAATTCGTTTGAAGTTTATAATCTTGAGATTGATTTTTAGCCAACTTCCTTGTGACCTAGTTACTGGAAATTTAGCACATAGTTTAGGACCTTAAGACAATATAATTTTTAGAAATAAAAATTGCACTAGCTTGCGTGCTTATCGGTTCAACTGAAAATCAGTAAAAATGGGGGGAAATTTTTGATCGATATTTGAGTAACTTCCTGGTGAGGTAGTGACTTGAAACGTGTCACATAGTTCAGAACCCGGGGACAATGCCATATCTGATCAACCAAATTCCGCTGGCTCGCACACGGATCTACCTATTTTGAAAATTCGTTTGAAGTTTATAATCTTGAGATTGATTTTTAACCAACTTCCTTGTGACCTAGTTACTTGAAATTTAGCACATAGTTTAGGACCCTAAGACAATATAATTTTTAGAAATAAAAATTGCACTAGCTTACGTGCTTATCGGTTCAACTGAAAATCAGTAAAAAATGGGAGGAATATTTCGATCGATATTTGAGTAACTTCCTGGTGAGGTAGTGACTTGAAACGTGTCACATAGTTCAGAACCCGGGGACAATGCCATATCTGATCAACCAAATTCCGCTAGCTCGCACACGGATCTACCTATTTTGAAAATTCGTTTGAAGTTTATAATCTTGAGATTGATTTTTAACCAACTTCCTTGTGACCTAGTTACTTGAAATTTAGCAGATAGTTTAGGACCCTAAGACAATATAATTTTTAGAAATAAAAATTGCACTAGCTTGCGTGCTTATCGGTTCAACTGAAAATCAGTAAAAAATGGGAGGAATATTTCGATCGATATTTGAGTAACTTCCTGGTGAAGTAGTGACTTGAAACTTGTCACATAATTCTAAACCCAGGGACATTGCAATATCTGATCAACAAAATTTCGCTAGCTGCCACACGGATCTACCTATTTTGAAAATTCTTTGGAAGTTTATAATCTTGAGATTGATTTTTAACGAACTTCCTTCTGACCTAGTTACTGGAAATTTAGCACATAGTTTAGGACCCTAAGACAATATAATTTTTAGAAATAAAAATTGCACTAGCTTGCGTGCTTATCGGTTCAACTGAAAATCAGTAAAAATGGGGGGAAAGTTTTGATCGATATTTGAGTAACTTCCTGGTGAGGTAGTGACTTGAACCGTGTCACATAGTTCAGAACCCGGGGACAATGCCATATCTGATAAACCAAATTCCGCTAGCTCGCACACGGATCTACCTATTTTGAAAATTCGTTTGAAGTTTATAATCTTGAGATTGATTTTTAACCAACTTCCTTGTGACCTAGTTACTTGAAATTTAGCAAATAGTTTAGGACCCTAAGACAATATAATTTTTAGAAATAAAAATTGCACTAGCTTCCGTGCTTATCGGTTCAATTGAAAATCAGTAAAAATGGAGGGAATTTTTCGATTGATATTTGAGTAACTTCCTGTTGAGGTAGTGACTTGAAACTTGTCACATAATTCAGAACCCGGGGACAATGCAATATCTGATCAACAAAATTTCGCTAGCTGGCACACGGATATACCTATTTGGAAAATTCGTTTGAAGTTTATAATCTTGAGATTGATTTTTAGCCAACTTCCTTGTGACCTAGTTACTGGAAATTTAGCACATAGTTTAGGACCCTAAGACAATATAATTTTTAGAAATAAAAATTGCACTAGCTGGCGTGCTTATCGGTTCAACTGAAAATCAGTAAAAATGGGGGGAAATTTTTGATCGATATTTGAGTAATTTCCTGGTGAGGTAGTGACTGGAAATTTAGCACATAGTTTAGGACCCTAAGACAATATAATTTTTAGAAATAAAAATTGCACTAGCTTGCGTGCTTATCGGTTCAACTGAAAATCAGTAAAAAATGGGAGGAATATTTCGATCGATATTTGAGTAACTTCCTGGTGAGGTAGTGACTTGAAACGTGTCACATAGTTCAGAACCCGGGGACAATGCCATATCTGATAAACCAAATTCCCCTAGCTCGCACACGGATCTACCTATTTTGAAAATTCGTTTGAAGTTTATAATCTTGAGATTGATTTTTAACCAACTTCCTTGTGACCTAGTTACTTGAAATTTAGCACATAGTTTAGGACCCTAAGACAATATAATTTTTAGAAATAAAAATTGCACTAGCTTCCGTGCTTATCGGTTCAATTGAAAATCAGTAAAAATGGAGGGAATTTTTCGATTGATATTTGAGTAACTTCCTGATGAGGTAGTGACTTGAAACTTGTCACATAATTCAGAACCCGGGGACAATGCAATATCTGATCAACAAAATTTCGCTAGCTGGCACACGGATATACCTATTTGGAAAATTCGTTTGAAGTTTATAATCTTGAGATTGATTTTTAGCCAACTTCCTTGTGACCTAGTTACTGGAAATTTAGCACATAGTTTAGGACCTTAAGACAATATAATTTTTAGAAATAAAAATTGCACTAGCTTGCGTGCTTATCGGTTCAACTGAAAATCAGTAAAAATGGGGGGCAATTTTTGATCGATATTTGAGTAACTTCCTGGTGAGGTAGTGACTGGAAATTTAGCACATAGTTTAGGACCCTAAGACAATATAATTTTTAGAAATAAAAATTGCACTAGCTTGCGTGCTTATCGGTTCAACTGAAAATCAGTAAAAAATGGGAGGAATATTTCGATCGATATTTGAGTAACTTCCTGGTGAGGTAGTGACTTGAAACGTGTCACATAGTTCAGAACCCGGGGACAATGCAATATCTGATAAACAAAATTCCGCTAGCTCGCACACGGATCTACCTATTTTGAAAATTCGTTTGAAGTTTATAATCTTGAGATTGATTTTTAACCAACTTCCTTGTGACCTAGTTACTTGAAATTTAGCACATAGTTTAGGACCCTAAGACAATATAATTTTTAGAAATAAAAATTGCACTAGCTTGCGTGCTTATCGGTTCAATTGAAAATCAGTAAAAATGGGGGGAAATTTTTGATCGATATTTGAGTAACTTCCTGGTGAGGTAGTGACTTGAAACTTGTCACATAATTCAGAACCCGGGGACAATGCAATATCTGATCAACAAAATTTCGCTAGCTGGCACACGGATATACCTATTTGGAAAATTCGTTTGAAGTTTATAATCTTGAGATTGATTTTTAGCCAACTTCCTTGTGACCTAGTTACTGGAAATTTAGCACATAGTTTAGGACCCTAGGACAATATAATTTTTAGAAATAAAAATTGCACTAGCTTGCGTGCTTATCGGTTCAACTGAAAATCAGTAAAAATGGGGGGAAATTTTTGATCGATATTTGAGTAACTTCCTGGTGAGGTAGTGACTGGAAATTTAGCACATAGTTTAGGACCCTAAGACAATATAGTTTTTAGAAATAAAAATTGCACTAGCTTGCGTACTTATCGGTTCAACTGAAAATCAGTAAAAATGGGGGGAAATTTTTGATCGATATTTGAGTAACTTCCTGGTGAGGTAGTGACTTGAAACGTGTCACATAGTTCAGAACCCGGGGACAATGCCATATCTGATCAACCAAATTCCGCTGGCTCGCACACGGATCTACCTATTTTGAAAATTCGTTTGAAGTTTATAATCTTGAGATTGATTTTTAACCAACTTCCTTGTGACCTAGTTACTTGAAATTTAGCACATAGTTTAGGACCCTAAGACAATATAATTTTTAGAAATAAAAATTGCACTAGCTTGCGTGCTTATCGGTTCAACTGAAAATCAGTAAAAAATGGGAGGAATATTTCGATCGATATTTGAGTAACTTCCTGGTGAGGTAGTGACTTGAAACGTGTCACATAGTTCAGAACCCGGGGACAATGCCATATCTGATCAACCAAATTCCGCTGGCTCGCACACGGATCTACCTATTTTGAAAATTCGTTTGAAGTTTATAATCTTGAGATTGATTTTTAACCAACTTCCTTGTGACCTAGTTACTTGAAATTTAGCACATAGTTTAGGACCCTAAGACAATATAATTTTTAGAAATAAAAATTGCACTAGCTTGCGTGCTTATCGGTTCAACTGAAAATCAGTAAAAAATGGGAGGAATATTTCGATCGATATTTGAGTAACTTCCTGGTGAGGTAGTGACTTGAAACGTGTCACATAGTTCAGAACCCGGGGACAATGCCATATCTGATCAACCAAATTCCGCTAGCTCGCACACGGATCTACCTATTTTGAAAATTCGTTTGAAGTTTATAATCTTGAGATTGATTTTTAACCAACTTCCTTGTGACCTAGTTACTTGAAATTTAGCACATAGTTTAGGACCCTAAGACAATATAATTTTTAGAAATAAAAATTGCACTAGCTTGCGTACTTATCGGTTCAACTGAAAATCAGTAAAAATGGGGGGAAATTTTTGATCGATATTTGAGTAACTTCCTGGTGAGGTAGTGACTTGAAACGTGTCACATAGTTCAGAACCCGGGGACAATGCCATATCTGATCAACCAAATTCCGCTGGCTCGCACACGGATCTACCTATTTTGAAAATTCGTTTGAAGTTTATAATCTTGAGATTGATTTTTAACCAACTTCCTTGTGACCTAGTTACTTGAAATTTAGCACATAGTTTAGGACCCTAAGACAATATAATTTTTAGAAATAAAAATTGCACTAGCTTGCGTGCTTATCGGTTCAACTGAAAATCAGTAAAAAATGGGAGGAATATTTCGATCGATATTTGAGTAACTTCCTGGTGAAGTAGTGACTTGAAACTTGTCACATAATTCTAAACCCAGGGACATTGCAATATCTGATCAACAAAATTTCGCTAGCTGCCACACGGATCTACCTATTTTGAAAATTCTTTGGAAGTTTATAATCTTGAGATTGATTTTTAACGAACTTCCTTCTGACCTAGTTACTGGAAATTTAGCACATAGTTTAGGACCCTAAGACAATATAATTTTTAGAAATAAAAATTGCACTAGCTTGCGTGCTTATCGGTTCAACTGAAAATCAGTAAAAATGGGGGGAAATTTTTGATCGATATTTGAGTAACTTCCTGGTGAGGTAGTGACTTGAACCGTGTCACATAGTTCAGAACCCGGGGACAATGCCATATCTGATAAACCAAATTCCGCTAGCTCGCACACGGATCTACCTATTTTGAAAATTCGTTTGAAGTTTATAATCTTGAGATTGATTTTTAACCAACTTCCTTGTGACCTAGTTACTTGAAATTTAGCAAATAGTTTAGGACCCTAAGACAATATAATTTTTAGAAATAAAAATTGCACTAGCTTCCGTGCTTATCGGTTCAATTGAAAATCAGTAAAAATGGAGGGAATTTTTCGATTGATATTTGAGTAACTTCCTGTTGAGGTAGTGACTTGAAACTTGTCACATAATTCAGAACCCGGGGACAATGCAATATCTGATCAACAAAATTTCGCTAGCTGGCACACGGATATACCTATTTGGAAAATTCGTTTGAAGTTTATAATCTTGAGATTGATTTTTAGCCAACTTCCTTGTGACCTAGTTACTGGAAATTTAGCACATAGTTTAGGACCCTAAGACAATATAATTTTTAGAAATAAAAATTGCACTAGCTGGCGTGCTTATCGGTTCAACTGAAAATCAGTAAAAATGGGGGGAAATTTTTGATCGATATTTGAGTAATTTCCTGGTGAGGTAGTGACTTTAAATTTAGCACATAGTTTAGGACCCTAAGACAATATAATTTTTAGAAATAAAAATTGCACTAGCTTGCGTGCTTATCGGTTCAACTGAAAATCAGTAAAAAATGGGAGGAATATTTCGATCGATATTTGAGTAACTTCTTGGTGAGGTAGTGACTTGAAACGTGTCACATAGTTCAGAACCCGGGGACAATGCCATATCTGATAAACCAAATTCGGCTAGCTCGCACACGGATCTACCTATTTTGAAAATTCGTTTGAAGTTTATAATCTTGAGATTGATTTTTAACCAACTTCCTTGTGACCTAGTTACTTGAAATTTAGCACATAGTTTAGGACCCTAAGACAATATAATTTTTAGAAATAAAAATTGCACTAGCTTCCGTGCTTATCGGTTCAATTGAAAATCAGTAAAAATGGAGGGAATTTTTCGATTGATATTTGAGTAACTTCCTGGTGAGGTAGTGACTTGAAACTTGTCACATAATTCAGAACCCGGGGACAATGCAATATCTGATCAACAAAATTTCGCTAGCTCGCACACGGATATACCTATTTGGAAAATTCGTTTGAAGTTTATAATCTTGAGATTGATTTTTAGCCAACTTCCTTGTGACCTAGTTACTGGAAATTTAGCACATAGTTTAGGACCTTAAGACAATATAATTTTTAGAAATAAAAATTGCACTAGCTTGCGTGCTTATCGGTTCAACTGAAAATCAGTAAAAATGGGGGGAAATTTTTGATCGATATTTGAGTAACTTCCTGGTGAGGTAGTGACTTGAAACGTGTCACATAGTTCAGAACCCGGGGACAATGCCATATCTGATCAACCAAATTCCGCTGGCTCGCACACGGATCTACCTATTTTGAAAATTCGTTTGAAGTTTATAATCTTGAGATTGATTTTTAACCAACTTCCTTGTGACCTAGTTACTTGAAATTTAGCACATAGTTTAGGACCCTAAGACAATATAATTTTTAGAAATAAAAATTGCACTAGCTTGCGTGCTTATCGGTTCAACTGAAAATCAGTAAAGAATGGGAGGAATATTTCGATCGATATTTGAGTAACTTCCTGGTGAGGTAGTGACTTGAAACGTGTCACATAGTTCAGAACCCGGGGACAATGCCATATCTGATCAACCAAATTCCGCTAGCTCGCACACGGATCTACCTATTTTGAAAATTCGTTTGAAGTTTATAATCTTGAGATTGATTTTTAACCAACTTCCTTGTGACCTAGTTACTTGAAATTTAGCACATAGTTTAGGACCCTAAGACAATATAATTTTTAGAAATAAAAATTGCACTAGCTTCCGTGCTTATCGGTTCAATTGAAAATCAGTAAAAATGGAGGGAATTTTTCGATTGATATTTGAGTAACTTCCTGGTGAGGTAGTGACTTGAAACTTGTCACATAATTCAGAACCCGGGGACAATGCAATATCTGATCAACCAAATTCGGCTAGCTCGCACACGGATCTACCTATTTTGAAAATTCGTTTGAAGTTTATAATCATGAGATTGATTTTTAACCAACTTCCTTGTGACCTAGTTACTTGAAATTTAGCACATAGTTTAGGACCCTAAGACAATATAATTTTTAGAAATAAAAATTGCACTAGCTTCCGTGCTTATCGGTTCAATTGAAAATCAGTAAAAATGGAGGGAATTTTTCGATTGATATTTGAGTAACTTCCTGGTGAGGTAGTGACTTGAAACTTGTCACATAATTCAGAACCCGGGGACAATGCCATATCTGATAAACCAAATTCGGCTAGCTCGCACACGGATCTACCTATTTTGAAAATTCGTTTGAAGTTTATAATCTTGAGATTGATTTTTAACCAACTTCCTTGTGACCTAGTTACTTGAAATTTAGCACATAGTTTAGGACCCTAAGACAATATAATTTTTAGAAATAAAAATTGCACTAGCTTCCGTGCTTATCGGTTCAATTGAAAATCAGTAAAAATGGAGGGAATTTTTCGATTGATATTTGAGTAACTTCCTGGTGAGGTAGTGACTTGAAACTTGTCACATAATTCAGAACCCGGGGACAATGCAATATCTGATCAACAAAATTTCGCTAGCTCGCACACGGATATACCTATTTGGAAAATTCGTTTGAAGTTTATAATCTTGAGATTGATTTTTAGCCAACTTCCTTGTGACCTAGTTACTGGAAATTTAGCACATAATTTAGGACCTTAAGACAATATAATTTTTAGAAATAAAAATTGCACTAGCTTGCGTGCTTATCGGTTCAACTGAAAATCAGTAAAAATGGGGGGAAATTTTTGATCGATATTTGAGTAACTTCCTGGTGAGGTAGTGACTTGAAACGTGTCACATAGTTCAGAACCCGGGGACAATGCCATATCTGATCAACCAAATTCCGCTGGCTCGCACACGGATCTACCTATTTTGAAAATTCGTTTGAAGTTTATAATCTTGAGATTGATTTTTAACCAACTTCCTTGTGACCTAGTTACTTGAAATTTAGCACATAGTTTAGGACCCTAAGACAATATAATTTTTAGAAATAAAAATTGCACTAGCTTGCGTGCTTATCGGTTCAACTGAAAATCAGTAAAAAATGGGAGGAATATTTCGATCGATATTTGAGTAACTTCCTGGTGAGGTAGTGACTTGAAACGTGTCACATAGTTCAGAACCCGGGGACAATGCCATATCTGATCAACCAAATTCCGCTAGCTCGCACACGGATCTACCTATTTTGAAAATTCGTTTGAAGTTTATAATCTTGAGATTGATTTTTAACCAACTTCCTTGTGACCTAGTTACTTGAAATTTAGCACATAGTTTAGGACCCTAAGACAATATAATTTTTAGAAATAAAAATTGCACTAGCTTGCGTGCTTATCGGTTCAACTGAAAATCAGTAAAAAATGGGAGGAATATTTCGATCGATATTTGAGTAACTTCCTGGTGAAGTAGTGACTTGAAACTTGTCACATAATTCTAAACCCAGGGACATTGCAATATCTGATCAACAAAATTTCGCTAGCTGCCACACGGATCTACCTATTTTGAAAATTCTTTGGAAGTTTATAATCTTGAGATTGATTTTTAACGAACTTCCTTCTGACCTAGTTACTGGAAATTTAGCACATAGTTTAGGACCCTAAGACAATATAATTTTTAGAAATAAAAATTGCACTAGCTTGCGTGCTTATCGGTTCAACTGAAAATCAGTAAAAATGGGGGGAAATTTTTGATCGATATTTGAGTAACTTCCTGGTGAGGTAGTGACTTGAACCGTGTCACATAGTTCAGAACCCGGGGACAATGCCATATCTGATCAACCAAATTCCGCTAGCTCGCACACGGATCTACCTATTTTGAAAATTCGTTTGAAGTTTATAATCTTGAGATTGATTTTTAACCAACTTCCTTGTGACCTAGTTACTTGAAATTTAGCAAATAGTTTAGGACCCTAAGACAATATAATTTTTAGAAATAAAAATTGCACTAGCTTCCGTGCTTATCGGTTCAATTGAAAATCAGTAAAAATGGAGGGAATTTTTCGATTGATATTTGAGTAACTTCCTGTTGAGGTAGTGACTTGAAACTTGTCACATAATTCAGAACCCGGGGACAATGCAATATCTGATCAACAAAATTTCGCTAGCTGGCACACGGATATACCTATTTGGAAAATTCGTTTGAAGTTTATAATCTTGAGATTGATTTTTAGCCAACTTCCTTGTGACCTAGTTACTGGAAATTTAGCACATAGTTTAGGACCCTAAGACAATATAATTTTTAGAAATAAAAATTGCACTAGCTGGCGTGCTTATCGGTTCAACTGAAAATCAGTAAAAATGGGGGGAAATTTTTGATCGATATTTGAGTAATTTCCTGGTGAGGTAGTGACTGGAAATTTAGCACATAGTTTAGGACCCTAAGACAATATAATTTTTAGAAATAAAAATTGCACTAGCTTGCGTGCTTATCGGTTCAACTGAAAATCAGTAAAAAATGGGAGGAATATTTCGATCGATATTTGAGTAACTTCCTGGTGAGGTAGTGACTTGAAACGTGTCACATAGTTCAGAACCCGGGGACAATGCCATATCTGATAAACCAAATTCCCCTAGCTCGCACACGGATCTACCTATTTTGAAAATTCGTTTGAAGTTTATAATCTTGAGATTGATTTTTAACCAACTTCCTTGTGACCTAGTTACTTGAAATTTAGCACATAGTTTAGGACCCTAAGACAATATAATTTTTAGAAATAAAAATTGCACTAGCTTCCGTGCTTATCGGTTCAATTGAAAATCAGTAAAAATGGAGGGAATTTTTCGATTGATATTTGAGTAACTTCCTGATGAGGTAGTGACTTGAAACTTGTCACATAATTCAGAACCCGGGGACAATGCAATATCTGATCAACAAAATTTCGCTAGCTGGCACACGGATATACCTATTTGGAAAATTCGTTTGAAGTTTATAATCTTGAGATTGATTTTTAGCCAACTTCCTTGTGACCTAGTTACTGGAAATTTAGCACATAGTTTAGGACCCTAAGACAATATAATTTTTAGAAATAAAAATTGCACTAGCTTGCGTACTTATCGGTTCAACTGAAAATCAGTAAAAATGGGGGGCAATTTTTGATCGATATTTGAGTAACTTCCTGGTGAGGTAGTGACTGGAAATTTAGCACATAGTTTAGGACCCTAAGACAATATAATTTTTAGAAATAAAAATTGCACTAGCTTGCGTGCTTATCGGTTCAACTGAAAATCAGTAAAAAATGGGAGGAATATTTCGATCGATATTTGAGTAACTTCCTGGTGAGGTAGTGACTTGAAACGTGTCACATAGTTCAGAACCCGGGGACAATGCCATATCTGATAAACCAAATTCCGCTAGCTCGCACACGGATCTACCTATTTTGAAAATTCGTTTGAAGTTTATAATCTTGAGATTGATTTTTAACCAACTTCCTTGTGACCTAGTTACTTGAAATTTAGCACATAGTTTAGGACCCTAAGACAATATAATTTTTAGAAATAAAAATTGCACTAGCTTCCGTGCTTATCGGTTCAATTGAAAATCAGTAAAAATGGAGGGAATTTTTCGATTGATATTTGAGTAACTTCCTGGTGAGGTAGTGACTTGAAACTTGTCACATAATTCAGAACCCGGGGACAATGCAATATCTGATCAACAAAATTTCGCTAGCTGGCACACGGATATACCTATTTGGAAAATTCGTTTGAAGTTTATAATCTTGAGATTGATTTTTAGCCAACTTCCTTGTGACCTAGTTACTGGAAATTTAGCACATAGTTTAGGACCCTAAGACAATATAATTTTTAGAAATAAAAATTGCACTAGCTTGCGTGCTTATCGGTTCAACTGAAAATCAGTAAAAATGGGGGGAAATTTTTGATCGATATTTGAGTAACTTCCTGGTGAGGTAGTGACTGGAAATTTAGCACATAATTTAGGACCCTAAGACAATATAATTTTTAGAAATAAAAATTGCACTAGCTTGCGTGCTTATCGGTTCAACTGAAAATCAGTAAAAATGGGGGGAAATTTTTTTATCGATATTTGAGTAACTTCCTGGTGAGGTAGTGACTTGAAACGTGTCACATAGTTCAGAACCCGGGGACAATGCCATATCTGATAAACCAAATTCCGCTAGCTCGCACACGGATCTACCTATTTTGAAAATTCGTTTGAAGTTTATAATCTTGAGATTGATTTTTAACCAACTTCCTTGTGACCTAGTTACTTGAAATTTAGCACATAGATTACGGCCCTAAGACAATATAATTTTTAGAAATAAAAATTGCACTAGCTTGCGTGCTTATCGGTTCAACTGAAAATCAATAAAAATGGGGGGAAATTTTTGATCGATATTTGAGTAACTTCCTGGTGAGGTAGTGACTTGAAACGTGTCACATAGTTCAGAACCCGGGGACAATGCCATATCTGATCAACCAAATTCAGCTAGCTGGCACACGGATATACCTATTTGGAAAATTTGTTTGAAGTTTATAATCTTGAGATTGATTTTTAACCAACTTCCTTGTGACCTAGTTACTTGAAATTTAGCACATAATTTAGGACCCTAAGACAATATAATTTTTAGAAATAAAAATTGCACTAGCTTGCGTGCTTATCGGTTCAACTGAAAATCAGTACAAAATGACAGGAATATTTCGATCGATATTTGAGTAACTTCCTGGTGAGGTAGTGACTTGAAACTTGTCACATAATTCAGAACCCGGGGACAATGCAATATCTGATCAACAAAATTTCGCTAGCTGGCACACGGATATACCTATTTGGAAAATTCGTTTGAAGTTTATAATCTTGAGATTGATTTTTAACCAACTTCCTTGTGACCTAGTTACTTGAAATTTATCACATAGTTTAAGACCCTAAGACAATATAATTTTTAGAAATAAAAATTGCACTAGCTTCCGTGCTTATCGGTTCAATTGAAAATCAGTAAAAATGGGGGGAATTTTTCGATCGATATTTGAGTAACTTCCTTTCGCTAGCTGGCACACGGATCTACCTATTTTGAAATTTCGTTTGAAGTTTATAATCTTGAGATTGATTTTTAACCAACTTCCTTGTGACCTAGTTACTGGAAATTTAGCACATAGTTTAGGACCCTAAGACAATATAATTTTTAGAAATAAAAATTGCACTAGCTTGCGTGCTTATCGGTTCAACTGAAAATCAGTAAAAATGGGGGGAAATTTTTGATCGATATTTGAGTAACTTCCTGGTGAGGTAGTGACTGGAAATTTAGCACATAGTTTAGGACCCTAAGACAATATAATTTTTAGAAATAAAAATTGCACTAGCTTGCGTGCTTATCGGTTCAACTGAAAATCAGTAAAAATGTGGGGAAATTTTTTTATCGATATTTGAGTAACTTCCTGGTGAGGTAGTGACTTGAAACGTGTCACATAGTTCAGAACCCGGGGACAATGCCATATCTGATAAACCAAATTCCGCTAGCTCGCACACGGATCTACCTATTTTGAAAATTCGTTTGAAGTTTATAATCTTGAGATTGATTTTTAACCAACTTCCTTGTGACCTAGTTACTTGAAATTTAGCACATAGATTACGGCCCTAAGACAATATAATTTTTAGAAATAAAAATTGCACTAGCTTGCGTGCTTATCGGTTCAACTGAAAATCAATAAAAATGGGGGGAAATTTTTGATCGATATTTGAGTAACTTCCTGGTGAGGTAGTGACTTGAAACGTGTCACATAGTTCAGAACCCGGGGACAATGCCATATCTGATCAACCAAATTCAGCTAGCTGGCACACGGATATACCTATTTGGAAAATTTGTTTGAAGTTTATAATCTTGAGATGGATTTTTAACCAACTTCCTTGTGACCTAGTTACTTGAAATTTAGCACATAATTTAGGACCCTAAGACAATATAATTTTTAGAAATAAAAATTGCACTAGCTTGCGTGCTTATCGGTTCAACTGAAAATCAGTACAAAATGACAGGAATATTTCGATCGATATTTGAGTAACTTCCTGGTGAGGTAGTGACTTGAAACTTGTCACATAATTCAGAACCCGGGGACAATGCAATATCTGATCAACAAAATTTCGCTAGCTGGCACACGGATATACCTATTTGGAAAATTCGTTTGAAGTTTATAATCTTGAGATTGATTTTTAACCAACTTCCTTGTGACCTAGTTACTTGAAATTTATCACATAGTTTAAGACCCTAAGACAATATAATTTTTAGAAATAAAAATTGCACTAGCTTCCGTGCTTATCGGTTCAATTGAAAATCAGTAAAAATGGGGAGAATTTTTCGATCGATATTTGAGTAACTTCCTTTCGCTAGCTGGCACACGGATCTACCTATTTTGAAATTTCGTTTGAAGTTTATAATCTTGAGATTGATTTTTAACCAACTTCCTTGTGACCTAGGGACTTGAAATTTAGCACATAGTTCAGGACACTACGACAACATAATTATTAGAAATAAAAATTACACTAGCTGGCATGCTTATCGTTATAACTGAAAATCAATAAAAAATGGGGGGAATTTTGCGATTGATATTTGAGTAACTTCCTGGTGAGGTGGTGACTTGAAACTTGTCACATAATTCTAAACCCAGGGACATTGCAATATCTGATCAACCAAATTTCGCTAGCTGCCACACGGATCTACCTATTTTGAAAATTCTTTGGAAGTTTATAATCTTGAGATTGATTTTTAGCCAACTTCCTTGTGACCTAGTTACTGGAAATTTAGCACATAGTTTAGGACCCTAAGATAATATAATTTTTAGAAATAAAAATTGCACTAGCTTGCGTGCTTATCGGTTCAACTGAAAATCAGTAAAAAATGGGAGGAATATTTCGATCGATATTTGAGTAACTTCCTGGTGAGGTAGTGACTTGAAACTTGTCACATAATTCTAAACCCAGGGACATTGCAATATCTGATCAACAAAATTTCGCTAGCTGCCACACGGATCTACCTATTTTGAAAATTCTTTGGAAGCTTATACTCTTGAGATTGATTTTTAGCCAACTTCCTTCTGACCTAGTTACTGGAAATTTAGCACATAGTTTAGGACCCTAAGACAATATAATTTTTAGAAATAAAAATTGCACTAGCTTGCGTGCTTATCGGTTCAACTGAAAATCAGTAAAAATGGGGGGAAATTTTTGATCGATATTTGAGTAACTTCCTGGTGAGGTAGTGACTTGAAACGTGTCACATAGTTAAGAATTCGGGGACAATGACATATCTGATAAACCAAATTCCGCTAGCTCGCACACGGATCTACCTATTTTGAAAATTCGTTTGAAGTTTATAATCTTGAGATTGGTTTTTAACCAACTTCCTTGTGACCTAGTTACTTGAAATTTAGCACATAGTTTGGGACCCTAAGACAATATAATTTTTAGAAATAAAAATTGCACTAGCTTCCGTGCTTATCGGTTCAATTGAAAATCAGTAAAAATGGGGGGAATTTTTCGATTGATATTTGAGTAACTTCCTGGTGAGGTAGTGACTTGAAACGTGTCACATAGTTCAGAACCCGGGGACAATGCCATATCTGATCAACCAAATTCAGCTAGCTGGCACACGGATATACCTATTTGGAAAATTTGTTTGAAGTTTATAATCTTGAGATTGATTTTTAACCAACTTCCTTGTGACCTAGTTACTTGAAATTTAGCACATAGATTACGGCCCTAAGACAATATAATTTTTAGAAATAAAAATTGCACTAGCTTGCGTGCTTATCGGTTCAACTGAAAATCAATAAAAATGGGGGAAATTTTTGATCGATATTTGAGTAACTTCCTGGTGAGGTAGTGACTTGAAACGTGTCACATAGTTCAGAACCCGGGGACAATGCCATATCTGATCAACCAAATTCAGCTAGCTGGCACACGGATATACCTATTTGGAAAATTTGTTTGAAGTTTATAATCTTGAGATGGATTTTTAACCAACTTCCTTGTGACCTAGTTACTTGAAATTTAGCACATAATTTAGGACCCTAAGACAATATAATTTTTAGAAATAAAAATTGCACTAGCTTGCGTGCTTATCGGTTCAACTGAAAATCAGTACAAAGTGACAGGAATATTTCGATCGATATTTGAGTAACTTCCTGGTGAGGTAGTGACTTGAAACTTGTCACATAATTCAGAACCCGGGGACAATGCAATATCTGATCAACAAAATTTCGCTAGCTGGCACACGGATATACCTATTTGGAAAATTCGTTTGAAGTTTATAATCTTGAGATTGATTTTTAACCAACTTCCTTGTGACCTAGTTACTTGAAATTTATCACATAGTTTAAGACCCTAAGACAATATAATTTTTAGAAATAAAAATTGCACTAGCTTCCGTGCTTATCGGTTCAATTGAAAATCAGTAAAAATGGGGAGAATTTTTCGATCGATATTTGAGTAACTTCCTTTCGCTAGCTGGCACACGGATCTACCTATTTTGAAATTTCGTTTGAAGTTTATAATCTTGAGATTGAGTTTTAACCAACTTCCTTGTGACCTAGGGACTTGAAATTTAGCACATAGTTCAGGACACTACGACAACATAATTATTAGAAATAAAAATTACACTAGCTGGCATGCTTATCGTTATAACTGAAAATCAATAAAAAATGGGGGGAATTTTGCGATTGATATTTGAGTAACTTCCTGGTGAGGTGGTGACTTGAAACTTGTCACATAATTCTAAACCCAGGGACATTGCAATATCTGATCAACCAAATTTCGCTAGCTGCCACACGGATCTACCTATTTTGAAAATTCTTTGGAAGTTTATAATCTTGAGATTGATTTTTAGCCAACTTCCTTGTGACCTAGTTACTGGAAATTTAGCACATAGTTTAGGACCCTAAGATAATATAATTTTTAGAAATAAAAATTGCACTAGCTTGCGTGCTTATCGGTTCAACTGAAAATCAGTAAAAAATGGGAGGAATATTTCGATCGATATTTGAGTAACTTCCTGGTGAGGTAGTGACTTGAAACTTGTCACATAATTCTAAACCCAGGGACATTGCAATATCTGATCAACAAAATTTCGCTAGCTGCCACACGGATCTACCTATTTGGAAAATTTGTTTGAAGTTTATAATCTTGAGATGGATTTTTAACCAACTTCCTTGTGACCTAGTTACTTGAAATTTAGCACATAATTTAGGACCCTAAGACAATATAATTTTTAGAAATAAAAATTGCACTAGCTTGCGTGCTTATCGGTTCAACTGAAAATCAGTACAAAATGACAGGAATATTTCGATCGATATTTGAGTAACTTCCTGGTGAGGTAGTGACTTGAAACTTGTCACATAATTCAGAACCCGGGGACAATGCAATATCTGATCAACAAAATTTCGCTAGCTGGCACACGGATATACCTATTTGGAAAATTCGTTTGAAGTTTATAATCCTGAGATTGATTTTTAACCAACTTCCTTGTGACCTAGTTACTTGAAATTTATCACATAGTTTAAGACCCTAAGACAATATAATTTTTAGAAATAAAAATTGCACTAGCTTCCGTGCTTATCGGTTCAATTGAAAATCAGTAAAAATGGGGAGAATTTTTCGATCGATATTTGAGTAACTTCCTTTCGCTAGCTGGCACACGGATCTACCTATTTTGAAATTTCGTTTGAAGTTTATAATCTTGAGATTGATTTTTAACCAACTTCCTTGTGACCTAGGGACTTGAAATTTAGCACATAGTTCAGGACACTACGACAACATAATTATTAGAAATAAAAATTACACTAGCTGGCATGCTTATCGTTATAACTGAAAATCAATAAAAAATGGGGGGAATTTTGCGATTGATATTTGAGTAACTTCCTGGTGAGGTGGTGACTTGAAACTTGTCACATAATTCTAAACCCAGGGACATTGCAATATCTGATCAACCAAATTTCGCTAGCTGCCACACGGATCTACCTATTTTGAAAATTCTTTGGAAGTTTATAATCTTGAGATTGATTTTTAGCCAACTTCCTTGTGACCTAGTTACTGGAAATTTAGCACATAGTTTAGGACCCTAAGATAATATAATTTTTAGAAATAAAAATTGCACTAGCTTGCGTGCTTATCGGTTCAACTGAAAATCAGTAAAAAATGGGAGGAATATTTCGATCGATATTTGAGTAACTTCCTGGTGAGGTAGTGACTTGAAACTTGTCACATAATTCTAAACCCAGGGACATTGCAATATCTGATCAACAAAACTTCGCTAGCTGCCACACGGATCTACCTATTTTGAAAATTCTTTGGAAGCTTATACTCTTGAGATTGATTTTTAGCCAACTTCCTTCTGACCTAGTTACTGGAAATTTAGCACATAGTTTAGGACCCTAAGACAATATAATTGCGTGCTTATCGGTTCAACTGAAAATCAGTAAAAATGGGGGGAAATTTTTGATCGATATTTGAGTAACTTCCTGGTGAGGTAGTGACTTGAAACGTGTCACATAGTTCAGAATTCGGGGACAATGACATACCTGATAAACCAAATTCCGCTAGCTCGCACACGGATCTACCTATTTTGAAAATTCGTTTGAAGTTTATAATCTTGAGATTGGTTTTTAACCAACTTCCTTGTGACCTAGTTACTTGAAATTTAGCACATAGTTTAGGACCCTAAGACAATATAATTTTTAGAAATAAAAATTGCACTAGCTTCCGTGCTTATCGGTTCAATTGAAAATCAGTAAAAATGGGGGGAATTTTTCGATTGATATTTGAGTAACTTCCTGGTGAGGTAGTGACTTGAAACTTGTCACATAATTCAGAACCCGGGGACAATGCAATATCTGATCAACAAAATTTCGCTAGCTGGCACACGGATATACCTATTTGGAAAATTCGTTTGAAGTTTATAATCTTGAGATTGATTTTTAGCCAACTTCCTTGTGACCTAGTTACTGGAAATTTAGCACATAGTTTAGGACCCTAAGACAATATAATTTTTAGAAATAAAAATTGCACTAGCTTGCGTGCTTATCGGTTCAATTGAAAATCAGTAAAAATGGGGGGAATTTTTCGATTGATATTTGAGTAACTTCCTGGTGAGGTAGTGACTTGAAACTTGTCACATAATTCAGAACCCGGGGACAATGCAATATCTGATCAACAAAATTTCGCTAGCTGGCACACGGATCTACCTATTTTGAAATTTCGTTTGAAGTTTATAATCTTGAGATTGATTTTTAACCAACTTCCTTGTGACCTAGGGACTTGAAATTTAGCACATAGTTCAGGACACTACGACAACATAATTATTAGAAATAAAAATTACACTAGCTGGCATGCTTATCGTTATAACTGAAAATCAATAAAAAATGGGGGGAATTTTGCGACTGATATTTGAGTAACTTCCTGGTTAGGTGGTGACTTGAAACTTGTCACATAATTCTAAACCCAGGGACATTGCAATATCTGATCAACCAAATTTCGCTAGCTGCCACACGGATCTACCTATTTGGAAAATTCGTTTGAAGTTTATAATCTTGAGATTGATTTTTAGCCAACTTCCTTGTGACCTAGTTACTGGAAATTTAGCACATAGTTTAGGACCCTAAGACAATATAATTTTTAGAAATAAAAATTGCACTAGCTTGCGTGCTTATCGGTTCAACTGAAAATCAGTAAAAATGGGGGGAAATTTTTGATCGATATTTGAGTAACTTCCTGGTGAGGTAGTGACTTGAAACGTGTCACATAGTTCAGAACCCGGGGACAATGCCATATCTGATAAACCAAATTCCGCTAGCTCGCACACGGATCTACCTATTTTGAAAATTCGTTTGAAGTTTATAATCTTGAGATTGATTTTTAACCAACTTCCTTGTGATCTAGTTACTTGAAATTTAGCACATAGTTTAGGACCCTAAGACAATATAATTTTTAGAAATAAAAATTGCACTAGCTTCCGTGCTTATCGGTTCAATTGAAAATCAGTAAAAATGGGGGGAATTTTTCGATTGATATTTGAGTAACTTCCTGGTGAGGTAGTGACTTGAAACTTGTCACATAATTCAGAACCCGGGGACAATGCAATATCTGATCAACAAAATTTCGCTAGCTGGCACACGGATATACCTATTTGGAAAATTCGTTTGAAGTTTATAATCTTGAGATTGATTTTTAGCCAACTTCCTTGTGACCTAGTTACTGGAAATTTAGCACATAGTTTAGGACCCTAAGACAATATAATTTTTAGAAATAAAAATTGCACTAGCTTGCGTGCTTATCGGTTCAATTGAAAATCAGTAAAAATGGGGGGAATTTTTCGATTGATATTTGAGTAACTTCCTGGTGAGGTAGTGACTTGAAACTTGTCACATAATTCAGAACCCGGGGACAATGCAATATCTGATCAACAATATTAGCTAGCTGCCACACGGATATACCTATTTGGAAAATTCGTTTGAAGTTTATAATCTTGAGATTGATTTTTAACCAACTTCCTTGTGACCTAGTTGCTTGAAATTTAGCACATAGTTTAGGACCCTAAGACAATATATTTTTTAGAAATAAAAATTGCACTAGCTTGCGTGCTTATCGGTTCAACTGAAAATCAGTAACAAATGGGAGGAATATTTCGATCGATATTTGAGTAACTTCCTGGTGAGGTAGTGACTTGAAACTTGTCACATAATTCAGAACCCGGGGACAATGCAATATCTGATCAACAAAATTAGCTAGCTGCCACACGGATATACCTATTTGGAAAATTCGTTTGAAGTTTATAATCTTGAGATTGATTTTTAACCAACTTCCTTGTGACCTAGTTACTTGAAATTTATCACATAGTTTAAGACCCTAAGACAATGTAATTTTTAGAAATAAAAATTGCACTAGCTTCCGTGCTTATCGGTTCAATTGAAAATCAGTAAAAATGGGGGGAATTTTTCGATCGATATTTGAGTAACTTCCTTTCGCTAGCTGCCACACGGATCTACCTATTTTGAAAATTCTTTGGAAGTTTATAATCTTGAGATTGATTTTTAGCCAACTTCCTTGTGACCTAGTTACTGGAAATTTAGCACATAGTTTACGACCCTAAGACAATATAATTTTTAGAAATAAAAATTGCACTAGCTTGCGTGCTTATCGGTTCAACTGAAAATCAGTAAAAATGGGGGGAATTTTTCGATTGATATTTGAGTAACTTCCTGGTGAGGTAGTGACTTGAAACCTGTCACATAATTCAGAACCCGGGGACAATGCAATATCTGATCAACAATATTAGCTCAAATATCGATCAAAAATTTCCCCCCATTTTTACTGATTTTCTGTTGAACCGATAAGCACGCAAGCTAGTGCAATTTTTATTTCTAAAAATTATATTGTCTTAGACTCCTAAACTATGTGCTAAATTTCCAGTAACTAGGTCAGAAGGAAGTTGGCTAAAAATCAATCTCAAGATTATAAACTTCCAAAGAATTTTCAAAATAGGTAGATCCGTGTGGCAGCTAGCGAAATTTTGTTGATCAGATATTGGAATATCCCTGGGTTTAGAATTATGTGACAAGTTTCAAGTCACTACCTCACCAGGAAGTTACTCAAATATCGATCGAAATATTCCTCCCATTTTTTACTGATTTTCAGTTGAACCGATAAGCACGCAAGCTAGTGCAATTTTTATTTCTAAAAAATATATTGTCTTAGGGTCCTAAACTATGTGCTAAATTTCAAGTAACTAGGTCACAAGGAAGTTGGTTAAAAATCAATCTCAAGATTATAAACTTCAAACGAATTTTCCAAATAGGTATATCCGTGTGGCAGCTAGCTAATTTTGTTGATCAGATATTGCATTGTCCCCGGGTTCTGAATTATGTGACAAGTTTCGAGTCACTACCTCACCAGGAAGTTACTCAAATATCGATCGAAATATTCCTCCCATTTTTTACTGATTTTCAGTTGAACCGATAAGCACGCAAGCTAGTGCAATTTTTATTTCTAAAAATTATATTGTCTTAGGGTCGTAAACTATGTGCTAAATTTCCAGTAACTAGGTCACAAGGAAGTTGGCTAAAAATCAATCTCAAGATTATAAACTTCCAAAGAATTTTCAAAATAGGTAGATCCGTGTGGCAGCTAGCGAAAGGAAGTTACTTAAATATCGATCGAAAAATTCCCCCCATTTTTACTGATTTTCAATTGAACCGATAAGCACGGAAGCTAGTGCAATTTTTATTTCTAAAAATTATATTGTCTTAGGGTCCTAAACTATGTGCTAAATTTCAAGTAACTAGGTCACAAGGAAGTTGGTTAAAAATCAATCTCAAGATTATAAACTTCAAACGAATTTTCCAAATAGGTATATCCGTGTGGCAGCTAGCTAATTTTGTTGATCAGATATTGCATTGTCCCCGGGTTCTGAATTATGTGACAAGTTTCGAGTCACTACCTCACCAGGAAGTTACTCAAATATCGATCGAAATATTCCTCCCATTTTTTACTGATTTTCAGTTGAACCGATAAGCACGCAAGCTAGTGCAATTTTTATTTCTAAAAATTATATTGTCTTAGGGTCTTAAACTATGTGATAAATTTCAAGTAACTAGGTCACAAGGAAGTTGGTTAAAAATCAATCTCAAGATTATAAACTTCAAACGAATTTTCCAAATAGGTATATCCGTGTGCCAGCTAGCGAAATTTTTTTGATCAGATATTGCATTGTCCCCGGGTTCTGAATTATGTGACAAGTTTCAAGTCACTACCTCACCAGGGAGTTACTCAAATATCAATCGAAAAATTCCCCCCATTTTTACTGATTTTCAATTGAACCGATAAGCACGGAAGCTAGTGCAATTTTTATTTCTAAAAATTATATTGTCTTAGGGTCCTAAACTATGTGCTAAATTTCAAGTAACTAGGTCACAAGGAAGTTGGTTAAAAATCAATCTCAAGATTATAAACTTCAAACGAATTTTCAAAATAGGTAGATCCGTGTGCGAGCTAGCGGAATTTGGTTTATCAGATATGGCATTGTCCCCGGGTTCTGAACTATGTGACACGTTTCAAGTCACTACCTCACCAGGAAGTTACTCAAATATCGATCAAAAATTTCCCCCCATTTTTACTGATTTTCAGTTGAACCGATAAGCACGCAAGCTAGTGCAATTTTTATTTCTAAAAATTATATTGTCTTAGAGTCCTAAACTATGTGCTAAATTTCCAGTAACTAGGTCAGAAGGAAGTTGGCTAAAAATCAATCTCAAGATTATAAACTTCCAAAGAATTTTCAAAATAGGTAGATCCGTGTGGCAGCTAGCGAAATTTTGTTGATCAGATATTGGAATGTCCCTGGGTTTAGAATTATGTGACAAGTTTCAAGTCACTACCTCACCAGGAAGTTACTCAAATATCGATCGAAATATTCCTCCCATTTTTTACTGATTTTCAGTTAAACCGATAAGCATGCAAGCTAGTGCAATTTTTATTTCTAAAAAATATATTGTCTTAGGGTCCTAAGCTAAATTTCAAGTAAATAGGTCACAAGGACGTTGGTTAAAAATCAATCTCAAGATTATAAACTTCAAACGAATTTTCCAAATAGGTATATCCGTGTGGCAGCTAGCTAATTTTGTTGATCAGATATTGCATTGTCCCCGGGTTCTGAATTATGTGACAAGTTTCAAGTCACTACCTCACCAGGAAGTTACTCAAATATCGATCGAAATATTCCTCCCATTTTTTACTGATTTTCAGTTGAACCGATAAGCACGCAAGCTAGTGCAATTTTTATTTCTAAAAATTATATTGTCTTAGGGTCGTAAACTATGTGCTAAATTTCCAGTAACTAGGTCACAAGGAAGTTGGCAAAAATCAATCTCAAGATTATAAACTTCCAAAGAATTTTCAAAATAGGTAGATCCGTGTGGCAGCTAGCGAAAGGAAGTTACTCAAATATCGATCGAAAAATTCCCCCCATTTTTACTGATTTTCAATTGAACCGATAAGCACGGAAGCTAGTGCAATTTTTATTTCTAAAAATTATATTGTCTTAGGGTCTTAAACTATGTGATAAATTTCAAGTAACTAGGTCACAAGGAAGTTGGTTAAAAATCAATCTCAAGATTATAAACTTCAAACGAATTTTCCAAATAGGTATATCCGTGTGCCAGCTAGCGAAATTTTGTTGATCGGATATTGCATTGTCCCCGGGTTCTGAATTATGTGACAAGTTTCAAGTCACTACCTCACCAGGAAGTTACTCAAATATCAATCGAAAAATTCCCCCCATTTTTACTGATTTTCAATTGAACCGATAAGCACGGAAGCTAGTGCAATTTTTATTTCTAAAAATTATATTGTCTTAGGGTCCTAAACTATGTGCTAAATTTCAAGTAAGTAGGTCACAAGGAAGTTGGTTAAAAATCAATCTCAAGATTATAAACTTCAAACGAATTTTCAAAATAGGTAGATCCGTGTGCGAGCTAGCGGAATTTGGTTTATCAGATATGTCATTGTCCCCGAATTCTGAACTATGTGACACGTTTCAAGTCACTACCTCACCAGGAAGTTACTCAAATATCGATCAAAAATTTCCCCCCATTTTTACTGATTTTCAGTTGAACCGATAAGCACGCAAGCTAGTGCAATTTTTATTTCTAAAAATTATATTGTCTTAGGGTCCTAAACTATGTGCTAAATTTCCAGTAACTAGGTCAGAAGGAAGTTGGCTAAAAATCAATCTCAAGATTATAAACTTCAAACGAATTTTCAAAATAGGTAGATCCGTGTGCGAGCTAGCGGAATTTGGTTTATCAGATATGTCATTGTCCCCGAATTCTGAACTATGTGACACGTTTCAAGTCACTACCTCACCAGGAAGTTACTTAAATATCGATCAAAAATTTCCCCCCATTTTTACTGATTTTCAGTTGAACCGATAAGCACGCAAGCTAGTGCAATTTTTATTTCTAAAAATTATATTGTCTTAGGGTCCTAAACTATGTGCTAAATTTCCAGTAACTAGGTCAGACAGAAGTTGGCTAAAAATCAATCTCAAGATTATAAACTTCAAACGAATTTTCAAAATAGGTAGATCCGTGTGCGAGCTAGCGGAATTTGGTTTATCAGATATGTCATTGTCCCCGAATTCTGAACTATGTGACACGGTTCAAGTCACTACCTCACCAGGAAGTTACTCAAATATCAATCGAAAAATTCCCCCCATTTTTACTGATTTTCAGTTGAACCGATAAGCACGCAAGCTAGTGCAATTTTTATTTCTAAAAATTATATTGTCTTAGGGTCCTAAACTATGTGCTAAATTTCAAGTAACTAGGTCACAAGGAAGTTGGTTAAAAATCAATCTCAAGATTATAAACTTCAAACGAATTTTCAAAATAGGTAGATCCGTGTGCGAGCTAGCGGAATTTGGTTTATCAGATATGGCATTGTCCCCGAATTCTGAACTATGTGACAAGGTTCAAGTCACTACCTCACCAGGAAGTTACTCAAATATCAATCGAAAAATTCCCCCCATTTATACTGATTTTCAATTGAACCGATAAGCACGGAAGCTAGTGCAATTTTTATTTCTAAAAATTATATTGTCTTAGGGTCCTAAACTATGTGCTAAATTTCAAGTAACTAGGTCACAAGGAAGTTGGTTAAAAATCAATCTCAAGATTATAAACTTCAAACGAATTTTCAAAATAGGTAGATCCGTGTGCGAGCTAGCGGAATTTGGTTTATCAGATATGTCATTGTCCCCGAATTCTGAACTATGTGACACGTTTCAAGTCACTACCTCACCAGGAAGTTACTCAAATATCGATCAAAAATTTCCCCCCATTTTTACTGATTTTCAGTTGAACCGATAAGCACGCAAGCTAGTGCAATTTTTATTTCTAAAAATTATATTGTCTTAGGGTCCTAAACTATGTGCTAAATTTCCAGTAACTAGGTCAGAAGGAAGTTGGCTAAAAATCAATCTCAAGAGTATAAACTTCCAAAGAATTTTCAAAATAGGTAGATCCGTGTAGCAGCTAGCGAAATTTTGTTGATCAGATATTGCAATGTCCCTGGGTTTAGAATTATGTGACAAGTTTCAAGTCACTACCTCACCAGGAAGTTACTCAAATATCGATCGAAATATTCCTCCCATTTTTTACTGATTTTCAGTTGAACCGATAAGCACGCAAGCTAGTGCAGTTTTTATTTCTAAAAATTATATTGTCTTAGGGTCCTAAACTATGTGCTAAATTTCCAGTAACTAGGTCACAAGGAAGTTGGATAAAAATCAATCTCAAGATTATAAACTTCCAAAGAATTTTCAAAATAGGTAGATCCGTGTGGCAGCTAGCGAAATTTGGTTGATCAGATATTGCAATGTCCCTGGGTTTAGAATTATGTGACAAGTTTCAAGTCACCACCTCACCAGGAAGTTACTCAAATATCAATCGCAAAATTCCCCCCATTTTTTATTGATTTTCAGTTATAACGATAAGCATGCCAGCTAGTGTAATTTTTATTTCTAATAATTATGTTGTCGTAGTGTCCTGAACTATGTGCTAAATTTCAAGTCCCTAGGTCACAAGGAAGTTGGTTAAAAATCAATCTCAAGATTATAAACTTCAAACGAAATTTCAAAATAGGTAGATCCGTGTACCAGCTAGCGAAAGGAAGTTACTCAAATATCGATCGAAAAATTCCCCCCATTTTTACTGATTTTCAATTGAACCGATAAGCACGGAAGCTAGTGCAATTTTTATTTCTAAAAATTATATTGTCTTAGGGTCTTAAACTATGTGATAAATTTCAAGTAACTAGGTCACAAGGAAGTTGGTTAAAAATCAATCTCAAGATTATAAACTTCAAACGAATTTTCCAAATAGGTATATCCGTGTGCCAGCTAGCGAAATTTTGTTGATCAGATATTGCATTGTCCCCGGGTTCTGAATTATGTGACAAGTTTCAAGTCACTACCTCACCAGGAAGTTACTCAAATATCGATCGAAATATTCCTGTCATTTTGTACTGATTTTCAGTTTAACCGATAAGCACGCAAGCTAGTGCAATTTTTATTTCTAAAAATTATATTGTCTTAGGGTCCTAAATTATGTGCTAAATTTCAAGTAACTAGGTCACAAGGAAGTTGGTTAAAAATCAATCTCAAGATTATAAACTTCAAACGAATTTTCCAAATAGGTATATCCGTGTGGCAGCTAGCTAATTTTGTTGATCAGATATTGCATTGTCCCCGGGTTCTGAATTATGTGACAAGTTTCGAGTCACTACCTCACCAGGAAGTTACTCAAATATCGATCGAAATATTCCTGTCATTTTGTACTGATTTTCAGTTTAACCGATAAGCACGCAAGCTAGTGCAATTTTTATTTCTAAAAATTATATTGTCTTAGGGTCCTAAATTATGTGCTAAATTTCAAGTAACTAGGTCACAAGGAAGTTGGTTAAAAATCAATCTCAAGATTATAAACTTCAAACGAATTTTCCAAATAGGTATATCCGTGTGGCAGCTAGCTAATTTTGTTGATCAGATATTGCATTGTCCCCGGGTTCTGAATTATGTGACAAGTTTCGAGTCACTACCTCACCAGGAAGTTACTCAAATATCGATCGAAATATTCCTGTCATTTTGTACTGATTTTCAGTTGAACCGATAAGCACGCAAGCTAGTGCAATTTTTATTTCTAAAAATTATATTGTCTTAGGGTCCTAAATTATGTGCTAAATTTCAAGTAACTAGGTCACAAGGAAGTTGGTTAAAAATCAATCTCAAGATTATAAACTTCAAACGAAATTTCAAAATAGGTAGATCCGTGTACCAGCTAGCGAAAGGAAGTTACTCAAATATCGATCGAAAAATTCCCCCCATTTTTACTGATTTTCAATTGAACCGATAAGCACGGAAGCTAGTGCAATTTTTATTTCTAAAAATTATATTGTCTTAGGGTCCTAAACTATGTGCTAAATTTCAAGTAAGTAGGTCACAAGGAAGTTGGTTAAAAATCAATCTCAAGATTATAAACTTCAAACGAATTTTCAAAATAGGTAGATCCGTGTGCGAGCTAGCGGAATTTGGTTTATCAGATATGTCATTGTCCCCGAATTCTGAACTATGTGACACGTTTCAAGTCACTACCTCACCAGGAAGTTACTCAAATATCGATCAAAAATTTCCCCCCATTTTTACTGATTTTCAGTTGAACCGATAAGCACGCAAGCTAGTGCAATTTTTATTTCTAAAAATTATATTGTCTTAGGGTCCTAAACTATGTGCTAAATTTCCAGTAACTAGGTCAGAAGGAAGTTGGCTAAAAATCAATCTCAAGATTATAAACTTCAAACGAATTTTCAAAATAGGTAGATCCGTGTGCGAGCTAGCGGAATTTGGTTTATCAGATATGTCATTGTCCCCGAATTCTGAACTATGTGACACGTTTCAAGTCACTACCTCACCAGGAAGTTACTCAAATATCGATCAAAAATTTCCCCCCATTTTTACTGATTTTCAGTTGAACCGATAAGCACGCAAGCTAGTGCAATTTTTATTTCTAAAAATTATATTGTCTTAGGGTCCTAAACTATGTGCTAAATTTCCAGTAACTAGGTCAGACAGAAGTTGGCTAAAAATCAATCTCAAGATTATAAACTTCAAACGAATTTTCAAAATAGGTAGATCCGTGTGCGAGCTAGCGGAATTTGGTTTATCAGATATGTCATTGTCCCCGAATTCTGAACTATGTGACACGGTTCAAGTCACTACCTCACCAGGAAGTTACTCAAATATCAATCGAAAAATTCCCCCCATTTTTACTGATTTTCAGTTGAACCGATAAGCACGCAAGCTAGTGCAATTTTTATTTCTAAAAATTATATTGTCTTAGGGTCCTAAACTATGTGCTAAATTTCAAGTAACTAGGTCACAAGGAAGTTGGTTAAAAATCAATCTCAAGATTATAAACTTCAAACGAATTTTCAAAATAGGTAGATCCGTGTGCGAGCTAGCGGAATTTGGTTTATCAGATATGGCATTGTCCCCGAATTCTGAACTATGTGACAAGGTTCAAGTCACTACCTCACCAGGAAGTTACTCAAATATCAATCGAAAAATTCCCCCCATTTATACTGATTTTCAATTGAACCGATAAGCACGGAAGCTAGTGCAATTTTTATTTCTAAAAATTATATTGTCTTAGGGTCCTAAACTATGTGCTAAATTTCAAGTAACTAGGTCACAAGGAAGTTGGTTAAAAATCAATCTCAAGATTATAAACTTCAAACGAATTTTCAAAATAGGTAGATCCGTGTGCGAGCTAGCGGAATTTGGTTTATCAGATATGTCATTGTCCCCGAATTCTGAACTATGTGACACGTTTCAAGTCACTACCTCACCAGGAAGTTACTCAAATATCGATCAAAAATTTCCCCCCATTTTTACTGATTTTCAGTTGAACCGATAAGCACGCAAGCTAGTGCAATTTTTATTTCTAAAAATTATATTGTCTTAGGGTCCTAAACTATGTGCTAAATTTCCAGTAACTAGGTCAGAAGGAAGTTGGCTAAAAATCAATCTCAAGAGTATAAACTTCCAAAGAATTTTCAAAATAGGTAGATCCGTGTAGCAGCTAGCGAAATTTTGTTGATCAGATATTGCAATGTCCCTGGGTTTAGAATTATGTGACAAGTTTCAAGTCACTACCTCACCAGGAAGTTACTCAAATATCGATCGAAATATTCCTCCCATTTTTTACTGATTTTCAGTTGAACCGATAAGCACGCAAGCTAGTGCAGTTTTTATTTCTAAAAATTATATTGTCTTAGGGTCCTAAACTATGTGCTAAATTTCCAGTAACTAGGTCACAAGGAAGTTGGATAAAAATCAATCTCAAGATTATAAACTTCCAAAGAATTTTCAAAATAGGTAGATCCGTGTGGCAGCTAGCGAAATTTGGTTGATCAGATATTGCAATGTCCCTGGGTTTAGAATTATGTGACAAGTTTCAAGTCACCACCTCACCAGGAAGTTACTCAAATATCAATCGCAAAATTCCCCCCATTTTTTATTGATTTTCAGTTATAACGATAAGCATGCCAGCTAGTGTAATTTTTATTTCTAATAATTATGTTGTCGTAGTGTCCTGAACTATGTGCTAAATTTCAAGTCCCTAGGTCACAAGGAAGTTGGTTAAAAATCAATCTCAAGATTATAAACTTCAAACGAAATTTCAAAATAGGTAGATCCGTGTACCAGCTAGCGAAAGGAAGTTACTCAAATATCGATCGAAAAATTCCCCCCATTTTTACTGATTTTCAATTGAACCGATAAGCACGGAAGCTAGTGCAATTTTTATTTCTAAAAATTATATTGTCTTAGGGTCTTAAACTATGTGATAAATTTCAAGTAACTAGGTCACAAGGAAGTTGGTTAAAAATCAATCTCAAGATTATAAACTTCAAACGAATTTTCCAAATAGGTATATCCGTGTGCCAGCTAGCGAAATTTTGTTGATCAGATATTGCATTGTCCCCGGGTTCTGAATTATGTGACAAGTTTCAAGTCACTACCTCACCAGGAAGTTACTCAAATATCGATCGAAATATTCCTGTCATTTTGTACTGATTTTCAGTTTAACCGATAAGCACGCAAGCTAGTGCAATTTTTATTTCTAAAAATTATATTGTCTTAGGGTCCTAAATTATGTGCTAAATTTCAAGTAACTAGGTCACAAGGAAGTTGGTTAAAAATCAATCTCAAGATTATAAACTTCAAACGAATTTTCCAAATAGGTATATCCGTGTGGCAGCTAGCTAATTTTGTTGATCAGATATTGCATTGTCCCCGGGTTCTGAATTATGTGACAAGTTTCGAGTCACTACCTCACCAGGAAGTTACTCAAATATCGATCGAAATATTCCTGTCATTTTGTACTGATTTTCAGTTTAACCGATAAGCACGCAAGCTAGTGCAATTTTTATTTCTAAAAATTATATTGTCTTAGGGTCCTAAATTATGTGCTAAATTTCAAGTAACTAGGTCACAAGGAAGTTGGTTAAAAATCAATCTCAAGATTATAAACTTCAAACGAATTTTCCAAATAGGTATATCCGTGTGGCAGCTAGCTAATTTTGTTGATCAGATATTGCATTGTCCCCGGGTTCTGAATTATGTGACAAGTTTCGAGTCACTACCTCACCAGGAAGTTACTCAAATATCGATCGAAATATTCCTCCCATTTTTTACTGATTTTCAGTTGAACCGATAAGCACGCAAGCTAGTGCAATTTTTATTTCTAAAAATTATATTGTCTTAGACTCCTAAACTATGTGCTAAATTTCAAGTCCCTAGGTCACAAGGAAGTTGGTTAAAAATCAATCTCAAGATTATAAACTTCAAACGAAATTTCAAAATAGGTAGATCCGTGTACCAGCTAGCGAAAGGAAGTTACTCAAATATCGATCGAAAAATTCCCCCCATTTTTACTGATTTTCAATTGAACCGATAAGCACGGAAGCTAGTGCAATTTTTATTTCTAAAAATTATATTGTCTTAGGGTCTTAAACTATGTGATAAATTTCAAGTAACTAGGTCACAAGGAAGTTGGTTAAAAATCAATCTCAAGATTATAAACTTCAAACGAATTTTCCAAATAGGTATATCCGTGTGCCAGCTAGCGAAATTTTGTTGATCAGATATTGCATTGTCCCCGGGTTCTGAATTATGTGACAAGTTTCAAGTCACTACCTCACCAGGAAGTTACTCAAATATCGATCGAAATGTTCCTGTCATTTTGTACTGATTTTCAGTTTAACCGATAAGCACGCAAGCTAGTGCAATTTTTATTTCTAAAAATTATATTGTCTTAGGGTCCTAAATTATGTGCTAAATTTCAAGTAACTAGGTCACAAGGAAGTTGGTTAAAAATCAATCTCAAGATTATAAACTTCAAACGAATTTTCCAAATAGGTATATCCGTGTGGCAGCTAGCTAATTTTGTTGATCAGATATTGCATTGTCCCCGGGTTCTGAATTATGTGACAAGTTTCGAGTCACTACCTCACCAGGAAGTTACTCAAATATCGATCGAAATATTCCTCCCATTTTTTACTGATTTTCAGTTGAACCGATAAGCACGCAAGCTAGTGCAATTTTTATTTCTAAAAATTATATTGTCTTAGACTCCTAAACTATGTGCTAAATTTCCAGTAACTAGGTCAGAAGGAAGTTGGCTAAAAATCAATCTCAAGATTATAAACTTCCAAAGAATTTTCAAAATAGGTAGATCCGTGTGGCAGCTAGCGAAATTTTGTTGATCAGATATTGGAATATCCCTGGGTTTAGAATTATGTGACAAGTTTCAAGTCACTACCTCACCAGGAAGTTACTCAAATATCGATCGAAATATTCCTCAAATTTTTTACTGATTTTCAGTTGAACCGATAAGCACGCAAGCTAGTGCAATTTTTATTTCTAAAAAATATATTGTCTTAGGGTCCTAAACTATGTGCTAAATTTCAAGTAACTAGGTCACAAGGAAGTTGGTTAAAAATCAATCTCAAGATTATAAACTTCAAACGAATTTTCCAAATAGGTATATCCGTGTGGCAGCTAGCTAATTTTGTTGATCAGATATTGCATTGTCCCCGGGTTCTGAATTATGTGACAAGTTTCGAGTCACTACCTCACCAGGAAGTTACTCAAATATCGATCGAAATATTCCTCCCATTTTTTACTGATTTTCAGTTGAACCGATAAGCACGCAAGCTAGTGCAATTTTTATTTCTAAAAATTATATTGTCTTAGGGTCGTAAACTATGTGCTAAATTTCCAGTAACTAGGTCACAAGGAAGTTGGCTAAAAATCAATCTCAAGATTATAAACTTCCAAAGAATTTTCAAAATAGGTAGATCCGTGTGGCAGCTAGCGAAAGGAAGTTACTTAAATATCGATCGAAAAATTCCCGCCATTTTTACTGATTTTCAATTGAACCGATAAGCACGGAAGCTAGTGCAATTTTTATTTCTAAAAATTATATTGTCTTAGGGTCTTAAACTATGTGATAAATTTCAAGTAACTAGGTCACAAGGAAGTTGGTTAAAAATCAATCTCAAGATTATAAACTTCAAACGAATTTTCCAAATAGGTATATCCGTGTGCCAGCTAGCGAAATTTTGTTGATCAGATATTGCATTGTCCCCGGGTTCTGAATTATGTGACAAGTTTCAAGTCACTACCTCACCAGGGAGTTACTCAAATATCAATCGAAAAATTCCCCCCATTTTTACTGATTTTCAATTGAACCGATAAGCACGGAAGCTAGTGCAATTTTTATTTCTAAAAATTATATTGTCTTAGGGTCCTAAACTATGTGCTAAATTTCAAGTAACTAGGTCACAAGGAAGTTGGTTAAAAATCAATCTCAAGATTATAAACTTCAAACGAATTTTCAAAATAGGTAGATCAATGTGCGAGCTAGCGGAATTTGGTTTATCAGATATGGCATTGTCCCCGGGTTCTGAACTATGTGACACGTTTCAAGTCACTACCTCACCAGGAAGTTACTCAAATATCGATCAAAAATTTCCCCCCATTTTTACTGATTTTCAGTTGAACCGATAAGCACGCAAGCTAGTGCAATTTTTATTTCTAAAAATTATATTGTCTTAGAGTCCTAAACTATGTGCTAAATTTCCAGTAACTAGGTCAGAAGGAAGTTGGCTAAAAATCAATCTCAAGATTATAAACTTCCAAAGAATTTTCAAAATAGGTAGATCCGTGTGGCAGCTAGCGAAATTTTGTTGATCAGATATTGGAATGTCCCTGGGTTTAGAATTATGTGACAAGTTTCAAGTCACTACCTCACCAGGAAGTTACTCAAATATCGATCGAAAAATTCCCCCCATTTTTACTGATTTTCAATTGAACCGATAAGCACGGAAGCTAGTGCAATTTTTATTTCTAAAAATTATATTGTCTTAGGGTCTTAAACTATGTGATAAATTTCAAGTAACTAGGTCACAAGGAAGTTGGTTAAAAATCAATCTCAAGATTATAAACTTCAAACGAATTTTCCAAATAGGTATATCCGTGTGCCAGCTAGCGAAATTTTGTTGATCGGATATTGCATTGTCCCCGGGTTCTGAATTATGTGACAAGTTTCAAGTCACTACCTCACCAGGAAGTTACTCAAATATCAATCGAAAAATTCCCCCCATTTTTACTGATTTTCAATTGAACCGATAAGCACGGAAGCTAGTGCAATTTTTATTTCTAAAAATTATATTGTCTTAGGGTCCTAAACTATGTGCTAAATTTCAAGTAAGTAGGTCACAAGGAAGTTGGTTAAAAATCAATCTCAAGATTATAAACTTCAAACGAATTTTCAAAATAGGTAGATCCGTGTGCGAGCTAGCGGAATTTGGTTTATCAGATATGTCATTGTCCCCGAATTCTGAACTATGTGACACGTTTCAAGTCACTACCTCACCAGGAAGTTACTCAAATATCGATCAAAAATTTCCCCCCATTTTTACTGATTTTCAGTTGAACCGATAAGCACGCAAGCTAGTGCAATTTTTATTTCTAAAAATTATATTGTCTTAGGGTCCTAAACTATGTGCTAAATTTCCAGTAACTAGGTCAGAAGGAAGTTGGCTAAAAATCAATCTCAAGATTATAAACTTCAAACGAATTTTCAAAATAGGTAGATCCGTGTGCGAGCTAGCGGAATTTGGTTTATCAGATATGTCATTGTCCCCGAATTCTGAACTATGTGACACGTTTCAAGTCACTACCTCACCAGGAAGTTACTCAAATATCGATCAAAAATTTCCCCCCATTTTTACTGATTTTCAGTTGAACCGATAAGCACGCAAGCTAGTGCAATTTTTATTTCTAAAAATTATATTGTCTTAGGGTCCTAAACTATGTGCTAAATTTCAAGTAACTAGGTCACAAGAAAGTTGGTTAAAAATCAATCTCAAGATTATAAACTTCAAACGAATTTTCAAAATAGGTAGATCCGTGTGCGAGCTAGCGGAATTTGGTTTATCAGATATGGCATTGTCCCCGAATTCTGAACTATGTGACAAGGTTCAAGTCACTACCTCACCAGGAAGTTACTCCAATATCAATCGAAAAATTCCCCCCATTTATACTGATTTTCAATTGAACCGATAAGCACGCAAGCTAGTGCAATTTTTATTTCTAAAAATTATATTGTCTTAGGGTCCTAAACTATGTGCTAAATTTCCAGTAACTAGGTCAGAAGGAAGTTGGCTAAAAATCAATCTCAAGAGTATAAACTTCCAAAGAATTTTCAAAATAGGTAGATCCGTGTAGCAGCTAGCGAAATTTTGTTGATCAGATATTGCAATGTCCCTGGGTTTAGAATTATGTGACAAGTTTCAAGTCACTACCTCACCAGGAAGTTACTCAAATATCGATCGAAATATTCCTCCCATTTTTTACTGATTTTCAGTTGAACCGATAAGCACGCAAGCTAGTGCAGTTTTTATTTCTAAAAATTATATTGTCTTAGGGTCCTAAACTATGTGCTAAATTTCCAGTAACTAGGTCACAAGGAAGTTGGATAAAAATCAATCTCAAGATTATAAACTTCCAAAGAATTTTCAAAATAGGTAGATCCGTGTGGCAGCTAGCGAAATTTGGTTGATCAGATATTGCAATGTCCCTGGGTTTAGAATTATGTGACAAGTTTCAAGTCACCACCTCACCAGGAAGTTACTCAAATATCAATCGCAAAATTCCCCCCATTTTTTATTGATTTTCAGTTATAACGATAAGCATGCCAGCTAGTGTAATTTTTATTTCTAATAATTATGTTGTCGTAGTGTCCTGAACTATGTGCTAAATTTCAAGTCCCTAGGTCACAAGGAAGTTGGTTAAAAATCAATCTCAAGATTATAAACTTCAAACGAAATTTCAAAATAGGTAGATCCGTGTACCAGCTAGCGAAAGGAAGTTACTCAAATATCGATCGAAAAATTCCCCCCATTTTTACTGATTTTCAATTGAACCGATAAGCACGGAAGCTAGTGCAATCTTTATTTCTAAAAATTATATTGTCTTAGGGTCTTAAACTATGTGATAAATTTCAAGTAACTAGGTCACAAGGAAGTTGGTTAAAAATCAATCTCAAGATTATAAACTTCAAACGAATTTTCCAAATAGGTATATCCGTGTGCCAGCTAGCGAAATTTTGTTGATCAGATATTGCATTGTCCCCGGGTTCTGAATTATGTGACAAGTTTCAAGTCACTACCTCACCAGGAAGTTACTCAAATATCGATCGAAATATTCCTGTCATTTTGTACTGATTTTCAGTTTAACCGATAAGCACGCAAGCTAGTGCAATTTTTATTTCTAAAAATTATATTGTCTTAGGGTCCTAAATTATGTGCTAAATTTCAAGTAACTAGGTTACAAGGAAGTTGGTTAAAAATCCATCTCAAGATTATAAACTTCAAACAAATTTTCCAAATAGGTATATCCGTGTGCCAGCTAGCTGAATTTGGTTGATCAGATATGGCATTGTCCCCGGGTTCTGAACTATGTGACACGTTTCAAGTCACTACCTCACCAGGAAGTTACTCAAATATCGATCAAAAATTTCCCCCCATTTTTATTGATTTTCAGTTGAACCGATAAGCACGCAAGCTAGTGCAATTTTTATTTCTAAAAATTATATTGTCTTAGGGCCGTAAACTATGTGCTAAATTTCCAGTAACTAGGTCACAAGGAAGTTGGCTAAAAATCAATCTCAAGATTATAAACTTCAAAAGAATTTTCAAAATAGGTAGATCCGTGTGCCAGCTATCGAAATTTTGTTGATCAGATATTGCAGTGTCTCTGGGTTCAGAATTATGTGACAAGTTTCAAGTTACCACCTCACCAGGACGTTACTCAAATATCGATCGAAAATTCCCCCCATTTTTTACTGGTTTTCAGTTGAACCGATAAGCACGCAAGCTAGTGCAACTTTCATTTCTAAAAATTATATTGTCTTAGGGTCCTAAACTATGTGCTAAATTTCAAGTAACTAGGTCACAAGGAAGTTGGTTAAAAATCAATCTCAAGATTATAAACTTCAAACGAATTTTCAAAATAGGTAGATCCGTGTGCAATTTAGCACATAGTTTAGGACCCTAAGACAATATAATTTTTAGAAATAAAAATTGCACTAGCTTGCGTGCTTATCGGTTCAACTGAAAATCAGTAAAAATGGGGGGAAATTTTTGATCGATATTTGAGTAACTTCCTGGTGAGGTAGTGACTTGAAACGTGTCACATAGTTCAGAACCCGGTGACAATGCCATATCTGATAAACCAAATTCCGCTAGCTCGCACACGGATCTACCTATTTTGAAAATTCGTTTGAAGTTTATAATCTTGAGATTGATTTTTAACCAACTTCCCTGTGACCTAGTTACTTGAAATTTAGCACATAGTTTAGGACCCTAAGACAATATAATTTTTAGAAATAAAAATTGCACTAGCTTGCGTGCTTATCGGTTCAACTGAAAACCAGTAAAAAATGGGGGGAATTTTCGATCGATATTTGAGTAACTTCCTGGTGAGGTGGTAACTTGAAACTTGTCACATAATTCTGAACCCAGAGACACTGCAATATCTGATCAAAAAAATTTCGCTAGCTGGCACACGGATCTACCTATTTTGAAAATTCTTTTGAAGTTTATAATCTTGAGATTGATTTTTAGCCAACTTCCTTGTGACCTAGTTACTGGAAATATAGCACATAGTTTACGGCCCTAAGACAATATAATTTTTAGAAATAAAAATTGCACTAGCTTGCGTGCTTATCGGTTCAACTGAAAACCAGAAAAAAATGGGGGGAATTTTCGATCGATATTTGAGTAACTTCCTGGTGAGGTAGTGACTTGAAACTTGTCACATAATTCAGAACCCGGGGACAATGCAATATCTGATCAACAAAATTTCGCTAGCTGGCACACGGATATACCTATTTGGAAAATTCGTTTGAAGTTTATAATCTTGAGATTGATTTTTAACCAACTTCCTTGTGACCTAGTTACTTGAAATTTATCACATAGTTTAAGACCCTAAGACAATATAATTTTTAGAAATAAAAATTGCACTAGCTTCCGTGCTTATCGGTTCAATTGAAAATCAGTAAAAATGGGGGGAATTTTTCGATTGATATTTGAGTAACTTCCTGGTGAGGTAGTGACTTGAAACTTGTCACATAATTCAGAACCCGGGGACAATGCAATATCTGATCAACAAAATTTCGCTAGCTGGCACACGGATATACCTATTTGGAAAATTCGTTTGAAGTTTATAATCTTGAGATTGATTTTTAGCCAACGTCTTTGTGACCTAGTTACTGGAAATTTAGCACATAGTTTAGGACCCTAAGACAATATAATTTTTAGAAATAAAAATTGCACTAGCTTGCGTGCTTATCGGTTCAACTGAAAATCAGTAAAAATGGGGGGAATATTTCGATTGATATTTGAGTAACTTCCTGGTGAGGTAGTGACTTGAAACTTCTCACATAATTCAGAACCCGGGGACAATGCAATATCTGATCAACAAAATTTCGCTAGCTAGCACACGGATATACCTATTTGGAAAATTCGTTTGAAGTTTATAATCTTGAGATTGATTTTTAGCCAACTTCCTTGTGACCTAGTTACTGGAAATTTAGCACATAGTTTAGGACCCTAAGACAATATAATTTTTAGAAATAAAAATTGCACTAGCTTGCGTGCTTATCGGTTCAACTGAAAATCAGTAAAAATGGGGGGAATATTTCGATTGATATTTGAGTAACTTCCTGGTGAGGTAGTGACTTGAAACTTCTCACATAATTCAGAACCCGGGGACAATGCAATATCTGATCAACAAAATTTCGCTAGCTGGCACACGGATATACCTATTTGGAAAATTCGTTTGAAGTTTATAATCTTGAGATTGATTTTTAACCAACTTCCTTGTGACCTAGTTACTTGAAATTTATCACATAGTTTAAGACCCTAAGACAATATAATTTTTAGAAATAAAAATTGCACTAGCTTCCGTGCTTATCGGTTCAATTGAAAATCAGTAAAAATGGGGGGAATTTTTCGATTGATATTTGAGTAACTTCCTGGTGAGGTAGTGACTTGAAACTTGTCACATAATTCAGAACCCGGGGACAATGCAATATCTGATCAACAAAATTTCGCTAGCTGGCACACGGATATACCTATTTGGAAAATTCGTTTGAAGTTTATAATCTTGAGATTGATTTTTAACCAACTTCCTTGTGACCTAGTTACTTGAAATTTATCACATAGTTTAAGACCCTAAGACAATATAATTGTTAGAAATAAAAATTGCACTAGCTTCCGTGCTTATCGGTTCAATTGAAAATCAGTAAAAATGGGGGGAATTTTTCGATTGATATTTGAGTAACTTCCTGGTGAGGTAGTGACTTGAAACTTGTCACATAATTCAGAACCCGGGGACAATGCAATATCTGATCAACAAAATTTCGCTAGCTGGCACACGGATCTACCTATTTGGAAAATTCGTTTGAAGTTTATAATCTTGAGATTGATTTTTAGCCAACTTCCTTGTGACCTAGTTACTGGAAATTTAGCACATAGTTTAGGACCCTAAGACAATATAATTTTTAGAAATAAAAATTGCACTAGCTTCCGTGCTTATCGGTTCAATTGAAAATCAGTAAAAATGGGGGGAATTTTTCGATTGATATTTGAGTAACTTCCTGGTGAGGTAGTGACTTGAAACTTGTCACATAATTCAGAACCCGGGGACAATGCAATATCTGATCAACAAAATTTCGCTAGCTGGCACACGGATATACCTATTTGGAAAATTCGTTTGAAGTTTATAATCTTGAGATTGATTTTTAACCAACTTGTGACCTAGTTACTTGAAATTTATCACATAGTTTAAGACCCTAAGACAATATAATTTTTAGAAATAAAAATTGCACTAGCTTCCGTGCTTAGCGGTTCAATTGAAAATCAGTAAAAATGGGGGGACTTTTTCGATTGATATTTGAATAACTTCCTGGTGAGGTAGTGACTTGAAACTTGTCACATAATTCAGAACCCGGGGACAATGCCATATCTGATAAACCAAATTCCGCTAGCTCGCACACGGATCTACCTATTTTGAAAATTCGTTTGAAGTTTATAATCTTGAGATTGATTTTTAACCAACTTCCTTGTGACCTAGTTACTTGAAATTTAGCACACAGTTTAGGACCCTAAGACAATATAATTTTTAGAAATAAAAATTGCACTAGCTTACGGGCTTATCGGTTCAACTGAAAATCAGTAAAAATGGGGGGAAATTTTTTATCGATATTTGAGTACCTTCCTGGTGAGGTAGTCACTTGAAACTTGTCACATAATTCAGAACCCGGGGACAATGCAATATCTGATCATTAAAATTTCGCTAGCTGGCACACGGATATACCTATTTTGAAAATTCGTTTGAAGTTTATAATCTTGAGATTGATTTTTAACCAACTTCCTTGTGACCTAGTTACTTGAAATTTAGCACACAGTTTAGGACCCTAAGACAATATAATTTTTAGAAATAAAAATTGCACTAGCTTCCGTGCTTATCGGTTCAATTGAAAATCAGTAAAAATGGGGGGAATTTTTCGATTGATATTTGAGTAACTTCCTGGTGAGGTAGTGACTTGAAACTTGTCACATAATTCAGAACCCGGGGACAATGCAATATCTGATCATTAAAATTTCGCTAGCTGGCACACGGATCTACCTATCTGGAAAATTCGTTTGAAGTTTATAATCTTGAGATTGATTTTTAGCCAACTTCCTTGTGACCTAGTTACTGGAAATTTAGCACATAGTTTAGGACCCTAAGGCAATATAATTTTTAGAAATAAAAATTGCACTAGCTTCCGTGCTTATCGGTTCAATTGAAAATCAGTAAAAATGGGGGGAATTTTTCGATTGATATTTGAATAACTTCCTGGTGAGGTAGTGACTTGAAACTTGTCACATAATTCAGAACCCGGGGACAATGCCATATCTGATAAACCAAATTCCGCTAGCTCGCACACGGATCTACCTATTTTGAAAATTCGTTTGAAGTTTATAATCTTGAGATTGATTTTTAACCAACTTCCTTGTGACCTAGTTACTTGAAATTTAGCACACAGTTTAGGACCCTAAGACAATATAATTTTTAGAAATAAAAATTGCACTAGCTTACGGGCTTATCGGTTCAACTGAAAATCAGTAAAAATGGGGGGAAATTTTTTATCGATATTTGAGTACCTTCCTGGTGAGGTAGTCACTTGCAACGTGTCACATAATTCAGAACCCGGGGACAATGCCATATCTGATAAACCAAATTCCGCTAGCTCGCACACGGATCTACCTATTTTAAAAATTCGTTTGAAGTTTATAATCTTGAGATTGATTTTTAACCAACTTCCTTGTGACCTAGTTACTGGAAATTTAGCACATAGTTTAGGACCCTAAGACAATATAATTTTTAGAAATAAAAATTGCACTAGCTTGCGTGCTTATCGGTTCAACTGAAAATCAGTACAAAATGGCAGGAATATTTCGATCGATATTTGAGTAACTTCCTTGTGAGGTAGTGACTTTAAACTTGTCACATAATTCAGAACCCGGGGACAATGCAATATCTGATCAACAAAATTTCGCTAGCTGGCACACGCATATACCTATTTGGAAAATTCGTTTGAAGTTTATAATCTTGAGATTGATTTTTAACCAACTTCCTTGTGACCTAGTTAGGACCCTAAGACAATACAATTTTTAGAAATAAAAATTGCACTAGCTTCCGTGCTTATCGGTTCAATTGAAAATCAGTAAAAATGGGGGGAATTTTTCGATCGATATTTGAGTAACTTCCTGGTGAGGTGGTAACTTGAAACTTGTCACATAATTCTGAACCCAGGGACATTGCAATATCTGATCAACAAAATTTCGCTAGCTGCCACACGGATCTACCTATTTTGAAAATTCGTTTGAAGTTTATAATCTTGAGATTGGTTTTTAACCAACTTCCTTGTGACCTACGGACTTGAAATTTAGCACATAGTTTAGGACCCTAAGACAATATAATTTTTAGAAATAAAAATTGCACTAGCTTACGTGCTTATCGGTTCAATTGAAAATCAGTAAAAATGGGGGAAATTTTTCGATCGATATTTGAGTAACTTCCTGGTGAGGTGGTAACTTGAAACTTGTCACATAATTCTGAACCCAGGGACATTGCAATATCTGATCAACAAAATTTCGCTAGCTGCCACACGGATCTACCTATTTGGAAAATTCGTTTGAAGTTTATAATCTTGAGATTGATTTTTAACCAACTTCCTTGTGACCTAGTTAGGACCCTAAGACAATATAATTTTTAGAAATAAAAATTACACTAGCTCGCATGCTTATCGTTGTAACTGAAAATCAATCGAAAATGGGGGGAGTTTTGCGATTGATATTTGAGTAACTTCCTGGTGAGGTGGTGACTTGAAACTTGTCACATAATTCAGAACCCGGGAACATTGCAATATCTGATCAACAAAATTTCGCTAGCTGGCACACGGATATACCTATTTGGAAAATTCGTTTGAAGTTTATAATCTTGAGATTGATTTTTAACCAACTTCCTTGTGACCTAGTTACTGGAAATTTAGCACATAGTTTAGGACCCTAAGACAATATAATTTTTAGAAATAAAAATTGCACTAGCTTGCGTGCTTATCGGTTCAACTGAAAATCAGTAAAAAATGGGAGGAATATTTCGATCGATATTTGAGTAACTTCCTGGTGAGGTAGGACTTGAAACTTGTCACATAATTCAGAACCCGGGGACAATGCAATATCTGATCAACAAAATTTCGCTAGCTGGCACACGGATATACCTATTTGGAAAATTCTTTTGAAGTTTATAATCTTAAGATTGATTTTTAGCCAACTTCCTTGTGACCTAGTTACTGGAAATTTAGCACATGGTTTAGGACCCTAAGACAATATAATTTTTAGAAATAAAAATTGCACTAGCTTGCGTGCTTATCGGTTCAACTGAAAATCAGTAAAAAATGGGAGGAATATTTCGATCGATATTTGAGTAACTTCCTGGTGAGGTAGTGACTTGAAACTTGTCACATAATTCAGAACCCGGGGACAATGCAATATCTGATCAACAAAATTTCGCTAGCTGGCACACGGATATACCTATTTGGAAAATTCGTTTGAAGTTTATAATCTTGAGATTGATTTTTAACCAACTTCCTTGTGACCTAGTTACTTGAAATTTAGCACATAGTTTAGGACCCTAAGACAATATAATTTTTAGAAATAAAAATTGCACTAGCTTGCGTGCTTATCGGTTCAACTGAAAATCAGTAAAAAATGGGAGGAATATTTCGATCGATATTTGAGTAACTTCCTGGTGAGGTAGTGACTTGAAACTTGTCACATAATTCAGAACCCGGGGACAATGCAATATCTGATCAACAAAATTTCGCTAGCTGGCACGCGGATATACCTATTTGAAAAATTCGTTTGAAGTCTATAATCTTGAGATTGATTTTTAACCAACTTCCTTGTGACCTAGTTACTTGAAATTTAGCACATAGTTTAGGACCCTAAGACAATATAATTTTTAGAAATAAAAATTGCACTAGCCTGCGTGCTTATCGGTTCAACTGAAGATCAGTAAAAAATGGGAGGAATATTTCGATCGATATTTGAGTAACTTCCTGGTGAGGTAGTGACTTGAAACTTGTCACATAATTCAGAACCCGGGGACAATGCAATATCTGATCAACAAAATTTCGCTAGCTGGCACACGGATATACCTATTTGGAAACTTCGTTTGAAGTTTATAATCTTGAGATTGATTTTTAACCAACTTCCTTGTGACCTAGTTACTTGAAATTTAGCACATAGTTTAGGACCCTAAGACAATATAATTTTTAGAAATAAAAATTGCACTAGCTTGCGTGCTTATCGGTTCAACTGAAAATCAGTACAAAATGGGAGGAATATTTCCATCGATATTTGAGTAACTTCCTGGTGAGGTAGTGACTTGAAACTTGTCACATAATTCAGAACCCGGGGACAATGCAATATCTGATCAACAAAATTTCGCTAGCGAGCACACGGATATACCTATTTGGAAAATTTGTTTGAAGTTTATAATCTTGAGATTGATTTTTAACCAACTTCCTTGTGACCTAGTTATGGGAAATTTAGCACATAGTTTAGGACCCTAAGACAATATAATTTTTAGAAATAAAAATTGCACTAACTTGCGTGCTTATCGGTTCAACTGAAAATCTGTAAAAAATGGGAGGAATATTTCGATCGATATTTGAGTAACTTCCTGGTGAGGTGGTAACTTGAAACTTGTCACATAATTCGAAACCCAGGGACATTGCAATATCTGATCAACAAAATTTCGCTAGCTGCCACACGGATCTACCTATTTTGAAAATTCGTTTGAAGTTTATAATCTTGAGATTGATTTTTAACCAACTTCCTTGTGACCTAGTTAGGACCCTAAGACAATATAATTTTTAGAAATAAAAATTACACTAGCTCGCATGCTTATCGTTGTAACTGAAAATCAATCGAAAATGGGGGGAGTTTTGCGATTGATATTTGAGTAACTTCCTGGTGAGGTGGTGACTTGAAACTTGTCACATAATTCAGAACCCGGGGACATGGCAATATCTGATCAACAAAATTTCGCTAGCTGGCACACGGATATACCTATTTGGAAAATTCGTTTGAAGTTTATAATCTTGAGATTGATTTTTAACCAACTTCCTTGTGACCTAGTTACTTGAAATTTAGCACATAGTTTAGGACCCTAAGACAATATAACTTTTAGAAATAAAAATTGCACTAGCTTCCGTGCTTATCGGTTCAATTGAAAATCAGTAAAAATGGGGGGAATTTTTCGATCGATATTTGAGTAACTTCCTGGTGAGGTGGTAACTTGAAACTTGTCACATAATTCGAAACCCAGGGACATTGCAATATCTGATCAACAAAATTTCGCTAGCTGCCACACGGATCTACCTATTTTGAAAATTCGTTTGAAGTTTATAATCTTGAGATTGATTTTAAACCAACTTCCTTGTGACCTAGTTAGGACCCTAAGACAATATAATTTTTAGAAATAAAAATTACACTAGCTCGCATGCTTATCGTTGTAACTGAAAATCAATCGAAAATGGGGGGAGTTTTGCGATTGATATTTGAGTAACTTCCTGGTGAGGTGGTGACTTGAAACTTGTCACATAATTCAGAACCCGGGGACATGGCAATATCTGATCAACAAAATTTCGCTAGCTGGCACACGGATATACCTATTTGGAAAATTCGTTTGAAGTTTGTAATCTTGAGATTGATTTTTAACCAACTTCCTTGTGACCTAGTTACTTGAAATTTAGCACATAGTTTAGGACCCTAAGACAATATAATTTTTAGAAATAAAAATTGCACTAGCTTGCGTGCTTATCGGTTCAACTGAAAATCAGTAAAAAATGGGAGGAATATTTCGATCGATATTTGAGTAACTTCCTGGTGAGGTAGTGACTTGAAACGTGTCACATAATTCAGAACCCGGGGACAATGCAATATCTGATTAACAAAATTTCGCTAGCTGCCACACGGATATACCTATTTAGAAAATTCGTTTGAAGTTTATAATCTTGAGATTGATTTTTAACCAACTTCCTTGTGACTTAGTTACTTGAAATTTAGCACATAGTTTAGGACCCTAAGACAATATAATTTTTAGAAATAAAAATTGCACTAGCTTGCGTGCTTATCGGTTCAACTGAAAATCAGTAAAAAAGGGGAGGAATATTTCGATCGATATTTGAGTAACTTCCTGGTGAGGTAGTGACTTGAAACTTGTCACATAATTCAGAACCCGGGGACAATGCAATATCTGATCGACAAAATTTCGCTAGCGAGCACACGGATATACCTATTTGGAAAATTTGTTTGAAGTTTATAATCTTTAGATTGATTTTTAACCAACTTCCTTGTGACCTAGTTACTTGAAATTTAGCACATAGTTTAGGACCCTAAGACAATATAATTTTTATAAATAAAAATTGCACTAGCTTGCGTGCTTATCGGTTCAACTGAAAATCTGTAAAAAATGGGAGGAATATTTCGATCGATATTTGAGTAACTTCCTGGTGAAGTAGTGACTTGAAACTTGTCACATAATTCAGAACCCGGGGACAATGCAATATCTGATCAACAAAATTTCGCTAGCTGGCACACGGATATACCTATTTGGAAAATTCGTTTGAAGTTTATAATTTTGAGATTGATTTTTAACCAAATTCCTTGTGACCTAGTTACTTGAAATTTAGCACATAGTTTAGGACCCTAAGACAATATAACTTTTAGAAATAAAAATTGCACTAGCTTCCGTGCTTATCGGTTCAATTGAAAATCAGTAAAAATGGGGGGAATTTTTGGATCGATATTTGAGTAACTTCCTGGTGAGGTGGTAACTTGAAACTTGTCACATAATTCGAAACCCAGGGACATTGCAATATCTGATCAACAAAATTTCGCTAGCTGCCACACGGATCTACCTATTTTGAAAATTCGTTTGAAGTTTATAATCTTGAGATTGATTTTTAACCAACTTCCTTGTGACCTAGTTAGGACCCTAAGACAATATAATTTTTAGAAATAAAAATTACACTAGCTCGCATGCTTATCGTTGTAACTGAAAATCAATCGAAAATGGGGGGAGTTTTGCGATTGATATTTGAGTAACTTCCTGGTGAGGTGGTGACTTGAAACTTGTCACATAATTCAGAACCCGGGGACATTGCAATATCTGATCAACAAAATTTCGCTAGCTGGCACACGGATATACCTATTTGGAAAATTCGTTTGAAGTTTATAATCTTGAGATTGATTTTTAACCAACTTCCTTGTGACCTAGTTACTTGAAATTTAGCACATAGTTTAGGACCCTAAGACAATATAACTTTTAGAAATAAAAATTGCACTAGCTTCCGTGCTTATCGGTTCAATTGAAAATCAGTAAAAATGGGGGGAATTTTTCGATCGATATTTGAGTAACTTCCTGGTGAGGTGGTAACTTGAAACTTGTCACATAATTCGAAACCCAGGGACATTGCAATATCTGATCAACAAAATTTCGCTAGCTGCCACACGGATCTACCTATTTTGAAAATTCGTTTGAAGTTTATAATCTTGAGATTGATTTTAAACCAACTTCCTTGTGACCTAGTTAGGACCCTAAGACAATATAATTTTTAGAAATAAAAATTACACTAGCTCGCATGCTTATCGTTGTAACTGAAAATCAATCGAAAATGGGGGGAGTTTTGCGATTGATATTTGAGTAACTTCCTGGTGAGGTGGTGACTTGAAACTTGTCACATAATTCAGAACCCGGGGACATTGCAATATCTGATCAACAAAATTTCGCTAGCTGGCACACGGATATACCTATTTGGAAAATTCGTTTGAAGTTTATAATCTTGAGATTGATTTTTAACCAACTTCCTTGTGACCTAGTTACTGGAAATTTAGCACATAGTTTAGGACCCTAAGACAATATAATTTTTAGAAATAAAAATTGCACTAGCTTGCGTGCTTATCGGTTCAACTGAAAATCAGTAAAAATATTTCGATCGATATTTGAGTAACTTCCTGGTGAGGTAGTGACTTGAAACTTGTCACATAATTCAGAACCCGGGGACAATGCAATATCTGATCAAAAAAATTTCGCTAGCTGGCACACGGATATACCTATTTGGAAAATTCGTTTGAAGTTTATAATCTTGAGATTGATTTTTAACCAACTTCCTTGTGACCTAGTTACTTGAAATTTAGCACATAGTTTAGGACCCTAAGACAATATAATTTTTAGTAATAAAAATTGCACTAGCTTGCGTCCTTATCGGTTCAACTGAAAATCAGTAAAAAATGGGAGGAATATTTCGATCGATATTTGAGTAACTTCCTGGTGAGGTAGTGACTTGAAACTTGTCACATAATTCAGAACCCGGGGACAATGCAATATCTGATCAACAAAATTTCGCTAGCTGGCACACGGATATACCTATTTGGAAAATTCGTTTGAAGTTTGTAATCTTGAGATTGATTTTTAACCAACTTCCTTGTGACCTAGTTACTTGAAATTTAGCACATAGTTTAGGACCCTAAGACAATATAATTTTTAGAAATAAAAATTTCACTAGCTTGCGTGCTTATCGGTTCAACTGAAAATCAGTAAAAAATGGGAGGAATATTTCGATCGATATTTGAGTAACTTCCTGGTGAGGTAGTGACTTGAAACGTGTCACATAATTCAGAACCCGGGGACAATGCAATATCTGATTAACAAAATTTCGCTAGCTGCCACACGGATATACCTATTTAGAAAATTCGTTTGAAGTTTATAATCTTGAGATTGATTTTTAACCAACTTCCTTGTGACTTAGTTACTTGAAATTTAGCACATAGTTTAGGACCCTAAGACAATATAATTTTTAGAAATAAAAATTGCACTAGCTTGCGTGCTTATCGGTTCAACTGAAAATCAGTAAAAAAGGGGAGGAATATTTCGATCGATATTTGAGTAACTTCCTGGTGAGGTAGTGACTGGAAACTTGTCACATAATTCAGAACCCGGGGACAATGCAATATCTGATTATCAAAATTTCGCTAGCTGGCACACGGATATACCTATTTGGAAAATTCGTTTGAAGTTTATAATCTTGAGATTGATTTTTAGCCAACTTCCTTGTGACCTAGTTACTGGAAATTTAGCACATAGTTTAGGACCCTAAGACAATATAATTTTTAGAAATAAAAATTGCACTAGCTTGCGTGCTTATCGGTTCAACTGAAAATCAGTAAAAATGGGGGGAAATTTTTGATCGATATTTGAGTAACTTCCTGGTGAGGTAGTGACTTGAAAGGTGTCACATAGTTCAGAACCCGGGGACAATGCAATATCTGATAAACCAAACTCCGCTAGCTCGCACACGGATCTACCTATTTTGAAAATTCGTTTGAAGTTTATAATCTTGAGATTGATTTTTAACCAACTTCCTTGTGACTTAGTTACTTGAAATTTAGCACATAGTTTAGGACCCTAAGACAATATAATTTTTAGAAATAAAAATTGCACTAGCTTGCGTGCTTATCGGTTCAACTGAAAATCAGTAAAAAAGGGGAGGAATATTTCGATCGATATTTGAGTAACTTCCTGGTGAGGTAGTGACTTGAAACTTGTCACATAATTCAGAACCCGGGGACAATGCAATATCTGATTATCAAAATTTCGCTAGCTGGCACACGGATATACCTATTTGGAAAATTCGTTTGAAGTTTATAATCTTGAGATTGATTTTTAACCAACTTCCTTGTGACCTAGTTACTGGAAATTTAGCACATAGTTTAGGACCCTAAGACAATATAATTTTTAGAAATAAAAATTGCACTAGCTTGCGTGCTTATCGGTTCAACTGAAAATCAGTAAAAATGGGGGGAAATTTTTGATCGATATTTGAGTAACTTCCTGGTGAGGTAGTGACTTGAAAGGTGTCACATAGTTCAGAACCCGGGGACAATGCAATATCTGATAAACCAAACTCCGCTAGCTCGCACACGGATATACCTATTTGGAAAATTCGTTTGAAGTTTGTAATCTTGAGATTGATTTTTAACCAACTTCCTTGTGACCTAGTTACTTGAAATTTAGCACATAGTTTAGGACCCTAAGACAATATAACTTTTAGAAATAAAAATTGCACTAGCTTCCGTGCTTATCGGTTCAATTGAAAATCAGTAAAAATGGGGGGAATTTTTCGATCGATATTTGAGTAACTTCCTGGTGAGGTGGGAACTTGAAACTTGTCACATAATTCTAAACCCAGGGACATTGCAATATCTGATCAACAAAATTTCGCTAGCTGCCACACGGATCTACCTATTTTGAAAATTCGTTTGAAGTTTATAATCTTGAGATTGATTTTTAACCAACTTCCTTGTGACCTAGGGACTTGAAATTTAGCACATAGTTCAGGACACTACGACAACATAATTATTAGAAATAAAAATTACACTAGCTGGCATGCTTATCGTTATAACTGAAAATCAATAAAAAATGGGGGGAATTTTGCGATTGATATTTGAGTAACTTCCTGGTGAGGTGGTGACTTGAAACTTGTCACATAATTCTAAACCCAGGGACATTGCAATATCTGATCAACAAAATTTCGCTAGCTGCCACACGGATCTACCTATTTTGAAAATTCTTTGGAAGTTTATAATCTTGAGATTGATTTTTAGCCAACTTCCTTGTGACCTAGTTACTGGAAATTTAGCACATAGTTTAGGACCCTAAGACAATATAATTTTTAGAAATAAAAATTGCACTAGCTTGCGTGCTTATCGGTTCAACTGAAAATCAGTAAAAAATGGGAGGAATATTTCGATCGATATTTGAGTAACTTCCTGGTGAGGTAGTGACTTGAAACTTGTCACATAATTCAGAACCCGGGGACAATGCAATATCTGATTAACAAAATTTCGCTAGCTGCCACACGGATATACCTATTTGGAAAATTCGTTTGAAGTTTATAATCTTGAGATTGATTTTTAACCAACTTCCTTGTGACTTAGTTACTTGAAATTTAGCACATAGTTTAGGACCCTAAGACAATATAATTTTTAGAAATAAAAATTGCACTAGCTTGCGTGCTTATCGGTTCAACTGAAAATCAGTAAAAAAGGGGAGGAATATTTCGATCGATATTTGAGTAACTTCCTGGTGAGGTAGTGACTTGAAACTTGTCACATAATTCAGAACCCGGGGACAATGCAATATCTGATTATCAAAATTTCGCTAGCTGGCATACGGATATACCTATTTGGAAAATTCGTTTGAAGTTTATAATCTTGAGATTGATTTTTAGCCAACTTCCTTGTGACCTAGTTACTGGAAATTTAGCACATAGTTTAGGACCCTAAGACAATATAATTTTTAGAAATAAAAATTGCACTAGCTTGCGTGCTTATCGGTTCAACTGAAAATCAGTAAAAATGGGGGGAAATTTTTGATCGATATTTGAGTAACTTCCTGGTGAGGTAGTGACTTGAAAGGTGTCACATAGTTCAGAACCCGGGGACAATGCAATATCTGATAAACCAAATTCCGCTAGCTCGCACACGGATCTACCTATTTTGAAAATTCGTTTGAAGTTTATAATCTTGAGATTGATTTTTAACCAACTTCCTTGTGACCTAGTTACTTGAAATTTAGCACAAAGTTTAGGACCCTAAGACAATATAATTTTTAGAAATAAAAATTGCACTAGCTTCCGTGCTTATCGGTTCAATTGAAAATCAGTAAAAATGGGGGCAATTTTTCGATCGATATTTGAGTAACTTCCTGGTGAGGTAGTGACTTGAAACTTGTCACATAATTCAGAACCCGGGGACAATGCAATATCTGATCAACAAAATTTCGCTAGCTGGCACACGGATATACCTATTTGGAAAATTCGTTTGAAGTTTATAATCTTGAGATTGATTTTTAACCAACTTCCTTGTGACCTAGTTACTGGAAATTTAGCACATAGTTTAGGGCCCTAAGACAATATAAGTTTTAGAAATAAAAATTGCACTAGCTTGCGTGCTTATCGGTTCAACTGAAAATCAATAAAAATGGGGGGAAATTTTTGATCGATATTTGAGTAACTTCCTGGTGAGGTAGTGACTTGAAACGTGTCACATAGTTCAGAACCCGGGGACAATGCAATATCTGATAAACCAAATTCCGCTAGCTCGCACACGGATCTACCTATTTTGAAAATTCGTTTGAAGTTTATAATCTTGAGATTGATTTTTAACCAACTTCCTTGTGACCTAGTTACTGGAAATTTAGCACATAGCTTAGGGCCCTAAGACAATATAATTTTTAGAAATAAAAATTGCACTAGCTTGCGTGCTTATCGGTTCAACTGAAAATCAGTAAAAATGGGGGGAAATTTTTGATCGATATTTGAGTAACTTCCTGGTAAGGTAGTGACTTGAAAGGTGTCACATAGTTCAGAACCCGGGGACAATGCAATATCTGATAAACCAAATTCCGCTAGCTCGCACACGGATCTACCTATTTTGAAAATTCGTTTAAAGTTTATAATCTTGAGATTGATTTTTAACCAACTTCCTTGTGCCCTAGTTACTTGAAATTTAGCACATAGTTTAGGACCCTAAGACAATATAATTTTTAGAAATAAAAATTGCACTAGCTTGCGTGCTTATCGGTTCAACTGAAAATCAGTAAAAAAGGGGAGGAATATTTCGAGCGATATTTGAGTAACTTCCTGGTGAGGTAGTGACTTGAAACTTGTCACATAATTCAGAACCCGGGGACAATGCAATATCTGATTATCAAAATTCCGCTAGCTCGCACACGGATCTACCTATTTTGAAAATTCGTTTGAAGTTTATAATCTTGAGATTGATTTTTAACCAACTTCCTTGTGACCTAGTTACTGGAAATTTAGCACATAGTTTAGGACCCTAAGACAATATAATTTTTAGAAATAAAAATTGCACTAGCTTGCGTGCTTATCGGTTCAACTGAAAATCAGTAAAAAAGGGGAGGAATATTTCGAGCGATATTTGAGTAACTTCCTGGTGAGGTAGTGACTTGAAACTTGTCACATAATTCAGAACCCGGGGACAATGCAATATCTGATTATCAAAATTCCGCTAGCTCGCACACGGATCTACCTATTTTGAAAATTCGTTTGAAGTTTATAATCTTGAGATTGATTTTTAACCAACTTCCTTGTGCCCTAGTTACTTGAAATTTAGCACATAGTTTAGGACCCTAAGACAATATAATTTTTAGAAATAAAAATTGCACTAGCTTGCGTGCTTATCGGTTCAACTGAAAATCAGTAAAAATGGGGGGAAATTTTTGATCGATATTTGAGTAACTTCCTGGTGAGGTAGTGACTTGAAAGGTGTCACATAGTTCAGAACCCGGGGACAATGCAATATCTGATAAACCAAATTCCGCTAGCTCGCACACGGATCTACCTATTTTGAAAATTCGTTTGAAGTTTATAATCTTGAGATTGATTTTTAACCAACTTCCTTGTGACCTAGTTACTTGAAATTTAGCACAAAGTTTAGGACCCTAAGACAATATAATTTTTAGAAATAAAAATTGCACTAGCTTCCGTGCTTATCGGTTCAATTGAAAATCAGTAAAAATGGGGGCAATTTTTCGATCGATATTTGAGTAACTTCCTGGTGAGGTAGTGACTTGAAACTTGTCACATAATTCAGAACCCGGGGACAATGCAATATCTGATCAACAAAATTTCGCTAGCTGGCACACGGATATACCTATTTGGAAAATTCGTTTGAAGTTTATAATCTTGAGATTGATTTTTAACCAACTTCCTTGTGACCTAGTTACTGGAAATTTAGCACATAGTTTAGGGCCCTAAGACAATATAAGTTTTAGAAATAAAAATTGCACTAGCTTGCGTGCTTATCGGTTCAACTGAAAATCAATAAAAATGGGGGGAAATTTTTGATCGATATTTGAGTAACTTCCTGGTGAGGTAGTGACTTGAAACGTGTCACATAGTTCAGAACCCGGGGACAATGCAATATCTGATAAACCAAATTCCGCTAGCTCGCACACGGATCTACCTATTTTGAAAATTCGTTTGAAGTTTATAATCTTGAGATTGATTTTTAACCAACTTCCTTGTGACCTAGTTACTGGAAATTTAGCACATAGCTTAGGGCCCTAAGACAATATAATTTTTAGAAATAAAAATTGCACTAGCTTGCGTGCTTATCGGTTCAACTGAAAATCAGTAAAAATGGGGGGAAATTTTTGATCGATATTTGAGTAACTTCCTGACTTGAAAGGTGTCACATAGTTCAGAACCCGGGGACAATGCAATATCTGATAAACCAAATTCCGCTAGCTCGCACACGGATCTACCTATTTTGAAAATTCGTTTAAAGTTTATAATCTTGAGATTGATTTTTAACCAACTTCCTTGTGCCCTAGTTACTTGAAATTTAGCACATAGTTTAGGACCCTAAGACAATATAATTTTTAGAAATAAAAATTGCACTAGCTTGCGTGCTTATCGGTTCAACTGAAAATCAGTAAAAAAGGGGAGGAATATTTCGAGCGATATTTGAGTAACTTCCTGGTGAGGTAGTGACTTGAAACTTGTCACATAATTCAGAACCCGGGGACAATGCAATATCTGATCAACAAAATTTCGCTAGCTCGCACACGGATCTACCTATTTTGAAAATTCGTTTGAAGTTTATAATCTTGAGATTGATTTTTAACCAACTTCCTTGTGACCTAGTTACTGGAAATTTAGCACATAGTTTAGGACCCTAAGACAATATAATTTTTAGAAATAAAAATTGCACTAGCTTGCGTGCTTATCGGTTCAACTGAAAATCAGTAAAAAAGGGGAGGAATATTTCGAGCGATATTTGAGTAACTTCCTGGTGAGGTAGTGACTTGAAACTTGTCACATAATTCAGAACCCGGGGACAATGCAATATCTGATTAACAAAATTCCGCTAGCTCGCACACGGATCTACCTATTTTGAAAATTCGTTTGAAGTTTATAATCTTGAGATTGATTTTTAACCAACTTCCTTGTGACCTAGTTACTGGAAATTTAGCACATAGTTTAGGACCCTAAGACAATATAATTTTTAGAAATAAAAATTGCACTAGCTTGCGTGCTTATCGGTTCAACTGAAAATCAGTAAAAAAGGGGAGGAATATTTCGAGCGATATTTGAGTAACTTCCTGGTGAGGTAGTGACTTGAAACTTGTCACATAATTCAGAACCCGGGGACAATGCAATATCTGATTATCAAAATTCCGCTAGCTCGCACACGGATCTACCTATTTTGAAAATTCGTTTGAAGTTTATAATCTTGAGATTGATTTTTAACCAACTTCCTTGTGCCCTAGTTACTTGAAATTTAGCACATAGTTTAGGACCCTAAGACAATATAATTTTTAGAAATAAAAATTGCACTAGCTTGCGTGCTTATCGGTTCAACTGAAAATCAGTAAAAAAGGGGAGGAATATTTCGAGCGATATTTGAGTAACTTCCTTGTGAGGTAGTGACTTTAAACTTGTCACATAATTCAGAACCCGGGGACAATGCAATATCTGATCAACAAAATTTCGCTAGCTGGCACACGCATATACCTATTTGGAAAATTCGTTTGAAGTTTATAATCTTGAGATTGATTTTTAACCAACTTCCTTGTGACCTAGTTAGGACCCTAAGACAATACAATTTTTAGAAATAAAAATTGCACTAGCTTCCGTGCTTATCGGTTCAATTGAAAATCAGTAAAAATGGGGGGAATTTTTCGATCGATATTTGAGTAACTTCCTGGTGAGGTGGTAACTTGAAACTTGTCACATAATTCTGAACCCAGGGATATTGCAATATCTGATCAACAAAATTTCGCTAGCTGCCACACGGATCTACCTATTTTGAAAATTCGTTTGAAGTTTATAATCTTGAGATTGGTTTTTAACCAACTTCCTTGTGACCTACGGACTTGAAATTTAGCACATAGTTTAGGACCCTAAGACAATATAATTTTTAGAAATAGAAATTGCACTAGCTTACGTGCTTATCGGTTCAACTGAAAATCAGTAAAAATGGGGGGAAATTTTTGATCGTTATTTGAGTACCTTCCTAGTGAGGTGGTAACTTGAAACGTGTCACATAGTTCAGAACCCGGGGACAATGCAATATCTGATCAACAAAATTTCGCTAGCTGGCACACGGATATACCTATATGGAAAATTCGTTTGAAGTTTATAATCTTGAGATTGATTTTTAGCCAACTTCCTTGTGACCTAGTTACTGGAAATTTAGCACATAGTTTAGGACCCTAAGACAATATAATTTTTAGAAATAAAAATTGCACTAGCTTCCGTGCTTATCGGTTCAATTGAAAATCAGTAAAAATGGGGAAAATTTTTCGATTGATATTTGAGTAACTTCCTGGTGAGGTGGTGACTTGAAACTTGTCACATAATTCAGAACCCAGGGACAATGCCATATCTGATAAACCAAATTCCGCTAGCTCGCACACGGATCTACCTATTTTGAAAATTCGTTTGAAGTTTATAATCTTGAGATTGATTTTTAACCAACTTCCTTGTGACCTAGTTACTTGAAATTTAGCACACAGTTTAGGACCCTAAGACAATATAATTTTTAGAAATAAAAATTGCACTAGCTTACGCGCTTATCGGTTCAATTGAAAATCAGTAAAAATGGGGGAAATTTTTCGATCGATATTTGAGTAACTTCCTGGTGAGGTGGTAACTTGAAACTTGTCACATAATTCTGAACCCAGGGACATTGCAATATCTGATCAACAAAATTTCGCTAGCTGCCACACGGATCTACCTATTTGGAAAATTCGTTTGAAGTTTATAATCTTGAGATTGATTTTTAACCAACTTCCTTGTGACCTAGTTACTGGAAATTTAGCACATAGTTTAGGACCCTAAGACAATATAATTTTTAGAAATAAAAATTGCACTAGCTTGCGTGCTTATCGGTTCAACTGAAAATCAGTAAAAAATGGGAGGAATATTTCGATCGATATTTGAGTAACTTCCTGGTGAGGTAGTGACTTGAAACTTGTCACATAATTCAGAACCCGGGGACAATGCAATATCTGATCAACAAAATTTCGCTAGCTGGCACACGGATATACCTATTTGGAAAATTCGTTTGAAGTTTATAATCTTGAGATTGATTTTTAACCAACTTCCTTGTGACCTAGTTACTGGAAATTTAGCACATAGTTTAGGACCCTAAGACAATATAATTTTTAGAAATAAAAATTGCACTAGCTTCCGTGCTTATCGGTTCAATTGAAAATCAGTAAAAATGGGGAAAATTTTTCGATTGATATTTGAGTAACTTCCTGGTGAGGTAGTGACTTGAAACTTGTCACATAATTCAGAACCCGGGGACAATGCCATATCTGATAAACCAAATTCCGCTAGCTCGCACACGGATCTACCTATTTTGAAAATTCGTTTGAAGTTTATAATCTTGAGATTGATTTTTAACCAACTTCCTTGTGACCTAGTTACTTGAAATTTAGCACACAGTTTAGGACCCTAAGACAATATAATTTTTAGAAATAAAAATTACACTAGCTCGCATGCTTATCGTTGTAACTGAAAATCAATCGAAAATGGGGGGAGTTTTGCGATTGATATTTGAGTAACTTCCTGGTGAGGTGGTGACTTGAAACTTGTCACATAATTCAGAACCCGGGAACATTGCAATATCTGATCAACAAAATTTCGCTAGCTGGCACACGGATATACCTATTTGGAAAATTCGTTTGAAGTTTATAATCTTGAGATTGATTTTTAACCAACTTCCTTGTGACCTAGTTACTGGAAATTTAGCACATAGTTTAGGACCCTAAGACAATATAATTTTTAGAAATAAAAATTGCACTAGCTTGCGTGCTTATCGGTTCAACTGAAAATCAGTAAAAAATGGGAGGAATATTTCGATCGATATTTGAGTAACTTCCTGGTGAGGTAGTGACTTGAAACTTGTCACATAATTCAGAACCCGGGGACAATGCAATATCTGATCAACAAAATTTCGCTAGCTGGCACACGGATATACCTATTTGGAAAATTCTTTTGAAGTTTATAATCTTAAGATTGATTTTTAGCCAACTTCCTTGTGCCCTAGTTACTGGAAATTTAGCACATGGTTTAGGACCCTAAGACAATATAATTTTTAGAAATAAAAATTGCACTAGCTTGCGTGCTTATCGGTTCAACTGAAAATCAGTAAAAAATGGGAGGAATATTTCGATCGATATTTGAGTAACTTCCTGGTGAGGTAGTGACTTGAAACTTGTCACATAATTCAGAACCCGGGGACAATGCAATATCTGATCAACAAAATTTCGCTAGCTGGCACACGGATATACCTATTTGGAAAATTCGTTTGAAGTTTATAATCTTGAGATTGATTTTTAACCAACTTCCTTGTGACCTAGTTACTTGAAATTTAGCACATAGTTTAGGACCCTAAGACAATATAATTTTTAGAAATAAAAATTGCACTAGCCTGCGTGCTTATCGGTTCAACTGAAGATCAGTAAAAAATGGGAGGAATATTTCGATCGATATTTGAGTAACTTCCTGGTGAGGTAGTGACTTGAAACTTGTCACATAATTCAGAACCCGGGGACAATGCAATATCTGATCAACAAAATTTCGCTAGCTGGCACACGGATATACCTATTTGGAAAATTCGTTTGAAGTTTATAATCTTGAGATTGATTTTTAACCAACTTCCTTGTGACCTAGTTACTGGAAATTTAGCACATAGTTTAGGACCCTAAGACAATATAATTTTTAGAAATAAAAATTGCACTAGCTTGCGTGCTTATCGGTTCAACTGAAAATCAGTAAAAAAATGGGAGGAATATTTCGATCGATATTTGAGTAACTTCCTGGTGAGGTAGTGACTTGAAACTTGTCACATAATTCAGAACCCGGGCACAATGCAATATCTGATCAACAAAATTTCGCTAGCTGGCACGCGGATATACCTATTTGAAAAATTCGTTTGAAGTCTATAATCTTGAGATTGATTTTTAACCAACTTCCTTGTGACCTAGTTACTTGAAATTTAGCACATAGTTTAGGACCCTAAGACAATATAATTTTTAGAAATAAAAATTGCACTAGCCTGCGTGCTTATCGGTTCAACTGAAGATCAGTAAAAAATGGGAGGAATATTTCGATCGATATTTGAGTAACTTCCTGGTGAGGTAGTGACTTGAAACTTGTCACATAATTCAGAACCCGGGCACAATGCAATATCTGATCAACAAAATTTCGCTAGCTGGCACACGGATATACCTATTTGGAAAATTCGTTTGAAGTTTATAATCTTGAGATTGATTTTTAACCAACTTCCTTGTGACCTAGTTACTGGAAATTTAGCACATAGTTTAGGACCCTAAGACAATATAATTTTTAGAAATAAAAATTGCACTAGCTTGCGTGCTTATCGGTTCAACTGAAAATCAGTAAAAATGGGGGGAAATTTTTGATCGATATTTGAGTAACTTCCTGGTAAGGTAGTGACTTGAAAGGTGTCACATAGTTCAGAACCCGGGGACAATGCAATATCTGATAAACCAAATTCCGCTAGCTCGCACACGGATCTACCTATTTTGAAAATTCGTTTGAAGTTTATAATCTTGAGATTGATTTTTAACCAACTTCCTTGTGCCCTAGTTACTTGAAATTTAGCACATAGTTTAGGACCCTAAGACAATATAATTTTTAGAAATAAAAATTGCACTAGCTTGCGTGCTTATCGGTTCAACTGAAAATCAGTAAAAAAGGGGAGGAATATTTCGAGCGATATTTGAGTAACTTCCTGGTGAGGTAGTGACTTGAAACTTGTCACATAATTCAGAACCCGGGGACAATGCAATATCTGATTATCAAAATTCCGCTAGCTCGCACACGGATCTACCTATTTTGAAAATTCGTTTGAAGTTTATAATCTTGAGATTGATTTTTAACCAACTTCCTTGTGACCTAGTTACTGGAAATTTAGCACATAGTTTAGGACCCTAAGACAATATAATTTTTAGAAATAAAAATTGCACTAGCTTGCGTGCTTATCGGTTCAACTGAAAATCAGTAAAAAAGGGGAGGAATATTTCGAGCGATATTTGAGTAACTTCCTGGTGAGGTAGTGACTTGAAACTTGTCACATAATTCAGAACCCGGGGACAATGCAATATCTGATAAACCAAATTCCGCTAGCTCGCACACGGATCTACCTATTTTGAAAATTCGTTTGAAGTTTATAATCTTGAGATTGATTTTTAACCAACTTCCTTGTGCCCTAGTTACTTGAAATTTAGCACATAGTTTAGGACCCTAAGACAATATAATTTTTAGAAATAAAAATTGCACTAGCTTGCGTGCTTATCGGTTCAACTGAAAATCAGTAAAAAAGGGGAGGAATATTTCGAGCGATATTTGAGTAACTTCCTGGTGAGGTAGTGACTTGAAACTTGTCACATAATTCAGAATCCGGGGACAATGCAATATCTGATTATCAAAATTCCGCTAGCTCGCACACGGATCTACCTATTTTGAAAATTCGTTTGAAGTTTATAATCTTGAGATTGATTTTTAACCAACTTCCTTGTGACCTAGTTACTGGAAATTTAGCACATAGTTTAGGACCCTAAGACAATATAATTTTTAGAAATAAAAATTGCACTAGCTTGCGTGCTTATCGGTTCAACTGAAAATCAGTAAAAAAGGGGAGGAATATTTCGAGCGATATTTGAGTAACTTCCTGGTGAGGTAGTGACTTGAAACTTGTCACATAATTCAGAACCCGGGGACAATGCAATATCTGATTATCAAAATTCCGCTAGCTCGCACACGGATCTACCTATTTTGAAAATTCGTTTGAAGTTTATAATCTTGAGATTGATTTTTAACCAACTTCCTTGTGCCCTAGTTACTTGAAATTTAGCACATAGTTTAGGACCCTAAGACAATATAATTTTTAGAAATAAAAATTGCACTAGCTTGCGTGCTTATCGGTTCAACTGAAAATCAGTAAAAAAGGGGAGGAATATTTCGAGCGATATTTGAGTAACTTCCTGGTGAGGTAGTGACTTGAAACTTGTCACATAATTCAGAACCCGGGGACAATGCAATATCTGATTATCAAAATTCCGCTAGCTCGCACACGGATCTACCTATTTTGAAAATTCGTTTGAAGTTTATAATCTTGAGATTGATTTTTAACCAACTTCCTTGTGCCCTAGTTACTTGAAATTTAGCACATAGTTTAGGACCCTAAGACAATATAATTTTTAGAAATAAAAATTGCACTAGCTTGCGTGCTTATCGGTTCAACTGAAAATCAGTAAAAAAGGGGAGGAATATTTCGAGCGATATTTGAGTAACTTCCTGGTGAGGTAGTGACTTGAAACTTGTCACATAATTCAGAACCCGGGGACAATGCAATATCTGATTATCAAAATTCCGCTAGCTGGCACACGCATATACCTATTTGGAAAATTCGTTTGAAGTTTATAATCTTGAGATTGATTTTTAACCAACTTCCTTGTGACCTAGTTAGGACCCTAAGACAATACAATTTTTAGAAATAAAAATTGCACTAGCTTCCGTGCTTATCGGTTCAATTGAAAATCAGTAAAAATGGGGGGAATTTTTCGATCGATATTTGAGTAACTTCCTGGTGAGGTGGTAACTTGAAACTTGTCACATAATTCTGGACCCAGGGATATTGCAATATCTGATCAACAAAATTTCGCTAGCTGCCACACGGATCTACCTATTTTGAAAATTCGTTTGAAGTTTATAATCTTGAGATTGGTTTTTAACCAACTTCCTTGTGACCTACGGACTTGAAATTTAGCACATAGTTTAGGACCCTAAGACAATATAATTTTTAGAAATAGAAATTGCACTAGCTTACGTGCTTATCGGTTCAACTGAAAATCAGTAAAAATGGGGGGAAATTTTTGATCGTTATTTGAGTACCTTCCTAGTGAGGTAGTGACTTGAAACGTGTCACATAGTTCAGAACCCGGGGACAATGCCATATCTGATCAACAAAATTTCGCTAGCTGGCACACGGATATACCTATATGGAAAATTCGTTTGAAGTTTATAATCTTGAGATTGATTTTTAGCCAACTTCCTTGTGACCTAGTTACTGGAAATTTAGCACATAGTTTAGGACCCTAAGACAATATAATTTTTAGAAATAAAAATTGCACTAGCTTCCGTGCTTATCGGTTCAATTGAAAATCAGTAAAAATGGGGAAAATTTTTCGATTGATATTTGAGTAACTTCCTGGTGAGGTGGTGACTTGAAACTTGTCACATAATTCAGAACCCAGGGACAATGCCATATCTGATAAACCAAATTCCGCTAGCTCGCACACGGATCTACCTATTTTGAAAATTCGTTTGAAGTTTATAATCTTGAGATTGATTTTTAACCAACTTCCTTGTGACCTAGTTACTTGAAATTTAGCACACAGTTTAGGACCCTAAGACAATATAATTTTTAGAAATAAAAATTGCACTAGCTTACGCGCTTATCGGTTCAATTGAAAATCAGTAAAAATGGGGGAAATTTTTCGATCGATATTTGAGTAACTTCCTGGTGAGGTGGTAACTTGAAACTTGTCACATAATTCTGAACCCAGGGACATTGCAATATCTGATCAACAAAATTTCGCTAGCTGCCACACGGATCTACCTATTTGGAAAATTCGTTTGAAGTTTATAATCTTGAGATTGATTTTTAACCAACTTCCTTGTGACCTAGTTACTGGAAATTTAGCACATAGTTTAGGACCCTAAGACAATATAATTTTTAGAAATAAAAATTGCACTAGCTTGCGTGCTTATCGGTTCAACTGAAAATCAGTAAAAAATGGGAGGAATATTTCGATCGATATTTGAGTAACTTCCTGGTGAGGTAGTGACTTGAAACTTGTCACATAATTCAGAACCCGGGGACAATGCAATATCTGATCAACAAAATTTCGCTAGCTGGCACACGGATATACCTATTTGGAAAATTCGTTTGAAGTTTATAATCTTGAGATTGATTTTTAACCAACTTCCTTGTGACCTAGTTACTTGAAATTTAGCACACAGTTTAGGACCCTAAGACAATATAATTTTTAGAAATAAAAATTGCACTAGCTTACGCGCTTATCGGTTCAATTGAAAATCAGTAAAAATGGGGGAAATTTTTCGATCGATATTTGAGTAACTTCCTGGTGAGGTGGTAACTTGAAACTTGTCACATAATTCTGAACCCAGGGACATTGCAATATCTGATCAACAAAATTTCGCTAGCTGCCACACGGATCTACCTATTTGGAAAATTCGTTTGAAGTTTATAATCTTGAGATTGATTTTTAACCAACTTCCTTGTGACCTAGTTACTGGAAATTTAGCACATAGTTTAGGACCCTAAGACAATATAATTTTTAGAAATAAAAATTGCACTAGCTTGCGTGCTTATCGGTTCAACTGAAAATCAGTAAAAAAGGGGAGGAATATTTCGAGCGATATTTGAGTAACTTCCTGGTGAGGTAGTGACTTGAAACTTGTCACATAATTCAGAACCCGGGGACAATGCAATATCTGATTATCAAAATTCCGCTAGCTCGCACACGGATCTACCTATTTTGAAAATTCGTTTGAAGTTTATAATCTTGAGATTGATTTTTAACCAACTTCCTTGTGCCCTAGTTACTTGAAATTTAGCACATAGTTTAGGACCCTAAGACAATATAATTTTTAGAAATAAAAATTGCACTAGCTTGCGTGCTTATCGGTTCAACTGAAAATCAGTAAAAAAGGGGAGGAATATTTCGAGCGATATTTGAGTAACTTCCTTGTGAGGTAGTGACTTTAAACTTGTCACATAATTCAGAACCCGGGGACAATGCAATATCTGATCAACAAAATTTCGCTAGCTGGCACACGCATATACCTATTTGGAAAATTCGTTTGAAGTTTATAATCTTGAGATTGATTTTTAACCAACTTCCTTGTGACCTAGTTAGGACCCTAAGACAATACAATTTTTAGAAATAAAAATTGCACTAGCTTCCGTGCTTATCGGTTCAATTGAAAATCAGTAAAAATGGGGGGAATTTTTCGATCGATATTTGAGTAACTTCCTGGTGAGGTGGTAACTTGAAACTTGTCACATAATTCTGAACCCAGGGATATTGCAATATCTGATCAACAAAATTTCGCTAGCTGCCACACGGATCTACCTATTTTGAAAATTCGTTTGAAGTTTATAATCTTGAGATTGGTTTTTAACCAACTTCCTTGTGACCTACGGACTTGAAATTTAGCACATAGTTTAGGACCCTAAGACAATATAATTTTTAGAAATAGAAATTGCACTAGCTTACGTGCTTATCGGTTCAACTGAAAATCAGTAAAAATGGGGGGAAATTTTTGATCGTTATTTGAGTACCTTCCTAGTGAGGTAGTGACTTGAAACGTGTCACATAGTTCAGAACCCGGGGACAATGCCATATCTGATCAACAAAATTTCGCTAGCTGGCACACGGATATACCTATATGGAAAATTCGTTTGAAGTTTATAATCTTGAGATTGATTTTTAGCCAACTTCCTTGTGACCTAGTTACTGGAAATTTAGCACATAGTTTAGGACCCTAAGACAATATAATTTTTAGAAATAAAAATTGCACTAGCTTCCGTGCTTATCGGTTCAATTGAAAATCAGTAAAAATGGGGAAAATTTTTCGATTGATATTTGAGTAACTTCCTGGTGAGGTGGTGACTTGAAACTTGTCACATAATTCAGAACCCAGGGACAATGCCATATCTGATAAACCAAATTCCGCTAGCTCGCACACGGATCTACCTATTTTGAAAATTCGTTTGAAGTTTATAATCTTGAGATTGATTTTTAACCAACTTCCTTGTGACCTAGTTACTTGAAATTTAGCACACAGTTTAGGACCCTAAGACAATATAATTTTTAGAAATAAAAATTGCACTAGCTTACGCGCTTATCGGTTCAATTGAAAATCAGTAAAAATGGGGGAAATTTTTCGATCGATATTTGAGTAACTTCCTGGTGAGGTGGTAACTTGAAACTTGTCACATAATTCTGAACCCAGGGACATTGCAATATCTGATCAACAAAATTTCGCTAGCTGCCACACGGATCTACCTATTTGGAAAATTCGTTTGAAGTTTATAATCTTGAGATTGATTTTTAACCAACTTCCTTGTGACCTAGTTACTGGAAATTTAGCACATAGTTTAGGACCCTAAGACAATATAATTTTTAGAAATAAAAATTGCACTAGCTTGCGTGCTTATCGGTTCAACTGAAAATCAGTAAAAAATGGGAGGAATATTTCGATCGATATTTGAGTAACTTCCTGGTGAGGTAGTGACTTGAAACTTGTCACATAATTCAGAACCCGGGGACAATGCAATATCTGATCAACAAAATTTCGCTAGCTGGCACACGGATATACCTATTTGGAAAATTCGTTTGAAGTTTATAATCTTGAGATTGATTTTTAACCAACTTCCTTGTGACCTAGTTACTGGAAATTTAGCACATAGTTTAGGACCCTAAGACAATATAATTTTTAGAAATAAAAATTGCACTAGCTTCCGTGCTTATCGGTTCAATTGAAAATCAGTAAAAATGGGGAAAATTTTTCGATTGATATTTGAGTAACTTCCTGGTGAGGTAGTGACTTGAAACTTGTCACATAATTCAGAACCCGGGGACAATGCCATATCTGATAAACCAAATTCCGCTAGCTCGCACACGGATCTACCTATTTTGAAAATTCGTTTGAAGTTTATAATCTTGAGATTGATTTTTAACCAACTTCCTTGTGACCTAGTTACTTGAAATTTAGCACACAGTTTAGGACCCTAAGACAATATAATTTTTAGAAATAAAAATTACACTAGCTCGCATGCTTATCGTTGTAACTGAAAATCAATCGAAAATGGGGGGAGTTTTGCGATTGATATTTGAGTAACTTCCTGGTGAGGTGGTGACTTGAAACTTGTCACATAATTCAGAACCCGGGAACATTGCAATATCTGATCAACAAAATTTCGCTAGCTGGCACACGGATATACCTATTTGGAAAATTCGTTTGAAGTTTATAATCTTGAGATTGATTTTTAACCAACTTCCTTGTGACCTAGTTACTGGAAATTTAGCACATAGTTTAGGACCCTAAGACAATATAATTTTTAGAAATAAAAATTGCACTAGCTTGCGTGCTTATCGGTTCAACTGAAAATCAGTAAAAAATGGGAGGAATATTTCGATCGCTATTTGAGTAACTTCCTGGTGAGGTAGTGACTTGAAACTTGTCACATAATTCAGAACCCGGGGACAATGCAATATCTGATCAACAAAATTTCGCTAGCTGGCACACGGATATACCTATTTGGAAAATTCTTTTGAAGTTTATAATCTTAAGATTGATTTTTAGCCAACTTCCTTGTGCCCTAGTTACTGGAAATTTAGCACATGGTTTAGGACCCTAAGACAATATAATTTTTAGAAATAAAAATTGCACTAGCTTGCGTGCTTATCGGTTCAACTGAAAATCAGTAAAAAATGGGAGGAATATTTCGATCGATATTTGAGTAACTTCCTGGTGAGGTAGTGACTTGAAACTTGTCACATAATTCAGAACCCGGGGACAATGCAATATCTGATCAACAAAATTTCGCTAGCTGGCACACGGATATACCTATTTGGAAAATTCGTTTGAAGTTTATAATCTTGAGATTGATTTTTAACCAACTTCCTTGTGACCTAGTTACTTGAAATTTAGCACATAGTTTAGGACCCTAAGACAATATAATTTTTAGAAATAAAAATTGCACTAGCCTGCGTGCTTATCGGTTCAACTGAAGATCAGTAAAAAATGGGAGGAATATTTCGATCGATATTTGAGTAACTTCCTGGTGAGGTAGTGACTTGAAACTTGTCACATAATTCAGAACCCGGGGACAATGCAATATCTGATCAACAAAATTTCGCTAGCTGGCACACGGATATACCTATTTGGAAAATTCGTTTGAAGTTTATAATCTTGAGATTGATTTTTAACCAACTTCCTTGTGACCTAGTTACTGGAAATTTAGCACATAGTTTAGGACCCTAAGACAATATAATTTTTAGAAATAAAAATTGCACTAGCTTGCGTGCTTATCGGTTCAACTGAAAATCAGTAAAAAATGGGAGGAATATTTCGATCGATATTTGAGTAACTTCCTGGTGAGGTAGTGACTTGAAACTTGTCACATAATTCAGAACCCGGGGACAATGCAATATCTGATCAACAAAATTTCGCTAGCTGGCACGCGGATATACCTATTTGAAAAATTCGTTTGAAGTCTATAATCTTGAGATTGATTTTTAACCAACTTCCTTGTGACCTAGTTACTTGAAATTTAGCACATAGTTTAGGACCCTAAGACAATATAATTTTTAGAAATAAAAATTGCACTAGCCTGCGTGCTTATCGGTTCAACTGAAGATCAGTAAAAAATGGGAGGAATATTTCGATCGATATTTGAGTAACTTCCTGGTGAGGTAGTGACTTGAAACTTGTCACATAATTCAGAACCCGGGGACAATGCAATATCTGATCAACAAAATTTCGCTAGCTGGCACACGGATCTACCTATTTTGAAAATTCTTTTGAAGTTTATAATCTTGAGATTGATTTTTAGCCAACTTCCTTGTGACCTAGTTACTGGAAATTTAGCACATAGTTTAGGACCCTAAGACAATATAATTTTTAGAAATAAAAATTGCACTAGCTTGCGTGCTTATCGGTTCAACTGAAAATCAGTACAAAATGGGAGGAATATTTCGATCGATATTTGAGTAACTTCCTGGTGAGGTAGTGACTTGAAACTTGTCACATAATTCAGAACCCGGGGACAATGCAATATCTGATCAACAAAATTTCGCTAGCGAGCACACGGATATACCTATTTGGAAAATTTGTTTGAAGTTTATAATCTTGAGATTGATTTTTAACCAACTTCCTTGTGACCTAGTTACTTGAAATTTAGCACATAGTTTAGGACCCTAAGACAATATAATTTTTAGAAATAAAAATTGCACTAGCTTGCGTGCTTATCGGTTCAACTGAAAATCTGTAAAAAATGGGAGGAATATTTCGATCGATATTTGAGTAACTTCCTGGTGAGGTAGTGACTTGAAACTTGTCACATAATTCAGAACCCGGGGACAATGCAATATCTGATCAAGAAAATTTCGCTAGCTGGCACACGGATATACCTATTTGGAAAATTCGTTTGAAGTTTATAATTTTGAGATTGATTTTTAACCAACTTCCTTGTGACCTAGTTACTTGAAATTTAGCACATAGTTTAGGACCCTAAGACAATATAACTTTTAGAAATAAAAATTGCACTAGCTTCCGTGCTTATCGGTTCAATTGAAAATCAGTAAAAATGGGGGGAATTTTTCGATCGATATTTGAGTAACTTCCTGGTGAGGTGGTAACTTGAAACTTGTCACATAATTCGAAACCCAGGGACATTGCAATATCTGATCAACAAAATTTCGTTAGCTGCCACACGGATCTACCTATTTTGAAAATTCGTTTGAAGTTTATAATCTTGAGATTGATTTTTAACCAACTTCCTTGTGACCTAGTTAGGACCCTAAGACAATATAATTTTTAGAAATAAAAATTACACTAGCTCGCATGCTTATCGTTGTAACTAAAAATCAATCGAAAATGGGGGGAGTTTTGCGATTGATATTTGAGTAACTTCCTGGTGAGGTGGTGACTTGAAACTTGTCACATAATTCAGAACCCGGGGACATTGCAATATCTGATCAACAAAATTTCGCTAGCTGGCACACGGATATACCTATTTGGAAAATTCGTTTGAAGTTTATAATCTTGAGATTGATTTTTAACCAACTTCCTTGTGACCTAGTTACTGGAAATTTAGCACATAGTTTAGGACCCTAAGACAATATAATTTTTAGAAATAAAAATTGCACTAGCTTGCGTGCTTATCGGTTCAACTGAAAATCAGTAAAAATATTTCGATCGATATTTGAGTAACTTCCTGGTGAGGTAGTGACTTGAAACTTGTCACATAATTCAGAACCCGGGGACAATGCAATATCTGATCAACAAAATTTCGCTAGCTGGCACACGGATATACCTATTTGGAAAATTCGTTTGAAGTTTATAATCTTGAGATTGATTTTTAACCAACTTCCTTGTGACCTAGTTACTTGAAATTTAGCACATAGTTTAGGACCCTAAGACAATATAATTTTTAGAAATAAAAATTGCACGAGCTTGCGTCCTTATCGGTTCAACTGAAAATCAGTAAAAAATGGGAGGAATATTTCGATCGATATTTGAGTAACTTCCTGGTGAGGTAGTGACTTGAAACTTGTCACATAATTCAGAACCCGGGGACAATGCAATATCTGATCAACAAAATTTCGCTAGCTGGCACACGGATATACCTATTTGGAAAATTCGTTTGAAGTTTGTAATCTTGAGATTGATTTTTAACCAACTTCCTTGTGACCTAGTTACTTGAAATTTAGCACATAGTTTAGGACCCTAAGACAATATAATTTTTAGAAATAAAAATTGCACTAGCTTGCGTGCTTATCGGTTCAACTGAAAATCAGTAAAAAATGGGAGGAATATTTCGATCGATAGTTGAGTAACTTCCTGGTGAGGTAGTGACTTGAAACTTGTCACATAATTCAGAACCCGGGGACAATGCAATATCTGATTAACAAAATTTCGCTAGCTGCCACACGGATATACCTATTTAGAAAATTCGTTTGAAGTTTATAATCTTGAGATTGATTTTTAACCAACTTCCTTGTGACTTAGTTACTTGAAATTTAGCACATAGTTTAGGACCCTAAGACAATATAATTTTTAGAAATAAAAATTGCACTAGCTTGCGTGCTTATCGGTTCAACTGAAAATCAGTAAAAAAGGGGAGGAATATTTCGATCGATATTTGAGTAACTTCCTGGTGAGGTAGTGACTTGAAACTTGTCACATAATTCAGAACCCGGGGACAATGCAATATCTGATTATCAAAATTTCGCTAGCTGGCACACGGATATACCTATTTGGAAAATTCGTTTGAAGTTTATAATCTTGAGATTGATTTTTAACCAACTTCCTTGTGACCTAGTTACTGGAAATTTAGCACATAGTTTAGGACCCTAAGACAATATAATTTTTAGAAATAAAAATTGCACTAGCTTGCGTGCTTATCGGTTCAACTGAAAATCAGTAAAAAATGGGAGGAATATTTCGATCGATATTTGAGTAACTTCCTGGTGAGGTAGTGACTTGAAACTTGTCACATAATTCAGAACCCGGGGACAATGCAATATCTGATTAACAAAATTTCGCTAGCTGCCACACGGATATACCTATTTAGAAAATTCGTTTGAAGTTTATAATCTTGAGATTGATTTTTAACCAACTTCCTTGTGACTTAGTTACTTGAAATTTAGCACATAGTTTAGGACCCTAAGACAATATAATTTTTAGAAATAAAAATTGCACTAGCTTGCGTGCTTATCGGTTCAACTGAAAATCAGTAAAAAAGGGGAGGAATATTTCGATCGATATTTGAGTAACTTCCTGGTGAGGTAGTGACTTGAAACTTGTCACATAATTCAGAACCCGGGGACAATGCAATATCTGATTATCAAAATTTCGCTAGCTGGCACACGGATATACCTATTTGGAAAATTCGTTTGAAGTTTATAATCTTGAGATTGATTTTTAGCCAACTTCCTTGTGACCTAGTTACTGGAAATTTAGCACATAGTTTAGGACCCTAAGACAATATAATTTTTAGAAATAAAAATTGCACTAGCTTGCGTGCTTATCGGTTCAACTGAAAATCAGTAAAAATGGGGGGAAATTTTTGATCGATATTTGAGTAACTTCCTGGTGAGGTAGTGACTTGAAAGGTGTCACATAGTTCAGAACCCGGGGACAATGCAATATCTGATAAACCAAACTCCGCTAGCTCGCACACGGATCTACCTATTTTGAAAATTCGTTTGAAGTTTATAATCTTGAGATTGATTTTTAACCAACTTCCTTGTGACCTAGTTACTTGAAATTTAGCACATAGTTTAGGACCCTAAGACAATATAATTTTTAGAAATAAAAATTGCACTAGCTTCCGTGCTTATCGGTTCAATTGAAAATCAGTAAAAATGGGGGGAATTTTTCGATCGATATTTGAGTAACTTCCTGGTGAGGTAGTGACTTGAAACTTGTCACATAATTCAGAACCCGGGGACAATGCAATATCTGATCAACAAAATTTCGCTAGCTGGCACACGGATATACCTATTTGGAAAATTCGTTTGAAGTTTGTAATCTTGAGATTGATTTTTAACCAACTTCCTTGTGACCTAGTTACTTGAAATTTAGCACATAGTTTAGGACCCTAAGACAATATAACTTTTAGAAATAAAAATTGCACTAGCTTCCGTGCTTATCGGTTCAATTGAAAATCAGTAAAAATGGGGGGAATTTTTCGATCGATATTTGAGTAACTTCCTGGTGAGGTGGTAACTTGAAACTTGTCACATAATTCTAAACCCAGGGACATTGCAATATCTGATCAACAAAATTTCGCTAGCTGCCACACGGATCTACCTATTTTGAAAATTCGTTTGAAGTTTATAATCTTGAGATTGATTTTTAACCAACTTCCTTGTGACCTAGGGACTTGAAATTTAGCACATAGTTCAGGACACTACGACAACATAATTATTAGAAATAAAAATTACACTAGCTGGCATGCTTATCGTTATAACTGAAAATCAATAAAAAATGGGGGGAATTTTGCGATTGATATTTGAGTAACTTCCTGGTGAGGTGGTGACTTGAAACTTGTCACATAATTCTAAACCCAGGGACATTGCAATATCTGATCAACAAAATTTCGCTAGCTGCCACACGGATCTACCTATTTTGAAAATTCTTTGGAAGTTTATAATCTTGAGATTGATTTTTAGCCAACTTCCTTGTGACCTAGTTACTGGAAATTTAGCACATAGTTTAGGACCCTAAGACAATATAATTTTTAGAAATAAAAATTGCACTAGCTTGCGTGTTTATCGGTTCAACTGAAAATCAGTAAAAAATGGGAGGAATATTTCGATCGATATTTGAGTAACTTCCTGGTGAGGTAGTGACTTGAAACTTGTCACATAATTCAGAACCCGGGGACAATGCAATATCTGATTAACAAAATTTCGCTAGCTGCCACACGGATATACCTATTTGGAAAATTCGTTTGAAGTTTATAATCTTGAGATTGATTTTTAACCAACTTCCTTGTGACTTAGTTACTTGAAATTTAGCACATAGTTTAGGACCCTAAGACAATATAATTTTTAGAAATAAAAATTGCACTAGCTTGCGTGCTTATCGGTTCAACTGAAAATCAGTAAAAAAGGGGAGGAATATTTCGATCGATATTTGAGTAACTTCCTGGTGAGGTAGTGACTTGAAACTTGTCACATAATTCAGAACCCGGGGACAATGCAATATCTGATTATCAAAATTTCGCTAGCTGGCACACGGATATACCTATTTGGAAAATTCGTTTGAAGTTTATAATCTTGAGATTGATTTTTAGCCAACTTCCTTGTGACCTAGTTACTGGAAATTTAGCACATAGTTTAGGACCCTAAGACAATATAATTTTTAGAAATAAAAATTGCACTAGCTTGCGTGCTTATCGGTTCAACTGAAAATCAGTAAAAATGGGGGGAAATTTTTGATCGATATTTGAGTAACTTCCTGGTGAGGTAGTGACTTGAAAGGTGTCACATAGTTCAGAACCCGGGGACAATGCAATATCTGATAAACCAAACTCCGCTAGCTCGCACACGGATCTACCTATTTTGAAAATTCGTTTGAAGTTTATAATCTTGAGATTGATTTTTAACCAACTTCCTTGTGACCTAGTTACTTGAAATTTAGCACATAGTTTAGGACCCTAAGACAATATAATTTTTAGAAATAAAAATTGCACTAGCTTCCGTGCTTATCGGTTCAATTGAAAATCAGTAAAAATGGGGGGAATTTTTCGATCGATATTTGAGTAACTTCCTGGTGAGGTAGTGACTTGAAACTTGTCACATAATTCAGAACCCGGGGACAATGCAATATCTGATCAACAAAATTTCGCTAGCTGGCACACGGATATACCTATTTGGAAAATTCGTTTGAAGTTTGTAATCTTGAGATTGATTTTTAACCAACTTCCTTGTGACCTAGTTACTTGAAATTTAGCACATAGTTTAGGACCCTAAGACAATATAACTTTTAGAAATAAAAATTGCACTAGCTTCCGTGCTTATCGGTTCAATTGAAAATCAGTAAAAATGGGGGGAATTTTTCGATCGATATTTGAGTAACTTCCTGGTGAGGTGGTAACTTGAAACTTGTCACATAATTCTAAACCCAGGGACATTGCAATATCTGATCAACAAAATTTCGCTAGCTGCCACACGGATCTACCTATTTTGAAAATTCGTTTGAAGTTTATAATCTTGAGATTGATTTTTAACCAACTTCCTTGTGACCTAGGGACTTGAAATTTAGCACATAGTTCAGGACACTACGACAACATAATTATTAGAAATAAAAATTACACTAGCTGGCATGCTTATCGTTATAACTGAAAATCAATAAAAAATGGGGGGAATTTTGCGATTGATATTTGAGTAACTTCCTGGTGAGGTGGTGACTTGAAACTTGTCACATAATTCTAAACCCAGGGACATTGCAATATCTGATCAACAAAATTTCGCTAGCTGCCACACGGATCTACCTATTTTGAAAATTCTTTGGAAGTTTATAATCTTGAGATTGATTTTTAGCCAACTTCCTTGTGACCTAGTTACTGGAAATTTAGCACATAGTTTAGGACCCTAAGACAATATAATTTTTAGAAATAAAAATTGCACTAGCTTGCGTGTTTATCGGTTCAACTGAAAATCAGTAAAAAATGGGAGGAATATTTCGATCGATATTTGAGTAACTTCCTGGTGAGGTAGTGACTTGAAACTTGTCACATAATTCAGAACCCGGGGACAATGCAATATCTGATTAACAAAATTTCGCTAGCTGCCACACGGATATACCTATTTGGAAAATTCGTTTGAAGTTTATAATCTTGAGATTGATTTTTAACCAACTTCCTTGTGACTTAGTTACTTGAAATTTAGCACATAGTTTAGGACCCTAAGACAATATAATTTTTAGAAATAAAAATTGCACTAGCTTGCGTGCTTATCGGTTCAACTGAAAATCAGTAAAAAAGGGGAGGAATATTTCGATCGATATTTGAGTAACTTCCTGGTGAGGTAGTGACTTGAAACTTGTCACATAATTCAGAACCCGGGGACAATGCAATATCTGATTATCAAAATTTCGCTAGCTGGCACACGGATATACCTATTTGGAAAATTCGTTTGAAGTTTATAATCTTGAGATTGATTTTTAGCCAACTTCCTTGTGACCTAGTTACTGGAAATTTAGCACATAGTTTAGGACCCTAAGACAATATAATTTTTAGAAATAAAAATTGCACTAGCTTGCGTGCTTATCGGTTCAACTGAAAATCAGTAAAAATGGGGGGAAATTTTTGATCGATATTTGAGTAACTTCCTGGTGAGGTAGTGACTTGAAAGGTGTCACATAGTTCACAACCCGGGGACAATGCAATATCTGATAAACCAAATTCCGCTAGCTCGCACACGGATCTACCTATTTTGAAAATTCGTTTGAAGTTTATAATCTTGAGATTGATTTTTAACCAACTTCCTTGTGACCTAGTTACTTGAAATTTAGCACAAAGTTTAGGACCCTAAGACAATATAATTTTTAGAAATAAAAATTGCACTAGCTTCCGTGCTTATCGGTTCAATTGAAAATCAGTAAAAATGGGGGCAATTTTTCGATCGATATTTGAGTAACTTCCTGGTGAGGTAGTGACTTGAAACTTGTCACATAATTCAGAACCCGGGGACAATGCAATATCTGATCAACAAAATTTCGCTAGCTGGCACACGGATATACCTATTTGGAAAATTCGTTTGAAGTTTATAATCTTGAGATTGATTTTTAACCAACTTCCTTGTGACCTAGTTACTGGAAATTTAGCACATAGTTTAGGGCCCTAAGACAATATAAGTTTTAGAAATAAAAATTGCACTAGCTTGCGTGCTTATCGGTTCAACTGAAAATCAGTAAAAATGGGGGGAAATTTTTGATCGATATTTGAGTAACTTCCTGGTGAGGTAGTGACTTGAAACGTGTCACATAGTTCAGAACCCGGGGACAATGCAATATCTGATAAACCAAATTCCGCTAGCTCGCACACGGATCTACCTATTTTGAAAATTCGTTTGAAGTTTATAATCTTGAGATTGATTTTTAACCAACTTCCTTGTGACCTAGTTACTGGAAATTTAGCACATAGCTTAGGGCCCTAAGACAATATAATTTTTAGAAATAAAAATTGCACTAGCTTGCGTGCTTATCGGTTCAACTGAAAATCAGTAAAAATGGGGGGAAATTTTTGATCGATATTTGAGTAACTTCCTGGTAAGGTAGTGACTTGAAAGGTGTCACATAGTTCAGAACCCGGGGACAATGCAATATCTGATAAACCAAATTCCGCTAGCTCGCACACGGATCTACCTATTTTGAAAATTCGTTTGAAGTTTATAATCTTGAGATTGATTTTTAACCAACTTCCTTGTGCCCTAGTTACTTGAAATTTAGCACATAGTTTAGGACCCTAAGACAATATAATTTTTAGAAATAAAAATTGCACTAGCTTGCGTGCTTATCGGTTCAACTGAAAATCAGTAAAAAAGGGGAGGAATATTTCGAGCGATATTTGAGTAACTTCCTGGTGAGGTAGTGACTTGAAACTTGTCACATAATTCAGAACCCGGGGACAATGCAATATGTGATTATCAAAATTTCGCTAGCTGGCACGCGGATATACCTATTTGGAAAATTCGTTTGAAGTTTATAATCTTGAGATTGATTTTTAGCCAACTTCCTTGTGACCTAGTTACTGGAAATTTAGCACATAGTTTAGGACCCTAAGACAATATAATTTTTAGAAATAAAAATTGCACTAGCTTGCGTGCTTATCGGTTCAACTGAAAATCAGTAAAAATGGGGGGAAATTTTTGATCGATATTTGAGTAACTTCCTGGTGAGGTAGTGACTTGAAAGGTGTCACATAGTTCAGAACCCGGGGGCAATGCAATATCTGATAAACCAAATTCCGCTAGCTCGCACACGGATCTACCTATTTTGAAAATTCGTTTGAAGTTTATAATCTTGAGATTGATTTTTAACCAACTTCCTTGTGACCTAGTTACTTGAAATTTAGCACATAGTTTAGGACCCTAAGACAATATAATTTTTAGAAATAAAAATTGCACTAGCTTCCGTGCTTATCGGTTCAATTGAAAATCAGTAAAAATGGGGGGAATTTTTCGATCGATATTTGAGTAACTTCCTGGTGAGGTAGTGACTTGAAACTTGTCACATAATTCAGAACCCGGGGACAATGCAATATCTGATCGACAAAATTTCGCTAGCTGGCACACGGATATACCTATTTGGAAAATTCGTTTGAAGTTTATAATCTTGAGATTAATTTTTAACCAACTTCCTTGTGACCTAGTTACTGGAAATTTAGCACATAGTTTAGGGCCCTAAGACAATATAAGTTTTAGAAATAAAAATTGCACTAGCTTGCGTGCTTATCGGTTCAACTGAAAATCAATAAAAATGGGGGGAAATTTTTGATCGATATTTGAGTAACTTCCTGGTGAGGTAGTGACTTGAAACGTGTCACATAGTTCAGAACCCGGGGACAATGCAATATCTGATAAACCAAATTCCGCTAGCTCGCACACGGATCTACCTATTTTGAAAATTCGTTTGAAGTTTATAATCTTGAGATTGATTTTTAACCAACTTCCTTGTGACCTACTTACTGGAAATTTAGCACATAGCTTAGGGCCCTAAGACAATATAATTTTTAGAAATAAAAATTGCACTAGCTTGCGTGCTTATCGGTTCAACTGAAAATCAGTAAAAATGGGGGGAAATTTTTGATCGATATTTGAGAAACTTCCTGGTGAGGTAGTGACTTGAAAGGTGTCACATAGTTCAGAACCCGGGGACAATGCAATATCTGATAAACCAAATTCCGCTAGCTCGCACACGGATCTACCTATTTTGAAAATTCGTTTGAAGTTTATAATCTTGAGATTGATTTTAAACCAACTTCCTCGTGCCCTAGTTACTTGAAATTTAGCACATAGTTTAGGACCCTAAGACAATATAATTTTTAGAAATAAAAATTGCACTAGCTTGCGTGCTTATCGGTTCAACTGAAAATCAGTAAAAAATGGGAGGAATATTTCGATCGATATTTGAGTAACTTCCTGGTGAGGTAGTGACTTGAAACTTGTCACATAATTCAGAACCCGGGGACAATGCAATATCTGATCAACAAAATTTCGCTAGCTGGCACACGGATATACCTATTTGGAAAATTCGTTTGAAGTTTATAATCTTGAGATTGATTTTTAACCAACTTCCTTGTGACCTAGTTACTGGAAATTTAGCACATAGTTTAGGGCCCTAAGACAATATAAGTTTTAAAAATAAAAATTGCACTAGCTTGCGTGCTTATCGGTTCAACTGAAAATCAGTACAAAATGGCAGGAATATTTCGATCGATATTTGAGTAACTTCCTGGTGAGGTAGTGACTTGAAACTTGTCACATAATTCAGAACCCGGATCTACCTATTTTGAAAATTCTTTGGAAGTTTATAATCTTGAGATTGATTTTTAGCCAACTTCCTTGTGACCTAGTTACTGGAAATGTACCACATAGTTTAGGGCCCTAAGACAATATAATTTTTAGAAATAAAAATTGCACTAGCTTGCGTGCTTATCGGTTCAACTGAAAATCAATAAAAATGGGGGGAAATTTTTGATCGATATTTGAGTAACTTCCTGGTGAGGTAGTGACTTGAAACGTGTCACATAGTTCAGAACCCGGGGACAATGCCATATCTGATCAACCAAATTCAGCTAGCTGGCACAGGGATATACCTATTTGGAAAATTCGTTTGAAGTTTATAATCTTGACATGGATTTTTAACCAACTTCCTTGTGACCTAGTTACTTGAAATTTAGCACATAATTTAGGACCCTAAGACAATATAATTTTTAGAAATAAAAATTGCACTAGCTTGCGTGCTTATCGATTCAACTGAAAATCAGTACAAAATGGCAGGAATATTTCGATCGATATTTGAGTAACTTCCTGGTGAGGTAGTGACTTGAAACTTGTCACATAATTCAGAACCCGGGGACAATGCAATATCTGATCAACAAAATTTCGCTAGCTGGCACACGCATATACCTATTTGGAAAATTCGTTTGAAGTTTATAATCTTGAGATTGATTTTTAACCAACTTCCTTGTGACCTAGTTAGGACCCTAAGACAATATAATTTTTAGAAATAAAAATTGCACTAGCTTCCGTGCTTATCGGTTCAATTGAAAATCAGTAAAAATGGGGGGAATTTTTCGATCGATATTTGAGTAACTTCCTGGTGAGGTGGTAACTTGAAACTTGTCACATAATTCTGAACCCAGGGACATTGCAATATCTGATCAACAAAATTTCGCTAGCTGCCACACGGATCTACCTATTTTGAAAATTCGCTTGAAGTTTATAATCTTGAGATTGATTTTTAACCAACTTCCTTGTGACCTAGTTACTGGAAATTTAGCACATAGTTCAGGACACTACGACAACATAATTATTAGAAATAAAAATTACACTAGCTGGCATGCTTATCGTTATAACTGAAAATCAATCAAAAATGGGGGGAGTTTTGCGATTGATATTTGAGTAACTTCCTGGTGAGGTGGTGACTTGAAGCTTGTCACATAGTTCAGAACCCGGGGACATTGCAATATCTGATCAACAAAATTTCGCTAGCTGGCACACGGATCTACCTGTTTTGAAAATTCTTTTGAAGTTTATAATCTTGAGATTGATTTTTAGCCAACTTCCTTGTGACCTAGTTACTGGAAATTTAGCACATAGTTTAGGACCCTAAGACAATATAATTTTTAGAAATAAAAATTGCACTAGCTTGTGTGCTTATCGGTTCAACTGAAAATCAGTAAAAAATGGGAGGAATATTTCGATCGATATTTGAGTAACTTCCTGGTGAGGTAGTGACTTGAAACTTGTCACATAATTCAGAACCCGGGGACAATGCAATATCTGATCAACAAAATTTCGCTAGCTGGCACACGGATATACCTATTTGGAAAATTCGTTTGAAGTTTATAATCTTGAGATTGATTTTTAACCAACTTCCTTGTGACCTAGTTACTTGAAATTTAGCACATAGTTTAGGACCCTAAGACAATATAATTTTTAAAAATAAAAATTGCACTAGCTTGCGTGCTTATCGGTTCAACTGAAAATCAGTAAAAAATGGGAGGAATATTTCGATCGATATTTGAGTAACTTCCTGGTGAGGTAGTGACTTGAAACTTGTCACATAATTCAGAACCCGGGGACAATGCAATATCTGATCAACAAAATTTCGCTAGCTGGCACACGGATATACCTATTTGGAAAATTCGTTTGAAGTTTATAATCTTGAGATTGATTTTTAACCAACTTCCTTGTGACCTAGTTACTTGAAATTTAGCACATAGTTTAGGACCCTAAGACAATATAACTTTTAGAAATAAAAATTGCACTAGCTTCCGTGCTTATCGGTTCAATTGAAAATCAGTAAAAATGGACGGAATTTTTCGATCGATATTTGAGAACTTCTGGTGAGGTGGTGACTTGAAACTTGTCACATAATTCAGAACCCGGGGACACGCAATATCTGATCAACAAAATTTCGCTAGCTGGCACACGGATCTACCTATTTTGAAAATTCTGTGGAAGTTTATAATCTTGAGATTGATTTTTAGCCAACTTCCTTGTGACCTAGTTACTGGAAATTTAGCACATAGTTTAGGACCCTAAGACAATATAATTTTTAGAAATAAAAATTGCACTAGCTTGTGTGCTTATCGGTTCAACTGAAAATCAGTAAAAAATGGGAGGAATATTTCGATCGATATTTGAGTAACTTCCTGGTGAGGTAGTGACTTGAAACTTGTCACATACTTCAGAACCCGGGGACAATGCAATATCTGATTAACAAAATTTCGCTAGCTGCCACACGGATATACCTATTTGGAAAATTCGTTTGAGGTTTATAATCTTGAGATTGATTTTAACCAACTTCCTTGTGACCTAGTTACTTGAAATTTAGCACATAGTTTAGGACCCTAAGACAATATAATTTTTAGAAACAAAAATTGCACTAGCTTGCGTGCTTATCGGTTCAACTGAAAATCAGTAAAAAATGGGAGGAATATTTCGATCGATATTTGAGTAACTTCCTGGTGAGGTGGTAACTTGAAACTTGTCACATAATTCTGAACCCAGAGACACTGCAATATCTGATCAACAAAATTTCGCTAGCTGGCACACGGATATACCTATTTGGAAAATTCGTTTGAAGTTTATAATCTTGAGATTGATTTTTAGCCAACTTCCTTGTGACCTAGTTACTGGAAATTTAGCACATAGTTTAGGACCCTAAGACAATATAATTTTTAGAAATACAAATTGCACTAGCTTGCGTGCTTATCGGTTCAACTGAAAATCAGTAAAAATGGGAGGAATATTTCGATCGATATTTGAGTAACTTCCTGGTGAGGTGGTAACTTGAAACTTCTCACATAATTCTGAACCCAGAGACACTGCAATATCTGATCAACAAAATTTCGCTAGCTGGCACACGGATCTACCTATTTTGAAAACTATTTTGAAGTTTATAATATTGAGATTGATTTTTAGCCAACTTCCTTGTGACCTAGTTACTGGAAATTTAGCACATAGTTTAGGGCCCTAAGACAATATAAGTTTTAGAAATAAAAGTTGCACTAGCTTGCGTGCTTATGGGTTCAACTGAAAATCAGTAAAAAATGGGAGGAATATTTCGATCGATATTTGAGTAACTTCCTGGTGAGGTAGTGACTTGAAACTTGTCACATAATTCAGAACCCGGGGACAATGCAATATCTGATCAACAAAATTTCGCTAGCTGGCACACGGATATACCTATTTGGAAATTTCGTTTGAAGTTTATAATCTTGAGATTGATTTTTAGCCAACTTCCTTGTGACCTAGTTACTGGAAATTTAGCACATAGTTTAGGACCCTAAGACAATATAATTTTTAGAAATAAAAATTGCACTAGCTTGCGTGCTTATCGGTTCAACTGAAAATCAGTAAAAAATGGGAGGAATATTTCGATCGATATTTGAGTAACTTCCTGGTGAGGTAGTGACTTGAAACTTGTCACATAATTCAGAACCCGGGGACAATGCAATATCTGATCAACAAAATTTCGCTAGCTGGGACACGGATATACCTATTTGGAAATTTCGTTTGAAGTTTATAATCTTGAGATTGATTTTTAGCCAACTTCCTTGTGACCTAGTTACTGGAAATTTAGCACATAGTTTAGGACCCTAAGACAATATAATTTTTAGAAATAAAAATTGCACTAGCTTGCGTGCTTATCGGTTCAACTGAAAATCAGTAAAAAATGGGAGGAATATTTCGATCGATATTTGAGTAACTTCCTGGTGAGGTAGTGACTTGAAACTTGTCTCATAATTCAGAACCCGGGGACAATGCAATATCTGATCAACAAAATTTCGCTAGCTGGCACACGGATATACCTATTTGGAAATTTCGTTTGAAGTTTATAATCTTGAGATTGATTTTTAGCCAACTTCCTTGTGACCTAGTTACTGGAAATTTAGCACATAGTTTAGGACCCTAAGACAATATAATTTTTAGAAATAAAAATTGCACTAGCTTGCGTGCTTATGGGTTCAACTGAAAATCAGTAAAAAATGGGAGGAATATTTCGATCGATATTTGAGTAACTTCCTGGTGAGGTAGTGACTTGAAACTTGTCACATAATTCAGAACCCGGGGACAATGCAATATCTGATCAACAAAATTTCGCTAGCTGGCACACGGATATACCTATTTGGAAATTTCGTTTGAAGTTTATAATCTTGAGATTGATTTTTAGCCAACTTCCTTGTGACCTAGTTACTGGAAATTTAGCACATAGTTTAGGACCCTCAGACAATATAATTTTTAGAAATAAAAATTGCACTAGCTTGCGTGCTTATCGGTTCAACTGAAAATCAGTAAAAAATGGGAGGAATATTTCGATCGATATTTGAGTAACTTCCTGGTGAGGTAGTGACTTGAAACTTGTCACATAATTCAGAACCCGGGGACAATGCAATATCTGATCAACAAAATTTCGCTAGCTGGGACACGGATATACCTATTTGGAAATTTCGTTTGAAGTTTATAATCTTGAGATTGATTTTTAGCCAACTTCCTTGTGACCTAGTTACTGGAAATTTAGCACATAGTTTAGGACCCTAAGACAATATAATTTTTAGAAATAAAAATTGCACTAGCTTGCGTGCTTATCGGTTCAACTGAAAATCAGTAAAAAATGGGAGGAATATTTCGATCGATATTTGAGTAACTTCCTGGTGAGGTAGTGACTTGAAACTTGTCTCATAATTCAGAACCCGGGGACAATGCAATATCTGATCAACAAAATTTCGCTAGCTGGCACACGGATATACCTATTTGGAAATTTCGTTTGAAGTTTATAATCTTGAGATTGATTTTTAGCCAACTTCCTTGTGACCTAGTTACTGGAAATTTAGCACATAGTTTAGGACCCTAAGACAATATAATTTTTAGAAATAAAAATTGCACTAGCTTGCGTGCTTATCGGTTCAACTGAAAATCAGTAAAAAATGGGAGGAATATTTCGATCGATATTTGAGTAACTTCCTGGTGAGGTGGTAACTTGAAACTTGTCACATAATTCTGAACCCAGAGACACTGCAATATCTGATCAACAAAATTTCGCTAGCTGGCACACGGATCTACCTATTTTGAAAACTATTTTGAAGTTTATAATCTTGAGATTGATTTTTAGCCAACTTCCTTGTGACCTAGTTACTGGAAATTTAGCACATAGTTTAGGGCCCTAAGACAATATAAGTTTTAGAAATAAAAGTTGCACTAGCTTGCGTGCTTATGGGTTCAACTGAAAATCAGTAAAAAATGGGAGGAATATTTCGATCGATATTTGAGTAACTTCCTGGTGAGGTGGTAACTTGAAACTTGTCACATAATTCTGAACCCAGAGACACTGCAATATCTGATCAACAAAATTTCGCTAGCTGGCACACGGATCTACCTATTTTGAAAACTATTTTGAAGTTTATAATCTTGAGATTGATTTTTAGCCAACTTCCTTGTGACCTAGTTACTGGAAATTTAGCACATAGTTTAGGGCCCTAAGACAATATAAGTTTTAGAAATAAAAATTGCACTAGCTTGCGTGCTTATCGGTTCAACTGAAAATCAGTAAAAAATGGGAGGAATATTTCGATCGATATTTGAGTAACTTCCTGGTGAGGTGGTAACTTGAAACTTCTCACATAATTCTGAACCCAGAGACACTGCAATATCTGATCAACAAAATTTCGCTAGCTGGCACACGGATCTACCTATTTTGAAAACTATTTTGAAGTTTATAATATTGAGATTGATTTTTAGCCAACTTCCTTGTGACCTAGTTACTGGAAATTTAGCACATAGTTTAGGGCCCTAAGACAATATAAGTTTTAGAAATAAAAGTTGCACTAGCTTGCGTGCTTATGGGTTCAACTGAAAATCAGTAAAAAATGGGAGGAATATTTCGATCGATATTTGAGTAACTTCCTGGTGAGGTAGTGACTTGAAACTTGTCACATAATTCAGAACCCGGGGCCAATGCAATATCTGATCAACAAAATTTCGCTAGCTGGCACACGGATATACCTATTTGGAAATTTCGTTTGAAGTTTATAATCTTGAGATTGATTTTTAGCCAACTTCCTTGTGACCTAGTTACTGGAAATTTAGCACATAGTTTAGGACCCTAAGACAATATAATTTTTAGAAATAAAAATTGCACTAGCTTGCGTGCTTATCGGTTCAACTGAAAATCAGTAAAAAATGGGAGGAATATTTCGATCGATATTTGAGTAACTTCCTGGTGAGGTAGTGACTTGAAACTTGTCACATAATTCAGAACCCGGGGACAATGCAATATCTGATCAACAAAATTTCGCTAGCTGGGACACGGATATACCTATTTGGAAATTTCGTTTGAAGTTTATAATCTTGAGATTGATTTTTAGCCAACTTCCTTGTGACCTAGTTACTGGAAATTTAGCACATAGTTTAGGACCCTAAGACAATATAATTTTTAGAAATAAAAATTGCACTAGCTTGCGTGCTTATCGGTTCAACTGAAAATCAGTAAAAAATGGGAGGAATATTTCGATCGATATTTGAGTAACTTCCTGGTGAGGTAGTGACTTGAAACTTGTCTCATAATTCAGAACCCGGGGACAATGCAATATCTGATCAACAAAATTTCGCTAGCTGGCACACGGATATACCTATTTGGAAATTTCGTTTGAAGTTTATAATCTTGAGATTGATTTTTAGCCAACTTCCTTGTGACCTAGTTACTGGAAATTTAGCACATAGTTTAGGACCCTAAGACAATATAATTTTTAGAAATAAAAATTGCACTAGCTTGCGTGCTTATCGGTTCAACTGAAAATCAGTAAAAAATGGGAGGAATATTTCGATCGATATTTGAGTAACTTCCTGGTGAGGTGGTAACTTGAAACTTGTCACATAATTCTGAACCCAGAGACACTGCAATATCTGATCAACAAAATTTCGCTAGCTGGCACACGGATCTACCTATTTTGAAAACTATTTTGAAGTTTATAATCTTGAGATTGATTTTTAGCCAACTTCCTTGTGACCTAGTTACTGGAAATTTAGCACATAGTTTAGGGCCCTAAGACAATATAAGTTTTAGAAATAAAAGTTGCACTAGCTTGCGTGCTTATCGGTTCAACTGAAAATCAATAAAAATGGGGGGAAATTTTTGATCGATATTTGAGTAACTTCCTGGTGAGGTAGTGACTTGAAACGTGTCACATAGTTCAGAACCCGGGGACAATGCCATATCTGATCAACCAAATTCAGCTAGCTGGTACACGTATATACCTATTTGGAAAATTCCTTTGAAGTTTATAATCTTGAGATGGATTTTTAGCCAATTTCCTTGTGACCTAGTTACTTGAAATTTAGCACATAATTTAGGACCCTAAGACAATATAATTTTTAGAAATAAAAATTGCACTAGCTTGCGTGCTTATCGGTTCAACTGAAAACCAGTAAAAAATGGGGGGAATTTTCGATCGATATTTGAGTAACTTCCTGGTGAGGTGGTAACTTGAAACTTGTCACATAATTCTGAACCCAGAGACACTGCAATATCTGATCAACAAAATTTCGCTAGCTGGCACACGGATATACCTATTTGGAAAATTCGTTTGAAGTTTATAATCTTGAGATTGATTTTTAACCAACTTCCTTGTGACCTAGTTACTGGAAATTTAGCACATAGTTTAGGACCCTAAGACAATATAATTTTTAGAAATAAAAATTGCACTAGCTTGCGTGCTTATCGGTTCAACTGAAAATCAGTAAAAATGGGAGGAATATTTCGATCGATATTTGAGTAACTTCCTGGTGAGGTGGTAACTTGAAACTTCTCACATAATTCTGAACCCAGAGACACTGCAATATCTGATCAACAAAATTTCGCTAGCTGGCACACGGATCTACCTATTTTGAAAACTATTTTGAAGTTTATAATATTGAGATTGATTTTTAGCCAACTTCCTTGTGACCTAGTTACTGGAAATTTAGCACATAGTTTAGGGCCCTAAGACAATATAAGTTTTAGAAATAAAAGTTGCACTAGCTTGCGTGCTTATGGGTTCAACTGAAAATCAGTAAAAAATGGGAGGAATATTTCGATCGATATTTGAGTAACTTCCTGGTGAGGTAGTGACTTGAAACTTGTCACATAATTCAGAACCCGGGGACAATGCAATATCTGATCAACAAAATTTCGCTAGCTGGCACACGGATATACCTATTTGGAAATTTCGTTTGAAGTTTATAATCTTGAGATTGATTTTTAGCCAACTTCCTTGTGACCTAGTTACTGGAAATTTAGCACATAGTTTAGGACCCTAAGACAATATAATTTTTAGAAATAAAAATTGCACTAGCTTGCGTGCTTATCGGTTCAACTGAAAATCAGTAAAAAATGGGAGGAATATTTCGATCGATATTTGAGTAACTTCCTGGTGAGGTAGTGACTTGAAACTTGTCACATAATTCAGAACCCGGGGACAATGCAATATCTGATCAACAAAATTTCGCTAGCTGGGACACGGATATACCTATTTGGAAATTTCGTTTGAAGTTTATAATCTTGAGATTGATTTTTAGCCAACTTCCTTGTGACCTAGTTACTGGAAATTTAGCACATAGTTTAGGACCCTAAGACAATATAATTTTTAGAAATAAAAATTGCACTAGCTTGCGTGCTTATCGGTTCAACTGAAAATCAGTAAAAAATGGGAGGAATATTTCGATCGATATTTGAGTAACTTCCTGGTGAGGTAGTGACTTGAAACTTGTCTCATAATTCAGAACCCGGGGACAATGCAATATCTGATCAACAAAATTTCGCTAGCTGGCACACGGATATACCTATTTGGAAATTTCGTTTGAAGTTTATAATCTTGAGATTGATTTTTAGCCAACTTCCTTGTGACCTAGTTACTGGAAATTTAGCACATAGTTTAGGACCCTAAGACAATATAATTTTTAGAAATAAAAATTGCACTAGCTTGCGTGCTTATCGGTTCAACTGAAAATCAGTAAAAAATGGGAGGAATATTTCGATCGATATTTGAGTAACTTCCTGGTGAGGTGGTAACTTGAAACTTGTCACATAATTCTGAACCCAGAGACACTGCAATATCTGATCAACAAAATTTCGCTAGCTGGCACACGGATCTACCTATTTTGAAAACTATTTTGAAGTTTATAATCTTGAGATTGATTTTTAGCCAACTTCCTTGTGACCTAGTTACTGGAAATTTAGCACATAGTTTAGGGCCCTAAGACAATATAAGTTTTAGAAATAAAAGTTGCACTAGCTTGCGTGCTTATCGGTTCAACTGAAAATCAATAAAAATGGGGGGAAATTTTTGATCGATATTTGAGTAACTTCCTGGTGAGGTAGTGACTTGAAACGTGTCACATAGTTCAGAACCCGGGGACAATGCCATATCTGATCAACCAAATTCAGCTAGCTGGCACACGTATATACCTATTTGGAAAATTCCTTTGAAGTTTATAATCTTGAGATGGATTTTTAGCCAATTTCCTTGTGACCTAGTTACTTGAAATTTAGCACATAATTTAGGACCCTAAGACAATATAATTTTTAGAAATAAAAATTGCACTAGCTTGCGTGCTTATCGGTTCAACTGAAAACCAGTAAAAAATGGGGGGAATTTTCGATCGATATTTGAGTAACTTCCTGGTGAGGTGGTAACTTGAAACTTGTCACATAATTCTGAACCCAGAGACACTGCAATATCTGATCAACAAAATTTCGCTAGCTGGCACACGGATATACCTATTTGGAAAATTCGTTTGAAGTTTATAATCTTGAGATTGATTTTTAACCAACTTCCTTGTGACCTAGTTACTGGAAATTTAGCACATAGTTTAGGACCCTAAGACAATATAATTTTTAGAAATAAAAATTGCACTAGCTTGCGTGCTTATCGGTTCAACTGAAAACCAGTAAAAAATGGGGGGAATTTTCGATCGATATTTGAGTAACTTCCTGGTGAGGTGGTAACTTGAAACTTGTCACATAATTCTGAACCCAGAGACATTGCAATATCTGATCAACAAAATTTCGCTAGCTGGCACACGGATCTACCTATTTTGAAAATTCTTTTGAAGTTTATAATCTTGAGATTGATTTTTAGCCAACTTCCTTGTGACCTAGTTACTGGAAATTTAGCACATAGTTTAGGGCCCTAAGACAATATAATTTTTAGAAATAAAAATTGCACTAGCTTGCGTGCTTATCGGGTCAACTGAAAATCAATAAAAATGGGGGGAAATTTTTGATCGATATTTGAGTAACTTCCTGGTGAGGTAGTGACTTGAAACGTGTCACATAGTTCAGAACCCGGGGACAATGCCGTATCTGATCAACCAAATTCAGCTAGCTGGCACACGGATATACCTATTTGGAAAATTCGTTTGAAGTTTATAATCTTGAGATGGATTTTTAACCAACTTCCTTGTGACCTAGTTACTTGAAATTTAGCACATAATTTAGGACCCTAAGACAATATAATTTTTAGAAATAAAAATTGCACTAGCTTGCGTGCTTATCGATTCAACTGAAAATCAGTACAAAATGGAAGGAATATTTCGATCGATATTTGAGTAACTTCCTGGAGAGGTAGTGACTTGAAACTTGTCACATAATTCAGAACCCGGGGACAATGCAATATCTGATCAACAAAATTTCGCTAGCTGGCACACGGATATACCTATTTGGAAAATTCGTTTGAAGTTTATAATCTTGAGATTGATTTTTAACCAACTTCCTTGTGACCTAGTTACTGAAAATTTAGCACATAGTTTAGGACCCTAAGACAATATAATTTTTAGAAATAAAAATTGCACTAGCTTGCGTGCTTATCGGTTCAACTGAAAATCAATAAAAATGGGGGGAAATTTTTGATCGATATTTGAGTAACTTCCTGGTGAGGTAGTGACTTGAAACGTGTCACATAGTTCAGAACCCGGGGACAATGCCATATCTGATCAACCAATTTCAGCTAGCTGGCACACGGATCTACCTATTTTGAAAATTCTTTTGAAGTTTATAATCTTGAGATTGATTTTTAGCCAACTTCCTTGTGACCTAGTTACTGGAAATTTAGCACATAGTTTAGGGCCCTAAGACAATATAATTTTTAGAAATAAAAATTGCACTAGCTTGCGTGCTTATCGGTTCAACTGAAAATCAATAAAAATGGGGGGAAATTTTTGATCGATATTTGAGTAACTTCCTGGTGAGGTGGTAACTTGAAACTTGTCACATAATTCTGAACCCAGAGACATTGCAATATCTGATCAACAAAATTTCGCTAGCTGGCACACGGATCTACCTATTTTGAAAATTCTTTTGAAGTTTATAATCTTGAGATTGATTTTTAGCCAACTTCCTTGTGACCTAGTTACTGGAAATTTAGCACATAGTTTAGGGCCCTAAGACAATATAATTTTTAGAAATAAAAATTGCACTAGCTTGCGTGCTTATCGGGTCAACTGAAAATCAATAAAAATGGGGGGAAATTTTTGATCGATATTTGAGTAACTTCCTGGTGAGGTAGTGACTTGAAGCGTGTCACATAGTTCAGAACCCGGGGACAATGCCATATCTGATCAACCAAATTCAGCTAGCTGGCACACGGATATACCTATTTGGAAAATTCGTTTGAAGTTTATAATCTTGAGATGGATTTTTAACCAACTTCCTTGTGACCTAGTTACTTGAAATTTAGCACATAATTTAGGACCCTAAGACAATATAATTTTTAGAAATAAAAATTGCACTAGCTTGCGTGCTTATCGGTTCAACTGAAAATCAGTAAAAAATGGGAGGAATATTTCGATCGATATTTGAGTAACTTCCTGGTGAGGTAGTGACTTGAAACTTGTCACATAATTCAGAACCCGGGGACAATGCAATATCTGATCAACAAAATTTCGCTAGCTGGCACACGGATATACCTATTTGGAAATTTCGTTTGAAGTTTATAATCTTGAGATTGATTTTTAGCCAACTTCCTTGTGACCTAGTTACTGGAAATTTAGCACATAGTTTAGGACCCTAAGACAATATAATTTTTAGAAATAAAAATTGCACTAGCTTGCGTGCTTATCGGTTCAACTGAAAATCAGTAAAAAATGGGAGGAATATTTCGATCGATATTTGAGTAACTTCCTGGTGAGGTAGTGACTTGAAACTTGTCTCATAATTCAGAACCCGGGGACAATGCAATATCTGATCAACAAAATTTCGCTAGCTGGCACACGGATATACCTATTTGGAAATTTCGTTTGAAGTTTATAATCTTGAGATTGATTTTCAGCCAACTTCCTTGTGACCTAGTTACTGGAAATTTAGCACATAGTTTAGGACCCTAAGACAATATAATTTTTAGAAATAAAAATTGCACTAGCTTGCGTGCTTATCGGTTCAACTGAAAATCAGTAAAAAATGGGAGGAATATTTCGATCGATATTTGAGTAACTTCCTGGTGAGGTGGTAACTTGAAACTTGTCACATAATTCTGAACCCAGAGACACTGCAATATCTGATCAACAAAATTTCGCTAGCTGGCACACGGATCTATCTATTTTGAAAACTATTTTGAAGTTTATAATCTTGAGATTGATTTTTAGCCAACTTCCTTGTGACCTAGTTACTGGAAATTTAGCACATAGTTTAGGGCCCTAAGACAATATAAGTTTTAGAAATAAAAGTTGCACTAGCTTGCGTGCTTATCGGTTCAACTGAAAATCAATAAAAATGGGGGGAAATTTTTGATCGATATTTGAGTAACTTCCTGGTGAGGTAGTGACTTGAAACGTGTCACATAGTTCAGAACCCGGGGACAATGCCATATCTGATCAACCAAATTCAGCTAGCTGGCACACGTATATACCTATTTGGAAAATTCCTTTGAAGTTTATAATCTTGAGATGGATTTTTAGCCAATTTCCTTGTGACCTAGTTACTTGAAATTTAGCACATAATTTAGGACCCTAAGACAATATAATTTTTAGAAATAAAAATTGCACTAGCTTGCGTGCTTATCGGTTCAACTGAAAACCAGTAAAAAATGGGGGGAATTTTCGATCGATATTTGAGTAACTTCCTGGTGAGGTGGTAACTTGAAACTTGTCACATAATTCTGAACCCAGAGACACTGCAATATCTGATCAACAAAATTTCGCTAGCTGGCACACGGATATACCTATTTGGAAAATTCGTTTGAAGTTTATAATCTTGAGATTGATTTTTAACCAACTTCCTTGTGACCTAGTTATTGGAAATTTAGCACATAGTTTAGGACCCTAAGACAATATAATTTTTAGAAATAAAAATTGCACTAGCTTGCGTGCTTATCGGTTCAACTGAAAACCAGTAAAAAATGGGGGGAATTTTCGATCGATATTTGAGTAACTTCCTGGTGAGGTGGTAACTTGAAACTTGTCACATAATTCTGAACCCAGAGACATTGCAATATCTGATCAACAAAATTTCGCTAGCTGGCACACGGATCTACCTATTTTGAAAATTCTTTTGAAGTTTATAATCTTGAGATTGATTTTTAGCCAACTTCCTTGTGACCTAGTTACTGGAAATTTAGCACATAGTTTAGGGCCCTAAGACAATATAATTTTTAGAAATAAAAATTGCACTAGCTTGCGTGCTTATCGGGTCAACTGAAAATCAATAAAAATGGGGGGAAATTTTTGATCGATATTTGAGTAACTTCCTGGTGAGGTAGTGACTTGAAACGTGTCACATAGTTCAGAAGCCGGGGACAATGCCGTATCTGATCAACCAAATTCAGCTAGCTGGCACACGGATATACCTATTTGGAAAATTCGTTTGAAGTTTATAATCTTGAGATGGATTTTTAACCAACTTCCTTGTGACCTAGTTACTTGAAATTTAGCACATAATTTAGGACCCTAAGACAATATAATTTTTAGAAATAAAAATTGCACTAGCTTGCGTGCTTATCGATTCAACTGAAAATCAGTACAAAATGGAAGGAATATTTCGATCGATATTTGAGTAACTTCCTGGAGAGGTAGTGACTTGAAACTTGTCACATAATTCAGAACCCGGGGACAATGCAATATCTGATCAACAAAATTTCGCTAGCTGGCACACGGATATACCTATTTGGAAAATTCGTTTGAAGTTTATAATCTTGAGATTGATTTTTAACCAACTTCCTTGTGACCTAGTTACTGAAAATTTAGCACATAGTTTAGGACCCTAAGACAATATAATTTTTAGAAATAAAAATTGCACTAGCTTGCGTGCTTATCGGTTCAACTGAAAATCAGTAAAAATGGGGGGAATATTTCGATCGATATTTGAGTAACTTCCTGGTGAGGTAGTGACTTGAAACTTGTCACATAATTCAGAACCCGGGGACAATGCAATATCTGATCAACAAAATTTCGCTAGCTGGCACACGGATATACCTATTTGGAAAATTCGTTTGAAGTTTATAATCTTGAGATTGATTTTTAACCAACTTCCTTGTGACCTAGTTACTGAAAATTTAGCACATAGTTTAGGACCCTAAGACAATATAATTTTTAGAAATAAAAATTGCACTAGCTTGCGTGCTTATCGGTTCAACTGAAAATCAGTAAAAATGGGGGGAAATTTTTGATCGATATTTGAGTAACTTCCTGGTGCGGTAGTGACTTGAAACGTGTCACATAGTTCTGAACCCGGGGACAATGCCATATCTGATAAACCAAATTCCGCTAGCTCGCACACGGATCTACCTATTTTGAAAATTCGTTTGAAGTTTATAATCTTGAGATTGATTTTTAACCAACTTCCTTGTGACCTAGTTACTTGAAATTTAGCACATAGTTTAGGACCCTAAGACAATATAATTTTTAGAAAAAAAAATTGCACTAGCTTGGGGGGAATTTTCGATCGATATTTGAGTAACTTCCTGGTGAGGTGGTAACTTGAAACTTGTCACATAATTCTGAACCCAGAGACATTGCAATATCTGATCAACAAAATTTCGCTAGCTGGCACACGGATCTACCTATTTTGAAAATTCTTTTGAAGTTTATAATCTTGAGATTGATTTTTAGCCAACTTCCTTGTGACCTAGTTACTGGAAATTTAGCACACAGTTTGGGGCCCTAAGACAATATAATTTTTAGAAATAAAAATTGCACTAGCTTGCGTGCTTATCGGGTCAACTGAAAATCAATAAAAATGGGGGGAAATTTTTGATCGATATTTGAGTAACTTCCTGGTGAGGTAGTGACTTGAAACGTGTCACATAGTTCAGAACCCGGGGACAATGCCGTATCTGATCAACCAAATTCAGCTAGCTGGCACACGGATATACCTATTTGGAAAATTCGTTTGAAGTTTATAATCTTGAGATGGATTTTTAACCAACTTCCTTGTGACCTAGTTACTTGAAATTTAGCACATAATTTAGGACCCTAAGACAATATAATTTTTAGAAATAAAAATTGCACTAGCTTGCGTGCTTATCGATTCAACTGAAAATCAGTACAAAATGGAAGGAATATTTCGATCGATATTTGAGTAACTTCCTGGAGAGGTAGTGACTTGAAACTTGTCACATAATTCAGAACCCGGGGACAATGCAATATCTGATCAACAAAATTTCGCTAGCTGGCACACGGATATACCTATTTGGAAAATTCGTTTGAAGTTTATAATCTTGAGATTGATTTTTAACCAACTTCCTTGTGACCTAGTTACTGAAAATTTAGCACATAGTTTAGGACCCTAAGACAATATAATTTTTAGAAATAAAAATTGCACTAGCTTGCGTGCTTATCGGTTCAACTGAAAATCAGTAAAAATGGGAGGAATATTTCGATCGATATTTGAGTAACTTCCTGGTGAGGTAGTGACTTGAAACTTGTCACATAATTCAGAACCCGGGGACAATGTAATATCTGATCAACAAAATTTCGCTAGCTGGCACACGGATATACCTATTTGGAAAATTCGTTTGAAGTTTATAATCTTGAGATTGATTTTTAACCAACTTCCTTGTGACCTAGTTACTGAAAATTTAGCACATAGTTTAGGACCCTAAGACAATATAATTTTTAGAAATAAAAATTGCACTAGCTTGCGTGCTTATCGGTTCAACTGAAAATCAGTAAAAATGGGGGGAAATTTTTGATCGATATTTGAGTAACTTCCTGGTGCGGTAGTGACTTGAAACGTGTCACATAGTTCTGAACCCGGGGACAATGCCATATCTGATAAACCAAATTCCGCTAGCTCGCACACGGATCTACCTATTTTGAAAATTCGTTTGAAGTTTATAATCTTGAGATTGATTTTTAACCAACTTCCTTGTGACCTAGTTACTTGAAATTTAGCACATAGTTTAGGACCCTAAGACAATATAATTTTTAGAAAAAAAAATTGCACTAGCTTGCGTGCTTATAGGTTCAACTGAAAACCAGTAAAAAATGGGGGGAATTTTCGATCGATATTTGAGTAACTTCCTGGTGAGGTGGTAACTTGAAACTTGTCACATAATTCTGAACCCAGAGACATTGCAATATCTGATCAACAAAATTTCGCTAGCTGGCACACGGATCTACCTATTTTGAAAATTCTTTTGAAGTTTATAATCTTGAGATTGATTTTTAGCCAACTTCCTTGTGACCTAGTTACTGGAAATTTAGCACATAGTTTAGGGCCCTAAGACAATATAATTTTTAGAAATAAAAATTGCACTAGCTTGCGTGCTTATCGGTTCAACTGAAAATCAATAAAAATGGGGGGAAATTTTTGATCGATATTTGAGTAACTTCCTGGTGAGGTAGTGACTTGAAACGTGTCACATAGTTCAGAACCCGGGGACAATGCCATATCTGATCAACCAAATTCAGCTAGCTGGCACACGGATCTACCTATTTTGAAAATTCTTTTGAAGTTTATAATCTTGAGATTGATTTTTAGCCAACTTCCTTGTGACCTAGTTACTGGAAATTTAGCACATAGTTTAGGGCCCTAAGACAATATAATTTTTAGAAATAAAAATTGCACTAGCTTGCGTGCTTATCGGTTCAACTGAAAATCAATAAAAATGGGGGGAAATTTTTGATCGATATTTGAGTAACTTCCTGGTGAGGTGGTAACTTGAAACTTGTCACATAATTCTGAACCCAGAGACATTGCAATATCTGATCAACAAAATTTCGCTAGCTGGCACACGGATCTACCTATTTTGAAAATTCTTTTGAAGTTTATAATCTTGAGATTGATTTTTAGCCAACTTCCTTGTGACCTAGTTACTGGAAATTTAGCACATAGTTTAGGGCCCTAAGACAATATAATTTTTAGAAATAAAAATTGCACTAGCTTGCGTGCTTATCGGGTCAACTGAAAATCAATAAAAATGGGGGGAAATTTTTGATCGATATTTGAGTAACTTCCTGGTGAGGTAGTGACTTGAAACGTGTCACATAGTTCAGAACCCGGGGACAATGCCATATCTGATCAACCAAATTCAGCTAGCTGGCACACGGATATACCTATTTGGAAAATTCGTTTGAAGTTTATAATCTTGAGATGGATTTTTAACCAACTTCCTTGTGACCTAGTTACTTGAAATTTAGCACATAATTTAGGACCCTAAGACAATATAATTTTTAGAAATAAAAATTGCACTAGCTTGCGTGCTTATCGGTTCAACTGAAAATCAGTAAAAAATGGGAGGAATATTTCGATCGATATTTGAGTAACTTCCTGGTGAGGTAGTGACTTGAAACTTGTCACATAATTCAGAACCCGGGGACAATGCAATATCTGATCAACAAAATTTCGCTAGCTGGCACACGGATATACCTATTTGGAAATTTCGTTTGAAGTTTATAATCTTGAGATTGATTTTTAGCCAACTTCCTTGTGACCTAGTTACTGGAAATTTAGCACATAGTTTAGGACCCTAAGACAATATAATTTTTAGAAATAAAAATTGCACTAGCTTGCGTGCTTATCGGTTCAACTGAAAATGGGAGGAATATTTCGATCGATATTTGAGTAACTTCCTGGTGAGGTAGTGACTTGAAACTTGTCTCATAATTCAGAACCCGGGGACAATGCAATATCTGATCAACAAAATTTCGCTAGCTGGCACACGGATATACCTATTTGGAAATTTCGTTTGAAGTTTATAATCTTGAGATTGATTTTTAGCCAACTTCCTTGTGACCTAGTTACTGGAAATTTAGCACATAGTTTAGGACCCTAAGACAATATAATTTTTAGAAATAAAAATTGCACTAGCTTGCGTGCTTATCGGTTCAACTGAAAATCAGTAAAAAATGGGAGGAATATTTCGATCGATATTTGAGTAACTTCCTGGTGAGGTGGTAACTTGAAACTTGTCACATAATTCTGAACCCAGAGACACTGCAATATCTGATCAACAAAATTTCGCTAGCTGGCACACGGATCTACCTATTTTGAAAACTATTTAGAAGTTTATAATCTTGAGATTGATTTTTAGCCAACTTCCTTGTGACCTAGTTACTGGAAATTTAGCACATAGTTTAGGGCCCTAAGACAATATAAGTTTTAGAAATAAAAGTTGCACTAGCTTGCGTGCTTATCGGTTCAACTGAAAATCAATAAAAATGGGGGAAAATTTTTGATCGATATTTGAGTAACTTCCTGGTGAGGTAGTGACTTGAAACGTGTCACATAGTTCAGAACCCGGGGACAATGCCATATCTGATCAACCAAATTCAGCTAGCTGGCACACGTATATACCTATTTGGAAAATTCCTTTGAAGTTTATAATCTTGAGATGGATTTTTAGCCAATTTCCTTGTGACCTAGTTACTTGAAATTTAGCACATAATTTAGGACCCTAAGACAATATAATTTTTAGAAATAAAAATTGCACTAGCTTGCGTGCTTATCGGTTCAACTGAAAACCAGTAAAAAATGGGGGGAATTTTCGATCGATATTTGAGTAACTTCCTGGTGAGGTGGTAACTTGAAACTTGTCACATAATTCTGAACCCAGAGACACTGCAATATCTGATCAACAAAATTTCGCTAGCTGGCACACGGATATACCTATTTGGAAAATTCGTTTGAAGTTTATAATCTTGAGATTGATTTTTAACCAACTTCCTTGTGACCTAGTTACTGGAAATTTAGCACATAGTTAAGGACCCTAAGACAATATAATTTTTAGAAATAAAAATTGCACTAGCTTGCGTGCTTATCGGTTCAACTGAAAACCAGTAAAAAATGGGGGGAATTTTCGATCGATATTTGAGTAACTTCCTGGTGAGGTGGTAACTTGAAACTTGTCACATAATTCTGAACCCAGAGACATTGCAATATCTGATCAACAAAATTTCGCTAGCTGGCACACGGATCTACCTATTTTGAAAATTCTTTTGAAGTTTATAATCTTGAGATTGATTTTTAGCCAACTTCCTTGTGACCTAGTTACTGGAAATTTAGCACATAGTTTAGGGCCCTAAGACAATATAATTTTTAGAAATAAAAATTGCACTAGCTTGCGTGCTTATCGGGTCAACTGAAAATCAATAAAAATGGGGGGAAATTTTTGATCGATATTTGAGTAACTTCCTGGTGAGGTAGTGACTTGAAACGTGTCACATAGTTCAGAACCCGGGGACAATGCCGTATCTGATCAACCAAATTCAGCTAGCTGGCACACGGATATACCTATTTGGAAAATTCGTTTGAAGTTTATAATCTTGAGATGGATTTTTAACCAACTTAGTTACTTGAAATTTAGCACATAATTTAGGACCCTAAGACAATATAATTTTTAGAAATAAAAATTGCACTAGCTTGCGTGCTTATCGATTCAACTGAAAATCAGTACAAAATGGAAGGAATATTTCGATCGATATTTGAGTAACTTCCTGGAGAGGTAGTGACTTGAAACTTGTCACATAATTCAGAACCCGGGGACAATGCAATATCTGATCAACAAAATTTCGCTAGCTGGCACACGGATATACCTATTTGGAAAATTCGTTTGAAGTTTATAATCTTGAGATTGATTTTTAACCAACTTCCTTGTGACCTAGTTACTGAAAATTTAGCACATAGTTTAGGACCCTAAGACAATATAATTTTTAGAAATAAAAATTGCACTAGCTTGCGTGCTTATCGGTTCAACTGAAAATCAGTAAAAATGGGGGGAATATTTCGATCGATATTTGAGTAACTTCCTGGTGAGGTAGTGACTTGAAACTTGTCACATAATTCAGAACCCGGGGACAATGCAATATCTGATCAACAAAATTTCGCTAGCTGGCACACGGATATACCTATTTGGAAAATTCGTTTGAAGTTTATAATCTTGAGATTGATTTTTAACCAACTTCCTTGTGACCTAGTTACTGAAAATTTAGCACATAGTTTAGGACCCTAAGACAATATAATTTTTAGAAATAAAAATTGCACTAGCTTGCGTGCTTATCGGTTCAACTGAAAATCAGTAAAAATGGGGGGAAATTTTTGATCGATATTTGAGTAACTTCCTGGTGCGGTAGTGACTTGAAACGTGTCACATAGTTCTGAACCCGGGGACAATGCCATATCTGATAAAGCAAATTCCGCTAGCTCGCACACGGATCTACCTATTTTGAAAATTCGTTTGAAGTTTATAATCTTGAGATTGATTTTTAACCAACTTCCTTGTGACCTAGTTACTTGAAATTTAGCACATAGTTTAGGACCCTAAGACAATATAATTTTTAGAAAAAAAAATTGCACTAGCTTGCGTGCTTATAGGTTCAACTGAAACCCAGTAAAAAATGGGGGGAATTTTCGATCGATATTTGAGTAACTTCCTGGTGAGGTGGTAACTTGAAACTTGTCACATAATTCTGAACCCAGAGACATTGCAATATCTGATCAACAAAATTTCGTTAGCTGGCACACGGATCTACCTATTTTGAAAATTCTTTTGAAGTTTATAATCTTGAGATTGATTTTTAGCCAACTTCCTTGTGACCTAGTTACTGGAAATTTAGCACATAGTTTAGGGCCCTAAGACAATATAATTTTTAGAAATAAAAATTGCACTAGCTTGCGTGCTTATCGGTTCAACTGAAAATCAATAAAAATGGGGGGAAATTTTTGATCGATATTTGAGTAACTTCCTGGTGAGGTAGTGACTTGAAACGTGTCACATAGTTCAGAACCCGGGGACAATGCCATATCTGATCAACCAAATTCAGCTAGCTGGCACACGGATCTACCTATTTTGAAAATTCTTTTGAAGTTTATAATCTTGAGATTGATTTTTAGCCAACTTCCTTGTGACCTAGTTACTGGAAATTTAGCACATAGTTTAGGGCCCTAAGACAATATAATTTTTAGAAATAAAAATTGCACTAGCTTGCGTGCTTATCGGGTCAACTGAAAATCAATAAAAATGGGGGGAAATTTTTGATCGATATTTGAGTAACTTCCTGGTGAGGTAGTGACTTGAAACGTGTCACATAGTTCAGAACCCGGGGACAATGCCATATCTGATCAACCAAATTCAGCTAGCTGGCACACGGATATACCTATTTGGAAAATTCGTTTGAAGTTTATAATCTTGAGATGGATTTTTAACCAACTTCCTTGTGACCTAGTTACTTGAAATTTAGCACATAATTTAGGACCCTAAGACAATATAATTTTTATAAATAAAAATTGCACTAGCTTGCGTGCTTATCGATTCAACTGAAAACCAGTACAAAATGGAAGGAATATTTCGATCGATATTTGAGTAACTTCCTGGAGAGGTAGTGACTTGAAACTTGTCACATAATTCAGAACCCGGGGACAATGCAATATCTGATCAACAAAATTTCGCTAGCTGGCACACGGATATACCTATTTGGAAAATTCGTTTGAAGTTTATAATCTTGAGATTGATTTTTAACCAACTTCCTTGTGACCTAGTTACTGAAAATTTAGCACATAGTTTAGGACCCTAAGACAATATAATTTTTAGAAATAAAAATTGCACTAGCTTGCGTGCTTATCGGTTCAACTGAAAATCAGTAAAAATGGGGGGAATATTTCGATCGATATTTGAGTAACTTCCTGGTGAGGTAGTGACTTGAAACTTGTCACATAATTCAGAACCCGGGGACAATGCAATATCTGATCAACAAAATTTCGCTAGCTGGCACACGGATATACCTATTTGGAAAATTCGTTTGAAGTTTATAATCTTGAGATTGATTTTTAACCAACTTCCTTGTGACCTAGTTACTGAAAATTTAGCACATAGTTTAGGACCCTAAGACAATATAATATTTAGAAATAAAAATTGCACTAGCTTGCGTGCTTATCGGTTCAACTGAAAATCAATAAAAATGGGGGGAAATTTTTGATCGATATTTGAGTAACTTCCTGGTGAGGTAGTGACTTGAAACGTGTCACATAGTTCAGAACCCGGGGACAATGCCATATCTGATCAACCAAATTCAGCTAGCTGGCACACGGATCTACCTATTTTGAAAATTCTTTTGAAGTTTATAATCTTGAGATTGATTTTTAGCCAACTTCCTTGTGACCTAGTTACTGGAAATTTAGCACATAGTTTAGGGCCCTAAGACAATATAATTTTTAGAAATAAAAATTGCACTAGCTTGCGTGCTTATCGGTTCAACTGAAAATCAATAAAAATGGGGGGAAATTTTTGATCGATATTTGAGTAACTTCCTGGTGAGGTAGTGACTTGAAACGTGTCACATAGTTCAGAACCCGGGGACAATGCCATATCTGATCAACCAAATTCAGCTAGCTGGCACACGGATCTACCTATTTTGAAAATTCTTTTGAAGTTTATAATCTTGAGATTGATTTTTAGCCAACTTCCTTGTGACCTAGTTACTGGAAATTTAGCACATAGTTTAGGGCCCTAAGACAATATAATTTTTAGAAATAAAAATTGCACTAGCTTGCGTGCTTATCGGTTCAACTGAAAATCAATAAAAATGGGGGGAAATTTTTGATCGATATTTGAGTAACTTCCTGGTGAGGTGGTAACTTGAAACTTGTCACATAATTCTGAACCCAGAGACATTGCAATATCTGATCAACAAAATTTCGCTAGCTGGCACACGGATCTACCTATTTTGAAAACTATTTTGAAGTTTATAATCTTGAGATTGATTTTTAGCCAACTTCCTTGTGACCTAGTTACTGGAAATTTAGCACATAGTTTAGGGCCCTAAGACAATATAATTTTTAGAAATAAAAATTGCACTAGCTTGCGTGCTTATCGGTTCAACTGAAAATCAGTAAAAATGGGGGGAATATTTCGATCGATATTTGAGTAACTTCCTGGTGAGGTAGTGACTTGAAACTTGTCACATAATTCAGAACCCGGGGACAATGCAATATCTGATCAACAAAATTTCGCTAGCTGGCACACGGATCTACCTATTTTGAAAACTATTTTGAAGTTTATAATCTTGAGATTGATTTTTAGCCAACTTCCTTGTGACCTAGTTACTGGAAATTTAGCACATAGTTTAGGGCCCTAAGACAATATAATTTTTAGAAATAAAAATTGCACTAGCTTGCGTGCTTATCGGTTCAACTGAAAATCAGTAAAAATGGGGGGAATATTTCGATCGATATTTGAGTAACTTCCTGGTGAGGTAGTGACTTGAAACTTGTCACATAATTCAGAACCCGGGGACAATGCAATATCTGATCAACAAAATTTCGCTAGCTGGCACACGGATCTACCTATTTTGAAAACTATTTTGAAGTTTATAATCTTGAGATTGATTTTTAACCAACTTCCTTGTGACCTAGTTACTGGAAATTTAGCACATAGTTTAGGACCCTAAGACAATATAATTTTTAGAAATAAAAATTGCACTAGCTTGCGTGCTTATCGGTTCAACTGAAAACCAGTAAAAAATGGTGGGAATTTTCGATCGATATTTGAGTAACTTCCTGGTGAGGTGGTAACTTGAAACTTGTCACATAATTCTGAACCCAGAGACATTGCAATATCTGATCAACAAAATTTCGCTAGCTGGCACACGGATCTACCTATTTTGAAAATTCTTTTGAAGTTTATAGTCTTGAGATTGATTTTTAGCCAACTTCCTTGTGACCTAGTTACTGGAAATTTAGCACATAGTTTAGGGCCCTAAGACAATATAATTTTTAGAAATAAAAATTGCACTAGCTTGCGTGCTTATCGGGTCAACTGAAAATCAATAAAAAGGGGGGGAAATTTTTTATCGATATTTGAGTAACTTCCTGGTGAGGTAGTGACTTGAAACGTGTCACATAGTTCAGAACCCGGGGACAATGCCATATCTGATCAACCAAATTCAGCTAGCTGGCACACGGATATACCTATTTGGAAAATTCGTTTGAAGTTTATAATCTTGAGATGGATTTTTAACCAACTTCCTTGTGACCTAGTTACTTGAAATTTAGCACATAATTTAGGACCCTAAGACAATATAATTTTTAGAAATAAAAATTGCACTAGCTTGCGTGCTTATCGATTCAACTGAAAATCAGTACAAAATGGAAGGAATATTTCGATCGATATTTGAGTAACTTCCTGGAGAGGTAGTGACTTGAAACTTGTCACATAATTCAGAACCCGGGGACAATGCAATATCTGATCAACAAAATTTCGCTAGCTGGCACACGGATATACCTATTTGGAAAATTCGTTTGAAGTTTATAATCTTGAGATTGATTTTTAACCAACTTCCTTGTGACCTAGTTACTGAAAATTTAGCACATAGTTTAGGACCCTAAGACAATATAATTTTTAGAAATAAAAATTGCACTAGCTTGCGTGCTTATCGGTTCAACTGAAAATCAGTAGGTTAGGTTAGGTTGCAAGGGCAGGACAGAGTACCTGGACTCTGCCCGACACTTAGGCCACTAAATAGGCCCATTGTGATACCCTATACGGTCTCTACCCACCTCTATGCCCCAGAGATGCGAGCAAGTCATCCCCGACGCCGACAGCAGCTCAGCCGCTTAACAGTTAGCCGATCCAACAACCCTAGAGTATCCGAGTTCAAAGGTCTCCCGAGAGCTGAGAAGGACCAGTCGACTCACACGGTTGCGCTGCCGTCGACGCCAGGGAAAACCAACTCACACCCTGTTCAAGGCAGGGGATCGAACCACTTCGTGGAGTCAATAAATTTAGATAACGCTTTTAATTCCATTTGTGATACCTCAGCGAGGTTATTGAGAAACGGTTGGCCCAAGATAGCTAACCGTCGCCTGCTGAGTGCAGGGCATTGACACATCAGATGCTGAACACTTTCCTCCTCCTCAATACATCTGCAGCTGCGACAGTAATCATTAGACATTGCGCCCATTCTGGCGCCGTGAGTGCCTATTAAACAGTGCCCTGTTAGAACCCTTACCAGGGATGAAATGTCCGATTTATTGAGGGACAGCAGGGAGTTTGTACGTCTTTTGTTGTAGGAAGGCCAGGTTAGCCTGGATATCTCACACGTCGAGAGCCCTGACCAGAGCATATTTGCTATTTCCATTGTTTTTGTGCTAACACTAAATTTAAAGGAGGCCATGGGTATGCCTACCGAGCTATTTCCTGGAAGGAGATGGGTGGTGGTACCCCGTCTAGCCAGCTCATCCGCTCTGCAGTTGCCTTCAATATCCCTGTGCCCAGGTACCCAAATAAGGCTAATACTGAAGTGCTGAGCCATCTCGTTGAGAGATCTGCGACATTCAGTTAACGACTTTGCATTGTCGACATATGAGTTCAAGGCTTTAAGTGCGGCCTGACTGTCTGAGAAGATATAGATCTGTTTACCATTTTGGGGCATGGATACCAAGCTTTTCACCGCGCCGTGTATTGCCAGCATTTCCGCTTGGTACACGCTGCAGTGGTCGGGAAGACGGAAGGAGATCTCTAGTCCCAGGTCCGGTGAAAAGATTCCTCCCCCCACCTTCCCCTCAAGCTTGGAGCCATCAGTAAAGATGTTGATGGCGCCCCGAACCGTATGTGGTCTGCTGTCCCATTCTTGTCTTGTCGGTATTATAACCTCGTAGTTCCTGACAAACACGTTATTTGACGCGCAGTAGTCCGTGTGTGGTGGAATGTTAACAGGCGCGTGGTTGCCCAAGATTGTGGCGTGCCCACTTTGTCCATTTATCCAGACGCCAGTCTCCCTTATTCGCAAAGCTGTGATCGTGGCTACTTCCTTCGCCACCAAATCAAGCGGTGGTAGATGCAGCATAGTGTTGAGTGCTTCTGTCGGGGTGGACCCAAGGGCCCCGGTTATGCAGAGTTCTGAACTCCTTTGGACTTTTTGTATCTGTTTGAGGTACGTATTCTTAGTAAGTGCAGGCCACCAGACTAGCACTCCGTAGAGTAGGATCGGGCGAACAATGGCTGTGTAGATCCAGTGCACTACCCTGGGAGAAAACCCCCACGAAACACCAATTGCTCTCTTGCAAGTAAACAACGCGCACGTTGCCTTTTTAACCCGTTCTGTTATATTGTCACCCCAGAGTAGTTTCCTGTCTAGAGTAACTCCTAAATATTTGACTTTGTCACTGAATGCCAAAGTCGTGTTACCAATTTTTGGTGGTATAAGGTTCGGTATTTTGTACCTTCTAGTAAAGAGGACTAGCTCGGTTTTCTCGGGGTTAACCCCCAGACCTGTTGACTTTGCCCAGTCACAAATTTTAGATAAGGCTGATTCCATTAAGTTGCATAGAGTTTGAGGGAATTTTCCCCGCATCATAACGCAGATGTCATCGGCGTACGCAATCACTTGGTGGCCTTCCGCTTCCATGAGGCGTAGAAGCTGGTTTACAGTAACCACCCAAAGTAGCGGTGAGAGAACACCTCCCTGTGGGGTACCTCTGTTAACGAGTCTGTGAATCGAGTTCCCACCTAGCTCGGTTGTGATCCGTCTGCTAGTAAGCAGTTTACGAATGAACTCCACCAGACAGGTATCGACCCGCAGACCCGTCAGCGCAGAGGTGATAGCTTCCGGAAGGACGTTATTGAAAGCGCCTTCAATGTCGAGGAAAGCCACCAAAGTATATTCCTTTAGGTTAAGTGACTTGTCTATAACAGATACAAGAGAGTGCAAGGCAGTATCTGTTGACCTACCCTTACTGTAGGCATGCTGAGCCCGCGAGAGCTGAGTTGGGTCAATCGATCTTCTGACATAGTCCTCCAGAAGTCTTTCTAGGGTTTTAAGAAGAAATGAGGATAGGCTTATAGGCCTAAAGTCATTAGGTTTAGTATGAGATGGCTTCCCGGCTTTGGGGATGAAGACTACTTTAACCTCCCTCCATGAAGTGGGTACGTAGTTGAGCCTTAGGCAGCCTATAAACATAGTTTTCAACCAGGGCATGATAAGCCCGGATGTATGTTGTAGCTGGGCCGGGAATATTCCGTCTGGTCCAGGCGACTTATGGGGCTTGAAGGTAGATAAAGCCCAATCTAGCTTCTTCTCATCGGTGATCTCCCTTATCATTTGATCGGAAGGCACCTTTCCGCCGGTAGTAGTAGACACGTCTGTGCATGTCGGGAAATGTGTATCCAGGAGCAGATTCATGGTATCCGTAGTCGAATCCGTCCACTGCCCATCTGGCATTTGGACGTGGCTCAGTGTTGCTGGCGCTTTTGAGAGCACCCTCCTCAAGCGCGAGGCAGCAGATGTGGATTCAATTTCACTGCAGAATTCCACCCAGGAGGTTCGTTTGGCCTTGCGGATTTCTTTTTTATATGTACTTAGCTTAGTTTTGTAAACAGCCCAGGATAGCTCGCGGCCGTCCTGTTTGGCTTTATTAAAGGCAACCCTACAAGCCTTCCTGAGTCTATCTAGATCAGACGACCACCAAGGTGGCTTATGGGTTTCCGTTACCTTTTTGATCGGGCAGGCCTTATCTAAAGCAAGCTTGCATTGTTGATTAAAAGTGTTGACTAGCTCGTCTAGTTTCTTATCATTTCTAGGTGTGACCATTTGTTTTGATAGATTTCTATCAATGAGCTTCCTGTAGTAGCCCCAGTTTGTTCTTTTTATATTTTGTATGAATTTTGGACATGTGTGCGTATCTGCTATTGAGAAACTAATATATCTATGGTCTGAGAAGGAGTGTTCTGTTAGAACCCTCCATGATTCTATGAGGTCGCTGAAGGAGTCGCTGACCAGTGTAATATCAAGGACTTCCTAGCGGTTCCTTGTTATGAATGTGGGGTCACTTCCCCTGTTGCATAAACTTAGATTAGTGCCTAATAAGTAGTTATATAGTGACTCACCTCGGTCGTTTGTGTCGGTGCTGCTCCATTGAGTGTGATGGGCATTCGCATCGCCTCCAAGCACAATTAGATTATTACGTGGCCTAGTGGAACTCACGAGCTCTCTGAAGTTATGTGGCGGTAGTGAACCTTCGTGATCGTGGGCCAGATAGAAGGAGACAAATCTACAACTTCTACCCAACCCCTCGACGCTAATCGCTGTCAGATCTCCGTCACTAAATTGGGGTAGAAGAAAAGCGTTAATATTCGACTTAGCTAAAATACACGTACGAGGCTTACCCTTATCTTGAGCGCTGTAGAGCTTGTAAGTGGGAGTCCTCAAACCACAGATCCTATTTCCAGTGATCCACGGTTCTTGAACTAAAACGATATCTACTCCCCCTGCCGAAAGTTGGAGTAGAAGCGCAGCTGACGCTGCTCTACTGTGATGAAGGTTGATTTGGAGGACCCTCATCATCTTGCTTTTTAGCACTCTCCTCCGTGAGCGTCGCGTCGGCGTCGTCCTCGCTCAGAAGCTGACTCTCGGAGTAAAGCCTCCTGAGAGTCCCGCTACCGTCCAAGCTGGACGAGGCATAGCCGCTCCGCACATCCGACCCACTGTCATCAACCTCCATCTCGTTATCGCTGGGGGGAGGCTCCACCTCCGCCAGAGATGAAAAATTAGCCAGGGCTTCGGCGTCCGCCTTGTACACCTTCAGGCTTATATTTTTGAAGCCATAGCTTACGCGGTAGTCGCACCGGTCCAGGGCCTCGATGCTTACCTGGTCTAGCAGCAGAACTATCTGCATCGTCGCTTGTCCGGCTGCTTTGTCCACGCTGACCACCTTCCAGTTTTGGGTCGGTAGACCCGGGTTAAACTCCTGCAATTGTTCCAGGATTTCATCTGGCTCCGTTGGCGTCACTGGAACCCAGGCTCTAGCTCTTGGCCGCTGCGGGATGTCGCACGCATCCACTGCTTTGAGGCGCGCGCCAGGGTACACTTCCCCTATTCGCTGCACGCCAATCTTGTATAGGTCCACGGACCTAGCGTCTCCACAGGCGATCAGCCTGACATTGCCTTGGTACCATCCTGCATCGGTATAGGATGGTGGCGGTCCAGGGTTCTCCCTGTTCACCTGGATGGCAACTTTAGCGAGCGCGGCTTCGATCCACTTCCATTGTTGTTTCGGGATCCTGCCATCTACGCTGCCCTCATCGATAACGCCAATGATCTTGCGATCCTTGGCTACCGCCGCGAAAGACCGTGTATAGCCTCCCTGCGTTTTGGCCCTTTTCGGTGCCGTTGGGGTAGTCACCTCCACTGAGCGATTGCGCTTAGAGGCTTCCCCTTTGTTAGCGCCATACAACTCCAGTTTAAAATCCGGCACTACCCGCCGAGCCCACGCCAGGTCTCGCTGGAGCTTCGCCCAAACCTCCGCAGAAACATCTTCCTCCCTTGTCGGTGAGGTCGCGTTTCTGTACAGAATCCGGGCTGCAGACCGCTTATCCTGGTGGCTGGCCTTTGTGGGTTGCCTAGGCACCGAGTCCTTGGCCCTATCGTTAGCACCCCCCTCACCCTTGGCGCCCCCAGCTACGGACTCGCCAGACGCTTTGCGCTGAATGGCAAGGCCACTGGTGGAAGCTACAGGATTGGTGGTAGCTGCGTTGCTGGCCTCCCGATCGGCACCCCTGGTAGAGGCACCGGTCATCGGACTACTCGGACCGGTTTTGCACTCAGCCCTATCCCGTCTAGCTGCCGCTGCAGCACTGAAACGCCGGGGTGTCCTCTCGGCTTTCGTATCTTTGTTTTGGTCCGGTTTCCCCGTGACCATCTTAGCGGAGCGAGCTCCTGCTGACTTTTTGGGGTTTTCGACTTGGGGTTGAAAAGGTCGCCGCTCGAATTAGCCGCCGTAGCGTTACCAGGTATCACCACGAGGAGGCTCCTCCCCCGCTTGGAGGAGGAGGGTGTAAGCACCTACGAGTCGACGGTTTGGGGTGGCGCTGGTGTGTGCAAGGCGCGAACACCCCCATTAAGATACCCTGAAAATCAGTAAAAATGGGGGGAATATTTCGATCGATATTTGAGTAACTTCCTGGTGAGGTAGTGACTTGAAACTTGTCACATAATTCAGAACACGGGGAAAATGCAATATCTGATCAACAAAATTTCGCTAGCTGGCACACGGATATACCTATTTGGAAAATTCGTTTGAAGTTTATAATCTTGAGATTGATTTTTAACCAACTTCCTTGTGACCTAGTTACTGAAAATTTAGCACATAGTATAGGACCCTAAGACAATATAATTTTTAGAAATAAAAATTGCACTAGCTTGCGTGCTTATCGGGTCAACTGAAAATCAATAAAAATGGGGGGAAATTTTTGATCGATATTTGGGTAACTTCCTGGTGAGGTAGTGACTTGAAACTTGTCACATAATTCAGAACCCGGGGACAATGCAATATCTGATCAACAAAATTTCGCTAGCTGGCACACGGATATACCTATTTTGAAAATTCTTTTGAAGTTTATAATCTTGAGATTGATTTTTAGCCAACTTCCTTGTGACCTAGTTACTGGAAATTTAGCACATAGTTTAGGGCCCTAAGACAATATAATTTTTAGAAATAAAAATTGCACTAGCTTGCGTGCTTATCGGGTCAACTGAAAATCAATAAAAATGGGGGGAAATTTTTGATCGATATTTGAGTAACTTCCTGGTGAGGTAGTGACTTGAAACGTGTCACATAGTTCAGAACCCGGGGACAATGCCATATCTGATCAACCAAATTCAGCTAGCTGGCACACGGATATACCTATTTGGAAAATTCGTTTGAAGTTTATAATCTTGAGATGGATTTTTAACCAACTTCCTTGTGACCTAGTTACTTGAAATTTAGCACATAGTTTAGGACCCTAAGACAATATAATTTTTAGAAATAAAAATTGCACTAGCTTGCGTGCTTATCGGTTCAACTGAAAATCAGTAAAAATGGGGGGAAATTTTTGATCGATATTTGAGTAACTTCCTGGTGAGGTAGTGACTTGAAACGTGTCACATAGTTCAGAACCCGGGGACAATGCCATATCTGATAAACCAAATTCCGCTAGCTGGCACACGGATATACCTATTTGGAAAATTCGGGAAATTTTTGATCGATATTTGAGTAACTTCCTGGTGAGGTAGTGACTTGAAACGTGTCACATAGTTCAGAACCCGGGGACAATGCCATATCTGATAAACCAAATTCCGCTAGCTCGCACACGGATCTACCTATTTTGAAAATTCTTTTGAAGTTTATAATCTTGAGATTGATTTTTAGCCAGCTTCCTTGTGACCTAGTTACTGGAAATTTAGCACATAGTTTAGGGCCCTAAGACAATATAATTTTTAGAAATAAAAATTGCACTAGCTTGCGTGCTTATCGGGTCAACTGAAAATCAATAAAAATGGGGGGAAATTTTTTATCGATATTTGAGTAACTTCCTGGTGAGGTAGTGACTTGAAACGTGTCACATAGTTCAGAACCCGGGGACAATGCCATATCTGATCAACCAAATTCCGCTAGCTCGCACACGGATCTACCTATTTTGAAAATTCTTTTGAAGTTTATAATCTTGAGATTGATTTTTAGCCAACTTCCTGGTGACCTAGTTACTGGAAATTTAGCACATAGTTTAGGGCCCTAAGACAATATAATTTTTAGAAATAAAAATTGCACTAGCTTGCGTGCTTATCGGTTCAACTGAAAACCAGTAAAAAATGGGGGGAATTTTCGATCGATATTTGAGTAACTTCCTGGTGAGGTGGTAACTTGAAACTTGTCACATAATTCTGAACCCAGAGACACTGCAATATCTGATCAACAACATTTCGCTAGCTGGCACACGGATATACCTATTTTGAAAATTCTTTTGAAGTTTATAATCTTGAGATTTATTTTTAGCCAACTTCCTTGTGACCTAGTTACTGGAAATTTAGCACATAGTTTAGGGCCCTAAGACAATATAATTTTTAGAAATAAAAATTGCACTAGCTTGCGTGCTTATCGGTTCAACTGAAAATCAGTACAAAATGGCAGGAATATTTCGATCGATATTTGAGTAACTTCCTGGTGAGGTAGTGACTTGAAACTTGTCACATAATTCAGAACCCGGGGACAATGCAATATCTGATCAACAAAATTTCGCTAGCTGGCACACGGATATACCTATTTTGAAAATTCGTTTGAAGTTTATAATCTTGAGATGGATTTTTAACCAACTTCCTTGTGACCTAGTTACTTGAAATTTAGCACATAGTTTAGGACCCTAAGACAATATAATTTTTAGAAATAAAAATTGCACTAGCTTGCGTGCTTATCGGTTCAACTGAAAATCAGTACAAAATGGCAGGAATATTTCGATCGATATTTGAGTAACTTCCTGGTGAGGTAGTGACTTGAAACTTGTCACATAATTCAGAACCCGGGGACAATGCAATATCTGATCAACAAAATTTCGCTAGCTGGCACACGGATATACCTATTTTGAAAATTCTTTTGAAGTTTATAATCTTGAGATTGATTTTTAGCCAACTTCCTTGTGACCTAGTTACTGGAAATTTAGCACATAGTTTAGGGCCCTAAGACAATATAATTTTTAGAAATAAAAATTGCACTAGCTTGCGTGCTCATCGGGTCAACTGAAAATCAATAAAAATGGGGGGAAATTTTTGATCGATATTTGAGTAACTTCCTGGTGAGGTAGTGACTTGAAACTTGTCACATAATTCTGAACCCAGAGACACTGCAATATCTGATCAACAAAATTTCGCTAGCTGGCACACGGATCTACCTATTTTGAAAATTCTTTTGAAGTTTATAATCTTGAGATTGATTTTTAGCCAACTTCCTTGTGACCTAGTTACTGGAAATTTAGCACATAGTTTAGGGCCCTAAGACAATATAATTTTTAGAAATAAAAATTGCACTAGCTTGCGTGCTTATCGGTTCAACTGAAAACCAGTAAAAAATGGGGGGAATTTTCGATCGATATTTGAGTAACTTCCTGGTGAGGTGGTAACTTGAAACTTGTCACATAATTCTGAACCCAGAGACACTGCAATATCTGATCAACAACATTTCGCTAGCTGGCACACGGATCTACCTATTTTGAAAATTCTTTTGAAGTTTATAATCTTGAGATTGATTTTTAGCAAACTTCCTTGTGACCTAGTTACTGGAAATTTAGCACATAGTTTAGGGCCCTAAGACAATATAATTTTTAGAAATAAAAATTGCACTAGCTTGCGTGCTTATCGGTTCAACTGAAAATCAGTACAAAATGGCAGGAATATTTCGATCGATATTTGAGTAACTTCCTGGTGAGGTAGTGACTTGAAACTTGTCACATAATTCAGAACCCGGGGACAATGCAATATCTGATCAACAAAATTTCGCTAGCTGGCACACGGATATACCTATTTTGAAAATTCTTTTGAAGTTTATAATCTTGAGATTGATTTTTAGCCAACTTCCTTGTGACCTAGTTACTGGAAATTTAGCACATAGTTTAGCGCCCTAAGACAATATAATTTTTAGAAATAAAAATTGCACTAGCTTGCGTGCTTATCGGGTCAACTGAAAATCAATAAAAATGGGGGGAAATTTTTGATCGATATTTGAGTAACTTCTTGGTGAGGTAGTGACTTGAAACGTGTCACATAGTTCAGAACCCGGGGACAATGCCATATCTGATCAACCAAATTCAGCTAGCTGGCACACGGATATACCTATTTGGAAAATTCGTTTGAAGTTTATAATCTTGAGATGGATTTTTAACCAACTTCCTTGTGACCTAGTTACTTGAAATTTAGCACATAGTTTAGGACCCTAAGACAATATAATTTTTAGAAATAAAAATTGCACTAGCTTGCGTGCTTATCGGTTCAACTGAAAATCAGTAAAAATGGTTGGAAATTTTTGATCGATATTTGAGTAACTTCCTGGTGAGGTAGTGACTTGAAACGTGTCACATAGTTCAGAACCCGGGGACAATGCCATATCTGATAAACCAAATTCCGCTAGCTCGCACACGGATCTACCTATTTTGAAAATTCTTTTGAAGTTTATAATCTTGAGATTGATTTTTAGCCAACTTCCTGGTGACCTAGTTACTGGAAATTTAGCACATAGTTTAGGGCCCTAAGACAATATAATTTTTAGAAATAAAAATTGCACTAGCTTGCGTGCTTATCGGGTCAACTGAATATCAATAAACATGGGGGGAAATTTTTGATCGATATTTGAGTAACTTCCTGGTGAGGTAGTGACTTGAAACGTGTCACATAGTTCAGAACCCGGGGACAATGCCATATCTGATAAACCAAATTCCGCTAGCTCGCACACGGATATACCTATTTGGAAAATTCGTTTGAAGTTTATAATCTTGAGATGGATTTTTAACCAACTTCCTTGTGACCTAGTTACTTGAAATTTAGCACATAGTTTAGGACCCTAAGACAATATAATTTTTAGAAATAAAAATTGCACTAGCTTGCGTGCTTATCGGTTCAACTGAAAATCAGTACAAAATGGCAGGAATATTTCGATCGATATTTGAGTAACTTCCTGGTGAGGTAGTGACTTGAAACTTGTCACATAATTCAGAACCCGGGGACAATGCAATATCTGATCAACAAAATTTCGCTAGCTGGCACACGGATATACCTATTTTGAAAATTCTTTTGAAGTTTATAATCTTGAGATTGATTTTTAGCCAACTTCCTTGTGACCTAGTTACTGGAAATTTAGCACATAGTTTAGGGCCCTAAGACAATATAATTTTTAGAAATAAAAATTGCACTAGCTTGCGTGCTTATCGGGTCAACTGAAAATCAATAAAAATGGGGGGAAATTTTTGATCGATATTTGAGTAACTTCCTGGTGAGGTAGTGACTTGAAACGTGTCACATAGTTCAGAACCCGGGGACAATGCCATATCTGATAAACCAAATTCCGCTAGCTGGCACACGGATATACCTATTTGGAAAATTCGGGAAATTTTTGATCGATATTTGAGTAACTTCCTGGTGAGGTAGTGACTTGAAACGTGTCACATAGTTCAGAACCCGGGGACAATGCCATATCTGATAAACCAAATTCCGCTAGCTCGCACACGGATCTACCTATTTTGAAAATTCTTTTGAAGTTTATAATCTTGAGATTGATTTTTAGCCAACTTCCTTGTGACCTAGTTACTGGAAATTTAGCACATAGTTTAGGGCCCTAAGACAATATAATTTTTAGAAATAAAAATTGCACTAGCTTGCGTGCTTATCGGGTCAACTGAAAATCAATAAAAATGGGGGGAAATTTTTGATCGATATTTGAGTAACTTCCTGGTGAGGTAGTGACTTGAAACGTGTCACATAGTTCAGAACCCGGGGACAATGCCATATCTGATCAACCAAATTCAGCTAGCTGGCACACGGATATACCTATTTGGAAAATTCGTTTGAAGTTTATAATCTTGAGATGGATTTTTAACCAACTTCCTTGTGACCTAGTTACTTGAAATTTAGCACATAGTTTAGGACCCTAAGACAATATAATTTTTAGAAATAAAAATTGCACTAGCTTGCGTGCTTATCGGTTCAACTGAAAATCAGTAAAAATGGGGGGAAATTTTTGATCGATATTTGAGTAACTTCCTGGTGAGGTAGTGACTTGAAACGTGTCACATAGTTCAGAACCCGGGGACAATGCCATATCTGATAAACCAAATTCCGCTAGCTCGCACACGGATCTACCTATTTTGAAAATTCTTTTGAAGTTTATAATCTTGAGATTGATTTTTAGCCAACTTCCTGGTGACCTAGTTACTGGAAATTTAGCACATAGTTTAGGGCCCTAAGACAATATAATTTTTAGAAATAAAAATTGCACTAGCTTGCGTGCTTATCGGGTCAACTGAAAATCAATAAAAATGGGGGGAAATTTTTGATCGATATTTGAGTAACTTCCTGGTGAGGTAGTGACTTGAAACGTGTCACATAGTTCAGAACCCGGGGACAATGCCATATCTGATCAACCAAATTCAGCTAGCTGGCACACGGATATACCTATTTGGAAAATTCGTTTGAAGTTTATAATCTTGAGATGGATTTTTAACCAACTTCCTTGTGACCTAGTTACTTGAAATTTAGCACATAGTTTAGGACCCTAAGACAATATAATTTTTAGAAATAAAAATTGCACTAGCTTGCGTGCTTATCGGTTCAACTGAAAATCAGTACAAAATGGCAGGAATATTTCGATCGATATTTGAGTAACTTCCTGGTGAGGTAGTGACTTGAAACTTGTCACATAATTCAGAACCCGGGGACAATGCAATATCTGATCAACAAAATTTCGCTAGCTGGCACACGGATATACCTATTTTGAAAATTCTTTTGAAGTTTATAATCTTGAGATTGATTTTTAGCCAACTTCCTTGTGACCTAGTTACTGGAAATTTAGCACATAGTTTAGGGCCCTAAGACAATATAATTTTTAGAAATAAAAATTGCACTAGCTTGCGTGCTCATCGGGTCAACTGAAAATCAATAAAAATGGGGGGAAATTTTTGATCGATATTTGAGTAACTTCCTGGTGAGGTAGTGACTTGAAACTTGTCACACAATTCTGAACCCAGAGACACTGCAATATCTGATCAACAAAATTTCGCTAGCTGGCACACGGATCTACCTATTTTGAAAATTCTTTTGAAGTTTATAATCTTGAGATTGATTTTTAGCCAACTTCCTTGTGACCTAGTTACTGGAAATTTAGCACATAGTTTAGGGCCCTAAGACAATATAATTTTTAGATATAAAAATTGCACTAGCTTGCGTGCTTATCGGTTCAACTGAAAACCAGTAAAAAATGGGGGGAATTTTCGATCGATATTTGAGTAACTTCCTGGTGAGGTGGTAACTTGAAACTTGTCACATAATTCTGAACCCAGAGACACTGCAATATCTGATCAACAAAATTTCGCTAGCTGGCACACGGATCTACCTATTTTGAAAATTCTTTTGAAGTTTATAATCTTGAGATTGATTTTTAGCCAACTTCCTTGTGACCTAGTTACTGGAAATTTAGCACATAGTTTAGGGCCCTAAGACAATATAATTTTTAGAAATAAAAATTGCACTAGCTTGCGTGCTTATCGGTTCAACTGAAAATCAGTACAAAATGGCAGGAATATTTCGATCGATATTTGAGTAACTTCCTGGTGAGGTAGTGACTTGAAACTTGTCACATAATTCAGAACCCGGGGACAATGCAATATCTGATCAACAAAATTTCGCTAGCTGGCACACGGATATACCTATTTTGAAAATTCTTTTGAAGTTTATAATCTTGAGATTGATTTTTAGCCAACTTCCTTGTGACCTAGTTACTGGAAATTTAGCACATAGTTTAGGGCCCTAAGACAATATAATTTTTAGAAATAAAAATTGCACTAGCTTGCGTGCTTATCGGGTCAACTGAAAATCAATAAAAATGGGGGGAAATTTTTGATCGATATTTGAGTAACTTCCTGGTGAGGTAGTGACTTGAAACGTGTCACATAGTTCAGAACCCGGGGACAATGCCATATCTGATAAACCAAATTCAGCTAGCTGGCACACGGATATACCTATTTGGAAAATTCGTTTGAAGTTTATAATCTTGAGATGGATTTTTAACCAACTTCCTTGTGACCTAGTTACTTGAAATTTAGCACATAGTTTAGGACCCTAAGACAATATAATTTTTAGAAATAAAAATTGCACTAGCTTGCGTGCTTATCGGTTCAACTGAAAATCAGTAAAAATGAGGGGAAATTTTTGATCGATATTTGAGTAACTTCCTGGTGAGGTAGTGACTTGAAACGTGTCACATAGTTCAGAACCCGGGGACAATGCCATATCTGATCAACCAAATTCAGCTAGCTGGCACACGGATATACCTATTTGGAAAATTCGTTTGAAGTTTATAATCTTGAGATGGATTTTTAACCAACTTCCTTGTGACCTAGTTACTTGAAATTTAGCACATAGTTTAGGACCCTAAGACAATATAATTTTTAGAAATAAAAATTGCACTAGCTTGCGTGCTTATCGGTTCAACTGAAAATCAGTACAAAATGGCAGGAATATTTCGATCGATATTTGAGTAACTTCCTGGTGAGGTAGTGACTTGAAACTTGTCACATAATTCAGAACCCGGGGACAATGCAATATCTGATCAACAAAATTTCGCTAGCTGGCACACGGATATACCTATTTTGAAAATTCTTTTGAAGTTTATAATCTTGAGATTGATTTTTAGCCAACTTCCTTGTGACCTAGTTACTGGAAATTTAGCACATAGTTTAGGGCCCTAAGACAATATAATTTTTAGAAATAAAAATTGCACTAGCTTGCGTGCTTATCGGGTCAACTGAAAATCAATAAAAATGGGGGGAAATTTTTGATCGATATTTGAGTAACTTCCTGGTGAGGTAGTGACTTGAAACGTGTCACATAGTTCAGAACCCGGGGACAATGCCATATCTGATAAACCAAATTCCGCTAGCTGGCACACGGATATACCTATTTGGAAAATTCGGGAAATTTTTGATCGATATTTGAGTAACTTCCTGGTGAGGTAGTGACTTGAAACGTGTCACATAGTTCAGAACCCGGGGACAATGCCATATCTGATAAACCAAATTCCGCTAGCTCGCACACGGATCTACCTATTTTGAAAATTCTTTTGAAGTTTATAATCTTGAGATTGATTTTTAGCCAACTTCCTTGTGACCTAGTTACTGGAAATTTAGCACATAGTTTAGGGCCCTAAGACAATATAATTTTTAGAAATAAAAATTGCACTAGCTTGCGTGCTTATCGGGTCAACTGAAAATCAATAAAAATGGGGGGAAATTTTTGATCGATATTTGAGTAACTTCCTGGTGAGGTAGTGACTTGAAACGTGTCACATAGTTCAGAACCCGGGGACAATGCCATATCTGATCAACCAAATTCAGCTAGCTGGCACACGGATATACCTATTTGGAAAATTCGTTTGAAGTTTATAATCTTGAGATGGATTTTTAACCAACTTCCTTGTGACCTAGTTACTTGAAATTTAGCACATAGTTTAGGACCCTAAGACAATATAATTTTTAGAAATAAAAATTGCACTAGCTTGCGTGCTTATCGGTTCAACTGAAAATCAGTAAAAATGGGGGGAAATTTTTGATCGATATTTGAGTAACTTCCTGGTGAGGTAGTGACTTGAAACGTGTCACATAGTTCAGAACCCGGGGACAATGCCATATCTGATAAACCAAATTCCGCTAGCTCGCACACGGATCTACCTATTTTGAAAATTCTTTTGAAGTTTATAATCTTGAGATTGATTTTTAGCCAACTTCCTGGTGACCTAGTTACTGGAAATTTAGCACATAGTTTAGGGCCCTAAGACAATATAATTTTTAGAAATAAAAATTGCACTAGCTTGCGTGCTTATCGGGTCAACTGAAAATCAATAAAAATGGGGGGAAATTTTTGATCGATATTTGAGTAACTTCCTGGTGAGGTAGTGACTTGAAACGTGTCACATAGTTCAGAACCCGGGGACAATGCCATATCTGATCAACCAAATTCAGCTAGCTGGCACACGGATATACCTATTTGGAAAATTCGTTTGAAGTTTATAATCTTGAGATGGATTTTTAACCAACTTCCTTGTGACCTAGTTACTTGAAATTTAGCACATAGTTTAGGACCCTAAGACAATATAATTTTTAGAAATAAAAATTGCACTAGCTTGCGTGCTTATCGGTTCAACTGAAAATCAGTACAAAATGGCAGGAATATTTCGATCGATATTTGAGTAACTTCCTGGTGAGGTAGTGACTTGAAACTTGTCACATAATTCAGAACCCGGGGACAATGCAATATCTGATCAACAAAATTTCGCTAGCTGGCACACGGATATACCTATTTTGAAAATTCTTTTGAAGTTTATAATCTTGAGATTGATTTTTAGCCAACTTCCTTGTGACCTAGTTACTGGAAATTTAGCACATAGTTTAGGGCCCTAAGACAATATAATTTTTAGAAATAAAAATTGCACTAGCTTGCGTGCTCATCGGGTCAACTGAAAATCAATAAAAATGGGGGGAAATTTTTGATCGATATTTGAGTAACTTCCTGGTGAGGTAGTGACTTGAAACTTGTCACACAATTCTGAACCCAGAGACACTGCAATATCTGATCAACAAAATTTCGCTAGCTGGCACACGGATCTACCTATTTTGAAAATTCTTTTGAAGTTTATAATCTTGAGATTGATTTTTAGCCAACTTCCTTGTGACCTAGTTACTGGAAATTTAGCACATAGTTTAGGGCCCTAAGACAATATAATTTTTAGATATAAAAATTGCACTAGCTTGCGTGCTTATCGGTTCAACTGAAAACCAGTAAAAAATGGGGGGAATTTTCGATCGATATTTGAGTAACTTCCTGGTGAGGTGGTAACTTGAAACTTGTCACATAATTCTGAACCCAGAGACACTGCAATATCTGATCAACAAAATTTCGCTAGCTGGCACACGGATCTACCTATTTTGAAAATTCTTTTGAAGTTTATAATCTTGAGATTGATTTTTAGCCAACTTCCTTGTGACCTAGTTACTGGAAATTTAGCACATAGTTTAGGGCCCTAAGACAATATAATTTTTAGAAATAAAAATTGCACTAGCTTGCGTGCTTATCGGTTCAACTGAAAATCAGTACAAAATGGCAGGAATATTTCGATCGATATTTGAGTAACTTCCTGGTGAGGTAGTGACTTGAAACTTGTCACATAATTCAGAACCCGGGGACAATGCAATATCTGATCAACAAAATTTCGCTAGCTGGCACACGGATATACCTATTTTGAAAATTCTTTTGAAGTTTATAATCTTGAGATTGATTTTTAGCCAACTTCCTTGTGACCTAGTTACTGGAAATTTAGCACATAGTTTAGGGCCCTAAGACAATATAATTTTTAGAAATAAAAATTGCACTAGCTTGCGTGCTTATCGGGTCAACTGAAAATCAATAAAAATGGGGGGAAATTTTTGATCGATATTTGAGTAACTTCCTGGTGAGGTAGTGACTTGAAACGTGTCACATAGTTCAGAACCCGGGGACAATGCCATATCTGATAAACCAAATTCAGCTAGCTGGCACACGGATATACCTATTTGGAAAATTCGTTTGAAGTTTATAATCTTGAGATGGATTTTTAACCAACTTCCTTGTGACCTAGTTACTTGAAATTTAGCACATAGTTTAGGACCCTAAGACAATATAATTTTTAGAAATAAAAATTGCACTAGCTTGCGTGCTTATCGGTTCAACTGAAAATCAGTAAAAATGAGGGGAAATTTTTGATCGATATTTGAGTAACTTCCTGGTGAGGTAGTGACTTGAAACGTGTCACATAGTTCAGAACCCGGGGACAATGCCATATCTGATCAACCAAATTCAGCTAGCTGGCACACGGATATACCTATTTGGAAAATTCGTTTGAAGTTTATAATCTTGAGATGGATTTTTAACCAACTTCCTTGTGACCTAGTTACTTGAAATTTAGCACATAGTTTAGGACCCTAAGACAATATAATTTTTAGAAATAAAAATTGCACTAGCTTGCGTGCTTATCGGTTCAACTGAAAATCAGTACAAAATGGCAGGAATATTTCGATCGATATTTGAGTAACTTCCTGGTGAGGTAGTGACTTGAAACTTGTCACATAATTCAGAACCCGGGGACATTGCAATATCTGATCAACAAAATTTCGCTAGCTGGCACACGGATATACCTATTTTGAAAATTCTTTTGAAGTTTATAATCTTGAGATTGATTTTTAGCCAACTTCCTTGTGACCTAGTTACTGGAAATTTAGCACATAGTTTAGGGCCCTAAGACAATATAATTTTTAGAAATAAAAATTGCACTAGCTTGCGTGCTTATCGGGTCAACTGAAAATCAATAAAAATGGGGGGAAATTTTTGATCGATATTTGAGTAACTTCCTGGTGAGGTAGTGACTTGAAACGTGTCACATAGTTCAGAACCCGGGGACAATGCCATATCTGATAAACCAAATTCCGCTAGCTCGCACACGGATCTACCTATTTTGAAAATTCTTTTGAAGTTTATAATCTTGAGATTGATTTTTAGCCAACTTCCTTGTGACCTAGTTACTGGAAATTTAGCACATAGTTTAGGGCCCTAAGACAATATAATTCTTAGAAATAAAAATTGCACTAGCTTGCGTGCTTATCGGGTCAACTGAAAATCAATAAAAATGGGGGGAAATTTTTGATCGATATTTGAGTAACTTCCTGGTGAGGTAGTGACTTGAAACGTGTCACATAGTTCAGAACCCGGGGACAATGCCATATCTGATCAACCAAATTCAGCTAGCTGGCACACGGATATACCTATTTGGAAAATTCGTTTGAAGTTTATAATCTTGAGATGGATTTTTAACCAACTTCCTTGTGACCTAGTTACTTGAAATTTAGCACATAGTTTAGGACCCTAAGACAATATAATTTTTAGAAATAAAAATTGCACTAGCTTGCGTGCTTATCGGTTCAACTGAAAATCAGTAAAAATGGGGGGAAATTTTTGATCGATATTTGAGTAACTTCCTGGTGAGGTAGTGACTTGAAACGTGTCACATAGTTCATAACCCGGGGACAATGCCATATCTGATAAACCAAATTCCGCTAGCTCGCACACGGATCTACCTATTTTGAAAATTCTTTTGAAGTTTATAATCTTGAGATTGATTTTAAGCCAACTTCCTGGTGACCTAGTTACTGGAAATTTAGCACATAGTTTAGGGCCCTAAGAAAATATAATTTTTAGAAATAAAAATTGCACTAGCTTGCGTGCTTATCGGGTCAACTGAAAATCAATAAAAATGGGGGGAAATTTTTGATCGATATTTGAGTAACTTCCTGGTGAGGTAGTGACTTGAAACGTGTCACATAGTTCAGAACCCGGGGACAATGCCATATCTGATAAACCAAATTCAGCTAGCTGGCACACGGATATACCTATTTGGAAAATTCGTTTGAAGTTTATAATCTTGAGATGGATTTTTAACCAACTTCCTTGTGACCTAGTTACTTGAAATTTAGCACATAGTTTAGGACCCTAAGACAATATAATTTTTAGAAATAAAAATTGCACTAGCTTGCGTGCTTATCGGTTCAACTGAAAATCAGTAAAAATGAGGGGAAATTTTTGATCGATATTTGAGTAACTTCCTGGTGAGGTAGTGACTTGAAACGTGTCACATAGTTCAGAACCCGGGGACAATGCCATATCTGATCAACCAAATTCAGCTAGCTGGCACACGGATATACCTATTTGGAAAATTCGTTTGAAGTTTATAATCTTGAGATGGATTTTTAACCAACTTCCTTGTGACCTAGTTACTTGAAATTTAGCACATAGTTTAGGACCCTAAGACAATATAATTTTTAGAAATAAAAATTGCACTAGCTTGCGTGCTTATCGGTTCAACTGAAAATCAGTACAAAATAGCAGGAATATTTCGATCGATATTTGAGTAACTTCCTGGTGAGGTAGTGACTTGAAACTTGTCACATAATTCAGAACCCGGGGACAATGCAATATCTGATCAACAAAATTTCGCTAGCTGGCACACGGATATACCTATTTTGAAAATTCTTTTGAAGTTTATAATCTTGAGATTGATTTTTAGCCAACTTCCTTGTGACCTAGTTACTGGAAATTTAGCACATAGTTTAGGGCCCTAAGACAATATAATTTTTAGAAATAAAAATTGCATTAGCTTGCGTGCTTATCGGGTCAACTGAAAATCAATAAAAATGGGGGGAAATTTTTGATCGATATTTGAGTAACTTCCTGGTGAGGTAGTGACTTGAAACGTGTCACATAGTTCAGAACCCGGGGACAATGCCATATCTGATAAACCAAATTCCGCTAGCTCGCACACGGATCTACCTATTTTGAAAATTCTTTTGAAGTTTATAATCTTGAGATTGATTTTTAGCCAACTTCCTTGTGACCTAGTTACTGGAAATTTAGCACATAGTTTAGGGCCCTAAGACAATATAATTCTTAGAAATAAAAATTGCACTAGCTTGCGTGCTTATCGGGTCAACTGAAAATCAATAAAAATGGGGGGAAATTTTTGATCGATATTTGAGTAACTTCCTGGTGAGGTAGTGACTTGAAACGTGTCACATAGTTCAGAACCCGGGGACAATGCCATATCTGATCAACCAAATTCAGCTAGCTGGCACACGGATATACCTATTTGGAAAATTCGTTTGAAGTTTATAATCTTGAGATGGATTTTTAACCAACTTCCTTGTGACCTAGTTACTTGAAATTTAGCACATAGTTTAGGACCCTAAGACAATATAATTTTTAGAAATAAAAATTGCACTAGCTTGCGTGCTTATCGGTTCAACTGAAAATCAGTAAAAATGGGGGGAAATTTTTGATCGATATTTGAGTAACTTCCTGGTGAGGTAGTGACTTGAAACGTGTCACATAGTTCATAACCCGGGGACAATGCCATATCTGATAAACCAAATTCCGCTAGCTCGCACACGGATCTACCTATTTTGAAAATTCTTTTGAAGTTTATAATCTTGAGATTGATTTTAAGCCAACTTCCTGGTGACCTAGTTACTGGAAATTTAGCACATAGTTTAGGGCCCTAAGAAAACATAATTTTTAGAAATAAAAATTGCACTAGCTTGCGTGCTTATCGGGTCAACTGAAAATCAATAAAAATGGGGGGAAATTTTTGATCGATATTTGAGTAACTTCCTGGTGAGGTAGTGACTTGAAACTTGTCACATAATTCAGAACCCGGGGACAATGCAATATCTGATCAACAAAATTTCGCTAGCTGGCACACGGATATACCTATTTTGAAAATTCTTTTGAAGTTTATAATCTTGAGATTGATTTTTAGCCAACTTCCTTGTGACCTCTCTCTATGGCGCGATATACAACAGGTATATCATCATAAACTTCCTAAGAGATTTTTGCGCCAAGCTTCTCTTCCAATTTGTGGTGTGCCGATTTGAATTTTCCCTACAAATTGGTGGGACCTACAGTTTTTTGCCGACTCCGAACGGCATCTACAAAGGAGACGAATTTTTGCTGAGAAGCCTGTCATGGCAGAAATACACTCGGAGAGTTTGCCAAACCACTGCCGAGGGGCGACCCCGTTTTGAAAAACTTTTTTCAAATCACTTTTGATGTTACCTGTACCAGGGCTCGAACCATGGACCTTCGGTGTGGTAGGCCGGCAACACTACCTTCACACCACGGCGGCCGCCGTGACCTAGTTACTTGAAATTTAGCACATAGTTTAGGACCCTAAGACAATATAATTTTTAGAAATAAAAATTGCACTAGCTTGCGTTCTTATCGGTTCAACTGAAAATCAGTAAAAATGGGGGGAAATTTTTGATCGATACTTGAGTAACTTCCTGGTGAGGTAGTGACTTGAAACGTGTCACATAGTTCAGAACCCGGGGACAATGCCATATCTGATAAACCAAATTCCGCTAGCTCGCACACGGATCTACCTATTTTGAAAATTCGTTTGAAGTTTATAATCTTGAGATTGATTTTTAACCAACTTCCTTGTGACCTAGTTATGGGAAATTTAGCACATAGTTTAGGACCCTAAGACAATATAATTTTTAGAAATAAAAATTGCACTAGCTTGCGTGCTTATCGGTTCAACTGAAAACCAGTAAAAAATGGGGGAATTTTCGATCGATATTTGAGTAACTTCCTGGTGAGGTGGTAACTTGAAACTTGTCACATAATTCTGAACCCAGAGACATTGCAATATCTGATCAACAAAATTTCGCTAGCTGGCACACGGATCTACCTATTTTGAAAATTCTTTTGAAGTTTATAATCTTGAGATTGATTTTTAGCCAACTTCCTTGTGACCTAGTTACTGGAAATTTAGCACATAGTTTAGAGCCCTAAGACAATATAATTTTTAGAAATAAAAATTGCACTAGCTTGCGTGCTTATCGGGTCAACTGAAAATCAATAAAAATGGGGGGAAATTTTTGATCGATATTTGAGTAACTTCCTGGTGAGGTAGTGACTTGAAACGTGTCACATAGTTCAGAACCCGGGGACAATGCCATATCTGATCAACCAAATCCAGCTAGCTGGCACACGGATATACCTATTTGGAAAATTCGTTTGAAGTTTATAATCTTGAGATGGATTTTTAACCAACTTCCTTGTGACCTAGTTACTTGAAATTTAGCACATAATTTAGGACCCTAAGACAATATAATTTTTAGAAATAAAAATTGCACTACCTTGCGTGCTTATCGATTCAACTGAAAATCAGTACAAAATGGAAGGAATATTTCGATCGATATTTGAGTAACTTCCTGGTGAGGTAGTGACTTGAAACTTGTCACATAATTCAGAACCCGGGGACAATGCAATATCTGATCAACAAAATTTCGCTAGCTGGCACACGGATATACCTATTTGGAAAATTAGTTTGAAGTTTATAATCTTGAGATTGATTTTTAGCCAACTTCCTTGTGACCTAGTTACTGGAAATTTAGCACATAGTTTAGGGCCCTAAGACAATATAATTTTTAGAAATAAAAATTGCATTAGCTTGCGTGCTTATCGGGTCAACTGAAAATCAATAAAAATGAGGGGAAATTTTTGATCGATATTTGAGTAACTTCCTGGTGAGGTAGTGACTTGAAACATGTCACATAGTTCAGAACCCGGGGACAATGCCATATCTGATCAACCAAATCCAGCTAGCTGGCACACGGATATACCTATTTGGAAAATTCGTTTGAAGTTTATAATCTTGAGATGGATTTTTAACCAACTTCCTTGTGACCTAGTTACTTGAAATTTAGCACATAATTTAGGACCCTAAGACAATATAATTTTTAGAAATAAAAATTGCACTAGCTTGCGTGCTTATCGAGTCAACTGAAAATCAGTACAAAATGGAAGGAATATTTCGATCGATATTTGAGTAACTTCCTGGTGAGGTAGTGACTTGAAACTTGTCACATAATTCAGAACCCGGGGACAATGCAATATCTGATCAACAAAATTTCGCTAGCTGGCACACGGATATACCTATTTGGAAAATTTGTTTGAAGTTTATAATCTTGAGATTGATTTTTAGCCAACTTCCTTGTGACCTAGTTACTGGAAATTTAGCACATAGTTTAGGACCCTAAGACAATATAATTTTTAGAAATAAAAATTGCACTAGCTTGCGTGCTTATCGGTTCAACTGAAAACCAGTAAAAAATGGGGGGAATTTTCGATCGATATTTGAGTAACTTCCTGGTGAGGTGGTAACTTGAAACTTGTCACATAATTCTGAACCCAGAGACACTGCAATATCTGATCAACGAAATTTCGCTAGCTGGCACACGGATCTACCTATTTTGAAAATTCTTTTGAAGTTTATAATCTTGAGATTGATTTTTAGCCAACTTCCTTGTGACCTAGTTACTGGAAATTTAGCACATAGTTTAGGGCCCTAAGACAATATAATTTTTAGAAATAAAAATTGCACTAGCTTGCGTGCTTATCGGTTCAACTGAAAATCAGTACAAAATGGCAGGAATATTTCAATCGATATTTGAGTAACTTCCTGGTGAGGTAGTGACTTGAAACTTGTCACATAATTCAGAACCCGGGGACAATGCAATATCTGATCAACAAAATTTCGCTAGCTGGCACACGGATATACCTATTTGGAAAACTCGTTTGAAGTTTATAATCTTGAGATTGATTTTTAACCAACTTCCTTGTGACCTAGTTACTGGAAATTTAGCACATAGTTTAGGACCCTAAGACAATATAATTTTTAGAAATAAAAATTGCACTAGCTTGCGTGCTTATCGGTTCAACTGAAAATCAGTAAAAATGGGGGGAAATTTTTGATCGATATTTGAGTAACTTCCTGGTGCGGTAGTGACTTGAAACGTGTCACATAGTTCAGAACCCGGGGACAATGCCATATCTGATAAACCAAATTCCGCTAGCTCGCACACGGATCTACCTATTTTGAAAATTCGTTTGAAGTTTATAATCTTGAGATTGATTTTTAACCAACTTCCTTGTGACCTAGTTACTTGAAATTTAGCACATAGTTTAGGGCCCTAAGACAATATAATCTTTAGAAATAAAAATTGCACTAGCTTGCGTGCTTATCGGTTCAACTGAAAATCAGTACAAAATGGCAGGAATATTTCGATCGATATTTGAGTAACTTCCTGGTGAGGTAGTGACTTGAAACTTGTCACATAATTCAGAACCCGGGGACAATGCAATATCTGATCAACAAAATTTCGCTAGCTGGCACACGGATATACCTATTTGGAAAATTCGTTTGAAGTTTATAATCTTGAGATTGATTTTTAACCAACTTCCTTGTGACCTAGTTACTGGAAATTTAGCACATAGTTTAGGGCCCTAAGACAATATAAGTTTTAGAAATAAAAATTGCACTAGCTTGCGTGCTTATCGGTTCAACTGAAAATCAATAAAAATGGGGGGAAATTTTTGATCGATATTTGAGTAACTTCCTGGTGAGGTGGTAACTTGAAACTTGTCACATAATTCTGAACCCAGAGACAATGCAATATCTGATCAACAAAATTTCGCTAGCTGGCACACTGATCTACCTATTTGGAAAATTCGTTTGAAGTTTATAATCTTGAGATTGATTTTTAGCCAACTTCCTTGTGAATTAGTTACTGGAAATTTAGCACATAGTTTAGGACCCTAAGACAATGTAATTTTTAGAAATAAAAATTGCACTAGCTTGCGTGCTTATCGGTTCAATTCAAAATCAGTAAAAATGGGGGGAAATTTTTGATCGATATTTGAGTAACTTCCTGGTGCGGTAGTGACTTGAAACGTGTCACATAGTTCAGAACCCGGGGACAATGCCATATCTGATAAACCAAATTCCGCTAGCTCGCACACGGATCTACCTATTTTGAAAATTCGTTTGAAGTTTATAATCTTGAGATTGATTTTTAACCAACTTCCTTGTGACCTAGTTACTTGAAATTTAGCACATAGTTTAGGGCCCTAAGACAATATAAGTTTTAGAAATAAAAATTGCACTAGCTTGCGTGCTTATCGGTTCAACTGAAAATCAATAAAAATGGGGGGAAATTTTTGATCGATATTTGAGTAACTTCCTGGTGAGGTGATAACTTGAAACTTGTCACATAATTCAGAACCCGGGGACAATGCAATATCTGATCAACAAAATTTCGCTAGCTGGCACACTGATCTACCTATTTGGAAAATTCGTTTGAAGTTTATAATCTTGAGATTGATTTTTAGCCAACTTCCTTGTGAATTAGTTACTGGAAATTTAGCACATAGTTTAGGACCCTAAGACAATATAAGTTTTAGAAATAAAAATTGCACTAGCTTGCGTGCTTATCGGTTCAACTGAAAATCAATAAAAATGGGGGGAAATTTTTGATCGATATTTGAGTAACTTCCTGGTGAGGTGGTAACTTGAAACTTGTCACATAATTCTGAACCCAGAGACAATGCAATATCTGATCAACAAAATTTCGCTAGCTGGCACACTGATCTACCTATTTGGAAAATTCGTTTGAAGTTTATAATCTTGAGATTGATTTTTAGCCAACTTCCTTGTGAATTAGTTACTGGAAATTTAGCACATAGTTTAGGGCCCTAAGACAATATAAGTTTTAGAAATAAAAATTGCACTAGCTTGCGTGCTTATCGGTTCAACTGAAAATCAATAAAAATGGGGGGAAATTTTTGATCGATATTTGAGTAACTTCCTGGTGAGGTGGTAACTTGAAACTTGTCACATAATTCTGAACCCAGAGACAATGCAATATCTGATCAACAAAATTTCGCTAGCTGGCACACTGATCTACCTATTTGGAAAATTCGTTTGAAGTTTATAATCTTGAGATTGATTTTTAGCGAACTTCCTTGTGAATTAGTTACTGGAAATTTAGCACATAGTTTAGGACCCTAAGACAATATAAGTTTTAGAAATAAAAATTGCACTAGCTTGCGTGCTTATCGGTTCAACAGAAAATCAATAAAAATGGGGGGAAATTTTTGATCGATATTTGAGTAACTTCCTGGTGAGGTGGTAACTTGAAACTTGTCACATAATTCTGAACCCAGAGACAATGCAATATCTGATCAACAAAATTTCGCTAGCTGGCACACTGATCTACCTATTTGGAAAATTCGTTTGAAGTTTATAATCTTGAGATTGATTTTTAGCCAACTTCCTTGTGAATTAGTTACTGGAAATTTAGCACATAGTTTAGGACCCTAAGACAATATAAGTTTTAGAAATAAAAATTGCACTAGCTTGCGTGCTTATCGGTTCAACTGAAAATCAATAAAAATGGGGGGAAATTTTTGATCGATATTTGAGTAACTTCCTGGTGAGGTGGTAACTTGAAACTTGTCACATAATTCTGAACCCAGAGACAATGCAATATCTGATCAACAAAATTTCGCTAGCTGGCACACTGATCTACCTATTTGGAAAATTCGTTTGAAGTTTATAATCTTGAGATTGATTTTTAGCCAACTTCCTTGTGAATTAGTTACTGGAAATTTAGCACATAGTTTAGGACCCTAAGACAATATAATTTTTAGAAATAAAAATTGCACCAGCTTCCGTGTTTATCGGTTCAATTCAAAATCAGTAAAAATGGGGGGAATTTTTCGATCGATATTTGAGTAACTTCCTGGTGAGGTGATAACTTGAAACTTGTCACATAATTCAGAACCCGGGGACAATGCCATATCTGATCACCCAAATTCAGCTAGCTGGCACACGGATATACCTATTTGGAAAATTCCTTTGAAGTTTATAATCTTGAGATGGATTTTTAGCCAACTTCCTTGTGACCTAGTTACTTGAAATTTAGCACATAATTTAGGACCCTAAGACAATATAATTTTTAGAAATAAAAATTGCACTAGCTTGCGTGCTTATCGGTTCAACTGAAAACCAGTAAAAAATGGGGGGAATTTTCGATCGATATTTGAGTAACTTCCTGGTGAGGTGGTAACTTGAAACTTGTCACATAATTCTGAACCCAGAGACACTGCAATATCTGATCAACAAAATTTCGCTAGCTGGCACACGGATCTACCTATTTTGAAAATTCTTTTGAAGTTTATAATCTTGAGATTGATTTTTAGCCAACTTCCTTGTGACCTAGTTACTGGAAATTTAGCACATAGTTTAGGGCCCTAAGACAATATAATTTTTAGAAATAAAAATTGCACTAGCTTGCGTGCTTATCGGTTCAACTGAAAATCAGTACAAAATGGCAGGAATATTTCGATCGATATTTGAGTAACTTCCTGGTGAGGTATTGACTTGAAACTTGTCACATAATTCAGAACCCGGGGACAATGCAATATCTGATCAACAAAATTTCGCTAGCTGGCACACGGATATACCTATTTGGAAAATTCGTTTGAAGTTTATAATCTTGAGATTGATTTTTAACCAACTTCCTTGTGACCTAGTTACTGGAAATTTAGCACATACGAGGTGTGTTCAAAAAGTATCGCGAATTTTGTGTTTTTTCAAAAATTATTTATTTATTCATGAATATCTATTTTGTCCCCTTCAAAGTAATCCCCATGAGATATTATACACTTGTGCCAACGGTTTTTCCAATCTTCGAAGCACTTCAAAAAATCATTTTTTTGTATCTTGTTCAGCTCTTCCTTCGATGCCGTCTTTATCTCGTCAAGAGAAGCGTAACGTCGTCCTTTCATGGGCCTCTTCAGTTTAGGGAACAAGAAAAAGTCACAGGGGGCCAGATCTGGGGAATACGGTGGCTGCGGCATCATTAGTGTGTTGTTTTTGGCCAAAAAGGTTCGCACAAGCAACGAAGCGTGAGCAGGGGCGTTATTGTGGTGCAAAAGCCAATTTTTGTTCTTCCACAAATCCGGGCGTTTCTGGCGGATTGCTGCGCGCAAACTGCACATAACTTGCAGGTAATATTCCTTATTGACCGTTCTTCCCTGTGGCAAGAACTCATGATGCACCACGCCCCTGCAATCGAAGAAAACTGTCAGCAAAACTTTCACATTCGACCGAACTTGGCGCGCTTTTTTCGGTCTTGGTTCGTGCGGCAGCTTCCATTGAGATGATTGAGCTTTGGTTTCCACGTCATAACCATAAACCCACGATTCGTCACCAGTTATGACCCTCTGGAGCAAATTTGGGTCGTCGCGGACAAAGTTTAACATCTCATTAGCAATGTTCATGCGATGCTGTTTTTGGTCACAATTGAGCAATTTTGGTACGAATTTCGCGTAAAAATCGAAGACGATCCAAAACACGTGCAAGCAAAGCAGCTGTCAACAATTCACTGAACATTCAAAATGGCCGAGCTTGTCGGCATAAGTGAGAGACATGAGTACCAACATAACGCCACAAAAAATTCGAAATTCGAATATACGTAACCAGCGAAAATTCAAAATTCGCGATACTTTTTGAACACACCTCGTAGTTTAGGACCCTAAGACAATATAATTTTTAGAAATAAAAATTGCACTAGCTTGCGTGCTTATCGGTTCAACTGAAAATCAATAAAAATGGGGGGAAATTTTTGATCGATATTTGAGTAACTTCCTGGTGAGGTGGTAACTTGAAACTTGTCACATAATTCTGAACCCAGAGACAATGCAATATCTGATCAACAAAATTTCGCTAGCTGGCACACTGATCTACCTATTTGGAAAATTCGTTTGAAGTTTATAATCTTGAGATTGATTTTTAGCCAACTTCCTTGTGAATTAGTTACTGGAAATTTAGCACATAGTTTAGGACCCTAAGACAATATAATTTTTAGAAATAAAAATTGCACCACCTTCCGTGCTTATCGGTTCAATTCAAAATCAGTAAAAATGGGGGGAATTTTTCGATCGATATTTGAGTAACTTCCTGGTGAGGTGATAACTTGAAACTTGTCACATAATTCAGAACCCGGGGACAATGCCATATCTGATCACCCAAATTCAGCTAGCTGGCACACGGATATACCTATTTGGAAAATTCCTTTGAAGTTTATAATCTTGAGATGGATTTTTAGCCAACTTCCTTGTGACCTAGTTACTTGAAATTTAGCACATAATTTAGGACCCTCAGACAATATAATTTTTAGAAATAAAAATTGCACTAGCTTGCGTGCTTATCGGTTCAACTGAAAACCAGTAAAAAATGGGGGGAATTTTCGATCGATATTTGAGTAACTTCCTGGTGAGGTGGTAACTTGAAACTTGTCACATAATTCTGAACCCAGAGACACTGCAATATCTGATCAACAAAATTTCGCTAGCTGGCACACGGATCTACCTATTTTGAAAATTCTTTTGAAGTTTATAATCTTGAGATTGATTTTTAGCCAACTTCCTTGTGACCTAGTTACTGGAAATTTAGCACATAGTTTAGGGCCCTAAGACAATATAATTTTTAGAAATAAAAATTGCACTAGCTTGCGTGCTTATCGGTTCAACTGAAAATCAGTGCAAAATGGCAGGAATATTTCGATCGATATTTGAGTAACTTCCTGGTGAGGTAGTGACTTGAAACTTGTCACATAATTCAGAACCCGGGGACAATGCAATATCTGATCAACAAAATTTCGCTAGCTGGCACACGGATATACCTATTTGGAAAATTCGTTTGAAGTTTATAATCTTGAGATTGATTTTTAACCAACTTCCTTGTGACCTAGTTACTGGAAATTTAGCACATAGTTTAGGACCCTAAGACAATATAATTTTTAGAAATAAAAATTGCACTAGCTTGCGTGCTTATCGGTTCAACTGAAAACCAGTAAAAAATGGGGGGAAATTTTTGATCGATATTTGAGTAACTTCCTGGTGCGGTAGTGACTTGAAACGTGTCACATAGTTCAGAACCCGGGGACAATGCCATATCTGATAAACCAAATTCCGCTAGCTCGCACACGGATCTACCTATTTTGAAAATTCGTTTGAAATTTATAATCTTGAGATTGATTTTTAACCAACTTCCTTGTGACCTAGTTACTTGAAATTTAGCACATAGCTTAGGACCCTAAGACAATATAATTTTTAGAAATAAAAATTGCACTAGCTTGCGCGCTTATCGGTTCAACTGAAAACCAGTAAAAAATGGGGGGAATTTTCGATCGATATTTGAGTAACTTCCTGGTGAGGTGGTAACTTGAAACTTGTCACATAATTCTGAACCCAGAGACATTGCAATATCTGATCAACAAAATTTCGCTAGCTGGCACACGGATCTACCTATTTTGAAAATTCTTTTGAAGTTTATAATCTTGAGATTGATTTTTAGCCAACTTCCTTGTGACCTAGTTACTGGAAATTTAGCACATAGTTTAGGGCCCTAAGACAATATAATTTTTAGAAATAAAAATTGCACTAGCTTGCGTGCTTATCGGTTCAACTGAAAATCAGTACAAAATTGCAGGAATATTTCGATCGATATTTGAGTAACTTCCTGGTGAGGTAGTGACTTGAAACTTGTCACATAATTCAGAACCCGGGGACAATGCAATATCTGATCAACAAAATTTCGCTAGCTGGCACACGGATATACCTATTTGGAAAATTCGTTTGAAGTTTATAATCTTGAGATTGATTTTTAACCAACTTCCTTGTGACCTAGTTACTGGAAATTTAGCACATAGTTTAGGACCCTAAGACAATATAATTTTTAGAAATAAAAATTGCACTAGCTTGCGTGCTTATCGGTTCAACTGAAAATCAGTAAAAATGGGGGGAAATTTTTGATCGATATTTGAGTAACTTCCTGGTGAGGTAGTGACTTGAAACGTGTCACAAAGTTCAGAACCCGGGGACAATGCCACATCTGATAAACCAAATTCCGCTAGCTCGCACACGGATCTACCTATTTTGAAAATTCGTTTGAAGTTTATAATCTAGAGATTGATTTTTAACCAACTTCCTTGTGACCTAGTTACTTGAAATTTAGCACATAGTTTAGGACCCTAAGACAATATAATTTTTAGAAATAAAAATTGCACTAGCTTGCGTGCTTATCGGTTCAACTGAAAACCAGTAAAAAATGGGGGGAATTTTCGATCGATATTTGAGTAACTTCCTGGTGAGGTGGTAACTTGAAACTTGTCACATAATTCTGAACCCAGAGACATTGCAATATCTGATCAACAAAATTTTGCTAGCTGGCACACGGATCTACCTATTTTGAAAATTCTTTTGCAGTGTATAATCTTGAGATTGATATTTAGCCAACTTCCTTGTGACCTAGTTACTGGAAATTTAGCACATAGTTTAGGGCCCTAAGACAATATAATTTTTAGAAATAAAAATTGCACTAGCTTGCGTGCTTATCGGTTCAACTGAAAATCAATAAAAATGGGGGGAAATTTTTGATCGATATTTGAGTAACTTCCTGGTGAGGTAGTGACTTGAAACGTGTCACATAGTTCAGAACCCGGGGACAATGCCATATCTGATCAACCAAATTCCGCTAGCTCGCACACGGATCTACCTATTTTGAAAATTCGTTTGAAGTTTATAATCTAGAGATTGATTTTTAACCAACTTCCTTGTGACCTAGTTACTTGAAATTTAGCACATAGTTTAGGACCCTAAGACAATATAATTTTTAGAAATAAAAATTGCACTAGCTTGCGTGCTTATCGGTTCAACTGAAAACCAGTAAAAAATGGGGGGAATTTTCGATCGATATTTGAGTAACTTCCTGGTGAGGTAGTGACTTGAAACTTGTCACATAATTCAGAACCCGGGGACAATGCAATATCTGATCAACAAAATTTCGCTAGCTGGCACACGGATATACCTATTTGGAAAATTCGTTTGAAGTTTATAATCTTGAGATTGATTTTTAACCAACTTCTTTGTGACCTAGTTACTGGAAATTTAGCACATAGTTTAGGACCCTAAGACAATATAATTTTTAGAAATAAAAATTGCACTAGCTTGCGTGCTTATCGGTTCAACTGAAAATCAGTAAAAATGGGGGGAAATTTTTGATCGATATTTGAGTAACTTCCTGGTGAGGTAGTGACTTGAAACGTGTCACAAAGTTCAGAACCCGGGGACAATGCCATATCTGATAAACCAAATTCCGCTAGCTCGCACACGGATCTACCTATTTTGAAAATTCGTTTGAAGTTTATAATCTAGAGATTGATTTTTAACCAACTTCCTTGTGACCTAGTTACTTGAAATTTAGCACATAGTTTAGGACCCTAAGACAATATAATTTTTAGAAATAAAAATTGCACTAGCTTGCGTGCTTATCGGTTCAACTGAAAACCAGTAAAAAATGGGGGGAATTTTCGATCGATATTTGAGTAACTTCCTGGTGAGGTGGTAACTTGAAACTTGTCACATAATTCTGAACCCAGAGACATTGCAATATCTGATCAACAAAATTTCGCTAGCTGGCACACGGATCTACCTATTTTGAAAATTCTTTTGAAGTTTATAATCTTGAGATTGATTTTTAGCCAACTTCCTTGTGACCTAGTTACTGGAAATTTAGCACATAGTTTAGGGCCCTAAGACAATATAATTTTTAGAAATAAAAATTGCACTAGCTTGCGTGCTTATCGGTTCAACTGAAAATCAGTACAAAATTGCAGGAATATTTCGATCGATATTTGAGTAACTTCCTGGTGAGGTAGTGACTTGAAACTTGTCACATAATTCAGAACCCGGGGACAATGCAATATCTGATCAACAAAATTTCGCTAGCTGGCACACGGATATACCTATTTGGAAAATTCGTTTGAAGTTTATAATCTTGAGATTGATTTTTAACCAACTTCCTTGTGACCTAGTTACTGGAAATTTAGCACATAGTTTAGGACCCTAAGACAATATAATTTTTAGAAATAAAAATTGCACTAGCTTGCGTGCTTATCGGTTCAACTGAAAATCAGTAAAAATGGGGGGAAATTTTTGATCGATATTTGAGTAACTTCCTGGTGAGGTAGTGACTTGAAACGTGTCACAAAGTTCAGAACCCGGGGACAATGCCATATCTGATAAACCAAATTCCGCTAGCTCGCACACGGATCTACCTATTTTGAAAATTCGTTTGAAGTTTATAATCTAGAGATTGTTTTTTAACCAACTTCCTTGTGACCTAGTTACTTGAAATTTAGCACATAGTTTAGGACCCTAAGACAATATAATTTTTAGAAATAAAAATTGCACTAGCTTGCGTGCTTATCGGTTCAACTGAAAACCAGTAAAAAATGGGGGGAATTTTCGATCGATATTTGAGTAACTTCCTGGTGAGGTGGTAACTTGAAACTTGTCACATAATTCTGAACCCAGAGACATTGCAATATCTGATCAACAAAATTTTGCTAGCTGGCACACGGATCTACCTATTTTGAAAATTCTTTTGCAGTGTATAATCTTGAGATTGATATTTAGCCAACTTCCTTGTGACCTAGTTACTGGAAATTTAGCACATAGTTTAGGGCCCTAAGACAATATAATTTTTAGAAATAAAAATTGCACTAGCTTGCGTGCTTATCGGTTCAACTGAAAATCAATAAAAATGGGGGGAAATTTTTGATCGATATTTGAGTAACTTCCTGGTGAGGTAGTGACTTGAAACGTGTCACATAGTTCAGAACCCGGGGACAATGCCATATCTGATCAACCAAATTCACCTAGCTGGCACACGGATATACCTATTTGGAAAATTCGTTTGAAGTTTATAATCTTGAGATGGATTTTTAACCAACTTCCTTGTGACCTAGTTACTTGAAATTTAGCACATAATTTAGGACCCTAAGACAATATAATTTTTAGAAATAAAAATTGCACTAGCTTGCGTGCTTATCGATTCAACTGAAAATCAGTACAAAATGGAAGGAATATTTCGATCGATATTTGAGTAACTTCCTGGTGAGGTAGTGACTTGAAACTTGTCACATAATTCAGAACCCGGGGACAATGCAATATCTGATCAACAAAATTTCGCTAGCTGGCACACGGATATACCTATTTGGAAAATTCGTTTGAAGTTTATAATCTTGAGATTGATTTTTAACCAACTTCCTTGTGACCTAGTTAGGACCCTAAGACAATATAATTTTTAGTAATAAAAATTGCACTAGCTTGCGTGCTTATCGGTTCAACTGAAAATCAATAAAAATGGGGGGAAATTTTTGATCGATATTTGAGCAACTTCCTGGTGAGGTAGTGCCTTGAAACGTGTCACATAGTTCAGAACCCGGGGACAATGCCATATCTGATCAACCAAATTCAGCTAGCTGGCACACGGATATACCTATTTGGAAAATTCGTTTGAAGTTTATAATCTTGAGATGGATTTTTAACCAACTTCCTTGTGACCTAGTTACTTGAAATTTATCACATAGTTTAGGACCCTAAGACAATATAATTTTTAGAAATAAAAATTGCACTAGCTTGCGTGCTTATCGGTTCAACTGAAAACCAGTAAAAAATGGGGGGAATTTTCGATCGATATTTGAGTAACTTCCTGGTGAGGTGGTAACTTGAAACTTGTCACATAATTCTGAACCCAGAGACATTGCAATATCTGATCAACAAAATTTCGCTAGCTGGCACACGGATCTACCTATTTTGAAAATTCGTTTGAAGTTTATAATCTTGAGATTGATTTTTAGCCAACTTCCTTGTGACCTAGTTACTGGAAATTTAGCACATAGTTTAGGGCCCTAAGACAATATAATTTTTAGAAATAAAAATTGCACTAGCTTGCGTGCTTATCGGTTCAACTGAAAATCAGTACAAAATTGCAGGAATATTTCGATCGATATTTGAGTAACTTCCTGGTGAGGTAGTGACTTGAAACTTGTCACATAATTCAGAACCCGGGGACAATGCAATATCTGATCAACAAAACTTCGCTAGCTGGCACACGGATATACCTATTTGGAAAATTCGTTTGAAGTTTATAATCTTGAGATTGATTTCTAACCAACTTCCTTGTGACCTAGTTACTGGAAATTTAGCACATAGTTTAGGACCCTAAGACAATATAATTTTTAGAAATAAAAATTGCACTAGCTTGCGTGCTTATCGGTTCAACTGAAAATCAGTAAAAATGGGGGGAATATTTCGATCGATATTTGAGCAACTTCCTGGTGAGGTAGTGCCTTGAAACGTGTCACATAGTTCAGAACCCGGGGACAATGCCATATCTGATCAACCAAATTCAGCTAGCTGGCACACGGATATACCTATTTGGAAAATTCGTTTGAAGTTTATAATCTTGAGATGGATTTTTAACCAACTTCCTTGTGACCTAGTTACTGGAAATTTAGCACATAGTTTAGGACCCTAAGACAATATAATTTTTAGAAATAAAAATTGCACTAGCTTGCGTGCTTATCGGTTCAACTGAAAATCAATAAAAATGGGGGGAAATTTTTGATCGATATTTGAGTAACTTCCTGGTGAGGTAGTGACTTGAAACGTGTCACATAGTTCAGAACCCGGGGACAATGCCATATCTGATAAACCAAATTCCGCTAGCTCGCACACGGATCTACCTATTTTGAAAATTCGTTTGAAGTTTATAATCTTGAGATTGATTTTTAACCAACTTCCTTGTGACCTAGTTATTTGAAATTTAGCACATAGTTTAGGACCCTAAGACAATATAATTTTTAGAAATAAAAATTGCACTAGCTTGCGTGCTTATCGGTTCAACTGAAAACCAGTAAAAAATGGGGGGAATTTTCGATCGATATTTGAGTAACTTCCTGGTGAGGTGGTAACTTGAAACTTGTCACATAATTCTGAACCCAGAGACATTGCAATATCTGATCAACAAAATTTCGCTAGCTGGCACACGGATCTACCTATTTTGAAAATTCTTTTGAAGTTTATAATCTTGAGATTGATATTTAGCCAACTTCCTTGTGACCTAGTTACTGGAAATTTAGCACATAGTTTAGGGCCCTAAGACAATAGAATTTTTAGAAATAAAAATTGCACTAGCTTGCGTGCTTATCGGTTCAACTGAAAATCAATAAAAATGGGGGGAAATTTTTGTACGATATTTGAGCAACTTCCTGGTGAGGTAGTGCCTTGAAACGTGTCACATAGTTCAGAACCCGGGGACAATGCCATATCTGATCAACCAAATTCAGCTAGCTGGCACACGGATATACCTATTTGGAAAATTCGTTTGAAGTTTATAATCTTGAGATGGATTTTTAACCAACTTCCTTGTGACCTAGTTACTTGAAATTTAGCACATAATTTAGGACCCTAAGACAATATAATTTTTAGAAATAAAAATTGCACTAGCTTCCGTGCTTATCGATTCAACTGAAAATCAGTACAAAATGGAAGGAATATTTCGATCGATATTTGAGTAACTTCCTGGTGAGGTAGTGACTTGAAACTTGTCACATAATTCAGAACCCGGGGACAATGCAATATCTGATCAACAAAATTTCGCTAGCTGGCACACGCATATACCTATTTGGAAAATTCGTTTGAAGTTTATAATCTTGAGATTGATTTTTAACCAACTTCCTTGTGACCTAGTTACTGGAAATTTAGCACATAGTTTAGGACCCTAAGACAATATAATTTTTAGAAATAAAAATTGCACTAGCTTGCGTGCTTATCGGTTCAACTGAAAATCAGTAAAAATTGGGAGGAATATTTCGATCGATATTTGAGCAACTTCCTTTTGAGGTAGTGACTTGAAACTTTTCACATAATTCAGAACCCGGGGACAATGCAATATCTGATCAACAAAATTTCGCTAGCTGGCACACGGATATACCTATTTGGAAAATTCGTTTGAAGTTTATAATCTTGAGATTGATTTTTAACCAACTTCCTTGTGACCTAGTTACTGGAAATTTAGCACATAGTTTAGGACCCTAAGACAATATAATTTTTAGAAATAAAAATTGCACTAGCTTGCGTGCTTATCGGTTCAACTGAAAATCAGTAAAAAATGGGAGGAATATTTCGATCGATATTTGAGCAACTTCCTTTTGAGGTAGTGACTTGAAACTTTTCACATAATTCAGAACCCGGGGACAATGCAATATCTGATCAACAAAATTTCGCTAGCTGGCACACGGATATACCTATTTGGAAAATTCGTTTGAAGTTTATAATCTTGAGATTGATTTTTAACCAACTTCCTTGTGACCTAGTTACTGGAAATTTAGCACATAGTATAGGACCCTAAGACAATATAATTTTTAGAAATAAAAATTGCACTAGCTTGCGTGCTTATCGGTTCAACTGAAAATCAGTAAAAAAAAAGGGGGCGAATTTTTCGATCGATATTTGAGTAACTTCCTGGTGAGGTGGTGACTTGAAACTTGTCACATAATTCAGAACCCGGGGACAATGCAATATCTGATCAACAAAATTTCGCTAGCTGGCACACGGATCTACCTATTTTGAAAATTCTTTTGAAGTTTATAATCTTGAGATTTATTTTTAGCCAACTTCCTTGTGACCTAGGTACTTGAAATTTAGCACATAGTTTAGGACCCTAAGACAATATAATTTTTAGAAATAAAAATTACACTTGCTAGCGTGCTTATCGGTTCAACTGAAAATCAGTAAAAAATGGGAGGAATATTTCGATCGATATTTGAGCAACTTCCTTGTGAGGTAGTGACTTGAAACTTGTCACATAATTCAGAACCCGGGGACAATGCAATATCTGATCAACAAAATTTCGCTAGCTGGCACACGGATATACCTATTTGGAAAATTCGTTTGAAGTTTATAATCTTGAGATTGATTTTTAACCAACTTCCTTGTGACCTAGTTAGGACCCTAAGACAATATAATTTTTAGAAATAAAAATTACACTAGCTTGCGTGCTTGTCGGTTCAACTGAAAATCTGTAAAAAATGGGAGGAATATTTCGATCGATATTTGAGTAACTTCCTGGTGAGGTAGTGACTTGAAACTTGTCACATAATTCAGAACCCGGGGACATTGCAATATCTGATCAACAAAATTTCGCTAGCTGGCACACGGATCTACCTATTTTGAAAATTCTTTTGAAGTTTATAATCTTGAGATTGATTTTTAGCCAACTTCCTTGTGACCTAGGTACTTGAAATTTAGCACATAGTTTAGGACCCTAAGACAATATAATTTTTAGAAATAAAAATTACACTTGCTAGCGTGCTTATCGGTTCAACTGAAAATCAGTAAAAAATGGGAGGAATATTTCGATCGATATTTGAGCAACTTCCTTGTGAGGTAGTGACTTGAAACTTGTCACATAATTCAGAACCCGGGGACAATGCAATATCTGATCAACAAAATTTCGCTAGCTGGCACACGGATATACCTATTTGGAAAATTCGTTTGAAGTTTATAATCTTGAGATTGATTTTTAACCAACTTCCTTGTGACCTAGTTACTGGAAATTTAGCACATAGTTTAGGACCCTAAGACAATATAATTTTTAGAAATAAAAATTACACTAGCTTGCGTGCTTATCGGTTCAACTGAAAATCTGTAAAAAATGGGAGGAATATTTCGATCGATATTTGAGTAACTTCCTGGTGAGGTAGTGACTTGAAACTTGTCACATAATTCAGAACCCGGGGACATTGCAATATCTGATCAACAAAATTTCGCTAGCTGGCACACGGATCTACCTATTTTGAAAATTCTTTTGAAGTTTATAATCTTGAGATTGATTTTTAGCCAACTTCCTTGTGACCTAGGTACTTGAAATTTAGCACATAGTTTAGGACCCTAAGACAATATAATTTTTAGAAATAAAAATTACACTTGCTAGCGTGCTTATCGGTTCAACTGAAAATCAGTAAAAAATGGGAGGAATATTTCGATCGATATTTGAGCAACTTCCTTGTGAGGTAGTGACTTGAAACTTGTCACATAATTCAGAACCCGGGGACAATGCAATATCTGATCAACAAAATTTCGCTAGCTGGCACACGGATATACCTATTTGGAAAATTCGTTTGAAGTTTATAATCTTGAGATTGATTTTTAACCAACTTCCTTGTGACCTAGTTACTGGAAATTTAGCACATAGTTTAGGACCCTAAGACAATATAATTTTTAGAAATAAAAATTGCACTAGCTTGCGTGCTTATCGGTTCAACTGAAAATCAGTAAAAAATGGGAGGAATATTTCGATCGATATTTGAGTAACTTCCTGGTGAGGTAGTGACTTGAAACTTGTCACATAATTCTGAACCCAGAGACATTGCAATATCTGATCAACAAAATTTCGCTAGCTGCCACACGGATCTACCTATTTTGAAAATTCTTTTGAAGTTTATAATCTTGAGATTGATTTTTGCCAACTTCCTTGTGACCTAGTTACTGGAAATTTAGCACATAGTTTAGGACCCTAAGACAATATAATTTTTAGAAATAAAAATTGCACTAGCTTGCGTGCTTATCGGTTCAACTGAAAATCAGTAAAAAATGGGAGGAATATTTCGATCGATATTTGAGTAACTTCCTGGTGAGGTAGTGACTTGAAACTTGTCACATAATTCTGAACCCAGAGACATTGCAATATCTGATCAACAAAATTTCGCTAGCTGCCACACGGATCTACCTATTTTGAAAATTCTTTTGAAGTTTATAATCTTGAGATTGATTTTTGCCAACTTCCTTGTGACCTAGTTACTGGAAATTTAGCACATAGTTTAGGACCCTAAGACAATATAATTTTTAGAAATAAAAATTGCACTAGCTTGCGTGCTTATCGGTTCAACTGAAAATCAGTAAAAAATGGGAGGAATATTTCGATCGATATTTGAGTAACTTCCTGGTGAGGTAGTGACTTGAAACTTGTCACATAATTCTGAACCCAGAGACATTGCAATATCTGATCAACAAAATTTCGCTAGCTGCCACACGGATATACCTATTTGGAAAATTCGTTTGAAGTTTATAATCTTGAGATTGATTTTTAACCAACTTCCTTGTGACCTAGTTACTGGAAATTTAGCACATAGTTTAGGACCCTAAGACAATATAATTTTTAGAAATAAAAATTGCACTAGCTTGCGTGCTTATCGGTTCAACTGAAAATCAGTTAAAAAAAGGGGGGGAATTTTTCGATCGATATTTGAGTAACTTCCTGGTGAGGTGCTGACTTGAAACTTGTCACATAATTCAGAACCCGGGGACATTGAAATATCTGATCAACAAAATTTCGCTAGCTGGCACACGGATCTACCTATTTTGAAAATTCTTTTGAAGTTTATAATCTTGAGATTGATTTTTAGCCAACTTCCTTGTGACCTAGGTACTTGAAATTTAGCACATAGTTTAGGACCCTAAGACAATATAATTTTTAGAAATAAAAATTACACTAGCTTGCGTGCTTATCGGTTCAACTGAAAATCAGTAAAAAATGGGAGGAATATTTCGATCGATATTTGAGTAACTTCCTGGTGAGGTAGTGACTTGAAACTAGTCACATAATTCTGAACCCAGAGACATTGCAATATCTGATCAACAAAATTTCGCTAGCTGCCACACGGATCTACCTATTTTGAAAATTCTTTTGAAGTTTATAATCTTGAGATTGATTTTTGCCAACTTCCTTGTGACCTAGTTACTGGAAATTTAGCACATAGTTTAGGACCCTAAGACAATATAATTTTTAGAAATAAAAATTGCACTAGCTTGCGTGCTTATCGGTTCAACTGAAAATCAGTAAAAAATGGGAGGAATATTTCGATCGATATTTGAGTAACTTCCTGGTGAGGTAGTGACTTGAAACTTGTCACATAATTCTGAACCCAGAGACATTGCAATATCTGATCAACAAAATTTCGCTAGCTGCCACACGGATCTACCTATTTTGAAAATTCTTTTGAAGTTTATAATCTTGAGATTGATTTTTGCCAACTTCCTTGTGACCTAGTTACTGGAAATTTAGCACATAGTTTAGGACCCTAAGACAATATAATTTTTAGAAATAAAAATTGCACTAGCTTGCGTGCTTATCGGTTCAACTGAAAATCAGTAAAAAATGGGAGGAATATTTCGATCGATATTTGAGTAACTTCCTGGTGAGGTAGTGACTTGAAACTTGTCACATAATTCTGAACCCAGAGACATTGCAATATCTGATCAACAAAATTTCGCTAGCTGCCACACGGATATACCTATTTGGAAAATTCGTTTGAAGTTTATAATCTTGAGATTGATTTTTAACCAACTTCCTTGTGACCTAGTTACTGGAAATTTAGCACATAGTTTAGGACCCTAAGACAATATAATTTTTAGAAATAAAAATTGCACTAGCTTGCGTGCTTATCGGTTCAACTGAAAATCAGTTAAAAAAAGGGGGGGAATTTTTCGATCGATATTTGAGTAACTTCCTGGTGAGGTGCTGACTTGAAACTTGTCACATAATTCAGAACCCGGGGACATTGAAATATCTGATCAACAAAATTTCGCTAGCTGGCACACGGATCTACCTATTTTGAAAATTCTTTTGAAGTTTATAATCTTGAGATTGATTTTTAGCCAACTTCCTTGTGACCTAGGTACTTGAAATTTAGCACATAGTTTAGGACCCTAAGACAATATAATTTTTAGAAATAAAAATTACACTAGCTTGCGTGCTTATCGGTTCAACTGAAAATCAGTAAAAAATGGGAGGAATATTTCGATCGATATTTGAGTAACTTCCTGGTGAGGTAGTGACTTGAAACTTGTCACATAATTCAGAACCCGGGGACAATGCAATATCTGATCAACAAAATTTCGCTAGCTGGCACACGGGTATACCTATTTGGAAAATTCGTTTGAAGTTTATAATCTTGAGATTGATTTTTAGCCAACTTCCTTGTGACCTAGTAAGGACCCTAAGACAATATAATTTTTAGAAATAAAAATTGCACTAGCTTGCGTGCTTATCGGTTCAACTGAAAATCAGTAAAAAATGGGAGGAATATTTCGATCGATATTTGAGTAACTTCCTGGTGAGGTGTGACTTGAAACTTGTCACATAATTCAGAACCCGGGGACAATGCAATATCTGATCAACAAAATTTCGCTAGCTGGCACACGGGTATACCTATTTGGAAAATTCGTTTGAAGTTTATAATCTTGAGATTGATTTTTAGCCAACTTCCTTGTGACCTAGTTAGGACCCTAAGACAATATAATTTTTAGAAATAAAAATTGCACTAGCTTTCGTGCTTATCGGTTCAACTGAAAATCAGTAAAAAATGGGAGGAATATTTCGATCGATATTTGAGTAACTTCCTGGTGAGGTAGTGACTTGAAACGTGTCACATAGTTCAGAACCCGGGTACAATGCCATATCTGATAAACCAAATTCCGCTAGCTCGCACACGGATCTACCTATTTTGAAAATTCGTTTGAAGTTTATAATCTTGAGATTGATTTTTAACCAACTTCCTTGTGACCTAGTTACTTGAAATTTAGCACATAGTTTAGGACCCTAAGACAATATAATTTTTAGAAATAAAAATTGCACTAGCTTGCGTGCTTATCGGTTCAACTGAAAATCAGTAAAAAATGGGAGGAATATTTCGATCGATATTTGAGTAACTTCCTGGTGAGGTAGTGACTTGAAACGTGTCACATAGTTCAGAACCCGGGTACAATGCCATATCTGATAAACCAAATTCCGCTAGCTCGCACACGGATCTACCTATTTTGAAAATTCGTTTGAAGTTTATAATCTTGAGATTGATTTTTAACCAACTTCCTTGTGACCTAGTTACTTGAAATTTAGCACATAGTTTAGGACCCTAAGACAATATAATTTTTAGAAATAAAAATTGCACTAGCTTGCGTGTTTATCGGTTCAACTGAAAATCAGTAAAAAATGAGAGGAATATTTCGATCGATATTTGAGTAACTTCCTGGTGAGGTAGTGACTTGAAACTTGTCACATAATTCAGAACCCGGGGACAATGCAATATCTGATCAACAAAATTTCGCTAGCTGGCACACGGGTATACCTATTTGGAAAACTCGTTTGAAGTTTATAATCTTGAGATTGATTTTTAGCCAACTTCCTTGTGACCTAGTTAGGACCCTAAGACAATATAATTTTTAGAAATAAAAATTGCACTAGCTTGCATGCTTATCGGTTCAACTGAAAATCAGTAAAAAAAAGGGGGGGAATTTTTCGATCGATATTTGAGTAACTTCCTGGTGAGGTGGTGACTTGAAACTTGTCACATAATTCAGAACCCGAGGACATTGCAATATCTGATCAACAAAATTTCGCTAGCTGGCACACGGATCTACCTATTTTGAAAATTCTTTTGAAGTTTATAATCTTGAGATTGATTTTTAGCCAACTTCCTTGTGACCTAGTTAGGACCCTAAGACAATATAATTTTTAGAAATAAAAATTGCACTAGCTTGCGTGCTTATCGGTTCAACTGAAAATCAGTAAAAAAAAGGGGGGGAATTTTTCGATCGATATTTGAGTAACTTACTGGTGAGGTGGTGACTTGAAACTTGTCACATAATTCAGAACCCGAGGACATTGCAATATCTGATCAACAAAATTTCGCTAGCTGGCACACGGATCTACCTATTTTGAAAATTCTTTTGAAGTTTATAATCTTGAGATTGATTTTTAGCCAACTTCCTTGTGACCTAGGTACTTGAAATTTAGCACATAGTTTAGGACCCTGTTTGGTCACAGATTAGGGGTCATTTCATCTACCATACTATTGGGCACCTGTACATCATTGGGACATATTGGGAACCACTGCATTTGCTATTACAGCTGTTCACCGAATATTTAAAATAGGTCAATGCACCAGCTACCAAGAGAGTTATATTATAACAGCATCATTTTTGTATATCTGCCATATATGTATATGTAAACATGTTTGTACATATGTGACGTCTTGTTAATATGCTTAAGCTAACGTTTCTGCCTAATTGTCTCTCTTGTATTATTGCGATGTTTTTGTGCATTCTTTGTCGCGATGCATTTAAAATGCATACATATTTACATACATAGCGATAACCGGTTTTTAAGCCTACTATGTGAATTTGTCATTTGTACCTATTATGTATTTTAAAATCTTATATTAAATCAGTCTAATTGCTGACCATCACTGCGAAGCCTCGTCTTTTACTTTATAGCGCAACCCGTTTATTTGATTTGAGTTCTACATTTCGCTCGTTAGGAAAAGGCTCCTAACTATACATTTTTTGGCGCCCGAGCAGGGACTAGTGTGTAAAGTAAACTTTCTAAATTACTTCGTTTGAATATAACTTCGCGCAAAGGTGGTGGTCAACATTAGACTCCATCATCATCACATTGGATGAAATAAAACTTCGCTTTCGTTACAAATCATTTGCATCAACTATTATAATATTCAGCAATCAACTGATACAAAACCTTTATTATTTGGAGAAGAATCAGTGAGCGGTATATCAAGTCGTTGTCGCCGCTGATCCCATAACCGTTCGTACGTTTGCTGATTTGTCTACGTCACTGTCTACGTCATAGTCGACTTCGCGGAAATCTATTCGTCGTCTCGTCTATATGTTGTTGCCGTTATATATATACGCTCTACCAGTTGACTCTATTCCTTGGTAACACAAGAAATCATCACCCAGCATACATTTATTTGAAGGTATTTGCCACTTGTCGTTGATCTCAGTCATTGCACTCGTATCGAAACACATATTTCGTTTGCATAGTTGGTAAGTTGCAGTTGTTACTCGACTTTATATTATATTTCTTCTGCGGTGTCTACTACAAAACATTTCCATCGGAATTCGTTGCTGGTAACATTGCAGTACATCCATTTTTCGACAAACATTTAACAATTAAATAATTTAACTAAATTTAATAATTTTTGTCTAATTCGCAATGACTATCGAGGAGTTGAAACAACAACGTGCAAGTATTAAAAAAAACATTTCGCGCATAAAAAATATCGTGGATGCCAGCCTTCGAACAGGCGGTAAATTGCTTTCGGTGCCGGAATATCGATGCAGATTGGGTATTTTAGAGTCATATTTTAAACAACTTCTATCAACACAAACTGATATTGAGAAACTAGACTGTGAAGATGGTGGTCGCGCCGACATAGAGGAACTTTACATCACAACCAAACTAACAATTCAGTCGCAACTGAGTGAAGATCACAATTCTACCATGTTAGATACTACTTGCGTTGTCCAATCTCATTCTAAGCTTCCCCAACTCAAACTTCCATCTTTTAGCGGCAAGTATTCAGATTATCGCAATTTTATAACATCATTTAAGCAAATTATAGACCGTGAATTGAACTTGTAAAATATTGAAAAATTTAACCACTTGCGGAATTGTCTGCAGGGCCCAGCTCTTGAAACGATTGATGCATTTCAGGTCACAAATGAAAATTACCCGAAGGCGTTGGAAAAACTGCGAGTTAGGTATGACAATCCAACATTGATATTTTTAGAGAACATTTCGTCACTTTTTGAGCTATCATCAGTGTCCAAGTCCAACGGTGTACAACTCAGGAGCTTAGTCGACAAGGCTTCTGCAATATACGGTTCACTACAGTCATTGGGAAACGGCAATCAAATAGCTGAAGCTATGTTAATACACATTGTGCTTCAGAAGGCCGATGACGACACAAATAAAAAGTGGAAGGAGTCACTTGATTTTAAGTCGCTGCCAACTTGGGAAAATTGTACAACCGTTTTAGAGAGGCATTGTCAGTACTTTGACTCCATCGAAAATGCGAATTCGTCGACTTTGGTTAACCAAAATGTTAACAAGGCTCAAAAACCAAAACCTCAGCGCAAGGGTTTTTCATTTGCTTGTTCCAAATCTTCGTGTTTGATGTGCTCAAGTGCCAGCCATAAAATTCACAATTGCGATCGTTTCAAAGAACTTACTGTTGTTCAACGTTTCGACCATGCAAAGAAACATGGACTTTGCATCAATTGCTTAGCTAAAGGCCATCAACTTTCTAATTGTACATCGACGCACAAATGCAAGATTGCTCTCGGCAACATCACAGTCTTCTTCGGCGCGGATCTGCAGTGGACTCTTCGGCATCAACTTCAAGGGAAGCAGCTGTGCACACGCATATAAACAGTACGTCAGATCAAATTATTCTTGCTACGGCTGTGGTTTGGGTTCGAGACGCATCGGGTGGATACCGGCTGGGACGAGCATTGTTGGACTCCTGCTCACAGGTAAATTTAATGACAGATGAGTTTTCGCAAAAATTGTTATTGCCAAGAATGAAACATAACATCGAAATTCATAGCATTGGTAAGTCAGCTACATCCATTAAATTTTTAACTAATACAAACATCAAATCTCAAGTTACCGGTTTTGAGCTACCCCTTTCATTTTGCATAACTCCACATATTGCCTACCAGCCGGATCCGGACATAGATATCTCATCTTGGAATATATTTCGCTGGCAGATGATAAATTCTACAAATCAAAAAGGGTCGATCTGCTTCTAGGCACAGAGAGCTTCTTTAGTCTGCTTGAAGTCGGTCAGATAAAACTTGGCGATAAATTACCACTGTTGCAAAAGACGTTAGGTTGGGTTGTATCAGGCCGCTATCAAACGAATGCTAAAATCCTATCTCCCACTACATATCTCGTAGAATGCGATCAGTCCATAGAAGCCAACTTGGAAAGATTGTGGCTGATTGACGAAGTCTCCACAAACGAAAAAGTATGGACCAGTGAACAACAAAGCTGCGAACGCCTGTACATAGACACAGTGGCCCGCAATGATAGTGGCAGAGTAATAGTTAAATTGCCATTGAAAGATGATCCGAGTTGCCTAGGGGACTCACACACAACGGCTTTGCGTAGGATCAATTCACTGGAACGGAGGTTGTCACGAACTCCAGAATTAAAAACACAGTATGTCGATTTTATGGAAGAGTACGAACGTTTGGGTCACATGAGTTTAGTAAGTAATCCCAATTTGGATGAACCTCATTATTATATCCCACACCACTGCGTTCTCAAACCAACCAGTACAACCACAAAATTGAGGGTAGTTTTCGACGCATCGTGTCGAACGACAACTCAACGGTCTCTCAACGACATTCAAATGGTAGGGCCTACACTCCAAAGTGAACTCGTAATTCTCCTTCTTCGTTTTAGACTAAATCGTTTCTCTCTCACTGCTGACGTCGTTAAAATGTACCGGCAAATACTTGTGCATCCAGAACATCGTAAATTCCAATATATTTTATGGAGAAGCTCGCAGCAACAAGATATCCAAACATTTCAATTGAATACAGTCACTTATGGCATGGCAGCTGCACCATATCTCGCTGTAAGAAGTTTACAACATCTTGCCGAGCAACACGCATCTCAATTTGAAGTTGGTGCTAAGGTCATCAAATCATCGTTCTACGTTGACGATTTGCTGTGCGGAGCTGATACAGTAACGGAGTTAATACGCATCAAAAATGAGGTAACAAATCTGTTGAAATTAGGAGGAATGGAATTGGCGAAATGGCATTCCAACCATCAACAACTCACAAACGATAGTTCTACAAAGGATTTAAATCTATACTCGACTATCACTAGCACTCTTGGCCTGAGGTGGGATCAAACTAATGACTTATTTTTATTTTCCTTTGACCCTAAGCAAAACCCCAATGGGCGGGTAACGAAAAGGTCTATTCTCTCAATAGCATCGTCTCTGTTTGATCCAATCGGACTGTTGGCACCAATAATAAGCACTGCCAAAATCCTGCTTCAGGAACTTCGGCTGCTGAAACTGGACTGTGACGAATCGGTCCCTCAAAATATTCAATTTGCTTGGCTTAATTTTGTCGCTAGTTTATCTGAACTTTCATCAATAAAGGTTCCACGCTATTGTTTCTCATCTAATTTTACATCATTACAGTTGCATGGCTTTTGCGATTCATCTATTCGAGCATATGGATGCGGAATTTATACACGTATCGTTGACAGTGCTGGAATTGTTCGGGTCAATTTACTTACGGCCAAATCGAGAGTCGCTCCTATCAAAAAGCAATCGTTACCAAAATTGGAATTATGCGGCGCTCTTCTTCTTGCTAAAGTCTATGCAAAAACAAAATCGCTTTTTTCTGATCACAAATTTGATGTTTATCTTTGGACAGATTCGCAAATTATGTTGCACTGGCTCAAGCAACATTCAGCCACGCTTTCAACTTTCGTTGGCAATAGAGTGTCAGAGATACAAGATCTGACTACTGGAGCTTTCTGGAGACACGTTCCAACAAACAGCAATCCAGCTGATATTGTATCTCGTGGAAGTACAGCTGCAGAACTGGCAAATTCAATTTGGCATAGCGGACCCTCATTTCTATCCGACATCGAAGCAGAGTGGCCTAAGCAAAAAGATGAATTAATCGACATGGAGGTTGTAAATTTAGAGAAGAGAAAATCAGCGTTCAAGGTAATTGTCAAACCTAACTATATACTGCACTCGTACAATCCAAACGAACCTATCTCCCCTGAGGAATTACATCACGCATTGCTCTGCATCGTTTGGAATATACAACAACAACATTTCGCTACAGACATCCGCTCTATACAGACTGAGTCAACGACAAATGGCAATCTACGATACCTTAATCCGTTCTTGGATTCTTCCGAACGATTCGAACTGTTGAAGGTCGGCGGACGACTAGAGTTGGCAAACCTACCAGAAGGCCAAAGGCACCCTATTTTGCTTCCCAACAAATGCAGCTTCGTTGAGCCATACGTTCGCCATTTGCACATAAAAAATTATCATGCAGGTCCTAAAGCACTTGTAAGCTTGATTCGCCTACAATTCTGGATTGTCAATGCCCGCGATGTAGCAAGAAGTATCGTCAGATCATGTGTTCATTGCGTTCGTTACAAACCCAAACTTTTACAACAGATGATGGGAAACCTGCCGGTCGAGCGTTTAACACCAGCACGCCCGTTTGCTCGCTGTGGTATCGATTTTTGTGGACCTGTTAACATTTATCTTCGTATCAGGGGTAAAACACCCTACAAGGCTTACATAGCTATTTTTGTGTGCCTAGCTACTAAAGCAGTGCACATCGAAGTTGTCTCCGATTTAACCACGGATGCGTTTTTGGCATCTCTAAAAAGAATGATTGGTCGCAGAGGTCTTCCTACAGACATATTTTGCGACAATGCAAGTAATTTCGTAGGGGCTTCTAGAAAACTTGCCGACCTAAAGGCATTCATGTTTAAAGAACAAAATCAAAATATCATAAGTTCATATTGCGCTAACGAATTCACAAACTTTCATTTTATTCCTCCCAGGGCACCTCATTTTGGCGGTATTTGGGAAGCCGCTGTCAAATCTGCTAAGGGTCATTTGAATCGCAGCTCGATGAACGCCAGACTAACCTTCGAAGAATTGTCGACGGCATTAGTCGAAATAGAAGCCGTGCTTAATTCTCGCCCGATTTCACCGCTATCTTCCGACCCAAGTGACTATGAAGCCTTAACTCCTGGCCACTTCATAATCGGAAGCGCCTTGAAAAATTTACCAGAGCGAACAATACCAAAGGATGTTAGTCACGCAGAAAAATGGGACCAAATTACGGCTATAAAGCAACATTTTTGGAAACGCTGGTCCAGCGAATATTTGAGCGAATTACAAACGCGTACAAAATGGATTGTTCGCCACTCCAGTATTGCGAAAGATGCAATGGTGATTATCCATGAAGACAACGTGCCACCTCAACGATGGCAATTGGGACGAATTATCAATGCCATTCCAGGGAAAGATAAATGCGTGCGAGTTGTTGACATACGCACATCAAGAGGAATCATTCGACGCCCTATACACAAAATAGCTATATTACCTGTTTGAAGCTTTTTCAACGGGCCCGGGATGTTTGGTCACAGATTAGGGGTCATTTCATTTACCATACTATTGGGCACCTGTACATCATTGGGACATATTGGGAACCACTGCATTTGCTATTACAGCTGTTCACCGAATATTTAAAATAGGTCAATGCACCAGCTACCAAGAGAGTTATATTATAACAGCATCATTTTTGTATATCTGCCATATATGTATATGTAAACATGTTTGTACATATGTGACGTCTTGTTAATATGCTTAAGCTAACGTTTCTACCTAATTGTCTGTCTTGTATTATTGCGATGTTTTTGTGCATTCTTTGTCGGGATGCATTTAAAATGCATACATATTTACATACATAGCGATAACCGGTTTCTAAGCCTACTATGTGAATTTGTCATTTGTACCTATTATGTATTTTAAAATCTTATATTAAATCAGTCTAATTGCTGACCATCACTGCGAAGCCTCGTCTTTTACTTTATAGCGCAGCCCGTTTATTTGATTTGAGTTCTACATTTCGCTCGTTAGGAAAAGGCTCCTAACTATACAGACCCTAAGACAATATAATTTTTAGAAATAAAAATTACACTAGCTTGCGTGCTTATCGGTTCAACTGAAAATCAGTAAAAAATGGGAGGAATATTTCGATCGATATTTGAGTAACTTCCTGGTGAGGTAGTGACTTGAAACTTGTCACATAATTCAGAACCCGGGTACAATGCCATATCTGATAAACCAAATTCCTCTAGCTCGCACACGGATCTACCTATTTTGAAAATTCGTTTGAAGTTTATAATCTTGAGATTGATTTTTAACCAACTTCCTTGTGACTTAGTTACTTGAAATTTAGCACATAGTTTAGGACCCTAAGACAATATAACTTTTAGAAATAAAAATTGCACTAGCTTGCGTGCTTATCGGTTCAACTGAAAATCAGTAAAAATGGGAGGAATATTTCGATCGATATTTGAGCAACTTCCTGGTGAGGTAGTGACTTGAAACGTGTCACATAGTTCAGAACCCGGGTACAATGCCATATCTGATAAACCAAATTCCGCTAGCTCGCACACGGATCTACCTATTTTGAAAATTCGTTTGAAGTTTATAATCTTGAGATTGATTTTTAACCAACTTCCTTGTGACCTAGTTACTGGAAATTTAGCACATAGTTTAGGACCCTAAGACAATATAATTTTTAGAAATAAAAATTACACTAGCTTGCGTGCTTATCGGTTCAACTGAAAATCAATAAAAAATGGGAGGAATATTTCGATCGATATTTGAGTAACTTCCTGGTGAGGTAGTGACTTGAAAATTGTCACATGATTCAGAACCCGGGGACAATGCAATATCTGATCAACAAAATTTCGCTAGCTGGCACACGGGTATACCTATTTGGAAAATTCGTTTTAAGTTTATAATCTTGAGATTGATTTTTAGCCAACTTCCTTGTGACCTAGTAAGGACCCTAAGACAATATAATTTTTAGAAATAAAAATTGCACTAGCTTGCGTGTTTATCGGTTCAACTGAAAATCAGTAAAAAATGGGAGGAATATTTCGATCGATATTTGAGCAACTTCCTGGTGAGGTAGTGACTTGAAACGTGTCACATAGTTCAGAACCCGGGTACAATGCCATATCTGATAAACCAAATTCCGCTAGCTCGCACACGGATCTACCTATTTTGAAAATTCGTTTGAAGTTTATAATCTTGAGATTGATTTTTAACCAACTTCCTTGTGACTTAGTTACTTGAAATTTAGCACATAGTTTAGGACCCTAAGACAATATAATTTTTAGAAATAAAAATTGCACTAGCTTGCGTGCTTATCGGTTCAACTGAAAATCAGTAAAAAATGGGAGGAATATTTCGATCGATATTTGAGCAACTTCCTGGTGAGGTAGTGACTTGAAACGTGTCACATAGTTCAGAACCCGGGTACAATGCCATATCTGATAAACCAAATTCCGCTAGCTCGCACACGGATCTACCTATTTTGAAAATTCGTTTGAGGTTTATAATCTTGAGATTGATTTTTAACCAACTTCCTTGTGACCTAGTTACTGGAAATTTAGCACATAGTTTAGGACCCTAAGACAATATAATTTTTAGAAATAAAAATTACACTAGCTTGCGTGCTTATCGGTTCAACTGAAAATCAATAAAAAATGGGAGGAATATTTCGATCGATATTTGAGTAACTTCCTGGTGAGGTAGTGACTTGAAAATTGTCACATAATTCAGAACCCGGGGACAATGCAATATCTGATCAACAAAATTTCGCTAGCTGGCACACGGGTATACCTATTTGGAAAATTCGTTTGAAGTTTATAATCTTGAGATTGATTTTTAGCCAACTTCCTTGTGACCTAGTAAGGACCCTAAGACAATATAATTTTTAGAAATAAAAATTGCACTAGCTTGCATGCTTATCGGTTCAACTGAAAATCAGTAAAAAATGGGAGGAATATTTCGATCGATATTTGAGTAACTTCCTGGTGAGGTAGTGACTTGAAACTTGTCACATAATTCAGAACCCGGGGACAATGCAATATCTGATCAACAAAATTTCCCTAGCTGGCACACGGATATACCTATTTGGAAAATTCGTTTCAAGTTTATAATCTTGAGATTGATTTTTAGCCAACTTCCTTGTGACCTAGTTACTGGAAATTTAGCACATAGTTTAGGACCCTAAGACAATATAATTTTTAGAAATAAAAATTGCACTAGCTTGCGTGCTTATCGGTTCAACTGAAAATCAGTAAAAATGGGGGGAAATTTTTGATCGATATTTGAGTAACTTCCTGGTGAGGTAGTGGGTACAATGCCATATCTGATAAACCAAATTCCGCTAGCTCGCACACGGATCTACCTATTTTGAAAATTCGTTTGAAGTTTATAATCTTGAGATTGATTTTTAACCAACTTCCTTGTGACCTAGTTACTTGAAATTTAGCACATAGTTTAGGACCCTAAGACAATATAATTTTTAGAAATAAAAATTGCACTAGCTTGCGTGTTTATCGGTTCAACTGAAAATCAGTAAAAAATGGGAGGAATATTTCGATCGATATTTGAGCAACTTCCTGGTGAGGTAGTGACTTGAAACGTGTCACATAGTTCAGAACCCGGGTACAATGCCATATCTGATAAACCAAATTCCGCTAGCTCGCACACGGATCTACCTATTTTGAAAATTCGTTTGAAGTTTATAATCTTGAGATTGGTTCCTTGTGACCTAGTTACTTACATAATTCAGAACCCGGGGACAATGCAATATCTGATCAACAAAATTTCGCTAGCTGGCACACGGGTGTACCTATTTGGAAAATTCGTTTGAAGTTTATAATCTTGAGATTGATTTTTAGCCAACTTCCTTGTGACCTAGTTAGGACCCTAAGACAATATAATTTTTAGAAATAAAAATTGCACTAGCTTGCGTGCTTATCGGTTCAACTGAAAATCAGTAAAAAACGGGAGGAATATTTCGATCGATATATGAGTAACTTCCTGGTGAGGTAGTGACTTGAAACTTGTCACATAATTCAGAACCCGGGGACAATGCAATATCTGATCAACAAAATTTCGCTAGCTGGCACACGGATATACCTATTTGGAAAATCCGTTTGAAGTTTATAATCTTGAGATTGATTTTTAGCCAACTTCCTTGTGACCTAGTTACTGGAAATTTAGCACATAGTTTAGGACCCTAAGACAATATAACTTTTAGAAATAAAAATTGCACTAGCTTGCGTGCTTATCGGTTCAACTGAAAATCAGTAAAAATGGGGGGAAATTTTTGATCGATATTTGAGTAACTTCCTGGTGAGGTAGTGACTTGAAACGTGTCACATAGTTCGGAACCCGGGTACAATGCCATATCTGATAAACCAAATTCCGCTAGCTCGCACACGGATCTACCTATTTTGAAAATTCGTTTGAAGTTTATAATCTTGAGATTGATTTTTAACCAACTTCCTTGTGACTTAGTTACTTGAAATTTAGCACATAGTTTAGGACCCTAAGGCAATATAATTTTTAGAAATAAAAATTGCACTAGCTTGCGTGCTTATCGGTTCAACTGAAAATCAGTAAAAAATGGGAGGAATATTTCGATCGATATTTGAGCAACTTCCTGGTGAGGTAGTGACTTGAAACGTGTCACATAGTTCAGAACCCGGGTACAATGCCATATCTGATAAACCAAATTCCGCTAGCTCGCACACGGATCTACCTATTTTGAAAATTCGTTTGAAGTTTATAATCTTGAGATTGATTTTTAACCAACTTCCTTGTGACCTAGTTACTGGAAATTTAGCACATAGTTTAGGACCCTAAGACAATATAATTTTTAGAAATAAAAATTACACTAGCTTGCGTGCTTATCGGTTCAACTGAAAATCAATAAAAAATGGGAGGAATATTTCGATCGATATTTGAGTAACTTCCTGGTGAGGTAGTGACTTGAAAATTGTCACATGATTCAGAACCCGGGGACAATGCAATATCTGATCAACAAAATTTCGCTAGCTGGCACACGGGTATACCTATTTGGAAAATTCGTTTTAAGTTTATAATCTTGAGATTGATTTTTAGCCAACTTCCTTGTGACCTAGTAAGGACCCTAAGACAATATAATTTTTAGAAATAAAAATTGCACTAGCTTGCGTGTTTATCGGTTCAACTGAAAATCAGTAAAAAATGGGAGGAATATTTCGATCGATATTTGAGCAACTTCCTGGTGAGGTAGTGACTTGAAACGTGTCACATAGTTCAGAACCCGGGTACAATGCCATATCTGATAAACCAAATTCCGCTAGCTCGCACACGGATCTACCTATTTTGAAAATTCGTTTGAAGTTTATAATCTTGAGATTGATTTTTAACCAACTTCCTTGTGACCTAGTTACTGGAAATTTAGCACATAGTTTAGGACCCTAAGACAATATAATTTTTAGAAATAAAAATTACACTAGCTTGCGTGCTTATCGGTTCAACTGAAAATCAATAAAAAATGGGAGGAATATTTCGATCGATATTTGAGTAACTTCCTGGTGAGGTAGTGACTTGAAAATTGTCACATGATTCAGAACCCGGGGACAATGCAATATCTGATCAACAAAATTTCGCTAGCTGGCACACGGGTATACCTATTTGGAAAATTCGTTTTAAGTTTATAATCTTGAGATTGATTTTTAGCCAACTTCCTTGTGACCTAGTAAGGACCCTAAGACAATATAATTTTTAGAAATAAAAATTGCACTAGCTTGCGTGTTTATCGGTTCAACTGAAAATCAGTAAAAAATGGGAGGAATATTTCGATCGATATTTGAGCAACTTCCTGGTGAGGTAGTGACTTGAAACGTGTCACATAGTTCAGAACCCGGGTACAATGCCATATCTGATAAACCAAATTCCGCTAGCTCGCACACGGATCTACCTATTTTGAAAATTCGTTTGAAGTTTATAATCTTGAGATTGATTTTTAACCAACTTCCTTGTGACTTAGTTACTTGAAATTTAGCACATAGTTTAGGACCCTAAGACAATATAATTTTTAGAAATAAAAATTGCACTAGCTTGCGTGCTTATCGGTTCAACTGAAAATCAGTAAAAAATGGGAGGAATATTTCGATCGATATTTGAGCAACTTCCTGGTGAGGTAGTGACTTGAAACGTGTCACATAGTTCAGAACCCGGGTACAATGCCATATCTGATAAACCAAATTCCGCTAGCTCGCACACGGATCTACCTATTTTGAAAATTCGTTTGAAGTTTATAATCTTGAGATTGATTTTTAACCAACTTCCTTGTGACCTAGTTACTGGAAATTTAGCACATAGTTTAGGACCCTAAGACAATATAATTTTTAGAAATAAAAATTACACTAGCTTGCGTGCTTATCGGTTCAACTGAAAATCAATAAAAAATGGGAGGAATATTTCGATCGATATTTGAGTAACTTCCTGGTGAGGTAGTGACTTGAAAATTGTCACATAATTCAGAACCCGGGGACAATGCAATATCTGATCAACAAAATTTCGCTAGCTGGCACACGGGTATACCTATTTGGAAAATTCGTTTGAAGTTTATAATCTTGAGATTGATTTTTAGCCAACTTCCTTGTGACCTAGTAAGGACCCTAAGACAATATAATTTTTAGAAATAAAAATTGCACTAGCTTGGATGCTTATCGGTTCAACTGAAAATCAGTAAAAAATGGGAGGAATATTTCGATCGATATTTGAGTAACTTCCTGGTGAGGTAGTGACTTGAAACTTGTCACATAATTCAGAACCCGGGGACAATGCAATATCTGATCAACAAAATTTCCCTAGCTGGCACACGGATATACCTATTTGGAAAATTCGTTTCAAGTTTATAATCTTGAGATTGATTTTTAGCCAACTTCCTTGTGACCTAGTTACTGGAAATTTAGCACATAGTTTAGGACCCTAAGACAATATAATTTTTAGAAATAAAAATTGCACTAGCTTGCGTGCTTATCGGTTCAACTGAAAATCAGTAAAAATGGGGGGAAATTTTTGATCGATATTTGAGTAACTTCCTGGTGAGGTAGTGGGTACAATGCCATATCTGATAAACCAAATTCCGCTAGCTCGCACACGGATCTACCTATTTTGAAAATTCGTTTGAAGTTTATAATCTTGAGATTGATTTTTAACCAACTTCCTTGTGACCTAGTTACTTGAAATTTAGCACATAGTTTAGGACCCTAAGACAATATAATTTTTAGAAATAAAAATTGCACTAGCTTGCGTGTTTATCGGTTCAACTGAAAATCAGTAAAAAATGGGAGGAATATTTCGATCGATATTTGAGCAACTTCCTGGTGAGGTAGTGACTTGAAACGTGTCACATAGTTCAGAACCCGGGTACAATGCCATATCTGATAAACCAAATTCCGGTAACTCGCACACGGATCTACCTATTTTGAAAATTCGTTTGAAGTTTATAATCTTGAGATTGGTTCCTTGTGACCTAGTTACTTACATAATTCAGAACCCGGGGACAATGCAATATCTGATCAACAAAATTTCGCTAGCTGGCACACGGGTGTACCTATTTGGAAAATTCGTTTGAAGTTTATAATCTTGAGATTGATTTTTAGCCAACTTCCTTGTGACCTAGTTAGGACCCTAAGACAATATAATTTTTAGAAATAAAAATTGCACTAGCTTGGATGCTTATCGGTTCAACTGAAAATCAGTAAAAAATGGGAGGAATATTTCGATCGATATATGAGTAACTTCCTGGTGAGGTAGTGACTTGAAACTTGTCACATAATTCAGAACCCGGGGACAATGCAATATCTGATCAACAAAATTTCGCTAGCTGGCACACGGATATACCTATTTGGAAAATCCGTTTGAAGTTTATAATCTTGAGATTGATTTTTAGCCAACTTCCTTGTGACCTAGTTACTGGAAATTTAGCACATAGTTTAGGACCCTAAGACAATATAACTTTTAGAAATAAAAATTGCACTAGCTTGCGTGCTTATCGGTTCAACTGAAAATCATTAAAAATGGGGGAAATTTTTGATCGGTATTTGAGTAACTTCCTCGTGAGGTAGTGACTTGAAACGTGTCACATAGTTCGGAACCCGGGTACAATGCCATATCTGATAAACCAAATTCCGCTAGCTCGGCCACGGATCTACCTATTTTGAAAATTCGTTTGAAGTTTATAATCTTGAGATTGATTTTTAACCAACTTCCTTGTGACTTAGTTACTTGAAATTTAGCACATAGTTTAGGACCCTAAGGCAATATAATTTTTAGAAATAAAAATTGCACTAGCTTGCGTGCTTATCGGTTCAACTGAAAATCAGTAAAAAATGGGAGGAATATTTCGATCGATATTTGAGCAACTTCCTGGTGAGGTAGTGACTTGAAACGTGTCACATAGTTCAGAACCCGGGTACAATGCCATATCTGATAAACCAAATTCCGCTAGCTCGCACACGGATCTACCTATTTTGAAAATTCGTTTGAAGTTTATAATCTTGAGATTGATTTTTAACCAACTTCCTTGTGACCTAGTTACTGGAAATTTAGCACATAGTTTAGGACCCTAAGACAATATAATTTTTAGAAATAAAAATTACACTAGCTTGCGTGCTTATCGGTTCAACTGAAAATCAATAAAAAATGGGAGGAATATTTCGATCGATATTTGAGTAACTTCCTGGTGAGGTAGTGACTTGAAAATTGTCACATGATTCAGAACCCGGGGACAATGCAATATCTGATCAACAAAATTTCGCTAGCTGGCACACGGGTATACCTATTTGGAAAATTCGTTTTAAGTTTATAATCTTGAGATTGATTTTTAGCCAACTTCCTTGTGACCTAGTAAGGACCCTAAGACAATATAATTTTTAGAAATAAAAATTGCACTAGCTTGCATGCTTATCGGTTCAACTGAAAATCAGTAAAAAATGGGAGGAATATTTCGATCGATATTTGAGTAACTTCCTGGTGAGGTAGTGACTTGAAACTTGTCACATAATTCAGAACCCGGGGACAATGCAATATCTGATCAACAAAATTTCCCTAGCTGGCACACGGATATACCTATTTGGAAAATTCGTTTGAAGTTTATAATCTTGAGATTGATTTTTAGCCAACTTCCTTGTGACCTAGTTACTGGAAATTTAGCACATAGTTTAGGACCCTAAGACAATATAATTTTTAGAAATAAAAATTGCACTAGCTTGCGTGCTTATCGGTTCAACTGAAAATCAGTAAAAATGGGGGGAAATTTTTGATCGATATTTGAGTAACTTCCTGGTGAGGTAGTGGGCACAATGCCATATCTGATAAACCAAATTCCGCTAGCTCGCACACGGATCTACCTATTTTGAAAATTCGTTTGAAGTTTATAATCTTGAGATTGATTTTTAACCAACTTCCTTGTGACCTAGTTACTTGAAATTTAGCACATAGTTTAGGACCCTAAGACAATATAATTTTTAGAAATAAAAATTGCACTAGCTTGCGTGTTTATCGGTTCAACTGAAAATCAGTAAAAAATGGGAGGAATATTTCGATCGATATTTGAGCAACTTCCTGGTGAGGTAGTGACTTCAAACGTGTCACATAGTTCAGAACCCGGGTACAATGCCATATCTGATAAACCAAATTCCGCTAGCTCGCACACGGATCTACCTATTTTGAAAATTCGTTTGAAGTTTATAATCTTGAGATTGGTTCCTTGTGACCTAGTTACTTACATAATTCAGAACCCGGGGACAATGCAATATCTGATCAACAAAATTTCGCTAGCTGGCACACGGGTGTACCTATTTGGAAAATTCGTTTGAAGTTTATAATCTTGAGATTGATTTTTAGCCAACTTCCTTGTGACCTAGTTAGGACCCTAAGACAATATAATTTTTAGAAATAAAAATTGCACTAACTTGCGTGCTTATCGGTTCAACTGAAAATCAGTAAAAAACGGGAGGAATATTTCGATCGATATATGAGTAACTTCCTGGTGAGGTAGTGACTTGAAACTTGTCACATAATTCAGAACCCGGGGACAATGCAATATCTGATCAACAAAATTTCGCTAGCTGGCACACGGATATACCTATTTGGAAAATCCGTTTGAAGTTTATAATCTTGAGATTGATTTTTAGCCAACTTCCTTGTGACCTAGTTACTGGAAATTTAGCACATAGTTTAGGACCCTAAGACAATATAACTTTTAGAAATAAAAATTGCACTAGCTTGCGTGCTTATCGGTTCAACTGAAAATCAGTAAAAATGGGGGGAAATTTTTGATCGATATTTGAGTAACTTCCTGGTGAGGTAGTGACTTGAAACGTGTCACATAGTTCGGAACCCGGGTACAATGCCATATCTGATAAACCAAATTCCGCTAGCTCGCACACGGATCTACCTATTTTGAAAATTCGTTTGAAGTTTATAATCTTGAGATTGATTTTTAACCAACTTCCTTGTGACCTAGTTACTGGAAATTTAGCACATAGTTTAGGACCCTAAGACAATATAATTTTTAGAAATAAAAATTGCACTAGCTTGCGTGCTTATCGGTTCAACTGAAAATCAGTAAAAATGGGGGGAAATTTTTGATCGATATTTGAGTAACTTCCTGGTGAGGTAGTGGGTACAATGCCATATCTGATAAACCAAATTCCGCTAGCTCGCACACGGATCTACCTATTTTGAAAATTCGTTTGAAGTTTATAATCTTGAGATTGATTTTTAACCAACTTCCTTGTGACTTAGTTACTTGAAATTTAGCACATAGTTTAGGACCCTAAGACAATATAATTTTTAGAAATAAAAATTGCACTAGCTTGCGTGCTTATCGGTTCAACTGAAAATCAGTAAAAAATGGGAGGAATATTACGATCGATATTTGAGCAACTTCCTGGTGAGGTAGTGACTTGAAACTTGTCACATAATTCAGAACCCGGGGACAATGCAATATCTGATCAACAAAATTTCGCTAGCTGGCACACGGATATACCTATTTGGAAAATTCGTTTGAAGTTTATAATCTTGAGATTGATTTTTAGCCAACTTCCTTGTGACCTAGTTACTGGAAATTTAGCACATAGTTTAGGACCCTAAGACAATATAATTTTTAGAAATAAAAATTGCACTAGCTTGCGTGGGAGGAATATTTCGATCGATATTTGAGCAACTTCCTGGTGAGGTAGTGACTTGAAACGTGTCACATAGTTCAGAACCCGGGTACAATGCCATATCTGATAAACCAAATTCCGCTAGCTCGCACACGGATCTACCTATTTTGAAAATTCGTTTGAAGTTTATAATCTTGAGATTGATTTTTAACCAACTTCCTTGTGACCTAGTTACTGGAAATTTAGCACATAGTTTAGGACCCTAAGACAATATAATTTTTAGAAATAAAAATTGCACTAGCTTGCGTGCTTATCGGTTCAACTGAAAATCAATAAAAAATGGGAGGAATATTTCGATCGATATTTGAGTAACTTCCTGGTGAGGTAGTGACTTGAAAATTGTCACATAATTCAGAACCCGGGGACAATGCAATATCTGATCAACAAAATTTCGCTAGCTGGCACACGGGTATACCTATTTGGAAAATTCGTTTGAAGTTTATAATCTTGAGATTGATTTTTAGCCAACTTCCTTGTGACCTAGTTAGGACCCTAAGACAATATAATTTTTAGAAATAAAAATTGCACTAGCTTGCGTGCTTATCGGTTCAACTGAAAATCAGTAAAAATGGGGGGAAATTTTTGATCGATATTTGAGTAACTTCCTGGTGAGGTAGTGACTTGAAACCTGTCACATAGTTCGGAACCCGGGTACAATGCCATATCTGATAAACCAAATTCCGCTAGCTCGCACACGGATCTACCTATTTTGAAAATTCGTTTCAAGTTTATAATCTTGAGATTGATTTTTAACCAACTTCCTTGTGACTTAGTTACTTGAAATTTAGCACATAGTTTAGGACCCTAAGACAATATAACTTTTAGAAATAAAAATTTCACTAGCTTGCGTGCTTATCGGTTCAACTGAAAATCAGTAAAAATAAAATGGGGGGAAATTTTTGATCGATATTTGAGTAACTTCCTGGTGAGGTAGTGACTTGAAACGTGTCACATAGTTCGGAACCCGGGTACAATGCCATATCTGATAAACCAAATTCCGCTAGCTCGCACACGGATCTACCTATTTTGAAAATTCGTTTGAAGTTTATAATCTTGAGATTGGTTCCTTGTGACCTAGTTACTTACATAATTCAGAACCCGGGGACAATGCAATATCTGATCAACAAAATTTCGCTAGCTGGCACACGGGTGTACCTATTTGGAAAATTCGTTTGAAGTTTATAATCTTGAGATTGATTTTTAGCCAACTTCCTTGTGACCTAGTTAGGACCCTAAGACAATATAATTTTTAGAAATAAAAATTGCACTAGCTTGCGTGCTTATCGGTTCAACTGAAAATCAGTAAAAAACGGGAGGAATATTTCGATCGATATATGAGTAACTTCCTGGTGAGGTAGTGACTTGAAACTTGTCACATAATTCAGAACCCGGGGACAATGCCATATCTGATAAACCAAATTCCGCTAGCTCGCACACGGATCTACCTATTTTGAAAATTCGTTTGAAGTTTATAATCTTGAGATTGATTTTTAACCAACTTCCTTGTGACCTAGTTACTGGAAATTTAGCACATAGTTTAGGACCCTAAGACAATATAATTTTTAGAAATAAAAATTGCACTAGCTTGCGTGCTTATCGGTTCAACTGAAAATCAGTAAAAATGGGGGGAAATTTTTGATCGATATTTGAGTAACTTCCTGGTGAGGTAGTGGGTACAATGCCATATCTGATAAACCAAATTCCGCTAGCTCGCACACGGATCTACCTATTTTGAAAATTCGTTTGAAGTTTATAATCTTGAGATTGATTTTTAACCAACTTCCTTGTGACTTAGTTACTTGAAATTTAGCACATAGTTTAGGACCCTAAGGCAATATAATTTTTAGAAATAAAAATTGCACTAGCTTGCGTGCTTATCGGTTCAACTGAAAATCAGTAAAAAATGGGAGGAATATTACGATCGATATTTGAGCAACTTCCTGGTGAGGTAGTGACTTGAAACTTGTCACATAATTCAGAACCCGGGGACAATGCAATATCTGATCAACAAAATTTCGCTAGCTGGCACACGGATATACCTATTTGGAAAATTCGTTTGAAGTTTATAATCTTGAGATTGATTTTTAGCCAACTTCCTTGTGACCTAGTTACTGGAAATTTAGCACATAGTTTAGGACCCTAAGACAATATAATTTTTAGAAATAAAAATTGCACTAGCTTGCGTGCTTATCGGTTCAACTGAAAATCAGTAAAAATGGGGGGAAATTTTTGATCGATATTTGAGTAACTTCCTGGTGAGGTAGTGGGCACAATGCCATATCTGATAAACCAAATTCCGCTAGCTCGCACACGGATCTACCTATTTTGAAAATTCGTTTTAAGTTTATAATCTTGAGATTGATTTTTAACCAACTTCCTTGTGACCTAGTTACTTGAAATTTAGCACATAGTTTAGGACCCTAAGACAATATAATTTTTAGAAATAAAAATTGCACTAGCTTGCGTGTTTATCGGTTCAACTGAAAATCAGTAAAAAATGGGAGGAATATTTCGATCGATATTTGAGCAACTTCCTGGTGAGGTAGTGACTTGAAACGTGTCACATAGTTCAGAACCCGGGTACAATGCCATATCTGATAAACCAAATTCCGCTAGCTCGCACACGGATCTACCTATTTTGAAAATTCGTTTGAAGTTTATAATCTTGAGATTGGTTCCTTGTGACCTAGTTACTTACATAATTCAGAACCCGGGGACAATGCAATATCTGATCAACAAAATTTCGCTAGCTGGCACACGGGTGTACCTATTTGGAAAATTCGTTTGAAGTTTATAATCTTGAGATTGATTTTTAGCCAACTTCCTTGTGACCTAGTTAGGACCCTAAGACAATATAATTTTTAGAAATAAAAATTGCACTAGCTTGCGTGCTTATCGGTTCAACTGAAAATCAGTAAAAAACGGGAGGAATATTTCGATCGATATATGAGTAACTTCCTGGTGAGGTAGTGACTTGAAACTTGTCACATAATTCAGAACCCGGGGACAATGCAATATCTGATCAACAAAATTTCGCTAGCTGGCACACGGATATACCTATTTGGAAAATCCGTTTGAAGTTTATAATCTTGAGATTGATTTTTAGCCAACTTCCTTGTGACCTAGTTACTGGAAATTTAGCACATAGTTTAGGACCCTAAGACAATATAACTTTTAGAAATAAAAATTGCACTAGCTTGCGTGCTTATCGGTTCAACTGAAAATCAGTAAAAATGGGGGGAAATTTTTGATCGATATTTGAGTAACTTCCTGGTGAGGTAGTGACTTGAAACGTGTCACATAGTTCGGAACCCGGGTACAATGCCATATCTGATAAACCAAATTCCGCTAGCTCGCACACGGATCTACCTATTTTGAAAATTCGTTTGAAGTTTATAATCTTGAGATTGATTTTTAACCAACTTCCTTGTGACCTAGTTACTGGAAATTTAGCACATAGTTTAGGACCCTAAGACAATATAATTTTTAGAAATAAAAATTGCACTAGCTTGCGTGCTTATCGGTTCAACTGAAAATCAGTAAAAATGGGGGGAAATTTTTGATCGATATTTGAGTAACTTCCTGGTGAGGTAGTGGGTACAATGCCATATCTGATAAACCAAATTCCGCTAGCTCGCACACGGATCTACCTATTTTGAAAATTCGTTTGAAGTTTATAATCTTGAGATTGATTTTTAACCAACTTCCTTGTGACTTAGTTACTTGAAATTTAGCACATAGTTTAGGACCCTAAGACAATATAATTTTTAGAAATAAAAATTGCACTAGCTTGCGTGCTTATCGGTTCAACTGAAAATCAGTAAAAAATGGGAGGAATATTACGATCGATATTTGAGCAACTTCCTGGTGAGGTAGTGACTTGAAACTTGTCACATAATTCAGAACCCGGGGACAATGCAATATCTGATCAACAAAATTTCGCTAGCTGGCACACGGATATACCTATTTGGAAAATTCGTTTGAAGTTTATAATCTTGAGATTGATTTTTAGCCAACTTCCTTGTGACCTAGTTACTGGAAATTTAGCACATAGTTTAGGACCCTAAGACAATATAATTTTTAGAAATAAAAATTGCACTAGCTTGCGTGGGAGGAATATTTCGATCGATATTTGAGCAACTTCCTGGTGAGGTAGTGACTTGAAACGTGTCACATAGTTCAGAACCCGGGTACAATGCCATATCTGATAAACCAAATTCCGCTAGCTCGCACACGGATCTACCTATTTTGAAAATTCGTTTGAAGTTTATAATCTTGAGATTGATTTTTAACCAACTTCCTTGTGACCTAGTTACTGGAAATTTAGCACATAGTTTAGGACCCTAAGACAATATAATTTTTAGAAATAAAAATTGCACTAGCTTGCGTGCTTATCGGTTCAACTGAAAATCAATAAAAAATGGGAGGAATATTTCGATCGATATTTGAGTAACTTCCTGGTGAGGTAGTGACTTGAAAATTGTCACATAATTCAGAACCCGGGGACAATGCAATATCTGATCAACAAAATTTCGCTAGCTGGCACACGGGTATACCTATTTGGAAAATTCGTTTGAAGTTTATAATCTTGAGATTGATTTTTAGCCAACTTCCTTGTGACCTAGTTAGGACCCTAAGACAATATAATTTTTAGAAATAAAAATTGCACTAGCTTGCGTGCTTATCGGTTCAACTGAAAATCAGTAAAAATGGGGGGAAATTTTTGATCGATATTTGAGTAACTTCCTGGTGAGGTAGTGACTTGAAACGTGTCACATAGTTCGGAACCCGGGTACAATGCCATATCTGATAAACCAAATTCCGCTAGCTCGCACACGGATCTACCTATTTTGAAAATTCGTTTGAAGTTTATAATCTTGAGATTGATTTTTAACCAACTTCCTTGTGACTTAGTTACTTGAAATTTAGCACATAGTTTAGGACCCTAAGACAATATAACTTTTAGAAATAAAAATTGCACTAGCTTGCGTGCTTATCGGTTCAACTGAAAATCAGTAAAAATGGGGGGAAATTTTTGATCGATATTTGAGTAACTTCCTGGTGAGGTAGTGACTTGAAACGTGTCACATAGTTCGGAGCCCGGGTACAATGCCATATCTGATAAACCAAATTCCGCTAGCTCGCACACGGATCTACCTATTTTGAAAATTCGTTTGAAGTTTATAATCTTGAGATTGATTTTTAACCAACTTCCTTGTGACTTAGTTACTTGAAATTTAGCACATAGTGTAGGATCCTAAGACAATATAATTTTTAGAAATAAAAATTGCACTAGCTTGCGTGCTTATCGGTTCAACTGAAAATCAGTAAAAAATGGGAGGAATATTTTGATCGATATTTGAGCAACTTCCTGGTGAGGTAGTGACTTGAAACGTGTCACATAGTTCAGAACCCGGGTACAATGCCATATCTGATAAACCAAATTCCGCTAGCTCGCACACGGATCTACCTATTTTGAAAATTCGTTTGAAGTTTATAATCTTGAGATTGATTTTTAACCAACTTCCTTGTGACCTAGTTACTGGAAATTTAGCACATAGTTTAGGACCCTAAGACAATATAATTTTTAGAAATAAAAATTACACTAGCTTGCGTGCTTATCGGTTCAACTGAAAATCAATAAAAAATGGGAGGAATATTTTGATCGATATTTGAGCAACTTCCTGGTGAGGTAGTGACTTGAAAATTGTCACATAATTCAGAACCCGGGGACAATGCAATATCTGATCAACAAAATTTCGCTAGCTGGCACACGGATATACCTATTTGGATAATTCGTTTGAAGTTTATAATCTTGAGATTGATTTTTAACCAACTTCCTTGTGACCTAGTTACTGGAAATTTAGCACATAGTTTAGGACCCTAAGACAATATAATTTTTAGAAATAAAAATTGCACTAGCTTGCGTGCTTATCGGTTCAACTGAAAATCAGTAAAAAATGGGAGGAATATTTTGATCGATATTTGAGCAACTTCCTGGTGAGGTAGTGACTTGAAAATTGTCACATAATTCAGAACCCGGGGACAATGCAATATCTGATCAACAAAATTTCGCTAGCTGGCACACGGATATACCTATTTGGATAATTCGTTTGAAGTTTATAATCTTGAGATTGATTTTTAACCAACTTCCTTGTGACCTCGTTACTGGAAATTTAGCACATAGTTTAGGACCCTAAGACAATATAATTTTTAGAAATAAAAATTGCACTAGCTTGCGTGCTTATCGGTTCAACTGAAAATCAGTAAAAATGGGGGGAAATTTTTGATCGATATTTGAGTAACTTCCTGGTGAGGTAGTGACTTGAAACGTGTCACATAGTTCAGAACCCGGGTACAATGCCATATCTGATAAACCAAATTCCGCTAGCTCGGACACGGATCTACCTATTTTGAAAACTCGTTTGAAGTTTATAATCTTGAGATTGATTTTTAACCAACTTCCTTGTGACCTAGTTACTGGAAATTTAGCACATAGTTTAGGACCCTAAGACAATATAATTTTTAGAAATAAAAATTGCACTAGCTTGCGTGCTTATCGGTTCAACTGAAAATCAGTAAAAAATGGGAGGAATATTTCGATCGATATTTGAGCAACTTCCTGGTGAGGTAGTGACTTGAAACGTGTCACATAGTTCAGAACCCGGGTACAATGCCATATCTGATAAACCAAATTCCGCTAGCTCGCACACGGATCTACCTATTTTGAAAATTCGTTTGAAGTTTATAATCTTGAGATTGATTTTTAGCCAACTTCCTTGTGACCTAGTTACTGGAAATTTAGCACATAGTTTAGGACCCTAAGACAATATAATTTTTAGAAATAAAAATTGCACTAGCTTGTGTGCTTATCGGTTCAACTGAAAATCAATAAAAATGGGGGGAATTTTTCGATCGATATTTGAGTAACTTTCTGGTGAGGTGGTAACTTGAAACTTGTCACATAATTCTGAACCCAGGGACATTGCAATATCTGATCAACAAAATTTCGCTAGCTGGCACACGGATCTACCTATTTTGAAAACTCTTTTGGAGTTTATAATCTTGGGATTGATTTTTAACCAACTTCCTTGTGACCTGGGGAATTGAAATTTAACACATAGTTCAGGACACTACGACAATATAGTTTTTAGAAATAAAAATTGCACTAGCTTGCGTGCTTATCGGTTCAACTGAAAATCACTAAAAAATGGGAGGAATATTTCGATCGATATTTGAGTAACTTCCTGGTGAGGTAGTGACTTGAAAATTGTCACATAATTCAGAACCCGGGGACAATGCAATATCTGATCAACAAAATTTCACTAGCTGGCACACGGGTATACCTATTTGGAAAATTCGTTTGAAGTTTATAATCTTGAGATTGATTTTTAGCCAACTTCCTTGTGACCTAGTAAGGACCCTAAGACAATATAATTTTTAGAAATAAAAATTGCACTAGCTTGCGTGCTTATCGGTTCAACTGAAAATCAGTAAAAAATGGGAGGAATATTTCGATCGATATTTGAATAACTTCCTGGTGAGGTAGTGACTTGAAACGTGTCACATAGTTCAGAACCCGGGTACAATGCCATATCTGATAAACCAAATTCCGCTAGCTCGCACACGGATCTACCTATTTTGAAAATTCGTTTGAAGTTTATAATTTTGAGATTGATTTTTAACCAACTTCCTTGTGACCTAGTTACTGGAAATTTAGCACATAATTTAGGACCCTAAGACAATATAATTTTTAGAAATAAAAATTGCACTAGCTTGCGTGCTTATCGGTTCAACTGAAAATCAGTAAAAAATGGGAGGAATATTTCGATCGATATTTGACCAACTTCCTGGTGAGGTAGTGACTTGAAACTTGTCACATAATTCAGAACCCGGGGAGAATGCAATATCTGATCAACAAAATTTCCCTAGCTGGCACACGGATATACCTATTTTGAAAATTCGTTTGAAGTTTATAATCTTGAGATTGATTTTTAACCAACTTCCTTGTGACCTAGTTACTGGAAATTTAGCACATACTTTAGGACCCTAAGACAATATAATTTTTAGAAATAAAAATTACACTAGCTTGCGTGCTTATCGGTTCAACTGAATATCAATAAAAAATGGGAGGAATATTTCGATCGATATTTGAATAACTTCCTGGTGAGGTAGTGACTTGAAACGTGTCACATAGTTCAGAACCCGGGTACAATGCCATATCTGATAAACCAAATTCCGCTAGCTCGCACACGGATCTACCTATTTTGAAAATTCGTTTGAAGTTTATAATTTTGAGATTGATTTTTAACCAACTTCCTTGTGACCTAGTTACTGGAAATTTAGCACATAGTTTAGGACCCTAAGACAATATAATTTTTAGAAATAAAAATTACACTAGCTTGCGTGCTTATCGGTTCAACTGAATATCAATAAAAAATGGGAGGAATATTTCGATCGATATTTGAGTAACTTCCTGGTGAGGTAGTGACTTGAAAATTGTCACATAATTCAGAACCCGGGGACAATGCAATATCTGATCAACAAAATTTCGCTAGCTGGCACACGGGTATACCTATTTGGAAAATTCGGTCGAAGTTTATAATCTTGAGATTTATTTTTAGCCAACTTCCTTGTGACCTAGTAAGGACCCTAAGACAATATAATTTTTAGAAATAAAAATTGCACTAGCTTGCGTGCTTATCGGTTCAACTGAAAATCAGTAAAAAATGGGAGGAATATTTCGATCGATATTTGAGCAAATTCCTGGTGAGGTAGTGACTTGAAACTTGTCGCATAATTCAGAACCCGGGGACAATGCAATACCTGATCAACAAAATTTCGCTAGCTGGCACACGGATATACCTAATTGGAAAATTCGTTTGAAGTTTATAATCTTGAGATTTATTTTTAGCCAACTTCCTTGTGACCTAGTAAGGACCCTAAGACAATATAATTTTTAGAAATAAAAATTGCACTAGCTTGCGTGCTTATCGGTTCAACTGAAAATCAATAAAAATGGGGGGAATTTTTCGATCGATATTTGAGTAACTTCCTGGTGAGGTGGTAACTTGAAACTTGTCACATAATTCTGAACCCAGGGACATTGCAATATCTGATCAACAAAATTTCTCTAGCTGGCACACGGATCTACCTATTTTGAAAATTCGTTTGAAGTTTATAATTTTGCGATTGATTTTTAACCAACTGATAACAGAAAATCAATAAAAAATTAGGGGAATTTTGCGATCGATTTTTGAGGAGCTTCCCAGTGAGGTAGTGACTTGAAACTTGTCACGTGGTTCAGAACCCGGATCAGTGCCATATCTGATCAACAAAATTTCTCTAGCTGGCACACGGATCTACCTATTTTGAAAATTCTTTTGAAGTTTATAATCTTGAGATTGATTTTTAGCCAACTTCCCTATGACCTAGTTACTTGAAATTTAGCACATAGTTTAGGACCCTACGACAATATAGTTTTTAGAAATAAAAATTGCACTTGCTTGCGTGCGTATCCTTACAACTGAAAATCAATAAAAAAAATGGGAGGATTTTGCGATCGATATTTGAGTAAGTTCCTGGTGAGGTAGTGACTTGAAACTTGTCACATAGTTCAGAACCCGGAGACAATGTAATATCTGATCAACCAAATTTCGCTAGCTGGCACACGGATCTACCTATTTTGAAAACTCTTTTGGAGTTTATAATCTTGGGATTGATTTTTAACCAACTTCCTTGTGACCTGGGGAATTGAAATTTAACACATAGTTCAGGACACTACGACAATATAGTTTTTAGAAATAAAAATTGCACTAGCTTGCGTGCTTATCGGTTCAACTGAAAATCAATAAAAAATGGGAGGAATATTTCGATCGATATTTGAGTAACTTCCTGGTGAGGTAGTGACTTGAAAATTGTCACATAATTCAGAACCCGGGGACAATGCAATATCTGATCAACAAAATTTCACTAGCTGGCACACGGGTATACCTATTTGGAAAATTCGTTTGAAGTTTATAATCTTGAGATTGATTTTTAGCCAACTTCCTTGTGACCTAGTCAGGACCCTAAGACAATATAATTTTTAGAAATAAAAATTGCACTAGCTTGCGTGCTTATCGGTTCAACTGAAAATCAGTAAAAAATGGGAGGAATATTTCGATCGATATTTGAATAACTTCCTGGTGAGGTAGTGACTTGAAACGTGTCACATAGTTCAGAACCCGGGTACAATGCCATATCTAATAAACCAAATTCCGCTAGCTCGCACGCGGATCTACCTATTTTGAAAATTCGTTTGAAGTTTATAATTTTGAGATTGATTTTTAACCAACTTCCTTGTGACCTAGTTACTGGAAATTTAGCACATAGTTTAGGACCCTAAGACAATATAGTTTTTAGAAATAAAAATTGCACTAGCTTGCGTGCTTATCGGTTCAACTGAAAATCAGTAAAAAATGGGAGGAATATTTCGATCGATATTTGAGCAACTTCCTGGTGAGGTAGTGACTTGAAACTTGTCACATAATTCAGAACCCGGGGACAATGCAATATCTGATCAACAAAATTTCCCTAGCTGGCACACGGATATACCTATTTTGAAAATTCGTTTGAAGTTTATAATCTTGAGATTGATTTTTAACCAACTTCCTTGTGACCTAGTTACTGGAAATTTAGCACATAGTTTAGGACCCTAAGACAATATAATTTTTAGAAATAAAAATTACACTAGCTTGCGTGCTTATCGGTTCAACTGAATATCAATAAAAAATGGGAGGAATATTTCGATCGATATTTGAGTAACTTCCTGGTGAGGTAGTGACTTGAAAATTGTCACATAATTCAGAACCCGGGGACAATGCAATATCTGATCAACAAAATTTCGCTAGCTGGCACACGGGTATACCTATTTGGAAAATTCGTTTGAAGTTTATAATCTTGAGATTTATTTTTAGCCAACTTCCTTGCGACCTAGTAAGGACCCTAAGACAATATAATTTTTAGAAATAAAAATTGCACTAGCTTGCGTGCTTATCGGTTCAACTGAAAATCAGTAAAAAATGGGAGGAATATTTCGATCGATATTTGAGCAACTTCCTGGTGAGGTAGTGACTTGAAACTTGGCACATAATTCAGAACCCGGGGACAATGCAATATCTGATCAACAAAATTTCGCTAGCTGGCACACGGATATACCTATTTGGAAAATTCGTTTGAAGTTTATAATCTTGAGATTGATTTTTAGCCAACTTCCTTGTGACCTAGTTACTGGAAATTTAGCACATAGTTTAGGACCCTGAGACAATATAATTTTTAGAAATAAAAATTGCACTAGCTTGCGTGCTTATCGGTTCAACTGAAAATCAATAAAAATGGGGGGAATTTTTCGATCGATATTTGAGTAACTTCCTGGTGAGGTGGTAACTTGAAACTTGTCACATAATTCTGAACCCAGGGACATTGCAATAGCTGATCAACAAAATTTCTCTAGCTGGCACACGGATCTACCTATTTTGAAAATTCGTTTGAAGTTTATAATTTTGCGATTGATTTTTAACCAACTGATAACAGAAAATCAATAAAAAATTAGGGGAATTTTGCGATCGATTTTTGAGGAGCTTCCCAGTGAGGTAGTGACTTGAAACTTGTCACGTGGTTCAGAACCCGGATCAGTGCCATATCTGATCAACAAAATTTCTCTAGCTGGCACACGGATCTACCTATTTTGAAAATTCTTTTGAAGTTTATAATCTTGAGATTGATTTTTAGCCAACTTCCTTGTGACCTAGTTACTTGAAATTTAGCACATAGTTTAGGATCCTACGACAATATAGTTTTTAGAAATAAAAATTGCACTTGCTTGCGTGCGTATCCTTACAACTGAAAATCAATAAAAAAAAATGGGAGGATTTTGCGATCGATATTTGAGTAAGTTCCTGGTGAGGTAGTGACTTGAAACTTGTCACATAGTTCAGAACCCGGAGACAATGTAATATCTGATCAACCAAATTTCGCTAGCTGGCACACGGATCTACCTATTTTGAAAACTCTTTTGGAGTTTATAATCTTGGGATTGATTTTTAACCAACTTCCTTGTGACCTGGGGAATTGAAATTTAACACATAGTTCAGGACACTACAACAATATAGTTTTTAGAAATAAAAATTGCACTAGCTTGCGTGGTTATCGTGATAACTGAAAATCGATGAAAAATAGAGGGAATTTTGCCATCGCTTTTTGAGTAACTTTCCGGTGAGGTAGAGACTTGAAACTTGTCAAATAGCTCAGAATTTGGGGACAATGTAATTTTTGACTAAAAAAAATTTTGAATCTTGAGATTGTTTTTCCCCTAACTTCCTTGTGACCTACCGATTTGAAACTTAGCGCATAGTTCAGGACCCTACGGCAATATAGTTTTTAGAAATAAAAATTACACTAGCTTGCATGCTTATCCTTACAACTGAAAATCAATAAAAAAAAATGGGAGGATTTTGCGATCGATATTTGAGTAACTTCCCGGTGAGGTGGTGACTTGAAACTTGTCACATAATTCAGAACGCGGGGACAATGCAATATCTGATTAACAAAATTTCGCTAGCTGGCACACGGATATACCTATTTGGAAAATTTGTTTGAAGTTTATAATCTTGAGATTGATTTTTAGCCAACTTCCTTGTGACCTAGTTACTTGAAATTTAGCACATAGTTTAGGACCCTAAGACAATATAGTTTTTAGAAATAAAAATTGCACTTGCTTGCGTGCGTATCCTTACAACTGAAAATCAATAAAAAAAATGGGAGGATTTTGCGATCGATATTTGAGTAACTTCCCGGTGAGGTGGTGACTTGAAACTTGTCACATAATTCAGAACGCGGGGACAATGCAATATCTGATCAACAAAATTTCTCTAGCTGCCACACGGATCTACCTATTTTGAAAATTCGTTTGAAGTTTATAATTTTGCGATTGATTTTTAACCAACTGATAACAGAAAATCAATAAAAAATTAGGGGAATTTTGCGATCGATTTTTGAGGAGCTTCCCAGTGAGGTAGTGACTTGAAACTTATCAAATAGTTCAGAACCCGGGGACAATGCCATATCTGATCAACCAAATTCCGCTAGTTCGCACACGGATCTACCTATTTTGAAAATTCGTTTGAAGTTTATAATCTTGGGATTGATTTTTAACCAACTTCCTTGTGACCTGCGGACTTGAAATTTAACACATAGTTCAGGACACTACGACAATATAATTTTTAGAAATAAAAATTGCACTAGCTTGCGTGCTTATCGGTTCAACTGAAAATCAGTAAAAAATGGGAGGAATATTTCGATCGATATTTGAGTAACTTCCTGGTGAGGTAGTGACTTGAAACTTGTCACATAATTCAGAACCCGGGGACAATGCAATATCTGATTATCAAAATTTCGCTAGCTGCCACACGGATCTACCTATTTTGAAAATTCGTTTGAAGTTTATAATCTTGAGATTGATTTTTAACCAACTTCCTTGTGACCTACGGACTTGAAATTTAGCACATAGTTCAGGACACTACGACAACATAATTATTAGAAATAAAAATTACAATAGCTGGCATGCTTATCGTTATAACTGAAAATTAATCAAAAATGGGGGGAATTTTGCGATTGATATTTGAGTAACTTCCTGGTGAGGTGGTGACTTGAAACTTGTCACATAATTCAGAACCCGGGGACATTGCAATATCTGATCAACAAAATTTCGCTAGCTGGCACACGGATCTACCTATTTTGAAAATTCTTTTGAAGTTTATAATCTTGAGATTGATTTTTAGCCAACTTCCTTGTGACCTAGTTACTGGAAATTTAGCACATAGTTTAGGACCCTAAGACAATATAATTTTTAGAAATAAAAATTGCACTAGCTTGCGTGCTTATCGGTTCAACTGAAAATCAGTAAAAAATGGGAGGAATATTTCGATCGATATTTGAGTAACTTCCTGGTGAGGTAGTGACTTGAAACTTGTCACATAATTCAGAACCCGGGGACAATGCAATATCTGATTATCAAAATTTCGCTAGCTGCCACACGGATCTACCTATTTTGAAAATTCGTTTGAAGATTATAATCTTGAGATTGATTTTTAACCAACTTCCTTGTGACCTACGGACTTGAAATTTAGCACATAGTTCAGGACACTACGACAACATAATTATTAGAAATAAAAATTACACTAGCTGGCATGCTTATCGTTATAACTGAAAATCAATCAAAAATGGGGGGAATTTTGCGATTGATATTTGAGTAACTTCCTGGTGAGGTGGTGACTTGAAACTTGTCACATAATTCAGAACCCGGGGACATTGCAATATCTGATCAACAAAATTTCGCTAGCTGGCACACGGATCTACCTATTTTGAAAATTCTTTTGAAGTTTATAATCTTGAGATTGATTTTTAGCCAACTTCCTTGTGACCTAGTTACTGGGAATTTAGCACATAATTTAGGACCCTAAGAAAATATAATTTTTAGAAATAAAAATTGCACTAGCTTGCGTGCTTATCGGTTCAACTGAAAATCAGTAAAAAATGGGAGTAATATTTCGATCGATATTTGAGTAACTTCCTGGTGAGGTAGTGACTTGAAACGTGTCACATAATTCAGAACCCGGGGACAATGCAATATCTGATCAACAAAATTTCGCTAGCTGGCACACGGATATACCTATTTGGAAAATTCGTTTGAAGTTTATAATCTTGAGATTGATTTTTAACCAACTTCCTTGTGACCTAGGTACTTGAAATTTAGCACATAGTTTAGGACCCTAAGACAATATAATTTTTAGAAATAAAAATTGCACTAGCTTCCGTGCTTATCGGTTCAATTGAAAATCGGTAAAAATGGGGGAAATTTTTCGATCGATATCTGAGTAACTTCCTGGTGAGGTAGTGACTTGGAACTTGTCACATAATTCAGAACCCGAGGACAATGCAATATCTGATCAACAAAATTTCGCTAGCTGGCACACGGATATACCTATTTGGAAAATTCGTTTGAAGTTTATAATCTTGAGATTGATTTTTAACCAACTTCCTTGTGACCTAGTTACTTGAAATTTATCACATAGTTTAAAACCCTAAGACAATATAATTTTTAGAAATAAAAATTGCACTAGCTTCCGTGCTTGTCGGTTCAATTGAAAATCAGTAAAAATGGGGGGAATTTTTCGATCGATATTTGAGAAACTTCCTGGTGAGGTGGTAACTTGAAACTTGTCACATAATTCTGAACCCAGGGACATTGCAATATCTGATCAACAAAATTTCGCTAGCTGGCACACGGATATACCTATTTGGAAAATTCGTTTGAAGTTTATAATCTTGAGATTGATTTTTAACCAACTTCCTTGTGACCTAGTTACTTGAAATTTATCACATAGTTTAAAACCCTAAGACAATATAATTTTTAGATATAAAAATTGCACTAGCTTCCGTGCTTGTCGGTTCAATTGAAATTCAGAAAAAATGGGGGAAATTTTTCGATCGATATCTGAGTAACTTCCTGGTGAGGTAGTGACTTGAAACTTGTCACATAATTCAGAACCCGGGGACAATGCAATATCTGATCAACAAAATTTCGCTAGCTGGCACACGCATATACCTATTTGGAAAATTCGTTTGAAGTTTATAATCTTGAGATTGATTTTTAACCAACTTCCTTGTGACCTAGTTAGGACCCTAAGACAATATAATTTTTAGAAATAAAAATTGCACTAGCTTGCGTGCTTATCGGTTCAACTGAAAATCAGTAAAAAATGGGGGAAATTTTTCGATCGATATCTGAGTAACTTGCTGGTGAGGTAGTGACTTGGAACTTGTCACATAATTCAGAACCCGGGGACAATGCAATATCTGATCAACAAAATTTCGCTAGCTGGCACACGGATATACCTATTTGGAAAATTCGTTTGAAGTTTATAATCTTGAGATTGATTTTTAACCAACTTCCTTGTGACCTAGTTACTTGAAATTTATCACATAGTTTAAAACCCTAAGACAATATAATTTTTAGAAATAAAAATTGCACTAGCTTCCGTGCTTGTCGGTTCAATTGAAAATCAGTAAAAATGGGGGAAATTTTTCGATCGATATCTGAGTAACTTGCTGGTGAGGTAGTGACTTGGAACTTGTCACATAATTCAGAACCCGGGGACAATGCAATATCTGATCAACAAAATTTCGCTAGCTGCCACACGGATATACCTATTTGGAAAATTCGTTTGAAGTTTATAATCTTGAGATTGATTTTTAACCAACTTCCTTGTGACCTAGTTACTTGAAATTTATCACATAGTTTAAAACCCTAAGACAATATAATTTTTAGATATAAAAATTGCACTAGCTTCCGTGCTTGTCGGTTCAATTGAAAATCAGAAAAAATGGGGGAAATTTTTCGATCGATATCTGAGTAACTTCCTGGTGAGGTAGTGACTTGAAACTTGTCACATAATTCAGAACCCGGGGACAATGCAATATCTGATCAACAAAATTTCGCTAGCTGGCACACGGATATACCTATTTGGAAAATTCGTTTGAAGTTTATAATCTTGAGATTGATTTTTAACCAACTTCCTTGTGACCTAGTTACTTGAAATTTATCACATAGTTTAAAACCCTAAGACAATATAATTTTTAGATATAAAAATTGCACTAGCTTCCGTGCTTGTCGGTTCAATTGAAAATCAGTAAAAATGGGGGAAATTTTTCGATCGATATCTGAGTAACTTCCTGGTGAGGTAGTGACTTGAAACTTGTCACATAATTCAGAACCCGGGGACAATGCAATATCTGATCAACAAAATTTCGCTAGCTGGCACACGCATATACCTATTTGGAAAATTCGTTTGAAGTTTATAATCTTGAGATTGATTTTTAACCAACTTCCTTGTGACCTAGTTAGGACCCTAAGACAATATAATTTTTAGAAATAAAAATTGCACTAGCTTCCGTGCTTGTCGGTTCAATTGAAAATCAGTAAAAATGGGGCAAATTTTTCGATCGATATCTGAGTAACTTCCTGGTGAGGTAGTGACTTGGAACTTGTCACATAATTCAGAACCCGGGGACAATGCAATATCTGATCAACAAAATTTCGCTAGCTAGCACACGGATATACCTATTTGGAAAATTCGTTTGAAGTTTATAATCTTGAGATTGATTTTTAACCAACTTCCTTGTGACCTAGTTACTTGAAATTTATCACATAGTTTAAAACCCTAAGACAATATAATTTTTAGGTCCTTGTCCTTGTGACCTAGTTACTTGAAATTTATCACATAGTTTAAAACCCTAAGACAATATAATTTTTAGATATAAAAATTGCACTAGCTTCCGTGCTTGTCGGTTCAATTGAAAATCAGTAAAAATGGGGGAAATTTTTCGATCGATATCTGAGTAACTTCCTGGTGAGGTAGTGACTTGAAACTTGTCACATAATTCAGAACCCGGGGACAATGCAATATCTGATCAACAAAATTTCGCTAGCTGGCACACGCATATACCTATTTGGAAAATTCGTTTGAAGTTTATAATCTTGAGATTGATTTTTAACCAACTTCCTTGTGACCTAGTTAGGACCCTAAGACAATATAATTTTTAGAAATAAAAATTGCACTAGCTTCCGTGCTTGTCGGTTCAATTGAAAATCAGTAAAAATGGGGCAAATTTTTCGATCGATATCTGAGTAACTTCCTGGTGAGGTAGTGACTTGGAACTTGTCACATAATTCAGAACCCGGGGACAATGCAATATCTGATCAACAAAATTTCGCTAGCTAGCACACGGATATACCTATTTGGAAAATTCGTTTGAAGTTTATAATCTTGAGATTGATTTTTAACCAACTTCCTTGTGACCTAGTTACTTGAAATTTATCACATAGTTTAAAACCCTAAGACAATATAATTTTTAGATATAAAAATTGCACTAGCTTCCGTGCTTGTCGGTTCAATTGAAAATCAGTAAAAATGGGGGAAATTTTTCGATCGATATCTGAGTAACTTCCTGGTGAGGTAGTGACTTGAAACTTGTCACATAATTCAGAACCCGGGGACAATGCAATATCTGATCAACAAAATTTCGCTAGCTGGCACACGCATATACCTATTTGGAAAATTCGTTTGAAGTTTATAATCTTGAGATTGATTTTTAACCAACTTCCTTGTGACCTAGTTAGGACCCTAAGACAATATAATTTTTAGAAATAAAAATTGCACTAGCTTGCGTGCTTATCGGTTCAACTGAAAATCAGTAAAAAATGGGGGAAATTTTTCGATCGATATCTGAGTAACTTCCTGGTGAGGTAGTGACTTGGAACTTGTCACATAATTCAGAACCCGGGGACAATGCAATATCTGATCAACAAAATTTCGTTAGCTGGCACACGCATATACCTATTTTGAAAATTCTTTTGAAGTTTATAATCTTGAGATTGATTTTTAGCCAACTTCCTTGTGACCTAGTTACTGGAAATTTAGCACATAGTTTAGGACCCTAAGAAAATATAATTTTTAGAAATAAAAATTGCACTAGCTTGCGTGCTTATCGGTTCAACTGAAAGTCAGTAAAAAATGGGAGTAATATTTCGATCGATAATTGAGTAACTTCCTGGTGAGGTAGTGACTTGAAACTTGTCACATAATTCAGAACCCGGGGACAATGCAATATCTGATCAACAAAATTTCGCTAGCTGGCACACGGATATACCTATTTGGAAAATTCGTTTGAAGTTTATAATCTTGAGATTGATTTTTAACCAACTTCCTTGTGACCTAGGTACTTGAAATTTAGCACATAGTTTAGGACCCTAAGACAATATAATTTTTAGAAATAAAAATTGCACTAGCTTCCGTGCTTATCGGTTCAATTGAAAATCGGTAAAAATGGGGGAAATTTTTCGATCGATATCTGAGTAACTTCCTGGTGAGGTAGTGACTTGGAACTTGTCACATAATTCAGAACCCGGGGACAATGCAATATCTGATCAACAAAATTTCGCTAGCTGGCACACGGATATACCTATTTGGAAAATTCGTTTGAAGTTTACAATCTTGAGATTGATTTTTAACCAACTTCCTTGTGACCTAGTTACTTGAAATTTATCACATAGTTTAAAACCCTAAGACAATATAATTTTTAGAAATAAAAATTGCACTAGCTTCCGTGCTTGTCGGTTCAATTGAAAATCAGTAAAAATGGGGGAAATTTTTCGATCGATATCTGAGTAACTTCCTGGTGAGGTAGTGACTTGGAACTTGTCTCATAATTCAGAACCCGGGGACAATGCAATATCTGATCAACAAAATTTCGCTAGCTTGCACACGCATATACCTATTTGGAAAATTCGTTTGAAGTTTATAATCTTGAGATTGATTTTTAACCAACTTCCTTGTGACCTAGTTACTTGAAATTTATCACATAGTTTAAAACCCTAAGACAATATAATTTTTAGAAATAAAAATTGCACTAGCTTCCGTGCTTGTCGGTTCAATTGAAAATCAGTAAAAATGGGGGGAATTTTTCGATCGATATTTGAGTAACTTCCTGGTGAGGTGGTAACTTGAAACTTGTCACATAAATCTGAACCCAGGGACATTGCAATATCTGATCAACAAAATTTCGCTAGCTGCCACACGGATTTTGAAAATTCGTTTGAAGTTTATAATCTTGAGATTGATTTTTAACCAACTTCCTTGTGACCTAGTTACTTGAAATTTATCACATAGTTTAAAACCCTAAGACAATATAATTTTTAGAAATAAAAATTGCACTAGCTTCCGTGCTTGTCGGTTCAATTGAAAATCAGTAAAAATGGGGGAAATTTTTCGATCGATATCTGAGTAACTTCCTGGTGAGGTAGTGACTTGAAACTTGTCACATAATTCAGAACCCGGGGACAATGCAATATCTGATCAACAAAATTTCGCTAGCTGGCACACGCATATACCTATTTGGAAAATTCGTTTGAAGTTTATAATCTTGAGATTGATTTTTAACCAACTTCCTTGTGACCTAGTTAGGACCCTAAGACAATATAATTTTTAGAAATAAAAATTGCACTAGCTTGCGTACTTATCGGTTCAACTGAAAATCAGTAAAAAATGGGGGAAATTTTTCGATCGATATCTGAGTAACTTCCTGGTGAGGTAGTGACTTGGAACTTGTCACATAATTCAGAACCCGGGGACAATGCAATATCTGATCAACAAAATTTCGCTAGCTGGCACACGCATATACCTATTTTGAAAATTCTTTTGAAGTTTATAATCTTGAGATTGATTTTTAGCCAACTTCCTTGTGACCTAGTTACTGGAAATTTAGCACATAGTTTAGGACCCTAAGAAAATATAATTTTTAGAAATAAAAATTGCACTAGCTTGCGTGCTTATCGGTTCAACTGAAAGTCAGTAAAAAATGGGAGTAATATTTCGATCGATAATTGAGTAACTTCCTGGTGAGGTAGTGACTTGAAACTTGTCACATAATTCAGAACCCGGGGACAATGCAATATCTGATCAACAAAATTTCGCTAGCTGGCACACGGATATACCTATTTGGAAAATTCGTTTGAAGTTTATAATCTTGAGATTGATTTTTAACCAACTTCCTTGTGACCTAGGTACTGGAAATTTAGCACATAGTTTAGGACCCTAAGACAATATAATTTTTAGAAATAAAAATTGCACTAGCTTCCGTGCTTATCGGTTCAATTGAAAATCGGTAAAAATGGGGGAAATTTTTCGATCGATATCTGAGTAACTTCCTGGTGAGGTAGTGACTTGGAACTTGTCACATAATTCAGAACCCGGGGACAATGCAATATCTGATCAACAAAATTTCGCTAGCTGGCACACGGATATACCTATTTGGAAAATTCGTTTGAAGTTTATAATCTTGAGATTGATTTTTAACCAACTTCCTTGTGACCTAGTTACTTGAAATTTATCACATAGTTTAAAACCCTAAGACAATATAATTTTTAGAAATAAAAATTGCACTAGCTTCCGTGCTTGTCGGTTCAATTGAAAATCAGTAAAAATGGGAGGAATATTTCGATCGATATTTGAGTAACTTCCTGGTTAGGTAGTGACTTGAAACTTGTCACATAATTCAGAACCCGGGGACAATGCAATATCTGATCAACAAAATTTCGCTAGCTGGCACACGGATATACCTATTTTGAAAATTCGTTTGAAGTTTATAATCTTGAGATTGATTTTTAACCAACTTCCTTGTGACCTAGGGACTTGAAATTTAGCACATAGTTCGGGACACTACGACAACATAATTATTAGAAATAAAAATTACACTAGCTGGCATGCTTATCGATTCAACTGAAAATCAGTAAAAAATGGGAGGAATATTTCGATCGATATTTGAGTAACTTCCTGGTTAGGTAGTGACTTGAAACTTGTCACATAATTCAGAACCCGGGGACAATGCAATATCTGATCAACAAAATTTCGCTAGCTGGCACACGGATATACCTATTTGGAAAATTCGTTTGAAGTTTATAATCTTGAGATTGATTTTTAACCAACTTCCTTGTGACCTAGGGACTTGAAATTTAGCACATAGTTCAGGAAACTACGACAACATAATTATTAGAAATAAAAATTACACTAGCTTGCGTGCTTATCGGTTCAACTGAAAATCAGTAAAAAATGGGAGGAATATTTCGATCGATATTTGAGTAACTTCCTGGTTAGGTAGTGACTTGAAACTTGTCACATAATTCAGAACCCGGGGACAATGCAATATCTGATCAACAAAATTTCGCTAGCTGGCACACGGATATACCTATTTTGAAAATTCGTTTGAAGTTTATAATCTTGAGATTGATTTTTAACCAACTTCCTTGTGACCTAGGGACTTGAAATTTAGCACATAGTTCGGGACACTACGACAACATAATTATTAGAAATAAAAATTACACTAGCTGGCATGCTTATCGTTATAACTGAAAATCAATAAAAAATGGGGGGAATTTTGCGATTGATATTTGAGTAACTTCCTGGTGAGGTGGAGACTTGAAACTTGTCACATAATTCAGAACCCGGGGACAATGCAATATCTGATCAACAAAATTTCGCTAGCTGGCACACGGATCTACCTATTTTGAAAATTCGTTTGAAGTTTATAATCTTGAGATCTATTTTTAACCAACTTCCTTGTGACCTAGTTACTTGAAATTTAGCACATAGTTTAGGACCCTAAGACAATATAATTTTTAGAAATAAAAACTGCACTAGCTTGCGTGCTTATCGGTTCAACTGAAAATCAGTAAAAAATGGGAGGAATATTTCGATCGATATTTGAGTAACTTCCTGGTGAGGTAGTGACTTGAAACTTGTCACATAATTCAGAACCCGGGGACAATGCAATATCTGATCAACAAAATTTCGCTAGCTGGCACACGGATCTACCTATTTTGAAAATTCGTTTGAAGTTTATAATCTTGAGATTGATTTTTAACCAACTTCCTTGTGACCTAGGGACTTGAAATTTAGCACATAGTTCAGGAAACTACGACAACATAATTATTAGAAATAAAAATTACACTAGCTTGCGTGCTTATCGGTTCAACTGAAAATCAGTAAAAAATGGGAGGAATATTTCGATCGATATTTGAGTAACTTCCTGGTTAGGTAGTGACTTGAAACTTGTCACATAATTCAGAACCCGGGGACAATGCAATATCTGATCAACAAAATTTCGCTAGCTGGCACACGGATCTACCTATTTTGAAAATTCGTTTGAAGTTTATAATCTTGAGATTGATTTTTAACCAACTTCCTTGTGACCTAGGGACTTGAAATTTAGCACATAGTTCAGGAAACTACGACAACATAATTATTAGAAATAAAAATTACACTAGCTTGCGTGCTTATCGGTTCAACTGAAAATCAGTAAAAAATGGGAGGAATATCTCGATCGATATTTGAGTAACTTCCTGGTGAGGTAGTGACTTGAAACTTGTCACATAATTCAGAACCCGGGGACAATGCAATATCTGATCAACAAAATTTCGCTAGCTGGCACACGGATCTACCTATTTTGAAAATTCGTTTGAAGTTTATAATCTTGAGATTGATTTTTAACCAACTTCCTTGTGACCGGCCGCCGTGGTATGGAGGTAGTGTTGCCGGCCTACCACACCGAAGGTCCATGGTTCGAGCCCTGGTACAGGTAACATCAAAAGTGATTTGAAAAAAGTTTTTCAAAACGGGGTCGCCCCTCGGCAGTGGTTTGGCAAACTCTCCGAGTGTATTTCTGTCATGACAGGCTTCTCAGCAAAAATTCGTCTCCTTTGTAGATGCCGTTCGGAGTCGGCAAAAAACTGTAGGTCCCACCAATTTGTAGGGAAAATTCAAATCGGCACACCACAAATTGGAATAGAAGCTTGGCGCAAAAATCTCTTAGGAGGTTTATGATGATATACCTGTTGTATATCGCGCCATAAAGAGAGAGAGGTCACGAGGAAGTTGGCTAAAAATCAATCTCAAGATTATAAACTTCAAAAGAATTTTCAAAATAGGTATATGCGTGTGCCAGCTAACGAAATTTTGTTGATCAGATATTGCATTGTCCCCGGGTTCTGAATTATGTGACAAGTTCCAAGTCACTACCTCACCAGGAAGTTACTCAGATATCGATCGAAAAATTTCCCCCATTTTTTACTGATTTTCAGTTGAACCGATAAGCACGCAAGCTAGTGCAATTTTTATTTCTAAAAATTATATTGTCTTAGGGTCCTAAACTATGTGCTAAATTTCAAGTACCTAGGTCACAAGGAAGTTGGTTAAAAATCAATCTCAAGATTATAAACTTCAAACGAATTTTCCAAATAGGTATATCCGTGTGCCAGCTAGCGAAATTTTGTTGATCAGATATTGCATTGTCCCCGGGTTCTGAATTATGTGACAAGTTTCAAGTCACTACCTCACCAGGAAGTTACTCAATTATCGATCGAAATATTACTCCCATTTTTTACTGACTTTCAGTTGAACCGATAAGCACGCAAGCTAGTGCAATTTTTATTTCTAAAAATTATATTTTCTTAGGGTCCTAAACTATGTGCTAAATTTCCAGTAACTAGGTCACAAGGCCTAGCTTCCGTGCTTGTCGGTTCAATTGAAAATCAGTAAAAATGGGGAAAATTTTTCGATCGATATCTGAGTAACTTCCTGGTGAGGTAGTGACTTGGAACTTGTCACATAATTCAGAACCCGGGGACAATGCAATATCTGATCAACAAAATTTCGCTAGCTGGCACACGGATATACCTATTTGGAAAATTCGTTTGAAGTTTATAATCTTGAGATTGATTTTTAACCAACTTCCTTGTGACCTAGTTACTTGAAATTTATCACATAGTTTAAAACCCTAAGACAATATAATTTTTAGAAATAAAAATTGCACTAGCTTCCGTGCTTGTCGGTTCAATTGAAAATCAGTAAAAATGGGGGAAATTTTTCGATCGATATCTGCGTAACTTCCTGGTGAGGTAGTGACTTGAAACTTGTCACATAATTCAGAACCCGGGGACAATGCAATATCTGATCAACAAAATTTCGCTAGCTGGCACACGCATATACCTATTTGGAAAATTCGTTTGAAGTTTATAATCTTGAGATTGATTTCTAACCAACTTCCTTGTGACCTAGTTAGGACCCTAAGACAATATAATTTTTAGAAATAAAAATTGCACTAGCTTGCGTGCTTATCGGTTCAACTGAAAGTCAGTAAAAAATGGGAGTAATATTTCGATCGATAATTGAGTAACTTCCTGGTGAGGTAGTGACTTGAAACTTGTCACATAATTCAGAACCCGGGGACAATGCAATATCTGATCAACAAAATTTCGCTAGCTGGCACACGGATATACCTATTTGGAAAATTCGTTTGAAGTTTATAATCTTGAGATTGATTTTTAACCAACTTCCTTGTGACCTAGGTACTTTAAATTTAGCACATAGTTTAGGACCCTAAGACAATATAATTTTTAGAAATAAAAATTGCACTAGCTTCCGTGCTTATCGGTTCAATTGAAAATCGGTAAAAATTGGGGAAATTTTTCGATCGATATCTGAGTAACTTCCTGGTGAGGTAGTGACTTGAAACTTGTCACATAATTCAGAACCCGGGGACAATGCAATATCTGATCAACAAAATTTCGCTAGCTGGCACACGGATATACCTATTTGGAAAATTCGTTTGAAGTTTATAATCTTGAGATTGATTTTTAACCAACTTCCTTGTGACCTAGTTACTTGAAATTTATCACATAGTTTAAAACCCTAATACAATATAATTTTTAGAAATAAAAATTTCACTAGCTTCCGTGCTTGTCGGTTCAATTGAAAATCAGTAAAAATGGGAGGAATATTTCGATCGATATTTGAGTAACTTCCTGGTTAGGTAGTGACTTGAAACTTGTCACATAATTCAGAACCCGGGGACAATGCAATATCTGATCAACAAAATTTCGCTAGCTGGCACACGGATATACCTATTTTGAAAATTCGTTTGAAGTTTATAATCTTGAGATTGATTTTTAACCAACTTCCTTGTGACCTAGGGACTTGAAATTTAGCACATAGTTCGGGACACTACGACAACATAATTATTAGAAATAAAAATTACACTAGCTGGCATGCTTATCGTTATAACTGAAAATCAATAAAAAATGGGGGGAATTTTGCGATTGATATTTGAGTAACTTCCTGGTGAGGTGGAGACTTGAAACTTGTCACATAATTCAGAACCCGGGGACAATGCAATATCTGATCAACAAAATTTCGCTAGCTGGCACACGGATATACCTATTTGGAAAATTCGTTTGAAGTTTATAATCTTGAGATTGATTTTTAACCAACTTCCTTGTGACCTAGGGACTTGAAATTTAGCACATAGTTCAGGAAACTACGACAACATAATTATTAGAAATAAAAATTACACTAGCTTGCGTGCTTATCGGTTCAACTGAAAATCAGTAAAAAATGGGAGGAATATTTCGATCGATATTTGAGTAACTTCCTGGTTAGGTAGTGACTTGAAACTTGTCACATAATTCAGAACCCGGGGACAATGCAATATCTGATCAACAAAATTTCGCTAGCTGGCACACGGATATACCTATTTTGAAAATTCGTTTGAAGTTTATAATCTTGAGATTGATTTTTAACCAACTTCCTTGTGACCTAGGGACTTGAAATTTAGCACATAGTTCGGGACACTACGACAACATAATTATTAGAAATAAAAATTATACTAGCTGGCATGCTTATCGTTATAACTGAAAATCAATAAAAAATGGGGGGAATTTTGCGATTGATATTTGAGTAACTTCCTGGTGAGGTGGAGACTTGAAACTTGTCACATAATTCAGAACCGGGGACAATGCAATATCTGATCAACAAAATTTCGCTAGCTGGCACACGGATCTACCTATTTTGAAAATTCGTTTGAAGTTTATAATCTTGAGATTGATTTTTAACCAACTTCCTTGTGACCTAGGGACTTGAAATTTAGCACATAGTTCAGGAAACTACGACAACATAATTATTAGAAATAAAAATTACACTAGCTTGCGTGCTTATCGGTTCAACTGAAAATCAGTAAAAAATGGGAGGAATATTTCGATCGATATTTGAGTAACTTCCTGGTTAGGTAGTGACTTGAAACTTGTCACATAATTCAGAACCCGGGGACAATGCAATATCTGATCAACAAAATTTCGCTAGCTGGCACACGGATATACCTATTTTGAAAATTCGTTTGAAGTTTATAATCTTGAGATTGATTTTTAACCAACTTCCTTGTGACCTAGGGACTTGAAATTTAGCACATAGTTCGGGACACTACGACAACATAATTATTAGAAATAAAAATTACACTAGCTGGCATGCTTATCGTTATAACTGAAAATCAATAAAAAATGGGGGGAATTTTGCGATTGATATTTGAGTAACTTCCTGGTGAGGTGGAGACTTGAAACGTGTCACATAATTCAGAACCCGGGGACAATGCAATATCTGATCAACAAAATTTCGCTAGCTGGCACACGGATCTACCTATTTTGAAAATTCGTTTGAAGTTTATAATCTTGAGATTGATTTTTAACCAACTTCCTTGTGACCTAGTTACTTGAAATTTAGCACATAGTTTAGGACCCTAAGACAATATAATTTTTAGAAATAAAAACTGCACTAGCTTGCGTGCTTATCGGTTCAACTGAAAATCAGTAAAAATGGGGGGAAATTTTTGATCGATATTTGAGTAACTTCCTGGTGGGGTAGTGACTTGATTTTTAACCAACTTCCTTGTGACCTAGTTACTTGAAATTTAGCACATAGTTTAGGACCTTAAGACAATATAATTTTTAGAAATAAAAATTGCACTAGCTTGCGTGCTTATCGGTTCAACTGAAAATCAGTAAAAAATGGGAGGAATATTTCGATCGATATTTGAGTAACTTCCTGGTGAGGTAGTGACTTGAAACTTGTCACATAATTCAGAACCCGGGGACAATGCAATATCTGATCAACAAAATTTCGCTAGCTGGCACACGGATATACCTATTTGGAAAATTCGTTTGAAGTTTATAATCTTGAGATTGATTTTTAACCAACTTCCTTGTGACCTAGTTACTTGAAATTTAGCACATAGTTTAGGACCCTAAGACAATATAATTTTTAGAAATAAAAATTGCACTAGCTTGCGTGCTTATCGGTTCAACTGAAAATCAGTAAAAAATGGGAGGAATATTTCGATCGATATTTGAGTAACTTCCTGGTGAGGTAGTGCCTTGAAACTTGTCACATAATTCAGAACCCGGGGACAATGCAATATCTGATCAACAAAATTTCGCTAGCTGGCACACGGATATACCTATTTTGAAAATTCGTTTGAAGTTTATAATCTTGAGATTGATTTTTAACCAACTTCCTTGTGACCTAGGGACTTGAAATTTAGCACATAGTTCAGGAAACTACGACAACATAATTATTAGAAATAAAAATTACACTAGCTTGCGTGCTTATCGGTTCAACTGAAAATCAGTAAAAAATGGGAGGAATATTTCGATCGATATTTGAGTAACTTCCTGGTGAGGTAGTGACTTGAAACTTGTCACATAATTCAGAACCCGGGGACAATGCAATATCTGATCAACAAAATTTCGCTAGCTGGCACACGGATCTACCTATTTTAAAAATTCTTTTGAAGTTTATAATCTTGAGATTGATTTTCAGCCAACTTCCTTGTGACCTAGTTACTGGAAATTTAGCACATAGTTTAGGACCCTAAGACAATATAATTTTTAGAAATAAAAATTGCACTAGCTTGCGTGCTTATCGGTTCAACTGAAAATCAGTAAAAAATGGGAGGAATATTTCGATCGATATTTGAGTAACTTCCTGGTTAGGTAGTGACTTGAAACTTGTCACATAATTCAGAACCCGGGGACAATGCAATATCTGATCAACAAAATTTCGCTAGCTGGCACACGGATATACCTATTTTGAAAATTCGTTTGAAGTTTATAATCTTGAGATTGATTTTTAACCAACTTCCTTGTGACCTAGGGACTTGAAATTTAGCACATAGTTCGGGACACTACGACAACATAATTATTAGAAATAAAAATTACACTAGCTGGCATGCTTATCGTTATAACTGAAAATCAATAAAAAATGGGGGGAATTTTGCGATTGATATTTGAGTAACTTCCTGGTGAGGTGGAGACTTGAAACGTGTCACATAATTCAGAACCCGGGGACAATGCAATATCTGATCAACAAAATTTCGCTAGCTGGCACACGGATCTACCTATTTTGAAAATTCGTTTGAAGTTTATAATCTTGAGATTGATTTTTAACCAACTTCCTTGTGACCTAGTTACTTGAAATTTAGCACATAGTTTAGGACCCTAAGACAATATAATTTTTAGAAATAAAAACTGCACTAGCTTGCGTGCTTATCGGTTCAACTGAAAATCAGTAAAAATGGGGGGAAATTTTTGATCGATATTTGAGTAACTTCCTGGTGGGGTAGTGACTTGATTTTTAACCAACTTCCTTGTGACCTAGTTACTTGAAATTTAGCACATAGTTTAGGACCTTAAGACAATATAATTTTTAGAAATAAAAATTGCACTAGCTTGCGTGCTTATCGGTTCAACTGAAAATCAGTAAAAAATGGTAGGAATATTTCGATCGATATTTGAGTAACTTCCTGGTGAGGTAGTGACTTGAAACTTGTCACATAATTCAGAACCCGGGGACAATGCAATATCTGATCAACAAAATTTCGCTAGCTGGCACACGGATATACCTATTTGGAAAATTCGTTTGAAGTTTATAATCTTGAGATTGATTTTTAACCAACTTCCTTGTGACCTAGTTACTTGAAATTTAGCACATAGTTTAGGACCCTAAGACAATATAATTTTTAGAAATAAAAATTGCACTAGCTTGCGTGCTTATCGGTTCAACTGAAAATCAGTAAAAAATGGGAGGAATATTTCGATCGATATTTGAGTAACTTCCTGGTGAGGTAGTGCCTTGAAACTTGTCACATAATTCAGAACCCGGGGACAATGCAATATCTGATCAACAAAATTTCGCTAGCTGGCACACGGATATACCTATTTTGAAAATTCGTTTGAAGTTTATAATCTTGAGATTGATTTTTAACCAACTTCCTTGTGACCTAGGGACTTGAAATTTAGCACATAGTTCAGGAAACTACGACAACATAATTATTAGAAATAAAAATTACACTAGCTTGCGTGCTTATCGGTTCAACTGAAAATCAGTAAAAAATGGGAGGAATATTTCGATCGATATTTGAGTAACTTCCTGGTGAGGTAGTGACTTGAAACTTGTCACATAATTCAGAACCCGGGGACAATGCAATATCTGATCAACAAAATTTCGCTAGCTGGCACACGGATCTACCTATTTTAAAAATTCTTTTGAAGTTTATAATCTTGAGATTGATTTTCAGCCAACTTCCTTGTGACCTAGTTACTGGAAATTTAGCACATAGTTTAGGACCCTAAGACAATATAATTTTTAGAAATAAAAATTGCACTAGCTTGCGTGCTTATCGGTTCAACTGAAAATCAGTAAAAAATGGGAGGAATATTTCGATCGATATTTGAGTAACTTCCTGGTGAGGTAGTGACTTGAAACTTGTCACATAATTCAGAACCCGGGGACAATGCAATATCTGATCAACAAAATTTCGCTAGCTGGCACACGGATATACCTATTTGGAAAATTCGTTTGAAGTTTATAATCTTGAGATTGATTTTTAACCAACTTCCTTGTGACCTAGTTACTTGAAATTTATCACATAGTTTAAAACCCTAAGACAATATAATTTTTAGAAATAAAAATTGCACTAGCTTCCGTGCTTGTCGGTTCAATTGAAAATCAGTAAAAATGGGGGAAATTTTTCGATCGATATCTGAGTAACTTCCTGGTGAGGTAGTGACTTGGAACTTGTCACATAATTCAGAACCCGGGGACAATGCAATATCTGATCAACAAAATTTCGCTAGCTGGCACACGGATATACCTATTTGGAAAATTCGTTTGAAGTTTATAATCTTGAGATTGATTTTTAACCAACTTCCTTGTGACCTAGTTACTTGAAATTTAGCACATAATTTAGGACCCTAAGACAATATAATTTTTAGAAATAAAAATTGCACTAGCTTCCGTGCTTGTCGGTTCAATTGAAAATCAGTAAAAATGGGGGAAATTTTTCGATCGATATCTGAGTAACTTCCTGGTGAGGTAGTGACTTGGAACTTGTCACATAATTCAGAACCCGGGGACAATGCAATATCTGATCAACAAAATTTCGCTAGCTGGCACACGGATATACCTATTTGGAAAATTCGTTTGAAGTTTATAATCTTGAGATTGATTTTTAACCAACTTCCTTGTGACCTAGTTACTTGAAATTTATCACATAGTTTAAAACCCTAAGACAATATAATTTTTAGAAATAAAAATTGCACTAGCTTCCGTGCTTGTCGGTTCAATTGAAAATCAGTAAAAATGGGGGAAATTTTTCGATCGATATCTGAGTAACTTCCTGGTGAGGTAGTGACTTGAAACTTGTCACATAATTCAGAACCCGGGGACAATGCAATATCTGATCAACAAAATTTCGCTAGCTGGCACACGCATATACCTATTTGGAAAATTCGTTTGAAGTTTATAATCTTGAGATTGATTTTTAACCAACTTCCTTGTGACCTAGTTAGGACCCTAAGACAATATAATTTTTAGAAATAAAAATTGCACTAGCTTGCGTGCTTATCGGTTCAACTGAAAATCAGTAAAAAATGGGGGAAATTTTTCGATCGATATCTGAGTAACTTCCTGGTGAGGTAGTGACTTGGAACTTGTCACATAATTCAGAAACCGGGGACAATGCAATATCTGATCAACAAAATTTCGCTAGCTGGCACACGCATATACCTATTTTGAAAATTCTTTTGAAGTTTATAATCTTGAGATTGATTTTTAGCCAACTTCCTTGTGACCTAGTTACTGGAAATTTAGCACATAGTTTAGGACCCTAAGAAAATATAATTTTTAGAAATAAAAATTGCACTAGCTTGCGTGCTTATCGGTTCAACTGAAAGTCAGTAAAAAATGGGAGTAATATTTCGATCGATAATTGAGTAACTTCCTGGTGAGGTAGTGACTTGAAACTTGTCACATAATTCAGAACCCGGGGACAATGCAATATCTGATTAACAAAATTTCGCTAGCTGGCACACGGATATACCTATTTGGAAAATTCGTTTGAAGTTTATAATCTTGAGATTGATTTTTAACCAACTTCCTTGTGACCTAGGTACTGGAAATTTAGCACATAGTTTAGGACCCTAAGACAATATAATTTTTAGAAATAAAAATTGCACTAGCTTCCGTGCTTATCGGTTCAATTGAAAATCGGTAAAAATGGGGGAAATTTTTCGATCGATATCTGAGTAACTTCCTGGTGAGGTGGTGACTTGGAACTTGTCACATAATTCAGAACCCGGGGACAATGCAATATCTGATCAACAAAATTTCGCTAGCTGGCACACGGATATACCTATTTGGAAAATTCGTTTGAAGTTTATAATCTTGAGATTGATTTTTAACCAACTTCCTTGTGACCTAGTTACTTGAAATTTATCACATAGTTTAAAACCCTAAGACAATATAATTTTTAGAAATAAAAATTGCACTAGCTTCCGTGCTTGTCGGTTCAATTGAAAATCAGTAAAAATGGGAGGAATATTTCGATCGATATTTGAGTAACTTCCTGGTTAGGTAGTGACTTGAAACTTGTCACATAATTCAGAACCCGGGGACAATGCAATATCTGATCAACAAAATTTCGCTAGCTGGCACACGGATATACCTATTTTGAAAATTCGTGTGAAGTTTATAATCTTGAGATTGATTTTTAACCAACTTCCTTGTGACCTAGGGACTTGAAATTTAGCACATAGTTCGGGACACTACGACAACATAATTATTAGAAATAAAAATTACACTAGCTGGCATGCTTATCGATTCAACTGAAAATCAGTAAAAAATGGGAGGAATATTTCGATCGATATTTGAGTAACTTCCTGGTTAGGTAGTGACTTGAAACTTGTCACATAATTCAGAACCCGGGGACAATGCAATATCTGATCAACAAAATTTCGCTAGCTGGCACACGGATATACCTATTTGGAAAATTCGTTTGAAGTTTATAATCTTGAGATTGATTTTTAACCAACTTCCTTGTGACCTAGGGACTTGAAATTTAGCACATAGTTCAGGAAACTACGACAACATAATTATTAGAAATAAAAATTACACTAGCTTGCGTGCTTATCGGTTCAACTGAAAATCAGTAAAAAATGGGAGGAATATTTCGATCGATATTTGAGTAACTTCCTGGTTAGGTAGTGACTTGAAACTTGTCACATAATTCAGAACCCGGGGACAATGCAATATCTGATCAACAAAATTTCGCTAGCTGGCACACGGATATACCTATTTTGAAAATTCGTTTGAAGTTTATAATCTTGAGATTGATTTTTAACCAACTTCCTTGTGACCTAGTTACTTGAAATTTAGCACATAGTTTAGGACCCTAAGACAATATAATTTTTAGAAATAAAAACTGCACTAGCTTGCGTGCTTATCGGTTCAACTGAAAATCAGTAAAAAATGGGAGGAATATTTCGATCGATATTTGAGTAACTTCCTGGTGAGGTAGTGACTTGAAACTTGTCACATAATTCAGAACACGGGGACAATGCAATATCTGATCAACAAAATTTCGCTAGCTGGCACACGGATCTACCTATTTTGAAAATTCGTTTGAAGTTTATAATCTTGAGATTGATTTTTAACCAACTTCCTTGTGACCTAGGGACTTGAAATTTAGCACATAGTTCAGGAAACTACGACAACATAATTATTAGAAATAAAAATTACACTAGCTTGCGTGCTTATCGGTTCAACTGAAAATCAGTAAAAAATGGGAGGAATATTTCGATCGATATTTGAGTAACTTCCTGGTGAGGTAGTGACTTGAAACTTGTCACATAATTCAGAACCCGGGGACAATGCAATATCTGATCAACAAAATTTCGCTAGCTGGCACACGGATCTACCTATTTTGAAAATTCGTTTGAAGTTTATAATCTTGAGATTGATTTTTAACCAACTTCCTTGTGACCTAGGGACTTGAAATTTAGCACATAGTTTAGGACCCTAAGACAATATAATTTTTAGAAATAAAAACTGCACTAGCTTGCGTGCTTATCGGTTCAACTGAAAATCAGTAAAAAATGGGAGGAATATTTCGATCGATATTTGAGTAACTTCCTGGTGAGGTAGTGACTTGAAACTTGTCACATAATTCAGAACCCGGGGACAATGCAATATCTGATCAACAAAATTTCGCTAGCTGGCACACGGATCTACCTATTTTGAAAATTCGTTTGAAGTTTATAATCTTGAGATTGATTTTTAACCAACTTCCTTGTGACCTAGGGACTTGAAATTTAGCACATAGTTCAGGAAACTACGACAACATAATTATTAGAAATAAAAATTACACTAGCTTGCGTGCTTATCGGTTCAACTGAAAATCAGTAAAAAATGGGAGGAATATTTCGATCGATATTTGAGTAACTTCCTGGTTAGGTAGTGACTTGAAACTTGTCACATAATTCAGAACCCGGGGACAATGCAATATCTGATCAACAAAATTTCGCTAGCTGGCACACGGATCTACCTATTTTGAAAATTCGTTTGAAGTTTATAATCTTGAGATTGATTTTTAACCAACTTCCTTGTGACCTAGGGACTTGAAATTTAGCACATAGTTCAGGAAACTACGACAACATAATTATTAGAAATAAAAATTACACTAGCTTGCGTGCTTATCGGTTCAACTGAAAATCAGTAAAAAATGGGAGGAATATTTCGATCGATATTTGAGTAACTTCCTGGTTAGGTAGTGACTTGAAACTTGTCACATAATTCAGAACCCGGGGACAATGCAATATCTGATCAACAAAATTTCGCTAGCTGGCACACGGATCTACCTATTTTGAAAATTCGTTTGAAGTTTATAATCTTGAGATTGATTTTTAACCAACTTCCTTGTGACCTAGGGACTTGAAATTTAGCACATAGTTCAGGAAACTACGACAACATAATTATTAGAAATAAAAATTACACTAGCTTGCGTGCTTATCGGTTCAACTGAAAATCAGTAAAAAATGGGAGGAATATTTCGATCGATATTTGAGTAACTTCCTGGTGAGGTAGTGACTTGAAACTTGTCACATAATTCAGAACCCGGGGACAATGCAATATCTGATCAACAAAATTTCGCTAGCTGGCACACGGATCTACCTATTTTGAAAATTCGTTTGAAGTTTATAATCTTGAGATTGATTTTTAACCAACTTCCTTGTGACCTAGGGACTTGAAATTTAGCACATAGTTTAGGACCCTAAGACAATATAATTTTTAGAAATAAAAACTGCACTAGCTTGCGTGCTTATCGGTTCAACTGAAAATCAGTAAAAAATGGGAGGAATATTTCGATCGATATTTGAGTAACTTCCTGGTGAGGTAGTGACTTGAAACTTGTCACATAATTCAGAACCCGGGGACAATGCAATATCTGATCAACAAAATTTCGCTAGCTGGCACACGGATCTACCTATTTGGAAAATTCGTTTGAAGTTTATAATCTTGAGATTGATTTTTAACCAACTTCCTTGTGACCTAGGGACTTGAAATTTAGCACATAGTTTAGGACCCTAAGAAAATATAATTTTTAGAAATAAAAATTGCACTAGCTTGCGTGCTTATCGGTTCAACTGAAAATCAGTAAAAAATGGGAGGAATATTTCGATCGATATTTGAGTAACTTCCTGGTGAGGTAGTGACTTGAAACTTGTCACATAATTCAGAACCCGGGGACAAAGCAATATCTGATCAACAAAATTTCGCTAGCTGGCACACGGATCTACCTATTTTGAAAATTCGTTTGAAGTTTATAATCTTGAGATTGATTTTTAACCAACTTCCTTGTGACCTAGGGACTTGAAATTTAGCACATAGTTCAGGAAACTACGACAACATAATTATTAGAAATAAAAATTACACTAGCTTGCGTGCTTGTCGGTTCAATTGAAAATCAGTAAAAATGGGGGAAATTTTTCGATCGATATCTGAGTAACTTCCTGGTGAGGTAGTGACTTGAAACTTGTGACATAATTCAGAACCCGGGGACAATGCAATATCTGATCAACAAAATTTCGCTAGCTGGCATATACCTATTTGGAAAATTCGTTTGAAGTTTATAATCTTGAGATTGATTTTTAACCAACTTCCTTGTGACCGGCCGCCGTGGTATGGAGGTAGTGTTGCCGGCCTACCACACCGAAGGTCCATGGTTCGAGCCCTGGTACAGGTAACATCAAAAGTGATTTGAAAAAAGTTTTTCAAAACGGGGTCGCCCCTCGGCAGTGGTTTGGCAAACTCTCCGAGTGTATTTCTGCCATGACAGGCTTCTCAGCAAAAATTCGTCTCCTTTGTAGATGCCGTTCGGAGTCGGCAAAAAACTGTAGGTCCCACCAATTTGTAGGGAAAATTCAAATCGGCACACCACAAATTGGAAGAGAAGCTTGGCGCAAAAATCTCTTAGGAGGTTTATGATGATATACCTGTTGTATATCGCGCCATAAAGAGAGAGAGGTCACAAGGAAGTTGGCTAAAAATCAATCTCAAGATTATAAACTTCAAAAGAATTTTCAAAATAGGTATATGCGTGTGCCAGCTAACGAAATTTTGTTGATCAGATATTGCATTGTCCCCGGGTTCTGAATTATGTGACAAGTTCCAAGTCACTACCTCACCAGGAAGTTACTCAGATATCGATCGAAAAATTTCCCCCATTTTTTACTGATTTTCAGTTGAACCGATAAGCACGCAAGCTAGTGCAATTTTTATTTCTAAAAATTATATTGTCTTAGGGTCCTAAACTATGTGCTAAATTTCAAGTACCTAGGTCACAAGGAAGTTGGTTAAAAATCAATCTCAAGATTATAAACTTCAAACGAATTTTCCAAATAGGTATATCCGTGTGCCAGCTAGCGAAATTTTGTTGATCAGATATTGCATTGTCCCCGGGTTCTGAATTATGTGACAAGTTTCAAGTCACTACCTCACCAGGAAGTTACTCAATTATCGATCGAAATATTACTCCCATTTTTTACTGACTTTCAGTTGAACCGATAAGCACGCAAGCTAGTGCAATTTTTATTTCTAAAAATTATATTTTCTTAGGGTCCTAAACTATGTGCTAAATTTCCAGTAACTAGGTCACAAGGCCTAGCTTCCGTGCTTGTCGGTTCAATTGAAAATCAGTAAAAATGGGGGAAATTTTTCGATCGATATCTGAGTAACTTCCTGGTGAGGTAGTGACTTGGAACTTGTCACATAATTCAGAACCCGGGGACAATGCAATATCTGATCAACAAAATTTCGCTAGCTGGCACACGGATATACCTATTTGGAAAATTCGTTTGAAGTTTATAATCTTGAGATTGATTTTTAACCAACTTCCTTGTGACCTAGTTACTTGAAATTTATCACATAGTTTAAAACCCTAAGACAATATAATTTTTAGAAATAAAAATTGCACTAGCTTCCGTGCTTGTCGGTTCAATTGAAAATCAGTAAAAATGGGGGAAATTTTTCGATCGATATCTGCGTAACTTCCTGGTGAGGTAGTGACTTGAAACTTGTCACATAATTCAGAACCCGGGGACAATGCAATATCTGATCAACAAAATTTCGCTAGCTGGCACACGCATATACCTATTTGGAAAATTCGTTTGAAGTTTATAATCTTGAGATTGATTTTTAACCAACTTCCTTGTGACCTAGTTAGGACCCTAAGACAATATAATTTTTAGAAATAAAAATTGCACTAGCTTGCGTGCTTATCGGTTCAACTGAAAATCAGTAAAAAATGGGGGAAATTTTTCGATCGATATCTGAGTAACTTCCTGGTGAGGTAGTGACTTGGAACTTGTCACATAATTCAGAACCCGGGGACAATGCAATATCTGATCAACAAAATTTCGCTAGCTGGCACACGCATATACCTATTTTGAAAATTCTTTTGAAGTTTATAATCTTGAGATTGATTTTTAGCCAACTTCCTTGTGACCTAGTTACTGGAAATTTAGCACATAGTTTAGGACCCTAAGAAAATATAATTTTTAGAAATAAAAATTGCACTAGCTTGCGTGCTTATCGGTTCAACTGAAAGTCAGTAAAAAATGGGAGTAATATTTCGATCGATAATTGAGTAACTTCCTGGTGAGGTAGTGACTTGAAACTTGTCACATAATTCAGAACCCGGGGACAATGCAATATCTGATCAACAAAATTTCGCTAGCTGGCACACGGGTATACCTATTTGGAAAATTCGTTTGAAGTTTATAATCTTGAGATTGATTTTTAACCAACTTCCTTGTGACCTAGGTACTTGAAATTTAGCACATAGTTTAGGACCCTAAGACAATATAATTTTTAGAAATAAAAATTGCACTAGCTTCCGTGCTTATCGGTTCAATTGAAAATCGGTAAAAATGGGGGAAATTTTTCGATCGATATCTGAGTAACTTCCTGGTGAGGTAGTGACTTGGAACTTGTCACATAATTCAGAACCCGGGGACAATGCAATATCTGATCAACAAAATTTCGCTAGCTGGCACACGGATATACCTATTTGGAAAATTCGTTTGAAGTTTATAATCTTGAGATTGATTTTTAACCAACTTCCTTGTGACCTAGTTACTTGAAATTTATCACATAGTTTAAAACCCTAAGACAATATAATTTTTAGAAATAAAAATTGCACTAGCTTCCGTGCTTGTCGGTTCAATTGAAAATCAGTAAAAATGGGAGGAATATTTCGATCGATATTTGAGTAACTTCCTGGTTAGGTAGTGACTTGAAACTTGTCACATAATTCAGAACCCGGGGACAATGCAATATCTGATCAACAAAATTTCGCTAGCTGGCACACGGATATACCTATTTTGAAAATTCGTTTGAAGTTTATAATCTTGAGATTGATTTTTAACCAACTTCCTTGTGACCTAGGGACTTGAAATTTAGCACATAGTTCGGGACACTACGACAACATAATTATTAGAAATAAAAATTACACTAGATGGCATGCTTATCGTTATAACTGAAAATCAATAAAAAATGGGGGGAATTTTGCGATTGATATTTGAGTAACTTCCTGGTGAGGTGGAGACTTGAAACTTGTCACATAATTCAGAACCCGGGGACAATGCAATATCTGATCAACAAAATTTCGCTAGCTGGCACACGGATATACCTATTTGGAAAATTCGTTTGAAGTTTATAATCTTGAGATTGATTTTTAACCAACTTCCTTGTGACCTAGGGACTTGAAATTTAGCACATAGTTCAGGAAACTACGACAACATAATTATTAGAAATAAAAATTACACTAGCTTGCGTGCTTATCGGTTCAACTGAAAATCAGTAAAAAATGGGAGGAATATTTCGATCGATATTTGAGTAACTTCCTGGTTAGGTAGTGACTTGAAACTTGTCACATAATTCAGAACCCGGGGACAATGCAATATCTGATCAACAAAATTTCGCTAGCTGGCACACGGATATACCTATTTTGAAAATTCGTTTGAAGTTTATAATCTTGAGATTGATTTTTAACCAACTTCCTTGTGACCTAGGGACTTGAAATTTAGCACATAGTTCGGGACACTACGACAACATAATTATTAGAAATAAAAATTATACTAGCTGGCATGCTTATCGTTATAACTGAAAATCAATAAAAAATGGGGGGAATTTTGCGATTGATATTTGAGTAACTTCCTGGTGAGGTGGAGACTTGAAACTTGTCACATAATTCAGAACCCGGGGACAATGCAATATCTGATCAACAAAATTTCGCTAGCTGGCACACGGATCTACCTATTTTGAAAATTCGTTTGAAGTTTATAATCTTGAGATTGATTTTTAACCAACTTCCTTGTGACCTAGGGACTTGAAATTTAGCACATAGTTCAGGAAACTACGACAACATAATTATTAGAAATAAAAATTACACTAGCTTGCGTGCTTATCGGTTCAACTGAAAATCAGTAAAAAATGGGAGGAATATTTCGATCGATATTTGAGTAACTTCCTGGTTAGGTAGTGACTTGAAACTTGTCACATAATTCAGAACCCGGGGACAATGCAATATCTGATCAACAAAATTTCGCTAGCTGGCACACGGATCTACCTATTTTGAAAATTCGTTTGAAGTTTATAATCTTGAGATTGATTTTTAACCAACTTCCTTGTGACCTAGTTACTTGAAATTTAGCACATAGTTTAGGACCCTAAGACAATATAATTTTTAGAAATAAAAACTGCACTAGCTTGCGTGCTTATCGGTTCAACTGAAAATCAGTAAAAAATGGGAGGAATATTTCGATCGATATTTGAGTAACTTCCTGGTGAGGTAGTGACTTGAAACTTGTCACATAATTCAGAACCCGGGGACAATGCAATATCTGATCAACAAAATTTCGCTAGCTGGCACACGGATCTACCTATTTTGAAAATTCGTTTGAAGTTTATAATCTTGAGATTGATTTTTAACCAACTTCCTTGTGACCTAGTTACTTGAAATTTAGCACATAGTTTAGGACCCTAAGACAATATAATTTTTAGAAATAAAAACTGCACTAGCTTGCGTGCTTATCGGTTCAACTGAAAATCAGTAAAAAATGGGAGGAATATTTCGATCGATATTTGAGTAACTTCCTGGTGAGGTGATGACTTGAAACTTGTCACATAATTCAGAACCCGGGGACATTGCAATATCTGATCAACAAAATTTCGCTAGCTGGCACACGGATATACCTATTTGGAAAATTCGTTTGAAGTTTATAATCTTGAGATTGATTTTTAGCCAACTTCCTTGTGACCTAGTTACTGGAAATTTAGCACATAGTTTAGGACCTTTAGACAATATAATTTTTAGAAATAAAAATTGCACTAGCTTGCGTGCTTATCGGTTCAACTGAAAATCAGTAAAAATGGGGGGAAATTTTTGATCGATATTTGAGTAACTTCCTGGTGAGGTAGTGACTTGAAAGGTGTCACATAGTTCAGAACCCAGGGACAATGCCATATCTGATAAACCAAATTCCGCTAGCTCGCACACGGATCTACCTATTTGGAAAATTCGTTTGAAGTTTATAATCTTGAGATTGATTTTTAACCAACTTCCTTGTGACCTACGGACTTGAAATTTAGCACATAGTTCCTGGTGAGGTAGTGACTTGAAAGGTGTCACATAGTTCAGAACCCAGGGACAATGCCATATCTGATAAACCAAATTCCGCTAGCTCGCACACGGATCTACCTATTTTAAAAATTCTTTTGAAGTTTATAATCTTGAGATTGATTTTTAGCCAACTTCCTTGTGACCTAGTTACTGGAAATTTAGCACATAGTTTAGGACCCTAAGACAATATAATTTTTAGAAATAAAAATTGCACTAGCTTGCGTGCTTATCGGTTCAACTGAAAATCAGTAAAAAATGGGAGGAATATTTCGATCGATATTTGAGTAACTTCCTGGTGAGGTAGTGACTTGAAACTTGTCACATAATTCAGAACCCGGGGACAATGCAATATCTGATCAACAAAATTTCGCTAGCTGGCACACGGATATACCTATTTGGAAAATTCGTTTGAAGTTTATAATCTTGAGATTGATTTTTAGCCAACTTCCTTGTGACCTAGTTACTGGAAATTTAGCACATAGTTTATTACCCTAAGACAATATAATTTTTAGAAATAAAAATTGCACTAGCTTGCGTGCTTATCGGTTCAACTGAAAATCAGTAAAAATGGGGGGAAATTTTTGATCGATATTTGAGTAACTTCCTGGTGGGGTAGTGACTTGATTTTTAACCAACTTCCTTGTGACCTAGTTACTTGAAATTTAGCACATAGTTTAGGACCTTAAGACAATATAATTTTTAGAAATAAAAATTGCACCAGCTTGCGTGCTTATCGGTTCAACTGAAAATCAGTAAAAAATGGGAGGAATATTTCGATCGATATTTGAGTAACTTCCTGGTGAGGTAGTGACTTGAAACTTGTCACATAATTCAGAACCCGGGGACAATGCAATATCTGATCAACAAAATTTCGCTAGCTGGCACACGGATATACCTATTTGGAAAATTCATTTGAAGTTTATAATCTTGAGATTGATTTTTAACCAACTTCCTTGTGACCTAGTTACTTGAAATTTAGCACATAGTTTAGGACCCTAAGACAATATAATTTTTAGAAATAAAAATTGCACTAGCTTGCGTGCTTATCGGTTCAACTGAAAATCAGTAAAAAATGGGAGGAATATTTCGATCGATATTTGAGTAACTTCCTGGTGAGGTAGTGCCTTGAAACTTGTCACATAATTCAGAACCCGGGGACAATGCAATATCTGATCAACAAAATTTCGCTAGCTGGCACACGGATATACCTATTTGGAAAATTCGTTTGAAGTTTATAATCTTGAGATTGATTTTTAGCCAACTTCCTTGTGACCTAGTTACTGGAAATTTAGCACATAGTTTAGGACCCTAAGACAATATAATTTTTAGAAATCAAAATTGCACTAGCTTGCGTGCTTATCGGTTCAACTGAAAATCAGTAAAAATGGGGGGAAATTTTTGATCGATATTTGAGTAACTTCCTGGTGGGGTAGTGACTTGATTTTTAACCAACTTCCTTGTGACCTAGTTACTTGAAATTTAGCACATAGTTTAGGACCCTAAGACAATATAATTTTTAGAAATAAAAATTGCACTAGCTTGCGTGCTTATCGGTTCAACTGAAAATCAGTAAAAAATGGGAGGAATATTTCGATCGATATTTGAGTAACTTCCTGGTGAGGTAGTGACTTGAAACTTGTCACATAATTCAGAACCCGGGGACAATGCAATATCTGATCAACAAAATTTCGCTAGCTGGCACACGGATATACCTATTTGGAAAATTCGTTTGAAGTTTATAATCTTGAGATTGATTTTTAACCAACTTCCTTGTGACCTAGTTACTTGAAATTTAGCACATAGTTTAGGACCCTAAGACAATATAATTTTTAGAAATAAAAATTGCACTAGCTTCCGTGCTTGTCGGTTCAATTGAAAATCAGTAAAAATGGGGGAAATTTTTCGATCGATATCTGAGTAACTTCCTGGTGAGGTAGTGACTTGAAACTTGTCACATAATTCAGAACCCGGGGACAATGCAATATCTGATCAACAAAATTTCGCTAGCTGGCACACGCATATACCTATTTGGAAAATTCGTTTGAAGTTTATAATCTTGAGATTGATTTTTAACCAACTTCCTTGTGACCTAGTTAGGACCCTAAGACAATATAATTTTTAGAAATAAAAATTGCACTAGCTTGCGTGCTTATCGGTTCAACTGAAAATCAGTAAAAAATGGGGGAAATTTTTCGATCGATATCTGAGTAACTTCCTGGTGAGGTAGTGACTTGGAACTTGTCACATAATTCAGAACCCGGGGACAATGCAATATCTGATCAACAAAATTTCGCTAGCTGGCACACGCATATACCTATTTTGAAAATTCTTTTGAAGTTTATAATCTTGAGATTGATTTTTAGCCAACTTCCTTGTGACCTAGTTACTGGAAATTTAGCACATAGTTTAGGACCCTAAGAAAATGTAATTTTTAGAAATAAAAATTGCACTAGCTTGCGTGCTTATCGATTCAACTGAAAGTCAGTAAAAAATGGGAGTAATATTTCGATCGATAATTGAGTAACTTCCTGGTGAGGTAGTGACTTGAAACTTGTCACATAATTCAGAACCCGGGGACAATGCAATATCTGATCAACAAAATTTCGCTAGCTGGCACACGGATATACCTATTTGGAAAATTCGTTTGAAGTTTATAATCTTGAGATTGATTTTTAACCAACTTCCTTGTGACCTAGGTACTTGAAATTTAGCACATAGTTTAGGACCCTAAGACAATATAATTTTTAGAAATAAAAATTGCACTAGCTTCCGTGCTTATCGGTTCAATTGAAAATCGGTAAAAATGGTGAAATTTTTCGATCGATATCTGAGTAACTTCCTGGTGAGGTAGTGACTTGGAACTTGTCACATAATTCAGAACCCGGGGACAATGCAATATCTGATCAACAAAATTTCGCTAGCTGGCACACGGATATACCTATTTGGAAAATTCGTTTGAAGTTTATAATCTTGAGATTGATTTTTAACCAACTTCCTTGTGACCTAGTTACTTGAAATTTATCACATAGTTTAAAACCCTAAGACAATATAATTTTTAGAAATAAAAATTGCACTAGCTTCCGTGATTGTCGGTTCAATTGAAAATCAGTAAAAATGGGAGGAATATTTCGATCGATATTTGAGTAACTTCCTGGTTAGGTAGTGACTTGAAACTTGTCACATAATTCAGAGCCCGGGGACAATGCAATATCTGATCAACAAAATTTCGCTAGCTGGCACACGGATATACCTATTTTGAAAATTCGTTTGAAGTTTATAATCTTGAGATTGATTTTTAACCAACTTCCTTGTGACCTAGGGACTTGAAATTTAGCACATAGTTCGGGACACTACGACAACATAATTATTAGAAATAAAAATTACACTAGCTGGCATGCTTATCGTTATAACTGAAAATCAATAAAAAATGGGGGGAATTTTGCGATTGATATTTGAGTAACTTCCTGGTGAGGTGGAGACTTGAAACTTGTCACATAATTCAGAACCCGGGGACAATGCAATATCTGATCAACAAAATTTCGCTAGCTGGCACACGGATATACCTATTTGGAAAATTCGTTTGAAGTTTATAATCTTGAGATTGATTTTTAACCAACTTCCTTGTGACCTAGGGACTTGAAATTTAGCACATAGTTCAGGAAACTACGACAACATAATTATTAGAAATAAAAATTACACTAGCTTGCGTGCTTATCGGTTCAACTGAAAATCAGTAAAAAATGGGAGGAATATTTCGATCGATATTTGAGTAACTTCCTGGTTAGGTAGTGACTTGAAACTTGTCACATAATTCAGAACCCGGGGACAATGCAATATCTGATCAACAAAATTTCGCTAGCTGGCACACGGATATACCTATTTTGAAAATTCGTTTGATGTTTATAATCTTGAGATTGATTTTTAACCAACTTCCTTGTGACCTAGGGACTTGAAATTTAGCACATAGTTCGGGACACTACGACAACATAATTATTAGAAATAAAAATTACACTAGCTGGCATGCTTATCGTTATAACTGAAAATCAATAAAAAATGGGGGGAATTTTGCGATTGATATTTGAGTAACTTCCTGGTGAGGTGGAGACTTGAAACTTGTCACATAATTCAGAACCCGGGGACAATGCAATATCTGATCAACAAAATTTCGCTAGCTGGCACACGGATCTACCTATTTTGAAAATTCGTTTGAAGTTTATAATCTTGAGATTGATTTTTAACCAACTTCCTTGTGACCTAGTTACTTGAAATTTAGCACATAGTTTAGGACCCTAAGACAATATAATTTTTAGAAATAAAAACTGCACTAGCTTGCGTGCTTATCGGTTCAACTGAAAATCAGTAAAAAATGGGAGGAATATTTCGATCGATATTTGAGTAACTTCCTGGTGAGGTAGTGACTTGAAACTTGTCACATAATTCAGAACCCGGGGACAATGCAATATCTGATCAACAAAATTTCGCTAGCTGGCACACGGATCTACCTATTTTGAAAATTCGTTTGAAGTTTATAATCTTGAGATTGATTTTTAACCAACTTCCTTGTGACCTAGGGACTTGAAATTTAGCACATAGTTCAGGAAACTACGACAACATAATTATTAGAAATAAAAATTACACTAGCTTGCGTGCTTATCGGTTCAACTGAAAATCAGTAAAAAATGGGAGGAATATTTCGATCGATATTTGAGTAACTTCCTGGTTAGGTAGTGACTTGAAACTTGTCACATAATTCAGAACCCGGGGACAATGCAATATCTGATCAACAAAATTTCGCTAGCTGGCACACGGATCTACCTATTTTGAAAATTCGTTTGAAGTTTATAATCTTGAGATTGATTTTTAACCAACTTCCTTGTGACCTAGGGACTTGAAATTTAGCACATAGTTCAGGAAACTACGACAACATAATTATTAGAAATAAAAATTACACTAGCTTGCGTGCTTATCGGTTCAACTGAAAATCAGTAAAAAATGGGAGGAATATTTCGATCGATATTTGAGTAACTTCCTGGTGAGGTAGTGACTTGAAACTTGTCACATAATTCAGAACCCGGGGACAATGCAATATCTGATCAACAAAATTTCGCTAGCTGGCACACGGATCTACCTATTTTGAAAATTCGTTTGAAGTTTATAATCTTGAGATTGATTTTTAACCAACTTCCTTGTGACCTAGGGACTTGAAATTTAGCACATAGTTCAGGAAACTACGACAACATAATTATTAGAAATAAAAATTACACTAGCTTGCGTGCTTGTCGGTTCAATTGAAAATCAGTAAAAATGGGGGAAATTTTTCGATCGATATCTGAGTAACTTCCTGGTGAGGTAGTGACTTGAAACTTGTCACATAATTCAGAACCCGGGGACAATGCAATATCTGATCAACAAAATTTCGCTAGCTGGCACACGCATATACCTATTTGGAAAATTCGTTTGAAGTTTATAATCTTGAGATTGATTTTTAACCAACTTCCTTGTGACCTAGTTAGGACCCTAAGACAATATAATTTTTAGAAATAGAAATTGCACTAGCTTGCGTGCTTATCGGTTCAACTGAAAATCAGTAAAAAATGGGGGAAATTTTTCGATCGATATCTGAGTAACTTCCTGGTGAGGTAGTGACTTGGAACTTGTCACATAATTCAGAACCCGGGGACAATGCAATATCTGATCAACAAAATTTCGTTAGCTGGCACACGCATATACCTATTTTGAAAATTCTTTTGAAGTTTATAATCTTGAGATTGATTTTTAGCCAACTTCCTTGTGACCTAGTTACTGGAAATTTAGCACATAGTTTAGGACCCTAAGAAAATATAATTTTTAGAAATAAAAATTGCACCAGCTTGCGTGCTTATCGGTTCAACTGAAAGTCAGTAAAAAAAGGGAGTAATATTTCGATCGATAATTGAGTAACTTCCTGGTGAGGTAGTGACTTGAAACTTGTCACATAATTCAGAACCCGGGGACAATGCAATATCTGATCAACAAAATTTCGCTAGCTGGCACACGGATATACCTATTTGGAAAATTCGTTTGAAGTTTATAATCTTGAGATTGATTTTTAACCAACTTCCTTGTGACCTAGGTACTTGAAATTTAGCACATAGTTTAGGACCCTAAGACAATATAATTTTTAGAAATAAAAATTGCACTAGCTTCCGTGCTTATCGGTTCAATTGAAAATCGGTAAAAATGGGGGAAATTTTTCGATCGATATCTGAGTAACTTCCTGGTGAGGTAGTGACTTGGAACTTGTCACATAATTCAGAACCCGGGGACAATGCAATATCTGATCAACAAAATTTCGCTAGCTGGCACACGGATATACCTATTTGGAAAATTCGTTTGAAGTTTATAATCTTGAGATTGATTTTTAACCAACTTCCTTGTGACCTAGTTACTTGAAATTTATCACATAGTTTAAAACCCTAAGACAATATAATTTTTAGAAATAAAAATTGCACTAGCTTCCGTGCTTGTCGGTTCAATTGAAAATCAATAAAAATGGGGGGAATTTTTCGATCGATATTTGAGTAACTTCCTGGTGAGGTGGTAACTTGAAACTTGTCACATAATTCTGAACCCAGGGACATTGCAATATCTGATCAACAAAATTTCGCTAGCTGCCACACGGATTTTGAAAATTCGTTTGAAGTTTATAATCTTGAGATTGATTTTTAACCAACTTCCTTGTGACCTAGTTACTTGAAATTTATCACATAGTTTAAAACCCTAAGACAATATAATTTTTAGAAATAAAAATTGCACTAGCTTCCGTGCTTGTCGGTTCAATTGAAAATCAGTAAAAATGGGGGAAATTTTTCGATCGATATCTGAGTAACTTCCTGGTGAGGTAGTGACTTGGAACTTGTCACATAATTCAGAACCCGGGGACAATGCAATATCTGATCAACAAAATTTCGCTAGCTGGCACACGGATATACCTATTTGGAAAATTCGTTTGAAGTTTATAATCTTGAGATTGATTTTTAACCAACTTCCTTGTGACCTAGTTACTTGAAATTTATCACATAGTTTAAAACCCTAAGACAATATAATTTTTAGAAATAAAAATTGCACTAGCTTCCGTGCTTATCGGTTCAACTGAAAGTCAGTAAAAAATGGGAGTAATATTTCGATCGATAATTGAGTAACTTCCTGGTGAGGTAGTGACTTGAAACTTGTCACATAATTCAGAACCCGGGGACAATGCAATATCTGATCAACAAAATTTCGCTAGCTGGCACACGGATATACCTATTTGGAAAATTCGTTTGAAGTTTATAATCTTGAGATTGATTTTTAACCAACTTCCTTGTGACCTAGGTACTTGAAATTTAGCACATAGTTTAAGACCCTAAGACAATATAATTTTTAGAAATAAAAATTGCACTAGCTTCCGTGCTTATCGGTTCAATTGAAAATCGGTAAAAATGGGGGAAATTTTTCGATCGATATCTGAGTAACTTCCTGGTGAGGTAGTGACTTGGAACTTGTCACATAATTCAGAACCCGGGGACAATGCAATATCTGATCAACAAAATTTCGCTAGCTGGCACACGGATATACCTATTTGGAAAATTCGTTTGAAGTTTATAATCTTGAGATTGATTTTTAACCAACTTCCTTGTGACCTAGTTACTTGAAATTTATCACATAGTTTAAAACCCTAAGACAATATAATTTTTAGAAATAAAAATTGCACTAGCTTCCGTGCTTATCGGTTCAATTGAAAATCGGTAAAAATGGGGGAAATTTTTCGATCGATATCTGAGTAACTTCCTGGTGAGGTAGTGACTTGGAACTTGTCACATAATTCAGAACCCGGGGACAATGCAATATCTGATCAACAAAATTTCGCTAGCTGGCACACGCATATACCTATTTTGAAAATTCTTTTGAAGTTTATAATCTTGAGATTGATTTTTAGCCAACTTCCTTGTGACCTAGTTACTGGAAATTTAGCACATAGTTTAGGACCCTAAGAAAATATAATTTTTAGAAATAAAAATTGCACTAGCTTGCGTGCTTATCGGTTCAACTGAAAGTCAGTAAAAAATGGGAGTAATATTTCGATCGATAATTGAGTAACTTCCTGGTGAGGTAGTGACTTGAAACTTGTCACATAATTCAGAACCCGGGGACAATGCAATATCTGATCAACAAAATTTCGCTAGCTGGCACACGGATATACCTATTTGGAAAATTCGTTTGAAGTTTATAATCTTGAGATTGATTTTTAACCAACTTCCTTGTGACCTAGGTACTTGAAATTTAGCACATAGTTTAGGACCCTAAGACAATATAATTTTTAGAAATAAAAATTGCACTAGCTTCCGTGCTTATCGGTTCAATTGAAAATCGGTAAAAATGGGGGAAATTTTTCGATCGATATCTGAGTAACTTCCTGGTGAGGTAGTGACTTGGAACTTGTCACATAATTCAGAACCCGGGGACAATGCAATATCTGATCAACAAAATTTCGCTAGCTGGCACACGGATATACCTATTTGGAAAATTCGTTTGAAGTTTATAATCTTGAGATTGATTTTTAACCAACTTCCTTGTGACCTAGTTACTTGAAATTTATCACATAGTTTAAAACCCTAAGACAATATAATTTTTAGAAATAAAAATTGCACTAGCTTCCGTGCTTGTCGGTTCAATTGAAAATCAGTAAAAATGGGAGGAATATTTCGATCGATATTTGAGTAACTTCCTGGTTAGGTAGTGACTTGAAACTTGTCACATAATTCAGAACCCGGGGACAATGCAATATCTGATCAACAAAATTTCGCTAGCTGGCACACGGATATACCTATTTTGAAAATTCGTTTGAAGTTTATAATCTTGAGATTGATTTTTAACCAACTTCCTTGTGACCTAGGGACTTGAAATTTAGCACATAGTTCGGGACACTACGACAACATAATTATTAGAAATAAAAATTACACTAGCTGGCATGCTTATCGTTATAACTGAAAATCAATAAAAAATGGGGGGAATTTTGCGATTGATATTTGAGTAACTTCCTGGTGAGGTGGAGACTTGAAACTTGTCACATAATTCAGAACCCGGGGACAATGCAATATCTGATCAACAAAATTTCGCTAGCTGGCACGCGGATATACCTATTTTGAAAATTCGTTTGAAGTTTATAATCTTGAGATTGATTTTTAACCAACTTCCTTGTGACCTAGGGACTTGAAATTTAGCACATAGTTCGGGACACTACGACAACATAATTATTAGAAATAAAAATTACACTAGCTGGCATGCTTATCGTTATAACTGAAAATCAATAAAAAATGGGGGGAATTTTGCGATTGATATTTGAGTAACTTCCTGGTGAGGTGGAGACTTGAAACTTGTCACATAATTCAGAACCCGGGGACAATGCAATATCTGATCAACAAAATTTCGCTAGCTGGCACACGGATATACCTATTTGGAAAATTCGTTTGAAGTTTATAATCTTGAGATTGATTTTTAACCAACTTCCTTGTGACCTAGGGACTTGAAATTTAGCACATAGTTCAGGAAACTACGACAACATAATTATTAGAAATAAAAATTACACTAGCTTGCGTGCTTATCGGTTCAACTGAAAATCAGTAAAAAATGGGAGGAATATTTCGATCGATATTTGAGTAACTTCCTGGTTAGGTAGTGACTTGAAACTTGTCACATAATTCAGAACCCGGGGACAATGCAATATCTGATCAACAAAATTTCGCTAGCTGGCACACGGATATACCTATTTTGAAAATTCGTTTGAAGTTTATAATCTTGAGATTGATTTTTAACCAACTTCCTTGTGACCTAGGGACTTGAAATTTAGCACATAGTTCGGGACACTACGACAACATAATTATTAGAAATAAAAATTACACTAGCTGGCATGCTTATCGTTATAACTGAAAATCAATAAAAAATGGGGGGAATTTTGCGATTGATATTTGAGTAACTTCCTGGTGAGGTGGAGACTTGAAACTTGTCACATAATTCAGAACCCGGGGACAATGCAATATCTGATCAACAAAATTTCGCTAGCTGGCACACGGATCTACCTATTTTGAAAATTCGTTTGAAGTTTATAATCTTGAGATTGATTTTTAACCAACTTCCTTGTGACCTAGTTACTTGAAATTTAGCACATAGTTTAGGACCCTAAGACAATATAATTTTTAGAAATAAAAACTGCACTAGCTTGCGTGCTTATCGGTTCAACTGAAAATCAGTAAAAAATGGGAGGAATATTTCGATCGATATTTGAGTAACTTCCTGGTGAGGTAGTGACTTGAAACTTGTCACATAATTCAGAACCCGGGGACAATGCAATATCTGATCAACAAAATTTCGCTAGCTGGCACACGGATCTACCTATTTTGAAAATTCGTTTGAAGTTTATAATCTTGAGATTGATTTTTAACCAACTTCCTTGTGACCTAGGGACTTGAAATTTAGCACATAGTTCAGGAAACTACGACAACATAATTATTAGAAATAAAAATTACACTAGCTTGCGTGCTTATCGGTTCAACTGAAAATCAGTAAAAAATGGGAGGAATATTTCGATCGATATTTGAGTAACTTCCTGGTTAGGTAGTGACTTGAAACTTGTCACATAATTCAGAACCCGGGGACAATGCAATATCTGATCAACAAAATTTCGCTAGCTGGCACACGGATCTACCTATTTTGAAAATTCGTTTGAAGTTTATAATCTTGAGATTGATTTTTAACCAACTTCCTTGTGACCTAGGGACTTGAAATTTAGCACATAGTTCAGGAAACTACGACAACATAATTATTAGAAATAAAAATTACACTAGCTTGCGTGCTTATCGGTTCAACTGAAAATCAGTAAAAAATGGGAGGAATATTTCGATCGATATTTGAGTAACTTCCTGGTTAGGTAGTGACTTGAAACTTGTCACATAATTCAGAACCCGGGGACAATGCAATATCTGATCAACAAAATTTCGCTAGCTGACACACGGATATACCTATTTTGAAAATTCGTTTGAAGTTTATAATCTTGAGATTGATTTTTAACCAACTTCCTTGTGACCTAGGGACTTGAAATTTAGCACATAGTTCGGGACACTACGACAACATAATTATTAGAAATAAAAATTACACTAGCTGGCATGCTTATCGTTATAACTGAAAATCAATAAAAAATGGGGGGAATTTTGAGATTGATATTTGAGTAACTTCCTGGTGAGGTGGAGACTTGAAACTTGTCACATAATTCAGAACCCGGGGACAATGCAATATCTGATCAACAAAATTTCGCTAGCTGGCACACGGATCTACCTATTTTGGAAATTCGTTTGAAGTTTATAATCTTGAGATTGATTTTTAACCAACTTCCTTGTGACCTAGTTACTTGAAATTTAGCACATAGTTTAGGACCCTAAGACAATATAATTTTTAGAAATAAAAACTGCACTAGCTTGCGTGCTTATCGGTTCAACTGAAAATCAGTAAAAAATGGGAGGAATATTTCGATCGATATTTGAGTAACTTCCTGGTGAGGTAGTGACTTGAAACTTGTCACATAATTCAGAACCCGGGGACAATGCAATATCTGATCAACAAAATTTCGCTAGCTGGCACACGGATCTACCTATTTTGAAAATTCGTTTGAAGTTTATAATCTTGAGATTGATTTTTAACCAACTTCCTTGTGACCTAGTTACTTGAAATTTAGCACATAGTTTAGGACCCTAAGACAATATAATTTTTAGAAATAAAAACTGCACTAGCTTGCGTGCTTATCGGTTCAACTGAAAATCAGTAAAAAATGGGAGGAATATTTCGATCGATATTTGAGTAACTTCCTGGTGAGGTGATGACTTGAAACTTGTCACATAATTCAGAACCCGGGGACATTGCAATATCTGATCAACAAAATTTCGCTAGCTGGCACACGGATATACCTATTTGGAAAATTCGTTTGAAGTTTATAATCTTGAGATTGATTTTTAGCCAACTTCCTTGTGACCTAGTTACTGGAAATTTAGCACATAGTTTAGGACCTTTAGACAATATAATTTTTAGAAATAAAAATTGCACTAGCTTGCGTGCTTATCGGTTCAACTGAAAATCAGTAAAAATGGGGGGAAATTTTTGATCGATATTTGAGTAACTTCCTGGTGAGGTAGTGACTTGAAAGGTGTCACATAGTTCAGAACCCAGGGACAATGCCATATCTGATAAACCAAATTCCGCTAGCTCGCACACGGATCTACCTATTTTGAAAATTCGTTTGAAGTTTATAATCTTGAGATTGATTTTTAACCAACTTCCTTGTGACCTACGGACTTGAAATTTAGCACATAGTTCAGGACACTACGACAACATAATTATTAGAAATAAAAATTACACTAGCTGGCATGCTTATCGTTATAACTGAAAATCAATCAAAAATGGGGGGAATTTTGCGATTGATATTTGAGTAACTTCCTGGTGAGGTGGTGACTTGAAACTTGTCACATAATTCAGAACCCGGGGACATTGCAATATCTGATCAACAAAATTTCGCTAGCTGGCACACGGATCTACCTATTTTAAAAATTCTTTTGAAGTTTATAATCTTGAGATTGATTTTTAGCCAACTTCCTTGTGACCTAGTTACTGGAAATTTAGCACATAATTTAGGACCCTAAGACAATATAATTTTTAGAAATAAAAATTGCACTAGCTTGCGTGCTTATCGGTTCAACTGAAAATCAGTAAAAAATGGGAGGAATATTTCGATCGATATTTGAGTAACTTCCTGGTGAGGTAGTGACTTGAAACTTGTCACATAATTCAGAACCCGGGGACAATGCAATATCTGATCAACAAAATTTCGCTAGCTGGCACACGGATATACCTATTTGGAAAATTCGTTTGAAGTTTATAATCTTGAGATTGATTTTTAGCCAACTTCCTTGTGACCTAGTTACTGGAAATTTAGCACATAGTTTATTACCCTAAGACAATATAATTTTTAGAAATAAAAATTGCACTAGCTTGCGTGCTTATCGGTTCAACTGAAAATCAGTAAAAAATGGGAGGAATATTTCGATCGATATTTGAGTAACTTCCTGGTGAGGTAGTGACTTGAAACTTGTCACATAATTCAGAACCCGGGGACAATGCAATATCTGATCAACAAAATTTCGCTAGCTAGCACACGGATATACCTATTTGGAAAATTCGTTTGAAGTTTATAATCTTGAGATTGATTTTTAGCCAACTTCCTTGTGACCTAGTTACTGGAAATTTAGCACATAGTTTAGGACCCTAAGACAATATAATTTTTAGAAATAAAAATTGCACTAGCTTGCGTGCTTATCGGTTCAACTGAAAATCAGTAAAAAATGGGAGGAATATTTCGATCGATATTTGAGTAACTTCCTGGTGAGGTAGTGACTTGAAACTTGTCACATAATTCAGAACCCGGGGACAATGCAATATCTGATCAACAAAATTTCGCTAGCTGGCACACGGATATACCTATTTGGAAAATTCGTTTGAAGTTTATAATCTTGAGATTGATTTTTAACCAACTTCCTTGTGACCTAGTTTCTTGAAATTTAGCACATAGTTTAGGACCCTAAGACAATATAATTTTTAGAAATAAAAATTGCACTAGCTTGCGTGCTTATCGGTTCAACTGAAAATCAGTAAAAAATGGGAGGAATATTTCGATCGATATTTGAGTAACTTCCTGGTGAGGTAGTGCCTTGAAACTTGTCACATAATTCAGAACCCGGGGACAATGCAATATCTGATCAACAAAATTTCGCTAGCTGGCACACGGATATACCTATTTGGAAAATTCGTTTGAAGTTTATAATCTTGAGATTGATTTTTAGCCAACTTCCTTGTGACCTAGTTACTGGAAATTTAGCACATAGTTTAGGACCCTAAGACAATATAATTTTTAGAAATCAAAATTGCACTAGCTTGCGTGCTTATCGGTTCAACTGAAAATCAGTAAAAATGGGGGGAAATTTTTGATCGATATTTGAGTAACTTCCTGGTGGGGTAGTGACTTGATTTTTAACCAACTTCCTTGTGACCTAGTTACTTGAAATTTAGCACATAGTTTAGGACCCTAAGACAATATAATTTTTAGAAATAAAAATTGCACTAGCTTGCGTGCTTACCGGTTCAACTGAAAATCAGTAAAAAATGGGAGGAATATTTCGATCGATATTTGAGTAACTTCCTGGTGAGGTAGTGACTTGAAACTTGTCACATAATTCAGCACCCGGGGACAATGCAATATCTGATTATCAAAATTTCGCTAGCTGGCACACGGATATACCTATTTGGAAAATTCGTTTGAAGTGTATAATCTTGAGATTGATTTTTAGCCAACTTCCTTGTGACCTAGTTACTGGAAATTTAGCGCATAGTTTAGGACCTTTAGACAATATAACTTTTAGAAATAAAAATTGCACTAGCTTGCGTGCTTATCGGTTCAACTGAAAATCAGTAAAAATGGGGGAAATTTTTGATCGATATTTGAGTAACTTCCTGGTGGGGTAGTGACTTGATTTTTAACCAACTTCCTTGTGACCTAGTTACTGGAAATTTAGCACATAGTTTAGGACCCTAAGACAATATAATTTTTAGAAATAAAAATTGCACTAGCTTGCGTGCTTATCGGTTCAACTGAAAATCAGTAAAAAATGGGAGGAATATTCGATCGATATTTGAGTAACTTCCTGGTGAGGTAGTGACTTGAAACTTGTCACATAATTCAGCACCCGGGGACAATGCAATATCTGATCAACAAAATTTCGCTAGCTGGCACACGGATCTACCTATTTTGAAAATTCTTTTGAAGGTCATAATCTTGAGATTGATTTTTAGCCAACTTCCTTGTGACCTAGTTACTGGAAATTTAGCACATAGTTTAGGACCCTAAGACAATATAATTTTTAGAAATAAAAATTGCACTAGCTTGCGTGCTTATCGGTTCAACTGAAAATCAGTAAAAAATGGGAGGAATATTTCGATCGATATTTGAGTAACTTCCTGGTGAGGTAGTGCCTTGAAACTTGTCACATAATTCAGAACCCGGGGACAATGCAATATCTGATCAACAAAATTTCGCTAGCTGGCACACGGATATACCTATTTGGAAAATTCGTTTGAAGTTTATAATCTTGAGATTGATTTTTAGCCAACTTCCTTGTGACCTAGTTACTGGAAATTTAGCACATAGTTTAGGACCCTAAGACAATATAATTTTTAGAAATCAAAATTGCACTAGCTTGCGTGCTTATCGGTTCAACTGAAAATCAGTAAAAATGGGGGGAAATTTTTGATCGATATTTGAGTAACTTCCTGGTGGGGTAGTGACTTGATTTTTAACCAACTTCCTTGTGACCTAGTTACTTGAAATTTAGCACATAGTTTAGGACCCTAAGACGATATAATTTTTAGAAATAAAAATTGCACTAGCTTGCGTGCTTATCGGTTCAACTGAAAATCAGTAAAAATGGGGGGAAATTTTTGATCGATATTTGAGTAACTTCCTGGTGAGGTAGTGACTTGAAAGGTGTCACATAGTTCAGAACCCGGGGACAATGCCATATCTGATCAACAAAATTTCGCTAGCTGGCACACGGATATACCTATTTGGAAAATTCGTTTGAAGTTTATAATCTTGAGATTAATTTTTAGCCAACTTCCTTGTGACCTAGTTACTGGAAATTTAGCACATAGTTTAGGACCCTAAGACAATATAATTTTTAGAAATCAAAATTGCACTAGCTTGCGTGCTTATCGGTTCAACTGAAAATCAGTAAAAATGGGGGAAATTTTTGATCGATATTTGAGTAACTTCCTGGTGGGGTAGTGACTTGATTTTTAACCAACTTCCTTGTGACCTACTTACTTGAAATTTAGCACATAGTTTAGGACCCTAAGACAATATAATTTTTAGAAATAAAAATTGCACTAGCTTGCGTGCTTATCGGTTCAACTGAAAATCAGTAAAAAATGGGAGGAATATTTCGATCGATATTTGAGTAACTTCCTGGTGAGGTAGTGACTTGAAACTTGTCACATAATTCAGAACCCGGGGACAATGCAATATCTGATCAACAAAATTTCGCTAGCTGGCACACGGATATACCTATTTGGAAAATTCGTTTGAAGTTTATAATCTTGAGATTGATTTTTAGCCAACTTCCTTGTGACCTAGTTACTGGAAATTTAGCACATAGTTTAGGACCCTAAGACAATATAATTTTTAGAAATCAAAATTGCACTAGCTTGCGTGCTTATCGGTTCAACTGAAAATCAGTAAAAATGGGGGGAAATTTTTGATCGGTATTTGAGTAACTTCCTGGTGGGGTAGTGACTTGAAACTTGTCACATAATTCAGAACCCGGGGACAATGCAATATCTGATCAACAAAATTTCGCTAGCTGGCACACGGATCTACCTATTTTGAAAATTCGTTTGAAGTTTATAATCTTGAGATTGATTTTTAACCAACTTCCTTGTGACCTAGGGACTTGAAATTTAGCACATAGTTCAGGAAACTACGACAACATAATTATTAGAAATAAAAATTGCACTAGCTTGCGTGCTTATCGGTTCAACTGAAAATCAGTAAAAAATGGGAGGAATATTCGATCGATATTTGAGTAACTTCCTGGTGAGGTAGTGACTTGAAACTTGTCACATAATTCAGCACCCGGGGACAATGCAATATCTGATCAACAAAATTTCGCTAGCTGCACACGGATCTACCTATTTTGAAAATTCTTTTGAAGTTTATAATCTTGAGATTGATTTTTAGCCAACTTTCTTGTGACCTAGTTACTGGAAATTTAGCACATAGTTTAGGACCCTAAGACAATATAATTTTTAGAAATAAAAATTGCACTAGCTTGCGTGCTTATCGGTTCAACTGAAAATCAGTAAAAAATGGGAGGAATATTTCGATCGATATTTGAGTAACTTCCTGGTGAGGTAGTGACTTGAAACTTGTCACATAATTCAGAACCCGGGGACAATGCAATATCTGATCAACAAAATTTCGCTAGCTGGCACACGGATATACCTATTTGGAAAATTCGTTTGAAGTTTATAATCTTGAGATTGATTTTTAGCCAACTTCCTTGTGACCTAGTTACTGGAAATTTAGCACATAGTTTAGGACCCTAAGACAATATAATTTTTAGAAATCAAAATTGCACTAGCTTGCGTGCTTATCGGTTCAACTGAAAATCAGTAAAAAATGGGAGGAATATTTCGATCGATATTTGAGTAACTTCCTGGTGAGGTAGTGACTTGAAACTTGTCACATAATTCAGAACCCGGGGACAATGCAATATCTGATCAACAAAATTTCGCTAGCTGGCACACGGATATACCTATTTGGAAAATTCGTTTGAAGTTTATAATCTTGAGATTGATTTTTAGCCAACTTCCTTGTGACCTAGTTACTGGAAATTTAGCACATAGTTTAGGACCCTAAGACAATATAATTTTTAGAAATCAAAATTGCACTAGCTTGCGTGCTTATCGGTTCAACTGAAAATCAGTAAAAATGGGGGGAAATTTTTGATCGATATTTGAGTAACTTCCTGGTGAGGTAGTGACTTGAAAGGTGTCACATAGTTCAGAACCCGGGGACAATGCCATATCTGATCAACAAAATTTCGCTAGCTGGCACACGGATATACCTATTTGGAAAATTCGTTTGAAGTTTATAATCTTGAGATTAATTTTTAGCCAACTTCCTTGTGACCTAGTTACTGGAAATTTAGCACATAGTTTAGGACCCTAAGACAATATAATTTTTAGAAATCAAAATTGCACTAGCTTGCGTGCTTATCGGTTCAACTGAAAATCAGTAAAAATGGGGGAAATTTTTGATCGATATTTGAGTAACTTCCTGGTGGGGTAGTGACTTGATTTTTAACCAACTTCCTTGTGACCTACTTACTTGAAATTTAGCACATAGTTTAGGACCCTAAGACAATATAATTTTTAGAAATAAAAATTGCACTAGCTTGCGTGCTTATCGGTTCAACTGAAAATCAGTAAAAAATGGGAGGAATATTTCGATCGATATTTGAGTAACTTCCTGGTGAGGTAGTGACTTGAAACTTGTCACATAATTCAGAACCCGGGGACAATGCAATATCTGATCAACAAAATTTCGCTAGCTGGCACACGGATATACCTATTTGGAAAATTCGTTTGAAGTTTATAATCTTGAGATTGATTTTTAGCCAACTTCCTTGTGACCTAGTTACTGGAAATTTAGCACATAGTTTAGGACCCTAAGACAATATAATTTTTAGAAATCAAAATTGCACTAGCTTGCGTGCTTATCGGTTCAACTGAAAATCAGTAAAAATGGGGGGAAATTTTTGATCGATATTTGAGTAACTTCCTGGTGAGGTAGTGACTTGAAAGGTGTCACATAGTTCCGAACCCGGGGACAATGCAATATCTGATCAACAAAATTTCGCTAGCTGGCACACGGATATACCTATTTGGAAAATTCGTTTGAAGTTTATAATCTTGAGATTGATTTTTAGCCAACTTCCTTGTGACCTAGTTACTGGAAATTTAGCACATAGTTTAGGACCCTAAGACAATATAATTTTTAGAAATCAAAATTGCACTAGCTTGCGTGCTTATCGGTTCAACTGAAAATCAGTAAAAATGGGGGGAAATTTTTGATCGGTATTTGAGTAACTTCCTGGTGGGGTAGTGACTTGAAACTTGTCACATAATTCAGAACCCGGGGACAATGCAATATCTGATCAACAAAATTTCGCTAGCTGGCACACGGATCTACCTATTTTGAAAATTCGTTTGAAGTTTATAATCTTGAGATTGATTTTTAACCAACTTCCTTGTGACCTAGGGACTTGAAATTTAGCACATAGTTCAGGACACTACGACAACATAATTATTAGAAATAAAAATTGCACTAGCTTGCGTGCTTATCGTTATAACTGAAAATCAATAAAAAATGGGGGGAATTTTGCGATTGATATTTGAGTAACTTCCTGGAAAGGTGGTGACTTGAAACTTGTCACATAATTCAGAACCCGGGGACATTGCAATATCTGATCAACAAAATTTCGCTAGCTGGCACACGGATCTACCTATTTTGAAAATTCTTTTGAAGTTTATAATCTTGAGATTGATTTTTAGCCAACTTTCTTGTGACCTAGTTACTGGAAATTTAGCACATAGTTTAGGACCCTAAGACAATATAATTTTTAGAAATAAAAATTGCACTAGCTTGCGTGCTTATCGGTTCAACTGAAAATCAGTAAAAAATGGGAGGAATATTTCGATCGATATTTGAGTAACTTCCTGGTGAGGTAGTGCCTTGAAACTTGTCACATAATTCAGAACCCGGGGACAATGCAATATCTGATCAACAAAATTTCGCTAGCTGGCACACGGATATACCTATTTGGAAAATTCGTTTGAAGTTTATAATCTTGAGATTGATTTTCAGCCAACTTCCTTGTGACCTAGTTACTGGAAATTTAGCACATAGTTTAGGACCCTAAGACAATATAATTTTTAGAAATCAAAATTGCACTAGCTTGCGTGCTTATCGGTTCAACGGAAAATCAGTAAAAATGGGGGGAAATTTTTGATCGATATTTGAGTAACTTCCTGGTGGGGTAGTGACTTGATTTTTAACCAACTTCCTTGTGACCTAGTTACTTGAAATTTAGCACATAGTTTAGGACCCTAAGACAATATAATTTTTAGAAATAAAAATTGCACTAGCTTGCGTGCTTATCGGTTCAACTGAAAATCAGTAAAAATGGGGGGAAATTTTTGATCGATATTTGAGTAACTTCCTGGTGAGGTAGTGACTTGAAAGGTGTCACATAGTTCAGAACCCGGGGACAATGCCATATCTGATCAACAAAATTTCGCTAGCTGGCACACGGATATACCTATTTGGAAAATTCGTTTGAAGTTTATAATCTTGAGATTAATTTTTAGCCAACTTCCTTGTGACCTAGTTACTGGAAATTTAGCACATAGTTTAGGACCCTAAGACAATATAATTTTTAGAAATCAAAATTGCACTAGCTTGCGTGCTTATCGGTTCAACTGAAAATCAGTAAAAATGGGGGAAATTTTTGATCGATATTTGAGTAACTTCCTGGTGGGGTAGTGACTTGATTTTTAACCAACTTCCTTGTGACCTACTTACTTGAAATTTAGCACATAGTTTAGGACCCTAAGACAATATAATTTTTAGAAATAAAAATTGCACCAGCTTGCGTGCTTATCGGTTCAACTGAAAATCAGTAAAAAATAGGAGGAATATTTCGACCGATATTTGAGTAACTTCCTGGTGAGGTAGTGACTTGAAACTTGTCACATAATTCAGAACCCGGGGAAAATGCAATATCTGATCAACAAAATTTCGCTAGCTGGCACACGGATATACCTATTTGGAAAATTCGTTTGAAGTTTATAATCTTGAGATTGATTTTTAACCAACTTCCTAGTGACCTAGTTACTTGAAATTTAGCACATAGTTTAGGACCCTAAGACAATATAATTTTTAGAAATAAAAATTGCACTAGCTTGCGTGCTTATCGGTTCAACTGAAAATCAGTAAAAAATGGGAGGAATATTTCGATCGATATTTGAGTAACTTCCTGGTGAGGTAGTGACTTGAAACTTGTCACATAATTCAGAACCCGGGGACAATGCAATATCTGATCAACAAAATTTCGCTAGCTGGCACACGGATATACCTATTTGGAAAATTCGTTTGAAGTTTATAATCTTGAGATTGATTTTTAGCCAACTTCCTTGTGACCTAGTTACTGGAAATTTAGCACATAGTTTAGGACCCTAAGACAATATAATTTTTAGAAATCAAAATTGCACTAGCTTGCGTGCTTATCGGTTCAACTGAAAATCAGTAAAAATGGGGGGAAATTTTTGATCGGTATTTGAGTAACTTCCTGGTGGGGTAGTGACTTGAAACTTGTCACATAATTCAGAACCCGGGGACAATGCAATATCTGATCAACAAAATTTCGCTAGCTGGCACACGGATCTACCTATTTTGAAAATTCGTTTGAAGTTTATAATCTTGAGATTGATTTTTAACCAACTTCCTTGTGACCTAGGGACTTGAAATTTAGCACATAGTTCAGGACACTACGACAACATAATTATTAGAAATAAAAATTACACTAGCTGGCATGCTTATCGTTATAACTGAAAATCAATTAAAAATGGGGGGAATTTTGCGATTGATATTTGAGTAACTTCCTGGAAAGGTGGTGACTTGAAACTTGTCACATAATTCAGAACCCGGGGACATTGCAATATCTGATCAACAAAATTTCGCTAGCTGGCACACGGATCTACCTATTTTGAAAATTCGTTTGAAGTTTATAATCTTGAGATTGATTTTTAACCAACTTCCTTGTGACCTAGGGACTTGAAATTTAGCACATAGTTCAGGAAACTACGACAACATAATTATTAGAAATAAAAATTACACTAGCTGGCATGCTTATCGTTATAACTGAAAATCAATAAAAAATGGGGGGAATTTTGCGATTGATATTTGAGTAACTTCCTGGTGAGGTGGTGACTTGAAACTTGTCACATAATTCTAAACCCAGGGACATTGCAATATCTGATCAACAAAATTTCGCTAGCTGGCACACGGATCTACCTATTTTGAAAATTCGTTTGAAGTTTATAATCTTGAGATTGATTTTTAACCAACTTCCTTGTGACCTAGGGACTTGAAATTTAGCACATAGTTCAGGAAACTACGACAACATAATTATTAGAAATAAAAATTACACTAGCTGGCATGCTTATCGTTATAACTGAAAATCAATAAAAAATGGGGGGAATTTTGCGATTGATATTTGAGTAACTTCCTGGTGAGGTGGTGACTTGAAACTTGTCACATAATTCTAAACCCAGGGACAATGCAATATCTGATCAACAAAATTTCGCTAGCTGGCACACGGATCTACCTATTTTGAAAATTCTTTGGAAGTTTATAATCTTGAGATTGATTTTTAGCCAACTTCCTTGTGACCTAGTTACTGGAAATTTAGCACATAGTTTAGGACCCTAAGACAATATAATTTTTAGAAATAAAAATTGCACTAGCTTGCGTGCTTATCGGTTCAACTGAAAATCAGTAAAAAATGGGAGGAATATTTCGACCGATATTTGAGTAACTTCCTGGTGAGGTAGTGACTTGAAACTTGTCACATAATTCAGAACCCGGGGACAATGCAATATCTGATCAACAAAATTTCGCTAGCTGGCACACGGATCTACCTATTTTGAAAATTCGTTTGAAGTTTATAATCTTGAGATTGATTTTTAACCAACTTCCTTGTGACCTAGGGACTTGAAATTTAGCACATAGTTCAGGAAACTACGACAACATAATTATTAGAAATAAAAATTACACTAGCTGGCATGCTTATCGTTATAACTGAAAATCAATAAAAAATGGGGGGAATTTTGCGATTGATATTTGAGTAACTTCCTGGTGAGGTGGTGACTTGAAACTTGTCCCATAATTCTAAACCCAGGGACATTGCAATATCTGATCAACAAAATTTCGCTAGCTGGCACACGGATCTACCTATTTTGAAAATTCGTTTGAAGTTTATAATCTTGAGATTGATTTTTAACCAACTTCCTTGTGACCTAGGGACTTGAAATTTAGCACATAGTTTAGGACCCTAAGACAATATAATTTTTAGAAATAAAAATTGCACTAGCTTGCGTGCTTATCGGTTCAACTGAAAATCAGTAAAAAATGGGAGGAATATTTCGATCGATATTTGAGTAACTTCCTGGTGAGGTGGTGACTTGAAACTTGTCACATAATTCTAAACCCAGGGACATTGCAATATCTGATCAACAAAATTTCGCTAGCTGCCACACGGATCTACCTATTTTGAAAATTCTTTGGAAGTTTATAATCTTGAGATTGATTTTAAGCCAACTTCCTTGTGACGTAGTTACTGGAAATTTAGCACATAGTGTAGGACCCTAAGACAATATAATTTTTAGAAATAAAAATTGCACTAGCTTGCGTGCTTATCGGTTCAACTGAAAATCAGTAAAAAATGGGAGGAATATTTCGATCGATATTTGAGTAACTTCCTGGTGAGGTAGTGACTTGAAACTTGTCACATAATTCAGAACCCGGGGACAATGCAATATCTGATTATCAAAATTTCGCTAGCTGGCACACGGATATACCTATTTGGAAAATTCGTTTGAAGTTTATAATCTTGATATTGATTTTTAACCAACTTCCTTGTGACCTAGTTACTTGAAATTTAGCACATAGTTTAGGACCCTAAGACAATATAATTTTTAGAAATAAAAATTGCACTAGCTTGCGTGCTTATCGGTTCAACTGAAAATCAGTAAAAAATGGGAGGAATATTTCGATCGATATTTGAGTAACTTCCTGGTGAGGTAGTGACTAGAAACTTGTCACATAATTCAGAACCCGGGGACAATGCAATATCTGATTATCAAAATTTCGCTAGCTGGCACACGGATATACCTATTTGGAAAATTCGTTTGAAGTTTATAATCTTGAGATTGATTTTTAACCAACTTCCTTGTGACCTAGGGACTTGAAATTTAGCACATAGTTCAGGAAACTACGACAACATAATTATTAGAAATAAAAATTACACTAGCTGGCATGCTTATCGTTATAACTGAAAATCAATAAAAAATGGGGCGAATTTTGCGATTGATATTTGAGTAACTTCCTGGTGAGGTGGTGACTTGAAACTTGTCACATAATTCTAAACCCAGGGACATTGCAATATCTGATCAACAAAATTTCGCTAGCTGCCACACGGATCTACCTATTTTGAAAATTCTTTGGAAGTTTATAATCTTGAGATTGATTTTAAGCCAACTTCCTTGTGACGTAGTTACTGGAAATTTAGCACATAGTGTAGGACCCTAAGACAATATAATTTTTAGAAATAAAAATTGCACTAGCTTGCGTGCTTATCGGTTCAACTGAAAATCAGTAAAAAATGGGAGGAATATTTCGATCGATATTTGAGTAACTTCCTGGTGAGGTAGTGACTTGAAACTTGTCACATAATTCAGAACCCGGGGACAATGCAATATCTGATTATCAAAATTTCGCTAGCTGGCACACGGATATACCTATTTGGAAAATTCGTTTGAAGTTTATAATCTTGAGATTGATTTTTAACCAACTTCCTTGTGACCTAGTTACTTGAAATTTAGCACATAGTTTAGGACCCTAAGACAATATAATTTTTAGAAATAAAAATTGCACTAGCTTGCGTGCTTATCGGTTCAACTGAAAATCAGTAAAAAATGGGAGGAATATTTCGATCGATATTTGAGTAACTTCCTGGTGAGGTAGTGACTAGAAACTTGTCACATAATTCAGAACCCGGGGACAATGCAATATCTGATTATCAAAATTTCGCTAGCTGGCACACGGATATACCTATTTGGAAAATTCGTTTGAAGTTTATAATCTTGAGATTGATTTTTAGCCAACTTCCTTGTGACCTAGTTACTGGAAATTTAGCACATAGTTTAGGACCCTAAGACAATATAATTTTTAGAAATAAAAATTGCACTAGCTTGCGTGCTTATCGGTTCAACTGAAAATCAGTAAAAATGGGGGGACATTTTTGATCGATATTTGAGTAACTTCCTGGTGAGGTAGTGACTTGAAAGGTGTCACATAGTTCAGAACCCGGGGACAATGCCATATCTGATAAACCAAATTCCGCTAGCTCGCACACGGATCTACCTATTTTGAAAATTCGTTTGAAGTTTATAATCTTGAGATTGATTTTTAACCAACTTCCTTGTGACCTAGTTACTTGAAATTTAGCACATAGTTTAGGACCCTAAGACAATATAATTTTTAGAAATAAAAATTGCACCAGCTTCCGTGCTTATCGGTTCAATTGAAAATCAGTAAAAATGGGAGGAATTTTTCGATTGATATTTGAGTAACTTCCTGGTGAGGTAGTGACTTGAAACTTGTCACATAATTCAGAACCCGGGGACATTGCAATATCTGATCAACAAAATTTCGCTAGCTGGCACACGGATATACCTATTTGGAAAATTCGTTTGAAGTTTATAATCTTGAGATTGATTTTTAGCCAACTTCCTTGTGACCTAGTTACTGGAAATTTAGCACATAGTTTAGGACCCTAAGACAATATAATTTTTAGAAATAAAAATTGCACCAGCTTCCGTGCTTATCGGTTCAATTGAAAATCAGTAAAAATGGGAGGAATTTTTCGATTGATATCTGAGTAACTTCCTGGTGAGGTAGTGACTTGAAAGGTGTCACATAGTTCAGAACCCGGGGACAATGCCATATCTGATAAACCAAATTCCGCTAGCTCGCACACGGATCTACCTATTTTGAAAATTCGTTTGAAGTTTATAATCTTGAGATTGATTTTTAACCAACTTCCTTGTGACCTAGGGACTTGAAATTTAGCACATAGTTCAGGAAACTACGACAACATAATTATTAGAAATAAAAATTACACTAGCTGGCATGCTTATCGTTATAACTGAAAATCAATAAAAAATGGGGGAAATTTTGCGATTGATATTTGAGTAACTTCCTGGTGAGGTGGTGACTTGAAACTTGTCACATAATTCAGAATCCGGGGACAATGCAATATCTGATTATCAAAATTTCGCTAGCTGGCACACGGATATACCTATTTGGAAAATTCGTTTGAAGTTTATAATCTTGAGATTGATTTTTAACCAACTTCCTTGTGACCTAGGGACTTGAAATTTAGCACATAGTTCAGGAAACTACGACAACATAATTATTAGAAATAAAAATTACACTAGCTGGCATGCTTATCGTTATAACTGAAAATCAATAAAAAATGGGGGGAATTTTGCGATTGATATTTGAGTAACTTCCTGGTGAGGTGGTGACTTGAAACTTGTCACATAATTCTAAACCCAGGGACATTGCATTATCTGATCAACAAAATTTCGCTAGCTGCCACACGGATCTACCTGTTTTGAAAATTCTTTGGAAGTTTATAATCTTGAGATTGATTTTAAGCCAACTTCCTTGTGACGTAGTTACTGGAAATTTAGCACATAGTGTAGGACCCTAAGACAATATAATTTTTAGAAATAAAAATTGCACTAGCTTGCGTGCTTATCGGTTCAACTGAAAATCAGTAAAAAATGGGAGGAATATTTCGATCGATATTTGAGTAACTTCCTGGTGAGGTAGTGACTTGAAACTTGTCACATAATTCAGAACCCGGGGACAATGCAATATCTGATTATCAAAATTTCGCTAGCTGGCACACGGATATACCTATTTGGAAAATTCGTTTGAAGTTTATAATCTTGAGATTGATTTTTAACCAACTTCCTTGTGACCTAGTTACTTGAAATTTAGCACATAGTTTAGGACCCTAAGACAATATAAATTTTAGAAATAAAAATTGCACTAGCTTGCGTGCTTACCGGTTCAACTGAAAATCAGTAAAAAATGGGAGGGATATTTCGATCGATATTTGAGTAACTTCCTGGTGAGGTAGTGACTAGAAACTTGTCACATAATTCAGAACCCGGGGACAATGCAATATCTGATTATCAAAATTTCGCTAGCTGGCACACGGATATACCTATTTGGAAAATTCGTTTGAAGTTTATAATCTTGAGATTGATTTTTAGCCAACTTCCTTGTGACCTAGTTACTGGAAAATTAGCACATAGTTTAGGACCCTAAGACAATATAATTTTTAGAAATAAAAATTGCACTAGCTTGCGTGCTTATCGGTTCAACTGAAAATCAGTAAAAATGGGGGGACATTTTTGATCGATATTTGAGTAACTTCCTGGTGAGGTAGTGACTTGAAAGGTGTCACATAGTTCAGAACCCGGGGACAATGCCATATCTGATAAACCAAATTCCGCTAGCTCGCACACGGATCTACCTATTTTGAAAATTCGTTTGAAGTTTATAATCTTGAGATTGATTTTTAACCAACTTCCTTGTGACCTAGTTACTTGAAATTTAGCACATAGTTTAGGACCCTAAGACAATATAATTTTTAGAAATAAAAATTGCACCAGCTTCCGTGCTTATCGGTTCAATTGAAAATCAGTAAAAATGGGAGGAATTTTTCGATTGATATTTGAGTAACTTCCTGGTGAGGTAGTGACTTGTCACATAACTTGAAACTTGTCACATAATTCAGAACCCGGGGACAATGCCATATCTGATAAACCAAATTCCGCTAGCTCGCACACGGATCTACCTATTTTGAAAATTCGTTTGAAGTTTATAATCTTGAGATTGATTTTTAACCAACTTCCTTGTGACCTAGTTACTTGAAATTTAGCACATAGTTTAGGACCCTAAGACAATAAAATTTTTAGAAATAAAAATTGCACCAGCTTCCGTGCTTATCGGTTCAATTGAAAATCAGTAAAAATGGGGGCAATTTTTCGATTGATATTTGAGTAACTTGCTGGTGAGGTAGTGACTTGAAACTTGTCACATAATTCAAACCCGGGGACAATGCAATATCTGATCAACAAAATTTCGCTAGCTGGCACACGGATATACCTATTTGGAAAATTCGTTTGAAGTTTATAATCTTGAGATTGATTTTTAGCCAACTTCCTTGTGACCTAGTTACTGGAAATTTAGCACATAGTTTAGGACCCTAAGACAATATAATTTTTAGAAATAAAAATTGCACTAGCTTGCGTGCTTATCGGTTCAACTGAAAATCAGTAAAAATGGGGGGACATTTTTGATCGATATTTGAGTAACTTCCTGGTGAGGTAGTGACTTGAAACTTGTCACATAATTCAGAACCCGGGGACAATGCAATATCTGATCAACAAAATTTCGCTAGCTGGCCCACGCATATACCTATTTGAAAAATTCGTTTGAAGTTTATAATCTTGAGATTGATTTTTAGCCAACTTCCTTGTGACCTAGTTACTGGAAATTTAGCACATAGTTTAGGACCCTAAGACAATATAATTTTTAGAAATAAAAATTGCACTAGCTTGCGTCATTATCGGTTCAACTGAAAATCAGTAAAAATGGGGGGAAATTTTTGATCGATATTTGAGTAACTTCCTGGTGAGGTAGTGACTTGAAACTTGTCACATAATTCAGAACCCGGGGACAATGCAATATCTGATCAACAAAATTTCGCTAGCTGGCACACGGATATACCTATTTGGAAAATTCGTTTGAAGTTTATAATCTTGAGATTGATTTTTAGCCAACTTCCTTGTGACCTAGTTACTGGAAATTTAGCACATAGTTTAGGACCCTGAGACAATATAATTTTTAGAAATAAAAATTGCACTAGCTTGCGTGCTTATCGGTTCAACTGAAAATCAGTAAAAATGGGGGGAAGTGACTGGTGAGGTAGTGACTTGAAACGTGTCACATAGTTCAGAACCCGGGGACAATGCCATATCTGATAAACCAAATGCCGCTGGCTCGCACACGGATCTACCTATTTTGAAAATTCGTTTGAGGTTTATAATCTTGAGATTGACTTTTAACCAACTTCCTTGTGACCTAGTTACTTGAAATTTAGCACATAGTTTAGGACCCTAAGACAATATAATTTTTAGAAATAAAAATTGCACTAGCTTGCGTGCTTATCGGTTCAACTGAAAACCAGTAAAAAATGGGGGAAATTTTCGATCGATATTTGAGTAACTTCCTGGTGAGGTGGTAACTTGAAACTTGTCACATAATTCTGAACCCAGAGACACTGCAATATCTGATCAACAAAATTTCGCTAGCTGGCACACGGATCTACCTATTTTGAAAATTCTTTTGAAGTTTATAATCTTGAGATTGATTTTTAGCCAACTTCCTTGTGACCTAGTTACTGGAAATTTAGCACATAGTTTAGGGCCCTAAGACAATATAATTTTTAGAAATAAAAATTGCACTAGCTTGCGTGCTTATCGGTTCAACTGAAAATCAATAAAAATGGGGGGAATTTTTCGATCGATATTTGAGCAACTTCCTGGTGAGGTGGTAACTTGAAACTTGTCACATAATTCTGAACCCAGGGAAATTGCAATATCTGATCAACAAAATTTCGCTAGCTGCCACACGGATCTACCTATTTTGAAAATTCGTTTGAAGTTTATAATCTTGAGATTGATTTTTAACCAACTTCCTTGTGACCTAGTTACTTGAAATTTAGCACATAGTTTAGGACCCTAAGACAATATCATTTTTAGAAATAAAAATTGTACTAGCTTGCGTGCTTATCGGTTCAACTGAAAATCAGTAAAAATGGGGGGAAATTTTTGATCGATATTTGAGTAACTTCCTGGTCAGGTAGTGACTTGAAACTTGTCACATAATTCAGAACCCGGGGACAATGCAATATCTGATCAACAAAATTTCGCTAGCTGGCACACGGATATACCTATTTGGAAAATTCGTTTGAAGTTTATAATCTTGAGATTGATTTTTAGCCAACTTCCTTGTGACCTAGTTACTGGAAATTTAGCACATAGTTTAGGACCCTAAGACAATATAATTTTTAGAAATAAAAATTGTACTAGCTTGCGTGCTTATCGGTTCAACTGAAAGTCAGTAAAAATGGGGGGAAATTTTTGATCGATATTTGAGTAACTTCCTGGTGAGGTAGTGACTTGAAACTTGTCACATAATTCAGAACCCGGGGACAATGCAATATCTGATCAACAAAATTTCTCTAGCTGGCACACGGATATACCTATTTGGAAAATTCGTTTGAAGTTTATAATCTTGAGATTGATTTTTAGCCAACTTCCTTGTGACCTAGTTACTGGAAGTTTAGCACATAGTTTAGGACCCTAAGACAATATAATTTTTAGAAATAAAAATTGTACTAGCTTGCGTGCTTATCGGTTCAACTGAAAATCAGTAAAAATGGGGGGAAATTTTTGATCGATATTTGAGTAACTTCCTGGTGAGGTAGTGACTTGAAACGTGTCACATAATTCAGAACCCGGGGACAATGCCATATCTGATAAACCAAATTCCGCTAGCTCGCACACGGATCTACCTATTTTGAAAATTCGTTTGAAGTTTATAACCTTGAGATTGATTTTTAACCAACTTCCTTGTGACCTAGTTACTTGAAATTTAGCACATAGTTTAGGACCCTAAGACAATATAATTTTTAGAAATAAAAATTGCACTAGCTTGCGTGCTTATCGGTTCAACTGAAAACCAGTAAAAAATGGGGTTAATTTTCGATCGATATTTGAGTAACTTCCTGGTGAGGTGGTAACTTGAAACTTGTCACATAATTCAGAACCCGGGGACAATGCAATATCTGATCAACAAAATTTCGCTAGCTGGCACACGGATATACCTACTTGGAAAATTCGTTTGAAGTTTATAATCTTGAGATTGATTTTTAGCCAACTTCCTTGTGACCTAGTTACTGGAAATTTAGCACATAGTTTAGGACCCTAAGACAATATAATTTTTAGAAATAAAAATTGTACTAGCTTGCGTGCTTATCGGTTCAACTGAAAATCAGTAAAAATGGGGGGAAATTTTTGATCGATATTTGAGTAACTTCCTGGTGAGGTAGTGACTTGAAACTTGTCACATAATTCAGAACCCGGGGACAATGCAATATCTGATCAACAAAATTTCGCTAGCTGGCACACGGATATACCTATTTGGAAAATTCGTTTGAAGTTTATAATCTTGAGATTGATTTTTAGCCAACTTCCTTGTGACCTAGTTACTGGAAATTTAGCACATAGTTTAGGACCCTAAGACAATATAATTTTTAGAAATAAAAATTGTACTAGCTTGCGTGCTTATCGGTTCAACTGAAAATCTGTAAAAATGGGGGGAAATTTTTGATCGATATTTGAGTAACTTCCTGGTGAGGTAGTGACTTGAAACGTGTCACATAATTCAGAACCCGGGGACAATGCAATATCTGATCAACAAAATTTCGCTAGCTGGCACACGGATATACCTATTTGGAAAATTCGTTTGAAGTTTATAATCTTGAGATTGATTTTTAGCCAACTTCCTTGTGACCTAGTTACCGGAAATTTAGCACATAGTTTAGGACCCTAAGACAATATAATTTTTGGAAATAAAAATTGTACTAGCTTGCGTGCTTATCGGTTCAACTGAAAATCAGTAAGAATGGGGGGAAATTTTTGATCGATATTTGAGTAACTTCCTGGTGAGGTAGTGACTTGAAACGTGTCACATAGTTCAGAACCCGGGGACAATGCCATATCTGATAAACCAAATTCCGCTAGCTCGCACACGGATCTACCTATTTTGAAAATTCGTTTGAAGTTTATAATCTTGAGGTTGATTTTTAGCCAACTTCCTTGTGACCTAGTTACCGGAAATTTAGCACATAGTTTAGGACCCTAAGACAATATAATTTTTGGAAATAAAAATTGTACTAGCTTGCGTGCTTATCGGTTCAACTGAAAATCAGTAAGAATGGGGGGAAATTTTTGATCGATATTTGAGTAACTTCCTGGTGAGGTAGTGACTTGAAACTTGTCACATAATTCAGAACCCGGGGACAATGCAATATCTGATCAACAAAATTTCGCTAGCTGGCACACGGATCTACCTATTTTGAAAATTCGTTTGAAGTTTATAACCTTGAGATTGATTTTTAACCAACTTCCTTGTGACCTAGTTACTTGAAATTTAGCACATAGTTTAGGACCCTAAGACAATATAATTTTTAGAAATAAAAATTGCACTAGCTTGCGTGCTTATCGGTTCAACTGAAAACCAGTAAAAAATGGGGGGAATTTTCGATCGATATTTGAGTAACTTCCTGGTGAGGTGGTAACTTGAAACTTGTCACATAATTCAGAACCCGGGGACAATGCAATATCTGATCAACAAAATTTCGCTAGCTGGCACACGGATATACCTATTTGGAAAATTCGTTTGAAGTTTATAATCTTGAGATTGATTTTTAGCCAACTTCCTTGTGACCTAGTTACTGGAAATTTAGCACATAGTTTAGGACCCTAAGACAATATAATTTTTGGAAATAAAAATTGTACTAGCTTGCGTGCTTATCGGTTCAACTGAAAATCAGTAAGAATGGGGGGAAATTTTTGATCGATATTTGAGTAACTTCCTGGTGAGGTAGTGACTTGAAACGTGTCACATAGTTCAGAACCCGGGGACAATGCCATATCTGATAAACCAAATTCCGCTAGCTCGCACACGGATCTACCTATTTTGAAAATTCGTTTGAAGTTTATAATCTTGAGATTGATTTTTAACCAACTTCCTTGTGACCTAGTTACCGGAAATTTAGCACATAGTTTAGGACCCTAAGACAATATAATTTTTGGAAATAAAAATTGTACTAGCTTGCGTGCTTATCGGTTCAACTGAAAATCAGTAAAAATGGGGGGAAATTTTTGATCGATATTTGAGTAACTTCCTGGTGAGGTAGTGACTTGAAACGTGTCACATAATTCAGAACCCGGGGACAATGCAATATCTGATCAACAAAATTTCGCTAGCTGGCACACGGATCTACCTATTTTGAAAATTCGTTTGAAGTTTATAATCTTGAGATTGAGTTACTGGAAATTTAGCACATAGTTTAGGGCCCTAAGACAATATAATTTTTAGAAATAAAAATTGCACTAGCTTGCGTGCTTATCGGTTCAACTGAAAATCAATAAAAATGGGGGGAAATTTTTGATCGATATTTGAGTAACTTCCTGGTGAGGTGGTAACTTGAAACTTGTCACATAATTCTGAACCCAGGGACACTGCAATATCTGATCAACAAAATTTCGCTAGCTGGCGCACGGATCTACCTATTTTGAAAATTCGTTTGAGGTTTATAATCTTGAGATTGACTTTTAACCAACTTCCTTGTGACCTAGTTACTTGAAATTTAGCACATAGTTTAGGACCCTAAGACAATATAATTTTTAGAAATAAAAATTGTACTAGCTTGCGTGCTTATCGGTTCAACTGAAAATCAGTAAAAATGGGGGGAATTTTTCGATCGATATTTGAGCAACTTCCTGGTGAGGTGGTAACTTGAAACTTGTCACATAATTCTGAACCCAGGGACATTGCAATATCTGATCAACAAAATTTCGCTAGCTGCCACACGGATCTACCTATTTTGAAAATTCGTTTGAAGTTTATAATCTTGAGATTGATTTTTAGCCAACTTCCTTGTGACCTAGTTACTGGAAATTTAGCACATAGTTTAGGACCCTAAGACAATATAATTTTTAGAAATAAAAATTGTACTAGCTTGCGTGCTTATCGGTTCAACTGAAAATCAGTAAAAATGGGGGAAAATTTTTGATCGATATTTGAGTAACTTCCTGGTGAGGTAGTGACTTGAAACGTGTCACATAGTTCAGAACCCGGGGACAATGCCATATCTGATAAACCAAATGCCGCTAGCTCGCACACGGATCTACCTATTTTGAAAATTCGTTTGAGGTTTATAATCTTGAGATTGACTTTTAACCAACTTCCTTGTGACCTAGTTACTTGAAATTTAGCACATAGTTTAGGACCCTAAGACAATATAATTTTTAGAAATAAAAATTGCACTAGCTTGCGTGCTTATCGGTTCAATTGAAAAATAGTAAAAAATGGGGGAAATTTTCGATCGATATTTGAGTAACTTCCTGGTGAGGTGGTAACTTGAAACTTGTCACATAATTCTGAACCCAGAGACACTGCAATATCTGATCAACAAAATTTCGCTAGCTGGCACACGGATCTACCTATTTTGAAAATTCTTTTGAAGTTTATAATCTTGAGATTGATTTTTAGCCAACTTCCTTGTGACCTAGTTACTGGAAATTTAGCACATAGTTTAGGACCCTAAGACAATATAATTTTTAGAAATAAAAATTGTACTAGCTTGCGTGCTTATCGGTTCAACTGAAAATCAGTAAAAATGGGGGAAAATTTTTGATCGATATTTGAGAACTTCCTGGTGAGGTAGTGACTTGAAACGTGTCACATAGTTCAGAACCCGGGGACAATGCCATATCTGATAAACCAAATGCCGCTAGCTCGCACACGGATCTACCTATTTTGAAAATTCGTTTGAGGTTTATAATCTTGAGATTGACTTTTAACCAACTTCCTTGTGACCTAGTTACTTGAAATTTAGCACATAGTTTAGGACCCTCAGACAATATAATTTTTAGAAATAAAAATTGCACTAGCTTGCGTGCTTATCGGTTCAATTGAAAACCTGTAAAAAATGGGGGAAATTTTCGATCGATATTTGAGTAACTTCCTGGTGAGGTGGTAACTTGAAACTTGTCACATAATTCTGAACCCAGCGACACTGCAATATCTGATCAACAAAATTTCGCTAGCTGGCACACGGATCTACCTATTTTGAAAATTCTTTTGAAGTTTATAATCTTGAGATTGATTTTTAGCCAACTTCCTTGTGACCTAGTTACTGGAAATTTAGCACATAGTTTAGGGCCCTAAGACAATATAATTTTTAGAAATAAAAATTGCACTAGCTTGCGTGCTTATCGGTTCAACTGAAAATCAATAAAAATGGGGGGAAATTTTTGATCGATATTTGAGTAACTTCCTGGTGAGGTGGTAACTTGAAACTTGTCACATAATTCTGAACCCAGGGACTTTGCAATATCTGATCAACAAAATTTCGCTAGCTGCCACACGGATCTACCTATTTTGAAAATTCGTTTGAAGTTTATAATCTTGAGATTGATTTTTAACCAACTTCCTTGTGACCTAGTTACTTGAAATTTAGCACATAGTTTAGGACCCTAAGACAATATAATTTTTAGAAATAAAAATTGCACTAGCTTGCGTGCTTATCGGTTCAATTGAAAATCAGTAAAAATGGGGGGAATTTTTCGATCGATATTTGAGCAACTTCCTGGTGAGGTGGTAACTTGAAACTTGTCACATAATTCTGAACCCAGGGACATTGCAATATCTGATCAACAAAATTTCGCTAGCTGCCACACGGATCTACCTATTTTGAAAATTCGTTTGAAGTTTATAATCTTGAGATTGATTTTTAGCCAACTTCCTTGTGACCTAGTTACTGGAAATTTAGCACATAGTTTAGGACCCTAAGACAATATAATTTTTAGAAATAAAAATTGTACTAGCTTGCGTGCTTATCGGTTCAACTGAAAATCAGTAAAAATGGGGGGAAATTTTTGATCGATATTTGAGTAACTTCCTGGTGAGGTAGTGACTTGAAACGTGTCACATAGTTCAGAACCCGGGGACAATGCCATATCTGATAAACCAAATTCCGCTAGCTCGCACACGGATCTACCTATTTTGAAAATTCGTTTGAAGTTTATAATCTTGAGATTGAGTTACTGGAAATTTAGCACATAGTTTAGGGCCCTAAGACAATATAATTTTTAGAAATAAAAATTGCACTAGCTTGCGTGCTTATCGGTTCAACTGAAAATCAATAAAAATGGGGGGAAATTTTTGATCGATATTTGAGTAACTTCCTGGTGAGGTGGTAACTTGAAACTTGTCACATAATTCTGAACCCAGGGACATTGCAATATCTGATCAACAAAATTTCGCTAGCTGCCACACGGATCTACCTATTTTGAAAATTCGTTTGAAGTTTATAATCTTGAGATTGATTTTTAGCCAACTTCCTTGTGACCTAGTTACTGGAAATTTAGCACATAGTTTAGGACCCTAAGACAATATAATTTTTAGAAATAAAAATTGTACTAGCTTGCGTGCTTATCGGTTCAACTGAAAATCAGTAAAAATGGGGGAAAATTTTTGATCGATATTTGAGTAACTTCCTGGTGAGGTAGTGACTTGAAACGTGTCACATAGTTCAGAACCCGGGGACAATGCCATATCTGATAAACCAAATGCCGCTAGCTCGCACACGGATCTACCTATTTTGAAAATTCGTTTGAGGTTTATAATCTTGAGATTGACTTTTAACCAACTTCCTTGTGACCTAGTTACTTGAAATTTAGCACATAGTTTAGGACCCTAAGACAATATAATTTTTAGAAATAAAAATTGCACTAGCTTGCGTGCTTATCGGTTCAATTGAAAACCAGTAAAAAATGGGGGAAATTTTCGATCGATATTTGAGTAACTTCCTGGTGAGGTGGTAACTTGAAACTTGTCACATAATTCTGAACCCAGAGACACTGCAATATCTGATCAACAAAATTTCGCTAGCTGGCACACGGATCTACCTATTTTGAAAATTCTTTTGAAGTTTATAATCTTGGGATTGATTTTTAGCCAACTTCCTTGTGACCTAGTTACTGGAAATTTAGCACATAGTTTAGGACCCTAAGACAATATAATTTTTAGAAATAAAAATTGTACTAGCTTGCGTGCTTATCGGTTCAACTGAAAATCAGTAAAAATGGGGAAAATTTTTGATCGATATTTGAGTAACTTCCTGGTGAGGTAGTGACTTGAAACGTGTCACATAGTTCAGAACCCGGGGACAATGCCATATCTGATAAACCAAATGCCGCTAGCTCGCACACGGATCTACCTATTTTGAAAATTCGTTTGAGGTTTATAATCTTGAGATTGACTTTTAACCAACTTCCTTGTGACCTAGTTACTTGAAATTTAGCACATAGTTTAGGACCCTAAGACAATATAATTTTTAGAAATAAAAATTGCACTAGCTTGCGTGCTTATCGGTTCAACTGAAAACCAGTAAAAAATGGGGGAAATTTTCGATCGATATTTGAGTAACTTCCTGGTGAGGTGGTAACTTGAAACTTGTCATATAATTCTGAACCCAGAGACACTGCAATATCTGATCAACAAAATTTCGCTAGCTGGCACACGGATCTACCTATTTTAAAAATTCTTTTGAAGTTTATAATCTTGAGATTGATTTTTAGCCAACTTCCTTGTGACCTAGTTACTGGAAATTTAGCACATAGTTTAGGGCCCTAAGACAATATAATTTTTAGAAATAAAAATTGCACTAGCTTGCGTGCTTATCGGTTCAACTGAAAATCAATAAAAATGGGGGGAAATTTTTGATCGATATTTGAGTAACTTCCTGGTGAGGTGGTAACTTGAAACTTGTCACATAATTCTGAACCCAGGGACTTTGCAATATCTGATCAACAAAATTTCGCTAGCTGCCACACGGATCTACCTATTTTGAAAATTCGTTTGAAGTTTATAATCTTGAGATTGATTTTTAACCAACTTCCGTGTGACCTAGTTACTTGAAATTTAGCACATAGTTTAGGACCCTAAGACAATATAATTTTTAGAAATAAAAATTGCACTAGCTTGCGTGCTTATCGGTTCAATTGAAAATCAGTAAAAATGGGGGGAATTTTTCGATCGATATTTGAGCAACTTCCTGGTGAGGTACTGACTTGAAACTTGTCACATAATTCTGAACCCAGGGACATTGCAATATCTGATCAACAAAATTTCGCTAGCTGCCACACGGATCTACCTATTTTGAAAATTCGTTTGAAGTTTATAATCTTGAGATTGATTTTTAGCCAACTTCCTTGTGACCTAGTTACTGGAAATTTAGCACATAGTTTAGGACCCTAAGACAATATAATTTTTAGAAATAAAAATTGTACTAGCTTGCGTGCTTATCGGTTCAACTGAAAATCAGTAAAAATGGTGGGAAATTTTTGATCGATATTTGAGTAACTTCCTGGTGAGGTAGTGACTTGAAACTTGTCACATAATTCAGAACCCGGGGACAATGCAATATCTGATCAACAAAATTTCGCTAGCTGGCACACGGATCTACCTATTTGGAAAATTCGTTTGAAGTTTATAATCTTGAGATTGATTTTTAGCCAACTTCCTTGTGACCTAGTTACTGGAAATTTAGCACATAGTTTAGGACCCTAAGACAATATAATTTTTAGAAATAAAAATTGTACTAGCTTGCGTGCTTATCGGTTCAACTGAAAATCAGTAAAAATGGGGGGAAATTTTCGATCGATATTTGAGTAACTTCCTGGTGAGGTACTGACTTGAAACTTGTCACATAATTCTGAACCCAGGGACATTGCGATATCTGATCAACAAAATTTCGCTAGCTGGCACACGGATCTACCTATTTTGAAAATTCGTTTGAAGTTTATAATCTTGAGATTGATTTTTAGCCAACTTCCTTGTGACCTAGTTACTGGAAATTTAGCACATAGTTTAGGACCCTAAGACAATATAATTTTTAGAAATAAAAATTGCACTAGCTTGCGTGCTTATCGGTTCAATTGAAAATCAGTAAAAATGGGGGGAATTTTTCGATCGATATTTGAGTAACTTCCTGGTGAGGTACTGACTTGAAACTTGTCACATAATTCTGAACCCAGGGACATTGCGATATCTGATCAACAAAATTTCGCTAGCTGCCACACGGATCTACCTATTTGGAAAATTCGTTTGAAGTTTATAATCTTGAGATTGATTTTTAGCCAACTTCCTTGTGACCTAGTTACTGGAAATTTAGCACATAGTTTAGGACCCTAAGACAATATAATTTTTAGAAATAAAAATTGTACTAGCTTGCGTGCTTATCGGTTCAACTGAAAATCAGTAAAAATGGGGGGAAATTTTTGATCGATATTTGAGTAACTTCCTGGTGAGGTACTGACTTGAAACGTGTCACATAATTCAGAACCCGGGGACCATGCAATATCTGATCAACAAAATTTCGCTAGCTGGCACACGGATATACCTATTTGGAAAATTCGTTTGAAGTTTATAATCTTGAGATTGATTTTTAGCCAACTTCCTTGTGACCTAGTTACTGGAAATTTAGCACATAGTTTAGGACCCTAAGACAATATAATTTTTAGAAATAAAAATTGCACTAGCTTGCGTGCTTATCGGTTCAACTGAAAATCAGTAAAAATGGGGGGAAATTTTTGATCGATATTTGAGTAACTTCCTGGTGAGGTAGTGACTTGAAACGTGTCACATAGTTCAGAACCCGGGGACAATGCCATATCTGATAAACCAAATTCCGCTAGCTCGCACACGGATCTACCTATTTTGAAAATTCGTTTGAAGTTTATAATCTTGAGATTGATTTTTAACCAACTTCCTTGTGACCTAGTTACTTGAAATTTAGCACATAGTTTAGGACCCTAAGACAATATAATTTTTAGAAATAAAAATTGCACTAGCTTGCGTGCTTATCGGTTCAACTGAAAATCAGTAAAAATGGGGGGAAATTTTTGATCGATATTTGAGTAACTTCCTGGTGAGGTAGTACCTTGAAACGTGTCACATAGTTCAGAACCCGGGGACAATGCCATATCTGATAAACCAAATGCCGCTAGCTCGCACACGGATCTACCTATTTTGAAAATTCGTTTGAGGTTTATAATCTTGAGATTGACTTTTAACCAACTTCCTTGTGACCTAGTTACTTGAAATTTAGCACATAGTTTAGGACCCTAAGACAATATAATTTTTAGAAATAAAAATTGTACTAGCTTGCGTGCTTATCGGTTCAACTGAAAATCAGTAAAAATGGTGGGAAATTTTTGATCGATATTTGAGTAACTTCCTGGTGAGGTGGTAACTTGAAACTTGTCATATAATTCTGAACCCAGAGACACTGCAATATCTGATCAACAAAATTTCGCTAGCTGGCACACGGATCTACCTATTTTGAAAATTCTTTTGAAGTTTATAATCTTGAGATTGATTTTTAGCCAACTTCCTTGTGACCTAGTTACTGGAAATTTAGCACATAGTTTAGGGCCCTAAGACAATATAATTTTTAGAAATAAAAATTGCACTAGCTTGCGTGCTTATCGGTTCAACTGAAAATCAATAAAAATGGGGGGAAATTTTTGATCGATATTTGAGTAACTTCCTGGTGAGGTGGTAACTTGAAACTTGTCACATAATTCTGAACCCAGGGACTTTGCAATATCTGATCAACAAAATTTCGCTAGCTGCCACACGGATCTACCTATTTTGAAAATTCGTTTGAAGTTTATAATCTTGAGATTGATTTTTAGCCAACTTCCTTGTGACCTAGTTACTGGAAATTTAGCACATAGTTTAGGACCCTAAGACAATATAATTTTTAGAAATAAAAATTGTACTAGCTTGCGTGCTTATCGGTTCAACTGAAAATCAGTAAAAATGGTGGGAAATTTTTGATCGATATTTGAGTAACTTCCTGGTGAGGTAGTGACTTGAAACTTGTCACATAATTCAGAACCCGGGGACAATGCCATATCTGATAAACCAAATTCCGCTAGCTCGCACACGGATCTACCTATTTTGAAAATTCGTTTGAAGTTTATAATCTTGAGATTGATTTTTAACCAACTTCCGTGTGACCTAGTTACTTGAAATTTAGCACATAGTTTAGGACCCTAAGACAATATAATTTTTAGAAATAAAAATTGTACTAGCTTGCGTGCTTATCGGTTCAACTGAAAATCAGTAAAAATGGGGGGAAATTTTTGATCGATATTTGAGTAACTTCCTGGTGAGGTAGTACCTTGAAACGTGTCACATAGTTCAGAACCCGGGGACAATGCCATATCTGATAAACCAAATGCCGCTAGCTCGCACACGGATCTACCTATTTTGAAAATTCGTTTGAGGTTTATAATCTTGAGATTGACTTTTAACCAACTTCCTTGTGACCTAGTTACTTGAAATTTAGCACATAGTTTAGGACCCTAAGACAATATAATTTTTAGAAATAAAAATTGCACTAGCTTGCGTGCTTATCGGTTCAACTGAAAACCAGTAAAAAATGGGGGAAATTTTCGATCGATATTTGAGTAACTTCCTGGTGAGGTGGTAACTTGAAACTTGTCACATAATTCTGAACCCAGAGACACTGCAATATCTGATCAACAAAATTTCGCTAGCTGGCACACGGATCTACCTATTTTGAAAATTCTTTTGAAGTTTATAATCTTGAGATTGATTTTTAGCCAACTTCCTTGTGACCTAGTTACTGGAAATTTAGCACATAGTTTAGGGCCCTAAGACAATATAATTTTTAGAAATAAAAATTGCACTAGCTTGCGTGCTTATCGGTTCAACTGAAAATCAATAAAAATGGGGGGAAATTTTTGATCGATATTTGAGTAACTTCCTGGTGAGGTGGTAACTTGAAACTTGTCACATAATTCTGAACCCAGGGACATTGCAATATCTGATCAACAAAATTTCGCTAGCTGCCACACGGATCTACCTATTTTGAAAATTCGTTTGAAGTTTATAATCTTGAGATTGATTTTTAGCCAACTTCCTTGTGACCTAGTCACTGGAAATTTAGCACATAGTTTAGGACCCTAAGACAATATAATTTATATAAATAAAAATTGTACTAGCTTGCGTGCTTATCGGTTCAACTGAAAATCAGTAAAAATGGGGGGAAATTTTTGATCGATATTTGATAACTTCCTGGTGAGGTAGTGACTTGAAACGTGTCACATAGTTCAGAACCCGGGGACAATGCCATATCTGATAAACCAAATGCCGCTAGCTCGCACACGGATCTACCTATTTTGAAAATTCGTTTGAGGTTTATAATCTTGAGATTGACTTTTAACCAACTTCCTTGTGACCTAGTTACTTGAAATTTAGCACATAGTTTAGGACCCTAAGACAATATAATTTTTAGAAATAAAAATTGCACTAGCTTGCGTGCTTATCGGTTCAACTGAAAACCAGTAAAAAATGGGGGAAATTTTCGATCGATATTTGAGTAACTTCCTGGTGAGGTGGTAACTTGAAACTTGTCACATAATTCTGAACCCAGAGACACTGCAATATCTGATCAACAAAATTTCGCTAGCTGGCACACGGATCTACCTATTTTGAAAATTCTTTTGAAGTTTATAATCTTGAGATTGATTTTTATCCAACTTCCTTGTGACCTAGTTACTGGAAATTTAGCACATAGTTTAGGGCCCTAAGACAATATAATTTTTAGAAATAAAAATTGCACTAGCTTGCGTGCTTATCGGTTCAACTGAAAATAAATAAATATGGGGGGAAATTTTTGATCGATATTTGAATAACTTCCTGGTGAGGTGGTAACTTGAAACTTGTCACATAATTCTGATCCCATAGATATTGCAATATCTGATCAACAAAATTTCGCTAGCTGCCACACGGATCTACCTATTTTGAAAATTCGTTTGAAGTTTATAATCTTGAGATTGATTTTTAACCAACTTCCTTGTGACCTAGTTACTTGAAATTTAGCACATAGTTTAGGACCCTAAGACAATATAATTTTTAGAAATAAAAATTGCACTAGCTTGCGTGCTTATCGGTTCAATTGAAAATCAGTAAAAATGGGGGGAATTTTTCGATCGATATTTGAGCAACTTCCTGGTGAGGTGGTAACTTGAAACTTGTCACATAATTCTGAACCCAGGGACATTGCAATATCTGATCAACAAAATTTCGCTAGCTGCCACATGGATCTACCTATTTTGAAAATTCGTTTGAAGTTTATAATCTTGAGATTGATTTTTAGCCAACTTCCTTGTGACCCAGTTACTGGAAATTTAGCACATAGTTTAGGGCCCTAAGACAATATAATTTTTAGAAATAAAAATTGCACTAGCTTGCGTGCTTATCGGTTCAACTAAAAATCAATAAAAATGGGGGGAAATTTTTGATCGATATTTGAGTAACTTCCTGGTGAGGTGGTAACTTGAAACTTGTCACATAATTCTGAACCCAGGGACATTGCAATATCTGATCAACAAAATTTCGCTAGCTGCCACACGGATCTACCTATTTTGAAAATTCGTTTGAAGTTTATAATCTTGAGATTGATTTTTAACCAACTTCCTTGTGACCTAGTTACTTGAAATTTAGCACATAGTTTAGGACCCTAAGACAATATAATTTTTAGAAATAAAAATTGCACTAGCTTGCGTGCTTATCGGTTCACTTGAAAATCAGTAAAAATGGGGAATTTTTCGATCGATATTTGAGCAACTTCCTGGTGAGGTGGTAACTTGAAACTTGTCACATAATTCTGAACCCAGGGACATTGCAATATCTGATCAACAAAATTTCGCTAGCTGCCACACGGATCTACCTATTTTGAAAATTCGTTTGAAGTTTATAATCTTGAGATTGATTTTTAGCCAACTTCCTTGTGACCTAGTTACTGGAAATTTAGCACATAGTTTAGGACCCTAAGACAATATAATTTTTAGAAATAAAAATTGTACTAGCTTGCGTGCTTATCGGTTCAACTGAAAATCAGTAAAAATGGGGGGAAATTTTTGATCGATATTTGAGTAACTTCCTGGTGAGGTAGTGACTTGAAACTTGTCACATAATTCAGAACCCGGGGACAATGCAATATCTGATCAACAAAATTTCGCTAGCTGGCACACGGATATACCTATTTGGAAAATTCGTTTGAAGTTTATAATCTTGAGATTGATTTTTAGCCAACTTCCTTGTGACCTAGTTACTGGAAATTTAGCACATAGTTTAGGACCCTAAGACAATATAATTTTTAGAAATAAAAATTGCACTAGCTTGCGTGCTTATCGGTTCAACTGAAAATCAGTAAAAATGGGGGGAAATTTTTGATCGATATTTGAGTAACTTCCTGGTGAGGTAGTGACTTGAAACTTGTCACATAATTCAGAACCCGGGGACAATGCAATATCTGATCAACAAAATTTCGCTAGCTGGCACACGGATATACCTATTTGGAAAATTCGTTTGAAGTTTATAATCTTGAGATTGATTTTTAGCCAACTTCCTTGTGACCTAGTTACTGGAAATTTAGCACATAGTTTAGGACCCTAAGACAATATAATTTTTAGAAATAAAAATTGTACTAGCTTGCGTGCTTATCGGTTCAACTGAAAATCAGTAAAAATGGGGGGAAATTTTTGATCGATATTTGAGTAACTTCCTGGTGAGGTACTGACTTGAAACGTGTCACATAATTCAGAACCCGGGGACCATGCAATATCTGATCAACAAAATTTCGCTAGCTGGCACACGGATATACCTATTTGGAAAATTCGTTTGAAGTTTATAATCTTGAGATTGATTTTTAGCCAACTTCCTTGTGACCTAGTTACTGGAAATTTAGCACATAGTTTAGGACCCTAAGACAATATAATTTTTAGAAATAAAAATTGTACTAGCTTGCGTGCTTATCGGTTCAATTGAAAATCAGTAAAAATGGGGGGAATTTTTCGATCGATATTTGAGCAACTTCCTGGTGAGGTGGTAACTTGAAACGTGTCACATAATTCTGAACCCAGGGACATTGCAATATCTGATCAACAAAATTTCGCTAGCTGCCACACGGATCTACCTATTTTGAAAATTCGTTTGAAGTTTATAATCTTGAGATTGATTTTTAGCCAACTTCCTTGTGACCTAGTTACTGGAAATTTAGCACATAGTTTAGGGCCCTAAGACAATATAATTTTTAGAAATAAAAATTGCACTAGCTTGCGTGCTTATCGGTTCAACTGAAAATCAATAAAAGTGGGGGGAAATTTTTGATCGATATTTGAGTAACTTCCTGGTGAGGTGGTAACTTGAAACTTGTCACATAATTCTGAACCCAGGGACATTGCAATATCTGATCAACAAAATTTCGCTAGCTGCCACACGGATCTACCTATTTTGAAAATTCGTTTGAAGTTTATAATCTTGAGATTGATTTTTAGCCAACTTCCTTGTGACCTAGTTACTGGAAATTTAGCACATAGTTTAGGGCCCTAAGACAATATAATTTTTAGAAATAAAAATTGCACTAGCTTGCGTGCTTATCGGTTCAACTGAAAATCAATAAAAGTGGGGGGAAATTTTTGATCGATATTTGAGTAACTTCCTGGTGAGGTGGTAGCTTGAAACTTGTCACATAATTCTGAACCCAGGGACATTGCAATATCTGATCAACAAAATTTCGCTAGCTGCCACACGGATCTACCTATTTTGAAAATTCGTTTGAAGTTTATAATCTTGAGATTGATTTTTAGCCAACTTCCTTGTGACCTAGTTACTGGAAATTTAGCACATAGTTTAGGGCCCTAAGACAATATAATTTTTAGAAATAAAAATTGCACTAGCTTGCGTGCTTATCGGTTCAACTGAAAATCAATAAAAGTGGGGGGAAATTTTTGATCGATATTTGAGTAACTTCCTGGTGAGGTGGTAACTTGAAACTTGTCACATAATTCTGAACCCAGGGACATTGCAATATCTGATCAACAAAATTTCGCTAGCTGCCACACGGATCTACCTATTTTGAAAATTCGTTTGAAGTTTATAATCTTGAGATTGATTTTTAGCCAACTTCCTTGTGACCTAGTTACTGGAAATTTAGCACATAGTTTAGGACCCTAAGACAATATAATTTTTAGAAATAAAAATTGCACTAGCTTGCGTGCTTATCGGTTCAACTGAAAATCAATAAAAATGGGGGGAAATTTTTGATCGATATTTGAGTAACTTCCTGGTGAGGTGGTAACTTGAAACTTGTCACATAATTCTGAACCCAGAGACACTGCAATATCTGATCAACAAAATTTCGCTAGCTGGCACACGGATCTACCTATTTTGAAAATTCTTTTGAAGTTTATAATCTTGAGATTGATTTTTAGCCAACTTCCTTGTGACCTAGTTACTGGAAATTTAGCACATAGTTTAGGGCCCTAAGACAATATAATTTTTAGAAATAAAAATTGCACTAGCTTGCGTGCTTATCGGTTCAACTGAAAATCAATAAAAGTGGGGGGAAATTTTTGATCGATATTTGAGTAACTTCCTGGTGAGGTGGTAACTTGAAACTTGTCACATAATTCTGAACCCAGGGACATTGCAATATCTGATCAACAAAATTTCGCTAGCTGCCACACGGATCTACCTATTTTGAAAATTCGTTTGAAGTTTATAATCTTGAGATTGATTTTTAGCCAACTTCCTTGTGACCTAGTTACTGGAAATTTAGCACATAGTTTAGGACCCTAAGACAATATAATTTTTAGAAATAAAAATTGTACTAGCTTGCGTGCTTATCGGTTCAACTGAAAATCAGTAAAAATGGGGGGAAATTTTTGATCGATATTTGAGTAACTTCCTGGTGAGGTAGTGACTTGAAACGTGTCACATAGTTCAGAACCCGGGGACAATGCCATATCTGATAAACCAAATTCCGCTAGCTCGCACACGGATCTAACTATTTTGAAAATTCGTTTGAAGTTTATAATCTTGAGATTGATTTTTAACCAACTTCCTTGTGACCTAGTTACTTGAAATTTAGCACATAGTTTAGGACCCTAAGACAATATAATTTTTAGAAATAAAAATTGCACTAGCTTGCGTGCTTATCGGTTCAACTGAAAACCAGTAAAAAATGGGGGGAATTTTCGATCGATATTTGAGTAACTTCCTGGTGAGGTGGTAACTTGAAACTTGTCACATAATTCTGAACCCAGAGACACTGCAATATCTGATCAACAAAATTTCGCTAGCTGGCACACGCATATACCTATTTGGAAAATTCGTTTGAAGTTTATAATCTTGAGATTGATTTTTAGCCAACTTCCTTGTGACCTAGTTACTGGAAATTTAGCACATAGTTTAGGACCCTAAGACAATACAATTTTTAGAAATAAAAATTGCACTAGCTTGCGTGCTTATCGGTTCAACTGAAAATCAGTAAAAATGGGGGGAAATTTTTGATCGATATTTGAGTAACTTCCTGGTGAGGTAGTGACTTGAAACTTGTCACATAATTCAGAACCCGGGGACAATGCAATATCTGATCAACAAAATTTCGCTAGCTGGCACACGCATATACCTATTTGGAAAATTCGTTTGAAGTTTATAATCTTGAGATTGATTTTTAGCCAACTTCCTTGTGACCTAGTTACTGGAAATTTAGCACATAGTTTAGGACCCTAAGACAATACAATTTTTAGAAATAAAAATTGCACTAGCTTGCGTGCTTATCGGTTTAACTGAAAATCAGTAAAAATGGGGGGAAATTTTTGATCGATATTTGAGTAACTTCCTGGTGAGGTAGTGACTTGAAACGTGTCACATAGTTCAGAACCCGGGGACAATGCCATATCTGATAAACCAAATTCCGCTAGCTCGCACACGGATCTACCTATTTTGAAAATTCGTTTGAAGTTTATAATCTTGAGATTGATTTTTAACCAACTTCCTTATGACCTAGTTACTTGAAATTTAGCACATAGTTTAGGACCCTAAGACAATATAATTTTTAGAAATAAAAATTGCACTAGCTTGCGTGCTTATCGGTTCAATTGAAAATCAGTAAAAATGGGGGGAATTTTTCGATCGATATTTGAGCAACTTCCTGGTGAGGTGGTAACTTGAAACTTGTCACATAATTCTGAACCCAGGGACATTGCAATATCTGATCAACAAAATTTCGCTAGCTGCCACACGGATCTACCTGTTTTGAAAATTCGTTTGAAGTTTATAATCTTGAGATTGATTTTTAGCCAACTTCCTTGTGACCTAGTTACTGGAAATTTAGCACATAGTTTAGGACCCTAAGACAATATAATTTTTAGAAATAAAAATTGTACTAGCTTGCGTGCTTATCGGTTCAACTGAAAATCAGTAAAAATGGGGGGAAATTTTTGATCGATATTTGAGTAACTTCCTGGTGAGGTAGTGACTTGAAACGTGTCACATAGTTCCGAACCCGGGGACAATGCCATATCTGATAAACCAAATGCCGCTAGCTCGCACACGGATCTACCTATTTTGAAAATTCGTTTGAGGTTTATAATCTTGAGATTGACTTTTAACCAACTTCCTTGTGACCTAGTTACTTGAAATTTAGCACATAGTTTAGGACCCTAAGACAATATAATTTTTAGAAATAAAAATTGCACTAGCTTGCGTGCTTATCGGTTCAACTGAAAACCAGTAAAAAATGGGGGAAATTTTCGATCGATATTTGAGTAACTTCCTGGTGAGGTGGTAACTTGAAACTTGTCACATAATTCTGAACGCAGAGACACTGCAATATCTGATCAACAAAATTTCGCTAGCTGGCACACGGATCTACCTATTTTGAAAATTCTTTTGAAGTTTATAATCTTGAGATTGATTTTTAGCCAACTTCCTTGTGACCTAGTTACTGGAAATTTAGCACATAGTTTAGGGCCCTAAGACAATATAATTTTTAGAAATAAAAATTGCACTAGCTTGCGTGCTTATCGGTTCAACTGAAAATCAATAAAAATGGGGGGAAATTTTTGATCGATATTTGAGTAACTTCCTGGTGAGGTGGTAACTTGAAACTTGTCACATAATTCTGAACCCAGGGACATTGCAATATCTGATCAACAAAATTTCGCTAGCTGCCACACGGATCTACCTATTTTGAAAATTCGTTTGAAGTTTATAATCTTGAGATTGATTTTTAACCAACTTCTTTGTGACCTAGTTACTTGAAATTTAGCACATAGTTTAGGACCCTAAGACAATATAATTTTTAGAAATAAAAATTGCACTAGCTTGCGTGCTTATCGGTTCAATTGAAAATCAGTAAAAATGGGGGAATTTTTCGATCGATATTTGAGCAACTTCCTGGTGAGGTGGTAACTTGAAACTTGTCACATAATTCTGAACCCAGGGACATTGCAATATCTGATCAACAAAATTTCGCTAGCTGCCACACGGATCTACCTATTTTGAAAATTCGTTTGAAGTTTATAATCTTGAGATTGATTTTTAGCCAACTTCCTTGTGACCTAGTTACTGGAAATTAAGCACATAGTTTAGGACCCTAAGACAATATAATTTTTAGAAATAAAAATTGTACTAGCTTGCGTGCTTATCGGTTCAACTGAAAATCAGTAAAAATGGGGGGGACTTTTTGATCGATATTTGAGTAACTTCCTGGTGAGGTAGTGACTTGAAACGTGTCACATAGTTCAGAACCCGGGGACAATGCCATATCTGATAAACCAAATGCCGCTAGCTCGAACACGGATCTACCTATTTTGAAAATTCGTTTGAGGTTTATAATCTTGAGATTGACTTTTAACCAACTTCCTTGTGACCTAGTTACTTGAAATTTAGCACATAGTTTAGGACCCTAAGACAATATAATTTTTAGAAATAAAAATTGCACTAGCTTGCGTGCTTATCGGTTCAACTGAAAACCAGTAAAAAATGGGGGAAATTTTCGATCGATATTTGAGTAACTTCCTGGTGAGGTGGTAACTTGAAACTTGTCACATAATTCTGAACCCAGAGACACTGCAATATCTGATCAACAAAATTTCGCTAGCTGGCACACGGATCTACCTATTTTGAAAATTCTTTTGAAGTTTATAATCTTGAGATTGATTTTTAGCCAACTTCCTTGTGACCTAGTTACTGGAAATTTAGCACATAGTTTAGGGCCCTAAGACAATATAATTTTTAGAAATAAAAATTGCACTAGCTTGCGTGCTTATCGGTTCAACTGAAAATCAGTAAAAATGGGGGGAAATTTTTGATCGATATTTGAGTAACTTCCTGGTGAGGTAGTGACTTGAAACTTGTCACATAACTCAGAACCCGGGGACAATGCAATATCTGATCAACAAAATTTCGCTAGCTGGCACACGCATATACCTATTTGGAAAATTCGTTTGAAGTTTATAATCTTGAGATTGATTTTTAGCCAACTTCCTTGTGACCTAGTTACTGGAAATTTAGTTTAGGACCCTAAGCCAATATAATTTTTAGAAATAAAAATTGCACTAGCTTGCGTGCTTATCGGTTCAACTGAAAATCAGTAAAAATGGGGGGAAATTTTTGATCGATATTTGAGTAACTTCCTGGTGAGGTAGTGACTTGAAACTTGTCACATAATTCAGAACCCGGGGACAATGCAATATCTGATCAACAAAATTTCGCTAGCTGGCACACGGATATACCTATTTGGAAAATTCGTTTGAAGTTTATAATCTTGAGATTGATTTTTAGCCAACTTCCTTGTGACCTAGTTACTGGAAATTTAGCACATAGTTTAGGACCCTAAGACAATATAATTTTTAGAAATAAAAATTGTACTAGCTTGCGTGCTTATCGGTTTAACTGAAAATCAGTAAAAATGGGGGGAAATTTTTGATCGATATTTGAGTAACTTCCTGGTGAGGTAGTGACTTGAAACGTGTCACATAGTTCAGAACCCGGGGACAATGCCATATCTGATAAACCAAATTCCGCTAGCTCGCACACGGATCTACCTATTTTGAAAATTCGTTTGAAGTTTATAATCTTGAGATTGATTTTTAACCAACTTCCTTGTGACCTAGTTACTTGAAATTTAGCACATAGTTTAGGACCCTAAGACAATATAATTTTTAGAAATAAAAATTGCACTAGCTTGCGTGCTTATCGGTTCAATTGTAAATCAGTAAAAATGGGGGGAATTTTTCGATCGATATTTGAGCAACTTCCTGGTGAGGTGGTAACTTGAAACTTGTCACATAATTCTGAACCCAGGGACATTGCAATATCTGATCAACAAAATTTCGCTAGCTGCCACACGGATCTACCTATTTTGAAAATTCGTTTGAAGTTTATAATCTTGAGATTGATTTTTAGCCAACTTCCTTGTGACCTAGTTACTGGAAATTTAGCACATAGTTTAGGACCCTAAGACAATATAATTTTTAGAAATAAAAATTGTACTAGCTTGCGTGCTTATCGGTTCAACTGAAAATCAGTAAAAATGGGGGGAAATTTTTGATCGATATTTGAGTAACTTCCTGGTGAGGTAGTGACTTGAAACGTGTCACATAGTTCAGAACCCGGGGACAATGCCACATCTGATAAACCAAATGCCGCTAGCTCGCACACGGATCTACCTATTTTGAAAATTCGTTTGAAGTTTATAATCTTGAGATTGACTTTTAACCAACTTCCTTGTGACCTAGTTACTTGAAATTTAGCACATAGTTTAGGACCCTAAGACAATATAATTTTTAGAAATAAAAATTGCACTAGCTTGCGTGCTTATCGGTTCAACTGAAAACCAGTAAAAAATGGGGGAAATTTTCGATCGATATTTGAGTAACTTCCTGGTGAGGTGGTAACTTGAAACTTGTCACATAATTCTGAACCCAGAGACACTGCAATATCTGATCAACAAAATTTCGCTAGCTGGCACACGGATCTACCTATTTTGAAAATTCTTTTGAAGTTTATAATCTTGAGATTGATTTTTAGCCAACTTCCTTGTGACCTAGTTACTGGAAATTTAGCACATAGTTTAGGGCCCTAAGACAATATAATTTTTAGAAATAAAAATTGCACTAGCTTGCGTGCTTATCGGTTCAACTGAAAATCAATAAAAATGGGGGGAAATTTTTGATCGATATTTTAGTAACTTCCTGGTGAGGTAGTGACTTGAAACGTGTCACATAGTTCAGAACCCGGGGACAATACCATATCTCATAAACCAAATTCCGCTAGCTCGCACACGGATCTACCTATTTTGAAAATTCGTTTGAAGTTTATAATCTTGAGATTGATTTTTAGCCAACTTCCTTGTGATCTAGTTACTGGAAATTTAGCACATAGTTTAGGGCCCTAAGACAATATAATTTTTAGAAATAAAAATTGCACTAGCTTGCGTGCTTATCGGTTCAACTGAAAATCAATAAAAATGGGGGGAAATTTTTGATCGATATTTTAGTAACTTCCTGGTGAGGTGGTAACTTGAAACTTGTCACATAATTCTGAACCCAGAGACACTGCAATATCTGATCAACAAAATTTCGCTAGCTGGCACACGGATCTACCTATTTTGAAAATTCTTTTGAAGTTTATAATCTTGAGATTGATTTTTAGCCAACTTCCTTGTGACCTAGTTACTGGAAATTTAGCACATAGTTTAGGGCCCTAAGACAATATAATTTTTAGAAATAAAAATTGCACTAGCTTGCGTGCTTATCGGTTCAACTGAAAATCAATAAAAATGGGGGGAAATTTTTGATCGATATTTGAGTAACTTCCTGGTGAGGTAGTGACTTGAAACGTGTCACATAGTTCAGAACCCGGGGACAATGCCACATCTGATAAACCAAATGCCGCTAGCTCGCACACGGATCTACCTATTTTGAAAATTCGTTTGAAGTTTATAATCTTGAGATTGACTTTTAACCAACTTCCTTGTGACCTAGTTACTTGAAATTTAGCACATAGTTTAGGACCCTAAGACAATATAATTTTTAGAAATAAAAATTGCACTAGCTTGCGTGCTTATCGGTTCAACTGAAAACCAGTAAAAAATGGGGGAAATTTTCGATCGATATTTGAGTAACTTCCTGGTGAGGTGGTAACTTGAAACTTGTCACATAATTCTGAACCCAGAGACACTGCAATATCTGATCAACAAAATTTCGCTAGCTGGCACACGGATCTACCTATTTTGAAAATTCTTTTGAAGTTTATAATCTTGAGATTGATTTTTAGCCAACTTCCTTGTGACCTAGTTACTGGAAATTTAGCACATAGTTTAGGGCCCTAAGACAATATAATTTTTAGAAATAAAAATTGCACTAGCTTGCGTGCTTATCGGTTCAACTGAAAATCAATAAAAATGGGGGGAAATTTTTGATCGATATTTTAGTAACTTCCTGGTGAGGTAGTGACTTGAAACGTGTCACATAGTTCAGAACCCGGGGACAATACCATATCTCATAAACCAAATTCCGCTAGCTCGCACACGGATCTACCTATTTTGAAAATTCGTTTGAAGTTTATAATCTTGAGATTGATTTTTAACCAACTTCCTTGTGACCTAGTTACTGGAAATTTAGCACATAGTTTAGGGCCCTAAGACAATATAATTTTTAGAAATAAAAATTGCACTAGCTTGCGTGCTTATCGGTTCAACTGAAAATCAATAAAAATGGGGGGAAATTTTTGATCGATATTTTAGTAACTTCCTGGTGAGGTAGTGACTTGAAACGTGTCACATAGTTCAGAACCCGGGGACAATACCATATCTCATAAACCAAATTCCGCTAGCTCGCACACGGATCTACCTATTTTGAAAATTCGTTTGAAGTTTATAATCTTGAGATTGATTTTTAGCCAACTTCCTTGTGACCTAGTTACTGGAAATTTAGCACATAGTTTAGGACCCTAAGACAATATAATTTTTAGAAATAAAAATTGCACTAGCTTGCGTGCTTATCGGTTCAACTGAAAACCAGTAAAAAATGGGGGGAATTTTCGATCGATATTTGAGTAACTTCCTGGTGAGGTGGTAACTTGAAACTTGTCACATAATTCTGAACCCAGAGATACTGCAACATCTGATCAACAAAATTTCGCTAGCTGGCACACGGATCTACCTATTTTGAAAATTCTTTTGAAGTTTATAATCTTGAGATTGATTTTTAGCCAACTTCCTTGTGACCTAGTTACTGGAAATTTAGCACATAGTTTAGGGCCCTAAGACAATATAATTTTTAGAAATAAAAATTGCACTAGCTTGCGTGTTTATCGGTTCAACTGAAAATCAATAAAAATGGGGGGGAAATTTTTGATCGATATTTGAGTAACTTCCTGGTGAGGTAGTGACTTGAAACGTGTCACATAGTTCAGAACCCGGGGACAATGCCATATCTGATCAACCAAATTCAGCTAGCTGGCACACGGATATACCTATTTGGAAAATTCGTTTGAAGTTTATAATCTTGAGATGGATTTTTAACCAACTTCCTTGTGACCTAGTTAGGACCCTAAGACAATATAATTTTTAGAAATAAAAATTGCACTATCTTCCGTGCTTATCGGTTCAATTGAAAATCAGTAAAAATGGGGGAAATTTTTCGATCGATATCTGAGTAACTTCCTGGTGAGGTAGTGACTTGGAACTTGTCACATAATTCAGAACCCGGGGACAATGCAATATCTGATCAACAAAATTTCGCTAGCTGGCACACGGATATACCTATTTGGAAATTTCGTTTGAAGTTTATAATCTTGAGATTGATTTTTAACCAACTCCCTTGTGACCTAGTTACTTGAAATTTATCACATAGTTTATGACCCTCAGACAATATAATTTTTAGAAATAAAAATTGCACTAGCTGCCGTGCTTATCGGTTCAATTGAAAATCAGTAAAAATGGGGGGAATTTTTCGATCGATATTTAAGTAACTTCCTGGTGAGGTGGTAACTTGAAACTTGTCACATAATTCTGAACCCAGGGACATTGCAATATCTGATCAACAAAATTTCGCTAGCTGCTACACGGATCTACCTATTTTGAAAATTCGTTTGAAGTTTATAATCTTGAGATTGATTTTTAGCCAACTTCCTTGTGACCTAGTTACTGGAAATTTAGCACATAGTTTAGGGCCCTAAGACAATATAATTTTTAGAAATAAAAATTGCACTAGCTTGCGTGTTTATCGGTTCAACTGAAAATCAATAAAAATGGGGGGGAAATTTTTGATCGATATTTGAGTAACTTCCTGGTGAGGTAGTGACTTGAAACGTGTCACATAGTTCAGAACCCGGGGACAATGCCATATCTGATCAACCAAATTCAGCTAGCTGGCACACGGATATACCTATTTTTAAAATTCGTTTGAAGTTTATAATCTTGAGATGGATTTTTAACCAACTTCCTTGTGACCTAGTTAGGACCCTAAGACAATATAATTTTTAGAAATAAAAATTGCACTATCTTCCGTGCTTATCGGTTCAATTGAAAATCAGTAAAAATGGGGGAAATTTTTCGATCGATATCTGAGTAACTTCCTGGTGAGGTAGTGACTTGGAACTTGTCACATAATTCAGAACCCGGGGACAATGCAATATCTGATCAACAAAATTTCGCTAGCTGGCACACGGATATACCTATTTGGAAATTTCGTTTGAAGTTTATAATCTTGAGATTGATTTTTAACCAACTCCCTTGTGACCTAGTTACTTGAAATTTATCACATAGTTTATGACCCTCAGACAATATAATTTTTAGAAATAAAAATTGCACTAGCTGCCGTGCTTATCGGTTCAATTGAAAATCAGTAAAAATGGGGGGAATTTTTCGATCGATATTTACGTAACTTCCTGGTGAGGTGGTAACTTGAAACTTGTCACATAATTCTGAACCCAGGGACATTGCAATATCTGATCAACAAAATTTCGCTAGCTGCCACACGGATCTACCTATTTTGAAAATTCGTTTGAAGTTTATAATCTTGAGATTGATTTTTAGCCAACTTCCTTGTGACCTAGTTACTGGAAATTTAGCACATAGTTTAGGACCCTAAGACAATATAATTTTTAGAAATAAAAATTGCACTATCTTCCGTGCTTATCGGTTCAATTGAAAATCAGTAAAAATGGGGGAAATTTTTCGATCGATATCTGAGTAACTTCCTGGTGAGGTAGTGACTTGGAACTTGTCACATAATTCAGAACCCGGGGACAATGCAATATCTGATCAACAAAATTTCGCTAGCTGGCACACGGATATACCTATTTGGAAATTTCGTTTGAAGTTTATAATCTTGAGATTGATTTTTAACCAACTCCCTTGTGACCTAGTTACTTGAAATTTATCACATAGTTTATGACCCTCAGACAATATAATTTTTAGAAATAAAAATTGCACTAGCTGCCGTGCTTATCGGTTCAATTGAAAATCAGTAAAAATGGGGGGAATTTTTCGATCGATATTTAAGTAACTTCCTGGTGAGGTGGTAACTTGAAACTTGTCACATAATTCTGAACCCAGGGACATTGCAATATCTGATCAACAAAATTTCGCTAGCTGCTACACGGATCTACCTATTTTGAAAATTCGTTTGAAGTTTATAATCTTGAGATTGATTTTTAGCCAACTTCCTTGTGACCTAGTTACTGGAAATTTAGCACATAGTTTAGGGCCCTAAGACAATATAATTTTTAGAAATAAAAATTGCACTAGCTTGCGTGTTTATCGGTTCAACTGAAAATCAATAAAAATGGGGGGGAAATTTTTGATCGATATTTGAGTAACTTCCTGGTGAGGTAGTGACTTGAAACGTGTCACATAGTTCAGAACCCGGGGACAATGCCATATCTGATCAACCAAATTCAGCTAGCTGGCACACGGATATACCTATTTTTAAAATTCGTTTGAAGTTTATAATCTTGAGATGGATTTTTAACCAACTTCCTTGTGACCTAGTTAGGACCCTAAGACAATATAATTTTTAGAAATAAAAATTGCACTATCTTCCGTGCTTATCGGTTCAATTGAAAATCAGTAAAAATGGGGGAAATTTTTCGATCGATATCTGAGTAACTTCCTGGTGAGGTAGTGACTTGGAACTTGTCACATAATTCAGAACCCGGGGACAATGCAATATCTGATCAACAAAATTTCGCTAGCTGGCACACGGATATACCTATTTGGAAATTTCGTTTGAAGTTTATAATCTTGAGATTGATTTTTAACCAACTCCCTTGTGACCTAGTTACTTGAAATTTATCACATAGTTTATGACCCTCAGACAATATAATTTTTAGAAATAAAAATTGCACTAGCTGCCGTGCTTATCGGTTCAATTGAAAATCAGTAAAAATGGGGGGAATTTTTCGATCGATATTTACGTAACTTCCTGGTGAGGTGGTAACTTGAAACTTGTCACATAATTCTGAGCCCAGGGACATTGCAATATCTGATCAACAAAATTTCGCTAGCTGCCACACGGATCTACCTATTTTGAAAATTCGTTTGAAGTTTATAATCTTGAGATTGATTTTTAGCCAACTTCCTTGTGACCTAGTTACTGGAAATTTAGCACATAGTTTAGGACCCTAAGACAATATAATTTTTAGAAATAAAAATTGTACTAGCTTGCGTGCTTATCGGTTCCACGGAAAATCAGTAAAAATGGGGGGAAATTTTTGATCGATATTTGAGTAACTTCCTGGTGAGGTAGTGACTTGAAACGTGTCACATAGTTCAGAACCCGGGGACAATGCCATATCTGATAAACCAAATTCCGCTAGCTCGCACACGGATCTACCTATTTTGAAAATTCGTTTGAAGTTTATAATCTTGAGATTGATTTTTAACCAACTTCCTTGTGACCTAGTTACTTGAAATTTAGCACATAGTTTAGGACCCTAAGACAATATAATTTTTAGAAATAAAAATTGCACTAGCTTGCGTGCTTATCGGTTCAATTGAAAATCAGTAAAAATGGGGGGAATTTTTCGATTGATATTTGAGTAACTTCCTGGTGAGGTAGTGACTTGAAACTTGTCACATAATTCAGAACCCGGGGACAATGCAATATCTGATCAACAAAATTTCGCTAGCTGGCACACGGATATACCTATTTGGAAAATTCGTTTGAAGTTTATAATCTTGAGATTGATTTTTAGCCAACTTCCTTGTGACCTCGTTACTGGAAATGTAGCACATAGTTTAGGACCCTAAGACAATATAATTTTTAGAAATAAAAATTGCACTAGCTTCCGTGCTTATCGGTTCAATTGAAAATCAGTAAAAATGGGGGGAATTTTTCGATTGATATTTGAGTAACTTCCTGGTGAGGTAGTGACTTGAAACTTGTCACATAATTCAGAACGCGGGGACAATGCAATATCTGATCAACAAAATTTCGCTAGCTGGCACACGGATATACCTATTTGGAAAATTCGTTTGAAGTTTATAATCTTGAGATTGATTTTTAGCCAACTTCCTTGTGACCTAGTTACTGGAAATTTAGCACATAGTTTAGGACCCTAAGACAATATAATCTTTAGAAATAAAAATTGTACTAGCTTGCGTGCTTATCGGTTCCACGGAAAATCAGTAAAAATGGGGGGAAATTTTTGATCGATATTTGAGTAACTTCCTGGTGAGGTAGTGACTTGAAACGTGTCACATAGTTCAGAACCCGGGGACAATGCCATATCTGATAAACCAAATTCCGCTAGCTCGCACACGGATCTACCTATTTTGAAAATTCGTTTGAAGTTTATAATCTTGAGATTGATTTTTAACCAACTTCCTTGTGACCTAGTTACTTGAAATTTAGCACATAGTTTAGGACCCTAAGACAATATAATTTTTAGAAATAAAAATTGCACTAGCTTGCGTGCTTATCGGTTCAACTGAAAACCAGTAAAAAATGGGGGGAATTTTCGATCGATATTTGAGTAACTTCCTGGTGAGGTGGTAACTTGAAACTTGTCACATAATTCTGAACCCAGAGACACTGCAATATCTGATCAACAAAATTTCGCTAGCTGGCACACGGATCTACCTATTTTGAAAATTCTTTTGAAGTTTATAATCTTGAGATTGATTTTTAGCCAACTTCCTTGTGACCTAGTTACTGGAAATTTAGCACATAGTTTAGGGCCCTAAGACAATATAAGTTTTAGAAATAAAAATTGCACTAGCTTGCGTGCTTATCGGTTCAACTGAAAATCAATAAAAATGGGGGGAAATTTTTGATCGATATTTGAGTAACTTCCTGGTGAGGTAGTGACTTGAAACGTGTCACATAGTTCAGAACCCGGGGACAATGCCATATCTGATCAACCAAATTCAGCTAGCTAGCACACGGATATACCTATTTGGAAAATTCGTTTGAAGTTTATAATCTTGAGATGGATTTTTAACCAACTTCCTTGTGACCTAGTTAGGACCCTAAGACAATATAATTTTTAGAAATAAAAATTGCACTAGCTTCCGTGCTTATCGGTTCAATTGAAAATCAGTAAAAATGGGGGAAATTTTTCGATCGATATCTGAGTAACTTCGTTTGAAGTTTATAATCTTGAGATTGATTTTTAACCAACTTACTTGTGACCTAGTTACTTGAAATTTATCACATAGTTTAAGACCCTAAGACAATATAATTTTTAGAAATAAAAATTGCACTAGCTTCCGTGCTTATCGGTTCAATTGAAAATCAGTAAAAATGGGGGGAATTTTTCGATCGATATTTGAGTAACTTCCTGGTGAGGTGGTAACTTGAAACTTGTCACATAATTCTGAACCCAGGGACATTGCAATATCTGATCAACAAAATTTCGCTAGCTGCCACACGGATCTACCTATTTTGAAAATTCGTTTGAAGTTTATAATCTTGAGATTGATTTTTAGCCAACTTCCTTGTGACCTAGTTACTGGAAATTTAGCACATAGTTTAGGACCCTAAGACAATATAATTTTTAGAAATAAAAATTGTACTAGCTTGCGTGCTTATCGGTTCCACGGAAAATCAGTAAAAATGGGGGGAAATTTTTGATCGATATTTGAGTAACTTCCTGGTGAGGTAGTGACTTGAAACGTGTCACATAGTTCAGAACCCGGGGACAATGCCATATCTGATAAACCAAATTCCGCTAGCTCGCACACGGATCTACCTATTTTGAAAATTCGTTTGAAGTTTATAATCTTGAGATGGATTTTTAACCAACTTCCTTGTGACCTAGTTAGGACCCTAAGACAATATAATTTTTAGAAATAAAAATTGCACTAGCTTCCGTGCTTATCGGTTCAATTGAAAATCAGTAAAAATGGGGGAAATTTTTCGATCGATATCTGAGTAACTTCGTTTGAAGTTTATAATCTTGAGATTGATTTTTAACCAACTTACTTGTGACCTAGTTACTTGAAATTTATCACATAGTTTAAGACCCTAAGACAATATAATTTTTAGAAATAAAAATTGCACTAGCTTCCGTGCTTATCGGTTCAATTGAAAATCAGTAAAAATGGGGGGAATTTTTCGATCGATATTTGAGTAACTTCCTGGTGAGGTGGTAACTTGAAACTTGTCACATAATTCTGAACCCAGGGACATTGCAATATCTGATCAACAAAATTTCGCTAGCTGCCACACGGATCTACCTATTTTGAAAATTCGTTTGAAGTTTATAATCTTGAGATTGATTTTTAGCCAACTTCCTTGTGACCTAGTTACTGGAAATTTAGCACATAGTTTAGGACCCTAAGACAATATAATTTTTAGAAATAAAAATTGTACTAGCTTGCGTGCTTATCGGTTCCACGGAAAATCAGTAAAAATGGGGGGAAATTTTTGATCGATATTTGAGTAACTTCCTGGTGAGGTAGTGACTTGAAACGTGTCACATAGTTCAGAACCCGGGGACAATGCCATATCTGATAAACCAAATTCCGCTAGCTCGCACACGGATCTACCTATTTTGAAAATTCGTTTGAAGTTTATAATCTTGAGATGGATTTTTAACCAACTTCCTTGTGACCTAGTTAGGACCCTAAGACAATATAATTTTTAGAAATAAAAATTGCACTAGCTTCCGTGCTTATCGGTTCAATTGAAAATCAGTAAAAATGGGGGAAATTTTTCGATCGATATCTGAGTAACTTCGTTTGAAGTTTATAATCTTGAGATTGATTTTTAACCAACTTACTTGTGACCTAGTTACTTGAAATTTAGCACATAGTTTAAGACCCTAAGACAATATAATTTTTAGAAATAAAAATTGCACTAGCTTGCGTGCTTATCGGTTCAACTGAAAACCAGTAAAAAATGGGGGGAATTTTCGATCGATATTTGAGTAACTTCCTGGTGAGGTGGTAACTTGAAACTTGTCACATAATTCTGAACCCAGAGACACTGCAATATCTGATCAACAAAATTTCGCTATCTGGCACACGGATCTACCTATTTTGAAAATTCTTTTGAAGTTTATAATCTTGAGATTGATTTTTAGCCAACTTCCTTGTGACCTAGTTACTGGAAATTTAGCACATAGTTTAGGGCCCTAAGACAATATAAGTTTTAGAAATAAAAATTGCACTAGCTTGCGTGCTTATCGGTTCAACTGAAAATCAATAAAAATGGGGGGAAATTTTTGATCGATATTTGAGTAACTTCCTGGTGAGGTAGTGACTTGAAACGTGTCACATAGTTCAGAACCCGGGGACAATGCCATATCTGATCAACCAAATTCAGCTAGCTGGCACACGGATATACCTATTTGGAAAATTCGTTTGAAGTTTATAATCTTGAGATGGATTTTTAACCAACTTCCTTGTGACCTAGTTAGGACCCTAAGACAATATAATTTTTAGAAATAAAAATTGCACTAGCTTCCGTGCTTATCGGTTCAATTGAAAATCAGTAAAAATGGGGGAAATTTTTTGATCGATATCTGAGTAACTTCGTTTGAAGTTTATAATCTTGAGATTGATTTTTAGCCAACTTCCTTGTGACCTAGTTACTGGAAATTTAGCACATAGTTTAGGACCCTAAGACAATATAATTTTTAGAAATAAAAATTGTACTAGCTTGCGTGCTTATCGGTTCCACGGAAAATCAGTAAAAATGGGGGGAAATTTTTGATCGATATTTGAGTAACTTCCTGGTGAGGTAGTGACTTGAAACGTGTCACATAGTTCAGAACCCGGGGACAATGCCATATCTGATAAACCAAATTCCGCTAGCTCGCACACGGATCTACCTATTTTGAAAATTCGTTTGAAGTTTATAATCTTGAGATGGATTTTTAACCAACTTCCTTGTGACCTAGTTAGGACCCTAAGACAATATAATTTTTAGAAATAAAAATTGCACTAGCTTCCGTGCTTATCGGTTCAATTGAAAATCAGTAAAAATGGGGGAAATTTTTCGATCGATATCTGAGTAACTTCGTTTGAAGTTTATAATCTTGAGATTGATTTTTAACCAACTTACTTGTGACCTAGTTACTTGAAATTTATCACATAGTTTAAGACCCTAAGACAATATAATTTTTAGAAATAAAAATTGCACTAGCTTCCGTGCTTATCGGTTCAATTGAAAATCAGTAAAAATGGGGGGAATTTTTCGATCGATATTTGAGTAACTTCCTGGTGAGGTGGTAACTTGAAACTTGTCACATAATTCTGAACCCAGGGACATTGCAATATCTGATCAACAAAATTTCGCTAGCTGCCACACGGATCTACCTATTTTGAAAATTCGTTTGAAGTTTATAATCTTGAGATTGATTTTTAGCCAACTTCCTTGTGACCTAGTTACTGGAAATTTAGCACATAGTTTAGGACCCTAAGACAATATAATTTTTAGAAATAAAAATTGTACTAGCGTGCGTGCTTATCGGTTCCACGGAAAATCAGTAAAAATGGGGGGAAATTTTTGATCGATATTTGAGTAACTTCCTGGTGAGGTAGTGACTTGAAACGTGTCACATAGTTCAGAACCCGGGGACAATGCCATATCTGATAAACCAAATTCCGCTAGCTCGCACACGGATCTACCTATTTTGAAAATTCGTTTGAAGTTTATAATCTTGAGATTGATTTTTAACCAACTTCCTTGTGACCTAGTTACTTGAAATTTAGCACATAGTTTAGGACCCTAAGACAATATAATTTTTAGAAATAAAAATTGCACTAGCTTGCGTTCTTATCGGTTCAACTGAAAACCAGTAAAAAATGGGGGGAATTTTCGATCGATATTCAACTGAAAACCAGTAAAAAATGGGGGGAATTTTCGATCGATATTTGAGTAACTTCCTGGTGAGGTGGTAACTTGAAACTTGTCACATAATTCTGAACCCAGGGACATTGCAATATCTGATCAACAAAATTTCGCTAGCTGCCACACTAATATACCTATTTGGAAAATTCGTTTGAAGTTTATAATCTTGAGATTGATTTTTAACGAACTTCCTTGTGAACTAGTTACTGGAAATTTAGCACATAGTTTAGGACCCTAAGATAATATAATTTTTAGAAATAAAAATTGCACTAGCTTCCGTGCTTATCGGTTCAATTGAAAATCAGTAAAAATGGGGGGAATTTTTCGATTGATATTTGAGTAACTTCCTGGTGAGGTAGTGACTTGAAACTTGTCACATAATTCTGAACCCAGGGACATTGCAATATCTGATCAACAAAATTTCGCTAGCTGCCACACTAATATACCTATTTGGAAAATTCGTTTGAAGTTTATAATCTTGAGATTGATTTTTAGCCAACTTCCTTGTGACCTAGTTACTTGAAATTTAGCACATAGTTTAAGACCCTAAGACAATATAATTTTTAGAAATAAAAATTGCACTAGCTTCCGTGCTTATCGGTTCAATTGAAAATCAGTAAAAATGGGGGGAATTTTTCGATAGATATTTGAGTAACTTCCTGGTGAGGTGGTAACTTGAAACTTGTCACATAATTCTGAACCCAGGGACATTGCAATATCTGATCAACAAAATTTCGCTAGCTGCCACACGGATATACCTATTTGGAAAATTCGTTTGAAGTTTATAATCTTGAGATGGATTTTTAACCAACTTCCTTGTGACCTAGTTAGGACCCTAAGACAATATAATTTTTAGAAATAAAAATTGCACTAGCTTGCGTGCTTATCGGTTCAACTGAAAATCAGTATAAATGGGGGGAAATTTTTGATCGATATTTGAGTAACTTCCTGGTGAGGTAGTGACTTGAAAGGTGTCACATAATTCAGAACCCGGGGACAATGCAATATCTGATCAACAAAATTTCGCTAGCTGGCACACGGATATACCTATTTCGAAAATTCGTTTGAAGTTTATAATCTTGAGATTGATTTTTAACCAACTTCCTTGTGAATTAGTTACTGGAAATTTAGCACATAGTTTAGGACCCTAAGACAATATAATTTTTAGAAATAAAACTTGCACTAGCTTGCGTGCTTATCGGTTCAAATGAAAATCAGTAAAAAATGGGAGGAATATTTCGATCGATATTTGAGTAACTTCCTGGTGAGGTAGTGACTTGAAACTTGTCACATAATTCAGAACCCGGGGACAATGCAATATCTGATCACCAAATTTCGCTAGCTGGCACACGGATATACCTATTTGGAAAATTCGTTTGAAGTTTATAATCTTGAGATTGATTTTTAGCCAAATTCCTTGTGAATTAGTTACTGGAAATTTAGCACATAGTTTAGGACCCTAAGACAATATAATTTTTAGAAATAAAAATTGCACTAGCTTGCGTGCTTATCGGTTCAAATGAAAATCAGTAAAAAATGGGAGGAATATTTCGATCGATATTTGAGTAACTTCCTGGTGAGGTAGTGACTTGAAACTTGTCACATAATTCAGAACCCGGGGACAATGCAATATCTGATCAACAAAATTTCGCTAGCTGGCACACGGATATACCTATTTGGAAAATTCGTTTGAAGTTTATAATCTTGAGATTGATTTTTAGCCAAATTCCTTGTGAATTAGTTACTGGAAATTTAGCACATAGTTTAGGACCCTAAGACAATATAATTTTTAGAAATAAAAATTGCACTAGCTTGCGTGCTTATCGGTTCAATTGAAAATCGGTAAAAATGGGGGAAATTTTTAGATCGATATCTGAGTAACTTCCTGGTGAGGTAGTGACTTGGAACTTGTCACATAATTCAGAACCCGAGGACATTGCAATATCTGATCAACAAAATTTCGCTAGCTGGCACAGGGATCTACCTATTTTGAAAATTCTTTTGAAGTTTATAATCTTGAGATTGATTTTTAACCAACTTCCTTGTGACCTAGTTACTTGAAATTTAGCACATAGTTTAGGGCCCTAAGACAATATAAGTTTTAGAAATAAAAATTGCACTAGCTTGCGTGCTTATCGGTTCAACTGAAAATCAATAAAAATGGGGGGAAATTTTTGATCGATATTTGAGTAACTTCCTGGTGAGGTAGTGACTTGAAACGTGTCACATAGTTCAGAACCCGGGGACAATGCCATATCTGATCAACCAAATTCAGCTAGCTGGCACACGGATATACCTATTTGGAAAATTCGTTTGAAGTTTATAATCTTGAGATGGATTTTTAACCAACTTCCTTGTGACCTAGTTAGGACCCTAAGACAATATAATTTTTAGAAATAAAAATTGCACTAGCTTCCGTGCTTATCGGTTCAATTGAAAATCAGTAAAAATGGGGGGAATTTTTCGATTGATATTTGAGTAACTTCCTGGTGCGGTAGTGACTTGAAACTTGTCACATAATTCTGAACCCAGGGACATTGCAATATCTGATCAACAAAATTTCGCTAGCTGCCACACGGATATAACTATTTGGAAAATTCGTTTGAAGTTTATAATCTTGAGATTGATTTTTAGCCAACTTCCTTGTGACCTAGTTACTTGAAATTTAGCACATAGTTTAAGACCCTAAGACAATATAATTTTTAGAAATAAAAATTGCACTAGCTTGCGTGCTTATCGGTTCAACTGAAAACCAGTAAAAAATGGGGGGAATTTTCGATCGATATTTGAGTAACTTCCTGGTGAGGTGGTAACTTGAAACTTGTCACATAATTCTGAACCCAGAGACACTGCAATATCTGATCAACAAAATTTCGCTATCTGGCACACGGATCTACCTATTTTGAAAATTCTTTTGAAGTTTATAATCTTGAGATTGATTTTTAGCCAACTTCCTTGTGACCTAGTTACTGGAAATTTAGCACATAGTTTAGGGCCCTAAGACAATATAAGTTTTAGAAATAAAAATTGCACTAGCTTGCGTGCTTATCGGTTCAACTGAAAATCAATAAAAATGGGGGAAAATTTTTGATCGATATTTGAGTAACTTCCTGGTGAGGTAGTGACTTGAAACGTGTCACATAGTTCAGAACCCGGGGACAATGCCATATCTGATCAACCAAATTCAGCTAGCTGGCACACGGATATACCTATTTGGAAAATTCGTTTGAAGTTTATAATCTTGAGATGGATTTTTAACCAACTTCCTTGTGACCTAGTTAGGACCCTAAGACAATATAATTTTTAGAAATAAAAATTGCACTAGCTTCCGTGCTTATCGGTTCAATTGAAAATCAGTAAAAATGGGGGAAATTTTTTGATCGATATCTGAGTAACTTCGTTTGAAGTTTATAATCTTGAGATTGATTTTTAACCAACTTACTTGTGACCTAGTTACTTGAAATTTATCACATAGTTTAAGACCCTAAGACAATATAATTTTTAGAAATAAAAATTGCACTAGCTTCCGTGCTTATCGGTTCAATTGAAAATCCGTAAAAATGGGGGGAATTTTTCGATCGATATTTGAGTAACTTCCTGGTGAGGTGGTAACTTGAAACTTGTCACATAATTCTGAACCCAGGGACATTGCAATATCTGATCAACAAAATTTCGCTAGCTGCCACACGGATCTACCTATTTTGAAAATTCGTTTGAAGTTTATAATCTTGAGATTGATTTTTAACCAATTTCTTTGTGACCTAGTTACTTGAAATTTAGCACATAGTTTAAGACCCTAAGACAATATAATTTTTAGAAATAAAAATTGCACTAGCTTCCGTGCTTATCGGTTCAATTGAAAATCAGTAAAAATGGGGGGAATTTTTCGATCGATATTTGAGTAACTTCCTGGTGAGGTGGTAACTTGAAACTTGTCACATAATTCTGAACCCAGGGACATTGCAATATCTGATCAACAAAATTTCGCTAGCTGCCACACGGATATACCTATTTGGAAAATTCGTTTGAAGTTTATAATCTTGAGATGGATTTTTAACCAACTTCCTTGTGACCTAGTTAGGACGCTAAGACAATATAATTTTTAGAAATAAAAATTGCACTAGGTTCCGTGCTTATCGGTTCAATTGAAAATCAGTAAAAATGGGGGGAATTTTTCTATTGATATTTGAGTAACTTCCGGGTGAGGTAGTGACTTGAAACTTGTCACATAATTCAGAACCCGGGGACAATGCAATATCTGATCAACAAAATTTCGCTAGCTGGCACACGGATATACCTATTTGGAAAATTCGTTTGAAGTTTATAATCTTGAGATTGATTTTTAGCCAACTTCCTTGTGACCTAGTTACTGGAAATTTAGCACATAGTTTAGGACCCTAAGACAATATAATTTTTAGAAATAAAAATTGCACTAGCTTCCGTGCTTATCGGTTCAATTGAAAATCAGTAAAAATGGGGGGAATTTTTCGATTGATATTTGAGTAACTTCCTGGTGAGGTAGTGACTTGAAACTTGTCACATAATTCTGAACCCAGGGACATTGTAATATCTGATCAACAAAATTTCGTTAGCTGCCACACGGATATACCTATTTGGAAAATTCGTTTGAAGTTTATAATCTTGAGATTGATTTTTAGCCAACTTCCTTGTGACCTAGTTACTTGAAATTTAGCACATAGTTTAAGACCCTAAGACAATATAATTTTTAGAAATAAAAATTGCACTAGCTTCCGTGCTTATCGGTTCAATTGACAATCAGTAAAAATGGGGGGAATTTTTCGATTGATATTTGAGTAACTTCCTGGTGAGGTAGTGACTTGAAACTTGTCACATAATTCTGAACCCAGGGACATTGTAATATCTGATCAACAAAATTTCGTTAGCTGCCACACGGATATACCTATTTGGAAAATTCGTTTGAAGTTTATAATCTTGAGATTGATTTTTAGCCAACTTCCTTGTGACCTAGTTACTTGAAATTTAGCACATAGTTTAAGACCCTAAGACAATATAATTTTTAGAAATAAAAATTGCACTAGCTTCCGTGCTTATCGGTTCAATTGAAAATCAGTAAAAATGGGGGGAATTTTTCGATCGATATTTGAGTAACTTCCTGGTGAGGTGGTAACTTGAAACTTGTCACATAATTCTGAACCCAGGGACATTGCAATATCTGATCAACAAAATTTCGCTAGCTGCCACACGGATATACCTATTTGGAAAATTCGTTTGAAGTTTATAATCTTGAGATTGATTTTTAACGAACTTCCTTGTGACCTAGTTACTGGAAATTTAGCACATAGTTTAGGACCCTAAGATAATATAATTTTTAGAAATAAAAATTGCACTAGGTTCCGTGCTTATCGGTTCAATTGAAAATCAGTAAAAATGGGGGGAATTTTTCTATTGATATTTGAGTAACTTCCGGGTGAGGTAGTGACTTGAAACTTGTCACATAATTCAGAACCCGGGGACAATGCAATATCTGATCAACAAAATTTCGCTAGCTGGCACACGGATATACCTATTTGGAAAATTCGTTTGAAGTTTATAATCTTGAGATTGATTTTTAGCCAACTTCCTTGTGACCTAGTTACTTGAAATTTAGCACATAGGTTAAGACCCTAAGACAATATAATTTTTAGAAATAAAAATTGCACTAGCTTCCGTGCTTATCGGTTCAATTGAAAATCAGTAAAAATGGGGGGAATTTTTCGATTGATATTTGAGTAACTTCCTGGTGAGGTAGTGACTTGAAACTTGTCACATAATTCTGAACCCAGGGACATTGTAATATCTGATCAACAAAATTTCGTTAGCTGCCACACGGATATACCTATTTGGAAAATTCGTTTGAAGTTTATAATCTTGAGATTGATTTTTAGCCAACTTCCTTGTGACCTAGTTACTTGAAATTTAGCACATAGTTTAAGACCCTAAGACAATATAATTTTTAGAAATAAAAATTGCACTAGCTTCCGTGCTTATCGGTTCAATTGAAAATCAGTAAAAATGGGGGGAATTTTTCGATCGATATTTGAGTAACTTCCTGGTGAGGTGGTAACTTGAAACTTGTCACATAATTCTGAACCCAGGAACATTGCAATATCTGATCAACAAAATTTCGCTAGCTGCCACACGGATATACCTATTTGGAAAATTCGTTTGAAGTTTATAATCTTGAGATGGATTTTTAACCAACTTCCTTGTGACCTAGTTAGGACCCTAAGACAATATAATTTTTAGAAATAAAAATTGCACTAGCTTGCGTGCTTATCGGTTCAACAGAAAATCAGTAAAAATGGGGGGAAATTTTTGATCGATATTTGAGTAACTTCCTGGTGAGGTAGTGACTTGAAAGGTGTCACATAGTTCAGAACCCGGGGACAATGCCATATCTGATAAACCAAATTCCGCTAGCTCGCACACGGATCTACCTATTTTGAAAATTCGTTTGAAGTTTATAATCTTGAGATTGATTTTTAACGAACTTCCTTGTGTCCTAGTTACTTGAAATTTAGCACATAGTTTAAGACCCTAAGACAATATAATTTTTAGAAATAAAAATTGCACTAGCTTCCGTGCTTATCGGTTCAATTAAAAATCAGTAAAAATGGGGGGAATTTTTCGATCGATATTTGAGTAACTTCCTGGTGAGGTGGTAACTTGAAACTTGTCACATAATTCTGAACCCAGGGACATTGCAATATCTGATCAACAAAATTTCGCTAGCTGCCACACGGATATACCTATTTGGAAAATTCGTTTGAAGTTTATAATCTTGAGATGGGTTTTTAACCAACTTCCTTGTGACCTAGTTAGGACCCTAAGACAATATAATTTTTAGAAATAAAAATTGCACTAGCTTGCGTGCTTATCGGTTCAACTGAAAATCAGTAAAAATGGGGGGAAATTTTTGATCGATATTTGAGTAACTTCCTGGTGAGGTAGTGACTTGAAAGGTGTCACATAGTTCAGAACCCGGGGACAACGCCATATCTGATAAACCAAATTCCGCTAGCTCGCACACGGATCTACCTATTTTGAAAATTCGTTTGAAGTTTATAATCTTGAGATTGATTTTTAACGAACTTCCTTGTGACCTAGTTACTGGAAATTTAGCACATAGTTTAGGACCCTAAGATAATATAATTTTTAGAAATAAAAATTGCACTAGGTTCCGTGCTTATCGGTTCAATTGAAAATCAGTAAAAATGGGGGGAATTTTTCTATTGATATTTGAGTAACTTCCGGGTGAGGTAGTGACTTGAAACTTGTCACATAATTCAGAACCCGGGGACAATGCAATATCTGATCAACAAAATTTCGCTAGCTGGCACACGGATATACCTATTTGGAAAATTCGTTTGAAGTTTATAATCTTGAGATTGATTTTTAGCCAACTTCCTTGTGACCTAGTTACTGGAAATTTAGCACATAGTTTAGGACCCTAAGACAATATAATTTTTAGAAACAAAAATTGCACTAGCTTGCGTGCTTATCGGTTCAACTGAAAATCAGTAAAAATGGGGGGAAATTTTTGATCGATATTTGAGTAACTTCCTGGTGAGGTAATCACTTGAAACTTGTCACATAATTCAGAACCCGGGGACAATGCAATATCTGATCAACAAAATTTCGCTAGCTGGCACACGGATATACCTATTTGGAAAATTCGTTTGAAGTTTATAATCTTGAGATTGATTTTTAGCCAACTTCCTTGTGACCTACGGACTTGAAATTTAGCACATAGTTTAGGACCCTAAGACAATATAATTTTTAGAAATAAAAATTGCACTAGCTTGCGTGCTTATCGGTTCAATTGAAAATCAGTAAAAATGGGGGGAATTTTTCGATCGATATTTGAGTAACTTCCTGGTGAGGTGGTAACTTGAAACTTGTCACATAATTCTGAACCCAGGGACATTGCAATATCTGATCAACACAATTTTGCTAGCTGCCACACGGATCTACCTATTTTGAAAATTCGTTAGAAGTTTATAATCTTGAGATGGATTTTTAACCAACTTCCTTGTGACCTAGTTAGGACCCTAAGACAATATAATTTTTAGAAATAAAAATTGCACTAGCTTGCGTGCTTATCGGTTCAACTGAAAATCAGTAAAAATGGGGGGAAATTTTTGATCGATATTTGAGTAACTTCCTGGTGAGGTAGTGACTTGAAAGGTGTCACATAGTTCAGAACCCGGGGACAATGCCATATCTGATAAACCAAATTCCGCTAGCTCGCACACGGATCTACCTATTTTGAAAATTCGTTTGAAGTTTATAATCTTGAGATTGATTTTTAACCAACTTCCTTGTGACCTAGTTACTTGAAATTTAGCACATAGTTTAGGACCCTCTCTCTCTCTATGGCGCGATATACAACAGGTATATCATCATAAACCTCCTAAGGGATTTTTGCGCCAAGCTTCTCTTCCAATTTGTGGTGTGCCGATTTGAATTTTCCCTACAAATTGGTGGGACCTACAGTTTTTTGCCGACTCCGAACGGCATCTACAAAGGAGACGAATTTTTGCTGAGAAGCCTGTCATGGCAGAAATACACTCGGAGAGTTTGCCAAACCACTGCCGAGGGGCGACCCCGTTTTGAAAAACTTTTTTCAAATCACTTTTGATGTTACCTGTACCAGGGCTCGAACCATGGACCTTCGGTGTGGTAGGCCGGCAACACTACCTTCACACCACGGCGGCCGCCATTTTTTTTTTTTTTTAAGTTTTAGAAATAAAAATTGCACTAGCTTGCGTGCTTATCGGTTCAACTGAAAATCAATAAAAATGGGGGGAAATTTTTGATCGATATTTGAGTAACTTCCTGGTGAAGTAGTGACTTGAAACGTGTCACATAGTTCAGAACCCGGGGACAATGCCATATCTGATCAACCAAATTCAGCTAGCTGGCACACGGATATACCTATTTGGAAAATTCGTTTGAAGTTTATAATCTTGAGATGGATTTTTAACCAACTTCTTTGTGACCTACGGACTTGAAATTTAGCACATAGTATAGGACCCTAAGACAATATAATTTTTAGAAATAAAAATTGCACTAGCTTCCGTGCTTATCGGTTCAATTGAAAATCAGTAAAAATGGGGGGAATTTTTCTATTGATATTTGAGTAACTTCCGGGTGAGGTAGTGACTTGAAACTTGTCACATAATTCTGAACCCAGGGACATTGCAATATCTGATCAACAAAATTTCGCTAGCTGCCACACTAATATACCTATTTGGAAAATTCGTTTGAAGTTTATAATCTTGAGATTGATTTTTAGCCAACTTCCTTGTGACCTAGTTACTTGAAATTTAGCACATAGTTTAAGACCCTAAGACAATATAATTTTTAGAAATAAAAATTGCACTAGCTTCCGTGCTTATCGGTTCAATTGAAAATCAGTAAAAATGGGGGGAATTTTTCGATCGATATTTGAGTAACTTCCTGGTGAGGTGGTAACTTGAAACTTGTCACATAATTCTGAACCCAGGGACATTGCAATATCTGATCAACAAAATTTCGCTAGCTGCCACACGGATCTACCTATTTTGAAAATTCGTTTGAAGTTTATAATCTTGAGATTGATTTTCAACCAACTTCTTTGTGACCTACGGACTTGAAATTTAGCACATAGTATAGGACCCTAAGACAATATAATTTTTAGAAATAAAAATTGCACTAGCTTCCGTGCTTATCGGTTCAATTGAAAATCAGTAAAAATGGGGGGAATTTTTCTATTGATATTTGAGTAACTTCCTGGTGAGGTAGTGACTTGAAACTTGTCACATAATTCTGAACCCAGGGACATTGCAATATCTGATCAACAAAATTTCGCTAGCTGCCACACTAATATACCTATTTGGAAAATTCGTTTGAAGTTTATAATCTTGAGATTGATTTTTAGCCAACTTCCTTGTGACCTAGTTACTTGAAATTTAGCACATAGTTTAAGACCCTAAGACAATATAATTTTTAGAAATAAAAATTGCACTAGCTTCCGTGCTTATCGGTTCAATTGAAAATCAGTAAAAATGGGGGGAATTTTTCGATCGATATTTGAGTAACTTCCTGGTGAGGTGGTAACTTGAAACTTGTCACATAATTCTGAACCCAGGGACATTGCAATATCTGATCAACAAAATTTCGCTAGCTGCCACACGGATATACCTATTTGGAAAATTCGTTTGAAGTTTATAATCTTGAGATGGATTTTTAACCAACTTCCTTGTGACCTAGTTAGGGCCCTAAGACAATATAATTTTTAGAAATAAAAATTGCACTAGCTTGCGTGCTTATCGGTTCAACTGAAAATCAGTAAAAATGGGGGGAAATTTTTGATCGATATTTGAGTAACTTCCTGGTGAGGTAGTGACTTGAAAGGTGTCACATAGTTCAGAACCCGGGGACAATGCCATATCTGATAAACCAAATTCCGCTAGCTCGCACACGGATCTACCTATTTTGAAAATTCGTTTGAAGTTTATAATCTTGAGATTGATTTTTAACGAACTTCCTTGTGACCTAGTTACTGGAAATTTAGCACATAGTTTAGGACCCTAAGATAATATAATTTTTAGAAATAAAAATTGCACTAGCTTCCGTGCTTATCGGTTCAATTGAAAATCAGTAAAAATGGGGGGAATTTTTCGATTGATATTTGAGTAACTTCCTGGTGAGGTAGTGACTTGAAACTTGTCACATTATTCTGAACCCAGGGACATTGCAATATCTGATCAACAAAATTTCGCTAGCTGCCACACGGATATACCTATTTGGAAAATTCGTTTGAAGTTTATAATCTTGAGATTGATTTTTAGCCAACTTCCTTGTGACCTAGTTACTTGAAATTTAGCACATAGTTTAAGACCCTAAGACAATATAATTTTTAGAAATAAAAATTGCACTAGCTTCCGTGCTTATCGGTTCAATTGAAAATCAGTAAAAATGGGGGGAATTTTTCGATCGATATTTGAGTAACTTCCTGGTGAGGTGGTAACTTGAAACTTGTCAGATAATTCTGAACCCAGGGACATTGCAATATCTGATCAACAAAATTTCGCTAGCTGCCACACGGATATACCTATTTGGAAAATTCGTTTGAAGTTTATAATCTTGAGATGGATTTTTAACCAACTTCCTTGTGACCTAGTTAGGACCCTAAGACAATATAATTTTTAGAAATAAAAATTGCACTAGCTTGCGTGCTTATCGGTTCAACTGAAAATCAGTAAAAATGGGGGGAAATTTTTGATCGATATTTGAGTAACTTCCTGGTGAGGTAGTGACTTGAAAGGTGTCACATAGTTCAGAACCCGGGGACAATGCCATATCTGATAAACCAAATTCCGCTAGCTCGCACACGGATCTACCTATTTTGAAAATTCGTTTGAAGTTTATAATCTTGAGATTGATTTTTAACGAACTTCCTTGTGACCTAGTTACTGGAAATTTAGCACATAGTTTAGGACCCTAAGATAATATAATTTTTAGAAATAAAAATTGCACTAGCTTCCGTGCTTATCGGTTCAATTGAAAATCAGTAAAAATGGGGGGAATTTTTCGATTGATATTTGAGTAACTTCCTGGTGAGGTAGTGACTTGAAACTTGTCACATAATTCAGAACCCGGGGACAATGCAATATCGCTAGCTGGCACACGCATATACCTATTTGGAAAATTCGTTTGAAGTTTATAATCTTGAGATTGATTTTTAGCCAACTTCCTTGTGACCTACGGACTTGAAATTTAGCACATAGTTTAGGACCCTAAGACAATATAATTTTTAGAAATAAAAATTGCACTAGCTTCCGTGCTTATCGGTTGAATTGAAAATCAGTAAAATTGGGGGGAATTTTTCGATCGATATTTGAGTAACTTCCTGGTGAGGTGGTAACTTGAAACTTGTCACATAATTCTGAACCGAGGGACATTGCAATATCTGATCAACAAAATTTCGCTAGCTGGCACACGGCTATACCTATTTGGAAAATTCGTTTGAAGTTTATAATCTTGAGATTGATTTTTAGCCAACTTCCTTGTGACCTACGGACTTGAAATTTAGCACATAGTTTAGGACCCTAAGACAATATAATTTTTAGAAATAAAAATTGCACTAGCTTCCGTGCTTATCGGTTCAATTGAAAATCAGTAAAATTGGGGGGAATTTTTCGATCGATATTTGAGTAACTTCCTGGTGAGGTGGTAACTTGAAACTTGTCACATAATTCTGAACCCAGGGACATTGCAATATCTGATCAACAAAATTTCGCTAGCTGGCACACGGATATACCTATTTGGAAAATTCGTTTGAAGTTTATAATCTTGAGATGGATTTTTAACCAACTTCCTTGTGACCTAGTTAGGACCCTAAGACAATATAATTTTTAGAAATAAAAATTGCACTAGCTTGCGTGCTTATCGGTTCAACTGAAAATCAGTAAAAATGGGGGGAAATTTTTGATCGATATTTGAGTAACTTCCTGGTGAGGTAGTGACTTGAAAGGTGTCACATAGTTCAGAACCCGGGGACAATGCCATATCTGATAAACCAAATTCCGCTAGCTCGCACACGGATCTACCTATTTTGAAAATTCGTTTGAAGTTTATAATCTTGAGATTGATTTTTAACGAACTTCCTTGTGACCTAGTTACTGGAAATTTAGCACATAGTTTAGGACCCTAAGATAATATAATTTTTAGAAATAAAAATTGCACTAGCTTCCGTGCTTATCGGTTCAATTGAAAATCAGTAAAAATGGGGGGAATTTTTCGATTGATATTTGAGTAACTTCCTGGTGAGGTAGTGACTTGAAACTTGTCACATAATTCAGAACCCGGGGACAATGCAATATCTGATCAACAAAATTTCGCTAGCTGGCACACGGATATACCTATTTGGAAAATTCGTTTGAAGTTTATAATCTTGAGATTGATTTTTAGCCAACTTCCTTGTGACCTACGGACTTGAAATTTAGCACATAGTTTAGGACCCTAAGACAATATAATTTTTAGAAATAAAAATTGCACTAGCTTCCGTGCTTATCGGTTCAATTGAAAATCAGTAAAAATGGGGGGAATTTTTCGATCGATATTTGAGTAACTTCCTGGTGAGGTGGTAACTTGAAACTTGTCACATAATTCTGAACCCAGAGACATTGCAATATCTGATCAACAAAATTTCGCTAGCTGCCACACGGATATACCTATTTGGAAAATTCGTTTGAAGTTTATAATCTTGAGATTGATTTTTAGCCAACTTCCTTGTGACCTAGTTACTGGAAATTTAGCACATAGTTTAGGACCCTAAGACAATATAATTTTTAGAAACAAAAATTGCACTAGCTTGCGTGCTTATCGGTTCAACTGAAAATCAGTAAAAAGGGGGGGAAATTTTTGATCGATATTTGAGTAACTTCCTGGTGAGGTAGTGACTTGAAAGGTGTCACATAGTTCAGAACCCGTAGACAATGCCATATCTGATAAACCAAATTCCGCTAGCTCGCACACGGATCTACCTATTTTGAAAATTCGTTTGAAGTTTATAATCTTGAGATTGATTTTTAGCCAACTTCCTTGTGACCTAGTTACTGGAAATTTAGCACATAGTTTAGGACCCTAAGACAATATAATTTTTAGAAATAAAAATTGCACTAGCTTCCGTGCTTATCGGTTCAATTGAAAATCAGTAAAAATGGGGGGAATCTTTCGATTGATATTTGAGTAACTTCCTGGTGAGGTTGTGACTTGAAACTTGTCACATAATTCAGAACCCGGGGACAATGCAATATCTGATCAACAAAATTTCGCTTGGTGGCACACGGATATACCTATTTGGAAAATTCGTTTGAAGTTTATAATCTTGAGATTGATTTTTAGCCAACTTCCTTGTGACCTAGTTGCTGGAAATTTAGCACATAGTTTAACCCTAAGACAATATAATTTTTAGAAATAAAAATTGCACTAGCTTCCGTGCTTATCGGTTCAATTGAAAATCAGTAGAAATGGGGGGAATTTTTCGATTGATATTTGAGTAACTTCCTGGTGAGGTAGTGACTTGAAACTTGTCACATAATTCAGAACCCGGGGACAATGCAATATCTGATCAACAAAATTTCGCTAGCTGGCACACGCATATACCTATTTGGAAAATTCGTTTGAAGTTTATAATCTTGAGATTGATTTTTAACCAACTTCCTTGTGACCTAGTGACTTGAAATTTATCACATAGTTTAAGACCCTAAGGCAATATAATTTTTAGAAATAAAAATTGCACTAGCTTCCGTGCTTATCGGTTCAATTGAAAATCAGTAAAAATGGGGGGAATTTTTCGATCGATATTTGAGTAACTTCCTGTTGAGGTGGTAACTTGAAACTTGTCACATAATTCTGAACCCAGGGACATTGCAATATCTGATCAACAAAATTTCGCTAGCTGCCAAACGGGTCTACCTATTTTGAAAATTCGTTAGAAGTTTATAATCTTGAGATTGATTTTTAGCCAACTTCCTTGTGACCTAGTTACTGGAAATTTAGCACATAGCTTAGGACCCTAAGGCAATATAATTTTTAGAAATAAAAATTGCACTAGCTTCCGTGCTTATCGGTTCAATTGAAAATCAGTAAAAATGGGGGGAATTTTTCGATCGATATTTGAGTAACTTCCTGGTGAGGTGGTAACTTGAAACTTGTCACATAATTCTGAACCCGGGGACAATGCAATATCTGATCAACAAAATTTCGCTAGCTGGCACACGGATCTACCTATTTTGAAAATTCGTTAGAAGTTTATATTCTTGAGATTGATTTTTAGCCAACTTCCTTGTGACCTAGTTACTGGAAACTTAGCACATAGCTTAGGACCCTAAGACAATATAATTTTTAGAACAAAAATTGCACTAGCTTCCGTGCTTATCGGTTCAATTGAAAGTCAGTAAAAATGGGGGGAATTTTTCGATCGATATTTGAGTAACTTCCTGGTGAGGTGGTAACTTGAAACTTGTCACATAATTCTGAACCCGGGGACAATGCAATATCTGATCAACAAAATTTCGCTAGCTGGCACACGGATCTACCTATTTTGAAAATTCGTTAGAAGTTTATAATCTTGAGATTGATTTTTAGCCAACTTCCTTGTGACCTAGTTACTGGAAATTTAGCACATAGTTTAGGACCCTAAGACAATATAATTTTTAGAACAAAAATTGCACTAGCTTGCGTGCTTATCGGTTCAATTGAAAATCAGTAAAAATGGGGGGAATTTTTCGATCGATATTTGAGTAACTTCCTGGTGAGGTGGTAACTTGCAACTTGTCACATAATTCTGAACCCAGGGACATTGCAATATCTGATCAACAAAATTTCGCTAGCTGCCACACGGATCTGCCTATTTTGAAAATTCGTTAGAAGTTTATAATCTTGAGATTGATTTTTAGCCAACTTCCTTGTGACCTAGTTACTGTACTGGCGTACATATTTGAGTTAAAACAAATATTTTTTTTTACTAATAGCCAATACTTGCTGTAGGGTATATATTCTTCTCTATTTTCTTACTTGTAAGAATTTGTCCCAAAATCAACTCACCATACTATCCGAACACTTCCCTTTGAAATACCAACGAAACAGCTGATTGTCAAGCCTTGAAGAGAGGAAGAAAAAATGTGCCCTAGCTAAGCTTCCGGGGAGGATTTTTCTTTCTTTTCTGGACGAGCTTTGAACGAGGAAGGTCAGCAGAGATCGGTGCACGTGGTAATCCAACTACTTACATATACTTTTAACCGTGCTAGTAATCACATAAAGTCGTACCTCTTTAAAATTAAAAATTAAACTCAAAGTAAAAGTAGTGCTGTTATTGAAACCTTTTGCTATAAACCTCGCGGGTTATAATAATCTCTGCTGACCAAATAATTTAATCAACACCAATTTCAGCAATCAACCCGAGTAAGAACTACGCCTCATGGGCGCAGGAGAGCTGCAGCAAACCGGGATAGATGGCCGCATCAGTGTAACACCATCGTCATCGGCGAAATTATAAGTTTAGGTTTTCAGTTGACCGAAAACCACGAATTTGTTAAATCTATATGAAGTTTACGTAGTGAAATATATAAAAAGAAAAGATACGCTAAATAATGCTTAAATTTCTAATTTCGTAAAATAGAATTTTTTCTAAAAGCAAAAAAAATGCCAAAGTATAAAAAAAAAGGAGAATGATACATAGTTTTAAATGGATACATACCTAATTCACAAGTAGTGATATACATAGACCTGTAGGCATGTTCGTACACAAGCATCAGAACCCATATACATATTTTTATCATATTTTTTATCATATCATATATAAATTTATTAAACTTCATTAAACTTTAAACCTTTTTTAAATTTTAAGTTTATATAAAAATAATTTCAATTCTAAACGAATCACCCTTTTTGCAACATATGCGTAATTCAATTCTTAAATTAAACTTAATTGGGTTAATTACAAAGAAAAAAACAATTAAATTCTAATTAGACTTTTAAGTTTCGCTATACATATGCCATTTACACGAGAGTGATATTTTGTTAACTCAGAGTACTGAGATAATACCTAGTCTCCCTCAACCATAGTTGATATTTTTCTTTCTTTTTCTTTGCTTTCTCTTAAATATTTGGATAGCCTCTTTTTTTTATTATCAAGTATACCCATGCGTACATACATATTTACATACATTCATAATTGCTAGGGCCGAAGAGATCAAAGCATTTGCGGTTTCATTACGCTTTGACTCTCGCTTGGGCCGTTCTTATTGTTTTTTTTTCTTTTTGTCACCAACTCGCGCTTACTGAAAGAAGTAATTACAGTGGCGGACATCCACATAGCCCAACAGTAAACTGACTATGTAGATAACTTACGATTTTTTTTCCCTTGCATAAAATTATGTTCAAATAAATAAGAAAGTGAAATTGTTAATTATACAGGATCACCGTGACCTGTAAGTTCAGAGCGACATAATTTAACTTATTTCCAGCTACAACTACACAGCGAGGAGGCCTCAACGCTACGTGGGACATGTAAGTGACATTGTTTTATATACTAATATCCTTTCTTAATATTTACCATAATTTTTTTTGAGTTATCCATATGCACCTATACAAATGTATGTACAAATGTAAGTGTATTGGTGAAATTACATTTTTTTTGCTCTTTTGATCCTATCATTTGAGATACCAATTTTTGGTATCCATACATATGTGTTCATACGTACATATGGATGACTCTATTTGGTTTCTGGTATTTCAACCTTATTGTTTTTGCACTCTTCAACTCCAAAAAAAAAAAAAAAAAATATACATTTTTCATCCATAACCAAGAGTTGCGAATATCCTCTAAGACTTTGTTCTCGCGCTCTTCGTTTTTCTAGTTTTTATGGTATTGCATGTAAATGCATATGTACGTAAGTGTGTAAATTGGCACATGAATATAGTTAATTGATGAAATATAGGTCAATGACCGTAGAAACATCAGCTGTTGAGGTAGGTCGGGGAATAAGTTTTAAAGACCCACCAGTAAAATATGTTAGTAGTTTAATAGTAGTCACTCTATGTTTAATTCAAGATACTTTGTAAGTACCTACGGGCCAGATCAAAATTGTTAATTTGAATGAAAACCTATATACATATATACATAATGAAGCCTTGAATTTTGTTGAATAAATATTTTGTAATGAATCTGTAAAGTAATTAGTTTGGTCTAATCGAAAGTCGTGGGGGTGGTCTAATGGGGCCTTTGTATCAGCTTAAAGGCCAAGGTAGGGTGGGTACAGAGCAGCCCGAAACGTATACGTGCGCTGCCAGTTGATAGCGTGGAAAGTTCGGTAAAGTAAGTACGTTGATCAAAGGTTAAGTTGGTAGGTGTTTTTGTGTAGTGTGCAATTATAAATATTTCTTGTTAGGACTATAGATTAGGGAGAAGGTTTCTTGGTTCTGCAATTGCTAATTTACCCCGCCCCAGACTGAAGCTCCGGGAACAAGCCAGTGCACACGCGGCAGCTGTGGGACATCTCTCACAAGGACCTTCTGAACGACTCCTCAACCGTTTCATGACACCCTTTTCCATAAGTCCCATAACAGAAAATGGCGCCCAACGTGGGGCCCGAGAGAAGATGTCTAATGATAATCTTTGGCCTCTACTTCTTGTTCCCTCTTGGAATATTTTTTTTGTCCATTCGTTTTTTTTATTTTAATGATGCAAGAATCTTTGCTAGAAGAAATATTAGGAATTCGAGCTTAGTAGCTAAATGCTTACAAACTTGACCAGTTTCTTCACGAAAAGTTTTCTTTTACTATTTTATTGCAATTTATTGTGGAGCTTTCTTTTTTGTCTATTCGCTGGAATTTCAATCCTTTTAGGTTAAATACCTTGGGATTTGACCGCAAGTGGCGAAAATGTAAACGACCATAAGAATTTAACCTTTTAATTATTTTCGGCATTTACTTGTGTGCATTTATATTTTATTTTATTGTTCGGAATTAGTCGCAGTAGAGCTAAATGCTTGCTGGCTTACCAACAATATACAACGATTTGTATATGCATATGAAGTTTATAAATCATAACACCATATCCATTTTAATTCTTTTCAAGTTTTACAAATTAAAGTAATATGACTTATTTGAGGTTGTTTTAACCCTATTTATCAATACCCGCTGACACGTACTAACCTTTAGCCGAAATCACCTATCACCAATTTTGACACCCTCATGACTGGAGAATCAGACCAACAGTTTAAATGACATTTTTCAGTTTTGTTGATTTTTTTTTTGGGGTTTTGCTTGTATTGTAGATGCATAGTCACATCTGTGGAATTCGTAACGCAATAAAGCTAGTTTTTTTTTGCTGCTTTTAGTTAAATTTTCTTCAGCTAACTATTGTGGTTCTGCACGTTAGTTTTACTTAAGTTGCTTCTAAGCCCTATATTTTTATACGTTATTAATATACTCGTATAGCTATATACCGCTTTCGATCTGAGGCGGCAGCCGGTTATTTGAATAATTCATTTGAAGTATTTTTTTTATCTTTTTTCTGGTTGAAGAATGTCTCTGCAACACAGTAACTTGCACTTGCCTTTACAAGGTGAGGGATGCTCAGTTTGTAGGATAGGCTTTCAAGAACAAGATGATCTGTTGATTACCGCTTGTTCTCACCGTTTTCATAAAACATGCATATTGAACTGGCTGAAGAACAGCGCCTCCTGTCCTCAGTGTAATGCCAAATGCAGCAGCAGAGACTTCCATCAGAGACCAGGAATGAGTTCTAGAGGTCGTACAACTAGTATGTCGACCAGGGCATTCCCCTCAAGAAACCTCTCGAATGGGATGCAGAATCCACTACTCGGTCCTCAGCAACCGCAAACGGATCAACAAGAGCAGGGCGCTGCAGGCCCGATAGAAGAGCCACAGCAAGGAACGACCAACAATAACACCGAGGAAGACAACCGGGTTCGAAACATCGTGTCGGCAGTGATATCCGCCAGGCACGCAACCTTATTTAATGATTTAGAGACCCGTGTTTCTCATATATTAGAGGAAAGACTCGATAATATCGTTTCCAACCTAGTAGAGAGACTTAATATAAATGCTCGGCCCCAGGGTCCTGTTGCAAGTAGTAGCCCCTCCCACCAAAACCCTGTTGGTAACGTGCAGCCTAATATATATACCCCTTCGTGGCATAGAAATATACCGCTTTTAGGTATTGATTCCAACGCCAACAATTTCCACCGAAATGTTGACCAAATGCGATTTAGCGATTTCACCAGCGTCCCTAATTCAGGAAGAATAGCATAACTAATATCTAATTGGGACATAAAGTTCGATGGTTCCTCGCGTCTCTCAGTTGACAGTTTCATTTATAGAATTGAATGTCAGGTGGTCGATACGCTAGGGAGCAATTATAATTTGCTGTGTGAGCACGTCCAAATTCTTTTTGTGAACGAGGCGAAGGACTGGTATTGGCGATACCGTCGGTCAGTTGAACGGGTCACTTGGCCTTCGCTTTGTCAGGCACTGCGAACCAATTTTCAGCAACACAAAAGTGATTTTGAGATAAAAGAATCGATCCGCAGTAGGAAGCAAGGGCCAAATGAAACGTTCGACGATTATCGTAACGCAGTTTTGAAAATCGCTGAATCGTTACAAACACCATTGCCTGAACCTGAGCTGGTGGAGATATTGCAGCATAACCTGAGACCACGCGTGCGTCAGCAATTGCTATATTTGCCAATAAATTCACTAGCGGAGTTGCGTAGACTTTGTCTAAAAGGCGAAAGTCTTCTCAACGAAATTACTAAGTCTAGCACTACTGCATCTGTTACCAATCAACGACCACCTCCTCGACGCTTTGTTAACGAGCTAATCCCTGAAGAAGATGCACCCGAAAGCTTTGAATACGAGGTTGATGGAATTTCAACAAGTTTGGATAAAGCAAAACTTATTTGTTGGAACTGCAAAGGTGAGGCGCACCGATATTTTGACTGCCTTGATGAAAGAAGCGTGTTCTGCTACGGCTGTGGTGCCAGTAATGTTTATAGACCAACTTGTAAGAAATGTAACCCGGGAAACGTGAAACCGAGCGAGGGCTCGAAACAGACTCCTCGCCACGACCCAAAGAGCAAAACATAAAGTGTCCAACCGTAGTTCTAGAACAGTTTAAAGGCGAAAATTCCATAAAGTTACTTAAGCGGCCAAGCCCCCCTAATAATAGCAGTGAGGATAACAATCACCTTAAAAATACACCTTTTGTTCACCAAATAATACCGTATGATGTTCGTATGCAAAATTATAATTATATTAAAAGCGAAATATTTAAGAATTATCCGAAGCCAAGTTCTCGTCTTAGTCGATCGTCATCACGCGCAGTAGAGTTTTGGAAGAAAGTTAAACAAAATCGTAGACAACTTAACAACATAGTCTGTTCTATAGAACAAAAAAATTTTGATTTGAGACCCTATGCTAAAGTCTGTATCCTTGGCGTAGAACATCTAGCCTTGCTCGATAGTGGAGCCCACGTTTCGTGCTTAGGTTCCGATTTAGCAGAGGAAATTTGTAATACCACTGAGCTGCGTAAACATACAACATCAGTTTGCACCGCTGATGGAAAATTGCAAGTAGTGTTTGGAACAGTAGATTTAGATGTCCAATTTGAAGAGAAAACTGAACTAATAAAATTTTTTGTGATACCGAGTCTTTCGCAAAAAGTTATTTTAGGAATTGACTTTTGGGTTAAGTTCCGAGTAGCACCCCACATAGTCTCCGAGATATCCCACCCAAACACAGAAGATGAAAACACTCTTTCCTTAAGTTTTGATCAACAACGCCGTCTTGAACTGATCAAGAACCGATTTCCCAGCTTTGAGAAAGAAGGCTTGGGAAAAACTCCGTTAATGGAGTATGTTATTGAACTCCAACCAAATGTCCGTCCGATTAAGCAAAGATATTTTCCGATATCCCCTGCAGTGGAAAAGCTTGTCCATGCAGAAATCGATGAGATGCTCAAGTTAGGTGTAATTCAGGAGTCTCCAAACAGTCCATGGTCCAGTCCGATTGTCTTAGTGAAAAAGCCTAATAAGGTCCGTCTGTGTTTAGATTCTAGAAAAGTAAATAGCGTTACCGTTAAGGACGCTTACCCCCTTCCCCATATAGATGGTATCTTGAGTAGAATACCAAAGGCTAAATTCATTAGTTCCCTTGATCTGCGACGTGCCTTTTGGCAAATTCCCTTAGCAGAAAACTCCAGAGATTACACCTGTTTTACTGTCCCTAATCGTCCGCTTTACCGATACCGCGTAATGCCTTTCGGTCTATGTAACGCCCCACAAGCACTCTGTCGCTTGATGGATCGCGTAATCCCACCCCAGTTAAAGAATCAAGTGTTTGTCTACTTAGACGACCTTTTGATTGTGTCGGAAGATTTCGACACGCACATGTCCGTTTTGGCCGAAGTCGCCCATTGCCTAAGGAAAGCAGGTTTGACAATTAATGTTGATAAAAGCAAGTTTTGCATAAAGGAGGTGCGATATCTCGGTTACATTGTTGGTGATGGAACTCTTAGAACTGATCCCGATAAAATTGCTGCTGTTACAAACTACCCTGCTCCCACTAACGTAAAGCAGCTGAGGCGTTTTCTGGGTATGGCTGGGTGGTACAGACGTTTTGTGGACAATTTTGCTACTGTTACCACTCCGCTGACTAACCTCTTAAAGAAAAGCAAAAACTTTGATTGGAACGACGAAGCACAAAAAGCGTTCGATACCCTTAAGGAAAAATTATGCAGTGCCCCTGTTTTGACCAGCCCAAAATTATGAGCAGCCATTCATTATTCAGTGCGATGCTTGTAAGCTTGGTGTTGGTGCTGTTTTGTCGCAGAAGAACGACGATGGTGTTGAAGTCCCAATCGCCTACTTCTCGCAAAAGCTCAACAAAGCCCAAAGTAACTATAGTGTTACGGAACTAGAGTGCCTTGCGGCAATGCTTAGTCTAAAGAAGTTTAGAGCTTACGTAGAGGGGCAAGATTTCACCATCGTCACAGACCATGCCAGCTTGCAATGGCTGATGCGCCAGACTGATTTGTCTAGTCGATTAGCTCGATGGTCTCTTAAACTTCAGAGATACCGATTCAAAATCGAACATAGAAAAGGTTCACAAAACGTAGTACCCGATAGCTTGTCACGACAGAATTTTGAAGATATTGGTGAAATAGAAGTCCGTCCGTTGATTGATCTTAGTTCGTCCGAGTTTTTGTCCGATGACTATAAAAAGTTAATACGTCATGTCCGCTATAATGAAAGCCGTTTACCTGATCTTAAAATAGTAGATGATCGTTTATACAAACGTACCGAACACCCCGATGGAAACCCATCACGGGAAGCCTTTAACTGGAAGTTATGGATCCCAAAAACTTTAGTTGATAAAGTCATTCAAGATGCCCATGCTCCGCCCAACAAATGTCACGGAGGTATAGCAAAGACATTAGAGCGCCTTCGGTTGAATTTTTATTGGCCGAATATGGTCGCTAACGTTAAGGAATACATAAATAGTTGCGATATTTGTCGCCAAAGCAAAGCGCCTAATGTTACGCTACGACCTCCAATGTCCACGCAATACACCGTCCAACGTCCGTTTCAAAAATTGTATATCGATTTACTTGGTCCGTATCCCCGATCCAGGCAAGGCAATATAGGCATCTTAATTGTCCTTGACCATCTCACGAAATTCCCTTTATTGAAAACTGTAAGAAATTTTAATACGTCCGCTGTTTGTAATTTTATGAAAGAACAGGTCTTTAGTATTTTCGGAACTCCCGAAATAATTCTTAGTGATAATGGAAAACAGTTCAAATCTTCTCAATTCAATAGCCTGCTTGAAGAGCGGGGAATAAAACATATTTATACTCCTTTGTACAGCCCTCAGGCTAATGCTAGCGAGCGTGTGAATCGGTCGATAGTACAAGGTATCCGAGCTTATCTGAAAAATGATCAGACACATTGGGATAAGCATCTGCCCGACATAGGGGAAGCCCTAAGAAGTGCATACCACCAATCAATTGGGTGTTCTCCTTATTATGCCCTGTTTGGCCAGCAAATGCTATCCCACGGTGAAGAATATCCTCTGTTGCGCACACTGGAAGTGCTAGATGAGAATTGTATTGACAGAAAAGACAAGCTAAAACTAATACGAGCATCAGTAATGGAAAGTATTAGACAAGCGTTCGAAAACTCGCGTAGCTCGGCAAAAAGCTTTAATGTTGGTGATATTGTATATAGGCGGAATTTTGTGCAAAGTGATGCAACAAAGAAATTCTGTGCAAAATTTGCACCAAAGTTTGTTAAGGCGAAGGTGGTGGCACTAAAAGGAAATTGCATGTATGAACTCGAAGACGTCTCGAGTTGTAAAAGAGGAACGTATCATCGCAAAGACATTCAGGAAGACAAAACGAACGCACCAACACTCTAGGTGGGGGGGTGTGTACTGGCGTACATATTTGAGTTAAAACAAATATTTTTTTTTACTAATAGCCAATACTTGCTGTAGGGTATATATTCTTCTCTATTTTCTTACTTGTAAGAATTTGTCCCAAAATCAACTCACCATACTATCCGAACACTTCCCTTTGAAATACCAACGAAACAGCTGATTGTCAAGCCGTGAAGAGAGGAAGAAAAAATGTGCCCTAGCTAAGCTTCCGGGGAGGATTTTTCTTTCTTTTCTGGACGAGCTTTGAACGAGGAAGGTCAGCAGAGATCGGTGCACGTGGTAATCCAACTACTTACATATACTTTTAACCGTGCTAGTAATCACATAAAGTCGTACCTCTTTAAAATTAAAAATTAAACTCAAAGTAAAAGTAGTGCTGTTATTGAAACCTTTTGCTATAAACCTCGCGGGTTATAATAATCTCTGCTGACCAAATAAATTAATCAACACCAATTTCAACAATCAACCCGAGTAAGAAGTACGCCTCATGGGCGCAGGAGGGCTGCAGCAAACCGGGATAGATGGCCGCATCAGTGTAACACCATCGTCATCGGCGAAATTATAACTTTAGGTTTTCAGTTGACCGAAAACCACGAATTTGTTAAATCTATATGAAATTTACGTAGTGAAATATATAAAAAGAAAAGATACGCTAAATAATGCTTAAATTTCTAATTTCGTAAAATAGAATTTTTTCTAAAAGCAAAAAAAATGCCAAAGTATAAAAAAAAAGGAGAATGATACATAGTTTTAAATGGATACATACCTAATTCACAAGTAGTGATATACATAGACCTGTAGGCATGTTCGTACATAAGCATCAGAACCCATATACATATTTTTATCATATTTTTTATCATATCATATATAAATTTATTAAACTTCATTAAACTTTAAACTTTAAACCTTTTTTAAATTTTAAGTTTATATAAAAATAATTTCAATTCTAAACGAATCACCCTTTTTGCAACATATGCGTAATTCAATTCTTAAATTAAACTTAATTGGGTTAATTACAAAGAAAAAAACAATTAAATTCTAATTAGACTTTTAAGTTTCGCTATACATATGCCATTTACACGAGAGTGATATTTTGTTAACTCAGAGTACTGAGATAATACCTAGTCTCCCTCAACCATAGTTGATATTTTTCTTTCTTTTTCTTTGCTTTCTCTTAAATATTTGGATAGCCTCTTTTTTTTATTATCAAGTATACCCATGCGTACATACATATTTACATACATTCATAATTGCTAGGGCCGAAGAGATCAAAGCATTTGCGGTTTCATTACGCTTTGACTCTCGCTTGGGCCGTTCTTATTGTTTTTTTTTCTTTTTGTCACCAACTCGCGCTTACTGAAAGAAGTAATTACAGTGGCGGACATCCACATAGCCCAACAGTAAACTGACTATGTAGATAACTTACGATTTTTTTTCCCTTGCATAAAATTATGTTCAAATAAATAAGAAAGTGAAATTGTTAATTATACAGGATCACCGTGACCTGTAAGTTCAGAGCGACATAATTTAACTTATTTCCAGCTACAACTACACAGCGAGGAGGCCTCAACGCTACGTGGGAAATGTAAGTGACATTGTTTTATATACTAATATCCTTTCTTAATATTTACCATAATTTTTTTTGAGTTATCCATATGCACCTATACAAATGTATGTACAAATGTAAGTGTATTGGTGAAATTACATTTTTTTTGCTCTTTTGATCCTATCATTTGAGATACCAATTTTTGGTATCCATACATATGTGTTCATACGTACATATGGATGACTCTATTTGGTTTCTGGTATTTCAACCTTATTGTTTTTGCACTCTTCAACTCCAAAAAAAAAAAAAAAAAAATATACATTTTTCATCCATAACCAAGAGTTGCGAATATCCTCTAAGACTTTGTTCTCGCGCTCTTCGTTTTTCTAGTTTTTATGGTATTGCATGTAAATGCATATGTACGTAAGTGTGTAAATTGGCACATGAATATAGTTAATTGATGAAATATAGGTCAATGACCGTAGAAACATCAGCTGTTGAGGTAGGTCGGGGAATAAGTTTTAAAGACCCACCAGTAAAATATGTTAGTAGTTTAATAGTAGTCACTCTATGTTTAATTCAAGATACTTTGTAAGTACCTACGGGCCAGATCAAAATTGTTAATTTGAATGAAAACCTATATACATATATACATAATGAAGCCTTGAATTTTGTTGAATAAATATTTTGTAATGAATCTGTAAAGTAATTAGTTTGGTCTAATCGAAAGTCGTGGGGGTGGTCTAATGGGGCCTTTGTATCAGCTTAAAGGCCAAGGTAGGGTGGGTACAGAGCAGCCCGAAACGTATACGTGCGCTGCCAGTTGATAGCGTGGAAAGTTCGGTAAAGTAAGTACGTTGATCAAAGGTTAAGTTGGTAGGTGTTTTTGTGTAGTGTGCAATTATAAATATTTCTTGTTAGGACTATAGATTAGGGAGAAGGTTTCTTGGTTCTGCAATTGCTAATTTACCCCGCCCCAGACTGAAGCTCCGGGAACAAGCCAGTGCACACGCGGCAGCTGTGGGACATCTCTCACAAGGACCTTCTGAACGACTCCTCAACCGTTTCATGACACCCTTTTCCATAAGTCCCATAACATTACTGGAAATTTAGCACATAGTTTAGGACCCTAAGACAATATAATTTTTAGAAATAAAAATTGCACTAGCTTGCGTGCTTATCGGTTCAATTGAAAATCAGTAAAAATGGGGGGAATTTTTCGATCGATATTTGAGTAACTTCCTGGTGAGGTGGTAACTTGAAACTTGTCACATAATTCTGAACTCGGGGACAATGCAATATCTGATCAACAAAATTTCGCTAGCTGCCACACGGATCTACCTATTTTGAAAATTCGTTTGAAGTTTATAATCTTGAGATTGATTTTTAACCAACTTCCTTGTGACCTACGGACTTGAAATTTAGCACATAGTTTAGGACTCTAAGACAATATAATTTTTAGAAATAAAAATTGCACTAGCTTGCGTGCTTATCGGTTCAACTGAAAATCAGTAAAAATGGGGGGAAATTTTTGATCGATATTTGAGTAACTTCCTGGTGAGGTAGTGACTTGAAAGGTGTCACATAGTTCAGAACCCGGGGACAATGCCATATCTGATAAACCAAATTCCGCTAGCTCGCACACGGATCTACCTATTTTGAAAATTCGTTTGAAGTTTATAATCTTGAGATTGATTTTTACCCAACTTCCTTGTGACCTAGTTACTGGAAATTTATCACATAGTTTAGGACCCTAAGACAATATAATTTTTAGAAATAAAAATTGCACTAGCTTCCGTGCTTATCGGTTCAATTGAAAATCAGTAAAAATGGGGGGAATTTTTCTATTGATATTTGAGTAACTTCCTGGTGAGGTAGTGACTTGAAACTTGTCACATAATTCAGAACCCGGGGACAATGCAATATCTGATCAACAAAATTTCGCTAGCTTGCACACGGATATACCTATTTGGAAAATTCGTTTGAAGCTTATAATCTTGAGATTGCTTTTTAGCCAACTTCCTTGTGACCTAGTTACTGGAAATTTAGCACATAGTTTAGGACCCTAAGGCAATATAATTTTTAGAAATAAAAATTGCACTAGCTTCCGTGCTTATAGGTTCAATGGAAAATCAGTAAAAATGGGGGGAATTTTTCGACTGATATTTGAGTAACTTCCTGGTGAGGTAGTGACTTGAAACTTGTCACATAATTCAGAACCCGGGGACAATGCAATATCTGATCAACAAAATTTCTCTAGCTGGCACACGGATATACCTATTTGGAAAATTCGTTTGAAGTTTATAATCTTGAGATTGATTTTTAACCAACTTCTTTGTGACCTAGTTACTGGAAATTTAGCACATAGTTTAGGACCCTAAGACAATATAATTTTTAGAAATAAAAATTGCACTAGCTTGCGTGCTTATCGGTTCAACTGAAAATCAGTAAAAATGGGGGGAAATTTTTGATCGATATTTGAGTAACTTCCTGGTGAGGTAGTGACTTGAAAGGTGTCACATAGTTCAGAACCCGGGGACAATGCCATATCTGATAAACCAAATTCCGCTAGCTCGCGCACGGATCTACCTATTTTGAAAATTCGTTTGAAGTTTATAATCTTGAGATTGATTTTTAACCAACTTCCTTGTGACCTAGTTACTTGAAATTTAGCACATAATTTAGGACCCTAAGACAATATAATTTTTAGAAATAAAAATTGCACCAGCTTCCGCGCTTATCGGTTCAATTGAAAATCAGTAAAAATGGGGGGAATTTTTCGATTGATATTTGAGTAACTTCCTGGTGAGGTGGTAACTTGAAACTTGTCACATAATTCTGAACCCAGGGACATTGCAATATCTGATCAACACAATTTCGCTAGCTGGCACACGCATATACCTATTTGGAAAATTCGTTTGAAGTTTATAATCTTGAGATTGATTTTTAACTAACTTCCTTGTGACCTAGTTAGGACCCTAAGACAATATAATTTTTAGAAATAAAAATTGCACTAGCTTGCGTGCTTATCGGTTCAATTGAAAATCAGTAAAAATGGGGGGAATTTTTCGATCGATATTTGAGTAACTTCCTGGTGAGGTGGTAACTTGAAACTTGTCACATAATTCTGAACCCAGGGACATTGCAATATCTGATCAACACAATTTCGCTAGCTGCCACACGGATCTACCTATTTTGAAAATTCGTTAGAAGTTTATAATCTTGAGATTGATTTTTAGCCAACTTCCTTGTGACCTAGTTACTGGAAATTTAGCACATAGTTTAGGACCCTAAGACAATATAATTTTTAGAAACAAAAATTGCACTAGCTTGCGTGCTTATCGGTTCAACTGAAAATCAGTAAAAATGGGGGGAAATTTTTGATCGATATTTGAGTAACTTCCTGGTGAGGTGGTAACTTGAAACTTGTCACATAATTCTGAACCCAGGGACATTGCAATATCTGATCAACACAATTTCGCTAGCTGGCACACGCATATACCTATTTGGAAAATTCGTTTGAAGTTTATAATCTTGAGATTGATTTTTAACTAACTTCCTTGTGACCTAGTTAGGACCCTAAGACAATATAATTTTTAGAAATAAAAATTGCACTAGCTTGCGTGCTTATCGGTTCAATTGAAAATCAGTAAAAATGGGGGGAATTTTTCGATCGATATTTGAGTAACTTCCTGGTGAGGTGGTAACTTGAAACTTGTCACATAATTCTGAACCCAGGGACATTGCAATATCTGATCAACACAATTTCGCTAGCTGGCACACGCATATACCTATTTGGAAAATTCGTTTGAAGTTTATAATCTTGAGATTGATTTTTAACTAACTTCCTTGTGACCTAGTTAGGACCCTAAGACAATATAATTTTTAGAAATAAAAATTGCACTAGCTTCCGTGCTTATCGGTTCAATTGAAAATCAGTAAAAATGGGGAAAATTTTTCGATCGATATTTGAGTAACTTCCTGGTGAGGTGGTGACTTGAAACTTGTCACATAATTCAGAACCCGGGGACAATGCAATATCTGATCAACAAAATTTCGCTAGCTGCCACACGGATCTACCTATTTTGAAAATTCGTTTGAAGTTTATAATCTTGAGATTGATTTTTAACCAACTTCCTTGTGACCTACGGACTTGAAATTTAGCACATAGTTTAGGACCCTAAGACAATATAATTTTTAGAAATAAAAATTGCACTAGCTTGCGTGCTTATCGGTTCAATTGAAAATCAGTAAAAATGGGGGGAATTTTTCTATCGATATTTGAGTAACTTCCTGGTGAGGTGGTAACTTGAAACTTGTCACATAATTCTGAACCCAGGGACATTGCAATATCTGATCAACACAATTTCGCTAGCTGCCACACGGATCTACCTATTTTGAAAATTCGTTAGAAGTTTATAATCTTGAGATTGATTTTTAGCCAACTTCCTTGTGACCTAGTTACTGGAAATTTAGCACATAGTTTAGGACCCTAAGACAATATAATTTTTAGAAACAAAAATTGCACTAGCTTGCGTGCTTATCGGTTCAACTGAAAATCAGTAAAAATGGGGGGAAATTTTTGATCGATATTTGAGTAACTTCCTGGTGAGGTGGTAACTTGAAACTTGTCACATAATTCAGAACCCGGGGACAATGCAATATCTGATCAACAAAATTTATCTAGCTGGCACACGGATATACCTATTTGGAAAATTCGTTTGAAGTTTATAATCTTGAGATTGATTTTTAGCCAACTTCCTTGTGACCTAGTTACTTGAAATTTAGCACATAATTTAGGACCCTAAGACAATATAATTTTTAGAAATAAAAATTGCACCAGCTTCCGTGCTTATCGGTTCAATTGAAAATCAGTAAAAATGGGGGGAATTTTTCGATTGATATTTGAGTAACTTCCTGGTGAGGTGGTAACTTGAAACTTGTCACATAATTCTGAACCCAGGGACATTGCAATATCTGATCAACACAATTTCGCTAGCTGGCACACGCATATACCTATTTGGAAAATTCGTTTGAAGTTTATAATCTTGAGATTGATTTTTAACTAACTTCCTTGTGACCTAGTTAGGACCCTAAGACAATATAATTTTTAGAAATAAAAATTGCACTAGCTTCCGTGCTTATCGGTTCAATTGAAAAGCAGTAAAAATGGGGAAAATTTTTCGATCGATATCTGAGTAACTTCCTGGTGAGGTAGTGACTTGGAACTTGTCACATAATTCAGAACCCGTGGACAATGCAATATCTGATCAACAAAATTTCGCTAGCTGGCACACGGATATACCTATTTGGAAAATTCGTTTGAAGTTTATAATCTTGAGATTGATTTTTAACCAACTTCCTTGTGACCTAGTAACTTGAAATTTATCACATAGTTTAAGACCCTAAGACAATATAATTTTTAGAAATAAAAATTGCACTAGCTTCCGTGCTTATCGGTTCAATTGAAAATCAGTAAAAATGGGGGAAATTTTTCGATCGATATTTGAGTAACTTCCTGTTGAGGTGGTAACTTGAAACTTGTCACATAATTCTGAACCCAGGGACATTGCAATATCTGATCAACAAAATTTCGCTAGCTGCCACACGGATCTACCTATTTTGAAAATTCGTTTGAAGTTTATAATCTTGAGATTGATATTTAACCAACTTCCTTGTGACCTACGGACTTGAAATTTAGCACATAGTTTAGGACCCTAAGACAATATAATTTTTAGAAATAAAAACTGCACTAGCTTGCGTGCTTATCGGTTCAATTGAAAATCAGTAAAAATGGGGGGAATTTTTCGATCGATATTTGAGTAACTTCCTGGTGAGGGGGTAACTTGAAACTTGTCACATAAGTCTGAACCCAGGGACATTGCAATATCTGATCAACAAAATTTCGCTAGCTGCCACACGGATCTACCTATTTTGAAAATTCGTTTGAAGTTTATAATCTTGAGATTGATTTTTAACCAACTTCCTTGTGACCTACGGACTTGAAATTTAGCACATAGTTTAGGACCCTAAGACAATATAATTTTTAGAAATAAAAATTGCACTAGCTTGCGTGCTTATCGGTTCAACTGAAAATCAGTAAAAATGGGGGGAAATTTTTGATCGATATTTGAGTAACTTCCTGGTGAGGTAGTGACTTGAAAGGTGTCACATAGTTCAGAACCCGGGGACAATGCCATATCTGATAAACCAAATTCCGCTAGCTCGCACACGGATCTACCTATTTTGAAAATTCGTTTGAAGTTTATAATCTTGAGATTGATTTTTAACCAACTTCCTTGTGACCTAGTTACTTGAAATTTAGCACATAATTTAGGACCCTAAGACAATATAATTTTTAGAAATAAAAATTGCACTAGCTTGCGTGCTTATCGGTTCAACTGAAAATAAGTAAAAATGGGGGGAAATTTTTGATCGATATTTGAGTAACTTCCTGGTGAGGTAGTGACTTGAAAGGTGTCACATAGTTCAGAACCCGGGGACAATGCCATATCTGATAAACCAAATTCCGCTAGCTCGCACACGGATCTACCTATTTTGAAAATTCGTTTGAAGTTTATAATCTTGAGATTGATTTTTAACCAACTTCCTTGTGACCTAGTTACTTGAAATTTAGCACATAATTTAGGACCCTAAGACAATATAATTTTTAGAAATAAAAATTGCACCAGCTTCCGTGCTTATCGGTTCAATTGAAAATCAGTAAAAATGGGGGGAATTTTTCGATTGATATTTGAGTAACTTCCTGGTGAGGTGGTAACTTGAAACTTGTCACATAATTCTGAACCCAGGGACATTGCAATATCTGATCAACACAATTTCGCTAGCTGGCACACGCATATACCTATTTGGAAAATTCGTTTGAAGTTTATAATCTTGAGATTGATTTTTAACTAACTTCCTTGTGACCTAGTTAGGACCCTAAGACAATATAATTTTTAGAAATAAAAATTGCACTAGCTTCCGTGCTTATCGGTTCAATTGAAAAGCAGTAAAAATGGGGAAAATTTTTCGATCGATATCTGAGTAACTTCCTGGTGAGGTAGTGACTTGGAACTTGTCACATAATTCAGAACCCGTGGACAATGCAATATCTGATCAACAAAATTTCGCTAGCTGGCACACGGATATACCTATTTGGAAAATTCGTTTGAAGTTTATAATCTTGAGATTGATTTTTCACCAACTTCCTTGTGACCTAGTGACTTGAAATTTATCACATAGTTTAAGACCCTAAGACAATATAATTTTTAGAAATAAAAATTGCACTAGCTTCCGTGCTTATCGGTTCAATTGAAAATCAGTAAAAATGGGGGGAATTTTTCGATCGATATTTAAGTAACTTCCTGTTGAGGTGGTAACTTGAAACTTGTCACATAATTCTGAACCCAGGGACATTGCAATATCTGATCAACAAAATTTCGCTAGCTGCCACACGGATCTACCTATTTTGAAAATTCGTTTGAAGTTTATAATCTTGAGATTGATTTTTAACCAACTTCCTTGTGACCTACGGACTTGAAATTTAGCACATAGTTTAGGACCCTAAGACAATATAATTTTTAGAAATAAAAATTGCACTAGCTTGCGTGCTTATCGGTTCAACTGAAAATCAGTAAAAATGGGGGGAAATTTTTGATCGATATTTGAGTAACTTCCTGGTGAGGTAGTGACTTGAAAGGTGTCACATAGTTCAGAACCCGGGGACAATGCCATATCTGATAAACCAAATTCCGCTAGCTCGCACACGGATCTACCTATTTTGAAAATTCGTTTGAAGTTTATAATCTTGAGATTGATTTTTAGCCAACTTCCTTGTGACCTAGTTACTGGAAATTTAGCACATAGTTTAGGACCCTAAGACAATATAATTTTTAGAAACAAAAATTGCACTAGCTTGCGTGCTTATCGGTTCAACTGAAAATCAGTAAAAATGGGGGGAAATTTTTTATCGATATTTGAGTAACTTCCTGGTGAGGTAGTGACTTGAAACTTGTCACATAATTCAGAACCCGGGGACAATGCAATATCTGATCAACAAAATTTCACTAGCTTGCACACGGATATACCTATTTGGAAAATTCGTTTGAAGTTTATAATCTTGAGATTGATTTTTAGCCAACTTCCTTGTGACCTAGTTACTGGAAATTTAACACATAGTTTAGGACCCTAAGACAATATAATTTTTAGAAATAAAAATTGCACTAGCTTGCGTGCTTATCGGTTCAACTGAAAATCAGTAAAAATGGGGGGAAATTTTTGATCGATATTTGAGTAACTTCCTGGTGAGGTAGTGACTTGAAAGGTGTCACATAGTTCAGAACCCGGGGACAATGCCATATCTGATAAACCAAATTCCGCTAGCTCGCACACGGATCTACCTATTTTGAAAATTCGTTTGAAGTTTATAATCTTGAGATTGATTTTTAGCCAACTTCCTTGTGACCTAGTTACTGGAAATTTAGCACATAGTTTAGGACCCTAAGACAATATAATTTTTAGAAATAAAAATTGCACTAGCTTCCGTGCTTATCGGTTCAATTGAAAATCAGTAAAAATGGGGGAATTTTTCGATTGATATTTGAGTAACTTCCTGGTGAGGTAGTGACTTGAAACTTGTCACATAATTCAGAACCCGGGGACAATGCAATATCTGATCAACAAAATTTCACTAGCTTGCACACGGATATACCTATTTGGAAAATTCGTTTGAAGTTTATAATCTTGAGATTGATTTTTAGCCAACTTCCTTGTGACCTAGTTACTGGAAATTTAGCACATAGTTTAGGACCCTAAGACAATATAATTTTTAGAAATAAAAATTGCACTAGCTTGCGTGCTTATCGGTTCAACTGAAAATCAGTAAAAATGGGGGGAAATTTTTGATCGATATTTGAGTAACTTCCTGGTGAGGTAGTGAATTGAAACTTGTCACATAGTTCAGCACCCGGGGACAATGCCATATCTGATAAATCAAATTCCGCTAGCTCGCACACGGATCTACCTATTTTGAAAATTCGTTTGAAGTTTATAATCTTGAGATTGATTTTTAGCCAACTTCCTTGTGACCTAGTTACTGGAAATTTAGCAAATAGTTTAGGACCCTAAGACAATATAATTTTTAGAAATAAAAATTGCACTAGCTTCCGTGCTTATCGGTTCAATTGAAAATCAGTAAAAATGGGGGGAATTTTTCTATTGATATTTGAGTAACTTCCTGGTGATTTAGTGACTTGAAACTTGTCACATAATTCAGAACCCGGGGACAATGCAATATCTGATCAACAAAATTTCGCTAGCTTGCACACGGATATACCTATTTGGAAAATTCGTTTGAAGTTTATAATCTTGAGATTGATTTTTAGCCAACTTCCTTGTGACCTAGTTACTGGAAATTTAGCACATAGTTTAGGACCCTAAGACAATATAATTTTTAGAATTAAAAATTGCACTAGCTTCCGTGCTTATAGGTTCAATGGAAAATCAGTAAAAATGGGAGGAATTTTTCGATTGATATTTGAGTAACTTCCTGGTGAGGTAGTGACTTGAAACTTGTCACATAATTCAGAACCCGGGGACAATGCAATATCTGATCAACAAAATTTCTCTAGCTGGCACACGGATATACCTATTTGGAAAATTCGTTTGAAGTTTATAATATTGAGATTGATTTTTAGCCAACTTCCTTGTGACCTAGTTACTGGAAATTTAGCACATAGTTTAGGACCCTAAGACAATATAATTTTTAGAAATAAAAATTGCACTAGCTTGCGTGCTTATCGGTTCAACTGAAAATCAGTAAAAATGGGGGGAAATTTTCGATTGATATTTGAGTAACTTCCTGGTGAGGTAGTGACTTGAAACTTGTCACATAATTCAGAACCCGGGGACAATGCAATATCTGATCAACAAAATTTCGCTAGCTTGCACACGGATATGCCTATTTGCAAAATTCGTTTGAAGTTTATAATCTTGAAATTGATTTTTAGCCAACTTCCTTGTGACCTAGTTACTGGAAATTTAGCACATAGTTTAGGACCCTAAGACAATATAATTTTTAGAAATAAAAATTGCACTAGCTTCCGTGCTTATAGGTTCAATGGAAAATCAATAAAAATTGGGGGAATTTTTCGATTGATATTTGAGTAACTTCCTGGTGAGGTAGTGACTTGAAACTTGTCACATAATTCAGAACCCGGGGACAATGCAATATCTGATCAACAAAATTTCTCTAGCTGGCACACGGATATACCTATTTGGAAAATTCGTTTGAAGTTTATAATCTTGAGATTGATTTTTAGCCAACTTCCTTGTGACCTAGTTACTGGAAATTTAGCACATAGTTTAGGACCCTAAGACAATATAATTTTTAGAAATAAAAATTGCACTAGCTTGCGTGCTTATCGGTTCAACTGAAAATCAGTAAAAAATGGGAGGAATATTTCGATCGATATTTGAGTAACTTCCTGGTGAGGTAGTGACTTGAAACTTGTCACATAATTCAGAACCCGGGGACAATGCAATATCTGATCAACAAAATTTCGCTAGCTGGCACACGGATATACCTATTTGGAAAATTCGTTTGAAGTTTATAATCTTGAGATTGATTTTTAGCCAACTTCCTTGTGACCTAGTTACTGGAAATTTAGCACATAGTTTAGGACCCTAAGACAATATAATTTTTAGAAATAAAAATTGCACTAGCTTGCGTGCTTATCGGTTCAACTGAAAATCAGTAAAAATGGGGGGAAATTTTTGATCGATATTTGAGTAACTTCCTGGTGAGGTAGTGACTTGAAACTTGTCACATAATTCAAAACCCGGGGACAATGCAATATCTGATCAACAAAATTTCGCTAGCTGGCACACGGATATACCTATTTGGAAAATTCGTTTGAAGTTTATAATCTTGAGATTGATTTTTAGCCAACTTCCTTGTGACCTAGTTACTGGAAATTTAGCACATAGTTTAGGATCCTAAGACAATATAATTTTTAGAAATAAAAATTGCACTAGCTTGCGTGCTTATCGGTTCAACTGAAAATCAGTAAAAATGGGGGGAAATTTTTGATCGATATTTGAGTAACTTCCTGGTGAGGTAGTGACTTGAAACGTGTCACATAGTTCAGAACCCGGGGACAATGCCATATCTGATAAACCAAATTCCGCTAGCTCGCACACGGATCTACCTATTTTGAAAATTCGTTTGAAGTTTATAATCTTGAGATTGATTTTTAGCCAACTTCCTTGTGACCTAGTTACTTGAAATTTAGCACATAGTTTAGGACCCTGAGACAATATAATTTTTAGAAATAAAAATTGCACTAGCTTGCGTGCTTATCGGTTCAACTGAAAACCAGTAAAAAATGGGGGGAATTTTCGATCGATATTTGAGTAACTTCCTGGTGAGGTGGCAACTTGAAACTTGTCACATAATTCTGAACCCAGAGACACTGCAATATCTGATCAACAAAATTTCGCTAGCTGGCACACGGATCTACCTATTTTGAAAATTCTTTTGAAGTTTATAATCTTGAGATTGATTTTTAGCCAACTTCCTTGTGACCTAGTTACTGGAAATTTAGCACATAGTTTAGGGCCCTAAGACAATATAATTTTTAGAAATAAAAATTGCACTAGCTTGCGTGCTTATCGGTTCAACTGAAAATCAATAAAAATGGGGGGAATTTTTCGATTGATATTTGAGTAACTTCCTGGTGAGGTAGTGACTTGAAACTTTTCACATAATTCTGAACCCAGGGACATTGCAATATCTGATCAACAAAATTTCGCTAGCTGCCACACGGATCTACCTATTTTGAAAATTCGTTTGAAGTTTATAATCTTGAGATTGATTTTTAGCCAACTTCCTTGTGACCTAGTTACTGGAAATTTAGCACACAGCTTAGGGCCCTAAGACAATATAATTTTTAGAAATAAAAATTGCACTAGCTTGCGTGCTTATCGGTTCAATTGAAAATCAGTAAAAATGGGGGAAATTTTTCGATCGATATCTGAGTAACTTCCTGGTGAGGTAGTGACTTGGAACTGGTCACATAATTCAGAACCCGGGGACAATGCAATATCTGATCAACAAAATTTCGCTAGCTGGCACACGGATATACCTATTTGGAAAATTCGTTTGAAGTTTATAATCTTGAGATTGATTTTTAACCAACTTCCTTGTGACCTAGTTACTTGAAATTTAGCACATAGTTTAAGACCCTAAGACAATATAATTTTTAGAAATAAAAATTGCACTAGCTTCCGTGCTTATCGGTTCAATTGAAAATCAGTAAAAATGGGGGGAATTTTTCGATCGATATTTGAGTAACTTCCTGGTGAGGTGGTAACTTGAAACTTGTCACATAATTCTGAACCCAGGGACATTGCAATATCTGATCGACAAAATTTCGCTAGCTGCCACACGGATCTACCTATTTTGAAAATTCGTTTGAAGTTTATAATCTTGAGATTGATTTTTAGCCAACTTCCTTGTGACCTAGTTACTGGAAATTTAGCACATAGTTTAGGACCCTAAGACAATATAATTTTTAGAAATAAAAATTGCACCAGCTTCCGTGCTTATCGGTTCAATTGAAAATCAGTAAAAATGGGGGGAATTTTTCGATTGATATTTGAGTAACTTCCTGGTGAGGTGGTAACTTGAAACTTGTCACATAATTCTGAACCCAGGGACATTGCAATATCTGATCAACAAAATTTCGCTAGCTGCCACACGGATCTACCTATTTTGAAAATTCGTTTGAAGTTTATAATCTTGAGATTGATTTTTAGCCAACTTCCTTGTGACCTAGTTACTGGAAATTTAGCACATAGTTTAGGGCCCTAAGACAATATAATTTTTAGAAATAAAAATTGCACTAGCTTGCGTGCTTATCGGTTCAATTGAAAATCAGTAAAAATGGGGGGAATTTTTCGATCGATATTTGAGTAACTTCCTGGTGAGGTGGTAACTTGAAACTTGTCACATAATTCTGAACCCAGGGACATTGCAATATCTGATCAACAAAATTTCGCTAGCTGCCACACGGATCTACCTATTTTGAAAATTCGTTTGAAGTTTATAATCTTGAGATTGATTTTTAGCCAACTTCCTTGTGACCTAGTTACTGGAAATTTAGCACATAGTTTAGGACCCTAAGACAATATAATTTTTAGAAATAAAAATTGCACTAGCTTCCGTGCTTATCGGTTCAATTGAAAATCAGTAAAAATGGGGGGAATTTTTCGATTGATATTTGAGTAACTTCCTGGTGAGGTAGTGACTTGAAACTTGTCACATAATTCAGAACCCGGGGACAATGCAATATCTAATCAACAAAATTTCTCTAGCTGGCACACGGATATACCTATTTGGAAAATTCGTTTGAAGTTTATAATCTTGAGATTGATTTTTAGCCAACTTCCTTGTGACCTAGTTACTGGAAATTTAGCACACAGCTTAGGGCCCTAAGACAATATAATTTTTAGAAATAAAAATTGCACTAGCTTGCGTGCTTATCGGTTCAATTGAAAATCAGTAAAAATGGGGGAAATTTTTCGATCGATATCTGAGTAACTTCCTGGTGAGGTAGTGACTTGGAACTGGTCACATAATTCAGAACCCGGGGACAATGCAATATCTGATCAACAAAATTTCGCTAGCTGGCACACGGATATACCTATTTGGAAAATTCGTTTGAAGTTTATAATCTTGAGATTGATTTTTAACCAACTTCCTTGTGACCCAGTTACTTGAAATTTAGCACATAGTTTAAGACCCTAAGACAATATAATTTTTAGAAATAAAAATTGCACTAGCTTCCGTGCTTATCGGTTCAATTGAAAATCAGTAAAAATGGGGGGAATTTTTCGATCGATATTTGAGTAACTTCCTGGTGAGGTGGTAACTTGAAACTTGTCACATAATTCTGAACCCAGGGACATTGCAATATCTGATCGACAAAATTTCGCTAGCTGCCACACGGATCTACCTATTTTGAAAATTCGTTTGAAGTTTATAATCTTGAGATTGATTTTTAGCCAACTTCCTTGTGACCTAGTTACTGGAAATTTAGCACATAGTTTAGGACCCTAAGACAATATAATTTTTAGAAATAAAAATTGCACCAGCTTCCGTGCTTATCGGTTCAATTGAAAATCAGTAAAAATTGGGGGAATTTTTCGATTGATATTTGAGTAACTTCCTGGTGAGGTGGTAACTTGAAACTTGTCACATAATTCTGAACCCAGGGACATTGCAATATCTGATCAACAAAATTTCGCTAGCTGCCACACGGATCTACCTATTTTGAAAATTCGTTTGAAGTTTATAATCTTGAGATTGATTTTTAGCCAACTTCCTTGTGACCTAGTTACTGGAAATTTAGCACATAGTTTAGGGCCCTAAGACAATATAATTTTTAGAAATAAAAATTGCACTAGCTTGCGTGCTTATCGGTTCAATTGAAAATCAGTAAAAATGGGGGGAATTTTTCGATCGATATTTGAGTAACTTCCTGGTGAGGTGGTAACTTGAAACTTGTCACATAATTCTGAACCCAGGGACATTGCAATATCTGATCAACAAAATTTCGCTAGCTGCCACACGGATCTACCTATTTTGAAAATTCGTTTGAAGTTTATAATCTTGAGATTGATTTTTAGCCAACTTCCTTGTGACCTAGTTACTGGAAATTTAGCACATAGTTTAGGACCCTAAGACAATATAATTTTTAGAAATAAAAATTGCACTAGCTTCCGTGCTTATCGGTTCAATTGAAAATCAGTAAAAATGGGGGGAATTTTTCGATTGATATTTGAGTAACTTCCTGGTGAGGTAGTGACTTGAAACTTGTCACATAATTCAGAACCCGGGGACAATGCAATATCTAATCAACAAAATTTCTCTAGCTGGCACACGGATATACCTATTTGGAAAATTCGTTTGAAGTTTATAATCTTGAGATTGATTTTTAGCCAACTTCCTTGTGACCTAGTTACTGGAAATTTAGCACATAGTTTAGGACCCTAAGACAATATAATTTTTAGAATTAAAAATTGCACTAGCTTCCGTGCTTATAGGTTCAATGGAAAATCAGTAAACATGGGGGGAATTTTTCGATTGATATTTGAGTAACTTTCTGGTGAGGTAGTGACTTGAAACTTGTCACATAATTCAGAACCCGGGGACAATGCAATATCTGATCAACAAAATTTCTCTAGCTGGCACACGGATATACCTATTTGGAAAATTCGTTTGAAGTTTATAATCTTGAGATTGGTTTTTAGCCAACTTCCTTGTGACCTAGTTACTGGAAATTTAGCACATAGTTTAGGACCCTAAGACAATATAATTTTTAGAAATAAAAATTGCACTAGCTTGCGTGCTTATCGGTTCAACTGAAAATCAGTAAAAATGGGGGGAAATTTTTGATCGATATTTGAGTAACTTCCTGGTGAGGTAGTGACTTGAAAGGTGTCACATAGTTCAGAACCCGGGGACAATGCCATATCTGATAAACCAAATTCCGCTAGCTCGCACACGGATCTACCTATTTTGAAAATTCGTTTGAAGTTTATTATCTTGAGATTGATTTTTAGCCAACTTCCTTGTGACCTAGTTACTGGAAATTTAGCACATAGTTTAGGACCCTAAGACAATATAATTTTTAGAAATAAAAATTGCACTAGCTTCCGTGCTTATCGGTTCAATTGAAAATCAGTAAAAATGGGGGGAATTTTTCTATTGATATTTGAGTAACTTCCTGGTGAGGTAGTGACTTGAAACTTGTCACATAATTCAGAACCCGGGGACAATGCAATATCTAATCAACAAAATTTCTCTAGCTGGCACACGGATATACCTATTTGGAAAATTCGTTTGAAGTTTATAATCTTGAGATTGATTTTTAGCCAACTTCCTTGTGACCTAGTTACTGGAAATTTAGCACATAGTTTAGGATCCTAAGACAATATAATTTTTAGAAATAAAAATTGCACTAGCTTGCGTGCTTATCGGTTCAACTGAAAATCAGTAAAAAATGGGAGGAATATTTCGATCGATATTTGAGTAACTTCCTGGTGAGGTAGTGACTTGAAACTTGTCACATAATTCAGAACCCGGGGACAATGCAATATCTGATCAACAAAATTTCGCTAGCTGGCACACGGATATACCTATTTGGAAAATTCGTTTGAAGTTTATAATCTTGAGATTGATTTTTAGCCAACTTCCTTGTGACCTAGTTACTGGAAATTTAGCACATAGTTTAGGACCCTAAGACAATATAATTTTTAGAAATAAAAATTGCACTAGCTTGCGTGCTTATCGGTTCAACTGAAAATCAGTAAAAATGGGGGGAAATTTTTGATCGATATTTGAGTAACTTCCTGGTGAGGTAGTGACTTGAAACTTGTCACATAATTCAGAACCCGGGGACAATGCAATATCTGATCAACAAAATTTCGCTAGCTGGCACACGGATATACCTATTTGGAAAATTCGTTTGAAGTTTATAATCTTGAGATTGATTTTTAGCCAACTTCCTTGTGACCTAGTTACTGGAAATTTAGCACATAGTTTAGGATCCTAAGACAATATAATTTTTAGAAATAAAAATTGCACTAGCTTGCGTGCTTATCGGTTCAACTGAAAATCAGTAAAAATGGGGGGAAATTTTTGATCGATATTTGAGTAACTTCCTGGTGAGGTAGTGACTTGAAACTTGTCACATAATTCAGAACCCGGGGACAATGCAATATCTGATCAACAAAATTTCGCTAGCTGGCACACGGATATACCTATTTGGAAAATTCGTTTGAAGTTTATAATCTTGAGATTGATTTTTAGCCAACTTCCTTGTGACCTAGTTACTGGAAATTTAGCACATAGTTTAGGACCCTAAGACAATATAATTTTTAGAAATAAAAATTGCACTAGCTTGCGTGCTTATCGGTTCAACTGAAAATCAGTAAAAATGGGGGGAAATTTTTGATCGATATTTGAGTAACTTCCTGGTGAGGTAGTGACTTGAAACTTGTCACATAATTCAGAACCCGGGGACAATGCAATATCTGATCAACAAAATTTCGCTAGCTGGCACACGGATATACCTATTTGGAAAATTCGTTTGAAGTTTATAATCTTGAGATTGATTTTTAGCCAACTTCCTTGTGACCTAGTTACTGGAAATTTAGCACATAGTTTAGGATCCTAAGACAATATAATTTTTAGAAATAAAAATTGCACTAGCTTGCGTGCTTATCGGTTCAACTGAAAATCAGTAAAAATGGGGGGAAATTTTTGATCGATATTTGAGTAACTTCCTGGTGAGGTAGTGACTTGAAACGTGTCACATAGTTCAGAACCCGGGGACAATGCCATATCTGATAAACCAAATTCCGCTAGCTGGCACACGCATATACCTATTTGGAAAATTCGTTTGAAGTTTATAATCTTGAGATTGATTTTTAACCAACTTCCTTGTGACCTAGTTAGGACCCTAAGACAATATAATTTTTAGAAATAAAAATTGCACTAGCTTCCGTGCTTATCGGTTCAATTGAAAATCAGTAAAAATGGGGGGAATTTTCGATCGATATTTGAGTAACTTCCTGGTGAGGTGGCAACTTGAAACTTGTCCCATAATTCTGAACCCAGAGACACTGCAATATCTGATCAACAAAATTTCGCTAGCTGGCACACGGATCTACCTATTTTGAAAATTCGTTTGAAGTATATAATCTTGAGATTGATTTTTAGCCAACTTCCTTGTGACCTAGTTACTTGAAATTTAGCACATAGTTTAGGACCCTAAGACAATATAATTTTTAGAAATAAAAATTGCACTAGCTTGCGTGCTTATCGGTTCAATTGAAAATCAGTAAAAATGGGGGGAATTTTCGATCGATATTTGAGTAACTTCCTGGTGAGGTGGCAACTTGAAACTTGTCCCATAATTCTGAACCCAGAGACACTGCAATATCTGATCAACAAAATTTCGCTAGCTGGCACACGGATATACCTATTTGGAAAATTCGTTTGAAGTTTATAATCTTGAGATTGATTTTTAACCAACTTCCTTGTGACCTAGTTACTGGAAATTTATCACATAGTTTAAGACCCTAAGACAATATAATTTTTAGAAATAAAAATTGCACTAGCTTCCATGCTTATCGGTTCAATTGAAAATCAGTAAAATGGGGGGAATTTTTCGATCGATATTTGAGTAACTTCCTGGTGAGGTGGTAACTTGAAACTTGTCACATAATTCTGAACCCAGGGACATTGCAATATCTGATCAACAAAATTTCGCTAGCTGCCACACGGATCTACCTATTTTGAAAATTCGTTTGAAGTTTATAATCTTGAGATCGATTTTTAACCAACTTCCTTGTGACCTACGGACTTGAAATTTAGCACATAGTTTAGGACCCTAAGACAATATAATTTTTAGAAATAAAAATTGCACTAGCTTGCGTGCTTATCGGTTCAATTGAAAATCAGTAAAAATGGGGGGAATTTTTCGATCGATATTTGAGTAACTTCCTGGTGAGGTGGTAACTTGAAACTTGTCACATAATTCTGAACCCAGGGACATTGCAATATCTGATCAACAAAATTTCGCTAGCTGCCACACGGATCTACCTATTTTGAAAATTCGTTTGAAGTTTATAATCTTGAGATTGATTTTTAGCCAACTTCCTTGTGACCTAGTTACTGGAAATTAGCACATAGTTTAGGGCCCTAAGACAATATAATTTTTAGAAATAAAAATTGCACTAGCTTGCGTGCTTATCGGTTCAATTGAAAATCAGTAAAAATGGGGGGAATTTTTCGATCGATATTTGAGTAACTTCCTGGTGAGGTGGTAACTTGAAACTTGTCACATAATTCTGAACCCAGGGACATTGCAATATCTGATCAACAAAATTTCGCTAGCTGCCACACGGATCTACCTATTTTGAAAATTCGTTTGAAGTTTATAATCTTGAGATTGATTTTTAGCCAACTTCCTTGTGACCTAGTTACTGGAAATTTAGCACATAGTTTAGGACCCTAAGACAATATAATTTTTAGAAATAAAAATTGCACTAGCTTGCGTGCTTATCGGTTCAATTGAAAATCAGTAAAAATGGGGGGAATTTTTCGATCGATATTTGAGTAACTTCCTGGTGAGGTGGTAACTTGAAACTTGTCACATAATTCTGAACCCAGGGACATTGCAATATCTGATCAACAAAATTTCGCTAGCTGCCACACGGATCTACCTATTTTGAAAAGTCGTTTGAAGTTTATAATCTTGAGATTGATTTTTAGCCAACTTCCTTGTGACCTAGTTACTGGAAATTTAGCACATAGTTTAGGACCCTAAGACAATATAATTTTTAGAAATAAAAATTGCACTAGCTTGCGTGCTTATCGGTTCAATTGAAAATCAGTAAAAATGGGGGGAATTTTTCGATCGATATTTGAGTAACTTCCTGGTGAGGTGGTAACTTGAAACTTGTCACATAATTCTGAACCCAGGGACATTGCAATATCTGATCAACAAAATTTCGCTAGCTGCCACACGGATCTACCTATTTTGAAAATTCGTTTGAAGTTTATAATCTTGAGATTGATTTTTAGCCAACTTCCTTGTGACCTAGTTACTGGAAATTTAGCACATAGTTTAGGACCCTAAGACAATATAATTTTTAGAAATAAAAATTGCACTAGCTTGCGTGCTTATCGGTTCAATTGAAAATTAGTAAAAATGGGGGGAATTTTTCGATCGATATTTGAGTAACTTCCTGGTGAGGTGGTAACTTGAAACTTGTCACATAATTCTGAACCCAGGGGCATTGCAATATCTGATCAACAAAATTTCGCTAGCTGCCACACGGAGCTACCTATTTTGAAAATTCGTTTGAAGTTTATAATCTTGAGATTGATTTTTAACCAACTTCCTTGTGACCTAGTTACTGGAAATTTAGCACATAGTTTAGGACCCTAAGACAATATAATTTTTAGAAATAAAAATTGCACTAGCTTCCGTGCTTATCGGTTCAATTGAAAATCAGTAAAAATGGGTGGAATTTTTCGATTGATATTTGAGTAACTTTCTGGTGAGGTAGTGACTTGAAACTTGTCACATAATTCAGAACCCGGGGACAATGCAATATCTGATCAACAAAATTTCGCTAGCTGGCACACGGATATACGTATTTGGAAAATTCGTTTGAAGTTTATAATCTTGAGATTGATTTTTAGCCAACTTCCTTGTGACCTAGTTACTGGAAATTTAGCACATAGTTTAGGACCCTAAGACAATATGATTTTTAGAAATAAAAATTGCACTAGCTTCCGTGCTTATCGGTTCAATTGAAAATCAGTAAAAATGGGGGGAATTTTTCGATTGATATTTGAGTAACTTCCTGGTTAGGTAGTGACTTGAAACTTGTCACATAATTCAGAACCCGGGGACAATGCAATATCTGATCAACAAAATTTCGCTAGCTGGCACACGGATATACCTATTTGGAAAATTCGTTTGAAGTTTATAATCTTGAGATCGATTTTTAACCAACTTCCTTGTGACCTACGGACTTGAAATTTAGCACATAGTTTAGGACCCTAAGACAATATAATTTTTAGAAATAAAAATTGCACTAGCTTGCGTGCTTATCGGTTCAATTGAAAATCAGTAAAAATGGGGGGAATTTTTCGATCGATATTTGAGTAACTTCCTGGTGAGGTGGTAACTTGAAACTTGTCACATAATTCTGAACCCAGGGACATTGCAATATCTGATCAACAAAATTTCGCTAGCTGCCACACGGATCTACCTATTTTGAAAATTAGTTTGAAGTTTATAATCTTGAGATTGATTTTTAGCCAACTTCCTTGTGACCTAGTTACTGGAAATTTAGCACATAGTTTAGGACCCTAAGACAATATAATTTTTAGAAATAAAAATTGCACTAGCTTGCGTGCTTATCGGTTCAATTGAAAATTAGTAAAAATGGGGGGAATTTTTCTATCGATATTTGAGTAACTTCCTGGTGAGGTGGTAACTTGAAACTTGTCACATAATTCAGAACCCGGGGACAATGCAATATCTGATCAACAAAATTTCGCTAGCTGGCACACGGATATACCTATTTGGAAAATTCGTTTGAAGTTTATAATCTTGAGATCGATTGTTAACCAACTTCCTTGTGACCTACGGACTTGAAATTTAGCACATAGTTTAGGACCCTAAGACAATATAATTTTTAGAAATAAAAATTGCACTAGCTTGCGTGCTTATCGGTTCAATTAAAAATCAGTAAAAATGGGGGGAATTTTTCGATCGATATTTGAGTAACTTCCTGGTGAGGTGGTAACTTGAAACTTGTCACATAATTCTGAACCCAGGGACATTGCAATATCTGATCAACAAAATTTCGCTAGCTGCCACACGGATCTACCTATTTTGAAAATTAGTTTGAAGTTTATAATCTTGAGATTGATTTTTAGCCAACTTCCTTGTGACCTAGTTACTGGAAATTTAGCACATAGTTTAGGACCCTAAGACAATATAATTTTTAGAAATAAAAATTGCACTAGCTTGCGTGCTTATCGGTTCAATTGAAAATTAGTAAAAATGGGGGGAATTTTTCGATCGATATTTGAGTAACTTCCTGGTGAGGTGGTAACTTGAAACTTGTCACATAATTCTGAACCCAGGGACATTGCAATATCTGATCAACAAAATTTCGCTAGCTGCCACACGGATCTACCTATTTTGAAAATTCGTTTGAAGTTTATAATCTTGAGATTGATTTTTAACCAACTTCCTTGTGACCTAGTTACTAGAAATTTAGCACATAGTTTAGGACCCTAAGACAATATAATTTTTAGAAATAAAAATTGCACTAGCTTCCGTGCTTATCGGTTCAATTGAAAATCAGTAAAAATGGGTGGAATTTTTCGATTGATATTTGGAGAACTTTCTGGTGAGGTAGTGACTTGAAACTTGTCACATAATTCAGAACCCGGGGACAATGCAATATCTGATCAACAAAATTTCGCTAGCTGGCACACGGATATACCTATTTGGAAAATTCGTTTGAAGTTTATAATCTTGAGATTGATTTTTAGCCAACTTCCTTGTGACCTAGTTACTGGAAATTTAGCACATAGTTTAGGACCCTAAGACAATATAATTTTTAGAAATAAAAATTGCACTAGCTTGCGTGCTTATCGGTTCAATTGAAAATCAGTAAAAATGGGGGGAATTTTTCGATTGATATTTGAGTAACTTCCGGGTTAGGTAGTGACTTGAAACTTGTCACATAATTCAGAACCCGGGGACAATGCAATATCTGATCAACAAAATTTCGCTAGCTGGCACACGGATATACCTATTTGGAAAATTCGTTTGAAGTTTATAATCTTGAGATTGATTTTTAGCCAACTTCCTTGTGACCTAGTTACTGGAAATTTAGCACATAGTTTAGGACCCTAAGACAATATAATTTTTAGAAATAAAAATTGCACTAGCTTGCGTGCTTATCGGTTGAACTGAAAATCAATAAAAATGGGGGGAAATTTTCGATTGATATTTGAGTAACTTCCTGGTGAGGTAGTGACTTGAAACGTGTCACATAGTTCAGAACCCGGGTACAATGCCACATCTGACAAACCAAATTCCGCTAGCTCGCACACGGATCTACCTATTTTGAAAATTCGTTTGAAGTTTATAATCTTGAGATTGATTTTTAACCAACTTCCTTGTGACCTAGTTACTGGAAATTTAGCACATAGTTTAGGACCCTAAGACAATATAATTTTTAGAAATAAAAATTGCACTAGCTTCCGTGCTTATCGGTTCAATTGAAAATCAGTAAAAATGGGGGGAATTTTTCGATTGATATTTGAGTAACTTCCTGGTGAGGTAGTGACTTGAAACTTGTCACATAATTCAGAACCCGGGGACAATACAATATCTGATCAACAAAATTTCGCTAGCTCGCACATGGATCTACCTATTTTGAAAATTCGTTTGAAGTTTATAATCTTGAGATCGATTTTTAACCAACTTCCTTGTGACCTACGGACTTGAAATTTAGCACATAGTTTAGGACCCTAAGACAATATAATTTTTAGAAATAAAAATTGCACTAGCTTGCGTGCTTATCGGTTCAATTGAAAATCAGTAAAAATGGGGGGAATTTTTCGATCGATATTTGAGTAACTTCCTGGTGAGGTGGTAACTTGAAACTTGTCACATAATTCTGAACCCAGGGACATTGCAATATCTGATCAACAAAATTTCGCTAGCTGCCACACGGATCTACCTATTTTGAAAATTAGTTTGAAGTTTATAATCTTGAGATTGATTTTTAGCCAACTTCCTTGTGACCTAGTTACTGGAAATTTAGCACATAGTTTAGGACCCTAAGACAATATAATTTTTAGAAATAAAAATTGCACTAGCTTGCGTGCTTATCGGTTCAATTGAAAATCAGTAAAAATGGGGGGAATTTTTCGATCGATATTTGAGTAACTTCCTGGTGAGGTGGTAACTTGAAACTTGTCACATAATTCAGAACCCGGGGACAATGCAATATCTGATCAACAAAATTTCGCTAGCTGGCACACGGATATACCTATTTGGAAAATTCGTTTGAAGTTTATAATCTTGAGATTGATTTTTAGCCAACTTCCTTGTGACCTAGTTACTGGAAATTTAGCACATAGTTTAGGACCCTAAGACAATATAATTTTTAGAAATAAAAATTGCACTAGCTTCCGTGCTTATCGGTTCAATTGAAAATCAGTAAAAATGTCGGGAATTTTTCGATTGATATTTGAGTAACTTCCTGGTTAGGTAGTGACTTGAAACTTGTCACATAATTCAGAACCCGGGGACAATGCAATATCTGATCAACAAAATTTCGCTAGCTGGCACACGGATATACCTATTTGGAAAATTCGTTTGAAGTTTATAATCTTGAGATTGATTTTTAGCCAACTTCCTTGTGACCTAGTTACTGGAAATTTAGCACATAGTTTAGGACCCTAAGACAATATAATTTTTAGAAATAAAAATTGCACTAGCTTCCGTGCTTATCGGTTCAATTGAAAATCAGTAAAAATGGGGGGAATTTTTCGATTGATATTTGAGTAACTTCCTGGTTAGGTAGTGACTTGAAACTTGTCACATAATTCAGAACCCGGGGACAATGCAATATCTGATCAACAAAATTTCGCTAGCTGGCACACGGATATACCTATTTGGAAAATTCGTTTGAAGTTTATAATCTTGAGATTGATTTTTAGCCAACTTCCTTGTAACCTAGTTACTGGAAATTTAGCACATAGTTTAGGACCCTAAGACAATATAATTTTTAGAAATAAAAATTGCACTAGCTTGCGTGCTTATCGGTTGAACTGAAAATCAATAAAAATGGGGGGAAATTTTCGATTGATATTTGAGTAACTTCCTGGTGAGGTAGTGACTTGAAACGTGTCACATAGTTCAGAACCCGGGTACAATGCCATATCTGACAAACCAAATTCCGCTAGCTCGCACACGGATCTACCTATTTTGAAAATTCGTTTGAAGTTTATAATCTTGAGATTGATTTTTAACCAACTTCCTTGTGACCTAGTTACTGGAAATTTAGCACATAGTTTAGGACCCTAAGACAATATAATTTTTAGAAATAAAAATTGCACTAGCTTCCGTGCTTATCGGTTCAATTGAAAATCAGTAAAAATGGGGGGAATTTTTCGATTGATATTTGAGTAACTTCCTGGTGAGGTAGTGACTTGAAACTTGTCACATAATTCAGAACCCGGGGACAATACAATATCTGATCAACAAAATTTCGCTAGCTCGCACATGGATCTACCTATTTTGAAAATTTGTTTGAAGTTTATAATCTTGAGATTGATTTTTAACCAACTTCCTTGTGACCTAGTTACTGGAAATTTAGCACATAGTTTAGGACCCTAAGACAATATAATTTTTAGAAATAAAAATTGCACTAGCTTCCGTGCTTATCGGTTCAATTGAAAATCAGTAAAAATGGGGGGAATTTTTCGATTGATATTTGAGTAACTTCCTGGTGAGGTAGTGACTTGAAAATTGTCACACAATTCAGAACTCGGGGACAATGCAATATCTGATCAACAAAATTTCGCTAGCTCGCACATGGATCTACCTATTTTGAAAATTCGTTTGAAGTTTATAATCTTGAGATGGATTTTGAACCAACTTCCTTGTGACCTAGTTACTTGAAATTTAGCACATAGTTTAGGACCCTAAGACAATATAATTTTTAGAAATAAAAATTGCACTAGCTTGCGTGCTTATCGGTTCAACTGAAAATCAGTAAAAATGGGGGGAAATTTTTGATCGATATTTGAGTAACTTCCTGGTGAGGTAGTGACTTGAAAGGTGTCACATAGTTCAGAACCCGGGGACAATGCCATATCTAATAAACCAAATTCCGCTAGCTCGCACACGGATCTACCTATTTTGAAAATTCGTTTGAAGTTTATAATCTTGAGATTGATTTTTAACCAACTTCCTTGTGACCTAGTTACTGGAAATTTAGCACATAGTTTAGGACCCTAAGACAATATAATTTTTAGAAATAAAAATTGCACTAGCTTCCGTGCTTATGGGTTCAATTGAAAATCAGTAAAAATGGGGGGAATTTTTCGATTGATATTTGAGTAACTTCCTGGTGAGGTAGTGACTTGAAACTTGTCACATAATTCAGAACCCGGGGACAATGCAATATCTGATCAACAAAATTTCGCCAGCTCGCACATGGATCTACCTATTTTGAAAATTTGTTTGAAGTTTATAATCTTGAGATTGATTTTTAACCAACTTCCTTGTGACCTAGTTACTTGAAATTTAGCACATAGTTTAGGACCCTAAGAAAATATAATTTTTAGAAATAAAAATTGCACTAGCTTGCGTGCTTATCGGTTCAACTGAAAATCAGTAAAAATGGGGGGAAATTTTTGATCGATATTTGAGTAACTTCCTGGTGAGGTAGTGACTTGAAAGGTGTCACATAGTTCAGAACCCGGGGACAATGCCATATCTGATAAACCAAATTCCGCTAGCTCGCACACGGAGCTACCTATTTTGAAAATTCGTTTGAAGTTTATAATCTTGAGATTGATTTTTAACCAACTTCCTTGTGACCTAGTTACTGGAAATTTAGCACATAGTTTAGGACCCTAAGACAATATAATTTTTAGAAATAAAAATTGCACTAGCTTCCGTGCTTATCGGTTCAATTGAAAATCAGTAAAAATGGGGGGAATTTTTCGATTGATATTTGAGTAACTTCCTGGTGAGGTAGTGACTTGAAACTTGTCACACAATTCAGAACCCGGGGACAATGCAATATCTGATCAACAAAATTTCGCTAGCTCGCACATGGATCTACCTATTTTGAAAATTCGTTTGAAGTTTATAATCTTGAGATGGATTTTGAACCAACTTCCTTGTGACCTAGTTACTTGAAATTTAGCACATAGTTTAGGACCCTAAGACAATATAATTTTTAGAAATAAAAATTGCACTAGCTTGCGTGCTTATCGGTTCAATTGAAAATCAGTAAAAATGGGGGGAATTTTTCGATCGATATTTGAGTAACTTCCTGGTGAGGTGGTAACTTGAAACTTGTCACATAATTCTAAACCCAGGGACATTGCAATATCTGATCAACAAAATTTCGCTAGCTGCCACACGGATCTACCTATTTTGAAAATTCGTTTGAAGTTTATAATCTTGAGATTGATTTTTAGCCAACTTCCTTGTGACCTAGTTACTGGAAATTTAGCACATAGTTTAGGACCCTAAGACAATATAATTTTTAGAAATAAAAATTGCACTAGCTTGCGTGCTTATCGGTTCAATTGAAAGTTAGTAAAAATGGGGGGAATTTTTCGATCGATATTTGAGTAACTTCCTGGTGAGGTGGTAACTTGAAACTTGTCACATAATTCTGAACCCAGGGACATTGCAATATCTGATCAACAAAATTTCGCTAGCTGCCACACGGATCTACCTATTTTGAAAATTCGTTTGAAGTTTATAATCTTGAGATTGATTTTTAGCCAACTTCCTTGTGACCTAGTTACTGGAAATTTAGCACATAGTTTAGGACCCTAAGACAATATAATTTTTAGAAATAAAAATTGCACTAGCTTGCGTGCTTATCGGTTCAATTAAAAGTTAGTAAAAATGGGGGGAATTTTTCGATCGATATTTGAGTAACTTCCTGGTGAGGTGGTAACTTGAAACTTGTCACATAATTCTGAACCCAGGGACATTGCAATATCTGATCAACAAAATTTCGCTAGCTGCCACACGGATCTACCTATTTTGAAAATTCGTTTGAAGTTTATAATCTTGAGATTGATTTTTAACCAACTTCCTTGTGACCTAGTTACTGGAAATTTAGCACATAGTTTAGGACCCTAAGACAATATAATTTTTAGAAATAAAAATTGCACTATCTTCCGTGATTATCGGTTCAATTGAAAATCAGTAAATATGGGTGGAATTTTTCGATTGATATTTGAGTAACTTTCTGGTGAGGTAGTGACTTGAAACTTGTCACATAATTCAGAACCCGGGGACAATGCAATATCTGATCAACAAAATTTCGCTAGCTGGCACACGGATATACCTATTTGGAAAATTCGTTTGAAGTTTATAATCTTGAGATTGATTTTTAGCCAACTTCCTTGTGACCTAGTTACTGGAAATTTAGCACATAGTTTAGGACCCTAAGACAATATAATTTTTAGAAATAAAAATTGCACTAGCTTCCGTGCTTATCGGTTCAATTGAAAATCAGTAAAAATGGGGGGAATTTTTCGATTGATATTTGAGTAACTTCCTGGTTAGGTAGTGACTTGAAACTTGTCACATAATTCAGAACCCGGGGACAATGCAATATCTGATCAACAAAATTTCGCTAGCTGGCACACGGATATACCTATTTGGAAAATTCGTTTGAAGTTTATAATCTTGAGTTTGATTTTTAGCCAACTTCCTTGTGACCTAGTTACTTGAAATTTAGCACATAGTTTAGGACCCTAAGACAATATAATTTTTAGAAATAAAAATTGCACTAGCTTGCGTGCTTATCGGTTCAACTGAAAATCAGTAAAAATGGGGGGAAATTTTTGATCGATATTTGAGTAACTTCCTGGTAAGGTAGTGACTTGAAACGTGTCACATAGTTCAGAACCCGGGGACAATGCCATATCTGATAAACCAAATTCCGCTAGCTCGCACACGGATCTACCTATTTTGAAAATTCGTTTGAAGTTTATAATCTTGAGATTGATTTTTAGCCAACTTCCTTGTGACCTAGTTACTGGAAATTTAGCACATAGTTTAGGGCCCTAAGACAATATAATTTTTAGAAATAAAAATTGCACTAGCTTGCGTGCTTATCGGTTGAACTGAAAATCAATAAAAATGGGGGAAAATTTTTGATCGATATTTGAGTAACTTCTTGGTGAGGTAGTGACTTGAAACGTGTCACATAGTTCAGAACCCGGGGACAATGCCATATCTGATCAACCAAATTCAGCTAGCTGGCACACGGATATACCTATTTGGAAAATTCGTTTGAAGTTTATAATCTTGAGATTGATTTTTAGCCAACTTCCTTGTGACCTAGTTACTGGAAATTTAGCACATAGTTTAGGACCCTAAGACAATATAATTTTTAGAAATAAAAATTGCACTAGCTTGCGTGCTTATCGGTTCAATTGAAAATCAGTAAAAATGGGGGGAATTTTTCGATCGATATTTGAGTAACTTCCTGGTGAGGTGGTAACTTGAAACTTGTCACATAATTCTGAACCCAGGGACATTGCAATATCTGATCAACAAAATTTCGCTAGCTGCCACACGGATCTACCTATTTTGAAAATTCGTTTGAAGTTTATAATCTTGAGATTGATTTTTAGCCAACTTCCTTGTGACCTAGTTACTGGAAATTTAGCACATAGTTTAGGACCCTAAGACAATATAATTTTTAGAAATAAAAATTGCACTAGCTTGCGTGCTTATCGGTTTAATTGAAAATCAGTAAAAATGGGGGGAATTTTTCGATCGATATTTGAGTAACTTCCTGGTGAGGTGGTAACTTGAAACTTGTCACATAATTGTGAACCCAGGGACATTGCAATATCTGATCAACAAAATTTCGCTAGCTGCCACACGGATCTACCTATTTTGAAAATTCGTTTGAAGTTTATAATCTTGAGATTGATTTTTAGCCAACTTCCTTGTGACCTAGTTACTGGAAATTTAGCACATAGTTTAGGACCCTAAGACAATATAATTTTTAGAAATAAAAATTGCACTATCTTCCGTGCTTATCGGTTCAATTGAAAATCAGTAAAAATGGGTGGAATTTTTCGATTGATATTTGAGTAACTTTCTGGTGAGGTAGTGACTTGAAACTTGTCACATAATTCAGAACCCGGGGACAATGCAATATCTGATCAACAAAATTTCGCTAGCTGGCACACGGATATACCTATTTGGAAAATTCGTTTGAAGTTTATAATCTTGAGATTGATTTTTAGCCAACTTCCTTGTGACCTAGTTACTGGAAATTTAGCACATAGTTTAGGACCCTAAGACAATATAATTTTTAGAAATAAAAATTGCACTAGCTTCCGTGCTTATCGGTTCAATTGAAAATCAGTAAAAATGGGGGGAATTTTTCGATTGATATTTGAGTAACTTCCTGGTTAGGTAGCGACTTGAAACTTGTCACATAATTCAGAACCCGGGGACAATGCAATATCTGATCAACAAAATTTCGCTAGGTGGCACACGGATATACCTATTTGGAAAATTCGTTTGAAGTTTATAATCTTGAGATTGATTTTTAGCCAACTTCCTTGTGACCTAGTTACTGGAAATTTAGCACATAGTTTAGGACCCTAAGACAATATAATTTTTAGAAATAAAAATTGCACTAGCTTGCGTGCTTATCGGTTCAATTGAAAATTAGTAAAAATGGGGGGAATTTTTCGATCGATATTTGAGTAACTTCCTGGTGAGGTGGTAACTTGAAACTTGTCACATAATTGTGAACCCAGGGACATTGCAATATCTGATCAACAAAATTTCGCTAGCTGCCACACGGATCTACCTATTTTGAAAATTCGTTTGAAGTTTATAATCTTGAGATTGATTTTTAGCCAACTTCCTTGTGACCTAGTTACTGGAAATTTAGCACATAGTTTAGGACCCTAAGACAATATAATTTTTAGAAATAAAAATTGCACTAGCTTGCGTGCTTATCGGTTCAATTGAAAATCAGTAAAAATGGGGGGGAATTTTTCGATCGATATTTGAGTAACTTCCTGGTGAGGTGGTAACTTGAAACTTGTCACATAATTCTGAACCCAGGGACATTGCAATATCTGATCAACAAAATTTCGCTAGCTGCCACACGGATCTACCTATTTTGAAAATTCGTTTGAAGTTTATAATCTTGAGATTGATTTTTAGCCAACTTCCTTGTGACCTAGTTACTGGAAATTTAGCACATAGTTTAGGACCCTAAGACAATATAATTTTTAGAAATAAAAATTGCACTAGCTTGCGTGCTTATCGGTTCAATTGAAAATCAGTAAAAATGGGGGGAATTTTTCGATCGATATTTGAGTAACTTCCTGGTGAGGTGGTAACTTGAAACTTGTCACATAATTCTGAACCCAGGGACATTGCAATATCTGATCAACAAAATTTCGCTAGCTGCCACACGGATCTACCTATTTTGAAAATTCGTTTGAAGTTTATAATCTTGAGATTGATTTTTAGCCAACTTCCTTGTGACCTAGTTACTGGAAATTTAGCACATAGTTTAGGACCCTAAGACAATATAATTTTTAGAAATAAAAATTGCACTAGCTTGCGTGCTTATCGGTTCAATTGAAAATTAGTAAAAATGGGGGGAATTTTTCGATCGATATTTGAGTAACTTCCTGGTGAGGTGGTAACTTGAAACTTGTCACATAATTCTGAACCCAGGGACAATGCAATATCTGATCAACAAAATTTCGCTAGCTGGCACACGGATATACCTATTTGGAAAATTCGTTTGAAGTTTATAATCTTGAGATTGATTTTTAGCCAACTTCCTTGTGACCTAGTTACTGGAAATTTAGCACATAGTTTAGGACCCTAAGACAATATAATTTTTAGAAATAAAAATTGCACTAGCTTCCGTGCTTATCGGTTCAATTGAAAATCAGTAAAAATGGGGGGAATTTTTCGATTGATATTTGAGTAACTTCCTGGTTAGGTAGTGACTTGAAACTTGTCACATAATTCAGAACCCGGGGACAATGCAATATCTGATCAACAAAATTTCGCTAGCTGGCACACGGATATACCTATTTGGAAAATTCGTTTGAAGTTTATAATCTTGAGATTGATTTTTAGCCAACTTCCTAGTTACTGGAAATTTAGCACATAGTTTAGGACCCTAAGACAATATAATTTTTAGAAATAAAAATTGCACTAGCTTGCGTGCTTATCGGTTCAATTGAAAATCAGTAAAAATGGGGGGAATTTTTCGATCGATATTTGAGTAACTTCCTGGTGAGGTGGTAACTTGAAACTTGTCACATAATTCTGAACCCAGGGGCATTGCAATATCTGATCAACAAAATTTCTCTAGCTGCCACACGGATCTACCTATTTTGAAAATTATTTTTGAAGTTTGAAGTTTATAATCTTGAGATTGATTTTTAGCCAACTTCCTTGTGACCTAGTTACTGGAAATTTAGCACATAGTTTAGGACCCTAAGACAATATAATTCTTAGAAATAAAAATTGCACTAGCTTGCGTGCTTATCGGTTCAATTGAAAATTAGTAAAAATGGGGGGAATTTTTCGATCGATATTTGAGTAACTTCCTGGTGAGGTGGTAACTTGAAACTTGTCACATAATTCTGAACCCAGGGACATTGCAATATCTGATCAACAAAATTTCGCTAGCTGCCACACGGATCTACCTATTTTGAAAATTCGTTTGAAGTTTATAATCTTGAGATTGATTTTTAACCAACTTCCTTGTGACCTAGTTACTGGAAATTTAGCACATAGTTTAGGACCCTAAGACAATATAATTTTTAGAAATAAAAATTGCACTATCTTCCGTGCTTATCGGTTCAATTGAAAATCAGTAAAAATGGGTGGAATTTTTCGATTGATATTTGAGTAACTTTCTGGTGAGGTAGTGACTTGAAACTTGTCACACAATTCAGAACCCGGGGACAATGCAATATCTGATCAACAAAATTTCGCTAGCTCGCACATGGATCTACCTATTTTGAAAATTTGTTTGAAGTTTATAATCTTGAGATTGATTTTTAACCAACTTCCTTGTGACCTAGTTACTTGAAATTTAGCACATAGTTTAGGACCCTAAGAAAATATAATTTTTAGAAATAAAAATTGCACTAGCTTCCGTGCTTATCGGTTCAATTGAAAATCAGTAAAAATGGGGGGAATTTTTCGATTGATATTTGAGTAACTTCCTGGTGAGGTAGTGACTTGAAACTTGTCACATAATTCAGAACCCGGGGACAATGCAATATCTGATCAACAAAATTTCGCTAGCTGGCACACGGATATACCTATTTGGAAAATTCGTTTGAAGTTTATAATCTTGAGATTGATTTTTAGCCAACTTCCTTGTGACCTAGTTACTGGAAATTTAGCACATAATTTAGGACCCTAAGACAATATAATTTTTAGAAATAAAAATTGCACTAGCTTCCGTGCTTATCGGTTCAATTGAAAATCAGTAAAAATGGGGGGAATTTTTCGATCGATATTTGAGTAACTTCCTGGTGAGGTGGTAACTTGAAACTTGTCACATAATTCTGAACCCAGGGACATTGCAATATCTGATCAACAAAATTTCGCTAGCTGCCACACGGATCTACCTATTTTGAAAATTCGTTTGAAGTTTATAATCTTGAGATTGATTTTTAGCCAACTTCCTTGTGACCTAGTTACTTGAAATTTAGCACATAGTTTAGGACCCTAAGACAATATAATTTTTAGAAATAAAAATTGCACTAGCTTGCGTGCTTATCGGTTCAACTGAAAATCAGTAAAAATGGCGGGAAATTTTTGATCGATATTTGAGTAACTTCCTGGTGAGGTAGTGACTTGAAAGGTGTCACATAGTTCAGAACCCGGGGACAATGCCATATCTGATAAACCAAATTCCGCTAGCTCGCACACGGATCTACCTATTTTGAAAATTCGTCTGAAGTTTATAATCTTGAGATTGATTTTTAACCAACTTCCTTGTGACCTAGTTACTGGAAATTTAGCACATAGTTTAGGACCCTAAGACAATATAATTTTTAGAAATAAAAATTGCACTAGCTTCCGTGGTTATCGGTTCAATTGAAAATCAGTAAAAATGGGGGGAATTTTTCGATTGATATTTGAGTAACTTCCTGGTGAGGTAGTGACTTGAAACTTGTCACATAATTCAGAACCCGGGGACAATGCAATATCTGATCAACAAAATTTCGCTAGCTCGCACATGGATCTACCTATTTTGAAAATTTGTTTGAAGTTTATAATCTTGAGATTGATTTTTAACCAACTTCCTTGTGACCTAGTTACTGGAAATTTAGCACATAGTTTAGGACCCTAAGACAATATAATTTTTAGAAATAAAAATTGCACTAGCTTCCGTGCTTATCGGTTCAATTGAAAATCAGTAAAAATGGGGGGAATTTTTCGATTGATATTTGAGTAACTTCCTGGTGAGGTAGTGACTTGAAACTTGTCACACAATTCAGAACCCGGGGACAATGCAATATCTGATCAACAAAATTTCGCTAGCTCGCACATGGATCTACCTATTTTGAAAATTCGTTTGAAGTTTATAATCTTGAGATTGATTTTTAGCCAACTTCCTTGTGACCTAGTTACTGGAAATTTAGCACATAATTTAGGACCCTAAGACAATATAATTTTTAGAAATAAAAATTGCACTAGCTTCCGTGCTTATCGGTTCAATTGAAAATCAGTAAAAATGGGGGGAATTTTTCGATTGATATTTGAGTAACTTCCTGGTGAGGTAGTGACTTGAAACTTGTCACATAATTCAGAACCCGGGGACAATGCAATATCTGATCAACAAAATTTCGCTAGCTGGCACACGGATATACCTATTTGGAAAATTCGTTTGAAGTTTATAATCTTGAGATTGATTTTTAGCCAACTTCCTTGTGACCTAGTTACTGGAAATTTAGCACATAGTTTAGGACCCTAAGACAATATAATTTTTAGAAATAAAAATTGCACTAGCTTGCGTGCTTATCGGTTCAACTGAAAATCAGTAAAAATGGGGGGAAATTTTTAATCGATATTTGAGTAACTTCCTGGTGAGGTAGTGACTTGAAACGTGTCAGATAATTCAGAACCCGGGGACAATGCCATATCTGATAAACCAAATTCCGCTAGCTCGCACACGGATCTACCTATTTTGAAAATTCGTTTGAAGTGTATAATCTTGAGATTGATTTTTAGCCAAGTTCCTTGTGACCTAGTTACTTGAAATTTAGCACATAGTTTAGGACCCTAAGACAATATAATTTTTAGAAATAAAAATTGCACTAGCTTGCGTGCTTATCGGTTCAACTGAAAACCAGTAAAAAATGGGGGGAATTTTCGATCGATATTTAAGTAACTTCCTGGTGAGGTGGTAACTTGAAACTTGTCACATAATTCTGAACCCAGAGACACTGCAATATCTGATCAACAAAATTTCGCTAGCTGGCACACGGATATACCTATTTGGAAAATTCGTATGAAGTTTATAATCTTGAGATGGATTTTTAACCAACTTCCTTGTGACCTAGTTACTTGAAATTTAGCACATAGTTTAGGACCCTAAGACAATATAATTTTTAGAAATAAAAATTGCACTAGCTTGCGTGCTTATCGGTTCAACTGAAAATCAGTACAAAATGGCAGGAATATTTCGATCGATATATGAGTAACTTCCTGGTGAGGTAGTGACATGAAACTTGTCACATAATTCAGAACCCGGGGACAATGCAATATCTGATCAACAAAATTTCGCTAGCTGGCACACGCATATACCTATTTGGAAAATTCGTTTGAAGTTTATAATCTTGAGATTGATTTTTAACCAACTTCCTTGTGACCTAGTTACTTGAAATTTATCACATAGTTTAAGACCCTAAGACAATATAATTTTTAGACATAAAAATTGCACTAGCTTCCGTGCTTATCGGTTCAATTGAAAATCAGTAAAAATGGGGGGAATTTTTCGATCGATATTTGAGTAACTTCCTGGTGAGGTGGTAACTTGAAACTTGTCACATAATTCTGAACCCAGGGACATTGCAATATCTGATCAGCAAAATTTCGCTAGCTGCCACACGGATCTACCTATTTTGAAAATTCGTTTGAAGTTTATAATCTTGAGATTGATTTTTAACCAACTTCCTTGTGACCTACGGACTTGAAATTCAGCGCATAGTTCAGGACACTACGACAACATAATTATTAGAAATAAAAATTACACTAGCTGGCATGCTTATCGTTATAACTGAAAATCAATCAAAAATGGGGGAAATTTTGCGATTGATATTTGAGTAACTTCCTGGTGAGGTGGTGACTTGAAACTTGTCACATAATTCAGAACCCGGGGACATTGCAATATCTGATCAACAAAATTTCGCTAGCTGGCACACGGATCTACTTATTTTGAAAATTCTTTTGAAGTTTATAATCTTGAGATTGATTTTTAACCAACTTCCTTGTGACCTAGTTACTTGAAATTTATCACATAGTTCAAAACCCTAAGACAATATAATTTTTAGAAATAAAAATTGCACTAGCTTCCGTGCTTACCGGTTCAATTGAAAATCAGTAAAAATGGGGGGAATTTTTCGATCGATATTTGAGTAACTTCCTGGTGAGGTGGTAACTTGAAACTTGTCACATAATTCAGAACCCAGGGACATTGCAATATCTGATCAACAAAATTTCGCTAGCTGCCACACGGATCTACCTATTTTGAAAATTCGTTTGAAGTTTATAATCTTGAGATTGATTTTTAACCAACTTCCTTGTGACCTACGGACTTGAAATTTAGCACATAGTTCAGGACACTACGACAACATAATTATTAGAAATAAAAATTACACTAGCTGGCATGCTTATCGTTATAACTGAAAATCAATCAAAAATGGGGGGAATTTTGCGATTGATATTTGAGTAACTTCCTGGTGAGGTGCTGACTTGAAACTTGTCACATAATTCAGAACCCGCGGACATTGCAATATCTGATCAACAAAATTTCGCTAGCTGGCACACGGATATACTCGTACCTATTTGGAAAATTCGTTTGAAGTTTATAATCTTGAGATTGATTTTTAACCAACTTCCTTGTGACCTAGTTACTTGAAATTTAGCAAATAGTTTAGGACCCTAAGACAATATAATTTTTAGAAATAAAAATTGCACTGGCTTGCGTGCTTATCGGTTCAACTGAAATTCAGTAAAAAATGGGAGGAATATTTCGATCGATATTTGAGCAACTTCCTGGTGAGGTAGTGACTTGAAACTTGTCACATAATTCAGAACCCGGGGACAATGCAATATCTGATTATCAAAATTTCGCTAGCTGGTACACGGATATACCTATTTGGAAAATTCGTTTGAAGTTTATAATCTTGAGATTGATTTTTAGCCAACTTCCTTGTGACCTAGTTACTTGAAATTTAGCAAATAGTTTAGGACCCTAAGACAATATTATTTTTAGAAATAAAAATTGCACTGGCTTGCGTGCTTATCGGTTCAACTGAAATTCAGTAAAAAATGGGAGGAATATTTCGATCGATATTTGAGCAACTTCCTGGTGAGGTAGTGACTTGAAACTTGTCACATAATTCAGAACCCGGGGACAATGCAATATCTGATTATCAAAATTTCGCTAGCTGGCACACGGATATACCTATTTTGAAAATTCTTTTGAAGTTTATAATCTTGAGATTGATTTTTAACCAACTTCCTTGTGACCTAGTTACTTGAAATTTATCACATAGTTTAAGACCCTAAGACAATATAATTTTTAGAAATAAAAATTGCACTAGCTTCCGTGCTTATCGGTTCAATTGAAAATCAGTAAAAATGGGGGGAATTTTTCGATTGATATTTGAGTAACTTCCTGGTGAGGTGGTGACTTGAAACTTGTCACATAATTCAGAACCCGGGGACATTGCAATATCTGATCAACAAAATTTCGCTAGCTGGCACACGGATCTACCTATTTTGAAAATTCGTTTGAAGTTTATAATCTTGAGATTGATTTTTAACCAACTTCCTTGTGACCTAGTTACTTGAAATTTAGCAAATAGTTTAGGACCCTAAGACAATATAATTTTTAGAAATAAAAATTGCACTGGCTTGCGTGCTTATCGGTTCAACTGAAATTCAGTAAAAAATGGGAGGAATATTTCGATCGATATTTGAGCAACTTCCTGGTGAGGTAGTGACTTGAAACTTGTCACATAATTCAGAACCCGGGGACAATGCAATATCTGATTATCAAAATTTCGCTAGCTGGCACACGGATATACCTATTTGGAAAATTCGTTTGAAGTTTATAATCTTGAGATTGATTTTTAGCCAACTTCCTTGTGACCTAGTTACTTGAAATTTAGCAAATAGTTTAGGACCCTAAGACAATATAATTTTTAGAAATAAAAATTGCACTGGCTTGCGTGCTTATCGGTTCAACTGAAATTCAGTAAAAAATGGGAGGAATATTTCGATCGATATTTGAGCAACTTCCTGGTGAGGTAGTGACTTGAAACTTGTCACATAATTCAGAACCTGGGGACAATGCAATATCTGATTATCAAAATTTCGCTAGCTGGCACACGGATATACCTATTTGGAAAATTCGTTTGAAGTTTATAATCTTGAGATTGATTTTTAGCCAACTTCCTTGTGACCTAGTTACTGGAAATTTAGCACATAGTTTAGGACCATAAGACAATATAATTTTTAGAAATTAAAATTGCACTAGCTTGCGTGCTTATCGGTTCAACTGAAAATCAGTAAAAATGGAGGGACATTTTTGATCGATATTTGAGTAACTTCCTGGTGAGGTAGTGACTTGATTTTTAACCAACTTCCTTGTAACCTAGTTACTTGAATTTTAGCACATAGTTTAGGGCCCTAAGACAATATAATTTTTAGAAATAAAAATTGCACTAGCTTGCGTGCTTATCGGTTCAACTGAAAATCAGTAAAAAATGGGAGGAATATTTCGATCGATATTTGAGTAACTTCCTGGTGAGGTAGTGACTTGAAACTTGTCACATAATTCAGCACCCGGGGACAATGCAATATCTGATTATCAAAATTTCGCTAGCTGGCACACGGATATACCTATTTGGAAAATTCGTTTGAAGTTTATAATCTTGAGATTGATTTTTAACCAACTTAATTGTGACCTAGTTACTGGAAATTTAGCAGATAGTTTAGGACCCTTAGACAATATAATTTTCAGAAATAAAAATTGCACTAGCTTGCGTATTTATCGGTTCAACTGAAAATCAGTAAAAATGGGGGGAAATTTTTGATCGATATTTGAGTAACTTCCTGGTGAGGTAGTGACTTGAACGGTGTCACATAGTGCAGAACCCGGGGACAATGCCATATCTGATAAACCAAATTCCGCTAGCTCGCACACGGATCTACCTATGTTGAAAATTCGTTTGAAGTTTATAATCTTGAGATTGATTTTTAACCAACTTCCTTATGACCTACGGACTTGAAATTTAGCACATAGTTCAGGACACTACGACAACATAATTATTAGAAATAAAAATTACACTAGCTGGCATGCTTATCGTTATAACTGAAAATCAATCAAAAATGGGGGGAATTTTGCGATTGATATTTGAGTAACTTCCTGGTGAGGTGGTGACTTGAAACTTGTCACATAATTCAGAACCCGGGGACATTGCAATATCTGATCAACAAAATTTCGCTAGCTGGCACAAGGATCTACCTATTTTGAAAATTCTTTTGAAGTTTATAATCTTGAGATTGATTTTTAGCCAACTTCCTTGTGACCTAGTTACTGGAAATTTAGCACATAGTTTAGGACCCTAAGACAATATAATTTTTAAAAATAAAAATTGCACTAGCTTGCGTGCTTATCGGTTCAACTGAAAATCAGTAAAAAATGGGAGGAATATTTCGATCGATATTTGAGTAACTTCCTGGTGAGGTAGTGACTTGAAACTTGTCACATAATTCAGAACCCGGGGACAATGCAATATCTGATCAACAAAATTTCGCTAGCTGGCACACGGATATACCTATTTGGAAAATTCGTTTGAAGTTTATAATCTTGAGATTGATTTTTAACCAACTTCCTTGTGACCTAGTTACTTGAAATTTAGCACATAGTTTAGGACCCTAAGACAATATAACTTTTAGAAATAAAAATTGCACTGGCTTGCGTGCTTATCGGTTCAACTGAAAATCAGTAAAAAATGGGAGGAATATTTCGATCGATATTTGAGTAACTTCCTGGTGAGGTAGTGACTTGAAACTTGTCATACAATTCAGACCCGGGGACAATGCAATATCTGATCAACAAAATTTCGCTAGCTGGCACACGGATATACCTATTTGGAAAATTCGTTTGAAGTTTATAATCTTGAGATTGATTTTTAACCAACTTCCTTGTGACCTAGTTACTTGAAATTTAGCACATAGTTTAGGACCCTAAGACAATATAATTTTTAGAAATAAAAATTGCACTAGCTTGCGTGCTTATCGGTTCAACTGAAAATCAGTAAAAAATGGGAGGAATATTTCGATCGATATTTGAGTAACTTCCTGGTGAGGTAGTGACTTGAAACTTGTCACATAATTCAGAACCCGGGGACAATGCAATATCTGATCAACAAAATTTCGCTAGCTGGCACACGGATATACTCGTAACTATTTGGAAAATTCGTTTGAAGTTTATAATCTTGAGATTGATTTTTAACCAACTTTCTTGTGACCTAGTTACTTGAAATTCAGCACATAGTTTAGGACCCTAAGACAATATAATTTTTAGAAATAAAAATTGCACTAGCTTGCGTGCTTATCGGTTCAACTGAAAATCAGTAAAAAATGGGAGGAATATTTCGATCGATATTTGAGTAACTTCCTGGTGAGGTAGTGACTTGAAACTTGTCACATAATTCAGAACCCGGGGACAATGCAATATCTGATTATCAAAATTTCGCTAGCTGGCACACGGATATACCTATTTGGAAAATTCTTTTGAAGTTTATAATCTTGAGATTGATTTTTAGCCAACTTCCTTGTGACCTAGTTACTGGAAATTTAGCACATAGTTTAGGACCCTAAGACAATATAATTTTTAAAAATAAAAATTGCACTAGCTTGCGTGCTTATCGGTTCAACTGAAAATCAGTAAAAAATGGGAGGAATATTTCGATCGATATTTGAGTAACTTCCTGGTGAGGTAGTGACTTGAAACTTGTCACATAATTCAGCACCCGGGGACAATGCAATATCTGATTATCAAAATTCCGCTAGCTCGCACACGGATCTACCTATGTTGAAAATTCGTTTGAAGTTTATAATTTTGAGATTGATTTTTAACCAACTTCCTTATGACCTACGGACTTGAAATTTAGCACATAGTTCAGGACCCTAAGACAATATAATTTTTAAAAATAAAAATTGCACTAGCTTGCGTGCTTATCGGTTCAACTGAAAATCAGTAAAAAATGGGAGGAATATTTCGATCGATATTTGAGTAACTTCCAGGTGAGGTAGTGACTTGAAACTTGTCACATAATTCAGAACCCGGGGACAATGCAATATCTGATCAACAAAATTTCGCTAGCTGGCACACGGATATACCTATTTGGAAAATTCGTTTGAAGTTTATAATCTTGAGATTGATTTTTAACCAACTTCCTTGTGACCTAGTTACTTGAAATTTAGCACATAGTTTAGGACCCTAAGACAATATAATTTTTAGAAATAAAAATTGCACTAGCTTGCGTGCTTATCGGTTCAACTGAAAATCAGTAAAAAATGGGAGGAATATTTCGATCGATATTTGAGTAACTTCCTGGTGAGGTAGTGACTTGAAACTTGTCACATAATTCAGAACCCGGGGACAATGCAATATCTGATCAACAAAATTTCGCTAGCTGGCACACGGATATACTCGTACCTATTTGGAAAATTCGTTTGAAGTTTATAATCTTGAGATTGATTTTTAACCAACTTTCTTGTGACCTAGTTACTTGAAATTCAGCACATAGTTTAGGACCCTAAGAGAATATAATTTTTAGAAATAAAAATTGCACTAGCTTGCGTGCTTATCGGTTCAACTGAAAATCAGTAAAAAATGGGAGGAATATTTCGATCGATATTTGAGTAACTTCCTGGTGAGGTAGTGACTTGAAACTTGTCACATAATTCAGAACCCGGGGACAATGCAATATCTGATTATCAAAATTTCGCTAGCTGGCACACGGATATATCTATTTGGAAAATTCTTTTGAAGTTTATAATCTTGAGATTGATTTTTAGCCAACTTCCTTGTGACCTAGTTACTGGAAATTTAGCACATAATTTAGGACCCTAAGACAATATAATTTTTAGAAATAAAAATTGCACTAGCTTGCGTGCTTATCGGTTCAACTGAAAATCAGTAAAAAATGGGAGGAATATTTCGATCGATATTTGAGTAACTTCCTGGTGAGGTAGTGACTTGAAACTTGTCACATAATTCAGCACCCGGGGACAATGCAATATCTGATTATCAAAATTCCGCTAGCTCGCACACGGATCTACCTATGTTGAAAATTCGTTTGAAGTTTATAATCTTGAGATTGATTTTTAACCAACTTCCTTATGACCTACGGACTTGAAATTTAGCACATAGTTCAGGACCCTAAGACAATATAATTTTTAAAAATAAAAATTGCACTAGCTTGCGTGCTTATCGGTTCAACTGAAAATCAGTAAAAAATGGGAGGAATATTTCGATCGATATTTGAGTAACTTCCAGGTGAGGTAGTGACTTGAAACTTGTCACATAATTCAGAACCCGGGGACAATGCAATATCTGATCAACAAAATTTCGCTAGCTGGCACACGGATATACCTATTTGGAAAATTCGTTTGAAGTTTATAATCTTGAGATTGATTTTTAACCAACTTCCTTGTGCCCTAGTTACTTGAAATTTAGCACATAGTTTAGGACCCTAAGACAATATAATTTTTAGAAATAAAAATTGCACTAGCTTGCGTGCTTATCGGTTCAACTGAAAATCAGTAAAAAATGGGAGGAATATTTCGATCGATATTTGAGTAACTTCCTGGTGAGGTAGTGACTTGAAACTTGTCACATAATTCAGAACCCGGGGACAATGCAATATCTGATCAACAAAATTTCGCTAGCTGGCACACGGATATACTCGTACCTATTTGGAAAATTCGTTTGAAGTTTATAATCTTGAGATTGATTTTTAACCAACTTTCTTGTGACCTAGTTACTTGAAATTCAGCACATAGTTTAGGACCCTAAGAGAATATAATTTTTAGAAATAAAAATTGCACTAGCTTGCGTGCTTATCGGTTCAACTGAAAATCAGTAAAAAATGGGAGGAATATTTCGATCGATATTTGAGTAACTTCCTGGTGAGGTAGTGACTTGAAACTTGTCACATAATTCAGAACCCGGGGACAATGCAATATCTGATTATCAAAATTTCGCTAGCTGGCACACGGATATATCTATTTGGAAAATTCTTTTGAAGTTTATAATCTTGAGATTGATTTTTAGCCAACTTCCTTGTGACCTAGTTACTGGAAATTTAGCACATAATTTAGGACCCTAAGACAATATAATTTTTAGAAATAAAAATTGCACTAGCTTGCGTGCTTATCGGTTCAACTGAAAATCAGTAAAAAATGGGAGGAATATTTCGATCGATATTTGAGTAACTTCCTGGTGAGGTAGTGACTTGAAACTTGTCACATAATTCAGCACCCGGGGACAATGCAATATCTGATTATCAAAATTCCGCTAGCTCGCACACGGATCTACCTATGTTGAAAATTCGTTTGAAGTTTATAATCTTGAGATTGATTTTTAACCAACTTCCTTATGACCTACGGACTTGAAATTTAGCACATAGTTCAGGACCCTAAGACAATATAATTTTTAAAAATAAAAATTGCACTAGCTTGCGTGCTTATCGGTTCAACTGAAAATCAGTAAAAAATGGGAGGAATATTTCGATCGATATTTGAGTAACTTCCTGGTGAGGTAGTGACTTGAAACTTGTCATACAATTCAGACCCGGGGACAATGCAATATCTGATCAACAAAATTTCGCTAGCTGGCACACGGATATACCTATTTGGAAAATTCGTTTGAAGTTTATAATCTTGAGATTGATTTTTAACCAACTTCCTTGTGACCTAGTTACTTGAAATTTAGCACATAGTTTAGGACCCTAAGACAATATAATTTTTAGAAATAAAAATTGCACTAGCTTGCGTGCTTATCGGTTCAACTGAAAATCAGTAAAAAATGGGAGGAATATTTCGATCGATATTTGAGTAACTTCCTGGTGAGGTAGTGACTTGAAACTTGTCACATAATTCAGAACCCGGGGACAATGCAATATCTGATCAACAAAATTTCGCTAGCTGGCACACGGATATACTCGTAACTATTTGGAAAATTCGTTTGAAGTTTATAATCTTGAGATTGATTTTTAACCAACTTTCTTGTGACCTAGTTACTTGAAATTCAGCACATAGTTTAGGACCCTAAGACAATATAATTTTTAGAAATAAAAATTGCACTAGCTTGCGTGCTTATCGGTTCAACTGAAAATCAGTAAAAAATGGGAGGAATATTTCGATCGATATTTGAGTAACTTCCTGGTGAGGTAGTGACTTGAAACTTGTCACATAATTCAGAACCCGGGGACAATGCAATATCTGATTATCAAAATTTCGCTAGCTGGCACACGGATATACCTATTTGGAAAATTCTTTTGAAGTTTATAATCTTGAGATTGATTTTTAGCCAACTTCCTTGTGACCTAGTTACTGGAAATTTAGCACATAGTTTAGGACCCTAAGACAATATAATTTTTAAAAATAAAAATTGCACTAGCTTGCGTGCTTATCGGTTCAACTGAAAATCAGTAAAAAATGGGAGGAATATTTCGATCGATATTTGAGTAACTTCCTGGTGAGGTAGTGACTTGAAACTTGTCACATAATTCAGCACCCGGGGACAATGCAATATCTGATTATCAAAATTCCGCTAGCTCGCACACGGATCTACCTATGTTGAAAATTCGTTTGAAGTTTATAATCTTGAGATTGATTTTTAACCAACTTCCTTATGACCTACGGACTTGAAATTTAGCACATAGTTCAGGACCCTAAGACAATATAATTTTTAAAAATAAAAATTGCACTAGCTTGCGTGCTTATCGGTTCAACTGAAAATCAGTAAAAAATGGGAGGAATATTTCGATCGATATTTGAGTAACTTCCAGGTGAGGTAGTGACTTGAAACTTGTCACATAATTCAGAACCCGGGGACAATGCAATATCTGATCAACAAAATTTCGCTAGCTGGCACACGGATATACCTATTTGGAAAATTCGTTTGAAGTTTATAATCTTGAGATTGATTTTTAACCAACTTCCTTGTGACCTAGTTACTTGAAATTTAGCACATAGTTTAGGACCCTAAGACAATATAATTTTTAGAAATAAAAATTGCACTAGCTTGCGTGCTTATCGGTTCAACTGAAAATCAGTAAAAAATGGGAGGAATATTTCGATCGATATTTGAGTAACTTCCTGGTGAGGTAGTGACTTGAAACTTGTCACATAATTCAGAACCCGGGGACAATGCAATATCTGATCAACAAAATTTCGCTAGCTGGCACACGGATATACTCGTACCTATTTGGAAAATTCGTTTGAAGTTTATAATCTTGAGATTGATTTTTAACCAACTTTCTTGTGACCTAGTTACTTGAAATTCAGCACATAGTTTAGGACCCTAAGAGAATATAATTTTTAGAAATAAAAATTGCACTAGCTTGCGTGCTTATCGGTTCAACTGAAAATCAGTAAAAAATGGGAGGAATATTTCGTTCGATATTTGAGTAACTTCCTGGTGAGGTAGTGACTTGAAACTTGTCACATAATTCAGAACCCGGGGACAATGCAATATCTGATTATCAAAATTTCGCTAGCTGGCACACGGATATATCTATTTGGAAAATTCTTTTGAAGTTTATAATCTTGAGATTGATTTTTAGCCAACTTCCTTGTGACCTAGTTACTGGAAATTTAGCACATAATTTAGGACCCTAAGACAATATAATTTTTAGAAATAAAAATTGCACTAGCTTGCGTGCTTATCGGTTCAACTGAAAATCAGTAAAAATGGGGGGAAAATTTTGATCGATATTTGAGTAACTTCCTGGTGAGGTAGTGACTTGATTTTTAACCAACTTCCTTGTGACCTAGTTACTTGAAATTTAGCACATAGTTTAGGACCCTAAGACAATATAATTTTTAGAAATAAAAATTGCACTAGCTTGCGTGCTTATCGGTTCAACTGAAAATCAGTAAAAAATGGGAGGAATATTTCGATCGATATTTGAGTAACTTCCTGGTGAGGTAGTGACTTGAAACTTGTCACATAATTCAGAACCTGGGGACAATGCAATATCTGATCAACAAAATTTCGCTAGCTCGCACACGGATCTACCTGTTTTGAAAATTCGTTTGAAGTTTATAATCTTGAGATTGATTTTTAACCAACTTCCTTGTGACCTACGGACTTGAAATTTAGCACATAGTTCAGGACACTACGACAACATAATTATTAGAAATAAAAATTACACTAGCTGGCATGCTTATCGTTATAACTGAAAATCAATCAAAAATGGGGGGAATTTTGCGATTGATATTTGAGTAACTTCCTGGTGAGGTGGTGACTTGAAACTTGTCACATAATTCAGAACCCGGGGGCATTGCAATATCTGATCAACAAAATTTCGCTAGCTGGCACACGGATCTACCTATTTTGAAAATTCTTTTGAAGTTTATAATCTTGAGATTGATTTTTAACCAACTTCCTTGTGACCTAGTTACTGGAAATTTAGCACATAGTTTAGGACCCTAAGACAATATAATTTTTAGAAATAAAAATTGCACTAGCTTGCGTGCTTATCGGTTCAACTGAAAATCAGTAAAAAATGGGAGGAATATTTCGATCGATATTTGAGTAACTTCCTGGTGAGGTAGTGACTTGAAACTTGTCACATAATTCAGAACCTGGGGACAATGCAATATCTGATCAACAAAATTTCGCTAGCTGGCACACGGATATACCTATTTGGAAAATTCGTTTGAAGTTTATAATCTTGAGATTGATTTTTAGCCAACTTCCTTGTGACCTAGTTACTGGAAATTTAGCACATAGTTTAGGACCCTAAGACAATATAATTTTTAGAAATAAAAATTGCACTAGCTTGCGTGCTTATCGGTTCAACTGAAAATCAGTAAAAATGGGGGGAAATTTTTGATCGATATTTGAGTAACTTCCTGGTGAGGTAGTGACTTGAACGGTGTCACATAGTGCAGAACCCGGGGACAATGCCATATCTGATAAACCAAATTCCGCTAGCTCGCACACGGATCTACCTATGTTGAAAATTCGTTTGAAGTTTATAATCTTGAGATTGATTTTTAACCAACTTCTTTATGACCTACGGACTTGAAATTTAGCACATAGTTCAGGACACTACGACAACATAATTATTAGAAATAAAAATTACACTAGCTGGCATGCTTATCGTTATAACTGAAAATCAATCAAAAATGGGGGGAATTTTGCGATTGATATTTGAGTAACTTCCTGGTGAGGTGGTGACTTGAAACTTGTCACATAATTCACAACCCGGGGACATTGCAATATCTGATCAACAAAATTTCGCTAGCTGGCACAAGGATCTACCTATTTTGAAAATTCTTTTGAAGTTTATAATCTTGAGATTGATTTTTAGCCAACTTCCTTGTGACCTAGTTACTGGAAATTTAGCACATAGTTTAGGACCCTAAGACAATATAATTTTTAGAAATAAAAATTGCACTAGCTTGCGTGCTTATCGGTTCAACTGAAAATCAGTAAAAAATGGGAGGAATATTTCGATCGATATTTGAGTAACTTCCTGGTGAGGTAGTGACTTGAAACTTGTCACATAATTCAGAACCCGGGGACAATGCAATATCTGATCAACAAAATTTCGCTAGCTGGCACACGGATATACCTATTTGGAAAATTCGTTTGAAGTTTATAATCTTGAGATTGATTTTTAACCAACTTCCTTGTGACCTAGTTACTTGAAATTTAGCACATAGTTTAGGACCCTAAGACAATATAATTTTTAGAAATAAAAATTGCACTAGCTTGCGTGCTTATCGGTTCAACTGAAAATCAGTAAAAAAAATGGGAGGAATATTTCGATCGATATTTGAGTAACTTCCTGGTGAGGTAGTGACTTGAAACTTGTCACATAATTCAGAACCCGGGGACAATGCAATATCTGATCAACAAAATTTCGCTAGCTGGCACACGGATATACTCGTACCTATTTGGAAAATTCGTTCGAAGTTTATAATCTTGAGATTGATTTTTAACCAACTTTCTTGTGACCTAGTTACTTGAAATTCAGCACATAGTTTAGGACCCTAAGACAATATAATTTTTTGAAATAAAAATTGCACTAGCTTGCGTGCTTGTCGGTTCAACTGAAAATCAGTAAAAAATGGGAGGAATATTTCGATCGATATTTGAGTAACTTCCTGGTGAGGTAGTGACTTGAAACTTGTCACATAATTCAGAACCCGGGGACAATGCAATATCTGATTATCAAAATTTCGCTAGCTGGCACACGGATATACCTATTTGGAAAATTCTTTTGAAGTTTATAATCTTGAGATTGATTTTTAGCCAACTTCCTTGTGACCTAGTTACTGGAAATTTAGCACATAGTTTAGGACCCTAAGACAATATAATTTTTAGAAATAAAAATTGCACTAGCTTGCGTGCTTATCGGTTCAACTGAAAATCAGTAAAAATGGGGGGAAATTTTTGATCGATATTTGAGTAACTTCCTGGTGAGGTAGTGACTTGATTTTTAACCAACTTCCTAGTGACCTAGTTACTTGAAATTTAGCACATAGTTTAGGACCCTAAGACAATATAATTTTTAGAAATAAAAATTGCACTAGCTTGCGTGCTTATCTGTTCAACTGAAAATCAGTAAAAAATGGGAGGAATATTTCGAGCGATATTTGAGTAACTTCCTGGTGAGGTAGTGACTTGAAACTTGTCACATAATTCAGAACCTGGGGACAATGCAATATCTGATCAACAAAATTTCGCTAGCTCGCACACGGATCTACCTATTTTGAAAATTCGTTTGAAGTTTATAATCTTGAGATTGATTTTTAACCAACTTCCTTGTGACCTACGGACTTGAAATTTAGCACATAGTTCAGGACACTACGACAACATAATTATTAGAAATAAAAATTACACTAGCTGGCATGCTTATCGTTATAACTGAAAATCAATCAAAAATGGGGGGAATTTTGCGATTGATATTTGAGTAACTTCCTGGTGAGGTGGTGACTTGAAACTTGTCACATAATTCAGAACCCGAGGACATTGCAATATCTGATCAACAAAATTTCGCTAGCTGGCACACGGATCTACCTATTTTGAAAATTCTTTTGAAGTTTATAATCTTGAGATTGATTTTTAGCCAACTTCCTTGTGACCTAGTTACTGGAAATTTAGCACATAGTTTAGGACCCTAAGACAATATAATTTTTAGAAATAAAAATTGCACTAGCTTGCGTGCTTATCGGTTCAACTGAAAATTAGTAAAAAATGGGAGGAATATTTCGATCGATATTTGAGTAACTTCCTGGTGAGGTAGTGACTTGAAACTTGTCACATAATTCAGAACCTGGGGACAATGCAATATCTGATCAACAAAATTTCGCTAGCTGGCACACGGATATACCTATTTGGAAAATTCGTTTGAAGTTTATAATCTTGAGATTGATTTTTAGCCAACTTCCTTGTGACCTAGTTACTGGAAATTTAGCACATAGTTTAGGACCCTAAGACAATATAATTTTTAGAAATAAAAATTGCACTAGCTTGCGTGCTTATCGGTTCAACTGAAAATCAGTAAAAAATGGGAGGAATATTTCGATCGATATTTGAGTAACTTCCTGGTGAGGTAGTGACTTGAAACTTGTCACATAATTCAGAACCTGGGGACAATGCAATATCTGATCAACAAAATTTCGCTAGCTGGCACACGGATATACCTATTTGGAAAATTCGTTTGAAGTTTATAATCTTGAGATTGATTTTTTACCAACTTCCTTGTGACCTAGTTACTTGAAATTTAGCAGATAGTTTAGGACCCTAAGACAATATAATTTTTAGAAATAAAAATTGCACTAGCTTGCGTGCTTATCGGTTCAACTGAAAATCAGTAAAAAATGGGAGGAATATTTCGATCGATATTTGAGTAACTTCCTGGTAAGGTAATGACTTGAAACTTGTCACATAATTCAGAACCCGGGGACAATGCAATATCTGATCAACAAAATTTCGCTAGCTGGCACACGGATATACCTATTTGGAAAATTCGTTTGAAGTTTATAATCTTGAGATTGATTTTTAGCCAACTTCCTTGTGACCTAGTTACTGGAAATTTAGCACATAGTTTAGGACCCTAAGACAATATAATTTTTAGAAATAAAAATTGCACTAGCTTGCGTGCTTATCGGTTCAACTGAAAATCAGTAAAAAATGGGAGGAATATTTCGATCGATATTTGAGTAACTTCCTGGTGAGGTGGTGACTTGAAACTTGTCACATAATTCAGAACCCGGGGACATTGCAATATCTGATCAACAAAATTTCGCTAGCTGGCACACGGATCTACCTATTTTGAAAATTCTTTTGAAGTTTATAATCTTGAGATTGATTTTTAGCCAACTTCCTTGTGACCTAGTTACTGGAAATTTAGCACATAGTTTAGGACCCTAAGACACTATAATTTTTAGAAATAAAAATTGCACTAGCTTGCGTGCTTATCGGTTCAACTGAAAATCAGTAAAAAATGGGAGGAATATTTCGATCGATATTTGAGTAACTTCCTGGTGAGGTAGTGACTTGAAACTTGTCACATAATTCAGAACCCGTGGACAATGCAATATCTGATCAACAAAATTTCGCTAGCTGGCACACGGATATACCTATTTGGAAAATTCGTTTGAAGTTTATAATCTTGAGATTGATTTTTAACCAACTTCCTTGTGACCTAGTTACTTGAAATTTAGCACATAGTTTAGGACCCTAAGACAATATAATTTTTAGAAATCAAAATTGCACTAGCTTGCGTGCTTATCGGTTCAACTGAAAATCAGTAAAAATGGGGGGAAATTTTTGATCGATATTTGAGTAACTTCCTGGTGAGGTATTGACTTGAAAGGTGTCACATAGTTCAGAACCCGGGGACAATGCCATATCTGATCAACAAAATTTCGCTAGCTGGCACACGGATATACCTATTTGGAAAATTCGTTTGAAGTTTATAATCTTGAGATTGATTTTTAGCCAACTTCCTTGTGACCTAGTTACTGGAAATTTAGCACATAGTTTAGGACCCTAAGACAATATAATTTTTAGAAATCAAAATTGCACTAGCTTGCGTGCTTATCGGTTCAACTGAAAATCAGTAAAAATGGGGGGAAATTTTTGATCGATATTTGAGTAACTTCCTGGTGGGGTAGTGACTTGATTTTTAACCAACTTCCTTGTGACCTAGTTACTTGAAATTTAGCACATAGTTTAGGACCCTAAGACAATATAATTTTTAGAAATCAAAATTGCACTAGCTTGCGTGCTTATCGGTTCAACTGAAAATCAGTAAAAATGGGGGGAAATTTTTGATCGATATTTGAGTAACTTCCTGGTGAGGTATTGACTTGAAAGGTGTCACATAGTTCAGAACCCGGGGACAATGCCATATCTGATCAACAAAATTTCGCTAGCTGGCACACGGATATACCTATTTGGAAAATTCGTTTGAAGTTTATAATCTTGAGATTGATTTTTAGCCAACTTCCTTGTGACCTAGTTAGGACCCTAAGACAATATAATTTTTAGAAATAAAAATTGCACTAGCTTGCGTGCTTATCGGTTCAACTGAAAATCAGTAAAAAATGGGAGGAATATTTCGATCGATATTTGAGTAACTTCCTGGTGAGGTAGTGACTTCAAACTTGTCACATAATTCAGAACCCGGGGACAATGCAATATCTGATCAACAAAATTTCGCTAGCTGGCACACGGATATACCTATTTGGAAAATTCGTTTGAAGTTTATAATCTTGAGATTGATTTTTAACCAACTTCCTTGTGACCTAGTTACTGGAAATTTAGCACATAGTTTAGGACCCTAAGATAATATAATTTTTAGAAATAAAAATTGCACTAGCTTGCGTGCTTATCGGTTCAACTGAAAATCAGTAAAAATGGGGGGAAATTTTTGATCGATATTTGAGTAACTTCCTGGTGAGGTAGTGACTTGAAACTTGTCACATAATTCAGAACCGGGGACAATGCAATATCTGATCAACAAAATTTCGCTAGCTGGCACACGCATATACCTATTTGGAAAATTCGTTTGAAGTTTATAATATTGAGATTGATTTTTAACCAACTTCCTTGTGACCTAGTTAGGACCCTAAGACAATATAATTTTTAGAAATAAAAATTGCACTAGCTTGCGTGCTTATCGGTTCAACTGAAAACCAGTAAAAAATGGGGGGAATTTTTCGATCGATATTTGAGTAACTTCCTGGTGAGGTGGTGACTTGAAACTTGTCACATAATTCAGAACCCGGGGACATTGCCATATCTGATCAACAAAATTTCGCTAGCTGGCACACGGATCTACCTATTTTGAAAATTCTTTTGAAGTTTATAATCTTGAGATTGATTTTTAGCCAACTTCCTTGTGACCTAGGTACTTGAAATTTAGCACATAGTTTAGGACCCTAAGACAATATAATTTTTAGAAATAAAAATTACACTAGCTTGCGTGCTTATCGGTTCAACTGAAAATCAGTAAAAAATGGGAGGAATATTTCGATCGATATTTGAGTAACTTCCTGGTGAGGTAGTGACTTCAAACTTGTCACATAATTCAGAACCCGGGGACAATGCAATATCTGATCAACAAAATTTCGCTAGCTGGAACACGGGTATACCTATTTGGAAAATTCGTTTGAAGTTTATAATCTTGAGATTGATTTTTAGCCAACTTCCTTGTGACCTAGTTACTGGAAATTTAGCACATAGTTTAGGACCCTAAGACAATATAATTTTTAGAAATAAAAATTGCACTAGCTTGCGTGCTTATCGGTTCAACTGAAAATCAATAAAAATGGGGGGAAATTTTTGATCGATATTTGAGTAACTTCCTGGTGAGGTAGTGACTTGATTTTTAACCAACTTCCTTGTGACCTAGTTACTTGAAATTTAGCACATAGTTTAGGACCCTAAGACAATATAATTTTTAGAAATAAAAATTGCACTAGCTTGCGTGCTTATCGGTCCAACTGAAAATCAGTAAAAAATGGGAGGAATATTTCGATCGATATTTGAGTAACTTCCTGGTGGGGTAGTGACTTGAAACTTGTCACATAATTCAGCACCCGGGGACAATGCAATATCTGATTATCAAAATTTCGCTAGCTGGCACACGGATATACCTATTTGGAAAATTCGTTTGAAGTTTATAATCTTGAGATTGATTTTTAGCCAACTTCCTTGTGACCTAGTTACTGGAAATTTAGCACATAGTTTAGGACCCTAAGACAATATAATTTTTAGAAATAAAAATTGCACTAGCTTGCGTGCTTATCGGTTCAACTGAAAATCAGTAAAAAATGGGAGGAATATTTCGATCGATATTTGAGTAACTTCCTGGTGAGGTAGTGACTTGAAACTTGTCACATAATTCAGCACCCGGGGACAATGCAATATCTGATTATCAAAATTTCGCTAGCTGGCACACGGATATACCTATTTGGAAAATTCGTTTGAAGTTTATAATCTTGAGATTGATTTTTAGCCAACTTCCTTGTGACCTAGTTACTGGAAATTTAGCACATAGTTTAGGACCTTTAGACAATATAATTTTTAGGAATAAAAATTGCACTAGCTTGCGTGCTTATCGGTTCAACTGAAAATCAGTAAAAATGGGGGGAAATTTTTGATCGATATTTGAGTAACTTCCTGGTGAGGTAGTGACTTGATTTTTAACCAACTTCCTTGTGACCTAGTTACTTGAAATTTAGCACATAGTTTAGGACCCTAAGACAATATAATTTTTAGAAATAAAAATTGCACTAGCTTGCGTGCTTATCGGTCCAACTGAAAATCAGTAAAAAATGGGAGGAATATTTCGATCGATATTTGAGTAACTTCCTGGTAAGGTAGTGACTTGAAACTTGTCACATAATTCAGCACCCGGGGACAATGCAATATCTGATTATCAAAATTTCGCTAGCTGGCACACGGATATACCTATTTGGAAAATTCGTTTGAAGTTTATAATCTTGAGATTGATTTTTAGCCAACTTCCTTGTGACCTAGTTACTGGAAATTTAGCACATAGTTTAGGACCTTTAGACAATATAATTTTTAGAAATAAAAATTGCACTAGCTGGCGTGCTTATCGGTTCAACTGCAAATCAGTAAAAATGGGGGGAAATTTTTGATCGATATTTGAGTAACTTCCTGGTGAGGTAGTGACTTGAAAGGTGTCACATAGTTCAGAACCCGGGGACAATGCCATATCTGATAAACCAAATTCCGCTAGCTCGCACACGGATCTACCTATTTTGAAAATTCGTTTGCAGTTTATAATCTTGAGATTGATTTTTAACCAACTTCCTTGTGACCTACGGACTTGAAATTTAGCACATAGTTCAGGACACTACGACAACATAATTATTAGAAATAAAAATTACACTAGCTGGCATGCTTATCGTTATAACTGAAAATCAATCAAAAATGGGGGGAATTTTGCGATTGATATTTGAGTAACTTCCTGGTGAGGTGGTGACTTGAAACTTGTCACATAATTCAGAACCCGGGGACATTGCAATATCTGATCAACAAAATTTCGCTAGCTGGCACACGGATCTACCTATTTTGAAAATTCTTTTGAAGTTTATAATCTTGAGATTGATTTTTAGCCAACTTCCTTGTGACCTAGTTACTGGAAATTTAGCACATAGTTTAGGACCCTAAGACAATATAATTTTTAGAAATAAAAATTGCACTAGCTTGCGTGCTTATCGGTTCAACTGAAAATCAGTAAAAAATGGGAGGAATATTTCGATCGATATTTGAGTAACTTCCTGGTGAGGTAGTGACTTGAAACTTGTCACATAATTCAGAACCCGGGGACAATGCAATATCTGATCAACAAAATTTCGCTAGCTGGCACACGGATATACCTATTTGGAAAATTCGTTTGAAGTTTATAATCTTGAGATTGATTTTTAGCCAACTTCCTTGTGACCTAGTTACTGGAAATTTAGCACATAGTTTAGGACCCTAAGACAATATAATTTTTAGAAATAAAAATTGCACTAGCTTGCGTGCTTATCGGTTCAACTGAAAATCAGTAAAAAATGGGAGGAATATTTCGATCGATATTTGAGTAACTTCCTGGTGAGGTGGTGACTTGAAACTTGTCACATAATTCAGAACCCGGGGACATTGCAATATCTGATCAACAAAATTTCGCTAGCTGGCACACGGATCTACCTATTTTGAAAATTCTTTTGAAGTTTATAATCTTGAGATTGATTTTTAGCCAACTTCCTTGTGACCTAGTTACTGGAAATTTAGCACATAGTTTAGGACCCTAAGACAATATAATTTTTAGAAATAAAAATTGCACTAGCTTGCGTGCTTATCGGTCCAACTGAAAATCAGTAAAAAATGGGAGGAATATTTCGATCGATATTTGAGTAACTTCCTGGTGAGGTAGTGACTTGAAACTTGTCACATAATTCAGCACCCGGGGACAATGCAATATCTGATTATCAAAATTTCGCTAGCTGGCACACGGATATACCTATTTGGAAAATTCGTTTGAAGTTTATAATCTTGAGATTGATTTTTAGCCAACTTCCTTGTGACCTAGTTACTGGAAATTTAGCACATAGTTTAGGACCTTTAGACAATATAATGTTTAGAAATAAAAATTGCACTAGCTTGCGTGCTTATCGGTTCAACTGAAAATCAGTAAAAATGGGGGGAAATTTTTGATCGATATTTGAGTAACTTCCTGGTGAGGTAGTGACTTGAAAGGTGTCACATAGTTCAGAACCCGGGGACAATGCCATATCTGATAAACCAAATTCCGCTAGCTCGCACACGGATCTACCTATTTTGAAAATTCGTTTGCAGTTTATAATCTTGAGATTGATTTTTAGCCAACTTCCTTGTGACCTACGGACTTGAAATTTAGCACATAGTTCAGGACACTACGACAACATAATTATTAGAAATAAAAATTACACTATCTGGCATGCTTATCGTTATAACTGAAAATCAATCAAAAATGGGGGGAATTTTGCGATTGATATTTGAGTAACTTCCTGGTGAGGTGGTGACTTGAAACTTGTCACATAATTCAGAACCCGGGGACATTGCAATATCTGATCAACAAAATTTCGCTAGCTGGCACACGGATCTACCTATTTTGAAAATTCTTTTGAAGTTTATAATCTTGAGATTGATTTTTAGCCAACTTCCTTGTGACCTAGTTACTGGAAATTTAGCACATAGTTTAGGACCCTAAGACAATATAATTTTTAGAAATAAAAATTGCACTAGCTTGCGTGCTTATCGGTTCAACTGAAAATCAGTAAAAAATGGGAGGAATATTTCGATCGATATTTGAGTAACTTCCTGGTGAGGTAGTGACTTGAAACTTGTCACATAATTCAGAACCCGGGGACAATGCAATATCTGATCAACAAAATTTCGCTAGCTGGCACACGGATATACCTATTTGGAAAATTCGTTTGAAGTTTATAATCTTGAGATTGATTTTTAGCCAACTTCCTTGTGACCTACGGACTTGAAATTTAGCACATAGTTCAGGACACTACGACAACATAATTATTAGAAATAAAAATTGCACTAGCTTGCGTGCTTATCGGTTCAACTGAAAATCAGTAAAAAATGGGAGGAATATTTCGATCGATATTTGAGTAACTTCCTGGTGAGGTGGTGACTTGAAACTTGTCACATAATTCAGAACCCGGGGACATTGCAATATCTGATCAACAAAATTTCGCTAGCTGGCACACGGATCTACCTATTTTGAAAATTCTTTTGAAGTTTATAATCTTGAGATTGATTTTTAGCCAACTTCCTTGTGACCTAGTTACTGGAAATTTAGCACATAGTTTAGGACCCTAAGACAATATAATTTTTAGAAATAAAAATTGCACTAGCTTGCGTGCTTATCGGTCCAACTGAAAATCAGTAAAAAATGGGAGGAATATTTCGATCGATATTTGAGTAACTTCCTGGTGAGGTAGTGACTTGAAACTTGTCACATAATTCAGCACCCGGGGACAATGCAATATCTGATTATCAAAATTTCGCTAGCTGGCACACGGATATACCTATTTGGAAAATTCGTTTGAAGTTTATAATCTTGAGATTGATTTTTAGCCAACTTCCTTGTGACCTAGTTACTGGAAATTTAGCACATAGTTTAGGACCTTTAGACAATATAATGTTTAGAAATAAAAATTGCACTAGCTTGCGTGCTTATCGGTTCAACTGAAAATCAGTAAAAATGGGGGGAAATTTTTGATCGATATTTGAGTAACTTCCTGGTGAGGTAGTGACTTGAAAGGTGTCACATAGTTCAGAACCCGGGGACAATGCCATATCTGATAAACCAAATTCCGCTAGCTCGCACACGGATCTACCTATTTTGAAAATTCGTTTGCAGTTTATAATCTTGAGATTGATTTTTAACCAACTTCCTTGTGACCTACGGACTTGAAATTTAGCACATAGTTCAGGACACTACGACAACATAATTATTAGAAATAAAAATTATACTAGCTGGCATGCTTATCGTTATAACTGAAAATCAATCAAAAATGGGGGGAATTTTGCGATTGATATTTGAGTAACTTCCTGGTGAGGTGGTGACTTGAAACTTGTCACATAATTCAGAACCCGGGGACATTGCAATATCTGATCAACAAAATTTCGCTAGCTGGCACACGGATCTACCTATTTTGAAAATTCTTTTGAAGTTTATAATCTTGAGATTGATTTTTAGCCAACTTCCTTGTGACCTAGTTACTGGAAATTTAGCACATAGTTTAGGACCCTAAGACAATATAATTTTTAGAAATAAAAATTGCACTAGCTTGCGTGCTTATCGGTTCAACTGAAAATCAGTAAAAAATGGGAGGAATATTTCGATCGATATTTGAGTAACTTCCTGGTGAGGTAGTGACTTGAAACTTGTCACATAATTCAGAACCCGGGGACAATGCAATATCTGATCAACAAAATTTCGCTAGCTGGCACACGGATATACCTATTTGGAAAATTCGTTTGAAGTTTATAATCTTGAGATTGATTTTTAGCCAACTTCCTTGTGACCTACGGACTTGAAATTTAGCACATAGTTCAGGACACTACGACAACATAATTATTAGAAATAAAAATTACACTAGCTGGCATGCTTATCGTTATAACTGAAAATCAATCAAAAATGGGGGGAATTTTGCGATTGATATTTGAGTAACTTCCTGTTGAGGTGGTGACTTGAAACTTGTCACATAATTCAGAACCCGGGGACATTGCAATATCTGATCAACAAAATTTCGCTAGCTGGCACACGGATCTACCTATTTTGAAAATTCTTTTGAAGTTTATAATCTTGAGATTGATTTTTAGCCAACTTCCTTGTGACCTAGTTACTGGAAATTTAGCACATAGTTTAGGACCCTAAGACAATATAATTTTTAGAAATAAAAATTGCACTAGCTTGCGTGCTTATCGGTTCAACTGAAAATCAGTAAAAAATGGGAGGAATATTTCGATCGATATTTGAGTAACTTCCTGGTGAGGTAGTGACTTGAAACTTGTCACATAATTCAGAACCCGGGGACAATGCAATATCTGATCAACAAAATTTCGCTAGCTGGCACACGGATATACCTATTTGGAAAATTCGTTTGAAGTTTATAATCTTGAGATTGATTTTTAGCCAACTTCCTTGTGACCTAGTTACTGGAAATTTAGCACATAGTTTAGGACCCTAAGACAATATAATTTTTAGAAATAAAAATTGCACTAGCTTGCGTGCTTATCGGTTCAACTGAAAATCAGTAAAAAATGGGAGGAATATTTCGATCGATATTTGAGTAACTTCCTGGTGAGGTAGTGACTTGAAACTTGTCACATAATTCAGAACCCGGGGACAATGCAATATCTGATCAACAAAATTTCGCTAGCTGGCACACGGATATACCTATTTGGAAAATTCGTTTGAAGTTTATAATCTTGAGATTGATTTTTAGCCAACTTCCTTGTGACCTAGTTACTGGAAATTTAGCACATAGTTTAGGACCCTAAGACAATATAATTTTTAGAAATAAAAATTGCACTAGCTTGCGTGCTTATCGGTTCAACTGAAAATCAGTAAAAAATGGGAGGAATATTTCGATCGATATTTGAGTAACTTCCTGGTGAGGTAGTGACTTGAAACTTGTCACATAATTCAGCACCCGGGGACAATGCAATATCTGATTATCAAAATTTCGCTAGCTAGCACACGGATATACCTATTTGGAAAATTCGTTTGAAGTGTATAATCTTGAGATTGATTTTTAGCCAACTTCCTTGTGACCTAGTTACTGGAAATTTAGCACATAGTTTAGGACCCTAAGACAATATAATTTTTAGAAATAAAAATTGCACTAGCTTGCGTGCTTATCGGTTCAACTGAAAATCAGCAAAAATGGGGGGAAATTTTTGATCGATATTTGAGTAACTTCCTGGTGAGGTATTGACTTGAAAGGTGTCACATAGTTCAGAACCCGGGGACAATGCCATATCTGATCAACAAAATTTCGCTAGCTGGCACACGGATATACCTATTTGGAAAATTCGTTTGAAGTTTATAATCTTGAGATTGATTTTTAGCCAACTTCCTTGTGACCTAGTTACTGGAAATTTAGCACATAGTTTAGGACCCTAAGACAATATAATTTTTAGAAATAAAAATTGCACTAGCTTGCGTGCTTATCGGTTCAACTGAAAATCAGTAAAAAATGGGAGGAATATTTCGATCGATATTTGAGTAACTTCCTGGTGAGGTAGTGACTTGAAACTTGTCACATAATTCAGAACCCGGGGACAATGCAATATCTGATCAACAAAATTTCGCTAGCTGGCACACGGATCTACCTATTTTGAAAATTCTTTTGAAGTTTATAATCTTGAGATTGATTTTTAGCCAACTTCCTTGTGACCTAGTTACTGGAAATTTAGCACATAGTTTAGGACCCTAAGACAATATAATTTTTAGAAATAAAAATTGCACTAGCTTGCGTGCTTATCGGTTCAACTGAAAATCAGTAAAAAATGGGAGGAATATTTCGATCGATATTTGAGTAACTTCCTGGTGAGGTAGTGACTTGAAACTTGTCACATAATTCAGAACCCGGGGACAATGCAATATCTGATCAACAAAATTTCGCTAGCTGGCACACGGATATACCTATTTGGAAAATTCGTTTGAAGTTTATAATCTTGAGATTGATTTTTAGCCAACTTCCTTGTGACCTACGGACTTGAAATTTAGCACATAGTTCAGGACACTACGACAACATAATTATTAGAAATAAAAATTACACTAGCTGGCATGCTTATCGTTATAACTGAAAATCAATCAAAAATGGGGGGAATTTTGCGATTGATATTTGAGTAACTTCCTGGTGAGGTGGTGACTTGAAACTTGTCACATAATTCAGAACCCGGGGACATTGCAATATCTGATCAACAAAATTTCGCTAGCTGGCACACGGATCTACCTATTTTGAAAATTCTTTTGAAGTTTATAATCTTGAGATTGATTTTTAGCCAACTTCCTTGTGACCTAGTTACTGGAAATTTAGCACATAGTTTAGGACCCTAAGACAATATAATTTTTAGAAATAAAAATTGCACTAGCTTGCGTGCTTATCGGTTCAACTGAAAATCAGTAAAAAATGGGAGGAATATTTCGATCGATATTTGAGTAACTTCCTGGTGAGGTAGTGACTTGAAACTTGTCACATAATTCAGAACCCGGGGACAATGCAATATCTGATCAACAAAATTTCGCTAGCTGGCACACGGATATACCTATTTTGAAAATTCGTTTGAAGTTTATAATCTTGAGATTGATTTTTAGCCAACTTCCTTGTGACCTAGTTACTGGAAATTTAGCACATAGTTTAGGACCCTAAGACAATATAATTTTTAGAAATAAAAATTGCACTAGCTTGCGTGCTTATCGGTTCAACTGAAAATCAGTAAAAAATGGGAGGAATATTTCGATCGATATTTGAGTAACTTCCTGGTGAGGTAGTGACTTGAAACTTGTCACATAATTCAGAACCCGGGGACAATGCAATATCTGATCAACAAAATTTCGCTAGCTGGCACACGGATATACCTATTTGGAAAATTCGTTTGAAGTTTATAATCTTGAGATTGATTTTTAGCCAACTTCCTTGTGACCTAGTTACTGGAAATTTAGCACATAGTTTAGGACCCTAAGACAATATAATTTTTAGAAATAAAAATTGCACTAGCTTGCGTGCTTATCGGTTCAACTGAAAATCAGTAAAAAATGGGAGGAATATTTCGATCGATATTTGAGTAACTTCCTGGTGAGGTAGTGACTTGAAACTTGTCACATAATTCAGCACCCGGGGACAATGCAATATCTGATTATCAAAATTTCGCTAGCTAGCACACGGATATACCTATTTGGAAAATTCGTTTGAAGTGTATAATCTTGAGATTGATTTTTAGCCAACTTCCTTGTGACCTAGTTACTGGAAATTTAGCACATAGTTTAGGACCCTTAGACAATATAATTTTTAGAAATAAAAATTGCACTAGCTTGCGTGCTTATCGGTTCAACTGAAAATCAGCAAAAATGGGGGGAAATTTTTGATCGATATTTGAGTAACTTCCTGGTGAGGTATTGACTTGAAAGGTGTCACATAGTTCAGAACCCGGGGACAATGCCATATCTGATCAACAAAATTTCGCTAGCTGGCACACGGATATACCTATTTGGAAAATTCGTTTGAAGTTTATAATCTTGAGATTGATTTTTAGCCAACTTCCTTGTGACCTAGTTACTGGAAATTTAGCACATAGTTTAGGACCCTAAGACAATATAATTTTTAGAAATAAAAATTGCACTAGCTTGCGTGCTTATCGGTTCAACTGAAAATCAGTAAAAAATGGGAGGAATATTTCGATCGATATTTGAGTAACTTCCTGGTGAGGTAGTGACTTGAAACTTGTCACATAATTCAGAACCCGGGGACAATGCAATATCTGATCAACAAAATTTCGCTAGCTGGCACACGGATATACCTATTTGGAAAATTCGTTTGAAGTTTATAATCTTGAGATTGATTTTTAGCCAACTTCCTTGTGACCTAGTTACTGGAAATTTAGCACATAGTTTAGGACCCTAAGACAATATAATTTTTAGAAATAAAAATTGCACTAGCTTGCGTGCTTATCGGTTCAACTGAAAATCAGTAAAAAATGGGAGGAATATTTCGATCGATATTTGAGTAACTTCCTGGTGAGGTAGTGACTTGAAACTTGTCACATAATTCAGAACCCGGGGACAATGCAATATCTGATCAACAAAATTTCGCTAGCTGGCACACGGATATACCTATTTGGAAAATTCGTTTGAAGTTTATAATCTTGAGATTGATTTTTAGCCAACTTCCTTGTGACCTAGTTACTGGAAATTTAGCACATAGTTTAGGACCCTAAGACAATATAATTTTTAGAAATAAAAATTGCACTAGCTTGCGTGCATCGGTTCAACTGAAAATCAGTAAAAAATGGGAGGAATATTTCGATCGATATTTGAGTAACTTCCTGGTGAGGTGGTGACTTGAAACTTGTCACATAATTCAGAACCCGGGGACATTTCAATATGTGATCAACAAAATTTCGCTAGCTGGCACACGGATCTACCTATTTTGAAAATTCTTTTGAAGTTTATAATCTTGAGATTGATTTTTAGCCAACTTCCTTGTGACCTAGTTACTGGAAATTTAGCACATAGTTTAGGACCCTAAGACAATATACTTTTTAGAAATAAAAATTGCACTAGCTTGCGTGCTTATCGGTTCAACTGAAAATCAGTAAAAATGGGGGGAAATTTTTAATCGATATTTGAGTAACTTCCTGGTGGGGTAGTGACTTGATTTTTAACCAACTTCCTTGTGACCTAGTTACTTGAAATTTAGCACATAGTTTAGGACCCTAAGACAATATAATTTTTAGAAATAAAAATTGCACTAGCTTGCGTGCTTATCGGTTCAACTGAAAATCAGTAAAAAATGGGAGGAATATTTCGATCGATATTTGAGTAACTTCCTGGTGAGGTAGTGACTTGAAACTTGTCACATAATTCAGCACCCGGGGACAATGCAATATCTGATTATCAAAATTTCGCTAGCTAGCACACGGATATACCTATTTGGAAAATTCGTTTGAAGTGTATAATCTTGAGATTGATTTTTAGCCAACTTCCTTGTGACCTAGTTACTGGAAATTTAGCACATAGTTTAGGACCCTTAGACAATATAATTTTTAGAAATAAAAATTGCACTAGCTTGCGTGCTTATCGGTTCAACTGAAAATCAGTAAAAATGGGGGGAAATTTTTGATCGATATTTGAGTAACTTCCTGGTGAGGTATTGACTTGAAAGGTGTCACATAGTTCAGAACCCGGGGACAATGCCATATCTGATCAACAAAATTTCGTTAGCTGGCACACGGATATACCTATTTGGAAAATTCGTTTGAAGTTTATAATCTTGGGATTGATTTTTAGCCAACTTCCTTGTGACCTAGTTACTGGAAATTTAGCACTTAGTTTAGGACCCTAAGACAATATAATTTTTAGAAATAAAAATTGCACTAGCTTGCGTGCTTATCGGTTCAACTGAAAATCAGTAAAAATGGGGGGAAATTTTTGATCGATATTTGAGTAACTTCCTGGTGAGGTAGTGACTTGAAAGGTGTCACATAGTTCAGAACCCGGGGACAATGCCATATCTGATAAACCAAATTCCGCTAGCTCGCACACGGATCTACCTATTTTGAAAATTCGTTTGCAGTTTATAATCTTGAGATTGATTTTTAACCAACTTCCTTGTGACCTACGGACTTGAAATTTAGCACATAGTTCAGGACACTACGACAACATAATTATTAGAAATAAAAATTACACTAGCTGGCATGCTTATCGTTATAACTGAAAATCAATCAAAAATGGGGGGAATTTTGCGATTGATATTTGAGTAACTTCCTGGTGAGGTGGTGACTTGAAACTTGTCACATAATTCAGAACCCGGGGACATTGCAATATCTGATCAACAAAATTTCGCTAGCTGGCACACGGATCTACCTATTTTGAAAATTCTTTTGAAGTTTATAATCTTGAGATTGATTTTTAGCCAACTTCCTTGTGACCTAGTTACTGGAAATTTAGCACATAGTTTAGGACCCTAAGACAATATAATTTTTAGAAATAAAAATTGCACTAGCTTGCGTGCTTATCGGTTCAACTGAAAATCAGTAAAAAATGGGAGGAATATTTCGATCGATATTTGAGTAACTTCCTGGTGAGGTAGTGACTTGAAACTTGTCACATAATTCAGAACCCGGGGACAATGCAATATCTGATCAACAAAATTTCGCTAGCTGGCACACGGATATACCTATTTGGAAAATTCGTTTGAAGTTTATAATCTTGAGATTGATTTTTAGCCAACTTCCTTGTGACCTAGTTACTGGAAATTTAGCACATAGTTTAGGACCCTAAGACAATATAATTTTTAGAAATAAAAATTGCACTAGCTTGCGTGCTTATCGGTTCAACTGAAAATCAGTAAAAAATGGGAGGAATATTTCGATCGATATTTGAGTAACTTCCTGGTGAGGTAGTGACTTGAAACTTGTCACATAATTCAGAACCCGGGGACAATGCAATATCTGATCAACAAAATTTCGCTAGCTGGCACACGGATATACCTATTTGGAAAATTCGTTTGAAGTTTATAATCTTGAGATTGATTTTTAGCCAACTTCCTTGTGACCTAGTTACTGGAAATTTAGCACATAGTTTAGGACCCTAAGACAATATAATTTTTAGAAATAAAAATTGCACTAGCTTGCGTGCTTATCGGTTCAACTGAAAATCAGTAAAAAATGGGAGGAATATTTCGATCGATATTTGAGTAACTTCCTGGTGAGGTGGTGACTTGAAACTTGTCACATAATTCAGAACCCGGGGACATTGCAATATCTGATCAACAAAATTTCGCTAGCTGGCACACGGATCTACCTATTTTGAAAATTCTTTTGAAGTTTATAATCTTGAGATTGATTTTTAGCCAACTTCCTTGTGACCTAGTTACTGGAAATTTAGCACATAGTTTAGGACCCTAAGACAATATAATTTTTAGAAATAAAAATTGCACTAGCTTGCGTGCTTATCGGTTCAACTGAAAATCAGTAAAAATGGGGGGAAATTTTTGATCGATATTTGAGTAACTTCCTGGTGGGGTAGTGACTTGATTTTTAACCAACTTCCTTGTGACCTAGTTACTTGAAATTTAGCACATAGTTTAGGACCCTAAGACAATATAATTTTTAGAAATAAAAATTGCACTAGCTTGCGTGCTTATCGGTTCAACTGAAAATCAGTAAAAAATGGGAGGAATATTTCGATCGATATTTGAGTAACTTCCTGGTGAGGTAGTGACTTGAAACTTGTCACATAATTCAGCACCCGGGGACAATGCAATATCTGACTATCAAAATTTCGCTAGCTAGCACACGGATATACCTATTTGGAAAATTCGTTTGAAGTGTATAATCTTGAGATTGATTTTTAGCCAACTTCCTTGTGACCTAGTTACTGGAAATTTAGCACATAGTTTAGGACCCTTAGACAATATAATTTTTAGAAATAAAAATTGCACTAGCTTGCGTGCTTATCGGTTCAACTGAAAATCAGTAAAAATGGGGGGAAATTTTTGATCGATATTTGAGTAACTTCCTGGTGAGGTATTGACTTGAAAGGTGTCACATAGTTCAGAACCCGGGGACAATGCCATATCTGATCAACAAAATTTCGCTAGCTGGCACACGGATATACCTATTTGGAAAATTCGTTTGAAGTTTATAATCTTGAGATTGATTTTTAGCCAACTTCCTTGTGACCTAGTTACTGGAAATTTAGCACATAGTTTAGGACCCTAAGACAATATAATTTTTAGAAATAAAAATTGCACTAGCTTGCGTGCTTATCGGTTCAACTGAAAATCAGTAAAAAATGGGAGGAATATTTCGATCGATATTTGAGTAACTTCCTGGTGAGGTAGTGACTTGAAACTTGTCACATAATTCAGAACCCGGGGACAATGCAATATCTGATCAACAAAATTTCGCTAGCTGGCACACGGATATACCTATTTGGAAAATTCGTTTGAAGTTTATAATCTTGAGATTGATTTTTAGCCAACTTCCTTGTGACCTAGTTACTGGAAATTTAGCACATAGTTTAGGACCCTAAGACAATATAATTTTTAGAAATAAAAATTGCACTAGCTTGCGTGCTTATCGGTTCAACTGAAAATCAGTAAAAAATGGGAGGAATATTTCGATCGATATTTGAGTAACTTCCTGGTGAGGTGGTGACTTGAAACTTGTCACATAATTCAGAACCCGGGGACATTGCAATATCTGATCAACAAAATTTCGCTAGCTGGCACACGGATCTACCTATTTTGAAAATTCTTTTGAAGTTTATAATCTTGAGATTGATTTTTAGCCAACTTCCTTGTGACCTAGTTACTGGAAATTTAGCACATAGTTTAGGACCCTAAGACAATATACTTTTTAGAAATAAAAATTGCACTAGCTTGCGTGCTTATCGGTTCAACTGAAAATCAGTAAAAATGGGGGGAAATTTTTGATCGATATTTGAGTAACTTCCTGGTGGGGTAGTGACTTGATTTTTAACCAACTTCCTTGTGACCTAGTTACTTGAAATTTAGCACATAGTTTAGGACCCTAAGACAATATAATTTTTAGAAATAAAAATTGCACTAGCTTGCGTGCTTATCGGTTCAACTGAAAATCAGTAAAAATGGGGGGAAATTTTTGATCGATATTTGAGTAACTTCCTGGTGAGGTATTGACTTGAAAGGTGTCACATAGTTCAGAACCCGGGGACAATGCCATATCTGATCAACAAAATTTCGCTAGCTGGCACACGGATATACCTATTTGGAAAATTCGTTTGAAGTTTATAATCTTGAGATTGATTTTTAGCCAACTTCCTTGTGACCTAGTTACTGGAAATTTAGCACATAGTTTAGGACCCTAAGACAATATAATTTTTAGAAATAAAAATTGCACTAGCTTACGTGCTTATCGGTTCAACTGAAAATCAGTAAAAAATGGGAGGAATATTTCGATCGATATTTGAGTAACTTCCTGGTGAGGTAGTGACTTGAAACTTGTCACATAATTCAGCACCCGGGGGCAATGCAATATCTGATTATCAAAATTTCGCTAGCTAGCACACGGATATACCTATTTGGAAAATTCGTTTGAAGTGTATAATCTTGAGATTGATTTTTAGCCAACTTCCTTGTGACCTAGTTACTGGAAATTTAGCACATAGTTTAGGACCCTTAGACAATATAATTTTTAGAAATAAAAATTGCACTAGCTTGCGTGCTTATCGGTTCAACTGAAAATCAGTAAAAATGGGGGGAAATTTTTGATCGATATTTGAGTAACTTCCTGGTGAGGTATTGACTTGAAAGGTGTCACATAGTTCAGAACCCGGGGACAATGCCATATCTGATCAACAAAATTTCGCTAGCTGGCACACGGATATACCTATTTGGAAAATTCGTTTGAAGTTTATAATCTTGAGATTGATTTTTAGCCAACTTCCTTGTGACCTAGTTACTGGAAATTTAGCACATAGTTTAGGACCCTAACACAATATAATTTTTAGAAATAAAAATTGCACTAGCTTGCGTGCTTATCGGTTCAACTGAAAATCAGTAAAAAATGGGAGGAATATTTCGATCGATATTTGAGTAACTTCCTGGTGAGGTAGTGACTTGAAACTTGTCACATAATTCAGAACCCGGGGACAATGCAATATCTGATCAACAAAATTTCGCTAGCTGGCACACGGATATACCTATTTGGAAAATTCGTTTGAAGTTTATAATCTTGAGATTGATTTTTAGCCAAATTCCTTGTGACCTAGTTACTGGAAATTTAGCACATAGTTTAGGACCCTAAGACAATATAATTTTTAGAAATAAAAATTGCACTAGCTTGCGTGCTTATCGATTCAACTGAAAATCAGTAAAAAATGGGAGGAATATTTCGATCGATATTTGAGTAACTTCCTGGTGAGGTGGTGACTTGAAACTTGTCACATAATTCAGAACCCGGGGACATTGCAATATCTGATCAACAAAATTTCGCTAGCTGGCACACGGATCTACCTATTTTGAAAATTCTTTTGAAGTTTATAATCTTGAGATTGATTTTTAGCCAACTTCCTTGTGACCTAGTTACTGGAAATTTAGCACATAGTTTAGGACCCTAAGACAATATAATTTTTAGAAATAAAAATTGCACTAGCTTGCGTGCTTATCGGTTCAACTGAAAATCAGTAAAAATGGGGGGAAATTTTTGATCGATATTTGAGTAACTTCCTGGTGGGGTAGTGACTTGATTTTTAACCAACTTCCTTGTGACCTAGTTACTTGAAATTTAGCACATAGTTTAGGACCCTAAGACAATATAATTTTTAGAAATAAAAATTGCACTAGCTTGCGTGCTTATCGGTTCAACTGAAAATCAGTAAAAAATGGGAGGAATATTTCGATCGATATTTGAGTAACTTCCTGGTGAGGTAGTGACTTGAAACTTGTCACATAATTCAGCACCCGGGGACAATGCAATATCTGATTATCAAAATTTCGCTAGCTAGCACACGGATATACCTATTTGGAAAATTCGTTTGAAGTGTATAATCTTGAGATTGATTTTTAGCCAACTTCCTTGTGACCTAGTTACTGGAAATTTAGCACATAGTTTAGGACCCTTAGACAATATAATTTTTAGAAATAAAAATTGCACTAGCTTGCGTGCTTATCGGTTCAACTGAAAATCAGTAAAAATGGGGGGAAATTTTTGATCGATATTTGAGTAACTTCCTGGTGGGGTAGTGACTTGATTTTTAACCAACTTCCTTGTGACCTAGTTACTTGAAATTTAGCACATAGTTTAGGACCCTAAGACAATATAATTTTTAGAAATAAAAATTGCACTAGCTTGCGTGCTTATCGGTTCAACTGAAAATCAGTAAAAAATGGGAGGAATATTTCGATCGATATTTGAGTAACTTCCTGGTGAGGTAGTGACTTGAAACTTGTCACATAATTCAGAACCCGGGGACAATGCAATATCTGATCAACAAAATTTCGCTAGCTGGCACACGGATATACTGGTACCTATTTGGAAAATTCGTTTGAAGTTTATAATCTTGAGATTGATTTTTAACCAACTTTCTTGTGACCTAGTTACTTGAAATTTAGCACATAGTTTAGGACCCTAAGACAATATAATTTTTAGAAATAAAAATTGCACTAGCTTGCGTGCTTATCGGTTCAACTGAAAATCAGTAAAAAATGGGAGGAATATTTCGATCGATATTTGAGTAACTTCCTGGTGAGGTAGTGACTTGAAACTTGTCACATAATTCAGAACCCGGGGACAATGCAATATCTGATTATCAAAATTTCGCTAGCTGGCACACGGATATACCTATTTGGAAAATTCTTTTGAAGTTTATAATCTTGAGATTGATTTTTAGCCAACTTCCTTGTGACCTAGTTACTGGAAATTTAGCACATAGTTTAGGACCCTAAGACAATATAATTTTTAGAAATAAAAATTGCACTAGCTTGCGTGCTTATCGGTTCAACTGAAAATCAGTAAAAATGGGGGGAAATTTTTGATCGATATTTGAGTAACTTCCTGGTGAGGTATTGACTTGAAAGGTGTCACATAGTTCAGAACCCGGGGACAATGCCATATCTGATCAACAAAATTTCGCTAGCTGGCACACGGATATACCTATTTGGAAAATTCGTTTGAAGTTTATAATCTTGAGATTGATTTTTAGCCAACTTCCTTGTGACCTAGTTACTGGAAATTTAGCACATAGTTTAGGACCCTAAGACAATATAATTTTTAGAAATCAAAATTGCACTAGCTTGCGTGCTTATCGGTTCAACTGAAAATCAGTAAAAATGGGGGGAAATTTTTGATCGATATTTGAGTAACTTCCTGGTGGGGTAGTGACTTGATTTTTAACCAACTTCCTTGTGACCTAGTTACTTGAAATTTAGCACATAGTTTAGGACCCTAAGACAATATAATTTTTAGAAATAAAAATTGCACTAGCTTGCGTGCTTATCGGTTCAACTGAAAATCAGTAAAAAATGGGAGGAATATTTCGATCGATATTTGAGTAACTTCCTGGTGAGGTAGTGACTTGAAACTTGTCACATAATTCAGAACCCGGGGACAATGCAATATCTGATCAACAAAATTTCGCTAGCTGGCACACGGATATACTGGTACCTATTTGGAAAATTCGTTTGAAGTTTATAATCTTGAGATTGATTTTTAACCAACTTTCTTGTGACCTAGTTACTTGAAATTTAGCACATAGTTTAGGACCCTAAGACAATATAATTTTTAGAAATAAAAATTGCACTAGCTTGCGTGCTTATCGGTTCAACTGAAAATCAGTAAAAAATGGGAGGAATATTTCGATCGATATTTGAGTAACTTCCTGGTGAGGTAGTGACTTGAAACTTGTCACATAATTCAGAACCCGGGGACAATGCAATATCTGATTATCAAAATTTCGCTAGCTGGCACACGGATATACCTATTTGGAAAATTCTTTTGAAGTTTATAATCTTGAGATTGATTTTTAGCCAACTTCCTTGTGACCTAGTTACTGGAAATTTAGCACATAGTTTAGGACCCTAAGACAATATAATTTTTAGAAATAAAAATTGCACTAGCTTGCGTGCTTATCGGTTCAACTGAAAATCAGTAAAAATGGGGGGAAATTTTTGATCGATATTTGAGTAACTTCCTGGTGGGGTAGTGACTTGATTTTTAACCAACTTCCTTGTGACCTAGTTACTGGAAATTTAGCACATAGTTTAGGACCCTAAGACAATATAATTTTTAGAAATAAAAATTGCACTAGCTTGCGTGCTTATCGGTTCAACTGAAAATCAGTAAAAAATGGGAGGAATATTTCGATCGATATTTGAGTAACTTCCTGGTGAGGTAGTGACTTGAAACTTGTCACATAATTCAGCACCCGGGGACAATGCAATATCTGATTATCAAAATTTCGCTAGCTAGCACACGGATATACCTATTTGGAAAATTCGTTTGAAGTGTATAATCTTGAGATTGATTTTTAGCCAACTTCCTTGTGACCTAGTTACTGGAAATTTAGCACATAGTTTAGGACCCTTAGACAATATAATTTTTAGAAATAAAAATTGCACTAGCTTGCGTGCTTATCGGTTCAACTGAAAATCAGTAAAAAATGGGAGGAATATTTCGATCGATATTTGAGTAACTTCCTGGTGAGGTAGTGACTTGAAACTTGTCACATAATTCAGAACCCGGGGACAATGCAATATCTGATCAACAAAATTTCGCTAGCTGGCACACGGATATACTGGTACCTATTTGGAAAATTCGTTTGAAGTTTATAATCTTGAGATTGATTTTTAGCCAACTTCCTTGTGACCTAGTTACTGGAAATTTAGCACATAGTTTAGGACCCTAACACAATATAATTTTTAGAAATAAAAATTGCACTAGCTTGCGTGCTTATCGGTTCAACTGAAAATCAGTAAAAAATGGGAGGAATATTTCGATCGATATTTGAGTAACTTCCTGGTGAGGTAGTGACTTGAAACTTGTCACATAATTCAGAACCCGGGGACAATGCAATATCTGATCAACAAAATTTCGCTAGCTGGCACACGGATATACCTATTTGGAAAATTCGTTTGAAGTTTATAATCTTGAGATTGATTTTTAGCCAAATTCCTTGTGACCTAGTTACTGGAAATTTAGCACATAGTTTAGGACCCTAAGACAATATAATTTTTAGAAATAAAAATTGCACTAGCTTGCGTGCTTATCGGTTCAACTGAAAATCAGTAAAAAATGGGAGGAATATTTCGATCGATATTTGAGTAACTTCCTGGTGAGGTGGTGACTTGAAACTTGTCACATAATTCAGAACCCGGGGACATTGCAATATCTGATCAACAAAATTTCGCTAGCTGGCACACGGATCTACCTATTTTGAAAATTCTTTTGAAGTTTATAATCTTGAGATTGATTTTTAGCCAACTTCCTTGTGACCTAGTTACTGGAAATTTAGCACATAGTTTAGGACCCTAAGACAATATAATTTTTAGAAATAAAAATTGCACTAGCTTGCGTGCTTATCGGTTCAACTGAAAATCAGTAAAAATGGGGGGAAATTTTTGATCGATATTTGAGTAACTTCCTGGTGGGGTAGTGACTTGATTTTTAACCAACTTCCTTGTGACCTAGTTACTTGAAATTTAGCACATAGTTTAGGACCCTAAGACAATATAATTTTTAGAAATAAAAATTGCACTAGCTTGCGTGCTTATCGGTTCAACTGAAAATCAGTAAAAAATGGGAGGAATATTTCGATCGATATTTGAGTAACTTCCTGGTGAGGTAGTGACTTGAAACTTGTCACATAATTCAGCACCCGGGGACAATGCAATATCTGATTATCAAAATTTCGCTAGCTAGCACACGGATATACCTATTTGGAAAATTCGTTTGAAGTGTATAATCTTGAGATTGATTTTTAGCCAACTTCCTTGTGACCTAGTTACTGGAAATTTAGCACATAGTTTAGGACCCTTAGACAATATAATTTTTAGAAATAAAAATTGCACTAGCTTGCGTGCTTATCGGTTCAACTGAAAATCAGTAAAAATGGGGGGAAATTTTTGATCGATATTTGAGTAACTTCCTGGTGAGGTATTGACTTGAAAGGTGTCACATAGTTCAGAACCCGGGGACAATGCCATATCTGATCAACAAAATTTCGCTAGCTGGCACACGGATATACCTATTTGGAAAATTCGTTTGAAGTTTATAATCTTGAGATTGATTTTTAGCCAACTTCCTTGTGACCTAGTTACTGGAAATTTAGCACATAGTTTAGGACCCTAAGACAATATAATTTTTAGAAATCAAAATTGCACTAGCTTGCGTGCTTATCGGTTCAACTGAAAATCAGTAAAAATGGGGGGAAATTTTTGATCGATATTTGAGTAACTTCCTGGTGGGGTAGTGACTTGATTTTTAACCAACTTCCTTGTGACCTAGTTACTTGAAATTTAGCACATAGTTTAGGACCCTAAGACAATATAATTTTTAGAAATAAAAATTGCACTAGCTTGCGTGCTTATCGGTTCAACTGAAAATCAGTAAAAAATGGGAGGAATATTTCGATCGATATTTGAGTAACTTCCTGGTGAGGTAGTGACTTGAAACTTGTCACATAATTCAGAACCCGGGGACAATGCAATATCTGATCAACAAAATTTCGCTAGCTGGCACACGGATATACTGGTACCTATTTGGAAAATTCGTTTGAAGTTTATAATCTTGAGATTGATTTTTAACCAACTTTCTTGTGACCTAGTTACTTGAAATTTAGCACATAGTTTAGGACCCTAAGACAATATAATTTTTAGAAATAAAAATTGCACTAGCTTGCGTGCTTATCGGTTCAACTGAAAATCAGTAAAAAATGGGAGGAATATTTCGATCGATATTTGAGTAACTTCCTGGTGAGGTAGTGACTTGAAACTTGTCACATAATTCAGAACCCGGGGACAATGCAATATCTGATTATCAAAATTTCGCTAGCTGGCACACGGATATACCTATTTGGAAAATTCTTTTGAAGTTTATAATCTTGAGATTGATTTTTAGCCAACTTCCTTGTGACCTAGTTACTGGAAATTTAGCACATAGTTTAGGACCCTAAGACAATATAATTTTTAGAAATAAAAATTGCACTAGCTTGCGTGCTTATCGGTTCAACTGAAAATCAGTAAAAATGGGGGGAAATTTTTGATCGATATTTGAGTAACTTCCTGGTGAGGTAGTGACTTGATTTTTAACCAACTTCCTTGTGACCTAGTTACTTGAAATTTAGCACATAGTTTAGGACCCTAAGACAATATAATTTTTAGAAATAAAAATTGCACTAGCTTGCGTGCTTATCGGTTCAACTGAAAATCAGTAAAAAATGGGAGGAATATTTCGATCGATATTTGAGTAACTTCCTGGTGAGGTAGTGACTTGAAACTTGTCACATAATTCAGAACCCGGGGACAATGCAATATCTGATCAACAAACTTTCGCTAGCTGGCACACGGATATACCTATTTGGAAAATTCGTTTGAAGTTTATAATCTTGAGATTGATTTTTAACCAACTTCCTTGTGACCTAGTTACTTGAAATTTAGCACATAGTTTAGGACCCTAAGACAATATAATTTTTAGAAATAAAAATTGCACTGGCTTGCGTGCTTATCGGTTCAACTGAAAATCAGTAAAAAATGGGAGGAATATTTCGATCGATATTTGAGTAACTTCCTGGTGAGGTAGTGACTTGAAACTTGTCATACAATTCAGAACCCGGGGACAATGCAATATCTGATCAACAAAATTTCGCTAGCTGGCACACGGATATACCTATTTGGAAAATTCGTTTGAAGTTTATAATCTTGAGATTGATTTTTAACCAACTTCCTTGTGACCTAGTTACTTGAAATTTAGCACATAGTTTAGGACCCTAAGACAATATAATTTTTAGAAATAAAAATTGCACTAGCTTGCGTGCTTATCGGTTCAACTGAAAATCAGTAAAAAATGGGAGGAATATTTCGATCGATATTTGAGTAACTTCCTGGTGAGGTAGTGACTTGAAACTTGTCACATAATTCAGCACCCGGGGACAATGCAATATCTGATTATCAAAATTTCGCTAGCTGGCACACGGATATACCTATTTGGAAAATTCGTTTGAAGTGTATAATCTTGAGATTGATTTTTAGCCAACTTCCTTGTGACCTAGTTACTGGAAATTTAGCACATAGTTTAGGACCCTTAGACAATATAATTTTTAGAAATAAAAATTGCACTAGCTTGCGTGCTTATCGGTTCAACTGAAAATCAGTAAAAATGGGGGGAAATTTTTGATCGATATTTGAGTAACTTCCTGGTGAGGTATTGACTTGAAAGGTGTCACATAGTTCAGAACCCGGGGACAATGCCATATCTGAGCAACAAAATTTCGCTAGCTGGCACACGGATATACCTATTTGGAAAATTCGTTTGAAGTTTATAATCTTGAGATTGATTTTTAGCCAACTTCCTTGTGACCTAGTTACTGGAAATTTAGCACATAGTTTAGGACCCTAAGACAATATAATTTTTAGAAATCAAAATTGCACTAGATTGCGTGCTTATCGGTTCAACTGAAAATCAGTAAAAATGGGGGGAAATTTTTGATCGATATTTGAGTAACTTCCTGGTGGGGTAGTGACTTGATTTTTAACCAACTTCCTTGTGACCTAGTTACTTGAAATTTAGCACTTAGTTTAGGACCCTAAGACAATATAATTTTTAGAAATAAAAATTGCACTAGCTTGCGTGCTTATCGGTTCAACTGAAAATCAGTAAAAAATGGGAGGAATATATCGATCGATATTTGAGTAACTTCCTGGTGAGGTAGTGACTTGAAACTTGTCACATAATCCAGAACCCGGGGACAATGCAATATCTGATCAACAAAATTTCGCTGGCTGGCACCCGGATATACCTATTTGGAAAATTCGTTTGAAGTTTATAATCTTGAGATTGATTTTTAGCCAACTTCCTTGTGACCTAGTTACTGGAAATTTAGCACATAGTTTAGGACCCTAAGATAATATAATTTTTAGAAATAAAAATTGCACTAGCTTGCGTGCTTATCGGTTCAACTGATTATCAGTAAAAATGGGGGGAAATTTTTGATCGATATTTGAGTAACTTCCTGGTGAGGTAGTGACTTGAAACGTGTCACATAGTTCAGAACCCGGGGACAATGCCATATCTGATAAACCAAATTCCGCTAGCTCGCACCCGGATCTACCTATTTTGAAAATTCGTTTGAAGTTTATAATCTTGAGATTGATTTTTAACCAACTTCCTTGTGACCTAGTTACTTGAAATTTAGCACATAGTTTAGGACCCTAAGACAATATAATTTTTAGAAATAAAAATTGCACTAGCTTCCGTGCTTATCGGTTCAATTGAAAATCAGTAAAAATGGGGGGAATTTTTCGATTGATATTTGAGTAACTTCCTGGTGAGGTAGTGACTTGAAACTTGTCACATAATTCAGAACCCGGGGACAATGCAATATCTGATCAACAAAATTTCGCTAGCTGGCACACGGATATACCTATTTGGAAAATTCGTTTGACGTTTATAATCTTGAGATTGATTTTTAGCCAACTTCCTTGTGACCTTCTTCTTCTTCTTTAAATGGTCATCTAACCGCCTGGGCGATTTTGACCGTCCAACATAGCTCGCCAGTCGTTTCTTCGTTGCGCCAACTGGGGCCAATTGGAAACACCGCGGGATCGCAAATCGGTCTCCACTTGGTCCTTCCATCGGAGTGGTGGTCTCCCTCTTCCTCTGCTTCCACCGGCGGGTGCCGATAAGAATACCTTCTGGGCTGGAGCATCTTCGCTCATTCGCACTACGTGGCCTAGCCAGCGAAGCCGCTGTGTTTTAATTCGCTGAACTATGTCGGCGTCTGCGTAAAGTTCATACAGCTCATCATTAAATCTTCTTCGGTACTCGCCGTCGCCAACGCGTAGAGGTCCACAAATCTTTCGAAGAACCTTTCTCTCGAATACTCCCAGAGCCGCCTCATCAGATGTTGTTAGTGTCCACGCTTCTGCACCATATAGCAGGACGGGTGCGATGAGTGACTTGTAGAGTGTTATTTTCGTTCGTCGAGAGAGGACTTTACTTTTCAATTGCCTACTCAGTCCGAAGTAGCATTTGTTTGCAAGAGTGATTCTTCGTCGGATTTCTAGGCTAACATTATTGTTGGTATTAATGCTGGTTCCCAGGTAAACGAAGTCCTTTACTACTTCGAAATTATTGCTGCCAACAGTGGCTAGGTTGCCAAGGCGCGAATGCGCTGACTCTTTGCATGATGACAGAAGGTACTTCGTTTTGCCCTCGTTCACCACCAATCCCATTTTCTCCGCTTCTTTTTCTAATTTGGAGTAACCAGAAGTTACGGCGCGGTTGTTAAGGCCAATGATATCAATATCGTCAGCATATGCCAACAGTTGCACGCTTTTAAGAAATAAAAATTGCACTAGCTTGCGTGCTTATCGGTTCAACTGAAAATCAGTAAAAAATGGGAGGAATATTTCGATCGATATTTGAGTAACTTCCTGGTGAGGTAGTGACTTGAAACTTGTCACATAATTCAGAACCCGGGGACAATGCAATACCTGATCAACAAAATTTCGCTAGCTGGCACACGGATATACCTATTTGGAAAATTCGTTTGAAGTTTATAATCTTGAGATTGATTTTTAACCAACTTTCTTGTGACCTAGTTACTTGAAATTTAGCACATAGTTTAGGACCCTAAGACAATATAATTTTTCGTAATAAAAATTGCACTAGCTTCCGTGCTTATCGGTTCAATTGAAAATCAGTAAAAATGGGGGGAATTTTTCGATTGATATTTGAGTAACTTCCTGGTGAGGTAGTGACTTGAAACTTGTCACATAATTCAGAACCCGGGGACAATGCAATATCTGATAAACCAAATTCCGCTAGCTCGCACACGGATCTACCTATTTTGAAAATTCGTTTGAAGTTTATAATCTTGAGATTGATTTTTAACCAACTTCCTTGTGACCTACGGACTTGAAATTTAGCACATAGTTCAGGACACTACGACAACATAATTATTAGAAATAAAAATTACACTAGCTGGCATGCTTATCGTTATAACTGAAAATCAATCAAAAATGGGGGGAATTTTGCGATTGATATTTGAGTAACTTCCTGGTGAGTTGGTGACTTGAAACTTGTCACATAATTCAGAACCCGGGGTAATTGCAATATCTGATCAACAAAATTTCGGTAGCTGGCACACGGATCTATCTATTTTGAAAATTCTTTTGAAGTTTATAATCTTGAGATTGATTTTTAGCCAACTTCCTTGTGACCTAGTTACTGGAAATTTAGCACATAGTTTAGGACCCTAAGACAATATAATTTTTAGAAATAAAAATTGCACTAGCTTGCGTGCTTATCGGTTCAACTGAAAATCAGTAAAAAATGGGAGGAATATTTCGATCGATATTTGAGTAACTTCCTGGTGAGGTAGTGACTTGAAACTTGTCACATAATTCAGAACCCGGGGACAATGCAATATCTGATCAACAAAATTTCGCTAGCTGGCACACGGATATACCTATTTGGAAAATTCGTTTGAAGTTTATAATCTTGAGATTGATTTTAAGCCAACTTCCTTGTGACCTAGTTACTGGAAATTCAGCACATAGTTTAGGACCCTAAGACAATATAATTTTTAGAAATAAAAATTGCACTAGCTTGCGTGCTTATCGGTTCAACTGAAAATCAGTAAAAAAATGGGAGGAATATTTCGATCGATATTTGAGTAACTTCCTGGTGAGGTGGTGACTTGAAACTTGTCACATAATTCAGAACCCGGGGACATTGCAATATCTGATCAACAAAATTTCGCTAGCTGGCACACGGATCTACCTATTTTGAAAATTCTTTTGAAGTTTATAATCTTGAGATTGATTTTTAGCCAACTTCCTTGTGACCTAGTTACTGGAAATTTAGCACATAGTTTAGGACCCTAAGACAATATAATTTTTAGAAATAAAAATTGCACTAGCTTGCGTGCTCATCGGTTCAACTGAAAATCAGTAAAAAATGGGAGGAATATTTCGATCGATATTTGAGTAACTTCCTGGTGAGGTAGTGACTTGAAACTTGTCACATAATTCAGAACCCGGGGACAATGCAATATCTGATCAACAAAATTTCGCTAGCTGGCACACGGATATACCTATTTGGAAAATTCGTTTGAAGTTTATAATCTTGAGATTGATTTTTAACCAACTTTCTTGTGACCTAGTTACTTGAAATTTAGCACATAGTTTAGGACCCTAAGACAATATAATTTTTAGAAATAAAAATTGCACTAGCTTGCGTGCTTATCGGTTCAACTGAAAATCAGTAAAAAATGGGAGGAATATTTCGATCGATATTTGAGTAACTTCCTGGTGAGGTAGTGACTTGAAACTTGTCACATAATTCAGAACCCGGGGACAATGCAATATCTGATCAACAAAATTTCGCTAGCTGGCACACGGATATACTCGTACCTATTTGGAAAATTCGTTTGAAGTTTATAATCTTGAGATTGATTTTTAATCAACTTTCTTGTGACCTAGTTACTTGAAATTTAGCACATAGTTTAGGACCCTAAGACAATATAATTTTTAGAAATAAAAATTGCACTAGCTTGCGTGCTTATCGGTTCAACTGAAAATCAGTAAAAAATGGGAGGAATATTTCGATCGATATTTGAGTAACTTCCTGGTGAGGTAGTGACTTGAAACTTGTCACATAATTCAGAACCCGGGGACAATGCAATATCTGATCAACAAAATTTCGCTAGCTGGCACACGGATATACCTATTTGGAAAATTCTTTTGAAGTTTATAATCTTGAGATTGATTTTTAGCCAACTTCCTTGTGACCTAGTTACTTGAAATTTAGCACATAGTTTAGGACCCTAAGACAATATAATTTTTCGTAATAAAAATTGCACTAGCTTCCGTGCTTATCGGTTCAATTGAAAATCAGTAAAAATGGGGGGAATTTTTCGATTGATATTTGAGTAACTTCCTGGTGAGGTAGTGACTTGAAACTTGTCACATAATTCAGAACCCGGGGACAATGCAATATCTGATAAACCAAATTCCGCTAGCTCGCACACGGATCTACCTATTTTGAAAATTCGTTTGAAGTTTATAATCTTGAGATTGATTTTTAGCCAACTTCCTTGTGACCTAGTTACTTGAAATTTAGCACATAGTTTAGGACCCTAAGACAATATAATTTTTCGTAATAAAAATTGCACTAGCTTCCGTGCTTATCGGTTCAATTGAAAATCAGTAAAAATGGGGGGAATTTTTCGATTGATATTTGAGTAACTTCCTGGTGAGGTAGTGACTTGAAACTTGTCACATAATTCAGAACCCGGGGACAATGCAATATCTGATAAACCAAATTCCGCTAGCTCGCACACGGATCTACCTATTTTGAAAATTCGTTTGAAGTTTATAATCTTGAGATTGATTTTTAACCAACTTCCTTGTGACCTACGGACTTGAAATTAAGCACATAGTTCAGGACACTACGACAACATAATTATTAGAAATAAAAATTACACTAGCTGGCATGCTTATCGTTATAACTGAAAATCAATCAAAAATGGGGGGAATTTTGCGATTGATATTTGAGTAACTTCCTGGTGAGTTGGTGACTTGAAACTTGTCACATAATTCAGAACCCGGGGACATTGCAATATCTGATCAACAAAATTTCGGTAGCTGGCACACGGATCTACCTATTTTGAAAATTCTTTTGAAGTTTATAATCTTGAGATTGATTTTTAGCCAACTTCCTTGTGACCTAGTTACTGGAAATTTAGCACATAGTTTAGGACCCTAAGACAATATAATTTTTAGAAATAAAAATTGCACTAGCTTGCGTGCTTATCGGTTCAACTGAAAATCAGTAAAAAATGGGAGGAATATTTCGATCGATATTTGAGTAACTTCCTGGTGAGGTAGTGACTTGAAACTTGTCACATAATTCAGAACCCGGGGACAATGCAATATCTGATCAACAAAACTTCGCTAGCTGGCACACGGATATACCTATTTGGAAAATTCGTTTGAAGTTTATAATCTTGAGATTGATTTTTAGCCAACTTCCTTGTGACCTAGTTACTGGAAATTCAGCACATAGTTTAGGACCCTAAGACAATATAATTTTTAGAAATAAAAATTGCACTAGCTTGCGTGCTTATCGGTTCAACTGAAAATCAGTAAAAAATGGGAGGAATATTTCGATCGATATTTGAGTAACTTCCTGGTGAGGTGGTGACTTGAAACTTGTCACATAATTCAGAACCCGGGGACATTGCAATATCTGATCAACAAAATTTCGCTAGCTGGCACACGGATCTACCTATTTTGAAAATTCTTTTGAAGTTTATAATCTTGAGATTGATTTTTAGCCAACTTCCTTGTGACCTAGTTACTGGAAATTTAGCACATAGTTTAGGACCCTAAGACAATATAATTTTTAGAAATAAAAATTGCACTAGCTTGCGTGCTCATCGGTTCAACTGAAAATCAGTAAAAAATGGGAGGAATATTTCGATCGATATTTGAGTAACTTCCTGGTGAGGTAGTGACTTGAAACTTGTCACATAATTCAGAACCCGGGGACAATGCAATATCTGATCAACAAAATTTCGCTAGCTGGCACACGGATATACCTATTTGGAAAATTCGTTTGAAGTTTATAATCTTGAGATTGATTTTTAACCAACTTTCTTGTGACCTAGTTACTTGAAATTTAGCACATAGTTTAGGACCCTAAGACAATATAATTTTTAGAAATAAAAATTGCACTAGCTTGCGTGCTTATCGGTTCAACTGAAAATCAGTAAAAAATGGGAGGAATATTTCGATCGATATTTGAGTAACTTCCTGGTGAGGTAGTGACTTGAAACTTGTCACATAATTCAGAACCCGGGGACAATGCAATATCTGATCAACAAAATTTCGCTAGCTGGCACACGGATATACTCGTACCTATTTGGAAAATTCGTTGGAAGTTTATAATCTTGAGATTGATTTTTAATCAACTTTCTTGTGACCTAGTTACTTGAAATTTAGCACATAGTTTAGGACCCTAAGACAATATAATTTTTAGAAATAAAAATTGCACTAGCTTGCGTGCTTATCGGTTCAACTGAAAATCAGTAAAAAATGGGAGGAATATTTCGATCGATATTTGAGTAACTTCCTGGTGAGGTAGTGACTTGAAACTTGTCACATAATTCAGAACTCGGGGACAATGCAATATCTGATCAACAAAATTTCGCTAGCTGGCACACGGATATACCTATTTGGAAAATTCTTTTGAAGTTTATAATCTTGAGATTGATTTTTAGCCAACTTCCTTGTGACCTAGTTACTTGAAATTTAGCACATAGTTTAGGACCCTAAGACAATATAATTTTTCGTAATAAAAATTGCACTAGCTTCCGTGCTTATCGGTTCAATTGAAAATCAGTAAAAATGGGGGGAATTTTTCGATTGATATTTGAGTAACTTCCTGGTGAGGTAGTGACTTGAAACTTGTCACATAATTCAGAACCCGGGGACAATGCAATATCTGATAAACCAAATTCCGCTAGCTCGCACACGGATCTACCTATTTTGAAAATTCGTTTGAAGTTTATAATCTTGAGATTGATTTTTAACCAACTTCCTTGTGACCTAGTTACTTGAAATTTAGCACATAGTTTAGGACCCTAAGACAATATAATTTTTCGTAATAAAAATTGCACTAGCTTCCGTGCTTATCGGTTCAATTGAAAATCAGTAAAAATGGGGGGAATTTTTCGATTGATATTTGAGTAACTTCCTGGTGAGGTAGTGACTTGAAACTTGTCACATAATTCAGAACCCGGGGACAATGCAATATCTGATCAACAAAATTTCGCTAGCTGGCACACGGATATACCTATTTGGAAAATTCTTTTGAAGTTTATAATCTTGAGATTGATTTTTAGCCAACTTCCTTGTGACCTAGTTACTTGAAATTTAGCACATAGTTTAGGACCCTAAGACAATATAATTTTTCGTAATAAAAATTGCACTAGCTTCCGTGCTTATCGGTTCAATTGAAAATCAGTAAAAATGGGGGGAATTTTTCGATTGATATTTGAGTAACTTCCTGGTGAGGTAGTGACTTGAAACTTGTCACATAATTCAGAACCCGGGGACAATGCAATATCTGATCAACAAAATTTCGCTAGCTGGCACACGGATATACCTATTTGGAAAATTCGTTTGAAGTTTATAATCTTGAGATTGATTTTTAGCCAACTTCCTTGTGACCTAGTTACTTGAAATTTAGCACATAGTTTAGGACCCTAAGACAATATAATTTTTAGAAATCAAAATTGCACTAGCTTGCGTGCTTATCGGTTCAACTGAAAATCAGTAAAAATGGGGGGAAATTTTTGATCGATATTTGAGTAACTTCCTGGTGGGGTAGTGACTTGATTTTTAACCAACTTCCTTGTGACCTAGTTACTTGAAATTTAGCACATAGTGTAGGACCCTAAGACAATATAATTTTTAGAAATAAAAATTGCACTAGCTTGCGTGCTTATCGGTTCAACTGAAAATCAGTAAAAAAATGGGAGGAATATTTCGATCGATATTTGAGTAACTTCCTGGTGAGGTAGTGACTTGAAACTTGTCACATAATTCAGCACCCGGGGACAATGCAATATCTGATTATCAAAATTTCGCTAGCTGGCACACGGATATACCTATTTGGAAAATTCGTTTGAAGTGTATAATCTTGAGATTGATTTTTAGCCAACTTCCTTGTGACCTAGTTACTGGAAATTTAGCACATATTTTAGGACCCTTAGACAATATAATTTTTAGAAATAAAAATTGCACTAGCTTGCGTGCTTATCGGTTCAACTGAAAATCAGTAAAAATGGGGGGAGATTTTTGATCGATATTTGAGTAACTTCCTGGTGAGGTATTGACTTGAAAGGTGTCACATAGTTCAGAACCCGGGGACAATGCCATATCTGATCAACAAAATTTCGCTAGCTGGCACACGGATATACCTATTTGGAAAATTCGTTTGAAGTTTATAATCTTGAGATTGATTTTTAGCCAACTTCCTTGTGACCTAGTTACTGGAAATTTAGCACATAGTTTAGGACCCTAAGACAATATAATTTTTAGAAATCAAAATTGCACTAGCTTGCGTGCTTATCGGTTCAACTGAAAATCAGTAAAAATGGGGGGAAATTTTTGATCGATATTTGAGTAACTTCCTGGTGGGGTAGTGACTTGATTTTTAACCAACTTCCTTGTGACCTAGTTACTTGAAATTTAGCACATAGTTTAGGACCCTAAGACAATATAATTTTTAGAAATAAAAATTGCACTAGCTTGCGTGCTTATCGGTTCAACTGAAAATCAGTAAAAATGGGGGGAGATTTTTGATCGATATTTGAGTAACTTCCTGGTGAGGTATTGACTTGAAAGGTGTCACATAGTTCAGAACCCGGGGACAATGCCATATCTGATCAACAAAATTTCGCTAGCTGGCACACGGATATACCTATTTTGAAAATTCGTTTGAAGTTTATAATCTTGAGATTGATTTTTAACCAACTTCCTTGTGACCTAGTTACTTGAAATTTAGCACATAGTTTAGGACCCTAAGACAATATAATTTTTAGAAATAAAAATTGCACTAGCTTCCGTGCTTATCGGTTCAATTGAAAATCAGTAAAAATGGGGGGAATTTTTCGATTGATATTTGAGTAACTTCCTGGTGAGGTAGTGACTTGAAACTTGTCACATAATTCAGAACCCGGGGACAATGCAATATCTGATCAACAAAATTTCGCTAGCTGGCACACGGATATACCTATTTGGAAAATTCGTTTGACGTTTATAATCTTGAGATTGATTTTTAGCCAACTTCCTTGTGACCTTCTTCTTCTTCTTTAAATGGTCATCTAACCGCCTGGGCGATTTTGACCGTCCAACATAGCTCGCCAGTCGTTTCTTCGTTGCGCCAACTGGGGCCAATTGGAAACACCGCGGGATCGCAAATCGGTCTCCACTTGGTCCTTCCATCGGAGTGGTGGTCTCCCTCTTCCTCTGCTTCCACCGGCGGGTGCCGATAAGAATACCTTCTGGGCTGGAGCATCTTCGCTCATTCGCACTACGTGGCCTAGCCAGCGAAGCCGCTGTGTTTTAATTCGCTGAACTATGTCGGCGTCTGCGTAAAGTTCATACAGCTCATCATTAAATCTGCTTCGGTACTCGCCGTCGCCAACGCGTAGAGGTCCACAAATCTTTCGAAGAACCTTTCTCTCGAATACTCCCAGAGCCGCCTCATCAGATGTTGTTAGTGTCCACGCTTCTGCACCATATAGCAGGACGGGTGCGATGAGTGACTTGTAGAGTGTTATTTTCGTTCGTCGAGAGAGGACTTTACTTTTCAATTGCCTACTCAGTCCGAAGTAGCATTTGTTTGCAAGAGTGATTCTTCGTCGGATTTCTAGGCTAACATTATTGTTGGTATTAATGCTGGTTCCCAGGTAAACGAAGTGCTTTACTACTTCGAAATTATTGCTGCCAACAGTGGCTTGGTTGCCAAGGCGCGAATGCGCTGACTCTTTGCATGATGACAGAAGGTACTTCGTTTTGCCCTTGTTCACCACCAATCCCATTTTCTCCGCTTCTTTTTCTAATTTGGAGTAACCAGAAGTTACGGCGCGGTTGTTAAGGCCAATGATATCAATATCGTCAGCATATGCCAACAGTTGCACGCTTTTAAGAAATAAAAATTGCACTAGCTTGCGTGCTTATCGGTTCAACTGAAAATCAGTAAAAAATGGGAGGAATATTTCGATCGATATTTGAGTAACTTCCTGGTGAGGTAGTGACTTGAAACTTGTCACATAATTCAGAACCCGGGGACAATGCAATATCTGATCAACAAAATTTCGCTAGCTGGCACACGGATACACCTATTTGGAAAATTCGTTTGAAGTTTATAATCTTGAGATTGATTTTTAACCAACTTTCTTGTGACCTAGTTACTTGAAATTTAGCACATAGTTTAGGACCCTAAGACAATATAATTTTTCGTAATAAAAATTGCACTAGCTTCCGTGCTTATTGGTTCAATTGAAAATCAGTAAAAATGGGGGGAATTTTTCGATTGATATTTGAGTAACTTCCTGGTGAGGTAGTGACTTGAAACTTGTCACATAATTCAGAACCCGGGGACAATGCAATATCTGATAAACCAAATTCCGCTAGCTCGCACACGGATCTACCTATTTTGAAAATTCGTTTGAAGTTTATAATCTTGAGATTGATTTTTAACCAACTTCCTTGTGACCTACGGACTTGAAATTTAGCACATAGTTCAGGACACTACGACAACATAATTATTAGAAATAAAAATTACACTAGCTGGCATGCTCATCGTTATAACTGAAAATCAATCAAAAATGGGGGGAATTTTGCGATTGATATTTGAGTAACTTCCTGGTGAGTTGGTGACTTGAAACTTGTCACATAATTCAGAACCCGGGGACATTGCAATATCTGATCAACAAAATTTCGGTAGCTGGCACACGGATCTATCTATTTTGAAAATTCTTTTGAAGTTTATAATCTTGAGATTGATTTTTAGCCAACTTCCTTGTGACCTAGTTACTGGAAATTCAGCACATTGTTTAGGACCCTAAGACAATATAATTTTTAGAAATAAAAATTGCACTAGCTTGCGTGCTTATCGGTTCAACTGAAAATCAGTAAAAAATGGGAGGAATATTTCGATCGATATTTGAGTAACTTCCTGGTGAGGTAGTGACTTGAAACTTGTCACATAATTCAGAACCCGGGGACAATGCAATATCTGATCAACAAAATTTCGCTAGCTGGCACACGGATATACCTATTTGGAAAATTCGTTTGAAGTTTATAATCTTGAGATTGATTTTAAGCCAACTTCCTTGTGACCTAGTTACTGGAAATTCAGCACATAGTTTAGGACCCTAAGACAATATAATTTTTAGAAATAAAAATTGCACTAGCTTGCGTGCTTATCGGTTCAACTGAAAATCAGTAAAAAAATGGGAGGAATATTTCGATCGATATTTGAGTAACTTCCTGGTGAGGTGGTGACTTGAAACTTGTCACATAATTCAGAACCCGGGGACATTGCAATATCTGATCAACAAAATTTCGCTAGCTGGCACACGGATCTACCTATTTTGAAAATTCTTTTGAAGTTTATAATCTTGAGATTGATTTTTAGCCAACTTCCTTGTGACCTAGTTACTGGAAATTTAGCACATAGTTTAGGACCCTAAGACAATATAATTTTTAGAAATAAAAATTGCACTAGCTTGCGTGCTCATCGGTTCAACTGAAAATCAGTAAAAAATGGGAGGAATATTTCGATCGATATTTGAGTAACTTCCTGGTGAGGTAGTGACTTGAAACTTGTCACATAATTCAGAACCCGGGGACAATGCAATATCTGATCAACAAAATTTCGCTAGCTGGCACACGGATATACCTATTTGGAAAATTCGTTTGAAGTTTATAATCTTGAGATTGATTTTTAACCAACTTTCTTGTGACCTAGTTACTTGAAATTTAGCACATAGTTTAGGACCCTAAGACAATATAATTTTTAGAAATAAAAATTGCACTAGCTTGCGTGCTTATCGGTTCAACTGAAAATCAGTAAAAAATGGGAGGAATATTTCGATCGATATTTGAGTAACTTCCTGGTGAGGTAGTGACTTGAAACTTGTCACATAATTCAGAACCCGGGGACAATGCAATATCTGATCAACAAAATTTCGCTAGCTGGCACACGGATATACTCGTACCTATTTGGAAAATTCGTTTGAAGTTTATAATCTTGAGATTGATTTTTAATCAACTTTCTTGTGACCTAGTTACTTGAAATTTAGCACATAGTTTAGGACCCTAAGACAATATAATTTTTAGAAATAAAAATTGCACTAGCTTGCGTGCTTATCGGTTCAACTGAAAATCAGTAAAAAATGGGAGGAATATTTCGATCGATATTTGAGTAACTTCCTGGTGAGGTAGTGACTTGAAACTTGTCACATAATTCAGAACCCGGGGACAATGCAATATCTGATCAACAAAATTTCGCTAGCTGGCACACGGATATACCTATTTGGAAAATTCTTTTGAAGTTTATAATCTTGAGATTGATTTTTAGCCAACTTCCTTGTGACCTAGTTACTTGAAATTTAGCACATAGTTTAGGACCCTAAGACAATATAATTTTTCGTAATAAAAATTGCACTAGCTTCCGTGCTTATCGGTTCAATTGAAAATCAGTAAAAATGGGGGGAATTTTTCGATTGATATTTGAGTAACTTCCTGGTGAGGTAGTGACTTGAAACTTGTCACATAATTCAGAACCCGGGGACAATGCAATATCTGATAAACCAAATTCCGCTAGCTCGCACACGGATCTACCTATTTTGAAAATTCGTTTGAAGTTTATAATCTTGAGATTGATTTTTAGCCAACTTCCTTGTGACCTAGTTACTTGAAATTTAGCACATAGTTTAGGACCCTAAGACAATATAATTTTTCGTAATAAAAATTGCACTAGCTTCCGTGCTTATCGGTTCAATTGAAAATCAGTAAAAATGGGGGGAATTTTTCGATTGATATTTGAGTAACTTCCTGGTGAGGTAGTGACTTGAAACTTGTCACATAATTCAGAACCCGGGGACAATGCAATATCTGATAAACCAAATTCCGCTAGCTCGCACACGGATCTACCTATTTTGAAAATTCGTTTGAAGTTTATAATCTTGAGATTGATTTTTAACCAACTTCCTTGTGACCTACGGACTTGAAATTTAGCACATAGTTCAGGACACTACGACAACATAATTATTAGAAATAAAAATTACACTAGCTGGCATGCTTATCGTTATAACTGAAAATCAATCAAAAATGGGGGGAATTTTGCGATTGATATTTGAGTAACTTCCTGGTGAGTTGGTGACTTGAAACTTGTCACATAATTCAGAACCCGGGGACATTGCAATATCTGATCAACAAAATTTCGGTAGCTGGCACACGGATCTACCTATTTTGAAAATTCTTTTGAAGTTTATAATCTTGAGATTGATTTTTAGCCAACTTCCTTGTGACCTAGTTACTGGAAATTTAGCACATAGTTTAGGACCCTAAGACAATATAATTTTTAGAAATAAAAATTGCACTAGCTTGCGTGCTTATCGGTTCAACTGAAAATCAGTAAAAAATGGGAGGAATATTTCGATCGATATTTGAGTAACTTCCTGGTGAGGTAGTGACTTGAAACTTGTCACATAATTCAGAACCCGGGGACAATGCAATATCTGATCAACAAAATTTCGCTAGCTGGCACACGGATATACCTATTTGGAAAATTCGTTTGAAGTTTATAATCTTGAGATTGATTTTTAGCCAACTTCCTTGTGACCTAGTTACTGGAAATTCAGCACATAGTTTAGGACCCTAAGACAATATAATTTTTAGAAATAAAAATTGCACTAGCTTGCGTGCTTATCGGTTCAACTGAAAATCAGTAAAAAATGGGAGGAATATTTCGATCGATATTTGAGTAACTTCCTGGTGAGGTGGTGACTTGAAACTTGTCACATAATTCAGAACCCGGGGACATTGCAATATCTGATCAACAAAATTTCGCTAGCTGGCACACGGATCTACCTATTTTGAAAATTCTTTTGAAGTTTATAATCTTGAGATTGATTTTTAGCCAACTTCCTTGTGACCTAGTTACTGGAAATTTAGCACATAGTTTAGGACCCTAAGACAATATAATTTTTAGAAATAAAAATTGCACTAGCTTGCGTGCTCATCGGTTCAACTGAAAATCAGTAAAAAATGGGAGGAATATTTCGATCGATATTTGAGTAACTTCCTGGTGAGGTAGTGACTTGAAACTTGTCACATAATTCAGAACCCGGGGACAATGCAATATCTGATCAACAAAATTTCGCTAGCTGGCACACGGATATACCTATTTGGAAAATTCGTTTGAAGTTTATAATCTTGAGATTGATTTTTAACCAACTTTCTTGTGACCTAGTTACTTGAAATTTAGCACATAGTTTAGGACCCTAAGACAATATAATTTTTAGAAATAAAAATTGCACTAGCTTGCGTGCTTATCGGTTCAACTGAAAATCAGTAAAAAATGGGAGGAATATTTCGATCGATATTTGAGTAACTTCCTGGTGAGGTAGTGACTTGAAACTTGTCACATAATTCAGAACCCGGGGACAATGCAATATCTGATCAACAAAATTTCGCTAGCTGGCACACGGATATACTCGTACCTATTTGGAAAATTCGTTTGAAGTTTATAATCTTGAGATTGATTTTTAATCAACTTTCTTGTGACCTAGTTACTTGAAATTTAGCACATAGTTTAGGACCCTAAGACAATATAATTTTTAGAAATAAAAATTGCACTAGCTTGCGTGCTTATCGGTTCAACTGAAAATCAGTAAAAAATGGGAGGAATATTTCGATCGATATTTGAGTAACTTCCTGGTGAGGTAGTGACTTGAAACTTGTCACATAATTCAGAACCCGGGGACAATGCAATATCTGATCAACAAAATTTCGCTAGCTGGCACACGGATATACCTATTTGGAAAATTCTTTTGAAGTTTATAATCTTGAGATTGATTTTTAGCCAACTTCCTTGTGACCTAGTTACTTGAAATTTAGCACATAGTTTAGGACCCTAAGACAATATAATTTTTCGTAATAAAAATTGCACTAGCTTCCGTGCTTATCGGTTCAATTGAAAATCAGTAAAAATGGGGGGAATTTTTCGATCGATATTTGAGTAACTTCCTGGTGAGGTAGTGACTTGAAACTTGTCACATAATTCAGAACCCGGGGACAATGCAATATCTGATAAACCAAATTCCGCTAGCTCGCACACGGATCTACCTATTTTGAAAATTCGTTTGAAGTTTATAATCTTGAGATTGATTTTTAACCAACTTCCTTGTGACCTAGTTACTTGAAATTTAGCACATAGTTTAGGACCCTAAGACAATATAATTTTTCGTAATAAAAATTGCACTAGCTTCCGTGCTTATCGGTTCAATTGAAAATCAGTAAAAATGGGGGGAATTTTTCGATTGATATTTGAGTAACTTCCTGGTGAGGTAGTGACTTGAAACTTGTCACATAATTCAGAACCCGGGGACAATGCAATATCTGATCAACAAAATTTCGCTAGCTGGCACACGGATATACCTATTTGGAAAATTCTTTTGAAGTTTATAATCTTGAGATTGATTTTTAGCCAACTTCCTTGTGACCTAGTTACTTGAAATTTAGCACATAGTTTAGGACCCTAAGACAATATAATTTTTCGTAATAAAAATTGCACTAGCTTCCGTGCTTATCGGTTCAATTGAAAATCAGTAAAAATGGGGGGAATTTTTCGATTGATATTTGAGTAACTTCCTGGTGAGGTAGTGACTTGAAACTTGTCACATAATTCAGAACCCGGGGACAATGCAATATCTGATCAACAAAATTTCGCTAGCTGGCACACGGATATACCTATTTGGAAAATTCGTTTGAAGTTTATAATCTTGAGATTGATTTTTAGCCAACTTCCTTGTGACCTAGTTACTGGAAATTTAGCACATAGTTTAGGACCCTAAGACAATATAATTTTTAGAAATCAAAATTGCACTAGCTTGCGTGCTTATCGGTTCAACTGAAAATCAGTAAAAATGGGGGGAAATTTTTGATCGATATTTGAGTAACTTCCTGGTGGGGTAGTGACTTGATTTTTAACCAACTTCCTTGTGACCTAGTTACTTGAAATTTAGCACATAGTGTAGGACCCTAAGACAATATAATTTTTAGAAATAAAAATTGCACTAGCTTGCGTGCTTATCGGTTCAACTGAAAATCAGTAAAAAAATGGGAGGAATATTTCGATCGATATTTGAGTAACTTCCTGGTGAGGTAGTGACTTGAAACTTGTCACATAATTCAGCACCCGGGGACAATGCAATATCTGATTATCAAAATTTCGCTAGCTGGCACACGGATATACCTATTTGGAAAATTCGTTTGAAGTGTATAATCTTGAGATTGATTTTTAGCCAACTTCCTTGTGACCTAGTTACTGGAAATTTAGCACATATTTTAGGACCCTTAGACAATATAATTTTTAGAAATAAAAATTGCACTAGCTTGCGTGCTTATCGGTTCAACTGAAAATCAGTAAAAATGGGGGGAGATTTTTGATCGATATTTGAGTAACTTGCTGGTGAGGTATTGACTTGAAAGGTGTCACATAGTTCAGAACCCGGGGACAATGCCATATCTGATCAACAAAATTTCGCTAGCTGGCACACGGATATACCTATTTGGAAAATTCGTTTGAAGTTTATAATCTTGAGATTGATTTTTAGCCAACTTCCTTGTGACCTAGTTACTGGAAATTTAGCACATAGTTTAGGACCCTAAGACAATATAATTTTTAGAAATCAAAATTGCACTAGCTTGCGTGCTTATCGGTTCAACTGAAAATCAGTAAAAATGGGGGGAAATTTTTGATCGATATTTGAGTAACTTCCTGGTGGGGTAGTGACTTGATTTTTAACCAACTTCCTTGTGACCTAGTTACTGGAAATTTAGCACATAGTTTAGGACCCTAAGACAATATAATTTTTAGAAATCAAAATTGCACTAGCTTGCGTGCTTATCGGTTCAACTGAAAATCAGTAAAAATGGGGGGAAATTTTTGATCGATATTTGAGTAACTTCCTGGTGGGGTAGTGACTTGATTTTTAACCAACTTCCTTGTGACCTAGTTACTGGAAATTTAGCACATATTTTAGGACCCTTAGACAATATAATTTTTAGAAATAAAAATTGCACTAGCTTGCGTGCTTATCGGTTCAACTGAAAATCAGTAAAAATGGGGGGAGATTTTTGATCGATATTTGAGTAACTTGCTGGTGAGGTATTGACTTGAAAGGTGTCACATAGTTCAGAACCCGGGGACAATGCCATATCTGATCAACAAAATTTCGCTAGCTGGCACACGGATATACCTATTTGGAAAATTCGTTTGAAGTTTATAATCTTGAGATTGATTTTTAGCCAACTTCCTTGTGACCTAGTTACTTGAAATTTAGCACATAGTTTAGGACCCTAAGACAATATAATTTTTAGAAATAAAAATTGCACTAGCTTGCGTGCTTATCGGTTCAACTGAAAATCAGTAAAAATGGGGGGAGATTTTTGATCGATATTTGAGTAACTTCCTGGTGAGGTATTGACTTGAAAGGTGTCACATAGTTCAGAACCCGGGGACAATGCCATATCTGATCAACAAAATTTCGCTAGCTGGCACACGGATATACCTATTTTGAAAATTCGTTTGAAGTTTATAATCTTGAGATTGATTTTTAACCAACTTCCTTGTGACCTAGTTACTTGAAATTTAGCACATAGTTTAGGACCCTAAGACAATATAATTTTTAGAAATAAAAATTGCACTAGCTTCCGTGCTTATCGGTTCAATTGAAAATCAGTAAAAATGGGGGGAATTTTTCGATTGATATTTGAGTAACTTCCTGGTGAGGTAGTGACTTGAAACTTGTCACATAATTCAGAACCCGGGGACAATGCAATATCTGATCAACAAAATTTCGCTAGCTGGCACACGGATATACCTATTTGGAAAATTCGTTTGACGTTTATAATCTTGAGATTGATTTTTAGCCAACTTCCTTGTGACCTTCTTCTTCTTCTTTAAATGGTCATCTAACCGCCTGGGCGATTTTGACCGTCCAACATAGCTCGCCAGTCGTTTCTTCGTTGCGCCAACTGGGGCCAATTGGAAACACCGCGGGATCGCAAATCGGTCTCCACTTGGTCCTTCCATCGGAGTGGTGGTCTCCCTCTTCCTCTGCTTCCACCGGCGGGTGCCGATAAGAATACCTTCTGGGCTGGAGCATCTTCGCTCATTCGCACTACGTGGCCTAGCCAGCGAAGCCGCTGTGTTTTAATTCGCTGAACTATGTCGGCGTCTGCGTAAAGTTCATACAGCTCATCATTAAATCTGCTTCGGTACTCGCCGTCGCCAACGCGTAGAGGTCCACAAATCTTTCGAAGAACCTTTCTCTCGAATACTCCCAGAGCCGCCTCATCAGATGTTGTTAGTGTCCACGCTTCTGCACCATATAGCAGGACGGGTGCGATGAGTGACTTGTAGAGTGTTATTTTCGTTCGTCGAGAGAGGACTTTACTTTTCAATTGCCTACTCAGTCCGAAGTAGCATTTGTTTGCAAGAGTGATTCTTCGTCGGATTTCTAGGCTAACATTATTGTTGGTATTAATGCTGGTTCCCAGGTAAACGAAGTCCTTTACTACTTCGAAATTATTGCTGCCAACAGTGGCTTGGTTGCCAAGGCGCGAATGCGCTGACTCTTTGCATGATGACAGAAGGTACTTCGTTTTGACCTTGTTCACCACCAATCCCATTTTCTCCGCTTCTTTTTCTAATTTGGAGTAACCAGAAGTTACGGCGCGGTTGTTAAGGCCAATGATATCAATATCGTCAGCATAAGCCAACAGTTGCACGCTTTTAAGAAATAAAAATTGCACTAGCTTGCGTGCTTATCGGTTCAACTGAAAATCAGTAAAAATGGGAGGAAATTTTTGATCGATATTTGAGTAACTTCCTGGTGAGGTAGTGACTTGAAACGTGTCACATAGTTCAGAACCCGGGGACAATGCCATATCTGATCAACCAAATTCAGCTAGCTGGCACACGGATATACCTATTTGGAAAATTCGTTTGAAGTTTATAATCTTGAGATGGATTTTTAACCAACTTCCTTGTGACCTAGTTACTTGAAATTTAGCACATAATTTAGGACCCTAAGACAATATAATTTTTAGAAATAAAAATTGCACTAGCTTGCGTGCTTATCGCTTCAACTGAAAATCAGTACAAAATGGCAGGAATATTTCGATCGATATTTGAGTAACTTCCTGGTGAGGTAGCGACTTGAAACTTGTCACATAATTCAGAACCCGGGGACAATGCAATATCTGATCAACAAAATTTCGCTAGCTGGCACACGCATCTACCTATTTGGAAAATTCGTTTGAAGTTTATAATCTTGAGATTGATTTTTAGCCAACTTCCTTGTGACCTAGTTACTGGAAATTTAGCACATAGTTTAGGACCCTAAGACAATATAATTTTTAGAAATAAAAATTGCACTAGCTTGCGTGCTTATCGGTTCAACTGAAAACCAGTAAAAAATGGGGGGAATTTTCGATCGATATTTGAGTAACTTCCTGGTGAAGTGGTAACTTGAAACTTGTCACATAATTCTGAACCCAGAGACATTGCAATATCTGATCAACAAAATTTCGCTAGCTGGCACACGCATCTACCTATTTTGAAAATTCTTTTGAAGTTTATAATCTTGAGATTGATTTTTAGCCAACTTCCTTGTGACCTAGTTACTGGAAATTTAGCACATAGTTTAGGACCCTAAGATAATATAATTTTTAGAAATAAAAATTGCACTAGCTTCCGTGCTTATCGGTTCAATTGAAAATCAGTAAAAATGGGGGGAATTTTTCGATTGATATTTGAGTAACTTCCTCGTGAGGTAGTGACTTGAAACTTGTCACATAATTCAGAACCCGGGGACAATGCAATATCTGATCAACAAAATTTCGCTAGCTGGCACACGGATATACCTATTTGGAAAATTCGTTTGAAGTTTATAATCTTGAGATTGATTTTTAGCCAACTTCCTTGTGACCTTGTTACTGGAAATTTAGCACATAGTTTAGGACCCTAAGACAATATAATTTTTAGAAATAAAAATTGCACTAGCTTGCGTGCTTATCGGTTCAACTGAAAATCAGTAAAAAATGGGAGGAATATTTCGATCGATATTTGAGTAACTTCCTGGTGAGGTAGTGACTTGAAACTTGTCACATAATTCAGAACCCGGGGACAATGCAATATCTGATCAACAAAATTTCCCTAGCTGGCACACGGATATACCTATTTGGAAAATTCGTTTGAAGTTTATAATCTTGAGATTGATTTTTAGCCAACTTCCTTGTGACCTAGTTACTGGAAATTTAGCACATAGTTTAGGACCCTAAGATAATATCATTTTTAGAAATAAAAATTGCACTAGCTTGCGTGCTTATCGGTTCAACTGAAAATCAGTAAAAATGGGGGGAAATTTTTGATCGATATTTGAGTAACTTCCTGGTGAGGTAGTGACTTGAAACTTGTCACATAATTCAGAACCGGGGACAATGCAATATCTGATCAACAAAATTTCGCTAGCTGGCACACGCATATACCTATTTGGAAAATTCGTTTGAAGTTTATAATATTGAGATTGATTTTTAACCAACTTCCTTGTGACCTAGTTAGGACCCTAAGACAATATAATTTTTAGAAATAAAAATTGCACTAGCTTGCGTGCTTATCGGTTCAACTGAAAACCAGTAAAAAATGGGGGGAATTTTTCGATCGATATTTGAGTAACTTCCTGGTGAGGTGGTGACTTGAAACTTGTCACATAATTCAGAACCCGGGGACATTGCCATATCTGATCAACAAAATTTCGCTAGCTGGCACACGGATATACCTATTTGGAAAATTCGTTTGAAGTTTATAATCTTGAGATTGATTTTTAGCCAACTTCCTTGTGACCTAGGTACTTGAAATTTAGCACATAGTTTAGGACCCTAAGACAATATAATTTTTAGAAATAAAAATTACACTAGCTTGCGTGCTTATCGGTTCAACTGAAAATCAGTAAAAAATGGGAGGAATATTTCGATCGATATTTGAGTAACTTCCTGGTGAGGTAGTGACTTCAAACTTGTCACATAATTCAGAACCCGGGGACAATGCAATATCTGATCAACAAAATTTCGCTAGCTGGCACACGGATATACCTATTTGGAAAATTCGTTTGAAGTTTATAATCTTGAGATTGATTTTTAGCCAACTTCCTTGTGGCCTAGTTACTGGAAATTTAGCACATAGTTTAGGACCCTAAGATAATATAATTTTTAGAAATAAAAATTGCACTAGCTTGCGTGCTTATCGGTTCAACTGAAAATCAGTAAAAAATGGGAGGAATATTTCGATCGATATTTGAGTAACTTCTTGGTGAGGTAGTGACTTGAAACGTGTCACATAGTTCAGAACCCGGGTACAATGCCATATCTGACAAACCAAATTCCGCTAGCTCGCACACGGATCTACCTATTTTGAAAATTCGTTTGAAGTTTATAATCTTGAGATTGATTTTTAACCAACTTCCTTGTGACCTAGGTACTTGAAATTTAGCACATAGTTTAGGACCCTAAGACAATATAATTTTTAGAAATAAAAATTACACTAGCTTGCGTGCTTATCGGTTCAACTGAAAATCAGTAAAAAATGGGAGGAATATTTCGATCGATATTTGAGTAACTTCCTGGTGAGGTAGTGACTTCAAACTTGTCACATAATTCAGAACCCGGGGACAATGCAATATCTGATCAACAAAATTTCGCTAGCTGGCACACGGGTATACCTATTTGGAAAATTCGTTTGAAGTTTATAATCTTGAGATTGATTTTTAGCCAACTTCCTTGTGACCTAGTTAGGACCCTAAGACAATATAATTTTTAGAAATAAAAATTGCACTAGCTTGCGTGCTTATCGGTTCAACTGAAAACCAGTAAAAAATGGGGGGAATTTTTCGATCGATATTTGAGTAACTTCCTGTTGAGGTGGTGACTTGAAACTTGTCACATAATTCAGAACCCGGGGACATTGCCATATCTGATCAACAAAATTTCGCTAGCTGGCACACGCATATACCTATTTGGAAAATTCGTTTGAAGTTTATAATATTGAGATTGATTTTTAACCAACTTCCTTGTGACCTAGTTAGGACCCTAAGACAATATAATTTTTAGAAATAAAAATTGCACTAGCTTGCGTGCTTATCGGTTCAACTGAAAACCAGTAAAAAATGGGGGGAATTTTTCGATCGATATTTGAGTAACTTCCTGGTGAGGTAGTGACTTCAAACTTGTCACATAATTCAGAACCCGGGAACAATGCAATATCTGATCAACAAAATTTCGCTAGCTGGCACACGGATATACCTATTTGGAAAATTCGTTTGAAGTTTATAATCTTGAGATTGATTTTTAGCCAACTTCCTTGTGACCTAGTTAGGACCCTAAGACAATATAATTTTTAGAAATAAAAATTGCACTAGCTTGCGTGCTTATCGGTTCAACTGAAAATCAGTAAAAAATGGGAGGAATATTTCGATCGATATTTGAGTAACTTCCTGGTGAGGTAGTGACTACAAACTTGTCACATAATTCAGAACCCGGGGACAATGCAATATCTGATCAACAAAATTTCGCTAGCTGGCACACGGATATACCTATTTGGAAAATTCGTTTGAAGTTTATAATCTTGAGATTGATTTTTAGCCAACTTCCTTGTGACCTAGTTACTGGAAATTTAGCACATAGTTTAGGACCCTAAGATAATATAATTTTTAGAAATAAAAATTGCACTAGCTTGCGTGCTTATCGGTTCAACTGAAAATCAGTAAAAATGGGGGGAAATTTTTGATCGATATTTGAGTAACTTCCTGGTGAGGTAGTGACTTGAAACTTGTCACATAATTCAGAACCGGGGACAATGCAATATCTGATCAACAAAATTTCGCTAGCTGGCACACGCATATACCTATTTGGAAAATTCGTTTGAAGTTTATAATATTGAGATTGATTTTTAACCAACTTCCTTGTGACCTAGTTAGGACCCTAAGACAATATAATTTTTAGAAATAAAAATTGCACTAGCTTCCGTGCTTATCGGTTCAACTGAAAATCAGTAAAAAATGGGAGGAATATTTCGATCGATATTTGAGTAAATTCCTGGTGAGGTAGTGACTTCAAACTTGTCACATAATTCAGAACCCGGGGACAATGCAATATCTGATCAACAAAATTTCGCTAGCTGGAACACGGGTATACCTATTTGGAAAATTCGTTTGAAGTTTATAATCTTGAGATTGATTTTTAGCCAACTTCCTCGTGACCTAGTTAGGACCCTAAGACAATATAATTTTTAGAAATAAAAATTGCACTAGCTTGCGTGCTTATCGGTTCAACTGAAAACCAGTAAAAAATGGGGGGAATTTTTCGATCGATATTTGAGTAACTTCCTGGTGAGGTGGTGACTTCAAACTTGTCACATAATTCAGAACCCGGGGACATTGCCATATCTGATCAACAAAATTTCGCTAGCTGGCACACGGATCTACCTATTTTGAAAATTCTTTTGAAGTTTATAATCTTCCTTGTGACCTAGGTACTTGAAATTTAGCACATAGTTTAGGACCCTAAGACAATATAATTTTTAGAAATAAAAATTACACTAGCTTGCGTGCTTATCGGTTCAACTGAAAATCAGTAAAAAATGGGAGGAATATTTCGATCGATATTTGAGTAACTTCCTGGTGAGGTAGTGACTTCAAACTTGTCACATAATTCAGAACCCGGGGACAATGCAATATCTGATCAACAAAATTTCGCTAGCTGGAACACGGGTATACCTATTTGGAAAATTCGTTTGAAGTTTATAATCTTGAGATTGATTTTTAGCCAACTTCCTTGTGACCTAGTTAGGACCCTAAGACAATATAATTTTTAGAAATAAAAATTGCACTAGCTTGCGTGCTTATCGGTTCAACTGAAAATCAGTAAAAAAATGGGAGGAATATTTCGATCGATATTTGAGTAAATTCCTGGTGAGGTAGTGACTTGAAACTTGTCACATAATTCAGAACCCGGGGACAATGCAATATCTGATCAACAAAATTTCGCTAGCTGGCACACGGGTATACCTATTTGGAAAATTCGTTTGAAGTTTATAATCTTGAGATTGATTTTTAGCCAACTTCCTTGTGACCTAGTTAGGACCCTCAGACAATATAATTTTTAGAAATAAAAATTGCACTAGCTTGCGTGCTTATCGGTTCAACTGAAAATCAGTAAAAAATGGGAGGAATATTTCGATCGATATTTGAGTAACTTCCTGGTGAGGTAGTGACTTGAAACGTGTCACATAGTTCAGAACCCGGGTACAATGCCATATCTGACAAACCAAATTCCGCTAGCTCGCACACGGATCTACCTATTTTGAAAATTCGTTTGAAGTTTATAATCTTGAGATTGATTTTTAACCAACTTCCTTGTGACCTAGTTACTTGAAATTTAGCACATAGTTTAGGACCCTAAGACAATATAATTTTTAGAAATAAAAATTGCACTAGCTGGCGTGCTTATCGGTTCAACTGAAAATCAGTAAAAAATGGGAGGAATATTTCGATCGATATTTGAGCAACTTCCTGGTGAGGTAGTGACTTGAAATGTGTCACATAGTTCAGAACCCGGGTACAATGCCATATCTGATAAACCAAATTCCGCTAGCTCGCACACGGATCTACCTATTTTGAAAATTCGTTTGAAGTTTATAATCTTGAGATTGATTTTTAACCAACTTCCTTGTGACCTAGTTACTTACATAATTCAGAACCCGGGAACAATGCAATATCTGATCAACAAAATTTCGCTAGCTGGCACACGGGTATACCTATTTGGAAAATTCGTTTGAAGTTTATAATCTTGAGATTGATTTTTAGCCAACTTCCTTGTGACCTAGTTAGGACCCTAAGACAATATAATTTTTAGAAATAAAAATTGCACTAGCTTGCGTGCTTATCGGTTCAACTGAAAATCAGTAAAAAATGGGAGGAATATTTCGATCGATATTTGAGTAACTTCTTGGTGAGGTAGTGACTTGAAACTTTTCACATAATTCAGAACCCGGGGACAATGCAATATCTGATCAACAAAATTTCGCTAGCTGGCACACGGATCTACCTATTTTGAAAATTCTTTTGAAGTTTATAATCTTGAGATTGATTTTTAGCCAACTTCCTTGTGACCTAGGTACTTGAAATTTAGCACATAGTTTAGGACCCTAAGACAATATAATTTTTAGAAATAAAAATTACACTAGCTTGCGTGCTTATCGGTTCAACTGAAAATCAGTAAAAAAATGGGAGGAATATTTCGATCGATATTTGAGTAACTTCCTGGTGAGGTAGTGACTTGAAACTTGTCACATAATTCAGAACCCGGGGACAATGCAATATCTGATCAACAAAATTTCGCTAGCTGGCACACGGGTATACCTATTTGGAAAATTCGTTTGAAGTTTATAATCTTGAGATTGATTTTTAGCTAACTTCCTTGTGACCTAGTTAGGACCCTAAGACAATATAATTTTTAGAAATAAAAATTGCACTAGCTTGCGTGCTTATCGGTTCAACTGAAAATCAGTAAAAAATGGGAGGAATATTTCGATCGATATTTGAGTAACTTCCTGGTGAGGTAGTGACTTGAAACGTGTCACATAGTTCAGAACCCGGGTACAATGCCATATCTGATAAACCAAATTCCGCTAGCTCGCACACGGATCTACCTATTTTGAAAATTCGTTTGAAGTTTATAATCTTGAGATTGATTTTTAACCAACTTCCTTGTGACCTAGTTACTTACATAATTCAGAACCCGGGGACAATGCAATATCTGATCAACAAAATTTCGCTAGCTGGCACACGGGTATACCTATTTGGAAAATTCTTTTGAAGTTTATAATCTTGAGATTGATTTTTAGCCAACTTCCTTGTGACCTAGTTAGGACCCTAAGACAATATAATTTTTAGAAATAAAAATTGCACTAGCTTGCGTGCTTATCGGTTCAACTGAAAACCAGTAAAAAATGGGGGGAATTTTTCGATCGATATTTGAGTAACTTCCTGGTGAGGTAGTGACTTGAAACGTGTCACATAGTTCAGAACCCGGGTACAATGCCATATCTGATAAACCAAATTCCGCTAGCTCGCACACGGATCTACCTATTTTGAAAATTCGTTTGAAGTTTATAATCTTGAGATTGATTTTTAACCAACTTCCTTGTGATCTAGTTACTTGAAATTTAGCACATAGTTTAGGACCCTAAGACAATATAATTTTTAGAAATAAAAATTACACTAGCTTGCGTGCTTATCGGTTCAACTGAAAATCAGTAAAAAAATGGGAGGAATATTTCGATCGATATTTGAGTAACTTCCTGGTGAGGTAGTGACTTGAAACTTGTCACATAATTCAGAACCCGGGGACAATGCAATATCTGATCAACAAAATTTCGCTAGCTGGCACACGGGTATACCTATTTGGAAAATTCGTTTGAAGTTTATAATCTTGAGATTGATTTTTAGCTAACTTCCTTGTGACCTAGTTAGGACCCTAAGACAATATAATTTTTAGAAATAAAAATTGCACTAGCTTGCGTGCTTATCGGTTCAACTGAAAATCAGTAAAAAATGGGAGGAATATTTCGATCGATATTTGAGTAACTTCCTGGTGAGGTAGTGACTTGAAACGTGTCACATAGTTCAGAACCCGGGTACAATGCCATATCTGATAAACCAAATTCCGCTAGCTCGCACACGGATCTACCTATTTTGAAAATTCGTTTGAAGTTTATAATCTTGAGATTGATTTTTAACCAACTTCCTTGTGACCTAGTTACTTACATAATTCAGAACCCGGGGACAATGCAATATCTGATCAACAAAATTTCGCTAGCTGGCACACGGGTATACCTATTTGGAAAATTCTTTTGAAGTTTATAATCTTGAGATTGATTTTTAGCCAACTTCCTTGTGACCTAGTTAGGACCCTAAGACAATATAATTTTTAGAAATAAAAATTGCACTAGCTTGCGTGCTTATCGGTTCAACTGAAAACCAGTAAAAAATGGGGGGAATTTTTCCATCGATATTTGAGTAACTTCCTGGTGAGGTAGTGACTTGAAACGTGTCACATAGTTCAGAACCCGGGTACAATGCCATATCTGATAAACCAAATTCCGCTAGCTCGCACACGGATCTACCTATTTTGAAAATTCTTTTGAAGTTTATAATCTTGAGATTGATTTTTAGCCAACTTCCTTGTGACCTAGGTACTTGAAATTTAGCACATAGTTTAGGACCCTAAGACAATATAATTTTTAGAAATAAAAATTACACTAGCTTGCGTGCTTATCGGTTCAACTGAAAATCAGTAAAAAAATGGGAGGAATATTTCGATCGATATTTGAGTAACTTCCTGGTGAGGTAGTGACTTGAAACTTGTCACATAATTCAGAACCCGGGGACAATGCAATATCTGATCAACAAAATTTCGCTAGCTGGCACACGGGTATACCTATTTGGAAAATTCGTTTGAAGTTTATAATCTTGAGATTGATTTTTAGCTAACTTCCTTGTGACCTAGTTAGGACCCTAAGACAATATAATTTTTAGAAATAAAAATTGCACTAGCTTGCGTGCTTATCGGTTCAACTGAAAATCAGTAAAAAATGGGAGGAATATTTCGATCGATATTTGAGTAACTTCCTGGTGAGGTAGTGACTTGAAACGTGTCACATAGTTCAGAACCCGGGTACAATGCCATATCTGATAAACCAAATTCCGCTAGCTCGCACACGGATCTACCTATTTTGAAAATTCGTTTGAAGTTTATAATCTTGAGATTGATTTTTAACCAACTTCCTTGTGATCTAGTTACTTGAAATTTAGCACATAGTTTAGGACCCTAAGACAATATAATTTTTAGAAATAAAAATTGCACTAGCTTGCGTGCTTATCAGTTCAACTGAAAATCAGTAAAAAATGGGAGGAATATTTCGATCGATATTTGAGCAACTTCCTGGTGAGGTAGTGACTTGAAATGTGTCACATAGTTCAGAACCCGGGTACAATGCCATATCTGATAAACCAAATTCCGCTAGCTCGCACACGGATCTACCTATTTTGAAAATTCGTTTGAAGTTTATAATCTTGAGATTGATTTTTAACCAACTTCCTTGTGACCTAGTTACTTACATAATTCAGAACCCGGGGACAATGCAATATCTGATCAACAAAATTTCGCTAGCTGGCACACGGGTATACCTATTTGGAAAATTCTTTTGAAGTTTATAATCTTGAGATTGATTTTTAGCCAACTTCCTTGTGACCTAGTTAGGACCCTAAGACAATATAATTTTTAGAAATAAAAATTGCACTAGCTTGCGTGCTTATCGGTTCAACTGAAAACCAGTAAAAAATGGGGGGAATTTTTCGATCGATATTTGAGTAACTTCCTGGTGAGGTAGTGACTTGAAACGTGTCACATAGTTCAGAACCCGGGTACAATGCCATATCTGATAAACCAAATTCCGCTAGCTCGCACACGGATCTACCTATTTTGAAAATTCGTTTGAAGTTTATAATCTTGAGATTGATTTTTAACCAACTTCCTTGTGATCTAGTTACTTGAAATTTAGCACATAGTTTAGGACCCTAAGACAATATAATTTTTAGAAATAAAAATTGCACTAGCTTGCGTGCTTATCAGTTCAACTGAAAATCAGTAAAAAATGGGAGGAATATTTCGATCGATATTTGAGCAACTTCCTGGTGAGGTAGTGACTTGAAATGTGTCACATAGTTCAGAACCCGGGTACAATGCCATATCTGATAAACCAAATTCCGCTAGCTCGCACACGGATCTACCTATTTTGAAAATTCGTTTGAAGTTTATAATCTTGAGATTGATTTTTAACCAACTTCCTTGTGACCTAGTTACTTACATAATTCAGAACCCGGGGACAATGCAATATCTGATCAACAAAATTTCGCTAGCTGGCACACGGATATACCTATTTGGAAAATTCGTTTGAAGTTTATAATCTTGAGATTGATTTTTAGCCAACTTCCTTGTGACCTAGTTAGGACCCTAAGACAATATAATTTTTAGAAATAAAAATTGCACTAGCTTGCGTGCTTATCGGTTCAACTGAAAATCAGTAAAAAATGGGAGGAATATTTCGATCGATATTTGAGTAACTTCCTGGTGAGGTAGTGACTACAAACTTGTCACATAATTCAGAACCCGGGGACAATGCAATATCTGATCAACAAAATTTCGCTAGCTGGCACACGGATATACCTATTTGGAAAATTCGTTTGAAGTTTATAATCTTGAGATTGATTTTTAGCCAACTTCCTTGTGACCTAGTTACTGGAAATTTAGCACATAGTTTAGGACCCTAAGATAATATAATTTTTAGAAATAAAAATTGCACTAGCTTGCGTGCTTATCGGTTCAACTGAAAATCAGTAAAAATGGGGGGAAATTTTTGATCGATATTTGAGTAACTTCCTGGTGAGGTAGTGACTTGAAACTTGTCACATAATTCAGAACCGGGGACAATGCAATATCTGATCAACAAAATTTCGCTAGCTGGCACACGCATATACCTATTTGGAAAATTCGTTTGAAGTTTATAATATTGAGATTGATTTTTAACCAACTTCCTTGTGACCTAGTTAGGACCCTAAGACAATATAATTTTTAGAAATAAAAATTGCACTAGCTTGCGTGCTTATCGGTTCAACTGAAAACCAGTAAAAAATGGGGGGAATTTTTCGATCGATATTTGAGTAACTTCCTGGTGAGGTGGTGACTTGAAACTTGTCACATAATTCAGAACCCGGGGACATTGCCATATCTGATCAACAAAATTTCGCTAGCTGGCACACGGATCTACCTATTTTGAAAATTCTTTTGAAGTTTATAATCTTGAGATTGATTTTTAGCCAACTTCCTTGTGACCTAGGTACTTGAAATTTAGCACATAGTTTAGGACCCTAAGACAATATAATTTTTAGAAATAAAAATTACACTAGCTTGCGTGCTTATCGGTTCAACTGAAAATCAGTAAAAAATGGGAGGAATATTTCGATCGATATTTGAGTAACTTCCTGGTGAGGTAGTGACTTCAAACTTGTCACATAATTCAGAACCCGGGGACAATGCAATATCTGATCAACAAAATTTCGCTAGCTGGAACACGGGTATACCTATTTGGAAAATTCGTTTGAAGTTTATAATCTTGAGATTGATTTTTAGCCAACTTCCTTGTGACCTAGTTAGGACCCTAAGACAATATAATTTTTAGAAATAAAAATTGCACTAGCTTGCGTGCTTATCGGTTCAACTGAAAATCAGTAAAAAATGGGAGGAATATTTCGATCGATATTTGAGTAAATTCCTGGTGAGGTAGTGACTTGAAACTTGTCACATAATTCAGAACCCGGGGACAATGCAATATCTGATCAACAAAATTTCGCTAGCTGGCACACGGGTATACCTATTTGGAAAATTCGTTTGAAGTTTATAATCTTGAGATTGATTTTTAGCCAACTTCCTTGTGACCTAGTTAGGACCCTAAGACAATATAATTTTTAGAAATAAAAATTGCACTAGCTTGCGTGCTTATCGGTTCAACTGAAAATCAGTAAAAAATGGGAGGAATATTTCGATCGAATTTGAGTAACTTCCTGGTGAGGTAGTGACTTGAAACGTGTCACATAGTTCAGAACCCGGGTACAATGCGATATCTGACAAACCAAATTCCGCTAGCTCGCACACGGATCTACCTATTTTGAAAATTCGTTTGAAGTTTATAATCTTGAGATTGATTTTTAACCAACTTCCTTGTGACCTAGTTACTTGAAATTTAGCACATAGTTTAGGACCCTAAGACAATATAATTTTTAGAAATAAAAATTGCACTAGCTGGCGTGCTTATCGGTTCAACTGAAAATCAGTAAAAAATGGGAGGAATATTTCGATCGATATTTGAGCAACTTCCTGGTGAGGTAGTGACTTGAAATGTGTCACATAGTTCAGAACCCGGGTACAATGCCATATCTGATAAACCAAATTCCGCTAGCTCGCACACGGATCTACCTATTTTGAAAATTCGTTTGAAGTTTATAATCTTGAGATTGATTTTTAACCAACTTCCTTGTGACCTAGTTACTTACATAATTCAGAACCCGGGGACAATGCAATATCTGATCAACAAAATTTCGCTAGCTGGCACACGGGTATACCTATTTGGAAAATTCGTTTGAAGTTTATAATCTTGAGATTGATTTTTAGCCAACTTCCTTGTGACCTAGTTAGGACCCTAAGACAATATAATTTTTAGAAATAAAAATTGCACTAGCTTGCGTGCTTATCGGTTCAACTGAAAATCAGTAAAAAATGGGAGGAATATTTCGATCGATATTTGAGTAACTTCTTGGTGAGGTAGTGACTTGAAACTTGTCACATAATTCAGAACCCGGGGACAATGCAATATCTGATCAACAAAATTTCGCTAGCTGGCACACGGATCTACCTATTTTGAAAATTCTTTTGAAGTTTATAATCTTGAGATTGATTTTTAGCCATCTTCCTTGTGACCTAGGTACTTGAAATTTAGCACATAGTTTAGGACCCTAAGACAATATAATTTTTAGAAATAAAAATTACACTAGCTTGCGTGCTTATCGGTTCAACTGAAAATCAGTAAAAAAATGGGAGGAATATTTCGATCGATATTTGAGTAACTTCCTGGTGAGGTAGTGACTTGAAACTTGTCACATAATTCAGAACCCGGGGACAATGCAATATCTGATCAACAAAATTTCGCTAGCTGGCACACGGATCTACCTATTTGGAAAATTCGTTTGAAGTTTATAATCTTGAGATTGATTTTTAGCTAACTTCCTTGTGACCTAGTTAGGACCCTAAGACAATATAATTTTTAGAAATAAAAATTGCACTAGCTTGCGTGCTTATCGGTTCAACTGAAAATCAGTAAAAAATGGGAGGAATATTTCGATCGATATTTGAGTAACTTCCTGGTGAGGTAGTGACTTGAAACGTGTCACATAGTTCAGAACCCGGGTACAATGCCATATCTGATAAACCAAATTCCGCTAGCTCGCACACGGATCTACCTATTTTGAAAATTCGTTTGAAGTTTATAATCTTGAGATTGATTTTTAACCAACTTCCTTGTGATCTAGTTACTTGAAATTTAGCACATAGTTTAGGACCCTAAGACAATATAATTTTTAGAAATAAAAATTGCACTAGCTTGCGTGCTTATCGGTTCAACTGAAAATCAGTAAAAAATGGGAGGAATATTTCGATCGATATTTGAGCAACTTCCTGGTGAGGTAGTGACTTGAAATGTGTCACATAGTTCAGAACCCGGGTACAATGCCATATCTGATAAACCAAATTCCGCTAGCTCGCACACGGATCTACCTATTTTGAAAATTCGTTTGAAGTTTATAATCTTGAGATTGATTTTTAACCAACTTCCTTGTGACCTAGTTACTTACATAATTCAGAACCCGGGGACAATGCAATATCTGATCAACAAAATTTCGCTAGCTGGCACACGGGTATACCTATTTGGAAAATTCTTTTGAAGTTTATAATCTTGAGATTGATTTTTAGCCAACTTCCTTGTGACCTAGTTAGGACCCTAAGACAATATAATTTTTAGAAATAAAAATTGCACTAGCTTGCGTGCTTATCGGTTCAACTGAAAATCAGTAAAAAATGGGAGGAATATTTCGATCGATATTTGAGCAACTTCCTGGTGAGGTAGTGACTTGAAACTTGTCACATAATTCAGAACCCGGGGACAATGCAATATCTGATCAACAAAATTTCGCTAGCTGGCACACGGATATACCTATTTGGAAAATTCGTTTGAAGTTTATAATCTTGAGATTGATTTTTAGCCAACTTCCTTGTGACCTAGTTAGGACCCTAAGACAATATAATTTTTAGAAATAAAAATTGCACTAACTTGCGTGCTTATCGGTTCAACTGAAAATCAGTAAAAAATGGGAGGAATATTTCGATCGATATTTGAGTAACTTCTTGGTGAGGTAGTGACTTGAAACTTGTCACATAATTCAGAACCCGGGGACAATGCAATATCTGATCAACAAAATTTCGCTAGCTGGCACACGGATCTACCTATTTTGAAAATTCTTTTGAAGTTTATAATCTTGAGATTGATTTTTAGCCAACTTCCTTGTGACCTAGTTACTGGAAATTTAGCACATAGTTTAGGACCCTAAGACAATATAATTTTTAGAAATAAAAATTGCACTAGCTTGCGTGCTTATCGGTTCAACTGAAAATCAGTAAAAAATGGGAGGAATATTTCGATCGATATTTGAGTAACTTCTTGGTGAGGTAGTGACTTGAAACTTGTCACATAATTCAGAACCCGGGGACAATGCAATATCTGATCAACAAAATTTCGCTAGCTGGCACACGGATCTACCTATTTTGAAAATTCTTTTGAAGTTTATAATCTTGAGATTGATTTTTAGCCAACTTCCTTATGACCTAGGTACTTGAAATTTAGCACATAGTTTAGGACCCTAAGACAATATAATTTTTAAAAATAAAAATTACACTAGCTTGCGTGCTTATCGGTTCAACTGAAAATCAGTAAAAAATGGGAGGAATATTTCGATCGATATTTGAGTAACTTCCTGGTGAGGTAGTGACTTGAAACTTGTCACATAATTCCGAACCCGGGGACAATGCAATATCTGATCAACAAAATTTCGCTAGCTGGCACACGGGTATACCTATTTGGAAAATTCGTTTGAAGTTTATAATCTTGAGATTGATTTTTAGCCAACTTCCTTGTGACCTTGTTAGGACCCTAAGACAATATAATTTTTAGAAATAAAAATTGCACTAGCTTGCGTGCTTATCGGTTCAACTGAAAATCAGTAAAAAATGGGAGGAATATTTCGATCGATATTTGAGTAACTTCCTGGTGAGGTAGTGACTTGAAACTTGTCACATAATTCAGAACCCGGGGACAATGCAATATCTGATCAACAAACTTTCGCTAGCTGGCACACGGGTATACCTATTTGGAAAATTCGTTTGAAGTTTATAATCTTGAGATTGATTTTTAACCAACTTCCTTGTGACCTAGTTACTTGAAATTTAGCACATAGTTTAGGACCCTAAGACAATATAATTTTTAGAAATAAAAATTGCACTAGCTTGCGTGCTTATCGGTTCAACTGAAAACCAGTAAAAAATGGGGGGAGTTTTCGATCGATATTTGAGTAACTTCCTGGTGAGGTGGTAACTTGAAACTTGTCCCATAATTCTGAACCCAGAGACACTGCAATATCTGATCAACAAAATTTCGCTAGCTGGCACACGGATCTACCTATTTTGAAAATTCTTATGAAGTTTATAATCTTGAGATTGATTTTTAGCCAACTTCCTTGTGACCTAGTTACTGGAAATTTAGCACATAGTTTAGGGCCCTAAGACAATATAATTTTTAGAAATAAAAATTGCACTAGCTTGCGTGCTTATCGGTTCAACTGAAAATCAGTAAAAAATGGGAGGAATATTTCGATCGATATTTGAGCAACTTCCTGGTGAGGTAGTGACTTGAAACTGGTCACATAATTCAGAACCCGGGGACAATGCAATATCTGATCAACAAAATTTCGCTAGCTGGCACACGGATATACCTATTTGGAAAATTCGTTTGAAGTTTATAATCTTGAGATTGATTTTTAGCCAACTTCCTTGTGACCTAGTTAGGACCCTAAGACAATATAATTTTTAGAAATAAAAATTGCACTAGCTTGCGTGCTTATCGGTTCAACTGAAAATCAGTAAAAAATGGGAGGAATATTTCGATCGATATTTGAGTAACTTCCTGGTGAGGTAGTGACTTGAAACTTGTCACATAATTCAGAACCCGGGGACAATGCAATATCTGATCAACAAAATTTCGCTAGCTGGCACACGGATCTACCTATTTTGAAAATTCTTTTGAAGTTTATAATCTTGAGATTGATTTTTAGCCAACTTCCTTGTGACCTAGGTACTTGAAATTTAGCACATAGTTTAGGACCCTAAGACAATATAATTTTTAGAAATAAAAATTACACTAGCTTGCGTGCTTATCAGTTCAACTGAAAATCAGTAAAAAATGGGAGGAATATTTCGATCGATATTTGAGTAACTTCCTGGTGAGGTAGTGACTTGAAACTTGTCACATAATTCAGAACCCGGGGACAATGCAATATCTGATCAACAAACTTTCGCTAGCTGGCACACGGGTATACCTATTTGGAAAATTCGTTTGAAGTTTATAATCTTGAGATTGATTCTTAGCCAACTTCCTTGTGACCTAGTTAGAACCCTAAGACAATATAATTTTTAGAAATAAAAATTGCCTAGCTTGCGTGCTTATCGGTTCAACTGAAAATCAGTAAAAAATGGGAGGAATATTTCGATCGATATTTGAGTAACTTCCTGGTGAGGTAGTGACTTGAAACGTGTCACATAGTTCAGAACCCGGGTACAATGCCATATCTGATAAACCAAATTCCGCTAGCTCGCACACGGATCTACCTATTTTGAAAATTCGTTTGAAGTTTATAATCTTGAGATTGATTTTTAGCCAACTTCCTTGTGACCTAGTTAGGACCCTAAGACAATATAATTTTTAGAAATAAAAATTGCACTGGCTTGCGTGCTTAATGGTTCAACTGAAAATCAGTACAAAATGGCAGGACAAAACGGGGACAATGCCATATCTGATCAACCAAATTCAGCTAGCTGGCACACGGATATACCTATTTGGAAAATTCGTTTGAAGTTTATAATCTTGAGATGGATTTTTAACCAACTTCCTTGTGACCTAGTTACTTGAAATTTAGCACATAATTTAGGACCCTAAGACAATATAATTTTTAGAAATAAAAATTGCACTAGCTTGCGTGCTTATCGGTTCTACTGAAAACCAGTAAAAAAATGGGGGGAATTTTTCGATCGATATTTGAGTAACTTCCTGGTGAGGTGGTGACTTGAAACTTGTCACATAATTCAGAACCCGGGGACATTGCCATATCTGATCAACAAAATTTCGCTAGCTGGCACAGGGATCTACCTATTTAGAAAATTCTTTTGAAGTTTATAATCTTGAGATTGATTTTTAGCCAACTTCCTTGTGACCTAGGTACTTGAAATTTAGCACATAGTTTAGGACCCTAAGACAATATAATTTTTAGAAATAAAAATTACACTAGCTTGCGTGCTTATCGGTTCAACTGAAAATCAGTAAAAAATGGGAGGAATATTTCGATCGATATTTGAGTAACTTCCTGGTGAGGTAGTGACTTCAAACTTGTCACATAATTCAGAACCCGGGGACAATGCAATATCTGATCAACAAAATTTCGCTAGCTGGCACACGGGTATACCTATTTGGAAAATTCGTTTGAAGTTTATAATCTTGAGATTGATTTTTAGCCAACTTCCTTGTGACCTAGTTAGGACCCTAAGACAATATAATTTTTAGAAATAAAAATTGCACTAGCTTGCGTGCTTATCGGTTCAACTGAAAATCAGTAAAAAATGGGAGGAATATTTCGATCGATATTTGAGTAACTTCCTGGTGAGGTAGTGACTTGAAACTTGTCACATAATTCAGAACCCGGGGACAATGCAATATCTGATCAACAAAATTTCACTAGCTGGCACACGGGTATACCTATTTGGAAAATTCGTTTGAAGTTTATAATCTTGAGATTGATTTTTAGCCAACTTCCTTGTGACCTAGTTAGGACCCTAAGACAATATAATTTTTAGAAATAAAAATTGCACTAGCTTGCGTGCTTATCGGTTCAACTGAAAATCAGTAAAAAATGGGAGGAATATTTCGATCGATATTTGAGTAACTTCCTGGTGAGGTAGTGACTTGAAACGTGTCACATAGTTCAGAACCCGGGTACAATGCCATATCTGATAAACCAAATTCCGCTAGCTCGCACACGGATCTACCTATTTTGAAAATTCGTTTGAAGTTTATAATCTTGAGATTGATTTTTAACCAACTTCCTTGTGACCTAGTTACTTGAAATTTAGCACATAGTTTAGGACCCTAAGACAATATAATTTTTAGAAATAAAAATTGCACTAGCTTGCGTGCTTATCGGTTCAACTGAAAATCAGTAAAAAATGGGAGGAATATTTCGATCGATATTTGAGCAACTTCCTGGTGAGGTAGTGACTTGAAACGTGTCACATAGTTCAGAACCCGGGTACAATGCCATATCTGATAAACCAAATTCCGCTAGCTCGCACACGGATCTACCTATTTTGAAAATTCGTTTGAAGTTTATAATCTTGAGATTGATTTTTAACCAACTTCCTTGTGACCTAGTTACTTGAAATTTTGCACATAATTTAGGACCCTAAGACAATATAATTTTTAGAAATAAAAATTGCAGTAGCTTGCGTGCTTATCGGTTCAACTGAAAATCAGTAAAAAATGGGAGGAATATTTCGATCGATATTTGAGCAACTTCCTGGTGAGGTAGTGACTTGAAACGTGTCACATAATTCAGAACCCGGGTACAATGCCATATCTGATACACCAAATTCCGGTAGCTCGCACACGGATCTAACTATTTTGAAAATTCGTTTGAACTTTATAATCTTGAGATTGATATTTAACCAACTTCCTTGTGACCTAGTTACTTACATAATTCAGAACCCGGGGACAATGCAATATCTGATCAACAAAATTTCGCTAGCTGGCACACGGGTATACCTATTTGGAAAATTCGTTTGAAGTTTATAATCTTGAGATTGATTTTTAGCCAACTTCCTTGTGACCTAGTTAGGACCCTAAGACAATATAATTTTTAGAAATAAAAATTGCACTAGCTTGCGTGCTTATCGGTTCAACTGAAAATCAGTAAAAAATGGGAGCAATATTTCGATCGATATATGAGTAACTTCCTGGTGAGGTAGTGACTTGAAACTTGTCACATAATTCAGAACCCGGGTACAATGCCATATCTGATAAACCAAATTTCGCTAGCTCGCACACGGATCTACCTATTTTGAAAATTCGTTTGATGTTTATAATCTTCAGATTGATTTTTAACCAACTTCCTTGTGACCTAGTTACTGGAAATTTAGCACATAGTTTAGGACCCTAAGACAATATAATTTTTAGAAATAAAAATTGCACTAGCTTGCGTGCTTATCGGTTCAACTGAAAATCAGTAAAAAATGGGAGGAATATTTCGATCGATATTTGAGCAACTTCCTGGTGAGGTAGTGACTTGAAACTTGTCACATAATTCAGAACCCGGGGACAATGCAATATCTGATCAACAAAATTTCGCTAGCTGGCACACGGATATACCTATTTGGAAAATTCGTTTGAAGTTTATAATCTTGAGATTGATTTTTAGCCAACTTCCTTGTGACCTAGTTAGGACCCTAAGACAATATAATTTTTAGAAATAAAAATTGCACTAGCTTGCGTGCTTATCGGTTCAACTGAAAATCAGTAAAAAATGGGAGGAATATTTCGATCGATATTTGAGTAACTTCCTGGTGAGGTGGTGACTTGAAACTTGTCACATAATTCAGAACCCGGGGACAATGCAATATCTGATCAACAAAATTTCTCTAGCTGGCACACGTATCTACCTATTTTGAAAAATTTTTTGAAGTTTATAATCTTGAGATTGATTTTTAGCCAACTTCTTGTGACCTAGGTACTTGAAATTTAGCACATAGTTTCGGACCCTAAGACAGTATAATTTTTAGAAACAAAAATTACATTAGCTTGCGTGCTTATCGGTTCAACTGAAAATCAGTAAAAAATGGGAGGAATATTTCGATCGATATTTGAGTAACTTCCTGGTGAGGTAGTGACTTGAAACTTGTCACATAATTCAGAACCCGGGGACAATGCAATATCTGATCAACAAAATTTCGCTAGCTGGCACACGGGTATACCTATTTGGAAAATTCGTTTGAAGTTTATAATCTTGAGATTGATTTTTAGCCAACTTCCTTGTGACCTAGTTAGGACCCTAAGACAATATAATTTTTAGAAATAAAAATTGCACTAGCTTGCGTGCTTATCGGTTCAACTGAAAATCAGTAAAAAATGGGAGGAATATTTCGATCGATATTTGAGTAACTTCCTGGTGAGGTAGTGACTTCAAACTTGTCACATAATTCAGAACCCGGGGACAATGCAATATCTGATCAACAAAGTTTCGCTAGCTGGCACACGGGTATACCTATTTGGAAAATTCGTATGAAGTTTATAATCTTGAGATTGATTTTTAGCCAACTTCCTTGTGACCTAGTTAGGACCCTAAGACAATATAATTTTTAGAAATAAAAATTGCACTAGCTTGCGTGCTTATCGGTTCAACTGAAAATCAGTAAAAAATGGGAGGAATATTTCGATCGATATTTGAGTAACTTCCTGGTGAGGTAGTGACTTAAAACTTGTCACATAATTCAGAACCCGGGGACAATGCAATATCTGATCAACAAAATTTCGCTAGCTGGCACACGGGTATACCTATTTGGAAAATTCGTTTGAAGTTTATAATCTTGAGATTGATTTTTAGCCAACTTCCTTGTGACCTAGTTAGGACCCTAAGACAATATAATTTTTAGAAATAAAAATTGCACTAGCTTGCGTGCTTATCGGTTCAACTGAAAATCAGTAAAAAATGGGAGGAATATTTCGATCGATATTTGAGTAACTTCCTGGTGAGGTAGTGACTTGAAACTTGTCACATAATTCAGAACCCGGGGACAATGCAATATCTGATCAACAAAATTTCGCTAGCTGGCACACGGGTATACCTATTTGGAAAATTCGTTTGAAGTTTATAATCTTGAGATTGATTTTTAGCCAACTTCCTTGTGACCTAGTTAGGACCCTAAGACAATATAATTTTTAGAAATAAAAATTGCACTAGCTTGCGTGCTTATCGGTTCAACTGAAAATCAGTAAAAAATGGGAGGAATATTTCGATCGATATTTGAGTAACTTCCTGGTGAGGTAGTGACTTGAAACGTGTCACATAGTTCAGAACCCGCGTACAATGCCATATCTGATAAACCAAATTCCGCTAGCTCGCACACGGATCTACCTATTTTGAAAATTCGTTTGAAGTTTATAATCTTGAGATTGATTTTTAGCCAACTTCCTTGTGACCTAGTTAGGACCCTGAGACAATATAATTTTTAGAAATAAAAATTGCACTAGCTTGCGTGCTTATCGGTTCAACTGAAAATCAGTAAAAAATGGGAGGAATATTTCGATCGATATTTGAGCAACTTCCTGGTGAGGTAGTGACTTGAAACGTGTCACATAATTCAGAACCCGGGGACAATGCAATAACTGATCAACAAAATTTCGCTAGCTGGCACACGGGTATACCTATTTGGAAAATTCCTTTGAAGTTTATAATCTTGAGATTGATTTTTAGCCAACTTCCTTGTGACCTAGTTAGGACCCTGAGACAATATAATTTTTAGAAATAAAAATTGCACTAGCTTGCGTGCTTATCGGTTCAACTGAAAATCAGTAAAAAATGGGAGGAATATTTCGATCGATATTTGAGTAACTTCCTGGTGAGGTAGTGACTTGAAACTTGTCACATAATTCAGAACCCGGGGACAATGCAATAACTGATCAACAAAATTTCGCTAGCTGGCACACGGGTATACCTATTTGGAAAATTCCTTTGAAGTTTATAATCTTGAGATTGATTTTTAGCCAACTTCCTTGTGACCTAGTTAGGACCCTAAGACAATATAATTTTTAGAAATAAAAATTGCACTAGCTTGCGTGCTTATCGGTTCAACTGAAAATCAGTAAAAAATGGGAGGAATATTTCGATCGATATTTGAGCAACTTCCTGGTGAGGTAGTGACTTGAAACGTGTCACATAGTTCAGAACCCTGGTACAATGCCATATCTGATAAACCAAATTCCGCTAGCTCGCACACGGATCTACCTATTTTGAAAATTCGTTTGAAGTTTATAATCTTGAGATTGATTTTTAACCAACTTCCTTGTGACCTAGTTAGGACCCTGAGACAATATAATTTTTAGAAATAAAAATTGCACTAGCTTGCGTGCTTATCGGTTCAACTGAAAATCAGTAAAAATGGGAGGAATATTTCGATCGATATATGAGTAACTTCCTGGTGAGGTAGGGACTTGAAACTTGTCACATAATACAGAACCCGGGGAGAATGCAATATCTGATCAACAAAATTTCGCTAGCTGGCACACGGATATACCTATTTGGAAAATTCGTTTGAAGTTTATAATCTTGAGATTGATTTTTAGCCAACTTCCTTGTGACCTAGTTAGGACCCTAAGACAATATAATTTTTAGAAATAAAAATTGCACTAGCTTGCGTGCTTATCGGTTCAACTGAAAATCAGTAAAAAATGGGAGGAATATTTCGATCGATATTTGACCAACTTCCTGGTGAGGTAGTGACTTGAAACTTGTCACATAATTCAGAACCCGGGGAGAATGCAATATCTGATCAACAAAATTTCGCTAGCTGGCACACGGATATACCTATTTGGAAAATTCGTTTGAAGTTTATAATCTTGAGATTGATTTTTAGTGAGGTAGTGACTTGAAACTTGTCACATAATTCAGAACCCGGGGACAATGCAATATCTGATCAACAAACTTTCGCTAGCTGGCACACGGGTATACCTATTTGGAAAATTCTTTTGAAGTTTATAATCTTAAGATTGATTTTTAGCCAACTTCCTTGTGACCTAGTTAGGACCCTGAGACAATATAATTTTTAGAAATAAAAATTGCACTAGCTTGCGTGCTTATCGGTTCAACTGAAAATCAGTAAAAATGGGAGGAATATTTCGATCGATATATGAGTAACTTCCTGGTGAGGTAGGGACTTGAAACTTGTCACATAATTCAGAACCCGGGTACAATGCCATATCTGATAAACCAAATTCCGCTAGCTCGCACACGGATCTACCTATTTTGAAAAATCGTTTGAAGTTTATAATCTTGAGATTGATTTTTAACCAACTTCCTTGTGACCTAGTTACTGGAAATTTAGCACATAGTTTAGGACCCTAAGACAATATAATTTTTAGAAATAAAAATTGCACTAGCTTGCGTGCTTATCGGTTCAACTGAAAATCAGTAAAAAATAGGAGGAATATTTCGATCGATATTTGACCAACTTCCTGGTGAGGTAGTGACTTGAAACTTGTCACATAATTCAGAACCCGGGGAGAATGCAATATCTGATCAACAAAATTTCGCTAGCTGGCACACGGATATACCTATTTGGAAAATTCGTTTGAAGTTTATAATCTTGAGATTGATTTTTAGCCAACTTCCTTGTGACCTAGTTAGGACCCTAAGACAATATAATTTTTAGAAATAAAAATTTCACTAGCTTGCGTGCTTATCGGTTCAACTGAAAATCAGTAAAAAATGGGAGGAATATTTCGATCGATATTTGAGTAACTTCCTGGTGAGGTAGTGACTTGAAACTTGTCACATAATTCAGAACCCGGGGACAATGCAATATCTGATCAACAAAATTTCGCTAGCTGGCACACGTATCTACCTATTTTGAAAATTCTTTTGAAGTTTATAATCTTGAGCTTGATTTTTAGCCAACTTCCTTGTGACCTAGTTAGGACCCTAAGACAATATAATTTTTAGAAATAAAATTTACACTAGCTTGCGTGCTTATCGGTTCAACTGAAAATCAGTAAAAAATGGGAGGAATATTTCGATCGATATTTGAGTAACTTCCTGGTGAGGTAGTGACTTGAAACTTGTCACATAATTCAGAACCCGGGGACAATGCAATATCTGATCAACAAAATTTCGCTAGCTGGCACACGGGTATACCTATTTGGAAAATTCGTTTGAAGTTTATAATCTTGAGATTGATTTTTAGCCAACTTCCTTGTGACCTAGTTAGGACCCTAAGACAATATAATTTTTAGAAATAAAAATTGCACTAGCTTGCGTGCTTATCGGTTCAACTGAAAATGAGTAAAAAATGGGAGGAATATTTCGATCGATATTTGAGTAACTTCCTGGTGAGGTAGTGACTTGAAACTTGTCACATAATTCAGAACCCGGGGACAATGCCATATCTGATCAACAAACTTTCGCTAGCTGGCACACGGGTATACCTATTTGGAAAATTCGTTTGAAGTTTATAATCTTGAGTTTGATTTTTAGCCAACTTCCTTGTGACCTAGTTAGGACCCTAAGACAATATAATTTTTAGAAATAAAAATTGCACTAGCTTGCGTGCTTATCGGTTCAACTGAAAATCAGTAAAAAATGGGAGGAATATTTCGATCGATATTTGAGTAACTTCCTGGTGAGGTAGTGACTTGAAACGTGTCACTTAGTTCAGAACCCGGGTACAATGCCATATCTGATAAACCAAATTCCGCTAGCTCGCACACGGATCTACCTATTTTGAAAATTCGTTTGAAGTTTATAATCTTGAGATTGATTTTTAACCAACTTCCTTGTGACCTAGTTACTTGAAATTTAGCACATAGTTTAGGACCCTAAGACAATATAATTTTTAGAAATAAAAATTGCACTAGCTTCCGTGCTTATCGGTTCAACTGAAAACCAGTAAAAAATGGGGGGAGTTTTCGATCGATATTTGATCAACTTCCTGGTGAGGTAGTGACTTGAAACTTGTCACATAATTCAGAACCCGGGGAGAATGCAATATCTGATCAACAAAATTTCGCTAGCTGGCACACGGATATACCTATTTGGAAAATTCGTTTGAAGTTTATAATCTTGAGATTGATTTTTAGCCAACTTCCTTGTGACCTAGTTAGGACCCTAAGACAATATAATTTTTAGAAATAAAAATTGCACTAGCTTGCGTGCTTATCGGTTCAACTGAAAATCAGTAAAAAATGGGAGGAATATTTCGATCGATATTTGAGTAACTTCCTGGTGAGGTAGTGACTTGAAACTTGTCACATAATTCAGAACCCGGGGACAATGCAATATCTGATCAACAAAATTTCGCTAGCTGGCACACGTATCTACCTATTTTGAAAATTCTTTTGAAGTTTATAATCTTGAGATTGATTTTTAACCAACTTCCTTGTGACCTACGGACTTGAAATTTAGCACATAGTTCAGGACACTACGACAACATAATTATTAGAAATAAAAATTACACTAGCTGGCATGCTTATCGGTTCAACTGAAAATCAGTAAAAAATGGGAGGAATATTTCGATCGATATTTGAGTAACTTCCTGGTGAGGTAGTGACTTGAAACTTGTCACATAATTCAGAACCCGGGGACAATGCAATATCTGATCAACAAAATTTCGCTAGCTGGCACACGTATCTACCTATTTTGAAAAATCGTTTGAAGTTTATAATCTTGAGATTGATTTTTAACCAACTTCCTTGTGACCTAGTTACTGGAAATTTAGCACATAGTTTAGGACCCTAAGACAATATAATTTTTAGAAATAAAAATTGCACTAGCTTGCGTGCTTATCGGTTCAACTGAAAATCAGTAAAAAATGGGAGGAATATTTCGATCGATATTTGACCAACTTCCTGGTGAGGTAGTGACTTGAAACTTGTCACATAATTCAGAACCCGGGGAGAATGCAATATCTGATCAACAAAATTTCGCTAGCTGGCACACGGATATACCTATTTGGAAAATTCGTTTGAAGTTTATAATCTTGAGATTGATTTTTAGCCAACTTCCTTGTGACCTAGTTAGGACCCTAAGACAATATAATTTTTAGAAATAAAAATTGCACTAGCTTGCGTGCTTATCGGTTCAACTGAAAATCAGTAAAAAATGGGAGGAATATTTCGATCGATATTTGAGTAACTTCCTGGTGAGGTAGTGACTTGAAACTTGTCACATAATTCAGAACCCGGGGACAATGCAATATCTGATCAACAAAATTTCGCTAGCTGGCACACGTATCTACCTATTTTGAAAATTCTTTTGAAGTTTATAATCTTGAGATTGATTTTTAGCCAACTTCCTTGTGACCTAGTTAGGACCCTAAGACAATATAATTTTTAGAAATAAAATTTACACTAGCTTGCGTGCTTATCGGTTCAACTGAAAATCAGTAAAAAATGGGAGGAATATTTCGATCGATATTTGAGTAACTTCCTGGTGAGGTAGTGACTTGAAACTTGTCACATAATTCAGAACCCGGGGAGAATGCAATATCTGATCAACAAAATTTCGCTAGCTGGCACACGGATATACCTATTTGGAAAATTCGTTTGAAGTTTATAATCTTGAGATTGATTTTTAGCCAACTTCCTTGTGACCTAGTTAGGACCCTAAGACAATATAATTTTTAGAAATAAAAATTGCACTAGCTTGCGTGCTTATCGGTTCAACTGAAAATCAGTAAAAAATGGGAGGAATATTTCGATCGATATTTGAGTAACTTCCTGGTGAGGTAGTGACTTGAAACTTGTCACATAATTCAGAACCCGGGGAGAATGCAATATCTGATCAACAAAATTTCGCTAGCTGGCACACGGATATACCTATTTGGAAAATTCGTTTGAAGTTTATAATCTTGAGATTGATTTTTAGCCAACTTCCTTGTGACCTAGTTAGGACCCTAAGACAATATAATTTTTAGAAATAAAAATTGCACTAGCTTGCGTGCTTATCGGTTCAACTGAAAATCAGTAAAAAATGGGAGGAATATTTCGATCGATATTTGAGTAACTTCCTGGTGAGGTAGTGACTTGAAACTTGTCACATAATTCAGAACCCGGGGACAATGCAATATCTGATCAACAAAATTTCGCTAGCTGGCACACGTATCTACCTATTTTGAAAATTCTTTTGAAGTTTATAATCTTGAGATTGATTTTTAACCAACTTCCTTGTGACCTACGGACTTGAAATTTAGCACATAGTTCAGGACACTACGACAACATAATTATTAGAAATAAAAATTACACTAGCTGGCATGCTTATCGGTTCAACTGAAAATCAGTAAAAAATGGGAGGAATATTTCGATCGATATTTGAGTAACTTCCTGGTGAGGTAGTGACTTGAAACTTGTCACATAATTCAGAACCCGGGGACAATGCAATATCTGATCAACAAAATTTCGCTAGCTGGCACACGTATCTACCTATTTTGAAAAATCGTTTGAAGTTTATAATCTTGAGATTGATTTTTAACCAACTTCCTTGTGACCTAGTTACTGGAAATTTAGCACATAGTTTAGGACCCTAAGACAATATAATTTTTAGAAATAAAAATTGCACTAGCTTGCGTGCTTATCGGTTCAACTGAAAATCAGTAAAAAATGGGAGGAATATTTCGATCGATATTTGACCAACTTCCTGGTGAGGTAGTGACTTGAAACTTGTCACATAATTCAGAACCCGGGGAGAATGCAATATCTGATCAACAAAATTTCGCTAGCTGGCACACGGATATACCTATTTGGAAAATTCGTTTGAAGTTTATAATCTTGAGATTGATTTTTAGCCAACTTCCTTGTGACCTAGTTAGGACCCTAAGACAATATAATTTTTAGAAATAAAAATTGCACTAGCTTGCGTGCTTATCGGTTCAACTGAAAATCAGTAAAAAATGGGAGGAATATTTCGATCGATATTTGAGTAACTTCCTGGTGAGGTAGTGACTTGAAACTTGTCACATAATTCAGAACCCGGGGACAATGCAATATCTGATCAACAAAATTTCGCTAGCTGGCACACGTATCTACCTATTTTGAAAAATCGTTTGAAGTTTATAATCTTGAGATTGATTTTTAACCAACTTCCTTGTGACCTAGTTACTGGAAATTTAGCACATAGTTTAGGACCCTAAGACAATATAATTTTTAGAAATAAAAATTGCACTAGCTTGCGTGCTTATCGGTTCAACTGAAAATCAGTAAAAAATGGGAGGAATATTTCGATCGATATTTGATCAACTTCCTGGTGAGGTAGTGACTTGAAACTTGTCACATAATTCAGAACCCGGGGAGAATGCAATATCTGATCAACAAAATTTCGCTAGCTGGCACACGGATATACCTATTTGGAAAATTCGTTTGAAGTTTATAATCTTGAGATTGATTTTTAGCCAACTTCCTTGTGACCTAGTTAGGACCCTAAGACAATATAATTTTTAGAAATAAAAATTGCACTAGCTTGCGTGCTTATCGGTTCAACTGAAAATCAGTAAAAAATGGGAGGAATATTTCGATCGATATTTGATCAACTTCCTGGTGAGGTAGTGACTTGAAACTTGTCACATAATTCAGAACCCGGGGACAATGCAATATCTGATCAACAAAATTTCGCTAGCTGGCACACGTATCTACCTATTTTGAAAATTCTTTTGAAGTTTATAATCTTGAGATTGATTTTTAACCAACTTCCTTGTGACCTACGGACTTGAAATTTAGCACATAGTTCAGGACACTACGACAACATAATTATTAGAAATAAAAATTACACTAGCTGGCATGCTTATCGGTTCAACTGAAAATCAGTAAAAAATGGGAGGAATATTTCGATCGATATTTGAGTAACTTCCTGGTGAGGTAGTGACTTGAAACTTGTCACATAATTCAGAACCCGGGGACAATGCAATATCTGATCAACAAAATTTCGCTAGCTGGCACACGTATCTACCTATTTTGAAAAATCGTTTGAAGTTTATAATCTTGAGATTGATTTTTAACCAACTTCCTTGTGACCTAGTTACTGGAAATTTAGCACATAGTTTAGGACCCTAAGACAATATAATTTTTAGAAATAAAAATTGCACTAGCTTGCGTGCTTATCGGTTCAACTGAAAATCAGTAAAAAATGGGAGGAATATTTCGATCGATATTTGACCAACTTCCTGGTGAGGTAGTGACTTGAAACTTGTCACATAATTCAGAACCCGGGGAGAATGCAATATCTGATCAACAAAATTTCGCTAGCTGGCACACGGATATACCTATTTGGAAAATTCGTTTGAAGTTTATAATCTTGAGATTGATTTTTAGCCAACTTCCTTGTGACCTAGTTAGGACCCTAAGACAATATAATTTTTAGAAATAAAAATTGCACTAGCTTGCGTGCTTATCGGTTCAACTGAAAATCAGTAAAAAATGGGAGGAATATTTCGATCGATATTTGAGTAACTTCCTGGTGAGGTAGTGACTTGAAACTTGTCACATAATTCAGAACCCGGGGACAATGCAATATCTGATCAACAAAATTTCGCTAGCTGGCACACGTATCTACCTATTTTGAAAAATCGTTTGAAGTTTATAATCTTGAGATTGATTTTTAACCAACTTCCTTGTGACCTAGTTACTGGAAATTTAGCACATAGTTTAGGACCCTAAGACAATATAATTTTTAGAAATAAAAATTGCACTAGCTTGCGTGCTTATCGGTTCAACTGAAAATCAGTAAAAAATGGGAGGAATATTTCGATCGATATTTGACCAACTTCCTGGTGAGGTAGTGACTTGAAACTTGTCACATAATTCAGAACCCGGGGAGAATGCAATATCTGATCAACAAAATTTCGCTAGCTGGCACACGGATATACCTATTTGGAAAATTCGTTTGAAGTTTATAATCTTGAGATTGATTTTTAGCCAACTTCCTTGTGACCTAGTTAGGACCCTAAGACAATATAATTTTTAGAAATAAAAATTGCACTAGCTTGCGTGCTTATCGGTTCAACTGAAAATCAGTAAAAAATGGGAGGAATATTTCGATCGATATTTGAGTAACTTCCTGGTGAGGTAGTGACTTGAAACTTGTCACATAATTCAGAACCCGGGGACAATGCAATATCTGATCAACAAAATTTCGCTAGCTGGCACACGTATCTACCTATTTTGAAAATTCTTTTGAAGTTTATAATCTTGAGATTGATTTTTAGCCAACTTCCTTGTGACCTAGTTAGGACCCTAAGACAATATAATTTTTAGAAATAAAATTTACACTAGCTTGCGTGCTTATCGGTTCAACTGAAAATCAGTAAAAAATGGGAGGAATATTTCGATCGATATTTGAGTAACTTCCTGGTGAGGTAGTGACTTGAAACTTGTCACATAATTCAGAACCCGGGGACAATGCAATATCTGATCAACAAAATTTCGCTAGCTGACACAAGGGTATACCTATTTGGAAAATTCGTTTGAAGTTTATAATCTTGAGATTGATTTTTAGCCAACTTCCTTGTGACCTAGTTAGGACCCTAAGACAATATAATTTTTAGAAATAAAAATTGCACTAGCTTGCGTGCTTATCGGTTCAACTGAAAATCAGTAAAAAATGGGAGGAATATTTCGATCGATATTTGAGTAACTTCCTGGTGAGGTAGTGACTTGAAACTTGTCCCATAATTCAGAACCCGGGGACAATGCAATATCTGATCAACAAACTTTCGCTAGCTGGCACACGGGTATACCTATTTGGAAAATTCGTTTGAAGTTTATAATCTTGAGTTTGATTTTTAGCCAACTTCCTTGTGACCTAGTTAGGACCCTAAGACAATATAATTTTTAGAAATAAAAATTGCACTAGCTTGCGTGCTTATCGGTTCAACTGAAAATCAGTAAAAAATGGGAGGAATATTTCGATCGATATTTGAGTAACTTCCTGGTGAGGTAGTGACTTGAAACGTGTCACATAGTTCAGAACCCGGGTACAATGCCATATCTGATAAACCAAATTCCGCTAGCTCGCACACGGATCTACCTATTTTGAAAATTCGTTTGAAGTTTATAATCTTGAGATTGATTTTTAACCAACTTCCTTGTGACCTAGTTACTTGAAATTTAGCACATAGTTTAGGACCCTAAGACAATATAATTTTTAGAAATAAAAATTGCACTAGCTTCCGTGCTTATCGGTTCAACTGAAAACCAGTAAAAAATGGGGGGAGTTTTCGATCGATATTTGAGTAACTTCCTGGTGAGGTGGTAACTTGAAACTTGTCACATAATTCTGAACCCAGAGACACTGCAATATCTGATCAACAAAATTTCGCTAGCTGGCACACGGGTATACCTATTTGGAAAATTCGTTTGAAGTTTATAATCTTGAGTGTGATTTTTAGCCAACTTCCTTGTGACCTAGTTAGGACCCTGAGACAATATAATTTTTAGAAATAAAAATTGCACTAGCTTGCGTGCTTATCGGTTCAACTGAAAATCAGTAAAAATGGGAGGAATATTTCGATCGATATATGAGTAACTTCCTGGTGAGGTAGGGACTTGAAACTTGTCACATAATTCAGAACCCGGGTACAATGCCATATCTGATAAACCAAATTCCGCTAGCTCGCACACGGATCTACCTATTTTGAAAAATCGTTTGAAGTTTATAATCTTGAGATTGATTTTTAACCAACTTCCTTGTGACCTAGTTACTGGAAATTTAGCACATAGTTTAGGACCCTAAGACAATATAATTTTTAGAAATCAAAATTGCACTAGCCTGCGTGCTTATCGGTTCAACTGAAAATCAGTAAAAAATGGGAGGAATATTTCGATCGATATTTGACCAACTTCCTGGTGAGGTAGTGACTTGAAACTTGTCACATAATTCAGAACCCGGGGAGAATGCAATATCTGATCAACAAAATTTCGCTAGCTGGCACACGGATATACCTATTTGGAAAATTCGTTTGAAGTTTATAATCTTGAGATTGATTTTTAGCCAACTTCCTTGTGACCTAGTTAGGACCCTAAGACAATATAATTTTTAGAAATAAAAATTGCACTAGCTTGCGTGCTTATCGGTTCAACTGAAAATCAGTAAAAAATGGGAGGAATATTTCGATCGATATTTGAGTAACTTCCTGGTGAGGTAGTGACTTGAAACTTGTCACATAATTCAGAACCCGGGGACAATGCAATATCTGATCAACAAAATTTCGCTAGCTGGCACACGTATCTACCTATTTTGAAAATTCTTTTGAAGTTTATAATCTTGAGATTGATTTTTAGCCAACTTCCTTGTGACCTAGTTAGGACCCTAAGACAATATAATTTTTAGAAATAAAATTTACACTAGCTTGCGTGCTTATCGGTTCAACTGAAAATCAGTAAAAAATGGGAGGAATATTTCGATCGATATTTGAGTAACTTCCTGGTGAGGTAGTGACTTGAAACTTGTCACATAATTCAGAACCCGGGGACAATGCAATATCTGATCAACAAAATTTCGCTAGCTGGCACACGGGTATACCTATTTGGAAAATTCGTTTGAAGTTTATAATCTTGAGATTGATTTTTAGCCAACTTCCTTGTGACCTAGTTAGGACCCTAAGACAATATAATTTTTAGAAATAAAAATTGCACTAGCTTGCGTGCTTATCGGTTCAACTGAAAATCAGTAAAAAATGGGAGGAATATTTCGATCGATATTTGAGTAACTTCCTGGTGAGGTAGTGACTTGAAACGTGTCACATAGTTCAGAACCCGGGTACAATGCCATATCTGATAAACCAAATTCCGCTAGCTCGCACACGGATCTACCTATTTTGAAAATTCGTTTGAAGTTTATAATCTTGAGATTGATTTTTAACCAACTTCCTTGTGACCTAGTTACTTGAAATTTAGCACATAGTTTAGGACCCTAAGACAATATAATTTTTAGAAATAAAAATTGCACTAGCTTCCGTGCTTATCGGTTCAACTGAAAACCAGTAAAAAATGGGGGGAGTTTTCGATCGATATTTGAGTAACTTCCTGGTGAGGTGGTAACTTGAAACTTGTCACATAATTCTGAACCCAGAGACACTGCAATATCTGATCAACAAAATTTCGCTAGCTGGCACACGGATATACCTATTTTGAAAATTCTTATGAAGTTTATAATCTTGAGATTGATTTTTAGCCAACTTCCTTGTGACCTAGTTACTGGAAATTTAGCACATAGTTTAGGACCCTAAGACAATATAATTTTTAGAAATAAAAATTGCACTAGCTTGCGTGCTTATCGGTTCAACTGAAAATCAGTAAAAATGGGGGGAAATTTTTGATCGATATTTGAGTAACTTCCTGGTGAGGTAGTGACTTGAAACGTGTCACATAGTTCAGAACCCGGGGACAATGCCATATCTGATCAACCAAATTCAGCTTGCTGGCACACGGATATACCTATTTGGAAAATTCGTTTGAAGTTTATAATCTTGAGATTGACTTTTAGCCAACTTCCTTGTGACCTAGTTAGGACCCTAAGACAATATAATTTTTAGAAATAAAAATTGCACTAGCTTGCGTGCTTATCGGTGTACTGGCGTACATATTTGAGTTAAAACAAATATTTTTTTTACTAATAGCCAATACTTGCTGTAGGGTATATATTCTTCTCTATTTCCTTACTTGTAAGAATTTGTCCCAAAATCAACTCACCATACTATCCGAACACTTCCCTTTGAAATACCAACGAAACAGCTGATTGTCAAGCCGTGAAGAGAGGAAGAAAAAATGTGCCCTAGCTAAGCTTCCGGGGAGGATTTTTCTTTCTTTTCTGGACGAGCTTTGAACGAGGAAGGTCAGCAGAGATCGGTGCACGTGGTAATCCAACTACTTACATATACTTTTAACCGTGCTAGTAATCACATAAAGTCGTACCTCTTTAAAATTAAAAATTAAACTCAAAGTAAAAGTAGTGCTGTTATTGAAACCTTTTGCTATAAACCTCGCGGGTTATAATAATCTCTGCTGACCAAATAAATTAATCACCACCAATTTCAACAATCAACCCGAGTAAGAAGTACGCCTCATGGGCGCAGGAGAGCTGCAGCAAACCGGGATAGATGGCCGCATCAGTGTAACACCATCGTCATCGGCGAAATTATAAGTTTAGGTTTTCAGTTGACCGAAAACCACGAATTTGTTAAATCTATATGAAATTTACGTAGTGAAATATATAAAAAGAAAAGATACGCTAAATAATGCTTAAATTTCTAATTTCGTAAAATAGAATTTTTTCTAAAAGCAAAAAAAAAATGCCAAAGTATAAAAAAAAAAAGGAGAATAATACATAGTTTTAAATGGATACATACCTAATTCACAAGTAGTGATATACATAGACCTGTAGGCATGTTCGTACATAAGCATCAGAACCCATATACATATTTTTATCATATTTTTTATCATATCATATATAAATTTATTAAACTTCATTAAACTTTAAACCTTTTTTAAATTTTAAGTTTATATAAAAATAATTTCAATTCTAAACGAATCACCCTTTTTGCAACATATGCGTAATTAAATTCTTAAATTAACCTTAATTGGGTTAATTACAAAGAAAAAAACAATTAAATTCTAATTAGACTTTTAAGTTTCGCTATACATATGTCATTTACATGAGAGTGATATTTTGTTAACTCAGAGTACTGAGATAATACCTAGTCTCCCTCAACCATAGTTGATATTTTTCTTTCTTTTTCTTTGCTTTCTCTTAAATATTTGGATAGCCTCTTTTTTTTATTATCAAGTATACCCATGCGTACATACATATTTACATACATTCATAATTGCTAGGGCCGAAGAGATCAAAGCATTTGCGGTTTCATTACGCTTTGACTCTCGCTTGGGCCGTTCTTATTGTTTTTTTTCTTTTTGTCACCAACTCGCGCTTACTGAAAGAAGTAATTACAGTGGCGGACATAAACATAGCCCAACAGTAAACTGACTATGTAGATAACTTACGATTTTTTTTCCCTTGCATAAAATTATGTTCAAATAAATAAGAAAGTGAAAATGTTAATTATACAGGATCACCGTGACCTGTAAGTTCAGAGCGACATAATTTAACTTATTTCCAGCTACAACTACACAGCGAGGAGGCCTCAACGCTACGTGGGACATGTAAGTGACATTGTTTTATATACTAATATGCTTTCTTAATATTTACCATAATTTTTTTTGAGTTATCCATATGCACCTATACAAATGTATGTACAAATGTAAGTGTATTGGTGAAATTACATTTTTTTTTTTGCTCTTTTGATCCTATCATTTGAGATACCAATTTTTGGTATCCATACATATGTGTTCATACGTACATATGGATGACTCTATTTGGTTTCTGGTATGTCAACCTTATTGTTTTTGCACTCTTCAACTCCAAAAAAAAAAAAAATATACATTTTTCATCCATAACCAAGAGTTGCGAATATTCTCTAAGACTTTGTTCTCGCGCTCTTCGTTTTTCTAGTTTTTATGGTATTGCATGTAAATGGATATGTACGTAAGTGTGTAAATTGGCACATGAATATAGTTAATTGATGAAATATAGGTCAATGACCGTAGAAACATCAGCTGTTGAGGTAGGTCGGGGAATAAGTTTTAAAGACCCACCAGTAAAATATGTTAGTAGTTTAATAGTAGTCACTCTATGTTTAATTCAAGATACTTTGTAAGTACCTACGGGCCAGATCAAAATTGTTAATTTGAATGAAAACCTATATACATATATACATAATGAAGCCTTGAATTTTGTTGAATAAATATTTTGTAATGAATCTGTAAAGTAATTAGTTTGGTCTAATCGAAAGTCGTGGGGGTGGTCTAATGGGGCCTTTGTATCAGCTTAAAGGCCAAGGTAGGGTGGGTACAGAGCAACCCGAAACGTATACGTGCGCTGCCAGTTGATAGCGTGGAAAGTTCGGTAAAGTAAGTACGTTGATCAAAGGTTAAGTTGGTAGGTGTTTTTGTGTAGTGTGCAATTATAAATATTTCTTGTTAGGACTATAGATTAGGGAGAAGGTTTCTTGGTTCTGCAATTGCTAATTTACCCCGCCCCAGACTGAAGCTCCGGGAACAAGCCAGTGCACACGCGGCAGCTGTGGGACATCTCTCACAAGGACCTTCTGAACGACTCCTCAACCGTTTCATGACACCCTTTTCCATAAGTCCCATAACATCGGCTCAACTGAAAACCAGTAAAAAATGGGAGGAATATTTCGATCGATATTTGAGTAACTTCCTGGTGAGGTAGTGACTTGAAACTTGTCACATAATTCCGAACCCGGGGACAATGCAATATCTGATCAACAAAATTTCGCTAGCTGGCACACGGATATACCTATTTGGAAAATTCGTTTGAAGTTTATAATCTTGAGATTGCTTTTTAACCAACATCCTTGTGGCCTAGTTACTGGAAATTTAGCACATAGTTTAGGACCCTAAGACAATATAATTTTTAGAAATAAAAATTGCACTAGCTTGCGTGCTTATCGGTTCAACTGAAAACCAGTAAAAAATGGGAGGAATATTTCGATCGATATTTGAGTAACTTCCTGGTGAGGTAGTGACTTGAAACTTGTCACATAATTCAGAACCCGGGGACAATGCAATATGTGATCAACAAAATTTCGCTAGCTGGCACACGCATATACCTATTTGAGATTGATTTTTAACCAACTTCCTTGTGACCTAGTTAGGACCCTAAGACAATATAATTTTTAGAAATAAAAATTGCACTAGCTTGCGTGCTTATCGGTTCAACTGAAAACCAGTAAAAAATGGGAGGAATATTTCGATCGATATTTGAGTAACTTCCTGGTGAGGTAGTGACTTGAAACTTGTCACATAATTCCGAACCCGGGGACAATGCAATATCTGATCAACAAAATTTCGCTAGCTGGCACACGGATATACCTATTTGGAAAATTCGTTTGAAGTTTATAATCTTGAGATTGCTTTTTAACCAACATCCTTGTGGCCTAGTTAGGACCCTAAGACAATATAATTTTTAGAAATAAAAATTGCACTAGCTTGCGTGCTTTTCGGTTCAACTGAAAACCAGTAAAAAATGGGGGGAATTTTTCGATCGATATTTGAGTAACTTCCTGGTGAGGTGGTAACTTGAAACTTGTCACATAATTCTGAACCCAGAGACATTGCAATATCTGATCAACAAAATTTCGCTAGCTGCCACACGGATCTACCTATTTTGAAAATTCTTTTGAAGTTTATAATCTTGGGATTGATTTTTAGCCAACTTCCTTGTGACCTAGTTACTGGAAATTTAGCACATAGTTTAGGACCCTAAGACAATATAATTTTTAGAAATAAAAATTGCACTAGCTTGCGTGCTTATCGGTTCAACTGAAAACCAGTAAAAAATGGGAGGAATATTTCGATCGATATTTGAGTAACTTCCTGGTGAGGTAGTGACTTGAAACTTGTCACATAATTCAGAACCCGGGGACAATGCAATATCTGATCAACAAAATTTCGCTAGCTGGCACACGGGTATACCTATTTGGAAAATTCGTTTGAAGTTTATAATCTTGAGATTGATTTTTAGCCAACTTCCTTGTGACCTAGTTAGGACCCTAAGACAATATAATTTTTAGAAATAAAAATTGCACTAGCTTGCGTGCTTATCGGTTCAACTGAAAATCAGTAAAAAATGGGAGGAATATTTCGATCGATATTTGAGTAACTTCCTGGTGAGGTAGTGACTTGAAACGTGTCACATAGTTCAGAACCCGGGTACAATGCCATATCTGATAAACCAAATTCCGCTAGCTCGTACACGGATCTACCTATTTTGAAAATTCGTTTGAAGTTTATAATCTTGAGATTGATTTTTAACCAACTTCCTTGTGACCTAGTTACTGGAAATTTAGCACATAGTTTAGGACCCTAAGACAATATAATTTTTAGAAATAAAAATTGCACTAGCTTGCGTGCTTATCGGTTCAACTGAAAATCAGTAAAAAATGGGAGGAATATTTCGATCGATATTTGAGCAACTTCCTGGTGAGGTAGTGACTTGAAACGTGTCACATAGTTCCGAACCCGGGTACAATGCCATATCTGATAAACCAAATTCCGCTAGCTCGCACACGGATCTACCTATTTTGAAAAGTCGTTTGAAGTTTATAATCTTGAGATTGATTTTTAACCAACTTCCTTGTGACCTAGTTGCTTACATAATTCAGAACCCGGGGACAATGCAATAACTGATCAACAAAATTTCGCTAGCTGGCACACGGGTATACCTATTTGGAAAATTCGTTTGAAGTTTATAATCTTGAGATTGATTTTTAGCCAACTTCCTTGTGACCTAGTTAGGACCCTAAGACAATATAATTTTTAGAAATAAAAATTGCACTAGCTTGCGTGCTTATCGGTTCAACTGAAAATCAGTAAAAAATGGGAGGAATATTTCGATCGATATTTGAGCAACTTCCTGGTGAGGTAGTGACTTGAAACTTGTCACATAATTCAGAACCCGGGGACAATGCAATATCTGATCAGAAAAATTTCGCTAGCTGGCACACGGATATACCTATTTGGAAAATTCGTTTGAAGTTTATAATCTTGAGATTGACTTTTAGCCAACTTCCTTGTGACCTAGTTAGGACCCTAAGACAATATAATTTTTAGAAATAAAAATTGCACTAGCTTGCGTGCTTATCGGTTCAACTGAAAATCAGTAAAAAATGGGAGGAATATTTCGATCGATATTTGAGTAACTTCCTGGTGAGGTAGTGACTTGAAACTTGTCACATAATTCAGAACCCGGGGACAATGCAATATCTGATCAACAAAATTTCGCTAGCTGGCACACGGATCTACCTATTTTGAAAATTCTTTTGAAGTTTATAATCTTGAGATTGATTTTTAGCCAACTTCCTTGTGACCTAGTAAGGCCCTAAGACAATATAATTTTTAGGAATAAAAATTGCACTAGCTTGCGTGCTTATCGGTTCAACTGAAAATCAGTAAAAAATGGGAGGAATATTTCGATCGATATTTGAGTAACTTCCTGGTGAGGTCACATAATTCAGAACCCGGGGACAATGCAATATCTGATCAACAAAATTTCGCTAGCTGGCACACGGGTATACCTATTTGGAAAATTCGTTTGAAGTTTATAATCTTGAGATTGATTTTTAGCCAACTTCCTTGTGACCTAGTTAGGACCCTAAGACAATATAATTTTTAGAAATAAAAATTACACTAGCTTGCGTGCTTATCGGTTCAACTGAAAATCAGTAAAAAATGGGAGGAATATTTCGATCGATATTTGAGTAACTTCCTGGTGAGGTAGTGACTTGAAACGTGTCACATAGTTCAGAACCCGGGTACAATGCCATATCTGATAAACCAAATTCCGCTAGCTCGCACACGGATCTACCTATTTTGAAAATTCGTTTGAAGTTTATAATCTTGAGATTGATTTTTAACCAACTTCCTTGTGACCTAGTTACTTGAAATTTAGCACATAGTTTAGGACCCTAAGACAATATAATTTTTAGAAATAAAATTTGCCCTAGCTTGCGTGCTTATCGGTTCAACTGAAAATCAGTAAAAAATGGGAGGAATATTTCGATCGATATTTGAGCAAGTTCCTGGTGAGGTAGTGACTTGAAACGTGTCACATAGTTCAGAACCCGGGTACAATGCCATATCTGATAAACCAAATTGCGCTAGCTCGCACACGGATCTACCTATTTTGAAAATTCGTTTGAAGTTTATAATCTTGAGATTGATTTTTAGCCAACTTCCTTGTGACCTAGTTAGGACCCTAAGACAATATAATTTTTAGAAATAAAAATTGCACTAGCTTGCGTGCTTATTGGTTCAACTGAAAATCAGTAAAAAATGGGAGGAATATTTCGATCGATATTTGAGTAACTTCCTGGTGAGGTAGTGACTTGAAACTTGTCACATAATTCAGAACCCGGGGACAATGCAATATCTGATCAACAAAATTTCGCTAGCTGGCACACGGGTATACCTATTTTGAAAATTCGTTTGAAGTTTATAATCTTGAGATTGATTTTTAGCCAACTTCCTTGTGACCTAGTTAGGCCCTAAGACAATATAATTTTTAGGAATAAAAATTGCACTAGCTTGCGTGCTTATCGGTTCAACTGAAAATCAGTAAAAAATGGGAGGAATATTTCGATCGATATTTGAGTAATTTCCTGGTGAGGTAGTGACTTGAAACGTGTCACATAGTTCAGAACCCGGGTACAATGCCATATCTGATAAACCAAATTCCGCTAGCTCGCACACGGATCTACCTATTTTGAAAATTCGTTTGAAGTTTATAATCTTGAGATTGATTTTTAACCAACTTCCTTGTGACCTAGTTACTTGAAATTTAGCACATAGTTTAGGACCCTAAGACAATATAATTTTTAGAAATAAAATTTGCACTAGCTTGCGTGCTTATCGGTTCAACTGAAAATCAGTAAAAAATGGGAGGAATATTTCGATCGATATATGAGTAACTTCCTGGTGAGGTAGTGACTTGAAACTTGTCACATAATTCAGAACCCGGGTACAATGCCATATCTGATAAACCAAATTCCGCTAGCTCGCACACGGATCTACCTATTTTGAAAATTCGTTTGACTTCCTTGTGACCTAGTTACTGGAAATTTAGCACATGGTTTAGGACCCTAAGACAATATAATTTTTAGGAATAAAAATTGCACTAGCTTGCGTGCTTATCGGTTCAACTGAAAATCAGTAAAAAATGGGAGGAATATTTCGATCGATATTTGAGTAACTTCCTGGTGAGGTAGTGACTTGAAACTTGTCACATAATTCCGAACCCGGGGACAATGCAATATCTGATCAACAAAATTTCGCTAGCTGGCACACGGGTATACCTATTTGGAAAATTCGTTTGAAGTTTATAATCTTGAGATTGATTTTTAGCCAACTTCCTTGTGACCTAGTTAGGACCCTAAGACAATATAATTTTTAGAAATAAAAATTGCACTAGCTTGCGTGCTTATCGGTTCAACTGAAAATCAGTAAAAAATGGGAGGAATATTTCGATCGATATTTGAGTAACTTCCTGGTGAGGTAGTGACTTGAAACGTGTCACATAGTTCAGAACCCGGGTACCTGATAAACCAAATTCCGCTAGCTCGCACACGGATCTACCTATTGTGAAAATTCGTTTGAAGTTTATAATCTTGAGATTGATTTTTAACCAACTTCCTTGTGACCTAGTTACTTGAAATTTAGCACATAGTTTAGGACCCTAAGACAATATAATTTTTAGAATGAAAATTTGCACTAGCTTGCGTGCTTATCGGTTCAACTGAAAATTAGTGAAAAAATGGGAGGAATATTTCGATCGATATTTGAGCAAGTTCCTGGTGAGGTAGTGACTTGAAACGTGTCACATAGTTCAGAACCCGGGTACAATGCCATATCTGATAAACAAAATTCCGCTAGCTCGCACACGGATCTACCTATTTTGAAAATTCGTTTGAAGTTTATAATCTTGAGATTGATTTTTAGCCAACTTCCTTGTGACCTAGTTAGGACCCTAAGACAATATAATTTTTAGAAATAAAAATTGCACTAGCTTGCGTGCTTATTGGTTCAACTGAAAATCAGTAAAAAATGGGAGGAATATTTCGATCGATATTTGAGTAACTTCCTGGTGAGGTAGTGACTTGAAACTTGTCACATAATTCAGAACCCGGGGACAATGCAATATCTGATCAACAAAATTTCGCTAGCTGGCACACGGGTATACCTATTTTGAAAATTCGTTTGAAGTTTATAATCTTGAGATTGATTTTTAGCCAACTTCCTTGTGACCTAGTTAGGCCCTAAGACAATATAATTTTTAGGAATAAAAATTGCACTAGCTTGCGTGCTTATCGGTTCAACTGAAAATCAGTAAAAAATGGGAGGAATATTTCGATCGATATTTGAGTAACTTCCTGGTGAGGTAGTGACTTGAAACGTGTCACATAGTTCAGAACCCGGGTACAATGCCATATCTGATAAACCAAATTCCGCTAGCTCGCACACGGATCTACCTATTTTGAAAATTCGTTTGAAGTTTATAATCTTGAGATTGATTTTTAACCAACTTCCTTGTGACCTAGTTACTTGAAATTTAGCACATAGTTTAGGACCCTAAGACAATATAATTTTTAGAAATAAAATTTGCACTAGCTTGCGTGCTTATCGGTTCAACTGAAAATCAGTAAAAAATGGGAGGAATATTTCGATCGATATATGAGTAACTTCCTGGTGAGGTAGTGACTTGAAACTTGTCACATAATTCAGAACCCGGGTACAATGCCATATCTGATAAACCAAATTCGGCTAGCTCGCACACGGATCTACCTATTTTGAAAATTCGTTTGACTTCCTTGTGACCTAGTTACTGGAAATTTAGCACATGGTTTAGGACCCTAAGACAATATAATTTTTAGGAATAAAAATTGCACTAGCTTGCGTGCTTATCGGTTCAACTGAAAATCAGTAAAAAATGGGAGGAATATTTCGATCGATATTTGAGTAACTTCCTGGTGAGGTAGTGACTTGAAACTTGTCACATAATTCCGAACCCGGGGACAATGCAATATCTGATCAACAAAATTTCGCTAGCTGGCACACGGGTATACCTATTTGGAAAATTCGTTTGAAGTTTATAATCTTGAGATTGATTTTTAGCCAACTTCCTTGTGACCTAGTTAGGACCCTAAGACAATATAATTTTTAGAAATAAAAATTGCACTAGCTTGCGTGCTTATCGGTTCAACTGAAAATCAGTAAAAAATGGGAGGAATATTTCGATCGATATTTGAGTAACTTCCTGGTGAGGTAGTGACTTGAAACGTGTCACATAGTTCAGAACCCGGGTACCTGATAAACCAAATTCCGCTAGCTCGCACACGGATCTACCTATTGTGAAAATTCGTTTGAAGTTTATAATCTTGAGATTGATTTTTAACCAACTTCCTTGTGACCTAGTTACTTGAAATTTAGCACATAGTTTAGGACCCTAAGACAATATAATTTTTAGAATGAAAATTTGCACTAGCTTGCGTGCTTATCGGTTCAACTGAAAATTAGTGAAAAAATGGGAGGAATATTTCGATCGATATTTGAGCAAGTTCCTGGTGAGGTAGTGACTTGAAACGTGTCACATAGTTCAGAACCCGGGTACAATGCCATATCTGATAAACAAAATTCCGCTAGCTCGCACACGGATCTACCTATTTTGAAAATTCGTTTGAAGTTTATAATCTTGAGATTGATTTTTAACCAACTTCCTTGTGACCTAGTTACTTACATAATTCAGAACCCGGGTACAATGCCATATCTGATAAACAAAATTCCGCTAGCTCGCACACGGATCTACCTATTTTGAAAATTCGTTTGAAGTTTATAATCTTGAGATTGATTTTTAGCCAACTTCCTTGTGACCTAGTTAGGACCCTAAGACAATATAATTTTTAGAAATAAAAATTGCACTAGCTTGCGTGCTTATCGGTTCAACTGAAAATCAGTAAAAAATGGGAGGAATATTTCGATCGATATTTGAGTAACTTCCTGGTGAGGTAGTGACTTGAAACGTGTCACATAGTTCAGAACCCGGGTACAATGCCATATCTGATAAACCAAATTCCGCTAGCTCGCACACGGATCTACCTATTTTGAAAATTCGTTTGAAGTTTATAATCTTGAGATTGATTTTTAACCAACTTCCTTGTGACCTAGTTACTTGAAATTTAGCACATAGTTTAGGACCCTAAGACAATATAATTTTTAGAAATAAAAATTGCACTAGCTTGCGTGCTTATCGGTTCAACTGAAAATCAGTAAAAAATGGGAGGAATATTTCGATCGATATTTGAGCAACTTCCTGGTGAGGTAGTGACTTGAAACTTGTCACATAATTCAGAACCCGGGGACAATGCAATATCTGATCAACAAAATTTCGCTAGCTGGCACACGGATATACCTATTTGGAAAATTCGTTTGAAGTTTATAATCTTGAGATTGATTTTTAGCCAACTTCCTTGTGACCTAGTTAGGACCCTAAGACTTTATAATTTTTAGAAATAAAAATTGCACTAGCTTGCGTGCTTATCGGTTCAACTGAAAATCAGTAAAAAATGGGAGGAATATTTCGATCGATATTTGAGTAACTTCCTGGTGAGGTAGTGACTTGAAACTTGTCACATAATTCAGAACCCGGGGACAATGCAATATCTGATCAACAAAATTTCGCTAGCTGGCACACGGATATACCTATTTGGAAAATTCGTTTGAAGTTTATAATCTTGAGATTGATTTTTCGCCAACTTCCTTGTGACCTAGTTACTGGAAATTTAGCACATAGTTTAGGACCCTAAGACAATATAATTTTTAGAAATAAAAATTGCACTAGCTTGCGTGCTTATCGGTTCAACTGAAAATCAGTAAAAATGGGGGGAATTTTTCGATCGATATTTGAGTAACATCCTGGTGAGGTAGTGACTTGAAACTTGTCACATAATTCAGAGACCGGGGACAATGCAATATCTGATCAACAAAATTTCGCTAGCTGGCACACGGATATACCTATTTGGAAAATTCGTTTGAAGTTTATAATCTTGAGATTGATTTTTAGCCAACTTCCTTGTGACCTAGTTAGGACCCAGACAATATAATTTTTAGAAATAAAAATTGCACTAGCTCGCGTGCTTATCGGTTCAACTGAAAATCAATAAAAATGGGGGGAATTTATCGATCGATATTTGAGTAACTTCCTGGTGAGGTGGTAACTTGAAACTTGTCACATAATTCTGAACCGAGGGACATATCAATATCTGATCAACAAAATTTCGCTAGCTGCCACACGGATCTACCTATTTTGAAAATTCGTTTGAAGTTTATAATCTTGAGATTGATTTTTAGCCAACTTCCTTGTGACCTCTCTCTCTCTATGGCGCGATATACAACAGGTATATCATCATAAACCTCCTAAGAGATTTTTGCGCCAAGCTTCTCTTCCAATTTGTTGTGTGCCGATTTGAATTTTCCCTACAAATTGGTGGGACCTACAGTTTTTTGCCGACTCCGAACGGCATCTACAAAGGAGACGAATTTTTGCTGTGAAGCCTGTCATGGCAGAAATACACTCGGAGAGTTTGCCAAACCACTGCCGAGGGGCGACCCCGTTTTGAAAAACTTTTTTCAAATCACTTTTGATGTTACCTGTACCAGGGCTCGAACCATGGACCTTCGGTGGCCGGCAACACTACCTTCACACCACGGCGGCCGCCTTGTGACCTAGTTACTGGAAATTTAGCACATAGTTTAGGACCCTAAGACAATATAATTTTTAGAATTAAAAATTGCACTCGCTTGCGTGCTTATCGGTTCAACTGAAAATCAGTAAAAATGGGGGGAATTTTTCGATCGATATTTGAGTAACTTCCTGGTGAGGTGGTAACTTGAAACTTGTCACATAATTCTGAACCCAGGGACATTGCAATATCTGATCAACAAAATTTCGCTAGCTGCCACACGGATCTACCTATTTTGAAAATTCGTTTGAAGTTTATAATCTTGAGATTGATTTTTAACCAACTTCCTCGCGACCTAGGGACTTGAAATTTAGCACATAGTTCAGGACACTACGACAACATAATTATTAGAAATAAAAATTACACTAGCTGGCATGCTTATCGTTATAACTGAAAATCAATAAAAAATGGGGGAAATTTTGCGATTGATATTTGAGTAACTTCCTGGTGAGGTGGTGACTTGAAACTTGTCACATAGTTCAGAACCCGGGGACATTGCAATATCCGATCAACAAAATTTCGCTAGCTGGCACACGGATCTACCTATTTTGAAAATTCTTTTGAAGTTTAACTTCTTGAGATTGATTTTTAGCCAACTTCCTTGTGACCTAGTTACTTGAAATTTAGCACATAGTTAAGGACCCTAAGACAATATAATTTTTAGAAATAAAAATTGCACTAGCTTGCGTGCTTATCGGTTCAACTGAAAATCAGTAAAAAATGGGGGGAGTTTTTCGATCGATCCTGGTAAGGTGGTAACTTCAAACCTGTCACATAATTCTGAACCCAGGGACATTGCAATATCTGATCAACAAAATTTCGCTAGCTGGCACACGGATCTACCTATTTGGAAAATTCGTTTGAAGTTTATAATCTTGAGATTGATTTTTAACCAACTTCCTTGTGACCTAGTTACTTGAAATTTAGCACATAGTTTAGGACCCTACGACAATATAGTTTTTAGAAATAAAAATTGCACTAGCTTGCGTGGTTATCGTGATAACTGAAAATCGATGAAAAATAGAGGGAATTTTGCCATCGCTTTTTGAGTAACTTTCCGGTGAGGTAGAGACTTGAAACTTGTCAAATAGCTCAGAATTTGGGGATAATGTAAGTTTTGACTAAAAAAAATTTTGAATCTTGAGATTGTTTTTCACCTAACTTCCTTGTGACCTAGTTACTTGAAATTTAGCACATAGTTTAGGACCCTACGACAATATAGTTTTTAGAAATAAAAATTGCACTAGCTTGCGTGGTTATCGTGATAACTGAAAATCGATGAAAAATAGAGGGAATTTTGCCATCGCTTTTGAGTAAATTTCCGGTGAGGTAGAGACTTGAAACTTGTCAAAAAGCTCAGAATTTGGGGACAATGTAATTTTTGACTAAAAAAAATTTTAAATCTTGAGATTGTTTTTCACCTAACTTCCTTGTGACCTAGGGATTTGAAACTTAGCGCATAGTTCAGGACCCTACGCCAATATAATTTTTAGAAATAAAAGTTACACTAGCTGGCATGCTTATCCTCACAACTGAAAATCAATAAAAAATGGGGGGAATTGTGCGATCGATATTTGAGTAACTTCCCGGGGAGGTGGTGACTTGAAACTTGTCACATAATTCAGAACCTGGGGACAATGCAATATCTGATCAACAAAATTTCGCTAGCTGGCACACGGATATACCTATTTGGAAAATTCGTTTGAAGTTTATAATCTTGAGATTGATTTTTAACCAACTTCCTTGTGACCTAGTTACTTGAAATTTAGCACATAGTTTAGGACCCTACGACAATATAGTTTTTAGAAATAAAAATTGCACTAGCTTGCGTGGTTGTCGTGATAACTGAAAATCGATAAAAAATGGGAGGAATATTTCGATCGATATTTGAGTAACTTCCTGGTGAGGTAGTGACTTGAAACTTGTCACATAATTCAGAACCCGGGGACAATGCAATATCTGATCAACAAAATTTCGCTAGCTTGCACACGGATATACCTATTTGGAAAATTCGTTTGAAGTTTATAATCTTGACATTGATTTTTAACCAACTTCCTTGTGACCTAGTTACTTGAAATTTAGCACATAGTTTAGGACCCTACGACAATATAGTTTTTAGAAATAAAAATTGCACTAGCTTGCGTGGTTATCGCGATAACTGAAAATCGATGAAAAATAGAGGGAATTTTGCCATCGCTTTTTGAGTAACTTCCCGGTGAGGTAGAGACTTGAAACTTGTCAAATAGCTCAGAATTTGGGGATAATGTAAGTTTTGACTAAAAAAAATTTTGAATCTTGAGATTGTTTTTCACCTAACTTCCTTGTGACCTAGTTACTTGAAATTTAGCACATAGTTTAGGACCCTACGACAATATAGTTTTTAGAAATAAAAATTGCACTAGCTTGCGTGGTTATCGTGATAACTGAAAATCGATGAAAAATAGAGGGAATTTTGCCATCGCTTTTGAGTAACTTTCCGGTGAGGTAGAGACTTGAAACTTGTTAAAAAGCTCAGAATTTGGGGACAATGTAATTTTTGACTAAAAAAAATTTTAAATCTTGAGATTGTTTTTCACCTAACTTCCTTGTGACCTAGGGATTTGAAACTTAGCGCATAGTTCAGGACCCTACGCCAATATAATTTTTAGAAATAAAAGTTACACTAGCTGGCATGCTTATCCTCACAACTGAAAATCAATAAAAAATGGGGGGAATTGTGCGATCGATATTTGAGTAACTTCCCGGTGAGGTGGTGACTTGAAACTTGTCACATAATTCAGAACCTGGGGACAATGCAATATCTGATCAACAAAATTTCGCTAGCTGGCACACGGATATACCTATTTGGAAAATTCGTTTGAAGTTTATAATCTTGAGATTGATTTTTAACCAACTTCCTTGTGACCTAGTTACTTGAAATTTAGCACATAGTTTAGGACCCTACGACAATATAGTTTTTAGAAATAAAAATTGCACTAGCTTGCGTGGTTGTCGTGATAACTGAAAATCAGTAAAAAATGGGAGGAATATTTCGATCGATATTTGAGTAACTTCCTGGTGAGGTAGTGACTTGAAACTTGTCACATAATTCAGAACCCGGGGACAATGCAATATCTGATCAACAAAATTTCGCTAGCTTGCACACGGATATACCTATTTGGAAAATTCGTTTGAAGTTTATAATCTTGACATTGATTTTTAACCAACTTCCTTGTGACCTAGTTACTTGAAATTTAGCACATAGTTTAGGACCCTACGACAATATAGTTTTTAGAAATAAATAATAACTGAAAATCGATGAAAAATAGAGGAAATTTTGCCATCGCTTTTTGAGTAACTTTCCGGTGAGGTAGAGACTTGAAACTTGTCAAATAGCTCAGAATTTGGGGATAATGTAAGTTTTGACTAAAAAAAATTTTGAATCTTGAGATTGTTTTTCACCTAACTTCCTTGTGACCTAGTTACTTGAAATTTAGCACATAGTTTAGGACCCTACGACAATATAGTTTTTAGAAATAAAAATTGCACTAGCTTGCGTGGTTGTCGTGATAACTGAAAATCGATGAAAAATAGAGGGAATTTTGCCATCGCTTTTTGAGTAACTTTCCGGTGAGGTAGAGACTTGAAACTTGTCAAATAGCTCAGAATTTGGGGACAATGTAATTTTTGACTAAAAATAATTTTGAATCTTGAGATTGTTTTTCACCTAACTTCCTTGTGACCTAGGGATTTGAAACTTAGCGCATAGTTCAGGACCCTACGCCAATATAATTTTTAGAAATAAAAATTACACTAGCTGGCATGCTTATCCTTACAACTGAAAATCAATAAAAAAAAATGGGGGGAATTGTGCGATCGATATTTGAGTAACTTCCCGGTGAGGTGGTGACTTGAAACTTGTCACATAATTCAGAACCTGGGGACAATGCAATATCTGATCAACAAAATTTCGCTAGCTGGCACACGGATATACCTATTTGGAAAATTCGTTTGAAGTTTATAATCTTGAGATTGATTTTTAACCAACTTCCTTGTGACCTAGTTACTTGAAATTTAGCACATAGTTTAGGACCCTACGACAATATAGTTTTTAGAAATAAAAATTGCACTAGCTTGCGTGGTTGTCGTGATAACTGAAAATCAGTAAAAAATGGGAGGAATATTTCGATCGATATTTGAGTAACTTCCCGGTGAGGTAGAGACTTGAAACTTGTCAAATAGCTCAGAATTTGGGGATAATGTAAGTTTTGACTAAAAAAAATTTTGAATCTTGAGATTGTTTTTCACCTAACTTCCTTGTGACCTAGTTACTTGAAATTTAGCACATAGTTTAGGACCCTACGACAATATAGTTTTTAGAAATAAAAATTGCACTAGCTTGCGTGGTTATCGTGATAACTGAAAATCGATGAAAAATAGAGGGAATTTTGCCATCGCTTTTGAGTAACTTTCCGGTGAGGTAGAGACTTGAAACTTGTTAAAAAGCTCAGAATTTGGGGACAATGTAATTTTTGACTAAAAAAAATTTTAAATCTTGAGATTGTTTTTCACCTAACTTCCTTGTGACCTAGGGATTTGAAACTTAGCGCATAGTTCAGGACCCTACGCCAATATAATTTTTAGAAATAAAAGTTACACTAGCTGGCATGCTTATCCTCACAACTGAAAATCAATAAAAAATGGGGGGAATTGTGCGATCGATATTTGAGTAACTTCCCGGTGAGGTGGTGACTTGAAACTTGTCACATAATTCAGAACCTGGGGACAATGCAATATCTGATCAACAAAATTTCGCTAGCTGGCACACGGATATACCTATTTGGAAAATTCGTTTGAAGTTTATAATCTTGAGATTGATTTTTAACCAACTTCCTTGTGACCTAGTTACTTGAAATTTAGCACATAGTTTAGGACCCTACGACAATATAGTTTTTAGAAATAAAAATTGCACTAGCTTGCGTGGTTGTCGTGATAACTGAAAATCAGTAAAAAATGGGAGGAATATTTCGATCGATATTTGAGTAACTTCCTGGTGAGGTAGTGACTTGAAACTTGTCACATAATTCAGAACCCGGGGACAATGCAATATCTGATCAACAAAATTTCGCTAGCTGCCACACGGATCTACCTATTTTGAAAATTCGTTTGAAGTTTATAATCTTGAGATTGATTTTTAGCCAACTTCCTTGTGACCTCTCTCTCTCTATGGCGCGATATACAACAGGTATATCATCATAAACCTCCTAAGAGATTTTTGCGCCAAGCTTCTCTTCCAATTTGTTGTGTGCCGATTTGAATTTTCCCTACAAATTGGTGGGACCTACAGTTTTTTGCCGACTCCGAACGGCATCTACAAAGGAGACGAATTTTTGCTGTGAAGCCTGTCATGGCAGAAATACACTCGGAGAGTTTGCCAAACCACTGCCGAGGGGCGACCCCGTTTTGAAAAACTTTTTTCAAATCACTTTTGATGTTACCTGTACCAGGGCTCGAACCATGGACCTTCGGTGGCCGGCAACACTACCTTCACACCACGGCGGCCGCCTTGTGACCTAGTTACTGGAAATTTAGCACATAGTTTAGGACCCTAAGACAATATAATTTTTAGAATTAAAAATTGCACTCGCTTGCGTGCTTATCGGTTCAACTGAAAATCAGTAAAAATGGGGGGAATTTTTCGATCGATATTTGAGTAACTTCCTGGTGAGGTGGTAACTTGAAACTTGTCACATAATTCTGAACCCAGGGACATTGCAATATCTGATCAACAAAATTTCGCTAGCTGCCACACGGATCTACCTATTTTGAAAATTCGTTTGAAGTTTATAATCTTGAGATTGATTTTTAACCAACTTCCTCGCGACCTAGGGACTTGAAATTTAGCACATAGTTCAGGACACTACGACAACATAATTATTAGAAATAAAAATTACACTAGCTGGCATGCTTATCGTTATAACTGAAAATCAATAAAAAATGGGGGAAATTTTGCGATTGATATTTGAGTAACTTCCTGGTGAGGTGGTGACTTGAAACTTGTCACATAGTTCAGAACCCGGGGACATTGCAATATCCGATCAACAAAATTTCGCTAGCTGGCACACGGATCTACCTATTTTGAAAATTCTTTTGAAGTTTAACTTCTTGAGATTGATTTTTAGCCAACTTCCTTGTGACCTAGTTACTTGAAATTTAGCACATAGTTAAGGACCCTAAGACAATATAATTTTTAGAAATAAAAATTGCACTAGCTTGCGTGCTTATCGGTTCAACTGAAAATCAGTAAAAAATGGGGGGAGTTTTTCGATCGATCCTGGTAAGGTGGTAACTTCAAACCTGTCACATAATTCTGAACCCAGGGACATTGCAATATCTGATCAACAAAATTTCGCTAGCTGGCACACGGATCTACCTATTTGGAAAATTCGTTTGAAGTTTATAATCTTGAGATTGATTTTTAACCAACTTCCTTGTGACCTAGTTACTTGAAATTTAGCACATAGTTTAGGACCCTACGACAATATAGTTTTTAGAAATAAAAATTGCACTAGCTTGCGTGGTTATCGTGATAACTGAAAATCGATGAAAAATAGAGGGAATTTTGCCATCGCTTTTTGAGTAACTTTCCGGTGAGGTAGAGACTTGAAACTTGTCAAATAGCTCAGAATTTGGGGATAATGTAAGTTTTGACTAAAAAAAATTTTGAATCTTGAGATTGTTTTTCACCTAACTTCCTTGTGACCTAGTTACTTGAAATTTAGCACATAGTTTAGGACCCTACGACAATATAGTTTTTAGAAATAAAAATTGCACTAGCTTGCGTGGTTATCGTGATAACTGAAAATCGATGAAAAATAGAGGGAATTTTGCCATCGCTTTTGAGTAAATTTCCGGTGAGGTAGAGACTTGAAACTTGTCAAAAAGCTCAGAATTTGGGGACAATGTAATTTTTGACTAAAAAAAATTTTAAATCTTGAGATTGTTTTTCACCTAACTTCCTTGTGACCTAGGGATTTGAAACTTAGCGCATAGTTCAGGACCCTACGCCAATATAATTTTTAGAAATAAAAGTTACACTAGCTGGCATGCTTATCCTCACAACTGAAAATCAATAAAAAATGGGGGGAATTGTGCGATCGATATTTGAGTAACTTCCCGGGGAGGTGGTGACTTGAAACTTGTCACATAATTCAGAACCTGGGGACAATGCAATATCTGATCAACAAAATTTCGCTAGCTGGCACACGGATATACCTATTTGGAAAATTCGTTTGAAGTTTATAATCTTGAGATTGATTTTTAACCAACTTCCTTGTGACCTAGTTACTTGAAATTTAGCACATAGTTTAGGACCCTACGACAATATAGTTTTTAGAAATAAAAATTGCACTAGCTTGCGTGGTTGTCGTGATAACTGAAAATCGATAAAAAATGGGAGGAATATTTCGATCGATATTTGAGTAACTTCCTGGTGAGGTAGTGACTTGAAACTTGTCACATAATTCAGAACCCGGGGACAATGCAATATCTGATCAACAAAATTTCGCTAGCTTGCACACGGATATACCTATTTGGAAAATTCGTTTGAAGTTTATAATCTTGACATTGATTTTTAACCAACTTCCTTGTGACCTAGTTACTTGAAATTTAGCACATAGTTTAGGACCCTACGACAATATAGTTTTTAGAAATAAAAATTGCACTAGCTTGCGTGGTTATCGCGATAACTGAAAATCGATGAAAAATAGAGGGAATTTTGCCATCGCTTTTTGAGTAACTTCCCGGTGAGGTAGAGACTTGAAACTTGTCAAATAGCTCAGAATTTGGGGATAATGTAAGTTTTGACTAAAAAAAATTTTGAATCTTGAGATTGTTTTTCACCTAACTTCCTTGTGACCTAGTTACTTGAAATTTAGCACATAGTTTAGGACCCTACGACAATATAGTTTTTAGAAATAAAAATTGCACTAGCTTGCGTGGTTATCGTGATAACTGAAAATCGATGAAAAATAGAGGGAATTTTGCCATCGCTTTTGAGTAACTTTCCGGTGAGGTAGAGACTTGAAACTTGTTAAAAAGCTCAGAATTTGGGGACAATGTAATTTTTGACTAAAAAAAATTTTAAATCTTGAGATTGTTTTTCACCTAACTTCCTTGTGACCTAGGGATTTGAAACTTAGCGCATAGTTCAGGACCCTACGCCAATATAATTTTTAGAAATAAAAGTTACACTAGCTGGCATGCTTATCCTCACAACTGAAAATCAATAAAAAATGGGGGGAATTGTGCGATCGATATTTGAGTAACTTCCCGGTGAGGTGGTGACTTGAAACTTGTCACATAATTCAGAACCTGGGGACAATGCAATATCTGATCAACAAAATTTCGCTAGCTGGCACACGGATATACCTATTTGGAAAATTCGTTTGAAGTTTATAATCTTGAGATTGATTTTTAACCAACTTCCTTGTGACCTAGTTACTTGAAATTTAGCACATAGTTTAGGACCCTACGACAATATAGTTTTTAGAAATAAAAATTGCACTAGCTTGCGTGGTTGTCGTGATAACTGAAAATCAGTAAAAAATGGGAGGAATATTTCGATCGATATTTGAGTAACTTCCTGGTGAGGTAGTGACTTGAAACTTGTCACATAATTCAGAACCCGGGGACAATGCAATATCTGATCAACAAAATTTCGCTAGCTTGCACACGGATATACCTATTTGGAAAATTCGTTTGAAGTTTATAATCTTGACATTGATTTTTAACCAACTTCCTTGTGACCTAGTTACTTGAAATTTAGCACATAGTTTAGGACCCTACGACAATATAGTTTTTAGAAATAAATAATAACTGAAAATCGATGAAAAATAGAGGAAATTTTGCCATCGCTTTTTGAGTAACTTTCCGGTGAGGTAGAGACTTGAAACTTGTCAAATAGCTCAGAATTTGGGGATAATGTAAGTTTTGACTAAAAAAAATTTTGAATCTTGAGATTGTTTTTCACCTAACTTCCTTGTGACCTAGTTACTTGAAATTTAGCACATAGTTTAGGACCCTACGACAATATAGTTTTTAGAAATAAAAATTGCACTAGCTTGCGTGGTTGTCGTGATAACTGAAAATCGATGAAAAATAGAGGGAATTTTGCCATCGCTTTTTGAGTAACTTTCCGGTGAGGTAGAGACTTGAAACTTGTCAAATAGCTCAGAATTTGGGGACAATGTAATTTTTGACTAAAAATAATTTTGAATCTTGAGATTGTTTTTCACCTAACTTCCTTGTGACCTAGGGATTTGAAACTTAGCGCATAGTTCAGGACCCTACGCCAATATAATTTTTAGAAATAAAAATTACACTAGCTGGCATGCTTATCCTTACAACTGAAAATCAATAAAAAAAAATGGGGGGAATTGTGCGATCGATATTTGAGTAACTTCCCGGTGAGGTGGTGACTTGAAACTTGTCACATAATTCAGAACCTGGGGACAATGCAATATCTGATCAACAAAATTTCGCTAGCTGGCACACGGATCTACCTATTTTGAAAATTCTTTTAAGGTTTATAATTTTGCGATTGATTTTAAACCAACTGATAACTGAAAATCAATCAAAAAATAGGGCAATTTTGCGATCGATTTTTGAGTAGCTTCCCGGTGAGGTAAAGACTTGAAGTTTGTCACATAATTCAGAACCTAAGGACAATGCATTATCTGTTCAAATAAATTTCGCTAAGTGGCACACTAATCTGCTTATTTTGAAAATTCGTTTGAAGATTATAATTTTGCGATTGATTTTTAACCAACTTCCCTGCGACCTAGGGACTTGAAATTTAGCACGTAGTTCAGGACACTACGACAACATAATTATTAGAAATAAAAATTACACTAGCTGGCATGCTTATCCTTACAACTGAAAATCAATAAAAAAAATGGGGGGAATTGTGCGATCGATATATGAGTAACTTCCTGGTGAGGTAGTGACTTGAAACTTGTCACATAATTCAGAACCCGGGTACAATGCCATATCTGATAAACCAAATTCCGCTAGCTCGCACACGGATCTACCTATTTGGAAAATTCGTTTGAAGTTTATAATCTTGAGATTGATTTTTAGCCAACTTCCTTGTGACCTAGTTACTGGAAATTTAGCACATAGTTTAGGACCCTAAGACAATATAATTTTTAGAAATAAAAATTGCACTAGCTTGCGTGCTTATCGGTTCAACTGAAAATCAGTAAAAAATGGGAGGAATATTTCGATCGATATTTGAGTAACTTCCTGGTGAGGTAGTGACTTGAAACTTGTCACATAATTCAGAACCCGGGGACAATGCAATATCTGATCAACAAAATTTCGCTAGCTGGCACACGGATATACCTATTTGGAAAATTCGTTTGAAGTTTATAATCTTGAGATTGATTTTTAGCCAACTTCCTTGTGACCTAGTCACTGGAAATTTAGCACATAGTTTAGGACCCTAAGACAATATAATTTTTAGAAATAAAAATTGCACTAGCTTGCGTGCTTATCGGTTCAACTGAAAATCAATAAAAATGGGCGGAATTTTTCGATCGATATTTGAGTAACTTCCTGGTGAGGTGGTAACTTGAAACTTGTCACATAATTCTGAACCCAGGGACATATCAATATCTGATCAACAAAATTTCGCTAGCTGCCACACGGATCTACCTATTTTGAATATTCGTTTGAAGTTTATAATCTTGAGATTGATTTTTAGCCAACTTCCTTGTGACCTCTCTCTCTCTATGGCGCGATATACAACAGGTATATCATCATAAACCTCCTAAGAGATTTTTGCGCCAAGCTTCTCTTCCAATTTGTGGTGTGCCGATTTGAATTTTCCCCACAAATTGGTGGGACCTACAGTTTTTTGCCGACTCCGAACTGCATCTACAAAGGAGACGAATTTTTGCTGAGAAGCCTGTCATGGCAGAAATACACTCGGAGAGTTTGCCAAACCACCGCCGAGGGGCGACCCGGTTTTGAAAAACTTTTTTCAAATCACTTTTGATGTTACCTGTACCAGGGCTCGAACCATTGACCTTCGGTGTGGTAGGCCGGCAACACTACCTTCACACCACGGCGGCCGCCTTGTGACCTAGTTACTGGAAATTTAGCACATAGTTTAGGACCCTAAGACAATATAATTTTTAGAAATAAAAATTGCACTAGCTTGCGTAATGGGGGGAATTTTTCGATCGATATTTGAGTAACATCCTGGTGAGGTAGTGACTTGAAACTTGTCACATAATTCAGAGACCGGGGACAATGCAATATCTGATCAACAAAATTTCGCTAGCTGGCACACGGATATACCTATTTGGAAAATTCGTTTGAAGTTTATAATCTTGAGATTGATTTTTAGCCAACTTCCTTGTGACCTAGTTAGGACCCAGACAATATAATTTTTAGAAATAAAAATTGCACTAGCTTGCGTGCTTATCGGTTCACCTGAAAATCAATAAAAATGGGCGGAATTTTTCGATCGATATTTGAGTAACTTCCCGGTGAGGTGGTGACTTGAAACTTGTCACATAATTCAGAACCTGGGGACAATGCAATATCTGATCAACAAAATTTCGCTAGCTGGCACACGGATCTACCTATTTTCAAAATTCTTTTAAGGTTTATAATTTTGCGATTGATTTTAAACCAACTTCCTTGCGACCTAGGGACTTGAAATTTAGCACGTAGTTCAGGACACTACGACAACATAATTATTAGAAATAAAAATTACACTAGCTGGCATGCTTATCGTTATAACTGAAAATCAATAAAAAATGGGGGGAATTTTGCGATTGATATTTGAGTAACTTCCTGGTGAGGTGGTGACTTGAAACTTGTCACATAATTCAGAACTCGGCGACATTGCAATATCTGATCAACAAAATTTCTCTAGCTGGCACACGGATCTACCTATTTTGAAAATTCTTTTGACGTTTATAATCTTGCGATTGATTTTTAACCAACTTCCTTGCGACCTAGGGACTTGAAATTTAGCACGTAGTTCAGGACACTACGACAACATAATTATTAGAAATAAAAATTACACTAGCTGGCATGCTTATCGTTATAACTGAAAATCAATAAAAAATGGGGGGAATTTTGCGATTGATATTTGAGTAACTTCCTGGTGAGGTGGTGACTTGAAACTTGTCACATAATTCAGAACCCGGGGACATTGCAATATCTGATCAACAAAATTTCGCTAGCTGGCACACGGATCTACCTATTTTGAAAATTCTTTTGACGTTTATAATCTTGCGATTGATTTTTAACCAACTTCCTTGCGACCTAGGGACTTGAAATTTAGCACGTAGTTCAGGACACTACGACAACATAATTATTAGAAATAAAAATTACACTAGCTGGCATGCTTATCGTTATAACTGAAAATCAATAAAAAATGGGGGGAATTTTGCGATTGATATTTGAGTAACTTCCTGGTGAGGTGGTGACTTGAAACTTGTCACATAATTCAGAACCCAGGGACATTGCAATATCTTATCAACAAAATTTCGCTAGCTGCCACACGGTTCTACCTATTTTGAAAGTTCGTTTGAAGTTTATAATCTTGAGATTGATTTTTAACCAACTTCCTTGCGACCTAGGGACTTGAAATTTAGCATCAATCTTGCGATTGATTTTTAACCAACTTCCTTGCGACCTAGGGACTTGAAATTTAGCACGTAGTTCAGGACACTACGACAACATAATTATTAGAAATAAAAATTACACTAGCTGGCATGCTTATCGTTATAACTGAAAATCAGTAAAAAATGGGGGGAATTTTTCGATCGATATTTGAGTAACTTCCTGGTGAGGTAGTGACTTGAAACTTATCACCTAGTTCAGAACCCGGGGACAATGCCATATCTGATCAACGAAATTCCGCTACTTCGCACACGGATCTACCTATTTTGAAAATTCGTTTAAAGTTTATAATCTTGGGATTGATTTTTAACCAACTTCGTTGTGACCTGGGGAATTGAAATTTAACACATAGTTCAGGACACTACGACAATATAATTTTTAGAAAAAAAAAATTGCACTAGCTTGCGTGCTTATCGTGACAACTGAAAATCAATAAAAAATGGGGAGAATTTTGCGATTGATATTTGAGTAACTTACTGGTGAGGTGGTGACTTGAAACTTGTCACATAATTCAGAACCCGGGGACATTGCAATATCTTATCAACAAAATTTCGCTAGCTGCCACACGGTTCTACCTATTTTGAAAGTTCGTTTGAAGTTTATAATCTTGAGATTGATTTTTAACCAACTTCCTTGCGACCTAGGGACTTGAAATTTAGCACGTAGTTCAGGACACTACGACAACATAATTATTAGAAATAAAAATTACACTAGCTGGCATGCTTATCGTTATAACTGAAAATCAATAAAAAATGGGGGAAATTTTGCGATTGATATTTGAGTAACTTCCTGGTGAGGTGGTGACTTGAAACTTGTCACATAATTCAGAACCCAGGGACATTGCAATATCCGATCAACAAAATTTCGCTAGCTGGCACACGGATCTACCTATTTTTAAAACTCTTTTGAAGTTTAAGTTCTTGAGATTGATTTTTAGCCAACTTCCTTGTGACCTAGTTACTTGAAATTTAGCACATAGTTTAGGACCCTAAGACAATATAATTTTTAGAAATAAAAATTGCACTAGCTTGCGTGCTTATCGGTTCAACTGAAAATCAGTAAAAAATGGGGGGAATTTTTCGATCGATCCTGGTGAGGTGGTAACTTGAAACTTGTCACATAATTCTGAACCCAGGGACATTGCAATATCTGATCAACAAAATTTCGCTAGCTGCCACACGGATCTACCTATTTGGAAAATTCGTTTGAAGTTTATAATCTTGAGATTGATTTTTAACCAACTTCCTTGTGACCTAGTTACTTGAAATTTAGCACATAGTTTAGGACCCTACGACAATATAGTTTTTAGAAATAAAAATTGCACTAGCTTGCGTGGTTATCGTGATAACTGAAAATCGATGAAAAATAGAGGGAAGTTTGCCATCGCTTTTTGAGTAACTTTCCGGTGAGGTGAGACTTGAAACTTGTCAAATAGCTCAGAATTTGGGGACAATGTAATTTTTGACTAAAAAAAATTTTGAATCTTGAGATTGTTTTTCACCTAACTTCCTTGTGACCTAGTTACTTGAAATTTAGCACATAGTTTAGGACCCTACGACAATATAGTTTTTAGAAATAAAAATTGCACTAGCTTGCGTGGTTATCGTGATAACTGAAAATCGATGAAAAATAGAGGGAATTTTGCCATCGCTTTTGAGTAACTTTCCGGTGAGGTAGAGACTTGAAACTTGTCAAATAGCTCAGAATTTGGGGACAATGTAATTTTTGACTAAAAAAAATTTTGAATCTTGAGATTGTTTTTCACCTAACTTCCTTGTGACCTAGGGATTTGAAACTTAGCGCATAGTTCAGGACCCTACGCCAATATAATTTTTAGAAATAAAAGTTACACTAGCTGGCATGCTTATCCTCACAACTGAAAATCAATAAAAAATGGGGGGAATTGTGCGATCGATATTTGAGTAACTTCCCGGTGAGGTGGTGACTTGAAACTTGTCACATAATTCAGAACCTGGGGACAATGCAATATCTGATCAACAAAATTTCGCTAGCTGGCACACGGATCTACCTATTTTGAAAATTCTTTTAAGGTTTATAATTTTGCGATTGATTTTAAACCAACTTCCTTGCGACCTAGGGACTTGAAATTTAGCACGTAGTTCAGGACACTACGACAACATAATTATTAGAAATAAAAATTACACTAGCTGGCATGCTTATCGTTATAACTGAAAATCAATAAAAAATGGGGGGAATTTTGCGATTGATATTTGAGTAACTTCCTGGTGAGGTGGTGACTTGAAACTTGTCACATAATTCAGAACTCGGCGACATTGCAATATCTGATCAACAAAATTTCTCTAGCTGGCACACGGATCTACCTATTTTGAAAATTCTTTTGACGTTTATAATCTTGCGATTGATTTTTAACCAACTTCCTTGCGACCTAGGGACTTGAAATTTAGCACGTAGTTCAGGACACTACGACAACATAATTATTAGAAATAAAAATTACACTAGCTGGCATGCTTATCGTTATAACTGAAAATCAATAAAAAATGGGGGGAATTTTGCGATTGATATTTGAGTAACTTCCTGGTGAGGTGGTGACTTGAAACTTGTCACATAATTCAGAACCCGGGGACATTGCAATATCTGATCAACAAAATTTCGCTAGCTGGCACACGGATCTACCTATTTTGAAAATTCTTTTGACGTTTATAATCTTGCGATTGATTTTTAACCAACTTCCTTGCGACCTAGGGACTTGAAATTTAGCACGTAGTTCAGGACACTACGACAACATAATTATTAGAAATAAAAATTACACTAGCTGGCATGCTTATCGTTATAACTGAAAATCAATAAAAAATGGGGGGAATTTTGCGATTGATATTTGAGTAACTTCCTGGTGAGGTGGTGACTTGAAACTTGTCACATAATTCAGAACCCAGGGACATTGCAATATCTTATCAACAAAATTTCGCTAGCTGCCACACGGTTCTACCTATTTTGAAAGTTCGTTTGAAGTTTATAATCTTGAGATTGATTTTTAACCAACTTCCTTGCGACCTAGGGACTTGAAATTTAGCATCAATCTTGCGATTGATTTTTAACCAACTTCCTTGCGACCTAGGGACTTGAAATTTAGCACGTAGTTCAGGACACTACGACAACATAATTATTAGAAATAAAAATTACACTAGCTGGCATGCTTATCGTTATAACTGAAAATCAGTAAAAAATGGGGGGAATTTTTCGATCGATATTTGAGTAACTTCCTGGTGAGGTAGTGACTTGAAACTTATCACCTAGTTCAGAACCCGGGGACAATGCCATATCTGATCAACGAAATTCCGCTACTTCGCACACGGATCTACCTATTTTGAAAATTCGTTTAAAGTTTATAATCTTGGGATTGATTTTTAACCAACTTCGTTGTGACCTGGGGAATTGAAATTTAACACATAGTTCAGGACACTACGACAATATAATTTTTAGAAAAAAAAAATTGCACTAGCTTGCGTGCTTATCGTGACAACTGAAAATCAATAAAAAATGGGGAGAATTTTGCGATTGATATTTGAGTAACTTACTGGTGAGGTGGTGACTTGAAACTTGTCACATAATTCAGAACCCGGGGACATTGCAATATCTTATCAACAAAATTTCGCTAGCTGCCACACGGTTCTACCTATTTTGAAAGTTCGTTTGAAGTTTATAATCTTGAGATTGATTTTTAACCAACTTCCTTGCGACCTAGGGACTTGAAATTTAGCACGTAGTTCAGGACACTACGACAACATAATTATTAGAAATAAAAATTACACTAGCTGGCATGCTTATCGTTATAACTGAAAATCAATAAAAAATGGGGGAAATTTTGCGATTGATATTTGAGTAACTTCCTGGTGAGGTGGTGACTTGAAACTTGTCACATAATTCAGAACCCAGGGACATTGCAATATCCGATCAACAAAATTTCGCTAGCTGGCACACGGATCTACCTATTTTTAAAACTCTTTTGAAGTTTAAGTTCTTGAGATTGATTTTTAGCCAACTTCCTTGTGACCTAGTTACTTGAAATTTAGCACATAGTTTAGGACCCTAAGACAATATAATTTTTAGAAATAAAAATTGCACTAGCTTGCGTGCTTATCGGTTCAACTGAAAATCAGTAAAAAATGGGGGGAATTTTTCGATCGATCCTGGTGAGGTGGTAACTTGAAACTTGTCACATAATTCTGAACCCAGGGACATTGCAATATCTGATCAACAAAATTTCGCTAGCTGCCACACGGATCTACCTATTTGGAAAATTCGTTTGAAGTTTATAATCTTGAGATTGATTTTTAACCAACTTCCTTGTGACCTAGTTACTTGAAATTTAGCACATAGTTTAGGACCCTACGACAATATAGTTTTTAGAAATAAAAATTGCACTAGCTTGCGTGGTTATCGTGATAACTGAAAATCGATGAAAAATAGAGGGAAGTTTGCCATCGCTTTTTGAGTAACTTTCCGGTGAGGTGAGACTTGAAACTTGTCAAATAGCTCAGAATTTGGGGACAATGTAATTTTTGACTAAAAAAAATTTTGAATCTTGAGATTGTTTTTCACCTAACTTCCTTGTGACCTAGTTACTTGAAATTTAGCACATAGTTTAGGACCCTACGACAATATAGTTTTTAGAAATAAAAATTGCACTAGCTTGCGTGGTTATCGTGATAACTGAAAATCGATGAAAAATAGAGGGAATTTTGCCATCGCTTTTGAGTAACTTTCCGGTGAGGTAGAGACTTGAAACTTGTCAAATAGCTCAGAATTTGGGGACAATGTAATTTTTGACTAAAAAAAATTTTGAATCTTGAGATTGTTTTTCACCTAACTTCCTTGTGACCTAGGGATTTGAAACTTAGCGCATAGTTCAGGACCCTACGCCAATATAATTTTTAGAAATAAAAGTTACACTAGCTGGCATGCTTATCCTCACAACTGAAAATCAATAAAAAATGGGGGGAATTGTGCGATCGATATTTGAGTAACTTCCCGGTGAGGTGGTGACTTGAAACTTGTCACATAATTCAGAACCTGGGGACAATGCAATATCTGATCAACAAAATTTCGCTAGCTGGCACACGGATCTACCTATTTTGAAAATTCTTTTAAGGTTTATAATTTTGCGATTGATTTTAAACCAACTTCCTTGCGACCTAGGGACTTGAAATTTAGCACGTAGTTCAGGACACTACGACAACATAATTATTAGAAATAAAAATTACACTAGCTGGCATGCTTATCGTTATAACTGAAAATCAATAAAAAATGGGGGGAATTTTGCGATTGATATTTGAGTAACTTCCTGGTGAGGTGGTGACTTGAAACTTGTCACATAATTCAGAACCCGGGGACATTGCAATATCTGATCAACAAAATTTCTCTAGCTGGCACACGGATCTACCTATTTTGAAAATTCTTTTGACGTTTATAATCTTGCGATTGATTTTTAACCAACTTCCTTGCGACCTAGGGACTTGAAATTTAGCACGTAGTTCAGGACACTACGACAACATAATTATTAGAAATAAAAATTACACTAGCTGGCATGCTTATCGTTATAACTGAAAATCAATAAAAAATGGGGGGAATTTTGCGATTGATATTTGAGTAACTTCCTGGTGAGGTGGTGACTTGAAACTTGTCACATAATTCAGAACCCGGGGACATTGCAATATCTGATCAACAAAATTTCGCTAGCTGGCACACGGATCTACCTATTTTGAAAATTCTTTTGACGTTTATAATCTTGCGATTGATTTTTAACCAACTTCCTTGCGACCTAGGGACTTGAAATTTAGCACGTAGTTCAGGACACTACGACAACATAATTATTAGAAATAAAAATTACACTAGCTGGCATGCTTATCGTTATAACTGAAAATCAATAAAAAATGGGGGGAATTTTGCGATTGATATTTGAGTAACTTCCTGGTGAGGTGGTGACTTGAAACTTGTCACATAATTCAGAACCCAGGGACATTGCAATATCTTATCAACAAAATTTCGCTAGCTGCCACACGGTTCTACCTATTTTGAAAGTTCGTTTGAAGTTTATAATCTTGAGATTGATTTTTAACCAACTTCCTTGCGACCTAGGGACTTGAAATTTAGCATCAATCTTGCGATTGATTTTTAACCAACTTCCTTGCGACCTAGGGACTTGAAATTTAGCACGTAGTTCAGGACACTACGACAACATAATTATTAGAAATAAAAATTACACTAGCTGGCATGCTTATCGTTATAACTGAAAATCAGTAAAAAATGGGGGGAATTTTTCGATCGATATTTGAGTAACTTCCTGGTGAGGTAGTGACTTGAAACTTATCACCTAGTTCAGAACCCGGGGACAATGCCATATCTGATCAACGAAATTCCGCTACTTCGCACACGGATCTACCTATTTTGAAAATTCGTTTAAAGTTTATAATCTTGGGATTGATTTTTAACCAACTTCGTTGTGACCTGGGGAATTGAAATTTAACACATAGTTCAGGACACTACGACAATATAATTTTTAGAAAAAAAAATTGCACTAGCTTGCGTGCTTATCGTGACAACTGAAAATCAATAAAAAATGGGGAGAATTTTGCGATTGATATTTGAGTAACTTCCTGGTGACGTGGTGACTTGAAACTTGTCACATAATTCAGAACCCGGGGACATTGCAATATCTTATCAACAAAATTTCGCTAGCTGCCACACGGTTCTACCTATTTTGAAGTTTATAATCTTGCGATTGATTTTTAACCAACTTCCTTGCGACCTAGGGACTTGAAATTTAGCACGTAGTTCAGGACACTACGACAACATAATTATTAGAAATAAAAATTACACTAGCTGGCATGCTTATCGTTATAACTGAAAATCAGTAAAAAATGGGGGGAATTTTTCGATCGATATTTGAGTAACTTCCTGGTGAGGTAGTGACTTGAAACTTATCACCTAGTTCAGAACCCGGGGACAATGCCATATCTGATCAACGAAATTCCGCTACTTCGGCCACGGATCTACCTATTTTGAAAATTCGTTTAAAGTTTATAATCTTGGGATTGATTTTTAACCAACTTCGTTGTGACCTGGGGAATTGAAATTTAACACATAGTTCAGGACACTACGACAATATAATTTTTAGAAATAAAAATTGCACTAGCTTGCGTGCTTATCGTGACAACTGAAAATCAATAAAAAATGGGGAGAATTTTGCGATTGATATTTGAGTAACTTCCTGGTGAGGTGGTGACTTGAAACTTGTCACATAATTCAGAACCCGGGGACATTGCAATATCTGATCAACAAAATTTCGCTAGCTGGCACACGGATCTACCTATTTTGAAAATTCTTTTGAAGTTTATAATCTTGAGATTGATTTTTAGCCAACTTCCTTGTGACCTAGTTACTGGAAGTTTAGCACATAGTTTAGGACACCACGACAATATAATTTTTAGAAATAAAAATTGCACTTGCTTGCGTGCGTATCGGTTCAACTGAAAATCAGTAAAAATGGGGGGGATTTTGCGATCGATATTTGAGTAAGTTCCTGGTGAGGTAGTGACTTGAAACTTGTCACATAGTTCAGAACCCGAAGACAATGTAATATCTGATTAACCTAATTTCGCTAGCTGGCACACGGATCTACCTATTTTGAAAGCTCTTTTGGAGTTTATAATTTTGCGATTGATTTTTAAATAACTGATAACAGAAAATCAATAAAAAATTAGGGGAATTTTGCGATCGATTTTTGAGTAACTTCCTGGTGAGGTGGTGACTTGAAACTTGTCACATAATTCAGAACCCGGGGACATTGCAATATCTGATCAACAAAATTTCGCTAGCTGGCACACGGATCTACCTATTTTGAAAATTCTTTTGAAGTTTATAATCTTGAGATTGATTTTTAGCCAACTTCCTTGTGACCTAGTTACTGGAAATTTAGCACATAATTTAGGACACCACGACAATATAATTTTTAGAAATAAAAATTGCACTTGCTTGCGTGCGTATCGGTTCAACTGAAAATCAGTAAAAATGGGGGGATATTGCGATCGATATTTGAGTAACTTCCTGGTGAGGTAGTGACTTGAAACTTGTCACGTGGTTCAGAACCCGGATCAGTGCCATATCTGATCAACAAAATTTCTCTAGCTGGCACACGGATCTACCTATTTTGAAAATTCTTTTGAAGTTTATAATCTTGCGATTGATTTTTAACCAACTTCCTTGCGACCTAGGGACTTGAAATTTAGCACGTAGTTCAGGACACTACGACAACATAATTATTAGAAATAAAAATTACACTAGCTGGCATGCTTATCGTTATAACTGAAAATCAATAAAAAATGGGGGGAATTTTGCGATTGATATTTGAGTAACTTCCTGGTGAGGTGGTGACTTGAAACTTGTCACATAATTCAGAACCCGGGGACATTGCAATATCTGATCAACAAAATCTCGCTAGCTGCCACACGGATCTACCTATTTTGAAAATTCTTTTGAAGTTTATAATCTTGAGATTGATTTTTAGCCAATTTCCTTGTGACCTAGTTACAGGAAATTTAGCACATAGTTTAGGACACCACGACAATATAATTTTTAGAAATAAAAATTGCACTAGCTTGCGTGCTTATCGGTTCAACTGAAAATCAGTAAAAAAATGGGGGGAATTTTTCGATCGATATTTGAGTAACATCCTGGTGAGGTAGTGACTTGAAACTTATCACCTAGTTCAGAACCCGGGGACAATGCCATATCTGATCAACCAAATTCCGCTACTTCGCACACGGATCTACCTATTTTGAAAATTCGTTTGAAGTTTATAATCTTGGGATTGATTTTTAACCAACTTCGTTGTGACCTGGGGAATTGAAATTTAACACATAGTTCAGGACACTACGACAATATAATTTTTAGAAATAAAAATTGCACTTGCTTGCGTGCGTATCGGTTCAACTGAAAATCAGTAAAAATGGGGGGGATTTTGCGATCGATATTTGAGTAAGTTCCTGGTGAGGTAGTGACTTGAAACTTGTCACATAGTTCAGAACCCGAAGACAATGTAATATCTGATTAACCAAATTTCGCTAGCTGGCACACGGATCTACCTATTTTGAAAACTCTTTTGGAGTTTATAATTTTGCGATTGATTTTTAAATAACTGATAACAGAAAATCAATAAAAAATTAGGGGAATTTTGCGATCGATTTTTGAGTAACTTCCTGGTGAGGTGGTGACTTGAAACTTGTCACATAATTCAGAACCCGGGGACATTGCAATATCTGATCAACAAAATTTCGCTAGCTGGCACACGGATCTACCTATTTTGAAAATTCTTTTGAAGTTTATAATCTTGAGATTGATTTTTAGCCAACTTCCTTGTGACCTAGTTACTGGAAATTTAGCACATAGTTTAGGACACCACGACAATATAATTTTTAGAAATAAAAATTGCACTTGCTTGCGTGCGTATCGGTTCAACTGAAAATCAGTAAAAATGGGGGGGATTTTGCGATCGATATTTGAGTAACTTCCTGGTGAGGTAGTGACTTGAAACTTGTCACGTGGTTCAGAACCCGGATCAGTGCCATATCTGATCAACAAAATTTCTCTAGCTGGCACACGGATCTACCTATTTTGAAAATTCTTTTGAAGTTTATAATCTTGAGATTGATTTTTAGCCAACTTCCTTGTGACCTAGTTACTTGAAATTTAGCACATAGTTTAGGACCCTACGACAATATAGTTTTTAGAAATAAAAATTGCACTAGCTTGCGTGGTTATCGTGATAACTGAAAATCGATGAAAAATAGAGGGAATTTTGCCATCGCTTTTTGAGTAACTTTCCGGTGAAGTAGAGACTTGAAACTTGTCAAATAGCTCAGAATTTGGGGACAATGTAATTTTTGACTAAAAAAAATGTTGAATCTTGAGATTGTTTTCCACCTAACTTTCTTGTGACCTAGGGATTTGAAACTTAGCGCATAGTTCAGGACCCTACGACAATATAGTTTTTAGAAATAAAAATTACACTAGGTTGCATACTTATCCTGACAACTGAAAATCAATAAAAAAAGGGGGGGAATTGTGCGATCGATATTTGAGTAACTTCCCGGTGCTGTGGTGACTTGAAACTTGTCACATAATTCAGAACCCGGGGACAATGCAATATCTGATCAACAAAATTTCGCTAGCTGGCGCACAGATCTACCTCTTTTGAAAATTCTTTTAAAGTTTATAACTGTGCGATTGATTTTTAACCAACTGATAACTGAAAATCAATAAAAAAAAATAGGGCAATTTTGCGATCGATTTTTGAGTAGCTTCCCGGTGAGGTAGAGACTTAAAACTTGTCACATAATTCCGCACCCGCGTACAATGCAAAATCTGATCAACAAAATTTTTGCTAGCTGGCACACGGATCTACCTATTTGGAAAATTTGTTTTAATTTAATATTCTTGAGATTGATTTTCAACCAACTTCCTTGTGACCTAGGGACTTAAACTTTAGCGCATAGTTCAGGACCCCACGACAATATAATTTTTAGAAATAAAAATTGCACTAGCTTGCATGCTTATCCTTACAACTGAAAATCAATAAAAAAAAATGTGGGGAATTGTGCGATCGATATTTGAGTAACTTCCCGGTGAGGTGGTGACTTGAAACTTGTCACATAATTCAGAACCCGGGGACAATGCATTATCTGATCAACAAATATTCGCTAGCTGGCACACGGATCTACCTATTTTGAAAATTCTTTTGAAGTTTATAATCTTGAGATTGATTTTTAGCCAACTTCCTGGTGACCTAGTTACTGGAAGTTTAGCACATAGTTTAGGACACCACGACAATATAATTTTTAGAAATAAAAATTGCACTAGCTTGCGTGCTTATCGTGAGAACTGAAAATCAATAAATAGTGGGGAGAATTTTTCGATCGATACTTGAGTAACTTCCTGGTGAGGTAGTGACTTGAAACTTGCCACATAGTTCAGAGCCCGGGGACAGTGCCATATCTGATCTATTTTGAAAATTCGTTTGAAGTTTATAATCTTGAGATTGATTTTTAACCAACTTCCTTGTGACCTAGGGACATGAAATTTAGCACATAGTTCAGGACACTACGACAATATAATTTTTAGAAATAAAAATTACACTAGCTGGCATGCTTATCCTTACAACTGAACAGCAATAAAAAATGGGGGGAATTTTGCGATCGATATTTGAGAAACTTCCAGGTGAGGTGGTGACTTGAAACTTACCACATAATTCAGAACCCGGGGACAGTGCAACATCTGGTCAACACAATTTCGCTAGCTGGTACACTGATCTACCTTTTTTGAAAATTCTTTTGAAGTTTATAATTTTGCGATTGATTTTTAACCAACTTCCTTGTGACCTGCGGACTTGAAATTTAACACATAGTTCAGGACACTACGACAATATAATTTTTAGAAATAAAAATTGCACTAGCTTGCGTGCTTATCGTGAGAACTGAAAATCAATAAAAAATGGGGAGAATTTTTCGATCGATTCTTGAGTAACTTCCTGGTGAGGTAGTGACTTTAAACTTACCACATAATTCAGAACCCGGGGACAGTGCAACATCTGGTCAACAAAATTTCGCTAGCTGGTACACTGATCTACCTTTTTTGAAAATTCTTTTGAAGTTTATAATTTTGCGATTGATTTTTAACCAACTTCCTTGTGACCTGCGGACTTGAAATTTAACACATAGTTCAGGACACTACGACAATATAATTTTTAGAAATAAAAATTGCACTAGCTGGCATGCTTATCCTTACAACTGAACAGCAATAAAAAATGGGGGAATTTTGCGATCGATATTTGAGAAACTTCCAGGTGAGGTGGTGACTTGGAACTTACCACATAATTCAGAACCCGGGGACCGTGCAACATCTGGTCAACAAAATTTCGCTAGCTGGCACACTGATCTACCTTTTTTGAAAATTCTTTTGAAGTTTATAATCTTGAGATTGATTTTTAACCAACTTCCTTGTGACCTAGGGACTTGAAATTTAGCACATAGTTCAGGACACTACGACAATATAATTTTTAGAAATAAAAATTACACTAGCTGGCATGCTTATCCTTACAACTGAACAGCAATAAAAAATGGGGGAATTTTGCGATCGATATTTGAGAAACTTCCAGGTGAGGTGGTGACTTGGAACTTACCACATAATTCAGAACCCGGGGACCGTGCAACATCTGGTCAACAAAATTTCGCTAGCTGGCACACTGATCTACCTTTTTTGAAAATTCTTTTGAAGTTTATAATCTTGAGATTGATTTTTAACCAACTTCCTTGTGACCTAGGGACTTGAAATTTAGCACATAGTTCAGGACACTACGACAATATAATTTTTAGAAATAAAAATTACACTAGCTGGCATGCTTATCCTTACAACTGAACAGCAATAAAAAATGGGGGGAATTTTGCGATCGATTTTTGAGTAGCTTCCCGGCGAGGTAAAGACTTGAAGTTTGTCACATAGTTCAGAACCTGGGGACAATGGATTATCTGTTCAAAAAAATTTCGCTAGTGGCACACTAATCTGCTTATTTTGAAAATTCGTTTGAAGATTATAATCTTGCGATTGATTTTTAACCAACTTCCTTGTGACCTAGGGACTTGAAATTTAGCACATAGTTCAGGACACTACGACAATATAATTTTTAGAAATAAAAATTACACTAGCTGGCATGCTTATCCTTACAACTGAACAGCAATAAAAAATGGGGGAATTTTGCGATCGATATTTGAGAAACTTCCAGGTGAGGTGGTGACTTGGAACTTACCACATAATTCAGAACCCGGGGACCGTGCAACATCTGGTCAACAAAATTTCGCTAGCTGGCACACTGATCTACCTTTTTTGAAAATTCTTTTGAAGTTTATAATCTTGAGATTGATTTTTAACCAACTTCCTTGTGACCTAGGGACTTGAAATTTAGCACATAGTTCAGGACACTACGACAATATAATTTTTAGAAATAAAAATTACACTAGCTGGCATGCTTATCCTTACAACTGAACAGCAATAAAAAATGGGGGGAATTTTGCGATCGATTTTTGAGTAGCTTCCCGGCGAGGTAAAGACTTGAAGTTTGTCACATAGTTCAGAACCTGGGGACAATGGATTATCTGTTCAAAAAAATTTCGCTAGTGGCACACTAATCTGCTTATTTTGAAAATTCGTTTGAAGATTATAATCTTGCGATTGATTTTTAACCAACTTCCTTGTGACCTAGGGACTTGAAATTTAGCACATAGTTCAGGACACTACGACAATATAATTTTTAGAAATAAAAATTACACTAGCTGGCATGCTTATCCTTACAACTGAACAGCAATAAAAAATGGGGGAATTTTGCGATCGATATTTGAGAAACTTCCAGGTGAGGTGGTGACTTGGAACTTACCACATAATTCAGAACCCGGGGACCGTGCAACATCTGGTCAACAAAATTTCGCTAGCTGGCACACTGATCTACCTTTTTTGAAAATTCTTTTGAAGTTTATAATCTTGAGATTGATTTTTAACCAACTTCCTTGTGACCTAGGGACTTGAAATTTAGCACATAGTTCAGGACACTACGACAATATAATTTTTAGAAATAAAAATTACACTAGCTGGCATGCTTATCCTTACAACTGAACAGCAATAAAAAATGGGGGGAATTTTGCGATCGATTTTTGAGTAGCTTCCCGGCGAGGTAAAGACTTGAAGTTTGTCACATAGTTCAGAACCTGGGGACAATGGATTATCTGTTCAAAAAAATTTCGCTATTGGCACACTAATCTGCTTATTTTGAAAATTCGTTTGAAGATTATAATCTTGCGATTGATTTTTAACCAACTTCCTTGTGACCTAGGGACTTGAAACTTAGCACATAGTTCAGGACACTACGACAATATAATTTATTGAAATAACTATTGCACTAGCTTGCGTGCTTATCGGTTCAACTGAAAATCAGTAAAAAATGAGGGGAATTTTTCGATCGGGGACAATGCCATATCTGATCTATTTTGAAAATTCGTTTGAAGATTATAATCTTGCGATTGATTTTTAACCAACTTCCTTGTGACCTAGGGACTTGAAATTTAGCACATAGTTGAGGACACTACGACAATATAATTTTTAGAAATAAAAATTGCACTAGCTTGCGTGCTTATCGGTTCAAGTGAAAATCAGTAAAAAATGGGGGGAATTTTTCGATCGATATTTGAGTAACTTCCTGGTGTGGTAGTGACTTGAAACTTGCCACATAGTTCAGAGCCCGGGGACAATGCCATGTCTGATCTATTTTGAAAATTCGTTTGAAGTTTATAATCTTCCTTGTGACCTAGGGACTTGAAATTTAGCACATAGTTCAGGACACTGCGACAATATAATTTTTAGAAATAAAAATTGCACTTGCTAGCGTGCTTATCGGTTCAACTGAAAATCAGTAAAAATGGGGGGGGGGGGGATTTTGCGATCGATATTTGAGTAAGTTCCTAGTGAGGTAGTGACTTGAAACTTATCAAATAGTTCAGAACCCGGGGACAACGCCATATCTGATCAACCAAATTCCGCTAGTTCGCGCACGGATCTACCTATTTTGAAAATTCGTTTGAAGATTATAATCTTGGGATTGATTTTTAACCAACTTCCTTGTGACCTAGTTACTTGAAATTTAGCACATAGTTTAGGACCCTACGACAATATAGTTTTTAGAAATAAAAATTGCACTAGCTTGCGTGGTTATCGTGATGACTGAATATCTATGAAAAATAGAGGGAATTTTGAAATCGCTTTTTGAGTCACTTTCCGGTGAGGTAGAGACTTGAAACTTGTCAAATAGCTCCGAATCTGGGGACAATGTAATTTTTGACTAAAAAAAAGTTTTGAATTTTGAGATTGGTTTTCACCTAACTTCCTTGTGACCTAGGGATTTGAAACTTAGCGCATAGTTCAGGACGCCACGCCAATATAATTTTTAGAAATAAAAATTACACTAGCTGGCCTGCTTATCCTTACAATTGAACAGCAATAAAAAATGGGGGGAATTTTGTGATCGATATTTGAGAAACTTCCAGGTGAGGTAGTGACTTGAAACTTACCACATAATTCAGAACCCGGGGACAGTGCCACATCTGATCAACAAAATTTCGGTAGCTGGCACACTGATCTACCTTTTTTGAAAATTCTTTTGAAGTTTACAATTTTGCGATTGATTTTTAACCAACTGATAACTGAAAATCAATAAAAAAAATAGGGCAATTTTGCGATCGACTTTTGAGTAGCTTCCCGGCGAGGTAAAGACTTGAAGTTTGTCACATAGTTCAGAACCTGGGGACAATGCATTATCTGTTCAAAAAAATTTCGCTAAGTGGCACACTAATCTGCTTATTTTGAAAATTCGTTTGAAGATTATAATCTTGCGATTGATTTTTAACCAACTTCCTTGTTACCTAGGGACTTGAAACTTAGCACATAGTTCAGGACACTACGACAATATAATTTTTAGAAATAAAAATTGCACTTGCTTGCGTGCTTATCGGTTCAACTGAAAATCAGTAAAAAATGGGGGGGGATTTTGCTATCGATATTTGAGTAAGTTCCTGGTGAGGTAGTGACTTGAAACTTGTCACATAGTTCAGAACCCGGAGACAATGTAATATCTGATCAACCAAATAAAAATTGCACTTGCTTGCGTGCTTATCGGTTCAACTGAAAATCAGTAAAAATGGGGGGGGGGGGGGATTTTGCTATCGATATTTGAGTAAGTTCCTGGTGAGGTAGTGACTTGAAACTTACCACATAATTCAGAACCCGGGGACAGTGCAACATCTGATCAACAAAATTTCGGTAGCTGGCACACTGATCTACCTTTTTTGAAAATTCTTTTGAAGTTTATAATTTTGCGATTGATTTTTAACCAACTGATAACTGAAAATCAATAAAAAAATAGGGCAATTTTGCGATCGATTTTTGAGTAGCTTCCCGGCGAGGTAAAGACTTGAAGTTTGTCACATAGTTCAGAACCTGGGGACAATGCATTATCTGCTCAAAAAAATTTCGGTAAGTGGCACACTAATCTGCTTATTTTGAAAATTCGTTTGAAGATTATAATCTTGCGATTGATTTTTAACCAACTTCCTTGTTACCTAGGGACTTGAAACTTAGCACATAGTTCAGGACACTACGACAATATAATTTTTAGAAATAAAAATTGCACTTGCTTGCGTGCTTATCGGTTCAACTGAAAATCAGTAAAAAATGGGGAGAATTTTTCGATCGATATTTGAGGAACTTCCTGGTGAGGTAGTGACTTGAAACTTGCCACATAGTTCAGAGCCCGGGGACAATGCCATATCTGATCTATTTTGAAAATTCGTTTGAAGTTTATAATCTTGAGATTGATTTTTAACAAACTTCCTCGTGACCTAGGGACTTGAAATTTAGCACATAGTTCAGGACACTACGACAATATAATTTTTAGAAATAAAAATTGCACTTGCTTGCGTGCTTATCGGTTCAACTGAAAATCAGTAAAAATGGGGGGGGATTTTGCGATCGATATTTGAGTAAGTTCCTGGTGAGGTAGTGATTTGAAACTTGTCACATAGTTCAGAACCCGGAGACAATGTAATATCTGATCAACCAAATAAAAATTGCACTTGCTTGCGTGCTTATCGGTTCAACTGAAAATCAGTAAAAATGGGGGGGGATTTTGCGATCGATATTTGAGAAAGTTCCTGATGAGGTAGTGACTTGAAACTTATCTAATAGTTCAGAACCCGGGGACAATGCCATATCTGATCAACGAAATTCCGCTAGTTGGCACACGCATCTACCTATTTTGAAAATTCGTTTGAAGTTTATAATCTTGGGATTGATTTTTAACCAACTTCCTTGTGACCTGCGGACTTGAAATTTAACACATAGTTCAGGACACTACGACAATATAATTTTTAGAAATAAAAATTGCACTAGCTTGCGTGCTTATCGTGAGAACTGAAAATCAATAAAAAATGGGGAGAATTTTTCGATCGATACTTGAGTAACTTCCAGGTGAGGTAGTGACTTGAAACTTGTCACATAATTCAGAACCCGTGGACAATGCAATATCTGATCACCAAAATTTCGCTAGCTGGCACACGGATGTACCTATTTGGAAAATTCGTTTGAAGTTTATAATCTTGACATTGATTTTTAACCAACTTCCTTGTGACCTAGTTACTTGAAATTTAGCACATAGTTTAGGACCCTACGACAATATAATTTTTAGAAATAAAAATTGCACTTACTTGCGTGCTTATCGGTTCAACTGAAAATCAGTAAAAATGGGGGGGGATTTTGCGATCGATATTTGAGTAAGTTCCTGGTGACTTGTCACATAGTTCAGAACCCGGAGACAATGTAATATCTGATCAACCAAATAAAAATTGCACTTGCTTGCGTGCTTATCGGTTCAACTGAAAATCAGTAAAAATGGGGGGGGCAATTTTGCGATCGATTTTTGAGTAGCTTCCCGGCGAGGTAAAGACTTGAAGTTTGTCACATAGTTCAGAACCTGGGGGCAATGCATTATCTGTTCAAAAAAATTTCGCTAAGTGGCACACTAATCTGCTTATTTTGAAAATTCGTTTGAAGTTTATAATCTTGGGATTGATTTTTAACCAACTTCCTTGTGACCTGCGGACTTGAAATTTAACACATAGTTCAGGACACTACGACAATATAATTTTTAGAAATAAAAATTGCACTAGCTTGCGTGCTTATCGTGAGAACTGAAAATCAATAAAAAATGGGGAGAATTTTTCGATCGATACTTGAGTAACTTCCAGGTGAGGTAGTGACTTGAAACTTGCCACATAGTTCAGAGCCCGGGGACAATGCCATATCTGATCTATTTTGAAAATTCGTTTGAAGTTTATAATCTTGAGATTGATTTTTAACCAACTTCCTTGTGACCTAGGGACTTGAAATTTAGCACATAGTTCAGGACACTACGACAATATAATTTTTAGAAATAAAAATTGCACTTACTTGCGTGCTTATCGGTTCAACTGAAAATCAGTAAAATGGGGGGGATTTTGCGATCGATATTTGAGTAAGTTCCTGGTGACTTGTCACATAGTTTAGAACCCGGAGACAATGTAATATCTGATCAACCAAATTTCGCTAGCTGGCACACGGATCTACCTATTTTGAAAATTCTTTTGAAGTTTATTTTTAGCCAACTTCCTTGTGACCTAGTTACTTGAAATTTAGCACATAGTTTAGGACCCTAAGACAATATAATTTTTAGAAATAAAAATTGCACTAGCTTGCGTGCTTATCGGTTCAACTGAAAATCAGTAAAAATGGGGGGAAATTTTTAATCGATATTTGAGTAACTTCCTGGTGAGGTAGTGACTTGAAACTTGTCACATAATTCAGAACCCGTGGACAATGCAATATCTGATCACCAAAATTTCGCTAGCTGGCACACGGATGTACCTATTTGGAAAATTCGTTTGAAGTTTATAATCTTGACATTGATTTTTAACCAACTTCCTTGTGACCTAGTTACTTGAAATTTAGCACATAGTTTAGGACCCTACGACAATATAGTTTTTAGAAATAAAAATTGCACTAGCTTGCGTGGTTATCGTGATGACTGAAAATCGATGAAAAATAGAGGGAATTTTGCCATCGCTTTTTGAGTAACTTTCCGGTGAGGTAGAGTCAAATAGCTCCGAATCTGGGGACAATGTAATTTTTGACTAAAAAAAGTTTTGAATTTTGAGATTGGTTTTCACCTAACTTCCTTGTGACCTAGGTATTTGAAACTTAGCGCATAGTTCAGGACCCTACGCCAATATAATTTTTAGAAATAAAAATTACACTAGCTGGCATGCTTGTCCTTACAACTGAACAGCAATAAAAAATGGGGGGAATTTTGCGATCGATATTTGAGAAACTTCCAGGTGAGGTGGTGACTTGAAACTTTCCACATAATTCAGAACCCGTGCAACATCTGATCAACAAAATTTCGCTACCTGGCACACTGATCTGCCTATTTTGAAAATTCTTTTGAAGTTTATTTTTAGCCAACTTCCTTGTTACCTAGGGACTTGAAACTTAGCACATAGTTCAGGACACCACGACAATATAATTTTTAGAAATAAAAATTGCACTAGCTTGCGTGCTTATCGGTTCAACTGAAAATCAGTAAAAAAGGGGGGGAATGTTTCGATCGATATTTGAGTAACTTCCTGGTGAGGTAGTGACTTGAAACTTATCAAATAGTTCAGAACCCGGGGACAATGCCATATCTGATCAACCGAATTCCGCTAGTTCGCACACGGATCTACCTATTTTGAAAATTCGTTTGAAGCTTATAATCTTGGGATTGATTTTTAACCAACTTCCTTGTGACCTAGTTACTTGAAATTTAGCACATAGTTTAGGACCCTACGACAATATAGTTTTTAGAAATAAAAATTGCACTAGCTTGCGTGGTTATCGTGATGACTGAAAATCGATGAAAAATAGAGGGAATTTTGCCATCGCTTTTTGAGTAACTTTCCGGTGAGGTAGAGTCAAATAGCTCCGAATCTGGGGACAATGTAATTTTTGACTAAAAAAAGTTTTGAATTTTGAGATTGGTTTTCACCTAACTTCCTTGTGACCTAGGGATTTGAAACTTAGCGCATAGTTCAGGACCCTACGCCAATATAATTTTTAGAAATAAAAATTACACTAGCTGGCATGCTTATCCTTACAACTGAACAGCAATAAAAAATGGGGGGAATTTTGCGATCGATATTTGAGAAACTTCCAGGTGAGGTGGTGACTTGAAAGTTTCCACATAATTCAGAACCCGTAGACAGTGCAACATCTGATCAACAAAATTTCGCTACCTGGCACACTGATCTGCCTATTTTGAAAATTCTTTTGAAGTTTATTTTTAGCCAACTTCCTTGTTACCTAGGGACTTGAAACTTAGCACATAGTTCAGGACACCACGGCAATATAATTTTTAGAAATAAAAATTGCACTAGCTTGCGTGCTTATCGGTTCAACTGAAAATCAGTAAAAATGGGGGGGGATTTTGCGATCGATATTTGAGTAAGTTCCTGGTGACTTGTCACATAGTTGAGAACCCGGAGACAATGTAATATCTGATCAACCAAATTTCGCTAGCTGGAACACGGATCTGCCTATTTTGAAAATTCTTTTGAAGTTTATTTTTAGCCAACTTCCTTGTGACCTAGTTACTTGAAATTTAGCACATAGTTAGGACCCTAAGACAATATAATTTTTAGAAATAAAAATTGCACTAGCTTGCTTGCTTATCGGTTCAACTGAAAATCAGTAAAAATGGGGGGATATTTTTAATCGATATTTGAGTAACTTCCTGGTGAGGTAGTGACTTGAAACTTGTCACATAATTCAGAACCCGTGGACAATGCAATATCTGATCACCAAAATTTCGCTAGCTGGCACACGGATGTACCTATTTGGAAAATTCGTTTGAAGTTTATAATCTTGACATTGATTTTTAACCAACTTCCTTGTGACCTAGTTACTTGAAATTTAGCACATAGTTTAGGACCCTACGACAATATAGTTTTTAGAAATAAAAATTGCACTAGCTTGCGTGGTTATCGTGATGACTGAAAATCGATGAAAAATAGAGGGAATTTTGCCATCGCTTTTTGAGTAACTTTCCGGTGAGGTAGAGACTTGAAACTTGTCAAATAGCTCCGAATCTGGGGACAATGTAATTTTTGGCTAAAAAAAAGTTTTGAATTTTGAGATTGGTTTTCACCTAACTTCCTTGTGACCTAGGGATTTGAAACTTAGCGCATAGTTCAGGACCCTACGCCAATATAATTTTTAGAAATAAAAATTACACTAGCTGGCATGCTTATCCTTACAACTGAACAGCAATAAAAAATGGGGGGAATTTTGCGATCGATATTTGAGAAACTTCCAGGTGAGGTAGTGACTTGAAACTTACCACATAATTCAGAACCCGGGGACAGTGCAACATCTGATCAACAAAATTTCGGTAGCTGGCACACTGATCTACCTTTTTTGAAAATTCTTTTGAAGTTTATAATTTTGCGATTAATTTTTAACCAACTGATAACTGAAAATCAATAAAAAAAATAGGGCAATTTTGCGATCGACTTTTGAGTAGCTTCCCGGCGAGGTAAAGACTTGAAGTTTGTCACATAGTTCAGAACCTGGGGACAATGCATTATCTGTTCAAAAAAATTTCGCTAAGTGGCACACTAATCTGCTTATTTTGAAAATTCGTTTGAAGATTATAATCTTGCGATTGATTTTTAACCAACTTCCTTGTTACCTAGGGACTTGAAACTTAGCACATAGTTCAGGACACCACGACAATATAATTTTTAGAAATAAAAATTGCACTAGCTTGCGTGCTTATCGGTTCAACTGAAAATCAGTAAAAATGGGGGGGGATTTTGCGATCGATATTTGAGTAAGTTCCTGGTGACTTGTCACATAGTTGAGAACCCGGAGACAATGTAATATCTGATCAACCAAATTTCGCTAGCTGGAACACGGATCTGCCTATTTTGAAAATTCTTTTGAAGTTTATTTTTAGCCAACTTCCTTGTGACCTAGTTACTTGAAATTTAGCACATAGTTAGGACCCTAAGACAATATAATTTTTAGAAATAAAAATTGCACTAGCTTGCTTGCTTATCGGTTCAACTGAAAATCAGTAAAAATGGGGGGATATTTTTAATCGATATTTGAGTAACTTCCTGGTGAGGTAGTGACTTGAAACTTGTCACATAATTCAGAACCCGTGGACAATGCAATATCTGATCACCAAAATTTCGCTAGCTGGCACACGGATGTACCTATTTGGAAAATTCGTTTGAAGTTTATAATCTTGACATTGATTTTTAACCAACTTCCTTGTGACCTAGTTACTTGAAATTTAGCACATAGTTTAGGACCCTACGACAATATAGTTTTTAGAAATAAAAATTGCACTAGCTTGCGTGGTTATCGTGATGACTGAAAATCGATGAAAAATAGAGGGAATTTTGCCATCGCTTTTTGAGTAACTTTCCGGTGAGGTAGAGACTTGAAACTTGTCAAATAGCTCCGAATCTGGGGACAATGTAATTTTTGGCTAAAAAAAAGTTTTGAATTTTGAGATTGGTTTTCACCTAACTTCCTTGTGACCTAGGGATTTGAAACTTAGCGCATAGTTCAGGACCCTACGCCAATATAATTTTTAGAAATAAAAATTACACTAGCTGGCATGCTTATCCTTACAACTGAACAGCAATAAAAAATGGGGGGAATTTTGCGATCGATATTTGAGAAACTTCCAGGTGAGGTAGTGACTTGAAACTTACCACATAATTCAGAACCCGGGGACAGTGCAACATCTGATCAACAAAATTTCGGTAGCTGGCACACTGATCTACCTTTTTTGAAAATTCTTTTGAAGTTTATAATTTTGCGATTGATTTTTAACCAACTGATAACTGAAAATCAATAAAAAAAATAGGGCAATTTTGCGATCGACTTTTGAGTAGCTTCCCGGCGAGGTAAAGACTTGAAGTTTGTCACATAGTTCAGAACCTGGGGACAATGCATTATCTGTTCAAAAAAATTTCGCTAAGTGGCACACTAATCTGCTTATTTTGAAAATTCGTTTGAAGATTATAATCTTGCGATTGATTTTTAACCAACTTCCTTGTTACCTAGGGACTTGAAACTTAGCACATAGTTCAGGACACTACGACAATATAATTTTTAGAAATAAAAATTGCACATGCTTGCGTGCTTATCGGTTCAACTGAAAATCAGTAAAAAATGGGGGGGATTTTGCTATCGATATTTGAGTAAGTTCCTGGTGAGGTAGTGACTTGAAACTTGTCACATAGTTCAGAACCCGGAGACAATGTAATATCTGATCAACCAAATAAAAATTGCACTTGCTTGCGTGCTTATCGGTTCAACTGAAAATCAGTAAAAATGGGGGGGGATTTTGCTATCGATATTTGAGTAAGTTCCTGGTGAGGTAGTGACTTGAAACTTACCACATAATTCAGAACCCGGGGACAGTGCAACATCTGATCAACAAAATTTCGGTAGCTGGCACACTGATCTACCTTTTTTGAAAATTCTTTTGAAGTTTATAATTTTGCGATTGATTTTTAACCAACTGATACCTGAAAATCAATAAAAAAATAGGGCAATTTTGCGATCGATTTTTGAGTAGCTTCCTGGCGAGGTAAAGACTTGAAGTTTGTCACATAGTTCAGAACCTGGGGACAATGCATTATCTGTTCAAAAAAATTTCGCTAAGTGGCACACTAATCTGCTTATTTTGAAAATTCGTTTGAAGATTATAATCTTGCGATTGATTTTTAACCAACTTCCTTGTTACCTAGGGACTTGAAACTTAGCACATAGTTCAGGACACTACGACAATATAATTTTTATAAATAAAAATTGCACTTGCTTGCGTGCTTATCGGTTCAACTGAAAATCAGTAAAAAATGGGGGGAATTTTTCGATCGATATTTGAGTAACTTCCTGGTGAGGTAGTGACTTGAAACTTGCCACATAGTTCAGAGCCCGGGGACAATGCCATATCTGATCTATTTTGAAAATTCGTTTGAAGTTTATAATCTTGAGATTGATTTTTAACCAACTTCCTTGTTACCTAGGGACTTGAAACTTAGCACATAGTTCAGGACACTACGACAATATAATTTTTATAAATAAAAATTGCACTTGCTTGCGTGCTTATCGGTTCAACTGAAAATCAGTAAAAAATGGGGGGAATTTTTCGATCGATATTTGAGTAACTTCCTGGTGAGGTAGTGACTTGAAACTTATCAAATAGTTCAGAACCCGGGGACAATGCCATATCTGATCAACCAAATTCCGCTAGTTCGCACACGGATCTACCTATTTTGAAAATTCGTTTGAAGTTTATAATCTTGGGATTGATTTTTAACCAACTTCCTTGTGACCTGCGGACTTGAAATTTAACACATAGTTCAGGACACTACGACAATATAATTTTTAGAAATAAAAATTGCACTTACTTGCGTGCTTATCGGTTCAACTGAAAATCAGTAAAAATGGGGGGGGATTTTGCGATCGATATTTGAGTAAGTTCCTGGTGACTTGTCACATAGTTGAGAACCCGGAGACAATGTAATATCTGATCAACCAAATTTCGCTAGCTGGCACACGGATCTGCCTATTTTGAAAATTCTTTTGAAGTTTATTTTTAGCCAACTTCCTTGTGACCTAGTTACTTGAAATTTAGCACATAGTTTAGGACCCTAAGACAATATAATTTTTAGAAATAAAAATTGCACTAGCTTGCGTGCTTATCGGTTCAACTGAAAATCAGTAAAAATGGGGGGAAAATTTTAATCGATATTTGAGTAACTTCCTGGTGAGGTAGTGACTTGAAACTTGTCACATAATTCAGAACCCGTGGACAATGCAATATCTGATCACCAAAATTTCGCTAGCTGGCACACGGATGTACCTATTTGGAAAATTCGTTTGAAGTTTATAATCTTGACATTGATTTTTAACCAACTTCCTTGTGACCTAGTTACTTGAAATTTAGCACATAGTTTAGGACCCTACGACAATATAGTTTTTAGAAATAAAAATTGCACTAGCTTGCGTGGTTATCGTGATGACTGAAAATCGATGAAAAATAGAGGGAATTTTGCCATCGCTTTTTGAGTAACTTTCCGGTGAGGTAGAGTCAAATAGCTCCGAATCTGGGGACAATGTAGTTTTGGCTAAAAAAAGTTTTGAATTTTGAGATTGGTTTTCACCTAACTTCCTTGTGACCTAGGGATTTGAAATTTAGCACATAGTTCAGGACCCTACGCCAATATAATTTTTAGAAATAAAAATTACACTAGCTGGCATGCTTATCCTTACAACTGAACAGCAATAAAAAATGGGGGGAATTTTGCGATCGATATTTGAGAAACTTCCAGGTGAGGTGGTGACTTGAAACTTTCCACATAATTCAGAACCCGGGGACAGTGCAACATCTGATCAACAAAATTTCGCTAGTTGGCACACTGATCTGCCTATTTTGAAAATTCTTTTGAAGTTTATTTTTAGCCAACTTCCTTGTTACCTAGGGACTTGAAACTTAGCACATAGTTCAGGACACCACGACAATATAATTTTTAGAAATAAAAATTGCACTAGCTTGCGTGCTTATCGGTTCAACTGAAAATCAGTAAAAAAGGGGGGGAATTTTTCGATCGATATTTGAGTAACTTCCTGGTGAGGTAGTGACTTGAAACTTATCAAATAGTTCAGAACCCGGGAACAATGCCATATCTGATCAACCGAATTCCGCTAGTTCGCACACGGATCTACCTATTTTGAAAATTCGTTTGAAGTTTATAATCTTGGGATTGATTTTTAACCAACTTCCTTGTGACCTGCGGACTTGAAATTTAACACATAGTTCAGGACACTACGACAATATAATTTTTAGAAATAAAAATTGCACTAGCTTGCGTGCTTATCGTGAGAACTGAAAATCAATAAAAAATGGGGAGATTTTTTCGATCGATACTTGAGTAACTTCCTGGTGAGGTAGTGACTTGAAACTTGCCACATAGTTCAGAGCCCGGGGGCAATGCTATTTTGAAAATTCGTTTAAAATTTATAATCTTGAGATTGATTTTTAACCAACTTCCTTGTGACCTAGGGACTTGAAATTTAGCACATAGTTCAGGACACTACGACAATATAATTTTTAGAAATAAAAATTGCACTTGCTTGCGTGCTTATCGGTTCAACTGAAAATCAGTAAAAATGGGGGGGGGGATTTTGCGATCGATATTTGAGTAAATTGCTGGTGAGGTAGTGACTTGAAACTTGTCACATAGTTCAGAACCCGGAGACAATGTAATATCTGATCAACCAAATTTCGCTAGCTGGCACACGGATCTGCCTATTTTGAAAATTCTTTTGAAGTTTATTTTTAGCCAACTTCCTTGTGACCTAGTTACTTGAAATTTAGCACATAGTTTAGGACCCTAAAACAATATAGTTTTTAGAAATAAAAATTGCACTAGCTTGCGTGTTATCGTGATGACTGAAAATCGATGAAAAATAGAGGGAATTTTGCCATCGCTTTTTGAGTAACTTTCCGGTGAGGTAGAGACTTGAAACTTGTCAAACAGCTCCGAATCTGGGGACAATGTAATTTTTGACTAAAAAAAGTTTTGAATTTTGAGATTGGTTTACACCTAACTTCCTTGTGACCTAGGGATTTGAAACTTAGCGCATAGTTCAGGACCCTACGCCAATATAATTTTTAGAAATAAAAATTATACTAGCTGGCATGCTTATCCTTACAACTGAACAGCAATAAAAAATGGGGGGAATTTTGCGATCGATATTTGAGAAACTTCCAGGTAAGGTGGTGACTTGAAACTTACCACATAATTCAGAACCCGGGGACAGTGCAACATCTGATCAACAAAATTTCGCTAGCTGGCACACTGATCTCCCTTTTTTGAAAATTCTTTTGAAGTTTATAATTTTGCGATAGATTTTTAACCAACTGATAACTGAAAATCAATAAAAAAAATAGGGCAATTTTGCCATCGATTTTTGAGTAGCTTCCCGGTGAGGTAAAGGCTTGAAGTTTGTCACATAGTTCAGAACCTGGGGACAATGCATTATCTGTTCAAAAAAATTTCTCTAAGTGGCACACGGATCTACCTATTTGGAAAATTTGTTTGAATTTTATATTCATGAGATTGATTTTCAACCAACTTCCTTCTGACCTAGGGACTTAAACTTTAGCGCATAGTTCAGGACACCACGACAACATAATTTTTAGAAATAAAAATTGCACTAGCTTGCGTGCTTATCGGTTCAACTGAAAAACAGTAAAAAAATGGGGGGAATTTTTCGATCGATATTTGAGTAACTTCCTGGTGAGGTAGTGACTTGAAACTTGTCACATACAACAAAATGTCCCGAGCTGGCACACGGATATACCTAGTTGGAAAATTCGTATGAAGTTTTTAATCTTGAGATTTGAAATGAGAACAATAAGCCTTTTTATTGTCCGTTTTAAGTTAATTTATTAAGCACAATAGCTTCAATTCAAATATTTAATTTGTATCCAAATGGCTAAACTATATTTTGGTTTTAATCACAATGTTTTATTTTGTTAGCACGATAGCTATATTTTTTGTTCACAATATATAGGTTTGTTGTCTCTTTAGCACGAGAGGTTTATTTTTACACCTTTCTATTTATTTGTCTTTTAAAGCACCATAAACTTTACGAGAAATGTTTTATTTTGTTAGCACGATAGCTATATTTTATGTTTTGGGTGATTTATAACGACAAACGTATGCGGACGTTTATTAATGTGCCTTGCACCATGACTTTGACGAGACTACCAAAACTAAATTCAATTCTACTTAAATGTCATACAAAATTCAAATTCTTAATATATGTAATTACTTATATTCGAAAGAAATGTAAAAAGCAACAATTTGCATTGATACAGGAATATCACCTGATTTAACGGCAACGTACATAATAGAAACAAGTTATTTTAGCAAATATATGAAGTACAGCTACCGGCAGACAGCGGTACTGCACATCAGCTGCTTTAATGCTACCATATGTACATATGTATGTAACTTTGCGTGTATAGTGAAGTTTCTCTGCATAGCTTGAAGTAAGCATTGGTGGCAGAATCAAAGCCCTTACTTGAAGAAAGAGGCTTCGTGTGCGGTAAGATAGGCGATATTTTCGTATATAGTTGCTACATACCACCTAGCACTCCATTGGAACTCTTCGAAGAAATTGTCGAGAAGATATCCACAGATGCGACCTCTAGGCAGCGGTTAATTATAGCTGGCGACTTCAACGCATGGGCAGTCGAGTGGGGCTCACAGCGAACGTCACCGAAAGGGAGAGCTTTGCTTGAAGCGTTCGCATGCCTGGACATAGCGCTCCTCAACAAAGGCGGGCGACACACATTTTCTAGAAATGGCTTCGGTTCCATTATCGACATTACTTTCGTAAGTGCCAATATTTACAGGCTATGTGAATGGAAGATTAGCGAGTGCTATACTCTAAGCGATCACTCAGCGATCATCGTGGATATCAAAATAAACGGGGGAAGGAGGCCATCCAAAGAAATTGTACTTAAGCGTCGGGGGTGGAAGCTCACAACATTCGACCCGGATGTTTTTAAGGTAATGTTGCCGACATCTGAGTACACAGGAAGCGCGAACGAAATAGCCACTAAAGTAATGGCGGACATAAAAGCCGCATGCGACGCGTCGATGGCCAGAAAGTCCACTCATAAAGAACCCAATTCCACCTATTGGTGGAACGAAGGCATACAATTGGTAAGGCGAGAATGCATTCAGGCCAGGAGGCGATTTCAGCGAGCGAGAGGGAGGCCGAATTTCCTAGGATGCAGGGCTACCTACAAGGCTGCGCGCCACGCATTGAAAGTGGCAATATCAAACAACAAGCGACAATGCTTCCTGAACCTTTGCGATGACGCGGAGAATGACCCCTGGGGTACAGCTTACAAAGTCGTCTTACAAAGTTGAAACAGCGGAAAGCCATGCCGACATGCCCGTCCTTCCTTAAAAACGTGGTCGATACTCATACGTTCCAACCTACGAATTCGAGGAAGTGACCGTCGACGATGTTGTTCATGCGGTTAACCAACTTGAGGACAACAAGTCTCCCGGGCCAGACTGCGTGCCTAACCAAGTACTGAAAGTGGCAGTTACGTATAGGCCGTCAACATTCGCAAGTCTGTTCAATTCATGCCTAGCGGGGGGGACATTCCCTTGAATCTGGAAACGCCAGACGCTGGTTCTGTTGCCAAAGGCTGGTAAAAACCCGGCGGAGCCATCCAGCTACAGACCAATATGTCTGCTCGACTCTGCTGGAAAAGTTTTTGAGCGAATCATCTATGACCGCCTCGAAAAAGAAATAGAAGAGGTAGGGGGCATATCAGAAAACCAGTTTGGGTTCAGGAAAGGAAGATCCACCATTCACGCTGTGAACATGGCAAAAAGGCGGCTCAAGAGGCAATAAGCGGCACTAGATGGCTCGCAGGATCTAAGGAGTACTGCCTTATCGTGACCTTAGACGTAAAGAACGCATTTAACAGTGCTAATTGGGCCAAAATTCTGGATATACTGAATCGGAAAGGCGTCTCCTACTACCTGAGAAGGATCACACGTAGCTATTTTGACGGCAGGCTACTTGAGTACGAAACGTCAGATGGCACGGAAACCCTCCACGTTGCAAGTGGCGTTCCTCAAGGGTCCGTGCTCGGCCCGCTGCTATGGAACATTATGTACGATGGGGTATTACAGCTCAAAGTACCACACGGAGTACAAATTATAGGGTTCGCGGATGACATCGCATTGGTTGTTACGGCCAAACACCTTAGCGACATATGCGGCAAAGCTAATACAAGCATAGCCAGCGTTCAATCATGGCTGATGGAACACGGACTACAGCTGGCGGAGCACAAAACAGAGGCGGTACTCATATCAAGTAGAAAGAAGGTAGAGCATGTCACGATTCGAATCGGCAGCCATGACATCGACACTCTACCAGCAGTCAAGTATCTGGGGATTATGATAGACAGGCGGCTATCGTTCAAAACACAGCTAGAGTATGCTAATGAAAAGGCATCTAAAACAGTATCATCGTTATCGAGGATAATGCTAAATGCGCGAGGGCCAAAGCAAGGACGCCGCCAGCTTCTTGCAGGCGTCGTAAAGAGCCAGATACTCTACGGGGCTCCAGTTTGGCATCACGCCACGGAGTATCAGTCGTACTTCCGCGGGGTAAAGTCGACCTACCGACTCTGTGCTCTTCGAGTCTGTAGTGCCTTTAGAACGGTCTCAGACGATGCTGCACTGGTAATCGCAGGAATGTGCCCTATTGACATTTTGGCAAAGGAAGCAGCGATGATTTCTGAGGACAGAAACTCGCGGACCGAAGCACACGAGATTAGCGTGCAAAAGTGGCAGCACAGATGGAATACATCCACAAAGGGGCGCTGGACGTACCGCTGTATCCCAGATATCAAAAGCTGGGTAACGAGAGCACACGGGGAAGTAGGCTTCTACTTGACCCAGTTCTTAAGCGGCCACGGATGCTTCAAGGAATATCTTCACCGATTCAAACACGAGCAAAACAACCTATGCGACCACTGTGGTGGCGAAGCGGCTGAGGACGTCTATCACGTATTCGAATGCCCTAGATCGATAAGCTTTAGAAGAAGGCTACGCAGCATTATCGGTGAGGATTACACTCCGGAAACACTAGTGGGGCACATGCTACAAAACAAACTAACATGGACTGCAGCGTGCGACGTAATTGCAGAAACCATGAAGTGGCTAAGAAGCCAGGAAAGGCTGCGGCGCATGAGGGAGAACTAAACTAAGAGCGAGGCGGGCCATGTCTCCGAACTGTTTGTAGCTCGTGCGATGCTTTGTCTCTTGTTTAGAGGTTTTTTCCGGGCTGGTTTGCAGCTCGGACGGTTGGAGAGACCTTGTCTCCAATCCGTCCGAGTTGCAAGCCGGCTTGGCGGGAGTCTCTGAATGGGAGATGGGGCATCGTACGGGTGATAAGCGGTTTGGAGACATGGCCTCCCTAACGGCCAGATAATGACACTGGAATTACGGACAGTTTTGGACCCACGGCCTGTCCAACTGTCTTGGCCCACAACGAGTAATTGTTTTATTGGAAACATGGGTGAGTAGATTTGAAGCGGATTGGAGCCACGGCCCTTCCACCGCCGGGTCCACCGGACCTTATCAAGAATGGCGAATACGGCCCACTGAGGACAGTTTTGGACCCACGGCCTGTCCAACTGTCTTGGCGCACAATGAGAGCCGTGATACAAGTAAGTTTTTTATTTTTGATCAAAGAGATGCGTTATATTCATAGAGGCGGATTGGAACCACTGCCTGTCCAACCACCTAGCTTCGGAAGTACCAAAGAGGTAAATGTAAGTGTCGATAAATCATTGCCAACGGAGTAAACATGTTTACATATATATACATAGAGTAGGTATGTAGTTATATTTATACATATATTTGTGTTGGTGGACAAGACCGACCTTCTCAACACCACTCCCGACTAGTAGAATGAAAAACCTAGTAAAAAGATCCCCAGTTAAGAACTGAAACGGACGGTTACGCCAACAGACGTTGAGACTAGTGCTCAAACCACCTCCCGACGGAATACTTAACGGTAGTACCGGGGGGATCGGTACATGACGGTTGGAGTTTTAGTGCTTAGGTTCAAGTCCCACACTGACTTTAAGGCTTTCGATGCTTGCTCCATTGAAAAAAAAAAAAAAAGAATCAAAGCAAGCGACAGCTATGCATTTATGTATAGCAAAATGTATATGCATATGAACGTTGAAACTTGCAAACGGCAAATGGTAGAATAGCATTTATGATAAATTAATACTGCTGTCAGTGTTCGAACATAGTAAAAAGTAGTAATAAGAAATTAGTGCCATACTACTAAATATGTATAATGCGCTTATGACTAAACATACTCCGCCCGTTGGAAGGCTTAGGCTTTCAAGATATTGTCGTCAATTGGAAGTAGACATAGCTTTGGCACACATCGTCTGTAGATGCCATTTGCAGTTTTTAGAACGGCAACTCGTACTACCTGGTCCTTTCCCATAATTGTTTCAATGACTCTGGCCATTTTAACGGCGAATTGTTCTCTTCCTTTATTAAGACCACATCCCCAGGCTGTAGATTCGATGTAGATGAGTTCCATTTTTGGCGTTGCTGAAGAAGCGTTAAATATTCGGAATGCCACATCTTCCAAAATTGTTGTTGCATGAAACACACACGCTGCCATCTACTAAGTCGGTTCATATCAATTGTTGCGATATCAGGTTCTACCACAGACGTGAAAGATGCGCCAATAAGAAAGTGCCCAGGTGCTAATACCTCAATGTCGTCAGGGTTCTGTGAAATGGGACATAAAGGGCGCGAATTTAAAATAGCACATATCTGGCACACAAGTGTGCGAAGTTTATCGAAATTTAAATTTGAAAAGCCAACAACTCGGTAAAAATTATATTTGGTCATTTTTACTGCGGCTTCCCATAAACCGCCGAAGTGAAGAGGGCGAGGGGGTATGAACTTTCATTCAATTCCATCGTTGGCACACTGCTCATGAATCGCTTTCGAATGCTCTTGACTGAAGAATAGTTATTTCAGGTCCGATAGCTCATTTTTAGCTCCAACAAAATTAGTGGCGTTGTCCGACCATATAATTTGCGGTGTACCACGTGTACAAATAAATCTCTTTAGGGCTGCGAGGAATGATGAGGTTGCCAAATCTCTTACCAGCTCCATGTGAACGGCCTTGGTTGAAAAACAAATGAATATGGAAATGTAGCATTTTATTGGAGCTCGATTTCGTACATCAGATTTGTAGAAAAACGGTCCACAAAAGTCAACTCCCGTGATTAAAAATGCTCGATTGCATTGCACTCTTGCGGCTGGTGAGCTTCCCATTAAATGCTCCATAAGCTTAGGCTTGATATGAAAACAACGAACGCATTTGTTAATAACTTGACTTACGGTTTTACGTCCGCCAATAGGCCAATACTGAAGACGAATAGATGCTAATAACGATTGTGGCCCAGCATGCAGTAGTTTTCTATGGAAGTTGTTGATGATTGCGTCAGTTACAGGATACCGCTTCGGCAAGATAATTGGGTGTTTCGATGAAAAATCCAAAGTCGAATTTTGAAGCCTTCCGCCGACTCTAAGTAATCCATGATTGTCGGGAAAGGAATTCAGTGAACGAATTTTTGACGAAGTCTTTATTGCCTTTCCAGCTTCGATAGCTTTATATTCTTCTAGAAGATGTGTCCTCTGAATCATTCGAATAAGTAAAAAAGTGCCTTGTTGTAATTCCACTGTAGTGAGTAATCCAGTCGCTCTTGCTTTAGATGGCCTAGAAAACCGATAAATGTATGCATATACTCTCTGTCATTTTTCAATTTAATGAAATATCAGATGTAGTAGTAAATACAAACGCTTTCTTTGAGATTCTGGTAAATCCTTCATTGGTAGAAGCGGAGACTTTGGCCAATTTTGTTGATCATCACTAAGATACGATGGGCCGAACTTCCGCAAGGGCATATCTAAAAGTTCCTTCGGGCTAGCACCTCTTGAGAGGATATCAGCTGGATTGGAATGGGTCGGAACGTAATTCCAACTCATGCCTTTGGGTAGCGTTTGAATTGTGTTAATACAGTTTGCGACGAAAACATTAAAGTTTAATGAAATATCAGATGTAGTAGTAAATACAAACGCTTTCTTTGAGATTCTGGTAAATCCTTCATTGGTAGAAGCGGAGACTTTGGCCAATTTTGTTGATCATCACTAAGATACGATGGGCCGAACTTCCACAAGGGCATATCTAAAAGTTCCTTCGGGCTAGCACCTCTTGAGAGGATATCAGCTGGATTGGAATGGGTCGGAACGTAATTCCAACTCATGCCTTTGGGTAGCGTTTGAATTGTGTTAATACAGTTTGCGACGAAAACATTAAAGTTGGCGGGTTCATTTCGCAGCCACGATAGAACTATTGTTGAGTCCGACCAACAAAATAATTTTCTTCCATTGAAATGCGTTGCATCGACGACTTTTGATACCAATTCGGCTAACAATAAAGCACCAGAAAGCTCAAGCTTCGGTATAGTGAGCGTTTTAAGGGGCGCTACACGGGATTTAGAACAGAGAAGGTTGGTTCGAATAATCATACAGGGTGGCTAATGAAAGCCGCTACCAAAAAAAAATTGAGACAGGAATAGCCGCAATTGTTTCTCGAATGGATTGCCTTAGTTCATTCAAATTTGTTGGTTTTGCTTTGAAGACTTCCTATTTGCAATAACCCCACAAGAAAAAGTCAGGTGCAGTAAGGTCAGGCGACCTGGGTGGCCAACGGAATGTGGAGTTTCTGGATATCAGCTTATTGGTTGGTAACAGGTTGGGCTATATGAGGAGCTGCACCATCTTGCTGAAACCACACAGAGTTGAAAGAAATTCTCATTCGGCGTAATTCTGGATAGAAAAACTCTCTCAACATGCTCAAGTAACGGTCTCCAGTAACCGTAACGGTGTGACCGTTTTCTTCGAAGAAGTAGGGCCCGACAATGCAGCGTGATGAAACTTCACACCACACTGTGACACGAAGTGGATGCAATTCCGTCTCATGAAGTATCTGTGGGTTGGAAGCACTCCATATTCGACAATTTTGTTTGTTTATGTTGCCGTTTAAATCGAAATGGGCCTCGTCAGACATGAAAAGACAGTTCAACATGTTTCCATCCTCTTCCACCATCTTCTGGCAAAATTCCAAGCGAATCGGCAAGTCTGCAGCGTTCAGTTTGTTGGCCATTTGAATTTTATATGGGAATAAGTCCAAATCTTTGTGCATAATTGACTGTAATGACTGTCTGCTTACACCCATTTGAGCAGATAAGCTTCTTGTCGAAACACGTGGATTGTTTTGTATGGCAGCAGCTACAGCAGCGATTGTTTCCTCCGTTCGAACTGAAGGGTTTCGATGATAAGGTCTTCTGTTGACTGTCCCATGCTCGGCAAAATTGTTTACAAGTCTTATTATGGTCCATCTGCTCGGAGGATTGCCGCCAAACGTGCGCCTATACTCTCTTTGAACCGAAACTACGGACTCCAGTGCGTGATAGCGGCGGACAATCCAAATTCTTGTTTCAGTGTCCCAGTTATCCATTTTTGTTAAATGTAAAAGTCAATCTGCAAAATAAAAAAAAAATTTACCAGATTCATAAAATAGAAAAAAAGTTATTTCATTTTTTTTGGTAGCGGCTTTCATTAGCCACCCTGTATGTAATTACTTATATTCAAAAGAAATGTAAAAAGCAACAATTTGCATTGATACAGGAATATCACCTGATTTAACGGCAACGTACATAATAGCGGCCGCCGTGGTGTGAAGGTAGTGTTGCCGGCCTACCACACCGAAGGTCCATGGTCCATGGTACAGGTAACATCAAAAATGATATGAAAAAAGTTTTTCAAAACGGGGTCGCCCCTCGGCAGTGGTTTGGCAAACTCTCCGAGTGTATTTCTGCCATGACAGGCTTCTCAGCAAAAATTCGTCTTCTTTGTAGATGCCGTTCGGAGTCGGCACAAAAAAAAAACAAAAAAAAAAAAACTGTAGGTCCCACCAATTTGTAGGGAAAATTCAAATCAATTAACAAACAAACATAAAAATTCGAGCTTTGCTCCAACAACAATCACCATAACTATAATTGTTACGGGTGCAGTGCGGGTGCATAACAAATAACACGGAAGTGTTGATATGCATAAAAGCCCTTCTGTATCTAAAACTGTTCTATGAACGCGCCTAAAAATATTTCCACTTTCCTTGAGTTGACATATAAAATATATGTACCAAAGAATGTATAAAAGGAATAAGCAAATGGCACATTAGAGGAAAAATGCATCGTGACGCTACAGGGCATCATAGCTTAGTTGTTAGAGTACTCTAACAGCGGCTTTGGTGCAGACACTTGGGTTCATATCTCAGTGTCCGAGAAGGGGTCTGATGAGAAGTTGGGCACTTCGAAACATGTCATCCCATACCATCGCTGTGCATAACGTTGTAATTTTTCCTCTAATATCAATTAACAAACAAACATAAAAATTCGAGCTTTGCTCCAACAACAATCACCATAACTATAATTGTTACGGGTGCAGTGCGGGTGCATAACAAATAACACGGAAGTGTTGATATGCATAAAAGCCCTTCTGTATCTAAAACTGTTCTATGAACGTGCCTAAAAATATTTCCACTTTCCTTGAGTTGACATATAAAATATATGTACCAAAGAATGTATAAAAGGAATAAGCAAATGGCACATTAGAGGAAAAATGCATCGTGACGCTACAGGGCATCATAGCTTAGTTGTTAGAGTACTCTAACAGCGGCTTTGGTGCAGACACTTGGGTTCATATCTCAGTGTCCGAGAAGGGGTCTGATGAGAAGTTGGGCACTTCGAAACATGTCATCCCATACCATCGCTGTGCATAACGTTGTAATTTTTCCTCTAATATCAATTAACAAGATTGATTTTCACCTAACTTCCTTGTGACCTAGGGATTTGAAGCTTAGCGCATAGTTCAGGACCATACGCCAATATAATTTTTAGAAATAAAAATTACACTAGCTGGAATGCTTATTGTTACGGTGACTTGCTACTTGGTATGGCGATACCAAGTTATAAGTGCTCGTAATAAGGTGCAAGAAAGAAATAAACAAAGAACTCGTTAGTTCAGATATATAATAACAATGTTTATTATAGTAAAAGTTCAGGAATTAAACAATTTGTGAAATTATTTAAAATTGGACTGGAATTAAACGCAAAAATATATGTAGCGGAAAAGGACTTACCTTCGGTGACTTGGATGCTGGCGGTTTCTTCGACGTTCGAAAAAGAAGTGACAAAGTGAAAATTAGAAATTAGGTCGTACCCACCGCCGAATCCTTGCTCCCACTATTATCTGGCGGGGTAAACGTTTATCGGTTTTAACCGAAATAAATTATAAGAAAAGCTTTGGACATTAGGGGGTGCTTCAATATTTAGGCCAGTGGCCTAAACATGCCGGCCCCCTTGCGCCAAGCAATCTCCAAACGCGCTCAGCGGCCACGTCCCGTAAAGGCAAGAAATTACTGATTTTTGTTGGAACGATTTTCCGTCATCCCTTGTCAAGTTTGGTTTTGTGACAAACCGGTTTCGGCGTTCTGCCATTTTCAATGCCTAGTTTCGTTCTGGTCTGTGTCTATCCGCTGCGTTGTTTTTATAGTCCGTGGGTGCTGTGGCAGGTAATGTCAATCTATGTGGTCGTGGTAGGTAACGTTAATATGCGTGTGTGTGTGCGCGGTATTGATACGTCCGAATTGTTATCTGTCCCAAGGGTTGTTTTTGTAGGTATGTAGACATACCGCTTGTTAGCTAAGCGTTAGGTTGAGGTAGGTAGAAATCGGTGATTTTTGCAGTTTGGTTCATATTTCGTTTTTGCTTGTTCATTGTTACGTGTTTGGTTGCTGTACCTGCTGGCTTGAGCTGTTTTTTGTAAACTAGTTTTAAGGGTTCAAATATTTCATCAGAGATAGTGTTGGTTTGTTCGTTTATGATCCTGCCGTCAAATGTTTTTAACTTGTATATCTCCATGTTCTCAAGTAAATTAAGCCGCCGGCCTTTTCCTTGTACGTGAAGTATTCGCGCCGTTGTTTTTATGTTAGCTGGGGTGCAGTTGTTCTCAAACATGTGGTTCGCGAAATTAGATTATGGTATTATGGTGGGTTTTCGTGTTTTTTTGTTATAGTCCCTGATATGCTCTCGGAATCTTGTGCTTATTTTCCTTCCTGTTTGTCCTATGTAGCTGTATTGACATTCACAAGTAAGCCTATACACTCCGTGTCTGTTGAATGGGTCATCAGAATTAGTGTCGGTTCTTAGTTTTTGTTTGGAAATTACATTTAGGACTTAAAACTACGTGGATTCGTATCTCCGATTGTCACCCCTGTATGCGGTCCTGTGGGTGAGAAGAAATGGTTAGTAGTTATGAACGTGGGTTAACTTTAGTGCACTTTACTTATTTTAGGATATGGACAAGTTTATTGCTGGTGGGCTCCAGAAACCACCAAGCCAAATATGGTTGCCTGGGTCAGCAGCCCCCCCACAGTCGATGGCGGTGCGCCACTGACCATAATGTTGGCGTAGTCATCGGCGCCCAATGTGAGCCGGACTGGAGAGGCCCGGTGGAAAGTAGGATCCGCCAGCTACATGAATTGGAACGGCGTTGCTACTGGCGGATCAAGTGAGGTGGTCGGACTGAGGCGCGAATAACGAGCCACTACTGTGGCCTGGGTCGTCACTTCTCCGACTACCCCATATTTCCCCCGAAGGACGAGAGTGCACTTAGTATGGTAGTGCGTGCCGGTAAGTTCTAAATGTAGGTCCTTGGCTAGGTTAGCGTCGATAATGGAATTGGGAGCGCACGGATCGATGAGGGCGCGCACTATGTGGAGCTAACCCGCCGCCGCGATTCGGACCATGGCCCTTGGGAGCGATGGCTGCGAAGGCTCGCGTGATGGTTAAAGGAGCCTCCCCTAGGCGCCCTGTTCTAAAGCCGGCTGGAGCCCTCTCTTGTAGCGCGAGCGCTGCGCCTTGATTACGTGCTGGATACGGGGCCGCCCTGCCAGCGGAACGTCATGACGAGCAGGACGCCCGTGGTTCCGCGTCACCACGGCGCCCTCCGGGAGAACGGTGCGATGGGCGGAAAGGACGTGTCTCGGCGCCATCCCCGCGTGGAGAGTTTGAGGGCTTCTCGTGGTTTAGGAGTGGTCGAAAACGGCGAGGTCCCGACGCAACCTATTGAACCCTTGACCGCGCGTCGATGACCACCCTTAGTCGCTCTATGTTCGACATGCCTCTATAAATTGGGCACAGCCGAATGCTGTGCGGACTTCTGACTGTGTCTCCGTTTTGTTGCGTTTGACGCTGAAACCAGTCATTCTAGAATATTAAGTTGTGGATTGTTAATTTGTTACGGATGGAGATTTCCGTATGTCGGGTGGCTTATGGGTCATTCATATAAATATACATTTGGTTTTGGCTTATTCGTGCATAAATTCAGTTCACACAGCGACCGCTGTGTATTTTTCGGTATTTTCGCTATTCATCTTAGTCCCTGCACTCATATTCGTTAATTAGCATGCTCAACCGCACATCTCTTCCGCCAGTCTAACGTGGCATACGGCACGGCAGTGTGGCCGGGTATCTGCTCATAGCATTATGCATATGGTCACATACAACCCTGTTTCGTCGCGGACGGGTACTAGTGCTGTACAAAACTTTATTTTTCCGGAAAGTACTCGTCGCAACAGGTGTTAGTACTGTACAAAAAACTGAATTTTCAAGAGAGTACTCATAGCTCTGTATTCGGATTCTTGGATTTAATTTGTCTTTACTGAAAAAATGAGACTTTGATATGCTTGTTGTTGTTGAAAAACCAACTAGGCCTGCCACCCAAAAAAAATTGAATTGAAACTAAAGTTTTCAGTTCGGCAATCTTGGCATTATCTTTAAGTGGGAAAATTAACCTCGGTGAAATCAAGACGGTTATGCAGCAGTTGCTAATTGGCCTTTATTGCGTGCATAGCAACAAGATTCTGCCCCTTGATATGAAGGCTGCCAATGTACTTATAAATAAGCATGGAGCCTTGAAGTCGGCATATATTTATTATACCGAAGAATGATATAAATCTAACACCATATTACATGATGGTACAATATGACCTGGGGTTACAAGCAAAATCGTATCCAAACGCATATCCCAAGATTCGAAAAGTTGTACATGTTCAGAGGCTTGTTGAATGTTAATAAACGTTCCATACGGCGTTCTGATGGTAGACGTGTAAACTCATCAAGCGGAAATTGCCGCGCATAGCATTTGTAAGTCGTGTCGCCCGTGCCAACTCGGTTAGGCATGGGAACCGACTAATTATTCTCGTGTGACTTCTAATGGGTAGCCCATACCGATTTTGACAGATCGGGTCTTCGATACTCGTTCATGTCAAAATCGCTATCACTAGTATGGTGCGATGTTGAGTCGATAATACAGTTTATGTTATCTATACTCAAAATAACGCTATTTCTTCTTATTTTTTCCAATTCGATGTCGTAGTAGTAGAGTGAAGAAAAAATAGAATGCATTCGGTTTTTATTTTCTACTACCGCGTGCGATAGCAATGTGTACCTTGAAACGAAAGTATGCAAGAATTTGTTCAAATTGTGCGAAAATGTCGCATAGTGGCTCTAACAAACGCGCAAAATGCGTGGGAGTGCGTCGATTAGTGAAAAACACAAATGTTTTCCTCAACAATCTGCCGGAGGAAACCAATGAAATGATGCTTTCGCTGTTGGTAAATCAATTCCGTTGATTAAAGAAGTGTGTTCAGGACCAAATCGTCCTGGTATTGCATTCGGATTTCAACATACACCATCACATTTGTTGGTGAGAAATATATTTTTAAATTTAATTGAGTCCCATAGTCATTAGTTCGGTAATTATCTCCCTCAGGAGACAATTGCCAAAACACGCCCGAAACTATCGGGAAAGGCATCAAAGGTTGCGTCTCGACCTCGGCAACAATAATCCGGAAGCGGGCCGGCGAGATCTCGCTTCAGTGAAGAAATATTTGTAATTAAAGTTGAAAAATTTCTGTATTTGATGAATTATTCCTTTTATTAGGCGATATTCGCGCATTTCAAATTTATATGTTTGTTTTATTCAAACTGTGGCTGTTCTGTATTATTAGAATTTTGCACAATTGAGTATATCAAAATAATCTAAAATCTAGTGCTTGATAGTTTGATTAGACTTGCAAATGAACTGGGAGTTTCATCGACTAAAATTAAAGTTGAAAAGTTTCTGTCATTTTCATGTGGTTATTATAATCACAGATTAGGGTGTACCGAAAAGTGCAGAAAGTGTGTTCTGCGCAGACATGCTGTGGACGGCGTAGCATAAATTGTTTACGTGACAATTAGCGAACATGCTTAAGGAAAGTTTCCAAATCTATGACACCGCTTCATAGAGCTTCACCCAAATAATAAATTGCATCCTCAATAGCCGCTTCCTCAGCATAGCCATTGAGCAACTGTCTGTAAAGTGGGGCTGTTGTAGCAACAGCTTCATCAGGATCAATGCCATCAGATATCTCTAATGCTTCTAAACTCTTTTCAAGTTCTTGTTCTTTATCACGTAAAATATTTATATACTTTTGAAGCTCAACTTCTTCTCTATTAAGGCGCGCAATAACCTTCTCAATCTTGCTACTACCCTCTACCAATTCCTGCTTGGTTCGATTAAGTGTTTCAATTTCAGCTTGATACTGATTCACCTTCTCTTGTCGACGCCGTGTAAGCTTATCTTCTACAGCGCTAATGAGCGAGGCCTCAATATGCTCCTCAGTAATAGTACCAGTACAGCTTGGCATTGAAGGGTTCTAGCCAGCATTGTAGCCAGGAACTTGTGGAAAGTTCATACACGGTGGATAACGGGCTCCACCGACATTTGGGTTGGCTACGGCTGGATCACCTCCTGTAGGATACGGCGGATATGGTCCGAAATTACTGCCTGGTGGGTATGGTGGGAAATTTCCTCCACCGGCTGCTTTCGCTGTAGGATAAGGCGGATAGCCGGCGCCTGGATAGGGAATAGGCGGCTGTTCTTTTGGTGGATGATCGCCAAATGTTAATATCATTACATGTATCAGTGATAGTAAATCCGATGTGTGCGGTTGCCAGTCATGCAGATATGGCAAATAGATTTACCCATTATGATCCACATACATGGAAACTTTAATTTGCATTGTCGGTGTTGGTTTGACAAAGCATATCGGTGCGTTTTGTGGATGTGTGTCCATTAACCATATGCAAATTGGAATGTAATAAGTGTTATTTTTATAGACAACAGGTATAGTACCAGACAAATTAAAGAGGTATTTGGTACTGCCGTCGTTGAACACAAATTTTTTTTTGCAAATTGTCGGCCCAAGATCGATACTGGCTAATTACGTCAATAACATCTTTTTTTTTTCATTTATTTTTCGGGTAAAAAATCTATTTTGTGTTGTGCATTCTTACCTAACTAATATTGTAAAATTTTCACCCTTCTGCATTAGGCTTTTCTCGTTGGCCTCGTTATGGGTTAACGAGTGAATATGGGTATCTGCTCTCTGCTTGGATAATACCCGATTGTGTGCTGCCGTTTAATGGTTTCACTTTCGGATATAAAGAACCGCCTACTTCATTAAGATAGCACTCGATGGAATTCGACGTGGAAGTGGGGAGCGGGAGGAGTAGAAACTACTGCTTCGCTCCGTCTTCCCCGCTGGCGGGCAACAGAACCAATTTCGTAATTGGTCGGGTCGTTCGGCCTCTGGCTGTGTCGAGTTCGACGACTCGAACTCGATTATCCGTACGAGGATGCAGTTGGCGATTCTTCCCAATCTCCATTCGTTGGGAGGCAAGTTGTCTTCCTTGATGACGACTAGGTCCCCTTGTTTCAAGTTCGACTGTGGATGTTTCCACTTGACACGTTTCTGAAGTTCGGTAAGATATTCGGATTTCCACCGCTTGCAAAACGACTGATGCAAGGCTTTCAACTTTTCCCAGCGGTTGACGAGTGAGGCACGATTCTCGCTGACGTCGATCTCTGGTGGGGCGAATAAATGCCCGCCAATGAAGAAATGTCCTGGAGTGAGTGGCTCCAAGTTAGACGGATCATTGGAGGATGGGCTTAATGGTCGAGAGTTGAGGCACGACCCAATTCGACAAAGTAGTGTTCTGAACTCTTCAAGAGTAAATTTGTGATCCCACGCGATCCTCTTGAAGTGATTCTTGAAACTTTTGACCCCTGCTTCCCATAATCCGCCCATGTGAGAAGCGCCTGCTGGGTTGAAATGCCATGCCAGGGGTTGCTGGCTGTATTTGGATAGGGTTTGGTTGCGGGTGTCCGCTAGAAAGGCTTTAAGCTCTGAACGGAGCGCCCTGGATGCTCCGACAAAGTTAGTTCCGTTGTCGAACTGGAGAAGTAGCACTCAGTAGATTGAGGTGGTATGAGCGTAGGAGCTTTTTACATGTATCCTAATGTCTCATATTCCGATACTACCCTATTGTACTCTCTCTGTAGGGCCGGTGTCTTTGATAAGCGCGTCTCATTCCGGTAGAATTGAGAGCCAACGCCCTTTAGAGAAGCCCCTAAGCATATGTTGTTAGGATAATCCTGTTTGAAGGGGAGGGCGACTGTATATTTTCCGTCGGAATTTCTGGTCGTTGTGGCCTTGAAGAGTGCCTCGCAATAGGCGTTATCTTCATTAAATTCCCTTTTCTTTGGCACATTTTCCAATTCCCAGAAGAAAGTTAACTGTTTAATAAGGGCTATCTTATTGAAAAATGATACCCGCGTATTGGTTGGGTGATGTGCGTCCGGTTATAATCCAATCGAAGACGGTTTCTTGGGCGAGAAGCGTACATAGAACATTCTTCCGTATACCGCTCTGAATAATTTGAGAGTAAATGTCGCCTCCCAGAATGAGGTCAACTGGTTCATTAATGAGGAACCTTTCATCCGCCAGGATTAAGGCAGGGAATGCTTGACGGGTCATTGCGCTTACCTGACAAGTCGGAAGGTCCCCTGTAAGTTATGGTAGGACCAGGACAACCGTGTCAATACGCACTAAGGGGTCTGGGAGGGAACCTAATTGGATGTGGCACGACTCTTTAACCTGCGCTGATGGCGTATTATTGATGCCCGAAACTTGGACATGTATGCGTTTCGATTGCAGGTTTATTCATTTCTTTAGTCTTTCTGTTATGAAAGAGCACTTCCAGCCGTAGTCAATCAGAGCTCTGGTCGAGAAATTGACTCCGTTATGGTTAATGTTGACCTGTGTCGGTCCCAATAATACCCCCTTAGTTGTATTTGCGTGACAAGATGAGACATTACTTACATTTTCTTTACTGTTTGCAGATTCCAGCCTTTCCCTAGCCTGCTGTGAGGTTGAAGGTCTGTCATCGGTGGTGTTTTGACGCCACCTCTGGGTCGTTGCTTTTGGGTGAACTGTTGCCAGGTGGAGCAAGGTGTTGTACCTTGCGTGACACGAGCTACAGTTAAATGAACTAGTGCATCGTGTCACAGTATGTCCAGCCGACAGGCAGTTCAAGCAACAACTGTTGTTCTTGATGAAGGCTATTCTGTCTGCAATGGTTAGCCCTCGGAATTTTTGGCAATTTCGTAGTTTGTGCTCTTTACTGCTGCACATTTTATACGATGCTTTTGGGACGCTGGCTTGGTATATTCCAAGCTTCGCAGGCGTTTCCCTCGTGTTGTTTTGACTCTTGTGTGCCTTAAATGCTTTGCTACCCCTGAGGTCAGAAACAGTTTCCAACGTTTGGAAACGGTTGGAAAGGAACTTGTCATGTCTTCCCATTTCGGTATTTCTGTTTTGTTTTCTATGGTTTGTTCCCATAAGGCCAGAGTACATTCGGGAAGTTTTGTAGAACATAGACACATAATAATTGCATCCCAGTTGGATATGTCAATTTGATGACACTGAAGAGCCGAGATGCAATTATTTATGTCGCGTTGAAGCTTTTTGATTGCTGTTCCGCATTCATGTTCGACTGACGTCAAACTCGACAGGGATTTCAATTGCGTATTAACAAGGACCCGCTTTTTCTCGTACCTGTCGCTTACATTTTTCCAAGCTGTGGTAAAACCTTCGTTGGTTAGGGGGCACCTTCGCACAATTTCCTTCGCTTCCCCTTGTGTCTTCTGATTGAGGTGGTATAGTTTTTCAACCGCGGTAAGGCGTTTGTTTAATAAAAGTTGGCCAGGATAGGTAGTCGCCCTTAAACACTTCGGTGTCACAAGGTGGAAGTGGAATGTTCTGTTCACGGCTGGAAGCTTCAGAGACTGTAGCTGTTGGTGTTGCTTGCACTGTTAGCTTTTCAATTTCAGCATTAATTGCAGCCATGCCTTTAGCGTAACATGCGAAGCAAGTCTTATTTTTCTGTCTCAAGGACAGCAGATCTTCCTTGGACAGGTCTGGTGAGCTCAGAAGACTTTCATAGGCAGCTTTTGCCTTCTTCCACAATGATTTTAGCTCCTCTTGCTGTATCGCAAGGGTGTGCTAATCTTGGTCTTGAAGGTCGAAGTCTTGATCAAACTCTATTATGCAATCTGAGAGTCGTATATATGTTTCCATTTTTTTGATGATTTTAAAAATGTTGATTCTTTACAGTGAAACAATAGCCGACTGTAATGACTCGGAGATGTAAAATGCTTTGAATATAAGCGGAATTACCGAAAAGTGACACAGATAGAAATTCTCCTGAAGATTTATTGTATCGTGGAATGGTATGTGTGACACAGATAGAAATCTGGATAGGAATTTTATGTACCTTATCAAGGTGAAAATGAAAGTGTACACCGCTGAATAGCCAAAACCAAGGTGTTTAAAATCAAATGAACGCAATAAATACAGTGTAAATATGTTTACGTGCATTATTTTTTAAAAAATTCTTTACTGGTAAACAAAGTATATACAAGGTGGCGCAAAAGTAAGCTTCCGATGTTCAGCATATCGGTTGTGGCACGTGCATTGTGTGCTGTTGCACCGTCTTGTTGGAACCACATGTTTTCCAATCCCAATTCATCAAGTTGCGGCAAAAAGAACTCGTTGATCATTGCTCTGTACCCCTCACCATTCACAGTAACCGTTTGACCCCGACCGATTATTGGTCAAATAAATAGTCAGCAATATTCCGCGTTCTGGAGCAGTGTAGCGTAACATTGTTTATTAACGTGTATTTCGCATGTGTTTACCACACAAATGTCAAAACAGAACTGACTTTAGGGGCCAATCGCAAAATTTATAGCATTTTTTGATAGGAGGATTACTTTTGCGCCACCCTGTATATATCGTTCGAACTAAGTGAATTAATGACCACTAGCCACCCAACGCAAGTGATAATTTTGTATTGGCACGTATTATGTACGGTTTACGACAGTATTTTAGTGAGTGAATATTGTGGTACTTATTTGCAAATGCATCAACCAAGTGGAAGTGTAAATTGTTGTTGAAAATCAACAAACAAAGGAAATTTATATTAGAAAGAATAGAGACTGTACAGTGCTGTGGTAATGTGTTTAAAAAATAAAAAAAAACAAAAGATGTTGAGACACTGCCTGTCTGCCTTGAGCTGTGTCGAGGAGCCCTTACCACTGGAGGGGGGAACTTCTCGATAGTCAAAAGGCGCTCAGTGTGTTTTTCAAACACAAAGAACTTCCACTTGCTCTGATCTACAAATCTATATCACACTTTCACTCGTGGTACGTTAATGCGTACTTAAAAAAAAGTTGTGCACTAAAATCAATCACTTACCTTGATGAAATTTAGAGGTTTAATATGTGAGTGATAGAATTACCAAATAAAGTTGGCAAAAAAATCTTTTTTTCGGACCGTAGTCCGTTCTTTATTGAATACGAATGAACCCAATTCAAAATGTTACACTTATTTTTATACTAACTATTCTGCAGCGCGTCATCGTATTTCGGTTGCGCGTGTGGTGTCGTTTGACCGTGCGACTGAAGCAAGTGAAGAGTCGCTAGACGGTCATATGATATTTGTTTGCATATTTTTATGATTATGTGCAAACATTGTGTTAACTATCCCCCTCTCAAAAATGGACGTCCTCGGATATTTAAAGTATGGTAGGTCGTTAAACTTGATGTAGGTCAGTGGTTTATTTATTTGGACTGGCCGTAATAGGTGTAGAAATCGTCGTTGGGGCTGCTTGTTTTTTTTCTACATATTCCACTGTTATTGATATGCTTGAACGTAGGATAATTGATATTACCACCAAAGCAATGACTGTTACAATGGTGAGCGTCCCAATCGAAAATGTTGTTTTCTTTAGCAATTCAATTCTTTTTGTATTATTGATGTGCATTTGCTGAGGGCTTCTAGTGATAAAATGTTTATGTGCTTATTTTTGGTTGGAGCCAACTTGAGGACTGAGGGTATTGCTTCGAATGGTTGCGACACGAAATTTCTATATGAGTGATTATTGACCTTTATTGTTGCATTGAAGAATTTAATGATATGAGTGCCATTGATCTGCTGGGAGGAATTATCGATCTTTACATTTCCGTTAAAGTTACTCAGTAGTATTACGCCTGGTTGTACTTCTTCTATGGTTGGTAAGTTGTGACCTGACGTTGTTGTGCAATTCGAGTTAAATTTATTACCCTAGGTATACATTGATCCATGCTTAGGTCTATTATATTATCTCTATTACAAATTGATATTTCATTATATTTTTCACATTTTTCCCTAATGCCTTATGTTGCATTTTTATTTCTTAAAATTTCGTCAAATTAAACATTTAGTACCACATTATTTTCCTTTTTTACTGGTTTTAATATTAATTTCCATATTGCTTTTTTATACCAACAATTTTTGTTGATTTACGGCCTGTACATTTTCAAGTATTCATGAGACGAGCTCAAGGCCAAGAATAATAATTTTTCACTTTTTGGAATTTTTATGAAAATTATTATTGTTCTTATTTATTAATAATCATTTTAATTAATTATTAAAAGTTTTTGGATTGAATAGAGTAGGAAAAATGTTTAGAGACAACTGCCATAGCTTTTCTTATAGATCCATTTCGGAAGCTGCTAGACCTCACTCATCAGAGAAATTTTGGCACGCATTGCTAACCATTAAGCTAACAATACGCTGGTCTTGATGTCATCTAAACTCCTAGTTCTATTCTTCTTTTTACCATATGCATGACCCACTTCCGCCATTTGACAGTTAGTAGTGTGATCATGATTTTTATCATGTATACTATAATCATTTCTTTACAGAAAACGTTTATTTTTGAAAATTCTAACGCTTCCTCTGCGTTATTAAATGGAAAACTTCCCTCTTTTAACTTATCTAAAGCAATTTTTACTTCATTTTTATCTAATATAACCGTATTTATGATATTTCCTTTTGCCCATTGAATGGCGTACTTAATGTTAACTAGTTCATCCTTAACTAATCTTATTTTCCTTTGCAAATCTATTACGATTTCATTCACTAAATTGTTGCTCTTCTTTATTGAATTTAGGATTACATTAGTGATAGTGGTAATATTATTTAACCTCCTATCAAAGAGTTCGTTTATTATAGTTTGTTTATTGTTATTTTGGTTGAGATTCATTAAATTATTGTTAACAATTTCTAGGTCCTCGTGGTCAGGTGATCCTGCCAAATATTTCCATGCGGTACCCAGGATGTTAATTGCTCTTCTGGAGCGAAATTTGCCAATGGGTTTAAGGGTGTCAAGGATTTCTAGGGTTTGGTTTGTCTCGTGCTTAAGGATTGGGTAGAGGAAACTGTCCTTGGGTAGTCTTCCGGTCACGTGGCTGTGAATGTCCGTTAAGAGCCTTTCATATTTCTCCAGGTCAATTATGTGGATTAGTCTAAAAGTCCCGTCTTGAATTTTGGCGATTCCGTTATTTATGGTCACTAAGTACGAGTTGGTGTAGTCAAGAATTTCGACATCTCCGTTTGCCGGTAAAAGGAAGCAAAGTCTGAAATAAGAAGTGTGGGTTAACTTTTAATATTACTCTTGTGTACTATTCTGTCAGATTCGGTCAGGATTGTTGTATTATTGTTTTTCTTAACTATCTCCTTTTTATATTTTGGTGAAATTTTTGAGCCTAATCGTTTGTCGATTTTCACATATATGATGTCTCTTGGTGAATATGTTTTTATGGGTGAGCGTTTCTTGTTGTGTCGGGAAATGTCCTTATTTTGTTTTTCTCTAAGCTTGTCAATATTTTCCTGTCGGGCTTGTGCAAATTATTCTGGGTATGTACTAACATTTCGTCCGAAAAAAATATCCATTGGCTTTCTACCTGATGTTGAATGTATCGTATAATTGTATTCGTAAACTGCTCTGTCTATGAGTTCGGGGGACGATGGAAATGTTTGCTCAGCTTTGAGGCAGCGTATTATTTCCGTAAGAGTGGAATGAAAACGTTCAATCTGCCTGTTTACCGAACTCTTATATGGAGGGGTTTTGTATATTTTTATACCAAGGGTATCCTCGAGCATGAAGGTAATAGAGGCAGAATTTACGCTTGTCTCGTTATCGATGACTATGCCTTCTGGGACGCCGAATTGGAATAGAAGTTGGCGTAAGGGTTCTTTAACGTGTTCTATTGCTCTTGATTTTATTATTTTAGTTTGCACGTATTTAGAAAATTTGTCGATTGCCGTTAGCACCAAGATTCTTTCGGTCATGTGTATGTCTATGTGGAGAATATGTCCTGGGTACTGAGGTATTGGGGTTTTCCCTAATTCAGGATTAGTGGGATGGCGGTCATATTGGTTCTCGCTGCATACCGAGCAGCTTCTGATTGTATTTTTTATCTTCCTGGACATGGCTGGGAAAAAATAGTTTTCTAAAATTTGGTTTTTATTTTGGTGGCAATTTCTATGCGCTCTCCTGTGAGTTCTTATGATCATTTCTTCTTGCTCCTGTTCGTTTATAATGTCTTGTACTTGTTTTTGAGTGAATCTTATCCTGTAGGATCTAAAATGGATGGGATAGATTTCCTGAATTCTTCCCATTATTGCTTATACAATTTATTACAGATGGGTTTAAATATTTTTTCAGGAGATTAATGAGGAGGGTGGTATCGTAGTCTGGTTCTTCCATAATTTGTCTATGATAAGTCGGAAAAACTATTTTAAACTGACATGTAGACGTTGGGCCTATCTTTAAAAGGATTTGGTTTTTAAATGCATTGACGGGTGCTTCCACGCTGGTTATTAGGTTATGTGAAGAACTCTCGCTGCTATGACATGTGACTGTTGACAGGTTATTGTTTTCTGTTTTCGGGGGCCTAGAAAGTGCATCGGCCACCACATTGGTTTTTCCAGGCTTATACTGCAAAGCGTAATTGTATTCTTCTAGAATACACTTCCACCTTTTGATTTTTCCGTTGTTGTTTTTATTACTTAAGGCGAATGTCAAGGGCTGATGGTCGGTGTAAATTATTACTTTAGTTGAACCATACAAATAACTTCTGAAACTATTTAGTGCCCATATTATCGCCAACATTTCCTTTTCGTTCGCAGCATAATTTTCTTCCGTCGCGTTTAAGGAACGGGAGATGTATGCTATGGGTTTACCTGTCTGTTCGAGTACCGCCCCAAGTGCGAAGTTGGATGCATCTGTTGTAAGGTGAAAGTCCTGTGTGAAGTCCGGGTATGCTAGTACTAATTCCTTTGAGACTAGCGAAGATTTTATTTTATTAAAGGCTTCTAGCGCAGTACCGTCGAGGGTTATTTGTTTTTTGCTGGATGCGCTTTTCGAGACGCCATCCTCCTCTCTTAAGATCGTGGTCTGGGGTTTTGCTAGCTTGGCGGAATCCCTGATGAAGCGACGGTAATAGCCGGGGAGGCCAAGGAAAGATCTTAAATCTTTTAAGGTTTTTGAACAAGGGAAGTTCTGTATTGCTTCGACTTTTGCAGGGTTGGTTCTTATTCCTTTGGGTGAGATAATGAAACCTAAAAATTCAACTTCTTCTCGGAAGAACTCGCATTTGTCCAGCTGCACCTTCATGTTAGCTTTCTCCAGCGTGCGGAATATTTTTCTATATTCTGAAAATGGCTTTCTTCATTATTGCCGAATACGATTATATCGTCTATATAGACGTAACATATGCTGCCTATGTACTCCCTTAGAATGTCATCTGGAAAATGGAGGGTGCATTTTTCAGCCCGAATGGGAGTCGTGTAAACTCATATTTGCCGTTATTTACGGAGAAGGCTGTTTTCTCTATGTCGGTTTCTTTTAAAGGGATCTGGTGAAACCCGCTTTTTAAGTCTAAGACAGAAAAGTATTTATTGCTTCCGAGTTGAGCTATAATCTCGGGTATTGGGTACTTATCGGCTACAGTTACGTTGTTCAGTTTCCTGTAGTCGATTACCAGTCTATACCTTTTTTGCCCTGAGGCATCTTCCTTTTTGGGAACCACCCATACAGGCGAATTGTACGGGGAACGTGATGGTCTTATTATACCATCTTTAAGTAAGCCTTGAATTTCATCGTCGCCAATGGATATGGGTAATATCTGGTGTATACGGGAGTGTCAGAAAAGGTTCTTATTTCGCCTAGCACGGTCGTAGTGTATGTTAATTTCTCGTTAGGGTCGGTAAAGAGTTGACAATATTTCCTGGTGAGTAGCTGCATTTTAGATTTCTGGGTCGAAGTCATGTGTTCCGTTCTTATATCAATTTTATTCACAGATGGGGAGAGCATTTGCTTAATTCTGATTTGTCTTCCGTTACCGAATTTAATTGTGCCATCTCGAATGTTGATGGTTGCGTTAAGGTCCTTTAAGCTGTCGTTTCCGATAATTCCATCGAAAGACTTAAGCTCTGGCAATATGAAAATTTTAAATTTGTACTGTCCTCACCAAACAAATTTATAACGGTATGGTGAGTGATTTTAATTTGACCTGCTATTGAGTTTGCAAAGAATGGTTTTTCGTTAGGGATGGGTTTTGACACAAATTGCGGTTGTATATAGTTTTTACTTGAACCCGTATCTAAAAGTATTTTTAAAGGTTCTCCGTTCTTCGTTTTAAATTCCACGTAAGGCAACGAAGAACTCTTCATCCTAAAAAATTTACATCAATATAGTCTGCTTGGTGTTCCTCAGTGAATTCCTGCGGTGGTTCTTCATTCACTGCATTGGCCACGTATGCATCGTATTCCTGTTCAGTTGGGGCCCAATTTTGTTGGTACCGTTCTTCTTCATGGTGATAGGGATCTGATCGTAGGGGTCTTGCTGATAGTACTTTTCTCCCTGGGTAATGTTATCTATGTAGAAGTTTCTTTGTTGTTTGAGTGGAACCCGCTGCGAAAAATTTGATGTCCTCTTCTCAGCTGATTTGTTAAGATTTGGTCTGTTCATGTAATTTATTGCTCTAGATTGGGTGGACCGATCTATGTCCATAGGCTCTGGGCGAGGTTGTGGCTTAGGAGCCATTGGTCTTATGGGCTGGCCTTGTCGATAGTTTGGCCAAGACTGCTGGGCGTTTTGGGTCGGAGCAAATTGTTGGTGGGACTGTTGGTTAAATAGGGGAAATTGCATGTTATTCTGCGGAATTTGCTGATAACGGGGCTGCACGTTTGGTCCTGGCATATATGCAAGTTGCGGGTAAAAAGGTTGTGGCCTATATTGTTGTGTCCTTGGTGGCAAGGGAGGTGCGGACAATTTTCGGGAAGCGCCCTGAGTAAAAACGTAACGTGATTTTCCAGTTTTAGACACAATTGTAGTGCCTGTGGAAGATCTTCGGGTTCTTTCATACCCAAAAGGCGAGGTAGGTCACCCTTTAGACCTCTTATAAATGTGTCCAAGGCTTTATGCCTATACGTCTGCGTGAGCAGTGAGAGACATTCCTGGCTCATTTCCAGGCTACTTAATTTATTAAGGATCAAGGAAAGGTGCGTGTATACGCCTTGGTAGAATTCTGGGATCGTTGCGTTTCCTTGGATCAACGAGGTCAATTGATATTCAAGGGTTGTTATGTCCCTCTTGTCCCCGTAATGTAGGGATAGACACCTTGAAATCGCTTTCCAGTCGAGCGGTGTGCTGTACGACTCCAGAGCTTTGTCGGCGTTGCCGACTATCTTGTTCCTAATGACGGAAAATATTCCAAAATATTTGGAAGTTTCTCTCAATGTTTCATAAATTTTTAATACTCTGTCTACGCTCTTTTTCCATGAACTGTATTCGCCGGGATTACCACCAAATTCCCTCAGGCTTCGCACTATATCCGGAATTTTGTCCAAATCTCCAAGCTGTCCGTTGTATTCAGGCCTAATTGTTTCGTCTGTCGCGTTTGTGAGGTCGGCATTTAGTCTCTGCCTTTCTTCTCTAAGTTCTCTAGTTTTCACTATGGAGGATACTAAATTTTCCAGCTCGGTGTTGGAAGGGTTATTAGCTGGAGGTTGGGGGGGTTGAGGTGGTTGGTTTTCTTGGCTCGCTTGCGCGTTGGCCAGTAGACTAGGACGAATCATTATGCAAAATTTTTAGGGAAACAAATTATTATGGTATTATTTTTGTATTATGTTAGGTGTCCTTTTGCCCTGGAGGGTCCCTCCGAAGATGGTGAATCGCAGAGCTGAACTTTAAGTTATACGGGCCGGTGGCTCGTTTTATTTTATTTTTATTGGGTGTACGAACCTTATTTTATAGTCGGTGCGAGAAAAATTTAAAGAGAAAAAAAACTTTAATTCGGAATCTATTGGCAACAATTTGTGGTAATTTGCGCCTTTCATAGCAAGAGGAAGTTTTGTTTTAATACACTGTTCACTTCACTTTGAATGAATTTCACTTAATATACATACTCGTATATGTTTTTTTCTTAACCTAATTCTTACATAAATATCGGTATCATCCTTTCCTTTCCTGGGGTTCCTTTTCTCTGGAAGGCGGCTAGCGTTATCTGCTTCCCGTTTGCCTTTCGACTGATACTAGGGGGCCTCTTTTCCTAACCAGGTTGATGAACGGCTTCTTAGTGCTTGTGGTTGGCGACTTTCTTAGGATCGCTTTGTTGTTGGCGACTTTCTTAGGATCGCGTTGTGATTGACGACTTTACCGCGCACTAAAAAACCGGACCCATTGCTCGGGCGCCAGTGATAGAATTACCAAATTAAGTTGGCAAAAAAAATCTTTTTTTCGGACCGTAGTCCGTTCTTTATTGAATACGAATGAACCCAATTCAAAATGTTACAATTATTTTTATACTAACTATTCTGCAGCGCGTCAGGTCACGTTGCACCTACATGTGCTGCGAAAGTTATTATATGGCGTTCTCGCGACGTCATCATATTTCGGTTGCGCGTGTGGTGTCGTTTGACCGTGCGACTGAATCAAGTGAAGAGTCGCTAGACGGTCATATGATATTTGTTTGCATATTTTTATGATTATGTGCAAACATTGTGTTAACTTGTTCGAATAATGTGATGGGTGATGATTTGAATGGACTGTATGATGTGATGTATGCGCTGTGTTGCTGATGATGTGATGTGTGATATGACTGTCTCTGTCTGCTTGTTGCTGCCACTCGCTATTATGGCTTTTTGTGTATATGTCTCCTTATGTACTTCTTGATCGCGATGAAATTTAATTAGATTGGAGCTGGTATTTTAATGGAAAAATATGATTAATTCTCCGATTTTGTTTTTCCTGGCGAGATGGACCAAATGTTACGGTGACTTGCTACTTGGTATGGCGATACCAAGTTATAAGTGCTCGTAATAAGGTGCAAGAAAGAAATAAACAAAGAACTCGTTAGTTCAGATATATAATAACAATGTTTATTATAGTAAAAGTTCAGGAATTAAACAATTAGTGAAATTATTTAAAATTGGACTGGAATTAAACGCTCTCGCTATTATCCGGCGGGGTAAACGGTTATCGGTTTTAACCGACATAAATTATAAGAAAAGCGTTGGACATTAGGGTGTGCTTCAATATTTAGGCCAGTGGCCTAAACACTTATCGTTACAACTGAAAATCAATAAAAAATGGGGGGAATTTTGCGATCGATATTTGAGTAACTTCCTGGTGAGGTGGTGACTTGAAACTTGTTACACAATTCAGAACCGGGGGACAATGTAATATCTGATCAAAAAAATTTCGCTAAGTGGCACACTAATCTGCTTATTTTGAAAATTCGTTTGAAGATTATAATCTTGAGATTGATTTTTAACCAACTTCCTTGTGACCTAGTTACTTGAAATTTAGCACATAGTTTAGGACCCTACGACAATATAGTTTTTAGAAATAAAAATTGCACTAGCTTGCGTGCTTATCGTGATAACTGAAAATCGATGAAAAATAGAGGGAATTTTGCCATCGCTTTTTGAGTAACTTTTCGGCGAGGTAGAGACTTGAAACTTGTCAACTAGCTCAGAACCTGGGGAAAATGCAATTTTTGACTAAAAAAAATTTTTTAATCTTGAGATTGATTTTCACCTAACTTCCTTGTGACCTAGGGACTTGAAACTTAGCGCACAGGTCAGGACCATACGCCAATATAATTCTTAAAAATAACAAGTAAGGAAGTCTAAGTTCGGGTGGAACCGAACATTATATACCTAGTAGTGATCTATTATGTCTACCCAGTTTACGAAGGTCTATTTTAATACTTTCAGTTCGTATTTACGTTCAAATAGACAGACGGACAGACAGATAGACGTTTCAAGAGACGGACATGCCTACATCGACTCAGGTCATCCTCCTGATCATTTCAGTATACGTACAAACATTTCATGTTCATGAAAGGAATGAATATCATAAAAGATATACAACTTCGCTTTTGCAGTGAGGTATTAACTACTTGCACGGATATTTTACTTTTCATCCTGAAGGTTTTGATATACATTAATAAATATATATCTCGATTCGTTTATGCCGAATGAAGTAATATACCTTGTGTGCGTAACAAAAATAGATATAAAAAAGGGTGTCTTTTATAGGCGCCAAAGAACTCAAGCGATCTTCATGAAATTTTCACAATATATACTTCGGTTCACTGGGTGCAGCATAGACAATATATAGTTTTGGAAAAGTAGGCGGAGCCACACCCCCAGGCTATATAAAGTTTCAATTAGTCATAACTCCGAACTTTTTTGGTCTAAATTAATGAAATTTGGGTATACGAGGTGTGTTCAAAAAGTATCGCGAATTTTGAATTTTCGCTGGTTACGTATATTCGAATTTCGAATTTTTTGTGGCGTTATATTGGTACTCATGTCTCTCACTTATGCCGACAAGCTCGGCCATTTTGAATATTCAGTTAATTGTTGACAGCTGCTTTGCTTGCACGTGTTTTGGATCGTCTTCGATTTTTACGCGAAATTCGTACCAAAATTGCTCAATTGTGACCAAAAGCAGCATCGCATGAACATTGCTAATGAGATGTTAAACTCTGTCCGCGACGACCCAAATTTGCTCCAGAGGGTCATAACTGGTGACGAATCGTGGGTTTATGGTTATGACGTGGAAACCAAAGCTCAATGATCTCAATGGAAGCTGCCGCACGAACCAAGACCGAAAAAAGCGCGCCAAGTTCGGTCGAATGTGAAAGTTTTGCTGACAGTTTTCTTCGATTGCAGGGGCGTGGTGCATCATGAGTTCTTGCCACAGGGAAGAGCGGTCAATAAGAAATATTACCTGCAAGTTATGCGCAATTTGCGCGAAGCAATCCGCCAGAAACGCTAGGATTTGTGGAAGAACAAAAATTGGCTTTTGCACCACGATAACGCCCCTGCTCACGCATCGTTGCTTGTGCGCGACTTTTTGGCCAAAAACAACACACTAATGATGCCGCAGCCACCGTATTCCCCAGATCTGGCCCCCTGTGACTTTTTCTTGTTCCCTAAACTGAAGAGGCCCATGAAAGGACGACGTTACGCTTCTCTTGACGAGATAAAGACGGCATCGAAGGTGGAGCTGAACAAGATACAAAAAAATGATTTTTTGAAGTGCTTCGAAGATTGGAAAAACCATTGGCACAAGTATATAATATCTCATGGGGATTACTTTGAAGGGGACAAAATAGATATTCATGAATAAATAAATAATTTTTGAAAAAACACAAAATTCGCGATACTTTTTGAACACACCTCGTATGTGTCACTTAGTCAATATCTACATAATTTTTCAAAAGTGGGCGGTGCCACGCCCACATATTTTGTGCTTTGTTTTGGTCTTGAACTTTCACGATAGGTTCAGGAGTTCGCTGGGCACGACACAGGTTATATAAAGCTGCAGTTCGGTATAGTTAGGAGTTTACTTGGTTCAAGTTAATGACATTTTATATATAGATGTTTTCTATGTTTAAAAACGTCAAAAGAACTTCTACTGGCTTTGCTAGTATGTTATAAAATGGCGAAAGCAAACCACGAATTTCAGCATTCTTTTGTAAAACTGAGAGACTATTTTGCGTTCAAATAGACAGATGGACGGAGAGACGGGCATGGCTAAATCGACTCCGCTCAGCGTGCTGATCATTTCAGTGAACTTTTCTCTTCTTGTTCTAATACTTACATACATTTACTGTTTATGAAAGGTAAGAAAACCAAAAAAGATATATAACTTCGCAATTGCAGTGGGCTATTAACTACGTCCCAGAATATTTTGCTTGTGTGTCTTCCGATTTCGCTAATTTTTGGCAGGAGTATAATACATACTATTGAGAAGCAGCTGACCAATTTTCATTGAAATATCAGGATTGAATTATAAACGATTGCCTTTGAAAGTAGCAGAAATTTTATGCTGAAAAGTGGGCGGCGCCACCCCTACTTTTTCAAAGTTGACAAAATTTTTTTGCGGCCGAGTTTTTTTTAAAAAGCTTATTATGTGTGCAAAATCTGATTGATATTACTTGCTTAGTTGTAGAAATAGCGCTTTTTAAATTTTAGAAAAAAAAAAAAAAGAACTATGTTAAAAAACTGGGCGTGGACATTACCCGATTTCGCCCATTTTTACAGAAAACAGTTACCTTTATATATAGAACGTTATCACCAAATTTCGTTTCGACAAATCAATTTTTGGCGGAGTTATGGCATAAAAAGTTTTGTGGAATAGTCCACTATAAAAGGGGCGGGGCCACGCCCATTAACGAAAATTTTAAGTTTTTGGATTTCTTTCTTTACGGAAACTTTAAAAGTGAAATATAAATGATGTAAAGCTATTTTACGCAAAGTTATTGCCTATTTAATATACGAGTATCTACGATCCTCTTCAAAATCTTTCGTATAAAAGTGGGCGTGGACCTTAACCGATCCCGCCCACTTTTTCCTGGAACATTTCTGCTTGCTGAATTTCGTTTCGATATATTTGAACGGTTTCTGATTTATGATTAATATTATTTCTAAACTTGACTTAATCAAAAGTGGGCGGTGCCACCCCCATTATCAAAAATTTGTTGAAAAAGTTATTTTGTGCCTCAATCTCAATGTAGTCACCAAATTTTATCCTTATAGGTGTATTATACACTGAGTAATCACTTTTTTTGTGTTTTCGAAAATATTCTATATATAAAAAGTGGGCGTGGCTATCATCCGATTTCGCCCATTTTAAATAGCGCTCGGAGATGAGTGCCAAGGAACCCGCATACCAAATTTAATTAAGATATCTCAAAATTTACTCAAGTTATCATGTTCACAGACGGTTGGACGGACGGACGCACATGGCTTAATCAATTTCTCTTTTCGTCCAGAACATTTTGATATGTATAAGTCAATATCTATCTCGATCCGTTAATGCCGTTACGCATCGCCGTAATATTCGATATTTGAATAACTTTCTGGTGAGGTAGTGACTTGAAACTTGTCACATAATTCAGAACCCGGGGACAATGCAATACCTGATCAACAAAATTTCGCTAGCTGGCACACGGATGTACCTATTTGGAAAATTCGTTTGAAGTTTATAATCTTGAGATTGATTTTTAACCAACTTCCTTGTGACCTAATTACTTGAAATTTAGCACATAGTTTAGGACCCTACGACAATATAGTTTTTAGAAATAAAAATTGCACAAGCTTGCGTGCTTATCGTGATAACTGAAAATCGATGAAAAATAGAGGGAATTTTGCCATCGCTTTTTGAGTAACTTTCCGGCGAGGAAGAGACTTGAAACTTGTCAAATAGCTCAGAACCTGGGGGACAATGCAATTTCTGACTAAAAAAAAATTTTGAATCTTGAGATTGATTTTCACCTAATTTCTTTGTGACCTAGGGACTTGAAACTTAGCGCATAGTTCAGGACCATACGCCAATATATTTTATAGAAATAAAAATTACACTAGCTGGCATGCTTATCTTTACAACTGAAAATCAATAAAAAAAAAGGGGGAATTTTGCGATCGATATTTGAGTAACTTCCTGGTGAGGTAGTGACTTGAAACTTGTCACATAATTCAGAACCCGGGGACAATGCAATATTTGATCAACAAAATTTCGCTAGCTGGCACAAGGATCTACCTATTTTGAAAATTCGTTTGAAGTTTATAATCTTGAGATTGATTTTTAACCAACTTCCTTGTGACCTAGGGACTTGAAACTAAGCACATAGTTCAGGACACTACGACAACATAATTTATAGAGATAACTATTGCACTAGCTGGCTTGCTTATAGTGATAACTGAAAAATGGAGGGAAGTTTGCGATCGATTTTTGAGTAACGTCCCGGTGACGTGGAGACTGGAAACTTGTCACATAATGCAGAGCCCGGGGACAATGCAATGTCTGATCAACAAAATTTCGCTAGCTAGCACACGGATCTACCTATTTTGAAAATTCTTTTGGAGTATACAATTTTGCGATTGATTTTTAACCAAGCAATAACTGAAAATCAATAAAAATTAGGGCAATTTTGCGATCGATTTTTGAGTAGCTTCTCGGGGAGGTAGAGAATTGAAGTTTGTCACATAGTGCAGAACCTGGGGACAATGCGATTGATTTTAAACCAATTTCCTTGTGACCTAGGGACTTGAAACTTAGCACATAGTTCAGGATACTACGACAATATAATTTATAGAAATAAAAATTGCACTAGCTTTCTTGCTTATAGTGATAACTGAAAAATGGAGGGAATTTTGCTATCGATTTTTGAGTAACTTCCCGGTGACGTGGAGACTTGAAACTTGTCACATAATTCAGAGCCCGGGGACAATGCAATGTCTGATCAACGAAATTTCGCTAGCTGGCACACGGATCTACCTTTTTTGAAAATTCTTTTGAAGTTTATAATTTTGCGATTGATTTTTAACCAAGCGATAACCGAAAATCAATAAAAAACAAGTAAGGACGGCGCTGTCTTCGGCTGTGCCGAAGGCTTTATACCTTTCATGAATACGTGCAAACTTAAATACGCATTGTTTAAAGTTCTCTAAAACTTTGTCAGCAATACATTTAATTTTCTTTTACCATCTATAAGCAAATATCTCTCCAAGTTTCCAGTTTCAATATTTCAAAATGAGGGATAAATGGCCATAATCCTCTTATCTAAACGATCGGTTTTATGGGATATATACTATATATAGCTCCGATCTTGCTGACTTTTTTACGAAATCTTTTACTATCCATAATAAAATATCTCACCAAATTTCAAGTTTTAATCTTTTGGGAGATATATGCTATAGTGACCCGATTATACCAGATCCGACAAATGTCTAAAATAATACAAACATACACCCGTGTGCCAAATTTCATCGAGATATCTCAAAAATTGATGGACTGGTTTGCGTTCAAACAGACGGACGGACAGACGGACATGGCTGTATCAACTCAGTTCATCTCCTGATCAATTTGGTATACTTAATGGTGGGTCTATCTCTTATATTTTTAAACGTTACAAACATCGAACCAAAGTTAATATGTTCATGAAAGGTACAAAAATAGGGCAATTTTGCCATCGATTTTTGAGTAGCTTCTCGGTGAGGTAGAGCCTTGAAGTTTGTCACATAGTTCAGAACGTGGGGACAATGCCATATATGATCAACCAAATTCCGCTAGCTCGCACACGGATATACCTATTTTGAAAATTCGTTTTGAAGTTCATAATCTTGAGATTGATTTTAGCCAACTTCCTTGTGACTTAGGGACTTGAAATTTAGCACATAGTTCAGGACACTACTACAATATAATTTTTAGAAATAAAAATTGCACTAGCTTGCGAGTTACATATAAAGACAATGACCCTCCTAGTACATACATATCATTTTCTGATGATATAGATAAATTCAATGGCGGCCGCCGTGGTGTGAAGGTAGTGCTGCCGGCCTACCACACCGAAGGTCCATGGTTCAAGCCCTGGTACAGGTAACATCAAAAGTGATTTGAAAAAAGTTTTTCAAAACGGGGTCGCCCCTCGGCAGTGGTTTGGCAAACTCTCCGAGTGTATTTCTGCCATGACAGGCTTCTCAGCAAAAATTCGTCTCCTTTGTAGATGCCGTTCGGAGTCGGCAAAAAACTGTAGGTCCCACCAATTTGTAGGGAAAATTCAAATCGGCACACCACAAATTGGAAGAGAAGCTTGGCGCAAAAATCTCTTAGGAGGTTTATGATGATATACCTGTTGTATATCGCGCCATAGAGAGAGAGAGATAAATTCATTAACTCAATAACAAAATCGAAACCAACTTCCGATCCCATTTTAACATGATATAAGGAGTATAATGAAAATAATTCGTTTCAAAGAAGACAGGATAATAGATCAGGTCAAAGGAAACAAAATATAGAACCAATGGAAGTAGATAACGTCGAAGTTAATTGCATAGGGACTCAAAGAGCAGGAAACCATAGTCCAAATTATAGCCAAGATCGCTTAAATGAGGATAGGCAAAGCAAAGGAGAACCTGAAGACAATTTTTGTGAAGAAGTAAATACAATTTTTTTTATGAATCAGCCTCGGAATCCTTACCAAAAATAACGTTAACAATAAATACAAGAAAATACGTAGCGCTAATAGATACGGGAGCAACACTAAGCCTTATAAATAGCGGCATAAAAAATTTTCCAATAAAAAATTTAAAGAATCCAATCACATTTAGTACCTTAACGAATAAGGACACAATTAAATACGAAGCACATACAAAAGCACCCGAAGAATTTAATTTACCAAAAAATGCTAGAGTAAGATGGAAAATGACACCTTTAACAGAAAGAAAATATGACTTCATTATAGGGTTTGATATTTTAAACTATCTAAACGCAATCATAAATGTCGAAGAGGGAAAATTAATTCTTAATAACAAAGAATCGCTAATTTTAAATAAACCACACACATTTAATGAAATTTGCACACTAGAAACAAATGACGAAAGTATTGGAGGAATACAACTAAATCATTTAAACCCAGAAGAATATGAGGCAGTTATCAAAATTCTAAAACGTTTTAAAAAGTTATTATTTAAGGAGGGCGATAAGCTAACAAATACTACATCAGTGCAACATGAAATAAAAACCACTACAAATAAACAAATCAATTCAAAGTTATATAGATACCCACCACAACATGAAGAGGAAGTTAGGAGACAAATAAAAGAAATGTCAGAGCAGGGTATTATAAGAAAAAGTAAATCAAAATATTCAAGCCCCCTTATTGTAGTACCGAAAAAAATTGACAATTCTGGTAAAAAGAAATATCGGTTAGTAGTGGATTATAGAAAATTAAATGAGGTCACAATAGATGACAAATATCCATTACCAAATATTGATTCAATCCTAGATAAGTTAGGAAGAGCTCAATACTTTACTACAATAGACTTAGCGAAAGGGTACCATCAAATATTAGTAAAAGAAGAAGATAGAGAAAAAACAGCGTTTGTCACTCCACACGGATTATATGAATTCATAAGGATGCCATTTGGTTTAAAAAATGCTCCAGCCACATTCCAAAGGCTTATGAATGAGATCCTAAGAGAATATATTAACAAAACTTGTGTCGTATATTTAGATGACATATTAATCTTTAGTACTTCCTCACAAGAACATGTCAAAGCAGTTACGGAAATCTTTAGTGAACTAGAGAAAAACAAGTTAAAAATTCAGGTAGATAAATGTAATTTTTTAAAAAAGAGACAGAGTTTTTAGGACACATTTTAACCAATGAAGGAATGAAACCCAACCCCAATAAAATAAAAATTATAGAGGGATTAGAATTGCCACGAACAGAGAGGCAAATTAAAAGTTTTCTAGGAGTCACAGGATATTACAGAAAATTTATTAAAGACTATGCTAAAGTTGCACAACCAATTACTAAATACTTAAAAAAGGGTGTAAGGATTAACACCAAAGATCCTACATATATTGAAGCATTCGAAAAACTTAAAAATTTAATTAAATCTCATCCAATACTTCGATTTCCGAATTTCGAAAAGAAATTTACGTTAACGACCGACGCATCAAATTATGCGTTAGGGGCGGTACTATCCCAAGAAGGACACCCAGTTTGTTTTGCATCAAGAACACTTAATAATCATGAAAGAAATTACTCAGCAACGGATAAAGAATTTCTGGCAATCATCTGGAGTGTAGGATATTTCAGACCTTACCTTTACGGTAGAAAATTTAAAATTTTAACTGATCATCAACCGATAAAATATCTTCATTCAAAATACAAAGGGAAAGACATATCTCCTAGACATCAAAGATGGCTTTTAAAACTAGGAGAGTATGATTGCGAAATAGAGTATTTAAAAGGAAAGGAAAATAAGGTAGCTGATTTTCTAAGTCGATTAGAAAATGAAAATGAAGTAAACGAAAAAGAGAAGTCGATTTCAGAATTTTTTTCCAAAAATACGGAAGATGATTGTTCCGATCTGAATATAATCGATAACATAGAGGATAATGTAACAATTGCTACTATACATTCCGCAGAAGAAAATTTAGGTGACTATTTTCCTATCAAAGAAGAAATCGTAAATAAATATAAAATGCAAATAATCCTAACTAATAATAAAACTGAAGAATTGAAAATAATTCACGGAAAAAAGCAAATCTTTATAGCAGAAAATGATTTTGAAAATATGGGCGATATATTTAGAAGGTATATAAAGAAAGGAAATATAGGAATATTTTCTGAACTCAGCGATCACAAATATAATATAGTACAGGAAAAACTAATTTCTATGTATTCAAATGATAACCAACTTAAATTTATTAAATGCACTCACAGAGCACAAGATATAGAGACAGAAGTTGAAGCTATTAAGCAAATATCCTTCTATCATGTAAAAGAAAGTATGCATTCGGGTATACAAAAGACATATAATCAAATAAAATATAAAATTTATTATCCAAAAATTATGGAATTAATTCAAATAGTAATTAATCAATGCGACATATGCAAAGAAGGGAAATACGACAGGAATCCGATAAAAGCTAAATTCTATTATACTGAAACTCCATTAGATAAAAATCAAATTGTTCACGTAGACACTTATGTGATGAAAGGATTCCGGTTTTTAACTATAATAGATAAATTTTCTAAATTCGGGGCAGCATATCCATTAAATGATAGGAATCCCATTACAATAATCGAACAACTCGAAGACCATTTTGCAAAAATAGGGAAACCAAAGAAAATAATAGCAGACAACGAATTTAACGCATTAAGAATGAAAGAATTTTTAAGTAGTGAAAATGTTGATTTGCATCTTACTAAACCAAATAGTCACACGGGTAATGCTGATGTAGAGCGATTACATTACACAATAGCCGAAAAGTTTAGAATATTATATAAAGCAAATAAAGACACGTCTATTAAACAGTTAATCCAAAAAGCAATTAGGAATTATAATGATAGATACCATTCTACTATTAAATGTACTCCCAATGAGGTACACCTAGGTAAAGTAGACATACAAAAAATAAAAAATAATATAGAAAATACTAAAAGAAAAATAATAGATTAACTTAATAAAAACAGGATAAGTTATGAAGAAAGGAGAAAAGAGGGTTTTATTAAAAACTATAAAGCACTTAGACATAAGGAACAACCTAGATATAAGAAGGCGTATCTAAAGAATATTCATCCTTGTAATATAAAAAAACCTCTTAAATTTTCAGAAATTCCTAACGATAACGATGATACTACTAACATGGATATTTCTAGTTGAGGGATCACTTACAGCGACAAAATTAACGGACCAGGTAGGGTTTGTTGACATTCAAATAAAGACAGAAGATATAGTAAAAGATACAGACATAGTAATACATGTAATAAACTTAGAAGAAATAGGCAATATAATAAAAGAAATGACCGAAAATATTAGCTTAATGAAAATTAAAAACAAAGACATATTACAAACAGAACTTGTAGACACTAGAAATAAATTACGAACATTAATACCAAAAAATAGAAGACTAAGAAGAGGACTAATAAATGCAGTAGGAAGCGTATCCAAATGGATATTCGGGACGATGGATGACGACGATAGAAAAACAATTCAAAACCATTTCCTACAGACGAACGAAAATTTAAATAACCAAATATATGTAAATGAACATTTTAACTTAGCATTAGAACAATTAAAAAATATTGTGAAGAGCGATAGAAGAATAATTGAAAAAGAATTTAATGAAATTAATAAATATGTAAATGAGGATCATGAACAAAATATGTACTTGGAACAAATTGCGATAATTCAGTTGTTAAAAAAATAAAATCGAACAAATACAAGATAATGTGGTATCAGCTAAATATGGAATACTTCACCCAAACATTTTAACAAACCATGAAATAACAAAATACAATATAGATTTTAATAAACTCAAATATTTACAATTACGGACAGCAACTTTAAATAATACTTTTCTTATATTAGGAATCAAAATACCAAAATCATTTATACAAGTAAATATAAGAAAAATCATTCCCATTCCTAATAAGAAATAGAAGCGAAAATAGAGGAAATTTTTTCTTATGAAAATATGTCAATACAATACCAAGAAAATAAACACTTCAAACAACTAAAACCTAGCACCCATTGTGTAATAAAAAGTAATTGTAAACTTGTGACAAATAAAGAATTAGAAGTTATATCTCTTGATGAAAAAACAATAGTTGTAAAAAACGCAATTGATTTGATTGTAAATAACACATGCAAAAAAGATTACGTTACTCTTAATGGAAATTATATTTTGAAATTTAACAACTGCTCATTAAAAATAAATGATTATTATTTTTCGAACATTGTCGAAACTGTAGAAGAAAATATTGTAAGCATGAAACATGAAAATATAAAAAATTTTACACATAAAATTACATTTGAAGAAATAGATCAGCAAAATAAATTGTATAACAAAAGCATTTTTCAATTGAAATTGCATAGTCAAATAACATATGGATTAAATATTTTTCTTGCAATTATGATTTTGTTGGTTTTTGCAATTTTGATATCAAAGCACAAATACATTAAAATTAAATTAAATAGTAGAATTCAGGAGAATTCTAAGCTAAAAGGGGGAGTAGTTACATATAAAGACAATGACCCTCCTAGTACATACATATCATTTTCTGATGATATAGATAAATTCATTAACTCAATAACAAAATCGAAACCAACTTCCGATCCCATTTTAACATGATAATGCAGCATTGCATTATTCAGTAAATTCAAGCTAAACTTACCTAAAAATGTAGAATTGCAGAAATCAATTAATTGTAATTTGAATAAACAAAACCAAGCATTTCCACTTAAAGATAAGTAAGCATTTTCTACAATAACAAATAAGCATAGTTAATACAAATGTATAAGTTACATTTTAAATAAAAGAAATCAATAAAGACAGTCTGATGTTACCACTTCAAGCGGCAGCTTGCTTTCAACAAAATAACTTCTTTTTTTAAAAAGTTCGGACGTACTATAAAGTACGCAGGTTGCGTGCTTATCGTGACAACTGAAAATCAATAAAAAAAAATGGGGCGAATTTTGCGATCGATATTTGAGTAAGTTCCTGGTGAGGTAGTGACTTGAAACTTGTCACATAGGTCAGAACCCGGCGACAATGCCATATATGATCAACCAAATTCCGCTAGCTCGCACACGGATCTACCTATTTTGAAAATTCGTTTTGAAGTTCATAATCTTGAGATTGATTTTAACCAACTTCCTTGTGACTTAGGGACTTGAAATTAAGCACATAGTTCAGGACACTACGACAATATAATTTTTAGAAATAAAAATTGCACTAGCTTGCGTGCTTATCGTGACAACTGAAAATCAATAAAAAATGGGGGGATTTTGCGATCGATATTTGAGTAAGTTCCTGGTAAGGTAGTGACTTGAAACTTGTCACAAAATTCAGAACCCGGAGACAATGTAATATGTGATCAACCAAATTTCGCTAGCTGGCACACGGAACTACCTATTTTGAAAACTCTTTTGGAATTTATAATTTTGCGATTGATTTTTAACCAACTGATAACAGAAAATCAATAAAAAAAATTAGGGGAATTTTGCGATCAATTTTTGAGGAGCTTCCCGGTGAGGTAGTGACTTGAAACTTGACACGTAGTTCAGAACCCGGGGACAATGCCATATCTGATCAACAAAGTTTCGCTAGCTGTCAACCAACTTTCTTGTGACCTAGGGACTTGAAGCTTAGCATATAATTCAGGACACTACGACAACATAATTTATAGAGATAACTATTGCAGTAGCTGGTTTGCTTATAGTGATAACTGAAAAATGGAGGGAATTTTGCGATCGATTTTTGAGTAAGTTCCTGGTGAGGTAGTGACTTGAAACTTGTCACATAGGTCAGAACCCGGCGACAATGCCATATATGATCAACCAAATTCCGCTATCTCGCACACGTATCTACCTATTTTGAAAATTCGTTTTGAAGTTCATAATCTTGAGATTGATTTTTAACCAACTGATAACAGAAAATCAATAAAAAAAATTTGGGGAATTTTGTTATCAATTTTTGAGGAGCTTCCCGGTGACTTGAAACTTGACACGTAGTTCAGAACCCGGGGACAATGCCATATCTGATCAACGAAATTTCGCTAGCTGGCGCACGGATCTACCTTTTTTGAAAATTCTTTTGAAGTTTATAATTTTGCGATTGATTTTTAACCAAGCGATAACCGAAAATCAATAAAAAACCACTAAGGCCGGCGCTGTCTTCGGCTGTGCCGAAGGCTTTATACCTTTCATGAATACGTGCAAACTTAAATACGCATTGTTTAAAGTTCTCTAAAACTTTGTCAGCAATACATTTAATTTTCTTTTACCATCTATAAGCAAATATCTCACCAAGTTTCCAGTTTTAATATTTCAAAATGAGGGATAAATGGCCATAATCCTCTTATCTGAACGATCGGTTTTATGGGATATATACTATATATAGCTCGGTTTTGCTGACTTTTTTACGAAATATTTTACTATCCATTTGAATTGAATTGAATTGAAGACAAACATACATCCGTGTGCAAATTTCATTGAGATATCTCAAAAATTGAGGGACTAGTTTGCGTTCAAACAGACGGACGGACAGACGGACATGGCTGTATCAACTCAGTTAATCTCCTGATCAATTTGGTATACTTAATGCTGGGTCTATCTCTTATATTTTTAAACGTTAGAAACATCGAACCAAAGTTAATATACCATTTCATATTCATGAAAGGTATCAAAACAGGGCAATTTTGCCATCGATTTTTGAGTAGCTTCTCGGGACGTAGGGACAATGCGATTGATTTTAAACCAACTTCCTTGTGACCTAGTGACTTGAAACTTAACACATAATTCAGGACATTACGACAATATAATGTATAGAAATAACTATTGCAGTAGCTGGTTTGCTTATAGTGATAACTGAAAAATGGAGGGAATTTTGCGATCGATTTTTGAGTAACTTTCCGGTGAGGTAGAGACTTGAAACTTGTCATATAGCTCAAAACTCGGTGACGATGCAATTTTTGACTAAGAAAAAATGTTTATCTTGAGATTGATTTTCACCTAACTGCCTTGTGACCTAGGGACTTGAAACTTAGCGCATAGTTTAGGACCCTACACCAATATAATTTTTAGAAGTAACTAGCTATAGCACTAGCTGCCCTATAGTCAATTCTAGTAGTTTTATACTAGTCAAATACTAGTTTGCCAAACCGGCTCAACTAGTTCGAGTTCTGTAATTTTTCCATATTAGCAACTGGTATTTTTATCACGGCGATGTCCTATGAGATAGCAATTGTCCGCATCTGCATCAGAACCTACCACTTGGCATACTATTCAGTCTCTGCAGCAGGATCAAACCATAGCATGTTAGTTCATTTTTGGTTTAAAAATACACGAAAAATGCAAAATTACATTGCAAACATTACTTTATTGAATTTTATAATTGATTTCACAGGCATAAATCTTTAAATTTCCATAAAACATTTTCGTAAAATTTTAAAATTTAAATATTAATCTCAGATAGAATCTAATCCATACTTTCAAATATCTTCTTCGTTAAATGGTCATCTAACCGCCTGGGCGATTTTGACCGTCCAACATAGCTCGCCAGTCGTTTCTTCGTTGCGCCGACTGGCGCCAATTGGAAACACCGCGAGATCGCAAATCGGTCTCCACTTGGTCCTTCCAGCGGAGTGGTGGCCTCCCTCTTCCTCTGCTTCCACCGGCGGGTGCCGATAAGAATACCTTCTGGGCTGGAGCATCTTCGCTCATTCGCACTACGTGGCCTAGCCAGCGTATTTTAATTCGCTGAACTATGTCGGCGTCTGCGTAAAGTTCATACAGCTCATCATTAAATCTTCTTCGGTACTCGCCGTCGCCAACGCGTAGAGGTCCACAAATCTTTCGAAGAACCTTTCTGTCGAATACTCCCAGAGCCGCCTCATCAGATGTTGTTAGTGTCCACGCTTCTGCACCATATAGCAGGACGGGTGCGATGAGTGACTTGTAGAGTGTTATTTTCGTTCGTCGAGAGAGGACTTTACTTTTCAATTGCCTACTCAGTCTGAAGTAGCATTTGTTTGCAAGAGTAATTCTTCGTCGGATTTCTAGGCTAACATTATTTTTGGTGTTAATGCTGGTTCCCAGGTAAACGAAGTCCTTTACTATTTCGAAATTATTGCTGCCAACAGTGGCTTGGTTGCCAAGGCGCGAATGCGCTGACTCTTTGCATGATGACAGAAGGTACTTCGTTTTGCCCTCGTTCACCACCAATCCCATTTTCTCCGCTTCTTTTTCTAATTTGGAGTAAGCAGAAGTTACGGCGCGGTTGTTAAGGCCAATGATATCAATATCGTCAGCATATGCCAACAGTTGGACGCTTTTATAAAATATTGTTCCAGCGCGGTTAAGTTCTGCAGCTTGTATTATTTTCTCCAGTATTAAATTAAAGAAATCGCACGATAGGGGGTCACCCTGTCTGAAACCTCGTTTAGTTTCGAACGGCTCGGAGAGGTACTTCCCAATTCTGACCGAGCTGGCGGTGTTGATCAAGGTCATTTTGCATAGCCGTATAAGTTTTGCGGGGAAACCAAATTCAGACATAGCGGCATATAGGCAGCTCCTTTTCGTGCTATCGAAAGCGGCTTTAAAATCAACAAAGAGATGATGCGTGTCGATTCTTTTTTCACGGGTTTTTTCCAAGATTTGGCGTATTGTAAAAATCTGGGCGATGGTAGATTTACCAGGTCTGAAGCCACACTGATAAGGTCCAATCAGTCTGTTCACATCAGGCTTCAGTCTTTCGCACAATACGCTTGATAGGACCTTATATGCGATATTCAAAAGTCTGATTCCGCGATAGTTGGCGCAGTTTGCAGGATCGCCCTTCTTGTGGATTGGGCAGAGAACACTTAGATTCCAATCTTCAGGCATGCATTCATCCGACCAAGTTCTGCATAGAAGCTGATGCATGCGCCTTACCAGCTCCTCGCCTCCGTGTTTGAATAGCTCAGCAGGCAAACCATCAGCGCCAGCTGCTTTATTGTTTTTCAATCGGGATATTGCTATTCGCACCTCATTTTAGTCGGGTTGTGGAACGTCAATTCCATCATCTTCGATTGTGGGCTCGGGTTCGGCATCTTCTCTGGTTTCTTGCTCAGTTTCTCCATTTAAAAGGGCAGAGAAGTGATCCCTCCATATTCTGAGTGTTCTCTGAACATCGGTCACCAGGTCGCCGTCCTCATTCTTACAGGAGTTTGCCCCGGGTTTGAAACCTTCTGTCATTCGCCGAATTTTTTGATAGAATTTTCGGGCATTAAACTCTACTGAATTAAATTATGCTACCAATGAGATATAGTGTGGGCTTTAAAGGCTTTACGTAATTATCTTTATGGAGTGAATGATCTGGAAATTCATACCAATCATCAGCCATTGCAATTTCCGAAAGAAATCCAAACATTAAAATCAAGAGATGGAGAGGGTTTATTAAGGAATATTCGCCAAAAATTGTTTTTAAACCAGGGGCTACAAATGTCGTTGCGGACGCATTATCTAGACAGATTTTGAATAATTTATCTACTTCGGAAGAAACCAGTAGTTTTAGTGATTCATTGGCGGGTACTCAGTATTCCACAGAGAGTAATGATGAGTATCAAATTCGTTAGACAAAAAACCCGTTGAATCATTTTAAACAGCAAATTTTGATTAATAAAGGGGCAAGGATTACAACGTTAGAAACCATTTTGCTATTTAATAACAAAAGTTTTTTGATCGAATACGACTTACCGCAAAATATACATTCGGTTTTGTCTGGATATTTAAATCCAAAAATAGTAACAGGAATATATTGCACACCTGAGGTGCTTTATGACATTAAACATGTTTTAAGGGAGACAAACCCTACGATGAAATTTCTGTAGTCGGAATCATTTCCGAATGATGTAACTATTAGAGAGTACCAGGGAATGATTATTGAACGAACTCATAATAGGGCACATAGGAATTATAGGGAAAATTTGGCTCAAATTAGACAACAGGTTAATTGGCCATTAATGACAAAAGAATTCATGCAATATGCAAAGAATTGTAGAATATGTAATAGTATTAAATATGAAAGGCAGCCGAGATTGATACCGATAGTAGAAGCACCTATACCAGAAAAAGAAGGACATTTTTTTCGCACAAATATTAAAATTCTTTACATGTATAGATTCCTACTCTAAGTATCTTATGGTGAAATATATTAAAGATAAGGTAAACTTAGAGGATAAGGTTTTAGAGCTTCTGAAAGATTTCCAGATGTTAGGAGTATGGTTTTAGATAACGAACCAGGCTTGAGTACGATACAATTCACATCTCTAATGGAAAGTTTACATATCAAAATTTATTATTGCACACCACGCCACAGCACTAGCAATGGCCAAATAGAAAGGGTCCATTCCACACTCTCTCGATGTTTGAAACAGGACTGCAGCTTAATAAGTGATTTCGAATCAATTATGAGGGCGGTAAAGCAGTATAATAAAACAATACACTCAGTAACAGGCAAAAAACCTTGCAATATTTTATTCAATAAAGAAACTCACGTTAATATAAGGGATAAATTAAAATCAGCGCAGGAAAATATGGTAGAGCGTCATAATAAGAAAAGACTTAAAAAGAGTTACCACAGAGAAGAAGTTTTATATGAAAAAGTATATGGGGAAAGAAATAAATTAAGACCAAGGTATAAAAAGCAGGTAGTAGTAAAAGACTTAGGGAATAAAGTTAAAATACAAAATAAAAACAGAATTATTCATAAGGATAGTATTAAGGTTTGATTTTATTTTATAGAAACAATGGGGAGAATTATACAAATTTTATTGATAATGTTATACACAGATATAATCGATTATACAATTTTCTTTTACCATCTATAAAATATCTCACCAAGTATCAAGTTTTAATATTTCAAAATGAGGGATAAATGGCCATAATCCTCTTATTTGAACGATCGGTTGTATGGGAGATATATGATATAGTGACCCGATTATACCGGATCCGACAAATGTCTAATATAATACAAAAATACATCCGTGTGCCAAATTTCATCGAGATATCTCAAAAATTTAGGGACTAGTTTGCGTTCAAACATACGGACGGACAGATGGACATGGTTGTATCAACTTAGTTCATCGTCCTGATCAATTTGGTATACTCAATGGTGGGTCTATCTCTTATATTTCTAAACGTTACAAACATCGGACCAAAGTTAATACACCATTTCATATTCATGAAAGGTATAAAAATTAAAAAATAATAATACATCAAAAAGGGGTATTAATGAGCTTGGGACGGTTTCCAAGTGGATTACAGGCACAACTGGCCGCGATGATCAGATCTTATGGATGTATCAGAGTTTAAAATTGCACAAAAAATTTTATAGTTATTTACTTTAAGTATCCAAATTTAAAAAACATGTAAATTATTTTCAGCAATAGCCGTAGCGCAAGACGATGGAATTAAGTAATAAAGTGTGAAAATATATTTTTTTTTGTTCAATTTTGTAAAAAAAGAAATGAATAATGAATTTTCTATGATAAAGGAAAATAATACATGCTTGTCCGATATGTTAAACAATAAGCATGCTAACTGTACAAAAATAAATGAAAAAAATTTATCAATATAAATTGTAAAAGATGGAGCAATAATAGTATCTGGAAAACATAAGATGGAATTTATTTAATAACTTTTCAACATAATGTAACAATTGATAATAAAAACAAGTAAGGAAGTCTAAGTTCGGCTGGAACCGAACCTTATATACCTAGTAGTGATCTATTATGTCATCCCAATTTACGCAGGTCTATTTTAATACTTTCAGTTCGTATTTGCGTTCAAATAGACAGACGGACAGACAGATAGACGTATCGAGAGACGGATATGGCTACATAGACTCAGCTCATCCTCCTGATCATTTCAGTATACGTACAAACATTTCATGTTCATGAAAGGTATGAATATCAAACAAGATATACGACTTCGCTTTTGCAGTGGGGTATTAACTACTTGCCCGGATATTTTACTTTTCATCATGAACGTTTTGATACACATTAATAAATATGTATCTCGATTCGTTTATGCCGAATGAAGTAATATACCTTGTGTGCGTAAGAAAAATAGCTATAAAAAATGTGTGTCTTTTAAAGGCGCCAAAGAACCGATCAACCGATCTTTATGAAATTTTCACAATATATACTTGGATTCACTGGGTACAGCATAGACAGTATATAGTTTTGGAAAAGTAGGCGGAGCCACGCCCCCAGGCTATATAAAGTTTCAATTCTTCATAACTCCGAACTTTTTTGGTCTAAATTAATGAAATTTGGATATATGTGTCAATTAGTTAATATCTGCATAATTTTTCAAAAGTGGGCGGTGCCACGCCCACATATTTTGTGTTTTGTTTTGCTCTTGAACTTTCACGATAGGTTCAGGGGTTCACTGGGCACGACACAGTCTGTATATAGCTTTTGGAAAAGCCCCCAGGTTATATAAAGCTGCAATTCGGTATAGTTAGGAGTTTATTTGGTTCAAGTTAATGACATTTTATATACAGATGTGTTCTATGTATCAAAGAGTGCCAAGGAACCCGCATACCAAACTTCATTAAGATATCTTAAAAGTCAATATCTATCTCCATCCGTTTATGCCGTTACGTAATGCTGTTAGGCGACTAAAGTTAATATACCTTGTGTGCGTAGCACTACTAGGTATAAAAAATATGAAAATCCAACAGGAAGAATTTTAAGCCATTTTAAGGAGGGAAAAGTTAAATAATTTTTTGTAAAAGAATACATTGAAACAAAGAATATTGATTTAAGGTTAGACAATTTCAATGTACTTACTCCAATGAAACAGGAAATAAAGAGAAATCCCATTTGGTGGTCAATTAGGGCTGTAATATTAATAACGGTATTGACATATTTTATTTACAAATTGATTGCATGCAATAAGTTTCCAATTCGCTTAAAAAATTCAAAAGAAAAAAAAGAAATTTTATTAAAGTTGTTGAATCGAATAAATAACCTTATAGCTACATTTTTCGAAGACGGGACGCTTCGACTTAGAGGTGGGAGAATTAACGCCACAAACCACCCATAGTACTCACCATGCAAGTAAACAAGTATTGCTTCAATGAGCCACTTGGCAATATGTGTCAAATATGTCTTTGACACACTGGCCGCCACAATAGCACTTAGCCATAACATAAACAATTTGACGCTGTATAATAATTGGTAAGTATGGGCTTTGGGGGGTCTATAGCGTCACTAGCACTTCACTCTTCGCTCCTTTACTTTTAAAGAAAACGCACTACTTTAAATTGAAATATTATTTAATTTTCAAAATTATTTAGATTTAATCTTTCACTAAGAAATCACTCGATTGACATTCGGTACTTAGCGGGCGGTAGTTATAAACGAACTGAACTTAACAATTTTCTAAGTCTCCTGCACAGCAAGGAAACGGTAAGCAAGTATGTATGTATGTAAAATGTACAAAATAGAGCAAACGGTAAGTAAATGGTAAAAAATGAGCAAATTATAAATTATTTTGTTTACAGGGTGCGGGAATCGTAAGTATTTTTTGCAAATTAATTTAAGTAAATTTAAGTATTTAGTTTATTTAGGGTATTTTAACAAAGGTAAGTATTTTGGCAAAATGATGTAAGTAGATTTAAGGAATTTAAGGTAAGTACATATGTGGTTTAGCAAAATGATTTAAGTTAAATTTTACAAGATAAGTTATTCTAAGGTAAGTATATAAGTGTAAATTCATTTATTAAATTGTAATTGAGTAATTAGGGAAAATTTTGTTTTAAAATTCAATCAAATTGGAGTTCATGTCTCCAACATGGCGGCCGGCCTGCTCCGATGAGGGAAGCAGCAACTCCTGCATCTCTACCAAGGTGGACACTGCTGTGGGGAACAGGGTCTTCAAACGCCGCTGAGTATCCTTACGTTCTCCCCTCTTCTTCTTCTTGGGTTCTACAGTAACCACTCGGCGAGTAGTGGGTTTCTCCTTCGGTTTGATTACACTGCGTCTATTCTTCTGCCTTTTCGGAGGTTTCTCTTGCTGTCTATGTAGCAGCGTGTGGTGTGCAAGGCCGCATTTGTGGCAACTGTCCGGGGAGTCGCATGCGCCCGTTACGTGGGAGGTTGCCAAACAATTTATACAATATTTATGAGCCCGCACCGACTCATAGCGTTCGTCCGGGGTCATAGCCATAAAGGCGTTGCAATAGCGCAACGAGTGTTTTTGGCAACAGAGCCGACAAGTGCTGAAACTCTCGTAGCGTCTGTAATGAGAATATAAAGATAAAGATTTTATGAGGTGAGTACGGGTGCTAACAGTAGGGTCTGATGGATATCCTAGAGTTTACATGCTACGGAGAGATTTGTAGAGTGAGGGTGGAGATCTTATTCGGCTGGGGGAAGTGCGCAAAGTTTTGCAATGGGTCGTGTGTATATTCCGCTTTGAGTGCGGACATCTACCACTCGAACCTTTTCGTCCGAGCCGGGATGGAGACGAGTAACGCGTCCGAGTCGCCACTCATTCGGGGGGAAAAGGTCATCCTTAACGACGACTAAATCACCTTCTTTGATGTTTGGCTGCTGCGTTTTCCATTTAGTACGCTTATGAAGTTCTTTGAGATATTCGTTTTTCCAGCGCGTACTAAATTGATGGTGTAGAACTGGTAATTTTTGCCATTTGTTGATGAGCGAAAGATTCTCGGAGTTGGGTTCGGGTAACGCGAGTAGTGGAGCACCACGGAGGAAATGTCCAGGAGTTAGAGCGAGTAAATCACTTGGATCTTGCGACATCGGAGATAGCGGTCTAGAGTTGAGAACCGCTTCGATTCGAGTGAGTAGGGTAGTAAATTCTTCAAATGTGAATTTTTGACCGCCTGCAACTTTAAGGAAATGGGTTTTAAAGCTTTTAACTGCCGCTTCCCATAGTCCGCCCATGTGAGGAGCATATGGTGGGATGAATTGCCAGGACAGTCCATGAGTAGCATATTTTTGAGCTATGTCAGTTGCGGCTTCCTTGAGAAAAGAAGAAAGCTCCTTTTGAGTGGCACGACTTGCTCCAATAAAGGTTTTCCCATTGTCTGACATTATTTTGTGTGGGAGTCCACGACGACTAACAAACCGAGCAAATGCTGCTTTAAACGCAGCGGTCGTCAGATCTGAGCAGACTTCAAGATGTACCGCTTTTGTTGAGAAACATACGAACACACAAACGTATGCCTTGGAGTAGGATGCCTTCCGTAAGATTGATGTTTTAACTAGAAAAGGTCCAGCAAAGTCGATACCGGTCGTGTGAAATGGGAGAGAGTATGTGGACCTTTCCGGAGGGAGTGCGGCCATTATTTGAGATTTAGCCTGTTGTTTATAGATAGTGCACGTCTTACAATGAAATATGCACTTCTTCACCTTTTGTTTGAGTCTAGGGATGCAGTATTCCTGTTGTATCATGCGGATCATCAGTTGTTTTTCGGCATGCAACAAGGTAGAGTGAACAAACTCTAAGAGTAAAGAGCAAACACGAGAATTATCGGGAATAATAATGGGATATCGCTCGTTGTAACTAAGATTGGCCTTTGCGAGCCGACCATTCACTCGCATTATGCCTGTTTCGTCTAGCACAGGGTTCAGAGTTAATAGTGAACTCTTTTTGTGGAGTGGTTTGTTGGACTGTAGATCCGCGATTTCGGCGGAGAAATATTTCTGTTGCGTCAACACGATCAAACGAACCTTTGCCTGATGCACTTCTTCATGGGTTAGCGTGATCGTTTTTAGTGTATCGAGTCCTTGTGCCCTGTTTATAAAACGGTACATATAAGCAAGGACTCGTAGAGCTCTTGAGTAGGAAGAAAAGCGTTCGAGTAGATCAGGCCTATCTGCCGCATGAAATGCTTGAGTGCGCTTTTGTTCCGGTGGAGTAGGGGTTTGTGTCACTGGTTTCGGCCAGGACGTTGGGGATTTGGCCAACCACTCTGGGTCCTTCCACCAAAGGGAGCATTCGGCTAGATCTTTGGGTGTGCATCCACGGGTGCCAAGATCTGCTGGATTATCTCCACTGGGTACGTGTCTCCAAGTGGCGTTACTCACGTTCTCCAGAATTTGTGAGGTTCTATTTGCCACGTAGGTCTTCCAAGTGTGTGGGGGTTTTTCCAGCCATGCTAGTACGATGGCGGAGTCCGACCAGAGCAACAGGTCATGTGGAGTTAGGGTTAGGTGGGAGCGAATTTGTTTTACCAATTTGGTGAGTAGTACTGCTCCACAGAGTTCTAGACGCGGCAGGCTCACGGTTTTCAATGGAGCCACTTTGCTTTTCGCCACGAGTAAGTGAGTTGAGAATGTGTTATCGCTATTCTGCACTCGCAGGTACACACAAGCGCAGAATGCTTTTTCGGATGCATCTGAGAATCCATGCATCTGAAAGGGTTTATTGGGTGAAAATTCAACCCATCGAGGGATTTTAATTTCATTTATCGCGGAGAGATTTTCGCGAAATGTATTCCATTTGTGGAAAGCGCTGGGTTTGACTTGTTCGTCCCAGTCTGTTCCTTCTAACCAGAGTTCCTGGAGGAGAGTCTTGGCTCGTATAATTATTGGCGATAGCCACCCTGCCGGGTCAAACAATTTCGCAACCGCCGATAAAATTTGCCTCTTTGTGTTAGAGTTTGCTGCAGGTAGAGGGTCGTAAGAGTATGAGAAAGAGTCGTTTATGGCATTCCATTTTATGCCGAGAGTCTTCGTTGAGCTGGCATCGTGAAATTTGAGAAAATCTGCATCTAGGAGATCAGATTCTAGAATGGATTGCAATAATTCTGAGTGATTTGCCGTTATTTTCTTGAGTGGAAAACCGGCTGATTTCAACGCTTCGATAACCTGGTTTAGAGAGTCGTGAGCGGACTGTATACTGTGTGCGCCCGAAAGTATATCGTCTACGTAGGTTTCGTGTAGCAATATATCATGGGCGAGTGGGTGGGTGGGCTTTGTGTCTTCTGCGAGTTGATGCAGAGTACGTATCGCGAGATACGGGGCACAGTTGACGCCAAACGTCACTGTCTTTAATTTGAAGTCCTCCATTGGCTGCTGTGGGGATCTTCGGAAGAGAATTCTTTGAAAATCCTGATCCTCTTCGTGAACGAGAATTTGGCGATACATCTTTTCGATGTCGCCATTGAATACATACTTAAAAAATCGCCATTTGAGTAGGACGAGCATTAAGTCGTTTTGGAGTATAGGGCCTGAGTGTAGAGCGTCATTCAAGGAGTTTCCAGAATGAGTGGTTCTAGATGCGTTGAAGACAACGCGCACCTTTGTTGTTTTGCTGTCGGGTTTTAAGACAGCATGATGGGGGAGATAGAAGGAAAGATACTTTCCTTTATCGATTACCTCGCGGGATGAGGTTGCCTCCATATGGTTAAGGGTGATATATTCTTCCAAAACTTCAGAGTATTTTTCTCTCAGCTCGGGGTTTTTTTCAAGGGATCTCTCAACGCTGAGGTATTGTTGTTGTGCAGCAATTCGCGAATGTCCCAGGGCGAGCGTGTTTGGAAATTCCCTTTTAAATGGTAGTTTCACAACATATCTACCATCTTCCCGGCGGTGGGCGGTTTTGCGGTAGAGTTCCTCGCAAAATTTGTCATCTTCAGAAAGAGCTTGAGTCATGGGTAGCTCCTCCTGTTGCCAGAACTGCTGGAGTATTGTACTGAGAGTATCATCCGGACTCTCGAGTACTTGAGTCGAGCCACTTACGTTGGCTTGTAACCCTTGGACTAATATTTGGGGAGTGAGATCGCTGCCTATAACCATGTCGATTTTTGAGGGTGTGAAACATTGAGGGTCAGCGAGTGGCAATGTTGCAATTTCCTTCAAATTTACTGTCGATACTTTGACGCTGGGTAGGAAATGAGTCAATTTAGGCAGTAAAATCGCTTGAGTACTTATTTGTGTTTTCAGATCTGCCGAGCAGAGAGTTATCTCGCAGATCTTACTTGAGTTTTGAACTACCGAGCCTCCCATGCCCGATATTTTATAATGGGTTTCTTTGGTTGGTAGTTGAAATAGTTTTTGTATTCTAGAGGCTACAAAGGTTTTTTCGGAGCCTTGGTCTATCAGTGCTCGAATTTTATGATATTCGCCGTTAGCTGACACTGTGACTAAAGCTGTGGGTAAGAGGGTGGTTTCGCTACTACTTGCGAAGTGAGTCGATGTCGTGTTTTTCTTAAATGGGTTTTGAGTTGATTGGGTTCGACTGGCATCTTTTGACGTTGATGTTCTGTCTGGGTCTTCAACTTGGGGTTGCGTCTTGCTCCTTTGTTGCCCCTGTGCTGAGTTTTGAGAGTTTGATTTGGTTTGGAAATGAAGTAGAGAGTGGTGTCGTTTTTGGCAATATACGCAGGTGAAATTGCTACCACAATCTCTTTCCAAATGCGAGCAAGCTAAACAATTTGTGCAATAATTGTTTTCTTTTACGAATTTGCTTCGCTCTTGAGTCGAGAGATCTCTGAATTTTATGCAGCTCATTAATGAGTGATTCAGATTACAGAGTTTGCATGAGGGTTGCCTCTTTGAATCCACATGGAATGTTTGGGTCTTATTCCTGAAATTCGGCTGGTTTTGGGGCGTCGAAGATCTGTGGTGGAAGCTTGAGTTTGAGTTACGGGGTTTATTGGGTCTATACGTGCCGAGTCGCTCTACCACTTCGTACCTAGTCGTGAGAAATTTGTCCATCTCCGACCAAAGTGGTAGCTCTTTTCTGGAATCGAGTGATTGTTCCCAGAGTGCAAGGGTTTCATCAGGTAGTTTTGATGAGCATAAGAATACGAGGATGGGGTCCCAGTTATCAGTTGAGACATCGCTCGCATTTAGGGTCGAGAGACAGTTATTTATGGTGGTTTGAATTTCTTGAATTCTTTCACCATTTTCAGAGTAAACTGTGGGCATATTAAATAGTGTCTTTAATTGGTTATCTACGAGAATTCTCCGATTCTCGTATCGGGATTTGAGTGCTCCCCAGGCTAGCTCGAAGTTTTGATCATTAAGTTGATATTTTTTAATAATCAGAGCTGCTTTGCCACGGGTTTTTGCTCTCAGGTGATGGAGTTTTTGGGCCTGAGATAATTTTGGGTGATTTATGTAGACTGCAGTGAACATATCCCGAAACGACGGCCAGTCTTCATAACCGCCGTAGAAGACTTCCGTGTCACATGCGGGGACTTTGAAATAGTGTTGGTGTTCAGCGGGGGTATGGGTCACCTGTATGGGGCTTAAGTTTCGTTGACTAGGTTGTAGGGTGCTAATCAACTCGCTTATCCTGAGTTTGGTGCTCATCGCTGTGTCTAGAGATGTGTTGTATGCCTCCTCGCATGTCGCCCTGAACTTTTCCTCCGTTCTGCCTAGCTGTGCCGCTTCATATGCAGGTTCCACTGCGTCTACTCGCTTGTTGAGTTCCTCCAAGTACAGCTTCAGACTGGTCTCAGAGTGGGCCGTTTCCGGTAAGTTCCACCATTTTTCGCAGAATTTTTCCAATTTGTTAATTTCAAAGAAACATTTTTTGTCCAAAACCCCGTATTCATCTTCCGACTGGGATTTAGATCGGGTAACGACTCCTGACTGTGGCTTCAGGGTTTTGGATTGCTCCTTTTTCTCGTCCGCCATATTAGAATTTAAATTTGAGTCTAAAATTTACTGAGAATTTAAGTGTTTTTTACCACTGTAATTTTACTTAGTTTTTGAGTTGCCTAGTCCCACTGTGCAATTTCGAGTAGCGGAATTTGCACAAACAAGTGGATATGAGCGGCTTTTGTGTTGAGGGTGGGAAATTACTTGTCTTAGCGCTTCTAAGTACAAGTGTGTGGGTATGTATATAAATATGTGTATATGGCGTGTAGAAATAAAAGGAGAGTGGGTGGAGCTATAATTGCTTTGAGTTGCAATTATTTTACTCGAGTTCTAATTTGTGTATTGAGTGAAGTCTTAGTTTTAAAGAAGTGTGTATTAGGGTGTTTAAATTTTTGTGATTTTCTTTCCTGGGTCACGGAAAAAACTAATTTTTATTGAGTTTTAGTTTTTTACCTAGAGTTATGGGCGGAGTTTATTTGTGCAGCAGAGATTAGTGAAAATTTGAGTTTTTTGGAGATTTTTTCTTTGTTGCGAAAAATATATGCAACGGGTTATTTACATAGATTTGGGTAGCAACTAATTTTGGGTGAGAGAGTTAATGATGAGAATCAATTATATGTATACAAGAGTGTATGAGTTGCAGTATTTATATATGAGGGTGTGAGTATATATATATGTGAGGAGACAAGTACAGCTCTTTTCCAAAGATAAGTGCCGTTATGAGATGAGAAAATTTTGCTTCGATTGCAATTTATATTATGTACATATGTACGAACTATTGGGTTAAGGTTCGACTGTACCTTTTATGGGTTTTATCTAACCAGAGTATGCGGTGTTGTTGGGTAAATGAACGGTTCGAACTACCGATCGAAGGGTGGGTAAATTTGCTGTACTTGTGAATATGTATAATATTTTGTACTGGGTGTACTTACTTTGGCATTCTTGTTTAAGTAGCACCTGTTTTGAACTGTTGGTTAGATGTATGCTGATTTGCTGTTGTTCCTATGTGTGTGCGTGCTTTTGGTGTTGTATTGATTTTGATGTTGTTGGGATCGTTTTATTGTTGGTTGCTGATGTACCACTTGTGCAGGTCTACTGCTCGTGGTAAAGTAAAATATATATATATTTTTTCAAATATTGCTACAAAATTAGAGCCGCTGTCCCACAAAAAAAAAATTTTGGATGGGTCTAATGTGTGCCCTTTTTTACACAAAATTTAAATGTTCAGCACAGATCTTCACGAATACCGTTTCTGCTCTCGGTGATTTTTGCTTTTCACTATGTATATATATCCGTATAATCGCGGTGTTTACGGTTGTCACATTAGACCGTGCTTTATTTTATGAAAAAATTCACTTTGGTACGTAGCTCGAGTAGTTAGTTTAATCACTATATGATTATTTTTTCTATTTCCAGCACTTTTCTTTTTTTTTTTTTTACGTAAGTTTATTTTTTTCCTAATTTTACTGGACTACTTCTTGCGTTTTTTTTTTTTTCCACTTTATGTGTGCTTTGTAGTTTTTTGTTTATTTTACACTTTTTTAATGAATTTTTTGTATACGCGACGCGCACCCGGTATGTATGTTTATTTGACTTTCTTTGTTTTGTAAATTTTTATAAATTGATTTTTCCCATAGGTAAGTATGTATGGAGTAAAATTTTTATTATTTTTTGAATTTATAATTTATAGGTCACTGATTTCCACTGTGGCCTCAATGGACCATGTATAATAATTGGTAAGTATGGGCTTTGGGGGGTCTATAGCGTCACTAGCACTTCACTCTTCGCTCCTTTACTTTTAAAGAAAACGCACTACTTTAAATTCAAATATTATTTAATTTTCAAAATTATTTAGATTTAATCTTTCACTAAGAAATCACTCGATTGACATTCGGTACTTAGCGGGCGGTAGTTATAAACGAACTGAACTTAACAATTTTCTAAGTCTCCTGCACAGCAAGGAAACGGTAAGCAAGTATGTATGTATGTAAAATGTACAAAATAGAGCAAACGGTAAGTAAATGGTAAAAAATGAGCAAATTATAAATTATTTTGTTTACAGGGTGCGGGAATCGTAAGTATTTTTTGCAAATTAATTTAAGTAAATTTAAGTATTTAGTTTATTTAGGGTATTTTAACAAAGGTAAGTATTTTGGCAAAATGATGTAAGTAGATTTAAGGAATTTAAGGTAAGTACATATGTGGTTTAGCAAAATGATTTAAGTTAAATTTTACAAGATAAGTTATTCTAAGGTAAGTATATAAGTGTAAATTCATTTATTAAATTGTAATTGAGTAATTAGGGAAAATTTTGTTTTAAAATTCAATCAAATTGGAGTTCATGTCTCCAACAGACGCTTTTCTTGTGGATTGGGCAGAGAACACTTAGATTCCAATCTTCAGGCATGCATTCATCCGACCAAATTCTGCATAGAAGCTGATGCATGCGCCTTACCAGCTCCTCGCCTCCGTGTTTGAATAGCTCAGCAAGCAAACCATCAGCGCCAGCTGCTTTATTGTTTTTCAATCGGGATATTGCTATTCGCACCTCATTATAGTCGGGTTGTGGAACGTCAATTCCATCATTTTCGATTGTGGGCTCGGGTTCGGCATCTTCTCTGGTTTCTTGCTCAGTTTCTTCATTTAAAAGGGCAGAGTGTTCTCTGAACATCGGTCACCAGGTCGCCGTTCTCATTCTTACAGGAGTTTGCCCCGGGCTTGAAACCTGCTGTCATTCGCCGAATTGTTTGATAGAATTTCCGGGCATTATTCCCGTTGGCCAGCATCTCAAGCTCCTTAATTTCACGCTTTTCTGCCTCTATTTTTTTCGCCCGGAAAAGCCGCCTCGCTTCCCTCTTCAACTCGCGGTAGTGTTCACACACACTCCTCGTTGCATTCGATCTCAGCGTTGCCTTGTAGGCTTCGTCCTTTCTTTTCGTTGCAGCACGGCACTCTTCATCATCATACCAGTTGTTTCTTCGCGTTCGCCGGAATCCAATTACTTCTTCGGCTGCGGTACGGAGTGCTCCTGAGATATGATCCCACTGCTCATGCATTCCACTAGGTTGAATTGTGCTCTCGGAGAGCAGGTGTGAGAGGCGATCTGCGAAATAATTGGCGATCTGTTGCGATTGCAGCTTTTCGACGTCCAGCTTTCCCTGCGTTTTTTGTTGCACCTGTTTTGTCGTACAGAGGCGGGTACGAATCTTGGCTGCTACTAGGTAAAGATCAGAGTCGATGTTAGGTCCTCGTATTGTGCGAACATCTAAAACGCTGAAAGCATGCCGTCCGTCTATCACAACGTTTTTACGGCGGAGTCGTTCCAATGACGGGGCGCGCTCGCACGTAATAGGGGTAGGAAAGAAAGAAAAGCAACGAATTAATAAATAAATAAACACCGGAATTCAATGTAAATAATTACAATGGATAAGTGGTTTTTATTAAAGTAGAGGTGAAATTAAATATACAACAGTATTGTGAATATAAGAAAATAGGAAAAGTTATGGAACTTGTATAATTACCTGGGATGGCTGCTGGTGACTCTTGTACGCTCGATAATCAAGTGTCAAGCCCTTTCTTTAAATTTTGTTCCATACCGCCGCCGAATGCTTACTTTCGTTAGGTTCGGAGGGGTAAGAGCTGTTATCGGTAAAAGAGATAAATCTAACCACACGGGCAGATACGTAAAGCTGCACCAATACGAAGGGCGATATTTAGGCCGGTGGCCTAAACATGCCGGCCCCCTTGCGACACGCAACCTTTGAACAAATGACAGCCGCCAGCAAACATTCCGATTTACATCAAGGTTAGAATATACACCCAGTGAAATGAAAGATGTGTTAAACATCATAATAATAAAAGTGTATGCAAACGCTTATCAAAACCAACAAAAAAACTTAGTATAGGGATCATACGCCACTCCCTGCAGCCTCCTCTTGACACCTGTTGGGGATGAGAAAAGAAAGGTTATTATATAAGTACGTGGTTTTGCCTAGTTCACTGCACCTTATTATTGGATTTCTCCTTTCTGGAGTAGCGTGTCGAAAGTAATTGGAAGCTTACTGTTGGTAGGCCCCTGATACGACTAGGCCGAAAATAGTGGCCTGTGCTAGCAGCCCGTTGATATTCGACGGTGGGGTACCGCTCAGCATCAGGCTGGCATATACGTCACACCCGAGAGTGAGTCGAACGGGTGATGCTCGATAGAAAGCGGGATCCGTCAGCTTCATCAACTGGAAGGGGGCGGCTACGGTGGCGTCGATGTTGGACACCGGAGTCATGCGGTGGTGGCGAGCAAGGACCGTGGCTTGCGTGGTGACCCTTCTGGTGATTCCGTACTTCCCGCGTAGGATGAGGGTACACCTGCTAGGCCACGTATCACCAACACGTTCTAGGCGGGGATCTCTGGCGAGCTCACCGTCAATGACCGTAGTTGATGAACACGGATCGAGCAGGGCACGTACGATGTGCAGTTCCCCGCCAGATTCGATGGTCACGCTAGCCGTTGGTGCGATGGCGACAAACGATCGCATTATCAGAGCTGTGGCAGGCAGGTTGGCAACTCGGCCAGTCCGAAACGTGGCTGGTGTGTCCTTGGGGCGGACGATTGTGGTGTCGTTAACTGGGTTGCGGGCTTGGTAAGGTGCCGTCCGACCCGCTGTTCGTCGCGACGAGCGGAAAGGACGCGTTTCCGCGTCACCACGACGGACACCAGTGGGACTGTGAGGTGGGCGAAAAGGACGTGTTTCCGCGCCACCCTCACGTAGTTTGGGTGTCTTTACTGGACGTCGCGTTTTGTCTGGCTTGCGCATCTTCCGTTTTTCGTGCCGTAGTAGCGGTCGGAAAGGACGTGTTTCCGAGCCGCCGAGCTGGGGAGTGGCTGTTGCTGCTGCCCTCATGGCTTCCTCTTCTTCCTCCTCCTCTGCTACTTGCTCCGCCCAAGACTTGGTTGTCTCGGTGAGGGTTATGGACAGCGCGTCGTCCGAGGTCTCTCCGTCATCCTCTCTAGACGAAACCGTTGGCTGGGGGTGCGCGGGGACTTGTGCCGTGACGTCGTCCATGTGAAGGGACGTATGGTGCGGTTCGTTGCAGCGATAGCACCGGTCCCTGCTAGGGCATATTTCCGGTCGGTGGAAAGGGGACAAGCAATTGGGGCAGTACTTGTGTATAAGTACCACCCGTAGTCTTTCCTCTGCCGACATACCTCGGTACTTCTGGCAAAACTGTATGCCATGGTGGTTGTTGCATAGACGACACGGGATGGTAAAGGTGTTGGACCGCTCCGTTTTTGCGCGTGTGGCAGTAAAACGAGTCATTCTAAAAATAAACCCGTTAGTAGGCCCATAATTTTTGTATGGCTGGGTGGCTTGTGAACATAACCGGCTGACATGGTCGGTATTTTGGTTTGGCATATTAAACTTTTATTTTTTTTTTCCGAAAGGATTAAAAAGGATGTTACAAGGTTAAACGTTTGTAAACGTTCAAGTTTGTTGCGTGAATATTTTCCTTCTGGCAGCTTTGTCACGTTTTGACACTTTCCTTCCCCCCGAAAAAAGTAGGAGTGCCTTGGTAACTTATGTGTTGGGTAACTCCTTGGAAATAGATTAACATATTTTGGTGAAGCCGTTTAGAAAAGGGAGAGTAGTGTGAAGGTTTCTGCCTTCACGAAATAGTTATGTGACTGTACAATTTTACTTGTATAAATTTATATGAAATGCATTCATTTATACATGCATTCCCGCTGGTTCGTGTAGTGAGGCATAACCAGCTGATTAACACCGTGGTCTGTCAGCTCATAAATCACCCACATTTGTTGTGCTGCAGATGTAGTCAGCGATTCTGTGCCGCCACATCCCACCGATGATGTCTGTCCCACTTGGCAATGTAGAGGCGGAGACAGATGCATCGCGACAGATGGGGTAATACATCCATGAACAAATTTAATCGAATCGGTGAAATGCGGTGAAAACTATTTTCCATTTTGCTGTGCCAGAAGTCGCGAGTTTTGGCCGTGACAAATGAAAACCACGGGGGGAAGTCAATAACCTGTCAATAAATGTTCAATTGAAGTATATTTCCGTCCATTATCTTTCGTATTTGTGTGTTTATTTATATTTTTACCGTTTAACAGCGTACAGGCATGCGAATTTATTTTAAACGGCACAATTGGCAATACCCCATGTATGTATATATGTGTATACATACGTAGTTGTCAATATTGTACCTAGGCTAAATCATATTATATATATATACTTATATTTCGACTTCCCCCGTACTTCGCATAAGGTGGCGAATAAATTCCGCCGCTCAATACGGTACGCCAAAAAAAATTGGGGGATTTTTGTAACGATTAAATACCCGTGTGTGCCAACTCGGATTGGCACTAATCGTTACGCGAAGTGGCTACGCTCATTCATTCAGCACTGGATACATTTCTGAATGAATGCCACAATGAAAATTTTTCACGAGGTAAGGTGTATTTTTATGTTGGTAATTTTTCTTCTTATATTAATGTTTATTCTTTTCTTTTCAGGTCATGTGCCCAATCCCATATAATAAGTGTGAGGAATTAATTCTCCCTATGCGATAGTGCCACGTAAGCGTTTCCAGCTCATTTATTTTGCATATGTGCATGTGTAATACAGAAGGAACTGAAAACATGTCCTCCTTTGAAGATCGGCTTCTATGTGGGAGAACGTGACGTAGACGATTGGTCTAGGAAGAAATAGGATGAGGAAATCAAATCCATGTCGTGGTAATATCGTTACATTTAGTTCCATTGAAGAATATCAAAATGTTATGAGATTTTTGCACCAAAAATCGAGGAATCGAAGATTATATCACAAATTAAGAAATATCGGTAATTCTATACGTCCAACACCGGCTACGCGGTCCACCGTATTTCTGCGCAGAACACACTTTTTGCACTTTTCGGTACACCCTAATCTGTGATTACAACAACCACATGAAAATGACAGAAAATTTTCAACTGTGATTGCAAATATCTCTGAACAGACATAAAATATCTAACTTCCGCTTTCGGATTATTGATACGGAGGTTAAAACCCGTCGTTTGATACATTTCCCGATTTTTGGACGTATATTAGCAGTTACGTGCTGTCAGTAGAATTACCGAAATATCATACAAAATTTTTTTGTTGTTTAGCAAAATTTGGCTACAATTGATTCTTTCATTTTTGAATGCAGAATTTTAAATATTGACAATACATACTTAAGTTGCTACCATATACCCGCTAATTTACATTACAATCAATTGCCATATTTATATTGGTGCAATTTTGTATGTCTTGTATAAGAGAATCCAATCCATTTACCCTATATTTGTGCACCTTATGTTTCATAGCAATAGCATTATCTTGTTCCTGCTTTACTTTAGTCTGATGATCAGTATAAATAGCATATTTCTCAGAATTTTTCGGAGTATTGTTAGCATCTAGCGTGAAATGTGTGTATTCGGGTGATATGGATTCTAAGCGCAGTAGACGATCTTCAATCGCTTTGAGACGCGTATGCTCTGGTAAATGGTCATTGGATAATTGAAACAAGTGTTGTTCAACAGTAATTTGGGCGTATTGTTTGTGGGCCACTTAACCCTTTACATTACATTTAGAACTTTCTTGTTTAACCAATGTGCTATTTACTCTAGCGCAAGTATCTGTGGGAGCGTCATTAATATTGGGAATGCAGCTGTAAGCAATAATATTATTCTGATCGATCTCTTCACGTTTCTTAGTTAAAAAACAAGTTAAAGTACTATCTCGTTTTTCCGGACACTCACTTTTCCGGACTTCCCAGTAATGCGGACACCTGCACACTCCGGACATTTTTCATATTTTATCTCTATAATTCGGACAGAAAAAACTCTAGCATGTTTTGTTTTCAAATTAACTGTCCGCTTTTACATCAAGTAGGCTTTGATTTTCAAATGCATGTATGTATGCACATATGTACACACATATGTATAGATAATTCAGTCTGTGTAGTGAAGTTTTGTGTGCACGTCATAGTATATCTCTACTAGTAGCGCAACTAACATCTGATTGCTAAAAACGCATATAAACACACGCACAGTTCTCGACACATTATTTGAAGAAAACTTTAAGATTTTTAAAGCAAAATATTAAAAAGCCATAAACCTAGCATATTTTTGGAGATATAGCCTCTATAATATCCCATTTGTTGTCAAAAGAAGAAATTTTTATATTTCAATCAAGTTTTTTGCTGTTTTTTTAACTTTAAATTAAAGGTTAAGTCCTTTTTTTAAAGCATTTTAGTGTATTAAAATACAGCCATGTGCATATGCCTTTTGGCATTGCGTTTTCTTGATATTCGTATTTGCTATGTCATTGTTTCCTAATACGTAAACAAAGTTGTGGCAAGCAGAAATTTTTTTAAATGCAAAATTGTAATTTGTTTATTTAGTGGATTATGTTGTGTGTAAATAGAGCAAAAGTAGCTCGAGTCAGCACAAAATACAACAAATTCATTCTCAACATTTTAATAGCAGATATTGCACCATCTGCCATCAAGGAAAATGAAGTGAAAAATTGATTTCGTGAGTAGAAAATTCGGTAATTGTTTCCTTTAGGGGACAACTGGTAAAACACGTCCAAAAATTTCGGGAGAGGTATCAAACGATGCTTTATTAACTCGGTATCAATAATCTGAAAGCGGAAACTCGATTTTATATCTCTGTCAAGAGTTATTTGCAATTAAAGTTGACAATTTTCTGTGATTTTTATTCGTAATCACACATATTAGGTGTTACAAAATATGCAAAAGTGTGTTCCACGCAGGAATACTAGGGATCGCGTAACCTGTGTTGGATCGGCTAAGGTTTATTTTTTTGTAGCGCGGCCGCAGGAAGGTGTTCGGCACAAAAATGCTTTGGATCACCCCCCCTATTTGGGATCGGACCCGGGTAATTTTTGGATTTTTTGCTAATAACTTTTCACTGAAACAAAAAATTCAAAATCCGCTTTCGGATTGTTAATACCAAAGTCAAAACGCGTTGTTTGATACATCTCCCGATGTTTTTGGACGTGTTTTAGTAGTTGTCTCCTAAAGGAAACAATTACCGAAAATTTTTGTGTTTGCCAAGGTAAACTTAACAAATTTTTTTATATGTGCAGAACGTGGTGAAGAGGCACAAAGGCCGTTCGAGAAAGCTGAAGAAGCTGGCAATGCGGAGGAGGTGGAGAATGCTTAACTTAATGGGTGTGCCATATGCAGAGGCATACATGCGGCGATATTAAATTCGACTACAGTACACTCTTGTTTATATATATATTTTTAATTTAATATTTCATTTTATATGAATTACATACAATTAAGTTATGTTACAACTTTTGCGTAAATATACATATTTAATAGAAACCTGTTTACGACTTTATTACTATCTCTCTATCTCTATGGCGCGATATACAACAGGTATATCATCATAAACCTCCTAAGAGATTTTTGCGCCAAGCTTCTCTTCCAATTTGAATTTTCCCTACAAATTGGTGGGACCTACAGTTTTTTGCCGACTCCGAACGGCATCTATAAAGGAGACGAATTTTTGCTGAGAAGCCTGTCATGGCAGAAATACACTCGGAGAGTTTGCCAAACCACTGCCGAGGGGCGACCCCGTTTTTGAAAAACTTTTTTCAAATCACTTTTGATGTTACCTGTACCAGGGCTCGAACCATGGACCTTCGGTGTGGTAGGCCGGCAACACTACCTTCACACCACGGTGGCCGCCATTTTACTAACTAAAATACTAAATATGATGGATATTTTCTCCAGATCTGATTCGATATCTAAGTGCCGCTCAACGATGGCGTATTCTTCCAGACCGGTGGGTGAAGTCCTGTCTCCCTGTTTTGGAAAAATAAATAAGGTTTATTGTTAATATTGCTTTTCCACACAAGGAAACAAATACCCAAATGCAAATACCACAGACACATACTATTTTTATACCCAGCGTGGCACCGCCCACATATAAATGAACCAAATGTCAAATTTTACCTATTATTAGCTTCAGAACCGCGTTAAATATCATTAGGAAACATGAAACGAGGTATACCATCTACGATTTCCAAAATTATACATAACCTATGCTGGAACCAGTAAATCCAGGAATCTACTTTGAAAATTTCCTAAAGATCGGTTGAGTACCTTGGACGCCTATACAAGATTAAATAGCATGGGGGCATGGTACCGCCTTTTTTTTTTCAAAACTATATATAGCCTGTACAGTAACCAGTGAACCCAAGAATCTACTGTAAAATTTCATAAAGATCGGTTAAGTACTTCGGACGCCAGACACACATTCATTTCTATTTATGAGATTGCGCACATGGTAGTAGAAAAAGTTTGAAACCTCTATAGGTCATAACTCCACAACAATTTAGCAATTTACCATGACCACTTTTACACAGCTGGGTATTTAATGTTCGGTTCCACCCGAACTTAGGCTTCCTCACTTGTTGATAATTGTTTACGACCACCACCGAGTGCTAAAACACTTCAAAGAATGGGTAATACTTTAAATCCAACGTCAACTGTAAAAACTGCACTAGAAATGTCGATATTGGTACCCAGCGACGCGTTACGGTCCCAGGAACCATAACCCTGGAAACCATAATAAGGAAATTCATTATTTGTAGTAATTTAAAAGTTATTGGCAAAAAACCAAAAATGACCCAGGTCCGATTCCAAATAGGGGGCTTGATCAGTTTGGCCGCGCTTTAAAAACATAACCCTTAGCTGGTGCAACACCGACTACGCGATCCACAGTATTTCTTCGCAAACACACACTTCTGTACTTTTCTTTACACCCTATATCTTTGCCTACAACAACCACATGAAAATTACAGAAAATTGTTAAGTTTGCTTGCAAATATCTTGCAAACTACTAAAAATCTTGGGTTTCCCCCACCGGATTATGGTCCTGGGACCGTAACGCGTCTCTGGGTACCAATATCGAAATTTCTAGTGCAGTTTTTACAGTTGACGTTGGATGTAAAGTATTACCAAAGAGAAAAGTGTTAACTTTCTTGCAAACTGCGAAAAATTATTGTTCCCCGGATTCGGATTATGATTTCTGAAACCGATACACGTCTCCTGATACCTCTCCCGACAATTTTGTACGTGTTTTAGCACTCGGTGGCGGTCTTAAATAATTACCATTTTCGGGTGTGTGGAAAAGCTTCGCACAAGCACACAAGGTAATTGTTTCCTTTAGGAGTGGTATCAAACACCGCGTTTTGACCAAATGAAAATGACAGAAAATTTTCAACTTTAATTGCAAATATCTCTTCACTGAGACAAAAAGTCGGAAATCCGCTCCCGGATTATTGTTACCGAGGTCAAAACGCGTCTCTTGATACCTCTGCCGATAATTTCGGGCGTGTTTTAGCAGTTGTCTTCTAAAGGAAACAATTACGGCACACAATATGTACATCTACATAAAAGTAGTACTCACCTGGACATTTCTTCTTTCGGGGGAAAATTGTGAAGGGGGACTCCCAAAGGGCACCCTCGGATGCATTTTCTGTTGGGCATATTGCTGAAAATAAACCAATAATAAGTAATTTGAAGATTTAAAATTCAACATATACTTACAAATCTTATTTAAACTTTCCTTCGCTCCTTGCCACTTTAAGTAAAACCTAGAAAAAAGAGAAAAGCTTGTTTAAATAATTGTACAAATAAAAATGAAGGTTTGTGCAGCAATTCCCCGAGAAAAATCTGAAATGAAAAGAAAGCTCGATTAAAAGTTGAATATAAATTTTGTTGAAATGTGTCCTGATCATCTCCAGTAAATCTGAAATATCAAGATAAATAATATTCACTATAAATATGGAAAATATATTAAAAAATTCTTATTTAATCATACTTACAGGCAGTTGGATAAATACTTTGAATTTGTCCGTCGGTGAGCTGTCAAGTCTACAAGACAGGTTTGCATTTTTTTGAACTTAAATTTTTTTAAAGAATGAAAGAGGAGTGTGCTGAGGCATGGTAAAAATATAATATATATAATAAAAATATACGACATAGATGCGAAAATTCTCGTTAAGAAATCACAAAACTCCATAAAAGAATTACTTCTCTAGCCCGCAAAAAATAAGCAACGATTCAAGGCCATGGTTAGGTCATACTTTACTTTCAACATCAACAGGAAAAATTGCACTAAAAAAGTCGATATTGATATCCAGAGACGTGTTTCGGTCCCAGAAACCCTATTTCGGTAGGGACAACCCAATATTTTCAGTAATTTAATAGTTATTGGCAAAAAAACAAAAAATTACCCAGGTATTTACGTGCAGAACACCTTTCTGCGTAGGCGGCCTTCGGCCATGCTTCAAAAAAATAACCCTTAGCCGATCCAACAATGGCTACGCGGTCTACAGTATTTCTACGCGGAACACACTTTTGCACATTTTGTAACACCTAATATGTGTTATTACAACCAAATGAAAATGACAGAAAATTTTCAACTTTGATATATCTTGATAGAAATATAAAATTGAATTTCCGTTTTCGGATTGTTGATACCGATGTCAAAGCATGTTTTTTGATAACTTTCCTGACATTTTTGGACGTGTTTTAGCAGTTGACGTTAAATAGAAAGAATTACCAAATGACATTTTTTATGTTATTCATTTATTTTCGTATGAACTTATACCACAACAATTAAATATACGATAGTTTTTACTTAACCTAAGCAAAATAAGTAATAAATTAAACACTTGCTGGCAGATTTTACACATATAAAAATTGTATGCTCAGTTAAAATTGGAGCAACATATAGTTACTATTTGCAAACTTCGTACTAAGTTTAACTCCTTTTTTCAATTTTAGGGTTTTGTGCGAATTTTGTCTAGAGTCCCCGACACTGATCTTTCATTCCACGCAGCCGAGTACCATTATTCACTGCCTCCCACTCAAATTCGCAAAATGGCTGAAAAATTAGATGCCAAACTAGTATAGGTAAACAATGGTGCACGTCGTATTTATTATTGGCAAGCTGTGGTTACAGTTTATAATATTCTGCTGAATTGTTTGACAGAGCTATTCAGTGGGCAGAACAGATAAACGAAAGTCAATCAAAAATTTTGCTTTTAAAATGTCTTAAAAACAAGGCTGAAAAGTTGCACTCGGAAAAGTCAGTTCAGAAAAAAATTCAAAATTTTTTCACTTCGTACACTAAATAATACATAAGCGTATATTTTATTATTTATGTACATGTACGTAAGTATACATTTACACATGAACATATGTAAAGGTATTTTTGGAAACGATATTAATTTCTTATTATTTATGTAATATGTACATATGTTTATGTACTTGAAACCTATATACAAAACATTTTAATAAAAGCTATTTAATGAATAAAGCTCAAATATGAATTTTACATATAATTGTGTCAATAATTGCACAGCTTTCTATATTCCGGACAAATCCAGTATTTCGGACATACCCCGGAACTATATGTGTCCGGAAAAACGAGATAGTACTGTATACGATTTTTTACTAAATTTTTTTTTTTTCAAATTGGTACATTCGTTTTTAGCTTATCAATTGAGTAAGAAACTGATAACACTGGCTTCCTTCGGCGCGACTAGGCCCAGATGATGGTATATAGCGATATTTACAATATCTGGTCAGATCCTACGCAAATCAGTGCATAACTTTCCAGTTCCTTGTATGCCATTGATTCATATGCTTCATATTCTAGTAAGCACACTTGCTTGCCATCGAAAGTGTCTCTTGTTGTGACAACAAATAATGACACTGCCCCGCATTTCTCATGACATACCATGGCACTAATTGGGCTAACATTTAGCGGATCGTGTGTGATAGCCAAAAAGTTCGCCATTTTCCTTTCGATTCTCGTTTAGCCTCCGCTAACGGGGGGTATGATTGCTATTCCAATTTTTATAATTCTACAACTTCCAGAGTCGTTCAGATTAATACATTTATATGAAGGTTTCTAATATGTAGTCTATCAAATTGTTTGAATATCTTCTGTATGTACTTAAATTTATTTGATGTAGGTATCTTATTTCTCTTGAGCAAATTTGTTGTTGCAACTGCACTCAACATGTACGTTAATGCGAGTTATTTAACTGGCAAGTGCAAAGTACTCTTTAGATTTTTTGGGATCAGCAATCATTATATTCTCACCAGGTTTCCAGTTAGCTGGGCATACTTCACCATGCTCATTGGTAACTTGGGATGCTTGTACCAAGCGCAGAGTTTCATCAACACCACGACCCACAGGCAAATCATTCACGGTGATTTGACGCAAAGAGGCCAGGGAATGGAATGCCACTATCTTCATCCAAAACACCATAATCACGGGCGATCTTCATTGATTTATCTGCTAATAGTGGTACAGACAAATCACCAAGTCCACCTTGTTTACGTGGAGTATTTATCCATGCTAAATGTGTAAAATGACTGTCCGTTGAGAAGCGACAACTTCACATCCAATATTGCGTAACTCAGAAGCACGGTCTGAGAAAGCAATAATTTTAGTTGGACAAACGAATGTGAAATCCAAGGGATAGAAAAGGAGGACTAGGTATTTGCCTTTGTAGTCAATCAAATCGATATCTTTGAATGCGCTGTTAACAACAGCGGTTCCCTTGAAGTGGGGTGCGGGTTTTTGAAGCTTGGGCATCTTCCAATTCTTTTAGTTTAATTACAAGATATAATTTTCCGGTACAAGTTTTTGTTAATCTATCACTGAGACGGAAGGCGATTTAAGTTTACACCACAACGAAAATCACGACCACACGTCTATTCAGCTAACGAGGTAATAGTTACACATACAATTTGATATAAAATAAGCTCTTAGATTGCGTTGTAATAAGAAAAAAAAAATTTTATTTTTGTCTACTCGTGATTTTATATTATATGCTTGTATGCCAGCAAGGTTTACGGCGGATACAACACTGAAATTGTTGATTTCTTCTAATTGAAAAGGCTTGCTAATTTCTTGTGTTAACTCAGACACAAGGATTTGCCGCTTGCAAACAAAAGCTGCACTTTCCAGTTCTGCAAATTCGCGTGCCTTGGAAAAAAAAACAAAAGCTTAACACGTATGCAATCTTCGATTTCGAAGCCAAAAAGGTCTAATTTAAGAGCCAAAATTTTTCATTCTATTGAATTTTGTAAGACTCTTAAGTGACTAACACTGTGACTATGGCCATAAGCGATCCCATTTAGGACTCCTTGAGAACGTCGGGGGGGATATCTGTGGTCTAGCCTTTGTGTAAGTGGGTAGAAAAATAGTTAGTGTGTGTGTATGTGAATGCGATGTTCGGCAGATTAGCGGCTGCAACTTTTGTGGCAGACCGGTTCGCCCGTCTGCGTTAGGATTCTTGTTGACCTCGTTACGTTTGAACGAGTGCGTTTATTTTCTTGGGATGGGTCGGTTCTTCCGATTGCGGTAGGCCTCAATGGCCTCGTTACATTTTCGCGTTAAGTCGCTTCGACCAAGCCATGACCTCCCTAATTCGTAATGTAATTAGAAGTGGAATTAGGGAGATTTAGAAGTGGAATAAGATTAGTTCTCACCATCCTTGTTACCGGATGGCAGTGGGACCAACTTCATGATTGGTCTGGTAGTCTGGCCCCTCGCGGTATCAAGAACGAATACTCGGACTCGGTGTTCTGGTCCACGGTGTAGTTGGGAGATTCGTCCTAGTCTCCATTCGTTGGGAGGTAGGTTGTCTTCCTTTAGAACGACTAGGTTCCCTTGTACTTTCAAATATATCTTTACTTAAAATTAAGGAAATTCAAAGAGGATTAGCTTTTTTTGGTGAAAATTTTAAGTTTCGGAGTTCTTTGCAAATAACCAAGGAGATAACTCGCTTATGAAATTCTAGTACATAATGTGTAAGTTCTTAGTAACTAAATTTTTTAAGAAGGGCTATTGTAACCTTGGTATTGTATGTGCCTCTGCTCGCGAATTTCGTTGTTGCCGCTTTTAAACGATTCCGTTGGAGATTCATTGTTATCTTATTTATGAAAACTGCATTTCACAATCACAAGAAATCAACCCTGAAAAATAACAGCAATTTAATATTTGTTTTGGGAATTTTTTGAAAACTTTTTTATTAGAAAAAGGTTACTTAAATTATTCCAAAAAGAAATGTTATTTACTTACACAATTGATTTGACAAATCATCGTTTCGTTTTCAATTTTGTTCGTGGTTTCATTTGGACATTTCTTATTCGTTGTTGCTTCGCTGCTGCGCCTCTGTTGCAGTAGCGACATCGCAAAAAATAAGGGTGATTTTGTTGACACGCACGTGGGTACATGATCTACAACACAAATGTTTTATTTGAACCACGAAGTTCTCAAAAGTATTATAATTTCACTATAAGAACTATTATTTACAAAAAGTGTTATACATAATTTAATTAAATGAATATTTAAAAACTCAAAATATTAGTTGAATAAAAAGTTAAAATGTATCTCGCGTATGTACGTATCTATATATGGTTTTGGAGGGTTGTTTTTGCTTATGATAGTGGAAACATTGCAGGCGCTCAGAGTGGTATGAATAACCTCACAAAATTCTAGTTAATGGACTAGAATGTTTACTAACCAGTTTGGCAGTTGCCTGCAGGGTGGCTTACTTATAGTGATAGTGATAAGTGAAAAATGGAGGGAATTTTGCAATCGCTTTTTGAGTAACTTTCCGGTGAGGTGGTGACTTGAAACTTGTCATATAGTTCAGAACCCGGAGACAATGCAATATCTGATCAACCATATTTAGCTAGCTGGCACACGGATCTACCTATTTTGAAAATTCTTTTGGAGTTTATAATTTTGCGATTGATTTTTAACCAGCAATAACTGAAAATCAATAAAAATTAGGGCAATTTTGGGATCGATTTTTGAGTAGCTTCTCGGGGAGGTAGAGACTTGAAGTTTGTCACATAGTGCAGAACCTGGGGACAATGCGATTGATTTTAAACCAATTTCCTTGTGACCTAGGGACTTGAAACTTAGCACATAGTTTAGGACCCTACGCCAATATAATTTTTAGAAATAACTATTTCACTAGCTGCCCTGCAGTCAATTCTAGTAGTTTTATACTAGTCAAATACTAGTTTGCCAAACCGGCTCAACTAGTTCGAGTTCTGTAATTTTTCCATATTAGCAACTGGTATTTTTATCACGGCGAAGTCCTATGAGATAGCAATTGTCCGCATCTGCATCAGCACCATACCACTTGGCATACTATTCAGTCTCTGCATCAGGATCAAACCAGTTACTGTACCACTTCATAGCATGTTAGTTCATTTTTGGTTTGAAAATACACAAAAATGCAAAATTACATTGCAAACATTACTTTATTGAGTTTTATAATTGATTTCACAGGCATAAATCTTTAAATTTCCATAAAACATTTTCGTAAAATTTTAAAATTTAAATATTAATCTCAGATAGAATCTAATCCATACTTTCAAATATATCTTTACATAAAATTAAGGAAATTCAAGGAGGATTAGCTTTTTATGGTGAAAATTTTAAGTTTCGGAGTTCTTTGCAAATAACCAAGGAGATAACTCGCTTATGAAATTCTAGTACATAATGTGTAAGTTCTTAGTAACTAAATTTTTTAAGAAGTGCTATTTTAACCACCTTGTTATTGTATGTGCCTCTGCTCGCGAATTTCGTTGTTGCCGCTTTTAAACGATTCCGTTGGAGATTCATTGTTATCTTATTTATGAAAACTGCATTTCACAATCACAAGAAATCAACCCTGAAAAATAACAGCAATTTAATATTTGTTTTGGGAATTTTTTGAAAACTTTTTTATTAGAAAAAGGTTACTTAAATTATTCCAAAAAGAAATGTTATTTACTTACACAATTGATTTGACAAATCATCGTTTCGTTTTCAATTTTGTTCGTGGTTTCATTTGGACATTTCTTATTCGTTGTTGCTTCGCTGCTGCGCCTCTGTTGCAGTAGCGACATCGCAAAAAATAAGGGTGATTTTGTTGACACGCACGTGGGTACATGATCTACAACACAAATGTTTTATTTGAACCACGAAGTTCTCAAAAGTATTATAATTTCACTATAAGAACTATTATTTACAAAAAGTGTTATACATAATTTAATTAAATGAATATTTAAAAACTCAAAATATTAGTTGAATAAAAAGTTAAAATGTATCTCGTGTATGTACGTATCTATATATCGTTTTGGAGGGTTGTTTTTGCTTATGATAGTGGAAACGTTGCAGTCGCTCAGAGTGGTATGAATAACCTCACAAAATTCTAATTAATGAACTAGAATGTTTACTAACCAGTTTGGCAGTTGCCTGCAGGATCAAACCATAGCATGTTAGTTCATTTTTGGTTTAAAAATACACGAAAAATGCAAAATTACATTGCAAACATTACTTTATTGAATTTTATAATTGATTTCACAGGCATAACTCTTTAAATTTCCATAAAACATTTTCGTAAAATTTTAAAATTTAAATATTAATCTCAGATAGAATCTAATCCATACTTTCAAATATCTTCTTCGTTAAATGGTCATCTAACCGCCTGGGCGATTTTGACCGTCCAACATAGCTCGCCAGTCGTTTCTTCGTTGCGCCGACTGGCGCCAATTGGAAACACCGCGAGATCGCAAATCGGTCTCCACTTGGTCCTTCCAGCGGAGTGGTGGCCTCCCTCTTCCTCTGCTTCCACCGGCGGGTGCCGATAAGAATACCTTCTGGGCTGGAGCATCTTCGCTCATTCGCACTACGTGGCCTAGCCAGCGAAGCCGCTGTATTTTAATTCGCTGAACTATGTCGGCGTCTGCGTAAAGTTCATACAGCTCATCATTAAATCTTCTTCGGTACTCGCCGTCGCCAACGCGTAGAGGTCCACAAATCTTTCGAAGAACCTTTCTGTCGAATACTCCCAGAGCCGCCTCATCAGATGTTGTTAGTGTCCACGCTTCTGCACCATATAGCAGGACGGGTGCGATGAGTGACTTGTAGAGTGTTATTTTCGTTCGTCGAGAGAGGACTTTACTTTTCAATTGCCTACTCAGTCCGAAGTAGCATTTGTTTGCAAGAGTAATTCTTCGTCGGATTTCTAGGCTAACATTATTGTTGGTGTTAATGCTGGTTCCCAGGTAAACAAGGTCCTTTTCTTTCTTTCTTTATGGCGCGATATACAACAGGTATATCATCATAAACCTCCTAAGAGATTTTCGCGCCAAGCTTCTCTTCCAATTTGTGGTGTGCCGATTTGAATTTTCCCTACAGTTTTTTGCCGACTCCGAACGGCATCTACAAAGGAGACGAATTTTTGCTGAGAAGCCTGTCATGGCAGAAATACACTCGGAGAGTTTGCCAAACCACTGCCGAGGGGCGACCCCGTTTTAAAAAACTTTTTTCAAATCACTTTTGATGTTACCTGTACCAGGGCTCGAACCATGGACCTTCGGTGTGGTAGGCCGGCAACACTACCTCCACACCACGGCGGCCGCCAAAGTCCTTTACTATTTCGAAATTATTGCTGCCAACAGTGGCTTGGTTGCCAAGGCGCGAATGCGCTAACTCTTTGCATGATGACAGAAGGTACTTCGTTTTGCCCTCGTTCACCACCAATCCCATTTTCTCCGCTTCTTTTTCTAATTTGGAGTAACCAGAAGTTACGGCGCGGTTGTTAAGGCCAATGATATCAATATCGTCAGCATATGCCAACAGTTGCACGCTTTTATAAAATATTGTTCCAGCGCGGTTAAGTTCTGCAGCTTGTATTATTTTCTCCAGCATTAAATTAAAGAAATCACACGATAGGGGGTCACCCTGTCTGAAACCTCGTTTAGTTTCGAACGGCTCGGAGAGGTACTTCCCAATTCTGACCGAGCTGGCGGTGTTGCTTAAGGTCATTTTGCATAGCCGTATAAGTTTTGCGGGGAAAAAAAATTCAGACAGCGGCATATAGGCAGCTCCTTTTCGTGCTATCGAAAGCGGCTTTAAAATCAACAAAGAGATGATGCGTGTCGATTCTTTTTTCACGGGTTTTTTCCAAGATTTGGCGTATTGTAAAAATCTGGTCGATGGTAGATTTACCAGGTCTGAAGCCACACTGATAAGGTCCAATCAGTCTGTTCACATCAGGCTTCAGTCTTTCGCACAATACGCTTGATAGGACCTTATATGCGATATTCAAAAGGCTGATTCCGCGATAGTTGGCGCAGTTTGCAGGATCGCCCTTCTTGTGGATTGGGCAGAGAACACGTAGATTCCAATCTTCAGGCATGCATTCATCCGACCAAATTCTGCATAGAAGCTGATGCATGCGCCTTACCAGCTCCTCGCCTCCGTGTTTGAATAGCTCAGCAGGCAAACCATCAGCGCCAGCTGCTTTATTGTTTTTCAATCGGGATATTGCTATTCGCACCTCATTATAGTCGGGTTGTGGAACGTCAATTCCATCATTTTCGATTGTGGGCTCGGGTACGGCATCTTCTCTGGTTTCTTGCTCAGTTTCTCCATTTAAAAGGGCAGAGAAGTGATCCCTCCATATTCTGAGTGCTCTCTGAACATCGGTCACCAGGTCGCCGTTCTCATTCTTACAGGAGTTTGCCCCGGGCATTATTCCCGTTGGCCAGCATCTTAAGCTCCTTTATTTCACGCTTTTCTGCCTCTATTTTTTTCGCCCGGAAAAGCCCCCTCGCTTCCCTCTTCAACTCGCGGTAGTGTTCACACACACTCCTCGTTGCATTCGATATCAGCGTTGCCTTGTAGGCTTCGTCCTTTCTTTTCGTTGCAGCACGGCACTCTTCATCATCACACCAGTTGTTTCTTCGCGTTCGCCGGAATCCAATTACTTCTTCGGCTGCGGTACGGAGTGCTCCTGAGATATGATCATACTGCTCATGCATTCCACTAGGTTGAATTGTGCTCTCGGAGAGCAGGTGTGAGAGGCGATCTGCGAAATAATTGGCGGTCTGTTGCGATTGCAGCTTTTCGACGTCCAGCTTTCCCTGCGTTTTTTGTTGCACCTGTTTTGTCGTACAGATGCGGGTACGAATCTTGGCTGCTACTAGGTAGTGATCAGAGTCGATGTTAGGTCCTCGTATTGTGCGAACATCTAAAACGCTGAAAGCATGCCGTCCGTCTATCACAACGTTTTTACGGCGGAGTCGTTCGCGCTCGCACGTAATAGGGGTAGGAAAAAAAGAAAAGCAACGAATTAATAAATAAATAAACACCGGAATTCAATGTAAATAATTACAATGGATAAGTGGTTTTTATTAAAGTAGAGGTGAAATTAAATATACAACAGTATTGTGAATATAAGAAAATAGGAAAAGTTATGGAACTTGTATAATTACCTGGGATGGCTGTTGGTGACTCTTGTACGCTCGATAATCAAGTGTCAAGCCCTTTCTTTAAATTTTGTTCCATACCGCCGCCGAATGGTTACTTTCGTTAGGTTCGGAGGGGTAAGAGCTGTTATCGGTAAAAGAGATAAATCTAACCACACGGCTGCACCAATACGAAGGGCGACCGTGATATTTAGGCCGGTGGCCTAAACATGCCGGCCCCCTTGCGACACGCAACCTTTGAACAAATGACAGCCGCCAGCAACCATTCCGATTTACATCAAGGTTAGAATATACACCCAGTGAAATGAAAGATGTGTTAAACATCATAATAATAAAAGTGTATGCAAACGCTTATCAAAACCAACAAAAAAACTTAGTATAGGGATCATACGCCACGCCCTGCAGCCTCCTCTTGACACCTGTTGGGGATGAGAAAAGAAAGGTTATTATATAAGTACGTGGTTTTGCCTAGTTCACTGCACCTTATTATTGGATTTCTCCTTTCTGGAGTAGCGTGTCGAAAGTAATTGGAAGCTTACTGTTGGTAGGCCCCTGATACGACTAGACCGAAAATAGTGGCCTGTGCTAGCAGCCCGTTGATATTCGACGGTGGGGTACCGCTCAGCATCAGGCTGGCATATACGTCACACCCGAGAGTGAGTCGAACGGGTGATGCTCGATAGAAAGCGGGATCCGCCAGCTTCATCAACTGGAAGGGGGCGGCTACGGTGGCGTCGATGTTGGACACCGGGGTCATGCGGTGGTGGCGAGCAAGGACCGTGGTTTGCGTGGTGACCCTTCTGGTGATTCCGTACTTCCCGCGTAGGATGAGGGTACACCTGCTAGGCCACGTATCACCAACACGTTCTAGGCGGGGATCTCTGGCGAGCTCACCGTCAATGACCGTAGTTGATGAACACGGATCGAGCAGGGCACGTACGATGTGCAGTTCCCCGCCAGATTCGATGGTCACGCTAGCCGTTGGTGCGATGGCGACAAACGATCGCATTATCAGAGCTGTGGCAGGCAGGTTGGCAACTCGGCCAGTCCGAAACGTTGCTGGTGTGTCCTTGGGGCGGACGATTGTGGTGTCGTTAACTGGGTTTCGGGCTTGGTAAGGTGCCGTCCGACCCGCTGTTCGTCGCGACGAGCGGAAAGGACGCGTTTCCGCGTCACCACGACGGACACCAGTGGGACTGTGAGGTGGGCGAAAAGGACGTGTTTCCGCGCCACCCTCACGTAGTTTGGGTGTCTTTACTGGACGTCGCGTTTTGTCTGGCTTGCGCATCTTCCGTTTTTCGTGCCGTAGTAGCGGTCGGAAAGGACGTGTTTCCGAGCCGCCGAGCTGGGGAGTGGCTGTTGCTGCTGCCCTCATGGCTTCCTCTTCTTCCTCCTCCTCTGCTACTTGCTCCGCCCAAGACTTGGTTGTCTCGGTGAGGGTTATGGACAGCGCGTCGTCCGAGGTCTCTCCGTCATCCTCTCTAGACGGAACCGTTGGCCGTGACGTCGTCCATGTGAAGGGACGTATGGTGCGGTTCGTTGCAGCGATAGCACCGGTCCCTGCTAGGGCATATTTCCGGTCGGTGGAAAGGGGACAAGCAATTGGGGCAGTACTTGTGTATAAGTACCACCCGTAGTCTTTCCTCTGCCGACATACCTCGGTACTTCTGGCAAAACTGTATGCCATGGTGGTTGTTGCATAGACGACACGGGATGGTAAAGGTGTTGGACCGCTCCGTTTTTGCGCGTGTGGCAGTAAAACGAGTCATTCTAAAAATAAACCCGTTAGTAGGCCCATAATTTTTGTATGGATGGGTGGCTTGTGAACATAACCGACTGACATTGTCGGTATTTTGGTTTGGCATATTAAACTTTTATTTTTTTTTCAGAAAGGATTAAAAAGGATGTTACAAGGTTAAACGTTTGTAAACGTTCAAGTTTGTTGCGTGAATATTTCCCTTCTGGCAGCTTTGTCACGTTTTGACACTTTGCTTCCCCCCGAAAAAAGTAGGAGTGCCTTGGTAACTTATGTGTTGGGTAACTCCTTGGAAATAGATTAACATATTTTGGTGAAGCCGTTTAGAAAAGGGAGAGTAGTGTGAAGGTTTCTGCCTTCACGAAATAGTTATGTGACTGTACAATTTTACTTGTATAAATTTATATGAAATGCATTCATTTATACATGCATTCCCGCTGGTTCGTGTAGTGAGGCATAACCAGCTGATTAACACCGTGGTCTGTCAGCTCATAAATCACCCACATTTGTTGTGCTGCAGATGTAGTCAGCGATTCTGTGCCGCCACATCCCACCGATGATGTCTGTCCCACTTGGCAATGTAGAGGCGGAGACAGATGCATCGCGACAGATGGGGTAATACATCCATGAACAAATTTAATCGAATCGGTGAAATGCGGTGAAAACTATTTTCCATTTTGCTGTGCCAGAAGTCGCGAGTTTTGGCCGTGGCAAATGAAAACCACGGGGGGAAGTCAATAACCTGTCAATAAATGTTCAATTGAAGTATATTTCCCTCCATTTCTTTCGTATTTGTGTGTTTATTTATATTTTTACCGTTTAACAGCGTACTGGCATGCGAATTTATTTTAAAAGGCACAATTGGCAATACCCCATGTATATATGTGTATACATTCGTAGTTGTCAATATTGTACCTAGGCTAAATCATATTATATATATATACTTATATTTCGACTTCCCCCGTACTTCGCATAAGGTGGCGAATAAATTCCGCCGCTCAATACGGTACGCAAAAAAAAATTGGGGGATTTTTGTAACGATTAAATACCCGTGTGTGCCAACTCGGATTGGCACTAATCGTTACGCGAAGTGGCTACGCTCATTCATTCAGCGCTGGATACATTTCTGAATGAATGCCACAATGAAAATTTTTCACGAGGTAAGGTGTATTTTTATGTTGGTAATTTTTCTTCTTATATTAATGTTTATTCTTTTCTTTTCAGGTCATGTGCCCAATCCCATATAATAAGTGTGAGGAATTAATTCTCCCTATGCGATAGTGCCACGTAACCGTTTCCAGCTCATTTATTTTGCATATGTGCATGTGTAATACAGAAGGAACTGAAAACATGTCCTCATTTGAAGATCGGCTTCTATGTGGGAGAACGTGACGTAGACGATTGGTCTAGGAAGAAATAGGATGAGGAAATCAAATCCATGTCGTGGTAATATCGTTACATTTAGTTCCATTGAAGAATATCAAAATGTTATGAGATACCAAAAATCGAGGAATCGAAGATTATATCACAAATTAAGAAATATCGGTAATTCTATACGTCCAACACCGGCTACGCGGTCCACCGTATTTCTGCGCAGAACACACTTTTTGCACTTTTCGGTACACCCTAATCTGTGATTACAACAACCACATGAAAATGACAGAAAATTTTCAACTGTGATTGCAAATATCTCTGAACAGACATAAAATATCTAACTTCCGCTTTCGGATTATTGATACGGAGGTTAAAACCCGTCGTTTGATACATTTCCCGATTTTTGGACGTATATTAGCAGTTACGTGCTGTCAGTAGAATTACCGAAATATCATACAAAATTTTTTTGTTGTTTAGCAAAATTTGGCTACAATTGATTCTTTCATTTTTGAATGCAGAATTTTAAATATTGACAATACATACTTAAGTTGCTACCATATACCCGCTAATTTACATTACAATCAATTGCCATATTTATATTGGTGCAATTTTGTATGTCTTGTATAAGAGAATCCAATCCATTTACCCTATATTTGTGCACCTTATGTTTCATAGCAATAGCATTATCTTGTTCCTGCTTTACTTTAGTCTGATGATCAGTATAAATAGCATATTTCTCAGAATTTTTCGGAGTATTGTTAGCATCTAGCGTGAAATGTGTGTATTCGGGTGATATGGATTCTAAGCGCAGTAGACGATCTTCAATCGCTTTGAGACGCGTATGCTCTGGTAAATGGTCATTGGATAATTGAAACAAGTGTTGTTCAACAGTAATTTGGGCGTATTGTTTGTGGGCCACTTAACCCTTTAAATTACATTTAGAACTTTCTTGTTTAACCAATGTGCTATTTACTCTAGCGCAAGTATCTGTGGGAGCGTCATTAATATTGGGAATGCAGCTGTAAGCAATAATATTATTCTGATCGATCTCTTCACGTTCCTTAGTTAAAAAACAAGCTATACGATTTTTTACTAAATTATTTTTTTTTTCAAATTGGTACATTCGTTTTTAGCTTATCAATTGCGTAAGAAACTGATAACACTGGCTTCCTTCGGCGCGACTAGGCCCAGATGATGGTATATAGCGATATTTACAATATCTGGTCAGATCCTACGCAAATCAGTGCATAACTTTCCAGTTCCTTGTATGCCATTGATTCATATGCTTCATATTCTAGTAAGCACACTTGCTTGCCATCGAAAGTGTCTCTTGTTGTGACAACAAATAATGACACTGCCCCGCATTTCTCATGACATACCATGGCACTAATTGGGCTAACATTTAGCGGATCGTGTGTGATAGCCAAAAAGTTTGCCATTTTCCTTTTCGATTCTCATTTAGCCTCCGCTAACGGGGGGTATGATTGCTATTCCAATTTTATAATTCTACAACTTCCAGAGTCGTTCAGATTAATACATTTATATGAAGGTTTCTAATATGTAGTCTATCAAATTGTTTGAATATCTTCTGTATGTACTTAAATTTATTTGATGTAGGTATCTTATTTCTCTTGAGCAAATTTGTTGTTGCAACTGTACTCAACATGTACGTTAATGCGAGTTATTTAACTGGCAAATGCAAAGTACTCTTTAGATTTTTTGGGATCAGCAATCATTATATTCTCACCAGGTTTCCAGTTAGCTGGGCATACTTCACCATGCTCATCGGTAACTTGGGATGCTTGTACCAAGCACAGAGTTTCATCAACACCACGACCCACAGGCAAATCATTCACGGTGATTTGACGCAAATTCTGTGCTTTATCAATGATGAAGAGGCCACGGAATGGAATGCCACTATCTTCATCCAAAACACCATAATCACGGGCGATCTTCATTGATTTATCTGCTAATAGTGGTACAGACAAATCACCAAGTCCACCTTGTTTACGTGGAGTATTTATCCATGCTAAATGTGTAAAATGACTGTCCGTTGAGAAGCGACAACTTCACATCCAATATTGCGTAACTCAGAAGCACGGTCTGAGAAAGCAATAATTTTAGTTGGACAAACGAATGTGAAATCCAAGGGATAGAAAAGGAGGACTAGGTATTTGCCTTTGTAGTCAATCAAATCGATATCTTTGAATGCGCCGTTAACAACAGCGGTTCCCTTGAAGTGGGGTGCGGGTTTTTGAAGCTTGGGCATCTTCCAATTCTATTAGTTTAATTACAAGATATAATTTTCCGGTACAAGTTTTTGTTAATCTATCACTGAGACGGAAGGCGATTTAAGTTTACACCACAACGAAAATCACGACCACACGTCTATTCAGCTAACGAGTTAATAGTTACACATACAATTTGATATAAAATAAGCTCTTAGATTGCGTTGTAATAAGAAAAAAAAAATTTATTTTTGTCTACTCGTGATTTTATATTATATGCTTGTATGCCAGCAAGGTTTACGGCGGATACAACACTGAAATTGTTGATTTCTTCTAATTGAAAAGGCTTGCTAATTTCCTGTGTTAACGCAGACACAAGGATTTGCCGCTTGCAAACAAAAGCTGCACTTTCCAGTTCTGCAATTTCGCGTGCCTTGGAAAAAAAACAAAAGCTTAACACGTATGCAATCTTCGATTTCGAAGCCAAAAAGGTCTAATTTAAGAGCCAAAATTTTTCATTCTATTGAATTTTGTAAGACTCTTAAGTGACTAACACTGTAATTTAAGAGCCAAAATTTTTCATTTTGTTGAATTTTGTAAGACTCTTAAGTGACTAACACTGTGACTATGGCCATAAGCGATCCCATTTAGGACTCCTTGAGAACGTCGGGGGGGATATCTGTGGTCTAGCCTTTGTGTAAGTGGGTAGAAAAATAGTTAGTGTGTGTGTATGTGAATGCGATGTTCGGCAGATTAGCGGCTGCAACTTTTGTGGCAGACCGGTTCGCCCGTCTGCGTTAGGATTCTTGTTGACCTCGTTACGTTTGAACGAGTGCGTTTATTTTCTTGGGATGGGTCGGTTCTTCCGATTGCGGTAGGCCTCAATGGCCTCGTTACATTTTCGCGAATACTTTCTGTTAAGTCGCTTCGACCAAGCCATGACCTCCCTAATTCGTAATGTAATTAGAAGTGGAATTAGGGAGATTTAGAAGTGGAATAAGATTAGTTCTCACCATCCTTGTTACCGGATGGCAGTGGGACCAACTTCGTGATTGGTCTGGTAGTCTGGCCCCTCGCGGTATCAAGAACGAATACTCGGACTCGGTGTTCTGGTCCACGGTGTAGTTGGGAGATTCGTCCTAGTCTCCATTCGTTGGGAGGTAGGTTGTCCTCCTTTAGAACGACTAGGTTCCCTTGTACTTTCAAATATATCTTTACTTAAAATTAAGGAAATTCAAAGAGGATTAGCTTTTTTTGGTGAAAATTTTAAGTTTCGGAGTTCTTTGCAAATAACCAAGGAGATAACTCGCTTATGAAATTCTAGTACATAATGTGTAAGTTCTTAGTAACTAAATTTTTTAAGAAGGGCTATTGTAACCACCTTGTTATTGCATGTGCCTCTGCTCGCGAATTTCGTTGTTGCCGCTTTTAAACGATTCCGTTGGAGATTCATTGTTATCTTATTTATGAAAACTGCATTTCACAATCACAAGAAATCAACCCTGAAAAATAACAGCAATTTAAAATTTGTTTTGGGAATTTTTTGAAAACTTTTTTATTAGAAAAAGGTTACTTAAATTATTCCAAAAGAAATGTTATTTACTTACACAATTGATTTGACAAATCATCGTTTCGTTTTCAATTTTGTTCGTGGTTTCATTTGGACATTTCTTATTCGTTGTTGCTTCGCTGCTGCGCCTCTGTTGCAGTAGCGACATCGCAAGAAATAAGGGTGATTTTGTTGACACGCACGTGGGTACATGATCTACAACACAAATGTTTTATTTGAACCACGAAGTTCTCAAAAGTATTATAATTTCACTATAAGAACTATTATTTACAAAAAGTGTTATACATAATTTAATTAAATGAATATTTAAAAACTCAAAATATTAGTTGAATAAAAAGTTAAAATGTATCTCGCGTATGTACGTATCTATATATCGTTTTGGAGGGTTGTTTTTGCTTATGATAGTGGAAACATTGCAGTCGCTCAGAGTGGTATGAATAACCTCACAAAATTCTAGTTAATGGACTAGAATGTTTACTAACCAGTTTGGCAGTTGCCTGCAGGGTGGCTTACTTATAGTGATAGTGATAAGTGAAAAATGGAGGGAATTTTGCAATCGCTTTTTGAGTAACTTTCCGGTGAGGTGGTGACTTGAAACTTGTCATATAGTTCAGAACCCGGAGACAATGCAATATCTGATCAACCAAATTTCGCTAGCTGGCACACGGATCTACCTATTTTGAAAATTCTTTTGGAGCTTATAATTTTGCGATTGATTTTTAACCAAGCAATAACTGAAAATCAATAAAAATTCGGGCAATTTTGCGATCGATTTTAGAGTAGCTTCTCGGGGAGGTAGAGACTTGAAGTTTGTCACATAGTGCAGAACCTGGGGACAATGCGATTGATTTTAAATAAATTTCCTTGTGACCTAGGGACTTGAAACTGAGCACATAGTTCAGGATACTACGACAATATAACTTAAAGAAATAAAAATTGCACTAGCTTTCTTCTTATAGTGATAACTGAAAAATGGAGGGAATTTTGGGATCGATTTTTGAGTAACTTCCCGGTGAGGTAGAGACTTGAAACTTGTCATATAGTTCAGAACCCGGAGACAATGCAATATCTGATCAACCAAATTTCGCTAGCTGGCACGCGGATCTACCTATTTGGAAAATTCGTTTGAAGTTTATAATCTTGAGATTGATTTTTAACCAACTTTCTTGTGACCTAGTTACTTGAAATTTAGCGCATAGTTCAGGACCCTAAGCTAATATAATTTTTAGAAATAAAAATTACACTAGCTGGCGTGCTTATAGTGACACCTGAAAATCAATAAAAAAAATGGGTGGAATTTTGCGATCGATATTTGAGTAACTTCCCGGTGAGGTAGTGACTTGAAACTTGTCACATAGTTCAGAACCTGGGGACAATGCAATATCTGATCAACCAAATTTCGCTAGCTGGTACGCGGATTTACCTATTTGGAAAATTCGTTTGAAGTTTATAATCTTGAGATTGATTTTTAACCAACTTTCTTGTGACCTAGTTACTTGAAATTTAGCGCATAGTTAAGGACCCTATGCCAATATAATTTTTAGAAATAAAAATTACACTAGCTTTCTTGCTTATAGTGATAACTGAAAAATGGAGAGAATTTTGGGATCGATTTTTGAGTAACTTTCCGGTGAGGTAGTGACTTGAAACTTGACACGTAGTTCAGAACCCGGGGGCAATGCCATATCTGATCAACAAAATTCGCTAGCTGGCAACCAACTTCCTTGTGACCTAGTTACTTGAAATTTAGCGCATAGTTCAGGACCCTTAGCTAATATAATTTTTAGAAATAAAAATTACACTAGCTGGCGTGCTTATAGTGACACCTGAAAATCAATAAAAAATGGGTGGAATTTTGCGATCGTTATTTGAGTAACTTCCCGGTGAGGTAGTGACTTGAAACTTGTCACATAGTTCAGAACCTGGGGACAATGCCATATCTGATCAAACAAATTTCGCTAGCTGGCACGCGGATCTACCTATTTGGAAAATTCGTTTGAAGTTTATAATCTTGAGATTGATTTTTAACCAACTTTCTTGTGACCTAGTTACTTGAAATTTAGCTCATAGTTCAGGACCCTAAGCCAATATAATTTTTAGAAATAAAAATTGCACTAGCTTTCTTGCTTATAGTGATAACTGAAAAATGGAGGGAATTTTGGGATCGATTTTTGAGTAACTTTCCGGTGAGGTAGTGACTTGAAACTTGACACGTAGTTCAGAACCCGGGGGCAATGCCATATCTGATCAACAAAATTCGCTAGCTGGCAACCAACTTCCTTGTGACCTAGTTACTTGAAATTTAGCGCATAGTTCAGGACCCTACGCCAATATAATTTTTAGAAATAAAAATTACACTAGCTTTCTTGCTTATAGTGATAACTGAAAAATGGAGGGAATTTTGGGATCGATTTTTGAGTAACTTTCCGGTGAGGTAGAGATTTGAAACTTGTCATATAGTTCAGAACCCGGAGACAATGCAATATCTGATCAACCAAATTTCGCTAGCTGGTACGCGGATTTACCTATTTGAAAAATTCGTTTGAAGTTTATAATCTTGAGATTGATTTTTAACCAACTTTCTTGTGACCTAGTTACTTCAAATTTAGCGCATAGTTCAGGACCCTATGCCAATATAATTTTTAGAAATAAAAATTACACTAGCTTTCTTGCTTATAGTGATAACTGAAAAATGGAGGGAATTTTGGGATCGATTTTTGAGTAACTTTCCGGTGAGGTAGTGACTTGAAACTTGACACGTAGTTCAGAACCCGGGGGCAATGCCATATCTGATCAACAAAATTCGCTAGCTGGCAACCAACTTCCTTGTGACCTAGTTACTTGAAATTTAGCGCATAGTTCAGGACCCTACGCCAATATAATTTTTAGAAATAAAAATTACACTAGCTTTCTTGCTTATAGTGATAACTGAAAAATGGAGGGAATTTTGGGATCGATTTTTGAGTAACTTCCCAGTGAGGTAGAGACTTGAAACTTGTCATATAGTTCAGAACCCGGAGACAATGCAATAGCTGATCAACCAAATTTCGCTAGCTGGTACGCGGATTTACCTATTTGGAAAATTTGTTTGAAGTTTATAATCTTGAGATTGGTTTTTAACCAACTTCCTTGTGACCTAGGGACTTGAAACTAAGCACATAGTTCAGGACACTACGACAACATAATTTATAGAGATAACTATTGCACTAGCTGGCTTGCTTATAGTGATAACTGAAAAATGGAGGGAATTTTGCGATCGATTTTTGAGTAACTTCCCGGTGACGTGGAGACTTGAAACTTGTCACATAATTCAGAGCCCGGGGACAATGCAATGTCTGATAAACGAAATTCGCTAGCTGGCGCACGATTTGCGATTGATTTTTAACCAAGCGATAACCGAAAATCAATAAAAAACAAGTAAGGACGGCGCTGTCTTCGGCTGTGCCGAAGGCTTTATACCTTTTATGAATACGTGCAAACTTAAATACGCATTGTTTAAAGTTCTCTAAAACTTTGTCAGCAATACATTTAATTTTCTTTTACCATCTATAAGCAAATATCTCACCAAGTTTCCAGTTTTAATATTTCAAAATGAGGGATAAATGGCCATAATCCTCTTATCTGAACGATCGGTTTTATGGGATATATACTACATATAGCTCCGATCTTGCTGACTTTTTCACGAAATCAAGTTTCAAGTTTTAATCTTTTGGGAGATATATGCTATATTGACCCGATTATACCGGATCCGACAAATGTCTAATATAATACAAAAATACATCCGTGTGCCAAATTCCATCGAGATATCTCAAAAATTGAGGGACTAGTTTGCGTTCAAACAGACGGACGGACAGACGGACATGGCTGTATCAACTCAGTTCATCTCCTGATCAATTTGGTATACTTAATGGTGGGTCTATCTCTTACATTTCTAAACGTTACAAACATCGGACCAAAGTTAATATACCATTTCATATTCATGAAAGGTATAAAAATAGGGCAATTTTGCCATCGATTTTTGAGTAGCTTCCCGTTGAGGTAGAGACTTGAAGCTTTTCAAATATTTCAGAATCTGGGGACACGAATCTACCTATTTTGAAAATTTTTTTGGAGTTTATAGTTTTGCGATTGGTTTTTAACCAAGCGATAACTGAAAATCAATAAAAATTAGGGCAATTTTGCGATCGATTTTTGAGTAGCTTCTCGGTGAGGTAGTGACTTGAAACTTGTCACATAGTTCAGAACCCAGGGACAATGTAATATCTGATCAAACAAATTTCGCTAGAAGGCACACGGATCTACCTATTTTGCAAATTCTTTTGAAGCTTATAATCTTGGGACTGATTTTTAACCAACTTCCTTGTGACCTAGGGACTTGGAATTTAGCATATAGTTCAGGATAGTACGACAATATAATTTTTAGAAATAAAAATTGCACTAACTTGCGTGCTTGTCGTGATAACTGAAAATCGATGCAATATGGAGGGAATTTTCCCGGTCAGGTAGATACTTGAAACTTGTCAAATAGCTCCGAACTCGGTGACGATGCAATTTTTGACTAAGAAAAAATTTTTATCTTGAGATTGATTTTCACCTAACTGCCTTGTGACCTAGGGACTTGAAACTTAGCGCATAATTTAGGACCCTACGCCAATATAATTTTTAGAAATAACTATTTCACTAGCTGCCCTGCAGTCAATTCTAGTAGTTTTATACTAGTCAAATACTAGTTTGCCAAACCGGCTCAACTAGTTCGGGTTCTGTAATTTTTCCATATTAGCAACTGGTATTTTTATCACGGCGAAGTCCTATGAGATAGCAATTGTCCGCATCTGCATCAGCACCATACCACTTGGCATACTATTCAGTCTCTGCATCAGGATCAAACCAGTTACTGTACCACTTCATAGCATGTTAGTTCATTTTTGGTTTAAAAATACACGAAAAATGCAAAATTACATTGCAAACATTACTTTATTGAGTTTTATAATTGATTTCACAGGCATAAATCTTTAAATTTCCATAAAACATTTTCGTAAAATTTTAAAATTTAAATATTAATCTCAGATAGAATCTAATCCATACTTACAAATATATCTTTACTTAAAATTAAGGAAATTCAAGGAGGATTAGCTTTTTATGGTGAAAATTTTAAGTTTCGGAGTTCTTTGCAAATAACCAAGGAGATAACTCGCTTATGAAATTCTAGTACATAATGTGTAAGTTCTTAGTAACTAAATTTTTTAAGAAGTGCTATTTTAACCACCTTGTTATTGTATGTGCCTCTGCTCGCGAATTTCGTTGTTGCCGCTTTTAAACGATTCCGTTGGAGATTCATTGTTATCTTATTTATGAAAACTGCATTTCACAATCACAAGAAATCAACCCTGAAAAATAACAGCAATTTAATATTTGTTTTGGGAATTTTTTGAAAACTTTTTTATTAGAAAAAGGTTACTTAAATTATTCCAAAAGAAATGTTATTTACTTACACAATTGATTTGACAAATCATCGTTTCGTTTTCAATTTTGTTCGTGGTTTCATTTGGACATTTCTTATTCGTTGTTGCTTCGCTGCTGCGCCTCTGTTGCAGTAGCGAAATCGCAAAAAATAAGGGTGATTTTGTTGACACGCACGTGGGTACATGATCTACAACACAAATGTTTTATTTGATCCACGAAGTTCTCAAAAGTATTATAATTTCACTATAAGAACTATTATTTACAAAAAGTGTTATACATAATTTAATTAAATGAATATTTAAAAACTCAAAATATTAGTTGAATAAAAAGTTAAAATGTATCTCGTGTATGTACGTATCTATATATCGTTTTGGAGGGTTGTTTTTGCTTATGATAGTGGAAACGTTGCAGTCGCTCAGAGTGGTATGAATAACCTCACAAAATTCTAGTTAATGAACTAGAATGTTTACTAACCAGTTTGGCAGTTGCCTGCAGGGTGGCTTACTTATAGTGATAGTGATAAGTGAAAAATGGAGGGAATTTTGCGATCGCTTTTTGAGTACCTTTCCGGTGAGGTAGAGACTGGAAACTTGTCAAATAGCTCAGAAGCTGGGGACAATGCAATTTTTAATTAAAAAAAACTTTTGAATCTTGAGACCTAGGGACTTGAAACTTAGAGCATAGTTCAGGACCCTACGCCAATATAATTTTTATAAATAAAAATTGCACTAGCTGGCGTGCTTATCGGTTCAACTGAAAATCAGTAAAAAATGGGAGGAATTTTGCGATCGATATTTGAGTAACATCCTCGTGAGGTGGTGACTTGAAAGTTGTCATATAGGTCAGAACCCGGGGACAATGCAATATCTGATCAACCAAATTTCGCTAGCTGGCACACGGATCTACCTTTTTTGAAAATTCTTTTGAAGTTTATAATTTTGCGATTGATTTTTAACCAAGCGATAACCGAAAATCAATAAAAAACAAGTAAGGATGGCGCTGTCTTCGGCTGTGCCGAAGGCTTTATACCTTTCATGAATACGTGCAAACTTAAATACGCATTGTTTAAAGTTCTCTAAAACTTTGTCAACAATACATTTAATTTTCTTTTACCATCTATAAGCAAATATTTCACCAAGTTTCCAGTTTTAATATTTCAAAATGAGGGATAAATGGCCTTAATCCTCTTATCTGAACGATCGGTTTTATGGGATATATACTATATATAGCTCCGATCTTGCTGACTTTTTTACGAAATCAAGTTTCAAGTTTTAATCTTTTGGGAGATATATGCTATATTGACCCGATTATACCGGATCCGACAAATGTCTAATATAATACAAAAATACATCCGTGTGCCAAATTCCATCGAGATATCTCAAAAATTGAGGGACTAGTTTGCGTTCAAACAGACGGACGGACAGACGGACATGGCTGTATCAACTCAGTTCATCTTCTGATCAATTTGGTATACTTAATGGTGGGTCTATCTCTTACATTTCTAAACGTTACAAACATCGGACCAAAGTTAATACACCATTTCATATTCATGAAAGGTATAAAAATAGGGCAATTTTGCCATCGATTTTTGAGTAGCTTCCCGTTGAGGTAGAGACTTGAAGCTTTTCAAATATTTCAGAATCTGGGGACAGCGCAATTTTTGATCAAACAAATGTCGCTAGTTGGCACACGAATCTACCTATTTTGAAAATTTTTTTGGAGTTTATAGTTTTGCGATTGATTTTTAACCAAGCGATAACTGAAAATCAATAAAAATTGGGGCAATTTTGCGATCGATTTTTGAGTAGATTCTCGGTGAGGTAGTGACTTGAAACTTGTCACATAGTTCAGAACCCAGGGACAATGTAATATCTGATCAAACAAATTTCGCTAGAAGGCACACGGATCTACTTATTTTGCAAATTCTTTTGAAGCTTATAATCTTGGGACTGATTTTTAACCAACTTCCTTGTGACCTAGGGACTTGGAATTTAGCATATAGTTCAGGATAATACGACAATATAATTTGTAGAAATAAAAATTGCACTAGCTGGCGTGCTTATCGGTTCAACTGAAAATCAGTAAAAAATGGGAGGAATTTTGCGATCGATATTTGAGTAACATCCTCGTGAGGTGGTGACTTGAAACTTGTCATATAGTTCAGAACCCGGAGACAATGCAATATCTGATCAACCAAATTTCGCTAGCTGGCACGCGGATTTACCTATTTGGAAAATTTGTTTGAAGTTTATAATCTTGAGATTGGTTTTTAACCAACTTCCTTGTGACCTAGGGACTTGAAACTAAGCACATAGTTCAGGACACTACGACAACATAATTTATAGAGATAACTATTGCACTAGCTGGCTTGCTTATAGTGATAACTGAAAAATGGAGGGAATTTTGCGATCGATTTTTGAGTAACTTCCCGGTGACGTGGAGACTTGAAACTTGTCACATAATTCAGAGCCCGGGGACAATGCAATGTCTGATAAACGAAATTCGCTAGCTGGCGCACGATTTGCGATTGATTTTTAACCAAGCGATAACCGAAAATCAATAAAAAACAAGTAAGGACGGCGCTGTCTTCGGCTGTGCCGAAGGCTTTATACCTTTTATGAATACGTGCAAACTTAAATACGCATTGTTTAAAGTTCTCTAAAACTTTGTCAGCAATACATTTAATTTTCTTTTACCATCTATAAGCAAATATCTCACCAAGTTTCCAGTTTTAATATTTCAAAATGAGGGATAAATGGCCATAATCCTCTTATCTGAACGATCGGTTTTATGGGATATATACTACATATAGCTCCGATCTTGCTGACTTTTTCACGAAATCAAGTTTCAAGTTTTAATCTTTTGGGAGATATATGCTATATTGACCCGATTATACCGGATCCGACAAATGTCTAATATAATACAAAAATACATCCGTGTGCCAAATTCCATCGAGATATCTCAAAAATTGAGGGACTAGTTTGCGTTCAAACAGACGGACGGACAGACGGACATGGCTGTATCAACTCAGTTCATCTCCTGATCAATTTGGTATACTTAATGGTGGGTCTATCTCTTACATTTCTAAACGTTACAAACATCGGACCAAAGTTAATATACCATTTCATATTCATGAAAGGTATAAAAATAGGGCAATTTTGCCATCGATTTTTGAGTAGCTTCCCGTTGAGGTAGAGACTTGAAGCTTTTCAAATATTTCAGAATCTGGGGACACGAATCTACCTATTTTGAAAATTTTTTTGGAGTTTATAGTTTTGCGATTGGTTTTTAACCAAGCGATAACTGAAAATCAATAAAAATTAGGGCAATTTTGCGATCGATTTTTGAGTAGCTTCTCGGTGAGGTAGTGACTTGAAACTTGTCACATAGTTCAGAACCCAGGGACAATGTAATATCTGATCAAACAAATTTCGCTAGAAGGCACACGGATCTACCTATTTTGCAAATTCTTTTGAAGCTTATAATCTTGGGACTGATTTTTAACCAACTTCCTTGTGACCTAGGGACTTGGAATTTAGCATATAGTTCAGGATAGTACGACAATATAATTTTTAGAAATAAAAATTGCACTAACTTGCGTGCTTGTCGTGATAACTGAAAATCGATGCAATATGGAGGGAATTTTCCCGGTCAGGTAGATACTTGAAACTTGTCAAATAGCTCCGAACTCGGTGACGATGCAATTTTTGACTAAGAAAAAATTTTTATCTTGAGATTGATTTTCACCTAACTGCCTTGTGACCTAGGGACTTGAAACTTAGCGCATAATTTAGGACCCTACGCCAATATAATTTTTAGAAATAACTATTTCACTAGCTGCCCTGCAGTCAATTCTAGTAGTTTTATACTAGTCAAATACTAGTTTGCCAAACCGGCTCAACTAGTTCGGGTTCTGTAATTTTTCCATATTAGCAACTGGTATTTTTATCACGGCGAAGTCCTATGAGACAGCAATTGTCCGCATCTGCATCAGCACCATACCACTTGGCATACTATTCAGTCTCTGCATCAGGATCAAACCAGTTACTGTACCACTTCATAGCATGTTAGTTCATTTTTGGTTTAAAAATACACGAAAAATGCAAAATTACATTGCAAACATTACTTTATTGAGTTTTATAATTGATTTCACAGGCATAAATCTTTAAATTTCCATAAAACATTTTCGTAAAATTTTAAAATTTAAATATTAATCTCAGATAGAATCTAATCCATACTTACAAATATATCTTTACTTAAAATTAAGGAAATTCAAGGAGGATTAGCTTTTTATGGTGAAAATTTTAAGTTTCGGAGTTCTTTGCAAATAACCAAGGAGATAACTCGCTTATGAAATTCTAGTACATAATGTGTAAGTTCTTAGTAACTAAATTTTTTAAGAAGTGCTATTTTAACCACCTTGTTATTGTATGTGCCTCTGCTCGCGAATTTCGTTGTTGCCGCTTTTAAACGATTCCGTTGGAGATTCATTGTTATCTTATTTATGAAAACTGCATTTCACAATCACAAGAAATCAACCCTGAAAAATAACAGCAATTTAATATTTGTTTTGGGAATTTTTTGAAAACTTTTTTATTAGAAAAAGGTTACTTAAATTATTCCAAAAAGAAATGTTATTTACTTACACAATTGATTTGACAAATCATCGTTTCGTTTTCAATTTTGTTCGTGGTTTCATTTGGACATTTCTTATTCGTTGTTGCTTCGCTGCTGCGCCTCTGTTGCAGTAGCGAAATCGCAAAAAATAAGGGTGATTTTGTTGACACGCACGTGGGTACATGATCTACAACACAAATGTTTTATTTGATCCACGAAGTTCTCAAAAGTATTATAATTTCACTATAAGAACTATTATTTACAAAAAGTGTTATACATAATTTAATTAAATGAATATTTAAAAACTCAAAATATTAGTTGAATAAAAAGTTAAAATGTATCTCGTGTATGTACGTATCTATATATCGTTTTGGAGGGTTGTTTTTGCTTATGATAGTGGAAACGTTGCAGTCGCTCAGAGTGGTATGAATAACCTCACAAAATTCTAGTTAATGAACTAGAATGTTTACTAACCAGTTTGGCAGTTGCCTGCAGGGTGGCTTACTTATAGTGATAGTGATAAGTGAAAAATGGAGGGAATTTTGCGATCGCTTTTTGAGTACCTTTCCGGTGAGGTAGAGACTGGAAACTTGTCAAATAGCTCAGAAGCTGGGGACAATGCAATTTTTAATTAAAAAAAACTTTTGAATCTTGAGACCTAGGGACTTGAAACTTAGAGCATAGTTCAGGACCCTACGCCAATATAATTTTTATAAATAAAAATTGCACTAGCTGGCGTGCTTATCGGTGCAACTGAAAATCAGTAAAAAATGGGAGGAATTTTGCGATCGATATTTGAGTAACATCCTCGTGAGGTGGTGACTTGAAAGTTGTCATATAGGTCAGAACCCGGGGACAATGCAATATCTGATCAACCAAATTTCGCTAGCTGGCACACGGATCTACCTTTTTTGAAAATTCTTTTGAAGTTTATAATTTTGCGATTGATTTTTAACCAAGCGATAACCGAAAATCAATAAAAAACAAGTAAGGATGGCGCTGTCTTCGGCTGTGCCGAAGGCTTTATACCTTTCATGAATACGTGCAAACTTAAATACGCATTGTTTAAAGTTCTCTAAAACTTTGTCAACAATACATTTAATTTTCTTTTACCATCTATAAGCAAATATTTCACCAAGTTTCCAGTTTTAATATTTCAAAATGAGGGATAAATGGCCTTAATCCTCTTATCTGAACGATCGGTTTTATGGGATATATACTATATATAGCTCCGATCTTGCTGACTTTTTTACGAAATCAAGTTTCAAGTTTTAATCTTTTGGGAGATATATGCTATATTGACCCGATTATACCGGATCCGACAAATGTCTAATATAATACAAAAATACATCCGTGTGCCAAATTCCATCGAGATATCTCAAAAATTGAGGGACTAGTTTGCGTTCAAACAGACGGACGGACAGACGGACATGGCTGTATCAACTCAGTTCATCTTCTGATCAATTTGGTATACTTAATGGTGGGTCTATCTCTTACATTTCTAAACGTTACAAACATCGGACCAAAGTTAATACACCATTTCATATTCATGAAAGGTATAAAAATAGGGCAATTTTGCCATCGATTTTTGAGTAGCTTCCCGTTGAGGTAGAGACTTGAAGCTTTTCAAATATTTCAGAATCTGGGGACAGCGCAATTTTTGATCAAACAAATGTCGCTAGTTGGCACACGAATCTACCTATTTTGAAAATTTTTTTGGAGTTTATAGTTTTGCGATTGATTTTTAACCAAGCGATAACTGAAAATCAATAAAAATTGGGGCAATTTTGCGATCGATTTTTGAGTAGATTCTCGGTGAGGTAGTGACTTGAAACTTGTCACATAGTTCAGAACCCAGGGACAATGTAATATCTGATCAAACAAATTTCGCTAGAAGGCACACGGATCTACTTATTTTGCAAATTCTTTTGAAGCTTATAATCTTGGGACTGATTTTTAACCAACTTCCTTGTGACCTAGGGACTTGGAATTTAGCATATAGTTCAGGATAATACGACAATATAATTTGTAGAAATAAAAATTGCACTAGCTGGCGTGCTTATCGGTTCAACTGAAAATCAGTAAAAAATGGGAGGAATTTTGCGATCGATATTTGAGTAACATCCTCGTGAGGTGGTGACTTGAAACTTGTCATATAGTTCAGAACCCGGAGACAATGCAATATCTGATCAACCAAATTTCGCTAGCTGGCACGCGGATCTACCTATTTGGAAAATTCGTTTGTAGTTTATAATTTTGCGATTGATTTTTAACCAACTTCCTTGTGACCTAGGGACTTGAAACTAAGCACATAGTTCAGGATACTACGACAATATAATGTATAGAAATAACTATTGCAGTAGCTGGTTTGCTTATAGTGATAACTGAAAAATGGAGGGAATTTTGCGATCGATTTTTGAGTAACTTTCCGGTGAGGTAGAGACTTGAAACTTGTCATATAGCTCAAAACTCGGTGACGATGCAATTTTTGACTAAGAAAAAATGTTTATCTTGAGATTGATTTTCACCTAACTGCCTTGTGACCTAGGGACTTGAAACTTAGCGCATAGTTTAGGACCCTACACCAATATAATTTTTAGAAGTAGCTATAGCACTAGCTGCCCTGTAGTCAATTCTAGTAGTTTTATACTAGTCAAATACTAGTTTGTCAAACCGGCTCAACTAGTTCGGGTTCTGTAATTTTTCCATATTAGCAACTGGTATTTTTATCACGGCGAAGTCCTATGAGATAGCAATTGTCCGCATCTGCATCAGCACCATACCACTTGGCATACTATTCAGTCTCTGCATCAGATCAAACCAGTTACTAGACCACTTCATAGCATGTTAGTTCATTTTTGGTTTAAAAATACACGAAAAATGCAAAATTACATTGCAAACATTACTTTATTGAATTTTATAATTGATTTCACAGGCATACATTTTTAAATTTCCATAAAACATTTTCGTAAAATTTTAAAATTTAAATATTAATCTCAGATAGAATCTAATCCATACTTTCAAATATACCTTTACTTAAAATTAAGGAAATTCAAGGAGGATTAGCTTTTTATGGTGAAAATTTTAAGTTTCGGAGTTCTTTGCAAATAACCAAGGAGATAACTCGCTTATGAAATTCTAGTACATAATGTGTAAGTTCTTAGTAACTCAATTTTTTAAGAAGGGCTATTTTAACCACCTTGTTATTGTATGTGCCTCTGCTCGCGAATTTCGTTGTTGCCGCTTTTAAACGATTCCTTTGGAGATTCATTGTTATCTTATTTATGAAAACTGCATTTCACAATCACAAGAAATCAACCCTGAAAAATAACAGCAATTTAATATTTGTTTTGGGAATTTTTTGAAAACTTTTTTATTAGAAAAAGGTTACTTAAATTATTCCAAAAAGAAATGTTATTTACTTACACAATTGATTTGACAAATCATCGTTTCGTTTTCAATTTTGTTCGTGGTTTCATTTGGACATTTCTTATTCGTTGTTGCTTCGCTGCTGCGCCTCTGTTGCAGTAGCGACATCGCAAAAAATAAGGGTGATTTTGTTGACACGCACGTGGGTACATGATCTACAACACAAATGTTTTATTTGAACCACGAAGTTCTCAAAAGTATTATAATTTCACTATAAGAACTATTATTTACAAAACGTGTTATACATAATTTAATTAAATGAATATTTAAAAACTCAAAATATTAGTTGAATAAAAAGTTAAAATGTATCTCGTGTATGTACGTATCTATATATCGTTTTGGAGGGTTGTTTTTGCTTATGATAGTGGAAACGTTGCAGTCGCTCAGAGTGGTATGAATAACCTCACAAAATTCTAGTTAATGAACTAGAATGTTTACTAACCACTTTGGCAGTTGCCTCCAGGGTGGATTACTTATAGTGATAGTGATAAGTGAAAAATGGAGGGAATTTTGCAATCGCTTTTTGAGTAACTTTCCGGTGAGGTAGAGACTGGAAACTTGTCAAATAGCTCAGAAGCTGGGGACAACGCAATTTTTAATTAAAAAAAACTTTTGAATCTTGAGATTGATTTTCACCTAACTTCCTTGTGACCTAGGGACTTGAAACTTAGAGCATAGTTCAGGACCCTACGCCAATATAATTTTTATAAATAAAAATTGCACTAGCTGGCGTGCTTATCGGTTCAACTGAAAATCAGTAAAAAATGGGAGGAATTTTGCGATCGATATTTGAGTAACATCCTCGTGAGGTGGTGACTTGAAACTTGTCATATAGTTCAGAACCCGGAGACAATGCAATATCTGATCAACCAAATTTCGCTAGCTGGCACACGGATCTACCTATTTTGAAAATTCTTTTGGAGTTTATAATTTTGCGATTGATTTTTAACCAAGCAATAACTGAAAATCAATAAAAATTAGGGCAATTTTGCGATCGATTTTTGAGTACCTTCTCGGGGAGATAGAGACTTGAAGTTTGTCACATAGTGCAGAACCTGGGGACAATGCGATTGATTTTAAACCAATTTCCTTGTGACCTAGGGACTTGAAACTTAGCACATAGTTCAGGATACTACGACAGTATAATTTATAGAAATAAAAATTGCACTAGCTTTCTTGCTTATAGTGATAACTGAAAAATGGAGGGAATTTTGGGATCGATTTTTGAGTAACTTCCCAGTGAGGTAGAGACTTGGAACTTGTCATATAGTTCAGAACCCGGAGACAATGCAATAGCTGATCAACCAAATTTCGCTAGCTGGTACGCGGATTTACCTATTTGGAAAATTCGTTTGAAGTTTATAATCTTGAGATTGACTTTTAACCAACTTCCTTGTGACCTAGGGACTTGAAACTAAGCACATAGTTCAGGACACTACGACAACATAATTTATAGAGATAACTATTGCACTAGCTGGCTTGCTTATAGTGATAACTGAAAAATGGAGGGAATTTTGGGATCGATTTTTGAGTAACTTCCCGGTGACGTGGAGACTTGAAACTTGTCACATAATTCAGAGGCCGGGGAAATTTCGCTAGCTGGCACATGGATCTACCTTTTTTGAAAATTCTTTTGAAGTTTATAATTTTGCGATTGATTTTTAACCAAGCGATAACCGAAAATCAATAAAAAACAATAAGGACGGTGCTGTCTTCGGCTGTGCCGAAGGCTTTATACCTTTAATGAATACGTGCAAACTTAAATACGCATTGTTTAAAGTTCTCTAAAACTTTGTCAGCAATACATTTAATTTTCTTTTACCATCTATAAGCAAATATTTCACCAAGTTTCCAGTTTTAATATTTCAAAATGAGGGATAAATGGCCATAATCCTCTTATCTGAACGATCGGTTTTATGGGATATATACTATATATAGCTCCGATCTTGCTGACTTTTTTACGAAATCAAGTTTCAAGTTTTAATCTTTTGGGAGATATATTCTATAGTGACCCGATTATACCGGATCCGTTAAATGTCTAATATAATACAAAAATACATCCGTGTGCCAAATTCCATCGAGATATCTCAAAAATTGAGGGACTAGTTTGCGTTCAAACAGACGGACGGACAGACGGACATAGCTGTATCAACTCAGTTCATCTCCTGATCAATTTGGTATACTTAATGGTGGGTCTATCTCTTACATTTCTAAACGTTACAAACATCGGACCAAAGTTAATATACCATTTCATATTCATGAAAGGTATAAAAATAGGGCAATTTTGCCATCGATTTTTGAGTAGCTTCCCGTTGAGGTAGAGACTTTAAGCTTGTCAAATATTTCAGAATCTGGGGACAACGCAATTTTTGATCAAACAAATGTCGCTAGTTGGTTTGGAGTTTATAGTTTTGCGATTGATTTTTAACCAAGCGATAACTGAAAATCAATAAAAATTAGGGCGATTTTGCGATCGATTTTTGAGTAGCTTCTCGGTGAGGTAGTGACTTGAAACTTGTCACATAGCTCAGAACCCAGGGACAATGTAATATCTGATCAAACAAATTTCGCTAGAAGGCACACGGATCTACCTATTTTGAAAATTCTTTTGAAGCTTATAATCTTGGGACTGATTTTTAACCAACTTTCTTGTGACCTAGTTGCTTGAAATTAAGCTCATAGTTCAGGACCCTACGCCAATATAATTTTTATAAATAAAAATTGCACTAGCTGTCGTGCTTATCGGTTCAACTGAAAATCAGTAAAAAATGGGGGGAATTTTGCGATCGATATTTGAGTAATATCCTGGTGAGGTGGTGACTTGAAACTTGTCATATAGTTCAGAACCCGGAGACAATGCAATATCTGATCAACCAAATTTCGCTAGCTGGCACACGGATCTACCTATTTTGAAAATTCTTTTGGAGTTTATAATTTTGAGATTGATTTTTAACCGACTTTCTTGTGACCTAGTTACTTGAAATGTAGCGCATAGTTCAGGACCCTACGCCAATATAATTTTTAGAAATAAAAACTACACTAGCTGGCGTGCTTATAGTGACAACTGAAAATCAATAAAAAATTAGGGGAATTTTGGGATCGATTTTTGAGTAACTTTCCGGTGAGGTAGAGACTTGAAGCTTGTCATATAGTTCAGAACCCGGAGACAATGCAATATCTGATCAACCAAATTTCGCTAGCTGGTACGCGGATTTACCTATTTGGAAAATTCGTTTGAAGTTTATAATCTTGAGATTGATTTTTAACCAACTTTCTTGTGACCTAGTTACTTGAAATTTAGCGCATAGTTCAGGACCCTACGCCAATATAATTTTTAGAAAGAAAAATTACACTAGCTTTCTTGCTTATAGTGATAACTGAAAAATGGAGGGAATTTTGGGATCGATTTTTGAGTAACTTTCCGGTGAGGTAGAGACTTGAAACTTGTCATATAGTTCAGAACCCGGGGACAATGCAATATCTGATCAACAAAATTTCGCTAGCTGGCAACCATCTTCCTTGTGACCTAGGGACTTGAAACTTAGCGCATAATTTAGGACCCTACGCCAATATAATTTTTAGAAATAACTATTTCACTAGCTGCCCTGCAGTCAATTCTAGTTGTTTTATACTAGTCAAATACTAGTTTGCCAAACCGGCTCAACTAGTTCGAATTCTGTAATTTTTCCATATTAGCAACTGGTATTTTTATCACGGCGATGTCCTATGAGATAGCAATTGTCCGCATCTGCATCAGCACCATACCACTTGGCATACTATTCAGTCTCTGCATCAGGATCAAACCAGTTACTGTACCACTTCGTAGCATGTTAGTTCATTTTTGGTTTAAAATTACACGAAAAATGCAAAATTATATTGCAAACATTACTTTAGTGAATTTTATAATTGATTTCACAGGCATAAATCTTTAAATTTCCATAAAAGATTTTCGTAAAATTTTAAAATTTAAATATTAATCTCAGACAGAATCTAATCCATACTTTCAAATATATCTTTACATAAAATTAAGGAAATTCAAGGAGGATTAGCTTTTTATGGTGAAAATTTTAAGTTTCGGAGTTCTTTGCAAATAACCAAGGAGATAACTCGCTTATGAAATTCTAGTACATAATGTGTAAGTTCTTAGTAACTAAATTTTTTAAGAAGTGTTATTTTAATCACCTTGTTATTGTATGTGCCTCTGCTCGCGAATTTCTTTGTTGCCGCTTTTAACCGATTCCGTTGGAGATTCATTGTTATTTTATTTATGAAAACTGCATTCCAAAATCACAAGAAATCAACCCTGAAAAATAACAACAATTCAATATTTGTTTTGAGAATGTTTTGAAAACTTTTTTATTAGAAAAAGGTTACTTAAATTATTCCAAAAAGAAATGTTATTTACTTACACAATTGTTTTGACAAATGATCGTTTCGTTTTCAATTTTGTTCGTAGTTTCATTTGGACATTTCTTATTCGTTGTTGCTTCGCTGCTGCGCCTCTGTTGCAGTAGCGACATCGCAAAAAATAAGGGTGATTTTGTTGACACGCACGTGGGTACATGATCTACAACACAAATGTTGTATTTGAACCACGAAGTTCTCAAAAGTATTATAATTACTGGAAACTTGTCAAATAGCTCAGAAGTTGGGGACAATGCAATTTTTGACTAAAAAAAGTTTGAATCTTCAGATTGATTTCCACCTAACTTCCTTGTGACCTAGGGACTTGAAACTTAGAGCATAGTTCAGGACCCTACGCCAATATAATTTTTATAAATAAAAATTGCACTAGCTGCCCTGCAGTCAATTCTAGTTGTTTTATACTAGTCAAATACTAGTTTGCCAAACCGGCTCAACTAGTTCGAATTCTGTAATTTTTCCATATTAGCAACTGGTATTTTTATCACGGCGATGTCCTATGAGATAGCAATTGTCCGCATCTGCATCAGCACCATACCACTTGGCATACTATTCAGTCTCTGCATCAGGATCAAACCAGTTACTGTACCACTTCGTAGCATGTTAGTTCATTTTTGGTTTAAAATTACACGAAAAATGCAAAATTATATTGCAAACATTACTTTAGTGAATTTTATAATTGATTTCACAGGCATAAATCTTTAAATTTCCATAAAAGATTTTCGTAAAATTTTAAAATTTAAATATTAATCTCAGACAGAATCTAATCCATACTTTCAAATATATCTTTACATAAAATTAAGGAAATTCAAGGAGGATTAGCTTTTTATGGTGAAAATTTTAAGTTTCGGAGTTCTTTGCAAATAACCAAGGAGATAACTCGCTTATGAAATTCTAGTACATAATGTGTAAGTTCTTAGTAACTAAATTTTTTAAGAAGTGTTATTTTAATCACCTTGTTATTGTATGTGCCTCTGCTCGCGAATTTCTTTGTTGCCGCTTTTAACCGATTCCGTTGGAGATTCATTGTTATTTTATTTATGAAAACTGCATTCCAAAATCACAAGAAATCAACCCTGAAAAATAACAACAATTCAATATTTGTTTTGAGAATGTTTTGAAAACTTTTTTATTAGAAAAAGGTTACTTAAATTATTCCAAAAAGAAATGTTATTTACTTACACAATTGTTTTGACAAATGATCGTTTCGTTTTCAATTTTGTTCGTAGTTTCATTTGGACATTTCTTATTCGTTGTTGCTTCGCTGCTGCGCCTCTGTTGCAGTAGCGACATCGCAAAAAATAAGGGTGATTTTGTTGACACGCACGTGGGTACATGATCTACAACACAAATGTTGTATTTGAACCACGAAGTTCTCAAAAGTATTATAATTACTGGAAACTTGTCAAATAGCTCAGAAGTTGGGGACAATGCAATTTTTGACTAAAAAAAGTTTGAATCTTCAGATTGATTTCCACCTAACTTCCTTGTGACCTAGGGACTTGAAACTTAGAGCATAGTTCAGGACCCTACGCCAATATAATTTTTATAAATAAAAATTGCACTAGCTGTCGTGCTTATCGGTTCAACTGAAAATCAGTAAAAAAGGGGGGGAATTTTGCGATCGATATTTGAGTAATATCCTGGTGAGGTGGTGACTGGAAACTTGTCATATAGTTCAGAACCCGGAGACAATGCAATATCTGATCAATCAAATTTCGCTAGCTGGCACATGGATCTACCTATTTTGAAAATTCTTTTGGAGTTTATAATTTTGAGATTGATTTTTAACCGACTTTCTTGTGACCTAGTTACTTGAAATGTAGCGCATAGTTCAGAACCCTACGCCAATATAATTTTTATAAATAAAAATTGCACTAGCTGTCGTGCTTATCGGTTCAACTGAAAATCAATAAAAAATTAGGGGAATTTTGCGATCGATTTTTGAGGAGCTTCCCGGTGAGGTAGTGACTTGAAACTTGACACGTAGTTCAGAACCCGGAGACAATGCAATATCTGATCAATCAAATTTCGCTAGCTGGCACATGGATCTACCTATTTTGAAAATTCTTTTGGAGTTTATAATTTTGCGATTGATTTTTAACCAAGCAGTAACTGAAAATCAATAAAAATTAGGGCAATTTTGCGATCGATTTTTGAGTAGCTTCTCGGGGAGGTAGAGACTTGAAGTTTGTCACATAGTTCAGAACCTGGGGACAATGCGATTGATTTTAAACCAATTTCCTTGTGACCTAGGGACTTGAAACTCAGCACATAGTTCAGGATACTAAGACAATATAATTTATGGAAATAAAAATTGCACTAGCTTTCTTCTTATAGTGATAACTGAAAAATGGAGGGAATTTTGGGATCGATTTTTGAGTAACTTACCGGTGAGGTAGAGACTTGAAACTTGTCATATAGTTCAGAACCCAGAGACAATGCAATATCTGATCAACCAAATTTCGCTAGCTGGCACGCGGATCTACCTATTTGGAAAATTCGTTTGTAGTTTATAATCTTGAGATTGATTTTTAACCAACTTTCTTGTGACCTAGTTACTTGAAATTTAGCACATAGTTCAGGACCCTAAACCAATATAATTTTTAGAAATAAAAATTACACTAGCTGGCGTGCTTATAGTGACAACTGAAAATCAATAAAAAATGGGGGGAATTTTGCGATCGATTTTTGAGCAACTTCCCGGTGAGGTAGTGACTTGAAACTTGACACGTAGTTCAGAACCCGGGGACAACGCAATATCTCAGCAACAAAATTTCGCTAGCTGGCAACCATCTTCCTTGTGACCTAGGGACTTGAAACTTAGCACATAGTTCAGGATACTACGACAGTATAATTTATAGAAATAAAAATTGCACTAGCTTTCTTCTTATAGTGATAACTGAAAAATGGAGGGAATTTTGGGATCGATTTTTGAGTAACTTACCGGTGAGGTAGAGACTTGAAACTTGTCATATAGTTCAGAACCCAGAGACAATGCAATATCTGATCAACCAAATTTCGCTAGCTGGCACGCGGATCTACCTATTTGGAAAATTCGTTTGAAGTTTATAATCTTGAGATTGATTTTTAACCAACTTTTTTGTGACCTAGTTGCTTGAAATTTAGCTCATAGTTCAGGACCCTACGCCAATATAATTTTTAGAAATAAAAACTACACTAGCTGGCGTGCTTATAGTGACAACTGAAAATCAATAAAAAATTAGGGGAATTTTGCGATCGATTTTTGAGGAGCTTCCCGGTGAGGTAGAGACTTGAAACTTGTCATATAGTTCAGAACCCAGAGACAATGCAATATCTGATCAACCAAATTTCGCTAGCTGGCACGCGGATCTACCTATTTTGAAAATTCTTTTGGAGTTTATAATTTTGAGATTGATTTTTAACCGACTTTCTTGTGACCTAGTTACTTGAAATGTAGCGCATAGTTCAGAACCCTACGCCAATATAATTTTTAGAAATAAAAACTACACTAGCTGGCGTGCTTATAGTGACAACTGAAAATCAATAAAAAATTAGGGGAATTTTGCGATCGATTTTTGAGGAGCTTCCCGGTGAGGTAGTGACTTGAAACTTGTCACATAGTTCAGAACCTGGGGACAATGCCATATCTGATCAAACAAATTTCGCTAGCTGGCACGCGGATCTACCTATTTGGAAAATTCGTTTTAAGTTTATAATCTTGAGATTGATTTTTAACCAACTTTCTTGTGACCTAATTGCTTGAAATTAAGCTCATAGTTCAGGACCCTACGCCAATATAATTTTTAGAAACAAAAATTACACTAGCTGGCGTGCTTATAGTGACAACTGAAAAACAATAAAAAATTAGGGGAATTTTGCGTTCGATTTTTGAGGAGCTTCCCTGTGAGGTAGTGACTTGAAACTTGACACGTAGTTCAGAACCCGGGGACAACGCAATATCTCATCAACAAAACTTCGCTAGCTGGCAACCATCTTCCTTGTGACCTAGGGACTTGAAACTTAGCACATAGTTCAGGATACTACGACAGTATAATTTATAGAAATAAAAATTGCACTAGCTTTCTTGCTTATAGTGATAACTGAAAAATGGAGGGAATTTTGGGATCGATTTTTGAGTAACTTCCCAGTGAGGTAGAGACTTGAAAGTTGTCATATAGTTCAGAACCCGGAGACAATGCAATAGCTGATCAACCAAATTTCGCTAGCTGGTACGCGGATTTACCTATTTGGAAAATTCGTTTGAAGTTTATAATCTTGAGATTGATTTTTAACCGACTTCCTTGTGACCTAGGGACTTGAAACTAAGCACATAGTTCAGGACACTACGACAACATAATTTATAGAGATAACTATTGCACTAGCTGGCTTGCTTATAGTGATAACTAAAAAATGGAGGGAATTTTGCGATCGATTTTTGAGTAACTTCCCGGTGACGTGGAGACTTGAAACGTGTCACATAATTCAGAGCCCGGGGCAATGCAATGTCTGATCAACGAAATTTCGCTAGCTGACGCACGGATCTACCTTTTTTGAAAATTCTTTTGAAGTTTATAATTTTGCGATTGATTTTTAACCAAGCGATAACCGAAAATCAATAAAAAACAAGTAAGGACGGTGCTGTCTTCGGCTATGCCGAAGGCTTTATACCTTTCATGAATACGTGCAATCTTAAATACGCATTGTTTAAAGTTCTCTAAAACTTTGTCAGCAATACATTTAATTTTCTTTTACCATCTATAAACAAATATCTCACCAAGTTTCCAGTTTTAATATTTCAAAATGAGGGATAAATGTCCATAATCGTCTTATCTGAACGATCGGTTTTATGGGATATATACTATATATAGCTCCGATCTTGCTGACTTTTTGACGAAATCAAGTTTCAAGTTTTAATCTTTTGGGAGATACATGCTATAGTGACCCGATTATACCGGATCCGACAAATGTCTAATATAATACAAAAATACATCCGTGTGCCAAATTCCATTGAGATATCTCAAAAATTGAGGGACTAGTTTGCGTTCAAACAGACGGACGGACAGACGGACATGGCTGTATCAACTCAGTTCATCTCCTGATCAATTTGGTATGCTTAATGGTGCGTCTATCTCTTACATTTCTAAACGTTACAAACATCGGACCAAAGTTAATATACCATTTCATATTCATGAAAGGTATAAAAATAGGGCAATTTTGCCATCGATTTTTGAGTAGCTTCCCGTTGAGATAGAGACTTGAAGCTTGTCAAATATTTCAGAATCTGGGGACAGCGCAATTTTTGATCAAACAAATGTCGCTAGTTGGCACACGAATCTACCTATTTTGAAAATTTTTTTGGAGTTTATAGTTTTGCGATTGATTTTTAACCAAGCGATAACTGAAAATCAATAAAAATTAGAGCAATTTTGCGATCGATTTTTGAGTAGCTTCTCGGTGAGGTAGTGACTTGAAACTTGTCACATAGTTCAGAACCCAGGGACAATGTAATATCTGATCAAACAAATTTCGCTAGAAGGCACACGGATCTACCTATTTTGAAAATTCTTTTGAAGCTTATAATCTTGGGACTGATTTTTAACCACCTTCTTTGTGACCTAGGGACTTGGAATTTAGCATATAGTTCAGGATAATACCACAATATAATTTTTAGAAATAAAAATTGCACTAACTGGCGTGCCTGTCGTGATAACTGAAAATCGATGCAATATGGAGGGAATTTTGCGATCGTTTTTGAGTAACTTCGCGGTCAGGTAGATACTTGAAACTTGTCAAATAGCTCAGAACTCGGTGGCGATGCAATTTTTGACTAAGAAAAAATGTTTATCTTGAGATTGATTTTCACCTAACTGCCTTGTGACCTAGGGACTTGAAACTTAGCGCATAGTTTAGGACCCTACGCCAATATAATTTTTAGAAATAACTATTTCACTAGCTACCCTGCAGTCAATTCTAGTAGTTTTATACTAGTCAAATACTAGTTTGCCATACCGGCTCAACTAGTTCGAGTTCTGTAATTTTTCCTTATTAGCAACTGGTATTTTTATCACGGCGGTGTCCTATGAGATAGCAATTGTCCGCATCTGCATCAGCACCATACCACTTGGCATACTATTCAGTCTATGCATCAGGATCAAACCAGTTACTGTACCACTTCATAGCATGTTAGTTCATTTTTGGTTTAAAAATACACGAAAAATGCAAAATTACATTGCAAACATTATTTTATTGAATTTTATAATTGATTTCACAGGCATAAATCTTTAAAATTCCATAAAAGATTTTCGTAAAATTTTAAAATTTAAATATTAATCTCAGATAGAATCTAATCCATACTTTCAAATATATCTTTACATAAAATTAAGGAAATTCAAGGAGGATTAGCTTTTTATGGTGAAAATTTTAAGTTTCGGAGTTCTTTGCAAATAACCAAGGAGATAACTCGCTTATGAAATTCTAGTACATAATGTGTAAGTTCTTAGTAACTAAATTTTTTAAGAAGTGCTATTTTAATCACCTTGTTATTGTATGTGCCTCTGCTCGCGAATTTCGTTGTTGCCGCTTTTAACCGATTCCGTTGGAGATCCATTGTTATTTTATTTATGAAAACTGCATTCCAAAATCACAAGAAATCAACCCTGAAAAATAACAACAATTCAATATTTGTTTTGAGAATGTTTTGAAAACTTTTTTATTAGAAAAAGGTTACTTAAATTATTCCAAAAGAAATGTTATTTACTTACACAATTGATTTGACAAATCATCGTTTCGTTTTCAATTTTGTTCGTGGTTTCATTTGGACATTTCTTATTCGTTGTTGCTTCGCTGCTGCGCCTCTGTTGCAGTAGCGACATCGCAAAAAATAAGGGTGATTTTGTTGACACGCACGTGTGTACATGATCTACAACACAAATGTTTTATTTGAACCACGAAGTTCTCAAAAGTATTATAATTACTGGAAACTTGTCAAATAGCTCAGAAGCTGGGGACAATGCAATTTTTGACTAAAAAAATTTTGAATCTTGAGATTGATTTCCACCTAACTTCCTTGTGACCTAGTTACTTGAAATTTAGCGCATAGTTCAGGACCCTAAGCCAATATAATTTTTAGAAATAAAAATTACACTAGCTGGCGTGCTTATAGTGACAACTGAAAATCAATAAAAAATGGGGGGAATTTTGCGATCGATATTTGAGCAACTTCCCGGTGAGGTAGTGACTTGAAACTTGTCACATAGTTCAGAACCTGGGGACAATGCCATATCTGATCAAACAAATTTCGCTAGCTGGCACGCGGATCTACCTATTTGGAAAATTCGTTTGAAGTTTATAATCTTGAGATTGATTTTTAACCAACTTTCTTGTGACCTAGTTGCTTGAAATTTAGCGCATAGTTCAGGACCCTAAGCCAATATAATTTTTAGAAATAAAAATTACACTAGTTATATAGTGACAACTGAAAATCAATAAAAAATTAGGGGAATTTTGCGATCGATTTTTGAGGAGCTTCCCGGTGAGGTAGTGACTTGAAGTTTGTCACATAGTTCAGAACCTGGGGACAATGCAATATCTGATCAACAAAATTTCGCTAGCTGGCAACGATCTTCCTTGCGACCTAGGGACTTGAAACTAAGCACATAGTTCAGGACACTACGACAACATAATTTATAGAGATAACTATTGCACTAGCTGGCTTGCTTATAGTGATAACTGAAAAATGGAGGGAATTTTGCGATCGATTTTTGAGTAACTTTCCGGTGACGTGGAGACTTGAAACTTGTCACATAATTCAGAGCCCGGGGACAATGCAATGTCTGATCAACGAAATTTCGCTAGCTGGCGCACGGATCTACCTTTTTTGAAAATTCTTTTGAAGTTTATAATTTTGCGATTGATTTTTAACCAAGCGATAACTGAAAATCAATAAAAAACAAATAAGGACGGCGCTGTCTTCGGCTGTGCCGAAGGCTTTATACCTTCATGAATACGTGCAAACTTAAATACGCATTGTTTAAAGTTCTCTAAAACTTTGTCAGCAATACATTTAATTTTCTTTTACCATCTATAAGCAAATATCTCACCAAGTTTCCGGTTTTAAAATTTCAAAATGAGAGATAAATGGCCATAATCCTCTTATCTGAACGATCGGTTTTATGGGATATATACTATATATAGCTCCGATCTTGCTGACTTTTTTACGAAATCTTTTACTATCCATAAGAAAATATCTCACCAAGTTTCAAGTTTTAATCTTTTGGGATATATATGCTATAGTGACCCGATTATACCGGATCCGACAAATGTCTAATATAATACAAAAATACAAGGTGGCGCAAAAGTAAGCTTCCGATGTTCAGCATATCGGTTGTGGGACGTGCAGTGTGTGCTGTTGCACCGTCTTGTTGGAACCACATGTTTTCCAATCCCAATTCATCAAGTTGCGGCAAAAAGAACTCGTTGATCATTGCTCTGTAGCGCTCACCATTCACAGTAACCGTTTGGCCCCGACCGATTATTGGTCAAATAAATAGTCAGCAATATTCCGCGTTCTGGAGCAGTGTAGCGTAACATTGTTTATTAACGTGTATTTCGCATGTGTTTACTACACAAATGTCAAAACAGAACTGACTTTCGGGGCCAATCGCAAAATTTATAGCATTTTCTGATAGGAGGATTACTTTTGCGCCACCTTGTACATCCGTGTGCCAAATTCCATCGAGATATCTCAAAAATTGAGGGACTAGTTTGCGTTCAAACAGACGGACGGACAGACGGACATGGCTGTATCAACTCAGTTCATCTCCTGATCAATTTGGTATACTTAATGGTGGGTCTATCTCTTACATTTCTAAACGTTACAAACATCGGACCAAAGTTAATATACCATTTCATATTCATGAAAGGTATAAAAATAGGGCAATTTTGCCATCGATTTTTGAGTAGCTTCCCGTTGAGGTAGAGACTTGAAGCTTGTCAAATATTTCAGAATCTGGGGACAGCGCAATTTTTGATCAAATAAATGTCGCTAGTTGGCACACGAATCTACCTATTTTGAAAATTTTTTTGGAGTTTATAGTTTTGCGATTGATTTTTAACCAAGCGATAACTGAAAATCAATAAAAATTAGGGCAATTTTGCGATCGATTTTTGAGTAGCTTCTCTGTGAGGTAGTGACTTGAAACTTGTCACATAGTTCAGAACCCAGGGACAATGTAATATCTGATCAAACAAATTTCGCTAGAAGGCACACGGATCTACCTATTTTGAAAATTCTTTTGAAGCTTATAATCTTGGGACTGATTTTTAACCAACTTCGTTGTGACCTAGGGACTTGGAATTTAGCATATAGTTCAGGATACTACGACAATATAATTTTTAGATATTAAAATTGCACTAACTTGCTTGCTTATCGTGATAACTGAAAATCGATGCAATATGGAGGGAATTTTGTGATTGCTTTTTGAGTAACTTCCCGGTGAGGCAGAGACTTGAAACTTGTCAAATAGCTCAGAACTCGGGCACGATGCAATTTTTGACTAAGAAAAAATTTGTATCTTGCGATTGATTTTCACCTAACTTCCTTGTGACCTAGGGACTTGAAACTTAGCGCATAGTTTAGGACCCTACGCTAATATAATTTTTAGAAGTAGCTATAGCACTAGCTGCCCTGTAGTCAATTCTAGTAGTTTTATACTAGTCAAATACTAGTTTGTCCGGCTCAACTAGTTCGAGTTCTGTTATTTTCCATATTAGCAACTGGTATTTTTATCACGGCGATGTCCTATGAGATAACAATTGTCCGCATCTGCATTAGCACCATACCACTTGGCATACTAGTCAGTATCTGCATCAGGATCATATCAGTTTACATACTATGCAGTACATACACCAGAATCATACGAGTACCAGCCGTCATACTAGTCAGCCTATGCATTAGTATCATACCACTTACTGTACCACTTCATAGCATGGAAGTTAAGTTTTGGTTTAAAATACACGAAAAATACAAAATTACATTGCAAACATTACTTTATCGAATTTTATAATTGATTCCACAGACATAAATCTTTAAATTTCCTTAAAACATTTTACGTAAAATTTTAAAATTTAAATATTAATTTTAGATAGAATCTAATCCATTCTTTCAAATATATCTTTACATAAAATTAAGGAAATTCAAGAAGGATTAGCTTTTTATGGTGAAAATTTTAAGTTTCGGAGTTTTTTGCAAATAACCATGGAGATAACTCGCTTATGAAATTCTAGTACATAATGTGTAAGTTCTTAGTAACTAAATTTTTTAAGAAGTGCTATTTTAACAACTTGTTATTGTATGTGCCTCTGCTCGCGAATTTCGTTGTTGCAGCTTTTAAACGATTCCGTTGGAGATTCATTGTTATTTTATTTATGAAAACTGCATTTCACAATCACAATAAATCAACCCTGAAAAATAACAGCAATTCAATATTTGTTTTGAGAATTTTTGAAAACTTTTTTATTAGAAAAAGGTTACTTAAATTATTCCAAAAATAAATGTTATTTACTTACACAATTGATTTGACAAATGATCGTTTCGTTTTCAATTTTGTTCGTGGTTTCATTTGGACATTTCTTATTTGTTGTTGCTTCGCTGCTGCGCCTCTGTTGCAGTAGCGACATCGCAAAAAATAAGGGTGATTTTGTTGACACGCACGTATGTACATGATCTACAACATAAATGTTGTATTTGAACCACGAAGTTCTCAAAAGTATTATAATTACTGGAAACTTGTCAAATAGCTCAGAAGCTGGGGACAATGCAATTTTTGACTAAAAAAATTTTGAATCTTGAGATTGATTTCCACCTAACTTCCTTGTGACCTAGGGACTTGAAACTTAGAGCATAGTTCAGGACCCTACGCCAATATAATTTTTATAAATAAAAATTGCACTAGCTGTCGTGCTTATCGGTTCAACTGAAAATCAGTTAAAAATGGGGGGAATTTTGCGATCGATATTTGAGTAATATCCTGGTGAGGTAGTGACTTGAAACTTGTCATATAGTTCAGAACCCAGAGACAATGCAATATCTGATCAACCAAATTTCGCTAGCTGGCACATGGATCTACCTATTTTGAAAATTCTTTTGGAGTTTATAATTTTGAGATTGATTTTTAACCGACTTTCTTGTGACCTAGTTACTTGAAATGTAGCGCATAGTTCACGACCCTACGCCAATATAATTTTTAGAAATAAAAACTACACTAGCTGGCGTGCTTATAGTGACAACTGAAAATCAATAAAAAATTAGGGGAATTTCGCGATCGATTTTTGAGGAGCTTCCCAGTGAGGTAGTGACTTGAAACTTGACACGTAGTTCAGAACCCGGGGACAATGCCATATCTGATCAACAAAATTTCGCTAGCTGGCAACCAACTTCCTTGTGACCTAGGGACTTGAAACTTAGAGCATAGTTCAGGACCCTACGCCAATATAATTTTTATAAAAAAAAATTACACTAGCTTTCTTGCTTATAGTGATAACTGAAAAATGGAGGGAATTTTGGGATCGATTTTTGAGTAACTTCCCATTGAGGTAGTGGCTTGAAACTTGACACGTAGTTCAGAACCCGGGGGCAATGCCATATCTGATCAACAAAATTCGCTAGCTGGCAACCAACTTCCTTGTGACCTAGTTACTTGAAATTTAGCGCATAGTTCAGGACCCTACGCCGATATAATTTTTAGAAATAAAAATTACACTAGCTTTCTTGCTTATAGTGATAACTGAAAAATGGAGGGAATTTTGGGATCGATTTTTGAGTAACTTCCCAGTGAGGTAGAGACTTGAAACTTGTTATATAGTTCAGAACCCGGAGACAATGCAATAGCTGATCAACCAAATTTCGCTAGCTGGTACGCGGATTTACCTATTTGGAAAATGCGTTTGAAGTTTATAATCTTGAGATTGATTTTTAACCAACTTTCTTGTGGCCTAGTTACTTGAAATTTAGCGCATAGTTCAGGACCCTAAGGCAATATAATTTTTAGAAATAAAAATTACACTAGCTGGCGTGCTTATAGTGACAACTGAAAATCAATAAAATATGGGGGAATTTTGCGATCGATATTTGAGCAACTTCCCGGTGAGGTAGTGACTTGAAACTTGTCACATAGTTTAGAACCTGGGGACAATGCCATATCTGATCAAACAAATTTCGCTAGCTGGCACGCGGATCTACCTATTTGGAAAATTCGTTTGAAGTTTATAATCTTGAGATTGATTTTTAACCAACTTTCTTGTGACCTAGTTGCTTGAAATTTAGCGCATAGTTCAGGACCCTAAGCCAATATAATTTTTAGAAATAAAAATTACACTAGCTGGCGTGCTTATAGTGACAACTGAAAATCAATAAAAAATTAGGGGAATTTTGCGATCGATTTTTGAAGAGCTTCCCGGTGAGGTAGTGACTTGAAACTTGACACGTAGTTCAGAACCCGGGGACAATGCAATATCTGATCAACAAAATTTTGCTAGCTGGCAACGATCTTCCTTGCGACCTAGGGACTTGAAACTAAGCACATAGTTCAGGACACTACGACAACATAATTTATAGAGATAACTATTGCACTAGCTGGCTTGCTTATAGTGATAACTGAAAAATGGAGGGAATTTTGCGATCGATTTTTGAGTAACTTTCCGGTGACGTGGAGACTTGAAACTTGTCACATAATTCAGAGCCCGGGGACAATGCAATGTCTGATCAACGAAATTTCGCTAGCTGGCGCACGGATCTACCTTTTTTGAAAATTCTTTTGAAGTTTATAATTTTGCGATTGATTTTTAACCAAGCGATAACTGAAAATCAATAAAAAACAAATAACGACGGCGCTGTCTTCGGGTGTGCCGAAGGCTTTATACCTTCATGAATACGTGCAAACTTAAATACGCATTGTTTAAAGTTCTCTAAAACTTTGTCAGCAATACATTTAATTTTCTTTTACCATCTATAAGCAAATATCTCACCAAGTTTCCGGTTTTAATATTTCAAAATGAGAGATAAATGGCCATAATCCTCTTATCTGAACGATCGGTTTTATGGGATATATACTATATATAGCTCCGATCTTGCTGACTTTTTTACGAAATCTTTTACTATCCATAAGAAAATATCTCACCAAGTTTCAAGTTTTAATCTTTTGGGATATATATGCTATAGTGACCCGATTATACCGGATCCGACAAATGTATAATATAATACAAAAATACATCCGTGTGCCAAATTCCATCGAGATATCTCAAAAATTGAGGGACTAGTTTGCGTTCAAACAGACGGACGGACAGACGGACATGGCTGTATCAACTCAGTTCATCTCCTGATCAATTTGGTATACTTAATGATGGGACTATCTCTTACATTTCTAAACGTTACAAACATCGGACCAAAGTTAATATACCATTTCATATTCATGAAAGGTATAAAAATAGGGCCATTTTCCCATCGATTTTTGAGTAGCTTCCCGTTGAGGTAGAGACTTGAAGCTTGTCAAATATTTCAGAATCTGGGGACAGCGCAATTTTTGATCAAATAAATGTCGCTAGTTGGCACACGAATCTACCTATTTCGAAAATTTTTGTGGAGTTTATAGTTTTGCGATTGATTTTTAACCAAGCGATAACTGAAAATCAATAAAAATTAGGGCACTTTTGCGATCGATTTTTGAGTAGCTTCTCGGTGAGGTAGTGACTTGAAACTTGTCACATAGCTCAGAACCCAGGGACAATGTAATATCTGATCAAACAAATTTCGCTAGAAGGCACACGGATCTACCTATTTTGAAAATTCTTTTGAAGCTTATAATCTTGGGACTGATTTTTAACCAACTTCCTTGTGACCTAGGGACTTGGAATTTAGCATATAGCTCAGGATACTACGACAATATAATTTTTAGAAGTAGCTATAGCACTAGCTGCCCTGTAGTCAATTCTAGTAGTTTTATACTAGTCAAATACTAGTTTGTCAAACCGGCTCAACTAGTTCGAGTTCTGTTATTTTCCATATTAGCAACTGGTATTTTTATCACGGCGATGTCCTATGAGATAACAATTGTCCGCATCTGCATTAGCACCATACCACTTGGCATACTAGTCAGTCTCTGCCTCAGGATCATATCAGTTTACATACTATTCAGTACATACACCAGAATCATACGAGTACCAGCCGTCATACTAGTCAGCCTATGCATTAGTATCATGCCACTTACTGTACCACTTCATAGCATGGAAGTTCATTTTTGGTTTAAAATACACGAAAAATACAAAATTACATTGCAAACATTACTTTATCGAATTTTATAATTGATTCCACAGACATAAATCTTTAAATTTCCTTAAAACATTTTACGTAAAATTTTAAAATTTAAATATTAATTTTAGATAGAATCTAATCCATTCTTTCAAATATATCTTTACATAAAATTAAGGAAATTCAAGAAGGATTAGCTTCTTATGGTGAAAATTTTAAGTTTCGGAGTTCTTTGCAAATAACCATGGAGATAACTCGCTTATGAAATTCTAGTACATAATGTGTAAGTTCTTAGTAACTAAATTTTTTAAGAAGTGCTATTTTAACAACTTGTTACTGTATGTGCCTCTGCTCGCGAATTTCGTTGTTGCCACTTTTAAACGATTCCGTTGGAGATTCATTGTTATTTTATTTATGAAAACTGCATTTCACAATCACAATAAATCAACCCTGAAAAATAACAGCAATTCAATATTTGTTTTGAGAATTTTTTAAAACTTTTTTATTAGAAAAAGGTTACTTAAATTATTCCAAAAATAAATGTTATTTACTTACACAATTGATTTGACAAATCATCGTTTCGTTTTCAATTTTGTTCGTGGTTTCATTTGGACATTTCTTATTCGTTGTTGCTTCGCTGCTGCGCCTCTGTTGCAGTAGCGACATCGCAAAAAATAAGGGTGATTTTGTTGGCATGCACGTGGGTACATGATCTACAACACAAATGTTGTATTTGAACCACGAAATTCTCAAAAGTATTATAATTTCACTATAAAAACTATTATTTACAAAAAGTTTTATACATAATTTAATTAAATGAATATTTAAAAACTCAAAATATTAGTTGAACAGAAAGTTAAAATGTATCTCGTGTATGTTCGTATCTATATACTGTTTTGGAAGGTTGTTTCTGCTTAGGATAGTGGAAACTGAGGATGAATAACCTCACGAAATTCTAGTTAATGAACTAGAATGTTTACTAACCTGTTTGGCAGTTGACTGCAGGGTGGCTTACTTATAGTGATAGTGATAAGTGAAAAATGGACGGAATTTTGCGATCGATTTTTGAGTAACTTCCCGGTGAGGTAGAGACTGGAAACTTGTCAAATATTCCAGAACCTGGGGTCAGTGCAATATCTGATCAACAAATTTTCGCTAGGTGGCACACGGCTCTACCTAGTTTGAAAATTCGTTTGAAGTTTATAATCTTGAGATTGATTTTTAACCAACTTCCGTATGACCTAGGGACTTGAAACTTAGCGCATAGTTCAGGACCCTACGCCAATATAATTTTTAGAAATAAAAATTGCAATAGCTGGCGTGCTTATCCCCTGCAGAGAACTGCCAAACTGGTTAATAAACATTCTAGTTTATTAACTAGAATTTCGTGGCCTTATTCATACCAGCTTGAGCGGGTGCAAGTTTCCGCTATCATAAGCAGGAACAACCCTCTAAAATTGTCCAAACATGCATACGCGAGCGAAAAAGAAAGCAACTCAGTATTCGGGCAGCAATCGTTCAGTTAACAACGAAACCATGAAAAAAAGTGAAAACGAAACGATCACTTGTTAACGTAATTGAGTAAGTATATACAATTTATTTTTGGCATAATCAAAGTAATCTTTTTCTGATGAAAAAGTTTTTAACAAATTCATAAAAAAATATTGAATTATTAAAATTTTTCAGGTTTGACTTGATAGTTGCGTTCCAATCAGCTATCTAGATCAATATCACGATCAATATCTCACGGGAACGATACAAATCAGTTGTATGAGAGTTGTTTGAGTATATATGTGTGTTTATGTATGTGTGGCTGTGCTACCAAGCAAATAAGGGTTTGCTGTCAAAAAATCGACTACAAAAAACTAAACGAAACCTATACGCATCCGAAATTGATCCAAATAAATATCAAGATCACAACGTTTATTTATTTATTTAATTATACACATATAAGACATAGTCTTTTACAGTGTCACATTTGATTTTATTACTTATTCCTAGTACAAATTAATTACTAAATGCAAAAACCAAAAGAAAGATTAAAAAGTAGAAATAGCATGAAAACCATACATATCCTATTTAATAAGAAAGAACACGAAACAAAGTAGGTGTGGAAGGTTCAGTAAGAAAATATGTCAATTACTGCAAATGCGTTGTTGTTGTATTTACATGGAAAATTTCTATTTGTATCTGGATCACTCCTGATTGGAACACGCCTATTGGGATTGTGAAATGCAGTTTTTATAAATAAAATAACAAGGAATAACGGAATAGTTTAGAAGCTGTAAAAACGAAAATGGGGAGCAGAGACACGTGCAATAGCCAGGTTATTTGGAAAGATCTCCGAAACATATAATTTTCTCCACAAAAAGCAAATTTTTCCTTAAATTTCCTTAATTTTATATACGTGTATTTTGCAGGTATGGATTAGATACTCTCTGAGACTAACATTTAAATTTTCCATAAAATGTTTAAAGAAAATTTAAGGATTTATGCCTGTAAAATCAATTATAAAATTCAATCAAAAAAGAACTATTATTAAAAAAGAAAAAAATTACTTTTTAGAAATGTTTTCCAAGGATAAAATTGCTATGAATAGCAACTATATTTTTATTGAAATTGGTTTCATTTGTTTAGTATAGTGATAGATATATTTTTATATCTGACGACATATATTTTATATCTGATGACTGAGTTTTCAATAAAGTGGTTTTTAATGTAATTTTGCAATTTTCGTGTATTTTTAAACCAAAAATGAGCTAACCTACTATGGTACAGTAACCGATTTGATACTGATGCATAGGCTGACTGGTATGACGGCTGGTATGATACTGGTGTGGGTCTACCACATTATCCCCAAAATCAAAATCCCCAAATCAAAATCCCCAAATCAAAATCCCCAAAATCAAAATCCCCAAAGGAAAAATCCCTAAAATCAAAATACCCAAAATCAAAATACCCAAAATCAAAATCCCCAAAATCAAAATCCCCAAAATCAGAATCCCCAACACGAAATCCCCATTTTATGTGTGAAATAAATTCAAATTAGGTTTAAAATCGCGGCGATTTTTAACCTAATTTGAATTTATTTCACACATAAAATGGGTATTATATTTATTATAGATATATTTTGAATTAAAACTCAGAAGAAATTGTATGTATGTATAACGAATTAACAAGTATTTAATAGGTAATCGTAAATGGAAGAAAATGCAGTACATAGCCATACATAATAACTAAACATATAATACAGAGTGAGTCATATATGTAGTAAATACAAACTTCTTTGTTTTTGAAATAAGTGTACAAAAATTTATGATTTCACAAACATTTAAATACTTATAAACATAGTACATACTATGACAATATCAGCTTAAACCGAACAAAATATACTACACCACAAACAATTGCCTTTACATACATTCATATAAAAAACTTCAAAGATCTTAGTACTAATTACACAGTGCAATATTGATCTCAAATAAGTCAGTTTGTGTAAATCCAAACGACTTTTAACCACTTTTTTTATTTTCTTTTTTATTATTTTTTCTTATATCTGAACCTGATCGTATCCTCTCTATTTCTGTTTTAACCTCAATCATTTCCTTACCTAAATGTTTTATCATTTCATATACACCACATTTTTTGGTTCCTGTTATAATTTTAAGCCTACGGTGCCAAGCCTCGATCAAGTTTTGAGTTCGTGAGAAATTTTCTTTAAAGGTGTCTGAAACACTCCAAAATATAGGGTTATATTTTGGGGCACCCAACCCTTTGTTTCCACTAATATAATTTTTTTTTAACCAATGGCATATTTTTTAAAGTCGCTATATGCATAGGTAAAAATATGTACGAGTATAGTCATAAAATTAAAATATGGTTATACATACATAAATACGAGTTTTAGCTCAGATCGAACAATGTTTTTGCCATTTTTTATACGGTAATATTAGTTATTCAAAACATGGAAATTTTGTTTGGGGATTTGATTTTGGGGATTTTTTCTTTGGGGATTTTGATTTTGGGGATTTTTTCTTTGGTAATTTTGATTTTGGGGATTTTTACTTTGGGGATTTTGATTTTGGGGATTACTTATTTGGGGATTTTTTTTTCCTTGGGGATTTTGTGTTTGGGGATGTTTTTTTTGGGGATTTTGTGGCACTCCCTACTGGTGTATATAATGATTAGTATGTCAACTGGTATATTGCTGATACAGAGACTGACTAGTATGCCAATTGGTATGATGCTGATGCAGAACCGGACAGTTGCCATCTCGTAGGACATAGCAGTTGCTAACATGGAGATAATACAGAACTCGAACTAGTTGAGCCGGTTTCGCAAACTAGTATTTAACTAGTATAAAACTAGTAGAATTGACTGCAGGTAAGCAGTTTAAAAAGCAATTAGCAATTGTTTTCCTTTTCATTTAACAAAATTAAAATATGGGCTTCTTTTTTCGCGTTTTTTATTTTAAAATATGTCTTTAATTTATTTTGTTAGTTTTACAACGTGTGCGTTCGCTTCTCTTTTTTTTCATCAGTTGGGTTCCCTTTGTTTTTAGTGTTGCCACGTTTCTAATATTTTTATACATTTTGGTTTTTTCTAGTATATTTTTTGTGTTAATTGCATTGGCAGCCACACAAGATGATATCAAACACCTGATTGCTTCTTTGCTACATTTCTTGGTTAATAGCCGTCGCTGCCATATTTACAATTTAAATATTTTGGATTTTCTATTTTCGATTAACAGGTGTAATTACCTGCATTCTGCTCAGAGGTAATCATAACATTACAGCTGGTACACAGTAGAAATAACGATTGCGATATACATACTAGTGTTTTGACGGACTAAAGCTTGGGCCAACCTGACAATAATAGACCACGATTATTTCAGATTTTCTTTTAAATACACTAATTACTCCAATATATGTAATACTTTTATATTGCCAGCACGCTATGCCCAAGGGGGACAGCGTATCTCAATTTTTAAGATTGCATTGTATACGTGTCTTTTTGTTAGCTATGAAATATGCTGAAAAGTCAAATCGTTACAGCAGCGCTTCAAGCTTATATAAATAGATTCAACAATTTTATGAAAGACCGCTTTGACGATATTGAAGAAAATAATAATTATTTGGCGCAATATATCTCCGGGGAAATTAAAGATCTGCTTCTCTCTTCTCCAATTTGAGGTTTGGTTGTATTTGATATTTTTCATTTTTTTCTAAAAATTGTAGGGGCGTACATGTTTTAATTTCGAACGGTTGCTGCTAAGCCAGATAGAATTTCGATTCAATTTAATAAATAAAAAAAAAATAGATTTTCGATACAATCTCTCCATGGTAGAAATACACTGGGAGAGTGGCGACCCCGCAATTGCACCTAGAATCTCTAGACACTCCACCATACCAAGGACCAAGATTGAAAAAAAAATTGTGTTGATAAAAGGCAATAGAAATTTGTATTACACAAACCACCAAAAGAAGTAATGGCAATAACAACTAATATCGGAGTGGATGAAACATGGAATAATGGTTACCAAGGTTACTTACAACATTTATTTTGTTGTGTTGATCTTCCTTACAATTGTTGAAAATTATTATTAATTATTCTCAAATATCAGCCCATGGTCGGGAATATTTGTCAGCTTGCCCCATCCATAACTTAAAAATATTTTCTCCACCCTTAGATATGGTCACGCCTCAGTAAACTAGTATCTAATGCTAGGCTTCCGTTATTTTAAGTTAATACGAATTTGTGCGTTACGCGGTTTTGCAGTGTCACCGACGATATATACCTACGTGTATGAAATAATTAAGTTTAATAAATTTAACTTTATAATTAAACCAAAGGAAAAGTGCCTTTTATTTCCGAAGGAATAATAATCCTCCCGCTGTTATTCACTAAAGCGTGAATATGGTGCCGAAACCTACCTTTTATAGAACATTAAACTCAAATTTATAAACAAAAAAATACCTTAAAAATTGCAAGTGGTATTGAAACAGTGAAAAAAGTTGTTGTAAAGGAAATTTTTTCAAAAAATTATATTTTATTTAAAAACGATTGCAGTATACTCGTACATGCAATTATTGACCTATAAAACACACCGAATCATAAAAACACAAACAAAAAGACAACCAACCCTACAACATTAGCCATCACAAATAAGGGCGTTCACAACAACAAAAATCACACTAAAAGGAAAACACAAAAGCATAAGTTGTTTGCACAAGGCCACTCCCAAGTGAGTTCTCTTGTTCCCCAGTATTGTTTTTATTTATTTTCGCAGATATTTTACTTAGAGACTCCTAAAAACCTTTGATTTTCACTTAACGAAGATTATTGCACACACTAAACATAACAATATATATCCCTCGCATTTTCCCTCATCAAGTACGCAAGTGCAATCTTAAAATCTTACTCATTAGAAACTCCCATATCTCTTTATATACATACTCATATATTCAACCCACCCAAAACTCGTCCCAAAGTCACTCAAAAAAGGGAACCTGAGTCCCAACAATAAATCTCTACATATATTCTATAAATATACGTATACGAGGTGTGTTCAAAACGTATCGCGAATTTTGAATTTTCGCTGGTTACGTATATTCGAATTTCGAATTTTTTGTGGCGTTATGTTGGTACTCATGTCTCTCACTTATGCCGACAAGCTCGGCCATTTTGAATGTTCAGTTAATTGTTGACAGCTGCTTTGCTTGCACGTGTTTTGGATCGTCTTCGATTTTTACCTATTCAAAAAAATGGATCAAAGAACCTGTATCAAATTTTGTGTGAAAAACGAAATTAAGTGCGCGGATGCATTCCGAATGTTGACTGTGGCATACGGAGAAGCTACCTTGGACGGTGGAACGTTTATCGGTGGTACAAAATGTTCTCAGAAGGCCGAGAAGATGTGCAAAGAAGAACAAAAATTGGCTTTTGCACCACGATAACGCCCCTGCTCACGTTCGTTGCTTGTGCGCGACTTTTTGGCCAAAAACAGACCCACTAATGATGCCGCAGCCACCGTATTCCCCATATCTGGCCCCCTGTGACTTTTTCTTGTTCCCTAAACTGAATAGGCCCATGAAAGGACGACGTTACGCTTCTTTTGATGAGATAAAGACGGCATCGAAGGAGGAGCTGAACAAGATACAAAAAAATGATTTTTTGAAGTGCTTCGAAGATTGGAAAAACCGTTGGCACAAGTGTATAATATCTCATGGGGATTACTTTGAAGGGGACAAAATAGATATTCATGAATAAATAAATAATTTTTGAAAAAACACAAAATTCGCGATACTTTTTGAACACACCTCGTATATCCTTAATTTACCCAAACTCATTACAACCTCATACACTACGAAAGTCGCTGCGAATCAATAAAATATTCTTGCTTAAGGTCCTTTTACACGATATGTTTTTTATATGACCTGCCACTTTTTCTGCACTCACGTAATGTCGTATGCCTTTCAACACGTCCAACATTTCAATTTATCTGATTCCTTTTACACAGTAAATAAATAACTCGAAAAAAATTAAATTCACCAAACAAAAGAGCAGCTGATTCTAAATGGAAGTCAGACAAAAATAGAAACATTTCTATTTCGTATGTGCATTTTTCTGACTTGTACAAAAGCAAAATTGTATTTGTCTTTACACGTTATGTTGGGTTTCATACGTAAAATGTGAGATATACACATGACAAAACCACATCGTGTAAAAGGCCTTTTAATAAGCGCATCCCTAAACCAAATCAAAATGCCCACTTTAATTTCTGTAGCCTACTTTTAGGTGTTTAAAGTAAAGTTGTCGGACTGTACCCGTAGGGAACAAAGGGAATCTGTCCGACACTAGCCGTTTGGGCATGAAAGGGGCCAATTAATCTCTTCATAGGGCATGCTCAAACAAAAGGGATTACTTCAACCCATACAAAGAGATCAAAACTGGCATTTGTCGCATGCTCCTTTGCGACTCATTCCGGATTCATCCTAGACTAATCGCATTTTTTGCATGGTTATTATCCCATTTCCCAAACTTTCGCCGTCTCATAGGCAAACACAGCTGGGACATACATGTTTGCATACACACAAATGTGCATACAACTAAAGTTCTAGATGCAGTCTCAAACATAGTTGCCCATATTTGGCGCTCATTACCTGCACGTTATAATTACTGTACCTTTAACCGCTGACAGTACAGTGCAGGGCAAATAAATATCACCATCCCCAAATAAAGTGTGCGGTAATAAATTGGTAACGAAATTTTTAATTCAGAATTTTAATAAAATAAAATTAATAAATTATTTTAAATAAAAAAAAATACTCAAAGTCAACCCATACACACAAAGGATGAAGATAAGCAGGAGAAGACCCAATCTCTCCAAACTCAACAAGGACAAAAGACAAGGTCGAAATCCCAGGCCGCAGAAGAAGAGTGAACATATATGCAAAAAAAGTTTATGTACGAAATCCCAAGGTTCGACAAATTTTGGGAGAAGTGGTGGAGTATACCAGAGACGGACTACACCGAAGCCAGACTCAAAACGTATTTGGATCAACTCTCAAAGCACATATCTCTAATAGACGCAGAAAATTAGGCAGCGCAAACGAACGCCGATGAAAGAACGAAAGCAGCATGCAGCTCAACTTATGCCGATGCCAGTGACAACGGACTCAATACCAAACTCCGAATCAACGAGCTCCTCAGCAATCTCCAGCTAAGCTCAGTCGCATCCAATTATCACTCGTCTAACATGACAGTAACCACAATCCATCCCGAATACCATAATTATCTCAAGGTACCTGCTTGTGACACCGAAGTTTTCTACGGAGGATATGAAGACTGGTCCTCCTTTAGGGACATGTTCACAGCAGTATATGTAAGTCATTCCCAACTCTCCCCAGCTTATACACTTTACCACTTCAGACAGAAAACTTGAGGCAAGGCTGCCCTACTTACTAAAAATGATACCCTCAATGACCTCAACATTCAGTTAGCTTGGGCTACTTTCAAAACTCGCTATGAAACCCGTTTCAATATTCAACCCGCTCAGTCAGAGGATGACGAAAAAATGCAAGTGATACAAACGACTATAAATATTTGTCTAGCCGTTCTCAAGGCAAATGGAGTCTCAACTGCAAGTTGGGATCCAATTCTAATTTATATTTGCTCCTCCAAGCTCCTAGATGAATCTCTCTCGTTATGGGGACAATCGCTCATCTCAAGAAAAGAACTCCCCAAATGGGCCGAAATGGTCCAGTTCCTCACCACTCGGTACGAAGTGGTCGAGCGGCTCAGTACATACAGGCCGAGCAAACCATGACCAACCCGCTTTCACACCGCGAGCATCATCTCTATGGCGCGATATACAACAACCTCCTAAGAGATTTTTGCGCCAAGCTTCTCCTCCAATTTGTGGTGTGCCGATTTGAATTTTTCCCTACAAATTGGTGGGACCTACAGTTTTTTGCCGACTCCGAACGGCATCTACAAAGGAGACGAATTTTTGCTGAGAAGCCTGTCATGGCAGAAATACACTCGGAGAGTTTGCCAAACCACTGCCGAGGGGCGACCCCGTTTTGAAAAACTTTTTTCAAATCACTTTTGATGTTACCTGTACCAGGGCTCGAACCATGGACCTTCGGTGTGGTAGGCCGGCAACACTACCTTCACACCACGGCGGCCGCGAGCATCATCAACAATACAAAAAACGTGCAATACTCGAACAGCCCCCACACAACAATCGTTCACCTCACAAGAATCCCATGCATTTCACACTGAACCAAGACGGCCAGTCTCATGCAAGTTGTGTAACTCTAATCACTTAATGAGGATGTGTGTAATATTTAAAAAGCTTTACGTACCCGATCGAAATAAGTTCGTGAAGGAGAATAACTACTGCAAAAACTGATTAGCATCTGATTTTCAGATGCCGTTCGAAATCGGCAAAAAACTGTAGGTCCCGCCAATTTGTAGGAAAAATTAGCAGCAGCACACCACAAATTGGTAGTCAAGCTCGGCCTTAATATCCTTGTAAGTGTATATCGCGGCAATTATTTATTTATTCTCACTCAGAGAATGAGTGTCGTAGCAGTTTTACGTGCGTTTACTGCCAGCAAAGACATCACTTCCTTCTCCACTACCCAGCAAAACAGCAAGCTCTAAGCAACTCGAAGCCGAAGAAAAATCAAGTTACATCTCACGTAACTCTCGACGAAGAGCGGCCATGTAGTTCAAAACAGTTCGCAACAGCCAATACATCAAATTCATCTCAGAGCAACAATGAAATTATCCTTTCACATTATTCAATTAGTAAAGAAACAAATTTTCCCCCTACAGCAAATGTTCACATTAGATCAGGGATCTCAAAAAACTTTTGTAACCTCTCGTGTACAGAAGTTACTTGGTCTACCCACAACAAAAACCCATTACGAAATACTTGGAATGGGTGGAAGAATAGTTCAAAAGGCGAACAAAAAATGCTCACTAACTATATTTTCCGCTGATCTCAATACTAAAATCACAACACATGCGATAATTTTACCCCGCCTGACGCGATTCTTCCCATCACTCAAAGTATCTACCCTTGATCTCAAAGAATATGCTTCACTGCTTCTAGCCGATCCCAATTGCTTCTCCCCCACCAGAATAAACATGGTGATTGGCAGTAATATACTGTCAAAAATTCTTTTGACAGGTCTTAAAAACAACGTAGGGGGAAAGTAAATATTTGAGTGGATATTAAGTGGACCAGTGTGGGAACAAATTTACTCATTCTCAACCCAGGTAATAGAAATCCCAGGAGACTCTCTTGGCGAACTTAAAAAATTCTGGGAACGAGAAGAAGTTCCATCGACTCCCACCCAAACGGACTATGATGCAAATTGGGGAGGAGCTCTACAAAAGGACTACCAGTCTTAGGGAAGACGGTCGATACGCCGTAAAACTCCCATTCAAACCCGAATTTCCCCATTCAATAGCTTTAAGGCACTCCAGACCTGGCAGCTCAGCAACAATATCTCAGCATCAAGCGAAGTATTGAGAAGATCCAGGCCTTAGAATAATATCTAACTCTAGACCACATGAAGCCCTCAAATCCCCAAGAAATCATAAGTGATGGTAAACACTTCTCCTTGTATCTCCTACATCACGTAAAATACCCAAAAATCTCTCAAATTTTAGTGAACGAAACATATGTTGGTGACATTCTCTCTGGCGGACATGACCTCATCTCAGTCCGTGAATCGATATCCCTCACGATCGACGTCGTCAAATCGGCCGGATTTCCGTTAAGAGAGATCACTCGCTTGCGTTAACTTACGAGTTCAACAAGGCGAAAACGTACCGTCACATCTCCTCGTTGTTACAAGCAAAGTTGCACCTTGTAAACAGTCTCACTCCCACGACTGGAACTCTGCAGCGCAGTCCTTCTCACTAAACTCGTAAAGCAGATCGTATCCCAATTGGATATGCCCTCCAACGAATTAACATTGTAGACTGACTCCACTATCGTACTCGCCTGGCTGGAAAAGCCACCATGGATGTGGAAGACTTATGTCGCAAACAGGACATCCCAGATTCCTAAAACTGTTAACAATGCAACTTGCCGACATATTTTCAGCTCGAACAATCCAGCTGACCTAGGTACTCGAGGAACCACTCCGAAAGGACTCGCGGAAAGCTCACCTTGTTGGAATGGCCCAGAATGGCTTACTAATCCACCAAATCTCTGGCCCAAAAGCTCGCCAAACCATTCAACTCCCCCAAACTATAGAGAGGTTGAGGCATTCGACATCTCTGAAAGTACCGATCTCTTTGACGGCTTCTCCTCCTACTCCAGAGCACTCAGAGTGGTAGCCTACATACTCCGATTAATCCATAAGGGTAAAAGGTTGCCAGTTCTTCTTACAACAACTCTCACTCATGATGAAATAAACCAAGCAAAGGGTCGGTTGATCCTGAATGGTCGCCCTAAGCTTTTTTCCCTCATTATCTGTGTAGCCTAAGAGTTCGACATGGGCTTCGAAGTTTACTGTTGCGCAATTATATCGTCCAAATACACCACCATAATAGAGTCATCGTCAACCAGACTTTTGAAAATGTTATGAACATATCGTTGAAATACAGCAGCAGGAATTTTTTTACTGATACTTACGTGGCGCCATGTTGTCGAGCTACGCAACCTACAACGTCGACTGATTCGCCTCCTTCGCTTGCGAGACCTAGCCTGCCAGTGTGACTATTTCTCCTCCTTCCCACCTTCGTGTCCTTCCGGTGAACTGCAACGGCCTAAACGGCAAGGTTAGTGAAATAGTACAGCGGCAAAATATCAAGATTGCTGCGATTCGGGAGACAAAGCTCGGTGCCCGATCAGATATTCGCAACTGTAACGGCTACAACATCGGCGTGACCGTGCGAGAGGACTTTGGCGTGGACTTGCTTTCATCACTCATCAATCGGTGCAATACAGTATATTTGAGCCTGATGTCGACCCGAGGGATAACACTTTAGAACGTCAAGGTATGGTTGTCCGGTCAGGCGATGTCGATCTCGAAAGAAATAACATTTATATAACCGTGCAATCCTCGGATATTTTAACGCACAGTAGCACTCGAGCTTACAGATCAATGGTAGGGGACAGGAACTGGCTGACCAAATAGATGATTCGACGTTCTGCACTGTGAACGGAGATGCCCTCACAATAGTCGCGGTCAGGCTCGCCAGATCTTACCATGGTCAGCGCTGGCCTCATAAACTGCGTTGACTAGTGACCGATGTTACCTCTTCCATCAAGTCATTTACCTATAGTCCTCTCAATCGATCGCCCTACCGACTTTGTCACCTCTGAAAATCGCACCTTCACTAATTTCAGCAAAGCTGATTGGGTTGACACATAAACTAGAAAATGTGAGACGCTTAGACCCTATGGATCCACAAGTTCAAGATCTCAGTGCGGAAATCAGACGGTTGGTTGATCAATACAAATGCCAAAATGGGAAGGGCATCTAAGGACCTACAACCTCACTTCTGGTGTTGGCAAATTATGGTCCACTGTCAAATCCGACTAAACCTAACGACAAAATAGCCATCGCCTTCGGTGATAAGGTGTAGTCGAAACCGAAGGGATGCGCTTTCTGTCGGCAATTTGTACTGCATCCTCCGGTTGACAAGGAAATTAGACGACCTACCAGGGAAGTGCACAAACGTAAAAATAGTGAAGCGCCCATTGTCATCACCGCCACAAAGGTTCGGGAACCCATACAGGGGCTAAAGGCTCCAAATCAATCGGCCCAGACGGTATATCCATGCTGCTGTTAAAACATCTCAGCGAAGAGGGAGTAAGGTAACTCACAACTGTCTTCAGTCTGTCCATGATCACCTTTGTCATTCCAGAAAAATGGAGACAGGCAAAGGGGATGTCACCACTAAAGCCTGGCAAGCCAGCTAACGAGGAGGAGTCTTATCGACCGATATCGGTCTCCTCGCCAGTATTGAAGACCTCGGAGACAGTCCTGTTCCTTTACTACACCGCTAACCGCGACTAAACCAACATCGCCCTAATGACAGGACTGTACTGGTTGCTCTTGGCCTGTTGAAAGTTTTCGATACACGCGCAACTTATTAACGACCTGGAAGACTAAACTCTTTCCCCTGTCTAAAGCGTTTGACCGCCAATTATCTAAGTGGTGGGCAGTCATCGGTTGAATTTAGAGGCGAAAGATCAAAACCACGTATAATCAAACAAGGGGTGCCTATCCCAATTTTGTTTAATTACTACATATCGAGGCTCCCCTCCCCACCAGAGGGTGTCTCGATCGTCTCCTATGCCGATGACTGCACGATCTAGGCGACGGGCCTAGAATAAACTCTTACCTCCTATCCTTGTCCGGTTTTTTCGCTGAACGAAAGCTGACATTGTCACCGACCAAGTCCTTGGCCACCTTATTTACGACGTAGACAGCACAGGTGAACATGGAATTAGACGTCTACGTCGACCGCATTAAGTTTCCGACTGTCACATCCCAAAATCACGTTTGATAACATGTTCAACTACGGTGCTCATGTAGCCGCGATGGCCACCAAAGTAAAAAGCCGAAACAAAATCCTTAAGTCACTAGCTGGCAGCACTTGGGCTTCGCTACATTTCTTGGTTAATAGGTGGCGCTGCCATATTTACATTTTTAACAATTTGAATTTTTTATTTTCGATCAACAGCTGCCACTAGCTGCATTCCGTTCAGAGGTAACTATAACCTTACAGCTGGTACACAGTAGAAGTAACGGTTGCGATACACATACTTGTGTTTTGGCGGATTACAATCGTGCGATTAGTTATAAAAAATATGCGTTCTGATCATTGCGGAAGTTTTATAGGACGATAATAAAAAATGGGTTTGAATCCGCATGCGTGAAAAAAACCAATAAAGAATTAAAATAATTCTTCACGAAAAATTGGGAAAACGAGCCAAAGAAAGATTGGAAATATAAAACCAAAAATATATAGCAGCAGGAGGAAAGCTTACCCGAAAATATTTCTTAATTTTTTTGTTGTGAAATGAAATGTCCATAGTTAACAAGATTAAGTAAGTTTATAGCCCGAATATTTATCGCCAGCAATTCCCATCAATTGACCAGCTGACGGCGGATATAAATCGTTAAATCTTGCTTGTTAATTATATATTTCATTCCATTTTTCATTTCATTTATTAATCATTTTCTTAATGCTATGTACATACTTAAAATTTCCATATTGAACTTAACACATTAACTATAACATAGCTTAAGAAAGGTAGATCGCATTTATTATTTTAATAATTAAAATAGTACTAATGCCATTTTCAAATTTTTTTTGTGTGGGATGTACATTAAAGATTATCATAAAACACTAAACTCACTAATACACTAAAAAATGTATTAAAAAGAACTTCAGGTAAAATAATTTTGTACATTAAATATTTTTATAAAACATTAAAGTTACTAATACACTGAAAAATTTATTAAAAAGAACTTCAGGTAAAACAATTTTTATAATATTTTTTATAATATCGCCCTCAGCAGCGATTCCAGTTCATAATGATTATGTCCAAGCAGATACAGTTTAACTGATTTTTGAAAGAAATTAAGATTTCTAATAACCTGTACAGTGGTAGGTAGGGAGTTGAAGAATTTGCGCGACGTGTAGATATAAAAGCTTCTAAAGTGTGACGTTCTAGAATACGGAATTTGTACAGTTGGAAGTATATTCCTACGTAAGTTATAGACTTCTGAGGGAAAGCTCTCCAAGTAACCTGAACGAGTAAAGAAGATACTCAAGACTTTATATAAATACAAGTGACGGCACGGTAGAATATCCAGTCTCCTAAAAAGCGGCATAGAATGAGATCTATAGTTTGCACTACAGATACGTCTAATAATTCCCTTTTGGTTCGTTACAACTGGTGACAGTTTATTTGCCGAGGCGCCACCCCAGCAACTGATACCATATTGAAGTTTAGATTGGAAAATACCGTAGTAAACAGTTTTTAAAGTGGATACAGTGCAACACTTTTTGAGACGATAGAACTGCCTAGTAGTATAGAGAAAGTACTGTTTCAATGTATGGATGTGCGCAGACCAATTCACACGATTGTCAATTATTATACCAAGATATTTAAAATTCTCAACAACATCAACCCTGAAGCAGTTGTCACTGCATTGAATATTGCAATCGAATGAAGTTAACGCAACATTCTGAGTGCACTCCATTTGGTGTAAGTTATAACGAAGACATCCTTCGGCACGAAATATAATATCACAGCTAGAAAGTTCTTTCGCAACATGGCTAAAATACATAAGTTTCGTTTTATTACTAACAAGTAGTTTGTGTGAAGCAAACCAAGCTCTCAGCAAATGCAAATCAAAGTTAATGTCACATATTAATTCAAGTTCACTAGTTGTACTGTACGCGAGGGCCAGATCATCTGCAAACGCAGTGGTTTTGCCCTTAAGTGGCAAGGAAAATATTGAATTGATGTATATTAGGAACAATATTGGACCAAGAACAGAACCTTGGGGTACTCCCAGATTTACAAACAGTGGGCTACTGTAACTACTATCCACTTTTACTCTTTGTATTCTGTTAGAAAGATAGGATTTAAACCAGTTATGTATAAAGCCACGGAAGCCTACATGGTGTATTTTATCCAAGAGAATATCTCTGTCGACCATGTCAAAGGCTTTTGTTACATCAACAAATAGGCCGGCGCAGTTTCTTTTACCGTCTAGAGCTCTGTAAATATTTGTGCAGAAGCTCAGCAGAGCGTCTTCTGTTGACAAACCGGAACGAAATCCAAACTGCATGGGACTGAAAAAGTTTGAATTGTCTAAAAAGTCTAAAATTCTTTGTTTGACAGCTTTTTCAAATACTTTCGATAAAGCTGAGAGTAGCGATATGGGTCTATAGTTGTTTGCATCCCTCTTGTCCCCCTTTTTGAATATCGGAATATCAACAGCGCTTTTAACGGTATCAGGAAAAATCCCTTGAGTAATACTCGCGTTGAATAAGTATTTCAGTATATCGACTATATTAAGAGATATTCTCTTTAGTAGTATATTTGAAATACCATCCTCACCACACGAACTCGAGTTTTGCAATGTTTTAATGATTTTAATAATTTCAAAGCTTGAAATGGTTCTAAAAAAGAAACTATTTTGAGCACAATTAAAAGAGGATGGAGACTGACAATCGCAGCTGCTTGAACTTAGATTACCAACCGTGGTAAAGTGTTGGTTAAATGTGTTGGCTACTTCTACAGCGTCTGAAATCAGCTGACTTTCAGTACGCAATACAACTGGCTCATTGCCCTTAGTGCAGTTTTTATTTAGAATAGTGTTGACCACGCCCCATTCTTTTCTTGAGTTGCCAAGTGCTGATTCAAGTTTGTTACGAAAAAAGTTATCGCGAGTTAAATTTATTTCCTTATTGGTCTGTTTACTTATTTTATTGTATCGGCACCGAAGCTTTGCATTACCGGGACGTTTAGCACATCTTTTCCTTAATTTATTTTTAAGCTTTATTTTATTTAAGAGATCCCGAGTGATCCAAGGTTTAAGTCTACTATTTTTCTTTGAGAGGCTTAGAGTATAAGTACTATTATTAATATGCGCTTTTAACGTGTTTATGAAAACGTCATAAGCTAGCGATATATCATTTTCAGCGTATACGGTAGCCCAACTTTCAAAACGTAGCTTTTGGTTCAACATGGCAAAGTTAACTTTAGTTAGGGATTTACGAGTATACTTAAGGCTTGGTTTGCCTAACGCAATTCTTTTTATCTGTAAACCGGTCATCGTGTGATCGGTTACTTGTAAGTCCAAATTAAAACTAGTACAGTATCTACACTGAGAAGCGTTCAAGCGACAAAAAACGTGATCAATACAAGTACCTGAGTTTATTCGTGTTGGTTCATTAATATATGATGTTAAGCCATTTTCAGCCATTAATGCCAAATATTCATCAGTTGGTATGCAATGATTTAGAAGGTCTAAATTAAAATCGCCTAAAACAAAAAAATTGCTAGCCTTTTCATTGCTTACGCTAGTTGAGTATTTGTCAAGAAAAGCAGAAGTAGGTACAGACTGAAGTCTGTATACTCCCAATAGCAAAAATTGTTCGCCTTTGAGGTTTAATGAAAGTTTAAATAAATCAGCACTATTTAAGCTAATACTTACTGAAGTACAATCATAATTTTCGTGTACAAAAGCTCATACACCTCCTGCACTGTAGCTATCATTTGCATTCGCATAGAACATATAATGGGGGATACTATAATCACCTATTTCATACGAATAAATCCAGATTTCACTCACAAAAATTACATCTGGTTGGACACTCAATGCATCTATATGACTAACAAATACATCAAAGTTTTGCCTAAGGCTGCGTATATTCTGATGGATAAATAATAAATCGTTGTTACCTGCTGAGGTCGAGCTATGCTGAATATTTTTACTAGCGATGATTGGGCTATCATTTATCAGAACGTCGTCGAACATAAGATAAGACTCTTAAGAGTAAAGATTTAAATAAAATAAAGGAGCTACAAAGTAGCTAATCAGCAATTAACTTTAAGTCATCGAATGTTCTGATGTTGACAACTCTCTCATTTTCAGCTTTTTTCAACAGAAAACCAGATTTCCCTAACCATAAGAATTTGTAGCGCTTCTCTTTCTTTATCTTATACGCAGCAGTAAACAGAGCTCGAGTATAACGTGTGAGAGCATCATTTATGTATATTCTGTTGTTTGTAGAATGGTCGAAGAGGCCCGAAGTCAGCTTACGTGCTTTGGTTTTTCTAGCTGCCATTACTCTTTTTTTGATTTCATAAGAAGAGAACTGCACGCATATAATCTCACGGTTGCGCGAAGAGTCATTTTGGTTTGTTATGCTTTTCACTACACAGTGATCAATATCAGTTGGTGAAATTGAGACTCCCAGAGCATCAACGATAATTTTTTGCACTCAAGCTTCGGCATTGCTGCAGTTTTGTTGTGGAATGCCAGTAATTTCTACAGTATTCCCGCACTCTCTCTGCTCTCTCCAATACAACTTGCTTTCTAAATTATTTACCTTTTCTTTTAATGTTCTATTATATGTACATAATATGTATATTATAATATTACATATATATATATTATATCGGTAAAGTACTTGTTCTTTTTTTTTATAGCCGTTTGAGTTTTAAACTCGTTTTTTGTATATTTCTTGTTGAGCGAAATACCTTGTCGATGACGTCTTAAAGCTTTCCAAATGCCATCGAAAAGTTGTTGCTTGAGTTCATTAATACATACATAAGTAAACGCTTTTTATTCTGCCACTTTATGATCACCTAACCCAAAGTGAAATGAAGGTTCCATAGAAAAGAAAGTAGGAAGAAATTAAATTAGAAAGTTTTTTAAAGCCTTTTGCATCTTTGCTTGGAATAAAATGTAGTTTTAAATTATTCATTCAACAATTTGTTTTTTTTTTTGAATTTTTTATGAAAGTTATTATTGTTTTTATTTTTTAATAATCATTTTTCATTAATTATTAAAAGTGTTTTAATTGATTAGAGTAGGAAAAATGTTCAGAGACAACCGCCATAGCTTTTCTTATAGATCCATTTCGGAAGCTGCTAGGCTTCTTCATCAGAGAAATTTTGACACGCATTGCTAACTAACGCATGCATACCAGTTTTAATTTGCTTTAAAATTAAAAATAATAAGTTACTATGTTTAGCAGTTTAGGTAGTACTTTCCTGTAAATACTCGATGAAGTAACAACTTTAGAAGTACTCTACCGTAGATGCTCGATGGAGTACTCAGAAACAACAGCAGCAGTTGGTGCTGTCTTAACACATGGTTATGCAAATTGTATATGGTCCCTATTTCTATTACCAATTCGGATCCCAGAAAATTTATTTTAGGCTCATGTGCATGCCTTATAATCAAACAGTTGAGAAATGTTAGTGTTAAAAATTTATTTTCGTTCCAGTTGAAATCAGTTGTACGCAAGCAAGAAGCATGCAAGCCGTGTGAATTAAAAAGTATGTAAAGGGCGCATCTTTCAAATTAGAAACATGTGTATTCACAAAGAAAGTATGCACGCTGAATGAGCACTTTGGATGCATGAAAAAGGCATGCTGTATTAGTAAAAAGTATTTTAATTTGAAAACTGTACAGTGTACACCTTACTGAGTTGTACTTCACGTAGATAGTTGAGTATTCTCAGATTTTTCTTTGTATTCTATTTTTTCGACATATACTGAATTTTTATATTTTTGCACATATGCCGTTCTGTAAATGAACCACATGCACCTAATATATATATACGATTATATATATATTTCACATTTTTGAAATGTATTAAATCTGCATATCAATTTCTTAAATAATAGGAGCACTCTAATATACATATATACATATGAGCTTTACCGTATACCAGATTTGGCAGCGACGCTAAGAGCTTACAAACCTGCCTATGCAAAGGAGATGGAAACAATAAACATTAGAAAATGCGAATATTTAAGTCCACAACAATGCAAAAAAATACAAACCTACACTGGAAGTGACCAACGCAAGCGTACAGGCGTGCGTACATATGTTTTCGCTGCAATGCAAGAAACCGGCCTATGAGGGGAAAAAGCGTACAGGCGTGCGAACATATGTATGTTCGCTGCAAATACGAGAGGCCGGCATATGAAGAATAAAGAGGCATACAGTGGTGTGTATATACGTTAGTAGTTATAAGAACATAGTATAATAATAAAGAAAAGGTTAACTTATAAGATTATGTATTATAAGTATATAAATGTTTATTATTGTAAAATAACAGTTTGCCTGCGTGCAAATTAGTTTAAAAGGGCGATGATTTGCTTAGGAAAATTGAGCAGTTAGCTACTAGCTAGGCATAGTAGTCGGTGGTTTTCACCTCCTGAAATTACACCTGGGAGTTTTCATCTCACAAGTGCTATTTGGATATTCTGCAGGGGTTTTTACCTCCGCCGAACGTAGGGCTGAGTAGGGGTTTTCACCTCTGCCTCCTTTAGCGTAGTTAGAAATAAACGTAAGAATTGTAGATGAGATTTGAAAACGGGAATAAATTAAAGAAAAGAAAATACTAAAGAAACTAACAGGTTTTTATCATTTGAAGAAAACCCATAAGGACCACCACTCTATTTTCAGGATCCTGGACGGACTGAGCATACCTCAGCATATAAGAAAGTCAGTTACAAATGGCGTCCGAGCTGGGACCCCTTTAAGTCAATTTTACGGAGTACGAGGAATTATACTATGAGAAAACTAGCAACGAGGTAAAACAAGTGGAAACTACTAGAGGATAGTACAAAAGATACAGAGGATATACACAAAGTCCTTGGAGAATATTATACAAGTCAAAAAGGAAGTAAGTTAAAATAAACCCACATGGTAAAAGTAACATGGGTGTATTACCTCAATCGCGAGGATCTAGTGGCATATAATGAGGAATTTGGTTTGGAAGGCGGCCGCCGTGGTGTGAAGGTAGTGTTGCCGGCCTACCACACCGAAGGTCCATGGTTCGAGCCCTGGTACAGGTAACATCAAAAGTGATTTGAAAAAAGTTTTTCAAAACGGGGTCGCCCCTCGGCAGTGGTTTGGCAAACTCTCCGAGTGTATTTCTGCCATGACAGGCTTCTCAGCAAAAATTCGTCTCCTTTGTAGATGCCGTTCGGAGTCGGCAAAAAACTGTAGGTCCCACCAATTTGTAGGGAAAATTGAAATCGGCACACCACAAATTGGAAGAGAATTGGCGCAAAATTCTCTTAGGAGGTTTATGATGATATACCTGTTGTATATCGCGCCATAGAGAGAGATAGAGAGGTTTGGAAGGCACGGGAACGGTGGAAGAATTAAGAAAACGACAATCAGGATTTATCCAAACACACAGTAACGATGAAAAATTAGAGGAACGCTTTACCGAGCTAGCTCTTCGTCACGCTCGGCCAACTCGGCGAGGTAAACTTATACCGTGACTGGCGCAATGAAGCATCAGCATATACATTTAACAATCGGGAATCGTTTGATAACATCTTGGACTAGATACGCAATGACTACGTGCTCACATTACAGGGACTTATGCGGCACTCCGATTACAGCATCGAGCAAACGGTGAACCTCATATACCGGAACTCGAGGAGAGAGTACCAACTGTACGTCAAGCGAAGTGAATTCACCAATCTGGAGGAGTTGGTAAGCCTGGTCGAAGACTACAAGAATATCACACCGGAGAGAGAATCACTCAGACTAGCCGCAAGACCGTTTGTTCCTGGACGACAGGAGTACCATTATTTACATACGGAAGATAATAACGAGCGACATACAATGAGAAATGCACAACCAGAAATAAACGTACAAGCACATACACAGCATGGGCAAATATATCCACGGACAGCATGCAGGCGGTGCGGAGAGAACAGACACCTCACTTATGGGTGCCAACCTCGTACTGAATAAATACCTTTAAGCAAACGCAAGGGCGAATCTTGGCAGCGGTTACAGTGAACGGCAACAACGTGATGGCATCAGTGGACACCGGAGCAACGAGGAGTTTTGTGAGCGAGTCGATGGCACCAAGCTTAAATGCAATGGGCAATGGTAGAGCGAAGGACTTAGTGGAAGCGATAGACGCAGGGGTAAAGTTGGGTGCTCAAGTACATCGGAGAGAGTTACTAGTATAACCAGGATTGGTAGACAACTTGGTTATTGGAACGGACTACCTGGCAAAGGCAAACATGGCGTTGAGGTGCGGTAAACAAGCAATAGTATTACGAGTAGCGGATCAGAAGCAGGACATGGCGAGATTTACAACAATAGTAGAAGAGCATAATGATATCAAGGAGAACGCAAGGCCCGAACCCACTACAGAAGCGCAAAGTACCACAGATGTCGCAGTGAGTGAATTTCTTAAACATGAATTAAAGATTTTTGAAGAAATGTCGGGAGTATCTAATGTAACCGAGCATAAGATAATCATGCGAGATGACCGCCCAATTAAACAGCGATATTTCTCCAAGAACCCGAAGATGCAGGAGATAATTAACAAGGATATTGATGAGCTTATAGAGAAGGGTTGCATTGACCATCGCGCAGCCCTCACAGCTCACCTATATTTTAGCGAAGAAGAAGAACGGCAAATGGAGACTTTGCGTCGATTACCGGCAGCTCAACGCCCGGTCAGTACCAAACGCAGTAGCGGCGATAAAAGAGCTCACACCACCAGGCAATATACGAGAGTTATGAAGGCTTCTAGTAATAGTGTCATGGTATAGGAGGTTAGTTCCCGATTTTTCAAAAGTGGCAAATCCATTGACGTCGATGTTTAAGGAGGGAAACAAATGGAAATGGTCCGAGAAACAGCAGACGGCGTTCGATTCGTTGAAGAGTGTTCTTATACAAGTACCGGTATTAGCTTGCCCGGATTTCACGAAGAGGTTTCAAACGGATGCGAGTGAATTTGGCCTCGGAGCAGTACTCACACAAGAGGTGGACAATGAAGAGCGGGTGATAGCGTATGCCAGCCGCCGATTGAACAAAGCCGAAGCAAATTACTCACCTATCGAGAAAGAATGTTTCGCCATAGTTTGGGCAATAAGGAAAATGAGGCCGTACCTAGAAGGATACAATTTTACGGTGATCACAGATCACTTAGCATTAAAGTGGCTAAACGCAATCGAGAGTCCGTCAGGTCGAATTGCTAGTTGGGCGCTCGAGCTACAGAAACATTCATTTGACGTCGAGTACAGGAAGGGGAAGTTGAACGTCATAGCGGACGCACTATCACGGCAACCATTAGAGGAACAATTTGGAACGATGACCACGCAGCCTAACGAAAGCAGCTGTAATTGGCACGAATCAAAAATAGCAGAAGTAATGAAGGCACCACAGAAGTTTCCGGATTATGTTATCCAAGAAGGGAAATTATATGGGCGAATTATAAGTCAGATGGATGGTGAAGATTCCGTTCCAGGGAAGTTGTGCGTACCGACACCACAACGGCGAAGAGTGCTAAGTGAGATTCACGACACACCAAGCGCAGGACATATGGGAATACGGAAGACTATTGCACGAGCAATGACACGATATTTGGCGGCCGCCGTGGTGTGAAGGTAGTGTTGCCGGCCTACCACACCGAAGGTCCATGGTTCGAGCCCTGGTACAGGTAACATCAAAAGTGATTTGAAAAAAGTTTTTCAAAACGGGGTCGCCCCTCGGCAGTGGTTTGGCAAACTCTCCGAGTGTATTTCTGCCATGACAGGCTTCTCAGCAAAAATTCGTCTCCTTTGTAGATGCCGTTCGGAGTCGGCAAAAAACTTAAGGTCCCACCAATTTGTAGGGAAAATTCAAATCGGCACACAACAAATTGGAAGAGAAGCTTGGCGCAAAAATCTCTTAGGAGGTTTATGATGATATACCTGTTGTATATCGCGCCATAGAGAGAGAATGACACAATATTACTGGCCAGGTATGTTCAGAGACGTAAGAAAGTATGTGTAGCAGTGTCATGCATACCAGATCTACAAGCCCAGCCAACAACAAGCTGCCGGTATGATTTTGACACGAATCCCGAAGGAACCATGGGCAGCAGTATGTGAAGATTTCGTAGGGCCACTACCTCGTTCAAAGCATGGAAACACAATGGCTTTAGTATTCGTGGATAGATTTTCAAAGTAGGTAGAGGTTGTGGCAATACGAAAGGCAACGACGGAGGGTTTCATACGAGGGTTAAGGGAACGAATTTTGACTAAATTTGGATCACCAAAGATATTAATAACTGATAACGGAGCGCAGTTCGTGAGTAGAAGCTTCAAACGATTTTTGGAAGAGCTCGGCATAAAACACTAGCTAACAGTACCATACACACCACAGAGGAACCCAACAGAGAGAGCAAATCGTAATATTAAACGATTAATAACGCAGTTCAGCGGCAAGGATCAGAGAAATTGGGACGAGTTCATACGAGGGATAACGTTAGCATGAAATACGAGTGTGTGCGAATCGACAGGTACAGTCCAGCATACGTGGTACAAAATAGAGAACCAAGAATACCAGGCACTCTTTATTACGAGCACACATTCCGCAAAGGAGAGGAGAAAGTTATTTTGAGCGAGAAGGGAACTCGAATGAAGGAAGTGTACAACATGGTACGGGGTGGGCAGCAAAGCACATCCACGGAGCAAGCAAGGTATTACAACTTACGTAGAAGACAATGGCAACCGGCCATAGGCGACCTAGTATTGGTGAAAGAACATCAATTGTCCATAGCAATAGACAATTTCGCGGCGAAACTAGCACCCAAATACAGTGGCCCATTTCGAGTCACGAAATTCGTGTCACCGGTGATCATAGAACTGAACAAAGTGCACAAAGGTAAGAGGAGGAGAGCACACGTAAGCGAATTAAAGGCATACCACGAGGTCGAAATAACGAAGAACGACAGACCAGAGAGCGAGAAACGGCAACGGGAGGTACGGGCACGTAAATCAAGCGGTAGTAACAAGGCAAACGCGTCTGCAGGGACGCCGAACGGCAGGTTACAGAGTCGGAAGGACCGAGTTCGTCCCAGAGAACACAGCAACAATCGACGTCACAAACAGTGGTACGAAAGGAAAATCCAGAAAGCAATACAGGGCACGGTACAAGAGCGAGATGTGGGTTATTATCAATAGCAAGGTCGGCCAACAGTAGTCCGAGGGTCGAAGTTATTGTTGAAGAGATACGGGGTCAAGCATCAACTATGGAAATCGGTATGCGGATAGGAGTGGCTTACGCCAACAATATGGCCAACCAACGTAGTAATAACATAATCGATTATTGCGTCACTTTTATTTTTACAACGAGAGAGGAAAAGCCAGAAATACCTATTGGCATGAATGATAACCATCACACACAGAGAAGGAGTACAGAAAATGGTTTAACTAGGCGCAAGGCGATAACTTATCAAACATCTTCCTAAGCACAAATGTTTTGGCGAGTAATCCAGATCCCGGTGTTAATATGAAACAATTATAAACATTTCTCATATAATATTCAAATAAAATAACAAATCAGAAAAATGTATCACATAATTAAACATTCTAAGGGATTTAGAGACACCCTACTGTGGTACCATCAGGTAGCAGCGACGACCACCTGATTCCGCAAACCAATGACAATGCACAGCGACGAAAATATTACAAAAATATGCAAGTGATTGGAAACGTCCTGTCACCATAAACCAACGAACAAATTTATCCAGCAACAACAGAGTAGCAGAGCAGCAATAGAATATTATCAAAAGGCCAAAACTATGTTCTGCCTAGAAAACCACATTTGATCGCGCAATGAAAATTTAGTATAAATACCAGCCGCGATGCTCAGGATAATCAAACAGTAAGCCAGTATGGAAACCCGCGACATTGAACGCTACACCAACGAGAAGGCATCATATGGTTCCCTCCGCCTTAAGATTAGGCGAATAGCCCAACAGCAGCAACCGGAGGAGTCGACTTCCGTTGAAGACCTCGTCACGGAGAGCGACGACGATAGCGCTTGCACCGAACCATTCGGGCAGTTAGAGAGCGATTCGGAAAGCCAAATCTGAAGTCCGAGCCACAGCGGAAGTGACAAGTACGATGGTGGAGCGATGATACGGGAGTCGACTCCGATCTCGGTATCATCAGAAAGCGAGGTGGACGATAATGACGAGGGCTGACGACAAGGCGAGTTCTCCATCCGACAAGAGCATAAAGGGCGCTACGGCAGAGAGGGTACGTAGACTACACCCGATGTGTTAACATGCGGATGAGGGTCTACTATGGCGACGTAATGGAAGAAGGGCAGACCCCGCACACCCTGAGGGAGCAGATGAGCGACCGGGAAGATGAAGATGATGTACCTGACTGTCAGAGTGATGTATTCAGTCTGGCGGCGAGCGATGCTATGGCACTCGAAGCTGAAGAAGATGCGGAGGCTCTGGTAGGGGCAATAGAGCGATGGTTGGGTGAGTCCACAAAAGCCACACCAAACACTTGGGAGATCCAGACGGGGATCGACCCCCTGCCAGAGGTACTTATAAAGGACATTGAAGCGCATATTCAGCAAGCGCAAGCACGCAGAAGGAAGAGAACGTGATCTATTATGTCATCCCAATTTACGCATGTCTATTTTAATACTTTCAGTACGTATTCGCGTTCAAATAGACAGACGGACAGACAGAAAGACGTTCCGAAAGACGGGCATGGCTACATCGACCCAGCTCATCCTCCTGATCATTGCAGTATACGTACAAACATTTCATGTTCATGAAAGGTATGAAAAACAAAAAATATATAGAACTTCGCTTTTGCAGTGGGGTATTAACTACTTGCACAATATATACTTGGGTTCACTGGGTACAGCATAGACAATATATAGTTTTGGAAAAGTAGGCGGAGCCACGCCCCCAGGCTATATAAAGTTTCAATTCGTCATAGCTCCGAACTTTTTTGGTCAAAATTAATGAAATTTGGATATATGTGTCACTTAGTCAATATCTACATAATTTTTCAAAAGCGGGCGGTGCCACGCCCACATATTTTTTGGGTTGTTTTGCTTTTGAACTTTCACGATATATTCAGGAGTCCGCTGGGCGCGACACAGTCTGCATATAGCTTTTGGAAAAGCCCCCAGGTTATATAAAGCTGCAGTTCGGTATAGTTAGGAGTTTATTTGGTTCAAGTTAATGACATTTTAGATATAGATGTGTTCTATGTATCAAAACGTCAAAACAACGTATACCGGGTTTGCTAGTATATTATAAAATGGAGAAAGCAACCACGAATTTCAGCATTCCTTTGTAAAACTGAGATACTAGTTTGCGTTCAAATAGACAGACGGACGGGGAGACGGGCATGACTAAATCGACTCCGCTCATCGTGCCGATCATATAAGTGAACTTTTGTCTTCTTCTTGTCTTACTTACATACATTTAATGTTTATGAAAGGTATGGAAATCAAAAAAGATATATAACTTCGCTATTGCAGTGGGCTATTAACTACGTGCCCGAATATTTTGCTTGTGTGTTTTCCGATTTGGCTAATTTTTGTCAGGAGCATAATACATACTACTAAGAAGCAGCTGACCAATTTTCATTGAAATATCAAAATCGAATTATAAGCGATTGCCTTTGAAAATAGCAGAAATTTTATGCTGCAAAGTGGGCGGCGCCACGACTACTTCTTCGAAATTGAAAAAACTTTTTTGGGGCCGAGTTTTTCTTAAAAAGCTTATTAAGTGTGCAAAATCTAATTGATATAACTTGCTTAGTTGTAAAAATATCGCTCTTTAAATTTTACAAAAAAAATTTTCAGAACTATGTTGAAAAACTGGGAGTGGACATTAACCGATTTCGCCCATTTTTACAGAAAACAGTTACCTTTATATATGGAACATTATCAATAAATATCGTTTCGACAAATCAATTTTCGGCGGAGTTATGGTATAAGAACTTCGTTTCGACAAATCAATTTTTGGCGGAGTTATGGCATAAAAAGTTTTGTGGAATAGTCCACTATAAAAGGGGCGGGGCCACGCCCATTTTCGAAAATTTTAAGTTTTTGGATTTCTTTCTTTATGGAAATTTTAAAAGTGCAATATAAATGATGTAAAGCTGTTTTACACAAAGTTATTGCCTATTTAATATATCTACGATCCTCTTCAAAATCTTTCGTATAAAAGTGGGCGTGGACCTTCACCGATCCCGCCCATTTTTCCCTGGAACATTCCTTGCATAGCTGGAAACCTGCGTGCTGAATTTCGTTTCGATATCTTGAACGGTTTCTGATTTATGATTAATATTATTTCTAAATTTGACTTAATCAAAAGTGGGCGGTGCCACGCCCATTTTCAAAAATTTCTTGAAAAATTTATTTTATGCCTCAATCTCAATGTATTTGCCAAATTTTATCCTTATAGGTGACTTATGTACTGAGTAATCACTTTTTTTGTGTTTTCGAAAATATTATATATATAAAAAGTGGGCGTGGCTATCATCCGATTTCGCCCATTTTAAATAGCGCTCGGAGATTAGTGCCAAGGAGCCCGCATACCAAATTTCATTAAGATATCTCAAAATTTACTCAAGTTATCGTGTTCACAGACGGACGGACGGACGGACGGACGGACATGGCTTAATCAATTTCTCTTTTCGGGCTGAACATTTTGATATTTATAAGTCAATATCTATCACGATCCGTTTATGCCGTTACGCACTGCCGTTATGCGACTAAAGTTAATATACCTTGTGTGCGTAGCACTACTAGGTATAAAAACGGTGTCTTTTATAGGCGCCAAAGAACTCAACCGATCTTTATGAAATTTTCACAATATATACTTGGGTTCACTGGGTACAGCATAGACAATATATAGTATTGGAAAAGTATAAAGTTTCAATTCGTCATAATTCCGAAGTTTTTTGGTCTAAATTAATGAAATTTGGATATATGTGTCACTTAGTCAATATCTACATCATTTCCCAAAAGTGGGCGGTGCCACGTCCACATATTTTGTGTTTTGTTTTACTCTTGAACTTTCACGATAAGTTCAGGAGTTCGCTGGGCTCGACACAGTCTGTATATAGCTTTTGGAAAATTCCCCAGGTCATATAAAGCTGCAGTTCGGTATAGTTAGGAGTTTATTTGATTCAAGTGAATGAAATTTTATATATAGATGTTTTCTATATATCAAAATGTCAAAACAACGTGTATCGGGTTTGCTAGTATATTATAAAGCTGCCAAAGCAAACGACGAATTTCAGCATTCTTTGGAAAACTGAGAGACTAGTTTGCGTTCAAATAGACAGACGGACAGACAGACAGACGGACGGGCATGGCTAAATCGACTCCGCTCATCGTGCTGATAATTTTAGTGAACTTTTCTCTTCTTGTTCTCATACTTACATACATTTAGTGTTATGAAAGGTATGAAAATCAAAAAAGATATATAACTTCGCTATTGCAGTGGGCTATTAAGTACGTGCCCGAATATTTCGCTTGTGTGTCTCCCGATTTGGCTAATTTTTGGCAGGAGTATAATACATACTACTGAGAAGCAGCTGACCAATTTTCATTGAAATATCATAATCGAATTATAAGCGATTGCCTTTGAAAATAGCAGAAATTTTATGTTGAAAAGTGGGCCACGCCTACTTATTCAAAATTGACAAAAAAATTTTGCGTCCGAGTTTTTCTTGAAAAGCTTATTATGTGTGCAAAATCTGATTGATATAACTTGCTTGGTTGTAGAAATATCGCTTTTTAAATTTGACAAAAAAATTTTTCAGAACTATGTTCAAAAACTGGGCGTGGACATTAACCGATTTCACCCATTTGTATAGCAACAGTTACCTTTATATATAGAACATTATCACCAAATTTCGTTTCGACAAGTCAATTTTTGGCGGAGTTATGGCATAAAAAGTTTTGTGGAAAAGTTCACTATAAAAAGGGCGGGGCCACGCCTATTTTCAAAAATTTTTAGTTTTTGGATTTCTTTGTGTACGGAAACTTTAAAAGTGAAATATAAATGACTCAAAGCTATTTTACGCAAAGTTATTGCCTATTTAATATATCTACGATCCTCTTCAAAATCTTTCATATAAAAGTGGGCGTGGACCTTAACCGATCCCGCCCATTTTTCCTGGAACATTCTTTGCATACCTGAAAACCGGCGTGCTGAATTTCGTTTCGATATCTTGAACGGTTTTTAATTTATGATTAATATTATTTCTAAACTTGACTTAATCAAAAGTGGGCGGTGCCACGCCCATTTTCAAAAACTTCTTGAAAAATTGTATTGTATGCCACAATCTCAATGTATTCACCAAATTTTATCCGTATAGGTGTATTATGTACTGAGTAATCACTTTTTTTGTGTTTTCGAAAATATTCTATATATAAAAAGTAGGCGTGGCTATCATCCGATTTCGCCCATTTTAAATAGCGCTCGGAGATGAGTGCCAAGGAACCCGCATACCAAATTTCATTAAGATATCTCAAAATTTACTCAAGTTCTCGTGTTCACCGACGGACGGACGGACATGGCTTAATCAATTTCTCTTTTCGTCCTGAACATTTTGATATATATATGTCAATATCTATCTCGATCCGTTTATGCCGTTACGTACTGCCGTTAAGCGACTAAAGTTTATATACCTTGTGTGCGTAGCACTACTAGGTATAAAAATATGCAAAAATATCTACCCGAAAGTTGTAATAGTGAATTTGCATAAAGATTCCTTGATGAGAATTTTAGTATTGTGAGTATAACCGCTAACAACTTTGAATTTTTGTTCTTTTTTTCTTTCGACAGCAGAATGGAAGAACTGAAAGTCACAGTTACCAATCTGACACGGGCCGTCAATGCCCTGTTAGAAAAAATACACACCCTGGAAAGGCGCGTTAACAATTTAGATACAACTGGATTAAGGCCAGCATCCAGTGGCCCAGTAGCTGCTAATATCGTGGAAGAGGCTGTGATGCAAGCTCCTATAACCGAAGCAGACTTGACAGAAATAAGTCACCTACCAGACTGCGTAAAAGAACTCCAGGTTTTCGATGAATGTTCGGTACATTACGTGTCCTGGGTGCATTCGGTGGAAGCAATTCTATCGGATTTTGCCATTGTCAAGGGAAAACCCTTATACCGTGCCAATATGCAAAATATTCGCCAAAAGGTACGTGGTGAGGCAGATTCTGCCTTAGTGTCCTATAACATCTTCGAAAATAAATGGCCAAAAGAAACTAAGCTCTCTCACACAGGTAGGCCACCGGTGATCCCACCAAGGCCCAACTGGCGTCAGCAGGATCGTAGAACACACTTCGATAAACGGGAGCGATTTGGCGGCCATGATCGTGCCTCACCTACCCAGCCGAAAACTCCTCCTGTAGAGAAGATGGAAGTGGATGGGTCCGTCCAATCACGAGCCGCAAACTACATCAATCGCCCGAATCCCTTTAAGCGAGGAACAACTTCGGAAAATCTGCCGCAAAAGATACAGCGACTATTCCATTGCACAACGGGGACTGAAGATAAACCGAATAACGAGCATGAAACAAGGAGCGGAGACGAAGGGGATTTTCTCTAGGAGGGCCCTTAGGCGTACCATACCTAGAGCCGCACCCTCGACTTCCTCATCGACACTGGGGCTAACAAAAATTTTATAAGTGATGCGGTCGCTACTGGAGGTGACCTAATAGAAGAGGTATTTAATGTGCACTCAACCGGGGGGCGGGTGCAAATTTAAAAGAAAACAACCTTAAAATTTTTTAAGGATATTAGTTACAACGCAAACATTGTATTTTTTCTTCTCCCAGGATTAAAATCCTTTGATGGTATCATTGGCGATGATACTCTAAAGATGTTAGGGGCCTTGGTAGATAGGAAAAATAATTATTTAAAAATCAACGAGTTCAAACTGCCCTTGAAAGCCAAACTTTCCAATCAGGTTAACTATTCTATAGGAAAAGACGTTTCTGCCCAAACGAAACAGCATGTAGACCAACTAGTGGAAAAATACTCTGACCTATTCGCACCACTTAATGGCAGTGAATTGATCGATACTAGCGTTCGGGCGGAAATACGGACTAACACACTTGAACCTATTTACAGTAAAAGTTACCCTTACCCTGTGTGCATGAGAGAGGAAGTAGATAGGCAGATAAATGAATTGCTCGACGAGGGGGTAATTAGGCCATCTAAGAGTCCTTACAACTCCCCAATATGGGTGGTGCCTAAAAAGCCGAAACCAAATGGGGAGAAGCAGTATAGAATGGTGATTGATTACAAGAGGTTGAATGCAGTCACGATCGCCGATATGTACCCCATTCCAGACATAAACGCCACACTTTCCAGCTTGGGACAAGCTATCTTTTTTACAGCGATTGACTTGACGTCCGGTTTTCATCAAATACCAATGCAGGACTCTAACACACCTAAGACAGCATTTTCTATGATGAATGGAAAATACGAATTCCTACGTTTACCCTTTGGTTTGAAAAATGCTCCTGCCATTTTTCAGCGAATGATCGACGATGTGTTAAAAGAATACATAGGGAAAATATGCTATGTCTATATTGACGACATCATTGTTTTTGGTACAGACGCGGGCGAACACCTGACCAACGTAGAGACAGTTTTTTCGAGGCTCCGTGAAGCAAATCTTAAGGTTAATATCGGGAAAACCTGTTTTTTCGAAAAAGAAGTCGAATTCCTTGGCTACGTGATTACTCCGGATGGAGTGCGCGCTGACCCAAAAAAGGTGTAGGCTATTAAGTTGATCTCACCACCGGAAAATCTCAAGAACCTAAAGAGTTGTTTAGGTATGACTTCCTACTACCGGAAGTTCATAAGGGACTACGCCAAGGTGCCCAAACCATTGACCAACATCACTCGGGGTGAGAATGCACAAGTGAAAGCAAATGCTTCTAGAAAGGTAAGAATTGAACTAGACGAAAATGCAATCCAGGCCTTCCACGATTTGAAACAACTCTTGGTATCTGCCGATGTCCTTGGCTTTCCGGATTTTAAAAAGCCATTTAATCTCACTACGATGCATCGACCTATGCCATTGGGGCAGTCTGTCACAAGGAACTATAGGCGATCACAAACCTATAGCCTATATATCGCGATCTTTAAATAAAGCTGAGGAGAACTACGCCACCAACAAGAAGGAGCTCCTCGCGATAGTCTGGTCCCTTGACAATCTGCGTCCTTACCTGTACGGCGCCAAGAAGATCAAAATATATACTGACCCCCAACCACTCACGTATTCCTTGAGCTGCAGAAATTACAACGCTAAGTTAAAACGCTGGAAGGCCAGGAACGAGGAGTATAACTGCGAAATCATCTACAAACCTGGGAGGTCAAACCTAGTAGCTGACGCCCTTTATCGCCTTAAAACGGAGGTCAATGTGCTGACCGATTCTGTCATTGTTCAGCCTCTGTTCTGCGAGAAGAGCTTTCAAAAAGTGCTGGAGCGATCGCGGGGCCCGATATTGACACTGCCACTCAATGCACAATGCATTCAGCTGATCAGGATAGTTCGGATCTTATACCTCATGTGGAAGCTCCAATTAATGTGTTTAGAAACCAAATTATTTTCAGTGAGGGAGACCGCCCTCGTTGCCTTGAACATCCTCATCAAGGCTACAGATATTATTTCTTACTCCCTGAGGATAACGCTACACTGGTCACAATTTTGAGGGAGTGCCTTAACCCAAATGTAATAAATGGCATAAAAATTCCAGAAAATTTCCTTGCCTCGCTACAGGATGCGTATGTTAGTAATTTTCAAAAGCGCAGAGTAAGAATAACTCAAAGGATAGTGGAAGATGTTACGGTTTCTGACAGGGTCTTCGAGATAATTGAGAAGGAGCATAAGCGAGCCCACAGAAATCCACGTGAGAACAAGGCGCAGATACTCGAACAATTTTATTTCCCTGCCATCGCCAGGCAGATCAGTGACTATGTAAGACAATGTGATACCTGAAAATTAAATAAATATGACAGGCATCCCTCGAAGCCTTTTCTTCAACCCACTCCAATTCCGAGTTATCCTTGTGAAATTTTGCACATCGACCTTTTTGAGATAGAGAAACAAAAATATCTCAGTGCACGGCGGCCGCCGTGGTGTGGAGGTAGTGTTGCCGGCCTACCACACCGAAGGTCCATGGTTCGAGCCCTGGTACAGGTAACATCAAAAGTGATTTGAAAAAAGTTTTTCAAAACGGGGTCGCCCCTCGGCAGTGGTTTGGCAAACTCTCCGAGTGTATTTCTGCCATGAGAGGCTTCTCAGAAAAAATTCGTCTCCTTTGTAGATGCCGTTCGGAGTCGGCAAAAAACTGTAGGTCCCACCAATTTGTAGGGAAAATTCAAATCGGCACACCACAAATTGGAAGAGAAGCTTGGCGCAAAAATCTCTAAGGAGGTTTATGATGATATACCTGTTGTATATCGCGCCATAAAGAGAAAAGAGAAGAGAAAAGAGAATTGATTAATTTTCAAAGTTTGCCAAATTATTCCCAATAAAAAATAAGTTTTCGGTTCACCTGCGCAGGAAGCTTACTGACCTCCTGCAATATTTTTCTGTCCCAAAAATTTTAGTTGTGGACAATGAAAGAGGATTCCTTACCCCTCTGGTCTTAAATTATATTCGTTCTATAGGCATAGAAATTCACCAAACTCCTACCCAACGAAGCGAAACTAACGGTCAGGTTGAGCGTTTGCATTCAACATTAATTGAAATATACCGTTGCATCTCCGTCGAATTTTGCAGATTCACTCCAAAAGAGCGCGTTTCTATAGGGACCGGTACAACAATACCGTCCACTCTGTCACAAAGAGAAACCCGGTAGACGTGTTCCTCAACCGAACCTCAAGGATTAACTATCAGGAATTGATAGAGTTCAGAGAAAAAACTAATGAAGATATTAAGGCTTTATTAGAAAGGGAGCAATAGGTCAGGAATTCAAGGTTGAACATTAAACGTACAACCCCACGCACTTTTGATGCCGGGGATAAGCTGTTTATTTTTAATAAACAAATTAAAGGCAATCAGAAGCCTTTATATAAAGAAGAAACAGTAGCTGAAAACAGAACAGCAACCATACTCACTGAAAGTGGAAAAAAATTCCACAAGGTAGATGTGAAAAATGTCTAAGATAACATTGGAAAGAAGGTAAATAACTCATGCACAGATCCTTAGGTCCCAGGGGTCTGCGTGCAAAATTTTTTTTTTGTCGATCTAGGCAGATATGGGTTCAATTCCAAGTAACTGTAAGGTTCGAATGATGTCGATCGACGTAGTTCAACTCCACCATAAGGTCTTTGCTTTAATACGTGAAGCCACTCGTGCTATGAGTAGGTCATTTGCAACCATCAACGCTTATGACTAAAAGCCTTCCAAAGTCAGCTGAGAAAACGCCCATATTCCAATGCAAAACTTAAAATCTTTTTGAATTACAGTGTGCGCACTGAGGAAAAAGCAATATTATGCTTATGCACACTCAGTCACTGGACTGAGCAAATGAAACGCATAAGGGCGTATACCAAAAAAAAAAAAAAAGAAGGAATGGTATTCCTCACAGGTAATACTAAAATACTAATGCTACTAATAAAACAAAAAATTAAAAGCAAAAAAAAAAAATATGAAATGAGTGAATAAAACCCACATTTTAATCTAAAACTCACTACCAATACACTAACCAACGAAACCAAAGACTATTAATAATCCAGTAATCACTTTCGCTATTGGTCCCAACGAATCCTTCCCTTCATTTCCCGCATTTTGCCGAAACTCCCCAGCAACAACTCACCTTTAGCATGTTAAGCCTTAATTTAAAGATAATGGAAATTGGGTAAATTTTATGTGAGCCAGATGATTAGAGTAAATTCAACATATAAAATTTTTGATTCTATTGATTGATTGCTATTGTATTCCATACTATCTTTGTCAACATTAACTCAATTTACCTTGTAATTTTTTCTCTTAAAAGTATATTGAATATGTAAAATACAATAAAGATTTAATCAAATGGGGGTAATCTGTAGATATAAGTCAAATTAAATAAATCTATCTGCTTCTGCGCATCCGCGCATACCTATGACGTGTTCAAGATAGACTCTCCTATTGTAACAACACGCGATGGATACGGTTGGATTATCAACGGGCACTTCAAGCTGATCCATACTATCGACCTGATTAGCTACGACAGGGTTGTAAGCACATTAGAACATGCAATCATCTATCTCAACATAAATGACTCCACACCCTATGTACTTAATTACCAACTGGGCAAAATTGCAAGAAAGCTCCATGACCTAAAGGTACAAGAGATTAGCAGACCAAGACATTATATTAATTGGATTGGCTCTGCCTGGAAATGGATTGCAGGCACGCCTGACGCCACGGATTGGGATGAAGTCCTACAGAAACAGAATGTTCTGATGAGCCAAGATGAGCAGCAATACCAGGTAAACTCTGAAATATTCAAAACAATTCATGAGCTTTTGCAGGCGGTCAATGGTATCATTGCCGCCACCAATGACTTTCAAAGCCACCGAAGGCTGGAGCATATTTCCCAGGAAATCCCAAGTAAAGTCACGATTCTAAAGGAAGACGTCTATGAACTGGTCCGCACCTGTCAGATGGCCAAAGCCGGCGTCGGTCACAGCAATATGCTAAGCAAGGAAGAAATCAACCGACTTATCAGTGAAAAATAGGTCCCTCCTTACAGCAACGTCGTTGAAGCCATCGAGTATAGCAAGCCTTCGATTTACACTAACGGGTCACTTTTACTTTACGTTCTATCCTTGCCGAAAGTAATGGAAACGAAACATAATCACCTGGTTGTTCGACCTATCATCCAAGATGGGCATCATGTAGACATAAAATATTCAACTATACTGGTTAGCAAACATAGGACATATGGTATCAAGGATCGATGTTTACAACTAACGTCCGCCATGGTCTGCGAAGAAGGCTCCATTGATCTGCTAAAGGAAGAGGATTGCTTGCCGCGCCTGCTTAAAGGAGGTGAAGCCAGCTGTCAGTATTTGACCTGCAATGAGTCCACTATTGAGGTCATCAAGGAAGACACTATATTTCTTAGCAATATCAACGGGACGGCATGGTCAGGTAATAATACGAACTATCTTTTGGGGTCATTTATTCTACAGATACACAACGAGACTGTATAGATTGATAATCAAACCTACCAAAGCGTAAGCAGGTCAGAGCTCCAACTACTCCCGCCAATCTTGACCCGTGTGAAAAACAAAACACTGGCGGTCAACCTTAACCTTTTCCATGAGATGACAACAGGAAATGTTAGACTCCTTCGCTACCTAAAAGGAAAAACAAATTGGTTCATCACGTCGGAAGTCATGGGCTTTGCATTATTAGTCTCGGTCATTTGGTTAATTTGGAGGAGGATGACTGCAAGATTAAATATCCCGAACTTAAATATTTCACAGCCAACTAATCTGCGGGACGCAGATCTTTAAAGGGGGAGGAGTTAACACATTCAGCCGCTGCCTAGTTAAGCCATTCCCACGATCGGCCACTACACGTGCCGCAGCGTCAGCACTTTTGTATTCCACCATTAAATGCAATGCAAGACATTTGAGAATGCAACGACTGTGGGAAATCAAGGCCATGATCATTTCCACCGGTGCACATATGCACACTTACGTAATGGTTGCGTTGCCGCCGCCAACGCTGAGGTCTGAACGTGCAGCTTAAACCAACGATCGGGCAGTTGCTGTTGGGGAGTCACCGTGATCTGACTTAATTATAAGTTAACAAATTGAATAAAGTTTGAAAGTAACCTAAAAACTTGGTGTTGTTTGTCAGGGCAAGTTGGCCCTTTAATTTTTTTAAGTAAAAGGATCTGTGATCCTTTATATCTTTTATGGATGAAGTTATTTTGTATTATACGCTATTTTTACGACATATACTAAATTTTTTTATTTTTGCAAATGAACCACATGCGCCTTTTTGCACGAAAACCAAACCCAGTTACCTAATATATATATTTCACATATTTAAAAAGTATTAAATCTGAATATCAATTTCTTAAATAATAGGAGCACTCTAATATACATATATACATATGAGCTTCACCGTATACCAGATTTCATTTCATTTCATTTCATTTCATTTATTTGCAGTCAATGGAATAAATCCTTACAGACTAAAAAATATTAAATAGTACTTAAATTAGGTGTAGAGCTTAACGTATGAAACTTATGTACATATAAGGACCGGAGAACTTAAAATGCAGAGTTTAAAATAATGAAAAATTCAGACCTTGGTAGTGAAAAATCCAAGGAAACCATGAAGCTCAGTGAGTTAAACTCCCGAATAGCACGGGCAATAGGAGCGTTACATGCATAGTTAGTTCTAAGATTATCTCCATAAAAGGGGTAGAAATTCCTGAGAGAACGTTGAGGAACATTAAATCGAAACCGCTCCAGCAAGTATGGGCAGTCAATAAACCCATTAATAATGTTATAAGCAAAACTTGAACAGATAATTGATCTACGATTCACCAAGGACTTAAGATTTAATAGCATCAGACGTGCAGAATAGGAAGGCATAGGTTCAGAAAAGTTCAGTGGTCGAAGAGCATATTTAAGAAAGATCTTCTGTATACGCTCGATTCTATTTACTGCTGTCAATTTACTTGGCCTCCAAATAAAAACTCCATATTCCAAATGCGACCGAACAAAGGACGTGAATAATAGCTTGAACGTATAGGGGTCTGAGAATTTGATGGTATTACGCCTAACAAAGCCAAGCATCGAATACGATTTAACAGTAACATAGTTCACATGATTGCTAAAAGAAAATTTACTATCAAAGATAATACCGAGATCTTTAATCTCACTAACGGACTGAAGCTCACAATTTGAAATTTTGTAAGTCGTATGTATTATATTAGTGGCTTTCGCATAAGTTATGTGGAAGCATTTGGCCGGATTCAAGGAAAGATGATATTTTTCGCACCATCGATAGAGTTTGTCAATGTCGTTTTGCAGTCTTGAGGCATCTTCTGGCCCCTTAATTGATGAGAATAGCTTTAAGTCATCAGCGTAAAGCAAGCAGTTGGCAAACGAGAAGCAACTACTAATGTCATTGATAAACAAAATAAAAAATAACGGTCCTAATATACTACCTTGGGGTACACCGGAAGTTGCAACAAAGGGCCTGGAGGATACGCCATCAATATTAACTACACATTGCCTATTAAATAAATAAGAGGCAATCCAACGCAGAAATGAGGAATGAAAGCCCAGAAAAGCCAGCTTTTCAATTAAAACTCTGTGCGAAACTCTGTCAAAAGCTTTAGAGAAATCTGTGTAGATGCAATCCACTTGAATATGTGCAGAAAATGACTCAACACAGTATTCACTAAAGACCGCCAGGTTAGAAACTGTTGATCTGCCGGCAACAAATCCATGTTGATAGGGAGAAATTAATGATTTAACAGCAAAACTTAGCTTTGCATTGACAGCATGCTCAAAAATCTTGGATATAGTAGACAGTTTGGATATAGGCCTGTAGTTGCGGACATCATTCTTGTTTCCACTTTTAAAGACAGGGGTAATAGAAGTGATCTTCCAATCACTAATGAACGTCCCTGAAGACAAGGATTTATTGAAGATAAATCTTAATGGAATTATTAGAGCCGGACAGCCCTTTAGCACTACTGGACACAAACCATCAACATCAGACCGATAGGAAGATTTCAACTTGAGGATGGCATTACTAATATCTTCTGAAGAGAGACATAGCGATCCAAAGTTGACAGCACAGTCCTGACTCCTAGGAAATTCGAATGTTTGATTACTATTGTCTTCAGCGTCGAAATTCGACTTGAAGAACTCCGCAAATAAATTGGCTGTTTCAGTTGGAGAATTCGCAGAATTGTCGTCAAGAAAAACACCAGTTGGTACACTGGCACAGCATTTTTTTGACTTAATATAATTCCAGAATGATTTCGGGTTCGATGTAATGTTTGACTCAATGTTACGAATGTAATTGGTATATAGATACTTATCCAAATTATTGAAACTTCTAAGATAAAACTTGTATTTAATAAAGAACAAATCTGTGGCGTTTTATTATAACAACTTAAGTCGACTTAAGAAATTAGACCAATCAAAACTTTTTCTGGCCATTTTGAATATGAAAATCGTGTAAGTTTGCAAGACTTTTATCGGTCTTATATTATTTTGTTTATAAACGATTGAATCTAACTGGCTTGGCTAAGTTGTGAAGCAGTTTTGTGATTCAAAATCGCCAGCAAAAGTTTTGATTGGTCTAATTTTTTAAGTCGACTTAAGTTGTTATAATAAAACGCCACAGAAATGATTCTTTGTGTTTTTGAATTTTTTGAAGTATTTGTTTCTCAGATTCTTCAGTTTCTTTAGGTCCCTTGAGTACCATGGTAATTTGTAGGGCCTTTTTCTTCGAACCGGAATCCAATCCAAGCAGTGATTGTACAAAATAGTTTTAAAAGTGCAGAAACTACTAGCGGTATCAAGCCCATCAAATAGCTCCTCCCAGTTAATTTGAAATAAACAGTCATTAAAGAGTGTAAAATCAAATGAATTGAAATTAAAAGAAACACTGCTATCAAAATTCTCCGAGGCAAAACAATAGAAATTAATTGTAATAATCAGAGGCAGATGATGCCTGTCACTAGGCGTAATAGGATTCATGCACTCCTTTACTTCGCAATTAATATTGTCACTTATAAATACAAGATCTAAAAGTCTATTTAGAGAATTAGAATTATTGTTAATTTGAGATAAATTCAGGCTCAGCATATTATCAATAAGGTACAATTCATGATTTGCCGAAAGATTAGAAGGCGTAAGGCCATTATTAGGTAAGCTGGGCGACCAGTAGACATTACAAAGGTTAAAATCACCCAGCACACAAACATGGTTATCACTAAAATCACTTAAAGTTAGGGAAACAATATTATCCGCATGAGCCTTGTATAACTCGAGTGAGCTTAAAAGCTACTAGCCAGGCATAGTAGTCGGTGGTTTTCACCTCCGATGAAATTACACCTGGGAGTTTTCATCTCACCAGTACTATTTTTATATTCTGCAGGGGTTTTCACCTCCGCCGAACGTAGGGCCAAGTAGGGGCTTTCACCTCTGTCTCCTTTAATTTAGCCAGGAGCAACTTGTTATTATAGTAAGTGGTGGTTTTCACCTCTGTCACCTTTAGCGTAGTTAGCAATAAACCTAAGAATTGTAGATGAGATTTGAAAAAAGAATGAATTAAAGAAAAGAAAATACTAAAGGAACTAACAGGTTTTTATCATTTGGAGAAAAACCATAGAAAACTCTATTTTCAGAGACCCTGGACGGACTGAGCATATATATATATATATATATGCTGGGGATATAGGAAAATCCGTCACATAGTGGCATGCATACAGAGTTCCAATTAATGCCTGAAATATTGATGCCGCAGTCATATGTTTAGAACTGGAGTATTTGTTCGCCAAAAAATGTTCAACTATGGTTTATTTCTTATAACAAAAGGTTTTTCAATATGGAGTCTGGAATTGTAAGGAGTTCAATTATAAGCAATATTCTTTTGATAAAACCTTTTGCTGTAATGATTTTGTTGGACGTAAGGTTATATTTGCATTAAGAGACAACCTTATGAAAAGATGGATATACTTTTTGAAAAACGACTTTATCATAGAACATTTAACTGAATAGAATGCTATTTTCCTATATTTAAACCAGTAGTGCACAGCGCCAGCAGAGCAACTAATACATGCGAAGCATTTTTCTCGTGGTATATGTGTGCAAGCAGAACACTGCAAGAAAATTTGTGTTGAATGCAATACAGAAATTGGGCGAGTATGTATGAGTAAATACCTGTTTTAACTTAAGAATGCTACCAAAAAAATCAAAAAATGTACTACACTTTATATATAGGGCGGTAATGGTGATACAGAATAAATAAACAAGTAAATCACGGCTTTTGTAAGTAAATAATGACTAAATAATCATAATACAATAATTAATGACATTCCATTAATTGGTTTTGAAATAGACTTGAAAGAAAAAAGTAACTTTCCATGTGAATTTATATGCATACTTTTTCAAATTCTTTCATTTGAGTTATATTTATCCTAAAAACTGTATTATGTAACCGAAAATAATTAAAGAAAAGTTAAACGAAATTTTTTTTTATCAAGTATAAAAAAATAAATTTAAGAAATGTATGTTCAAAACAAAAATACAAAAAAAATGGCTCTTCTATAATTTTTTTCAGTGCATTAATGCTGATGTAAATAAAAAAAATACTTTAATTCCCATTCAGGTCGAAACATATTTTATTCGTTCATTGTTTTTGTGATGTTTCGTTCATGCACATTTAAAGTGATCGAACCCGGGATTAATAATTATTATAATCGAGGAATCATCGAATTCGTCACAATAAATATGCCGATTAATCAGCATCGGCCGATTCCTATATTTTACCCGATTAATCGGCATAGATATCGGCCGATTCCTACTGTGACGAATTCGATGATTCCTTGATTATTAATGCTGGGTTCGATCACTATAAAGTCAAATAAACACACGCACAGATATTGTAACTAATAGCTAGTTTTTTTTACTAGTAACAAACGCATTACAAATTTAAGAGTTTGGTATCTTCACAGAGTTCACTGTCCAACGCTTGAAAATAAACTGATCAAACTGCCTTGCTTGGTTACTGCCTTATATAGTCCGACAGGGTGATTTCCTATGCACCGAGACCTTTCTTGGTTATTCGCTCTTCGTGTTCTCGAAGGATCGGTGTTATTTATTGGCATCTTCTCTTTGCATCGTTTTGAAAACACTAGCGCGATCTCTCTTCCTCTTCCTTGGTACATGCTTGCATGCATAAGCGTAGCCATCGTTATCTTTGTTGTGTTTAAATAGTGGTGGGAGTGTTATTGAGTTAGGGATGGTAAATGCTAATCAAATTTCAATTTTTTATGCAAATGCTATGAATATTTGTATGATAATAAAGCTTAGTTCTGGCAGTATAATGGCATGTTGCCAAAGTTATTATGTATATGTAGTTTTCGTTTTTTATTCAAACGCCTTATAGACTAGTTAATTTTTTATTCTAGAATCCACTGGGCCCGAGAGACTGGTTTGATTCAAAGGATTTTGTACAATAGAGATCCAGCAAAGCCAATATGCCAAACAGTATATGTTGTATTTCCGGTAAATTTATCCAATGTGGCAGCAATCTGTTCTTTACTGACGGGTAGGTAATTTGAATGTGATTAATTCAATGCTATTTCAATAACCTTTTTTAATTTTCATATACATATAGTTGAGTATGTGGCAGATAGGTCCTTAACTTGAAAAAACATGTATATATTTAGTATGCAAAATATTGGATTTGCCGAGAGAAGCCACAATTGATAGTACTATTAATCAAAATACTAGTCAACTTTATTTGCAAATGCAAAGATATACAGGGTGGCTGATGAACTTTGCTACATTAAGAAACTCAAATAATTTTTTTTTCAGTGTATGGAATTCATTTTTCTTTTATTCATGTTAAAGCCCATCAAATTTTATTACATTTAGCTTAATTAGTTTTAAAAATAATGGAACTTAAATGCCCCCCCTGCTCGTCGATGCATGTGCGGCATCTTACCAAAAAGTTGTTCATTACTGCTTGGAGAGTTTAGACAGGAATAGCCGCAATTGTTTCTCGAATGGACTGCCTTAGTTCATTCAAATTTGTTGGTTTTGCTTTAAAGACTTCCTGTTTGCAATAACCCCACAAGAAAAAGTCAGGTGCAGTAAGGTCAGGCGACCTGGGTGGCCAACGGAATGTGGAGTTTCTGGATATCAGCTTATTGGGAAATTTTCGTCGCAATTCTGTCATAACAGGTTGGGCTATATGAGGAGCTGCACCATCTTGCTGAAACCACACAGAGTTGAAAGAAATTCTCATTCGGCGTAATTCTGGGTAGAAAAACTCTCTCAACATGCTCAAGTACCTGTCTCCAGTAACCGTAACGGTGTGACCGTTTTCTTCGAAGAAGTAGGGCCCGACAATGCAGCGTGATGAAACTGCACACCACACTGTGACACTAAGTGGATGCAATTCCGTCTCATGGAGTATCTGTGGGTTGGAAGCACTCCATATTCGACAATTTTGTTTGTTTATGTTGCCGTTTAAATCGAAATGGGCCTCGTCAGACATGAAAAGACAGTTCAACATGTTTCCATCCTCTTCCACCATTTGAAGCATCTTCTGGCAAAATTCCAAGCGAATCGGCAAGTCTGCAGCGTTCAATTTATTTGGCCATTTGAATTTTATATGGGAATAAGTCCAAATCTTTGTGCATAATTGACTGTAATGACTGTCTGCTTACACCCATTTGAGCAGATAAGCTTCTTGTCGAAACACGTGGATTGTTTTGTATGGCAGCAGCTACAGCAGCGATTGTTTCCTCCGTTCGAACTGAAGGGTTTCGATGGTAAGGTCTTCTGTTGACTGTCCCATGCTCGGCAAAATTGTTTACAAGTCTTATTATGGTCCATCTGCTCGGAGGATTGCCGCCAAACGTGCGCCTATACTCTCTTTGAACCGAAACTACGGACTCCAGTGCGTGATAGCGGCGGACAATCCAAATTCTTGTTTCAGTGTCCCAGTTATCCATTTTTGTTAAATGTAAAAGTCAATCTGCAAAATAAAAAAAAAATTAACCAGATTCATAAAATAGAAAAAAAGTTATTTAATTTTTTTTTGGTAGCGGCTTTCATTAGCCACCCTGTATATAAGATTATGATACATTAAGGGTGCAGCAGAATATGTGAAAGAGCTGATAGCCGTAAACTTGGTTCATGTTTAAAAAAACAGCTTGCAGACTCAGATTCTGTAGGCGAGAATTAAAAAAACGCCATAGGTTTTGAAATTTCGCGAATTAACCTTTTTTTTATTAATAAGAAAACGCAACTTCCATATTACTTAAAACTAGATCTACATATCCCATCGAAAACCGCTTTTAGCCCTATTAAACTTTGTTATGAACAATCTGCCAGCATCACAGTCGCGCAGTGTTCAGGGTAGAACAAGCTAGCTGGACAAAAATATATCCTTAAATTTTTCGTTTCAAATGCACTCATTTATAACAATTATGTAATTTATTTTAGCCACATGCTTCATTTTCTCTAAAATTTTTGTTCATTTTGGGGTTTAAGAGCAAAGCACTTTTCACACGAAATTATAAACTTGTTAAGTATTTACTGGCTGAATTGATGAAAATAGAAAAAAATCTTATCCAAGCTTTAGCTTTTCTCATACTCTAGAATAAGGGATATACATGGGACTGTTCAAATAAAAGTTATTTAAATAAAAAATCTATTCATTCGAATGCTATTTATAAATCGAATAATATTTATACGAATACTTTATACTTTTATTCGAATAGTACTAGTTGTATTGAGCTATTGGATGGAATGGGAATAATTCCCTACTATTCACGTGCATAAAAGAAAATCTAACAGGAGATTTACTCTAAATTTAGTATAAATATATATGTGCATGTACGTTAATAGAAATACTTCAGTTGTTTTCACATAATAATATGTATTGTGAAAGATTTTAAAGCAAAAGATTTCGGGTGCAAAATTCAGTGCTTTCATCGCTTGACAAAAAAAATTGCGTTCATAAACTTGTATGAAGGGAAATACAGAAGCCTTAGAAAAAATATTGTTAAAAATCAGGGAAATGTGTCACGAACTTAAGATTAAAACCTTATTGCACTAAAATTTAATGGGCTACAAAAGTGCATACTCCAAAAAGTTCTTGAAAAAAAATTCAAAATTTTAATAAACTTTCTTTGAATTTTTAGAACAAAATGTATAGTTATAGAATTAGACCTTGACACATGTTTTTATTCAAGCTTTGTTAAAATAATTTTATTAAAGCAAAATTTCTGAAAATTGCAGAAAACTACTGTATGTGCACTTATGCCCGCCACTGTACATGATCTGTAACCCAAATTTACTATTTAAACCACGAAATACTCAAAAGGATTGTGATTTTACTATCAGAGCTATTATTTACAAAAAAGTTTTATATTTAATTTAATCAAATTGCTTTGTGAAACTGGATGTCAAAATATTGTTTGAAGAGAAAATTGAAATGTAGCACGGCGTTGTTAACTGAACGATTGCGGCCCGAATACTGAATTGTTTTCTTTTCGCTCATCTATGCATGTATCGACAATTTTAGAAAGAGATATTTCACTTAAATTGCTTTGTGAAACTGGATGTCAAAATATTGGTTGAAGAGAAAATTGAAATGTAGCACGGCGTTGTAACTGAACGATTGCGGCCCGAATACTGAATTGTTTTCTTTTTTGCTCGTGCATGCATGTAAATATTATGAATAAGACCACGAAATTCTAGTTAATGAACTAGATTGTTTACTAACCAGTTTGGCAGTTGACTGCAGGGTACATACCCTGCAAAAAATGCGATTAGTCTAGGCACAGTCTGGGAGAGTCGCAAAGGAGGATGCGACTAATACCTGTTCTGATCACTTTGTATGGGCTGAACTGTTCACATTTGTTTGAGCATGTCCTATGGAGAGACTAATTGTACCCGTTTGTTCCTGAACGGGTATGAAGGGATGAGTCCCCTTTGTAGACTTACGGGTATAAACAGTGAGTAGTACCTTTTCGCATGAAAAAGTCAGTTTTCTATCAAAAAGTGCTCATATATAGACTACTTGTATTGCGCACCCACAGGTAGTGCAATGATATACTCACCGATTTAATACTTTTTAAATAAAAAGTTTCATTTTGAGTTTCAGATTTATTTTGTTTAACAATAAAACCTATAGTTAACGATTGGTTTCTTTGATTTATTTATACAAGTTCATTTTATAAACTGACACATTAGATTTTATATCATTTTAATGTTAAATGCAATGTATATTTTTGCTTTTATTTTATCTTAGTAATTTACACAAGAATATTTTAAATCATTATACTTAATTTTAATATTGTTTTGTCTTTTTCAGATATAAGGGTCTATTTTGAATAGTATTGACTATTTCGTTATAATATTTTAATTTGCTATATTTAATTCTCTTGTTTAATAATTTTTTTTTAATCTGTCTTCCAAGTATATGATTTTATTTTTATATCGACAATTTCAATATTTCTTATTATTTTTGTTGAATCTATCTTTTAGATATATGCTTCCATTTTAATCTTATAAGCTTTTTTGTTTGAAAACATTTTCTTTAATTCAATGATTTATTTTAATTCAGTTCTTTCGTTGGTTTTTTTTTTTTCAAATAACATTTTGTTTTATTTTATACTATTTTATTATAAATAATATTTTTTAGTCACATATTTTCATAAATTATAATTTTTCATACTATATTTTTTGTTTCGCGGCCTTGTTATTGTTCCAAATATAATATGTCCATATAACCCTATATATTTTTTTAAAGTTTTTAATTTCAATTTTAAGTGTGGAGGTGATTATAATTTTTTTATGTAACTTTTTTCTGATACAATCTATCATGCCGGCGAAAAAGGTAGATACTTAGTTTAGAGAAATTGCATTAAATTAAAGAAAAATTTTAATATTTATTCATATCTGTTCGCGCCCCTCCTGACTGCAGGCACATCTGCCTTTCCAACATATCTTCGTTTTGACATTTACTCACCTACATACGTATACAAACTCTCGTTCATCGCACGCATTAACACTTTTGTTGTACAACTTTACATTACCGTCGTCGCTTTGTTGTTTTGAAGAGCTCTAAATTCAATCTTCGCATTTTTGGCCATGCACTGCTGCTGCAGCAGCATACACACATGTACTCACAATTTTTCGCATACGTACCTACTCTTCGCACTCATCGTTTTTTGTTCGCTATTTCTACAAATCATACGATATTTTTGCAAATATAAAATAGCTGGACTTTTCCATAGAAAATTCCTATGTATCATACATTTTTGGCAGCCTTCGCTGATTTAATTTTTTAGCTATAAGTTAGTTGCCATGTAACTTGGAAGTCATAAGCATCAACTAATAAAATTCATATTAAAATAAAATTTGTTCTCCTTATTTTGATCTGAATAAAATTGTAGAAAAGGCTCTACAATTCAACACGGTCCTTCGAGCCGGATAATTGTTCTGGCTCGATTTAATTGACAATTTTCATCGTTCTAATTGTATCGAGAGCTGCATATATTGTCTCACCATGGATGCAGAATCCATAATAGCAGATGATGGCGCATCTGTAGCATCCTCTTCCAACGGAAGTTACTCTAGATGCAACGAGAGAGGCGCCCGAGAGATTCGCATTAAAATTCACCAGCGTGACAGCCTGTTAACACGCTTGCGTTCTTTACACAATGGAGTGCTGGATGGTGACTCACTTTCGCTACGCCAGCTTACAGCAAAACTTAGTTTGGTAGAGCGGCAATATAGCACACTCGATGCTTTGCAAACGCAACTCGAGGAGCTGGACGAATCACAGCTCTATGAAGAACATCGAGTGGCATTCGAGGAATCATATATTGAAGCAAGTGCTTTGCAGCACACGGGTAGAACGCCACCCACCTCATCGGATCAACTTGCCAAAGCTGCAGCTAACAAGATTCAGTGGCTAACAAGCTGAGTGGCTGGATTTTTACAATGTATTTACCACATTGGTACACACCAACCGAGATTTGAGTGAAGTCGAAAAATTTCAATACTTGCGGTCCTGCTTAACGGAAGAAGCCTCACGATTGATACAGTCCCTAGAAGTAATTAGTAGCAACTACAACACTGCGATAGACCTCATCGTCAGTCGCTTCAACAACAGCCGCCTAATATTTCAGTCCCATATGCAGCAAATATATGATCTCTCACCACTTTCGTCGTCAAATGCATCATCAATTCGCAGCTTCATCGACACCATTAATGTTAATCTGCGAGCAATGCAATCTCTTGAAACTACTCAACAACTTGGCGATGCGATTCTACTACACCTGGTGGCAGGTAAACTAGATACAACAACTCGCACGAAATGGGAAGAGGAAGTGGCCATGAAGTGGACCACAACCAATTCAACAGTCCTACAGATTCCCACCTGGGCAGATCTTGCGTCGTATCTGGAACGTCGTTGCCAGACAGTTGATGTACTTGCACAAAGTAACTCACTCCGTGAACCATCAGCTCCATCAAAAAGATCCTCATCAAAAACTTCAGGCCACAAAGGGTACGCTCACGCGGTATCAAATGCAGCCAGCAAGTGTGTTTTGTGCGACACAAGCCCTTATCATAGTCCATTCAACTGTGAGCAATTTATGAGCATGGATGTGCACGGGCGGTTTCTTCGGATCAAACGTCTCAATTTATGTTTGAACTGCTTGGGTAAGAATCATACTTCAAGTACATGTCCTTCTAATCGTAGGTGCCAGCAGTGTGGAGTTAGTCATCATACATTGCTACACCGAACTAATATCACAGCAACCAAATAATCGCATCACTACCGACTCCTGGAACATACCCAAAAACATCAGACTCGCAGATGCCTGTTTCAATGTACCAGGTGGAATCGACTGTCTCATCGGTGCAGGTTTATTTTTTGATTTGCTGCTAGTGGGTCAGATAAAGGACAACACTAAAACTCCAATTCTCCAGAAGACAAAACTAGGATGGATAATTTCGGGCATATCCCAATCAACACAGTCAGTATCCAATGATACAATGGCATCGTCATCGCTATCAGCAAACTCGTCGCCGCCTGCATATAGGGCATTCATAGCAGTTAATAATAAATTATCCCTTGACGATCTACTGCAACGGTTCTGGGTATCGGAAAGTTACACTGAATCAGAAAAATTTCTATCTGAGGAAGGAAATGAATGCGAGCGATTTTTCGAATCAACTACAAAACGCTGTCCAGTCAGCAACAAATATATTGTGCGCTTGCCTTTTAAGGAGATGCCGGAGACGTTGGGACAATCATATGACATTGCATTCAAAAGGTTAGTAGCTTTGGAATATAAATTATTAAAACACCCCTCTATTTTGAAGAGTTATCGAGAGTTTGTCGCTGAGTATGAAGAACTTGGTCACATGGTGCTTGTCGACAATACTACAAAGGGTCGGTACTTTATTCCACATCACTGTGTGATAAAGGCTGATAGCAGCACCACAAAGCTACGAGTCGTCTTCGATGCTTTCTGCCGCACATCAAACGGAAAGTCGTTGAATGACATACTTCGAGTAGGCCCAACACTACAAGATGATATTTTCACAATACTCCTTCGATTTCGCAGTCACAAGTATGTGTTAATGGCTGACATAGCAAAAATGTACCGACAGGTACTGGTTGACAATGCCGATGCATCGTGGCAATGCATTCTATGGCGTAATTCCCAAGACGATCCAGTGAAAGTCTACCAGCTGAAAACAGTCACCTATGGCACCAGCAGCGCACCTTACCTCGCTACAAAAAGCCTTCTCGATCTAGCCAAAAAAGAATCAACGCAATTTCCTATTAGGTCTCTCGTCACTCTAAAGGACTTTTACGTCGACAATTTGATGACTGGCGGCCTACTGTAAGTACAGTGATTGAAATAAAAAATCAGGTGACCTCATTATTAAAATGTGGAGGATTTCCTCTACGTAAATTTGCATCAAACAACGAAGAAATTATTGACGACGTGCCAGTCGCAGATAGAGAGGAAATCATAAGGCTTGGCGACTCGACGTATATAAAAACTTTCGGACTTAGATGGTCACCCACGAAAGATCTATTCACATTCAGCTACACTGGACCATCACCAACACGCAAACCAACGAAACGAACCATATAATCACAGATTGCTGCCTTGTTCGATCCGCTTGGCTTACTGAACCCCCTCATCGTCAGTGGAAAAATATTAATGCAGGACTTATGGAAGTTAAAACTCGATTGGGATGAAAGTGTTCCTCAGGATATCCACACCCAGTGGCGCAACTTCCAAGAACATCTGAGTCTTATAAACAACATTGAGTGTCCCAGGTATGTACCTTGGAATAGCACAAGTAAAATCCACGCTTTTGCAGATGCCAGTACTAAAGCATACGGGGCGTGCATCTACATCGTCACATGCGAGCAGGACGAAGTTAAGTCGTCTTTACTTTGCGCCAAGTCCCGCCAATCAATTGTGGTTTGAAGGTCCGTCATTTCTAAAAAAACCACATGAAGAATGGCCTAGTTCTTCATTCGACACATCAACAGACATTCCTGAGCAACGCAGACAGCGAGTAGTAGCAGTATCGGCACCTCAACTGACATTTTTGCCGAAAACAAATACATCAATAATTACAACAAGTTTCTGCGGATTTTCACCTACATAAGGTACGTTATATCACGAAAAATAATCAGTACGATCACAGCTGATGACATAATAGAAACACTTGAGATGGTCTGCAGAAGAATTCAACAAGTTAATTTTTGTGATGAGTACCGGAAACTTCAAGCCAATCAACCTATTGAGAAAACATCAAAGCTTGCTTCACTATCGCCATTTTTGCACAATAATCTTATACGAGTTGGCGGAAGGTTAAAAAACTCAACGCTCAGTTTCGACGCCAATGGAACACTGCCTCTCCCAATTTAGCAGTAAACGATTTAGTGATCCTCAAGGATGATTTTGCTCCACCATTAAAATGGCCCATGGGTCGCATCACTGCCATTATGCCAGGGGACGATGGCAAGGTAAGGGTAGTAGAGGTGAGAACCGCAGAAGGAATTTACAAACGGGCAATAACGCGAGTCTGTAAATTACCAATAGAACAAGAAGCTTCACACGCATCAAATTGAAAGTAGAACTTTCAAGGGGGGAGAATGTTCGCGCCCCTCCTGACTGCAGGCACACCTGCCTTTCCAACATATCTTCGTTTTGACATTTACTCACCTACATACGTATACAAACTCTCGTTCATCGCACGCATTAACACTTTTGTTGTACAACTTTACATTACCGTCGTCGCTTTGTTGTTTTGAAGAGCTCTAAATTCAATCTTCGCATTTTTGGCCATGCACTGCTGCTGCAGCAGCATACACACATGTACTCACAATTTTTCGCATACGTACCTACTCTTCGCACTCATCGTTTTTTGTTCGCTATTTCTACAAATCATACAATATTTTTGCAAATATAAAATAGCTGGACTTTTCCATGGAAAATTCCTATGTATCATACATTTTTGGCAGCCTTGGCTGATTTAATTTTTTAGCTATAAGTTAGTTGCCATGTAACTTGGAAGTCATAAGCATCAACTAATAAAATTCATATTAAAATAAAATTTGTTCTCCTTATTTTGATCTGAATAAAATTGTAGAAAAGGCTCTACAATTCAACAATATCTAATACGACTTATCACTTCGACAAAAACGCCGATACTACTTCGAACTTTAGAATGATATGCTCACAGTTTACAACAATGTTTTTTCTACATTTACAATTCGCTTTCGAGTGAAGGTGGATATTATGCAAGGTATGTAAAAGAATCAGTAATTTTAACCCTCTGCCACTGATGTGAGTTTCTTTTCACTATTTCACTGACGCGGTAGTCCAACAGACACCATTTCAATGGTTTATCTCGTCTCGTCCTGTTTCAAGAACTTAGTGAAACCATCGCTATTTTAGTTCAAATATGAAGGTTTTCATTTATTGTAATGCTTTTTGATTTCAAAAGCCTAATTCATTTTAAATGGTTTTTATTTAACTCGGCCAAATTAAGCCTAAAAAACGTATACCTTTGTACAAAACAACAAAAAAGTATTTCAAACCATAATTTTTTTTTTCGAAGGTTTAAATTCTTATAAAATACACCTAGGTTTATTCGTTTATACAAAAAAGAGAAAAGCCAATGGTTTAATAAAAATATTTTTTATGTTAAATATTAGAGTTTCACAGTTTGACTTTCCAAAGCTTTTACTTATAAACAAAATTCATCATATTAGGTATAGCGTATTTTAAAATCTACTCAGCCCCCCAGCAAGGGATCATACTAAAAGTTTGATAAGAATTACATATTTTCTGGTTATCAATTCAAACCAAAATGACCAGATATACAAAGTATTGAAACATTTTCACTAAAATGTTGGTAAGGATACGTTAGAAAAATGTAACACAAATACTGGCGTGGTTGTCCCTCAGACACCTGCCTCATTACAGACGCTCTCACCGAAGCGTATGTTCGATTCCACCTTTTCACCACAGTAATCTACGCATGAGCATACAATAAACAGGTAATCGATTATTATAAAATAGAGGCGCAAAAAAAATGTTCCGTTTATTGGTGTCTGTCAGACTACCACGTCAGTCGTAGAGGGTTAAATGCATCAGCAGAAGATTTTGCTATGCGCTCTATGCTGATGCGACGTGATTCTGAAAGTACAGGTGTTGAACGACACGCAGTGTACTTCCAATCACTTTTCATATTTCTCACCGCTCGCATTTTGGTGCACACAACTTTTTATACGAAAATGCTCATAAGTACACACATATTTTTATACAATATGTATGTACATATTTATGCATATACTTATGCACATGAAAATGTACGATTGCATTTACATACTCTGCATTGTCAATATTCACCGGCATATGCAGGCGTTAGTTTGCACGCTAGGTGAAATTCTTTTGCTGAGACTTGCCCTTTCATCACGAGTATGGAAGGCAATGGCGTTCAAAGTAACGGTGATGGAGACGCAACAGTTGCCAATCAATGTAGCGGAACAATTTATACAGGCGCTGAAGCGCAATCCAAAGGGCGGGCAAACAAATGGTGATGGAATTCGGAATAGAGAAGGTAACAGTAATTCTACGATTGACCAAGGCGGACAAACCAACACAGAGATAGATTTAATGGGCTGTTTGTCCACGTCTACACACTCGGCTACGCCAAAGTTGATCCTAAAAGAATACAATTCGATGATATGGTGAATCAAGTTTTAAGAGGGCCATTATTCACAGGCGCCCATTTGTGCGGTGACATGCGATGATCGACTTTAAACGGAGAAACCAGCACATGGGCGATTCCTGGAAAAGCCGCTTCAATAGGGTCAAGGTCTAGTTTACCATTTCGACCGAGCGCAGTGAACTACAGTTATTCTCCGCCATATGGTAACAGTTACGCTGGGCAGTCACATACCACATATAGAATTTAATGGTACGCTGCCGACAACTGCAACTATATCGAGTAGTGCCTTATCATCGTCACAAGTAGCGGCACGGCATGTCATTACTAAAAAGATACCTCCTTTTTCCGACAAACACGATTATGAGCAATCGACTGAGAGAAGTGTCAATGGCCAGCTTTGGAAGCTGTGCGAGGTAAGCTGGTGATTCCTGCTACTGTTCCGTATGCGATAGGAACTCTAAAAATGCTATTTGGGCGACCTTAAATAGTACATACTGCTTTACAACGCAAAATGAGGGAGGAACCTGCGGTAAGACACAACAACTTAGACTCAGTAATTCGCTTAGCTCTGGCGGTTCAGAACTATTGCGATACTATGTTGGCCGTTGGCCTTGGCGATTATCTAAATGACCATTTATTGCTGAACGAGATGGTCTCTAAGTTGCCCAGCGACCTGAAACTTGATTGGGGTAGGGAAAAATTATCTACTGCAGGTGTCAACTTGGCTACTTTTGATCGGTGGCTGTTTAATATAGCGATGTGTGCAACTATGGTTACCTCGTACGAACCTCAAAGTGCAGATAAACCAGGCATGGAAGCAAAGCAAGTAAAAGAGCGAGTTCTGGTACATGTAGTGGAGAATCAAAAAACAATAAAGGTATTAAAAAGTCATCAGATAGCGTTCTTTGTCCAAGGTGTAAGGGACAGTATCGCTTGCCTGAATGTGACATGTTTCGAGCACTTAATGTCAAGCAGCGGTGGGAGTTCGTCAAAAGTGAAATACTCCGTTTCTCTTGCTTCATGCGACACCTTGTACGATACTGCAGATCAAAGAAACGATGCGGAGTAGATGGGTGCACATCCACCCACAGCATGTTCATACACTCGGCTACCACCGAAGGGGACGACGCTAAACAACAACAGCGAAGCGATACCAAAGCCACTACAACGCCCAAGCAATCTACTGTTTTATTTCACAACAGAACAGCTACGACGGCTCTCTTTCGAAACTTTATGGTAAGGAGTGCAAAGTACAAAGATACGCTTAGATAGACGAAGGCTCTGCGTGCTCATTAATCGAAAGCAAATTAGCGGACGAGCTTGAATTGGATGGTCCTTCAGAGCAGTTGTGCTTAAAATGAACCGGGGATCAGACGCAAACTGAGCGTAACTCTAAATCAGTTTACATTAATGTGTCAGCTATTGGCAACGACGAAAAACGTTACTTGCTTAAGGGTGTACGTACAGTAACATCCTTGGATTTCCCTACGTAAAGCGCCGATGAAAAGTTGATGACCGAACGATGCGACTTAAAGTCAGTACCTATTCAAGCATATACAAATGCAAAGTCTCAGTTACATCGGCCTTGACAATATTAAAGTAAGCGTCCCCATAGAAATGCGTGAAGACGAAGACGACGATGTTATTGCAGTCCGTTGTAGATTAGGTTTGGCAGTGTGTGGCCGCCACAACAACGAATATCATGCACCATTTCGTATCTTGCACATATGTGAATGCAGCGACGCTAACATCACCCGGAAGTTGGATGCAGCCGTGCGCAGATATTTTTCACTTGAGTCAGTGGGCGTACGTATGACAACCAATCCACTGAGATCGAAAGAAGATGAACGTTCAATGCAAATTATGGAGAATACAACCAAATATCTTGCAAATGCAAAGCGCTAGGAGATGGTTTATTATGGCTCTCAAACGACTTAACTGCCTCGAGGCGAAGATGGCCAAAGAACCTCAATTGAATTCTTTTATGGTGAGTCCAATTTAAAGCTACACTGAAGATGGCTACATGCGCAAACTGAACGATGCTGAGATAAGTGGAAATTCTCGTTCATGGTTCTTACCAATTTTCACCGTCTTCAACCCCAACAAGAAAAAAACCCGACTGATATGGGATACAGTCGCCAAAGTACGCGTCGTTTCTTTGAACGATGTTCTACTAAAAGGCCTTGATTTAACGGCTTCGCTAATGGGAGTGCTTATGCGCTTCAGAGAGCGGAGAATTGCTATTACAGGTGACATACGTCAAATGTTCAACCAAGTTAAGGTGCGACAAGATGACCTAGCTGCCTAACAATATTTGTGGGACCATGACATTTGGCGCGTCATGTTCTCCTGCTCTGGCTAGTTTTATTAAAAATAAGAATGCTGATAGGTTTCTCACTAAATACCCAGAGGCCGTCGAGACGATTCACAAAAATACGTTCATCGATGATTGGTTGCAGTCCGTGGACTCTGAGCAGCAAATGGTGGAGCTGGCAGTTGCAGTGAAAAGCATACACGCGGACGGTGGCTTTAAGATGAGACACTGGTTATCAAACTTAACGAGCGTTTTTCAAGTTTAAGCCGAAAATAAAGATACGGGTTTTTTTATGTATAAAGTATAAAGGTCATAGTGCCGTCTGTCCGCCTGTGTGAAAGACTTTGGATCGATTTTTAATCGTTTTTTTTTTCGATCCAAAGTCTTTCACACAGGCGGACGTACACTACGACCTTTATACTTTATACATAAAAAAAAAAATCTGACGTGTACATGAAAATCGCCGATACACGTATTTTTTTTATTTCTTCTCCCCTTTCCGAAAAAGTATATTTGGTTCATAGGACAGAACTAGAGCTCGTTTTTGTAACGCAGTGTTATTGTAGATGGGAATAACAAGCGCTGCTCATGGCCAAAAGGAATAATAGTAGACATACACCGATCGAAAGATGGACAAGTGCGCAGTGCTATCGTTCGTACAGTAGACGGCTTTGTCACTCTCCCGGCAGTTAAGCTGGAAAAGTTAGACATAAAAGGAGAAGGTAATGCACAGCGCAATGACGCTTGTGAATTACGGGGTGGGGAATGGTGAACGACACGCAGTGTACTACCAGTCAGTTTCCATATTTCTCACCTTTAATAACTGTCGGCCTCTCTTTTGGTGCAGACAATTTTTTATACGAGTACATAGATGCTCATAAGTACACACATATTTTTATACAATATGTATGTACATATTTATGCATATATTTATGCACATGCAAATGTAGGGATGTATTTACATACTCTGCATTGGCACATTTTACCGGAATATGCAGCCGTTAGTTTGACCGCTAGGTAAAATTCCTTTGCTGAGACTTGCCTTTTCATCACGAGTTTTTAGTCTTGTTACTACGAAGGGTGAGCGCGCAAATATAGTATAGAAGGCACTAATGTAAGTTAGGCATATGAAATTTTTGTAAGGAACTTTAAATAAAATTTAATAAAGATTTCAGCTTATATTCAGCATTGGTGTTTTTTATTTGGAAAGGCGCTTGTAATATCTGTCGACAGTGCGAGTTAAGCATCTGCGTGGAAAATAATAGAAAATGTATTTTCCCTAAGCAATATCTCCTTTATTTGATTCGTCTATTTCAGAATTAAAACTATATTTTTATGCTGACATCTATTTATACTATTTCTATATTAATTTAGTTTGCGATAAGGTTGTTATTGAAATGAAGGGACAGAGTATTTTTGTATTGTTATCATTATTATTGCTTTGTATTATCAAGTGAAGGGACAAGGAGTATGTTTGTACTGTTTATCGTTGTTATTGTTTACAAACATGTTTGTAGTCTATATATGTAGTGTATCTGTGTAGTGTATGTGTCAAGGTCGTTAACTCTCCCCGGTGTTTAAAATGAAAGGTCCCCATTTCAGATCTGCTGTAGTCGGGGGAGTTCAGGTTCATATGCTCTTTGGAATATTAAGCGTCTCTTTTCCTCTCGTTTGGTTCGTTGATATTGGCTTAATTTTATGTATAAGTAAATTGTTAAGGTAAAAGTTATTATGAAAAAAATAATATACAGTGTAAATTTTAATGGATGGTCTTCTATAGGTATAACATATTTATATAATTGTTGAATATTATTAAATTTATAATTCGAGTTTGATGCTAGTATTTTCAAGACATCTACTTGTTCGTTGTTATGTGCGTGAATAACATTTTTAGTTTCTTCTTGATGGTTCACATATGTTTTATTATCTATACTTGTAGAAATCTTAAACTGTACCAAATCTGGTCCGTTTATTTTTAAACCATTCCAAGTATGTTCGTTAGTTATTACAATATTGCCGTGGTCTAAAATTTGTATTGGATTATTATTTTCTTGTATTATGTTACATTGAGCTTGTTGATTTCATAACAGTGGAATTGTGCAGTTATCCTTTAATTCTTGTTTACAAATACTAATGTCTAAGTAGTTTTTACATTTTGATACATTAATAAGTTCGTTATTACATTTTGAAATATTTTGTTTTAATTCATATTTTCCTTGTGTAAATGCTAAAGGAATCACTTGATACAGTTGACATTTATTTGAAATTACAGGATATTTGTATATGGTTATTATTGCGGGTTTAAACACGCACACATGCATGTCGGAATATTCTAGAATATTATATATTTCGTTGTTGATCACTTCATTTATTTCTTTCAAATTTAACGTTCCTGAATAAAAGTTTCCTACCTTAGCAAAATTTATTATATTCGTAATACTTTCCAATTCTTTCAGGACTTCTGTAATAATTACTTCCTTTGCAATATATTTAGGATCAAGAGTTTCAAGGATCTTTTCGAATTGTGAATTAATTTTACGTTGTTCATTATTATTTTTAATCAATGGGTTTATTCCTGTTTTAATTTCTATTAAGTCATCGTGATCTGGTGTCCCTGTTACAAATTTAAGTACCGAGCCCAAAAAATTAAGAGCTCTTTTAGAACGATATTCTGGTGGTACTAATTGTGTTTTTAAAGTTTCTATTCTGTTTATGAGTATTTCCTCTTGTTGTGATTCCTGTGTTCTATAGTGTGACGACATAATGTTTGCATATGGGGCTAATATATTAGATAAGTTCGCTATGTGATACAGGTAAGCTGTGTTGTCAAACATATACATCGTGTCTGATTCTACAAGCACAATTTTTTTCCTTTTAAGTCCGTTATTTTGTCGGAAGAACGAGATGAAAGAATAAGTACTAATATTAATCCAGTAGCTTTCATGTTGCTACTTTCCTGATGCTGTCTTTGTGAATGATTTTCACTTTTACTGTCAGAATCTTGTCACCTCGATCTTCTTTGACTTGATGTTTGTTGTATTTTTCCGAGGTTTAATTTCTTCGATCTGTCCTGCTGTAAATCGTATCGCCTTCTTTGTAGTTGATAATCTTTCGATTTTTATTATGGTACCTTAAAAACTGCTGTTGTCTTATTCTCTGCAGCTTAAGTTTGACAGAGTTCGATCAGAGTGCTATGTACCCGTTTAATTTGAGCGTTTGATGTTGAATGATGCACAGGCGTGACGGAGTGCGTTATTTGTAGTCGACTGTATACTGATTTTTCCATATTTCCTATGAATATGCTCTCGTTATCAGTCATAAGATAATGTGCGTTGTAGTAGACTTGTATGAGAACTTTCTCAATATACTCGTGGCAATGTAATTTATTTTCTAGTTTTCGAATAAAGCAGTATATCGAGTATATATCTATTGAACTGAGATATATATTGTTGTTCATATGAAATATGTCCATTTGTATGTATTCCCCTACTTTTGTTGGTATTCGTGTTTTTGCTATATCCCTGTAAAAAATGTTGGAGCATCAGAGTACTCCAACACTTATCCTCATTCATATAAAAAAGGTGGTCCAATTTACATAGCGATGTCCGGTGATTGGATCACCTAATCCTATTCGGAGTACCATTTACTTTGCTTCTGAATAGTCTATAGAGCACCTACGTCGGAGTACTTTGCAAATGCTGTCAAAAGATTACTCCATAGAGTATTCTAGACGAAAGCGAGAAGGGAGTATGTGTTCTTTTGAGGACCACCTACTCCCAGTAGTAATTTGAAAGTATCTCTTGAGCGTTGTTTTTGTAATTTCTATGAGCTCTTCTGTGAGTTTGAATAATAATCTCCTTTTGTCTATCGATATTCGTAATATCAGTAAGGAGTGTTTGTGCTTGTACAAACGTACAATTTGGAAATACACGAATAATATATTTTCCAAAGTGAAATATTTCTTCATTTTCTACTCTTAAAGCGTTTGTAACGGTTAGCCTAACAACCTCTTTCAACTTGTTGCATAAAATTTGTGGATCGTTGTAATAAATCGTGTGTCTAAAATGGTCGGCAAATATTGTCTGAGATACGGTTTCTTTCTCTTCATTAGTTTTTATAGTAATTATTTGGTTTTTGAATTTGTTGAATGGCTGTTTCACTTTTTTCATTATTTCTGTTGGTGAGCTTTGTGCGGAATGGGCTGAGCAATCCGTAGATGTGTTTATTTGTTGTCGAGAAAGCGCATCTGCTACAACATTTTGATGACCAAGTTTGTAAACTAATTTGCTCCGTACTCCTCTATTAAATTTTTCCATCTTTTTAGTTTGCTATTTCGATTTTTTTCTGATATAGAATAAATTAATGATTGGTGGTCTGTATAAATTGTCAAATCGGCTACTCCGTATAAGTAATTCCGTAATTTTGGTGGTGCCCGTACTATAACTAAAAGTTCTTTTTCATTGCTACTATAACTTTGTTCGGTATCGCTAAGAATTCTGGAAATAAAAGCGATGGGTTTTCTATTTTGGGCAAGTACAGCTTCTATAGCGAAATTACTTGCGTCAGTCGTGAGTTCAAAAGGTTTTGAAAAATCCGGTTGATACAATTCTACCTGTGCTTGTAATTCTACTTTAATTTTTTCAAAGGCCTCTATTGCAACTTCGTCTAACTTTATTTCTATTTTTTACCATACCTTGTTCTCCTCTGAGATGTATTGTCAAGGGTTTTGTTATTTTTGCGAAGTTTTCAATAAATTTTCTATAGTAACTAGCTAGTCCTAAAAATGACCTCAGTTCTTTTAAAGTTTTTGGTTCAGGGAACTTCTTTATTGTTTCGATTTTATTTGGGTATACAGTCACTCCATTGTGTTTAATGATGTGTCCTAAGTATTCAACGGAATCTTTGAAAAAATGCGATTTTTCGTTCGAGATCTTCATGTTGGCATTATGGAGTGCATTAATTATAGTTTGGATGTGTTCAATATGTTCTTCGGTTGAAGAAGAATATATTAGTACGTCGTCAATACAAACATATGCAAATTTTCCAACATATTCACCCAAAATATCGTCAACACATCGTTGAGATATTGCCGGTGCATTTTTTAAACCAAAAGGCATCCTAACAAATCCATATTTTGCACCATTTACTGAAAATGCTGTTTTGCTATATCTTTCTCTTTAATGAGGATTTGGTGGAATCCTGATTCTAAATCTATTGTTGAAAATATTTTTGCTTTCCCTAGACTTTGTATAGTCATGTTTACATCGGGTATCGGGTACCTATCTGTAATTGTATGGCAATTTATTTTCTGGAAATCAACAACCATCCGTCTCTTGGGTCTGCCTTGGTCATCGGTGCCCTTTTTAGGAACGGTCCATATAGGAGAATTTTGCTCGGTTGAATAATTCCTTCTTTAAGTAATTTATTTATTTCACTTTTCACAAACTCATGGTCTGCCATAGGATAAGGGTATTGCTTAGTCCATATGGGGTCGTCCGATTGAGTTCTAATTGAAGCTTGGATTGTTGTTGTGAATGGTTAACATTCACTTATATAATCGTTTCTTTGCATAATTTGACAAATTTCCTTATTATATCTCTCATCATATACGGTGTAGTAATTTTTTGGTTCTTCAACCCTTTATTTTATATTTCAGGCTATAATCAAATAAATTTACTTCTGCTTTTATTACACATAATCCCTGTTCACCTAAAATCATGTCGTAGTCTTTTAGTTCATCAATTTCATAGAAAGATAAGGGGTGTCCGAATAGTTTAATAACTTTTTTTGATTTTATTACTGAGTTTCCATGCAACATTTTTGTGTTTGTTGGCTTAATTTGGACAGATTTCCCTATATCACAATTGAAACTTTTATAATTATTTGTGGCTCCTATTTCTACTAAAACAGTTACTGGTTTGTTACAGTCATACCGCATTTTGTTACAATACATGGCAAACCTTTTCTTTCTTCTTTAAATGGTCATCTAACCGCCTGGGCGATTTTGACCGTCCAACATAGCTCGCCAGTCGTTTCTTCGTTGCGCCAACTGGCGCCAATTGGAAACACCGCGGGATCGGAAATCGGTCTCCACTTGGTCCTTCCATCGGAGTGGTGGTCTCCCTCTTCCTCTGCTTCCACCGGCGGGTGCCGATAAGAATACCTTCTGGGCTGGAGCATCTTCGCTCATTCGCACTACGTAGCCTAGCCAGCGAAGCCGCTGTGTTTTAATTCGCTGAACTATGTCGGCGTCTGCGTAAAGTTCATACAGCTCATCATTAAATCTTCTTCGGTACTCGCCGTCGCCAACGCGTAGAGGTCCACAAATCTTTCGAAGAACCTTTCTCTCGAATACTCCCAGAGCCGCCTCATCAGATGTTGTTAGTGTCCACGCTTCTGCACCATATAGCAGGACGGGTGCGATGAGTGACTTGTAGAGTGTTATTTTCGTTCGTCGAGAGAGGACTTTACTTTTCAATTGCCTACTCAGTCCGAAGTAGCATTTGTTTGCAAGAGTGATTCTTCGTCGGATTTCTAGGCTAACATTATTGTTGGTATTAATGCTGGTTCCCAGGTAAACGAAGTCCTTTACTATTTCGAAATTATTGCTGCCAACAGTGGCTTGGTTGCCAAGGCGCGAATGCGCTGACTCTTCGCATGATGACAGAAGGTACTTCCTTTTGCCCTCGTTCACCACCAATCCCATTTTCTACGCTTCTTTTTCTAATTTGGAGTAAGCAGAAGTTACGGCGCGGTTGTTAAGGCCAATGATATCAATATCGTCAGTATATGCCAACAGTTGCACGCTTTTATAAAATATTGTTCCAGCGCGGTTAAGTTCTGCAGCTTGTATTATTTTCTCCAGCATTAAATTAAAGAAAACCTTTTACACGCCTAAAAAAGTGCTTCCTGTTTCAAATTTGTCCTCAAAATTTTCTAGATTTTCTACTCCATTTTCTTCTTTGACTGTATTATTTATCCTCTGTAATTTTTGAGGACTTATATTTTGATTTGATGACACTCTTTCTCTCTTAAATGGGTTATTATATTTACCATTCTGTGTAGTCCGAGCGAATTCTCTTGAGTTGTCGACTTCCATGGGGACTGGTATCTGCGGTAGCTGCTGTGGAATCGCTGATTATGCCCGTATACCTGTATCCCTGGGTTATATCGATTTTGCCTGTCTTCGTACCGTGGTGTTGGATGATTTTCGGAATAATTATGACGTGCTGGATTAGATCGCTGCGGCTGTACATCAAATTGTTGATTAACATTATCATGGTATATTGTACATGCAATGGCGTAGGCTGCCTCCAAATCTTTTGAGCTATTGCTGTATAATGTTTCGCTAGTGTATTTGCTCTTTAGTCCTAGTATAAAGGTACGCACAGCTTCCTCGTTAGCATATTCTAACATTGCTGCATTGTTTTGGCTGGCAGACATCTCGATTTTAGACAAGGCTAGATTTAATGCCTTGCTGACCTTACTGTGGAATTCAGACAATGTACGTCTTCCTTGAACTATTCTCTTCATGTTCTCTAGTAGGACATATAGCGGACGCTGATCTGCATATGTATAATCTAGTCGGTTGATTATCGAGTAGAAATTTAATTTCGTATTGTGGTTTGTTAGGATATCAGCTGCCGACCCAATAATCTTCGTGCGTACTATTCCCAATGCCGAGTAATAACGAGGGTGTTGCATAAAATTTTTAATGGACTCCATAAATGTCCAGGCTTGGTTTCTCCAGGAGCGGTATTGCTTTTTATCGCCATCAAATTTTGGTAGCCCTTTAAATAACTCCAGATCAATATCCTTAGGGTCTGTTAGTGCCAAACGGACCTCTTCATGTTGAGGTACCGGAGTTAATTGTTGAAATGATTCTCTTCTGGTGGTTTCGATCTATTGCATGTTTATTTTTAAAGCAGTTATTTGGGCTTTCAGGGCTGCTATTTCGGCCTCCATCTCGTTTTCGATATCCCGATGACTGGCGTAGGTACGTTGTTGTTTACTTAGCCGTAAGGTTTTAAAGTGCTCCAGTTTTTTCTGGTATAGCTAGGCTTCACTTTATAACTTTTGTTTCAATTTTTCAGAAACCGTTTTTGTCTTTCTTCAAGACCGTGGATTTTTATATTTTCCTTTATTTCAAGGATTTAGTTTTTAGATGGCAAAACGTGTTGTCATCCCGGTTGAGCCCCCAGTTAAGCATCTGCGTGGAGAATAATAGAAAATGTATTTTCTCTGAGCAAGAGCTCCTTTATTTGATTCGTCTATTTCAGAATTAAAACTATATTTTTATGCTTACATCTATTTATACTATTTCTATATATAATTTAGTTTGCGATATGTTTACATGTCGCGTTATCATGTTATTGCTTGATTTCTGATATTGCTATTGTATGAAGGGACAAAGAGTATTTTTGTATTGTTATCATTATTATTTATTGCTTTGTATTATCAAGTGAAGGGACAAGGAGTATGTTTGTACTGTTTATCGTTGTTATTGTTTACAAACATGTTTGTAGTCTATATATGTAGTGTATCTGTGCAGTGTCAACGTCGTTGACTCGCGCAAGTCAACAATAGGAAAAAGTAATATGTTACGTTTAAAAGAGATGAATTCAATGGTTGGATAAAAATATTTTGTTTGTTAAATATTAGAGTTTCACAGTTGGACTTTCCAACGCTTATACTTATAAACAAAATTTATCATATTAGGTATAGCGTATTTTAAAATCTACTCAGCCTCTCCAGCAAGGGATCATATTAAAAGTTTGATAAGAATTACAAATTTTGGCATATTGAGCAAAGTTTTCTGGTTATCAATTAAAACAAAACTGACCAGATATACAAAGTATTTAAAAATTTTCACTAAAATGTTGTGGAGGATACGTTACAAAAATGTAACACAGATACTAACGTGGTTGTCTCTCAGACACCTGCTTCTTTACTGACGTGGTTGTCTACCAGACACTTTTCCGCTCTCACCGAAACGTATGTTCGATTCCACCCTTTACACCACAGTAATCTACGCATGAGCATACAATAAAAAGGTAAGGAAAGCACGGAAATCGATGATTATAAAATAGTGGCGCATAATACATTTTTCCGTTGATTGGTGTCTGTCAGACTACCAAGTCAGTCGCCGAGGGTTAAATGCGCCAGTAGGAGATTTTGCTGTGTATAAAAAATAGTAAACCATTGACATATGTGCTCAATGCTGATGCGACGTGATTCTGACAGTATAGGAAAAAGTAAGTAATCTCCTTTAGATCACAAATTTCAATCCAAAACCTCTATGCTCAGGACCTGACCATATATTTATGAGCCTGGCAACAAAAGTCTACTTTCAGACTTTAAAAAGTTTTGTCAGGTGATATGTATAGAATTGTGCCAGTTTTTTGGATAAAGCGGTTATTTCAGCGCCACTCGTGCCCGGATCGATGTTTTCATCTGCAAACAAGACATTTTAAATGTTTGTAGAAGACGTTGATTTAATTAAATCATGTATGAATATAAGTATACTTACATTTAATTATTTTTGTTGGGATTACTTCTCCGAATTTTTTGATTTTCTCAAAAAGAAACAAAGATAATTGTGCTTATAAATAAAGCGCTAGGAAGTAAACAACTACATCCGAGTGTGTAAAACTGGAATGAGAAGAATTTTGTCTTACTTTGTATTCAACATCATCCTTCCACATTCGAAGAAGAAGTGATGTCTGCAGTACATATTTTCAAAGGTTCTGTGAAAAAACTTTCCAAATTCAACAATTTCTTGTCTTTTATAATTTTCCTAGTTTTATCCTTGAATTAGAGTATTTCTGTATACTGGAATGGTTTCACTGAACTTGAAATTAAAACTTTTTATGCCATCGTTATTAGTTTTAAACCCTAAACATTTTGTGTCAGTGGCGATTTTTTCGTGCACTATCATATTTGAAATTTGCTGTAATATTTGTCTTGGTTTTTAACATACGATTGCGATATGCTTTAAAAGAGTGTCCGCACTTTTGGGCACATTCGTGCCTTTTTCCCCAAGAATCGTCAAAATTTCGGAAAAGCTTCTATGTGATGTTTGGTTACGGATTCCCCACATTTTAAGTTTTCCACGAAAATGTACTTTTAAAGAGCAACTTGGCTCATCGGCATGAACTTCTTCAATTGCAAGAAATGGAATCTGAATTGCTATTGTATCACTTCTATCTAATCTCAATTTAGCCCGCTTTTTTGCCCTTTCTTTGCTTAATAATCTGCTCAAATACCGTTTACTTAGTTTGCTCATCTTTGTTGCTATTTCAATTACTGTTTTTGGCTGTGTTTAAGCTTTTCTAAATTTGCAGGTTTTCCGTCAATTTGTGTTTCTTCCGTGTTCTCCGATGTTTTCGTTATTTTCAATGCTTCTTGTTCCTAATATGGTTTCTTATTAAATACATTTAGTTTCCCACACGATTTATTATAATTTTATTACCTGAATGTTGTATTTTCATTCCGTATTTAAACTTTTTCCACACATGCACTCGCAGTCTAAGTTTGGACTTCAAAAATTAGATTTCATTTGTTAGTTTTCATTGGGCCAGTATTTAATTATTTATTTTTAAATTTTTTTGGAGCTTTTTGGCCGGTGAAGGTTAAGCAAAAACAATGTTTTCCTTTATCCTCCTACGCGTTTCGGTACATTTTGCACCTTCTTCAGGGAGGTCTGAAATTTATTTAGACAACATAAAACAAGTTTAATCAACACACAGTTTTACAGATTAACCAATATTGCACTTACATTAATATTAAACATTAATAAAAAACAAATTATAACAATAAGAATTAATTTTGTTGACACACTCGTCTTCTTTGCTGCACATTTTTGTTTTTTATTGCCATAGAGTAGGCACAATTGATGCTGTCAACGTCTTCTTTGAAGTTTACACAGTGATTTATTCTCTCTTGTATTCTCAATCCTTCTAATGTAAGTCTTGTTTTTGTTCTTCGCTCTGTGTCTAAGATGCGCGCATTCGTGAAGTCACCTGTATGGTTGTGTGTAATCAAGTGTTGGGAAAGTGCTGTTGTCGATTTTTTGTTTTTCGCATCTGCTTTATGTTCATTTATTCTAACTTCTAACATTCTCTTCGTTTGGCCAATATATATTTTTTCGCAATCTTTGCATTTTACTTCATATATTACGTTGTTTTGTTGCTCCTTTTCGACTTTGTCTTTTGTTCTTGTAAAGATTTTGTTTAGTGTGCAGTGTGGTTTATGTGCAAAGCTTATTTTGTTGTTGTTCTTTATAATTTTGTTTAAGTTTTTGTTGTCCGTTAAACCCGGTATGTATGTGACTCCTGTATATTTTGTGTTTTCTCTTGCATTGTTAGTTTGTGTGTTGTTGCTTGTTTGGTCAATTTTGTTAATTGTTGTTGTTATTAATGTATTCGTTACCGTACTAGGGTATCCATTTTTGTGAAGAGTGTTTTTAAGTTTCGCGATGTTTTCATTTCTGAACTCCTGATCACTAAGAGTTAATATTTTTCTAATTAGGCCAATTGCGGTGTTCCTTTTTTGGTTCCATGGGTGGTTGGAATGGTAATTAATCATCCTGGACGATGCTATGGCTTTGGAGTACCAATTTGTTTTTAATTTTTTATTTGCTCTACTTATTTCGATATCTAGGAAGGCAAGTTTATTATCCTTTTCTTTTTCTTCGGTGAATCTGATTTTTGTGTGTTGGGAGTTAAATGTTTTCATTATGTCTTCCACGTCTTTTATTTTGACTATAGCTAATATATCATCTACATATTTATCTAAGTATTTGATATATATGTCCTTGTTGTTAAGTTCAGCAATGCTGTCGTCAATAATTTTATCTAGAACTATGTCTGCCACTGTTGGGGATAATGGATTTCCCATTGGCATTGCGTATATCTGTTGATAAATTGTGCCATCATACACAAAATAATTGTTATCTCTTAGACAAAATTGTTTTAAACTGGGGTTTTGTTAGCGTGGTATGTTCCTTTAGTGTTGACCATTGCTGTAAAATAATTTGGATTGCAAGATGGATGGGGATATTTGTAAACAAGGATACTACGTCGAAGGATATGAGAACTTCATCATCTTCGATCTCTAATTTTTTCAATTTATCTTTTACTTGATGTGAGTTTTGTACATTGTATTTTTCAGAAGTGATTTTTTTCAATATTTGGCCTATGTATTTCGCAATTTTGTAACAAGGTACGTTGACGGAAGATGAGATCGGACGGAGAGGCGTGTTATCTTTATGGATTTTTGGGAGTCCATACAATCTAGGTGCCGTGGCAGCGTGGCATGTAAGTTGAATTTTCTGTGCCAAATCAAAGTTCTTTTGTTTATAAATTTCATTTATTATCTGATTATTTTTCTTCTGTAACTTCTGTGTTGGATCCTCTCTGATGGTTTTGTAGGTGTTTTTATCGGTTAGCAGCTCTTTCATTTTTTGCTTGTATTCAGTCTTGTACATCATGACTGTCTTGTTGCCTTTATCCGCATTCGTTATAACTATGTCGTCTTTATGTTGGCTAATAAGCCTTTTGGTATTCTCAACCCATTTTAAAATTATTTTATCTTTTGGACTATTTTTTATTCTATTTTTGAACATACTAATTTTTGATGCAACCTCGCATCTGACGATATCTTTTTGTCGTTCGTCCTCTATGGTCTGTATGCCTTGTTCCAAGTCCGCGATTAGGTGTATTGGTGAGAACGTTTTTCTCGTTACAGGTAAAGCAAACTTTTTACCCATTGATAGTACAAAGCGGCAGTCTTGTGGTATGTCAATGTCAGTCTTGTTTATGAACCAATCCTCGTTGATCCTCAATCCGTATTTTTCCACATTTTTGTTCATTTCTTTTTTGAGCTTTTCATTTAGGTTACTTTCTGTGGCAGATATTGTGTTTTTAAAATAAATATTTTGGTTATTTATAATATTGCGAAAGTCTTCTTCTTCCAGTTTGTTTTTTAGGGTTGTTCTTGTGTGTTCCATATCTCTTTTTATTAACTTTATTTGTATATTTGCTTCTTTTATTTCGAGATTTAATAATTTCCTCAAAAATAGTAATTCCAGCTTATGTAGTTCTTTGCGTGTTGTATCCAGTTTAAAGCTATGTGCCATTTTTCCTGTCTTACCCTTGAGATGCGGTGGTGTGATGTCATAGTCTTTGCATTTCAATAGGAATTTAAGGCGTTGCTGTTGTTTTGCAAGTTTTTGATTGTTGTTGTTGAACTGTTTGATTTTGTAGCAGGTGTCATTGTCATACTTAAATCGAATGTGTTGAAAAAAATGCTTCATGTTTGGTTGTTTTATGTTATTCGAGGAGTTTTTTGTTCGGTTGAGCTCTCCGAAAGGTATTTAATTTGTTAGTTTTCATTGGGCCAGTATTTAATTATTTATTTTTAAATTTTTTTGGAGCTTTTTGGCCGGTGAAGGTTAAGCAAAAACAATGTTTTCCTTTATCCTCCTACGCGTTTCGGTACATTTTGCACCTTCTTCAGGGAGGTCTGAAATTTATTTAGACAACATAAAACAAGTTTAATCAACACACAGTTTTACAGATTAACCAATATTGCACTTACATTAATATTAAACATTAATAAAAAACAAATTATAACAATAAGAATTATAAATAACCAAAATATTTATTTTAAAAACACAATATCTGCCACAGAAAGTAACCTAAATGAAAAGCTCAAAAAACAAATGAACAAAAATGTGGAAAAATACGGATTGAGGATCAACGAGGATTGGTTCATAAACAAGACTGACATTGACATACCACAAGACTGCCGCTTTGTACTATCAATGGGTAAAAAGTTTGCTTTACCTGTAACGAGAAAAACGTTCTCACCAATACACCTAATCGCGGACTTGGAACAAGGCATACAGACCATAGAGGACGAACGACAAAAAGATATCGTCAGATGCGAGGTTGCATCAAAAATTAGTATGTTCAAAAATAGAATAAAAAATAGTCCAAAAGATAAAATAATTTTAAAATGGGTTGAGAATACCAAAAGGCTTATTAGCCAACATAAAGACGACATAGTTATAACGAATGCGGATAAAGGCAACAAGACAGTCATGATGTACAAGACTGAATACAAGCAAAAAATGAAAGAGCTGCTAACCGATAAAAACACCTACAAAACCATCAGAGAGGATCCAACACAGAAGTTACAGAAGAAAAATAATCAGATAATAAATGAAATTTATAAACAAAAGAACTTTGATTTGGCACAGAAAATTCAACTTACATGCCACGCTGCCACGGCACCTAGATTGTATGGACTCCCAAAAATCCATAAAGATAACACGCCTCTCCGTCCGATCTCATCTTCCGTCAACGTACCTTGTTACAAAATTGCGAAATACATAGGCCAAATATTGAAAAAAATCACTTCTGAAAAATACAATGTACAAAACTCACATCAAGTAAAAGATAAATTGAAAAAATTAGAGATCGAAGATGATGAAGTTCTCATATCCTTCGACGTAGTATCCTTGTTTACAAATATCCCCATCCATCTTGCAATCCAAATTATTTTACAGCAATGGTCAACACTAAAGGAACATACCTCGCTAACAAAACCCCAGTTTAAAACAATTTTAGAATTTTGTCTAAGAGATAACAATTATTTTGTGTATGATGGCACAATTTATCAACAGATATACGGAATGCCAATGGGAAATCCATTATCCCCAACAGTGGCAGACATAGTTCTAGATAAAATTATTGACGACAGCATTGCTGAACTTAACAACAAGGACATATATATCAAATACTTAGATAAATATGTAGATGATATATTAGCTATAGTCAAAATAAAAGACGTGGAAGACATAATGAAAACATTTAACTCCCAACACACAAAAATCAGATTCACCGAAGAAAAAGAAAAGGATAATAAACTTGCCTTCCTAGATATCGAAATAAGTAGAGCAAATAAAAAATTAAAAACAAATTGGTACTCCAAAGCCATAGCATCGTCCAGGATGATTAATTACCATTCCAACCACCCATGGAACCAAAAAAGGAACACCGCAATTGGCCTAATTAGAAAAATATTAACTCTTAGTGATCAGGAGTTCAGAAATGAAAACATCGCGAAACTTAAAAACACTCTTCACAAAAATGGATACCCTAGTACGGTAACGAATACATTAATAACAACAACAATTAACAAAATTGACCAAACAAGCAACAACACACAAACTAACAATGCAAGAGAAAACACAAAATATACAGGAGTCACATACATACCGGGTTTAACGGACAACAAAAACTTAAACAAAATTATAAAGAACAACAACAAAATAAGCTTTGCACATAAACCACACTGCACACTAAACAAAATCTTTACAAGAACAAAAGACAAAGTCGAAAAGGAGCAACAAAACAACGTAATATATGAAGTAAAATGCAAAGATTGCGAAAAAATATATATTGGCCAAACGAAGAGAATGTTAGAAGTTAGAATAAATGAACATAAAGCAGATGCGAAAAACAAAAAATCGACAACAGCACTTTCCCAACACTTGATTACACACAACCATACAGGTGACTTCACGAATGCGCGCATCTTAGACACATAGCGAAGAACAAAAACAAGACTTACATTAGAAGGATTGAGAATACAAGAGAGAATAAATCACTGTGTAAACTTCAAAGAAGACGTTGACAGCATCAATTGTGCCTACTCTATGGCAATAAAAAACAAAAATGTGCAGCAAAGAAGACGAGTGTGTCAACAAAATTAATTCTTATTGTTATAATTTGTTTTTTATTAATGTTTAATATTAATGTAAGTGCAATATTGGTTAATCTGTAAAACTGTGTGTTGATTAAACTTGTTTTATGTTGTCTAAATAAATTTCAGACCTCCCTGAAGAAGGTGCAAAATGTACCGAAACGCGTAGGAGGATAAAGGAAAACATTGTTTTTGCTTAACCTTCACCGGCCAAAAAGCTCCAAAAAAATTTAAAAAGATTTCATTTAATTTGGCAAAGCCAAAGACCGCCTAATGTCGACTACAAGGAACTTAAATTTATCGATAGCACTATGGTAATATGTAACCTATTCCGATAAATAAAAATCGTATGAGGAGGTAGAAAGTATTACAGCGAAGTTATCAAGAGTAAGCCATTTGCAACTTTTTTTCGAGCATTTTGACCGTACAATTATTTGAGCAGTGTGATTTTACATTAAACCAAAAAATTGGCGAAACTAATAGTCAAATGCTCCGGATTGACAAATAGTCTGAGCTGAAAAATGCCATGGAATCACTGGTAGGTAGCAATAAATTATGACTTTATATTTATAACAGGCAATATTTTCGCGATAAATGTCAGAATTTTCCTTCGTTATGTTAAAATTTATATTTTTGATCGATTTCTCTTACTTACACTGTATACTTTGTTATCGAACGAAAAATCGAGATATTGTAAAAGTTTTTTAGCTATAATTTTTGAATGATTAATACCATCATTTTTCTGACTCCGGAATATGATTCCTGGCACCGAAACGCTTCTTTTGATACCTCTCCCGACATTTTTCGACGTGTTTTATCAGTTGACGTAGGATAGAAAGAATTACGCTTATCGTATCTCTAAATTCGCACATTTTATCAATCGATAAATTTTACATATCAGTGGCCGTATCTGAAAACTTTCGACAGTGAAAAAGAGTGTTGCTATAGTTTTATTACAATGTTTTGCATATTTTTTGGAATGCGAGCATTTTGGAAAAAGATAGGTGATTGAGGTTTCTTAGACATTACAACTGAACCCGACTTTGGTGCCACCGTCGGCACTTACCTGGAGCTTTGCATCGTTGTGGAAGAAATATCTAGGTAGGAGTAAAATATTTGGCAATTGTGTACGACCGCCACCGAGTGCTAAAATACGCCCAAAATGGTCAGGAGAGGTAACAAGAGACGCGTATAGGTCCCAGTAATCATAATCCGGTCCGGAGACTTATTTTTAGTAGTTTGCAAGATATTTACAGTTACAAATTTTGTTATCGCGTCGATACCTCTCCCGACATTTTTGGATAAATATTAGCATTCGGTGGCGGTCGAGAACAATTGCCAAATATTTGAATTGTATGTAATGTGATATATAAATACATATGTAAAATTTCTATTTAGAGCTGCGGGTGGCATTGCGTTATTTTATGGCGCTTCCTCCAACCTTTGCCGATACTTTAATTGTTTATGCCAAGACCGGCAGTGGTGTAGCCTCTACGCATGCGATTACAGAATTGATCATTGAAATAGCATGGGAAGGCCTCAGTGTAGCACACAAGTTGGGTAAATTATGAATGCATGGCAGTTGCATATGTGAATTGGTATTTCAAGATTTAAAAGTGACTGCAAAGAATATAATGGGTAAAGGGAATAAGTGTATGTGCGTATGTCTGGCTTAGATTATGAGCGGAATCTTGGAAAAAGCTAGCTATGAAATTAGATAAGATTTCATTAGAAAAAGCTTGTAAGTTGTGTGTAACTCTTTAGACGTGAGAAAAATTAATTATTTGGCCATTGAGATAGCAGTTTTACATTATTCACAAAGAAAAATTGACTTGTGTTTAATTATTCCTATAAGGGACTAGTTGCGCTTAATTGTACCCCTTTGTAGACGAAAGAAATTAATCAAAGACCGCTCTCTATAGAGATTAGTCTCACAATTTTTCCAGAGTATGTTTGGATGTATATATAAGTGTTTATGTCTACTATTGAAAACTAGCTCATTTATTGCAGTTATCAATAAGCAGACCTAAACAAATATTCAGATAAACTGTATATTTAGCCATTAAAGCGACGACAATGCATTAGCATCAAAAATACTGATAAGCATTGCATTGTTTAGCTAATCACACAGCGGTCCTACACAAAAATGTGTACGAGTATGTATGTTTAGGATATCACACTATTGTTGCTATACAGCATAACAAAGGATTATGATTAAGGTAAATACGTAGCTTGCTATGTACTAGTTTAGTAATTAGATAAATAGATTTATATATGTATATTTAGTGTAAAATGTTTGTTATAAAAAAAGGTTCTGGGCAACCAGAACGTCAGCCTTGTGCGGAACTTTCCACCGCGATTATCAACCTCTTTTACAAGGTTACTATTGTTTATTCGAACTGGTATATCCCGTGGTCGAAATTCGACCACCTTAAATTAGTTTAAGTTATTAAATCCTCTGTTCATATTTTGAAATATTTGAGAAATTTTTGTTACTGAAATTAATTATACTATATAGTTGAGTAATGCTTTCATAAAATCCGGTTCACACTAAACGGCGGATAACTTGACAACTAGTTAACCGAAAAAAATTAGTCCATTAAACAGCGGTAATCATTAATAGGAGATGGCAAAAGCAGTCTTTAGGAATGTTTGAAAGTCCACCATCAGAGTCACCACTCCTTTCAGATTCGGTCAATATTTCAATAAAAACAGTTGGATTTGATGGACATATACCAACAACATAGTTAGACTTATAACACTGGGGAGGAAAAATAAAAATAACGTGTATCGGCGATTTTCATGTACACGTCAGAATTTTTTTTTTATGCATAACGTATAAAGGTCGTAATGTCCGTCTGTCCGCCTGTGTGAAAGACTTTGGATCGATTTCTAACCCTTTTTCCGTGATCCAATCGAGCTGAATTTATGCAGGCAGACTCGTGGCAATTCTGGCGTGTCAAATTTAAAAAAAAATAGATGTTTATCAATTCTCAGATTTTCCAGAATTTTTTTTTTTTTTTAATTTTTTTTCACTTTTTTCGGCATAACTTGAACGGACTCCAAATTTTTAAACTAATAAAGCGTTCAGAAAAGAAAAAAAATTGTTGTTCGACCCATCCTCTTCTTTCTTTAAATGGTCATCTAACCGCCCGGGCGATTTTGACCGTCCAACATAGCTCGCCAGTCGGTTTTTCGTTGCGCCAACTGGCGCCAAATGGAAACACCGCGTGAATGGCCAGAGCGATTCTTTTGCATGCGGTTCAAGCAGCTTACTACTTCCGGGTTTTGCGCCCAAGTATCCTCTGGGTAACCACCGAACACCCGTTTGGTGGTGAGCTGAACGAGAGAAGGCGACAACCTGGTAAAGCCACTTCGACATAATCGGTTTAAGAGCTTGCTGGGGGTTCAAACAGCAGCGTCTGATCACCATGTGCTGCGGCTGCAAGCGGGCGTATGTCTTGGATCAAGCAGCTCGCTATACAAACGTGTAATAGAATTCAACCTCCCGTGAAACGGGTTGTGCGTTGGGTTTGGGACCCACCACATAAAAACAACGTTCCAATGAAATTCGACCCATATATTTGTAGTTTATCAATAGTAACTTTCTAACACTAAACTGTTTATGACTTTTACAACACTATCAACTGGTATGACAAATGAAACATTGAATTGCACAATCAATATTGCATCATTTAAATTCGTTTCACACAGGCGGACAGACGGACACTACGACCTTTATACTTTACACATGAAAAAAAAATTCTGAGCTGTACATGAAAATCGCCGATACACGTGTATTTTTATTTTTTCTCCCCTTTCCGAAAAAGTATATTTGGTTCATAGGACATGAACGTGTGTAACGCGGTTTAATATATATAATGATTACTTTAACTCATTGGTTTTCAATCTGTGGGTCGCGACCCACTGGTGGGTCGCGGAGCCCTCTCTGGTGGGTCGCGAGCTAAATAAGATAACTTTAACAAAATCTTTTTGTTAAACAAAAATAGAATTCATTCTTTTATTAAAATATCGTAAAATACATATTTACATATGTTTTTCATATTACATTCATCTGCTTTTGATGTAGATGCCTCCACAGATCTTTTGAGAAACTTATCCATTTGATAATTTGTAATAAATACTATTTATTACTTTTGTGTGACAGTTATTGACTGTATGACGTGGTATCTGTACTTTTTAAATAGAAAAGTTCTGTGCACAGATTTTAAAACACAACTGTCCACAACGTAGTGAAAAGTAATAACTACAACTAACTATCACAACTACGCAGTTGCAAATAATAATTCAAATGCAAGATAAACAAGAATTTTGCGGGAGTTGAGTACCGTTAGTTATTGGCTACATTCCTGTGTAACTCTGCGTAGCGTTGCGTAATTGCTGTGATACCGAGGTACTATTAGAATGTCACAATGTGGGAAAAATAAAAAGTGAAAACATTTTTCTGCGTTTATTTGCCTCTAAGGACCATTTTCACTCTTGATTTTCAATTTTCATGTCGAGTTAACCCGAGTTTAACCGCCCAATATCAGAATAGCATCATTTTCGAAATTTTGGTGGGTCGCGAGATTTTTTGGACGACATTTTTGGGTCGCGACCTCAAAAAGTTTGAAAACCACTGCTTTAACTGAATGTGCTCAGGGAGTGAAAATATGTCCACCGTTTGGACATGGTTGCCATATTGTAATTTTTAGATTATTATTATACAGGCTGTGCTTTTTTGTAATCCATTTACCGGAAGAAAACTACAAATTCAATTTAGCAATTCTGACTCAACGACGCACCTTCCTATTTTGACTCTGCTTTCTTTTTGATTTGAAATTTTGAATTATAAGGCGGCCATGGCTGGTTTGGAGTCCCGTTTTAATATTGGAGTTTTATGAACAGTAAAAATTCACATTTTATTATAAACACTTAAGTTTTTCAGGATTTTAAGATGCATCTAAATACCTGACCAAAAATAGAGGCCATGAATACCTTTGAATCACATTTTAATTATGGAATTTTACAAAAGAAAAGTAGAAGTTCGACTGCGAATAAAAAAATTAGAATTATATTAACGGGGGGCGACTATGGGTGTTTTGAACCTCTTTTTATAATGGAGCAAAAACTTAATTTTGAACTATTGCTTGCAGTAAAACGTGCGAGATATGTTGAAAACAAATATTTTACGATGCGTCCGAAAATAGTGGCCATGAATACCCTTGAATCTCATTTGCGTTATAGAATTTTACAAAAAATTAGAAGTTTGATTGCGTTTTTCAAAAAATTTAAATTTTGAGTTATGTGACCAACAGCGACTTTGGATGCTTTTGAATCTCATTTTTATAATAGAGCTCTATTAAAAAAATTAAGCTTTTATTGTGTTTTCCCTAAAAATTTTAATTTTGAACTATTGCTTGCAATAAAACGCGCAAGATATGTTGAAAACAAATTGGTATTTTTTTTTAGATTTTGGTACAGTTCAGTATAGAGGAGGGCAACTCTCGCTCAAAATCAAATTGGACAGACGCGCCGATGCGGTGTATACTTTAACTCAATTTGCTTAATGAGTGAGAGGATAAAAATATTTCTACCTTTTGGAGAGCAAATGAAATATGAGTTGGACGCACCGACGCCACTACTCTAACTCAATATGCTCAATATGTGAGAGAATGAAAATAGTTCAACGTTCGAGTGTGTCCACATGTACATATTTTGATTGAAAATGAATTTAGCGTTTATTTTAAAGTTCCTTAAATTTCTCAATATGAACATGACGCCGGTTTCCATTTTGGTTTTTTTGGTTTGGATATAGAGACAGTGCTGTCAACTTAGCAATTTTCCTTTAGATCTGGCTTTTTGGAAACCCATTTAGCAGGCAAAAATTACCCTTCAGTTATGGTTTTCTGGTTTTTTTCCTTAACCACAATTTAGACATGTGTAAAGACATTTCATATTAACTTTTATATCATTTCAATAATATTTTGTGATATATATGTATATGACCTCAACTTATTATATCTTATGGCTGTGCGTGTAAGTTTACCTTAAGTCCTATATCAATCAGGAAAAAGTAAATTCTTGAAACAACATTCATAAAACTATGTGACTATGTAAGTATTTATCTTACATATTTTGTTAAGGTAAACTTTTAGTAATTTTATTGCGGTATTCTTGCAAAAAATTGGTTTTAAGAAAAGATTGCTTTAAAAACTTAACAAATTCAAGTCAAGGTGAGAAATCCAATTTTATAAAAAAAAATAGTTACTGTCCGGAACCTGGGCTCGAACCATGGAACGCACGCGTCTCACCCGAGACGCTTATGCCTGCTTCAGAAAATATTTCCACCATTAGGAGTATACAACCATATCCATATGGCTTTTGAAAATACATGAAACGTTCATTTGGAAGTTTCACGAATTTCTCAATATTAGCGTGACGCCGGTTTCCATATTGGTTTTTTTTTATGTACAGGCAGTTTTCTGAATTTTTTCTTTACATCTGGCTTTTTTCAAGTCCATTTAGGGGGAGAAAATTACAATGAAATGATGGTTTTGGCTTTTTTCCTCAACCACAACTTAGACATGTTTAAGACACATTAATCTTAACTGGTCAAATTTAGTCTACATATGTAAGGTCCGGGTTATATGTCTGCCCCTTGACAAATTAAAATATTTGAAGAAGAAAATAGTTGATGTCTAATGAAAACTATCAAAATTCTCTACTGAGTTTCTCGTTCCGACGGAAATGGGTTGTGATAGATAAAGGCGGATGAAGGTAACCCACGAACATGCATTGTAATCAAAATGCATTCTTATGTTTCAATTACAGCACACCAGAATTAACAGTCGTAAAGCTTGAGGAAGATGGCAATCTGGGAATGTTCTTGGTGTCAGTCTACATGGCATATGACAGGGACGCCCCGCCCCCGAGCTCGCACGATGCGTCATCCTCACGCGTGGATCGCATATGATCATATGCTGTGATGCCAACTCCAGACACACTATTTGTGGGAGCAGCACCACCAACGAGAGAGGTAAGTCCCTTTTTAACTACATATTATACTCGAATCTACGTATATGCAATAGGGAGTCCACACCCACTTTTATTTTTCCGAGCTCGGAAGGATACCAAGGCTGGGAGGAGATGCTGGATCTCACTTTGGTCTCGGACGATGGCCCGGGGATGGTAGACAACTGGAGGATGTCAGAACAACCTCCATTCTCGGATCATCGCTGGATTCTATTCGACATAAGGTGCGAATCAGGCCTCCTTCTACGCTACAGAAACCCAAAGAGAACGAAATGGGAAAAATTCGTAAGCTTAACATCTAGATCTATATCAGCCGCTAACTCTAGACTGTATCGACAACCCGCAAGAGTTGGACGAAACGGTGGAAAATCTAGAGTGCGCACTCACAACAGCCTTCAACAAATCCACCCCGGTAAGCATCCAAAAGAAGAAATCCCCTACATGGTGGAATGGAGAGCTCAGAAGACTTAGATCGGAAGTCAGAAAATTGTTCAATGAGTGCTTCAACACCAAGTTGTGGCTGCTTTATAAAGTGGCACTCAAACACTACAAAAACGCTATTAGAAAGGCCAAGACGGAGTCGTGGCAGAATTTCTACTCATCAATAGAAAATAGCCGGGAGTCCGTAAGGCTTAGTAAGATTCTGTCAAAAGAACACCACAGTGATCTCTTTGTTAGAAGGGAAGGCGGTGTTTGAACGGAATCTGAGAAAGAATCACTAGATGCTCCGCTAAGCACACACTTTCTTTGTGACGATAGCCCACCAGCACTAATGGCAAGGACTAGCCAACCGCTTCTCAGCGACGGAGTGCCGGAGTCTCTCATCAACAGGGAAAAGATAAGATTCGCTATCAACAGCTTTGCCCCCTTCAAGTCACCAGGCCCTGACGGTGTTACTCCGGTAATGCTTCAGAAGCTTGGTGAGCCAATTATCCTCTGGTTGGAATCAGTCTTTAGAGCCAGCATCGCTCTATCACACATGCCAAAAATCTGGAGGAGGGTGAAGGGCATCTTCCTACCAAAGGTAGGTAGAAAAACTCATGAGAATGCCAAAGATTACAGACCAATAAGCTTAACTTCCTTCATGCTGAAGGTCCTAGAGAGGCTTGTAGACATCCACATAAGGTCGGTTCTAACAGGACCTAAGCTTTATTTGGCACAGCATGCGTACATGAAGGGCCGGTCAACCGAAACCGCCCTGCACGAACTCGTCGGTACCATAGAAAGATCCTTACACTTCAAAGAATACACCCTCGCAGCATTTCTAGACATAGAGGGAGCCTTCAACAATATAAAAGTTAACGCGATCACTGGTGCCCTTCAAAGGGCGGGAATTAACTTCCCTATCTGCAGATGGATCCAGTCGATGCTTGGAAATAGGGTAATACTAGCTAATACGGGTTCGGTGTCAGCAGCCCGCCAAGTGGGCAGGGGGACACCCTAGGGCGGTGTTCTCTCCCCATTTCTATGGGTCGTTGCACTGAACGAGATATTACTGGAGCTCAACAAGGATGGAGTAAAAGTAGTCGCATATGCAGACGACATTGTCATTGCATTATCGGGCCTCTTCCCCTCAACCCTGGTGGACTTCCTAGAGGGAGCGCTCCGAAAGCTACATGCATGGGCAGTTGCCAACGGTCTCAGCGTTAACCCTAGTAAGACGGACCTGATTCTGTTTACCAACAAAACCAAGATACCGCATTTCAGAATGCCCACACTAAAAGAAACTGCACTATCCCTGTCCACGAGAGTTAAATATCTGGGCGTGGAAATAGATAAAAAGTTACGGTGGAAAAACAATATAGAAAGAAGGATTGAAAAGGCCTACATAGCATAACACGCGTGTAAAAGAATAGTCAGCAGACACTGGGGTTTGAAGCCCAACCTCGTGATGTGGCTCTACACGGCCGTGGTTAGACCCATACTAACCTACAGGGCGGTAGTATGGTGGCCTGCCTTAGACAAGCAATACAACACCAAAAAACTAAATAAACTACTGCGGGCGGCCCTCGGCGGGGTGACAGCAGCGTTACGGTCGTGTCCAACTGCAGCATGTGCGGCGGCTGAATGGTCATGGTGGTATCCTCCGAGAGCTGCCCGGTATAGTTGCATCAACGACAGACTATCACGCACCTTTATTGCATTTCGGCAGGAAATTCAAGGTGATGTTTCCTTCAAGAAAGGACTGGCAGAGGAACAGAGTATGCGATGACGTGATACTTTCACTCTACACCGACGGGTCCAAAACGGTCTGCGGGGTTGGAGCGGATGTGTTTTCGGGGCAACTGAATGTTTCGCTTTCAGACCGTCTTCTGGCTTCAGCCAGTATCTTCCTCTCGGAAGACACAGAAGAAGGACGTAACATACATATCTAAACTGACAGCCAAGTAGCGATTAGGGCGCTTGAGTTCCACATCACATTCTCCGAGAGGGTCAGCAGCTGTAGGAAGATGGTTAAGGCGGTTGCAGAGTTCTCATGCATTACACTCGTTTTGGTTCCCGGCCACAGGAACATAACGGGTAATGAGAAGGCAGACGAACTGGTGACGTTACATCCACCAATCACATCCATTAAAATCTTTATTCATTGCAGGTACAGAGAATTGGCAGCCAGTAATTGGCTCTCCACCTATGCCTGCAAAATCTCTAAACAAACGTGGCCCACCTACAACAAACAGAGAACAGAGGACCTGCTCACGAGGTCAAGAAAGGAAATATTCAGAATCACATCCACACTAATGGGCATTCCGTTCAACAACAGATGCAGGAGCTGCAACGAAGAGGGGTGCAGAGAAACAGTTGATCACTTCCTATGTGAGTGACCAGCTCTAATGCACATCCGGTTGGCAACTCTGGGCAGTTATATAATACCAGACCTTAACGACATCGCGAATTGCTCTATGAGGGATATTAGCGACTATATAGGAAGAACTCGATGCTTTGTTCGTGACTACAATTAACGCTAAACCCAACACAGTTTACAGCAGCATCCAAATATGTGCATGGTTCCAGGAGGAAGTGCATCAAAAGGGCGCCCAGAGCGCTACTTGAGCTCGGGAGTATCTCCTCTCCCGAGCAGCACAGCAACCAACCAACCAACCATATATGTATAAAGTTATTATAATATTATTACATATGGGCTACATATATGTTTACCTTAAGTCAAACATTACTGAGAAAAAATTTACTTTCTTAAAAAATTCATAAAGCTATGTAGGTATGTTTTTAAGTATTTTGTTTTGATAAACTGGAAACATTTTCTTACATTTTTTTTTGCAAAAATTTGATTTTTTCACTCTAAGATAGAGGTCATACACAGAAAAAGATTTGGTTGAAAATATAATTAATTTAAAAAGAATCATGATAAGAAGTTTTCATATATATATTTAAAAACAAATTAAATTTAACAAACAAAAAAAGTTGTCCGGAACCTGGGCTCGAACCTTGGAATGTAAGCGTCATACCCGAAACGCTTGCTGTACGAGGTGTGTTCAAAAAGTATCGCGAATTTTGAATTTTCGCTGGTTACGTATATTCGAATTTCGAATTTTTTGTGGCGTTATGTTGGTACTCATGTCTCTCACTTATGCCGACAAGCTCGGCCATTTTGAATGTTCAGTTGATTGTTGACAGCTGCTTTGCTTGCACGTGTTTTGGATCGTCTTCGATTTTTACCTATTTTTTTACCAAAATTGCTCAATTGTGACCAAAAACAGCATCGCATGAACATTGCTAATGAGATGTTAAACTCTGTCCGCGACGAACCAAATTTGCTCCAGAGGGTCATAACTGGTGACGAATCGTGGGTTTATGGTTATGACGTGGAAACCAAAGCCCAATCATCTCAATGGAAGCTGCCGCACGAACCAAGACCGAAAAAAGCGCGCCAAGTGCGGTCGAATGTGAAAGTTTTGCTGACAGTTTTCTTCGATTGCAGGGGCGTGGTGCATCATGAGTTCTTGCCACAGGGAAGAACGGTCAATAAGGAATATTACCTGCAAGTTATGCGCAATTTGCGCGAAGCAATCCGCCAGAAACGCCCGGATTTGTGCAAGAACAAAAATTGGCTTTTGCACCACGATAACGCCCCTGCTCACGCATCGTTGCTTGTGCGCGACTTTTTGGCCAAAAACAACACACTAATGATGCCGCAGCCACCGTATTCCCCAGATCTGGCCCCCTGTGACTTTTTCTTGTTCCCTAAACTGAAGAGGCCCATGGAAGGACGACGTTACGCTTCTCTTGACGAGAGAAAGACGGCATCGAAGGAGGAGCTGAACAAGATACAAAAAAATTATTTTTTGAAGTGCTTCGAAGATTGGAAAAACCGTTGGCACAAGTGTATAATATCTCATGGGGATTACTTTGAAGGGGACAAAATAGATATTCATGAATAAATAAATAATTTTTGAAAAAAACACAAAATTCGCGATACTTTTTGAACACACCTCGTATGTACAATAACGCAGTCAGATACTGTAGTTGACAGCTTTGGCTTTATGAAGAAAACTTTGATTAATTATTACAAATAAATGAAGCATTATTTGTTAAATATAATATGCCTATGCACCGCTCCTGACCCATACGAAGATATCAAAAATATACTCTGGCAATGGATTGTATGAAAAAAATGTTAGCCTATTAATATATAGATAATGGTTACTTTAACTCAATGTGCTCAGTGAGTGAAAATACGTCCACCGTTTGGACATGTTTGCCATATCGTAATTCTTTGGTTATTAGTATGCAGTCAGTGCTTTTTGTAATCCATTTCCGGGAGAAAATTACAAATTCAATTTAGCAATTCCTTAATATTTTGACTCTGCTTTCTTTTTGATCTGAAATTTTGAATTATAAGGCGGCCATGGGTGGTTTGGAATCCCGTTTTAATAATGAAGTTTTATGAACAGTAAAAATTTACATTTTATTATAAACACTTTCAGGATTTTAAGATGCATCTAAATACCTGACCAAAAATAGAGGCCATGAATACCTTTGAATCTAATTTTTTTTTTTTTTATAATGGAGTAATTTTGAACTATTGTTTGCAATAATCGTGCGAGATATGTTGAAAACAAATATTTTACAATGCATCTAAATAACCGGCTGAAAATAGTGGCCATGAATACCTTTGAATCTCATTTTCAAAAATGATTGCGTTTTAAAAAAAAAATTTATTTTGAATTATGTGAACAGCAGCGACTTTGGATGCTTTTGAATCTCATTTTTATAATAGAGTTCTATTAAAAAAATTTAGCTTTTATTGCATTTTCCCTAAAAATTTTAATTTTGAACTATTGCTTGCAATAAATCGCGCAAGATATGTTGAAAACAAATTGGTATTTTTTTTTAAAGATTTTGGTACAGTTCAGTATAGGGGAGGGCAACTCTCGCGCAAAATCAAATTGGGCAGACGCGCCGCCGCGGTGTGTTCTTAACCTCAATTTGCTTAATGAGTAAGAGAATGAAAATATTTCTACCTTTTGGAGAGCAAATGAAATATGAGTTGGACGCACCGACGCCACTACTTTAACTCAATATGCTCAATGAGTCAGCGAATGAAGATATTTCACCGTTAGGAGTGTGTCCACATATATGCATTAGAAATAGTAGCAATTGCTTACGAACTGTTTTCTTTTTTTTAAACTGTGTAATCCTCGTTTTATTGTCATCAACGATCACTTCTAATATAAAACAGTATAAAATATTACTATTTCTACTTAGAAACTGTTAAAATACTCTTTTTTCATAAAAATTGTTAAAAAAAATTGTAAAATTGTACCGCAGTGCCACCTATCGTCAGATTTATTAAAAGATTAATTTCAAAAATGAGTTGCTCGACCCTAAAAACATTACTTTAACACACATTTCGTAAGCAATTTCTACTTAAAAACTATTAAAATACTATTTTTCCATGAAAAATTGTACCACAGAGTCATCTATCGTAAGTTTTATGTAAAAATAAACATCAAAAATGAATTCCTTGGCCCAAGAAACATTTATTTAGCCACTATTTTGTAACCAATTGCTTCATTTTATCAAGTTTTCCTCACTTAACCCCTATACATAGGATTAAAAACTTTAAACTCAAATAAAAAAAAAAAGACCACACCTATAGGCCATAAACCTGGTATGAGGTTTTGATACGAGAGGGATAGAGATTCCAAGTTTGTGGGTTTCATCAATTACTAAGAGATGAATTCTCATTTTGTTGAGCAGTGTTTTTAAGGAAGGTTATCATCTTAACTGGTCAAATTTAATCTACATATGTAAGGTCCGGGTAATATTTGACTTAAGGTAAACATATATGTAGCCCATATGTAATAATATTATAATAATTTCATGTATCACAACCCAATTCCGTCGGAACGAGAAACTCAGTAGAGAATTTTGATAGTTTTCATTATTGCTATCGGGGTTTCCCGATGAGACAGAATGGCTGATAGACCCTATATTTAAAATACAAAAAGGCGAAAACACAGTTTGTAGCTTCTTCAATTTTCTATTTACGAAGTGGTTAGAAATCGTGTTAATTTTCCTGAAGACATCAACTATTTTCTTCTTCAAATATTTTAATTTGTCAAAGGGCAGACATATAACCCGGACCTTACATATGTAGACTAAATTTGACCAGTTACGTTTCATGCATTTTCAAAAGCCATACGGATATGTTTGTATACTCCTAATGCTGGAAATATTTTCTGAAGCAGGCATAAGCGTCTCGGGTGAGACGCGTGCGTTCCATGGTTCGAGCCCAGGTTCCGGACAATAACTATTTTTATACCTGGTAGTGCTTTGCACACAAGGTATATTAACTTTAGTCGCGTAACGGCAGTGCGTAACGGCATAAACGGATCGAGATAGATATTGACTTATATACATATATCAAAATGTTCAGGACGAAAAGAGAAATTGATTAAGCCATGTCCGTCCGTCCGTCAGTCTGTGAACACGATAACTTGAGTAAATTTTGAGATATTGCGGTATGCGGGTTCCTTGGCACTCATCTCCGAGCGCTATTTAAAATGGGCGAAATCGGATGATAGCCACGCCCACTTTTTATATATATAATATTTTCGAAAACACAAAAAAAGTGATTAGTCAGTACATAATACACCTATAAGGATAAAATTTGATGAATACATTGAGATTGAGGCATAAAATAAATTTTTCAGGAAATTTTTGAAAATGGGCGTGGCACCGCCCCCTTTTGATTAAGTCAAATTTAGAAATAATATTAATCAGCACGCAGGTTTCCAGGTATGCAAGGAATGTTCCAGGAAAAAATGGGCGGGATCGCTTAAGGTCCACGCCCACTTTTCTACGAAAGATTTTGAAGAGGATCGTAGATATATTAAATAGGCAATAACTTTGCGTAAAATTGCTTTACATCATTTCTATTTCACTTTTAAAGTTTCCGAAAGAAATCCAAAAGCTTAAAATTTTCCAAAATGGGCGTGGCCCCGCCCCTTTTATAGTGGACTATTCCACAAAACTTTTTATGCCATAACTCCGCCAAAAATTTATTTGTGGAAACGAAATTTAGTGATAGTATTCTATATAACTGATTGCTGTAAAATTGGGCGAAATCGGTTAATGTCCACGCCCAGTTTTTTAACAGTTCTGAAAATTTTTTTTGTAAAATTTAAAGAGCGATTTTTCTTCAACTAAGCAAGTTATATCAATTAGATTTTGCACACATAATAAGCTTTTTAAGAAAAACTCGGCCGCAAACAAATTTTTTCAATTCCGTAGCAGTAGGCGTGGCGCAGCCCACTTTTCAGCATAAAATTTCTGCTATTTTCAAAGGCAATCGCTTATATTTCGATTTTGATATTTCAATGAAAATTGGTCAGCTGCTTCTCAGTAGTATGTATTATACTCCTGCCAAAAATTATCCAAATCGAGAAACACACAAACGAAATATTCGGGCACGTAGTTAATAGCCCACTGCAATTGCGAAGTTATATATCTTTTTTGTGTTTCTTACCTTTCATAAACATTAAATGTATGTAAGTATGAGAACAAGAAGAGAAAAGTTAACTAAAATGATCAGCACGATGAGCGGAGTCGATTTAGCCATGCCCGTCTCTCCGTCCATCTGTCCATCTGTCTATTTGAACGCAAACTAGTCTCTCAGTTTTACAAAAAAATGCTGAAATTCGTGGTTTGCTTTGGCCATTTTATAATATACTAGCAAACCCGATAGACGTTGTTTTGACGTTTTGAAATATAGAACACATCTATATATAAAATTTAATTAACTTGAACCAAATAAACTCCTAACTATACCGAACTGCAGCTTTATATGACCTGGGAGATTTTCCAAAAGCTATATACTGTCGTGCCCAGCGAACTCCTGAACCTATCGTGAAAGTCCAAAAGCAAAACAAAACACAAAATATGTGGGCGTGGCACCGCCCACTTATGAAAAATGTTGTAGATATTGACTGAGTGACACATATATCCAAATTTCATTAATTTAGACCAAAAAACTTCGGAATTATGACGAATTGAAACTTTATATAGCCTGGGGCGTGGCTCCGCCTACTTTTCCAATACTATATATGTCTATGCTGTACCCAGTAAACCCAAGTATATATTGTGAAAATTTCATAAAGATCGGTTGAGTTCTTTGGCGCCTATAAAAGACACCGTTTTTTATATCTATTTTTGTTACGCACACAAGGTTCATTCGGCATAAACGAATCGAGATATATATTTATTAATGTATATCAAAACCTTCAGGATGAAAAGTAAAATATCCGGGCAAGTAGTTAATACGCCACTGCAAAAGCGAAGTTGTATATCTTTTTTGATATTCATACCTTTCATGAACATGAAATGTTTGTACGTATACTGAAATGATCAGGAGGATGAGCTGAGTCGATGTAGCCATCCGTCTTCCGATACATCTGTCTGTCTGTTCGTCGGTCTATTTGAACGCAAATACGAACTGAAAGTATTAAAATAGACCTGTGTAAATTAGGTAGACATAATAGATCACTACTAGGTATATAATGTTCGGTTCCACCCGAGCTTAGACTTCCGTACTTGTTTTTTATAAATTTGAATTTCTTACCTTGACTTGAATTTGTTAAGTATTTAAGGTAATATTTTCTTAAAACTAATTTTTTGCAAGAATACCGCAATAAAATTACTAAAAGTTTACCTTGACAAAATATGTAAGATAAATACTTACAGTTTTTGAATTTTGTTAAAAGAATTTGCTTTTTCCTGATTGATATAGGACTTAAGGTAAAGTTATACGCACAGCCATAAGATATAATAAGTTCAGGTCATATACATATTGTTGAAATAATCTGGCAACTCGAATACCTGTTATACGTTTTGTTATACTTTACCATTTTCTATTACCTATTGTAATAAATACTTTAGTAGCTTAAGGTCACTCAAGTCGTTGAGACATTACTTTTAATCAACGTTTCTGAATTTAACCTGCAATTGTTTTTACTTCGCGGTTACAACAAAAGGTAACGACCTCTACTTCTAACAAAAGGTTATGGGCCCAGACGGACCTAAGACGCGAAGCAAAACTAAAGCAGAAGATCCAGAGAAACTTGAAGAAGTAAATACAACAGATGACAACGACGTTTTCGAGGACACCTTCCTTGAATCTGAATTGATAAAATCCGAAAAAGAATCAAGTGAGTATATTGCAGTCGAAGCTCCAGATATGGCAAGTGGGCTGTATGCTATTGAAAAGCTCGATGAGCATAACTACGACTCTTGGTGTGTCCAAATGCGTGGTGTGCTAATTCACTCGGATCAGTGGAAGGTCGTGTCTGGTAAATTAAACCGGACTGATTCAAACGCTGACGAATGGGATACGTTAGATGAGAAGGCGCTCGCTACAATGGTTTTGTCTGTCAAACCAACACAATTAAATCATATTAAAAATTGCAAGCAATCGAAGGAAGCGTGGCAAAAATTGGAGTCCATCTATAAACCCAAGGGCCCCGCCAGGAAAGTTACCCTTTACAAAAGTTTATTGAATCTTCGTTTGTCGGATGATGGTAATATGCGCCAATTTTTGAACTCCTTTACTGACATTGTTGAGAAGTTAGCAGAGGTTGGAATTGCAATTAATAATGAGATGCTGTCCATTATACTTTTATCAAGTTTGCCGAACCAATTTGAGAGCTTTGTGATTGCGATGGAAACGAGGGATGAGCTACCAGAGTACAGCATATTAAAAGTGAAACTTTTAGAAGAATATGAGAGAAGAAATAATAGAAACACCAATGAAAGCATTCAGCATGCATTTTCTGCACAGAGCAACAGCAGTAATAAAGCTCAGCATCGAATTGACAAAAACAAAAATTCGAATGACAACAATTCCTCTATGCATGGAAACCATAAGCTAAAGAATATTAAATGTTATAATTGCCAAAAACGTGGGCACTATGCTTCCAACTGTAAATTGAAAAAATCAAAAGAACAAAAAGAATTAAAAGAAAGCTCGTATTATGCACAAGCTTACACAGCTATTTCAAATATGAACAATTCCAATTGCGAAAACCGGTTTGAGTGGATCGTGGATAGTGGTGCCACGTCACACATTTGTAACAACAAAGCTTTATTTATTGAAATGCAGAAAGCAGAGGAAAAAGTATTGATTCCAGGAAATCAAATTGTCACAGCAGTGGGAAAGGGAGATGTGAAATTGACAACAGCCAATGGCGATTTACAGCTTAAAAATGTCTTGTATGCTCCAACATTCCAACATAATTTTTTTTCAGTCATGAAATGTGTCAAAAGCGGCGCGAAAGTGACATTTTCAGACGATGGTGTTGTTGTGAGGGATACAAATTGTAATGGGATAACATTAAAGGCAAATATTAAGAACGATTTGTTTGTGTTCAATAGTGCAATGCCGTCGGCTTATTCGTGTATATTGCAAGACAATATTTGGCATTTAAGACTTGGACACGTAAATTTCGGATGTCTGCATCAAATGAAAGCAAAAGAGTTAGTACGTGGATTAGAACAAGCACAGTTTAAAGAAAATAATACGTGTGTTACATGTATGCGCAGTAAAATTTGCACACAATCGTTTCCACAACAATCCGAAAGTAAAGCTGATCACATCTTGGGCTTGATACACACCGACGTTTGCGGACCTTTCAACGTACAATCAATCGGTGGGTCACGCTACTTCCTAAGCTTCATCGATGATAGGTCTAGAAAAATGTTTGTTTATTTCATCAAAACTAAATATGAAGTACTTGACAAGTTCAAGGCATTTAAATCCATGGCAGAGCGTCAAACAGGAAAAATGGTACGATGTTTGAGAAGTGATAATGGAGGCGAATACGTTAACAACGCTTTTAATAAATACTTGGAAGAAAATGGCATCACACGCCAACTAAGTACTCCCTATAGCCCCCAACAGAATGGAGTCTCTGAGAGAGCCAACCGTACATTGGTAGAAATGGCAAGGTCGTTGTTAGTCAAGGCCAATCTCAGTGAAAAATTTTGGGCGGAGGCAGTGGCAACTGCGGTGTACCTTCGAAACCGCATTCCATCAAAAGCAATTGGTGACATAACTCCAAACGAAATATGGTACCAGAGAAAGCCAAATGTACAACACCTCAAAGTGTTTGGGTGCTTAGCTATCGCATTGGATAAATCCGAAAACCGTAAATTCCGAGCAAAGGGCAGAGATTGCATAATGGTGGGCTACTCACAACAGGCAAAAGCGTATCGGTTGTACGACATAGAAGCAAGAAAGATAATCATTAGAAGAGATGTTAAGTTTCAAGAAAGTGTGCTTATGGGAAAAAATGCCCCTGATAGTGAAGTTTTGAGACATCCTGAAGAATGTCAAAATAATGATGTCAATGAAACTATTGAATCTACACAAATTACAGAACTAGTTGACGAAGAAAATGAAACGGCATTAAGCAGAAAGGCAAATTCGGGTGGAGAATGTCAAATGCAGCCAAGACGTGGGCGTCAAAAAATTGTTCGCACAGGAAAGCCGGGCCGACCCCGAAAAATACACAACAGCGTGAACTTTATATCTGATAATGTAATTATACCTGAGTGCGTAAAAGATATTGATGGTAACGAGTATGAACAAGAGTGGAAATCAGCCATGAAACAAGAAATCGACTCTTTATTATTAAACAAAACATGGTCATTAACAGAATTACCACCAAATCAAAAGCCAATCGCATGTAAATGGGTATTCGATTTAAAATCAGATAAGGAGGGTAACATCGACCGCTTTAAAGCCAGATTAGTGGCAAAAGGGTGTAGCCAAAAATATGGAATCAATTACAAAGATACGTTTTCTCCAGTCATAAGGTATGCTACAATAAGGATGTTGTTTGCGTTTGCAGTTTCAAATAAAATGCATCTTCACCAATTGGATATCACAACAGCCTACCTCAATAGTCCCCTGAGGGAAGAGTGCTACATGCAACAACCTGAAGGTTTTGTGGATGAGAAATATCCAGACCGAGTTTTGCGACTACATAAAGCAATTTACGGACTTAAACAGTCTGGACGTGAATGGAATTTCACCCTTGATGCCGTGCTCAATAAAATGGGGTTTACGTCATGCAAGAACGAGAAGTGCTTATACATACGCAACATTTCAAGCAGTCTATGCTTCGTAGCAGTTTATGTAGACGATTTGATTGTAGGTAGCCAAAGTTTAGAAGACATAAACATGTTTAAAGCCGATTTGGCAAAAGAGTTTAAACTGGTTGACAAAGGACCGGTTTCGTATTTTCTTGGTTGGGAGATCGAAAGGTGTGGAGATACTGGTGCGATAACAGTATGCCAGTCAAAATATATTCAAAATCTATTGAAGAAGTATGACATGGTCGACTGCCGTCCTGTTTCAACTCCTTTGGATCCTGGATATAAGGTGGGTGATGTAGACGAATCTGACATAAAGATCGAGCAGACATCATATCAACAGTTGATTGGTGAGTTATTATATTTAGCAATATCCACACGCCCTGACATACAACACTCCGTAAGTAAGTTGGCACAATGTAATTCTAATCCCACTCGTAAGCACGAAGTTGGCGCGAAACATATGTTGCGCTACTTGGCAAAAACAATTGATTTGAAGCTATGTTACAACGACAACAATGAAGAAATAGAAGGCTATTCCGATGCAGATTGGGGTGGGGACACCAAAGATAGAAAATCATATTCTGGATTCGTGTTTTTAATGAGCGGTGGTGCAATTTCGTGGGAGAGTAAGAAGCAGAGTGCAGTGGCACTGAGTACGACTGAAGCCGAATACTATGCCTTGTCTACAGCTGTAAAAGAAAGTATTTACCTTAAAAGACTGTTAGAGGAAATTGACCAACATGCAAATAATAAGCCCATTTTGATAAATTGCGACAACTTAAGCACACAACAGTTGGCGAAAGATCCAGTTTACCGATCACGCACTAAACATATAGACATACGTTATCATCATGTACGTGATGAAATATCTAAGGGCACTGTTGAAGTATCTTATATAGCTTCTGAGGACATGGTTGCAGATGTACTCACCAAAAATTTATCAAAGGATAAACATTTTAAATTCGTAAAGCTAATGGGTCTTACATAATACATATATCTTGAATTTTCTTAAAAACCATAAAACAGATATTCGTGTTGAGAGGAAATGTTGAAATAATCTGGCAACTCGAATACCTGTTATACGTTTTGTTATACTTTACCATTTTCTATTACCTATTGTAATAAATACTTTAGTAGCTTAAGGTCACTCAAGTCGTTGAGACATTACTTTTAATAAACGTTTCTGAATTTAACCTGCAATTGTTTTTACTTCGCGGTTACAACAAAAGGTAACGACCTCTACTTCTAACACATATATATCACAAAATATTATTGAAATGATATAAAAGTCAATATGAAATGTCTTTACACATGTCTAAATTGTGGTTTCAAAAAAGCCAGATCTAAAGGAAAATTGCTAAATTGACAGCAGTCTGTATATCCAAACCAAAAAAACCAAAATGGAAACCGGCGTCATGTTTATATTGAGATATTTAAGGAAATTCAAAATAAACGCTAAATTCATTTTCAATCAAAATATGTACATGTGGACACACTCCAACGTTGAAATATTTTCATTCTCTCACATGTTGAGCATATTGAGTTAGAGTAGTGGCGTCGGTGCGTCCAACTCATATTTCATTTGCTCTCCAAAAGGTAGAAATATTTTCATTCTCTCACTCATTAAGCAAATTGAGTTAAAGTATACACCGCGTCGGCGCGTCTGTCCAATTTGCCCTCCGAGTTGCCGAGTTGCCCTCCCCTATACTGAACTGTACCAAAATCTTAAAAAAAAAATACCAATTTGTTTTCAACATATCTGCGCGTTTTATTGCAAGCAATAGTTCAAAATTAAAATTTTTAGGGAAAACACAATAAAAGCTTAATTTTTTTTATAGAGCTTTTTTAAACGCAATCAAACTTCTAATTTTTCGTAAAATTCTATAACGCAAATGAGATTCAAGAGTATTCATGGCCACTATTTTCGGATGCATCGTAAAATATTTGTTTTCAACATATCTCGCAAGTTTTATTGCAAACAATAGTTCAAAATTAAGTTTTTGCTCCATTATAGAAAGAGGTTCAAAACACCCATAGTCGCCCCCCGTTAATATAATTCTAATTTCTTAATTTTTTTATTCGCAGTCGAACTTCTACTTTTCTTTTGTAAAATTCCATAATTAAAATGTGGTTCAAAGGTATTCATGGCCTCTATTTTTGGTCAGGTATTTAGATGCATCTTAAAATCCTGAAAAACTTAAGTGTAAATAGTAAAATGTAAATTTTTAATGTTCATAAAACTCCAATATTAAAACGGGATTCTAAACCAGCCATGGCCGCCTTATAATTCAAAATTTCTAATCAAAAAGAAAGCAGAGTCAAAATAGGAAGGTGCGTCGTTGAGTCAGAATTGCTAAATTGAATTTGTAGTTTTCCTCCGGTAAATGGATTACAAAAAAGCACAGCCTGTATAATAATAATCTAAGAACTACAATATGGCAACCATGTCTAAACGGTGGACTTATTTTCACTCCCTGAGCACATTCAGTTAAAGTAATCATTATATATATTACACCGCGTTACACACGTTCATGTCCTATGAACCAAATATAGTTTTTCGGAAAGGGGAGAAAAAAAAATACACGTGTATCGGCGATTTTCATGTACACCTCAGAATTTTTTTTTCATGTATAAAGTATAAAGGTCGTAGTGTCCGTCTGTCCGCCTGTGTGAAACGAATTTAAATGATGCAATATTGATTGTGCAATTCAATACCAGTTGTATCTGTCATACCAGTTGTTAGTGTTGTAAAAGTCATAAACAGTTTAGTGTTAGAAATCGATCCAAAGTCTTTCACACAGGCGGACAGACGGACACTACGACCTTTATAATTTATAAATAAATAAAAATTCTGACGTGTACATGAAAATCGCCGAGACACGTTATTTTTATTTTTCCTCCGCTTTCCGAAAAAGTATATTTGGCTCATAGGACAGAACTAAAGCTTGTTTTTGTTAGGCAGTGTTATAAGTCTAACTATGTTGTTGGTATATGTCCATCAAATCCAAACTTTTTTATTGAAATATTGACCGAATCTGAAAGGCGCGGTGGCTCTGGTTATGGACTTTCAAACATTCCTAAGAACTGTTTTTGCCATCTCCTATTAATGATTACCGCTGTTTAATGGACTGATTTTTTTCGGTTAGTTGTCAAATTACCCGCCGTTTAGTGTGAACCTACTTTGATGAAAGCGGCCCTAAATTACTCAACTACTCGTATATAAAACTAATTTCAGTAACAAAAATTTCTCAAATATTTCGGCCTCTAGGCAGTGCTGGAAAAAATATGAACAGAGGATTTAATAACTTAAACTAATTTGAGGTGGTCGAATTTCGACCACGGGATATACTAGTTCGAATAAACAATAGTAACCTTGTAAAAGAGGTTAATAATCGCGGTGGAAAGTTCGGCACAAGACTGACGTTAGTGTAGTATATAACTATACACATAGTGTTCTGCGAATAATTAAATACCGTTCTTATGTGAATGAATCTCTAGATAGATATTTACTTTAAAATTACTATAAATAGATATATATTAATACATTTGTATGTGTATTGCAGTTATATTTGCACGGCAGGACTTGTGCTGGGGTTTTAAGCCACCCTGCAAAAAATTGTGAGAGTAATTGCTAAAGTGAGCGGTCCTTGATTAATCTCTTTCGTCTACAAAGGGGTACAATTGATCTCAACTACTCCTTAATGCGAATAATTAAAGACAAGTCAGTTTTGTTTTTAAAACTGCTATCCTAATGAACAAATAATTTATTTTCCTCACGTTTAAGGAGTTGCACACAACTTACAAGATTTTCCTAATATAATCTAATCTACATATTGACATCAACAGTATGACTGAGTAGACGTGTTTTTATTGGGCTGCCGGTTTTATTATCTTTTTGTTTGTTTTGAACTTCCATAATCGTTTGTCAGCTGTGGCTTTGTGTTGTGATTGTGGCTACCAGCATCAACGTCAATTTTGAGTTTCACGTTCGCTTCTTTGCAATTAATTAAAATAATATAGACATTTGCATTATGAGTCTTGAAAATAAATTGACGCGAAGCTCCAAGTTGTCCCCGCAAACAAATAGCACCCCTCTCCTACAGAAAAGTAAAGATGCCGAGAGCACAGTAACTGCACAATTGCTAAAGCAGCTGGAAATGAGACTGGAAAAAAAGTACGAGAGCATGATAGAGCAGATGAGCGCTAATGTTAAGAGCAGTGAAGAGAGGCTTATGCAAAAAATCAATGAGATGGAAGCTGAGCTGCTCACTATTAAAAATAATGTGAAGTTCATGGATGTGAGGTTGGCGGATGTTGAGTCAAAAAGTGAAGAGATAGCCAGTCTAAAAGCAGAGGTACTTGCCTTGAAGAAAGACGCGGAGAAACGTGAGAGTGAAGCTGTCGCTAGAGATTTAATTATTAACGGCATACCCAGTAGTGCAAATGAAAACTGTGTGGAGATTTTCTCCAAAATATGTGAAGCAGTGCACACTGATGTGCCTGCTGTAAAAGAAGTGTTTCGAATGCCAGTAAATAGAGAAAAACATAACAACAATAGCCCATCACCACCGATCGTTGTCAAGCTTTTCTCCCCATATGCTCGTCGTCAGCTCTTCAAAGCAGTTGCTAGTTACTGCAAAGCTAAAAATAGATCTCTTGTTGTCAAAGATATCTTGATGGATGGCACTTCCCGTATTCGCATACATGAAAGCCTCTGAAGAGCGAACCGGGAAATAATGCACTACGCAGCCCAACTGAGACGACAGAACCTTTTAGCAGCGGCGTTTTCTGTGCGGGGTCAGGTGATGGTTAGAAAATGAGATGGTGAAGCAGCGATCAGAGTTTCTGACAAAAACGATATTGATAAAATTGTTGGCACACCGTAAATATTAAGAGCGAACAATTAAAATAATGCAAAAATGGAATTTAAGCTTTATAAATGTCATCTTCCTTTTCTTTCTATTTTCTTTACTTTGTATTGCTAGTGTCTTTCTTTTTCACTCATTTTTCCTAAGTTGTGGTTTGCTTATTTGTGACTTTGGCGAATCTGCATATTGTCGTAAAGATAAAGAGTTGTCCCCGCTAGCCCAGAATGTTAGATTTTAACCTGATTGAGAACAAGTCTACCGGTGCTAATCAAATCATAAGCTTATGTTGGATATATTGTGCAAACAATCTGTTGGTCTGAACATAGTTCACTTCAATGCGCGCAGCCTGAGTTCTGATAAACTAGACTATGTTCGGAATGATAGAAATCATAGTAGAGGGGGTGGTGTTGCAATCTATTGCAAGAAAACTCTTTGTATAAAGCCTCTTGCTATGTCGGCGGATTCTAATGTTGAATTCATAAATGCTGAGGTCTTTGATGGTATAAAAAAGTCTTAATTTCATGTGTCTACAACCCACATAAGTGTTATCTGTTAGACTGTTTCTTTACAAAGTTGTCAGTGTTTTTAATTGATTATCAGTGTTATGTTATTTGTGGTGACTTCAATGTAAATTTACTTTCAAATGATTCTTATTGTACTAAATTGCGTGACCAAGTTTCAACAGCAGGTTTAGCTGTGGTAAATGACACAATACCCACTAGGTATGCCAATAATTCTAATCCCAGTTCACTAGACTATTTTACTATATCTGACTTGACTTATGTTCTCAAATTTGACCAACTTTATTTTATATCTGACCATGACTTAATTTTTTGTATTGTTGATGTCGTGTTTAATCGTCCCGAGTCAAAAGCGTTCGTATATCGTGACTTTCGTTCTTTAGACACTAATGCGTTGTTATGTGACTGTTCTCGTATATCTTGGAATGATTGTTGGTATATGTCCCTACACGTACTGCCTATATTATTAATAAGTCTTGTCCATGGTTTTGTAGAAACCTGCAATAAAAAAACGCAACTTGCAGCTTGCATGCCAAATGGAGAAGGTCGTAAACCGATATTTCATGGGTCATGTACAAAGCTGCGCGCAATGAAGCGACCTCAACTATAAGGCAGGCTAAAAGACATTTTTTTTATAATAAGCTGAACCCATCTCTTCCATCAAAAGAGTTATGGCGAAACCTAAAAACCCTTAGGGTTCATGGGGAAAACAAAGTACAATGCAATATTGACCCTGATAAATTAAACAACTTTTTTGTAAGTTCGAACAACGTCTCAGACTCTGTCTCATCTAATAATTTTCCTCTCGTTCTTGCACCAACTTCTGAAGTTAATGAGGTTGATGTGGCAAGATATATAAGAGCAGAAAAGTCCAATGCAGTTGGTAATGATGGAGTTTCGTTAAAATTTGTTAAAATTATCCTTTGTTTTGTTATTAGCCCTCTAACTCATATCATTAACCATTGCTTTACCAGTGGTTGTTTTCCGCCTGAGTGGAAAAAAGCCATAGTTTTGCCTGTGCCAAAGAAACCACTCTCTAATGATCCCTCGGACTATAAACCCATTAGTATTGTGCCATCGTTCTCGAAAGTCTGTGAATCTTTAATGGCTGAGCAAATCTCAAGCTATCTTCAAGAAAAGGACTTGCTTTCCCCCTTTCAGTCTGGCTTTCGGCCGAAACACAGTTGTTCTACTGCTATGGTTAAAATCATGGACGATATTAGAAGGCCTTTTGATAACGGCGACTTAACTATTCTCTGCCTGTTAGAAGCTTCGGCACATATTTGCCTTTGCTGATAGCTCCACACACGTTTTAGCTAGCTACTTTCAAGGTAGGGTGCAGAGAGTCAGAGTTGAGAAAGAATTGTCGCAGTTCAAAACTATTAAAGCAGGGGTTCCCCAAGGATCAGTTGTTCTTGGTCCTCTCTTGTTCAGTATGTTTGTAAATGATGTGTTTTCTGTGTGTAAATATGTCAATGTTCACGCCTATGCTGATGATTTTCAGTTATACCTGTCAAACCGTATTGGACTTGTTGAAGATTTATGTTTTAAAGTCAATTCTGACCTATCTGCTATTCTCTGTTGGGCAAAAAACAATGGCCTAGGTCTGAATGCTGCAAAATCATACCTTATGCCAATAAGTAAAAATGAATTAGACATGGAAAGCATTCCACTGTTAAAAATCGGATCGCAGGTTCTTAAAACTACAGACAAAATTAAGAATTTAGGCTTTATAATAACCAGTAAATTTACTTGTTTCGACCATATAAATAAGGTGATCAGTAATGTATATGTCATACTGCGAAGTTTACGAGCCTCTGCAACGTTCATCCCGCAGGAAACACGTCGGAAACTTGCAGTGCAGCTAGTTCTACCTCACTTAACATATTTTGAGGTAGTTTATAGTAAACTTGACTCCAGGTCGGCCAAAAAAATTAATGTAATAATGGTACGTGTATGGTGTTGGTCGATATGATCACATATCACCCTGGAGCGATAAAATTCTTGGATGTCACATTTTGACTTATCTGGCTGCGAGAAACTGTATGTTTATGTTTAAATTACTAGAGTGGAAAGTTCCTAAGTACCTGTACGAGAAGCTTAAGTCAACCATGTCCCCGAGAAATAGCAGATTGGTTATTCCAAAATACAGATATCTAACTTCCAGCCGAATGTTTTTTATTAGTGCTGTTAGACTTTGGAACTCTATTCCTGAATCAGTTAAAGTTGGGCTAAACAGGAACAACTACAAAAGTGTTATACTGAAATACTTTAGCAGTGCAGATGATATCTCATCTATTTAAGTATTGACCTCAAATAAGCTCTCTATGATATGGTTTCACTTTTTCTACCTTTTTCTTTTAATTGCTATACTTTTCCACCTACTTAAGCCTATCAACGGTTTCAAAATTTTTAAATGTATAATTTATATGTTCAATTTAATTTTAATGGTAATTCTGTAATTGTAACCACAATATAAGTAAAAACATAGATAAAATTCACATTTACATATATAAGTTCATTAATGTTATCTCAAATGAGTTATGATAAGATGTTAGTATAAGTTGATGTACATATAAAAGACTTTGTGTTCTTAGTTGTATAAAAATTTGTTAAATAAAATAAAATAATTTCATAGCTAACTTTTTCCTAGATTTCGTTCATGATACACTTATTCTCTTTACCCAATATATTCCTTGCAGACACTTTTAAATCTTGAATACCAATTCACATAGGTAACATTATGGACGGTTCAATGACTAATTTTCATCAAAAATTGTCGATAGGGTTATTATAAGACGCGTCTTGGCGTCAGGACCAATAATCCGAAAGCGGAAATTCCAAATGTTATTTCTGTGAAAGGTTATCGGCTAAAAATTAAAAAATTGCCCTAAATCGGTCAAAACCGGGGCCTGGTCCATGGTATTTTTGTGCAGAACACCTTTCTTCAACTCTGTTTGCAAATATCCCTTAATATAAATAAAAAATTAAATTTTCGCTTTCCTGGCGTCTTTTAATACCCCTATCGATAATTTTTGATGAAAATTAGTCATTGAACCGTCTTGTAGAATGGTACCTTCACATATGCTACTGCAACGCATTCATAATTTATCCAACTTGTGCGCTACACTGAACCCCTCCCATGCTGTTTCAATGATAAATTCTGTAATCGCATGCTTAGCGGCTACACCACTGCCGGTCTTCATCGGCAAAGATTGGAGTGTTGAAGTGAGCACCATAAGAAAACGCAATGGCACCTGCAGCTCTAAATAGAAAATTTACGTATGTATTTATATATCACATTACATACAATTTAATATATTAATATAAAAATATCGGGAGGGGTATCATAAGACGCGTTTCGGTCTCAGTAATGAGAATCAGCCTCAGGAGAACAAATATTTTTATTATTTTGTAAAATATTTCTAAAAACCCGAAACATTACCCCAGGCCGATTCTTAAACGGGGGCTTGTTCAGAAAATTTGTAACTGTGCTTGCAAATATCTTACAAACTACTAAACCTAGTTTTTCTCCGGATCCGAATTATGATTCCTGGGGCCGATATGCGTCTTTGATACATCTCCTGACAATTTTGGGCGTGTTTTAGCACTCGGTGGCGGTCGTACACAATTGCCAAATATTTTACTCTTACCTAGATATTTCTTCCGTACCGATGCCATGATCCAGTTAAGCGCCGACGATGACACCAAAGTCGGGTTCAGTTGTAATGCCTAGGTTCGATCCCAAAGGGGGGCCCTGTTCCATAGTATTTATGGGCAGAAATATCTTGCAAACTACTAAGAATAATGGGTTCCCCCACCGGATTAGGGTTCCTGGGACCGAAACGCGTCTCTGGGTACCAATATCGAAATTTTTAGTGCAGCTTTTACAGATGACGTTGGATGCAAAGTATTACCAAAACTTTTACAATATCTTCCTTTTTCATTTGACAATTTCATGGTAACAAAGCATGCAGTAAGTAAGACCATGCGGGAAATCGATCACAAATATAAATTTTAACATAGCTAATTCTAACATTTCTTGCTGTGAAAGTTAAACGAAAGTTATTACACGTAAATATTGCATGAAAAAATATATATTCACCAAGAACAGCAACAAAGATGAGCAAGGCATTTGCGCAAAGCAAAGAAAGGGTAAAAAATCGGTCTAAATTGAGATTAGATAGAAGTGATACATTAGTAAATCAGATTCCATTTCTTGCAATTGAAGAAGTTCATGATGATGAGCCAAGTTGCTCTTTGAAAGTGCCTTTTCGCGAAAAAATTAAAATGTGGGGAATCCGTAACCAAATATCACAAAAAAGCCTTTCCGAACTTTTGACGATTCTTGCGGAGGAAGGCATGAATGTGCCAAAAATGCGGAAACTCTTTTAAAGCATACATCAAGAACTTTATTTAAAAATATGATTCTATTGCGATATAGGTATTAAGACGCAACTGGATCAAATCGGCGAAAAGCTAAATAACTATGACATTATAATTGTAGATGTTAATGTTGATGGTCTACCACTACACCGTAGTTTTAGAACTCAACTTTGGCCAATTTTAATGCGAGTTGTTAAAGTACCAAACACGATAGCTTTCGCTACTGGCACTTATGTAGGGCAGTCAAAGCCATGTTCTTTGTTCTTCTTTTAATGGTCATCTAACCGCCTGGGCGATTTTGACCGTCCAACATAGCTCGCCAGTCGTTTCTTCGTTGCGCCAACTGGCCGCAAACACCGCGGGATCGCAAATGGTCTCCACTTGGTCCTTCCATCGGAGTGGTGGTCTCCCTCTTCCTCTGCTTCCACCGGCGGGTGCCGATAAGAATACCTTCTGGGCTGGAGCATCTTCGCTCATTCGCACTACTCATTCGCACAGCGAAGCCGCTGTTAATTCGCTGAACTATGTCGGCGTCTGCGTAAAGTTCATACAGCACCATATAGCAGGACGGGTGCAATGAGTGACTTGTAGAGTGTTATTTTCGTTCGTCGAGAGAGGACTTTACTTTTCAATTGCCTACTCAGTCCGAAGTAGCATTTGTTTGCAAGAAAAATTCGTCGTCGGATTTCTAGGCTAACATTATTGTTGGTGTTGATGCTGGTTCCCAGGTAAACGAAATAATTTACTATTTCGAAATTATTGCTACCAACAGTGGCTTTTTTGCCAAGGCGCGAATGCGCTGACTCTTTGCATGATGACAGAAGGTACTTCGTTTTGCCCTCGTTTACCACCAAACCCATTTTTTCCGCTTCTTTTTGGAGTAAGCAGAAGTTACGGCGCGGTTGTTAAGGCCAATGATATCAATATCGTCAGCATATGCCAACAGTTGCACGCTTTTATAAAATATTGTTCCAGCGCGGTTAAGCCATGTTCAATAAGCCAATTTTTGAGCGAATTTGTGGAAGAAGTAGCAGATCTTCAAGCAAATGGCTTCGATTTTAATGGTCGGTGTATTATGTTCAAGATAAGCGCTTTTGTTTGTGAAGCACCCGCGAAAGCTTATATTTGTGGAATATCGGGGCATACTTCCCGATATGGTTGTCCGAAATGTAATGAAGTGGGGGAAAAAGTTGATGGGGTCTTAACTTATAGCACAAAGGTCGAAACGCTTCTAACTAATCCAGATTTTTTGGAAAGAAAGTATCAGGATAAACATTAACCTGCTTTTAAAAATAATTTATCTTCTTTAGAAAACATTGGTATTAATATGATAACCCAAGTTCCTTATGATGTAATGCACCTGGTTGACTTGGGTGTCATGCGTAAATTACTTCTACGAATTATCCAAAATTAATCTAATTATAACTTTAGAAAAGAGGCAAAGAGGGAATACTGGCACCAATAGTAGTCACTGCCAAAATCCTGATTCAAGATCTCTGGCAACTTAAATTAGAATGGGACGAAGCATTACCAGCCGACTTGAGTGCAAAATGGGCATCATTCCGGAGCGACTTAGAAAAGTTAAACAACATGCAAGTTTCAAGGCACGTATTCGAAGGATACATTCCAACGAAAGTTCAAATTCATGTATTTGCAGATGCATCCGAAAAGGCATATGGGGCTGCGATATACATAAGATCAGAGCTGAACAACGGACAAGTAATCGTAAGGCTGTTGTGTGCCAAATCACGAGTAGCACCTTTAAAGCGGCAAACTCTTCCACGGCTGGAGCTCTGTGCATCAGTGTTGGGAGCTCAACTAAGCAAAAGGATAAAGACGGACTTAAAGCTAGATGTTCCTACGTACTATTGGACTGATTCACAAATAGTCCTGGCATGGATTAACTCACCTTCATCATCGTACCAAACATTCGTAGCGAACCGAATAGCTACAATTCAGGAGCACACTATTTCTGAACAGTGGCGGCACATAGGCTCCAAAGACAACCCGGCCGACATTATATCAAGGGGATTACCGCCGGGGAAGCTTGAAAATTGCAGCCTATGGTTTTATGGGCCAAAAGTATTGCTTGGCGAAGAAGACACCTGGTCATCAAAATATTCCAAGGCAATATCAACAATAGACGAAACTACTAACATGGAACGCAAGAAGCTGACATCAGTACCTGTAACAAGTACCATTGTTCAGGAAAGCATGCTTCATAACATCCGACATAATGGCTCTTTCAACATATTACAAAGAGTTGTAGGATACATGATAAGATTCATCAATCGGACCCGAAAACGATCACAGCAATCGGGCATTTCATTGACAGTACTTGAACTAAAAGCCTCGCTTATGGTCATAGTTCGAACAACGCAGCAGTTAGAGTTCCAGGACGAGCTGAAGCAGCTCAAAGAATTCAACGTGGTTGGCAAGAACAGCCCATATCGCAGCCTTTCTCCGTTTCTGGACAACGATGGCATCTTACGCGTGGGAGGTCGCCTACAAGAATCAGTACTAACGTTCGATGCCAAACATCCAATGCTACTTCCTTATAAAAATCCAATAACCAAGTTGCTTATTCAAATGATCCACAAAAAAAACCGGCATTGTGGACCCCAAGCACTATTATCTTTTACAAGGCAACGATTTTGGCCAATAAAGGGAAGACTATTGACTCGGTCAATTGTGGCAAACTGCGTTAGATGTAACCGAGCTAAACCAAGGCTGATGGGCCAAATCATGGGTAATCTTCCATCAACAAGGGTAACTCCAGCACGACCATTCATCAACTCTGGCGTAGACTTCTGTGGACCATTTTCGGTTCACTTCAAGATTAGAGGAAAACGACCACAAAAGGCATATATAGCCGTGTTTTGCTGTTTTGCAACAAAGGCAGTACATCTTGAACTAGTGATTTAACGACTGCTGCATTCATAGGCGCATTAAAGCGGTTCATAAGCCGAAGAGGACATTGCCTAAATTTATATTGTGACAACGCAACAAATTTCGTAGGGGCAAGAACCCAGCTGGCTGAACTCAACGATGCGGTGCATGCCGACTCTGCACGTGAATCCATCATAAATCAATGTGCCACAAAGGGAATCACATTTCATTTCATTCCACCTAGAAGTCCACATTTTGGTGGACTATGGGAAGCAGCCGTAAAATCAGCAAAGCATCTCCTAGTCAGAAGCACCTCGACAGCATCACTGACTTATGAAGAATTGGACACGGTTGTCATAGAGGTGGAAGGCATCCTTAATTCCAGGCCCATCAGCCCAATGTCCGAGGACCCCAACGATCTTGCAGCTCTAACTCCAGGCCATTTTCTCATAGGAGAACCCATTAATGCGCAATTAGACACAAATTCTGAAATACAAAAAATGAGCCTACTAACCAGATGGAAATTAGTCTCCCACCTCAAGCAGGCCTTTTGGAAGCGATGGTGAAGCGAATATTTGACTGAGCTTCAGTCAAGGCACAAATGGAAGATCGAGCAGCAAAATGTCAAAATAGGTGACATGGTGATAGTAAAAGAAGACAGCTCACCAGTACTTCACTGGCCGCTAGGGCGAGTCGTCAATGTATACAAAGGAAAAGACGATGTGGTGCGGGTGGCAGATGTGAAAACCGCAACTGGTACTTGTAGGAGGCCAATTCATCGGCTAGCTCCCCTACCTATCGAGACAAATAGTGAGTCAGAAGAAAAGACAACCAGCATACCGGTCGAAAAAATTCCACCAAAGAAAGAAATCCATTCCTTGCACAAAGGATTTGCTACGCTACTAATATCACTACTGATCCTCCCCATAACTTTGGGAGCTCAAATTGAAAACAGGAGATTTGGGTCAAAGCTTGGCATTCACTTTGAGGGAATTGGATCAACCGCTATATCCTCATCGGAGTGGAACCTTATAATTTACTACGACCTGAAAGGATTCACAGCAGAACTGGCAGCACTGTCAAATGGTACAATGGCGTTGCGACATTTGTGTCAAGAGATGAAGCAAAAAGGCATATGCAACGCTTTGGTAAAGCACTTTGAACAGAATGTAGATGCTCTACAACTGGATGCCTCAATAGTGAAATCCAACAGACAGAAAAGAGGTGCAGTGGACATAATTGGAAATGTGGCGTACTCATTATTCGGCATCTTAGACTCACAATATGCCGAACAAATGTCGAGCACAGTCACAAAAGTACAAGAAAATGAATCTCATCTACTTAACCTGATCAAAAACCAAACGTCTATTGTGGACTCTACAATCAACATTTTGAAGCAAGACCAAAATGCAGTTGCCAAAAAATTCAGCGTAATAGATCAGCAGATTAGCCTCATACTAAATGGAATGCGCAGTGACACGGATGAGAGACTCGAAGACAAATTGTTTCAAATGTTTTCGTCGCTGGCAATGCAGCTAACGCTTATCGCAGGGAATTTGCAGAGAATCCAGTCTTCTATTTTGGACGTTCTCATGGATTCTCATCATGGGAAAATAAGTCCTCTGCTCCTTACGCCCAACCAATTAAAACATGAAGTGAGTAACATTAAAACTCACTTATCAGCATCACTGGAACTGCCGGTACAACGAGTTGTTAAAACTATACCAGCTCATGAAGGTCAAAGGAGGACTCACGCAAAAGCATTTGGTGTTTAGTATCACTTTGCCGCTTGTGGAACGTGATACATACGACCTATTCAACATCGTACCGATCCCCAACTTGACCAATGGTACAATGGTTGAGATCGTGCCATGTGCCTCAGTTTTTGCAATCAATACGGCTCTCGACAAATACTTTCCAATGACGGTGTCCGAATTTCAATCATGTGTGGACATCAAGCAGGGCAGTTACATATGTCCAAAAGTTCAAATCCTTTATAGCCGTGGATCGGCCAAATGCGCATGTGAAGAAAATCTTTTCCGTGATGATACGCAATCAAAATGTCTACTAAGAAAAATAGCAAACGACTTTGCGTGGATACCACTACGGCATGACAACCAGTTTATATATGCCACATCAGTTTCATCTCGTGCCACTGTGGTATGTGGATCAGGACTGCTATCACTTCAACCAGACTGCATCCTTAAACATCGCTTTGTATCAGTTCACTCGCATCACCTAATATCCAGTAGTCTGGCTTCTTCCTACACAAGGCTTGGTGAAATCTCTAAGGTGGCTTCTGCAGAGCAACTAGAGCCCCTACTTCGGAAGATGGACGACGTAAAACATATACCACAAACACAAAACTTGACGTCATTACAAGCCGAATTGGTCAATCATAATCTATTAGAGCTACCAAACAAACTTGATGCTCAAAATACTCATCATATCACAGTTGGTTACACAGCGCTGCTTGTAGTTGTATGCCTACTGGTGTTTATGCTCGTCAAATGGAGATGTAAAACGAAGCACCAGCAAGCTTTGCCCAGTAATACAGATCACTCCGAACACGAAAAACCGACACCAGCCCCTCGTCATCGTCATCTAAATGAAGTTTTGGATTTTACCATTAACATTTAATCGAGCTGCGCTCATCGGGGGGAGGATGTTGACGCCAACGTCTTCATTCCCACAGTTTGTTGGAATGCATTGCAACGAATATGATACATCTCCAATTTCGTCTGCATTTTTGGATAAACTTGTGACATCAACGCACGCTTACGTTGCAATAAAAGCGTGCGACCAGAATATATGTTTATGTACATATATACCTACATATGTATGTATACACGTATATCTTACAGCGTTCTCACGCTGTATGTTAATGATAATTCCTATGTATAGGGTGCTTTTTTAGGGGTATAGAACTTCGAATTGAAATAAAACACAAGAAAATCGTTTTAAGGTACATCAATTTGGCTTTATTGGAAGGATAATTTTATGCCATTAATGTTTAAATATGACTTCGGGCATGTGGCCGCCGCGGCTGGCTCGAATAAAGCCAATTCTACAGGTCCAATTTTTAACCACTTTTTCGAGCATATGGGGCCGTATGTCGGCAATAACGCCACGAATGTTGGCTTCCAATTCCCCTAACGTTTCTGGTTTGTTGGTGTAGACGAGCGACTTCACATATCCCCAAAGAAAATAATCCAATGGTGTCAAATCACACGACCTTGGTGGCCAATTGACAGGTCCATTCCGCGAAATTATGCGCTCATCGAATGTTTCCTTCAATAAATCGATTGTGACGTGCGCTGTGTGGCATGTAGCGCCGTCTTGTTGGAACCACAACTCATCCACATTCATGCCATCCAATTCGGGAACAAAATAGTCGGTTATCATGGCTCTATACCGGTCTCCATTAACGGTAGCTGCCTCTCCAGCATTATTGCGGAAGAAGTATGGCCCAATGACTCCACCAGCCCATAGAGCACACCAAACAGTCAGTTTTTGTGGATGTAATGGCGTTTCAAGGGTCTCATGTGGATTCTCTTCACTCCAAATGCGGCAATTTTGCTTGTTGACGTAGCCATTCAACCAAAAATGAGCCTCATCACTGAACAAAATTTTGCGATGAAAATCAGCATCGAAATCAATCTCATTTTCGGCCCATACACCAAAATCACGACGCATTGCATGGTCTCGCGGCTTTAATTCTTGCACAAGCTGGATCTTGTAAGGTCGCAAGCCAAGATCTTTGCGCAAAATCTTCCATAAAGTTGATGGACAAAGCTCCAATTGCTGTGCACGGTGGCGAATCGATTCATTCGGGTCCTCTTCAACACTTTGCTCTACAGCGGCAATTGTTTCTTCGGTGCGCACTGTTCGACGTCTCTGCGGATGCGTATTATCACATAGAGTAAACGTAGTGCGAAAACGATCCATGGTTAACCGAATTAATTGCTCTGATGGACGATTATGTCGACCATAAAATGGACGGAGCTCACGGTAAACTTCGCGAACTGAACCATTATTTTCGAAATAAATTTGCACGATTTGCAAGCGTTGTTCTTTTGTCAACCTGTTCATGATGAAACTGAAACATAAATGACATTAGAGTTGCCAGATTTGACCACAAAATGCCAGTTTTATCTCTATTTGAAAAACAAACCTGTAAAAAAAACACCCTGTATTTCTTTTGTATAAATAGACCAACATTTTGTAAAATAAAGGCAGTTGTAGTCAACAAGCAAAATAAACCAATATCTTAATTACTGAACATTCTGGTGACCCCGACGTGATTTGAACACGCAACCTTCAAAATTAGTAGCTTTATCTCCTCATGCCACAAAAGAATTCCTTCGAAAACCAAGAAGCTTGGATAAAGCTTGGATGACATGTTTCTATTTTACTATGGGATCTATGTTTTAAAAGATGAAATTCCCTTTGATGTATATTTCGAATTCTTACTGTTACGTTGTGCTTGTCGTTTATTGTTTTGTCCTAAAAATTGCATTTCAAATATTGATAAAGCGAGTGATATTTTAAATTTATTTGTTGAAAATTTTGAAGCTGTGTTCGGAGAAAGCAGTATTTCGTACAATGTTCACGGTTTACTGTATATTTCAGAAGACGTTAAAGAATTAAGTATACCTTCAAATTACTCCGCATATTCTTTTGAAAATTATTTACAAATTCTCAAATCGTTTGTCAAAAAACCAAGACAAATATTACAGCAAATTTCAAACATGATAGTTCACGAAAAAATCGCCACAGATACAAAATGTTTAGGGTGTAAAACCACTAACGATGGCATAAAAAGTTTTCATTTTGACGACTTTATGTTATGCAAAAAAAGTGCAAATAAATATTTATCAGTGAAACCATTCCAGTATATAGAAATACTCGAACTCAAGGTTGAAACTAGAAAAATTATAAAAGTCAAGAAATTGTTGAATTTGGAAAGTTTTTTCACAGAACCTATTAATTCTAGCAAATTGGGAATATGTATTGCAGACACCACTCCTTCGTCGAATGTGGAAGAATTTTTTCTGGATGATGTAGAATACAAATTAATGTGTATCCCTCTAAGAGACAAAATTCTTCTTATTCCAGTTTTACACACCTCTATATAGTTGTTTACTTCCTATCCCTTTATTTATAAGCACAATTCTTATCTTTTTTCTTTTTGAGAAAATCTTCAAAAAATTCGGAGCGCAATTCCAATCCTCAACTGCGGCAATCCCAACAAAAATAATTTAATGTAAGTGTTTAATTACATACTATTCTACTCTAATCATATTCTACTCCTAATTGTACCACATAGTACTAGCACTGGCTGCACTTGCTTAAGTCCGAACATTTGCACGCACAAGAACTATACTTTAAATACATACATACTCGTACATAAATGCATTTTAATATTTTGTTGCTTCTCCCACTTCTAAGTTGGGAGAAACTGCTTTGACAAATTGTAATTGCAAAAGCAAATTAGGTTAGCGACTGCTACATCAGCTGATGGCACTGCTAATAAGCAGTCAACGGCATTTTGCAGCGAAGAAGAATAGGCGACCGCTAAATAAGGTGATTTGCACAATATTTGGTTTGTACATACTTATGTATAATGAAATGTATGTATACATATCGAATATTGTAGTTAGGGCGACGTTTTAAATAGCCATGTCGGCAGATTTTTCCTTCTTCTCTGTTCGGACTGCGACATTGGCACATCGACTACGGTAAAATATATCATAAATCTTGGCATTTTTGAACATTTTTAAACATTGAAGTTGTATTGCGCAACGGCTGCGTTGATAAATATAAGCAAAACTTTACATTTGGTAGTTTTTATATCATTTGGAGTTGGTGGCGTTTATGTTTTCAGTGGATTGTTGGGGGCTCCATTAACACAGCGAACTTGGTGGCGTGTATAGGCTGCGCCAATAGACACAGCGCAAATCTTGGCTTATTTATTTAATTTGGACTTGGTGGTGCGAAAGGGCTGCGCCCATAAGCAAACCCGCATTACGCCTATTTTGAACTGGCTGCTAAAAAAAGCTTAGCGACCACGAAACATTGGTGACCCCGACGTGATCGTTCGTTGCGATCATATTAAATTATTTACACGTATACATATCTACCATACAATTTATATTTAATCTAATCACATTTCGATTTCGTTATAATGGCACCAGCGAAGAAACTGGAAGATGTTGAAGGGAAGAAGAAGAAGCGAGATTCCCTTCTGCAACAAATCACTGCAATCAACGATTCCCTAACAAGTGACGTGCTACGGCAGATGGACACGCCCGCAGTTGAAGTGCGTATAGAGCAGGTGGACCGGCTGGAGAAGAAGCTTGATATTATTCAAAGGCAGTTGGAAGGTGAGGACGATTCCGAGGACGTAAGTTTTCTGTTTACTACGCATTATATAGAAGCAAAAACGAAGTTGAAGCCTCAACTATATTCATGTCGTGCTACAGCACCTGAGCACTCAACCACGCAAATCGCAGAACAACTTTCGATAATTGTAACGCCGCCCAAACAGAAGCTACCAATACTTCAGATACCGAAATTTAATGGTAATTATAAAGATTGGCCTGATATTTTTTCTATGTTGAACGCAGTGGTACATCGTGATATTGATTTGACTCGTGTCGAAAAATTCCAACATTTGCGATCAAGTCTTCGCGACGTTGCTTTAGAAACCATACGTTCATTAGAAATTTCAGAGCAAAATTATGAAAAGGCAATTGATTTATCAAAGGCTCGCTTTGATAACAATCGATTGAATTTTCATGCGCATATTAGAGGCATCGTTCAATTCAAGGCAATGGAAGGTGAGTCAGTGACAAAGCTGCGTGAATTAAGTGATGGTATCAACGCTCATTTACGCGCATTGCATACAATTAGTACAAAGGATCCGATTGCGGATGGTATGTTGATTCAACTTATATTCCAAAAGATGGACGTTGCTTCGAGGAAGAAATGGGAGGAAGAAACTCCGGTAAATGAACTGCCATCATGGGATTCGATGGCCAAATTTCTGGAAAAACGCTGCCAGCGCTTGGAAAACGTGCAAAACACGGAAATTGCAGGAAAGGCAGGTAGGAAAGCGATCAAATTATTGTGGTAGTCGCAAGGTATCGCTGGCATCGACTTCGGGTCAATGTTTATCGTGTAATTCTAGCCAGCATACAATTTCTCAATGTGAAAATTTTCTTCGCCTTTCACCCTTGTTGCGATACAAGGAAGTAAAAAAATTACAACTTTGTTTAAATTGTCTTAGGGCGGGTCATTCGGTAAAAAATTGTAGATCTGGCTGCTGCAAATATTGCTCATCGAAACATAACACTTTGCTTCATCAAGGTAGTGTCTCGGCTAACAACGCATTGGTACCCACTTCACACTCGACGACAAACTTTGGACTTCCCGCTAACAATTTAAATACATCGCATTCGGCATCAAATTCTCATACATTGTCCTCAGGTTCTGCATTGGTAAGTTCTGAGTCTAATACAGTTAATATTAACCAAGAATTTATTATATTAGCAACAGCAGTCATTTACGTAAAAAATCGCACTGGGTCGCTGGTTCCATGCAGGGCGTTGCTTGACTCTGCATCCCAGCTAAATTTTGTGACAAATCGCTTACTTAATCAGCTTCAATTGAAAACATTAAAATCTTCTTTGTCCATTTCTGGTATAGGCCAAAACGGTTTCGTTGCGGATCATATCTGGAATTACATTCACGCACTAGTAATTATTGCATTAAATTGTCAGCAGTCGTCACACATACCATTACCGACGTGAACTGGAACATACCATCCAACATTCATTTAGCGGATCCTTTGTTTTTCGAACCCCAGCGCATTGATATGCTGATTGGTGCTGGTTAATTTTCGACCTCCTATGCATTGGACAAATACGTTTGGCAGAGGACCTACCAGTTCTACAAAAAACAAAATTAGGATGGGTTGGGTCTGGAGGCAGTACAACACGGTCATCAAAACATGCATGTTTATCAGCAGTAAAAATTTCAGGTGAGATAGAAACAGATAGGGAACTAAATGATGTCGTAAAATCTTTCTGGGAAACGGGAGATCGTAGTAATCTAGCACCCACAACTACCATTGAAGAAGACAGTTGCGAAAACCATTTTGTCAAAAATTATCATCGTTTGGGATCTGGCGCCTACTCGGTACGACTACCTCAAAAGATGCCAGTAGAAGAATTGGGAGAATCATATCATCAGGCGGTAAATCGGTTTAAATCCCATGAGCGCAAATTGCAGCGTAATACTGAACTAAAGCAACATTACTCTTCTTTTATACATGAATATATTGATCTGGGACACATGTCAGCAGTCAATGTTATACCGGACCAGGTACGTGTACACTTTGTGCCACATCACTGTGTTCACAAAGACGATAGCACAACAGCAAAATTGCGAGTTGTGTTCGATGGCTCTGCGCCAACAACAAATGGGCGCTCGCTTAATTAAATTTTAATGGCAGGTCCTACAATACAGTCTTCGTTATTTAGTATACTTTTACAATTTCGTTCCTTTAAAATTGGTTTGACAGCAGATATATGTAAAATGTATCGCTGTATTACAATGTCCGAACCGGATAATTATCTTCAGTGCATAGTATGGAGGGACACCCTACTGAAGACATTCGCATATACGAGCTGGACACTGTCATTTATGGCACTAAGCCAGCTTCTTTTTTAGCCATACGTGCAATGCAACAACTTTGCATTGATGAAGGTCCAGCCAACCCAATTGGAGCCAAAATCATTAATAATTGTTTTTATGTTGATGAAATGATTTCAGGTGCAAATTCCTTGGATGAAGCTCGTGATATTTTACACCAAACAAAGGAGCTGCTCTCTCTGGGAAAATTTGAATTGAGAAAATGGTGTTCAAATGATAAGCGCTTATTGGCAGATATAGCCGAGTCAGAAAAGCAAAACTTCTTAACGTTTCACGATGGCACTAGCATAACAAAAACGCTTGGTTTAATTTGGAAGCCTAAATTAGATATGCTTATTTTTTTTTTCTTACCTTTTACAGCGCCAACAAAGGTAACAAAGCGCACGATTCTCTCTACTATTGCCAGATTGTACGATCCATTGGGATTGGTCGGACCTGTTATTGCCAAAGCAAAAATATTTTTACAACATCTTTGGAAGGAAGATCTACATTGGGATGTATATAAATACTTGTAGGCACTTCACTGCACTTTCACTTCCCGATTCACTCACCTTGGCACTCGATAGCTCAAAAAAAGACTTTTATTGTTTTAAATTTAAAATTGGGCGCTTTATTTCGCGGAGCGAAAACCAGATAGATGTGGCGGGTACAAAAGATAACACAATTGTGTTTTTTGTAAAAGTGTAGGCGTTTTTTGGTGTTGACAATTTGTGTGTGTGTAACTATGTTAGTGTGCGTGTGAAGTGTGGTGAAGTGGGCGACCGCAGGGTTGCTGCGATCGCTATGTTTGTTACGGCTCAGTTAGCCAACTCCGTGGAAGCTATTGTGTAAATTGATAGGTATTAAGTTATCGCTAACTCCTCCACAGCAGAAGCTGAGAGCCTGCTAACGAGAGCATATAACTTTTCTTTGTTTATCATTTCGGAAATTCCAAAACATATATGATAGGTGCCTCTACTAAAGCAAGCGAAACTAGAGAATGAAGGAGATCCATATCGACTACTATTTCGTGTCCCTGCGGTAGTGAAGACACTAGTGGCTTTGCCGCAAAACTCCATATAGGTAGTCAGGAGCACCAAAGGCCTCAAGTGATCTTTACGAAAGCTATCCAAATTTTGATATACAGATATATAAAGGAGTAAGGGAGAAAAGCACAAGGCGAATTAAGAGAAAGAGGGACAAGAAGTGGCCAGGAAGGAGGGTGCGGATTTGATGAGAAATAGGAGGAGGAAAAGAATGATGAAGAAGCAGAGGAAAAGATGGAATAAGAGAAACAATAATACTAGTGAGGTGGGTAGGCAGAGGAAAAGAATGCTCCATATGAGAAAGGGAGAGTACAATTTTCTGATTGACGTCGGAGATAACTGCCTCACATTACTCAAAATGGATGTAGCTTTTAAGTCATCATCCATGTCAAAAATTTGCTGCTAGTTTCAAGAGTAAGAGGCCGCCGTGGTGTGACCGTAGTGTTGCTGGCCTATCACACCGAAAATTCCAGGTCCAAGTGACGGGAAAAAGTCCCTAGAAAATGTTGAAAACAGTAAAGTAAAAATTTCATGAGAATATTTATTATATTACTTTTGAAATTAAAAATTAATTATAATCTTCAATAGCAGGTTTAAGCTGCTACTTGGATATGCTCGTATGATACACCTCTCTGCTGCCTTGTACGTAGTTAAGAATATTATTGTCTCACTAAAGCATTTCGCTTGCAACTTTGGCTCGAATTTAATGTATTTATGCTCTTTTTGGTGCTGCGAGCAATTGCTATGATTTATATTTGGTTTATTAAATGTTTTGGAAACAACCACTCCACCATGGTGCGTGCATTCCTTCTCTTATATAGAGTATTATATGACTATAGTACAAAGTAACACACGACAAAGGGAAGGTGGGCTCTTGACAATGTGCTCTGATGTTCATAATTAAGGTGGTTCAAAAATTGATAGCAAAAAACTCTAATTATATGGAAAAAGTTAAAATATCTTGTGTAGTAGTAGAGGTGTGTGCAATGAGTTTGTGTGTCTGGGATGTCAAGTTTTCCATTTTGAAATCCCAGGATTTTCGGAATCTGACTTTGCACTACACCTTTTCCAAGTGTACTTTAGAATCCTTAAAATGTATTTCAGAATAGTCTATTGTACTTTATAAATTGTAAAATGTACTTCAGAATAGTCAATTGTACTTCAGAAATCGTAAAATTTATTACGGAATATTCATTTGTTTTTCAGAAACTGTACTAAAACAAAAACTTTAGAGCAATCAATTGTACTTCAGAAACCATAAATTGTAATTCAGAAGCTACAAACTGTACTTCAGAAGAATCAACGGTACTTCAGAAACCATAAGTTATACTTCAGAAAATATAAATTGTACTTGAGGAACCGTAAATTGTACTTCAGAAGCTGCAAAATATAATTCAGAATTAATATGATCTTACCATTTCTGAAAAACAATTTACAGTTTCCGAAGTACAATTTACGGTTTCTGAAATACAATAAATTATTCTGAAGTTTGTTTTACAGTTTCTGAAGTACAAATTACTATTCTGAAGTACATTTTACAGTTTCTGAAATACATTTTACGATTTCTAAAGTGGAATTGAATATTCTGAAGTACATATTCCGGTGAGGCTCACTTCTGGAGATTATTGTTACAAAGAAAGCAGCAAACATAAACAATAGTTACCAATTTTGTTCGAATACTGTTGAAACTTTGCAACAAATTTTTCAAAATGTTAAGGAGTGCAATTTTGAAAATGGAACATTTTGATAAACTCAATTTAAAACAAGTCAGGAAGCCTAAGTTCGGGTGGGACCGAACATTATATACATAGTAGTGATTTTTTATGGTATCCCAATTTACGCAGGTCTATTTTAATACTTTCAGTTCGTATTTGCGTTCAAATAGACAGACGGATGGCTACATCGACTCAGCTCATCCTCCTGATCATTTCAGTATACGTACAACGTATACGTTCATGAAAGGAATGAATATCAAAAAAGATATACAACTTCGCTTTTGCAGTGGGGCATTAACTACTTGAACGGATATTTTACTTTTCATCCTGAAAGTTTTTAAATACATTACTAAATATATATCTCGATTCGTTTATGCCGAATGAAGTAATATACCTTGTGTGCTTAACAAAAATAGATATAAAAAAGGGTGTCTTTCATAGCCGACAAAGAACTCAACCGATCTCTATGAAATTTTCACAATATATACTTGGGTTGGTATTGGAAAAGTAGGCGGAGCCACTCCCCCAGGCTATATAAAGTTTCAATTTGTCATAATTCCGAAGTTTATTTGGTTCAAGTGAATGAAATTTTATATACAGATGTGTTCTATATATCAAAAAGGCAAAACAACGTCTATCGGGTTTGCTAGTATATTATAAAACGGCCAAAGCAACCCACGAATTTCAGCATCCTTTTGTAAAACTGAAAGACTAGATTGCGTTCAAATAGACATACGGACAGACAGACAGACGGACGGAGCTAAATCAACTCCGCTCATCGTGCTGATCATTTTAGTGAACTTTTCTCTTCTTGCTCTCATACTTACATACATTTAATGTTTATGAAAGGTATGAAAATCCAAAAAGATATATAACTTCGCTATTGCAGTGGGCTATTAACTACGTGCCCGAATATTTCGCTTGTGTGTATCCCGATTTGGCTAATTTTTGACAGGAGTATAATACATACTACTGAGAAGCAGCTGACAAATTTTCATTGAAATATCAAAATCGAATTATAAGCGATTGCCTTTGAAAATAGCAGAAATTTTATGCAGAAAAGTGGGCGGCGCCACGCCTACTTCTTCGAAATTGAAAAAATGTTTTTGCGGCCGAGTTTTCCTTAAAAAGCTTATTACGTGTGCAACATCTAATTGATATAACTTGCTCAGTTGTAGAAATATCGCTCTTTAAATTTTCCAAAAAAAATTTTCAGAACTATGTTAAAAAACTGGGCGTGGATATTAACCGATTTCGTCCAATTTTACAGCAAACAGTTACCTTTATATATAGAACATTATCACCAAATTTCGTTTATACAAATCAATGTTTGGCGGAGTTATGGCATAAAAAGTTTTGTGGAATAGTCCACTATAAAATGGGCGGAGTCACGCCCATTTTCAAAAATTTTAAGTTTTTGGATTTCTTTGTTTACGGAAACTTTAAAACTGAAATATAAATGATGTAAAGCTATTTTACGCAAATTTAATATATCTACGATCCTTTTCAAAATCTTTCATATAAAAGTGGGCGTAGACCTTAACCGATCCCGCCTATTTTTTCCTGGAACAAACCTTGCATACCTGCAAACCTGCGTGCTGAATTTCGTTTCGATATCTTGAACGGTTTCTGATTTATGATTATTATTATTTCTAAATTTGACTTAATCTAAAGTGGCGGTGCCACGCCCATTTTCAAAAATTTCTACAAAATTTTATTTTATGCCTCAATCTCAATGTATTCACCAAATTTTATCTTTATAGGAGTATTATGTACTGAGTGAAACCAACAGTCGCGTGGGGTGCGTTGCACCTGTTACACCTTGTATTTATTAATTGGGGCGAGCACTGTTGGCTCTGAGGCATTGCGCGGGATTGGCTTCCTCATTTTCATTGTGAAAAACCCCGATTTGGGATCCCAAAGCATAAACTATATCTTTCGAATATTTCATTAGCTGATTGCGAATTTCATGCAATACAAATGAAATAAACGAAAGAAATGACTACAGCTTATGTCGCTTAAACAGGATGAAAGCCCACCTCAATCTATTCGGACAGCATGGCTAGACATCTGTAGCCAATATGAACTAGTTGCTCGATTCGCAAATCCATGAATTTTACGACGCAAGTTTGGCAGCATATGGTGTTTGTATATATATATATGAGCAGAAGCAAAAGGCGTAGTTCACACAAACTTACTTTGTTCAAAGTCCAGTGTAGCTCCAATGAAAACACTCACCGTACCAAAGCTTGAGTTGTTTGCCGCATTGCTGTTAGCAGAGTTGATAGACAAGGTGATTAATTTACGCGTCTTCCAGAGTAAGGTATTTTGCTGGTCAGATTCGACCATAGTTTTATCATGGCTGCGTAACGAACCAGCCAATTTTAATGTATTTGAAGCTAATCGAATTAACAGCATTCAAGCAATATCGCAGAATTTGACATGGAGATATGTTCCATCTGAAATAAACCCAGCTGACATTTTATCAAAGGGAGCGAGCCCACAGGAGTTATTGAATATGTCAATGTAGAAATATAGACCGTCCTCTCTCGCGAATGGCCAATGCAAATGACCAGTATCCCCTGTTTTGCCTAAGGAAATACCAGAGAAGAGAAAAGGTGTGTTTGTCCATGTAGCCATACAGGATTGTTCGGTAAGGTGTAAATGCATAACTTCTTTTTCCAAATTGCGCAACGTATGTATATGCTTACGTATCTCATTTTTTACAAGCCCTGTCATGAAATGTACTGTACTACTAACCTCTATAGAAATTCAACGTGGAACTCATCTTTTAATTCGTATGATTCAAAGGACACACCTGAATGATGCCTACAAACGTTTAGAAGCTAAACAATCAATAATGAATTCATCAAATATTCGATCTTTAAACCCCTTCATCGACGGAAATGGCCTGCTTCGAGTTGGTCGTAGGATTCAAAACTCGTCATTGGAATACTCCGCAAAGCATCCAATAATTTTACCCCGCAAACATCCCGTAACTGATTCAATTATCATCAACAGCTACTCCATGCCGGTCCACAATCTTTGTTAGCCTCTATTCGCCTGCAGTACTGGCCATTGGTGGGCGCAAGACAATTACTCGCGTTATTAATAAATGCGTTCGCTGTTTTCGCGCTAAGCCCAAGCTAATGGCACATTTAATGGGAAGCTTACTATCGAAACGAATACAATGCAATCGAGCATTCTTAACTACTGGAATTGACTTTTGTGGACCGTTTTAGTACAAGTCAGAGGTGAGAAATCGGCCTCCAATCAAATGCTATATATGCCTTTTTATATGTTCTCCAACCAAGGCGGTCCATTTAGAGCTGGTTAAGGACTTATCAACTCCTTCCTTTTTAGCCGCACTAAAACGCTTCGTATGTACGCATGGAAGGCCTCAAACCATATGGTCTGATAATGCGACTAACTTTATTGGAGCGAAACGCGAGCTGAGTGAACTAAAGGAGCTTAAGTCAACATCATTTAAATTCGTTAAAGCAACAATGCTTACATGATGGTATCGAATGGAAACTGATACCCCCACTCTCCCCTCATTTCGGTGGCCTGTGGGAGGCTGCAATCAAACTAACCAAATATCATTTTTATCGTGTTGCAGGTCTCTCAACTCTAAACTATGAAGAGCTACGTACACTGGTTTGCCAAATTTCAGCAATGGTAAACTCACGACCACTGTGTCCTATCTCGGAGAATGTCGACGACTTGGAAGTGCTTATTCCTGCTCATTTCATAATTGGTGCATCATTTACATCTATTGTGGAACCAGGCTTAACACAAATAGAAATAAGCCGACTCAACAGATGGCAACGTGCGTGCTCCATGCAGCAGCACTTTTGGAACAAATGGCAGTCTGAGTATTTACCTCTCCTGCAGCAACGTACAAAATGGGCCTCACCCGAAACGAGCCTTAAAGCTGGTGACATGGTTTTAATCAAGGAAGAGAACTACCCACCTCTTAAGTGGCCTCTCGCCAGAGTTCTGGAAGCTATAAAGGGAAGGGATGGCATTGTTCGGGTGGTCATACTAAAAACCGCACATGGCACATACAAGCGAGCAGTGGCAAAACTATGTCTTTTACCCATCGACGACAACATTTTGAAAGCCTAAGCCTTTCAACGGGCGGAGGATGTTTAATTACAGACTATTCTACTCTAATCATATTATCTACTCTAATCATATTGCTACATAGTACTAGCACTGGCTGCACTTTCTTTAGTGCGAACATTTGCACGCACAAGAACTCCGCTATACTTTAAATACATACATACATAAATGCATTTTAATATTTGGTTGCTTCTCCCACTTCTAAGTTGGGAGAAACTGCTTTGACAAATTGTATTGCAAAAGCAAAGTAGGTCACCGACTGCTACATCAGCTGATGGCACAGCTAATAAGCAATCAACGGCATTTTGCAGCGAAGACGAATAGGCGACCTCTAAATAAGGTGATTTGCACAATATCTGGTTTGTACATACTTATGTATAATGAAATGTATGTATATATATCGAATATTGTAGTTAGGGCGACGTTTTAAATAGCCATGTCGGCAGATTTTTCCTTCTTCTCTGGTTGGACTCGACATTGGCACATCGACTGCGGTAAAATATATCATATATCTTGGCATTTTTGAACATTTTTAAACAGTGGAGTTGGTATTGCGCAACGGCTGCGTTAATAAATAAAAGCAAAACTTTACATTTGGTTGTTTTTATTTCATTTGGAATTAGTTGGTGGCGTTTATGTTTTCAGTGGATTGTTGGTGGTTCTATTAACACAGCGAACTTGGTGGCGTGTATAGGCTGCGCCAATAGACACAGCGCAAATCTTGGCTTATTTATTTAATTTGGACTTGGTGGTGCGCAAGGGCTGCGCCCATAAGCAACCCCGCATTACGCCTATTTTGAACTGGCTGCTAAAAAAGCTTAGCGGCCACGAAACAGTAAGTGTACATATATTCATACATGAGTTATTAATAACAGCGTCTTCTAACACACTTTTAAAATGTCTAGTTGCAGATAAACATATGGATCCGGGGACAAGTGGCGTTACATGTAGTAATATAACCAACAAAGGTAATATCTTTGAAATAACCGCTTCATACGAAACTAGCACAACTTTATACATATCACCTGACAAAACTTATTCACGCCTGAAAGTAGCCTTTTGTTGCTAGGCTTCTTCTTCTTCTTCAAATGGTCATCTAACCGCCTGGGCGATTTTGACCGTCCAACATAGCTCGCCAGTCGTTTCTTCGTTGCGCCAACTGGCGCCAATTGGAAACACCGCGGGATCGCAAATCGGTCTCCACTTGGTCCTTCCATCGGAGTGGTGGTCTCCCTCTTCCTCTGGTTCCACCGGCGGGTGCCGATAGGAATACCTTCTGGGCTGGAGCATCTTCGCTCATTCGCACTACGTGGCCCAGCCAGCGAAGCCGCTGTGTTTTAATTCGCTGAACTATGTCGGCGTCTGCGTAAAGTTCATACAGCTCATCATTAAATCTTCTTCGATACTCGCCGTCGCCAACGCGTAGAGGTCCACAAATCTTTCGAAGAACCTTTCTCTCGAATACTCCCAGAGCCGCCTCATCAGATGTTGTTAGTGTCCACGCTTCTGCACCATATAGCTGGACGGGTGCGATGAGTGACTTGTAGAGTGTTATTTTCGTTCGTCGAGAGAGGACTTTACTTTTCAATTGCCTACTCAGTCCGAAGTAGCATTTGTTTGCAAGAGTGATTCTTCGTCGGATTTCTGTGCTAACATTATTGTTGGTATTAATGCTGGTTCCCAGGTAAACGAAGTCCTTTACTATTTCGAAATTATTGCTGCCAACAGTGGCTTGGTTGCCAAGGCGCGAATGCGCTGACTCTTCGCATGATGACAGAAGGTACTTCCGTTTGCCCTCGTTCACCACCAATCCCATTTTCTCCGCTTCTTTTTCTAATTTGGAGTAAGCAGAAGTTAAGGCGCGGTTGTTAAGGCCAATGATATCAATATCGTCAGCATATGCCAACAGTTGCACGCTTTTATAAAATATTGTTCCAGCGCGGTTAAGTTCTGCAGCTTGTATTATTTTCTCCAGCATTAAATTAAAGAAATCACACGAAAGGGGGTCACCCTGTCTGAAACCTCGTTTAGTTTCGAACGGCTCGGAGAGGTACTTCCCAATTCTGACCGAGCTGGCGGTGTTGCTCAAGGTCATTTTGCATAGCCGTATAAGTTTTGCGGGGAAACCAAATTCAGACATAGCGGCATATAGGCAGCTCCTTTTCGTGCTATCGAAAGCGGCTTTAAAATCAACAAAGAGATGATGAGTGTCGATTCTTTTTTCACGGGTTTTTTCCAAGATTTGGCGTATTGTACAAATCTGGTCGATGGTAGATTTACCAGGCCTGAAGCCACACTGATAAGGTCCAATCAGTCTGTTCACATCAGGCTTCAGTCTTTCGCACAATACGCTTGATAGGACCTTATATGCGATATTCAAAAGGCTGATTCCGCGATAGTTCGCGCAGTTTGCAGGATCGCCCTTCTTGTGGATTGGGTAGAGAACACTTAGATTCCAATCTTCAGGCACTCATAAATATATTGTCAGGTCCTCAGCATAGAGCTTTTGGATTGAAATTTGTGATCGAAAGAGATTACTTACTTTTTCCTATCAGCATTGAGCACATAGATGAATGGTTTAGTATTTTTAATACACGGCAAAATCTCCTACTGGCGCATTTAAAATTACGGTTGCTTTTACATACCTTACTAATATCCACCTTCACTCGAAAGTGAATTGTAGATGTAGAACAAACCTTTTAGTCCAAATCTAATAATGCGCTATAAGTAAGTTTTATTGTTTTTGGTATTTTATTACCTATAGGTTCCACCCAGAGCGTTTTTGAAGTTGTTTGCTGCAGCCACTGCAAAATTTTTAAGGCAAGAGATTGGAAACCCAACACACCGTCATTATGGATGTCATAGCTAGTGTGAAAGTTCACATGGAGCAGTTGGTACACCAGGAAGTACAAAACACACCTGTTGTCAAGAACTTTCTAATTTGCGACATCAGTGAATTGAGGGAACTTAATGAGAAAATCTCTCCAATGTATACCAATACTTATTGTGTTTGTTACAGGAATCTACGCTTACCTCACTTTTATACAATAATATTTTTTTTTTATTTAATACGTTTATTTGCAATCTATTTTAAAATAATAAGCAAATTATATAATTAATTAACAAAATTACTTATACTAGAGTTCGCCCAGTGGTTGAATTTCAACCAATAAACTTTATTTTATTTTATTTTTTTGCTGTAGGTATGTTTTATCCGCCTTTTCTTCTTCCTTTCTATGTCGTTCCTTTCCTGTAACATATTTTTATTTTCCTTGATTTTTTTTTTTACTCTCTTAGTTTATTTTTTACTTTCCTCAAACTTCTTTTTCTTTCCCTCCCCTTCCTTTCATTTCCTTACCATTCGTTTCTGTCCTTAAATTTTCCTTCCTTTCCTATCCTTTCCATTCCCTTCCCTTTCTTTCCTTTCCTTTTCTTTACTTTCTTTCCTTTAATTTTCCTTCCTTTCAATTCTTTTCCTTTCCTCTATTTTCCTTTAATTTTCTTCGGTGTTTAACACTCTTTATGAGTAATCATTTATTTAATTTTTGTAAACCCTGTTTGTAGGTATCAGCAATGAATTTTACATATTTGCTCATATTTTACATTGCTTGTGTAATGTATCCAACAAAGCAACTTTTCGTGCTCTCAGGAGAGCAGCTGACACTGGGCATCGTAGCCAGTAATCAATACAATAACAACAACTAAAGCAAAAATGCATGACACAACAGAGTATCTATAGTGCGAATACTAATTTTTCATTGGTCCACTACCAACTCTTCGCACTCACAGTGAGAGCCGACCACACGTATAACGCAAAAACATGCATGGCAAGTCTACTGACACCACTACGGCTCTTAATTTTTTGCTACAAAGCAACTCCTCGGCCATGCTCACGATTCAGCATAGTACACAAAAAGCAAGTACACACACACACAGCGTGTCTATAGTGTGAATAAGTGAATGTGTAGTGGTGTGACTTTTATGTAAAATTTTTTATATTAAAATTTTTTAAATTTTTTTTATTTACGGATAAAAGTACACCTCAACATTTCCTATCTATGCATATATAATTTGTATACCTTAGAATTATAGTTTAGCAGAAAACGGTTCTACATTGCATTCATCTTGTCTATTTATATATAAGATTATTGAACTCCATTGAGGTCAATAATAATATACATATGTACTTGCATATTTATATGCAACTCCGACTCTTTTGTTACATTTCAATACATTTTAATTTGATGCCTGGGTGACCGAACCTTGCTCGGTGGCAACCCTAGGTGGCCTCAAATACCTTCTGTTTGATACTTATATTGCCATATATTGCTTAATATTAAAAAAATAGGAGGGGTGGCAACCCTCTAAGCTTCCTTTAGTGGCAACATCCAAGTAGAAAATCTTAGAAGGAAGCATACTATCCATCAACCAAATTTCATCGAAATCGGTTAAGCCGTTCCCGAGATAGTGGTCGATATCTGAAGGAATAAATAAAATGTGGTCAGGTGGCAATTCTAGCTGGCAACCGTACTCGAAAATACTTTGGTTGGTATACGGCCTAAAATACCTTTCATTTGATACCCATATTCCCATATATTGCTTTATATTAAAAAAAAAAAATTGATATAGGTGGCAACCCTGTGAACCACCCCAAGTGGCAACACCAAAGTAGAAAATCTTAAAACAAAGAATACTACCCATATACCAAATTTCATCCAAATCGGTTAAGTCCTTCCTGAGATAGTAGTGGATATACAAATATACAAACATACAACTATACAAATATAGAAGAATAACTCGTTTAAAGTTATAAGATATTTAGCTATTAAGTTCTAAATGGAAGGTCTAATACATGTTGTCTTTTAAGTCTAATAATTTCATTAGATTCATCAAGTAATGCAACTGCTAGCGGTTTATCATGATTACTTATTCTATGTAAATATTTTGTACGATTTTTTAAATTTTATTTTTTATAAAAGGAATTTTTAGATCAGAATGAATGGATTTATTAGTGATGAACCAGGGTGCACTCGTTATAAGTCTTAAAGTTTTTGACTGATATCTTTGTAAAATTTCTATATTCGAATTGCAAGCAGTGCCCCAAAGTTGAACTCCGCAGGTCCATACTGGCTTTAGTATAACCTTGTATATTAAAATCTTATTGTTAAGCTCTAAAGCCGATTTTGGGCCTAGTAACCAGTAAAGTTTGTTGGTTTTAATCTTCAAATGTTTACTTTTGGCTTGTATATGACATTTCCAGGTTAACCGTTTGTCCAAATGTATGCCAAGATATTTGACACTACCTTCTTTCTTCTTTAAATGGTCATCTAACCGCCCGGGCGATTTTGACCGTCCAACATAGCTCGCCAGTCGTTTCTTCGTTGCGCAAACTGGCGCCAATTAGAAACACCGCGGGATCGCAAATCGGTATCCACTTGGTCCTTCCATCGGAGTGGTGGTCTCCCTCTTCCTCTGCTTCCACCGGCGGGTGCCGATAAGAATACCTTCTGGGCTGGAGCATCTTCGCTCATTCGCACTACGTGGCCTAGCCAGCGAAGCCGCTGTGTTTTAATTCGCTGAACTATGTCGGCGTCTGCGTAAAATTCATACAGCTCATCTTTAAATCTTCTTCGGTACTCGCCGTCGCCAACGCGTAGAGGTCCACAAATCTTTCGAAGAACCTTTCTCTCGAATACTCCCAGAGCCGCCTTATCAGATGTTGTTAGTGTTCACGCTTCTGCACCATATAGCAGGACGGGTGCGATGAGTGACATGTAGAGTGTTATTTTCGTTCGTCGAGAGAGGACTTTACTTTTCAATTGCCTACTCAGTCCGAAGTAGCATTTGTTTGCAAGAGTGATTCTTCGTCGGATTTTTAGGCTAACATTATTGTTGGTATTAATGCTGGTTCCCAGGTAAACGAAGTCCTTTACTATTTCGAAATTATTGCTGCCAACAGTGGCTTGGTTGCCAAGGCGCGAATGCGCTGACTCTTTGCATGATGACAGAAGGTACTTCGTTTTGCCCTCGTTCACCACCAATCCCATTTTCTCCGCTTCTTTTTCTAATTTGGAGTAACCAGAAGTTACGGCGCGGTTGTTAAGGCCAATGATATCAATATCGTCAGCATATGCCAACAGTTGCACGCTTTAATAAAATATTGTTCCAGCGCGGTTAAGTTCTGCAGCTTGTATTATTTTCTCCAGCATTAAATTAAAGAAATCACACGATAGGGGGTCACCCTGTCTGAAACCTCGTTTAGTTTCGAACGGCTCGGAGAGGTACTTCCCAATTCTGACCGAGCTGGCGGTGTTGCTTAAGGTCATTTTGCATAGCCGTATAAGTTTTGCGGGGAAAAAAAATTCAGACATAGCGGCATATAGGCAGCTCCTTTTCGTGCTATCGAAAGCGGCTTTAAAATCAACAAAGAGATGATGTGTGTCGTTTCTTTTCTCACGGGTTTCTTCCAAGATTTGACGTATTGTAAAAATCTGGTCGATGATAGATTTACCAGGTCTGAAGCCACACTGATAAGGTCCAATCAGTCTGTTCACATCAGGCTTCAGTCTTTCGCACAATACGCTTGATAGGACCTTATATGAGATATCAAAAGGCTGATTCCGCGATAGTTGGCGCAGTTTGCAGGATCGCCCTTCTTGTGGATTGGGCAGAGAACACTTAGATTCCAATCTTCAGGCATGCATTCATCCAACCATATTCTGCATAGAAGCGGATGCATGCGCCTTACCAGCTCCTCGCCTCCGTGTTTGAATAGCTCAGCAGGCAAACCATCAGCCCCAGCTGATTTATTGTTTTTCAATCGGGATACTGCTATTCGCACCTCATTATAGTCGGGTTGTGGAACGTCAATTCCATCATTTTCGATTGTGGACTCGGGTTCGGCATCTTCTCTGGTTTCTTGCTCAGTTTCTCCATATTCTGAGTGCTCTCTGACACTATCATGTTTGGGAATTATATTACCATTTAGTTGCAGTGAAGGGCATTCTTCCCGTCTCAATGAAAACAAAACGTGCACAGATTTGGTAGTGTTTACTCTTATTTTCCATCGGTCAAGCCACGTCTGTATCTCATTTAGTTCTCTCTGAACTAGATTACTTGCATCAACTGGGGACTGACTTGATGCTAACATAGCAGTGTCATCAGCGTATGCAGCAATTAGTACATTTTCGGTTTCGGGTATGTCAGATGTAAAAATCGTATAAAGTATAGGGCCAAGTACGCTACCCTGTGGTACTCCAGCCTTGATGTATCCTATCTCAGATATTTCTTCATTTACCTTTACGTAAAATGATCTTTCGATAAGGTAAGACTTCAGTGTTAAATAAAATGGTGTAGGGAGTAGTCTTTTTAATTTATGTAACAGGCCAGTACGCCTTTCTTTCAAAGGAGTCAGTTATAATATTAACAACGCGGTGGCATTGTTCAGGTGTACCATGATATCGGCGAAAGCCGAACTGATGTTCGGGTATTACCTTATTTTCTCTGAGTATTGGCAATAATCTGCGCAAAAAGAGTATTTCAAATATTTTGGAGAATAGTGTCAATAAGCTGATTGGCCTGTAGGGAGATATTTGATTTTCAGGTTTTGTCGGTTTAAGCACCATAACTATTTCGGCGCACTTCCACTGCGTAGGAAAATGGTTTAATCTTAATATTGAGTTATATATAAGAGTTAAGAACATGATTCCTTTTTTCGTTAAACTCGTAGCCACCTTGGGGTCAATTTTATCATACCCAGGAGATTTATTGTTACACAAGTTTTTGATTTCAGCACGAATTTCGTTCGGTGTAATATGTTTAATCGGTAAAGATAATTATAATTGACATGGAATATCATGCGTTCCGTTTCCGTTCAGTTCAACTTCGAAATTTACAATTCTGCCTATCATGCACTTCGATCGTAGCTCCGTTTTTCTAAGTTGCAATTTTGTTGGCAGCGAACTTTTTGTTTTTTTATTTTGCCGTCAAAATTTTATTAATTTGCGTGATTTTTTTTAAATTTTCTTAAAATGTAAGTAAATACAAAAAAAAAGTTGAAAAACTCACGATATTTCCAGTTTTTGCGCCGTAATGATGTTTTTTGATATGCTTTCAGGTCAAAAACAACAACACCAGAGCAATATGGAAAATTGGCAGATATGATGGGGAGTAAGCCAGATATAGCCAACAGTTTCCACCAGCGTCCGAAGGAAGATGTGCAGGCTTTTTGGGAAGAGGTAGCATCTAATTTAAATGCACTTGGTCCACCATCAAATGACTCTAATGCATGGAGAAAGGTAAATTATTTAATTTTATTGAATTGAAAACGAATTTGTAAAATCTAACGTTTTGTTACAGGTTTGGATTGACTGGAAGTGCTATATTCACGTGCAATTACTTACAGCCCGTCATTCATCTGGAAGGGATCGCACATATCTCGTAATCTTCTCCTTTTAATTCTCACCCCAGCATTCTGAGATGAGCTGCTCTCCTCCTCAACCAGTAATATCGCGGCGGATAAGGATTCCATACTTACGTTTAATAAAAATAATAACAATATAAAAATTTTACTTTAATTTATTTTCTTTGAACAGCACTAATTTGTGTATTTTTGCTTTGTTATGTTCCAGTTTCACACATTTCGAGGCAAACAGCTGATTTCGAAAGAGTTATAGCTCTTCCTCTTCTTCTTTCAATCCAATTGCAACGCATGATACCTACTTTCGACTCCGGCGAAGCGTAGAACGGGAACGTAATCAAAATGCATGATAGGGGTGGCTGACTTATTTCTGAATTCTTTCTGCTTCTCTTTAACCTCAGTTGTAGCTTTATTTAAAGCAGTTTTGTCTGTCGGATTTCTGGTATTTTGCCACTTTTTTCGAAGGCGCCTCTTATGCTTAATTATTGCTCTTATCTCAGAACTTACATGCATACAGCTACGAGATAGCTCATTGCTCTTTTGGGGAGTGGAAACTAAGGCTGCTTCGTGGATTTGATTTGTGAAATATTCAACTGCATTATCTCGTTCAGTATATGTTTTAATTGAAATATTAAGTTCCACATTTTGCGTTATCCAGTCTGCTCAATTTTTTCCATTGCGTTTTCGCCATTCTTTTCATTGTCATTGTCTGTACCTTTTAAAATATTTGAACATGACTGCTTATTGTTGTTGTATTCATTAGAATTATTTTCTGTATAATTTGCTTCATTGCCTAAATGAGTGTACTTTTGATGGTTGATAATTTATACTCTCTTTAGCGCGATTGGAATGTAGCGGTTTGTTACGAACAAGTTGTTGGTATGCAGCGCAACCTTTGTAATTTGCTGTGTGATTCTGAAGGCAATGAACACATGTCGGAAGAGTGTCTTTAGGTTTAGTGCATTGAGCTGTTGGGTGCATTAAATTACATTTCACACATTTATATGGTTTTTTGCTATACGTTCTGGTGTGGCCAAACTCTTGGCATTGAACAATGTCACTTGTTTGACGAGGAGGTTCAACTTTAACTATTGCATTATTTAGATGCCTTAGCACAAATGTTTCTTTGTTGTTGTCATTTGGTTCCAAATCAACAAAGAACATTGACAACGGCTGTTTATTTATTCTGCTTTTGACGTTATAAATATTTTTAACTTTATGTCCTAGCTGTGTAATTTCATTAGTAATTTCTTCGATAGGAGTGGAATAATGAATTCCTTTTAGCACAACTCTATATGATCGCTCTTGTTTTGGTTAATAAGTATGATAACTTATTTTCCTAATATCTAGATTTTTAACAGTTTTTCTGTATGCCTCAATATTTTTTACCATAAGTCTAATTTTCCCATCTGTTAGTGACTTATAACTAAAATCTTTTTTATCAATTACACTAGAAATATAGCTTATCATTTTGCTTATACTGACTAACCCTGGTATGATTAATGGTGGTGGTTTTCGAATAATCGGCTCTGCTTCCTTGCCCTCTGCTAAATTATCATCCTCGCCAGCTTCTATGAGATCATCATCATCGCTGAGTAAATCGAATCGATTTGGTTGTATAAGAATCTGATTTTTATTTTGATACAGTTTAGGAGACTCTTCATTAGCACGTTTTCCAATTTTAGCTGGTACATTTTGCCACTTCAAAACAATATTGTCATTTTCGTCATCGTTCTCTCCTGAAGCATTCATTTTGAGTGCTGTACAATTTGTAATAAATGAATAAATAAGATTTAATTTCACTCTCGCTGTAAACAGCTGAACACGATATATTCGATAAACACGTATGTATGTTCGCTCGCACGGTAAGTATACCAATACTTATTGTGCTTATTTTACAAACTTTTACAGTGCTTGTCAGGTATACCTTATATCAATTTTAATATTTCATGTGACTTACAAACATTTCGAAATCTTTAGGAGCCGTTGCCACACTTCCTTATGAGGGATTAACGCCGGACGAAACGATTAGGAGTGCATTGCATTTTATTAAATCAAATTGTCTTAAGAAAATGTGTAGGTTAAATAAGAATAATTGACGACAATGATTTATTTTTACCTATATGAATAATTTTACGTTTTTCAAAATACTGTTTGTAGAAAATACTTTTACTACAACATGTCATTTCTGAATGTTACATATGTATATAGGGAAAAAATTTCTGAAATGTATAACTTAAAATAGCGAAAATTTATTTTTGCTCAATATTTTTATTATTATTAAAAAAGAAAATATTGGAAAACCTTTGCGTTTTGCCAAATACCAAAACGAAAAATACTTCGTTTTAATAATTATCAAAATTGTTAAACTTCATCATTTTGTGTCGTTGATTTTGAAAAAAAACATGAAAAATTTTCGATTTGTCTCAAATTAGTTTCCTTTATAGATATTTTACAGAAATTCAATAATATTTTGATATCAAACTTTTTGTTGCAGCGAAAACAAAATAGTTTCGATATTGATACTTTGATATTTTTTGAAAAAAGACACGTTATTAGGCAGGCCTGCTTTCATACTTGAAATATAACCAAATATGTTTGGTGCCGATTAAAACTTCACTATTGTGAAAGAAAATAAACACACACTAAAGAATATATCTCAGCAATATGGGATCGAATGATTCCGGTCGTTGAAATCAAACAATCAATATATATATATATATATATATATATATATATATATATATATTAATTGATCCGTTTCAGAAATTCTTGCCCTATATTTATTTATAACAATGTTTGATAGCAAAATTTAACATTATTAACTGTTGACAAACATATATATATATATTAGGATGGGCAAAAAGATATATTTTTATGGTAAAATTAAAATTATTCATATAGGTAATAATGCTTATATACATACATATATGTATCCATACGAACTAGTAGAGTTATTATTTTAAATTTCTTTTGTACTAATAAGTATTAGACGTATTTTTCGAATTATTTAAACTTTTCTTTTATTTAATTCAAATGGTGTTTAGGCCACCGGCCTAAATATCACGGTCGCCCCTCGTATTTGTGCAGCTTTACGTATCTGCCCGTGCGGTTAGTTTTATCTCTTGTACCGATAACAGCTCTTACCCCTCCGAACCTAACGAAAGTAAGCATTCGGCGGCGGTACAGAACAAAATTAAAAGAAAGGGCTCGGTCACTTGATTATCGAGCGTACCAGAGTCACCAGCAGCCATCCGAGGTAAATATACAAGTTCCATAACTTTTTCTTATATTCATAATACTGTTGTATATTTACTTTCACCTTCCACTGTAATAAAAACCACTTATCCATTGTACTTATTTACATTGAATTCCGGTGTTTATTTATTTATTAATTCGTTGCCCTTCTTTCTTTCCTATCCCTATCACGTGCGAGCGCGCCCCGTCATTGGAACGACTCCGCCGTAGAAACAAATGGTGTAAACTGTGAGCATATCATTTTAAAGTTCAAAAAAGTATCGGCTTTTTCGTTGAAGTGATAAGTCGTATTAGATATACATAAATATTTTATTTTTTCTTTTATTTAATGCAAATGTTGTAAGCTGTGAGCATATCATTCTAAAGTTCAAAAAAGTATCGGCTTTTTTAACGAAGTGATAAATCGTATTAGACCTATAAATATTTTCTTTTTTCTTGTATTTAATGCAAATGTTGTAAACTGTGAGCATATCATTCTTAAAGTATCGGCGTTTTTGTCGAAGTGATAAGTCGTATTAGATATACATAAATATTTGAACTTTTCTTTAATTTAATGCAATTGCTGTAAAGTTATATAAGAACATTAGAATGACTTCCAAATTGAAATTTAAAACTTTTAAAAAATATATAGGGTTATATGGACATATTCAGCCCGATTCTAAATATCCGGAAAATTTCCGCCAATTCTCTTTCGCTAGTGAACAGAAAATTGGCGAAAAGGGATTTCGAATTTTCGAGTTCAGCTGTGTTGCTATTTTATGTCTTGTTTTGGCACTACTTTTCACTTTTTGCTGGCTCGAGGACTAGGTTTTTCTCGCAAAAACTAATAAAAACACAAGTTTTACGTTTTGGCAATATACTTCAATTGCCGTCGGCAATCGTCTACATACATACGTACGAGGTGTGTTCAAGAAGTATCGCGAATTTTGAATTTTCGCTGGTTACGTATATTCGAATTTCGAATTTTTTGTGGCGTTATGTTGGTACTCATGTCTCTCACTTATGCCGACAAGCTCGGCCATTTTGAATGTTCAGTTAATTGTTGACAGCTGCTTTGCTTGCACGTGTTTTGGATCGTCTTCGATTTTTACCTATTTTTTTACCAAAATTGCTCAATTGTGACCAAAAACAGCATCGCATGAACATTGCTAATGAGATGTTAAACTCTGTCCGCGACGACCCAAATTTGCTCCAGAGGGTCATAACTGGTGACGAATCGTGGGTTTATGGTTGTGACGTGGAAACCAAAGCTTAATCATCTCAATGGAAGCTGCCGCACGAACCAAGACCGAAAAAAGCGCGCCAAGTTCGGTCGAATGTGAAAGTTTTGCTGACAGTTTTCTTCGATTGCAGGGGCGTGGTGCATCATGAGTATGTATGAAAACAATTTGTTATTAGTTATGTTACTTATTTATTACATTAATGTTTTTGTTGTTATTAGTTTGTCCCGAAGACGATTGCCGAAGGCAATTGAAATATGAAAGTTAAGAAGGAAAGGTCGACAAAACAGAATTTTTAAATAAATTAATAATAAAAATGCATAGAATTGCCTTTGGAATGGTGGCAGAAGAAGAAATCGAAGATTCTGTAGCACAGGAACCTCAACAGAGATCTATAAGAATGCACTTGAGTTGCCGGAACCGTTGTAAGCGGAAACCAATTAATTTTTAGTGCATTTTGCTGATTCAATTGTTTTGCAGATTAATTGAAACTATAGGATAAATAAGCCCGCATATAAATATTTGTTGGACATTTTACCAACGCGAACACAACAGGCCAAAAATCAGTTGTAGTTTCGCCGATTAAGCTCCTATTGATAAAATTTGTGTTTTTCCATTCCATAATACATTTGGCTGGTTGTCCTGCTGAATTTAACTCTTCCGCATTTTGCCAAAATCTATTCAGCGCTTCCTTTCCTCCTTTATAGAAGGCGCGGAAAATTCCGGCTGCCCTTGCATACGGCTTACTAAAATTTATATTCATGAAACGAGCTCAAGGCCAAGAATAATAATTTTTCACTTTTTGGAATTTTTATGAAAATTATTATTGTTTTTATTTATTAATAATCATTTTAATTAATTATTAAAAGTTTTTGGATTGAATAGAGTAGGAAAAATGTTTAGAGACAACTGCCATAGCTTTTCTTATAGATCCATTTCGGAAGCTGCTAGACTTCACTCATCAGAGAAATTTTGGCACGCATTGCTAACCATTAAGCTAACAATACGCTGGTTTTGATGTCATGTAAACTCCTAGTTCTATTCTTCTTTTTACCATATGCATGAACCACTTCCGCCATTTGACAGTTAGTAGTGTGATCATGATGGATTTTTTGACAGATCTGTTTTATCATCAGAACTGCCTTTCCGTGTGCTCTCGGTTTTTGTTATTGCTTTTTTTATACCAACAATTTTTGTTGATTTACGGCCTGTACATTTTCAAGTATTCATGAAACGAGCTCAAGGCCCAGAATAATAATTTTTCACTTTTTGGAATTTTTATGAAAATTATTATTGTTTTTATTTATTAGTAATCATTTTAATTAATTATTAAAAGTTTTTGGATTGAATAGAGTAGGAAAAATGTTTAGAGACAACTGCCATAGCTTTTCTTATAGATCCATTTCGGAAGCTGCTAGACTTCACTCATCAGAGAAACTTTGGCACGCATTGCTAACCATTAAGCTAACAATACGCTGGTTTTGATGTCATCTAAACTCCTAGTTCTATTCTTCTTTTTACCATATGCATGAACCACTTCCGCCATTTGACAGTTAGTAGTGTGATCATGATGGATTTTTTGACAGATCTGTTTTATCATCAGAACTGCCTTTCCGTGTGCTCTCGGTTTTTGTTATTGTGTTTTTTTTATACCAACAATTTTTGTTGATTTACGGCCTGTACATTTTCAAGTATTCATAAAACGAGCTCAAGGCCAAGAATAATAATTTTTCACTTTTTGGAATTTTTATGAAAATTATTATTGTTTTTATTTATTAATAATCATTTTAATTAATTATTAAAAGTTGTTGGATTGAATAGAGTAGGAAAAAAGTTTAGAGACAACTGCCATAGCTTTTCTTATACAAGGTGGCGCAAAAGTAAGCTTCCGATGTTCAGCATATCGGTTGTGGCACGTGCAGTGTGTGCTGTTGCACCGTCTTGTTGGAACCACATGTTTTCCAATCCCAATTCATCAAGTTGCGGCAAAAAGAACTCGTTGATCATTGCTCTGTAGCGCTCACCATTCACAGTAACCGTTTGGCCCCGACCGATTATTGGTCAAATAAATAGTCAGCAATATTCCGCGTTCTGGAGCAGTGTAGCATAACATTGTTTATTAACGTGTATTTCGCATGTGTTTACTACACAAATGTCAAAACAGAACTGACTTTAGGGGCCAGTCGCAAAATGTATAGCATTTTCTGATAGGAGGATTACTTTTGCGCAGTAACCGTTTTTCACCGACCGATTATTGGTCAAATAAATAGTCAGCAATATTCCGCGTTCTGGAGCAGTGTAGCCTAACATTGTTTATTAACGTGTATTTCGCATGTGTTTACTACACAAATGTCAAAACATAACTGACTTTAGGGGCCAATCGCAAAATTTATAGCATTTTCTGATAGGAGGGTGACTTTTGCGCCACCCTGTAGATCCATTTCGGAAGCTGCTAGACTTCACTCATCAGAGAAATTTTGGCACGCATTGCTAACCATTAAGCTAACAATACGCTGGTTTTGATGTCATCTAAACTCCTAGTTCTATTTTTCTTTTTACCATATGCATGAACCACTTCCGCCATTTGACAGTTAGTAGTGTGATCATGATGGATTTTTTGACAGATCTGTTTTATCATCAGAACTGCCTTTCCGTGTGCTCTCGGTTTTTGTTATTGCTTTTTTTATACCAAAAATTTTTGTTGATTTACGGCCTGTACATTTTCAAGTATTCATGAAACGAGCTCAAGGCCAAGAATAATAATTTTTCACTTTTTGTAATTTTTATGAAAATGATTATTGTTTTTATTTATTATAATCATTTTAATTAATTATTAAAAGTTTTTGGATTGAATAGAGTAGGAAAAATGTTTAGAGACAACTGCCATAGCTTTTCTTATAGATCCATTTCGGAAGCTGCTAGACTTCACTCATCAGAGAAATTTTGGCACGCATTGCTAACCATTAAGCTAACAATACGCTGGTTTTGATGTCATCTAAACTCCTAGTTCTATTCTTCTTTTTACCATATGCATGAACCACTTCCGCCATTTGACAGTTAGTAGTGTGATCATGATGGATTTTTTGACAGATCTGTTTTATCATCAGAACTGCCTTTCCGTGTGCTCTCGGTTTTTGTTATTGCTTTTTTTATACCAACAATTTTTGTTGATTTACGGCCTGTACATTTTCAAGTATTCATGAAACGAGCTCAAGGCCAAGAATAATAATTTTTCACTTTTTGGAATTTTTATGAAAATTATTATTGTTTTTATTTATTAATAATCATTTTAATTAATTATTAAAAGTTTTTGGATTGAATAGAGTAGGAAAAATGTTTAGAGACAACTGCCATAGCTTTTCTTATAGATCCATTTCGGAAGCTGCTAGACTTCACTCATCAGAGAAATTTTGGCACGCATGGCTAACCATTAAGCTAACAATACGCTGGTTTTAATGTCATCTAAACTCCTAGTTCTATTCTTCTTTTTACCATATGCATGAACCACTTCCGCCATTTGACAGTTAGTAGTGTGATCATGATGGATTTTTTGACATATCTGTTTTATCATCAGAACTGCCTTTCCGTGTGCTCTCGGTTTTTGTTATTGCTTTTTTTATACCAACAATTTTTGTTGATTTACGGCCTGTACATTTTCAAGTATTCATGAAACGAGCTCAAGGCCAAGAATAATAATTTTTCACTTTTTGGAATTTTTATGAAAATTATTATTGTTTTTATTTATTAATAATCATTTTAATTAATTATTAAAAGTTTTTGGATTGAATAGAGTAGGAAAAATGTTTAGAGACAACTGCCATAGCTTTTCTTATAGATCCATTTCGGAAGCTGCTAGACTTCACTCATCAGAGAAATTTTGGCACGCATTGCTAACCATTAAGCTAACAATACGCTGGTTTTGATGTCATCTAAACTCCTAGTTCTATTCTTCTTTTTACCATATGCATAAACCACTTCCGCCATTTGACAGTTAGTAGTGTGATCATGATGGATTTTTTGACAGATCTGTTTTATCATCAGAACTGCCTTTCCGTGTGCTCTCGGTTTTTGTTATTGCTTTTTTTATACCAACAATTTTTGTTGATTTACGGCCTGTACATTTTCAAGTATTCATGAAACGAGCTCAAGGCCAAGAATAATAATTTTTCACTTTTTGGAATTTTTATGAAAATTATTATTGTTTTTATTTATTAATAATCATTTTAATTAATTATTAAAAGTTTTTGGATTGAATAGAGTAGGAAAAATGTTTAGAGACAACTGCCAAAGCTTTTCTTAAAGATCCATTTCGGAAGCTGCTAGACTTCACTCATCAGAGAAATTTTGGCACGCATTGCTAACCATTAAGCTACCAATACGCTGGTTTTGATGTCATCTAAACTCCTAGTTCTATTCTTCTTTTACCATATGCATGAACCACTTCCGCCAGTTGACAGTTAGTAGTGTGATCATGATGGATTTTTTGACAGATCTGTTTTATCATCAGAACTGCCTTTCCGTGTGCTCTCGGTTTTTGTTATTGCTTTTTTTTTATACGAACAATTTTTGTTGATTTACGGCCTGTACATTTTCAAGTATTCATGAAACGAGCTCAAGGCCAAGAATAATAATTTTTCACTTTTTGGAATTTTTATGAAAATTATTATTGTTTTTATTTATTAATAATCATTTTAATTAATTATTAAAAGTTTTTGGATTGAATAGAGTAGGAAAAATGTTTAGAGACAACTGCCATAGCTTTTCTTATAGATCCATTTCGGAAGCTGCTAGACTTCACTCATCAGAGAAATTTTGGCACGCATTGCTAACCATTAAGCTAACAATACGCTGGTTTTGATGTCATCTAAACTCCTAGTTCTATTCTTCTTTTTACCATATGCATGAACCACTTCCGCCATTTGACAGTTAGTAGTGTGATCATGATGGATTTTTTGACAGATCTGTTTTATCATCAGAACTGCCTTTCCGTGTGCTCTCGGTTTTTGTTATTGCTTTTTTTATACCAACAATTTTTGTTGATTTACGGCCTGTACATTTTCAAGTATTCATGAAACGAGCTCAAGGCCAAGAATAATAATTTTTCACTTTTTGGAATTTTTATGAAAATTATTATTGTTTTTATTTATTAATAATCATTTTAATTAATTATTAAAAGTTTTTGGATTGAATAGAGTAGGAAAAATGTTTAGAGACAACTGCCATAGCTTTTCTTATAGATCCATTTCGGAAGCTGCTAGACTTCACTCATCAGAGAAATTTTGGCACGCATTGCTAACCATTAAGCTAACAATACGCTGGTTTTGATGTCATCTAAACTCCTAGTTCTATTCTTCTTTTTACCATATGCATGAACCACTTCCGCCATTTGACAGTTAGTAGTGTGATCATGATGGATTTTTTGACAGATCTGTTTTATCATCAGAACTGCCTTTCCGTGTGCTCTCGGTTTTTGTTATTGCTTTTTTATACCAACAATTTTTGTTGATTTACGGCCTGTACATTTTCAAGTATTCATGAAACGAGCTCAAGACCAAGAATAATAATTTTTCACTTTTTGGAATTTTTATGAAAATTATTATTGTTTTTATTTATTAATAATCATTTTAATTAACTATTAAAAGTTTTTGGATTAAATAGAGTAGGAAAAATGTTTAGAGACAACTGCCATAGCTTTTCTTATAGATCCACATTTTTCCTACTCTATTCAATCCAAAAACTTTTAATAATTAATTAAAATGATTATTAATAAATAAAAATAATAATAATTTTCATAAAAATTCCAAAAAGTGAAAAATTATTATTCTTGGCCTTGAGCTCGTTTCATGAATACTTGAAAATGTACAGGCCGTAAATCAACAAAACTTGTTGGTATAAAAAAAGCAATAACAAAAACCGAGAGCACACGGAAAGGCAGTTCTGATGATAAAACAGATCTGTCAAAAAATCCATCATGATCACACTACTAACTGTCAAATGGCGGAAGTGGTTCATGCATATGGTAAAAAGAAGAATAGAACTAGGAGTTTAGATGACATCAAAACCAGCGTATTGTTAGCTTAATGGTTAGCAATGCGTGCCAATATTTCTCTGATGAGTGAAGTCTAGCAGCTTCCGAAATGGATCTATAAGAAAAGCTATGGCAGTTGTCTCTAAACATTTTTCCTACTCTATTCAATTCAAAAACTTTTAATAATTAATTAAAATGATTATTAATAAATAAAAACAATAATAATTTTCATAAATATTCCAAAAAGTGAAAAATTATTATTCTTGGCCTTGAGCTGCTAGACTTCACTCATCAGAGAAATTTTGGCACACATTGCTAACCATTAAGCTAACAATACGCTGGTTTTGATGTCATCTAAACTCCTAGTTCTATTCTTCTTTTTACCATATGCATGAACCACTTCCGCCATTTCACAGTTAGTAGTGTGATCATGATGGATTTTTTGACAGATCTGTTTTATCATCAGAACTGCCTTTCCGTGTGCTCTCGGTTTTTGTTATTGCTTTTTTTATACCAACAATTTTTGTTGATTTACGGCCTGTACATTTTCAAGTATTCATGAAACGAGCTCAAGGCCAAGAATAATAATTTTTCACTTTTTGGAATTTTTATGAAAATTATTATTGTTTTTATTTATTAATAATCATTTTAATTAATTATTAAAAGTTTTTGGATTGAATAGAGTAGGAAAAATGTTTAGAGACAACTGCCATAGCTTTTCTTATAGATCCATTTCGGAAGCTGCTAGACTTCACTCATCAGAGAAATTTTGGCACGCATTGCTAACCATTAAGCTAACAATACGCTGGTTTTGATGTCATCTAAACTCCTAGTTCTATTCTTCTTTTTACCATATGCATGAACCACTTCCGCCATTTGACAGTTAGTAGTGTGATCATGATGGATTTTTTGACAGATCTGTTTTATGATCAGAACTGCCTTTCCGTGTGCTCTCGGTTTTTGTTATTGCTTTTTTTATACCAACAATTTTTGTTGATTTACGGCCTGTACATTTTCAAGTATTCATGAAACGAGCTCAAGGCCAAGAATAATAATTTTTCACTTCTTGGAATTTTTATGAAAATTATTATTGTTTTTATTTATTAATAATCATTTTAATTAATTATTAAAAGTTTTTGGATTGAATAGAGTAGGAAAAATGTTTAGAGACAACTGCCATAGCTTTTCTTATAGATCCATTTCGGAAGCTGCTAGACTTCACTCATCAGAGAAATTTTGGCACGCATTGCTAACCATTAAGCTAACAATACGCTGGTTTTGATGTCATCTAAACTCCTAGTTCTATTCTTCTTTTTACCATATGCATGAACCACTTCCGCCATTTGACAGTTAGTAGTGTGATCATGATGGATTTTTTGACAGATTTTTTTTATCATCAGAACTGCCTTTCCGTGTGCTCTCGGTTTTTGTTATTGCTTTTTTTATACCAACAATTTTTGTTGATTTACGGCCTGTACATTTTCAAGTATTCATGAAACGAGCTCAAGACCAAGAATAATAATTTCTCACTTTTTGGAATTTTTATGAAAATTATTATTGTTTTTATTTATTAATAATCATTTTAATTAACTATTAAAAGTTTTTGGATTGAATAGAGTAGGAAAAATGTTTAGAGACAACTGCCATAGCTTTTCTTATAGATCCACATTTTTCCTACTCTATTCAATCCAAAAACTTTTAATAATTAATTAAAATGATTATTAATAAATAAAAACAATAATAATTTTCATAAAAATTCCAAAAATTGAAAAATTATTATTCTTGGCCTTGAGCTCGTTTCATGAATACTTGAAAATGTACAGGCCGTAAATCAACAAAAATTGTTGGTATAAAAAAAGCAATAACAAAAACCGAGAGCACACGGAAAGGCAGTTCTGATGATAAAACAGATCTGTCAAAAAATCCATCATGATCACACTACTAACTGTCAAATGGCGGAAGTGGTTCATGCATATGGTAAAAAGAAGAATAGAACTAGGAGTTTAGATGACATCAAAACCAGCGTATTGTTAGCTTAATGGTTAGCAATGCGTGCCAAAATTTCTCTGATGAGTGAAGTCTAGCAGCTTCCGAAATGGATCTATAAGAAAACCTATGGCAGTTGTCTCTAAACATTTTTCCTACTCTATTCAATCCAAAAACTTTTAATAATTAATTAAAATGATTATTAATAAATAAAAACAATAATAATTTTCATAAAAATTCCAAAAAGTGAAAAATTATTATTCTTGGCCTTGAGCTCGTTTCATGAATACTTGAAAATGTACAGGCCGTAAATCAACAAAAATTGTTGGTATAAAAAAAAAGCAATAACAAAAACCGAGAGCACACGGAAAGGCAGTTCTGATGGTAAAACAGATCTGTCAAAAAATCCATCATGATCACACTACTAACTGTCAAATGGCGGAAGTGGTTCATGCATATGGTAAAAAGAAGAATAGAACTAGGAGTTTAGATGACATCAAAACCAGCGTATTGTTAGCTTAATGGTTAGCAATGCGTGCCAAAATTTCTCTGATGAGTAAAGTCTAGCAGCTTCCGAAATGGATCTATAAGAAAAGCTATGGCAGTTGTCTCTAAACATTTTTCCTACTCTATTCAATTCAAAAACTTTTAATAATTAATTAAAATGATTATTAATAAATAAAAACAATAATAATTTTCATAAAAATTCCAAAAAGTGAAAAATTATTATTCTTGGCCTTGAGCTGCTAGACTTCACTCATCAGAGAAATTTTGGCACGCATTGCTAACCATTAAGCTAACAATACGCTGGTTTTGATGTCATCTAAACTCCTAGTTCTATTCTTCTTTTTACCATATGCATGAACCACTTCCGCCATTTCACAGTTAGTAGTGTGATCATGATGGATTTTTTGACAGATCTGTTTTATCATCAGAACTGCCTTTCCATGTGCTCTCGGTTTTTGTTATTGCTTTTTTTATACCAACAATTTTTGTTGATTTACGGCCTGTACATTTTCAAGTATTCATGAAACGAGCTCAAGGCCAAGAATAATAATTTTTCACTTTTTGGAATTTTTATGAAAATTATTATTGTTTTTATTTATTAATAATCATTTAATTAATTATTAAAAGTTTTTGGATTGAATAGAGTAGGAAAAATGTTTAGAGACAACTGCCATAGCTTTTCTTATAGATCCATTTCGGAAGCTGCTAGACTTCACTCATCAGAGAAATTTTGGCACGCATTGCTAACCATTAAGCTAACAATACGCTGGTTTTGATGTCATCTAAACTCCTAGTTCTATTCTTCTTTTTACCATATGCATGAACCACTTCCGCCATTTGACAGTTAGTAGTGTGATCATGATGGATTTTTTGACAGATCTGTTTTATCATCAGAACTGCCTTTCCGTGTGCTCTCGGTTTTTGTTATTGCTTTTTTTATACCAACAATTTTTGTTGATTTACGGCCTGTACATTTTCAAGTATTCATGAAACGAGCTCAAGGCCAAGAATAATAATTTTTCACTTTTTGGAATTTTTATGAAAATTATTATTGTTTTTATTTATTAATAATCATTTTAATTAATTATTAAAAGTTTTTGGATTGAATAGAGTAGGAAAAATGTTTAGAGACAACTGCCATAGCTTTTCTTATAGATCCATTTCGGAAGCTGCTAGACTTCACTCATCAGAGAAATTTTGGCACGCATTGCTAACCATTAAGCTAACAATACGCTGGTTTTGATGTCATCTAAACTCCTAGTTCTATTCTTCTTTTTACCATATGCATGAACCACTTCCGCCATTTGACAGTTAGTAGTGTGATCATGATGGATTTTTTGACAGATCTGTTTTATCATCAGAAATGCCATTCCGTGTGCTCTCGGTTTTTGTTATTGCTTTTTTATACCAACAATTTTTGTTGATTTACGGCCTGTACATTTTCAAGTATTCATGAAACGAGCTCAAGACCAAGAATAATAATTTTTCACTTTTTGGAATTTTTATGAAAATTATTATTGTTTTTATTTATTAATAATCATTTTAATTAACTATTAAAAGTTTTTGGATTGAATAGAGTAGGAAAAATGTTTAGAGACAACTGCCATAGCTTTTCTTATAGATCCACATTTTTCCTACTCTATTCAATCCAAAAACTTTTAATAATTAATTAAAATGATTATTAATAAATAAAAACAATAATAATTTTCATAAAAATTCCAAAAAGTGAAAAATTATTATTCTTGGCCTTGAGCTCGTTTCATGAATACTTGAAAATGTACAGGCCGTAAATCAACAAAAATTGTTGGTATAAAAAAAGCAATAACAAAAACCGAGAGCACACGGAAAGGCAGTTCTGATGATAAAACAGATCTGTCAAAAAATCCATCATGATCACACTACTAACTGTCAAATGGCGGAAGTGGTTCATGCATATGGTAAAAAGAAGAATAGAACTAGGAGTTTAGATGACATCAAAACCAGCGTATTGTTAGCTTAATGGTTAGCAATGCGTGCCAAAATTTCTCTGATGAGTGAAGTCTAGCAGCTTCCGAAATGGATCTATAAGAAAAGCTATGGCAGTTGTCTCTAAACATTTTTCCTACTCTATTCAATCCAAAAACTTTTAATAATTAATTAAAATGATTATTAATAAATAAAAACAATAATAATTTTCATAAAAATTCCAAAAAGTGAAAAATTATTATTCTTGCCCTTGAGCTCGTTTCATGAATACTTGAAAATGTACAGGCCGTAAATCAACAAAAATTGTTGGTATAAAAAAAAAGCAATAACAAAAACCGAGAGCACACGGAAAGGCAATTCTGATGATAAAACAGATCTGTCAAAAAATCCATCATGATCACACTACTAACTGTCAAATGGCGGAAGTGGTTCATGCATATGGTAAAAAGAAGAATAGAACTAGGAGTTTAGATGACATCAAAACCAGCGTATTGTTAGCTTAATGGTTAGCAATGCGTGCCAAAATTTCTGTGATGAGTGAAGTCTAGCAGCTTCCGAAATGGATCTATAAGAAAAGCTATGGCAGTTGTCTCTAAACATTTTTCCTACTCTATTCAATCCAAAAAGTTTTAATAATTAATTAAAATGATTATTAATAAATAAAAACAATAATAATTTTCATAGAAATTCCAAAAAGTGAAAAATTATTATTCTTGGCCTTGAGCTCGTTTCATGAATACTTGAAAATGTACAGGCCGTAAATCAACAAAAATTGTTGGTATAAAAAAAGCAATAACAAAAACCGAGAGCACACGGAAAGGCAGTTCTGATGATAAAACAGATCTATCAAAAAATCCATCATGATCACACTACTAACTGTCAAATGGCGGAAGTGGTTCATGCATATGGTAAAAAGAAGAATAGAACTAGGAGTTTAGATGACATCAAAACCAGCGTATTGTTAGCTTAATGGTTAGCAATGCGTGCCAAAATTTCTCTGATGAGTGAAGTCTAGCAGCTTCCGAAATGGATCTATAAGAAAAGCTATGGCAGTTGTCTCTAAACATTTTTCCTACTCTATTCAATCCAAAAACTTTTAATAATTAATTAAAATGATTATTAATAAATAAAAACAATAATAATTTTCATAAAAATTCCAAAAAGTGAAAAATTATTATTCTTGGCCTTGAGCTCGTTTCATGAATACTTGAAAATGTACAGGCCGTAAATCAACAAAAATTGTTGGTATAAAAAAAAAGCAATAACAAAAACCGAGAGCACACGGAAAGGCAGTTCTGATGATAAAACAGATCTGTCAAAAAATCCATCATGATCACACTACTAACTGTCAAATGGCGGAAGTGGTTCATGCATATGGTAAAAAGAAGAATAGAACTAGGAGTTTAGATGACATCAAAACCAGCGTATTGTTAGCTTAATGGTTAGCAATGCGTGCCAAAATTTCTCTGATGAGTGAAGTCTAGCAGCTTCCGAAATGGATCTATAAGAAAAGCTATGGCAGTTGTCTCTAAACATTTTTCCTACTCTATTCAATTCAAAAACTTTTAATAATTAATTAAAATGATTATTAATAAATAAAAACAATAATAATTTTCATAAAAATTCCAAAAAGTGAAAAATTATTATTCTTGGCCTTGAGCTGCTAGACTTCACTCATCAGAGAAATTTTGGCACGCATTGCTAACCATTAAGCTAACAATACGCTGGTTTTGATGTCATCTAAACTCCTAGTTCTATTCTTCTTTTTACCATATGCATGAACCACTTCCGCCATTTCACAGTTAGTAGTGTGATCATGATGGATTTTTTGACAGATCTGTTTTATCATCAGAACTGCCTTTCCATGTGCTCTCGGTTTTTGTTATTGCTTTTTTTATACCAACAATTTTTGTTGATTTACGGCCTGTACATTTTCAAGTATTCATGAAACGAGCTCAAGGCCAAGAATAATAATTTTTCACTTTTTGGAATTTTTATGAAAATTATTATTGTTTTTATTTATTAATAATCATTTTAATTAATTAAGAAAAGTTTTTGGATTGAATAGAGTAGGAAAAATGTTTAGAGACAACTGCCATAGCTTTTCTTATAGATCCATTTCGGAAGCTGCTAGACTTCACTCATCAGAGAAATTTTGGCACGCATTGCTAACCATTAAGCTAACAATACGCTGGTTTTGATGTCATCTAAACTCCTAGTTCTATTCTTCTTTTTACCATATGCATGAACCACTTCCGCCATTTGACAGTTAGTAGTGTGATCATGATGGATTTTTTGACAGATCTGTTTTATCATCAGAACTGCCTTTCCGTGTGCTCTCGGTTTTTGTTATTGCTTTTTTTATACCAACAATTTTTGTGGATTTACGGCCTGTACATTTTCAAGTATTCATGAAACGAGCTCAAGGCCAAGAATAATAATTTTTCACTTTTTGGAATTTTTATGAAAATTATTATTTTTTTTATTTATTAATAATCATTTTAATTAATTATTAAAAGTTTTTGGATTGAATAGAGTAGGAAAAATGTTTAGAGACAACTGCCATAGCTTTTCTTATAGATCCATTTCGGAAGCTGCTAGACTTCACTCATCAGAGAAATTTTGGCACGCATTGCTAACCATTAAGCTAACAATACGCTGGTTTTGATGTCATCTAAACTCCTAGTTCTATTCTTCTTTTTACCATATGCATGAACCACTTCCGCCATTTGACAGTTAGTAGTGTGATCATGATGGATTTTTTGACAGATCTGTTTTATCATTAGAACTGCCTTTCCGTGTGCTCTCGGTTTTTGTTATTGCTTTTTTTATACCAACAATTTTTGTTGATTTACGGCCTGTACATTTTCAAGTATTCATGAAACGAGCTCAAGACCAAGAATAATAATTTTTCACTTTTTGGAATTTTTATGAAAATTATTATTGTTTTTATTTATTAATAATCATTTTAATTAACTATTAAAAGTTTTTGGATTGAATAGAGTAGGAAAAATGTTTAGAGACAACTGCCATAGCTTTTCTTATAGATCCACATATTTCCTACTCTATTCAATCCAAAAACTTTTAATAATTAATTAAAATGATTATTAATAAATAAAAACAATAATAATTTTCATAAAAATTCCAAAAAGTGAAAAATTATTATTCTTGGCCTTGAGCTCGTTTCATGAATACTTGAAAATGTACAGGCCGTAAATCAACAAAAATTGTTGGTATAAAAAAAGCAATAACAAAAACCGAGAGCACACGGAAAGGCAGTTCTGATGATAAAACAGATCTGTCAAAAAATCCATCATAATCACACTACTAACTGTCAAATGGCGGAAGTGGTTCATGCATATGGTAAAAAGAAGAATAGAACTAGGAGTTTAGATGACATCAAAACCAGCGTATTGTTAGCTTAATGGTTAGCAATGCGTGCCAAAATTTCTCTGATGAGTGAAGTCTAGCAGCTTCCGAAATGGATCTATAAGAAAAGCTATGGCAGTTGTCTCTAAACATTTTTCCTACTCTATTCAATCCAAAAACTTTTAATAATTAATTAAAATGATTATTAATAAATAAAAACAATAATAATTTTCATAAAAATTCCAAAAAGTGAAAAATTATTATTCTTGGCCTTGAGCTCGTTTCATGAATACTTGAAAATGTACAGGCCGTAAATCAACAAAAATTGTTGGTATAAAAAAAAAGCAATAACAAAAACCGAGAGCACACGGAAAGGCAGTTCTGATGATAAAACAGATCTGTCAAAAAATCCATCATGATCACACTACTAACTGTCAAATGGCGGAAGTGGTTCATGCATATGGTAAAAAGAAGAATAGAACTAGGAGTTTAGATGACATCAAAACCAGCGTATTGTTAGCTTAATGGTTAGCAATGCGTGCCAAAATTTCTGTGATGAGTGAAGTCTAGCAGCTTCCGAAATGGATCTATAAGAAAAGCTATGGCAGTTGTCTCTAAACATTTTTCCTACTCTATTCAATCCAAAAAGTTTTAATAATTAATAAAAATGATTATTAATAAATAAAAACAATAATAATTTTCATAGAAATTCCAAAAAGTGAAAAATTATTATTCTTGGCCTTGAGCTCGTTTCATGAATACTTGAAAATGTACAGGCCGTAAATCAACAAAAATTGTTGGTATAAAAAAAGCAATAACAAAAACCGAGAGCACACGGAAAGGCAGTTCTGATGATAAAACAGATCTATCAAAAAATCCATCATGATCACACTACTAACTGTCAAATGGCGGAAGTGGTTCATGCATATGGTAAAAAGAAGAATAGAACTAGGAGTTTAGATGACATCAAAACCAGCGTATTGTTAGCTTAATGGTTAGCAATGCGTGCCAAAATTTCTCTGATGAGTGAAGTCTAGCAGCTTCCGAAATGGATCTATAAGAAAAGCTATGGCAGTTGTCTCTAAACATTTTTCCTACTCTATTCAATCCAAAAACCTTTAATAATTAATTAAAATGATTATTAATAAATAAAAACAATAATAATTTTCATAAAAATTCCAAAAAGTGAAAAATTATTATTCTTGGCCTTGAGCTCGTTTCATGAATACTTGAAAATGTACAGGCCGTAAATCAACAAAAATTGTTGGTATAAAAAAAGCAATAACAAAAACCGAGAGCACACGGAAAGGCAGTTCTGATGATAAAACAGATCTGTCAAAAAATCCATCATGATCACACTACTAACTGTCAAATGGCGGAAGTGGTTCATGCATATGGTAAAAAGAAGAATAGAACTAGGAGTTTAGATGACATCAAAACCAGCGTATTGTTAACTTAATGGTTAGCAATGCGTGCCAAAATTTCTCTGATGAGTGAAGTCTAGCAGCTTCCGAAATGGATCTATAAGAAAAGCTATGGCAGTTGTCTCTAAACATTTTTCCTACTCTATTCAATCCAAAAACTTTTAATAATTAATTAAAATGATTATTAATAAATAAAAACAATAATAATTTTCATAAAAATTCCAAAAAGTGAAAAATTATTATTCTTGGCCTTGAGCTCGTTTCATGAATACTTGAAAATGTACAGACCGTAAATCAACAAAAATTTTTGGTATAAAAAAAAAGAAATAACAAAAACCGAGAGCACACGGAAAGGCAGTTCTGATGATAAAACAGATCTGTCAAAAAATCCATCATGATCACACTACTAACTGTCAAATGGCGGAAGTGGTTCATGCATATGGTAAAAAGAAGAATAGAACTAGGAGTTTAGATGACATCAAAACCAGCGTATTGTTAGCTTAATGGTTAGCAATGCGTGCCAAAATTTCTCTGATGAGTGAAGTCTAGCAGCTTCCGAAATGGATCTATAAGAAAAGCTATGGCAGTTGTCTCTAAACATTTTTCCTACTCTATTCAATCCAAAAACTTTTAATAATTAATTAAAATGATTATTAATAAATAAAAACAATAATAATTTTCATAAAAATTTCAAAAAGTGAAAAATTATTATTCTTGGCCTTGAGCTCGTTTCATGAATACTTGAAAATGTAAAGGCCGTAAATCAACAAAAATTGTTGGTATAAAAAAAGCAACAAAATTTATATTTGCAGCTGATTTCTACTTTTCGTCCTAAAAACACAAAAACAAAAGGATATTAAGGTATAAAAGTGATTTTTTATTATTAAAAAGTTAAATTTGCTTACATTTTGTTCAGCGCTCACTCAAAATTGCCTGGCGAAATGTCTCGCAAAAACTTTTCTTTTCATTTGTGATACCTACTTTACTCGCAAAACCACTTTTCGCTTTTTCGAACATCGTTTGGAAAAGGCGAAGAGCGAGAAGCGAACAAATACTTGCGGATTTTGTGTTCAGAGTAAGGGAATAGGGAGTAGCGGAAAAATACGTGCGGATGTTTCGTTTAGAATCGGGCTGATTATATTTAGAACAAGGACGCGAGACAAAAAATATAGTATTAAAAATTATAATTTATGAAATGAAAAAAAGAACATATAAATAAAAAATATTATTTATAATAAAACGGTATAAAATAAAACAAAATGTAACTTGATTAAAACAAACCAAAGAAAGAAATTAATTAAAATAAAGAAAATGTTTTCAAACAAAACAGCTAATACGATTCAAATGGAAGCATATATTTAAAAGATAGATTCAACAAAAATAATAAGAAATATTAAAATTAAAATAAAAGAGAACAATTTAAAATATTATAACTAGGTAGTCAATACGATTTAAAATAAAATCGTATACCTGGAAGACAGATTAAAAAAAATTATAGAACAAGGGAATAAAATATAGAAATAAAATAAAATATAGCAAATTTAAATATTATGCGAAATAGTCAATACCATTCAAAATAGAAGCTTATATCTGAAAGAGGAGAAACAATATTAAAATTAAGATAAGGTATAATCATTTAAAATATTCTTATTTAAAATATCAAAATAAAATAAAGCAAAAATATACATTCCATTTAACATTAAAATTATATAAAATCGATTGTATCAGTTTATATAATGAACTTGTATAAATAAAACAAAGCAGGCAATCGACAATACTAAGTCATTTATCCAAATATAAAATGTAAACAACATTAAAAAATATTAACTATAGGTTTTATATTAAATAAAATAAATAAATCTGAAACTCAAAATCAAACTATTATCGTTTATTTAAAAAGTATTAAATCGGTGAGTATCATTGCACTACCTGTGGGTGCACAATACAAGTAGTCTATATTCGTGCAGTTTTTAATGGAAAACGGACTAGTCTCAATTCGTACATTTTCATGCGAAAAGGTACTACTCACTGTTTATACCCGTAAGTCTACAGAGGGGACTCATCCCTTCTTACCCGTTCAGGAACAAACGGGTACAATTAGTCTCTCCATAGGACATGCTTAAACAAATGTGAGCAGTTCAGCAAATACAAAGTGATCAGAACAGGTATTCGTCGAATCCTCCTTTGCGACTCTGCCCGGACTGAGCCTAGACTAATCGCATTTTTTGCAGGGAAGGTATGCCGAGATAGAAATTCCTTGTGGGCATACACATATACTCTTTCTTATGGCAGGCAAAGAGCTGGTGGTGATTTTTTATGTTCATATGTGTGTATGTGTATCTATAAGTACATAGTTTAAACCAAAAAACTTAAGAAAATTCTTCATTTCACCACTTGCCTTCTTATACGTACATACATAAGTACGTACGTAGATATGGTAATATAAATTTGCGAATTCTTTGGATTAAAAGGCCTGGGAATTTATCCGGCAGCCGCATTTCTAACAGTACATTTTGTATTAAGACATAAATAATGAAATAAATAAATACTTACTTAGCAAAATAGTTGATCTGTAAATAATAACCTATTATTAATTCAAGCAAGTAATGATTTAATGTTATTAAAAGTCAACGTGAAGTAATTCTTGCTTTAGGCTCTAGCAAAATACTTTCACGGACGATATCTTTGCCTGCTATAATAAACACTCAGCGATATATACTCGTATACGTACAAGTTAACGGCACAGCTTACACGGAGCACTTATCCATAAGATAAAAAATAATAGTTAATTGGGCTATCAGGCAAATGTGCCAAGCAGGCCATTGGCACATTGGCAATTAGGAAGCGGTCATCAGCTAACACGTGTGGTCCGATTTCCGTAGAATTTAAATACTAATAGAATTAAGAGTAAACTAAGCTAGCATTCCTAGAACTTAAGATTGAATTTTGTATCTAATAATAAGATAATTTTGTATAAAAAGGATTGAAGAAACAAAACGTCAGTTTATTGTAGCGGTTATGCTGCCCAATCAAGAACTCAGCATGTTCATGTAAAAATCTATCAAGTATCGTATCTAGTACGAGAAAAGCAAAACAAAAAATTGTTTAATTATAAAGTCACGCATATGAAACTGTGTCTGAAAGAGTTAAAAGGAGACAAAAATCTGAAGTGAGAGTTTAAAAAAAGTGCCGTATAAAAAGCGCGAAAAGTCAAATAAACACTATTTAATAATCGTGCAAAAATTGGATAAAGTAAAGCCGATTTCGTTCATAAATAAATAAATATAAATAAACAAAAGGTCTAAGACCAACGGCCAGGTGATACAAAGAAGCAAAGATACTGAGGAAAAATCCAATACCAAGTGATATAAAGGAGCAAAGATACTGAGGAAAAATCCAATACCAGGTGATATAAAGGAGCAAAGATACTGAGAAAAAACCCTATAGCCGGTGATACAAGGGAGCAAAGATATTGAGGAAAAATCCTACACCAGCAAGCAATTCAAACCCTGCAAACAAGTACGAGGAATCGCGGTACTTAATTTATGTTTGAAGTTTTAATACTTATTGATGGGCCCATCTTTTCTTCTCATACTTATATTTCATGTTCATGGAAGGTATGAAAATAAAAAAAGATATATAACTTATCTACTGCAGTGGGGTATTAAATACTTTCCCGGATATTTTGCTTGTGTGTTATCCGATTTGTCTAATTTTTGGCATATATGATGACTGACTATTGAGAACCTGCTGACAAATTTTCATTGAAATAACTAGTTGAAACTAAAAGCAATCGCTTTTGAAAATAGCAGAATTTGTATACTGAAAAGTAGGCGGTGCCACGCCCACTTCCCCAAAATCCACAAAATTTGTTTGCGGTCGAGTTTTGCTTAAAAGGTTTTTTATGTGTGCAAGATCTTATTGATATAGTTTGCATGGCTATAGAAATATCGCGCTTTACATTTTACAAACAAATTTTTCAGAACTATGTTACAAAACTGGGCGTGGCCGTTGACCGATTTCGCCTCTTTTTACAACAAACATTTACCTGTATATATTCAACATTTTCGCTAAATATCGTTTAGATAAATCAGTTTCTGCCTGAGTAATGACATAAAAAGTTTTGTGGAACAACCCACTATAAAAGGGGTGGGGCCACTCCCAGTGTCAAAAATTAATATTTTTTGATTTTCATCGTTCACATACACTTTGAAAATGGAATAGAAAGGATATAAGGCTATTGTACGCAAAGTTACTGCCTATTAAATATATATTTGATTCTTTTCAAAATCTTTCGTATAAAAGTGATCGTGGACCTAAACCGATTTCGCCCTTTTTCCCCGGGCCAAGGAACCTTCATACCAAATTTCATCAAGATATCTCAAAATTTACTCAAGTTATCGTGTTCACGGACGGACGGACGGACATTGCTTAATCAATTTCTCTTTATGTCCCGAAAATTTTTTTATCTATAAGTCAATATCTATCTCGATCCCTTTATGCCGTTACATACTGCCGTTAGGCGACTAAAGTTAATATACCTTGTGACGTAGCACTACTAGGTATATAAGTAAAATTAACCACTTGGTTTTGTTTTAAAATTCTTTATTTCCCTTGGATTACCAAGGGCAGCCGGTCTCTCGGATGAGTTGAAATAACTGATTACATGAAAGCGACGCTAGCGTCTAAATACCTACACTCTTGCCTAATTTCAGTTACTGAACGTTATTTGTTGTTGTCACGCGCAAGGCTATATCTGCCCGTCGGCAGAATGGTCGGATGAGTTATTAAAGCAGTATTGAACTTTTGCTTGTTGTGCGAAGCTATAGGCGCGCCGTCAGCAAATTCGGTGGAAGCGGTGTTTTGGCCGGATGGGTTATTAAAGCGGTATTGAACTTTTGCTTGCTGTTACGTGCAAAGCTATAGACGTGCCGTCAGCAAATTCGGTGGAAGCGGTGTTTTGGCCGGTCGAATGGTTACCTGTGTTAACTACTCCCCCTCTTGAAGTGAAAGCGTCCCCGGTTTCCTTTATGATATTTTTCAGTACTACCATATTTCTTTGCCGTCTCTTCAGAAATATTGCTATGCTTGTAGCTATGGCTAATAGTATTAAGGGCAAGGCGCTTCCCGATTGTACCGAGCGAGTATCAATAAGAATAAGGTGTGCTATGTGCTTAAGGTTTTTCATATTAATTCTTTGCAGGTATGGAAGTGATAGTAACCCGATATGTTCGGTGAAGTTAACGTGCTGTGTGGGTACTGCTTCGGGATGTGAACACATTACCTCATTCCAGTTGTTATAAGTAGTGGTGTTTATTGTAATATCACCTTTGAAAGTTATCAAAAAAGTCCCTCTTGTTAATCTAGTCAAATTTCCGTTTTGTATTATCGCGGGCTGGTCGTTAATTAGAATTATGCCGTTATCGATCTCCTCAATGGCAGGCACGTGATCGGCAGATTTGGATTTGCATTTTGCGATGTGTTGGTTAAGTAGTTGTCGTACACAGGGACTTTCCTTCAAGGGTAGGCAGAAGTTATGGCTTCTCTGCAGTTATAAAGGGGGATGTATTCTCCGTTGCATTCAGCTATAACATTTGTTTCCAAAGAAATAATTCTTCCCCTCTGGATAACGGGCAGTACCTTTACGTTATTACAAATCCTAGCTATTTTTCGGTATTTAATAATGAAATAAATAAACTGTGTATTCTGAAATATCTTACGTTTAGAAACAGAAAGTATGTCAGTTATACTGGTATTTGTAGAGAGCTCAGCAGCTAATATATTGTTTATTTCCATGCCATTAAGCAGAATGGGGCTAATAACATTTACTTTTCCCAGAGCTACTGCTGTTATGATAGACTCTAACTCCATTATTACCGCTCTATTTCTAGTACTGACTAAAGAAAAGAGGTTTCCCTTGTCGATCTGCGTCCGTTTTGCCTTTGCTAAAAGTTTATTAACTGCCACCGTCAGTTCGTTAATTTGCCCCTGTGTAGCTGAATTAATCGTTGCCTGTTGTTCATTTGCTTCTATTAGGGCTTCGGCTCTGGTCTCGATTGCTTGGAAGTCATCAAAGTCTGGGGTGCCGGTTATGTACTTTAATGCAGTCCCCAGGATATTAATGCCTCTAGCATGTCGGTGATGTATTCTGACCACGTCTAGTAGTTTTAATATTTCGTCAGCGTCGTTTCTGAAACTCAAAATCAAACTATTATCGTTTATTTAAAAAGTATTAAATCGGTGAGTATCATTGCACTACCTGTGGGTGCACAATACAAGTAGTCTATATTCGTGCAGTTTTTAATGGAAAACGGACTAGTCTCAATTCGTACATTTTTCATGCGAAAAGGTACTTTTCACTGTTTACACCCGTAAGTCTACAGAGGGGACTCATCCCTTCTTACCCGTTCAGGAACAAACGGGTACAATCAGCCCATACAAAGTGATCAGAACAGGTATTAGTCGAATCCTCCTTTGCGACTCTGCCCGGACTGAGCCTAGACTAATCGCATTTTTTGCAGGGAAGGTATGCCGAGATAGAAATTCCTTGTGGGCATACACATATACTCTTTCTTATGGCAGGCAAAGAGCTGGTGGTGATTTTTTATGTTCATATGTGTGTATGTGTATCTATAAGTACATAGTTTAAACCAAAAAACTTAAGAAAATTCTTCATTTCACCACTTGCCTTCTTATACGTACATACATAAGTACGTACGTAGATATGGTAATATAAATTTGCGAATTCTTTGGATTAAAAGGCCTGGGAATTTATCCGGCAGCAGCAGTTAGATTTTTCTATAGTCCCTAATCACCTATTAATTGAACCAAATTTCTAACAGTACATTTTGTATTAAGACATAAATAATCAAATAAATAAATACTTACTTAGCAAAATAGTTGATCTGTAAATAATAACCTATTATTAATTCAAGCAAGTAATGATTTAATGTTATTAAAAGTCAACGTGAAGTAATTCTTGCTTTAGGCTCTAGCAAAATATTTTCACGGACGATATCTTTGCCTGCTATAATAAACACTCAGCGATATATATACGTACAAGTTAACGGCACAGCTTACACAGAGCACTTATCCATAAGATAAAAAATAATAGTTAATTGGGATATCAGGCAAATGTGCAAAGCAGGGCCATTGGCACATTGGCAATTAGGAATCGGTCATCAGCTAACACGTGTGGTCCGATTTCCGTAGAATTTAAATACTAATAGAATTAAGAGTAAACTAAGCTAGCATTCCTAGAACTTAAGATTGAATTTTGTATCTAATAATAAGAAAATTTTGTATAAAAAAGATTGAAGAAACAAAACGTCAGTTTATTGTAGCGGTTATGCTGCCCAATCAAGAACTCAGCATGTTCGTGTAAAAATCTATCAAGTATCGTATCTAGTACGAGAAAACAAAACAAAAAATTGTTTAATTATAAAGTCACGCATATGAAACTGTGTCTGAAAGAGTTAAAAGGAGACAAAAATCTGAAGTGAGAGTTTAAAACAAGTGCCGTATAAAAATGCCCGAAAAGTCAAATAAACACTATTGTGGCGATAATTCTCAAGCATGTACCATCCCTAACTCAATAACACTCCCACCACTAGTTAACACAACCGAGATAACGATGGCTACGCTTATGCATGCAAGCGTATAACTAGGAAGAGGACGAGAGATGGCGCGAGTGTTTGCGAATACGATGCAAAGAGGAGATGCCAATAAATAACACCGACCCTTCCAGAACACGAAAAGCGAACAACCAAGAAAGTTCTCGGTGCGTAGGCAAGCACCCTGTTGGACTATATAAGGCGGTGACCAAGCAAGGCAGGTTGATCAGTTTATTTTCAAGCGTTCAATAGTGAACTACTGTAAAGTTACCAAACTCTTAAAATTGTTTTGCGTTTATTACTAGTAAATAAAACTAGCTATTACTTACATTATCTGTGCGTGTGTTTATTCGACTTTATAGTGATCGAACCCAAGACTGATAATCAAGGAATCATCGAATTCGTCACAATTGGTGTCAGAAGTGATATTGTTAAATAAATACCGAGAGTTTTCAAGGATAACAAAGACATGGCAAAGTTGAATGAGCTGAAGATCCAGCAACTCAAAAATGAGTTGGAACAGCGCGGACTAAACACTACAGGCAATAAATCAGAGTTACAGTCACGATTGCGGGAGGCTATGGAAGCAGAAGGAATCAACGTTGATGATTATGGTTTTCATCTTGTGGAGGAGGCACCGACAAAAATGGAAGAAAAAAAGGAGTCTCCGAATCCAGTAGCAACCGTGGACACAAACATGATATTGGCTGTATTAACCCAGATGTCGACTAAAATGGAAGAACAGAAAACTTGTATAGTATCTCAGCTGGAAGAACACATGGCATCTCAGCTCGAGGAACAGAAGACACATATGACATCCCAGATTTCAGCTCAACTAGATGAAACGAAGGCATACATGAGATCTGAAATGGAAGAACAGAGGGCATATATCTCATCGCAGTTGGAAGAACAGGAAGCAAAGGTGTCATCGAAACTAGAAGTGCAAGATGCAAAAATTGCACAATTGCAGGATAAAATCGATGCTGAGGTAGATGCATTGAGAGGTCGTATCCAGGAATTGCAACTAAATCGCACATCTGCTTTAGCGAATACTCCCAAGGTAAAATCACCTTCCTTTGATGGTTCTGTTCCATTCCAGGTATTTAAGCTGCAATTTGAGAAGACGGCTGCGGTGAATAATTGGTGCACTGAAGATAAAGTTGCAGCACTATTCGTGGCATTGAAGGGACCTGCAGCAGAAATCTTACAGACTATTCCCGAGTCCGAAAGGAACAGTTATGATGCATTGATGGGTGCGGTTGAGAGACGATATGGTAGCGAACATAGAAAGCAGATATACCAAATAGAGCTACAGAATCGATCCCAGAAACCTAACGAGACTTTGCAGGAATTTGCATCGGATATCGAGAGGTTGGCCCATCTAGCAAATGCGGACGCGCCCGTGGAGTACACTGAGAGGGTAAAAATCCAAAGTTTTATAAATGGAATACGCGATGTAGAGACGAAGCGGGCCACATATGCAAACCCCAAACGGACATTCTCTGAAACGGTATCGCATGCTCTGACGCAGGAAACAGCCTCGCTTTTGAGTAAACCTGCATACAAAGCTCATCGCGTAGAAGTCGAAACTCCGGCTTGGGTAGACAAGATTTTGGAAGCGTTGAATGGAGTACAGAAAAAAAGTGATGGTGCCATTAAATGCTTTAAGTGCGGAAAATCAGGTCACATAGCACGTTATTGCGGCACTGGCTCCAGGAACCCCAGCAATTCAGGTGGACGGAAACGCAAAGCTGGAGAAGATGAGCAAGATGAATGCCCTATAATCTCTGTGTCACAACTCGAACGGAAAGCGAGTAATGTTACTGTTGAAGGCTACGTGGACGGGAAAGAGCGCTTGCTGACTGTGGATACTGGTGCATCACATTCCATCATTCGGAGTGACTTGGTCAGCGGGAAGGTGAGACTATTGCGGAAAGCTAAATTGTGGACAGTAACTGGTGAAAGCAAGCAAGTCCTGGGAGAGGTGACATGTAAGATTGTGATTGGGAATGTAGCTACGTATCACAACTTCTTGGTAGCGAATATTGTCGACGAAGTCATCATTGGCGTCGACTTCTTGGCTGAGAGAGACATTCACATCAACGTAAGGAACAGGGTTATGACTTACAACGGCCAAGAAGTTCCTCTGGTCTTTGGACACAATAGTGGCTATACCACCAAGGGAGTGATCTTGAAGATGAAGCAACAGAAGCTCGTAAAGCACCAGTAGCTCCTCGACCAAAGGCTTTCATGGACAGGTGCCTCCTGAAGAAGATTCGGCAAGGCCAGGAGGAAGATCCAGATTTGGCACGTGTGTTGAAAGGAATAAAGGAAAACAAACAGCCAAGAAGAGGAGAGATGATTAGAGAGAGTCGCATCGCAAAAGCATACTGGACACAATGGAGTAATTTGAAGCTAATATCTGGGTGTTTGCATCGGATATGGGAAAGTGAAGATGGCCGGAATCATCGAGCACTTATTGTTGTTCCCAAGGCAAGAATTCCAGATGTTATCAAAGCGTCGCATAGTTGCCCAGATGGAAGGCACATGGGAATAAAGAAAACGCTGCAAGAGGTAAAGCGGCGGTTCTATTGGATCGGTTGCAAACAAACTGTGAGGAAATGGATTACTAAGTGTGCAGAGTGTGCTGAGGATAAAAGACGAACATCTGGTGGTCATGTTCCGAGGAAGCAACGCAACTTAGTGGATAATGTGAACCAGTGCAATGGGCATGAGAGAACGGAAGGGAATCCTGAAGAAACGAGCTGCAGGAATGTTTGCCGGGTACCACTGGGAACGAAAGTGAAGGCACAAATCCATTCGGGATTAAGAACGGATAAAATGGTTGGAATATGTGACACTGCAATACATTGTGGGAATCTCTGCAGAAGAGGATTGATGTCGGAGTTTCAATCACTGGAGGTAATGAGGTTTGGTAAAGCAGTGCCAACCATTGAGCGTCTAGCAGCGTTTGGTTTGGGAAATGTGTCTGATCGGGACGATCAGACTTAGGTGGAGGGCAGTGTGGCGATTATTCTCAAGCATGTACCATCCCTAACTCAATAACACTCCCACCACTAGTTAACACAACCGAGATAACGATGGCTACGCTTATGCATGCAAGCGTATAACTAGGAAGAGGAAGCGAGATGGCGCGAGTGTTTGCGAATACGATGCAAAGAGGAGATGCCAATAAATAACCCCGACCCTTCCAGAACACGAAAAGCGAACAACCAAGAAAGTTCTCGGTGCGTACGCAAGCACCCTGTTGGACTATATACGGCGGTGACCAAGCAAGGCAGGTTGATCTGTTTATTTTCAAGCGTTCAATAGTGAACTACTGTAAAGTTACCAAACTCTTAAAATTGTTTTGCGTTTATTACTAGTAAATAAAACTAGATATTACTTACATTATCTGTGCGTGTGTTTATTCGACTTTATAGTGATCGAACCCAGGACTGATAATCAAGGAATCATCCATCTCGTCACACTATTTAATAATCTTGCAAAAATTGGATAAAGTAAAGCCGATTTCGTTAATAAATAAATAAATATAAATAAACAAATGGTCTAAGACCAACGACCAGGTGATACAAAGAAGCAAAGATACTGAGGAAAAATCCAATACCAAGTGATATAAAGGAGCAAAGATACTGAGGAAAAATCCAATACCAGGTGATATAAAGGAGCAAAGATACTGAGAAAAAACCCCATAGCAGGTGATACAAGGGAGCAAAGATATTGAGGAAAAATCCTACACCAGCAAGCAATTCAAACCCTGCAAACAAGTACGAGGAATAGCGGTACTTAATTTATGTTTGAAGTTTTAATACTTATTGATGGGCCCATCTTTTCTTCTCATACTTATAAATATTTCATGTTCATGGAAGGTATGAAAATAAAAAAAGATATATAACTTATCTACTGCAGTGGGGTATTAAATACTTTCCCGGATATTTTGCTTGTGTGTTATCCGATTTGTCTAATTTTTGGCATATAGTTATGATGACTGACTATTGAGAACCTGCTGACAAATTTTCATTGAAATAACTAGTTGAAACTAAAAGCAATCGCTTTTGAAAATAGCAGAATTTGTATACTGAAAAGTGGGCGGTGCCACGCCCACTTCCCCAAAATCCACAAAATTTGTTTGCGGTCGAGTTTTGCTTAAAAGGTTTTTTATGTGTGCAAGATCTTATTGATATAGTTTGCATGGCTATAGAAATATCGCGCTTTACATTTTACAAACAAATTTTTCAGAGCTATGTTACAAAACTGGGCGTGGCCGTTGACCGATTTCGCCTCTTTTTACAACAAACATTTACCTGTATATATTCAACATTTTCGCTAAAGATCGTTTAGATAAATCAGTTTCTGCCGGAGTAATAGCATAAAAAGTTTTGTGGAACAACCCACTATAAAAGGGGTGGGGCCACTCCCAGTGTCAAAAATTAATATTTTTTGATTTTCATCGTTCACATACACTTTGAAAATGGAATAGAAAGGATATAAGGCTATTGTACGCAAAGTTACTGCCTATTAAATATATATTTGATTCCTTTCAAAATCTTTCGTATAAAAGTGATCGTGGACCTAAACCGATTTCGCCCTTTTTCCCCGGGCCAAGGAACCTTGATACCAAATTTCATCAAGATATCTCAAAATTTACTCAAGTTATCGTGTTCACGGACGGACATGGCTTAATCAATTTCTCTTTATGTCCCGAACATTTTTTTATCTATAAGTCAATATCTATCTCGATCCGTTTATGCCGTTACATACTGCCGTTAGGCGACTAAAGTTAATATACCTTGTGTGCGTAGCACTACTAGGTATATAAGTAAAATTAACCACTTGGTTTTGTTTTAAAATTCTTTATTTCCCTTGGATTACCAAGGGCAGCCGGTCTCTCGGATGAGTTGAAATAACTGATTACATGAAAGCGACGCTAGCGTCTAAATACCTACACTCTTGCCCTAATTTCAGTTACTGAACGTTATTTGTTGTTGTCACGCGCAAGGCTATATCTGCCCGTCGGCAGAATGGTCGGATGAGTTATTAAAGCAGTATTGAACTTTTGCTTGTTGTGCGAAGCTATAGGCGCGCCGTCAGCAAATTCGGTGGAAGCGGTGTTTTGGCCGGATGGGTTATTAAAGCGGTATTGAACTTTTGCTTGCTGTTACGTGCAAATCTATAGACGTGCCGTCAGCAAATTCGGAGGAAGCGGTGTTTTGGCCGGTCGAATGGTTACCTGTGTTAACTACTCCCCCTCTTGAAGTGAAAGCGCCCCCGGTTTCCTTTATGATATTTTTTAGTACTACCATATTTCTTTGCCGTCTCTTCAGAAATATTGCTATGCTTGTAGCTATGGCTAATAGTATTAAGAGCAAGGCGCTTCCCGATTGTACCGAGCGAGTATCAATAAGATTCCGTAGGTGTGCTATGTGCTTAAGGTTTTTCATATTAATTCTTTGCAGGTATGGAAGTGATAGTAACCCGATATGTTCGGTGAAGTTAACGTGCTGTGTGGGTACTGCTTCGGTATGTGAACACATTACCTCATTCCAGTTGTTATAAGTAGTGGTGTTTATTGTAATATCACCTTTGAAAGTTATCAAAAAAGTCCCTCTTGTTAATCTAGTCAAATTTCCGTTTTGTATTATCGCGGTCTGGTCGTTAATTAGAATTATGCCGTTATCGATCTCCTCAATGGCAGGCACGTGATCGGCAGATTTGGATTTTCATTTTGCGATGTGTTGGTTAAGTAGTTGTCGTACACAGGGACTTTCCTTCAAGGGTAGGCAGAAGTTTGCTGTTATGGCTTCTCTGCAGTTATAAAGGGGGATGTATTCTCCGTTGCATTCAGCTATAACATTTGTTTCCAAAGAAATAATTCTTCCCCTCTGGATAACGGGCAGTAACTTTACGTTATTACAAATTCTAGCTATTTTTCGGTATTTAATAATGAAATAAATAAACTGTGTATTCTGAAATATCTTAAATTTAGAAACAGAAAGTATGTCAGTTATACTGGCATTTGTAGAGAGCTCAGCAGCTAATATATTGTTTATTTCCATGCCATTAAGCAGAATGGGGCTAATAACATTTACTTTTCCCAGAGCTACTGCTGTTATGATAGACTCTAACTCCATTATTACCGCTCTATTTCTAGTACTGACTAAAGAAAAGAGGTTTCCCTTGTCGATCTGCGTCCGTTTTGCCTTTGCTAAAAGTTTATTAACTGCCACCGTCAGTTCGTTAATTTGCCCCTGTGTAGCTGAATTAATCGTTGCCTGTTGTTCATTTGCTTCTATTAGGGCTTCGGCTCTGGTCTCGATTGCTTGGAAGTCATCAAAGTCTGGGGTGCCGGTTATGTACTTTAATGCAGTCCCCAGGATATTAATGCCTCTAGCATGTCGGTGATGTATTCTGACCGCGTCTAGTAGTTTTAATATTTCGTCAGCGTCGTTTCGGAGAAGTTGTCTGGCGTGAGAAAGTGGAAACTGCTCTAAAATTGTGTCCATCTCTTCCGCTATCGCTTCGAACTCTGTCAAGTTTGTCTTATGTAGTAGAGACTCGTAATGTTCCCTGTTGTTATTGGGATGTAGTGGGAGCTGGTATAATTGAATATCCTCGCGTTGGCCCAATGACCTATTGTTAAGAGCAGACTTACCCTAAGAAGGAAGGAAAAATTTTAGTGTTTCAAGTTGGTTTTGTGAACTTTACATCCGTCGATTAAGACAAAGGTACCTAAATCGCTCTGGACTTTTTTTCGGTGTAAAGTAGTGAATTTGTTTCCTATTCTCTTATTCGTCTTTCCAGAAACTTTTTCCCCTGGTTTATATTGTCTTGTTCGTCTCATTACATTGTGTCTTTTTAAGTCATTTTGTTGGGTTTATAATAATAATTCCCAACGGATTACCCACCATATCCCGCCCGACCGGAGCGAGGGGCGCATCCGCATAACGCGCGGATTATTCGTTCGTGCCGAGTCGTTGAAAGGCTTTGGTTTGTTAATCGTCGAGATCTAAAACTGCTCAGCTACAGAGAAAACCTCATCAGCTAAGTAAAGTAGATATAGGATAGATTATACATTAAGAAATAACTAGTTAACAGAATAAAATTATTGTTAAAAGTTAAAATAGAAGTCAAAGAATAAAAAACAATTAGTAGCTATGAATTTAGGACAGAAAGGATTGATTTTTTTATGCTGAAAAGCGAGTCTGAAATATCAAATCTACCAGAAAGAGAGTTATAATCTTGACACAAACAGCGAAAAGGCTCATTTAACTGAAAATTGGTTCGGCACTGTTTTAAGACTAGAGGTTTAAAATGCCTTGAAGGACGAGACGGTACATTGAAGTTCACTTCACTTAGAAGAAATGGGCTGGATAGTGAACCATTTAGCAATTTAATCATAAAAATAATTCCAAGCATTTCCCTCCGACTAGAAAGTGTGTGTAGATTAATGAGTTTTAAACGATTCGTATAGGGTGGCAGATTGTACGAGGGATCCCAATGAAAATCTCTTAAAGCAAATAGTAAAAATTGTTTTTGAACTGATTCAAGGCGATCTACATGAACCTGGTAACGCGGGTTCCAAATTATAGAACCATATTCAAGTATCGGTCTGACTAATGTAGTGAAGAGGGCTTTAGTTACATAAGGGTCGCTAAATTCTTTAGACCATCGTTTAACGAATGCTAGGACACCTCTAGCCTTATTGACTGTTGTATTAATATGGCGGTTGAAACTGAGTTTATAGTCCATAGTAACCCCCAGGTCAAAAAATCATACACTTGCTCAAGACTATAATTTTTAATTGTATAGGAAGCCGGCTGAGAAATTCCACGCGAAAAACCCATGTGTTTACATTTTTTAAGGTTAAGTGGGATATAATTTAAATCGCACCAAGTAACTAGTGCATCTAGATCTGATTGTAGCTTATTTCTATCTTCAAATGACGCGAATGACATGAAAAGCTTTACGTCGTCGGCATACATTAACATTTTTGAAAATTTTATTATTGTAGAAATATCATTTATAAACAACAAGAACAGAATCGGGCCAAGATGGCTTCCTTGAGGAACCCCCGAAGAGACATAAATGACATCGGATACTAAATTTTTGAACATTACTCTTTGTGTCCTGTCACTAAGGTAAGAAGAGATCCAGCGATTGAGACCCGGCTGGAAGCCCAACTGATCGAGTTTATGAATAAGTAATGAGTGACACACTTTGTCAAAAGCTTTGCTGAAATCCGTATAAATAACGTCGGTTTGCAGATTTTTTCTAAAGCCATTTGAGACATGACTGGTAAACTCAAGTAAATTCGTAACTGTGGACTTTCCCTTACTGAACCCGTGTTGGCAGTCAGCTATCAAAGTAGAGATCGGACCCGTAAGTTGATTTGTAACAATAGCTTCAAACAATTTTGGGATGGCAGAAAGCTTTGCGATGCCACGATAGTTCTCTATAGAAGACCTACTCCCGCTTTTATGCAGCGGTAAAAGAAACGATTCTTTCCACGCAGTTGGAAAAACACCACACTTTAGTGATAGATTGAACAAATTGGTAAGGGGTTGGTAAATATAGTTCGCACACTTTTTCAAGAAACATGTAGGAATCCTATCAGGACCATATTTAAAAGATTCTTTTAAGGTTTTAAGGTAAATTAGAACATCTTTGGCGCATATAATTGGTGAATTAATTGAATTTGTCCCGTGTAGCTTATAGGGATAGTTTTGAAAGTTTGAATTGGTGACAGCAGAATAGTTAGAAGTGAAAAATTGAGCAAAAAAATTTGCGATACATTGATTATCGCTAGATATAATGTCTTGATATTTCATGGCTGAGGGAAACCCTGATACTTTACGTTTAGAATTTACGAAACCATAAAATGACTTAGGATTGAGAATAATGTCTCTTTTCGTTTTAGAGATATAAGCTTTATAGCACTTCTTATTTAAATCTATGTACTTCTGACGTAGAATGGAATACAGTAGGTAATGTTTATTTAATCCGGATTTCTTATATAAATTAAATGATCGCGTTTTCCTATTTTTAAGAGCCTTAAGCTCTTTAGTAAACCAAGCTTGCGTAGGATGATCATAAGTTACTTTACGTTTAGGAATAAACTTCTCAAATAGGCAGTAAATAGTGTGATTGAAATGTGAGACGTTTAGATCGATATCACAGCCAAATTCACGCCAAGTTAATTTAGACAGTTCTTTATTTAATTTCTTGTAGTTTGCTTTGGAAAAGTTATAATCAAAGCTACTACATGAGTAGCATTGAGTGCCTTGGCCATAACTTATGGTTTCGTAGACTATTTCCATAGAAGGGTGGTAAAGGTCTTATGGTAAAACCAACGGATCACAACGATTTACAGAAAATTGGTTTATATCATTAACATACACTAAATCTAAGACTTTCCCAAACTTGTTAGCGGTAACATTTATTTGATTAAGGCAAAGATCGGAAATTCCATCTAAAAAGTCATTGAACCCCAGTTTGGACGGATTTGGAATAATGTTACCATCAGATATGTTCCACGATATATGAGGTAAGTTAAAATCACCCAAAACAATAATTGAATCTGAAGCTTTAGTCATAAGGTTAACAGTTTTGAGCAGAGAGACATGTTGCATGTAGACTGAAAAATCTGATGCTGGAGGGATGTAGCAAACATATAAGTACATAGAGACGTTGTCTAGTTGAAGGCGGATGCATTTGAACTCAATGAAATCGATGTTAGGAATATTAACCTCTTCTGAAGGGATGGAGGAATGAACGGCAAGTAGAACACCACCCCCGACTCTGTTCAAGCGATCATTTCTATATACTTGATATTCATTACATAAAAACTCTGAATTGAAAACATGAGGTTTTAGCCAAGTTTCGGTAAAAGCAATTACGTTATAATTACAATGAAAAGATTTCAAAAAGAGATCAGTTAATTTGGTATTTAGATTAGATTTAGTGCTCAGTTTTTTGACTCAACGTTATTACGAGAAATTTTACTACATTTTGAGCATTCCTATTCGGTCTGTATTCAAACTCCCGCACAAGAGCCCCGGGAGGCCAAAAAGAGCTGTCCAAAAGAGTATCGAAATCTTTCCCAGATACATCAATCTTAAACGAAGACATACTTCTTTGATATGTGAAATTAAATTTTCTAACAGTTACGCTTTGATCTTTAACTTTAGAAGAAATATGGTACAACAAATCATCCTCGGTAGTGTCTGGATGGAACCTAGACACAAAAATAGATTTTTTGCGAGGAACCACAACCAGCTTACCAACGATTGGTTCAGACTCCATTGCAATAGTTGGAATTTCCTGGTTTTTCCTAGTGGACATTTTTGAAGGGGCGTTCTTCGACGTTGCTCGGACAACCGTACTAGGAACTGGAGAAGCCAAATCTATAAGTTCAAGGGGTTGAGGCAAGTTCGGGACTGTTGAGGTAGTAGGCCGATCATCCGTACGCCTGCGCTTGTTTTCGCGATGATCAGGGCATTCCAAATGAGGCGAATTCTCCAAAGTTTCCAAGGTTTTGAAAATATTTTCATATTTTTGGAACTTTTCAGTCAGCAATGAAAAATCTTTGCTTATTTCAGAAAAACCGTTTCTGATATGCCTAAAGATTTTACACAGATCAACTTCCGTCGACCGGCATTTGGAACAAGACCAGCGCAGGCCTTTTCCTTCGTTAAGCAGGTCAGCTATTCTACCGGTTAACCCAGTGCACTTGGCGTGGACAAGTCCATCACACAGCCAGCAAGCTACAAAGCGTTCGGACTCGCTTTTTAACTGGCAGTTTGCTATCATGCACGACATTTTCATATAAATACTTATATAAATTTATAATAAAAATTATAAGTTAAGAAAAAAAATTTAGCGGATTAAAGAAAAGCAACCCTGACAGTTTAAATGACACAGTACTGAGCGAACAGTTTTAAACACACTGTATCTGACGTTCAACAAACCACGCAAAACAGCTGTAAAGAATTAATTCGACCGTGTCGGAAATGCAAGTCTCGAGCTTTTGGCAGCGTGCAATTTCCGTAAGTGTACTGTGGAACCTCTCCACCTGGCCGTTCGTTGTACTGTGAGCCGGTGGCGTGGTGTAGATCGTGAGATCGAAGTGGTTTTTTAAGATTGCTTTAATAGTTTCTGAATTCAGTGACCTCTCGTTATCGCAAACCAGAAATTTAGTGTTTTTGTAAAAGTTGAGGAGTTCGTAGATTGGTTCCTTAATATCCACTATGGCCCTGGATTTTATTGGGAAAACCATTGCAAATTTTGAGAATTTATCTACTGTTGTGAGAAAATGTGTTTTGTCTGTTGAATAAATGTCAACGTGAAGGATTTCTCCTGGGTATGAGGGTATGGGGGTTGATCCTATTTCGGGGTTTGGGGGACGTCGTTGGTATTTTGCTTCGTGACATATTTTGCAATTTGAAACTATTTCTTTTAGGATTTTTCTTAAGTCAGGGAAGTAGTAATTTTCCAGGATTTGCTGCTCATTTTCGCGACAGGATCTATGTGCACGATTATGTTCGGTTTGGAGGATTTCTCTTTGATCTTCCTTATTAAAAACGTCGATAACTTCTTTTGTAGTGTGGCGGAACTTTACCCCTGGAAAAGATGTGGTAAGCTCGTTTTGGATTAGTGCCAAAGTTGGGAGTTCGCATAGCAGCCCGTTAACAACATTCGGATTTACGCATTGTTCCATGGCTTTCAATAAATCTTGTAGGTTGCTAAAAGATATTCGATGCCTCACTCGCGTCCTAAAAATAATAGTTGTGCCAACTGGTAATGCCTTTCCCTCTTCCATAATAATTTGGGTTTTGAAGCAGTTAATCGGGTTTTTACTGTGGGTATCGTTTGAGTCAGTGACAACTCACTGTTAGCGACCATGCTTTCTGAGTCTGGCTCGTGGCCTAGTGTGTTTATATGTTGCCGTGAGAGCGCATCAGCAACAAAATTTTCCTTGCCTGGATTGTAATGGAACGTTGGTGAATATTCTTCCACAAAAGCGCGCCACCTTTTCATCTTTGCATTTGAGTTTTTGTCAGATAAAGCGAAAGTGAGCGGTTGGTGGTCGGTGAAGATGTTCAGGTGTTTTACACCGTGCAAATAATTGCGAAGTTTTTGTAGGGCCCATACTATCGCCAAGAGTTCCCTTTCGTTGGTTGCATAGTTCTCCTCTGCGGAAGAAAGGGTTCTTGAGATCATGGTGATAGGTCTGCCGTTTAGGGATAAAACGGCGCCTATGGCGTGTGAAGAAGAGTCTGTTGTTAAGTCAAACGGTTGTTTATAGTCGGGATAAAGGAGAAGCACATCCTCTGATGCAAGAATATTTTTAACTTTATTAAACGCATTAAGTGCGGTATTTTACAAACCGTCTGTAATAACCAGCCAATCCCAAAAAAGATCGTAAAGCTCTAAGTGATTTGGGAGTGGCAAAGTCCAGAATGTCCTTGAGTATATCGGGGCATGTCCTGATACCCCCTTTGGATACTGTAAAGCCTAGAAACTCAACACTTTCCTGAAAGAATTTAGACTTGTCGGCGGACACTCGCATATTAGCAGAGTAGAGTTTGTTTAATACTTGGTCGATGTCCTTTAAGTGTTTCTCAGCGCTTTCTGAAAAAATTATGACGTCATCTACATAGACGTGGCATATTTTTCCAATTTCTGCTATAAGTACATCGTCAATGGCTCCCTGGAAAATACTGGGAGCATTTTTTAGGCCAAAGGGAAGCCTACAGAACTCGTACTTTCCTTTATTGACCGAAAAAGCAGTTTTTTCTCGATCTCTCTCAGCTAGTTTAATCTGGTGAAACCCAGACTTAAGGTCTATCGTTGAGAAAAATTTAGCATTTCCCAGGTTTGCCAAAATTACAGACATGTCGGGTACAGGATACTTGTCGCTCACTGTTTTTAAGTTTAGTTTTCTAAAATCAATTACGAGTCGTGATTTCCTATTACCATCTTCATCGACACCCTTTTTACTTACTACCCAAATTGGATTATTGTAAGGAGAACGGGATGGTCTTATTATACCGTCCTGTAGCAAATTGGTTATCTCTTTATTGACGAATTCGGCCGAAGCTATGGGATATGGGTAGCTCCTAGAGTAAACGGGAAGATCGTCGGTGGTCCTTATTGTTCCTACAATATGGGTGTTATATGGTAGTGCCTCGTTAGGGTCCGCGAAGACTCTAGTGTGCCGCTTCAACAATGCAGGAATACTTAACTCGTGTTGCAAGAGGAATTTCGTCCTAAAAAATTCACGTCGTCTTTGGGTTGGTCTTGACATTCCACTGGGTTCCAATCTTCATTATGGTAGTAGTTGTCATATAGAGCATCACTACCATATTCTTCCTCGAGTTCATCATGTTCTTGGACAATATTGTTTATTCGTTGTACCTTTTGTGTTGGCTGTTGATCACTCCCGTGTGATCTTTTTTCTGGTCGTGCTGCTACCTGTCCAATAGTCTGGTTGGTGGTGTTTCGGTTGGGCAAGCCACCTGGGGTACCAGCATATGGACGAGATGTTGTTGGATAGGTTCCTAGATGGCTCCTCTCGTTATTGCCATTTATTGTTTGGGGTCTGTTTTGTCTGAACCTGGAGAGTGATGGGTATATTGGTACAGGCGTTTGTGTATGGATCTGTCGTTGTTGGTCTGGTTGTACTCTGCGGTAATGTGGTGAATACGGGTAGTGACCGCTAGGCCTGGAGGAAAACAATATGTCACACAAAGGACGACTGAGTCCTGAGATAAACACACGAAGAGCGTCTTCGCGATACTTATTATTGAGTGATTCTATTAGGGTGGCATTTCCACCATGGGTCATAATGGTTTTGTTAACTATAAGGGTCAGCTTCCTTTCAACCTCATCGTAGAATCCTATCACTGATAGTTTACCCTGCCTCAAAGTGGAGAGCTCCTGCTCTATCAAATGGATAGGCCTCTTATCGGCGTAGGCGAAATCTAGCCGTGAAATAATTGCATGGAAGTTTAAAACGGTGTTGAAGGACGATAGAACACCATCTGCTGCGCCTACCACCTTATTCCTGATGATGCCTACGGCTTGGTAGTGCTTAGAGCTACCCTCGAAATTCTCAAAAACCTTATAGGCAGTGTGCGCGGCTTGCCTCCAGGATACATAGCGGGTAGGGTCGCCCTTGAATTCTGGCATGGTTTTTACCAGATCTAAAGATTCGTCACACACTACGTTTGGTTGGATTCTGACTGGTTCATATTGAACGACCTGAGTTGGAGTTTCAATTCTGGCCAGCCTGCTTGTCAACTCATCTATGCGGGTCTGGAATTCCTGCCTGGAATGCTCCGTTGCCGTACGGATTGCGGTATTAAGAAGGGTCCATCGTTTAGGGGAAATCACAAATTCAAGTACTGCCTTTATTTAAAAATTTACTTCTCAAATCCAAGTACTATCTACGTTTACTAATTGATTAAATTTTAATTTGGAGTCGGAATTTTCACTTTTTACAAATTACACTCTATACTTTCATACAGGTGCTGAGTTTTTTACTTACATGAATATTCTCATTTTTATGCTATTTGCCAGTGTTCGTCTTCAGTGGATGATTGCTGGGGTCCTGTTTTCTTATTTGATGATATTTATTTGTTGCACTCCCTCGTTGGCAACGCCTCTGCGTGGCGTGCAAAGCCTTATATTTTCGATGTTTTTTTTTTTTTAGTATTTTCACTTGATGATGGTTTTATTTTGTAGTGCTTATATTTATTGTGGCACTTAGTCTCAAAATTTTCTTCTCTTATAACTTCGATGATTTTACTTGTAGTTTTCCTTAATTTTTTGTATTTTCACTTGATGATGGTTCTATTTTGTAGTGCTTATATTTATTGTGGCACTTAGTCTCAAAATTTTCTTCTCTTATAATTCCGATGATTTTACTTGTAGTCTTTCTTTCTTTTGTATTTTCACTTGATGGTAGTGCTTATATTTATTGTGGCACTTGGTCTCAAAAGTTTCTTATTATTTTTGTAGATTTTATTGTAGCACTTAGTTTAAAAGTTTTTTTATTTTTGAATTTTCTAGGAGGTGGGTCCAAACCAACGGCCAAACTCGTGTTTGCGTGTCCTTTTATGAGGATTTTTCTTTGCGTGTCCTTTTACAAGGATTTTCTCTGGCTTGGCCCCACGTTGGGCGCCAGTAAAATTAACCACTTGGTTTTGTTTTAAAATTCTTCATTTCCCTTGGATTACCAAGGGCAGCCAGTCTCAGTTGAATCAGTTGATGAGTTGAAATAACTGATTACATGAAAGCGACGCTAGCGTCTAAATACCTACACTCTTGCCCTAATTTCAGTTACTGAACGTTATTTGTTGTTGTCACGCGCAAGACTATATCTGCCCCGTCGGCAGAATGGTCGGATGAGTTATTGAAGCAGTATTGAACTTTTGCTTGTTGTGCAAAGCTATAGGCGCGCCGTCAGCAAATTCGGTGGAAGCGGTGTTTTGGCCGGTCGAATGGTTACCTGTGTTAACTTATACATATATCTATACAATTGTTAGCAAAATCAAGGAACTTCCGGTATAGTTCGAGGACCTGCAGGCCTAAAACTCAATTCCTAGCACATCGGTGCTTCCAAAAACTAATGTATTTTTGGTATGGGGCGTCAAAAGTTAAATAACTGGACACAAAATCAAAATTTCTCTGATGAAGAAGTCTAGCAGCTTCCGAAATGGATCTCTAAAATTTTCCTACTCTATTCTAATAAAAACTTTTAATAATTAATTAAAAATTATTATTGAAAAAAATAGAAAGAAAAATTATTATTATTAGCCTTGAGCTCGTTTATAGTCATGGTACTTTGCAAATGTACAGGCCGTAAACACAACAATTTAATTGAATAGTTGGTATACAAAATAAAAGAGTTTATTTTTAGTATGAAAGTAAGTTTGTTAAAACTTTTCAAAACGAACTCACGGTAAGCCCCACGGTAGGCGGCAGTTTTGTAATGTTCTGTTTGGGAATGGGATTGTGTATACATATTGATATATGTAGGTATATATACGAGGTCTCCCCTTTCACCTGACAAGCTCACCGAACGGAATTTCTGGTCTCCTCATTTGTTTAAAGGGAAGAAATATGTCGAGGCGGACCCATTGTAAAAGCTATCTTGCAGTTGGCTGGGAGAATTCTTGACACTCCTTCGACCTATCCCTAACACAAAATTTTTTGTAGAACCCCTGCTCAAGCCTTTAATTTAGAATACAAAAAAAAAAAATCCTTTCAACGGAAGAAGCTGCCGAGTACAAAAGAAAACTAGAGAGTTATTTATGAATCCTAAACATCAACCGTGCCTTCTGTAAGTCAAAGGTGTTAGACGATACCGGGCTCTCCTCTTTTCCCTCCCTACCATTGATCTTGACTGCACCTGAAACTTTTGCCAAAGTCCCAAAAGTACTTACCAGACCACCTCTTATACCTCAAGGAATACATTTTATTTAAGTTAACATATTAAATCTAACAAGGCTTTATTTATTAAGTATTATATATATGTTTAATTACTGATTTCATTTAGACTCGATGTCTACGATGTACAAAGGTAAAGTTTTTTCTATTTTCTGTTTTTTCTTTCCATGAAGAATCAAAAAATTTAAAATCCATAAAAGTTATTTGCGTTCATGAACCACTACAAAAAAGTTAATATATCGCATAACTCGAATTTTACGAAAAAACATTTTGTCGTATTCTATATAAGTAGGTACTTTTGTTTGGACTTGAAGAGGAAAAGCAAAACACCGTTTTATTTATTATTCTTCTGTGCCCAACTGGTATACCTACATATTATTGCCGTAAGTTAAGCTCATTCTGAGGACAAAAACAACGTTAAGCTAGAGGGCCGATGGCATAACTCGCGGTTTTCCCTAGCAACGCGACGGGTTGAACGAAAATACCAACATCTACACGGTTGGGTGGCATTGCTTTTTTCGGCTTTTTTGTTTTCTACTACTAAACAAATGACAATCGCTAAAAAATGGAGGGGGGATCTTGCGATCTATATCGTATTTATGTAACTTCGCGGAGATCTAAAGACTTGAAACATGTCACATAGTTCAGAGCCCGGTAACAATGCAATATTTGACCAAAGAAACATTGCCAGGTGGCGCACGAATCTACCTATTTTAAAAACTCGTTTGAACTTTTGAATCTTAATTGATTTTTAGCTAATTTCCTGGTGACCTAAGGACTTGAAGCATTGCAGATAGTACAGGATACATCACAATATAATTTGTAGAAATCAAAATTCCGATAAGTGAAGCGTTGATCTAGATAAATGAAAATCGCTGAAAAACGGGGGTATCTTGCTATCGGATTTTAACTAATTTATCTGCACCCTACGGACTTGAGGTTTAGCACATAGGTCAGGACACGATGATAGTATGGTTTGCTGAGAATGAAATTCCGCTAGGTATCGCGATGAGTGAAAAACGGTAGGAATCTTTTCATCCAGTTTTGAGTAGCTTCCCGGTGAGCTTAAGACTTTAAACTTGACATATGTTCACCCGAACGCGAAATAGACTGTAAAATAATTTCAATTTTATAAAAAAACCTGACTATATTATCATAGATTATTAAACGTTCTTTCCACCGCTGTAACAATTTCTATTTTGTTTTCATACTTCGGTTATTATTTTTATATTTTATATTTCTACATGACTTTAAACTTTCCTACAAGATTTTCTTGTTGTTATTTATTTATTTATACATTGATTAAGCAAGGTGTTCTTTGTTCTGGTATGTCTAAAATTGAAACTTTCGGAAATAAAATATTGGGGCTAATATTTTGCTCTGTCCCGGTAATTGTCACACGGTGACCTGGTACTGCTGTCCGGTTTCTTGACACTCAAGACCTTATTTTATACCTGGATCACGGATGCTCTTGAAAGTAACCTTTGTTGGATAGCACCCAGCCCTACTAAGCGGATTCCACGCAAAATCGTCGTTTACCCTACACTTGTGGTTAATATTAATACCAATTTGCATATAATATGAACACAGTGTAATATACTATCCGAACGCTTCCTAACAATGTAATGTTCTATCCGAACACTTCCTAAGAATTGACATTTGCTACTATGTGTGTAATATGTATATGTGAAGAGGAATAATAAAAATCAGCCCATTATGTCCACAACCAAACCAACGTGAACATTGCAATGGCGACGAGTAAAAAACGAAAAAAGCTAAAATTGGCTTAAAGTTTTATTTAAGCAAAAAAAAAACAGAAGAAAAAGCAAAATTAAATAGTTAAAATAGTGCAGGAACGACCGCAACCACCACCAAAATGACAATTGGCGAATATGGCGGGAATGGTTGGAGTTGCACTTATTAGAAATAGAGTGCACGAAAGAAGCGGGGAAAATTTCGACCCTGTTAAGAAATATTAGCGGGGGAAGTATACGGAATTCTGCATAGCGTTTGCAGCCCGAAACTTTCCAGCGAAAAAACGTACGAGGAGTTGTGCACAATATTGGAGCGCCATTTTACCCCTCCCGTCATTTTATTTCATGAAAGACGTAAATTTTACGCCGCAAAAAGAGCCACACCGAAACGGTAGCAGCATGGTACGCGAAAGTTAAAATATTGGCGTTGCAAGTTCGGGGCTGCCCTAGAAAAAATCATTCTAGATAAATTTGTTGTTGATCTACCGGAAAAAATTTTCGAGAAATTTTGTGAAGAGGACGAAGAGATAACGGTAGGAAATGCGCTAAAGAAGGCGTTGATTATGGAGTCGAAGATTACTCAGCAGTGAAAAATGAGGTTAACTTTGTGAAGTCACAAGTACAAAGTTCCCGTAACTACAACAACAACAACGACAGCAACAGCGACAGTTCATGCAAGCGTAGCGGAAAAAGAACGCTTTGCGAATTCCAGCAGCAAAAACAACAACGTTGGAAGTACGAAGAAGACACCATGCGCACATTGTGGTTGAAAAAATCATCAATCAAGCAAATCCAGATACCGTAATAGCGTGTGCCATTCCTGCAACAAGTTGGGCCATTTAACGAATGTATGTCAGGTTAATAAAAATAACGTACAATTTGTAAATGTAAAAGAAGATTATGATACTTTCGACTCTGTTTTTAATATTTCACATGTAGGTCGGCGAGAAGGTGGTAACCAGTACGACGTTGCAATCGAAGTAGGTGGTTATCGGCTTGTCGTCCTGTGCAATACGACTGCGCCATGTTTCTTGATGTCAATCAAAATTTTTGATAAACTATTCGAGCGCAAGTGGCTGCGGAAATGCTCAACCACATATACGGGATATGGCGGTGAATTGTTCGATGTTATCGGTGAGTTTATTACTACACTTCGTTATAAAGGGCATAGTGTCAACGGAAAATTTATAGTGACTATCACAAATCGTCCAACCTTGTTAGGAGGAGATTTTTTGCGTAGTTTTGGTTTTGAGTTGAAAGTGCGTAGTTCGGTTACCGAGCCTAATCGCGTAAATTATGTAGAGCAGTATGATAAAGTGTTGGATCAATTGAAAAGCGAATATGCTGAAGTTTTTAGTCCCGAGTTGGGCAAGTGTAATTTAAACGTAGTGAAGTTACAAGTGGAAAGATGATGCAATTGGATGCAGGATGTATTTTGTAAGCCAAGAGCAGCCTCTCTCGCTGATTTGGCGCGAGTCCATTGAAAAGCAATTAGCAGATTAAGTCGGAAAGGGTGTTTTGATACCAGTTGATAGTGCCGATTGGGGTACACCGTTGGTCTCCACATTAAAGCAGAATAAATAATAAGAATCTGTGGGGATTACAAAACCACCGTAAATCGTTTTCTTAAAGATTTTCAGTACCCATTACCCCGGATAGACCAAATTTTTGCGGCCATGCAGGGTGTGTAATAGACCGCATAGATAGAGTTGGCCAATAATATTCAAAGCGCATTTGACAAATCAGCGCAACGCTGCAATCTTCGAAGCAGAGTTAAAACTTTCAGTATAGGTGAAAAGGTATACCGACGTAATTTCGTTTTGAGCGAATAAGTTTAATGCGAAACTAGCCCCTGTCTTTGTTAAATCTATAGTTCTCGCCACAAAAGGAAATTCCATGTATCAATTGCAAGATATAAAAAATGGCAAGATAGGTTGGTATCATGGAAAAGACATTAAGGAATGCAAGGGTTAAACACAACTTACCGTCAGATAATGTCCTATAAAACAACTAATAAAGGAGAGACGTATATATATATATCCATCCCTATTCAACTATCTCCGTTTTGCATCACGCCACTTTTTGACTTGTTTTTCTGTGCCTATAAAAGCTGCGAATTTACGGAGATCAGGGACTCGCCTGGATAAGGTCGATAGTAAAAGGTGAACTCTCGCCCAAGAGGGTACGCGATCGAAAAGCTTTAGTAAGTCGGAAAAATATAAAGTTGAACAGTTATGTGTGACATCCAAAAACCTATAATTTCGCTTAATTTATTCCGCGCGATATTTAACTAAAAGTGGAGTGCAGTGCTGCTGGTTCCTGAAGTTATTTACATCGACGCTGAGGATTTCCGGAATAAAGATTTGCGGTATAGGAGCGGTTTCCTGACATGTGGCTGCCATCAACATACATTTTTTCTTTCACCCATTCGGGCACAATTGTCATTCCGTAGTTTTCTTGATACTTTGTTTGAACACTTAGGACTTCACGGATAAATATTTTTATATATCATCGAGTTCCATACATATAAACCTGTTTGTATAATCAAAACTACTTTTGTGTTTAATGTACTATATAGTAGCGTTGCTCGCAGACAAAAGAGTTTTTGTTTCAATTCGGCAATAAAAACTTCTTTAAAAACATAGAGAAATAAAAATGTGATATCAACAAAAAAAAAATAAGAAGGGGTGTATACATAAAAATAATGATTGAAAGATTAGGAAAACCGAAGTGTTTAAGAACTCATATCCAAATGCATACGTGAACAAAAAAAAAAAAGAATTTTAAATACAAAATTCACTCCATTTGAATGATTTAATATATATATATATATAAGGATAAGACAAAACCCAAAAATGTAATTAATTTTTTTAAATAAATAGTTTCGAAAATAAATATTTAAACAAATAATCATAGGAGCGTAAATACCTAACATAATTGTTAGAAAGAGATAGAGAGTTTGGTATTTGAAATGAGGATTAAACGAGAGAGTTAGTGGTAACTTTTCAATAAATTTCAAGTAAATAATAAAAATTCAACTAAAGTGTGTAGGCAAAAATTTAATTTACAGCGGCAACATAACCAACGAAGGCCTTCAACTGGTTCCTGCAACATTCATGCACGTAAGTTGTTTCATTATTGCTACATTACTTATTCTTCTTTAAATTTTTTTTTTACTACATAAATATTGTGTTTCTTTTGCGATCATTACCTCTCTCAGTAATGTTAGTGGAATGTAAGAGCGGATAGAGAGGAATTAAAAGAAAAAAAAAACCCAGTATTTTTGTGACACGATATGGTTCTGGACCAAATAACTAAGTTTTATTAGAATAATATGCATTATGATTTTTATGTCCAAAGGCATTAATATCGCTTCATAATTATTTCTATTCGCTCAAAACCTACTTATTTTGTTTTCGGCAAAAGTACGCTTCCTTAAATCCCACGATCTCACTCTAACTTTCGTAAAGTTAATTAAGATTTAAATGTTCCGATTCCATTCCGTTCCTATAAGTGTTCGGACATAGTAAAAATAGTATTGTTTTTTTTATTCAGTACTAAATTTAGTATGAAGTGAAAATACTACTACTATTGTGGCCGCCGTGGTGTGAAGGTAGTGTTGCCGGCCTACCACACCGAAGGTCCATGGTTCGAGCCCTGGTACAGGTAACATCAAAAGTGATTTGAAAAAAGTTTTTCAAAACGGGGTCGCCCTCGGCAGTGGTTTGGCAAACTCTCCGAGTGTATTTCTGCCATGACAGGCTTCTCAGCAAAAATTCGTCTCCTTTGTAGATGCCGTTCGGAGTCGGCAAAAAACTGTAGGTCCCACCAATTTGTAGGGAAAATTCAAATCGGCACGCCACAAATTGGAAGAGAAGCTTGGCGCAAAAATCTCTTAGGAGGTTTATGATGATATACCTGTTGTATATCGCGCCATAGAGAGAGAGAAAATACTATTTTCTTATTAATTGATTAATTTTATTATAAAATAAAATATGAATTGGTAAAATTTGTAATTATGGTCTGAAATTCGCTTGTTGTTGTTGTTTTATATTGGGACTTCTCGCTAACATCTGAGAAGTCATGGTTGAGTGGGTTAAGAGCGGTAAGTAATTGGTAATAGATCCGCTAGGCAAAAGGCAAAGTGTGTCGCTTTTAGAAAGGTTAATCATTGATCAAAATATGTGATGTGGGAAGGAACTTCCCTTAACCCTTACGTGTGCGTTAATTTTTTCTTGTTAGGCCTTGGGGTTGTCTCAACTGGTGGTTTGGTCGGTCGTTTGGTCAACGAATCCACATAAGTGGCTGAAGCTCCGGGACAGCTAGACGCACACGGGCAGACGCGGGTCATCTTCTTCGTGCCACCAGGTAAACTTGGTACAACTGCGAAACAATTGTCAACTCAGAGTAAGTATGCTTTTCGAAGGTTCCATAACAGGTGGGAACGTTTTACGAAGCTAGATATGTCTAATGCGTATAATCAGCGGGTTCTTGATGAAGAGGCACAAAAAATTTGTACTTGGAGCACGCATAAGGGTATTTTTAAGATGACGCGGTTACCATTTGGCATCAAAACCGCGGCTGCTATTTTTCAGAAAACTATAGAGGGGTTGTTAAGAGGAATTCCCAATGTACTTTGTTACCTCGATGATACCACCGTTACCGGCAAAGACTTCGCACAACATGTTATGACTCTTAAACATGTATTGGGGAAACTTCAGGCGGCCGGATTGCGACTAAATGTTGACATATGCGAGTTTTTTAAAAGTAAAATTTCATATTTAGGTTTCGATATTGATGCAGACTGGTTAAAAGAAAATAAAAAACGCGTGCAATGTGTTCTCGACGCCCCAAAACCTAATTCCGTATCCCAATTACGCGCTGTTATCGGTTTGGTAAACTACCATTCGAGGTTTATACCCAACTTTGCACAGAAGATGGTTCCTCTATATAAGCTTTTACAGAAAAATGTTCCCTTCATTTGGAGAAAGAAGCCAAGAAGCGTAGGATACGCTGAAAACCGAAATCAGGTCAGGTGAAGTGCTGGTACATTTTAACCCTAAATTGCCTATTATTTTGACAACAGATGCCTGTAACACTGCGGTAGCAGGCGTGCTAGCACACGTATATAAGAGCGGAGTGAGGAGACTCATAGCTTTTATTTCACGGGCTTTAAACAATGCTGAACTAAACTACAGCTCTATGGAAAAGGAATCTCTGGCTATCGTTTTTAGTGTAACCAAGTTAAGGCAATACTTGTTGGGAGTATCATTTACCCTAGAAACAGACCATAGACTTTTGCTTACCTTGTTTGGCGAAAATAAGGGTATTCTGTCCATAGCCGCGGCCAAAATACAACGCTGGGCTTTGATATTATCAGAATTTTACTATAAAATTAAATATGTCAAGGGGTCTATTAATTACGCAGGTAATTTATCGCGAATTTCGCAAGCGAGTGTTTCAGCGGTATCGGCAGAGTCGACTTTTATTAATTATTGTAGTTCAGCGCAGTTAAATTACAAACAAGTGGCAATTGAGACACAGCGAGACCCGGTGTTGTCAAAACTGATGCAAAGTATTCAAGAGGGTACGGTTTCAGGTTTAAAAGGCAAAGTGTTTGAGTTATTTCGGACAAAAGGGATTGAGCTAAGTGGCGAGGCAGGGTGCGTTTTATGGGGTTACCGGACGGTTATACCAAAAAAGTTGCAGAAGTAAATTTTGGAATCCTTTCATCAGCCACACCTTGGCATCGTCAAGACGAAAGCGTTGGTTCGCTCATATATATGGTGGCCGCGTATAGACAATGACGTGGAGGCTCTTATAAAGTCTTGCCAATCGTGTCAGTCAGTACTGCCCAGTCCTGAAAAAAGTAGTTTAATAGGTTTTGTTTGGTCGACACGCTAGTTAGCGATAACGGAACGCAGTTTACGTCATTGGAGGTTAAAACCTTCATGAGTAAAAACCACATTAAACATGTATTAATGGCGCCGGGCCACCCAGCCACTAATGGGCAGGCGGAGAACTTCGTAAAAACGTTGAAAAAGTCTTAAGTAGCAAGTTTTGCAGCAACGCTAACTTTAGTTTTGATGAGAATTTGAACAGGTTTCTGTTCGACTACAGGATTTCTAACCATTGTACAATAAATGAGTCCCCGCAAAATCGATGTTAGGGAGGGAGCTAAAATCGCGGTTCAGCTCTCTCAAGCCACCCCTGGTAAGAGATGTCATAAAAATGAACCAACAGACCGCGGTTAGTAACTATAGAGGTAAACGCTATACAATATTCACCGTAGGCCAGAACGTAATAGTGAAAAACTACTCGAATCCCAACAAGGCTGGTTGGTCACCAGTGAGGTCCGCGTAATTACATAGTAATGCTAGCGAATGAAAACCACACAATCAAACGAAATCTCGACCAAATTCGCAATTCCGATCTCGTATGTGAGGAAGAGGCTTCTCGCAATGAACCGGGTGTCGAATCACCGGTTAGCGCGGCTCAAGTTAAGTGCGAAAACATGGAAGATCATGACGAACCCGTGTCGAGTGAACCTCAAGAGGAGGTGGAAAATCAAGCTAGGAAAATGCCTATAAGAAGTAGCAAGCAGAAAGCCATAGAGGCAATGCGAAAAAAATAACAAAATCATATTCTTTATGGTATTCATTAACATAACATTCAGTCTTGCATATTTGAAATGAATATCTAGTACTTATATTTTTCAGTCACCGAAAACTTAAAATACTAAGTTTATAAGTATGTACATAAGTATATATGTATATATACAAGTTTCAAAAATTTCATGAATTCCAAAATGTAATGTACTCGTATAATAAGTAGGTATACAAAGCTTCAGAAAGGGGTTGTTGGATATTAGTACCAATTTGCATATAATATGAACACGGTGTAATATACTATGCGAACGCTTCCTAACAATGTAATGTTCTATCCGAACGCTTCCTAAGAATTGACATTTGCTAATATGTGTGTAATATGTATATGTGAAAAAGAATAATAAAAATCAGCCCATTTTGTCTACAACCAAACCAACGTGAACATTGAATTTGTTTATGTGTTTTATGTTGGTAAATTCTATATTTTTTTCTTATATTTTTTTTTTTACATTATAACACTGCCGGGATCCAATCGCAAAGGAACCGCTCTATCTCATTCCAGCAGCTTAAATAGCTTCGCTTCTACCATTAAATGTTTCTTTTCTCGATATTTCTTCCGGTTTGCTATAACTCATATGCAATCAGCCATTCGTAATTAGTCGGAGATGTTGGAAAAATTTTTTCGATTTTGATGTCACATCATATCTATTTCTTACCTCCATGGAGGAATTTTTGAGCGACAAAAAAAAATTAATTGAAATCGACCATTACAAACCCCATAAATCCGTTCCCACAACAGCCGGTTCTACGTACCGGAATGACTCGGATATTTACATCCGACCAAGGGCTGTTATTTTGACACTACCCTGTCTATCCTGTCACCTTTCCAACCCCATAAATCCGTTAGTATGTTGCTTGACAACTGTCTCACCTTCGCAGCTCATGCCCCAAGCAGTTTCTACCGAACTTTCTTAAACTAAGTCATCCAGACTTCTGTAGGACGCTGATTCGGCCCCAGACATTTACATTTATTTATAACTAGTACACCCGGCCCGCTTCGCGGCGTCTCAGAACTAATAATAGACTGAGTCCTATTTTCATCAATATTTCCCATTCCAGATAAGATATGGAACTTAATTACATCGCTTATTGCAGCACTCATTGTCACCTTCCGTTTGATATCCACATTGTACTGACACATTTTGGGTCACCTTGGTCCACATATCGGTCGATATCTCCGAAACTGGCCGAGCTACCGATACAAAATTTTAAGTTAAACGTCTAGCAGTGCAATGGTAATAGTTACATTCAACTCTATTTAGTAGTTTTAGAGTGATGCGCCACCAAACACACAGAAAGACAGACAAGAATTCTAAAAACTGTTGTTTTGGCTTCTATTGGCTTAATAATGGTCTCTCCTATTCGTTTTTCTTAAATATCTGCAATGTACAGACATCGATCTTTTACAATTTTACTATGTGTAAAGATATTCATTGTATCTTTTAAGACATCTCGGTCTTTTATATACATACATCAATTGGTGGTATTTTCATACGAAACAAAAACTGTGAAATAATACAATCATAAGTCTCAATGACAAACTTAGAAATAGAAATTATAGAAATAAATTAAACAAAATAGCGCATAAGTATTCAGAGACAGAAACTGAAAACTTAAAAGCGTTCGTTTAGAATATGTAGGTTTAAAGTATTTATGTATCTAAACTGTTCTATGTTAGAAGTGCCTATCAATACAGGCTAAAAATGTTATTCTGGGTCTTAGGTCACGAAAATCAGTAATTATGTATAAGTCTGCCTGAAATACTGCTTCATAAGCTTAATATTTTCTGAATTACCGTTTGAAGTGTCAAGCAACCTTCCCTACTAGACAGGTACCAGTTAAATGGTAAGTCAGATAACCTCTCGGACTGACTTGCGTTTGCGTTATTTTTGCTTATTTTTCTCACTTAGTTTCTGAAGAGCATGTGTTTGCTGTCCGTGTGCACACGTACAGTATACGGCATCCCTTTCTAGCGCATGTAAAACCCCATATATCTGCACTATTCACTCTCCTTATCCATAATGAAAACTTTGGTTAGCGCTAACAGCCAGGTATAATGCAAACACATGCCACCGCTAATGGTTATGAGTATAGCAAACATGCGCCAAGCCTAGTGGTTATGAATGGCGGAAACTTCATATATAGCTAACAATGAAAATACAATTGTTTGTATTATTAGATTTGGTGTTTAGTGTTTAATATAATTTAAAATAACACAATTTCCACCTTCACAATAGTCAATAACATCTATAAATACATATTTATATCACTAAACATTTACAAAACTATAATTTTACTACATTTGCCTCAAATTTAAAGTTCCTTGCTCGTCCATCTGAAAATATAAAATTTTGTGTGCATAAATATATAAACCAGGACTTGAATTGATAAATAACAATATTTTGCACTATATACCCCTTCTCTTGGCGTATTAACAGCAATTTCGCTGCAAAACTCCTTGTTAAACATTTTATAAATTTTTTAACGACGCACTTACATTTTGCTAGCAATATCAAAGAAGAAAATAAACAAAGAAAAGTAAAAACTTGACAAAAGGCTTTGTCTGGGTTAGTAATTTACAATTTTCGATTGCATGTAGGCCCGTCTAGTATAGTTTACATCTAAGCATCTGACGCCGCACACAATTTTTTAGCTCTTTGGGGAATTCTAATGCTTGTTTCCTAATACGAATACTTTATTGCAATGTCTCCCCCAATATTTAGCTCTGTCGGAACTATCCATATGTGAAATACTATTACACTGCGTTACAAAAACGAGCTTTAGTTCTGTCCTATGAACCAAATATACTTTTTCGGAAAGGGGAGAAAAAATAAAAATACACGTGTGTCGGCGATTTTCATGTACACGTCAGAATTTTTTTTTTTTATGTATAAAGTATAAAGGTCGTAGTGTCCGTCTGTGTGAAAGACTTTGGATCGAAAAAAAAGGGTTACAAATCGATCCAAAGTCTTTCACACAGGCGGACAGACGACGGACACTACGACCTTTATACTTTATACATAAAAAAAAAATTCTGACGTGTACATAAAAATCGCCGATACACGTGTATTTTTATTTTTTCTCCCCTTTCCGAAAAAGTATATTTGGTTCATAGGACAGAATGTGTGTAACGCGGGGTTATGAGTGTATGTATTTATAAAAGAAAACTAATATTTTTTCTTGCAGTTGGGATGGTTCTCTCTTCACTCACCTTATTATGTGAAGTTTCACTACAATTAAATCACCAGTAAATGCGCCTTTGATGTAATCGCGTGGCACACCTGCTCATCTGTCCGTTACATCGGTTTTGAGGCCAACAGTGTGACCGATTTGTGGTTAGATACTAAAGATTTTATTATCCGCTGATCAGGTGATGTTTGCTGGCAGGTTCAAAATGGAATGAACGAACAAGAAAATAATATAAGAAGCTAGTACAATACATAGTATGCAAATATTATGTATAGTGCGACTGCGATGTCTATGCACAATGTAGTGTATACGTATGTATGGGTTGATGTATACATTTATTAAATTCTTTTTAAATGTATGCTCTATTAGTGGGACTATTTTCGAATAATATTCGAATAAATACTACTCGAATAAATGAATAATAATATTCGTTTAAAAAAATTCGAATAATTTATCCGTTTATTCGAATATTGGTATTCGAATAGTTGTATTGAAATTCGGGAGATGTCGGAAGCGAAATTCCCTGTCTTCATCGCTTGTACCTATGACCATGCACTTTAAAGCCCCCAACCACCCATATTACTTACCGTGCAAGTAAACAAGTATTGCTTCATTGAGCCACTTGGCAATATGTGTAAAATATGTCTTTGACACACTGGCCGCCACAATAGCACTTAGCCATAATATAAACAAAAATAGTTAATTGACCAATTAGGCAAATGTGTCAGCATGTCATTGGCACCTTTGCAATTAGGAAACGGACATAAGCTAACACTTATGGTCCGATTTCCATAGAAATTAGATTAACAGTAAGCTATGCCCCACCGGGTTAGGGGTTTAGAATATGCCCGCGGTAAGCATACCGGTCGTAAGAGCCGACTAATATGCACAAAGGTAATGACGTACCGTGGTGTGAAGGTAGTGTTGCCGGCCTACCACACCGAAGGTCCATGGTTCGAGCCCTGGTACAGGTAACATCAAAAGTGATTTGAAAAAAGTTTTTCAAAAACGGGGTCGCCCCTCGGCAGTGGTTTGGCAAACTCTCCGAGTGTATTTCTGCCATGACAGGCTTCTCAGCAAAAATTCGTCTCCTTTGTAGATGCCGTTCAGAGTCGGCAAAAAACTGTAGGTCCCACCAATTTGTAGGGAAAATTCAAATCGGCACCCCACAAATTGGAAGAGAAGCTTGGCGCAAAAATCTCTTAGGAGGTTTATGATGATATACCTGTTGTATATCGCGCCATAGAGATAGAGAATGCCGTGCAACTCGATGGTTGATCTACGGATTAGATCCCTCTCACCTCTCATTACCCATTATATCGTTTAGATATGTATAGATTTAATTAATATATATTTTTATTTTTTATACAAAGAAAATCTTTATTTTTGAAAGAACAAAAATTGAATAATAATTTTTATTTGGATAATTAACATTAAACAACAGTGAACCAAAAACAATTTTAAAAACTAATAAAGTAATATATAACGCAAGTATATAACCCTACATATACCCCCCTTCCAGTGAAAAGATCAATTAATTTATGTTAAATGTTATTTTCTTTTTGTAAGTGTTGATGAGTTAGTGTTAAGTACTGTATCTGTAATTATATTTGCAGGTTTAAATAAATCTTTTGAAATTGTTTTAATAGTATTTCCATGTTGAATTTTGAATACTTTATCATGTTTAGAAATAATAATAGGTCCCACCAATTTGTAGGGAAAATTCAAATCGGCACACCACAAATTGGAAGAGAAGCTTGGCGCAAAAATCTCTTAGGAGGTTTATGATGACATACCTGTTGTATATCGCGCCATAGAGATAGAGAGATAGAAATAACTTTAAACGGACCATCATAAGGTGATTGTAAATTCGACTTGTGAATAACTTTAACCAATACGTATTCACAAGAATCTAAATTTTTAGGAATGAAAGAATACTCAGTGTTGTGTTGTAGGACCTTTGATCTAACATGTGAAAAATATTTTCTTGATTTAGAAAGAATTTCAATCGTATTATCTACTTCATTACCATTATTATTGGAAACAACTAGTTCACCTGGTAATCTAAGTGTTTGTCCATATACTAATTCCGCAGAACATTTCAAATCTTCTTTGGAAGATGTGCGTAAACCTAATAAAATCAATGGGAGAATTTCAGACCAGTGCATTGAATCATCTGAGGAAGTGATAGCTGTTTTCAATGTCCTATGAAATCTTTCTATCATTCCATTTGATTGAGGATGGTATGGAGTTGTATGAATTTTGTGAGATCCTAATAACTTAGGTAGCTCTGTGAATAATTTTGATGTGAACTGTGATCCTTGATCAACAGTTATGTTTAGTGGAATACCGAAACGAGGAATGTAATTATAGACAAAAGTTGTTGCTATAGTATTTGCTGAAATATCCCTAAGCGGATATGCTTCAGGCCAACGTGTATGCCTGTCAATGATAGTTAAAATGTAACGATTTTCTTTTGATACAGGTAATGGACCAACCAGATCCATATGAATGTGTTCAAATCGTCCAAAAGGTATCTAAATTTTTTGTATAGGTGTTCTTGTATTTTTGGAAATTTTTGATTTTTGACAATTTAAGCAAATATCAGACCAATTATTTATTTCTTTGCGCATATTAGGCCAGAAGTATTTAGATTGAATCAATCGTCTAGTTGTGCGAACACTTGGATGCGATAAACAGTGAATTTTGTCAAAAATTATTTTTCTCATAGATTTAGGAACAAACGGCCTAAAAGGTTTTTGGGAAATATCACACCATATATTAAGATTAAGAACTGGAATACCAATTTCTTTTAAATTACTGTTTGAATTTTGATCAGATATTATATTTTGAAAAGTTTAGTCTTTTTGCTGTTCTTCATATAAGGTCTGGAAATTTATGTCTTTAGCTAAAATTGTGTTAATATCCGGAATACGAGAAAGTGTATCAGCAACAATATTTTCTTTTCCTGAAATGTATTGAATGTCATTTGTAAATTGTGCTATGTATTCTAGATGTCGAATTTGTCGTGGTGATCTGTCTGTTTTTGAATTAAGAAATGAATTAAGAAGTGTAAATGGTGAATGTCCTACCTTCAAGAAAATGTTTAAAGTGTTTAAGTGAATTATAAATCGCTAAAAGCTCTCTGTCAAATGTTAAGTAATTAATTTCAGTAGGAGATAATTTACGTGAAAAATAGGCGAGTGGTTCTAAAACATTGTTACTAACTTGTTGTAAGACTGCACCAATTGCTACATTTGAAGCATCTACAGCAAGAGATAATTTACCGTTTTTATCAAAATGAGTGAGAAAAGTTTTCTGTGCAAAAAGCTGTTTGACATTTTCAAAAGCATTAATAGTCTTCTCTGACCAACTAAGTTCTTTAAGTTTATGTATAGTAGCAAATGTTAACATTTCATGCAGGGACCAAGTTCTGCTGCTAACATTTTAACATATCTATGGTAATAATTAAATATTCCTAAAAATTTTTGTAATTTATTTATAGAAATAGGTTTTTTGAAGTTGATTATTGTCTCAATTCTTTCTAAGGATGGCCTAATTCCTTCACTAGAAATTTCATAACCTAAAAAATCTAACTTATTCGTTCCAAAGATACATTTCGAAGGTTTAATATTTAAATTATATTCCACCAACCTTTCAAAAACAGATTTTAAATGTTTTGAACATTGTTGATCTTCGTCATAACTAGCAACAAGTATGTATATCATCAATATAGACAAAAACAAAATCAAGCCCAGAAAATACCTCATTTCGACGTGCCATACGAAAACTAGCAATAAAAAAATTTGAAAAGAAAACTAGCAATTAAAAAATTTCAGACGAATATTAGCATTTTCTGGTTGTGGCTGACGAAAACTAACAATATTGTTTTGTGGTTGACGAAAAGTAGCAATATTGTGTTTTTCAAACGAAAAGTAGCATTTTCGTTTTGTGGCTGGCGAAGACTAGCAATTAGTTTTTGTTTTTCTGCTTATTTACAGGGTGAGAATAAAGCGACTTTGGTTTGTAGTATTACACATGACCGAGATAGGTATTTACGAAAATTATAAGAATTAAAAGTTGAATAACGCCATGGTAACTTATGCTTCCATCATTTCCCATATACGATATCTCGCTAAATTTTATATATAGGGTGTTTTTTTTACAGGTTTGTTTTTCGAATAGAGATAAAACTGGCATTTTGTGGTCAAATCTGGCAACTCTAATGTCATTTAAGTTCAGTTTGGTTTGCGATTTCATCATGAACAGGTTGACAAAAGAACAACGCTTGCAAATCGTGCAAATTTATTTCGAAAATAATGGTTCAGTTCGCGAAGTTTACCGTGAGCTCCGTCCATTTTATGGTCGACATAATCGTCCATCAGAGCAATTAATTCGGTTAACCATGGATCGTTTTCGCACTACGTTTACTCTATGTGATAATACGCATCCGCAGAGACGTCGAACAGTGCGCACCGAAGAAACAATTGCCGCTGTAGAGCAAAGTGTTGAAGAGGACCCGAATGAATCGATTCGCCCCCGTGCACAGCAATTGGAGCTTTGTCCATCAACTTTATGGAAGATTTTGCGCAAAGATCTTGGCTTGCGACCTTACAAGATCCAGCTTGTGCAAGAATTAAAGCCGCGAGACCATGCAATGCGTCGTGATTTTGGTGTATGGGCCGAAAATGAGATTGATTTCGATGCTGATTTTCATCGCAAAATTTTGTTCAGTGATGAGGCTCATTTTTGGTTGAATGGCTACGTCAACAAGCAAAATTGCCGCATTTGGAGTGAAGAGAATCCACATAAGACCCTTGAAACGCCATTACATCCACAAAAACTGACTGTTTGGTGTGCTCTATGGGCTGGTGGAGTCATTGGGCCATACTTCTTCCGCAATAATGCTGGAGAGGCAGCTACCGTTAATGGAGACCGGTATAGAGCCATGATAACCGACTATTTTGTTCCCGAATTGGATGGCATGAATGTGGATGAGTTGTGGTTCCAACAAGACGGCGCTACATGCCACACAGCGCACGTCACAATCGATTTATTGAAGGAAACATTCGATGAGCGCATAATTTCGCGGAATGGACCTGTCAATTGGCCACCAAGGTCGTGTGATTTGACACCATTGGATTATTTTCTTTGGGGATATGTGAAGTCGCTCGTCTACACCAACAAACCAGAAACGTTAGGGGAATTGGAAGCCAACATTCGTGGCGTTATTGCCGACATACGGCCCCATATGCTCGAAAAAGTGGTTGAAAATTGGACCTGTAGAATTGGCTTTATTCGAGCCAGCCGCGGCGGCCACATGCCCGAAATCATATTTAAACATTAATGGCATAAAATTATCCTTCCAATAAAGCCAAACTGATGGACCTTAAAACGATTTTCTTGTGTTTTATTTCAATTCGAAGTTCTATACCCCTGAAAAAAACACCCTTTACAAGATTTACACAGAAAAGGTACGATTTATATCTATCTGATAATTTTATGAATTTTATAATATTATCCTTCTAAAATAATCTTTCGACAAAACAAAACCCTGTAAGAAAAACAACAAACTCAGTTTGAGTGCTAGTTTTCGTCACCCAAAACATGTAATTGTTAGTTTTCGTCAGCCAAAACATGTAATTGTTAGTTTTCGTCAGCCAAAACATGTAATTGATAGTTTTCGTCGGCCACAAAAACTTTGGTGTTAGTTTTCGTATGGCACGTCGATTTATAAAACGTTGAAATGTTTGTGCGCTGTTTCGTAAACCAAAAGGCATGCGTACGAACTCAAACATTCCAAATGGTGTAGTTATTGTTGTTTTATTAATGTCTTCTTCGGCCATGGGTATCTGATGATATGTTCGGACTAGATCAATTTTCGAAAATATTTGTTTGTTTTTTAAATCAATAGCTAAATCATGTATATGGGGTAATGGATATCGATCAGGTATGGTAATGAAATTCAGTCTACGATAGTCTCCACATGGTCTCCAATCATTTGGTTCTTTTTTTGGGACCAAATGTAAAGGAGATGCAGTATGAGAACTAGAAGGTCTACATATACCTGTGTTGACCAAAAATTCGAATTCTGTTTTTGCAATTTTAAATTTAATTTGATCTAGACGACGAGGTTTTGAGAACGGTAAAACTCCTTTAGTTTCAATTCTATGAACTGTTTGGTGTTGCACTGGTTTGATGTAATCTGGTTCACAAGTTATTGAGGGAAAATCTTTTAAGAAATTGGTAAATTTATTTTCAGAAATTGGTATTTTGAGAGAAAATATATCACAAAATCCACTAGAGCCAGAAACTTTTAATTTTGTTTTTAAGTCAGTAATTTTTTTATTTCTAATATCAACTAGTAAACCAAATTTCTCTAAAAAGTTAGCCCCAATTTTGGGAGTAGATATATCTGCTGGTATGAAAGGAAATTTTAAATCGCGTCTTAAACCTAGATCAAGTTTTAAAACTTTTGTACCACAAGTTTTAATTGAAGAACCATTAGCTGCAGTTAAATTTAGATCAGAATTTCTTTTATGAGATTTCAATTTACAAGACGGAACTACAGAAACAATAGCACCCGTATCCATTAAAATGTTAAATTTATTAAATTTGTCAAAAATAAATAGGCGGGGAGAAAGTTTAACGTCACTTTCGCTACTAGCCACTGTCATAACGTGACGTTTTAGTTTAAAGTCTTTGAATTTGTATTATAATTTGAGCTAAAATTACATGGTTTAATACATTTATAAGCGTTGTGTTTAAATTTTTGATGATACCAACAAATAATATTTTTATTTTGGTTATTGAAATTTCGGGGATTTGAAAAATTACGTGATATAGATCGATGTCGTTCTCTAGATGTAGATCGAATTTGAAGTTCATTTATATCTTCACTAATTTTATTAGACCTAGTAGTGCTTCGCACTCAAGGTATATTAACTTTAGTCGCGTAACGGCAGTACGTAACGGCATTAACGGATCGAGATAGATATTGACTTATATATATGAAAATGTTCAGGACGAAAAGAGAAGTCGATTAAGCCATGTCCGTCCGTCCGTCCGTCCGTCCGTCCATCCGTCCGTCTGTGAACACGATAACTTGAGTAAATTTTGAGAATTTTAATGAAATTTGGTATGCGGGTTCCTTGGCACTCATCTCCGAGCGCTATTTAAAATGGGCGAAATCGGATGATAGCCACGCCCACTTTTTATATATATAATATTTTCGAAAACACAAAAAAAGTGATTACTCAGTACATAATAAACCTTAAGGATAAAATTTGGTGAATACATTGAGATTGAGGCACAAAATAAATTTGTCAAGAAATTTTTGAAAATGGGCGTGGCACCGCCCACTTTTGATTAAGTCAGATTTAGAAATAATATTAATCATAAATCAGAAACCGTTCAAGATATCGAAACGAAATTCAGCACACAGTTTTGCAGGTATGCAGTGAATGTTCCAGGGCGGGATCGGTTAAGGTCTACGCCCACTTTTATATGAAAGATTTTGAAAAGGATCGTAGATATATTAAATAGGCAATAACTTTGCGTAAAATAGCTTAACATCATTTATATTTCAGTTTTGAAGTTTCCGTAAACAAAGAAATCCAAAAACTTAAAACTTTCGAAAATAGGCGTGGCCCCGTCCTTTTTATAGTGGACTATTCCCCAAAACTTTTTATGCCATAACTCCGCCAAAAATTGATTTGTGAAAACGAAATTTGGTGACAATGTTCTATATATGAAGGTTACTGTTTGCTGTAAAATTGGGCGAAATCGGTTAATGTCCACGCCCAGTTTTTTAACATAGTTCTGAAAATTTTCTTTGTAAAATTTAAAGAGCGATATTTCTACAACTAAGCAAGTTATATCAATTAGATTTTGCACACATAATAAGCTTTTAAACTCGGTCGCAAAAAAATTTGTTCAATTTCGAAGAAGTAGGCGCCGCCCACTTTTCAGCATAAAATTTCTGCTATTTTCAAAGGCAATCGCTTATAATTCGATTATGATATTTCAATGAAAATTGGTCAGCTGCTTCTCAGTAGTATGTATTATTCTCCTGCCAAAAATTAGCCAAATCGGGAAACACACAAGCGAAATATTCGGGCACGTACTTAATAGCCCACTGCAATAGCGAAGTTATATATCTTTTTTGATTTTCATACCTTTCATAACACTAAATGTATGTAAGTATGAGAACAAGAAGAGAAAAGTTCACTAAAATTATCAGCACGATGAGCGGAGTCGATTTAGCCATGCCCGTCCGTCTGTCTGTCTGTCCGTCTGTCTATTTGAACGCAAACTAGTCTCTCAGTTTTCCAAAGAATGCTGAAATTCGTCGTTTGCTTTGGCAGCTTTATAATATACTAGCAAACCCGATACACGTTGTTTTGACATTTTGATATATAGAAAACATCTATATATAAAATTTCATTCACTTGAATCAAATAAACTCCTAACTATACCGAACTGCAGCTTTATATGACCTGGGGAATTTTCCAAAAGCTATATACAGACTGTGTCGAGCCCAGCGAACTCCTGAACTTATCGTGAAAGTTCAAGAGTAAAACAAAACACAAAATATGTGGACGTGGCACCGCCCACTTTTGGGAAATGATGTAGATATTGACTAAGTGACACATATATCCAAATTTCATTAATTTAGACCAAAAAACTTCGGAATTATGACGAATTGAAACTTTATACTTTTCCAATACTATATATTGTCTATGCTGTACCCAGTGAACCCAAGTATATATTGTGAAAATTTCATAAAGATCGGTTGAGTTCTTTGGCGCCTATAAAAGACACCGTTTTTATACCTAGTAGTGCTACGCACACAAGGTATATTAACTTTAGTCGCATAACGGCAGTGCGTAACGGCATAAACGGATCGTGATAGATATTGACTTATAAATATCAAAATGTTCAGCCCGAAAAGAGAAATTGATTAAGCCATGTCCGTCCGTCCGTCCGTCCGTCCGTCTGTGAACACGATAACTTGAGTAAATTTTGAGATATCTTAATGAAATTTGGTATGCGGGCTCCTTGGCACTCATCTCCGAGCGCTATTTAAAATGGGCGAAATCGGATGATAGCCACGCCCACTTTTTATATATATAATATTTTCGAAAACACAAAAAAAGTGATTACTCAGTACATAAGTCACCTATAAGGATAAAATTTGGCAAGTACATTGAGATTGAGGCATAAAATAAATTTTTCAAGAAATTTTTGAAAATGGGCGTGGCACCGCCCATTTTTGATTAAGTCAAATTTAGAAATAATATTAATCATAAATCAGAAACCGTTCAAGATATCGAAACGAAATTCAGCACGCAGGTTTCCAGCTATGCAAGGAATGTTCCAGGGAAAAATGGGCGGGATCGGTGAAGGTCCACGCCCACTTTTATACGAAAGATTTTGAAGAGGATCGTAGATATATTAAATAGGCAATAACTTTGTGTAAAACAGCTTTACATCATTTATATTGCACTTTTAAAATTTCCGTAAAGAAAGAAATCCAAAAACTTAAAATTTTCGAAAATGGGCGTGGCCCCGCCCCTTTTATAGTGGACTATTCCACAAAACTTTTTATGCCATAACTCCGCCAAAAATTGATTTGTCGAAACGAAGTTCTTATACCATAACTCCGCCGAAAATTGATTTGTCGAAACGATATTTATTGATAATGTTCCATATATAAAGGTAACTGTTTTCTGTAAAAATGGGCGAAATCGGTTAATGTCCACTCCCAGTTTTTCAACATAGTTCTGAAAATTTTTTTTGTAAAATTTAAAGAGCGATATTTTTACAACTAAGCAAGCTATATCAATTAGATTTTGCACACTTAATAAGCTTTTTAAGAAAAACTCGGCCCCAAAAAAGTTTTTTCAATTTCGAAGAAGTAGTCGTGGCGCCGCCCACTATGCAGCATAAAATTTCTGCTATTTTCAAAGGCAATCGCTTATAATTCGATTTTGATATTTCAATGAACATTGGTCAGCTGCTTCTCAGTAGTATGTTTTATAGTCCTGCCAAAAATTAGGCAAATCGGGAAACACACAAACGAAATATTCGGGCACGTAGTTAATAGCCTACTGCAATAGCGCAGTTATATATCTTTTTTGATTTTCATACCTTTCATAAACATTAAATGTATGTAAGTATTAGAACAAGAAGAGAAAAGTTCACTAAAATTATCAGCACGATGAGCGGAGTCGATTTAGCCATGCCCATCTCTCCGTCCGGCTGTCTATTTGAACGCAAACTAGTCTCTCAGTTTTACAAAAGAATGCTGAAATTCGTGGTTTGCTTTGGCCGTTTTATAATATACTAGCAAACCCGATAGACGGTGTTTTGACGTTTTGACGTTTTAATATATAGAACACATCTATATATAAAATTTCATTCACTTGAACCAAATAAACTCCTAACTATACCGAACTGCAGCTTTATATGATCTTGGAGATTTTCCAAAAGCTATATACAGACTGTGTCGTGCCCAGCGAACTCCTGAACCTATCGTGAAAGTCCAAGAGCAAAACAAAACGCAAAATATGTGGGCGTGGCACCGCCCACTTTTGAAAAATGATGTAGATATTGACTAAGTGACACATATATGTAAATTTCAGTAATATAGATTAATAGCTTTGGATTTCGCTTTTAAACTATTTATTTAATTAAATTAGCATATTGGTACAATTATTCATTAGAATATAAGTAGGTTTAGTTCCATTGAAAATAGAATACTAAGTTAAATAAGTAATTATAGAAAAGTGTACAATCGGTCTCGAATATTCATTACAACTAAAAAAATATGATTAACGTTTAACAGAATATTATTTCACTTCTATGATGTAGATTGTAAATTATAAATGTAAGTTATATGCAACAAGTAGGTTTTACAGTTAAACCAGACTTTCGGACCCTTCCTACATTAATTTAGACCAAAAACTTCGGAATTATGACGAATTGAAACTTTATATAGCCTGGGGGCGTGGCTCCGCCTACTTTTCCAATACTATATATTGTCTATGCTGTACCCAGTGAACCCAAGTATATATTGTGAAAATTTCATAAAGATCGGTTGAGTTCTTTGGCGCCTATAAAAGACACCGTTTTTTATATCTATTTTTGTTACGCACACAAGGTATATTACTTCTTTCGGCATAAACTTATCGAGATAGTTATATATTTATTAATGTATATCAAAACCTTCAGGATGAAAAGTAAAATATCCGTGCAAGTAGTTAATACCTCACTGCAAAAGCGAAGTTGTATATCTTTTATGATATTCATTCCTTTCATGAACATGAAATGTTTGTACGTATACTGATAATAAATGAATGAATAAAGAAGTATTTAGTTTCTTGCGAGCAGTCCTCTTGGCCATCATAAAATTCTTTTTACTGACATTGGACTTAAATTTCACCAAAATCTGATGTCTCAAATTACTTCCCGAAGAAGATTCCCTCGCGTTTGCTCGCTTGATCCTGAATTCGTCAATTTGGTCCTCAGAAAGCATCACATTCAATGCATCACTGAAAATTTTCTTAACACATTCTTTTGCATTTTCTTCATCCGTAATCGGCACTCCAACAATTTCAATCGTATTTTCTTATTGCTTTTGCGCATTCCGGTTTAACTTACTCTCAAGCTTTGCTACCTTCATTGAAAGATCTTTGTTCTCTTCTTTTAGTTGATTTACTATTGCGAGAAAGTCAGTGTTTATTTGTTTTAAGCTAAGAATCTCTTCGTATGACAATTGAAGAGTTACTTTGCTTGAATTTATGTCACTGCTTGTCGCTTTGTTTACATCTTCTGTTTCACACTCTGCTTGCTGTCCCACAGCAGTCGGCTATTTGCTTTCTGCTATTTGAGTAGTCGTTGTTGTTGTTGCCCTTTGTAAAGTTTTTCTTCTCATTACACTGCGCTTGTCACAGCGGTATTTTTTATTGTTTGTTTTGAAGAATTCAATATCTTCTGGCTTCAAGTTCACACATTTGCAATGAAAATAATGCTTACAGTCCAGGCACTCAATTTTACTATCATTATAAGGATCAACTTTTTCTTTGCAAATTAGGAAATGTATTTTTGAAAATTAAAAGGTAAAAAAACTTCAATAAATAGACTTTTAAAGTCAGCACCCCACGATCACAACCGTCTTGCACGAAGTTTCTTCTTGTTTGTGACTTTACAGAATTCAATCTTAAGTTATAGCTTAGTTAACTCTTAATCTAATTACTATGGAATTGGGACCATAAGTTTTAGCTGATGTCCGTTTCCTAATTGCAAAGGTGCCAATGACATGCTGACACATTTGCCTAATTGGTCAATTAACTATTTTTGTTTATGTTATGGCTAAGTGCTATTGTGGCGGCCAGTGTGTCAAAGACATATTTGACACATATTGCCAAGTGGCTCATTGAAGCAATACTTGTTTACTTGCATGGTGAGTACTATGGGTGGTTTGTGGCGTTAATTCTCCCACCTCTAAGTCGAAGCGTCCCGTCTTCGAAAAATGTAGCTATAAGGTTATTTATTCGATTCAACAACTTTAATAAAATTTCTTTTTTTTCTTTTGAATTTTTTAAGCGAATTGGAAACTTATTGCATGCAATCAATTTGTAAATAAAATATGTCAATACCGTTATTAATATTACAGCCCTAATTGACCACCAAATGGGATTTCTCTTTATTTCCTGTTTCATTGGAGTAAGAACATTGAAATTGTCTAACCTTAAATCAATATTCTTTGTTTCAATGTATTCTTTTACAAAAAATTATTTAACTTTTCCCTCCTTAAAATGGCTTAAAATTCTTCCTGTTGGATTTTCATATTTTTTATACCTAGTAGTGCTACGCACACAAGGTATATTAACTTTAGTCGCCTAACAGCATTACGTAACGGCATAAACGGATGGAGATAGATATTGACTTTTAAGATATCTTAATGAAGTTTGGTATGCGGGTTCCTTGGCACTCATCTCCGAGCGCTATTTAAAATGGAAGAAATCGGACCATAGCCACGCCCACTTTTTATATATAGAATATTTTCGAGAACACAAAAAAGTGATTACTCAGTACATAATACACCTATAACGATACAATTTGGTGAAAACATTTAGATTGAGGCATAAAATACATTTTTCAAGAAATTTTTGAAAATGGCTATGGCACCGCCCACTTTTCATGAAGTCAAATTAATCATAAATCAAAACCGTTCAAGATATCGAAACGAAATTCAGCACGCAGGTATCCAAAAATTAGCCAAATCGGGAAACACACAAGCAAAATATTCGGGCACGTAATTAATAGCCCACTGCAATAGCGAAGCTATATATCTCTTTTGATTTTCATACCTTTCATAAACATTAAATGAATGTAAGTATGAGAACAAGAAGAGAAAAGTTCACTAAAATGATCAGCACGATGAGCGGAGTCGATTTAGCCATGCCCGTCCGTCTGTCTGTCTGTCCGTCTGTCTATTTGAACGCAAACTAGTCTCTCAGTTTTACAAAAGAATGCTGAAATTCGTTGTTTGCTTTCGCCATTTTATAAAATACTAGCAAACCCGATAGACGTTGTTTTGACTTTTTGATACATAGAACACATCTGTATATAAAATGTCATTAACTTGAACCAAATAAACTCCTAACTATACCGAATTGCAGCTTTATATAACCTGGGGGCTTTTCCAAAAGCTATATACAGACTGTGTCGTGCCCAGTGAACCCCTGAACCTATCGTGAAAGTTCAAGAGCAAAACAAAACACAAGATATGTGGGCGTGGCACCGCCCACTTTAAAAAATTATGCAGATATTAACTAAGTGACACATATATCCAAATTTCATTAATTTAGACCAAAAAAGTTCGGAGTTATGAAGAATTGAAACTTTATATAGCCTGGGGGCGTGGCTCCGCCTACTTTTCCAAAACTATATACTGTCTATGCTGTACCCAGTGAATCCAAGTATATATTGTGAAAATTTCATAAAGATCGGTTGATCGGTTCTTTGGCGCCTTTAAAAGACACACATTTTTTATAGCTATTTTTCTTACGCACACAAGGTATATTACTTCATTCGGCATAAACGAATCGAGATATATATTTATTAATGTGTATCCAAACGTTCATGATGAAAAGTAAAATATCCGGGCAAGTAGTTAATACCCCACTGCAAAAGCGAAGTCGTATATCTTGTTTGATATTCATACCTTTCATGAACATGAAATGTTTGTACGTATACTGAAATGATCAGGAGGATGAGCTGAGTCTATGTAGCCATATCCGTCTCTCGATACGTCTATCTGTCTGTCCGTCCGTCTATTTGAACGCAAATACGAACTGAAAGTATTAAAATAGACCTGCGTAAATTGGGATGACATAATAGATCACTACTAGGTATATAATGTTCGGTTCCAGCCGAACTTAGACTTCCTTACTTGTTTTTATTATCAATTGTTACATTATGTTGAAAAGTTATTAAATAAATTCCATCTTATGTTTTCCAGATACTATTATTGCTCCATCTTTTACAATTTATATTGATACATTTTTTTCATTTATTTTTGTACAGTTAGCATGCTTATTGTTTAACATATCGGACAAGCATGTATTATTTTCTTTTATCATAGAAAATTCATTATTCAATTCTTTTTTTACAAAATTGAACAAAAAAAAATATATTTTCACACTTTATTACTTTATTCCATCGTCTTGCGCTACGGCTATTGCTGAAAATAATTTACATGTTTTTTAAATTTGGATACTTAAAGTAAATAACTATAAAATTTTTTGTGCAATTTTAAACTCTGATACATCCATAAGATCTGATCATCGCGGCCAGTTGTGCCTGTAATCCACTTGGAAACCGTCCCAAGCTCATTAATACCCCTTTTTGATGTATTATTATTTCTTAATTTTTATACCTTTCATGAATATGAAATGGTATATTAACTTTGGTCCGATGTTTGTAACGTTTAGAAATATAAGAGATAGACCCACCATTGAGTATACCAAATTGATCAGGACGATGAACTGAGTTGATACAACCATGTCCATCTGTCCGTCCGTATGTTTGAACGCAAACTAGTCCCTAAATTTTTGAGATATCTCGATGAAATTTGGCACACGGATGTATTTTTCACTATATCATATATCTCCCATACAACCGATCGTTCAAATAAGAGGATTATGGCCATTTATCCCTCATTTTGAAATATTAAAACTTGATACTTGGTGAGATATTTTATAGATGGTAAAAGAAAATTGTATAATCGATTATATCTGTGTATAACATTATCAATAAAATTTGTATAATTCTCCCCATTGCTTCTATAAAATAAAATCAAACCTTAATACTATCCTTATGAATAATTCTGTTTTTATTTTGTATTTTAACTTTATTCCCTAAGTCTTTTACTACTACCTGCTTTTTATACCTTGGTCTTAATTTATTTCGTTCCCCATATACTTTTTCATATAAAACTTCTTCTCTGTGGTAACTCTTTTTAAGTCTTTTCTTATTATGACGCTCTACCATATTTTCCTGCGCTGATTTTAATTTATCCCTTACATTAACATGAGTTTCTTTATTGAATAAAATATTGCAAGGTTTTTTGCCTGTTACTGAGTGTATTGTTTTATTATACTGCTTTACCGCCCTCATAATTAATTCGAAATCACTTATTAAGTTGCAGTCCTGTTTCAAACATCGAGAGAGTGTGGAATGGACCCTTTCTATTTGGCCATTGCTAGTGCTGTGGGGTGGTGTGCAATAATAAATTTTGATATGTAAACTTTCCATTAGAGATGTGAATTGTATCGTACTCAAGCCTGGTTCGTTATCTAAAACCATACTCCTAACATCTGGAAATGTTTCAGAAGCTCTAAAACCTTATCCTCTAAGTTCACCTTATCTTTAATATATTTCACCATAAGATACTTAGAGTAGGAATCTATACATGTAAAGAATTTTAATATTTGTGCGAAAAAAATGTCCTTCTTTTTCTGGTATAGGTGCTTCTACTATCGGTATCAATCTCGGCTGCCTTTCATATTTAATACTATTACATATCCTACATTTCTTTGCATATTGCATGAATTCTTTTGTCATTAATGGCCAATTAACCTGTTGTCTAATTTGAGCCAAATTTTCCCTATAATTCCTATGTGCCCTATTATGAGTTCGTTCAATAATCATTCCCTGGTACTCTCTAATAGTTACATCATTCGGAAATGATTCCGACTACAGAAATTTCATCGTAGGGTTTGTCTCCCTTAAAACATGTTTAATGTCATAAAGCACCTCAGGTGTGCAATATATTCCTGTTACTATTTTTGGATTTAAATATCCAGACAAAACCGAAGGTATATTTTGCGGTAAGTCGTATTCGATCAAAAAACTTTTGTTATTAAATAGCAAAATGGTTTCTAACGTTGTAATCCTTGCCCCTTTATCAATCAAAATTTGCTGTTTAAAATGATTCAACGGGGTTTTTGTCTAACGAATTTGATACTCATCATTACTCTCTGTGGAATACTGAGTACCCGCCAATGAATCACTAAAACTACTGGTTTCTTTCGAAGTAGATAAATTATTCAAAATCTGTCTAGATAATGCGTCCGCAACGACATTTGTAGCCCCTGGTTTAAAAACAATTTTTGGCGAATATTCCTTAATAAACCCTCTCCATCTCTTGATTTTAATGTTTGGATTTCTTTCGGAAATTGCAATGGCTGATGATTGGTATGAATTTCCAGATCATTCACTCCATAAAGATAATTACGTAAAGCCTTTAAAGCCCACATTATATCTCATTGGTAGCATAATTTAATTCAGTAGAGTTTAATGCCCGAAAATTCTATCAAAAAATTCGGCGAATGACAGAAGGTTTCAACCCGGGGCAAACTCCTGTAAGAATGAGGACGGCGACCTGGTGACCGATGTTCAGAGAACACTCAGAATATGGAGGGATCACTTCTCTGCCCTTTTAAATGGAGAAACTGAGCAAGAAACCAGAGAAGATGCCGAACCCGAGCCCACAATCGAAGATGATGGAACTGACGTTCCACAACCCTACTAAAATGAGGTGCGAATAGCAATATCCCGATTGAAAAACAATAAAGCAGCTGGCGCTGATGGTTTGCCTGCTGAGCTATTCAAACACGGAGGCGAGGAGCTGGTAAGGCGCATGCATCAGCTTCTATGCAGAATTTGGTCGGATGAATGCATGCCTGAAGATTGGAATCTAAGTGTTCTCTTCCCAATCCACAAGAAGGGCGATCCTGCAAACTGCGCCAACTATCGCGGAATCAGCCTTTTGAATATCGCATATAAGGTCCTATCAAGCGTATTGTGCGAAAGACTGAAGCCTGATGTGAACAGACTGATTGGACCTTATCAGTGTGGCTTCAGACCTGGTAAATCTTCCATCGACCAGATTTTTACAATACGCCAAATCTTGGAAAAAACCCGTGAAAAAAGAATCGACACGCATCATTTCTTTGTTGATTTTAAAGCCGCTTTCGATAGCACGAAAAGGAGCTGCCTATATGCCGCTATGTCTGAATTTGGTTTCCCCGCAAAACTTATACGGCTATGCAAAATGACCTTGAGCAACACCGCCAGCTCGGTCAGAATTGGGAAGTACCTCTCCGAGCCGTTCGAAACTGAACGAGGTTTCAGACAGGGTGACCCCCTATCGTGCGATTTCTTTAATTTAATGCTGGAGAAAATAATACAAGCTGCAGAACTTAACCGCGCTGGAACAATATTTTATAAAAGCGTCCAACTGTTGGCATATGCTGACGATATTGATATCATTGGCCTTAACAACCGCGCCGTAACTTCTGCTTACTCCAAATTAGAAAAAGAAGCGGAGAAAATGGGATTGGTGGTGAACGAGGGCAAAACGAAGTACCTTCTGTCATCATGCAAAGAGTCAGCGCATTCGCGCCTTGGCAACCAAGCCACTGTTGGCAGCAATACTTTCGAAATAGTAAAGGACTTCGTTTACCTGGGAACCAGCATTAATACCAACAATAATGTTAGCCTAAAAATCCGACGAAGAATCACTCTTGCAAACAAATGCTACTTCGGACTGAGTAGGCAATTGAAAAGTAAAGTCCTCTCTCGACGAACGAAAATAACACTCTACAAGTCACTCATCGCACCCGTCCTGCTATATGGTGCAGAAGCGTGGACACCAACAACATCTAATGAGGCGGCTCTGGGAGTATTCGAGAGAAAGGTTCTTCGAAAGATTTGTGGACCTCTACGCGTTGGCGACGGCGAGTACCGAAGAAGATTTAATGATGAGCTGTATGAACTTTACGCAGACGCCGACATAGTTCAGCGAATTAAAACACAGCGGCTTCGCTGGCTAGGCCACGTAGTGCGAATGAGCCAAGATGCTCCAGCCCAGAAGGTACTCTTATCGGCACCCGCCGGTGGAAGCAGAGGAAGAGGGAGACCACCACTCCGATGGAAGGACCAAGTGGAGACCGATTTGCGATCCCGCGGTGTTTCCAATTTAAAGAAAGAAGAAGAGTTTAATGTCTTTGAAATAAACACAATAGGGTTTCCCTCTTGTGATAATACGGCCCCCAAAGCCACATTCGAGGCATCAGTGGTGAAAACAAATTTTTTATTATAATCAGGCTGTGTTGATTCTATATGTTAAGATAATAATTCATTTAATTTTTCGCAAGCAGCGATTGCCTCCTGATCAAGGTTAATAATCACGAGTCGCGAGAGATTTTTAAAAACATATCCGTCTTGAATGGTGTGTCAACAAAATCTGCTGAATCTTTATTAATCAATCCCTTTTATAACTTTACAGAATTCAATCTTAAGTTCTAGCTTAGTTTACTCTTGTTGTTGTTGTTATTGTGGTAACGACAAAAACACTCTCCGAAGGTTTTGGGGAGTTTTGTCGAACGGGCCTTGACCGGATTTGAACCCGGTACGCTCCGGTAGCACCTTGCGGTACTGCTCGACTGTCGTGGTAGCGATTTATGACCAGTGAAGCCTTCTCGGTCATGTCACCCCTCTTTCCGTAAGGAAGGATAAGATGGGTGTAGGGTTATATATTTACTTGCGTTATATATTACTTTATTAATTTTTAAAATTGTTTTTGGTTCACTGTTGTTTAATGTTAATTATTAAAATAAAAATTATTATTCAATTTTTGTGCTTTCAAAAATAAAGGGTTTCTTTGTATAAAAAATAAAAATATTTATTAATTAAATATATATATATCTAAACGATATATTTGGTGATCCTGCTTATTAAACAATCAAAATAAACAATAATATTATTATATAGCAATTTCATCCACGCATCTACAATTTCATTCACGCATCCTTATTTACAAACCATAAATCCAATTATCACAAATAATCCAACAAACAAATATTCTGGATATGACAATAAATGCATATAAACATATTTGTGTATCAAATGTGCATAATCAACAATTAGTTTTATAAATATTTTAACAGAAAGGAATTTGTAAACGAAAATAAATGAACTTATACTACCGTCTGTAAAATTAATATATAACATGTTGAATTCTACTAAATACTTTACCACCAATCAACAAACTCAAGTGCATTCTTTTCTATTGGATTTTCAATTTCATATCACTCTCAATTTAACCCTATAGTACATAACTTCACTCACTATTTAATGTCATTTATTTATGATTATATTTACCATCTACAATCAACGCAATTCTTCGGTGAGCTGTATTGTTAATATTCTATATTAATATTAAATTACAATTATCTAATTAAATATCCATACATTTTTAAATATTTATCAAATTTTAAACAAAATATTACATTTCATTCAATAAAAGTTCGTTTCTTAAATCCTTCATTTAATTAAAAACCAAAAACTTTATTACGAATAATTAATAAAATTATTAAAATCAAGACATTAATTTTAATTTACAATAAATTTTTCTAAATTATAATAACTTTAAGTATATTTTAATTAGTTTTCTTATTAAATTGTTAATTTAATATTTATTTTTATTAATATTAATATTTCAATTTTTATTATTGTGTACACTCTTTCTCCAGTTAACTAAAGTGATTCGATCACCTATTCATACAAGAAGTTTCACAGCAACAGAAACTCAAAACGAAAACAACAACTCAATTCCAAGACACTTCACATCAACAGAGACCCAAAACGAAAACAACAACTCAATTCCAAAATTGAACCTCACACAAAATATTCATATTGATAACATGCTTCCAGATAATAACACAATATTTAGAGATAATTTTAATTTTTCAAAATCAGTTAAGTTACCTTATTTTTGGGAACAATCCCCTGAAACTTGGTTTATTCTCGTTGAAGGACAATTCCAAATAAACAACATTCAAAATGACAATATAAAATATCAGAATATTTTAATTGCACTTCAACGAGAAACCATTTCAAAAATTATAGTTATAATGAATCCACCTCCTGTGATAAATAAATATGAAACTATTAAAAAAGCATTAATTGATAGATTTTCTCTTTCCGAAGAAAAAAGATTAGAACAACTTATTTCTAAAATAGAACTTGGTGATCGTTCTCCATCAGAATTATTTCGACAAATGGCCTCTCTAGTTAGTTCTTATTCTATAATAAGTAAAGAACTTGTTTTTAAATTATGGATTAGTAAATTACCAAAAGAAATACAGATCCATTTAATCTCTTGCAACAATAAAACTACTGATGAAATTATTACTTTAGCAGATAAAATTTTTAATTTAATTAATAATAAACAATCTTCCACAATTGCTGCAATAGATAGCTCTGGAAACATTGCCCTGACATAATGTGTTAAAAATTTGACTGAATTAACTACTGTCATGTTTCAAAATTTAAACAAGTAAGAAAGTCTAAGTTCGGGTGGAACCGAACATTATATACATAGTAGTGACCTATTATGTCATCCCAATTTACGCAGGTCTATTTTAATACTTTCAGTTCGTATTTGCGTTCAAATAGACCGACGAACAGACAGACAGACGTATCGGAAGACTGATGGCTACATCGACTCAGCTCATCCTCCTGATCATTTCAGTATACGTACAAACATTTCATGTTCATGAAAGGTATGAATATCAAAAAAGATATACAACTTCGCTTTTGCAGTGGGGTATTAACTACTTGCACGGATATTTTACTTTTCAACCTGAAGGTTTTGAAATACATTAATAAATATATATCTCGATTCGTTTATGCCGAATGAAGTAATATACCTTGTGTGTGTAACAAAAATAAATATAAAAAAGGGTGTTATAGGTGCCAAAGAACTCAACCGATCTTTATGAAGTTTTCACAATATATACTTGTGTTAACTGGGTACAGCATAGACAATATATAGCATTGGAGAAGTTAGCGGAGCTACGCCCCCAGGCTATATAAAGTTTCAATTCGTCATAATTCCGAAGTTTTTTGGTCTAAATTAATGAAATTTGGATATATGTGTCACTTAGTCAATATCTACATAATTTTTCAAAAGTGGGCGGAACCACGCCCACATATTTTGTGTTTTCTTTTGCTCTTTAACTTTCACGATAAGTTCAGGAGTTCGCTGGGCACGACACAGTCTGTATACGAGGTGTGTTCAAAACGTATCGCGAATTTTGTATTTTCGCTGGTTACGTATATTCGAATTTCGAATTTTTTGTGGCGTTATGTTGGTACTTATGTCTCTCACTTATGCCGACAAGCTCGGCCATTTTCAATGTTCAGTTAATTGTTGACAGCTGCTTTGCTTGCACGTGTTTTGGATCGCCTTCGATTTTTACCTATTCAAAAAAATGGATCAAAGAACCTGTATCAAATTTTGTGTGAAAAACGAAATTAAGTGCGCGGATGCATTCCGAATGTTGACTGTGGCATACGGAGAAGCTACCTTGGACCGAAGCAACGTTTATCGGTGGTACAAAATGTTCTCAGAAGGCCGAGAAGATGTGCAAAGAAGAACAAAAATTGGCTTTTGCACCACGATAACGCCCCTGCTCACGCATCGTTGCTTGTGCGCGACTTTTTGGCCAAAAACAACACACTAATGATGCCGCAGCCACCGTATTCCCCAGATCTGGCCCCCTGTGACTTTTTCTTGTTCCCTAAACTGAAGAGGCCCATGAAAGGACGACGTTACGCTTCTCTTGACGAGATAAAGACGGCATCGAAGGAGGAGCTGAACAAGATACAAAAAAATGATTTTTTGAAGTGCTTCGAAGATTGGAAAAACCGTTGGCACAAGTGTATAATATCTCATGGGGATTACTTTGAAGGGGACAAAATAGATATTCATGAATAATTAATAATTTTTGAAACAACACAAAATTCGCGATCCTTTTTGAACACACCTCGTATAGCTTTTTGAAAATTCCCGAGGTCATATAAAGCTGCAGTTCGGTATAGTTAGGAGTTTATTTGGTTCAAGTGAATGACATTTTATATATAGATGTTTTCTATATATCAAAACGTCAAAACAACGTCTATCGGGTTTGCTAGTATATTATAAAACGGCCAAAGCAAACCACGAATTTCAGCATTCTTTTGTAAAACTGAGAGACTAGTTTGCGTTAAAATAGACAGACGGACAGACAGACGGACTGAGAGACGGGCATGGCTAAATCGACTCCGCTCATCGCGCTGATCATTTTAGTGAACTTTTCTCTTCTTGTTCTAGTACTTACATACATTTAATGTTTATGAAAGGTATGAAAATCAAAAAAGATATATAACTTCGCTATTGCAGTGGGCTATTAAGTACGTGCCCGAATATTTCGCTTGTGTGTCTCCCGATTTGGCTAATTTTTGGCAGGAGTATAATACATACTACTGAGAAGCAGCTGACCAATTTTCATTGAAATATCAAAATCGAATTATAAGCGATTGCCTTTGAAAATAGCAGAAATTTTATGCTGAAAAGTGGGCGCCACGCCTACTTCTTCGAAACTGAAAAAGTTTTTTTGGGGCCGAGTTTTTCTTAAAAAGCTTATTAAGTGTGCAAAATCTAATTGATATAACTTGCTTAGTTGTAAAAATATCGCTCTTTAAATTTTACAAAAAAAATTTTCAGAACTATGTTGAAAAACTGGGAGTGGACATTAACCGATTTCGCCCATTTTTACAGAAAACAGTTACCTTTATATATGGAACATTATCAATAAATATCGTTTCGACAAATCAATTTTTCTTAAGAAGCTTATTATGTGTGCAAATCTAATTGATATGACTTGCTTAGTTGTAGAAATATCGCTCTTTAAATTTTACAAAAAAAAATTTCAGAACTATGTTAAAAAACTGGGCGTGGACATTAACCGATTTCGCCCAATTTTACAGCAAACAGTTACCTTTATATATAGAACATTATCACTAAATTTCGTTTCCACAAATCAATTTTTGGCGGAGTTATGGCATAAAATGTTTTGTGGAATAGTCCACTATAAAAGGGGCGGGGCCGCGCCCATTTTCGAAAATTTTAAGTTTTTGGATTTCTTTGTTTACGGAAACTTTAAAAGTGAATTATGAATGATGTAGAGCTATTTTACGCAAAGTTATTGCCTATTTAATATATCTACGATCCTCTTCAAAATCTTTCATATAAAAGTGGGCGTGGACCTTAACCGATCCCGCCCATTTTTTCCTGGAACATTCCTTGCATACCTGGAAACCTGCGTGCTGAATTTCGTTTCGATATCTTGAACGGTTTCTGATTTATGCTTAATATTATTTCTAAATTTGACTTAATCAAAAGTGGGAGGTGCCACGCCCATTTTCAAAAATTTCTTGAAAAATTTATTTTATGCCTCAATTTCAATGGATTCACCAAACTTTATCCTTATAGGTGTATTATGTACTGAGTAATCACTTTTTTTGTGTTTTCGAAAATATTATATATATAAAAAGTGGGCGTGGCTATCAACCGATTTCGCCCATTTTAAATAGCGCTCGGAGATGAGTGCCAAGGAACCCGCATACCAACTTTCATTAAGATATCTCAAAATTTACTCAAGTTATCGTGTTCACAGACGGACGGACGGACGGACGGACGGACATGGCTTAATCAACTTCTCTTTTCGTCCTGAACATTTTGACTGCCGTTATGCGACTAAAGTTAATATACCTTGTGTGCGTAGCACTTCTAGGTATAAAAAAGGGTGTCTTTTATAGGCGCAAAAGAACTCAACCGATCTTTATGAAACTTTCACAATATATACTTGGGTTCACTGGGTGCAGCATAGACAATATATAGCTTTGGAAAAGTAGGCGGAGCCACGCCCCCAGGCTATATAAGGTTTCAATTCGTCATAACTCCGAACTTTTTTGGTCTAAATTAATGAAATTTGGATATATGTGTCACTTAGTCAATATCTATATAATTTTTCAAAAGTGGGCGGTGCCACTCCCACATATTTTGTGTTTTGTTTTGGTCTTGAACTTTCACGATAGGTTCAGGAGTTCGCTGGGCACGACACAGTCTGTATATAAATATTGGAAAAGCCCCCAGGTTATATAAAGCTGCAGTTCGGTATAGTTAGGAGTTTATTTGGTTCAAGTTAATGACATTTTATATATAGATGTTTTCTATGTATCAAAACGTCAAAAGAACTTCTACTGGCTCTGCTAGTATGTTATAAAATGGCGAAGGCAAACCACGAATTTCAGCATTCTTTTGTAAAACTGAGAGACTATTTTGCGTTCAAATAGACAGATGGACAGACAGACAGACGGACGGAGAGACGGGCATGGCTAAATCGACTCCGCTCATCGTGCTGATCATTCTAGTGAACTTTTCTCTTCTTGTTCTAATACTTACATACATTTAATGTTTATGAAAGGTAAGAAATGTAGCATTACTCACAATGCTTTTCACTGTCAATGCACTTCAATTATTGACCCACTTAAATTATGTTGAACCCACGGGAGTTCAACAGCATATACCAACTGACACCTATCAAATTGTCAACCCATTACTCAATGCGTCGCTTTGACCAACACACGTATCGATCAGCACGACTGATCGACACTATCGGTTGGTCAACGTGAACTACCAAATTATGTGCTGACATTGCACACAATGCAAATACTTTTAGTGTCTAAGTATTAGTGTAAGTTTGTATACGTAAGTTAAGCTAGAAATGTATAAAAGAGAAAGCTTTTGAATAAAGAACAATCAATTCTGATCATACGCTACACATCAGCGATTCAATCACATTACATGGCGATCCTGCCAGGAGCAATTCACTTTGCTTAGGATATAAAATAAAATTAACAAAATAATTTAAGAAGACATTACATGGCGATCCTGCCAGTTTTGGTCGTTCTATTGCAATTATTTAAAGATGAAGATACAGTTTTTGGCTCTCAGCATGTAAATTTGAATTTAATAAGCTGCCTACACTGAGCACTAAACAGGAGGAAAATTTAGATGCTACAACTGGTGAGGACACTACACCATTTTATGCGGATACCTACCTGCTTTTCATGAAACCGCTATATACGGCGGGTAAACAATTGGACTTACCTGGTGGCAAATCCGTCGAATGGGCTTCACAAATAAAGGCATAAAAAGGGTGGAATAATAGAAGCAACCCAACTGGCGGTATAGTGCAAAAAAAAAAGAGTGGAATAATTTGATGACAATAAACCCCAACACTCAACAAGACTGGCAGCGCAAAATATGGTGACTGGCAGCAAGAATAGCAGCTATTAAAATATAAGTATATTAGAATAATTTGAGCACGCCTTATGGCCGCTAAACCAGTAGCAATTAAATTTGCTTAGGGATTATAAATAGTTTAATTACATGTCAGTATCAATAATGAAAGAGATTGAGACTCAAAAAGAATTTGACAAAATTTTTCATCAATGTTAATAAATTGAGTAAATTGGAATGTAAAAATACCTATTTCTTATGGATAATGCACTACCACCTGATCTTGATTATGAATTAATCAATGATATTGTTGATAAGCTAGAGCATGAAAACGAAGAAATAGGAATACAAAGGTCAAGACCTCGTAACAAGGGAGGCAACAGGAAAAATTTAGAATATTTAAAACACGTTTGGTCCTATATAGGAATGGGTAGAGAACCCACAATGAAAGACTTAGTATACCCTTCCACATTAGAAGAAGAAATAAATAGATTAATAAGGAAACTGAGTAAATAAAAATAAAAATGTAAGAAGAAAATTTTTTACTGTTTTAAAATGGCAGCATGGTGGAAAATTGCTGTAAACAGCATTCTAGTAGGTATAGCAGGATATGAAGTTGGTAAAGAAAGTTCAGCAGAGAAAAACTCTGAAAATAGAATAGTTAAGTACGAACCACACCCTATACCTGTTGAAAATAAAGAAGAACTGTCTGATAAATGGGTAGTTTTGGTCGTATTTATGGTTACATGTTTAATTATCGCAATTATTATTTTAATCAAAAATTATATAAAAAAATAAATTGAGACGATTAAACACTGTACAACAACGCGTATAAACCAACACCCTATAACAAGAAATGAATCAATGGGAAGAAATCCACGAAAAACTATATGAGGAAAAAACAAAAGCAATTAAGTCTTACAAATGCATAAATAAAAGTATCCCAATAACAACAGAAACCATAGTCAAGCATTTGAACATAATCCTAGAAGCTCTGAACAGCATAGGACAGGTAGTTAAATCAGTAAATAACATACTTACTGCAGAACACCAATAGTCAAGCATTTGAACATAATCCTAGAAGCTCTGAACAGCATAGGACAGGTAGTTAAATCAGTAAATAACATACTTACTGCAGAACACAATAGAAGCTTACCAATTTTTCTCCGTTGTACGAGATAAACTTGTATCTTCCTTATCATTATATCTTGAATTTAATATACCAACCACAATTGAGGAAAAACTTCAAATAGATTTCAATCTACTACTGTCAGACCGCGCTCAGAGCCCAACTCCGACACATTCCACGACCCAGACTCAATCAATAGAGGAAAGCAAACCAAATTTTCAACCAATACACGTCCCAATAATAAACGTCACAATGCCACAAACAGTAGTTGAATTTATCAAAACTGCTTCGTCAGTATTACCAGAGTTTGATGGTAAACCGGAAACTCTACATAGTTTCCTAGATGCACTCGATATACTTGAGCAAATCAAGGATACACACGAGGCATTGGCCATTACCATGATAAAAACAAAACTGAAGGGTACGGCAAGGAATTTTATAAGCAACGAAAACACGATAGAACAAATAAAATTAAAATTAAAAACCGCGATTAAGGGTGAATCAGTAGAAGTTTTAACCGCTAAACTCCTGAACATCCAGCAGCGTAGCAAAACTGCAAATCAGTACACAGCGGAAGTAGAGAAAATAACAAGGTCGCTAGAAGGAGCGTATATCTCGGATGGATTAAACCCAGACCTAGCCACGAGATATGCAACACAGGCAGCAGTCAAAGCCATGTGCAAAAACTGCTCTAATGACAAGGTCAAAATGATCATGCAAGCAGGAACGTTCACAACGATGAACGACGCAATCTCTAAATTTACAAACAGCTGCACCGAAATTACAGGCAGCTCTAATACAATTTTAAATGTACGACAACAAGGTCAGTACAGGAGTAATTTCCGTGGAGGTTACCGAAGTAACAACTATGGGAATTACCAAAACAGGAGATTTAGACCGCAACCAAGGTACAACAACAATTCTAGACCAAGTAGTACCAACAATAATAGTTATAACAATAACCACAGAGGATCACAATCCCGAAATAGCAACAGACCCTACAACCAGACCCGTAACGTGCGCAGCTGCACGCAGACGGAAAACCAAGAAGCTCCACTTCAAGAGTAAAAGAAAGAAAAATATGCGTACTAAACCTACATCTAAACAGCTATATAGCAACAAGGACATCTCTAAATAATGTAATTTCAAACCTTTTAATCGATACAGGAGCAGACATCTCCATTATAAAAAAGAATCAAACTAATCAAAGTCATAAAATAAATACGGAACAAATTACAGATCTAAAAGGCATTGGGCAGGGAATAACCAGCACTCTAGGCACAATTAAAGCAGACTTAAAAGGCGATGACCTTCTTATTAACCATAAATTTCATGTCGTAGACGACGATTTCCCAATTCCATGCGATGGAATAATAGGGCTGGATTTCATAAAAAAGTACAATTGCATTCTAGACTATGGAAAAACAGAGGATAAATTAATCCTAAGACCATATGATTTTCCCCAAACAATAACAATGCATCTTACAAATTGTCTGTCCGTCAACACAATCACAATTCCGGCTAGATCGGAAGTTATTAGACAAATTAAAGTAAAGTAACAAAAACATTTTTATCCCACACCAAGAATTATCTGAAGGCATTTTCATAGCAAACACAATAACAAATAAGGATCAAACTTTCGTTAGAATCATTAACACTACACATAAAAACACAACTATCCAAAATTACAAAATCAATACCGAAAACTTAGATGATTACACACTAATTAAAACACAAACACACAGTAAAAATTGCACCGATACAGAAAAATTAAAAAGATTAACAAAAAATTTTCCTAAATTCGTCAACCCTCAATTAACAACACTTTGCACAGAATTTATAGACATATTCGCATTAGAAACCGAACCAATCACCTATAATAATTTCTACAAACAGAAATTACACATGAAGGATGACACTTCAGTCTACATAAAAAATTACAGATTGCCTCAAACCCAGAAGGGAGAAATCAGCAAACAAATAAATAAGCTAATAGAAGATGATATAATAGAACCTTCCATATCGGAATATAATAGCCCAATCCTACTAGTCCCTAAAAAATCACTTCCAGGAAAAACAGAAAAAAGATGGAGACTAGTGGTCGATTACAGACAAGTAAATAAAAAGCTAGCAGCGGACAAATTCCCACTTCCAAGAATTGATAACATTTTAGACCAACTTGGAAGAGCAAAATATTTTTCATGCCTGGACCTTATGTCAGGTTTTCATCAAATCGAACTACACCCAGATTCGAGGGATATAACTTCATTTACAGCCGAAAATGGCACATATAGGTTCAAAAGACTACCCTACGGTTTAAAGGTAGCACCAAATTCATTTCAAAGAATGATGACCCTAGCATTCGCAGGTCTCAAACCATCCCAAGCATTTCTCTACATGGATGACTTAGTTGTATTAGGCTGTTCCGAAAATCACATGCTAAAAAATCTAAGAGACGTATTCTCCACTTGCCGAAAATACAACCTAAAATTACATCCAGATAAATGCCTATTTTTCAGTCAGGAAGTAACTTATTTAGGACATAAATGCACAAACAAAGGAATATTACCCGATCCAAGCAAATTTGAAACCGTTCAAAACTATCCAATACCGAAAACAGCCGATGAAGTTAAAAGATTCGTAGCTTTCTGTAATTATTGCAGAAGATTTGTACCGAATTTTGCAGAACATTCTAGAAAGTTAACTAGGCTATGCAAAAAGAATGTTGCCTTCGAATGGACAGAAGAATGTCAAAAAGCTTTTGTCTACTTAAAGGAAGCATTAATTAGTCCAAAACTCTTGCAATACCCAGATTTCGGAAAAGAATTTTGCATAACAACAGACGCTAGTGGATACGCTTGTGATGCAGTCCTTAGCCAAGAACACGATGGCAAACAGTTACCAATTGCTTACGCTTCAAGGTCCTTTACAAAAGGCGAAACCAACAAGTCTACAATAGAAAAAGAATTAGCCGCAATCCATTGGGCCATAACTTTCTTCAGACCATACGTATATGGCAGAAAATTCCTAGTTAAAACCGACCATCGCCCACTAACATACCTATTTTCAATGAAAAGTCCTTCCTCAAAGCTGACACGAGTAAGACTAGATTTAGAAGAGTACGATTTTGAAGTGGAGTATATAGCTGGTAAAGAAAATCATATCGCGGATGCATTATCCCGCATAACAATTACAAATTTAAAAGATATGTCAGTAGAAGCAAATAAAATATTTAAAATAACAACAAGATCAGCAGCTAAAAAGATCAGTAATAAAACTGAAATTAAAGAAAGTCACAAAGAGAACCCCAAAATATACGAAGCGCTAAATAAATTTGAAGTAAAAAGACATGTCGAGCTCGTTTTCAATCCTCCGAAATTTTATTTCAAAAAAGGAAAGAAAATTTGTAGCAATTTTGATACAAGCAACCTAATTGTTGAGGATAAGATTGACTTAGGACAATTCTTTACCAGGCTCGAAAGAGAAGCCGGCAATGTAGGACTTGTACAAGTACAGTTGTCCTTAGGGGACAAATTGTTTAAAAAGAATTATACTGCAGTAGGCAAATTTATAGAAATGGGTAATAAAGTTCTCAAAAAGTTAACAATAGCTCTAACCCCAGAGGTTATATACGTGACAAATCCCGGGAAAATAAAGGAAACTCTGCATAAATATCATGACGATCCTATTAGTGGTGGCCACCCAGGAATAAATCGCATGACAGATAAGATCAAGCAGAAGTATAGCTGGCTGAACATGAAAAATGATATAAGAAAATATATAAAAAACTGCATCCACTGCAAGAAAAATAAAATTAATAAACATATCAAAGAACCAATGACAATAACGGAGACACCTCCGAAGGCATTCGATATTGTACAAATCGATACAGTAGGCCCTTTACCGAAGTCGATAAATGGAAACGAATATGCAGTTACCATTATATGCGATCTAACTAAATATTTGGTAGCTATCCCAGTCGCAAGCAAACACGCAATAACAGTCGCTAAAGCCGTGTTCGAGCATTTCATATTGATTTATGGACAAATGAAAACAATCTTGACAGACATGGGCACGGAATATAAAAATAGCTTATTCAAAGAACTGTGTAAATTGTTGAAAATTGAACATAAAACTTCAACACCGTACCATCATCAAACTTTGGGTACTGTAGAACGCAGTCACCGAACATTCAATGAATATATACGCGCATACATATCCAGTGACAAAGACGATTGGGATGAATACATACCTCAAATATTTCGCGTATTGCTACAATACGACGCCATCCACCACACATAAATATTGCCCTTTTGAACTCATATTTGGGAAAAACCCACCAAATTACGAATTTTTAAAAGAAAATATAATCAGCCCACTATACAATCACGAAGCTTACTGCAAAGAGGTAAAATATAGACTCCAAATAGCCGAGCAAAGAGCTAGGAAATTAGTCCAAGAGGCTAAAGAAAAACAAAAAACGAATTATGATAAGAACAGCTATAGTGAGGAAATTAACATAGGAGATTTAGTATTAGTTAGAGAAGAGGCCTCCCATAAGCTAGAAAATAGATATAATGGACAATATAGAGTTAAAAATATTGATAAGAACAACAATTTTACTTTAATTCCACATAGCATAGGAAATAGCAATAAAAACAAAAAAGAAATCATAATTCATAAGAATAGACTTAAAACAGTATAACACCACTCACCACCAGCAATCCAGTTTACTCACTTTAATAAACAGGCACAAGCCAAAGAAAATAAAAACCACATATTATGTTCAAAATACAACTATACACTAAATAAATAAATGTAAACGACTGAAAAAAAAAAAAAAAAAAAAGTACATATAAATGCAATAATGACAAACGAGAAACAAATGTAAACAAGTGAAAAAAAAAATTCTTATGCAATAATGGCAATAAGAGCCGAAAAAAAATTAAAATTTTGTAAACGCAAACAAACCCTAAGTAGGTCAATAAGTCGCTTTAATAGTCGTATACAATTGCCTTCAAGTGTATACGACTATTCATAAGGCGGATGGTGTAGCATTACTCAGAATGCTTTTCACTGTCAATGCACTTCAATTATTGACCCACTTAAATTATGTTGAACCCACGGGAGTTCAACAGCATATACCAACTGACACCTATCAAATTGTCAACCCATTACTCAATGCGTCGCTTTGACCAACACACGTATCGATCAGCACGACTGATCGACATTATCGGTTGGTCAACGTGAACTACCAAATTATGTGCTGACATTGCACACAATGCAAATACTTTTAGTGTCTAAGTATTAGTGCAAGTTTGTATACGTAAGTTAGGCTAGAAATGTATAAAATAGAAAGCTTTTGAATAAAGAACAATCAATTCTGATCATACGCTACACATCAGCGATTCAATCACATTACAGAAACCCAAAAAAGATATATAACTTCGCAATTGCAGTTGGCTATTAACTACGTGCCCGAATATTTCATTTCTGTGTTTCCCGATTTGGCTAATTTTTGGCAGGAGTATAACACATACTACTGAGAAGCAGCTGACCAATTTTCATTGAAATATCAGGATTGAATTACAAGCTATTGCCTTTGAAAGTAGCAGAAATTTTATGCTGAAAAGTGGGCGGCGCCACCCCTACTTCTTCAAAATTGACAAATATTTTTTGCGGCCGAGTTTTTCTCAAAAAGCTTATTATGTGTGCAAAATCTGATTGATATAACTTGCGTAGTTGTAGAAATATCGCTTTTTAAATTTCAGAAAAAATTTTTCAGAACTATGTTAATAAACTGGGCGTGAACATTAACCGATTTCGCCCATTTTTACAGAAAACAGTTATCTTTATATATAGAACATTATCACCAATTTTCGTTTCGACAAATCAATTTTTGGCGGAGTTATGGAGTAGAAAAAACTCAATATTTCACGCACTGCCGCAATATCATCGCAAACAACAACAAACAACTCTGCCACATACCACAACCAACAACAACAAACAACTCTGCCACATACCACAACCAACAACACAAACTATATACAACAAATTCAATTCGGCCAATCACCACATCAAAGCACGTAAGTTGTATATTTCTTGCCACTTAGTTTTTTTTGTGTTGCATACAATTGTATAAAAGTGCCGCCCGCGAGTGTAATCAAACGTAAGTGCGTTTAGTGAATATTTAACAATAGTGATTTTTTTGTTCAGTTAAGTGCTTTATTTGTCTTTAAATTTTAAATTAAATTAAAGGCTTAAAAACCCTTGTGACTATCCGGATTATCCCCCCACCAGTGGTAAGGTTTTTTGGACACAGCGCAAGGCAAGAGGTAACATAACCTCATTTTCACAATAAGTTCACTTAGCCTTTCGATCTTCAGTTTGTTTTTTGTTTTTTCCACTTGTTTTTTTTTCGTAATATATAGAACAGAATTTTAATCGAAGGCTAGTTTATTATTTTCTGGTAAAATTCACTATTTTTATAGCACTTTTCTTTGGTTTTCACATTTTTTCATTTAATATTCACTTTCGCTCGTTTGATACACCGCGCACTTTATCTGTGTTTTGTTGTGTATTTCTTTATTGCGGCAACACATACACATATTTTTATATACATATTCCCCTTATACGTGTGGGTGGCAGAGATTTTGTTTAAATTTTGCTTCTGTAGCAAACAAAATATTCGTCAGACAAATCGGCCAAGTCTGCAATATATGAATAAAATTAATTATAAATAAATATAATTGAAGTAATATATACATTAATTGAGTTGATTGAAATTTTATTGAGGTGGGTTTTTTTGATTTTCCCGCGTAAAATACTCCCTTTACCTTTTCTATTCAGCATTTATCTTGTACGGTTGAGCATTTCATCGTACCTTCAGCTATATTTTTTTCGGTTTTGTTTTGATTCTACAGATCCTCTAAGTCCAAAATATAGAAAGTTTCATTAGGCTGGCTGATTCGATTTTTGAATTCGATTTTTGAATTCGAATCAGACTACAATGAATTAGAGGATTCAGTCCACAGCAAGTACACTCTTGGGCTTCAACAAGAGGACTTGAAGGCAATGTGGAGAAAAACCAGAACGGCTTATGACGACTTACTTAATTCAGATAAGTTAGAGGCCACTGGTATAGTTTCTGTCAAACAGAAATATAAGAGATCATATGCAGTATATTTACGCTGCATGTCAGACATGGCTACACGCCAAGCGACATACAACAAACCAGAAAATAAATCTGAAGAAAAGCCCGAATTTGAACACAGTATCCGTCTGCCTCCATGTGATACTGAAGTTTTCAAGGGCGATTATCTGTCATGGCCAACATTTCGTGACATGTTCACGGCCATATATATCTTAAATAAACGCCTAACACCAGTGGAGAAATTGTTCCATCTGAACAATAAGACACAAGGTGAGGCAAAAGATATTGTGAAAAAATGTCCGCTCACGAATGAGGGATTTGATACGGCCTGGAGAAATTTATGCGAGAGATACGAAAACAAACGTATCCTAGTAAACTCGCAACTCCAAATTTTATTTAACTTGAAAAAGGTAGAGAGTGAATGTGGTAGCGCGATTAAAACCCTTCAGCGCGAAATAAATAATTGCCTCTCGTCCCTGCGAAGTCATAAAATTGACACTTCGAACTGGGATGCAATTATAACGTATTTGTGTTCGACGAAATTGCCGGAGAGTACGCTTGGTCTATGGGAGCAAAACATAGACCACAAAGTGGAAATATCCAAGTGGGAGGATATGGACAAATTTTTGTCCAACCGCTTCCAGACACTCGAAACAGTGTCTGGGTTCATAGGGAGTTCTTCAAAAGTGCAAAAGCCGCAAAGTACGCGGATTGCCAACGAAACCCCTGCAAAAAGACTTGGTACATACCAAGCAAACGTGACTAAACTACTGTGCACAAAGTGCAAATCGAATGCCCACAGATTGCGAAACTGTCCCCGTTTTCTCAAATTAACTTCGGTGGAGAGAATTAACTTTGTCAAATCCACCAAGGGCTGTTTGAACTGCCTATCCCCAGGACATACTGTGTCGAAGTACACCAGTGCACAAGTGCATGCGGAGTCTCTTCACACGCAGGCAACTACCAGCCCTAATCAGTATCATGCTGATAATGCTACCTCAACTTCAAAACAGGCACAAGAGAGACGGGAAGCTTAAAAATCTGTTTCGGCCATAAACCGAAATGTTAAATCCTGCCATGTGCATTCAAGCGCAGGCGTGCTGTTAGGGACAGCTCGAGTAACCATTCATCATAATGGTACAGACTTCCCAGCAAGAGCACTGATTGATTCTGGTTCAGAGTGCTCGTTTATGACAAAACAACTCAAACGCAGAATCAATTTACTGGCAAAAAGGATGCATGCTCAAGTTTCGGGCATCACTAATGCCGTGTCCGCTCAAGTCAAGGAGGCCTCCAATATTGAACTCCGTTCACCAGTGGACCCTTGCTTCAGCTTAACAACATCAGTTTTAATTCTAGCCAAACTAACTGGGAATCTGCCATCCTGCCATATCGATGCTACGACTATGCAGGCTATCCCAGACTTAGTCTTGGCAGATAAGCGATTCTACATCAACGAGGAAGTTGATATTATACTTCGCGGAGACGTATATCCGCAAATTATATTGAGTGGGCTGAAAAAGAATGTACTTAGTACACTTCTCGCCCAAGAAACGGTGTTCGGTTGGATATTAACCGGGCGCATAGAACCACCGAATCCAACCAGAAATATAGTGTCCTTCTACAGCGAAGTTGCTTTGGACAAAAATCATACAGCATTCTGGGAGTTGGAAAATCTTCCAAGAAATAAAAGCCCAAACGCAGATGACAAGTACTGTGAAGATATATATAGGGAAACTACGAGTCGTAGAGAGGATGGGAGATATGTCGTCTCTCTTCCATTCAGACAGGACTACCGAGATCAGATAAACATAGGAGGGTCTCTTAGGCGGGCGTGTTCACAATTTTTTAGAAACGAAACGCGTTTAGCAAAGAACCCAGAATTAGGCATCGAATATATGAGGGTCCTGTCTGAATACGAGACATTAGGGCATATGCGAAAGGTCAATGCCATTGTACCAGCCGATTCGGCGGACAATTACTTTTTGCCCCATCACGCCGTAGTAAAGGCGGAGAGCACCACCACTAAGGTACGCGTCGTATTCAATGCGTCGAGCCCAACAGCAAATGGCACAAGTTTGAACGGCATTCTCCTGCCAGGCCCAGTACTTCAGTCAGATCTTCCAGTACTTATACTGCGATGGAGACTATATCGCTTCGTTTTCAAGAGTGACATCGAAAAGATGTATAGGCAAATTTGGATGAACGATGATCACGTAAAATTCCAACGGATTATTTATCGAACATCGCCTCAGGAACCCATAAGCCTTTACGAGTTGAAAACGGTCACTTTCGGGGTTAATTGTGCGCCTTATCTGGCAATTAGAACCCTTTTACAACTAGCAGATGAAGTAGAGAGTTCTCACCCTACAGCATCTAGCATATTAAGGGAAGGCATGTACGTAGATGACGTACTAGCGGGGGGACACACACTCGCATCGGCCATTAACGCGAGGAATGAGATTCGCCAAGTCTTACTCTCCGCGGGCTTCCCACTACGAAAATGGACTTCGAATGCTGAGGAAATTCTCAACGACATCCCAATATCGGATCGGCTGACCGAGGACTTTCTGGCATTCGAAGATACCAGCACCGTTAAGGCATTGGGCATAAGATGGAATGCCCATTCAGACCTGTTTTACTTTAAAGCAGGGTCACTAGAAGAAAGTGAAAAGTTAACAAAGCGAGCGATTCTATCCGCCATCGCCAGACTCTTCGACCCTTTAGGATGGCTTGCACCAATGGTCATTGTGGCCAACATTTTGATGCAGAACATCTGGTTAGAGGCCACCGATTGGGATGAACCAGTTTCGTCCAATACATTGGAACGATGGCAAAACTTCAGACATCAATACCACGAAATCGACAAAATAAAGATACCACGATGGGTAAACTTTTCACCAGAAGATGGGGTCGAGATACATGGATTCTGCGATGCTTCGGAAAAGGCATACGCTGCAGCTGTCTACATGCGAGTCAAAAGGAATGATGATATCTTCGTGAATCTACTCCTAGCCAAAACCAGAGTGGCACCAGTGAAGACCATCTCACTTCCGCGTTTGGAACTTTGCGGAGCAGTACTGTTAGCGGAAATGATGGAATCAATATTCCCAAACATCAAACTTGGACCAGTGAAACAGTATCTATGGACGGATTCCGCCATCGTTTTGGCATGGATAAGGAAACCACCCTGTTCCTGGTCAACATTCGTCCCACACAGGATTACAAAAATCATCGACCTAGTCGGCAGCAAGGACTGGCTTCATATCAGCTCGGAAACGAATCCAGCAGACTTAGGAAGCAGAGGACTAACGCAAAAAGAGATCGAGATTATTGACCGGTTTTCGAATTTACCGAGGGCTTTGAGGGTACTATCATATGTTATGAGATTCTTTCGAAGAACTCATCCCAAGACAAAAGCTTCCTTTCAAGAAAAATCGTGCCGAATCTCATCCGATGAGATCAAGACCACGACGCAACTCTTGATAAAACTCTATCAGAAGCAACATTATAATGAGGAATATGTAAACTTGAAGAAGGGACAGGTAATCGATAGGAAAAGCGAGATATTGCCACTCAACCCATTCATCGACAAAGATGATATTATTAGGGCGGGTGGTCGTCTTGGAGCGTCTCAAGACCTCGCTTATAACGAGCGCCACCCAATCATACTGCCGTACAATTGTAGGCTGACGCGTCTGACTGTACAATTGATACATCAAATCTCCCTCCATGGGGAAAACCAGCTAATGCTCCGTCTCATCCGCACCCAATATTGGATTCCGAATGTTAAGAACATGATTAGGGCCACCATCCATAACTGTAAGGTCTGCACCATTTATAAAAAAAAGAGCGCAAACCCAACTTATGGGTGCCCTTCCTTGCGAACGCACTACGTTCACCCGCGCGTTTACCAATACCGGGGTGGACTTTGCCGGGCCTTTCGACATTAAAAGTTACCGCGGTAGAAGATGTCGATTATCAAAGGGCTACGTTTGCCTCTTTGTTTGTTTCACGACTAAAGCGATCCATCTGGAAGCGACCAGTGATCTTAGCACCCCATCCTTTCTAGCAGCGTTTTCACGTTTTATCGCTAGACGAGGATGTCCGAGAAACATTTACTCTGACAATGGTACCAACTTTGTCGGCGCTTCACGATCTTTGAGATCTGAATTTAAAGCATTTATCTCGGAAGCCCGAGACACAACTATTTCCAAATATAGCCATCAAGCCATGACATGGCATTTTATTCCGGCCGGGGCTCCACATATGGGGGGACTCTGGGAGGCGGGAGTGAAGAGCTTCAAAAGCCACTGTAAGAAGTTAGCCCCGCCTCATAAATTCACGCATGAGGAATCCCATACGCTATTGTGCCGGATTGAGGCATGCCTCAACTCGCGGCCACTTAGTCCAGCCTCAAATGAGCCCGCGGACCTGGAGCCCTTGACCCCTGGGCACTTCCTGACTGGAAGTCATCTCCTGGCTCCGCCAGAACCCGAGGTGAATGAGAGCCCTGCCTCCATTATTAATAGGTGGCAGAAGCTTAAGGCTCTTCATCAAACCTTCTGCAGGCGATGGAAAGTGGAATACTTATCCGAACTTCAAAAACGAGTGAAGTGGAAGCATCCGAAACAAAATATTAAGGTGGGGGATCTCGTTGTCATCAAAGAAGACAACCTGTCTCCCAATGAATGGAGGCTCGGCCGAGTTACCCACGTACACCCCGGCGAAGATAACCGAGTGCGTGTGGACCTCATGACCGAGAAGGGTCAGATCAGAAGACCGTTGGTCAAGCTGATTCTGCTCCCTATGGAGGGAATGGCTGGCGAGAGGCCCGGGGCCTCATCTTAACCAGCCCCTTCCATCACCTCCCTGCCGTTTTAACCGCCCCTATCCCAAAATTTTCCACCCTTCACTCGCTACCCTTAACGAGGACACCAGAAAGCCTACCGCAGAAGGGCGATCCATTCTGCCACAGAAAACGCAATTGCGCTCGATATCGAGGCCAAAGAAAACCTAACGCAGAAAGGCTGACCAATCTGCCACTAAAACTCTATCCATCTGCCACGACAAGTTGGTAGCAGATGGTCCCACCCTCGTATACATATACATATACGTTCATTTTTTTTAATATATCTACATATGGAAAAAAAAAAAATATTTCAAGATTTCTCGCCGAACACACCTAACGATTGCAGATGATATGCATTCAAAGTGGAACTTAAATTCAAAAAAAGGTAAAGCTAAGTAAAATTTATACGGGTTAAAGCAAACTACATTGGAAGAACATTTTGGTAATTGTTACCTTTAGGAGACAACTATTGAAATACATTCGAAATCATTGGGAAAGGTAACAAAAGACGCGTTTTGACCTCGGTAACAATAATCCGGAAGCGGACTTTCGAGTTTCTGTCTCAGTGAAGAGATATTCGAAATCAAAGTTGGAACTTTTCTGTCATTTCATATGGTTCTTGTAATCACAGATTAGGGTGTACCGAAAAATGCAAAAGGTGTGTTCTGCGCAGAAATACTGTGACCGCGTAGCCGGTGTTGAACCGACTAAGGGTTATTTTTTTGAAGCGCGACTCAAACCATACATCTGTTGGACAAGCGGGAGCTAGTAATAGCATCGTAAATGCGTCTGTGGGTAGTAAGCCACATCAACAACAGCCTACAAATGAAGCACATATAACTCCATTACTAGGTGTAGCACCATTAGGCACATTACATAAAGATCATCAACTGCAATTCGATCAGAAGGAAGCCGGCAGAATGGACAAATTTTTGAAATGGATTTTCTTTGGTATATTTATTGCCACCAATAATGCCACCGAAATTGATGATAATGGATATTTATCATACTGCCCATGCATGGGTAGATTTGGCAACCAAGCAGATCATTTTTTGGGCGCCTTGGCTTTTGCAAAAGCTATAAATCGCCCATTAATTTTGCCACCATGGGTGCAATGTAGAAAAGGAGAAATACGCTCGACCCAAGTACCCTTCGATACGTATTTTCAAGTAAACGTGCTGCAGGATTATCATCGCATTATACAGGGTGTTTTTTTTACAGGTTTGTTTTTCAAATAGAGATAAAACTGGCATTTTGTGGTCAAATCTGGCAACTCTAATGTCATTTATGTTCAGTTTGGTTTGCCATTTCATCATGAACAGTTTGACAAAAGAACAACGCTTGCAAATCGTGCAAATTTATTTCGAAAATAATGGTTCAGTTCGCGAAGTTTACCGTGAGCTCCGTCCATTTTATGGTCGACATAATCGTCCATCAGAGCAATTAATTCGGTTAACCATGGATCGTTTTCGCACTACGTTTACTCTATGTGATAATACGCATCCGCAGAGACGTCGAACAGTGCGCACCGAAGAAACAATTGCCGCTGTAGAGCAAAGTGTTGAAGAGGACCCGAATGAATCGATTCGCCACCGTGCACAGCAATTGGAGCTTTGTCCATCAACTTTATGGAAGATTTTGCGCAAAGATCTTGGCTTGCGACCTTACAAGATCCAGCTTGTGCAAGAATTAAAGCCGCGAGACCATGCAATGCGTCGTGATTTTGGTGTATGGGCCGAAAATGAGATTGATTTCGATGCTGATTTTCATCGCAAAATTTTGTTCAGTGATGAGGCTCATTTTTGGTTGAATGGCTACGTCAACAAGCAAAATTGCCGCATTTGGAGTGAAGAGAATACACATGAGACCCTTGAAACGCCATTACATCCACAAAAACTGACTGTTTGGTGTGCTTTATGGGCTGGTGGAGTCATTGGGCCATACTTCTTCCGCAATAATGCTGGAGAGGCAGCTACCGTTAATGGAGACCGGTATAGAGCCATGATAACCGACTATTTTGTTCCCGAATTGGATGGCATGAATGTGGATGAGTTGTGGTTCCAACAAGACGGCGCTACATGCCACACAGCGCACGTCACAATCGATTTATTGAAGGAAACATTCGATGAGCGCATAATTTCGCGGAATGGACCTGTCAATTGCCCACCAAGGTCGTGTGATTTGACACCATTGGATTATTTTCTTTGGGGATATGTGAAGTCGCTCGTCTACACCAACAAACCAGAAACGTTAGGGGAATTGGAAGCCAACATTCGTGGCGTTATTGCCGACATACGGCCCCATATGCTCGAAAAAGTGGTTGAAAATTGAACCTGTAGAATTGGCTTTATTCGAGCCAGCCGCGGCGGCCACATGCCCGAAATCATATTTAAACATTAATGGCATAAAATTATCCTTCCAATAAAGCCAAACTGATGGACCTTAAAACGATTTTCTTGTGTTTTATTTCAATTCGAAGTTCTATACCCCTAAAAAAAACACCCTTTACTAATGGCTGATTTCATGGAACAGTTAGCACCCGAAATTTGGCCTGTGGATAAGCGCATCTCGTTCTGTTATATGGAACGTAAAAGTTTGAGCCCCAACAAAGATAGCAATAGCAAGTCAGATTGCCATGCGAAAGATGGTAACCCGTTCGGACCTTTTTGGGATACCAATAATATTAGTTTTGTGAGTTCCAAATTCTCTAGTCCACTTAATTTTGATGTGCATCATGGTGATATGGCTACAAAATGGCAACAACAATTGCCTGCAACCGAATGGCCAGTTTTAACATTTACTGGCGCTCCAGCTAGCTTTCCAGTGCAAGCAGAAAATCGAGAATTACAACGTTACCTGCGTTGGTCCCACAAATATGAGGAATTGTGCCGTGACTTTATCAAAACAAAACTACCACGCGGTGCATTTATTGGTATTCATTTGCGCAATGGCATCGATTGGGTACGCGCAGGTGAACATGTACGTGATAGTCAACTTTTCGCTTCGCCACAGTGTCTTGGATATAATAATGAACGCGGTTCATTGTATTTGGAACTTTGTTTGCCAACGAAAGAGTTCATTGTAAGACAGATTAAACGCTTAATTAAGAGCGTTAAACAAAGTAATCCAAAAAAAAATGAAATACGTTCCAATTTCGTGGCAGCGGATGCAAATCATATGCTATCGGAATTGAATAATGCATTATCACGCATGAATGTTACCGTACACAAATTGAGTAGTGACGATCCACATCTAGATTTGGCCATATTGGGTATGTCGAATCATTTTATTGGAAATTGTGTTTCGCCATTTAATGCGTTTGTGAAGAGAGAACGTGATGTTAAGGGATTGCCATAATATTTTTGAGCTTACCGTACTGGCCAACATATAATAGATATTCGTAAACGTATAACGCCAATTTCTCGCGTGCCTGTACATCTGACGGCACTGACGATGTTTTAGCTTTCCCAGACATTGTCTGTGGTGAGGTATAGCAACTTCTAGATTGTTTTTTTATGGCTTTTACGCGACATCTGCTGCTTAGTCCTTTATTTAATAATGTATCTAGTGCCAGGAGTTATATTCCACTGTTGTTCCCACCTAAAAGGAAAGAAAAACCATTAATATTTGCATACAATTAATTGCTACATATATGCATATACATACAAAATGTGTCTCAAAGCATGCGCCGGCCGCCACAGCATGTGAGACACATTTTTTTTGGTTCCTAGTAATTTGCGCTGCTACCGGGCAGCGCTAACAAATACTTAACTTCCCCAACATGTTTCCATGCGCCGGCCAGGCAATCCTCCAATGTGAGGTTACAGCTCCATTTACCCTTTAAGTCCATCTGAAAAGAAAAGAAAATTAGTCAAATACAGTTTAAAATTAAAATTTACATTTTTACTTACCTCTGCTGCTGACCCACGCGTGCCGGAAACAAGAAAATCATGAATTGTTCCAATTCAATGAATTTTCTTTGTTTCTTTTTCACGATTTTGCAAATCGTGAGTACACACATATATGTGTGTGTGCAAAAAATTCAACCATCACGCCATGCGAGCTCTCATTTACTCGCAAAAAATTTGCTAGCATATGCATATATGTATATGTATATGCATAATTTTACCATCACGCTAGTGATGCTATATTTTAGTCATCGGGTACCGAAATCCCGATCTGCTAAAATCGGTACCATTCACTGCGGGATCAATAGGGTAACGAAATCTACGTTCGTACCCGACCGGCGAAGATGCCGATTATGTTAAAATGCAAGACTAATGCGGCTCGATAAGTTTTCGAAAAAAAAAAAATTTTTTGAAAAAAAGGTCTTTTTAGTTTCACGCTAAGAAAATTTTTTTTTGTTGTTCTTTTTTCTCGGGTTTTGTTTGTTTTCGGAGGGGCAGGACTGTTTTGCCCACAAAACAACAAAACCCGAACATTTACCACATTCTCACTCTACCCAGTTCGGTACCGAAACCAAGTACCGAAAAAAGCGAAAATGTCGCTGTGTGAACGGCACTAACGCCACTTATGACGGCGACCAGGCAAGTGAGAATGAAAAATAAATCTCTGCTTGAGGGCCAGTGGCGAATCGAAATACAAGGTGATCAACGCAATCAACTTGTCGCGACCGTGCCGTGTGAGAAAAAATAACCAATTCCCAGGTACGAATAATATGCACTGTAATTCTAAAATTTCACCATAGATCAGAATAATGCCACATTATATGGCATTGATAAACTCCGAACGAGGTCGCTCGCCACCCACGTATATGGGCGTCCATACAAATATACAAATATTCAAGGGGATTTTTTTTTTTGTTTCTTTCTTTCTTTTTCGGTCATATGCAGTATGACTCGCTACGCATCCTTGCGCAAGAGGGCCGAACGCCTAGCCGCCCGGTACCCAAAGCCATGCCCGCTGGGTGGCGATAGCCACCCACTGCGTGCGTGCACCCGATACCAGGGGATGGAACCTCTGCAGCGCCTCAAGGAGGTTATTCGGGCGGGCTACTGCGACAACTGTTTGTCGATGGTCTATATTGCCAGGGGCTGCACAAGCGACGTCAGGTGCCGAAGATGTGGTGGAAAACACCACACCACCCTCCATCTGCCCATGGACGACCCACAACACACGCCTATGGACGATCAAGCACGCGCGCCTACGCCCTATAAAAGCTGGGCCCAACAAGTAGAAGAGGCCGAACTGGAAGCAGCTACATTGGACGCGATGGAGGAGGAGATGCTGTCCCTCCATGCATCGGAGACAGCTTGGTCGCCAGAAGGCGAGATCACCGAGCCGGTACCGGAACCACGGCCGTTCCGACCGGCAGAAGGGGTATCGGACTCACTGCCGTTCCGGCCTCTTCTAGCCCACGAGCGGCACGCCTGCCAACGGCATACCCCGCGCTCACCACAACGCAACACCAGTGATGCCGCACATCACAGCAACACATCCAACCGGACCCCACGACGCGCCCACCGACATAGTGTTAAACGTCGACTAGCCACTCAGCCGCGCCAGCGACTTCTCACGAATAATCGCCGCCCAAATACAGACGAGCGTAAACTGGCCTCCCAGCCACGCCAGCTACGCATCAACGCGAATTTCGACGGTAGACTGGCCCTTCAGCCGCGCCAGCTACCACGTGTTTCCGGCTTCCGCGACGGTCTCAGCCGTGTCCTTTCCCCGGTGGGCCCTCCGTTGCGCCCCATGACCACTCTTTCGCCTACTGCGATTGTGAAGCTGGAAGTCGGTAGGGGATTGCTACGCATCCGGGCGATCATTGATGCCCGAGAGTTAGGGCTGCATACGACCCACTCGGGCGGAGAACGCGGCTGCTTCCTCCGAGTCCGCGGGAAACATGGAAACCCGAAAAGTATAACGGCGCACGCGTTATGCGTGTCCAATTTGCAGCGGATCAGTCCAGCCCAGAACGTCGACGCCCGAGTTGCCGCTCCTTATGAGCATATTCAACTGGCTGATCCGCAGTTTTTTATCTCAACGCCGATCCACCTCGTACTAGGTGGGGACGTCTATGCCGACGTCATAACAGCGGGCACTCTTCCACCGTCGTTTGGGCCACTGCTTGCCCAAAGCACTATTTTTGGATTTGTGCTATCGGGAGCCGTTAGCATGTAAGGTTAGATGTAAGCATAAAATAACATCTTCTTTTATTTTTTTTCTTGTTTTATTTAAAATAAAATACAAATAATTTCCTGGCAAGAAAAGCGAGGTGCTAACTTGGAGCGGCGGTGGCTCAAAAGCACGGCGGTCGAACTTGTGCTCGGAAATAGAAATAAACAAGAAACGAGAATTCTCGTTATAAAAAAGTGGCCGTATATTTATATAAAATAGAATTATAAACAATTAGTTTACCTTTACGAATAATTGCTGAGGTCGAAAAATCCTGGGGTGGCCGTGATGTGGTCGTGTCGACTGTATGAATGGAAGAGAGACGACATATCTCCCATCCTCTCTACGACTCGTAGTTTCCCTATATAAATCTTCACAGTACTTGTCATCTGCGTTTGGCCTTTTATTTCTTGGAAGATTTTCCAACTCCCAGAATGCTGTAAGCTTTTTGTCCAAAGCAACTTCGCTGTAGAAGGACACTATATTTCTGGTTGGATTCGGTGCTTCTATGCGCCCGGTTAATATCCAACCGAACACCGTTTCTTGGGCGAGAAGTGTACTAAGTACATTCTTTTTCAGCCCACTCAATATAATTTTCGGATATACGTCTCCGCGTAGTATAATATCAACTTCCTCGTTGATGTAGAATCGCTTATCTGCCAAGACTAAGTCTGGGAAAGCCTGCATAGTCGTAGCATCGATATGGCAGGATGGCAGATTCCCAGTTAGTTTGGCTAGAATTAGAACTGATGTTGTTAAGCTGAAGCAAGGGTCCACTGGTGAACGGAGTTCAATATTGGAGGCCTCCTTGACTTGAGCGGGCACGGCATTAGTGATGCCCGAAACTTGAGCATGCATCCTTTTTGCCGGTAAATTGATTCTGCGTTTGAGGTATTCTGTCATAAACGAGCACTCTGAACCAGAATCAATCAGTGCTCTTGCTGGGAAGTCTGTACCATTATGATGAATGGTTACTCGAGCTGTCCCTAACAGCACGCCTGCGCTTGAATGCACATGGCAGGATTTAACATTTCGGTTTATGGCCGAAACAGATTTTTCAGCTTCCCGTCTCTCTTGTGCCTGTTTTGAAGTTGAGGCAGCATTATCCGCATGATACTGATTAGGGCTGGTGGTTGGCTGCGTCTGAAGAGACTCCGCATGCAGGAGCGTATAATGTCGAGAGTGACACTTGTTGCAGTCATAAGAACTGGTGCACTTCGACACAGTATGCCCTGGGGATAGGCAGTTCAAACAGCCCTTGGTGGATTTGACAAAGTTAATTCTCTCCACCGGAGTTAATTTGAGAAAACGGGGACAGTTTCGCAATCTGTGGGCATTCGATTTGCACTTTGTGCACAGTAGTTTAGTCACGTTTGCTTCGTATGTACCAAGTCTTTTTGCAGGGGTTTCGTTGGCAATCCGCGTACTTTGCGGCTTTTGCACTTTCGAAGAACTCCCTATGAACCCAGACACTGTTTCGAGTGTCTGGAAGCGGTTGGACAAAAATTTGTCCATATCCTCCCACTTGGATATTTCCACTTTGTGGTCTATGCTTTGCTCCCATAGACCAAGCGTACTCTCCGGCAATTTCGTCGAACACATATACGTTATAATTGCATCCCAGTTCGAAGTGTCAATTTTATGACTTCGCAGGGACGAGAGGCAATTATTTATTTCGCGCTCTCATTCACTCTCTACCTTTTTCAAGTTAAATAAAATTTGGAGTTGCGAGTTTACTAGGATACGTTTGTTTTCGTATCTCTCGCATACATTTCTCCAGGCCGTATCAAATCCCTCATTCGTGAGCGGACATTTTTTCACAATATCTTTTGCCTCACCTTGTGTCTTATTGTTCAGATGGAACAATTTCTCCACTGGTGTTAGGCGTTTATTTAAGATATATATGGCCGTGAACATGTCACGAAATGTTGGCCATGACAGATAATCGCCCTTGAAAACTTCAGTATCACATGGAGGCAGACGGATACTGTGTTCAAATTCAGGCTTTTCTTCAGATTTATTTTCTGGTTTGTTGTATGTCGCTCGGCGTGTAGCCATGTCTGACATGCAGCGTAAGTATACTGCATATGATCTCTTATATTTCTGTTTGACAGAAACTATACCAGTGGCCTCTAACTTATCTGAATTAAGTAAGTCGTCATAAGCCGTTCTCGTTTTTCTCCACATTGCCTTCAAGTCCTCTTGTTGAAGCCCAAGAGTGTACTTGCTGTGGACTGAATCCTCTAATTCATTGTAGTCTGATTCGAATTCAAAAATCGAATCAGCCAGCCTAATGAAACTTTCCATATTTTGGACGTAGAGGATCTGTAGAATCAAAACAAAACCGAAAAACATATAGCTGAAGGTACGATGAAATGCTCAACCGTACAAGATAAATGCTGAATAGAAAAGGTAAAGGCAGTATTTTACCCAGGAAAATCAAAAAAACCCACCTCAATAAAATTTCAATCAACTCAATTAATGTATATATTACTTCAATTATATTTATTTATAATTAATTTTATTCATATATTGCAGACTTGGCCGATTTGTCTGACGAATATTTTGTTTGCTACAGAAGCAAAATTTAAACAAAATCTCTGCCACCCACACGTATAAGGGGAATATGTATATAAAAATATGTGTATGTGTTGCCGCAATAAAGAAATACACAACAAAACACAGATAAAGTGCGCGGTGTATCAAACGAGCGAAAGTGAATATTAAATGAAAAAATGTGAAAACCAAAGAAAAGTGCTATAAAAATAGTGAATTTTACCAGAAAATAATAAACTAGCCTTCGATTAAAATTCTGTTCTATATATTACGAGAAAAAAACAAGTGGAAAAAACAAAAAACAAACTGAAGATCGAAAGGCTAAGTGAACTTATTGTGAAAATGAGGTTATGTTACCTCTTGCCTTGCGCTGTGTCCAAAAAACCTTACCACTGGTGGGGGGATAATCCGGATAGTCACAAGGGTTTTTAAGCCTTTAATTTAATTTAAAATTTAAAGAAAAATAAAGCACTTAACTGAACAAAAAAATCACTATTGTTAAATATTCACTAAACGCACTTACGTTTGATTACACTCGCGGGCGGCACTTTTATACAATTGTATGCAACACAAAAAAAACTAAGTGGCAAGAAATATACAACTTACGTGCTTTGATGTGGTGATTGGCCGAATTGAATTTGTTGTATATAGTTTGTGTTGTTGGTTGTGGTATGTGGCAGAGTTGTTTGTTGTTGTTGGTTGTGGTATGTGGCAGAGTTGTTTGTTGTTTGCGATGATATTGCGGCAGTGCGTGAAATATTGAGTTTTTTCTACTTTTATTGTGTGGCAGTTTCTGGTGGTTTGATTCAAATTATGTGAATAATATGAGTTCTCCAATTTTTGTTGTTGTGTACTGTATGCTGGTTCCTCTAGACGGGGAGATGGACCATGTAAATTCGAGCGAGGTGCTAACTTGGAGCGGCGGTGGCTCAAAAGCACGGCGGTCGAACTTGTGCTCGGAAATAGAAATAAACAAGAAACGAGAATTCTCGTTATAAAAAAGTGGCCGTATATTTATGTAAAATAGAATTATAAACAATAGTTTACCTTTACGAATAATTGCTGAGGTCGAAAAAACCTGGGGTGGCCGTGATGTGGTCGTGTCGACTGTCTCTGAAAAAGTAGACGGTTTTGCAATCGAGGACAACCGTTGAACCTGAAAATTATCCTCCGGGTTTTAAGGGGAGGTGAACCCACACATGCACACCCCCATGCATGTATATGTGTGCTGACAAAACACGAATATGCATGCATGCCCACACAGGTGGGTGGGTTGGTGTGAGTGATTGGAAGGGCGCTAAAGTTACATTAGGGTGGCACATTTTTTAAGAATTTAATCTCGCCTAAACAAACTGTCAAATGGCGGAAGTGGTTCATACATATGGTAAAGAAGAATAGAACTACAAAGGTTATGGCGGTTGTCTCTAATATTTTTCCTACTCTATTCAACTAAAAAAAAAAATTTTAATAATTGATTAAATAATTATTAAAAAATAAAAAACAATAATAATTTTCATAAAAGTTTAAAAAGTGAAAAATTATTATTCTTAGCCGTGAGCTCGTTTCATGAATACTTGAAAATGTACAGGCCGCAAATCAACAAAAATTGTTGGTATAAGGAAGCAATAACAAAACCGAGAGGACGCGGTAAGGCAGTTCTGCTGATAAAACAGATCTCTCATTTTAAACAGCGCTCGGAGATGAGTGCCAAGGAACCCGCATACCAAATTTCATTAAGATATCTCAAAATTTATTCAAGTTATCGTGTTCACAGACGGACGGACGGACGGACGGACGGACGGACATGGCTTAATCAACTTCTCTTTTCGTCCTGAACATTTTGATATATATAAGTCAATATCTATCTCGATCCGTTTATGCCGTTACGCACTGCCGTTATGCGACTAAAGTTAATATACCTTGTGTGCGTAGCACTTCTAGGTATAAAAAAGGGTGTATTTTATAGGCGCCAAAGAACTCAACCGCTCTTTATGAAATTTTCACAATATATACTTGGGTTCACTGTATATAACTTTTGGAAAAGCCCCCAGGTTATATAGTTAGGAGATTATTTGGTTCAAGTTAATGACATTTTATATATAGATGTTTTCTATGTATCAAAACGTCAAAAGAACTTCTACTGGCTTTGCTAGTATGTTATAAAATGGCGAAAGCAAACAACGAATTTCAGCATTCTTTTGTAAAACTGAGAGACTAGTTTGCGTTCAAATAGACAGACGGACAGACAGACAGACGGACGGAGAGACGGGCATGGCTAAGTCGACTGCGCTCATCGTGCTGATCATTTTAGTGAACTTTTCTCTTCTTGTTCTCATACTTACATACATTTAATTTTTACGAAAGGTATGAAAATCAAAAAAGATATATAACTTCGCTATTGCAGTGGGCTATTAACTACGTGCCCGAATATTTCGCTTGTGCGTTTCCCGATTTGGCTAGTTCTTGCCAGGATTATAATACATACTACTGAAAAGCAGCTGACCAATTTTCATTGAAATATCGAGATCGAATTATAAGCGATTGCCTTAGAAAATAGCAGAAATTTTATGCTGAAAAGTGGGCGGCGCCACGCCTACTTCTTCGAAATTGAAAAAATTTTTTTGCAACCGAGTTTTTCTTAAAAAGCTTATTATGTGTGCAAAATCTAATTGATATAACTTTCTTAGTTGTAGAAATATCGCTTTTTAAATTTTAGAAAACAATTTTTTAGAACTATGTTAAAAAACTGGGCGTGGACATTAACCGATTTCGCCCATTTAAAACAGTTACCTTTATATATAGAACATTATCACCAAATTTCGTTTCGACAAATCAATTTTTGGCAGAGTTATGGCATAAAAAGTTTTGTGGAATAGTCCACTATAAAAGGGGCGGGGCCACGCCCATTAGCGAAAATTTTAAGGTGTTGGATTTCTTTCTTTACGGAAACTTTAAAAGTGAAATATAAATGATGCAAAGCTATTTTACGCAAAGTTATTGCCTATTTAATATATCTACGATCCTCCTCAAAATCTTTCGTATAAAAGTGGGCGTAGACCTTAACCGATCCCGCCCATTTTTTCCTGGAACATTCCCTGCGTACCTAGAAACCTGCGTGCTGAATTTCGTTTCGATATCTTGAACGGTTTCTGATTTATGATTAATATTATTTCTAAATTTGACTTAATCAAAAGTGGGCGTGCCACACCCATTTTCAAAAATTTATTGAAAAATTTATTTTATGCCTCAATCTCAATGGATTCACCAAACTTTATCCTTATAGGTGTATTATGTACTGAGTAATCACTTTTTTTGTGTTTTCGACAATATTATATATATAAAAAGTGGGCGTGGCTATCATCCGATTTCGCCCATTTTTAATTGCGCTCGGAGATGAGTGCCAAGGAACCCGCATACCAAATTTCATTAAGATATCTCAAAGTTTACTCAAGTTATCGTGTTCACAGACGGACGGACGGACGGACATGGCTTAATCAACTTCTCTTTTCGTCCTGAACATTTTGATATACATAAGTCAATATTTATCTCGATCCGGTTATGCCGTTACGCACTGCCGTTATGCGACTAAAGTTAATATACCTTGTGTGCGTAGCACTTCTAGTTATAAAAAAGGGTGTCTTTTATAGGCGCCAAAGAACTCAACCGATCTTTATGAAATGTTCACAATGTATACTTGGGTTCACTGGGTGCAGCATAGACAATATATAGTTTTGGAAAAGTAGGCGGAACCACGCCCCCAGGCTATATAAAGTTTCAATTCGTCATAACTCCGAACTTTTTTGGTCTAAATTAATGAAATTTGGATATATGTGTCACTTAGTCAATATCTACATAATTTTTCAAAAGTGGGCGGTGCCACGCCCAGATATTTTGTGTTTTGTTTTGTTCTTGAACTTTCACGATAGGTTCAGGAGTTCGCTGGGCACGACACAGTCTGTATATAGCTTTTGGAAAATCCCACAGGTCATATAAAGCTGCAGTTCGGTATAGTTAGGAGTTTATTTGGTTCAAGTGAATGAAATTTTATATATAGATGTGTTCTATATATCAAAACGTCAAAACAACGTCTATCGGGTTTGCTAGTATATTATAAAACGGCCAAAGCAAACCACGAATTTCAGCATTTTTTTGTAAAACTACGAGACTAGTTTGCATTCAAATAGACAGACGGACAGACAGACAGACAGACGGACGGAGGAGAGACGGGCATGGCTAAATCGACTCCGCTCTTCGTGCTGATCATTTTAATGAACTTTTTTCTTCTTGTTCTAATACTTTCATACATTTAATGTTTATGAAAGGTAAGAAAACCAAAAAAGATATATAACTTCGCAATTGCAGTGGGCTATTAACTACGTCCCAGAATATTTTGCTTGTGTGTTTTCCGATTTCGCTAATTTTTGGCAGGAGTATAACACATACTATTGAGAAGCAGCTGACCAATTTTCATTGAAATATCAGGATTGAATTATAAGCGATTGCCTTTGAAAGTAGCAGAAATTTTATGCTGAAAAGTGGGCGGCGCCACCCCTACTTCTTCAAAATTGACAAAATTTTTTTGCGGCCGAGTTTTTCTTAAAAAGCTTATTATGTGTGCAAAATCTGATTGATATTACTTGCTTAGTTGTAGAACTATCGCTTTTTAAATTTTAGAAAAAAATTTTTCAGAACTATGTTAAAAAACTGGGCGTGGACATTAACCGATTTCGCCCATTTTTACAGAAAACAGTTACCTTTATATATAGAACATTATCACCAAATTTCGTTCCCACAAATCAATTTTTGGCGGAGTTATGGCATAAAAAGTTTTGGGGAAGAGTCCACTATAAAAGGGGCGGGGCCACGCCCATTTTCGAAAATTTTAAGTTTTTGGATTTCTTTCTTTACGGAAACTTTAAACGTGAAATATAAATGATGTAAAGCTATTTTACGCAAAGTTATTGCGTATTTAATATATCTACGATCCTCTTCAAAATCTTTCGCATAAAAGTGGGCGTGGACCTTAACCGATCCCGCCCATTTTTTCCTGGAACATTCCTTGCATACCTAGAAACCTGCGTGCTGAATTTTGTTTCGATATCTTGAACGGTTTCTGATTTATGATTAATATTATTTCTAAATTTGACTTAATCAAAAGTGGGCGGGGCCACACCCATTTTCAAAAATTTCTTGAAAAATTTATTTTATGCCTCAATCTTAATGTATTCACCAAATTATATCCTTATAGGTGTATTATGTACTGAGTAATCACTTTTTTTGTGTTTTCGAAAATATTATATATATAAAAAGTGGGCGTGGCTATTATCCGATTTCGCCCATTTTAAATAGTGCTCAGAGATGAGTGCCAAGGATTTCGCATACCAAATTTCATTAAGATATCTCAAAATTTACTCAAGTTATCGTGTTCACAGACGGACGGACGGACGGACGGACGGACGGACATGGCTTAATCAACTTCCCTTTTCGTCCTGAACATTTTGATATGTATAAGTCAATATCTATCTCGATCCGTTTATGCCGTTACGCACTGCCGTTATGCGACTAAAGTTAATATACATTGTGTGCGTAGCACTACTAGGTATAAAAAAGGGTGTCTTTTATAGGCGCCAAAGAACTCAACCGATCTTTATGAAGTGTTCACAATGTATACTTGGGTTCACTGGGTGCAGCATAGACAATATATAGTTTTGGAAAAGTAGGCGGAGCCACGCCCTCAGGCTATATAAAGTTTCAATTCGTCATAACTCCGAACTTTTTTGGTCTAAATTAATGAAATTTGGATATATGTGTCACTTAGTCAATATCTACATAATTTTTCAAAAGTGCCACGCCCAGATAGTTTGTGTTTTGTTTTGTTCTTGAACTTTCACGATAGGTTCAGGAGTTCGCTGGGCACGACACAGTCTGTATATAGCTTTTGGAAAATCCCACAGGTCATATAAAGCTGCAGTTCGGTATAGTTAGGAGTTTATTTGGTTCAAGTGAATGAAATTTTATATATAGATGTGTTCTATATATCAAAACGTCAAAACAACGTCTATCGGGTTTGCTAGTATATTATAAAACGGCCAAACAAACCACGAATTTCAGCATTTTTTTGTAAAACTACGAGACTAGTTTGCGTTCAAATAGACAGACGGACAGACAGACAGACAGACGGACGGAGGAGAGACGGGCATGGCTAAATCGACTCCGCTCATCGTGCTGATCATTTTAATGAACTTTTCTCTTCTTGTTCTAATACTTTCATACATTTAATGTTTATGAAAGGTAAGAAAACCAAAAAAGATATATAACTTCGCTATTGCAGTGGGCTATTAACTACGTGCCAGAATATTTCGTTTGTGTGTTTTCCGATTGGGCTAATTTTTGGCAGGAGTATAATACATACTACTGAGAAGCAGCTGACCAATTTTCATGGAAATATCAAAATCGAATTATAAGCGATTGCCTTTGAAAATAGCAGTTATGCTGAAAAGTGGGCGGCGCCCCGCCTACTTCTTCGAAATTGAAAAAAATTTTTTGCGGCCGAGTTTTTCTTAAAAAGCTTCTTATGTGTGCAAAATCGAATTGATATAACTTGCTTAGTTGTAGAAATATCGCTCTTTAAATTTTGCAAAAAAAATGTTCAGAACTATGTTAAAAAACTGGGCGTGGACAATAACCGATTTCACCCAATTTTACAGCAAACAGTTACCTTTCTATATAGAATACTATCACTAAATTTTGTTTCCACAAATCAATTTTTTGCGGAGTTATGGCATAAAACGTTTTGGGGAATAGTCCACTATAAAAGGGGCGGGGCCACGCCCATTTTCGAAAATTTACAGTTTTTGGATTTCTTTGTTTACGGAAACTTTAAAACTGAAATATAAATGATGTAAAGCTATTTTACGCAAAGTTATTGCTTATTTAATATATCTACGATCCTTTTGAAAATCTTTCATATAAAAGTGGGCGTACACCTTAACCGATCCCGCCCATTTTTTCCTGGAACATACCTTGCATACCTGCAAACCTGCCTGCTGAATTTTGTTTCGATATCTTGAACGGTTTCTGATTTATGATTAATTTTATTTCTAAATTTGACTTAATCGAAAGTGGGCGGTGCCACGCCCATTTTCAAAAATTTCTTGACAAATTTATTTTGTGCCTCAATCTCAATGTATTCACCAAATTTTATCCTTAAGGTGTATTATGTACTGAGTAATCACTTTTTTTGTGTTTTCGAAAATATTATATACATAAAAAGTGGGCGTGGCTATCATCCGATTTCGCCCATTTTAAATAGCGCTCAGAGATGAGTGCCAAGGAACCCGCGTATCAAATTTCATTAAGATATCTCAAAGTTTACTCAAGTTATCGTGTTCACAGACGGACGGACGGACGGACGGACATGGCTTAATCAATTTCTCTTTTCGTCCTGAACATTTTGATATACATAAGTCAATATCTATCTCAATCCGTCAATGCCGTTACGCGACTAAAGTTAATATATGTACCTTGTGTGCGAAGCACTACTAGGTATAAAAAATCAGAAAAAGATAAGGCTTTTGTTATAAATACGTTTGAGGATCTAGCTGATTTTTCTCATTAAAGTATTTTTCTCTTTAACAAGTTTTGTTAACTTTTTATAAGTTATAATGAATACTAGATCCTTTTTTGTAGACAATAGCCTTACCTTGAACGTCATAAACGAAACCAGTCTTTTAGCAGAAGCAACAAACACATTGACTGTTGTACACCAGAATGTAAGAAGTCTGCGACAGAATTTTAATTCATTATGTCTAAACCTAGAAGCTTTTGAGCATCTTCCAGATATCATTTTTGTATCGGAAATTTGGATTTTCTCCTATGAAGTAAATGATTACAGTATTCCTTGTTACAATTTTTTCGCTAATGCCAATGATTCGTACTGAGCTGGTGGTGTAGGAGTTTTTATTCATAATATGTATGAGTGCGAAGTGGCGCGACTCTGCTCATCCAGTGCAGATATTATTAAAATTGATTTGAATGTAAAAAATAAGCTTATTACCCTAGTTTGTGTGTATAGATTTCACTCAAATTCCATACAGATATTTCATGATGAATTATCAACTCTTTTAGATAGGGAAACAGCAACAAATCTAGTTATTTTGGGAGATTTTAATGTTGATTTATTCGGTAACAACGTTGCGGTAGATAATCATCTCCAGTTAATGGCAAATCATGGCTTGACACCGTTTATTAAATGCGTAACCCGACCTACTTCGGGCACATGCATAGACCATATCTACGGACGTTTCGATAGTTGTTTATTTTGCCCATCTGTTGGTCTAAACCTTGATCTTGGAGTTTCCGATCACTGTATGATCGGATTGTAAATCAACTGTTTGAATAATGATCGTAACTGTATTAGAAAGAGAGTGACGACTATCAAAAAAACAAATCTTAGTGATCTCCATACATCACTTCGCTATGAAAAATGGGAAGCTGTTTATGCAGAAAAGGACATAACTAAAGCATACAATATATTTTTGATAACGCTTAAAACGCACATAAACATTTCAAACTTCATTACTTTCCCTAAACGTTCGGATGTTATTCTTAAGCCTTGGATCTACTTAAAAAAATTAGATTAAAAAATAAATTACGTGCCAAATGTCACAAACATCCAACAAATAATCGTCTTCGGAAGCGCGTGAACCGCCTTACATGCAGGTTGAACAAAGAAACTCGTTTAAGACATGATTATTTTTATAAAAGTAGGCTAATAGCTGCAAATGGAGATCTTAGGAAAGAGTGGAATGTTGTTAATGATATTCTGAATCGAAATTCAGACAAACAAGCTAATTCGATTGTTTTGGATATTAACGGGATGGATGTTTCTATCCCAATAGACATTGCTAATTTCTTCAATGATTTTTTCGCTACAATTGGAAAAGCTTCCGCACCCGGTAATAGCTGCGCATGTAACAACCTCCCAATCTATGATGTAAATACTTCTCCAGGTAGTAGCTTCTGTTTTAAGCCTATCTCTGGCACAGAGATCTTACGGCTACTAAATTCTTTAAACAACACGAATTCATCCGGGAATGATAATATTTCAAATGGTATGTTCAAAGACATTGCTCTCTATGTTGTTGACATTTTAAAACATTTATTTAATAGTAGTATAGTCGCGGGACAATTTCCAGAGGATCTGAAATGTGCTATTGTTATACCACTTCATAAAAAAGGCAATACAAAAGATAAAAACAACTACATACCATTCTCCTTGAAGTGAAGTGTAGGGTCCTGGCATATTTGGGAAAAGTCAAGTATTTCAGTCCAATGCAATTTGGTTTTCGGTCAGGTGCTTCTACCGTGGAAACACTCTAGAGTGGTTTAAATCATATTTAACTTCGAGGTTACAAATGGTGAAAATTGGCAATAGTTTTAGCTCAGCTGCAGTAATGGGTTTGGGGGTCCCTCAGGGTTCAGTCCTTCTATTTTTAATTTATATTAACTCTATATTTTTAATGCCTTTCGTAGGGAAAGTCACATCATTTGCCGATGACTTGGCGATTGCATATGGAACAAACAATACATTCAATCTGTTTATGAATATAAATCAGGATGTGCACAAGCTACGAGAATGGTTCGCTACTCATAAGTTAATTGTAAGCAACAAGACAAAATTGATGTATTTTAGTATCTTTACATATAATAAAATTGTAACAGGTCGATGTCTGTACATTGAAGATATTCAAGAAAAACTGATATGAGAGGTCGTTATTGGACCAGCGGAACCCAAATCTACAATTTTTAGAATTTTTGTCTGTCTGTCTGTCCGTCTGTATGATTGTGCGCGCATCACGCAAAAACTACTGAATAGAATTGCATGAAACTTTCACCATTCTATCACTTAACGTCTAACTTAAAATTTAGGACAACTTTCATTTGGATATCTCATCCAGTTCCCGAGTTATTGACCAAAATGTGGGAAAAATGTGACCAAAAATGTGGTTTTTTTTACCATAACGCCCGCGTCACACAAAAACGACTGCATAGAAATGAATGAAACTTTCAATAATCATTTTCTAGACGTCTCTCCTAAAATTTAAGATATCTTTCACCTCGATATTTTCCCAGTTCCAAATTTATTGACCTAAATGTGGACCCAGGGTGACTGTATGATTTGTGTTTTTAAGGCGGAACAAAGTTCGGCGGGTCAGCTAGTTTGTAATAAGGAAGTGTCAAGTGACGATATTATTTTTCATTCTGCATGCTGTATGCGGCATAAACTGTTTACTCATACATGTACTGAGCAAATGTCTCAAGCAAATTATGCACCAGAAACTGACTGTGACAGTAAATGTTTTAAGATCGAAGAAGTATCTAATTTTAAGTACTTGGGCGTCATAGTGGATCAAAACTTGAGTTGGTCATCGCATATCTCTGCTATAAAACAATATCTTCTATCTACTGTGCGCTCATTTTATTGTCTAAAAAAATAATGTTCGAGCGGCGTGCTGAAAATGGTATACAATGGACTAGTGCAGTCTAAACTGCAATATGGTATCAGTTGCTGGGGGAGTGCGTATTCTGGTAAGATTCGTCCACTCTTAATGTTGCAGAAGTGTCTCATAAGAAGAATATGTAACGCTAGCCGTTTAGCGCATTCAATGGAACTTTTTAAAGTGCTAAATATTCTTCCTGTGAGACACTTGTACTACTATAAAGTTTTAAACAATTTTTTTATGAGGAGTGGTTATCTACGAAGTCCCTTATACACCGAACTCAGGTTAAGAAGCAGTTCACATTCAAATGCTGTAGTTCCTGCTTTCCGCACCACCTTGTTTCGCAACTTCTATACCATAATCTCATGTATGGTTTTCAATAAACTTCCTGTAGATATACAAGTCATTAGAAGGATATCCGTTTTCTTGAAGGAGGTGAAATTGTGGCTTCTTCGCTTAAATCATTTTGACATACAAATTCTGTTGCGGCCTATCACATAATCTGTTTTTCCTATTTAAGAACATTATTTATATTTGGTTCCTACTATTTCTGTATACCTAGTTGTTGTGCAGAAACTTTTTCTTAACTTGGCTCATGATTAATCAGCTTTCTTTTTAAGTATTTATGATTCTTTGTATGTTTTTGTATTGCACCCCACAATATTCAACATATATATTTTTAATGTAGGAAATGGTGCTATCTCTGCTCGTTTTTGAACACTAGACACCATTAACTATTATCTTATTGCAACCACTATATAAGTGTACTTTTGTATTTTGTAATGTATAAATTTGTATTTGCATAAGATAATAATGAATAAACAAACAAACAAACAAAACAACAGACTTTGTTGACACACCAGTCAAGACGGTTATGTTTTTTTTAAAAAACCTCTTGCGACTCGTGCGAACGTTAAGTTGCATTCACGTTTTGTATGTATGTATGAATGTTTGCGTATACAAATGTGTGCATAAGCTGTAGTGAGATTTTTTAACTATTCGAATAATACTAGTATTCGAATGAATGTATAAATTATTCGATTATATATTATTCGAATTATGTAAAGCCTCCGAATAAATGGAGTTTTTATTCGAATAATCCCATGCCTAGTATACTCGAATTTATGACAGTGAGAACTTCCCATAACAGCCGGATCTATATACCGGAATGACTCGGGGTTTACCCTACCAAGGGCTGTTATTTCTATGTAACCCAGTCTACTTCGTCACTTTTTCCCCTAAAACTGTCGTCCTCCTAGCAGATCCCTACAGCACGACTGCTCAATACTCTCGTACTTCGGGCGGGTGACGGAACCCAACAGGGACCTAGAGACTGGATCTGCTGCGTTTGCTGGAAGAAGATTTATGTCAAACTTTTACACTGGGTTCAATGTTCCAAATATAAAAGATTGCTGCACAGACATTCGCTAGTTTCTTTAAAACTTTCGAGGCCCCTTTCTGTTTAAAGGAAGGGGACGTCCCATGGCCAACGTCGATCCAGTGTGGTACCGCCACATGTTCCAAATAAAGTCCCCACGACTAGCAGCACTAATACTGCATAGCAAGTAGTGTGCAATCTCTGCTGCCGCTCGAGCTCCCAGTCGCCACCACCTCACGCAGCACATTACAGGTACTTTCTGCGTATCCCCTCCCTCTTGGATGTGAGCAATGCTGAGCGACCCATCCCCACCCCTCTAACAATTTCCCTTTCTTTTTTTGCACTAGCACAAATGTAAGTCAAGGTGGGCGTCCCTTAAACCAGGCGCACTGTTTGTCAGTTGAGATTATATTCACCGGCCTTGGGGGAGGATTTGCGTTTATCACTCCCCAATCTGTGCAATACCGTCTATTTTAGCGTGATATCGACGAGAGGGGCAGCACCTTAACACGTCGAGGCATGGTTGTCCGGTCAGGCGATGTCGAACTTGAGATATTAATCATTTATATACCTCCTGCCACCTGCTGTCCGAGTGAGTATCACCCTGACATTCGTGCATTACTCAGAGGTGTTATTTATGCTATTTTCAAAGTTAGGCTTAATATATTTGCCTTTACCGTATCGAAAATACAAATCTGTTTGGTGGTAAAATATATTACATCAAAACCCGAACGTACTCGTATTTAGGGAAGCGAACAGATTTGTTTTTGTTCGTAGACGTTATCGAGATCACATCTCAGTGAATATTTATAAAAAGTTGTTTAATCTTAAGTGGAAAGTTTCAAAAAAGTGATGAAATTGATCAAGTTGGTTTTAATAGGCGTATTTTCTTCCAAGCTAGCGTGGAGAAAACGCTGGACTCGGCAAAAATTTCCCTATATGTTGCCGGATTTCATCATAGTGCTTGCGGAGGTGTTTCCTTAGGTTTTGATCGTTCACTCCTGAATTTCACCGATGGTTGCAAACCACTCAGATAATTGGAGGTCCAACGGTTTAGGCAGGGGGGGAAGTGTTGAGTCTTCCAGATATTTTGGATGGTTTTGGTTGAAACCGCCACTTATCTGACTTTTTATGGGAATAAGGGCTATAGATGTGCTATGCATTTTTCGGAATCCATGCTTATGTTCGTGAAGCTGCAAGTTTGCGGTGTAGCAGAACCATCTCCATTGTCTTCACTACTGGCAAGAGGAGAGATATCGGGCAATATGCCTTCAATACGTTAGCTGGTTTCCTAGGCTTTAGTAGTGGGATCACCCTTGCCTGTTTCCATTTTTCAGGAATGACGAAGCTTGTCATGGATAGGTTGAAGACACTTGTTAAGTATCCTACTTCCTTATCAACCTCTATGTTGGTGATGGCAATGGGTGCTTGGCATGAACCTTGTCGTCGAAGGCGATATTATTTTGTCGTTGGCTTAGTCGGATTGGAATAGGATTTGACTGTGGACCACAACTTGCCAACACTAGCAGAGGGGTTGCAGGAGCTTAGGGGATCTCCCCTCTTTGCGCCTTTGTTGATCAAGCAGCCATCTGATTTCGGCTTGATTTAGGATATATATATGACTACGCTCTTATACCAGGGCATCTGCCTATGCGGGGAATTCAGTCGAATTTCCCTACTTCTCCCAAACGGAATGTTTTAAGTTGAGGCTGAGTCCATGGTTATGCGGAACGCTCTTGCTCCGTTCACCGCGCAGAACCTCGAAGAGTTTTTTGTTGTTCCAAACAACAGCTGCAAACATCGACCTGTAGGCTTGAGTGCCGGAGTCGTAGTGTAAGTTGAACTCTCCGAGGATTACATGATTATCACTTTTGACTAACGCATGAATATCAACGCGATAGTCTCTGGGACAACAGCTAACAGGAGGTTTGTATGTATTAATGAGCGCAAGATCGTCATCGCCTGATCAGACAACCATACCCCGACGTTCTAAGATGTTTTCCCTAGGGTCGACGTCAGGCTCACAAATACGATACTTCACAAATTAATGGGCAATGAACGCAAGCACACCCCAAGTCCTCTCGCACGATCGCGACGATGGATATTGTAGCCGTGACAGGTCCGAATATTTGATCGGGCGCCGAGATTTGTCCCCAGTATTGTGGGTACTTAGATGTTATTCTGATTCATTAAGTTAACTATTTCCTCGACCTCGCCGGTAAGGCCGTTGCTGTTAAGCTGTATTACGCAGTAGTGCACCCCCTGTCTCGTTAGTTAGTTAGTGCAGCAGTACTTCGTCCTTCTTAGTCGGCGCATCCATTCAGAAAATGGGACGTGACGCACCAATCAGGGTTATTCGGATATTGATATAACTTTTGCCGGATATGAATCCAGTACCTTAGCACCTTGTACAAGCCCGGCTGCCGGGGTCGATGTGGGTTTTAGTCGCCTTTTACGACAGGCGTACCTACATCTGGCATGTTCTAAGGCCTGGTCTAATTTTTCTCGTTTTCGATGGTATATTCTGAAAAACTACCGACGCGCACCGACCATTTAGGTAGTCCGGCTGGCTGCGGCGATGAATCTAGGTGTTGGAGGGGCGTCACATGGTTGAAAATATGAAAATATTCTTATAAGGCAAGTGCCACGAGCACCGTCTGGTAGTTTGGGGTGTTTTGGTTCAAACCACTATTAATTTTCGTGTTTATGGCGTTAAAAGCGGTGCTGGGGCTGTTTAATCTACGGAAGCCGTTTGATGGTTGTCTTTGTTTGTTTGCTTGAGTAGCGACAAAAACACTCCCCAAAAGTTTAGGGGGAGCGATTTGGTTTGCCCAGTTCAACCTTCTAGGTCATGTCATCCCTCCTTCCATAAGAAAGGAGAAGATGGGTAATGAGAGGTGAGAGCTATCATATCCGTAGATCAACGTAGGTGGTGGTCCTAACATAGGTACAGGCTGCAAGAGGGGACGTTGGTGCAGAAAGGGACACTGCTGGCGCTCGGCAATTGTTAGTATCTGACCTGTTACGAAGGGAACAGGAGTGTTGAACGGCCGTGTGAGGTGGAGCAATGCTGTTAGTCGTGAACAACAGGGAACAACGAATGTACTAAAGTGAATGGCACCGTTAAACCCTAAAAATCCGGATTTGTATAGCCATCTTTTGCACAGGACGAATTGAGCAAAATGCAATCGTTTAACCTAATGTAGAACCGGCTGCGTGAGTATGCTAGTAACTGCTCGACGAGCTGACTCTGCTAACCCGAACTTCACTCTGGGCCAACCGTATTGAGTCCCATCTTTTCCAGAATAACCACCTTTTCAACTATGAATGCCCCACTATAGGTAGAATTTATATTGCATCTTAGATAGATAAGAACACACGACGTGTGATAACGCAGGATAAAAATAAAGGTGCGCCTATGACCATGACCACCACAGCGGCATTAACAAGTAAGGAAGTCTAAGATCGGGTGGAACCGAAAATTATATACCTAGTAGTGATCTATTACGGCATCCCAATTTACGCAGGTCTCTTTTAATACTTTTAGTTCATATTTGCGTTTAAAAAAGACAGACGGACAGACAGATACACGTATGCCCCTGCGGGTTAGGGGTTTAGAGTATGCCCGAGGCGACTAATATGCACAAATCCCTGCAACTCGATGGTTGATCTACGGATATGATGCCTCTCACCTCTCATTACCCACCTTATCCTTCCTTACGAAGGGAGGGGTGACGTGACCTAGAATAATTCACTGGTCATACCAAATCGCTACCACGACAGTCGGGCAGTACCGCAAGGGAGTACCGGAGCATACCGGGTTCAAGTCCGGCCAAGGACTGTTAATTCGACAACACTCCCCAAAATCTTTGCGGAGTGTTTTTGTCGTTACCACAACAACAACAGATAGACGTATCGAGAGACGGACATGGCTCCATCGACTCAGCTCATCCTCCTGATCATTTCAGTATACGTACAAACATTTCATGTTCATGAAAGGTATGAATATCAAAAAAGATATACAACTTCGCTTTTGCAGTGGCGTATTAACTACTTGCCCGGATATTTTACTTTTCATCCTGAACGTTTTGATATACATTAATAAATATATATCTCGATTCGTTTATGCCGAATGAAGTAATACACCTTGTGTGCGTAATAACAATAGCTATAAAAAATGTGTGTCTTTTAAAGGCGCCAAAGAACCGATCAACCGATCTCTATGAAATTTTCACAATATATACTTGGATTCACTGGGTACAGCATAGACAGTATATAATTTTGGAAAAGCAGGCGGAGCCACGCCCCCAGGCTACCTAAAGTTTCAATTCATCATAACTCCGAGCTTTTTTGGTCTAAATTTATGATATTTGGATATATGTGTCACTTAGTCAATATTTACATAATTTTTCAAAAGTGGGCGGTGCCACGCCCACATATTTTGTGTTTTGTTTTGCTCTTGAACTTTCACGATAGGTTCAGGAGTTCGCTGGGCACGACACAGTCTGTATATAGCTTTTGGAAAAGCCCCCAGGTCTGGTATAGATAGAAGTTTATTTGGTTCAAGTTAATGACATTTTATATATAGATGTGTCCTATGTATCAAAACGTCAAAACAACGTCTACTGGGTTTGCTAGTATATTATAAAATGGCGAAAGCAAACAACGAATTTCAGCATTCATTTGTAAATTTGAGCGACTAGTTTGCGTTCAAATAGACAGAGCGACAGACAGACAGACGGACGGAGAGACGGGCATGGCTAAATCGACTCCGCTCAGTGTTGATTAGTGAACTTTTCTCTTCTTGTTCTCATACTTACATACATTTAATGTTTATGAAAGGTATGAAAATCAGAAAAGATATATAACTTCACTATTGAAGTGGGCTATTAACTACGTGCCCGAATATTTTGCTTGTGTGTTTCCCGATTTGGCTACTTTTTGGCAGGAGTATAATACATACTACTGAGAAGAAGCTGACCAATTTCGATTGAAATATCAAGATTGGATTATAAGCGATTGCCTTTGAAAATAGCAGAAATTTTATGCTGAAAAGTGGGCGGCGCCACGCTTACTTCTTCGAAATTGAAAATTTTTTTTTGCGGCCGAGGTTTCCTTAAATAGCTTATTATGTGTGCAAAATCTGATTGATATTACTTGCTTGGTTGTAGAAATATCGCTTTTTAAATTTTAGAAAAAAATTTTTCAGAACTGTGTTAAAAAACTGGTCGTGGACATTAACCGATTTCGCCCATTTTTACAGAAAACAGTTACGTTTATATATAGAACATTATCACCAAATTTCGTTCCGACAAATCAATTTTTGGCGGAGTTATGGCATAAAAAGTTTTGTGGAATAGTCCACTATAAAAGGGGCGGGGCCGCGCCCATTTTAGAAAATTTTAAGTTTTTGGATTTCTTTGTTTACGGAAACTTTAAAAGTGAATTATAAATGATGTAGAGCTATTTTACGCAAAGTTATTGCCTATTTAATATATCTACGATCCTCTTCAAAATCTTTCATATAAAAGTGGGCGTGGACCTTAGCCGATCCCGCCCATTTTGTCCTGGAACATTCCTTGCCCTCCTGGAAACCTGCGTTCTGAATTTAATCAAAAGTGGGCGGCGCCACGCCCATTTTCAAAAATTTCTTGGAAAATTTATTTTATGCCTCAATCTCAATGTATTCACCAAATTGTATCCTTATAGGTTTATAATGTACTGAGTAATCACTTTTTTTTGTGTTTTCGAAAATATTCTAATTATAAAAAGTGGGCGTGGCTATGCTCGGATTTCACCCATTTTAAATAGCGCTCCGAGATGAGTTCCAAGGAACCCGCATACCAAACTTCATTAAGATATCTCAAAATTTACTCAAGTTATCGTGTTCACAGACGGACGGACGGACGGACGGACATGGCTTAATCAATTACTAGGTATAAAAATAGCGAAACCTATCCAAATAAATTTTTGCAGAGTACACCCTTCTTTTTTCGCGGGTTTTGGTCAAGCTTTCAAAAAAACCTTAGCAGAGCCAGCATCGGCTACTCTGTCCATAGAACTTTTGTCCAAGACACTACTCTAGGTGAGCGGGGGTTTTGGTCGCGCTTTTAAAAAATAACTCATATGCGATCCAACACCAGCCACGTTATAAATAGTACCTTCGCGCAGCATGCAATTCTTGGTGGGCCACGATCAGGCTCGGCCTTGTGAAATGCCGTTTTTCTGTTTATGTGTTTATGCATACTACTACGATTTCTTAACTAAACTTGGCATACATTTTCAGGAAGGATTCCTTTCCCTGAATAGGATAACTTTAATAACTATTTGAACGTGCTTGATCGGCCCAGGGTTATTCTTTTAAAGCGCGCCTAAAACCGCAGACGCAGAGAGCTAAAAGAATAATAATAAATTAGAGCAGTGGCGTATCCAGGAGGGATTGGGCGGATAGATCCCCGCCCCGCCCCCTTCGCAAATAAAAATAAAATTTTTTTACTTTTGATTTAATAACACAAGACCATTTTATACTTATGATTTATAATTTTCTCATTTTAGACTAATGACAAAGCACATTTTTAGGAATATATGAAATTATCGGTTAGTAAATTATGCGTTTGGATACTAAGCCTATATATGTACATATACTAGTCTTTTTAGACCTTCTTCGAAATTCACTAGGCTTTCAAGACGATAAACCCTGTTACGAGGTATGCGTACACATTCGTTTGGTAGTAATAAAATAACAGACCTAAATAATACCGTAATTTTCGAAGTCTGAAGTTACTGAGCTAAAACTCTACTTCCTTATCTCTCACTTCTATAAAAATCAGAATCCAGGCGGTCTGAAAGTACTAATGTGTGCGGGCTCATAATTATAATCAAAACACACAGTGGCGGAAAAATAGATAGCGACGAAAATTTTTTACACGTTTTTTATAAAAGTATAGCGCATTTTTAACAAAAACATGCAAGAACAACTTTCAAACTTTGTACACGCTTTTAAATACGAATTTTTATAAAAAAAAAATGGATATGTAGCTTTATGACCAGGTCAAGTTTAGTATTCATAATAAAGTGCTAGTGTGCACAGTATACATTAGACCAGATACTGACGTCTATGCTTATTGCCCAGCAAAAACGCCGTGACCACAACTCTAACACAATTACTATTTTTTTATGATACTCACACACTCACACTCGTATTTGATTCCAAATTAATTTTTTTGTTGTTGCGCGCCACACTTGGAAATTGTGCGAGCAGTTAAGCTGATTCAACCCATCTATATTTATATGAGACAAAACATAAACAAAAGGAAACCTGCAAAGTAAAAAGCCAAAAAATAGCAAGTAACCTGGTTGCCAAATGTCAAATGCATATTTACATTTTAATTGATGATAAATATTTTTGTGATTTTTGTGCAAATAGTGAAAAAGACTTAATTATATTGAAAAAACAAACTATTCAATAATTAATTGAAAAAAAAAAGAAGTGAACTATCATATATTTACATATATATATATAATAGTGTATTTCGTGGAAAAAAGAGGACGAGTTTCCCACAAAGTGTGTGCCAGCAATCAATTTACATCGTAAGCAACAACGATTCATTCACTTGTACCAACGTGCCGTTAAGGAAAGTAAAGGTAAGCTCTAGTTATGAATAAAAAAACATTTTCGAATTTAATGAGCCGCGAAAATAGCGAGTGGCGGGCAAGTGTGGCAAAATATGCCAGGATGCTTGATGCTACTGATAGCACGACTCATGATGTCGAAAGTGTTTTTGAAGATAGTAACTCGGACTATTCCAAAGAGTCGTTGCTCATTAGTGAAGATAGTTTTAGTGCAACAGAAACTGATAATGTGGAGTGTAAAAGTGTAACTATCATAAAGAAATGGGCAATTAGAAATAAGGTGTCCCATAATGTAGTTACGGATCTTCTTCAATCACTTGTTTTGGTTGATGTTAAGGATTTACCCCTTACGGCTGAAACCCTTTTCAATACATCCAAAGAAAAAGTAGTTATTCAATCGATCCCAAGTGGTCAGTTTTTATATCGCGGAATCCAACACCATTTGATAAGAATGAAGTAAAAATAGACGTAGGAATTGATGGTCTCAAATTGTATAAAAATTCAAATAAAGTTTTATGGCCTATACTTGGAGCAATCGTTGGCTTTCCAAATGAGTCGCCTTTCACTATTGCTTGCTTTTCTGGGACAGAAAAACAATGGAACGCTAACGATTTTTTGAAGGATTTTTGCGATGAAGTAGTTTATTTAAAAGAGAACGGGCTTGAAGTTGGTTTAGAGCCCGAAAAGAGAAAATTTGATGTCCGATTGTTTTGCTGTGACACACCTGCTCGTGCCTTTGTTACAGGTGTGCAATCACATAATGGTAAAAATAGTTGCTCAAAATGTAATCAAGTGGGAAAATACGTTAATAATAGGATTTGCTTTTCCAAAGAAGTTCATAACCTACGATCAGACATGTCTTTTAAAAAAAGAGCAGAACCAATCCATCACAGTTCTACTTTCAGAACTTCCTTAAGTGTTTTAGAAAGCGCTGATTTTAAAATGGTGTCACAGTTTCCACTTGATCCAATGCACCTTGTCGATCTTGGTGTTACTAAAAAATTTATTAAATTATTAATAAAGGGCGCTAACGTTACCAAAATTAATGAAAATTTTAAGTTTTTGACAAAGTTCGTACCTATAGAGTTTGGCCGTAAATGCAGAGATTTCAATGATTTAAGTTATTGGAAATCAACTGAATTTAGGCAGTTTTTATTGTATATAGGTATTTTTGTTTTAAAAGATTGTATAAACAGTGATGCTTACTAGCATTTCATCTTGTTGCATACAGGAATACGTTTGTTATCAAGCCAAAAATCATTAAAAACTGAAGCAAACGTAGCTCAAAATATTTTGCAGGAGTTTGTGACTTTGTTTGGACAAATTTATGGTGACTATTTAGTCAGTTTTAATGTGCATGGATTATTGCATTTAACAGATTGTGCTAGAGAGTATGGGACTTTGGATAATTTTTCGGCATATAAGTTCGAAAACTATATGCAGTATTTAAAAAAAATTGTTAAAAAGCCGAACAAAATTCTTAAGCAAATACATCTCCGGCTCCAAGAAATAAGAGACCTAGAAGAGTGCTGTAATAATGTTTCAAAAATTGGATCTTTTAAAATTGATCATAAAAAAGAAAAAGACTCATACTGTTTCAGCCGAAATACTGGACCTCCTTATTATATTAAAATTGATCGGGCTACAAAACTGCATACTCCAAAAAATTCTGAAACTTCTGAGAAAAAACTTGAAAATTTTAATGAATATCTCGACTTTTGGCGAATTTTGCATACATTTTTAAAATATAGTTTACAGTTTCTGTACTAGATTTTGGCCCATTATTCTGTACAAAATTATTAAAAATTATTTTACCAAACCAAAAATAGTGAAAATTACAAAAATATACCTGAACGCAGACTTTTCCATATATAACCATTGTAAATAAATAACCATTGCATGCATATAAAGCTGTGATAAATAATGTAAATACTTTAATAATCAGTTACATATGTTCTTAATATTTTCTAGTACCGTTAATATAAAATAGTAACAACTTTATATAATTTTAAATAAATAATATTAATGTTAATACTAACTTTGAAAGCGTTTTTAAATCGTTTCAGCTCACGTACATAAATCTCAGTATTTTTAGCATTACATATATTTCAACAGATGTCTCACCATGTAATAAATTTTATATTTCTCAAGTATTAAAAAATTAAAAGCTGGAATGATTTAAAAATACCTCCAAGACATAATTTAATAGATTTTTGAGAACTAATAAATTCAGCCTGTAAATGATAAACTAAATCATATGTTTATTTAATTTCTTTAAATAAATTGTAGATGACATATGAATTTGTTATAATGAAATATTAACATTCTATAATTTTTCAATTGATAACTAAATTTCAATATTTAATATGTAATGTAAATGCGCTACTGATGAATCTATATTTAAATTGAAGAAATTTTATTTAAACAGTTACTTGTACTTTACTTTTGTAAAAACAACGAAAATCATATAGTCTAAATAATTTTGTAAATGTGAATAAAAAATATGCATACATGAACATATGTATTTATTAAAAAAAAAAATAAAAAATATAAATTAAGAAAAGGGTTGTTTCGTTTCGAACCTAGGACATTGCAATGGAATTAAAACCGAGGTCGCTAGCACCAGGCTACAGCACCTCGGCGCTGCCTGTGCGCTAAATTAAGTTTTACTTGTCACAACGTTAACGAAGGTATAAAAACGTATGAGTGTGACAGAGGCAGATATATATAGTATTTCGCGTGAGTGCGAGTGTGATAAAAAACGCACATGTACACAAAAAATGTGGGATTATTTTCCCAACGCTCTTAACAACGTGATTGCAAACGGCATAGATCTGTTACCGGTTTAGTGTCACGCGTGGCCGTAACGTTACTAGGTTACGTGACCGGCACTCTCTTTGCTGGGTGGAAAATTAATACATGAAAAATGTGTGTGTATTGATGCTTTAACTCATTAACCTATTTGAAACGACCGGTACAAAACCACACACATAATTATTTATATGAATTTTAAAGCAAAAGGCTTTATTAATCTATTGTTTCTAGGTAGCTATTGAATGATGATTCTCATCTTTAATAGCATAAAAATACCAATACAAAATCCCGGAATACCTGGATACCAATAAATGTACATATATGAGTCTAGATAAATGCAAGAGAGAGCAAATAAATAAGTAGATACTATCCGGTAATAAGGAAAATAAACCATTCTATCATATTAACCGGACATTCGTATTTGGATGCCTGCCTTATAAATATAAAATATAAACCGATCTTACTCTGTTTGTATTTGAGCGTTGCTTTTTGGGTGAATGTATTTTTTGAATGTGGGAAACGAACTTAAGCCACCACCGCAAAAACCACAGAATCTTCACTTCAACGAGTAAACTTTCTTGTCACCGGAAACTTGCTCACGTCATTTTGTACATATGTTTTCAAGAAATCGCTAAATTTGAATGAGAGTTATTCCACCTACTGATCGCCAGAGTTGTACCAAATGTCACACATGGGTTGTCTTCGTCAGGACATAGGTGTTTCCAGTTCACTTTTAAAGAAGAAAACTAGTTTGGACTAACATTTTTTTTCCCCCAAATATGTGGTTTGGGTGGTAATGATGATCTTCATGCGACTTCCAACTCATTATCATTCTTATATAAGAAACTCGAGTTATTGGCATTTTCTTTTTCTATACATTCACAAAAATTTTATAAAAATGTATTGATTTTGGGTTAAGGCAAATGACACCTTTAAACCAGAAATTAAATAAATTTGTCAATTTTATTTACATTTGTTTGTTTTGCTTATCTGGTCAAAAAATAGTGTCAATCATTGACATTTATTGATTAATTTATTGTGTCAGATTCGTTATGCGAAAGACGATAAATTAAAAAAAGTCCACATTTTCTCTATTGCTTAGTGTTATAAAATTCTTAGGTCAACATTAAAAACTACTTTTTTTTTAAGTAATAAACGCATTCTTTTAGGATTTTTGTTAACACAAAACTAAAAATCCCTTACTCAAACACGGTGCGTTCTGCCTTTGTGTAATAAACTCCAACAAACAAAAATAATTTTAGCGCTTGTAGTGGATTTCGCAAATGACTTAGTGGCTTAGTTACGACGTATTCATTTCGAGGAACATTACAAACACTACATGGATATTAAAGCCAAAAAGAGGCGATACAAATCTAGTCAAAATCTGCAAAGCATGTAACCTAGATGTTTATTTCAAGATTTCTGTTTTCTTTCCATTTATTGATTATATAATAATGAAAATAGATACTCGATTCACTCAACATAAAACGATCTTCAGAGGTTTCGCTTCGGGTTTTTCAACAAACCACAGTGAAGAGAATAACACAAATTTATTTAAGCTTTTGGAATTTTATAAACCACTAATTTAAAGCCAAAATATAGTGGCCGAAACCAATTAGTGGAGAAGGTTCTTCCGCCAAAAACTGCACACATTTTTGCCACTCTCCGCGTTTCCACTTCAACAGCAGTACGGAACTTTTCAACCCTTCTTTTTAAATAGCGCTTAACCGTCTTAACGATTTTGGCTGTCTAACATAGCTCGCCAGTTGTTTCTTCTTTCTGCCAACCGTCGCCAATTGGAAACACCCGGTAGGTTTTAATTCTTTGGACCATGTCGGTGTCTGCATATAGCTCATCATTAAATCGTCTTCTGTACTCGCCATCACCAACGCGTAAAGGTCCGTAAATATTTCCAAGAACCTTTCTTTCGAATACTCCCAAAGCCGCCTCATCACATGTTGTCAGTGTCGAAGCTTTTGCACCATAAACCAAGACAGATACGAGACTTATGGAGTGTTATTTTTGTTCTTCGAGAAAAGACTTTACTTCTCAACTGCCTTCTCAGACCGAGTAGTACTTGTTGGCAAGGGTGATTCTTCGTTGGATGTCAAATAAATTTCGTCACCAAATTTTCTTGGTATCCAGTTCGCAAGAAATTTAATACCACATTTGACTACTATTTCTACATGAATTTCGAATAAGGCAACTCAGGTTTTGACAAGAAATATATCATGTCGCAGAAGCAAGTAAATGAAAGTTTTTTTCTTTTTGTACAATAAATAATGATTTTCTTACTCCAGTAATGAAAAATCCTGGGTAATTGTTTATGACCGCCACGTAATGCTAATATTTATCCAAAAATGCCGATATGGGTAGCAAAATTTGGTAATTCTATACGACCCTACGTAGCTGCTAAAACAAGTCCAAAAATATCGGAAAAGGTATATGCAGACGCGTTTTGACCTCGGTATCAGTAATCCGAAAGCGGAAAAGAAATACTTTGTTTCAATGAAAAGGTATTGCCAAAAACCAAAAAGTGACCCAGGTCCGTTCCCGAGTGGAGGGCGTGATCTATGGTATTTTTGTTCAGAACACCCTCCTGCGTAGGCGATCTTACATCGGGGGCATGATCCGTATAGTACGATCAAAGGTGTAGAGTTTTAAGGTTGAGCAGTAACTGCCTCTTTATTCAAATATTCTCTGCTTTTATACAATTTTGGCTTATGCAAAGTCTTATTCACTAAAATACATATTTATTATAATTCTTATATGCTAGGTACATGTAAATTTGTAAGTGCATTTGAATTCGATTAAAACGCTCAATGCAGCGTCAACATAAACACCTCGATCGAGCTTGCTACGTACATACATCACTAGGTACATATTATAAAACAAAGTCATAGGGATGTCCCCTTAAATGCTTAAATCTTGAAAATCAAGCAACTGATTTTGATGCGGTTTTTTTTAATAGATAAGGCCGGTATGCAGATCACAAGAAAAGCAAAAACTCCATATAAAAAAACGCTTAAGAAATGCTTAAGAAAATTTCTTGGGTTACCTTTTCTTAAGGTAGTACGCAGTTCTCAACGTAATTTTACTACTATTTTATCGTGAAATTTGAGTACGGCAACACAGGTTTCCGTAAGAAATATATCAAGCGGCATTTATTTCTTGAAGAAAACAGTAATTTGGTAATATGCCAACTGGTAAAACACGTCCAAAAATGTCGGGAGAGGTATCAAAAGACGCGTTTGGACCTCGGTAGCAATAATCCGAAAGCGGAAAAAAAAAATTTTGTTTCAGTGAAAAGTTATTGGCAAAAAACCTTTAATCCGTTTATTTGCTTATGTGCTCTTCTTGCTGCTTCACTATTCACCATGGATTTTTATTACTTCCATACTACTATTTTTCACGCAAGAAAAATTGCAAAATTATTCTTGAGCAATTTCTTGTGATCTGCATACCGGCCTATAGATTGGTTGAGGAGGAAGGTTTATGTCATTATAATGTGAAGAAATATATAAAGGGGGCGTGTCAATCGGACAAAATGTGGTAAAAAACCATAAATTTTTTGTTTACACAGCTATAAATCATAAAAGCATCCACCGATTGAAATGAAACTTACTTGAAGTTAAACTTTAAAATATTTACTTTCGTTGAAAATAGTTGATTCATATCTTATTTAACCAAAATTGTTTAAACAAAAGCAACACTTTTTCCAAAAAAAGCTGTTTGTGGGTTTGTTCGCTGTCAACCGAATGAAACATTAGAAGTTATGCGGGAATCTCACCCCACCTCAATCATGTTGAATTAGATCGTATGGTGAAAGAACTTGGTACGTATGTATGTAAGTACATATGTACGAATCTCTCGCATAATTAAATTTCGGACGTATGTATGTATGTATTTTCAATTCATGTCTTTATTGCCGTACTGAATTCCTTGTAATTATACAAGGTGGCGCAAAAGTAAGCTTCCGATGTTCAGCATATCGGTTGTGGCACGTGCAGTGTGTGCTGTTGCACCGTCTTGTTGGAACCACATGTTTTCCAATCCCAATTCATCAAGTTGCGGCAAAAAGAACTCGTTGATCATTGCTCTGTAGCGCTCACCATTCACAGTAACCGTTTGGCCCCGACCGATTATTGGTCAAATAAATAGTCAGCAATATTCCGCGTTCTGGAGCAGTGTAGCGTAACATTGTTTATTAACGTGTATTTCGCATGTGTTTACTACACAAATGTCAAAACAGAACTGACTTTAGGGGCCAATCGCAAAATTTATAGCATTTTCTGATAGGAGGATTACTTTTGCGCCACCTTGTATGTACATTTAATTATTTCTGTGCGAAGCCGGGCGGGTTGCTAGTATTCAATAAGCATAAAAATGCATTGCTGGCAGAAACACTTCATATTGGTGCGTTTAGTTATTTGCTTACATTATTACATATTTATATTGTGAGCGAGTGTGGGAAAAGTTTTTATTTAAAAAGAAATTGATTTGGTTTTGATATACTACACCTTCCACTTCAAAGAGTTTTATACATATAAATGTGTAAAACTTCGATTTAATCAGTTATTATGGCTTGCTTAGATTTTGAGTTTGTTTACTTCTAAGTGGGGTTATTATATTGGAATACAAATTTATTTTTGTTTTTGTTTGTTTAGTTGTGTCATATAGTTTCATAAGTTACTTTGGTAAGTATTTTGGCTTTTGTGTACATACTTATTTTTATGAGTTAATTAAGTAAACATTTTTTGAATCATTTTTTTGTTTATTTGTGCATCGTATATACGAGTATGTGTTAACCAGGCAAACATGTTTAAATTACATTTTTATGAGTTAACCCAATAAACTTCAGTGGAAAACAAATTAATGATCTTATTCCAATAGTTTTAGCCATTTGTTTGTATTCAAATTTTCTTATTTTTACTATCCTGCTATATTTTCTACCTTATAGGGAGTTAAAGTAAAGTTATTTTCCTTATCGATATTTTCTGCACTATAGGACCCTTTATATCTACTACAGGTTTGTTTTTCGAATAGAGATAAAACTGGCATTTTGTGGTCAAATCTGGCAACTCTAATGTCATTTATGTTCAGTTTGGTTTGCCATTTCATCATGAACAGGTTGACAAAAGAACAACGCTTGCAAATCGTGCAAATTTATTTCGAAAATAATGGTTCAGTTCGCGAAGTTTACCGTGAGCTCCGTCCATTTTATGGTCGACATAATCGTCCATCAGAGCAATTAATTCGGTTAACCATGGATCGTTTTCGCACTACGTTTACTCTATGTGATAATACGCATCCGCAGATACGTCGAACAGTGCGCACCGAAGAAACAATTGCCGCTGTAGAGCAAAGTGTTGAAGAGGACCCGAATGAATCGATTCGCCACCGTGCACAGCAATTGGAGCTTTGTCCATCAACTTTATGGAAGATTTTGCGCAAAGATCTTGGCTTGCGACCTTACAAGATCCAGCTTGTGCAAGAATTAAAGCCGCGAGACCATGCAATGCGTCGTGATTTTGGTGTATGGGCCGAAAATGAGATTGATTTCGATGCTGATTTTCATCGCAAAATTTTGTTCAGTGATGAGGCTCATTTTTGGTTGAATGGCTACGTCAACAAGCAAAATTGCCGCATTTGGAGTGAAGAGAATCCACATGAGACCCTTGAAACGCCATTACATCCACAAAAACTGACTGTTTGGTGTGCTCTATGGGCTGGTGGAGTCATTGGGCCATACTTCTTCCGCAATAATGCTGGAGAGGCAGCTACCGTTAATGGAGACCGGTACAGAGCCATGATAACCGACTATTTTGTTCCCGAATTGGATGGCATGAATGTGGATGAGTTGTGGTTCCAACAAGACGGCGCTACATGCCACACAGCGCACGTCACAATCGATTTATTGAAGGAAACATTCGATGAGCGCATAATTTCGCGGAATGGACCTGTCAATTGGCCACCAGGGTCGTGTGATTTGACACCATTGGATTATTTTCTTTGGGGATATGTGAAGTCGCTCGTCTACACCAACAAACCAGAAACGTTAGGGGAATTGGAAGCCAACATTCGTGGCGTTATTGCCGACATACGGCCCCATATGCTCGAAAAAGTGGTTGAAAATTGGACCTGTAGAATTGGCTTTATTCGAGCCAGCCGCGGCGGCCACATGCCCGAAATCATATTTAAACATTAATGGCATAAAATTATCCTTCCAATAAAGCCAAATTGATGGACCTTAAAACGATTTTCTTGTGTTTTATTTCAATTCGAAGTTCTATACCCCTAAAAAAACACCCTTTATAAGGCCGATAGCCCATGTTGCTAGTTGCCTTTTTATGTAATATACATAGTTATTTATAATTATATTTCATGTAAATAAATAAATAAAATATCTACTATATAAATTATGTCCTGCTTCATCTTTAACTAATACTAAATCTCCTATATTTATTTCCCTACTGTGACTATTTCTATCACAATAAACTTTTGGTTTTTCTTTAGCTTCTTGTACTAGTTGCCTAGCTTTTTGTTGTGCTAATTGTAACCTATACTTAATTTCCTTGTCATAAGCCTCATGATTATATACTGGGCTAATTACGTTTTCCTGTAAAAATTCGTAAGTCAGGGGTGTTTTTCCAAAAACCAGTTCAAAAGGGCAGTAGCCGTGAACTGTTGAAGGTGTTGTATTGTAACAACACGAAAAATATTTAAGGTACTCTTCCCAATCGTCTTTGTCAATGGATATGTAGGAACGCACATATTCATTGAATGTTCTATGACTGCGTTCAACAGTGCCTAAAGTTTGATGGTGGTAGGGTGTTGAGGTTTCATGCTCTATTTTTGGAAGTTTGCACAATTCCTCAAATAAACTATTTTTGTATTCTGTTCCCATATCCGTTATGATTGCTTTCATACAACCATAAATCAGAATGAAATGTTCGAATACAGCCTTAGCAACTGCTACAGCATGTTTGCTCTGAACGGGCACTGTAACTAAATATTTAATATACATATGCATAACACATGCATACCTTTCGGAGTTAATGCTATAGTTAAATTTTTGAGAACTTTGGTACCTATTTATTTAAATTTATCTACTCGAGTATAATTATCTTTAAACAATTTGTCTCCTAAGGACAACTGTATTTTTACAAGTCCTAAATTGCCTGCTTCTTTAATAAGCCTGGTAAAGAATTGTCTTAGGTCAATCTTCGCCTCAACAGTTAGGTTGCTTGTATCTATAGTGCTACAAATTGTCTTTCCTTTTTTGAAATATAATTTCGGAGGATTGAAAACGAGCTCGACATGTCTTCTAACTTCATATTTATTAAGCGCTTCATATATTATAGGTTCCTCATTGTGACTTTTAGTTTCTTCTTTCTTTGTATTATTACTGGTCGATTGTCTAGTTTTCGATCTTGTTGTAACTTTTAATATCTTGCATGCTACTACTGTCATTTCTTTAAGGTTTTTAATATCAATTCGCGATAGTGCGTCTGCTACGTAATTTTCTTTTACTGCTATGTACTCCACCTCAAAATCATACTCTTCCAAATCTAATCTGATTCTAGTTAACTTTGATGAAGGGTTTTTCATTGAAAATAGGAATGTTAAAGATTCATTGTCTGACTTGACCAAGAATTTTCTGCCATAAACGTATGGTCTAAAATATGTTATGGCCCAATGAATGGCCGCTAATTCTTTTTCAATTATTGCTTTATTAGTTTCGCCTTTTGTAAACGATTTTGATTTGACTAAAGTAAATATACCCTGTGTGCGTAGCACTACTAGGTATAAAAATGTGTATCTTCACAGCGCTCTGTTGAAATTAGTGTTAGTTTTTTTATGTCTTGTGACTATGATTTCTCAGTCGCAGCTGTTTTGATCCGAAACTGTGACTGCACAGTGACAGACATAGAATAAGAGCAGTAGCCGTGTTCGGTGAGGATATAATTTTGAAAAATTTTATAAAATTTTATTTTATTTTACGGCTACACCCGTAAAAATATCTTCACCTTCATGCCGTTCCGGCGTTTCCATACCCGGAGGAATAGCGTCTCGAAATATACTTTGGGTAACGTGTGGAGAATAATCGTTTGGAACATCTGGCCCATGGTATTCAAACTCAGACACATACACTTTTGACTTTACGATTTCGCGAATTGGTGCTTCTTCGGTCTTACGTTTAGGATGGGTTGCGGGTACGATTATCCGCTCGATAATGTTCAAGCCTAGTGTCAATGCTTCCGCAAAATCAAAATGTTTCGTCGGTTCATCCTCGAAGTACCAATATCGTTGTCCCATATTCATAACGATGCCTTCTTTCTCCATAAAATCGGCGCCTATCAGGGTCCTATTACCTGTCGCTTTTGGTAGGATTATAAATGGAATATCTAGACAACGATAGGTACTCGGTACCGATCTTGCACAAACAATCCTACCTTGACGTACTGCCGTCAGCCAACTTAATTTCGCAGTTAACGTTTTTATATAAGCAGCCCTTATAATCCATGACACGTTTCAGGTTTGCACTTGCGACACTCGTTCTTGCACCCGAATCAAAATAAACTTGACTAGTAACTCCGAAAATCTTAACATCTACAACGGGAATGTCCCTACCAATAGACGTCGAAAGCGAATTAAAATTTACATGACCAGGTGTTGTGCTTGTTTTGCTTTTACAATTCGAGCAGTTATCACGAGTTACTCCTGGAGCGTTGCACCCATAACAAGCAAACTTCGGTTTCGATGATACCGCTTGCGCTATATTAGCAGCATATGCATCTTTCGTTTCTTCATTTTTCTTTTTAAAACATGTTTCAGTAGTGTGCCCTCTCTTGCGACAAAACCCACAACGAACTGCGCTATTTACACTGCTACCGGTGGTAGTGTGATTATCATTATTTGCAGCTGGTTGCTTACGTTCCTGCAAACATAGTTCTGCCTCACGAGCCTCACTTAACAATTCATCAAAATTTGAAATTCTCTGCCTGTTCACCCTATCGCAGATTCGCACATACAAAAGTCCAAACAAAATTTCAATTTGGTCAGCTTCGGCTGGGACATTAGTCAGCTGGGATAAGAGTGCACGTTTTTTGCGTATGAAGCTGTCGGTTGCCTCGTTCTTTTGTTGCTTTGTTTCAAAAACTTCCACATAGATGCGCCATGCGGGTTTTGGGGGTGAGAATGCTTCACGCAGCATACGAATAATGTCATCAAAAGCTTCGGCTTTTGATTTTACACCGCTCTACCACTCTGCAGCGTCACCCTAAAGAATCATTGGCGTTCCACTAATTGCATCTGCATCGCTAATCTTCTCTACCGCCTTAAAAGTGGAAATAGCAGCTACAAACTCCTCGACCTTTGTGGAACTACGCTCACCGCTAAAGCGGCTAGTACAGTTGCTAAATGACCCAGGACGGGAATTAAAACTGCCTACTGCTTGTAAGAGCCTATCAAATTGTTCGTCGGTAAAAGTCGCCATATTCGAATTTTGGCTTGATTTGCTTTTTGCAATACGTTCGCTTCGGCGAATCGGCGTGTAGCTAAGGAAGTTGGCCACTATGTTGAGTGCCAAATTATAATTTTAACTTGATTTGCTTTTGCAATACGTTCGCTTCGGCGAATCGGCGTATAGCTAAGGAGGCTGGCCACTAAGCTGGGCGCCAAAATATAATGAGGTGGGGTTAGAAGGGTATGAGAGAGTTGGTAATAAAACGCAAAATCGTTGGTTATTTAGTTAACAGGTAACAAATATCACGTTTTATTGAAAGTAGAATGCTTTGTAGAAAATTTGTAGTAGGTTCAAACCTTAAATGATTACAAAAATGTATAACACATTAGCTTTAATAATTAACATTTTAGCACGCAGTGCTACAGGGTATAATTTAACGCGCATAATAGCTAATATTCTCCCTTACTAAACCACTTATATACATACGTACATATGTATGTACTCAGCTAAGATGTCAAGAAGCCGGCGTTTATCATTATCTATCTATAACATCACAGCTCATACTTGCACTTTATGTATAAAAGGGTTGCTTTACATACATACATTAATATGTATTCCAGCTACAATGTCAAGAAGCCGGCGTTTGTGAAGGTAGTGTTGCCGGCCTACCACACCGAAGGTCCATGGTTCGAGCCCTGGTACAGGTAACATCAAAAGTGATTTGAAAAAAGTTTTTCAAAACGGGGTCGCCCCTCGGCAGTGGTTTGGCAAACTCTCCGAGTGTATTTCTGCCATGACAGGCTTCTCAGCAAAAATTCGTCTCCTTTGTAGATGCCGTTCGGAGTCGGCAAAAAACTGTAGGTCCCACCAATTTGTAGGGAAAATTCAAATCGGCACACCACAAATTGGAAGAGAAGCTTGGCGCAAAAATCTCTTAGGAGGTTTATGATGATATAACTGTTGTATATCGCGCCATAAAGATAGATAGAGATATATGACATCGCAGCATATACCAATGTATGTACATAAATGAAAAATATAAATAATCAATAATTAGACAACTCACCTCCAAGCACCGCCAAAAGCAAATTAAGCAGTTTGCTCAGCCGCTGCCTCTTTTATAGGCGAGTAATTGAGCAACTTAACGAAACAAGCTAACTATCATCAAAAGTTCTCTGCTTAGTTACAATTGTTGTTGCTAACTGAACCTTCCGTTCTCTTGGAAAATCTCTTAGCTAAGAGTGTAGACGACTGGAAATAATATTTTTACAAAAAGCTATGCACGAAAATAAGTACAGTGGGTAACAATTAGTATATGTATGTACAAATAAAATAGTGACATACTTAAACCAAAGATACATAAAAATAGTAAAATGGCTTGTGTCGATATCTGCCGTGCTACAGTCTCCCCCTTGATGTTCGATAAGTGAAACTGCCGAATCATCAGCATCTCATTATTGTTTTCGTGGTCTACCTCTCTTCCTTAACGGTTGCACTGGTTGTGGTTGCTTATCAGTACTGGTACCTTTGTATACGGTTAAAGCGGATGCATGGTAAGCGCCTAATGGTACATCTGAATCTGTCATCGATGCGACCTCGTATGTTGAGGACCCAATTTTCCGGACAATTACATATGGTCCGTCACGCTTCGGTACAAACTTTGACGTTACCCCTTTACTTCCTTGGATTAATACATGCGTTGTTACCAACACCTCTGACCCTATCTCAATGACATCTTGGGGCCTTCTACCTCTATCAACCCTATCTTTATTACCGTCTTGCGTCATTTGCTCGACCTCCTTAACTCTATTAAAAATTTCTATCATACCTTTCAGGTACGGCGTAATTTGCGGAATAAAATTCTCACTTTCAGCAATCGTCTTCGTATCATGCTCTACTTCGTCGAATGTGCGTAGATCTCTTCCAAAGGTGAGGAACGCAGCGGAGTAACCGGTGAACTGGCATTTGGCGAAGTTCATAGCGAAGCGAATAGATGCTAAATTAGTGTTCCAAGTATTATGTTGACCTTGAACAAGTATGGCCAACTGCGATTTAAGATCTCTGTTCTTCCTTTCAACAGGATTTGCTTCTGGGTGGTATACAGGCGTAAATAGTTGTTGTATACCCATACTATAAGTCACTTTTTGCATTATGGCTGAAACAAATTGTACACCATTGTCTGATTTCAGGCGTCGTGGTACGCCATACCGTAGAAAAACTTCATCAATTAGAGCTGTAGCACATACTGCTGCCGTGGCTTCCTTCAAGGCAAACAATTCTACCCATCGACTGGCAACGTCTTCGATTATAAAAATCCACTGGTATCCCTCATCTGTTTTTGGCAAAGGGCCGAAAAGATCAATGGCTACCACTTCAAATCTCTGTCGAATAGAAATCGTCTGAAGTAATCCCAGGGGTTTCATGTTTGTCGCTTTGTAACGCTGACACTGGACGCAGGTTCGTACATACTTAGTTATTTCAGCCCGCATTCCTGGCCAAAAATATCGACTACAAATCCGATCAATAGTCCTATAAGCGCCATAATGTACAGCAGTGCTTTCATCATGATAAGCCTTAAGTATATTAGCTCGTTCGTGAGTTGGTATCACCAGTTGTGCTGCTTCTGCATCTTCATTTGCACAGCGATATAGAACACCATCGTTTAATATATAACCACGATTATACCACATATACAAATTTTCATCCTTTTGCTCGAGGGAGTCTATTATTTTAGCCAGATACTCATCTTTCAGCTGTTCCCATCGCAATTCACTAGCTCTCTTACGGGGTAGGTCAACTTGAAAAGCGCATATACAATTAATAGATAAATGATCGTCTGTAGCACAAGAAGGGCGAGATAACATATCCGCGACGGAGTCACTTTTCCCAGGAGTATAATCGATTAGAAAATGATATGATTGTAGCTGTAACGACCACCTTGCGAGACGACCAGAGGGTGTCTTGATTGTCAACAACCATTTTAACGGTTGATGGTCAGTCTTCAGCCGTATTTCCGCACCGTCAATGTATCCCCGGAACTTTGCACATGCCCAAAAGGTGCAAGGGCTTCGCGCTCTGTAGTTGAGTAGTTCTTTTCAGCTGATGTCAATAGACGACTGGCATACTCAATTGGATGTTCATTCTCCCTCTCCCCCTGGAGTAAAACCGCTCCCAGGGCATAAGCACTCGCATCAGTTTTAATTACGAAGGGTACATTATCTTCAGCTTGACGTAGTATCGGAGGATTGATCAGTAATTGTTTTAGCTTACTGAAAGCTTCTATTTGTGGGGCGCTTCATTGCCACTCAACATTCTTTTTGGTTAAATCAGTTAAAGGTTTTACAATTTCCGCATAGTAGTCTATAAAACGACGATACCAGGAGCATGTTGGAATAAACGATATTACCTCTTTATTATTACGAGGTGGAGCTCTTTGGCTTATTGCGTTTGTTTTATCTGGGTCGACTTTTATACCCTCTGTTGTTAAAACATGACCAAGATATTTTACCTCAGTGCAACAAAACCGACATTTCATTGCGTTTACTCGCAACTTAAACTTCTCTAACTTATCGAAAACTGCATCTAAATCTTTCAAGTGATCCGTAAATGTGGGTGAGCAGATAATAATATCATCTAAGTACGCAAGTATTTTGATATTAGCCACTGTGGTTTTAAAACGATCGATAAGGCGTTGAAAGGTTGCGGGGCCATTCCGCAGACCGAAAGGCATTCTTTTAAAACGATATGTCCCAAAAGGTGCTATAAGACATGTTTTATCCCTATCCTTTTCTGCAACGGCTATTTGAAAGTATCCACACTGCAAATCTAACGTAGTCATAAAACGTGTACTTTTCGCTGAATGTAACAAATCGTCCATACGTGGTAATGGATATCTATCCGGCTTAGTGATCGCATTAAGCTTCCGATAATCCACACAAACACGGGTACCACCATCTTTCTTTGGAACCATCACTACTGGCGAGGCCCATGGTGAGTCTGACTCTTCGATGATATCGTTTTCGATCATTTTGAAAATCTCATGCTTAAGTTCTTGCATTTTCGGGAATGACAAACGGTATGGTGGAGATGAAATTGGCTCCTGATCCCCAGTATCAATAAAATGTTGAGTGTACTGTGTGGGCTGAAGAGATGGACCAAACACGCTCGAATGTCCTTGAAGACCGTTATCAAGTTTTGTCTTATCTTCTGCGGATAAGCCTTCTCCATCGGATGCCTTAATAAATTTAAAATCTATAGAAAATAAGTCTGTGGAAGAAGGGTTGTATACTACACCCGTAAAAATATCTTCACCTTCATGCCGTTCCGGCGTTTCCATACCCGGAGGAATAGCGTCTCGAAATATACTTTGGGTAACGTGTGGAGAATAATCGTTTGGAACATCTGGCCCATGGTATTCAAACTCAGACACATACACTTTTGACTTTACGATTTCGCGAATTGGTGCTTCTTCGGTCTTACGTTTAGGATGGGTTGCGGGTACGATTATCCGCTCGATAATGTTCAAGCCTAGTGTCAATGCTTCCGCAAAATCAAAATGTTTCGTCGGTTCATCCTCGAAGTACCAATATCGTTGTCCCATATTCATAACGATGCCTTCTTTCTCCATAAAATCGGCGCCTATCAGGGTCCTATTACCTGTCGCTTTTGGTAGGATTATAAATGGAATATCTAGACAACGATAGGTGATCGGTACAGATCTTGCACAAACAATCCTGCCTTGACGTACTGCCGTCAGCCAACTTAATTTCGCAGTTAACGTTTTTATATAAGCAGCCCTTATAATCCATGACACGTTTCAGGTTTGCACTTGCGACACTCGTTCTTGCACCCGAATCAAAATAAACTTGACTAGTAACTCCGAAAATCTTAACATCTACAACGGGAATGTCCCTACCAATAGTATTCGAAAGCGAATTAAAATTTACATGACCAGGTGTTGTGCTTGTTTTGCTTTTACAATTCGAGCAGTTATCACGAGTTACTCCTGGAGCGTTGCACCCATAACAAGCAAACTTCGGTTTCAATGATACCGCTTGCGCTATATTAGCAGCATATGCATCTTTCGTTTCTTAATTTTTCTTTTTAAAACATGTTTCAGTAGTGTGCCCTCTCTTGCGACAAAACCCACAACGAACTGCGCTATTTACACTGCTACCGGTGGTAGTGTGATTGTCATTATTTGCAGCTGGTTGCTTACGTTCCTGCAAACATAGTTCTGCCTCACGAGCCTCACTTAACAATTCATCAAAATTTGAAATTCTCTGCCTGTTCACCCTATCGCGGATTCGCACATACAAAAGTCTAAACAAAATTTCAATTTGGTCAGCTTCGGCTGGGACATTAGTCAGCTGGGATAAGAGTGCACGTTTTTTGCGTATGAAGCTGTCGGTTGCCTCGTTCGTTTGTTGCTTTGTTTCAAAAACTTCCACATAGATGCGCCATGCGGGTTTTGGGGGTGAGAATGCTTCACGCAGGATACGAATAATGTCATCAAAAGCTTCGGCTTTTGATTTTACACCGCTCTACCACTCTGCAGCGTCACCCTAAAGAATCATTGGCGTTCACTTATTGCATCTGCATCGCTAATCTTCTCTACCGCCTTAAAAGTGGAAATAGCAGCTACAAACTCCTCGAACTTTGTGGAACTACGCTCACCGCTAAAGCGGCTAGTACAGTTGCTAAATGACCCAGGACGGGAATTAAAACTGCCTACTGCTTGTAAGAGCCTATCAAATTGTTCGTCGGTAAAAGTCGCCATATTCGAATTTTGGCTTGATTTGCTTTTTGCAATACGTTCGCTTCGGCGAATCGGCGTGTAGCTAAGGAAGTTGGCCACTATGTTGAGGGCCAAATTATAATTTTAACTTGATTTGCTTTTGCAATACGTTCGCTTCGGCGAATCGGCGTATAGCTAAGGAGGCTGGCCACTAAGCTGGGCGCCAAATTATAATGAGGTGGGGTTAGAAGGGTATGAGAGAGTTGGTAATAAAACGCAAAATCGATGGTTATTTAGTTAACGTTATCACGTTTTATTGAAAGTAGAATGCTTTGTAGAAAATTTGTAGTAGGTTCAAACCTTAAATGATTACAAAAATGTATAACACATTAGCTTTAATAATTAACATTTTAGCACGCAGTGCTACAGGGTATAATTTAACGCGCATAATAGCTAATATTCTCCCTTACTAAACCACTTATATACATACGTACATATGTATGTACTCAGCTAAGATGTCAAGAAGCCGGCGTTTATCATTATCTATCTATAACATCACAGCTCATACTTGCACTTTATGTATAAAAGGGTTGCTTTACATACATACATTAATATGTATTCCAGCTCCAATGTCAAGAAGCCGGCGTTTGTGAAGGTAGTGTTGCCGGCCTACCACACCGAAGGTCCATGGTTCGAGCCCTGGTACAGGTAACATCAAAAGTGATTTGAAAAAAGTTTTTCAAAACGGGGTCGCCCCTCGGCAGTGGTTTGGCAAACTCTCCGAGTGTATTTCTGCCATGACAGGCTTCTCAGCAAAAATTCGTCTCCTTTGTAGATGCCGTTCGGAGTCGGCAAAAAACTGTAGGTCCCACCAATTTGTAGGGAAAATTCAAATCGGCACACCACAAATTGGAAGAGAAGCTTGGCGCAAAAATCTCTTAGGAGGTTTATGATGATATAACTGTTGTATATCGCGCCATAAAGATAGATAGAGATATATGACATCGCAGCATATACCAATGTATGTACATAAATGAAAAATATAAATAATCAATAATTAGACAACTCACCTCCAAGCACCGCCAAAAGCAAATTAAGCAGTTTGCTCAGCCGCTGCCTCTTTTATAGGCGAGTAATTGAGCAACTTAACGAAACAAGCTAACTATCATCAAAAGTTCTCTGCTTAGTTACAATTGTTGTTGCTAACTGAACCTTCCGTTCTCTTGGAAAATCTCTTAGCTTAGAGTGTAGACGACTGGAAATAATATTTTTACAAAAATCTATGCACGAAAATAAGTGCAGTGGGTAACAATTATTATATATATGTAAATACAAATAAAATAGTGACATACTTAAACCAAAGATACATAAAAATAGTAAAATGGCTTGTGTCGATATCTGCCGTGCTCCATATGTTATAATGTAAGCAAATAACTAAATGCACCAATATGAAGTGTTTCTGCCAGCAATGCATTTTTATGCTTATTGAATACTAGCAACCCGCCCCGGCTTCGCACGGAAATAATTTAATTTACATATAATTACATGGAATTCAGTACGGCAATAAAGACATGAATTGAAAATACATACATACATACTTCCGAAATTTAACCCTAGACGGTCATCCTTCGTCACGAACTATTTTATTTTCACTGTAAATAAGTTTTTTATTGTTCGTGTTGATCTCCGCTTTCGTACAGCGGTAGTCGCTTGTTTACTCTCTTTGAATTTGTATTTATTAATAATGAAATAAATAATTTAAAAAAATAAAACGCGTTCATTATTTCGACTCACACCCTACTGAAAATGGATCTGAAATAAGTCGTCGTCATATAGACGAAGGATGACGTTAATGTACAAAAAAAAAGGATGGCCGTCCAGGGTTAATTATGCGAGAGATTCGTACATGTGTACTTACATACATACGTACCAAGTTCTTTCACCATACGATCTAATTCAACATGAATGAGGTGGGGTGCGATTCCCGCATAACTTCTAATGTTTCATTCGATTGACAGCGAACAAACACACAAACAGCTTTTTTTGGAAAAAGTGTTGCTTTTCTTTAAACAATTTTGGTTAAATAAGATATGAATCAACTATTTTTTTTTATGCAGAACGAAAGTAAATATTTTAAAGCTAAACTTCAAGTAAGTTTCATTTTAATCGGTGGATTCTTTTATAATTTATAGATGTGTAAACAAAAAATGTATGGTTTTTTACCACATTTTGTCCGATTGCCACGCCCATTTTATATATTTCTTCACATTATAATGACATAAACCTTCCTCCTCAACCAAACTATCTATTAAAAAAACCGCATCAAAATCCTTTGCTTAGTTTTCAAGATTTAAGCATTTAAGGGGACATCCCTATGACTTCGTTTTATAATATGTACCTAGTGATGTATGTACGTAGCAAGCTCGATCGAGGTGTTTATGTTGACGCTGCATTGAGCGTTTGATCGAATTCAAATGCACTTACATATTTACATGTACCTAGCATATAAGAATTATAATAAATATGTATTTTAGTGAATAAGACTTTGCATAAGCCAAAATTGTATAAAAGCAGAGAATATTTGAATAAAGAGGCAGTTACTGCTAAACCTTAAAACTCTACACCTTTGATCGTACTATACGGATCATGTGCCCGATGTAAGATCGCTTACGCAGGAGGGTGTTCTGAACAAAAATACCATGGAAATAAATAGTCGACTCACTCAACATAAAACTATCTTTAGAGATTTCGCTTCGGTTTTTCAACAACCCACAGCGAAGAAAATTACAAAAATTTATTTAAGTTTGCCGAATTTTATGAACCCTTGTTCAAAACTAAACTATAGTGGCCGAAACCAATTTATGGAGAAGGTTCTTAAAATTGACATAATCTTCCACCAAGAACTGCGTTTTACGCACTTCAGAGCTGCGACAAAACGTCATTTCATAACTTATACCAATTGCTAGAAATTTTCGCTACTCTCCCCGTTTCCACTTCTACAGAAGAACTTACCTCTTCAACCCTTCTTCTTCGTCTAAGCGATTTTAGCCGTTTACCATAGCTCGCCAGCCACTCGTTATGTCTTTCTGCCAATTGGAGCCAATGGGAAACACCACGGGGTCACAAATCGGTCTCCACTTCGTCCTTCCATCGGAGTGGTGGTCTCCCTCTTCCTCTACTCCCATCCATTTTTGCCTCAATACAAGGTTATGAAAGCAATTTCTTTTATATGAAAGAAAACACTTTAGCTCTTCGGAAAAAAATTGCAAAAAATCAGAAAAATGTGTCACGACTTTAAGATTGACACATTGATTATAATTTAGTGAACTACAAAACTGCATACTCCAAAAAATTCTAAAAATTGTGTAAAAAAATTTTTAGTTTTGCGTACATTTTTAAAACCAAATTTATTGTGTCTCAAATTTCAGGTTTCGGAAAAAAAAAAATTTGCATGCCCCCTCTCCTAAAATCCTGGCTACGCCACTGGTATTACATATACATTTGTGTTTTGCGAAATCAAAACGTTCTAACACCAGCGAATATCGTTATTCGCCTTTGTTTTGCTTTCTTTATTTGCGTTCATTTCAAGGTGTTTGTCTTGTTTGTTGCACTGACTCTTCATACTCGTAATTGATTTTGCATATACATATGTACCGTATTGAAAGTGGTATACGCGTTCCTATTCTCATCTCGTATTCATACTTATTTGTGTTGATTTGTGCTTGCAACATTTTTTTTTGTTCACCTTTATGTTTGAATTATTTTTGCATTTGTACTATTGCAATGAGAGAAAACATCAAAGCATTCCTCTCATTTTAAACAAAACTGATCTTGTAACTTTAAACGAGCTATTCTTGTATATTTGTATATCCAGACTACCTCGAAAACCGCTCAACCGATTTGGATGAAATTTGGTGTGTACATAGTGTACTACATTCTAAGAATTTGTACTTAGGTTCTGCCACATCGGATTTTTTTATGGGGGTTCCATATCTGATTTTTTTTTAAATGAAATGAAAAAAGCCAATATGGGTATCAAACAAAAGGTATTTTCCTGCTATTCTTGTGTATTTGTATATTCAGAATATCTCGAAAATGGATTTGGATGAAATTTGGTATGTACATAGGATACCACATTCCAAGAATTTGTATACAGGTGTTGCCACATACGATGTTTTTACGGAGTTGCCACCTATTTGGTTTTTTTTTAATGATATCAAATATGAAAATATGGGTATCGGATGAAAGGTTGCACGCACGTATAGCTTTTCACTGTTGCATTAGCCTTTTATACAGATAGGAATATGATACATTACAAAGGCGAGAATCGTGAATTCTTCGGAGACTTCAATGCACACCTTTGGCACTTAAGCCCACAGGTCGATGGGAGGGGTGATGAGTTGCACGGTGAACGGGGATGCGCCCACAAGTGTCGCGGTAAATTGTTCTAGTTCGCCAGACCCTAACATCGTCAACGCTGGTCTCATAAACTGCATTGACTGGCGACCTATATTGAGTCTTTCATTAGATCATTTACTGATTATCCTCTCAATCGTAAGCCGCAAAGCCGTACCTTCACCAATTTCAACAAAGCTGACTGGGTTGGTTTTGTTAACTTTACTAAGAGCTCCTTTGCCGCGCTCCCCACTTCGTCTGATGGACGACAAGTGAAAAGAGCGTTTCACATTGTCATAGAATCAGCCTCAAATCAATACATTCCGTCAGGGAGAAGTAAGAAGGTACATCCGCACTTCCCCGCAGAGGCAGCCGCCCTGGCAAATAAAAGTGTCCAAGTGCGGCGCTATACCCTACGGATCCTCAAATTAAGGATCTCAATGCGGAAATCAACCAGCCATCCACACAACCGCGCAACCTATAAGTATTCCGTGTATGACACCTAATTTGCACGTTACAATTTCTTACATTAAGCGCCGGATTCATAATCTTGATTTGACCACAATTACTTCAGCACCATACATACGAGGTGTGTTCAAAAAGTATCGCGAATTTTGTGTTTTTTCAAAAATTATTTATTTATTCATGAATATCTATTTTGTCCCCTTCAAAGTAATCCCCATGAGATATTATACACTTGTGCCAACGGTTTTTCCAATCTTCGAAGCACTTCAAAAAATCATTTTTTTGTATCTTGTTCAACTCCTCCTTCGATGCCGTCTTTATCTCGTCAAGAGAAGCGTAACGTCGTCCTTTCATGGGCCTCTTCAGTTTAGGGAACAAGAAAAAGTCACAGGGGGCCAGATCTGGGGAATACGGTGGCTGCGGCATCATTAGTGTGTTGTTTTTGGCCAAAAAGTCGCGCACAAGCAACGATGCGTGAGCAGGGGCGTTATCGTGGTGCAAAAGCCAATTTTTGTTCTTCTTTGCACATCTTCTCGGCCTTCTGAGAACATTTTGTACCACCGATAAACGTTGCTTCGGTCCAAGGTAGCTTCTCCGTATGCCACAGTCAACATTCGGAATGCATCCGCGCACTTAATTTCGTTTTTCACACAAAATTTGATACAGGTTCTTTGATCCATTTTTTTGAATAGGTAAAAATCGAAGACGATCCAAAACACGTGCAAGCAAAGCAGCTGTCAACAATTAACTGAACATTCAAAATGGCCGAGCTTGTCGGCATAAGTGAGAGACATGAGTACCAACATAACGCCACAAAAAATTCGAAATTCGAATATACGTAACCAGCGAAAATGCAAAATTCGCGATACGTTTTGAACACACCTCGTATATATAAGAAATCAATCAATCTTCAAGAACCGGAATAGTAACCCTGCTCTCACCTTTGTACAACTACATGTTTATATATACAGAAAAACTGACCGGCATTTCAACATATATATTTAAAATTCTTAAAATCGTAAACAGTACATAGATTATTCCAAAAAAAACAGTAAAAACAAGTATAAGGGGGCATATTACTGTTTTGCATTATAATTGAACGTTTTAAGTTTTTTATACAATTAACGGAAGTCCAAAGAAATTCTTGTTCGCTTCTGTTTTATATATATTTATACCCAAAGCTTTCGACACGGTCAATCACGTGCAACATTTAATGAACTTGACGAGTCAACTTTCCCTAAAGCGTTGGACCGCCAATTATCTGAGTGGTCGGCAATCATCGGTGGAATTCAGAGGCGAACGATCAAAAGCACGTATAATTAAGCAAGGGGTGGTGTCCTTTTCCCGCTTTTGTTTAATTACTACATATCGGGGCTTCCCTCCTCGATCGTCTCTTACGCCGATGATTGCACGATTCTGGCTACTGGCACCTCCGTAAATGAGTGGTGCTCAAGAATTAACTCTTACCGCCCATGCTTGTCAGGTTTCTTCGCTGGTCGAAATATAGACTGGCACCGACTAAATCCACCTTATTTACGAAGTGGACGGCGCAGAGGAACATGGAATGAGACGTCTACGTCGACGGCACCAAGTTTCCGACTGTCACATATTCCAAAATCTTAGGGATCACGTTTGATAACATGCTCAACTATGGTGCTCATGCAGCCGGCACGCCACCAAAGTACAAAGCCGCCACAAAATTCTCAAGTAACTACCTGGCAGGACTTGGTGAAAAGACAAAGAACCGCTGTAGGCAACGTAGACCGCAGTTGTTCAGACGGTTCTGAACTACGCGACGCCTATATAGTCTCCGGGGCTAGCATACACACACTGGAGGAGGTTGCAGGCCTGTCAAAACACCACACTCAGAACTGCCACCGGATGCCTTCTTATGTCACCTGAACCCCATCTTTATAGCGAGGGGAAAATTGCTAGGAGTTAAAAATCATAGTTCAATTGTTGTTGGTGTTGTAACGACAAAAGCACTCCTTGAAGCCTTTGTTGAGTGCTGACGAACTGACAGCCCTTGGCCTGATATGAATCCGGCACGCTCCGGTACTCCCTTGCGGTACTGCCCGACTGTTGTGGTAGCGATTTGGTATGAGCAGTGGAACCTTCTAGATCATGTCACCCCTCCTTCCGTAAGAAGGAGAGATGGGTGATGAGATTGGAGAGGCATCATATCGGTAGATCAACCATCGAGTTGCACGTCATTACCTTAGGGCGTGTTAGTCGCCTCTTAAGACCGGTATGCCTGCCTCGGGCATATTCTAAACCCCTAAACCGCAGGGGTCATCATAGTTCAATTCCTGTTCAATTGTTACAACCGCAACATTCGTACTGGCATCTGCTCGACGAAATTTCGCTTTCGAGGAAAATAAGGAGGCATCTTCGTAAGCACTATGATGATCCAAAGGTGCATTGACGGGCCTCCATCTCGTCCACACAGCACCGGTAAACTCTTTTGGCAGCTTCACCTCTTGCCCAAGAAGAACGCAAACAGGAAGACAAGAGTTGTGCTGGCCCAACTTCGTTTTGGATTTATTAACTCTTCACTATTCAGACTGAAACCTGACATGCCAAATGTCTGCCTGGCATGCGGTGTGTCTCGCCATGACACTAACCATATATTTGTCTGCTCAACTGAGCTGACTCTTTTAACACCAATTTCACTCTGGTCCTCCCCTTATGAAACCTCAAGTTTCTTGGACTTCCCTTAGAAGAGCTTGATTCCAATGCTAGGTAAGGAAAATTACGACTATGCAGGGCGAAGCATCGCTAACACAAGAACAAAAACATAGTGAGAACTGGCTCCTGAGTTGGGTTGCCAACTATACTCCATAAGGTGTTTTTGTAGCTCATTCCTAATCATACCGGGTCCCGCTGAAAAGACATTTTCAGCGCTCTTCACCTTGATGACCCTTACCAGCCCTCCTTTCCGGGGTATGAAATAATAAAACAATCAAATTTAAATACTGCAATATGGAACGTGAAGACATAAAACTCCCAAATTATTGAAGATAAAGTAGTTATAACACCTTATCAGTTACTATAAAATCATGGTTTCATTTTGAATTAAAGTTTAGTTGTAATTTTTACTTCAAAACCACTCTGAGCGCGATTTCCTTCATTCCACTCTCTCGGAGTACCTTCATCCACTACCTTCTACTCCGATTCGCAAAAGAAGATACCAAACTAGTAGGGGTAAACAATGGATCTGCGCCAGAAGGGTATGCATTTGCTCAAATATAAGAATTGTGGTACCAATGACACGACGCAAATGAAGTTTGACACCAGCCGAGTGATTAGCCTGTGGTGGTATAAAATTCCATTCTATCTCCTTGGCGAGGGTCTGAGCAATTATGGCATTATGTTGTTGCGAACTAATAATCTGATAAATTTCGTTCGTGCTCCAACGAAGTTTCTCTCGATGTCGCTAAATATCTTACTGCACTTTCCTCTACGTAAAGTGAATCGTCTAAACGCAGGCAGGAATCCATCTGTTCCCAAATCTGTGACGAGCCCCAAATGGACGCCGATGCGACAAGGCACACAAATAGGGATGTGTATATTTTTGTCTTCCGGGAATTGCGCCCTCTTAAAGCTTAGCGATCCAGGATAGTATACTCCGACATATTGGAAAATGTATGCTTGACGAATCCGTATTGCGGGTGGATCTGGCATAAAATGCTGTGTGATGGTTCTTTTATGTTGAACTAGTGACGTGCCATAATGCCAATGGAATTAATGTCATTGACATTGAAATGTCATAACATCCCCAACATTGAAATGTCAATGACTTTAATTCTCTTACTAATTTTACATTCATTCTTTTTATGAAAGCAAATTAATGTCAGAACCGTTAAATATCAGACATGCTTTACTAATTTCTATAATAACAACGCAACTGCTGTTTTAGGTGCAGTTACATTGATAATGGATTAAGCAGGTTTTACTCCAAATTTTTATTTTATACCTTATATATGTATATGAAATTAAAAAAAATTGTATTTAACTTTGATAATTTTCATAGAAGCTCCGCAGGCGTAAACTTGTCATAAAAAATTGGGCGATCGAGACAGAGTTTGTCTACGCGGTCTATTACAACATCCCCTTCCATTTTGAGATTTTTGTACCAAATGGTTTGATCAGATTAGAGGTATGGTCTAATAGCAGCTATAACGGAGCGATTAACATCTCGCTCGAGTGAGCTTGTGGACTATATAGGGCTGTAAACGAATGTTTAATACCCCTGGAAACTAAGCAACTTTTAAATTGAACGGACTTGAACTAGCTGCCTTTGTCAGATACAATGCACTCAGGTGCACCAAAAATAGGAAAAACATGTTCTTCTAAAAAGTCAAATATAGGAGAAGCGGTAAATATTTTCAGAGCATTGAGGAGTGGAAATATCGTCAAGGGGTCAAGGATTTATAGTATTGCCTCTAGCGTGGGTAAAGACCCAAAAGACCAATATACATATAATCTAATAATAATGCAAAATTTTACGTCATTTACCATAGATGGCCAATAGAAATTTAATCGAAGACGGTCCAACGTTTTTCCCATACCACCATGACATTTGTTCGGTGGACAATGGGCATTTTCAATTGCGTTCTGGATTAAATCCATAGTTTGTAATCGAAAACTTCCTTGTTTGCATTGCCACTCTTTTTCTTCCTTAACTCTTAGGTCTGGCAAACTACTCTGAGCTGTATGTGTATTGGAACGATTTTCCGTCATCCCTTGTCAAATTCGGTTTTGTAACGACCTGCTTTCGACATTCCGCCATCCTAACGATACTAAACACTGAGGATGACGGAACCGGCTTGTTACAAAACCAAATTTGACAAGGAATACCGGAAAATTGTTCCAATATAAATCAACTTACCACCCTCTTGGAAAATCAAAAAAGCAAAATAAATCACTATGAGCTTATTGAATTTTCTGTTTTAATTTATACTCTTCTTCGTTGAAAGCTTCCGAATCTAAGTTGACTGCTGGAAAAACAGAAATTTCTCCTAGCTCATGAAAATGTTGCTTCGACAATGCATCAGAAACGATGTTTTGAGAACCCCGAAAACCCTGCAGTTTAAGTTATCATCGTGCTGTCCTGCCACTTAAATCCTATCGTAAATTCCTGGCCTTGGCGTAAGCACGTAATTTTTTTAAGCTAAGGACAGCTGCTAGGCACGCAAGCTCGGTTACGCTGTAATTACTTTGAGCGGGATTTCATTTTTTGTGAGAAATACGCGGCGGGAACTTCTGCACCGTCGTCATTAGCTTGAGCTAAAACTGTTCCTACACCTAATTTGCTTGCTTCGCATTGTATAATAAAAGGTCTACTATAATTAGCATTGCCAATGTTGGTGCTGAATATAGCAGGGTTCTAAGTAACTCAAATGAGTTTTCCGCATCTTCAGTCCATTTGAAAACTTTATACATTTTTAACAAATTGGTCATTGGTGCAGCGAAGTTTGGTACAAATCATCTGTACCAACCAGCCATGCCAAGAAATCGGAGTAAGTGTTTGACAGTGACTTGCTGGGGATATTGTGTGGGTGCGGATATCTTATCCGGATCAGTACAGACTGAAGCATTCCCTATACTATACCCTAGATAATTTACTTCTTCTTCTTTAAATGGTCATCTAACCGCCCGGGCGATTTTGACTGTCCAAAATAGCTCGCCAGTCGTTTCTTCGTTGCGCCAACTGGCGCCAATTGGAAACACCGCGGGATCGCAAATCGGTCTCCACTTGGTCCTTCCATCGGAGTGGTGGTCTCCCTCTTCCTCTGCTTTCACCGGCGGGTGCCGATAAGAATACCTTCTGGGCTGGAGCATCTTGGCTCATTCGCACTACGTGGCCTAGCCAGCGAAGCCGCTGTGTTTTAATTAGCTGAACTATGTCGGCGTCTGCGTAAAGTTCATACAGCTCATCATTAAATCTTCTTCGGTACTCGCCGTCGCCAACGCGTAGAGGTCCACAAATCTTTCGAAGAACCTTTCTCTCGAATACTCCCAGAGCCGCCTCATTAGATGTTGTTGGTGTCCACGCTTCTGCACCATATAGCAGGACGGGTGCGATGAGTGACTTGTAGAGTGTTATTTTCGTTCGTCGAGAGAGGACTTTACTTTTCAATTGCCTACTCAGTCCGAAGTAGCATTTGTTTGCAAGAGTAATTCTTCGTCGGATTTCTGGCTAAGATTATTGTTGATGTTAATGCTGGTTCCCAGATAAATGAAGTCCTTTACTATTTCGAAATTATTGCTGCCAACAGTGGCTTGGTTGCCAAGACGCGAATGCGCTGACTCTTTGCATGATGACAGAAGGTACTTCCTTTTGCCCTCGTTCACCACCAATCCCATTTTCTCCGCTTCTTTTTCTAATTTGGAGTAAGCAGAAGTTACGGCGCGGTTGTTAACGCCAATGATATCAATATCGTCAGCATATGCCAACAGTTGCACGCTTTTATAATTATACTTCCCGCAGACAAAATTTACTCTTTTCTATATTTATTGCTAAGCCTGCAAACAAATGATATGGAATTTCCGAGATCGTCTTCATATGAGCATCAAAACTTTCTGAGATGATAAGTAAATCATCGAGATACGCGAAAGCACTCTCCTTAAATTCGTGGGAATCACGCGATCCAATAACCTACATAGGGTCTGAGGGGCATTGCATAACTCGGAAGGCATCAGGCGATATCTACAGTGTGGCGCAAAAGTAATCCTCCTATCAGAAAATGCTATAAATTTTGCGATTGGCCCCTAAAGTCAGTTCTGTTTTGACATTTGTGTAGTAAACACATGCGAAATACACGTTAATAAACAATGTTACGCTACACTGCTCCAGAACGCGGAATATTGCTGACTATTTATTTGACCAAGAATCGGTCGGGTACAAACGGTTACTGTGAATGGTGAGCGCTACAGAGCAATGATCAACGAGTTCTTTTTGCCGCAACTTGATGAATTGGGATTGGAAAACATGTGGTTCCAAAAAGACGGTGCAACAGCACACACTGCACGTGCCACAACCGATATGCTGAACATCGGAAGCTCACTTTTGCGCCACCTTGTATATAAAGGACGGTTTGGGACCGTAAAACATGTCCCTGCTCTTTTCCGACAATGGATTTTGCCAAAATGCTCACCTTAAATCGAGCGTAGATATAAACTCGGCTTTGGTAAGCGACTGAATATCTAATCTATTTGGGAAAGAAGAAAAGCGTCTTTAATAGTTACGCTGTTTACTTTGCGTGAATCCAAACACAGACGTACTTTTTCACCTTTACGTACTAAGAAGACTGGACTTGACCACGGACTGTTGGGTGATTCCTCAATTATGCCCAACTTTAGCATTTCATCTATTTCCCTGTGGACTAACTTTTCTATGGCAGGAGAAATAGGAAAATACCGTTGTTTCAATGGACGGACATTCGGTTCTAACTGAATTATGTGTTCCACAAGGTTGGTTTTGCGAAAAACCTCTACCTAGGTGCTCCATAGAGTATTCAGAAGCAAAGTAAAGGGTACTCCGAGATGGATTAGGTGATCCAATCACCGGACATTGCCTTGTAAATTGGACCACCTTTTTTATATGAATGAGGATAATTGTTGGAGTACTCTGATACTCCATCGTTTTTTACAGGGAATGGCATCTTTAACACTATCTTCTTTTATTTCGACTTTAATTTCAATTTCACTAAGTTGCTTACGACCCGCGGAATTTCGATAAGGCGTTGGCAAAGCTGCTCCTGCAGTCAATTCTACTAGTTTTATAATAGTCAAATACTATTTTGCCAAACCGGCTCAACTAGTTCGAGTTCTGTAATTTTTCCATATTAGCAACTAGTATTTTTAACACGGCGTTGCCCTACGATATGGCAATTATCCGCATCTGCATCAGCACCATATCAATTGACATACTAGTCAGTCTCTGCATCAGCATACATACTAATCATCATATACATCAATATCATACCATTCCAAATACTAGTCTGAATATACATCAGGATCATGTCAGTTTACATACTAGTCAGTACATACACCTGATTCAGTTAATGTACCACTAGCTATATTAAACAAATGATACCAATTTCAGTAAAAATATAGTCGCTGTTCATAGTAATTTTATTTATTTATTTATTGAACAGAGTATTAGTACAATCAGATTTTTTCATCTTTTATAGTGTAACAACTATGAAGGAAAATATTACATTACATATTTCAAGACATGGGTATTAACAAATAACAAATAAATATGAGTACACTAGTTATAAAAAACATGTTTATAGTTGTTCTTGTTTAAAATATTTCGTATAATTTTACCCTTGGGAAACATTTCTAAAAACCAATCTTCGTGTTTTTTAATTATAGACCTTTTTTGATTGATTTTCATAATTGGTTTCACAGGCATATGTCCTAAAATTGTCTTAAAACATTTCTTGGAAAATTTTAAAATTTAAATATTAATCTCAGATAGAATCTAATACATACTTGTGAAAGTATGTTTACATAAAATTCAGGAAATTCAAGGAAGATTAGCTTTTTATGGTGAAAATTTTAAGTTTCGGAGTTCTTTGCAAATAGCCATGCAGATACTTCGCTTGTGAAATTCTGGTACATAATGTGTAAGTTCTTAGTAAATAAATTTTTTAAAAAGTGATATTTTAATCACATTGTTATTGTATGTGCCTCTGCTCGCGAATTTCGTTGTTGCAACTTTTAAACGATTCCGTTGGAGATTCATTGTTATTTTATTTATGAAAACCGCATTTCACAATCACAATAAATCAACCCTGGAAAATAATAACAATTTAATATTTTTTTTGTGAATTTTGTGAAGACTTTTTTATTAAAAAACGTTGCTTAAATTATTTCAAAAAGAAATGTTATTTACACACAATTCATTTGACAAATGATCGTTTCGGTTTCACTTTTCTTCTTGGTTTCATTTCTCTCTCTCTATGGCGCGATATACAACAGGTATATCATCATAAACCTCCTAAGAGATTTTTGCGCCAAGCTTCTCTTCCAATTTGTGGTGAGCCGATTTGAATTTCCCCTACAAATTGGTGGGACCTACAGTTTTTTGCCGACTCCGAACGGCATCTACAAAGGAGACGAATTTTTGCTGAGAAGCCTGTCATGGCAGAAATACACTCGGAGAGTTTGCCAAACCACTGCCGAGGGGCGACCCCGTTTTTGAAAAACTTTTTTCAAATCACTTTTGATATTACCTGTACCAGGGTTCGAACCATGGACCTTTGGTGTGGTAGGCCGGCAACACTACCTTCACACCACGGCGGCCGCCATTTGAACATTTCTATTCGGCTGTTATTTCAATAGCGACGTGGCGAAGATAAGGGCGATTTTGTTGACATGCACGTACATGATCTGCAACCCAAATGTACAGGGTGGCTGATGAAAGCCGCTACCAAAAAAAAATTAAATAACTTTTTTTCTATTTAATGAATCTGGTAAATTTTTTTTTTATTTTGCAGATTGACTTTTACATTCTCAAAAGGATTATGATTTTACTATCAGAACTATTATTTACAAGAAAGTTTTAAGTTCAGGACAGCGTTGTTAATTGAACGATTGCGGCCCCCAATATGAAGGTAGTATTGATGACTAAATACAGAAAATTATTCGTAAAAATGGTCAAGTACTTTTAGTGGAGTTGATAACCCAATTGCGGCATCACCTACCTGATAATATGAGCTCTTTACAAAAGAAAATTTTTTTTTCTGTGGATAATTATTTGAAAGTTACAAAGTCAGGTGTATTTTCTCACTTTCAAGAAGAAAAGTCTAGATATTCTCCAAATCGAGTAGCATTGATTGAGCTGCAGTGGCGAACCCGTACAGTCGACAAGTGTGACCTCTACCATAGAATTTTGGGCGGAAGTCCGAGGACATAAAAATTCATTAAACGAACCTCCTTTTTTAGAACTGGTCGAATTCGTATTAAACTTTTTGGTATTACCTTTCAGTAATGCGGAGGTTGAAAGAATTTTTAGGGCCATGAACATTTTAAAATCTAAGTTAAGGAACAGATTAAAAATTAAAATGTTTAACTCGATGCTTCATATTAGATGCTCGTTAAAACGCTTATCCAAATGTTGCACTGATTTTGAAATTACCAATGATCTCATCGCTATGATAAATACCCAACCTTTACACGCAGACTCAAACTCGTCTGAATCATCAGACGAAAAAAATATTATAAAATTAATTAGTTTGTATTTGTATATTATAAAATTAATTAGTCTATAGTATGTATTTCTTTCAAAAAATTCCTAGTCAAGGAAAATGTGCTTATACAAATAGTTTAAACTAAAATAAAAACTTTGAAATGGATTTCGTAAAAAAATTTCTGAATTTTTTTGAGCTTTTTGTTTCTTAATTTTAGCCTTTTCTAACCTGTTTTTTGCCGATTTAGTCTCTTTTTTTTCTATCACCTGGTCACACTGCTTATGATAACGGAAACGTTGCAGTCGCTCAAACTGGTATGAATAAGACTACGAAATTCTAGTTAATGAACTGAAATGTTTACTAACCAGTTTAGCAGTTGACTGCAGGGGCATTCATCATTGATACATAATTCACGCAATTTAGCTACAGAGGGGATCGAGACGGATAGTAGTTGCTGTGTCAAACGCGGCGTTAAAGCTCTCTGTAGTATTTCTACAAGTTCTAGGGATAGGGGTGTTAAAATTTTCTGCTATTTTAAATATAGAATTGCGATATTCATCTAATGTTTCAGACATATCTTGTTTGCGCATACTTACGGTATGCGGCGAAATGGCTGCGTAAAGCTTGGCAAAGATTAGGCCAAACAATGCGGTCTACTGAGCGTCTGTAACGCCAGTACCAATCTTTGGCCTCCTTTGTAAACACGCCTTGTACGTGTTCGCAAAACAAAGTAAAATTTCCGCCGAGGGTTTCGATAACATCCCTACTAGAAAGGTACCAGTTAAATGGTACGTCAGTTAACCTCTCGGCCTGACTTTCGTTTGCGTCATTTTCCTCAACTAGTTTCTGAAGAGCAGTGTGCCAAATTTAAGATGCTGATAAGATAAGTAATGATCGTTTGGTAGAATGTCTTACGAAGCAGAACGATGTATGTTTTGGGAAGGACTTCAAAGTCCTAAAGATGTATGAAAATACTAATCGCAGAGCTGAAAGCTACATTGCCTTAGTAGAAACAGATGCTGTAACTTATGAAAATATATTGCTACAAAAGAAATTGTACATTGAGTGGGATTCCTGTATTGTTTACGAACATGTAACGGTTTTAAGATGCTTCAAATGCTCGGGATACAAGCACAAGGCCAGTGAGTGCACAAATAAAATAGCTTGTAGCAAATGTGCTGGATCCCACGAAAGCAAAGACTGTACTTCAAACATAGCTAAATGTGTGAATTGTAGTGAGCTGGTAAAGAAAAACGGAATTAATGTCGATGTTAACCACTGTGCTTACAGCATAGATTGCCCAGCATATAAAAAGCATGCGCAATCAAAACAGAAAACGCGCATATAGCAACAAAAAATTAAAGAACTAAACTGCATCTACTTAAGCATCAGTAGCATTGTCGCGAATAAATGTGAGCTAGAACGCCTTATAGAATTACGGAAACCCCATTTGATTTTATGTTCAGAAACATGCACCAGTGAGGACATAGCAAACCAAGAGCTGCGGGTTGAAACATACAAAGTTTTACGGTGTGATTCCCATAGTAGACACACTGGTGGGGTGCTAGTGTACATACATTGAATACAAAACAATTTATAACTATGCATTCAACAATAACATCTGGTGTATAGTAATCAAAATTAAAAATGGTTTCCCGCAATACCAAATAGGCCTGATATATCACTCGCCTAGCTCGAGCGATACAGAATTTATTGCATGCATGCAAGACATATTGAGTAGCAGGTGCTTAACACATGATAAGATCATATTTATTGGTGATTTCAATATAAATCTGTATAAAAATACAACATATAGTAAGCAGTTACTTGACTTGTTTCATTCTTTTGCTATGGACGAAAAAATTGACTTTTATACACGAAAAGGGACCAACACTAAAACATTGATTGATCTTTTATTTACGAACAGTGAGTCCATCTCTTGTAAAAGACTAGATGAACATCGTATAACAGATCACGAAACCATTTACTTTCGTGTCAAATTAGATAAGATGTTTCAAATGAGAGTCAAACAAATCTTAACGTCTTGGGAAAACTATACAAGTGATAATCTCGTCAGCCAATTGCGCCAGTGTAATTATATTGAGTTTGAGAACCTGAGTATTGAAAATAAGGTTGTGTTATTACAAAACAATATATCAAGTGCTATGAGCTATCTGACATACCCAAAAGAAGTCTGCGTTAAGCTTATGAATAAGTGGTACGACGCAGAACTGGCAAATCTTGATAAACTTAATCTAAGGCTCTATAACATTGTTTAGGCCACTGGCCTAAATATCACGGTCGGCCCTCGTATTTGTGCAGCTTTACGTATCTGCCCGTGCGGTTGGTTTTATCTCTTTTACCGATAACAGCTCTTACCCCTCCGAACCTAACGAAAGTAAGCATTCGGCGGCGGTACAGAACAAAATTTAAGGAAAGGGCTCGGTCACTTGTTTATCGAGCGTACAAGAGTCACCAGCAGCCATCCCAGGTAATACAGATTCCATACCTTTAAATTCACAATACTGTCGTATATCTAATTTAACCTCTACTTTAATAAAAACCACTTTTCCATTGTAATTATTTACATTGAACTCCGGTGTTTATTTATTTATTAACTCGTTGCCTTTTTTCTTTCCTACCCCTATTACGTGCGAGCGCGCCCCGTCATTGGAACGACTCCGCCGTAAAAACATTGGTCCTATCGCGCCAGGAAAACAAAGAACAACTTTTAAACATCAACATAAATATTATCCGGAGCAGTACAACCTTTGTAATTCAGTGCCATTGAAAATTTAAAAATACACGGAGATAATTAAATAAATATTCAACAAAAACACAAACGAGCAGAAAGCTACAGCAGCGAGTGATGGCAGCAGAAAGAGACAACCACAGCCATACCGATCACATCATCAATACAATCACGTCATCACATACAGTCCATTAAGATCGCATCCATACACATCACATCACATCTTCGCATACATATCACATCATCATATTCAATCCGCTCATACAGTCCATTAACACAGCATCACACAGTCCACTTTAACAACATTATTGCAACAGTCGTCACGCATCACACTTATTATACAAGGTACGTTGGTTTTTTTGTTTGGTTCATGCACCACTTTTTTTTAACATACGTGAAAAACGTATCGAGTGAATTTTGTGAGTGTTTCTTGGAAAACAGAGCAAGCGAGAAATTCGTGTTCTCGTGGGCACACTTTCGCCTTTTGACTATCGGTTAAGTCCCTCACCAGTAGTAAGACTTATCCGACACAGCTCAAGGCAGGCAGTCAGTGAATTTTTGTATTTTTTTTTTGTATACACATCACTGCACTGTATATCTCTTATTTGCCACATACTGTGGAAATTCTTTGAGTGACTACATCGCTTGATTCTCACTTGGTTGATGCTTTTTTATAGAGCCAACACAAAATTCACTACAAACAATACAAAAACGCTGCGCATTCACGACAGTATCACTACACTGGGTGGCTTGTTTTTTTGATATTATTGCTTCCAAAACTTATTAAGAGTATCAATATAAATTTCAATAAACAATTTTATACATTTCCACATTTCTGGAAAAACACAATTGATTTGTATAACACTTCTATAATATTTTGGTTTGGCAATTCAGGGAATTTCATTCACTGTGGTTTATTTTCCCCAAGGCACACTAAATTTGTACCGAGATTTCTATCTGTGCCACTTTCAAATTACACTTCTTCACTTTTACATTTTTTAGACACACTAAATCTGCATCCAGATTTCTATCTGTGTCATCCTTAATTTCGCTTACATTCCGAGCACAAAATTCCTGAGTCGTTACTTCTGTTCTCGTTCCTTTAAAGAGACAAAATATTCAAATTAATAAGGAAAATGGAGACCTACATCGGACTATCCGACTGCATAGTTGAGTTTCAGCAAGACTTTAGCTCTACACCGGTCGGAGAATTAGATAAACACACCCTTGCAATACAGCAGGAGGAGTTAAAATCGTTGTGGAAGAAGACTAAAGCGACATATGAGAGTATACTCAGCTCGGCTGACTTAACCAAAGATGACTTGCAGTCTTTACGTCAGAAAAACAAGACCTGTTTCGCATGCTACGCGAAATGCATGGCCACAATTAATGCTGAGGTCGAAAAATTAGCCATACCTGCCACACCTGCCCCTAAAGTCTCTGAATCTTCCATCAGAGAGAATAATATTCGCCTCCCTCCGTGTGACACCGAGGTGTTCAAAGGTGACTACCTTTCTTGACCAACCTTTAGGGACTTGTTCACGGCCATATATATATTAAACAAACGCCTTACCCCGGTTGAAAAGTTATATCACCTCAACCAGAAAACTGAAGGGGAGGCAAAAGAAATTGTGCGCAGGTGTCCATTGACGAATGAAGGCTTTTCAACAGCCTGGAAAAATCTGAGTGACAGGTACGAAAATAAACGTATCCTGGTCAATACTCAATTAAAAACATTGTTTAGTTTAACTGCTGTCGAAAGTGAATGCGGTACAGCAATTAAAAAATTGCAACGCGACATTAATAATTGCATTTCGTCGCTCCAATGTCATCAAATTGACATTTCCAATTGGGATGCGATCATAACATACTTATGCTCCACCAAACTCCCGGAATGCACTCTGGCTCTATGGGAACAAACCATAGAGAACAAAACAGAGATTCCAAAATGGGAGGACATGGATAAATTTCTATCCAATAGGTTCCAAACATTGGAAACCGTTTCTGACCTCAGGGGTTGCAAATCATCCAAGGCACCCAGGAGTCAAAATAATGCACGGGAAACGCCTGCGAAACTTGGAGTATACCAAGCCAGCGTCCCTAAAACTTCGTGTAAGATGTGCAACAGTAAGGAGCACAAATTACGAAGTTGTCACAAATTCCGCGGACTATCCACTACAGATCGAATAGCCTACATCAAAAACAACAATTGTTGCTTGAACTGCCTGTCGGCTGGACACACAGTGACACGATGCACAAGTTCATTTAACTGCAGCTCGTGTCACGCAAGGCACAACACCTTACTCCACTTGGCAACAGCTCAGCCAAAGGCAACGAACCAAAGGTGGCGTCAAAATGCGTCAGATGATAGGCCCTCGACATCTCAGCAGGCAAGAGATAGTTTGGAATCTGAAAAGAGGAAAGATGTTAATAACGTCTCTTCTTGTCACGCTAATGCTACTAAGGGGGTATTATTAGGAACAGCACGTGTGAACATTCACTATAATGGAGTAGATTTTTCTGCTAGAGCCCTGATTGACTCGGGTTCAGAATGTTCATTAATGACAGAAAGATTAAAGCGACGAATAAATCTCCCATCGAAACGCTTGCACGTCCAAGTTTCTGGAATAAACAATACTCTGTCAGCGCAAGTGAAAGAGTCGTGCTCCATTCAGCTAGGTTCCTTAATCAACCCCTTAGTAAGAATCGACACAGTGGTATTGGTCCTACCCCAGTTAAAAGGGGATCTTCCTACTTGCCAAGTGAGCGCATTGACTCGGCAAGCATTCCCTGACCTAATCTTGGCGGATAAGAGGTTCTTCGTTAATGAACTTCGACCTCATCCTAGGAGGCGACATATATCCACAAGTCATATTAAACGGTATACGGAAGAACGTATTAAACACGCTTCTCGCCCAAGAAACCGTATTCGGTTGGATCTTAACTGGTCGTGCAGACGCACCTAAGCCAACCAATACTCGGGTATCATTTTTCAATGAAATAAGCCTGGACAAGCAGTTAACCGCTTTCTGGGAGTTGGAGGATGTCCCGAAGAAAAGGGCACTTAATGAAGCGAATGCCTATTGCGAAGCACTCTTCAAAGCCACAACGGAAAGGATTAAAGACTGTGACCTTTGGAGTTAATTGCGCCCCGTATCTGGCCATAAGAACACTGGATCAACTAGCGGACGACGTGGGGAGCTCAGCCCGTACAGCAGCAGATATTCTTCGCACAAGTATGTACGTTGATGACGTTCTTGCGGGGGGGCATAGCATCGATACAACCATCAAAGCTCGCGATGAAATAACGCAGGTCCTACAGTCGGCAGGCTTCTCCCTACGCAAATGGACGTCGAACTGCAGCAAAATAATGCATGGAATACCCAACCTTCATCGGCTAAACGAGGACTTTTTGGAGTTCGAGGACTCAAGTATGGTCAAGACCCTAGGCATCCGTTGGAACGCGCATTCCGACTCCTTTTATTTTACGGCAAAACCCATCGAAAATAGGGATATTATAACAAAAGGGCAATACCTTCAGCCATCGCCAAACTCTTCGACCCGTTAGGCTGGTTGGCACCGGTCGTCATAGTAGCCAAAATACTTATGCAGAACATATGGCTAGAGAGGACTGCCTGGGACGAAAGAGTGTCTACACTAACCCTAGATCGGTGGCAGAGCTTCATGCAGGACTACCACGAAATCAATAAAATTCAAATACCTCGATGGGTGCATTTCACGCCATCCAACGTTGTGGAAATACACGGGTTCTGCGATGCATCAGAAAAAGCCTACGCAGCCACAATCTTTCTACGAGCAAAGATAGGGGACCAGATCTACGTCAATCTATTAATGGCGAAAACAAGAGTCGCCCCAATCAAAACAATTTCCCTGCCCCGATTGGAGCTCTGTGGTGCAGTCTTGTTGGCCGAAACCATAGAATCTGTTATAGAACACCTTAACTTCGGCACTTTCAACGTTCACCTATGGACTGACTCAACTATCGTCTTAGCTTGGATCAGAAAACCACCGTGCGCTTGGTCAACATTTGTGGCACACCGAGTAACGAAAATTGTAGAAAAGGTGGGAAATAAAGCCTGGCGACACGTAGATTCTGCATCAAGCCCAGCAGACATGGCCAGCAGAGGACTATCAGCGAAGGATATAGTAAACCACACTTTGTGGTGGCAGGGACCTTCTTGGCTACAAGAAGACGAGACAAAATGGCCAACTCAAGAAAAATATTATGGTACAAACGTCGAAGAGAAGAGAGTACAAGTTCATACAACTAAGCAAATACAGGATAACGAGGACATTCTCGAAAGGTTTTCTGATTTTTCAAGGGCTTTGAGGGTCATATCATACATTATGAGGTTCTCTCAAAGAACTAACCCCAAAACAAAATCTTCTTTCAAAGCGGAGTCATACCTCATTTCGCCCGACGAAATTAAGGATACGACTAGCCGGCTTATCAAAATATATCAACAGAAACATTATTCTGAAGAACTAAGGGATTTTAAAACCGGGAAACCCATTGGGACTAAAAGTGAAGTCCTTCCTCTGAACCCCTTCGTCGACAGCCATAATATCTTGCGAGTGGGTGGTCGTCTCTCTGCATCCCATGATCTCGCCTTTAACGAACGCCATCCAATTATCCTCCCTTACGCCTGCTGTTTCACCCGTCTGCTCGTCCAGTTTGTCCACAAGATCTCCTTGCATGGCGAAAACCAACTAATGCTGTGGCTCCTATGCACTCAATATTGGATTCGTAAGGTGAAAAATATGATTCGGTCAACCATCCATAACTGCAAGGTCTGCACGATCTTCCGAAAACGAGCGGCGACCCAACTGATGGGCGACCTTCCACCAGAACGCACCACCTTCTCCCGAGCGTTCACAAACACCGGTGTAGATTTCGCCGGACCTTTCGACATCAAGTCCTACAGCGGGAGAGGATGTCGTCTATCAAAGGGCTACGTTTGCCTCTTTGTCTGCTTCACCACCAAGGCTATTCACTTGGAGGCCACTTGTGATCTTAGCAACGCCTCGTTCTTAGCAGCGTTGGATAGGTTTGTTGCCAGACGAGAATGTCCAAAGAACATCTACTCCGACAATGGAACTAACTTTGTCGGAGCCTCCCGAGCCCTCCGCTCAGAGTTCAAGGCCTTTCTAAAAGACGCTCGCAACCAAACCCTGTCGACCTACTGCCATCAAACCCTGACCTGGCGCTTCATACCAGCAGGCGCTCCTCATATGGGCGGACTGTGGGAAGCAGGGGTAAAGAGTTTTAAAACTCACTTTAAAAAGATCGCTTCCGATCATAAATTTACTCTTGAAGAGTTCTCTACTTTACTTTGTCGAATCGAGTCTTGTCTCAACTCTCGACCACTCAGTCCATCTTCCAACGAGCCGTCCAACTTGGAACCACTGACTCCGGTACATTTCCTCGTTGGAGGGCATCTTTTAGCCCCACCGGAGATCGACGTTAGCGAGAATCGCGCATCGCTCGTCAACCGATGGGATAAACTCAAGTCCCTTCACCAAACGTTTTGCAAACGATGGAAAACCGAGTACCTCACCGAACTGCAGAAACGTGTAAAGTGGAAACATCCACAATCCCACTTGAAACAAGGGGACCTAGTCGTTCTAAAGGAGGACAACCTACCTCCCAACGAATGGAGACTAGGACGAATCTCCCAACTACACCGTGGACCAGATAACCGAGTCCGAGTCGTCGTTCTTGACACCGCGAGGGGCCAGACTACCAGACCAATCACGAAGTTGGTCCCACTGCCATCCGGTAACAAGGATGGCGAGAACCAATATTATTCCACGTCTAAATCTCCCTGATTCCACTTCTAATTACATTACGAATTAGGGAGGGCATGGCTTGGTCGAAGCGACCCAACCGAACGTATTCGCTAAAATGTGACGAGGCCATTGAGACCTACCGCAATCAGAAGAACCGACCCATCACAAGTGAATAAACACACTCGTTCCAACGTAACGAGATAACAGTAATCCTACCGCAGACGGGCGAACCGGTCTGCCACAAAAGTTTCAAATTTCACACACACACACAATGATATCTATTTTTCTACCCACTTACACAAAGGCTAGGTGAAACAGATATCCCCCCCGACGTTCTCAAGGAGTGCGACATGGGATCGCGTATGGCCATAGTCTTACAGTGTTAATCACTTAAGAGTCTTACAAAATTCAAGAAAATGAAAAATTTTGGCTCTTAAATTACAGTGTTAGTCACTTAAGAGTCTTACAAAATTCAACAAAATGAAAAATTTTGGCACTTAAATTACAGTGTTAGTCACTTAAGAGTCTTACAAAATTCAACAAAATGAAAAATTTTGGCTCTTAAATTAGGCTCTTTTGGCTTCCAAATTGAAGATTGTTTCAATAAAGTTTGATAAAATAGGTCGTCGGAGCATACGGATACCCCAAGGGATGCTGCAACACATGTTAGGAATATCTATCAGGCTATCTCTTAAACCCACGTCAAAGCCATTTACCTAGAAATATGACCCCAACATACCCTATAAACATAAATTAGAATTTCCCTCTGTACAAGTCAGAAACGTGGACATACGAAATCGAAACGATTCTATTTTTGTATGCCACAAAATCGGGATGTATTTATTTGGTAGCAAGTCATATGCAAAGTATAAGGTGTGAAATGGACGTAAAATAAACCACATAATATCGCTCTATACATACGATTCGTAAACTCACCCGGACGATTCTCCTGAAACGCAGTTGCAGCATGGATGATTTTCACCGGTGTAAGACTACCTCGTTAAGATCAGTTAAAGTTTACGTCATTGTCTCTTCCAAATTCTGATGTCCAAAATTACTTGCCGATGTCGGTATAGCAGCGGAAAGCAAGGATGGAAGCGCCGATAGGGAGCAACTTCAACAATAGGCCACACAGATATTTAGCAACACTGCAAATCTATTAATAAACACATAAACAGATGAAGTACAGCTCAAATACTAACAATCTCCAATAACTTACGTGTTCATTCACCAACATCTGGAGAGTAGTACTTCCTCCGATTTGATAGCATCGGACATTTTCTTATAAACTGGAATTAGAATCTCTTTGTGACCCCAGTAGTGTTTTTGCTTGTGATCACCCGTAAAGGGGTATACCATAGCGACAACGGATGGTTCATCTCGTCTGCAAATGAAATCAAAGTCGAGCATCGAGTGCACGGCCCTCTGTTGCATACCCCAAACGATTGCCTTTGTTGTGTTGCTGAAAAATTTGCGCATTTGCGCACTTGTGACGTTGCTGCGCACAGAAGAATCATTTGCAATTGTGTGATCTGCCGAAATAGGTGGTAGTTTATTCGAGTGTGATGATGAACCATTATCATTCCCACAACAGCCGGTTCTATCGCACCGGAATGACCCGGGTTTTTTCACCCGGCCAAGGGCTGTTATCTCAGTGTAACCCTGTCTAATCTGGGGCAGGGCGAAGCACTGCTAACAACAACAACAACAACATGAACCATTATCGCCATTTTTGCCCACTGCACCGCAAGCCGCCTTCAATGGACCACCAGCAGCAAAAAGTCGCATACCAGTACTATCAAAGCAGTGTGTATATATAGCTGGTACATATTTTACTTGTTGAAAACCCTCAATTGCATCTTCAGGATACACAATACCTTTGCTACATTTAAGCGCCACTGTACGAGACGCATTAACGCTGCTCTCCAAATATTTACCTGCACGTATATCGTAGAAGAGCAGCATACCTAGACCTGTACCAACTGTAAGTAGATTACCCTAGAATGTGGTGGCGCGTATACCACAGCCATTGCAACGTGAAGTGATCTTTTTGATTGTCTGCAGTGTTCGTGCATCGAAAAGTATGGTATATGAACGACAGCCAATAGCATAGAGTCCATCGCTATGGTATGCTATGCTAACATTATCCTGACAATTAGGCAGCGTACGTGATAGCTTTTGTTTAAATGTTTCAGCATTGAAAATGTGTACATAACCATTTAGTGAAAGTGCTGCGATTTCTTTGAATTCTTTATTGAAGCAAAGTGAACGAATCCGCTGAGCCGTGCGCACATCTTTTACGCATAATGGGTTGATCGTGGCAAATGTAGGACACGCTTCTTTCCCACCATCCGGAAAATCCATGAAATCTTCATTAGTACGCCAAAGTGATAGGCTTGAGTCTTTTGAACCTGAAACCAAAAATTGATCATCCAACCAACACATGCCCATAATCAAATCTCGATGTCAATTTTCCCCGACACAAACCGGATCTAGTGTAGGCAATCGATAAACTGCAACATCAGCTGAGTTACGTGCACCAGTAGCTAGGAATGAACGACTTGGGTTTATTTCAATTGCATGCAAGCCACCTTGTACTTCTGGGTGATTAGCACGATCATTCGAGAGTGTAGGAGTAGCATCTACACGGCGCATATTCACATCGTACACTAGTAATTTATTACATTTAGTACCAAATACGACTTGACGATTACTTAGCCATTTGGAACAAAAAACCTTATTAATATAGCCCAAATGAATTTGTGTTTCTCGCAACATGTCATGAGTAAGTACATATCGGCTAGTATTTTCAAAATTGAAGCTACGTTGCTCTTTTAAGCCAGTCTCTCTACTACGTATATAATCACATAAATTAAATGAAGTGTTTAGCACTTAGTCTTGTTGTTGTGGCGACACGTAGATTCTGCATCAAGCCCAGCAGACATGGCCAGCAGAGGACTATCAGCGAAGGATATAGTAAACCACACTTTGTGGTGGCAGGGACCTTCTTGGCTACAAGAAGACGAGACAAAATGGCCAACTCAAGAAAAATATTATGGTACAAACGTCGAAGAGAAGAGAGTACAAGTTCATACAACTAAGCAAATACAGGATAACGAGGACATTCTCGAAAGGTTTTCTGATTTTTCAAGGGCTTTGAGGGTCATATCATACATTATGAGGTTCTCTCAAAGAACTAACCCCAAAACAAAATCTTCTTTCAAAGCGGAGTCATACCTCATTTCGCCCGACGAAATTAAGGATACGACTAGCCGGCTTATCAAAATATATCAACAGAAACATTATTCTGAAGAACTAAGGGATTTTAAAACCGGGAAACCCATTGGGACTAAAAGTGAAGTCCTTCCTCTGAACCCCTTCGTCGACAGCCATAATATCTTGCGAGTGGGTGGTCGTCTCTCTGCATCCCATGATCTCGCCTTTAACGAACGCCATCCAATTATCCTCCCTTACGCCTGCTGTTTCACCCGTCTGCTCGTCCAGTTTGTCCACAAGATCTCCTTGCATGGCGAAAACCAACTAATGCTGTGGCTCCTATGCACTCAATATTGGATTCGTAAGGTGAAAAATATGATTCGGTCAACCATCCATAACTGCAAGGTCTGCACGATCTTCCGAAAACGAGCGGCGACCCAACTGATGGGCGACCTTCCACCAGAACGCACCACCTTCTCCCGAGCGTTCACAAACACCGGTGTAGATTTCGCCGGACCTTTCGACATCAAGTCCTACAGCGGGAGAGGATGTCGTCTATCAAAGGGCTACGTTTGCCTCTTTGTCTGCTTCACCACCAAGGCTATTCACTTGGAGGCCACTTGTGATCTTAGCAACGCCTCGTTCTTAGCAGCGTTGGATAGGTTTGTTGCCAGACGAGAATGTCCAAAGAACATCTACTCCGACAATGGAACTAACTTTGTCGGAGCCTCCCGAGCCCTCCGCTCAGAGTTCAAGGCCTTTCTAAAAGACGCTCGCAACCAAACCCTGTCGACCTACTGCCATCAAACCCTGACCTGGCGCTTCATACCAGCAGGCGCTCCTCATATGGGCGGACTGTGGGAAGCAGGGGTAAAGAGTTTTAAAACTCACTTTAAAAAGATCGCTTCCGATCATAAATTTACTCTTGAAGAGTTCTCTACTTTACTTTGTCGAATCGAGTCTTGTCTCAACTCTCGACCACTCAGTCCATCTTCCAACGAGCCGTCCAACTTGGAACCACTGACTCCGGGACATTTCCTCGTTGGAGGGCATCTTTTAGCCCCACCGGAGATCGACGTTAGCGAGAATCGCGCATCGCTCGTCAACCGATGGGATAAACTCAAGTCCCTTCACCAAACGTTTTGCAAACGATGGAAAACCGAGTACCTCACCGAACTGCAGAAACGTGTAAAGTGGAAACATCCACAATCCCACTTGAAACAAGGGGACCTAGTCGTTCTAAAGGAGGACAACCTACCTCCCAACGAATGGAGACTAGGACGAATCTCCCAACTACACCGTGGACCAGATAACCGAGTCCGAGTCGTCGTTCTTGACACCGCGAGGGGCCAGACTACCAGACCAATCACGAAGTTGGTCCCACTGCCATCCGGTAACAAGGATGGCGAGAACCAATATTATTCCACGTCTAAATCTCCCTGATTCCACTTCTAATTACATTACGAATTAGGGAGGGCATGGCTTGGTCGAAGCGACCCAACCGAACGTATTCGCTAAAATGTGACGAGGCCATTGAGACCTACCGCAATCAGAAGAACCGACCCATCACAAGTGAATAAACACACTCGTTCCAACGTAACGAGATAACAGTAATCCTACCGCAGACGGGCGAACCGGTCTGCCACAAAAGTTTCAAATTTCACACACACACACAATGATATCTATTTTTCTACCCACTTACACAAAGGCTAGGTGAAACAGATATCCCCCCCGACGTTCTCAAGGAGTGCGACATGGGATCGCGTATGGCCATAGTCTTACAGTGTTAATCACTTAAGAGTCTTACAAAATTCAAGAAAATGAAAAATTTTGGCTCTTAAATTACAGTGTTAGTCACTTAAGAGTCTTACAAAATTCAACAAAATGAAAAATTTTGGCACTTAAATTACAGTGTTAGTCACTTAAGAGTCTTACAAAATTCAACAAAATGAAAAATTTTGGCTCTTAAATTAGGCTCTTTTGGCTTCCAAATTGAAGATTGTTTCAATAAAGTTTGATAAAATAGGTCGTCGGAGCATACGGATACCCCAAGGGATGCTGCAACACATGTTAGGAATATCTATCAGGCTATCTCTTAAACCCACGTCAAAGCCATTTACCTAGAAATATGACCCCAACATACCCTATAAACATAAATTAGAATTTCCCTCTGTACAAGTCAGAAACGTGGACATACGAAATCGAAACGATTCTATTTTTGTATGCCACAAAATCGGGATGTATTTATTTGGTAGCAAGTCATATGCAAAGTATAAGGTGTGAAATGGACGTAAAATAAACCACATAATATCGCTCTATACATACGATTCGTAAACTCACCCGGACGATTCTCCTGAAACGCAGTTGCAGCATGGATGATTTTCACCGGTGTAAGACTACCTCGTTAAGATCAGTTAAAGTTTACGTCATTGTCTCTTCCAAATTCTGATGTCCAAAATGACTTGCCGATGTCGGTATAGCAGCGGAAAGCAAGGATGGAAGCGCCGATAGGGAGCAACTTCAACAATAGGCCACACAGATATTTAGCAACACTGCAAATCTATTAATAAACACATAAACAGATGAAGTACAGCTCAAATACTAACAATCTCCAATAACTTACGTGTTCATTCACCAACATCTGGAGAGTAGTACTTCCTCCGATTTGATAGCATCGGACATTTTCTTATAAACTGGAATTAGAATCTCTTTGTGACCCCAGTAGTGTTTTTGCTTGTGATCACCCGTAAAGGGGTATACCATAGCGACAACGGATGGTTCATCTCGTCTGCAAATGAAATCAAAGTCGAGCATCGAGTGCACGGCCCTCTGTTGCATACCCCAAACGATTGCCTTTGTTGTGTTGCTGAAAAATTTGCGCATTTGCGCACTTGTGACGTTGCTGCGCACAGAAGAATCATTTGCAATTGTGTGATCTGCCGAAATAGGTGGTAGTTTATTCGAGTGTGATGATGAACCATTATCATTCCCACAACAGCCGGTTCTATCGCACCGGAATGACCCGGGTTTTTTCACCCGGCCAAGGGCTGTTATCTCAGTGTAACCCTGTCTAATCTGGGGCAGGGCGAAGCACTGCTAACAACAACAACAACAACATGAACCATTATCGCCATTTTTGCCCACTGCACCGCAAGCCGCCTTCAATGGACCACCAGCAGCAAAAAGTCGCATACCAGTACTATCAAAGCAGTGTGTATATATAGCTGGTACATATTTTACTTGTTGAAAACCCTCAATTGCATCTTCAGGATACACAATACCTTTGCTACATTTAAGCGCCACTGTACGAGACGCATTAACGCTGCTCTCCAAATATTTACCTGCACGTATATCGTAGAAGAGCAGCATACCTAGACCTGTACCAACTGTAAGTAGATTACCCTAGAATGTGGTGGCGCGTATACCACAGCCATTGCAACGTGAAGTGATCTTTTTGATTGTCTGCAGTGTTCGTGCATCGAAAAGTATGGTATATGAACGACAGCCAATAGCATAGAGTCCATCGCTATGGTATGCTATGCTAACATTATCCTGACAATTAGGCAGCGTACGTGATAGCTTTTGTTTAAATGTTTCAGCATTGAAAATGTGTACATAACCATTTAGTGAAAGTGCTGCGATTTCTTTGAATTCTTTATTGAAGCAAAGTGAACGAATCCGCTGAGCCGTGCGCACATCTTTTACGCATAATGGGTTGATCGTGGCAAATGTAGGACACGCTTCTTTCCCACCATCCGGAAAATCCATGAAATCTTCATTAGTACGCCAAAGTGATAGGCTTGAGTCTTTTGAACCTGAAACCAAAAATTGATCATCCAACCAACACATGCCCATAATCAAATCTCGATGTCAATTTTCCCCGACACAAACCGGATCTAGTGTAGGCAATCGATAAACTGCAACATCAGCTGAGTTACGTGCACCAGTAGCTAGGAATGAACGACTTGGGTTTATTTCAATTGCATGCAAGCCACCTTGTACTTCTGGGTGATTAGCACGATCATTCGAGAGTGTAGGAGTAGCATCTACACGGCGCATATTCACATCGTACACTAGTAATTTATTACATTTAGTACCAAATACGACTTGACGATTACTTAGCCATTTGGAACAAAAAACCTTATTAATATAGCCCAAATGAATTTGTGTTTCTCGCAACATGTCATGAGTAAGTACATATCGGCTAGTATTTTCAAAATTGAAGCTACGTTGCTCTTTTAAGCCAGTCTCTCTACTACGTATATAATCACATAAATTAAATGAAGTGTTTAGCACTTAGTCTTGTTGTTGTGGAGTTTCTTCATCACTACCAGAGTCGTCATATGTAACAAAATCGTCAGGTTTGTCCGGTTTGCGACGGCGTTCTTGGCGTAGTGCTCGGGCCTTGGCACGCCTTTCACCGAGACGGGTTGGTACATGACAGGAGGGATAGGTACCAACAACACTATGCCTAATAGTCTTAACCATCGAGCTGAAGACCACCGAGATTTTGTTGCGTATCTCGAACATTTCTTCTTTCTTTTGCTTACTTCTCAACACCAATATTCAAGTCAGAGGCCCTAACTTGATGCCAGGCTTAAGGCTAGTGGAAGAGCGCTACCTTTTTTTGACTTTCTGAATACTTCTAATATTAAAATACATACGTTTCGTACAAAAATTCCAAATTTGTCATTGTTTTTTACAGCCACGATGATATTTTTACTGGCTACTATTTCTTCTTTCACTGACCGAATGGAAGGACCCTGCAAAGGAAAGAAAATGATTAGTGCTGATTGACACAAATCTTCATACATATATATATACGTGGGTGGTTGTAGGACTCCGACCGAAACGATACAGGATTTCGGCCAGCGTCCATTTATACTTACCTCCAGTAGTCCCCACAAGTCCCGTTTATCCCTGCATCACCTTAAAAGAAAAGAATAAACATTAATTTGCGAGGCAAAATTTCCAACATAAGATTTTTACAACTTACCTCGTGAACAATTTTCCATAATGACATTCATTCAGTAATGTATCCAGTGCTGAATGAATGAGCGTAGCCACTTTTCGTAACGATTAGTGCCAATCCGAGTTGGCATACACGGGTATTTAATCGTTACAAAAATCCTCCAATTTTTTTTTTGGCGTACCGTATTGGGCGGCGGAATTTATTCGCCAGATTATGCACAGTACGGGGGAAGCCGAAATATAATAATATATATACAATATAATTTGGTCTAGGTACAATATTGACGACTACGTATGTATACACATATATATGTACATAGGGTATTGTCAAGTGTGCCGTTTCAAATAAATTCGTATGCCAGTACGTTGTTAAACGAAAAAAAAAAATATAATTAAACACACAAATACGATAGATAATGTGGGGAAATATAGTCAATTGAACATTTATTGACAGATTATTTGCTTCCCCCCGTGATTTTCATTTGTCACGGCCAAAAACTCGCCACTTCTGGCACAGCAAAATGGAAAATATTTTTCACCGCATATTTCAGAATTTCAACCGATTCGATTAAATTCGTTCATGGATGTGTTCCCCATCTTTCGCGATGCATCTGTCTCCGCCCCTACATTGCCACGTGAGACAGACATCATCGGTGGGATGTGGCAGCACAGAATGGCTGACTACATCTGTAGCACAATAAATGTGGGTGATTTACGAGCTGACAGACCACGGTGTTGATCAGCTGGTTATGCCGCACGACACGAACCAGCTGGAATGCATGTATAAATGACTGCATTTCAGCTAAATTTATACAAATACCATTGCACAATCACATAAATATTACGTAACTGCAGAAACCTTCACACCATTCTCCCCTTTTTAAACGGCTTCACCAAAATATGTTAACTCTCGATTTCCAAGGAGTTACCCAACACATCAATTGCCAAAGCACTTCTACTTTTTTCGGGGGGAAGGAAAGTGTCAAAACGTGACAAAGCTGCCAGAAGGAAAATATTCACACACCAAACTCAAACGTTTACAAACGTTTAAACTTTAACAAAATTAAAACCTCAATTCTTTCGAAAAAAAAAACAAATTTTGAATATGCCAAACCAAAATACTGACAATGTCAGTCAGTTATGTTCACAAGCCACCCAGCCATACAAAACTATGGGCCTACTAACGGCTTTATTTTTAGAATGACTCGTTTTACTGCCTCACGCGCAAAAACGGAGCGGTCCAACACCTTTACCATCTCGTGTCGGTTGTGCAACAACAACCATGGCATACGGTTTTGCCAGAAGTATCGAGGTGTGTCGGCAGAGGAGAGACTACGAGTGGTACTTATACATAAGTACTGCCCCAATTGCTTGTCCCCTTTCCACCGACCGGAAATATGCCCTAGCAAGGACAACGGTTCCGTCTAGAGAGGATGCCGGAGAGATATCGGACGACGCGCTGTCCATAACCCTCACCGAGACAATCAAGTCTTGGGCGGAGCAAGTAGCAGAGGAGGAGGAAGAAGAGGAAGCCATGAGGGCAGCAGCAACAACCACTCCCCAGCTCGGCGGCTCGGAAACACGTCCTTTCCGACCGCTACTACGGCACGAGCAACGGAGGATGCACAAGCCAGACAAAACTCGACGTCCAGTAAAGACACCCAAACTACGTGAGGGTGGCGCGGAAACACGTCCTTTTCGCCCATCCCAGCGGGCTGTTAAGGTGAATCGCGGTGGCTCGGAAACACGTCCTTTCCGACCATCTCACAGTCCCACTGGTGTCCGTCGTGGTGACGCGGAAACGCGTCCTTTCCGCTCGTCACGACAAACAGCGGGTCGGACGGCACCCTACCAAGCCCGCAACCCTGTTAACGACACCACAATCGTCCGCCCCAAGGACACACCAGCCACGTTTTGGACTGGCCGAGTTGCCAACCTGCCTGCCACAGCTCTTATAATGCGATCGTTTGTCGCCATCGCACCAACGGCTAGCGTGGCCATCGAATCTGGCGGAGAACTGCACATCGTCCGTGCCCTGCTCGACCCGTGTTCATCAACCACGGTCATTGACGGTGAGCTCGCCAGAGATCTCCGCCTAGAACGTGTTGGTGATACGCGGCCGAGCAGGTGTACCCTCATCTTACGCGGGAAGTACGGAATCACCAGAAGGGTCACCAAGCAAGCCACGGTCCTTGCTCGCCACTACCGCATGACCCCGGTGTCCAACATAGACGCCACCGTAGCCGCCCCCTTCCAGTTGATGAAGCTGGCGGATCCTGCGTTCGTTCGTGCATCACCAGTTCGACTCACTCTCGGGTGTGACGTGTATGCCAGCCTGATGCTGAGCGGCACCCCACCGTCGACCATAAATGGGCTATTAGCACAGGCCACAATCTTCGGCCTAGTAATTTCAGGGGCCCACCAACAATAGGAATAATTTATCCTCGACACGGTATCCCATCGAGGAGAAATCCAAAGAATAAGGTGCAATGAACTAGGCGGCCGCCGTGGTGTGAAGGTAGTGTTGCCGGCCTACCACACCGAAGGTCCATGGTTCGAGCCCTGGTACAGGTAACATCAAAAGTGATTTGAAAAAAGTTTTTCAAAACGGGGTCGCCCCTCGGCAGTGGTTTGGCAAACTCTCCGAGTGTATTTCTGCCATGACAGGCTTCTCAGCAAAAATTCGTCCCCTTTGTAGATGCCGTTCGGAGTCGGCAAAAAACTGTAGGTCCCACCAATTTGTAGGGAAAATTCAAATCGGCACACCACAAATTGGAAGAGAAGCTTGGCGCAAAAATCTCTTAGGAGGTTTATGATGATATACCTGTTGTATATCGCGCCATAGAGATAGAACTAGGCAAAACCACGTACTTATATAATAACATTTCCTTTCTCATCCCCAACAGGTGTCAAGAGGAGGCTGCGGGTAGTGGCGTATGATCCCTAGACTAAGGTGTTGTTGTTTTTTGATATGTAAATATTATGATATTTAACACATATTTCATTTCACCGGGTGTATATTCTAACCTTTATGTAAATCGGAATGGTTGCTGGCGGCTGCCATTTGATTACAGGTTGCTTGTCGCAAGGGGGCCGGCATGTTTAGGCCACCGGCCTAAATATCACGGTCGGCCCTCGTATTTGTGCAGCTTTACGTATCTGCCCGTGCGGTTGGTTTTATCTCTTTTACCGATAACAGCTCTTACCCCTCCGAACGTAACGAAAGTAAGCATTCGGCGGTGGTACAGAACAAAATTTAAGGAAAGGGATCGGTCACTTGTTTATCGAGCGTACAAGAGTCACCAGCAGCCATCCCAGGTAATTATACAGATTCCATACCTTTAAATTCACAATACTGTCGTATATCTAATTTAACCTCTACTTTAATAAAAACCACTTATCCATTGTAATTATTTACATTGAACTCCGGTGTTTATTTATTTATTAACTCGTTGCCTTTTTTCTTTCCTACCCCTATTACGTGCGAGCGCGCCCCGTCATTGGAACGACTCCGCCGTAAAAACAAACATCGCTCTAGAGGCAGGTATATGGGATGGTTATCAGACTACCCGACTAAAATATAAAAAGTTAATTTAGATAAAAAAGGCCAAATACATGGAGCATAAAGTTACAAATAATATAGGTGACAGCAGGGAAATGTGGAAGAACTTAAAAAATTGCATATCATTGTCTAAGGAGTGAAATATTATTTACAAAATATGGATCAAAGATCGACTTTTCACACGTGAGAGTGAAATAGCGGAGTCTTTAAATAACTATTTCATTGACAGTATCATAGAAATTAGCCTAAGTATTACTGCTAGTAGTGATGTCAGTATGGACATTGAACAAAGTAGTCTCGCATTTCAGTTTCGAAAAGTCACTACAACCGATATACTGGATATAGTTAAAAAATTCAAAAATAAAATAGGAGGGAAGAAACTGTTATCTGAAGGAGTTGTCAAAGACTGGATACTTTTATACTCAAATCGTCAATGAAAGTCTAGAGAAAGGTATAGTATCAGACCCCTGAAAAACTTCTGTAGTAGTGCCAATTGAGAAAGTCAAAAATACTCTGAGAGCTGATGAAATTAGGCCCATTAATACGCTACCATGCGACGAAAAGATACTTGAAACAGTGGTAAAAAACCAACTAGTAAAATATTTAGAAGATAATAAAATTATTATACCGCAGCAGTCTGGATTTCGTAAAAAGCATTCATGTGAAAGTGCCCAAAATGTAGTTATTGCTAACTGGAAAGAAGACTTGAGCAGGAACAAACATATTATAGCCGTATTCCTGAATTTAAAGCGAGCCTTTGAGAAAATTTACCAAAATTTGCTTTTGAGAAAATTAAACAACATACATAGGTATTTCTGGAACCGAGCTGAACTGGTTTGAAAACTTTGTTAAGAACAAATATCAAAGGACAGTAATTGGATCATATATATCAGAAAAAAGACAGGTACCTGTTGGACTACCACAAGACTCCGTATTGGCTCCTATATTGTTTAACATTTATATCAATGATATCGCAAAATGCATGCAGTATAGGGGCGTTAAATTATTCGCAGATGATACATTACTGATGATTAGTGGCGAAAATGTCAATGAAATGTACGCAAAGTTACAAAATGACTTAAATAGAGTCAACGATTGGTTATGCTTAAACAAACTGAAATTAAACGTGAAGAAAACAAACTTCATGGTTATATCAAGACGCAATTTTAGTAACACAGACTTGCAACCATTAAGTATAAGCAATGAATCTATAGAAAGAGTCAACCAATTCAAATACCTAGGAATAATAATCGATGAAAAATTAAATTTTAACGAGCACGTTGATTACACGGTCGGGAAAATTGCTAAAAAATTATATTTCACACAAAGTAATGGTCTACAGATCAATTATCGAGCCTCACTTTATCTACTGTCCAAATATATTTTTTATTATGAGAGATAGTCAAATTTATAAATTGCAAAAGCAACAAAACCGGGTAATGAGATTTATTCTTAGTAGACGCAATGGTACACCTATACGAGATATGCTTGCGGCTCTAAATTGGCTAAGCGTTAAACAACAGCTTTTTTACTATACTATGAAGTTCATTGAGAATATAATAGAGGGCAACCTGACCGATTATTTGAAAAATAACATTAAATATGTCAGAAATATGCATTCCGTAAACACTCGAAATAGAAATGATTTCAATTTACCTTCTTATAGAACAGAATCAGATAAATGTAACTTATATTATAAAGGCCTTAAATGTTACAACGAACTTCCAAATGATGTAAAATTATGTAATATGAATCAAGTCAAACATAAACTGTATGATTACTGTAAAACACTACCAATTTAGTGCAGAATGGGCAGCCCTTCAAAAAATCGTGTAAAGTGCGTGCACACCAAGTACTTCCAGATGTGCAGCCACATGCTCACGTGCAGAAAGTTGCCGAAACTTATACTGAAACGCATCACTATTCCATCAGTGCTTCGCCGTTCATATATTGTCTTCGTGCTTTACTTGCGTAGACGGCCTGTTATCTGCATTAAACTGGTTCTACCCTTGTATTAGTATGTTCCGAAGGACTGCCCATGCTTAGCACTAAAAAGTGGCAACCAAATTGTTACTGTAATTTTTCCATTTATAATCTAAGTTAGATTATAAATGAAATACTGGAAATAGGTATAAGCTAGGCTAAGTTTAAGCTGTAAGAAATAAATAAATAAAAGATGGGCGGGATCGGTTAAGGTCCACGTCCACTTTTATATGAAAGTTTTGAAGAGGATCGTAGATATATTAAATAGGCAATCTCTCTCTCTCTCTATGGCGCGATATACAACAGGTATATCATCATAAACCTCCTAAGAGATTTTTGCGCCAAGCTTCTCTTCCAATTTGTGGTGTGCCGATTTGAATTTTCCCTACAAATTGGTGGGACCTACAGTTTTTTGCCGACTCCGAACGGCATCTACAAAGGAGACGAATTTTTGCTGAGAAGCCTGTCATGGCAGAAATACACTCGGAGAGTTTGCCAAACCACTGCCGAGGGGCGACCCCGTTTTGAAAAACTTTTTTCAAATCACTTTTGATGTTACCTGTACTAGGGCTCGAACCATGGACGTTCGGTGTGGTAGGCCGGCAACACTACCTTCACACCACGGCGGCCGCCCGTGCAATAACTTTGCGTAAAATAGCTCTACATCATTTATAATTCACTTTTAAAGTTTCCGTAAACAAAGAAATCCAAAAACTTAAAATTTTCTAAAATGGGCGCGGCCCCGCCCCTTTTATCTTGGCCTATTCCACAAACGTTTTTACGCCATAACTCCGCCAAAAGTTGATTTGTCAAACGAAATTTATTTATAATGTTCTATATATAAAGGTTACTGTTTGCTGTAAAAATGGGCGAAATCGGTTAATGTCCACGCCCAGTTTTTTTACATAGTTCTGTAAAATTTTTTTGTAAAATTTAAAAAGCGATATTTCTACAACTAAGCAAGTTATATCAATCAGACTTTGCACACATAATAAGCTTTTTAAGAAAAACTCGGCCGCAAAAAAATTTTGTCAATTTTGAAGAAGTAGGCGTGGCGCAGCCCACTTTTCAGCATAAAATTTCTGCTAATTTCAAAGGCAATCGCTTATAATTCAATCCTGATATTTCAATGAAAATTGGTCAGCTGCTTCTCAATAGTATGTATTATACTCCTGCCAAAAATTAGCGAAATCGGAAAACACACAAGCAAAATATTCTGGGGCGTAGTTAATAGCCCACTGCAATTGCGAAGTTATATATCTTTTTTGGTTTTCTTACCTTTCATAAACATTAAATGTATGTAAGTATTAAAACAAGAAGAGAAAAGTTCACTAAAATGATCAGCACGATGAGCGGAGTCGATTTAGCCATGCCCGTCTCTCCGTCCGTCTGTCTGTCTGTCCGTCTATCTATTTTAACGCAAACTAGTCTCTCAGTTTTACAAAAGTATGCTGAAATTCGTTGTTTGCTTTCGCCATTTTATAATATACTAGCAAACCCGGTAAAAGTTGTTTTAACGTTTTGATACATAGAACACATCTATATATAAAATGTCATTAACTTGAACCAAATAAACTCCTAACTATACCGAACTGCAGCTTTATATAACCTTGTGGCTCTTTCAAAAGCTATATACAGACTGTGTCGTGCCCAGCGAACTCTATAATCTATCGTGAAAGTTCAAGAGCAAAACAAAACACAAAATATGTGGGCGTGGCATCGCCAACTTTTGAAAAATTATGTAGATATTGACTAAGTGACACATATATCCAAATTTCATTAATTTAGACCAAAAAACTTCGGAATTATGACGAATTGAAACTTTATATAGCCTGGGGGCGTAGCTCCGCCTACTTTTCCAAAACTATATATTGTCTATGCTGTACCAGTGAACCCAAGTATATATTGTGAAAATTTCATAAAGATCGGTTGAGTTCTTTGGCGCCTATAAAAACCACACATTTTTTCTATCTATTTTAGTTACGCACACAAGGTATATTACTTTATTCGGCATAAACGAATCGAGATATATATTTATTAATGTGTATCAAAACGTTCATGATGAAAAGTAAAATATCCGGGCAAGTAGTTAATACCCCACTGCAAAAGCGAAGTCGTATATCTTGTTTGATATTCATACCTTTCATGAACATGAAATGTTTGTACGTATACTGAAATGATCAGGAGGATGAGCTGAGTCGATGTAGCTATGTCCGTCTCTCGATACGTCTATCTGTTTGTCCGTCTGTCTATTTGAACACAAATACTAACTGAAAGTATTAAAATAGACCTGCGTAAATTGGGATGACATAATAGATCACTACTAGGTATATAATGTTCGGTTCCACCCGAACTTAGACTTCCTTACTTGTTATTATTAGATTCGGCTTATAATGTTTAATATTTAATAATTACACAGTTTTCACGTTTACAATAGTCAATAAGATCTGTAAATACATATTTATATCACTAAACATTTACAAAATATAATTTTACTCCGTTCACAGCAAATTGAAAATTCCTTTCCTCGTAATTTTTGGTGCATAAATATATAAACCCGGACTCGACTTGTTAAATAACAATAATTATCACTGTTTACTTGCCTTATCTGGGCGAATTAGTTGCAATTTCACTGCAAAGCTCCTTGTTAAACATTTTGTACATTTTTTAAACACGCACTAACATTTCGCTCACAATATGAAAGAAGAAGATACACAAAGAAAAAGAAAAACTTGATAGAAGGCTTGCATGTATTAGTGAGTGTGGTTGGGCCCGTCTAGTAGGGATGTGACTCAACCCTGTCAAAATCAAATCTTTCATTTTAATTTTTTATTTGTTTATTTTTAAATTTGATTTTCGTTCAGCTTTCAACTAAACGTCGACTCAATTGACACTACAGGCACTGTTTGTGCCCCTTCAACTACCGTGAAATTGTTTTTGTAATTTGATTTTCGGTAGGTTTTCGGAAGTATTTCAAACAAAAAATACAGCAAAAATACGAGAAAAATACGTAGTGTCATACAGGCATAAAGAAAGACAATCGGAGCCATCAAATTTGATGTCCCAGTAGGAAATAAGGTTAGCAATTTTGCCAGAGTTAGTGACATGTGATATGCCACTACCTCGAGGAAAACCTGCATTGGAATGTCTGCAACTGTTGCCTTGTGCATCCATGTTAACAGGTGCGCCACCATGTCGGGCAGGTACAACGGCGCTGACTGAGTTACGAATTCTATTTTCTTCCGATTGCATATTGGATGCATTGTTGCTGGTGTTTGGTTTTCGGTTTCTGGCTGTGTTTGTTGGAGATCAGAATTTCCTGGAATTGTTTGCGTTGCCACATTAGCTTCGACCGATTGCTGCTGCTGTTGTGCTGCCTGTGAAATAGATTGCCTTTCCTGATTAGCGGGACTATTTACCGAATTAGTTTGCGGTACGTGATTATCACTCATTCCGACCTGCAACAAAATTTGGTGGAACTAGCTCGTTGTCGTTTAATCATACAAGAATAATATTTTATGATGAAGTGGTATTCAAATTATGCATCTAGCCAAATTTAAAATAAGTCCAAAATGAATATAAAAAAGCAACGAAAAATACGTCAATTGAATTTGCGATTAACGCCATAATTCTAGTAAATAATTTGGATACTTTTACACCCTTTTGGTATTCTGTCGGCTTAAGTTGCAGCTCAATTTCGTAACCCCAAAATGGGTGGTAACTTTGAGTAACCGCGAAAAACTGCACGTGTTTTGTAAATATTTTTGTGGACAGAAAATACCGAAAATTTTGTGCACAACTACATTGCCAACGGTTACGATTTTTGGTTAAATAATCTTCCACGTAAAAAATTACCGGTTACGCACAGAATTTACTAGTAAGTGGTCACAGCTACTGGTATGGGTAGTACGACCTGAATTGTTCTGATGGTGTGAAACTAAATTCCCCTCAGATTTTAAAAATATTTTCTGGCATTCCTTTACGTTGAGGCCCCACGTTGGGCGCCATTTTCTGTTATGAAGCTTTACTAGCATGTTTACTATGGGTTTAAAATTGTTTGAAAGTTATACCATGTTTACCTAAGGGTGAGAGAAAGTTGATCGGTGTCTCCCCATATGTTGCCACTGTTTAATAGGCACTCACAGAGCCAAAATGGGGGTAAAGACCTTCGATTATTGTCGCAGCTGCAGATTCACCGAAGAGGAGGTAAACGTCCAGCACCTCCTTTGTCAGTGTCCAGCACTTAGCAGACGGCGGTTTGCCATTATAGGTGAACCGTTTTTATATGACCTTTCTAAGGTCTCAAGATGTGAAGTCATGGCTTTAGCGAAATTTATTAATTCCACGAATTGGTTCGACCCTCCGCTGTAGGTATGGAAGGGGTTTATTGAGACCGTATGGGGTATCACAACGGGCCTATTGGTGGCCTAAGTATCGGGATGTTACCTTAGCGTTTCAGCTCAGCCCTCGCAACCTTACCTAACCTAAGGGTTAAGAAGTGTTCTTTCAACATCACCTATGTTGACCAATGATTAAATCTTTTATAAAAAGCGACACAGTACATTTCCTTTTGCCTTGCGGTTCTACTACCAATTACTTACCGCTCTTAACCCACCCTCCATGACTTCTCAGATGGTATTGAGAAGTCCCAATAAAAATAACAACAACAGCAAGAGAATTTCCGACCAATTAACAAAATTTAACAATTAATTTTATTGTTGAAGCGTTAATCAACCTATAGTAAAGAAATTATTTAACTTCATACTAAATGTTTATTTTCTTAATGGACGGCATGCTTTCAGCGTTTTAGATGGATCTAACATCGACTCTGATCACTACCAAGTAGCAACTAAGATTCGTACCCGACTCTACGATAAAATAGGTGCAACGAAAAACGCAGGGAAAGCTGGGCGTCGCACAGTGGTCTTGTGAGGTTCAAAACCACCTAGAGGGCACAAAACTTAACCGATTTTTAAAATTTAAACGGGGTATTGTTCAGCAGCTAAAAAGCAAGAGATTGTCGAGACGTATTTTTTAAAATTTTTTTTCTAAAAAAATTATACTGTGCAACAAAATTACAAAATTTTTTAAAAATGTTTTCGACTGTTCTACAGATTCTAGACCATATAAAGCATACAATAACTGCATACTCAAAATTTGCACTACCCCCCCCCCCCCCCCCCCCCCCCCTAAATCTGGAATTAGGACCAAAAGACCAGACCCCTTTAAAGTTCAAAACCACCTATAAAAATTTTGAGTATGCAAAAAATTAAAAAAAAAAAAAACGCGACCCCGTTTAAATTTTAAAAATCGGTTAAGTTTTGTGGCCTCTAGGTGGTTTTGAACCAAATATGCCCTTTTGCGACCACTGTGCGTCGCACGTGAGAGCACGATTCAACTTAGCGGACTGCATGAGTGGGATCATATCTAAAGAGCACTTTTTACCGCAGCCTACGAAGTGATTGGATTCCGCCGAACGCGAAGAAAAAACTGATATGATGATGAAGACTGCGCCTACGGGCTAGGGGTTTAGAATATGCACAAAGGTAATGACGAGCAATTCGATGGTTGATCTACGGATATGATGCCTCTCACCTCTCATTACCCATGACCTAGAAGGTTTCACTGGTCATAAATCGCTACCACGATAGTCGGGCAATACCGCAAGGGAGTACCGGAGCGTACCGGGTTTAAATCCGGCCAAGGACTGTTAATTCGACAACACTCCCCAAAACCTTCGGGAGTGTTTTTGTCGTTACCACAACAACAACAACAACATGATGAAGAGTGCCGCGCTGCAACGAAAAGAAAGGACAAAGCCTACAAGGCAACGATGAGATCGAAGGCAACGAGGACTGCGTGTGAGCACTACCGACAATTGAAGAGGGAAGCGAGGCGGCTTTTCTGGTCATAAAAAAGGGAGGCAGAAAAGCGTGAAATCAAGGAGTTTGAGATGCTGGCCAACGGGAATAAATATAATATATTCTATCAAAAAATTCGGCGAATGACGGAAGGTTTTACACCCGGAGCAAAGTCCTGAAAGAAGGAGAACGGCGATCTAGTGGCTGATGTTCAGAGAGTACTTAGAATATGGAGGGATCACTTCTCTGCCCTTTTAAGCGGAGAAACTGAGCAAGAAATCAGAGAAGATGCCGAACCTGAGCCCACAGTCTAAGATGATGGAATTGACGTTCCACAACCCGACTATAATGAGGTGTGAATAGCAATATCCCGATTGAAAAACAATAAAGCAGCTGACGCTGATGGTTTGCCTGCTGAGCTATTCAAACACGGAGGCGAGGAGCTGGTAAGGCGCATGCATGAGCTTCTATGCAGAATATGGTTGGATTAATTCATGTCTGAAGGTTGGAATCTATGTGTTGACTGTCCAATCCACAAGAAGGGCGACCCTGAAAACTGCGCCAACTATCGCGGAATCAATCTTTTGAATATCTATATAAGGTCCTATCAAGCGTATTGTGCGAAAGACTGAAGCCTGATGTGAACAGACTGATTGGACCTTGTCAGTGTGGCTTCATGGTAAATCTACCATCGACCAGATTTTTGCAATACGCCAACTCTTGGAAAAAACCAGTGAAAAAAGAATCGACACACATCCTCCCTTTGCTGATCTTAAAGCAGCTTTCGATAGCACGAAAAGGAGCTGCCTATATGCCGCTATGTCTAAATTTTGCAAAACTTGTACGGCTATGCAAAATGACCATGAGCAACACCACCAGCTCGGTCGGAATTGAGAAGGACCTCTCCGAGCCGTTCGAAACTAAATGCGGTTTCAGACAGGGTGACCCCCTATCGTGCGATTTCTTTAATATAATGCTGGAGAAAATAATACAAGCTGCAGAACTTAACCGCGCTGGAACATTATTTTATAAAAGCGTGATATAATTGGCCTTGATAACCGCGCCGTAACTTCTGCTTACTCCAAATTAGAAAAAGAAGCTGAAAAAATGGGTTTGGTGGTGAACAAGGGCAAAACGTAGTACATGTTGTCATAAAAAAAAAGACTCAGCGCATTTGCGTCTCGACAACCACCCCACAGTTTTGGCAGCAATAATTTCGAAATAGTTAAGGACTTCGTTTATCTGGGAACCAGCATTAACACCAACAATAATGTTAGCCTAGAAATCCGACGAAGAATTACTCTTGCAAACAAATGCTGCCTCGGACTGAGTAGGGAATTGATAGGTAAAGTCCTCTATCGATGAACGAAAATAACACTCTATAAGTCACTCATCGCACCCGTCCTGCTATATGGCGCAGAAGCGTGGAAACTAACGACATCTGATTAGGCGGCTCTGGGAGTATTCGGGAGAAAGGTTCTTAGAAAGATTTGTGGACATTTACGCGTTGGCAACGGCGAGTACCGAAGAAGATTTAATGATAAGCTGTATGTGCTTTACGCAGACGCCAACATAGTTCAGCGATATGAAACCGAGCCGCCTCGCTGGCTAGGCCACCTTGTGCGAATTAGCGAAGATGCTCCCACCCAGAAGGTATTCTTATCGGCATCCGCCGGTGGAAGCAGAGGAAAAGGGAGACCACCACTCCGATGGAAGGACCAAGTGGAGACCGGTTTGCGATCCCGCGGTGTTTCCGATTCGGGCCAGTTGGCACAACGAAAGAAATTACTGGCGAGCTATGCAGGGAGGTCAAAATCGCCCTGGCGGTTAGATGACCATTTAAAGAAGAAACGTTTCGAAAAAAGGAAATACTTAATTTGGGAGCGAACAGAAATAATTTTCAAACAATATTACTGCTTGCGACCATAAAAATCCTAATGATAATATTTCACAAAAATTCATGTTTTGCAATATAATTAATATATTTTTATCTATGTTTTTTCTCCATGTTTTGTGTACAATAGTCTTGATAATGACTTCAGATTGAAGTCGAAATATCGACCGACCATTAAAAGTTTTAAAAATAAAAACACCGTGTTTTATTTCAATTTTGGCCTTGAGCTCACCAACATATAACTTAAACAAAAACTTTGTTTATTTTTGTCTCATTGCCATATCGTTTCATGCAAATATTGGTTTTTACAATTCCCCTCTATCAGCTCTTACGTTCCACTTACTGAGAGAGGTAATGGACATGATCGCAAAAAAACAATATCTATACATATGTATATGTAGAATGCCAACAAAATATGAAAATATGAAATGTAGTTTTGAAGAAACAACTTATGTGCATTAACGTTGCAGGAACCAGTTGAAGGTCTTCGATGGTTGTGCTGCTGCTATAAATTAAATGCTTGCCTCTACACTCTACACTTAACTTTAACTTGCAATTATATTTTGGATTCCAATATTCATAGTTATCGCTTTCTTTTGGAAACGTAATTTATACATTTATCGCAGCTTCCATACGATATTGGAGAGCGCAATCTCAATAATTTAAATTTTCACGACCACACTTTCTATCTCTTTCTATCAAGTAATCATTTAAAGTATTTATACTTTTTTGTACATAATTTTATGATTTAATCTTTTAATTATTTGCTCAAGTATCACTATTATTTTTATTTTTCCTAACTAGTTTAGATTAAATTTAGTTTCTTTTTTGTATAAAATCGTTCCGGCGGAATTTATATTTATATATATTTTCGTTAAAAAATTTACGTGTGTATGTATATGATCGTGGACCTTTTTTTCTCTATAGTTCGCTTGCTCTTTCTTTCGTTGTATGTACTCGTATATACTTATTTTAAGTATCACTCTTTTTTCAATCTATCAAAGAATATTTATTTTCACATATTTTTGTAAGTTTAACGAGTACTAGTTGAACTGCAACAGCCTAACCGACAAGGTAAGTGAAATAGTAAACTTTATGAAGCGGCAAAATATCAAGATTGCTGCGATTCAGGAGACAAGGCTCGGTGGCCGATCAGATCTCCGGACCTGTGACGGCTACAATATCCATCGGCGTAATTTTAGCAAAACTGATTGGGTTGGTTTTCTTAACTTCCCTGAGAGCTTCTTCGCTGCTCTTCCTATCCCGTCTGACGTAAGTGAAGGGAAAAAAGTGTTTCGCATGGTCATAGATTCAGCCTCAAATTAATACATTCCGTCAGGTAGAATCAAGGAGGTAGGTCCGTATTTCCACGCAGAGGCAACGGTCCTGGTAAATGGACATGATCATGTGCGACGTTTCTACCCTACGGATCCTCAAATTAAAGATCTCAATGCGGAAATCAGACGGCTGGTTGATCAACACAAACGCGAGAAATGGGAGGAGCACCTAAGTTCCTTTAACCTTTCTGCTGGTGTTGGCAGATCATGGTCCACTGTCAAATCCTAGTCAAATTCGACTAAACCTAACGACAAAATCCATCGTTTTCGGCGATAAGGTCCAGTCGAAACCGAATAGATGCACGAGCGACTTCTGCCGGCAATTTGTACTGCGTCCTCCGCATTTAACGTCATTACCACTCAGATAAGTGTCAGTCTCAACCAATATCGCCATAATGACAGGATCGCACTTGACCTTACGAAAGCCTTCGACACGGTCAATCAAGCTCAACTTATTAATGACCTGGAAGAGTCAACTGTTCCCCCGTCTAAAGCGTTGGATCAACAATTGTCTGAGTGGTCGGCAGTCATCGGTGGAATTCTAAGGCGAACGATCAAAACCACGTATAATCAAACAAGGGGTGCCACAGGGTAGTGTCCTACCCCCGCTTTTGTTGAATTATTACATATCGTGGCTCACCTCCCCACTACTCCGATGACTGCACGATTCTGGCGACGGGCCCCTCCGTAAATGAGCTGTGCTCAAGAATAAAGGCTTGCCTCTCATCCTGGTCCGGTTTCTTCGCAGGACGAAATCCGACCTCGGCCACCTTACTTACGAAGTGGACAGCGCAGGTGAGCATGGAATTAGACGTCTACGGCATTAAGCTACCAACTGTTACACATCTCAAAATCTTAGGGGTCGCGTTTGATAACATGTTCAACCACGGTGCTCATGTAGCCGCGATTGCCACCAAGTAAAAAGCCGCAACAGAATCCTCAAGTTACTAGCTGGCCGCACTTGGGGAAAAGATAAAGAAACGTTACTAGCAACATACAAGTCAATTGGCTAGACGGTTCTGAGCTTCGCGACGCCTATATAGTGCCGAGGCTGGCAGACACACACTGGAGGAGGTTGCAGGCCTGTCAAAACACAACACTCAGAACTGCCACCGGATGCATTCTTATGTCACCTGAACACCGTCTTCAAAGCGAGAGAAAAATTCTCGGTGTTAAGGAGCATAGTGAGATGTTGACCACGCAATTCCTGTTCGATTGCTGCAAAGCGTAGCATCCGAACAGGCGCCTACTCTGTAAGCACTATGATAAGATCCAGCATCATATCTTTTTGCCGTTTGATCCAAAGATGCATCCACAGGCACTCAAGCTCGTCCACACAGAGTCGATAAACTCCTTTGTCAGCTCTCGTATAGTGAAGGCCGTTATTCAGGCACAAACTCCACCTGTTGCCGAGGAGGAACGCGAACTGCCTAGGAAGACAAGAGTCATGCTGGGCGAACTTCGTTCTGGATACTATAACAGGTTAAACTCTTACCTATCCAGACTGAACCCCGACATGCTAAATGTCTGCCCCGCATGCGGCGTGTCTCCCCATGATACTAACCATCTTTTCATCTGCGCAACTGAGCCGATTCTTCGAACAGCAATTTCACTATAGTCCAACCCTATTGAGGCCACGAGGTTTCTGGGACTGCCGTTAGAAGAGCTTGATGACAATGTTAGGTAAGGGAGGTGACGACTATGCAGGCAAACTATCACTACAACAACAATAACAGGTTTTATTGTCTTTGCTGTCAGGTTCTCTACCTGGGTTGCCAAATGTGTGGTTATTTTACAATTTGCCGCGACTCTCGTGGGGGCATTCCCGTTCACAGGGCAGAACGTCGAATCATGTTGTTGTTGTTGTTGTTGTTGTTAACAGTGCTTCGCCCTGCCCCAGATTGGACAGGGTTACACTGAAATAACAGCCCTTGGCCGGGTGAAAAAACCCGGGTCATTCCGGTGCGATAGAACCGGCTGTTGTGGGAATGAATCGTCGAATCATCTATTTGTTCAGCCACCTCCTGTCCCCTACCATTGACCTGTAAGCTTCAGTACCAGAGGTCATGGTTGCGTTTAAGTCTCCGAGAATTACACGAGCGTCGCCTCTAAGTAATGCACGAATGTCAGGGCGGTATTCACTCGGACAACAGGTGACAGGAGGTATATAAATGTTAATTATTTCAAGATCGACATCGCCTGACCAGACAACCATACCTTGACGTTCTGAGGTGTTCTCCCTCGGGTCGACATCAGGCTCAAATAGACGATATTGCACAGATTGATGAGTGATGAAAGCAAGTCCGCCCCAAGCCCTTTCGCACGGTCATGCCGATAGATGTTGTAGCCGTCACAGATCCGAAGATTTGATCGGGCACCGAGCTTTGTCTCATGAATCGCAGCAGTCTTGATATTTTGCCGCTTCATAAAGTTTACTATTTCACTAACCTTCCCGGCTAGGCCATTGCAGTTCAGCTGCAGGACGAAAGTCAAGTCAAGGACTAGTGCGTATGTCTAGGTGGAAGCAGGCAGGAAGTCACGCTTTTCGTCGCAGTCTAGAAGACGAAGGATCCAGACCACCCGAAGGAGGCAAATCAGTCGACGTTGTAGGAGGCGTAGTTCGACAACAAGGCGCAACTTACGTATCAGTCGATAAATTCCTGTTTCCGAGTTGAAAGCATTCAGTACTGTTCCGTCTCTTTTCGGTCTCTAATTTGCTCGTCAATCGCCTATAATATCTATATTATGTAAGCTAGTGAATAGAGACTAAAGCGATAACAATTAATTATTCACTTTACCCTCCAGACTTTTCCATTCATATACATATTGATGACAAAGCGGAGTAAAGCAACATATATGCATGTTCCAGTTCATTGACAGTAACGTCTGTGAACTTAAAGCTAGCAATTTTTCGACAGATTATGAAACAGCCCTCAAGAGGGCCGTTTTCCCAAGTGTAAACCTGACGGGTGGCTGGTTTCACTACTTTCAAGCGTTAAGGCGTAATTCTTACGAAATTCCAAAATTCACATTGCGTTTAGATATAGCTTGTGAAAGGTGGTACCGAACATTTTTAAACCTACTATTGATCAGCCCAAGTCAAATCGGGGAAATGTTTTTGGTTTTTGAAAAATTATTTGTAAGAGTTTTCTGAGGACAAGCAAAGTACACTGTTGCCTTTTTTTGGAATATTACGAGAATCAATGGATGGGGAATGGAAGTTTTTTGCTTGAACCTAGTATGTATTTAATGAGCGTTTGAAGCAATTTAACTGTACCTGCACAACCTTTATATTTATTTAGTATTTGCACAGATATCAGCCTCAGAATTCACAATCTCCAACGAGAAAATGCGAACAACCATCGCACTGGAAGGGTCTAATTCGCAACTTGCAAAGAAGTTAAAAAAGCATGGACGCTTTTTCCGTTTTGCGTTTAAAAAATGTCCTTGATGGTGCATTGCATACACTCCCAGCTAAGCGCAGGCGATACTCTTATCAAGGTCAAGCAACTAAATTAAAGAATTGACAAAAAATTTAAACTCAAACTAAATTTCTTTACCTGAGTTTTTCAATCAATTAACACACTTAGACAATAATTTTCTGGAATGGCCTGATATGGATGAAACTGTTGAGATTGTTGATGAACCAGAAGATTTACCTAATACACATATGTACGAGTATGTATACATTTTAGCCGCAAATACATTAAAATGCATAATGTGTGTCGATAAAGCACGGGATATCGCATTGAGGCCGTGTTTGCATTTAAAAATTTGTACTGACAGTTTTCGTAAGTTGAAAACAAGTTCAGAGAAAAGTCAGTCAACTTTTTTGTGCCCCTACTGCAGGCAAGTAACACTACCCGACAAATTTTCAAAAATTTCCATATCCTCGACATTTGATGCATGATTTCTGCTGATTCCAAATATGTAATCGACGTTTTTCAGTTCGATATTCATCTTCTTTTTAGTAATTTTGTTTGACGAAATATTAAACAACCTCCTGGTTTTACAATGTGAGACAATAGCCTATTTCCTAGTAAACATTTTGGCACTTTCCGGATTATACTTAGTAGAAAACTTACAATGTTATAAGAGATTTAGGGCCACTTTCATAACGGCCGGTTAAGCCTAATCAGCGATTAATTTGACAGCTAACCGTACAAAATACGTCAATTAAACTCCGGTTACCAGTTATCGGCTTTTATGAAAGCGGCCTTTAGTGAATAAACCTATGTTTATTTTTTCATTGAACTTCCAGATCTTGGAAATTTTTTCACTATTTTTCACTATTTTTAAGAAAAACTTGGCAAGCTTAGCTTATACTATCAATATTTTGTTCGACATTTAAAGGGATTAGTGTTTTATTTTTGCAAAAAAAGAAGCAATGAGTAATAACGTGCGTACATACTCGTATAAGTGCAAACACCCACCAAATAAGTTCTGTTACATGTGTGGAAGGTATATTTTAGCATCGGCTGGAAATTTTACTGAAAGTCTGCAAACTGCTTTTCGCTGAATGTTTTGTGTAACACTTGCCGAATAAGCTTAAGTACCTGGAAGTCTGGTGTAAAGTAAGTTCAAGTTTCCGGTACTCATTTTTTTACTTTATTTATTGACTATAATGCTGGTTATATGCGAAGTGCCATTTTATTTATTCTTTGCTTTTGACATTTCATCTTATATCTACAACTTAACCTACAGGGGTCGCTGTGGTTATCGCCCACTAGTAAAGGGATGCCACAACTCCCTCCTTAAGCTTAAACATACAAAAATTAAAAATATTCAAAAATTCAAAGTACATGTATACTAGCAAATATTATTTTTTATAATTAATACGCTTTTTGTTGCGTAAACTTCTCTTTAAATCAATCTGTTCTTGATCAATAGTCTCTCCCTCTCCATCCGCAGTTTCCGGAGGCTCAGAAGCCGGTTCCTCTTGGGTATCCGCTAATTCTACCATTTCTTGATCATTCCTTTCTTCTAAACCAGGACTTGCCCCTTGACTCTCAGCACCAGATATTATTTGGTCTATGTGTCTCTTAATTGGTTTATTATTTCTTGTTAGAATACATCTATAAGTTTGAGAGCCAATGCGTTTATCGACAGTAGGTTCTTCCAAACTATCTTTATTTGGGTTAGAGTAATCTCTAATAAAAGCGTTTGCCCCGTCCTCAAAGCTAACTCGCCTGTTTCCTTTGTGATGTTTAACGTTTACTGATTGCTTAGCTGATATTATATCTTTGGCGAGTGGCGGTCTAAGTAAGCTACAATGTGAATTCAGTTCCCTGCCTAACAGTAACTTCGCTGGCGATTCTCCCGTAGTGCAATGCTTTGTACAGCGGTAATCTGAAAGAAAGGTTTCTCTGATCAGGACCCCTTAAGCATGCCTTCATGGATTTTTTAAAAGTTTTGACAAAATTTTCTGCTTGCCCATTCGTAGCCGGGCGACCTGGTGCCGTCAAACAATGTTTAATTTGATTTTCTAACAAAAACTGTTTGAATTTGGGGGATGTAAATTGTGAGCCGTTATCATTTACGAATACGTCGATCAAGCCGAAACGGGCAAATACCTCCCGCAATTTATAGATAGTAAACTCCGCTGAAATGGTTTTAGTTTTAAATACTTCAGCCTATTTTGAGTGAGAATCGATAACCATAAGAAAATAAAAATTCTTATACGGGCCAGCAAAATCAACGTGGACTCGACGGATAATTTGTAGGCACCCATGGGACTATCTCGCGTGTATTTGCAACCCAAACAATTGGAAATCATACCCTCGATACACTGGTCCAGCTTATGCCACCAAACATACGAGCGAGCTAGTGCCTTGGTTTTAACAATACCAAAATGCGAGCGATGCAACACCTTTAAAACTTTTTCGCGTAACTTATTTGGAATTACTACTCTACAACCCCATAAAACGCAATCGTAATCCACGGACAACTCATGCTCTCTGCATCGATATGGTACATAGTCCTCGCCCTCCAAGGATGCTACGGTCCCGCCTTGTATTGCCACCATGAGTTTGGATAAAATTGGGTCTTGTTTGGTTGCCCTGGCTATGTCCTTAAAATTCAGATTCAATCGATTATCTGATCTAATGAATTTTACGTAATCATATTCGCTGCTCTCTGAAACTGTCTTTCTTTGCGGCAATCTAGACAGATGGTCTGCAAAATTTGTCGAACCCTTAATATACCTAATTTCGTAGTTAAAGCCGGATAATATGTATGCCCATCTCTGCATTCGAGCAGCGGCCATTACATGTAAACCTTTTTGTTCGCCGAAAATAGTAATCAGTGGCTTATGGTCGGTTTGTAAAACAAAACTATTTCCTAGAAAATATTGTTTTAGCTTCGTTACGCTAAATATTACAGCGAGTGCCTCTTTTTGTGTAGTGCTGTAGTTTCTTTCTGCTCGTGACAAAGCACGCGAAACAAATTCAACAGGCCTAAATAACCCATTTGCACACGAATGAAATAGCACTCCAGACACAGCTACATTCGAAGCGTCAGTTGACAAAATGATCGGAAGTTTTGGATTGAAGTGAGCTAACACCTGATCTCATGTTATGCCCCTCTTCAATTGCTCATAAGCACTGTGACACGATTTATTCCACTGAAATTCGACATTTTTCTTTAGTAGCTCATACCACGGAGCCATTTTGTGAGCAAAATTGCAGACAAATCTGGAATAGTAATTTACCATACCCACAAAAGCTATAACCTCAGCTACATTTCGAGGGGCAGGGGCCTCTAGCACCGCAGCAATTTTGCCTTTGTTTTTGCTTAGCCCATTTCGATCAATGTTGAACACTAAATACGAAATACTTTCTTTGAAAAATTCGCACTTATCAACGTTCAACCTTAATCCCACAGATTGCAGCTTCATCAAAACCGACTCTATATATTTTACGTGTTCATTTAAATTTCATCCAGTTACAACTATGTCGTCCAAATAGTTGACAACGTTAGGTATACCGCGCAGCATGTTCTCAATTGTTCTTTGGAAAAGAGTTGCTGCTGGCTTAACTCCAAAAGGCAACCGTGTCACTTTGAAAATTCCCATATGCGTGCTCCACGCACATAACTGTTGCGATGACTCTTCTAAAACTAGCTGATTGTAGGCATTCGACAAATCTAACTTTGTGAATAACTGCCCTTGTAACGACGCAAACAACTCCTCTATCCTAGGGAGCGGGTAATTCACGTCAACTAGATACTTATTAATCGTTGACTTGTAATCTCCGCAAAAGCGAAGCCCCCATTCGCCTTGAAAACTGGTACCTATGGAGTACCCCAATCCGAATGTTCCACTGGGACTAAAACTCCCTTTGCAACTAAATCGTTAAGTTGCCTCTCAACCTCATTTCGCCACGCTATCGGCACTGGCCTTGGCTTACAAAAAACGGGCTCTACACCTTCCATGACGTTCAACTTAACTTTTGCAATATTGTAAGCACCCAAATCTCCCCGGAAAACCTCGATAAACTGCCTTTAATGTTGGAAGTAAGCTCACTAAACTCAGAGACTGTGCTACTTTGTGAAAGACCTATTCCGAATAACGCCATAAAATCGCGACCTAAAACTGGAGGACCAAACTCGTGTGTTACCTTTAAACGCACCTCATGGTGTTGGCCCTTAAATTTAACACTTGCTAAAAACTCACCAGCAACGTCGATGTCACCTCCATTATATGCGAACAATTTTTCCGAACATGGTTGTAGCGCTTTAGCATTAAAATAATTATCAAACGTTAACTTTGGCATTAAAGAACAGGCGGCACCGGTATCTAATATAAAACCTAAACCTCCACTGTAACTGCGAATGGCGGCGAAGACGTTTGTTGCCTATCAGTAACACTACAAATAGATAAGTTCATTAATTCACAATTATTTGACATGTTCTTGTAATTAAAATAATTTGTTGGTGCAAACACTTGCTAAATGGCCCACCTTATTACATTTATCACTCGCACGTGTCTTCCATCCGCAGTACCTGCACTTTTTTTTGTATTACTGTGTTTTCCGTCGTCTTTATTGAGCCTTTGTCTTCATCTTTCGCCACACTACGGGTGTTGCTGTTACTGGATGCCTGACCGTTACCTTTCTTAAATTCGCGTTTTCGGTGACTGACATAATTAACCTCACTTTCATGCTGTGTTTGCTGAGTGTTAAATTTTGCCTCATTTGCCATGGCCTTTTTTAATGCTGCTTCCAGTGTCAAATTTTCCTCCTCCTCGCACAAACATTCAAACACTTTTCCATCGCATCCCATAACAAATTTGTTAAGAACAAATTGCTCTAACTGAGCGCCAAATCTGCACTCCATTGCTAACCTTTTTACGCGTAGGAACCACTTAGATACTGACTCTCCTTCAATTTTCCTGGCGTCGAGAAACGTGCGCCGCTCCCGAAAAATTATGACCGGAGGAGAATAATGCCGCTCCAGCAGTTTGCATAAATCCGCATAAGTTTTTGTTGCCGGTAAAACCGGAAAGCACAGCTCACGCAACAGCCCATATGCTTCTATCCCAACAGATTTCAGTAACACCGAAGTTTGGATTTTTGCATCGACAATGGCTGGGTCTACGAAATGGGAGCCAAGCAGCTCGCGCCAATTTCGCCAATTATCTGTATTTGGCCTGAATTTACGAATGGTCGTGGCCGCTGCCGATATAATAAAACTATCGTTCGGCCCTCTACTCTCATTTGCACCGCCTTCAACCATTATAAATATTAATATTTCTATTAACTTTTTTTGGTTTTTAAATGCACGTGGTCACTTGCTTTTTTAATTTTACTTTCCACTCGTCGCCACTGTAATGTATGCGGGATGCTGGTTATATGCGAAGTGCCATTTTATTTATTCTCTGCTTTTGACATTTCATCTCATATCTACAACTTAACCTACAGGGGTCGATGTGGTCATCGCCCACTAGGAAAGGGATGCCACATTTATTTGATTCACGATAGTCAACATTTAAGATTTTGCGTTCCGACAATATGGCGTCGACCAATGTGTCACGAAGTTGATTGCTATTTTTGCTTACCAAAGTAAATCAAATCGGACGTCATCGCAGCGTTGAGCATGCCGACGTGCACTGTTGTACTAAACCAATCCCGCATTCCCCAGATATCTCTTATTTTGCTTGTCCAAATCAACAAGAGGAGCATGAATCAAGTGAAAAGGGTGAAACTGATTTTGAAGAAGTAATAGTTAATAAGCCGCTTACGCAAACGGAATTGAATGACTGGATCAGAGATTTAGAATCATTGTTTACCGCTACTAGTTTGCTATCTTCTTTTGCGAATCGGAGCAGAAGGTAGTTTATGATGGTACTCCGACAGAGTGGAATGAAGGAAATCGCGTTCAGAGTTGTTTTTAAGTAAAAACTACAACTAAAAATTTAAATTTACATTCTGATAGGTGTTAAAACTGCTTAATACTTTATAATTTCGGTGTTTTATGTCATCACGTTCAATATAGCAGTATTTAAAATTGATTGTTTTATTATTGCATACAACGAACCCTGTGTGGTTTGTTTATGTATGCAGATTCGGAGTCAGTTGCGCTACTAGTAGACATACAATATGTTTAGGATTGACAAAGGAGAAGTCCGGCATCAAGTATGAAAGAACGTGAATTTGTGACTTTTGAGGTTAAAGTTACATACCACTATTCCAAGGAACATAATATTTGCTACTGCAATGATATAAACAGTTTGTTCAAAGTGTTTGGTATGTATGAGTCTAGTGAATGGCGTCTATTTATCGACAGCACAAAGCTGAGTTTAAAGGCTGTTTTATTGCAGCAGTGTAACAAAAAAAAACATCAATTCCATTGGCACACGCAGTTGGTATGAAAGCATCATATGAATCCATGTCGAAAATCCTTAACCTTATCAAATATAAACAACATGGCTGGAAAATTTGGTCAGATCTTAAAGTCATTGCGTTACTAACTGGTTTGCAGCAGGGCTATATGAAGTACTGCTGCTTTTTGTGCAAATGGGGCAGTCGGGCGCGTATGGATTATTGCTCTAAAAATTTTGGCCAGATAAAATAGGATTTACCGTTCGACAGGATAACATTAAATTTGAGCCACCAGTAGAAAACATTTTATATTTTATATACAACCTCCCTTACATTTAAAACTCGGTCTTTTCAAAAATTCCGATAAGGCTTTGCTGAAAAATGGCAATAAGCGCCTTAAATTAGTTTAAGTCATTAATCCTCTGTTCATATCTTTTCCAGCACTGCCTAGAGGCCGAAATTTGTATTACTGAAATTAATTATATAATTTGCCAACTAAACGAAAAAAATCAGGCCATTAACGACCGGTAGTCATTAATAGGAGATGGCAAAAACAATCCTTAGGAATGTTTGAAAGTCCACCATCAGACCCGTGAGATATTCGACGTCAGTGAGATTTGGTGAGACTTTATTGGAGGCCCCCTCGCCCATTTTAAGCTCACTTAATTTGTGGATGTCCCCTCATATCTTCATCAAAGCAGCCTTGAGCTTGGTTGAGTACAATACTTCGTGCGTCCTTGATCTCATTGTATGAGAGGGCTAATCCACCATATATGTGTGTTGTCTTCCGAAGTTTATGCGTAAAGCGCAGTATATAGGCCATGATTCGAAGAATCCCCTGCCATAATGATCATTGTCCATCAACTCGTTGAATACACTCGTGTACCCGGTCAACGTGGTAACCAGATTCGCCACACTTCAAGTTGGCGTCCATTGTTGTATATGCCCCTGTTACACTAGCCTCCGCAATCCTCCTACGAGTGTGCTTATGATCGCAGAGCCAAACTGGACCTCTCCTCCAGAGGTTGAAATCCACTCCGCTGCCATTCCCCTCGATGATACTTGACTCCAAACAATACGTGGTGGCGTTTCTAATATCTCGAAGTTCAGTTTGCGACAAATGTTTTCAACATTACGGGTGGTTGAGCCAACCATGCCAACACTACTGTAGAATTACCCACCTTTCTGCTAGGTAAAAATTTAAATAACTCCCGTTCTATTGCCGGGCACCCACTTTTTTTCTGCTGATAGTTTGCAATAGAATCCCCAAAAACAGTATCCTAAAGCGGGATCCAACCGCGATGAAGAAGTCAAAAATATTAAAAAAATTGCGAATAATTTTTCAAAAAAAAATAAACATTCCAAAATAACAAATGCAGTTGAGAAGAGGATACCATCTTGTATATGTATATACTTTAAAAATGAGCAAAATCGAAAAAAGTCTAACTTCGAAAGAAAGCGGTCCACTTCACAATTTTTTAGCCAAAATCGACCTTTAATTTATTCAGTTTAGTTTTTAAAGTGCCCTTGAGCTGGTTAGATCGAGCAATTATCTAGTGAATATATTGTAACGCTTTTTTGTTTAATTTACCAATTGTGCGTGTTATTGTTTTTATAACTACATCGCCTTACACACATTCTGTCCTATGAACCAAATATACTTTTTCGGAAAGGGGAGAAAAAATAAAAATACACGTGTATCGGCGATTTTCATGTACACGTCAGAATTTTTTTTTATGTACATATAAAGTATAAAGGTCGTAGTGTCCGTCTGCCCGCCTGTGTGAAAGACTTTGGATCGATTTTTAACCCTTTTCCGTGATCCAATCGAGCTGAATTTTTGCAGACAGACTCTTGGAAATGTCTGTTCCGATCAGCTGACAGTTGCGCTACTAGAAGACATACACTTTGACACAAACGGCAGAGAGTGTGTTGTATCTAACAACAAATTAAACGAATTTAAATGATGCAATGTTGATTGTGCACTTCAATGCTTCATCTGTCATACCAGTTGTAACTGTTGTAAAAGTCATAAACAGTTTAGTGTTAGAAAGTTACTATTGATAAACTACAAATATATGGAGTAGGATGGGTCGAAAAACACTTTATTTTTTTTATTTTTTCGGAACGCTTTAGTAGTTTAAAAATTTGGAGTCCCTTCAAGCTATGCCGAAACACATTTAAACAAAAAAAAAGTTCAGGAAAACCTGAGAACTGATAAAAATCCATTTTTCAAAAAATTTTACGTAATACAGACATTTCCACGAGTCTGCCTGCAAAAATTCAGCTCGATTAGATCACGGAAAAATTGTTAAAATTCGATCCAAAGTCTTTCGCACAGGCGGACAGACGGAAACTACGACCTTTATACTTTATACATAAGAAAAAAATTTTGACGTGTACATGAAAATCGCCGATACACGTGTATTTTTATTGTTTCTCCCCTTTCCGAAAAAGTATATTTGGTTCATAGGACAGAACTAAAGCTCGTTTTTGTAACGCAGTGCCAGTATTATCTTAAAAGACATTTGTGAACATTTTATTGAAAGTTTGTAACATGCTTTGTTAACTGTTATGGACTCTGTAATTGGCATCCACATCAGATCACCGGTTGTAAACTTCCCTCAAATCGTCAAGTTTTGTGTGTTATATTTCATAATTTACGTGCCCTGAAATTAATTGTAAGAGAATAAGCAAAACTAGCCATACGAGAAGTATTCATTTGAATTGCTGATACACAAAATAAAAACAAAACCAAAAGCATGCGGTGAGTTAGTTTTCGAAATTACAGACAAAAATCTATCATGATCAAGTAATGACTGCCATATGGTGGGGTGTTGCTCATGGATATGGTAAAGTGAATAGAAATAGGAGTTTAGCTGACAGAAAACCCAGCGTTTTTAATGGTTAGCAGTACGTGCCAAAATTTCTCTGATGAAGAAGTCTGGCAGCTTCCGAAATGGATCTATAAGAAAAGCTATGGCGGTTGTCTCTAAAATTTTCTTTTTCTATTCAATTAAAAATAATTAATTAACAAAAGCTCTAGAATAGATTAGATAACTATGTAAAATTATAAACTCATGTAGGTGCTGCGTCTGTATTTTTTCTTTGCCTGTTTTGTATGGATTTGTAATAGACCGCGTTGACAAACTCCGACTAGTGCGTACTGAGCTGGCCAACAAAATACAAAGCGCATTTGAAAAGTCAGCTAAACGCTATAACCTTCGTAGCCGAGTTAGAACTTTTAACTTTTTGAGCGACAAAGCGGGTAAGTTCAACGACGAACTAGCACCCGTTTTTGTTAAAGCAACTGCCATAAAGGGAACTTCCATTTTCAATTGCATGATATAAAAAATGGTAAGGTAGGTTGGTATCATTGAAAAGATATGAAGGAGTGCAATGGTTAAGAGCAATTTTCCGGCAAAATAACTTCCCATAAACCAAGTATAGTACAGCCGTAGCTATACACCTTCCTCTATATATGATTATCTCCCTTTCGCATCACGCCACAATTTATCGTGCCTATATAAGCGGCAGATTCTAAGATATCATTATAATTTCTCGGATATAGCCTAAACCTAAAGATATACCCGCTATAAGTGGACGCGATCGGAAATCTTTGCGAAGTAAAAACGGAAATTTGTAGTTGAAAGTCGTGTTCCATAAATCTTTCCCGAAAGAAGTCAAGCCCGATAAAATCGCGTAATCACAACTGGCTGAATGTGAAGTGTAGTGTTCCTGGTTCCGGAGAGTGATACGGTCCTAACCCTATCACCAGCATAGTTGTGGAGATGCAATTAGGAAGCGGTATCCTGAAGCTGTGGACAGGAGGCTCCCTTCATCGTCGCTTCACCCATTTGGGCTTGATGTGATTTCCTTCTCTTATTTTTTTGGGAGAGGTTTGAGTTGTTTGTGAAGACTTAAGGCTTCACCAATTGACATTTTTGTACATCATTCAATCCGACTTGTATTAAAACTATTCATATGTTCACGATCATTGCCTTCTTTACACCAGATATAGTGGCATACAGTGGTGTTGTTTTTTTTGTGTTATCAAAAACGAAAGAAGAGTTCTTTTTCTTAAAAATTTAAATTTGTTACGTTCGCCCCAAATGCGTACGATATATTTTATCCAAAAGTTCAAGAAAAAAAAATTACATAAAATAGATTATTATTGTAATTATATAAAAGAAAAGTAAACAAATTATTTAAAATACTTCTTTAATTAAAATTAAGGAAAAGAAAAATTCTTTGCAAGATGGGGAAAAAAATGTGATCGTACAAATTTAAGTTATTGAGAGTATTAGTGAGCGCTCTCCAATATCGTATTGGAGCTGCGATAAATGTATAAATTACGTTTCCAAAAGAAAGGGATAACTATGAATATTGGAATCCAATATATTGTGGCGATTCTTCTCAAGCATGTACCACCGCTAACTCAATAACACTCCCACCCACTGGAAAAGTCGATTTTTCCCAAAACCCGAAAATAAAATTTTTTTTCAAAAAACCGTTATTGCCAACGTTTTAGCGCATACTTTTAAGTGGAACAGGAAATATGAGATAAATTCGTTTTCATCGAAAACATTTTTGCATGTATGCTGAAAAAACCTTTAAAAAAAATGGCGAAAGGGTCTATTTTTTGACCAAAACACTCGCCAAAACCTAAAAAATATTTTAAAATCAAATGAAAACAATAAGTACACCGAAATGATCAGAGCGATGAGCTGAGTCGGTTTAGCCATGTCCGTCTGTCAGTCGGTCTGTTTGTACGCAAACTAGTCCCTCAGTTTATGAGATATCTTGATGAAATTAGGTATGATGCCGCCATTTTGCATGAGATTAATCGTTTGTCGGAATAGCTCCCATACAATGGATAGTTTCGATAAATGGATTTTGGGCTATAAATTTTACAATTAAAAAGCTAGGAACGTAGACTTTTGCAGGTTTGGTACTTATTATATATGTAATGTGTGTAGTGAAAATCACCTAGATCGGACCTACATAACATATAGCTCCCATACAATCGATTGTTGCGATAAATGGGGCTTGGGCTATGTATCTTTAAATTATCAGTTTTGCAGAGTTTTTACTAATTGTGAGTAAGGATCGGATCTTTAAAACCGTAATGCGTATTCATGAAAGGTATAAAGTCTTCGGCTCAGTCGAAGACAGCCATTTCCTTACTTGTTTTTCACTTCATTTAGTATGAAGTTAACTAATTTCTTTACTATAAGTTGATTAATGTTTCAACAATAAAATTAATTGTTAAATTTTGTTAATTGGTCAGAAATTCTCCTGTTGTTGTTGCTCTTTTTATTGGTACTTCTCAATACCATCTGATAAGTCATGGAGGGCGGGTTAAGAGCGGTAAGTAATTTTTAGTAGAACCGCGAGGCAAAAGGCAAAATGCTGTGTCGCTTTTTATAAAAGATTTAATCATTGGTCAAGAGGGTGATATTGAAAGAAAATTCCTTAACCCTTACGTGTTCGTAAAAATTTTTTTTTTGTTAGGACTTGGGTTTTTCACCACTGGTGGTTTGGTCGGTCGTTTGTTCAACGAATCCACATAAGTGGCTGATGCTCCGGGACAGCGCGCGGGCAGACACCGACCTACTTCTTCTCACCCTCAGGTAAACATGGTACAACTTTCAAAAAATTTTCAGCCCATATTAAGCATGCTTGTAAGGTTTCATAACAACGTGGCTGAAAGGTTTCTCAATGTCCAAGCGATCAGCGTCAGCAATGGTATGCAGGGATGCTGTTGTATCTGCTGCACACTCCCTAACATTAGCCGAAGTGACTACCCATCCAAAAATTTAAGAAACTGCCACCGGGTTGCCTTGTGAGTCCAATCTTGTGGCATGGAACTTCCAGACATGTGCTGCCCCCAAAATAATATATACAGACGAAAGCGTGTTAAAGGTAGGATTTGCGAGCATGACTGGTTTGGAGTTCTCTATTTCTTGTACATGAGTGGCTCTTGTGGGAAAAGCCGATGTTATGGTTTTAAGTATATACGCAGACAGGGAGTTACAAATACTCTGTGGCGGCGATGTGGGTTTGTCGAAGATCGCTGGAAAAGTAGACAGTTGCCTAGTCGAGGACAACCGTTGAACACGAAAAATTCGGTTTTAAAGGAAGTGAACCCACACATGGCTGTCCCCCGATCGAAAAACACGCAACCAGATCGACCACGTTGTGATAGACGGACGGCATGCTTCCAGCGTTTTAGATGTTCGCACAATACGAGGACCTAACATCGCCTCTGATCACTACCTAGTAGCAGCCAAGATTCGTGCCCGCCTCTGTACGACCAAACAGGTGCAACAAAAAACGCAGGGAAAGCTGGACGTCGAAATCTGCAATCGCAACAGACGGCCAACTATTTTGCAGATCGCCTCTCACATCTGCTCTCTGAGAGCACAATTCAGCCTAGTGGAATGCATGAGCAGTGGGTTCATATCTCAGGAGCACTCCATACCGCAGTCGAAGAAGTAATTGGATTCCGGTGAACGCGAAGAAACTACTGGTATGATGATGAAGAGTGCCGCGCTGCAACGAAAAGAAAGGACGAAGCCTACAACGCAACGCTGAGATCGAATGCAACGAGAAGTGTGTTTGAACACTACCGGCAGTTGAAGAGAGAAACGAGGCGGCTTTTCCGTGCGAAGAAAAGATAGACAGAAAAGCGTGAAATAAAGGAGCTTGAGATGCTGGCCAATGGGGATAACGCCCAAAAATTCTATCAAAAAATTCGCGAATGCCAGAAGGTTTTAAACCCGGGGCAAAATCAGTTCAGAGAGCAGTCAGAATATGGAGGTATCACTTCTCTGCCCTTTTAAGGGGAGAAACTGAGCAAGAAACCAGAGAAGATGCCGAACCCGAGCCCACAATCGAAGGTGATGGAATTGACGTTCCACAACCCGACGGTAATGAGGTGCAAATAGCAATATCCCGATTGAAAAGCAATAAAGCAGCTGGCGCTGATGGTTTGCCTGCTGAGCTATTCTAACACGGAGGCGAGGAGCTGGTAAGGCGCATGCATCCGCTTCTATGCAGAATATGATCGGATGAATGCATGCCTGAAGATTGGAATCTAAGTGTTCTCTGCCCAATCCACAAGAAGGGCGATCCTGCAAACTGCGCCGACTATCGTGGATTCAGCCTTTTCAATATCGCATATAAGGTCCTATCAAGCGTATTGTGCGAAAGACTGAAGCCTGATATGAACCGCCTGATTGATAAATCACTATCGACCAGATTTTTACAATACGCCAAATCTTGGGAAAAAACCCGTGAGAAAAGAATCGACACACATCATCTGTTTGTTGATTTTAAATCCGCTTTCCATAGCACGAAAAGGAGCTGCCTATCTGCCGCTATATCTGAATTTGGTTTCCCCGCAAAACTTATACGGCTATGCAAAATGACCTTGAGCAACACCGCCCGCTCGGTCAGAATTGGGAAGGACCTCTCCGAGCCGTTCGAAACTAAATGAGGTTTCAGACAGGGTGACCCCCTAACGTGCGATTTCTTTAATTTAATGCTGGAGAAAATAATACAAGCTGCAGAACTTAACCGCGCTGGAACATTATTTTATAAAAGCGTGATATAATTGGCCTTGAAAACCGCGCCGTAACTTCTGCTTACTCCAAATTAGAAAAAGAAGCTGATAAAATGGGTTTGGTGGTGAACAAGGGCAAAACGTAGTACATGTTGTCATAAAACAACAGTTTTGGCAGCAATAATTTCGAATTAGTTAAGGACTTCGTTTATCTGGCGGCGGCCGCCGTGGTGTGAAGGTAGTGTTGCCGGCCTACCACACCGAAGGTCCATGGTTCGAGCCCTGGTACAGGTAACATCAAAAGTGATTTGAAAAAGTTTTTCAAAACGGGGTCGGCCCTCGGCAGTGGTTTGGCAAACTCTCTGACAGGCTTCTCAGCAAAAATTCGTCTCCTTTGTAGATGCCGTTCGGAGTCGGCAAAAAACTGTAGGTCCCACCAATTTGTAGGGAAAATTCAAATCGGCACACCACAAATTGGAAGAGAAGCTTGGCGCAAAAATCTCTTAGGAGGTTTATGATGATATACCTGTTGTATATCGCGCCATAGAGAGAGAGTATTAACACCAACAATAATGTTAGCCTAGAAATGCGACGAAGAATTACTCTTGCGAACAAATGCGGACTGAGTAGGGAATTGATAGGTAAAGTCCTCTCTCGACGAACGAAAATAACACCCTATAAGTCACTCATCGCACTCGTCCTGCTATATGGTGCAGAAGCGTGGAAACTAACATTTAGGCGTTGGCGACGGCGAGTACCGAAGAAGATTTAATGATGAGCTGTATGAACTTTACGCAGACACCGACGTAGTTCAGCGAATTAAAACACAGCGGCTTCTCTGGCTAGACCACGTAGTGCGCATGAGCGAAGATGGTCCAACCCAGAAGGTGTTCTTATCGGCCGGTGGAAGCAGAGACAGAGGGTGGCCACGACTCCGATAGAAGGACCAAGTGGAGACCGATTTTCGATCCCGCGGTGTTTCTAATTGGCGCCAGTTGGCGCAACGAAGAAACGACTGGCGAGATATGTTGGACGGTCAAAATTGCCCATGCGGTTAGATGACCATTTAAAGAAGAGAAGAAGAACCCACACATGTACACCCACATGCATGTATATGTGTACTGACAAAACACGAATATGCATGCATGCACACACAAGTGGGTGCATTGGTGTGGGTGATTGAAAGAAAATCCAAAGTGACATTAGGGAGGCACATTTTTCGGAAATTTAGGAGTCGGGCCTAAACATGCCGGCCCCATTGCGATACGTAACATCTTGACCCGTCCCAGCATTCCCACCCACGCCCTCTCTAAGTTTACGGTCTGAAACTAGAAATGTTGAGTGCCGGATGGATGATGCCTTCATAGCCACGTCTGCCTTCGAGTTATCTTTTGGGGCATGAAGTTTTTACCTCTGATTGCACCACAGTTCTGTGCCTAGAGCTAAGAGATGAGAAGAAGAGACTTGCAAAACACACAGTGTCATATATTTCTTGCCAGAAAATAGTGCATTTATTTCGAGAACAAAAGGAAATTATATATAATATTTTATGTCCTTCAATCTACCTACATAGAACGACGTCGCCATAGACGTCGGTGCAGAGGGCCAGCTGGATTTGTGTTGATTGGTCAGCTAGCCGAATGCGCTCATACAAAGCAGCAAATGTTCTATGCACGACCCGTGGGCTGTCACCGTCGTGCTGTTTCAGTGACGAAACAACCTTGAGTGGGTGGTATGGTATGCAGCTCTAACTCTTTCGCGAGACTGCGGTCGATAGCTGTGCGGGGGAGCAGTCATCGATGAGTGCCCGGATGTGGAGCAGTCCACCTCGACCTCCATCTTCACAATCGCAGTTTTCGCAAGAGTCGTCATGGGCGCAACGGTGGACCCACCATGGTAACAGCTCGGCTGAGTCTGTCGCGGAAGCCTTTGATGGGGGCTGCTGAGGCCAGTCTACCATCGAAACATGCTTTTTGAGATGTGCTGCTCAAGGCGCTTGTGGTGCATAGCTGGCGCGGATGAGTGGCCAGTCTACGCTTACGGCTACTTCGTTGGGTGCGGCGTTGAGTATGGGTGGGCTCGTTGTTGTCGGTGTAGGCTGGTATGATGCGTTGAGGTGAAAGTCGAGGTTGCGCCGCTCTTGGGCTCGATGATTTCGCTGTCAAAGCTGTCTCCGACGAATGTAGTGACAGTGTCTCTTCCCCAGCTTTGTGGGTATGGTGGAAAGGTCCATCGGAAGATGTAGGGTGGTATGGTACTTGCCACCATATCGGCGGCACCTGGCGTCGCTAGTGCACTCCTTGGCACAATGGACCATTGACGAACAGTTGTAGAGGCTGTTTTTTTTTGTTTTTATTTGCTGTTTTGTGGGCAAAACAGTCATTCCACTCCAACAAACAAACAAAAAACAAATTACTGTAAAAAAAATATATCTAAATGTTTTTTTAAACAAAACCAATTTGATTTATTTTGGTATAGTAATATAATCGTAATTTTCGCCCAACGGGTACAAACGCAAAATTTCGTAACCCCATTTAGCCAGCAGTTAATCGGTAACAAATTTGGCACATCGGGTTTTCGGTACGCGTTCATTACAAACAACGCATCACTATTGTAGTGGTGGTTGATTTGTGCACACATACATATGTATAGAATTATGTGAAAGAAAAGACGAGCTCGCGTAGTGGGGAAATATAGAACAATAACCTACAACGTCGTCATAGTCACACTGAAGAAGGCAGCACCAAAGATAGCAAGCTTCCTACTTGCGGCTTTACTCATCTAAGCCAGTTTTGAGTACTGCGACTGGCTTATGCTTAGTCCTTATCTGTGAAGTTTCGCCCGTTTGCCACTACCTCAGATTGGCTTTGTGCGTTCATTAATGCCGCCGATATGTTTGCACCTTCCTCGAAAGCTGATTGGTTATGGAGATTCTGTCAAATCTACTTATATTCATTCATATCACTCTACATTTACGTTGTGCTATCGCTCTTTATCTCTGTCATAATGGATGTTTACGATAAGATAAAGTTCTACTATCGTGATGAATTTCCTTTTTCGGATTTGAAATCGTTTGTTGGCACGCGCACCGAGGAGGATCCTGAACAACATGGATGATTTTGATGGGGACGGTTTTATAGATGTGTCTAGTTTTTTTATTTTTATATATATATACCCCTTAGCAAATATTAATAGTTGTACTACTCTCAGGTACAAGGTGGCGCAAAAGTAAGCTTCCGATGTTCAGCATATCGGTTGTGGCACGTGCAGTGTGTGCTGCTGCACCGTCTTGTTGGAACCACATGTTTTCCAATCCCAATTCATCAAGTTGCGGCAAAAAGAACTCGTTGATCATTGCTCTGTAGCGCTCACCATTCACAGTAACCGTTTGGCCCCGATCGATTATTGGTCAAATAAATAGTCAGCAATATTCCGCGTTCTGGAGCAGTGTAGCGTAACATTGTTTATTAACGTGTATTTCGCATGTGTTTACTACACAAATGTCGAAACAGAACTGACTTTAGGGGCCAATCGCAAAATTTATAGCATTTTCTGATAGGAGGATTACTTTTGCGCCACCTTGTATAAAGGGTTTGTCAAAGTCAATGCCCAGAAAGGTGGGTTAATTAGTAATTATTTTCTCGTTTAGGCTATTGAATGTATTTTCGCATTCTTCTGACCAGAATATAGTGAGTTGAGGCATTTGACGATTATGCGAAGTCCGGGATAAAACGTCTGTAATAATTGCAAAATGCAATGAATCTTCTAGTCTCATCTGGATTTGTCGGTTTGGGGTAACTGCGCACTACGAATTTGGCTGGGTCGCTTTTCATACCTTTGTCCGTTATTAAATGACCCAATAAATTACTTCTGATTTAAGGAATTGGCAATTGCTAGCGTTTAGTTTGAGGTTTTAGGATTTTAATCTGTCAAATACTTTTAAAAGATTTGTATTGTGGTGTTTTAAAGAACATCCGAAAACAATAATGTCGTCTACGGATTTTATACCGTTCATTGCTATTGTTAACATTTTTTGGAACTGTTTGAGGATATTTTTCAATCCAAATGTTAGGCGTTTGAATTGGTAATGACCGTTGTGAAATATCATGCTAATCACGTTGATGGAAACTTGTCGTTAACTAATTCGTCATTCAGTTGCAGGGTGGGTGTTCCCCACGTTTGGGATGGGGTCGATCATTTTCAATCTTGGCCCGTTCGTACTGTATTCCCTTGGTATGGTTGTGTCGATGAGATCTGTGTAAACACCAGTATTCCCGACTTATAAATCCCGCTGCGCATTGCTACAGGTTGTAGTCAGCATGTTTTTAAACAATTTGGTTTCTTTTGATTTAATATTTTTTTTGCTAAAAAACGCACATCAATAATTTCCATGTTTGGTCATTTGTGTGCCGATGTAAACAAACTGGGAAAATGTCGAAAATAATGACGATCAAAATTTCGCACAAATGGGATATTCTAAAAGCTTTTGTTGCCATATGCTATGCAAAGTGGACGGCCAGGGAAAAGGATGGATATAGGGTGAAGACAATAGTTGTTGGCTTAGTTCACGACAATAGCAAACGGCAAGGAAATAAACGGTGTTGCTGTAGATTTCGGCCTATATAAAGGGGATAACTGTGGGCTAAAGAAAAGTTAAGTTGCATACCAGTCAACAGATAAGAACGTCCAGCGTGCGCAGCTCCGAGTTGAATTAATGATGTTTTTTTTTATTATTACATAGAATAAGTTTTGCCTGTGCGCGTAAGGTCCAGTTAGGACAAACTGTTCGAAAGTGCAAAACTTGAAGTTTTTATAGTTAAGTTGAGTGGGCAAAAGGCCTATTAATACAAGTGGTAGTTTTTTTTTTTCTTCTGGGCCAGAGGCCGGAACGCCCCCAAGTGGTGAGCAACAAGGGATTTTTAACGCGATAGCCATTTCTTTGTGTGTCCTGAGGGAGAGATTTCGCCGGCTATGCTATGCGGTTTATGCTATAGACAACGCACTGGAGAAAACAGTCCGTAACCATTTCAGCAGCAGTTCCTTTTGGTGGTACGGTGGTGCAGTATACAAATAAAAGCTTTTGGCGAAAAGCGCCAGGGAAATTTTTGTTCCAACTCATCATAAATACACCAACAATTAGCCAAGTCCAAATCCATATTAAGGAGTTATGCGAGCAACATAAGCAACCGGAAACCCAACAAGTTAAAGAAATAATAATTTCGTATGTATGGATATATGTACGAGTATGTTCTTTCTATTAAGCATTTTGTAATTCTATTATGTATCGGTATGTAACATAGTTTTGAATATTAAATGGATCCATATCGTCACACAACGCGCCAAACTAAAGGATATATTCTTCTTTTCTTGGCATTGGCAAACCCGGGTCCCAGAAATCCCCGTTACCAGCGAGAAGAGAGCTCTTTTAGGTTGGCTGTAGGATTTTGGATAGTACATGTTTTGAAATTTCTGGCTCACACTGAGTTCGATAGGTTGTTGGTGTTGGCAGGAAGTCCCAAAAATTACGATATTTATATAATTAACTCATGTTTTAAAAAAAAATCTTTATACAAATTTTTATCATTTTTGCAAGTCTCTTTTTTTTTGGAAATTGTAAAAGATAATCCCAACTTATTGCATTCAATGCGAAACACAATTGAATTGTTATATATTTGTGTAGGTTCCTTTTGGATAAATTTTGTTAAGATGATGTTTTTTATATTAAATATGTTTAATTGAAATTGGGAAGCAATTTATTTATGACTTGCTAATTTGCTTGGTTGGGGAGGCTGAGGAATGCCAAAGGATAGGTAAGGTGGAAGCAAGAAAAGCAAAGGCAAAAAGAAACTGAAATAAGCGAGCGATCCAAGGTTGGGTGGGCTGCATGTGGGATGTATGAGGATGAACGGGTAATGATTGTAACATCCGCCTAGCATCAATGTGGAAAAGGGTTGAGAACCACAGCCAGACAACTGAGCTAGCTGAGGCATTCCACATTGATAACACCAAAGAGGCAGACCCACATCTACGTGTACGTTACACAGTTTTTTGTAGTGTATGACGAATTCAGAACAATATTTTCCGGGTTATATGAATTATCTTCCATGTTTTAATTAGTTGGTCACTACTTGTTCACTAATTATGCACTGCGCAAGGCCAGACAACGAATTACCGACTGTTGTTGGTTTCACGGTTGATTTGATACTCCTGCTTTTCTTAGCAAAGTGTCTATTCATTGCCGACGACCATTTGCAAGTTGAATTCGCCGCAAGTGGTACGGTTGTTATTGTCCTGTTCACTCAACAGCAATCGGGACTACGTTCAGCCGCCGCTCAGTGTTGTCTCTCGCTAGCAATTCTTTATTGGTATAGTGTATGCACTCTCACAAGACCTATTACATAGAATGATATCATTTGTAAACACAAGACAGCAAATCAACAAGATCAACCAAAAGATAAACCGAAACAACAGATTGACACGCAAATTATTATAAGCCTGCACAGAAAAACTACCCTGAGAGAAATGATATATTCCGACACGGCCATTCTGACTTTTACACGTCCTCGTGATTAAGTTCGAATTTCACAACAACTCGTTTAAAAGATAATAATTTATCCCTTTTATTTATTCTCATTTCATTCATTTTCTTTTTTTTTTTTTTTTTTTAAAACGATTAAAATATTTTTCATACAAAATATTTTCTTTACATATTTTGTCCATTACACTTTTGTATTTCAACTATTGTTTTTATTTTATTCATTGACATTTTCTTTGAACTTTTCAACTCAACCGCCGCCTCCAACAAATACCACTCACCTGACACAATTGTCAGTGTTCGCATTCGAACATTCATCGCCACATCTGACGGATAACTCTTCGTCCCTCTTAGACGGCTAACACATCGTCCCATTTGGACGGATCACGCTTTGTTCCTTCTGAACAGATTACTCTTTGTTGTTACATGACAACTCACTACTGCTCTCACCTGAGCTTTTATGAGGATTTAACTCCTCTTCATCAATGTCCAATTCAGTCGGAACTTGCCCGCTTGGCATTTTTCTTACGTCTTCATGACAGTACTTATATGTGCGTTTCGTTTGCAAAGACTTTAACATATAGCGGTCTCCATCCAGAACCTCAACCACTAACAATGGACCCCTGAATTTTGCATCCTATTTCGTTTGATGCCTTTCTTCGTTTTTCAATAACACGTAATCACCAACTTTGTACCTCACAACGCTAGCTTTGCCCTTATCGAATCTGGTTTTGTCGTAGGAAGCGATAGTTTTCATATTTTCAGTTGCCCTATTCCTAACATTTGCTATATCTACCTCAATCTCTGTGTCACAAGGTGGAATCAAACCAAGAGGACGCGCTTCCTTTCCAATTTAGAGCGAGCTGCAGCTCACCCAACGCGTCTTGCCAAGATCGGTTGCTAGATTCGACTGCAGCCAACAAGTTCTTTAACGTGCTCATCACACGTTCCACTTGGCCGTTAGCGCGGCTTGCCCCAGTAGCAATTAAGTGAAGTTTGATATTTTGTGAGGAACAAAATTCTGAAAATTTAGAACTGGTAAAGCATCGACCCTGGTCAGCAATGATACGGTTGGGAACCCCAAAGAGAGAAATTGAAGACTTAAAAGCTTTCACACAACTTTCGGTGTCTAACTTTAGAGTGTGGAACAAATAAACAAATTTTGTAAATGCATCAACTTGTACTATCACATACTCTTTAAGGTCACTTTTACCACTTAACTTCCCGGTAATGTCAACATGAACTGTATGCCAAGGCATGCTTGTTTTAGGAATGGGATGGAGCTCAGCCTGAATTTTCCCCGACGAACCCTTGACAGTTTTGCACGTTATACAATTGTCAACAAATTTACGAACGTATTTGTTCATTTTGTCAAACCAATAATACTGATAAACTTTGTCAAGTGTTTTCTTCCATCCTAAATGCATAATAGATTCATGCACCTGGTTTATCACCGACCATTTGAACGCACGCGGTACGACGGGTAAACAGCGAGTTCTATTATTCCTTTGAACTTTCCTAAACAAAATACCTTTCCGTAGCTCATAAGTTTTAGCCAAATCTTCCGCAAGTTCATTTGACTCCATCTTGTTTACAATATCAACTATATCTGAATCTAATCGCTGCTCTGCGAGAAGCCACTCACATGATATCTCGGCTAAATTTACTCGCTTCTCGGGGATTTTACACACAACTGAATCAGAGTTTGGCTGAATGGGATTTCTTGACAAAAAGTCAACGTGAGCCATGCGTTTTCCCTCACGATATTGAATATCAAAATCAAATGATTGTAAGTATGCCCACCAACGATGTACTCTCGGAGTCAGATCTATTTTATTACGCGATGCCTTTAGCGAATTGCAATCAGTATAAACTACGAACCTTCGACCAAGCAAATAATGACGAAAATGTTTCACCGATTGCACAACCGCCAAAGTTTCCAATTCATAGGAATGATACCTAGACTCAGCGGGAGAAGTAGTTTTGCTAAAATATTCGATTACATGCGGACAATTGTTAATTCTATGCAAAAGCATTGCGCCATAACCACAAGAGCTCGCATCTGTATGTAATTCTATAGGATGTTTGGGGTCAAAAATTACGAGAACTAGCTCGTTAGTGAGAATGTCAATAATTTTCGTTCGAACTTCTTCCAGCTCTGAATTCCACGCGAAACAACTCTTTTGTGAAGTAAGAGAATATAAAGGTTTCATTAACTGAGAAAATCCGGGCACAAATTTCCGAAAGTAAGACGCCAACCCAATGAATTGTCTCACTCCAGTAATAGATTGTGGAGGAGGCAACTATTTTACCCGGATTTGGTCTTAACTCACCTGCTCGTATCTCATAACCTAAGTACTGCACAGCCGTTAAGAAAACTACATTTAGTTATATTGAAAAAAAATCCCGCATTAGTTAAAACATCTAATACAACTTTAAGCCTTTCAAACCCCAGCTCCTTTGTTGGAGACACAACCATAATGTCATCCATGTAAACAATTACGTATGAGTGAGCAAGATCTCCGAGCGCGTTCATAACTGCACGCTGAAAAACAGACGGCGCGTTTTTTAAACCAAACGGCATCGCCAAAAATTCGTATTGTCCTTCAGGTGTCACGAAGGCAGTGTATTCAACGGAGTCCGGGTGGATGGGGATCTGATGGTAACCGCTAGCCATGTCTAAGCATGTGAAATAATTCGCACCACATAGTCTTGCAATTTGGTCACTGATAAGAGGCAAAGGGTATTTGTCAGAGACTGTGTTGGAATTAAGCTCTCTATAGTCGACACAGAGTCGCTCTGAACCATTTTTCTTCTTAACGAGTAAGATAGGGCTAGCAAAGGGAGATGAACTAGGTCGGATAATATTACACTGCATTAATTCGTTTAACTTAACCCGAACTATTTCTTTCTCATTAGGGCTGAGCCTATATGGGCGTCTTTGTACTGTTTTATTATCTATCTATTAACCGAATTTTCATCTCCCCCGTACTAACTCTTGTACAAGGAGTTCAATTTATAAACGATGTCTCATATTGTTCAACTAATTTAATTAATTCATCTTTGTCATTACCGGTTAATTCAGTGTCGATATCCTTTAGATTGCCTGTGGGTTCAGACAAAACACAAATATCGACAGATTTTGATTTTACAAACTCAAATTTATCAAAAGACAACATAACATTAAAACCTTGTTTAAGGATTTCGCGACCAATGACAATATCATTCTTTAAATGATTATCTTGCACTTCGTGAAATAGTATCTCAATAACATTTTCATTAATAGTAACATCGGCTAAAATTTGTAATGTACTGTATATTCCCCCATCACCGATTCCCCGTAATATTACAACATTGTTAATACGCTTGCCAGATAGTTTTTGGCCAATACTTTCTTTTACTAATGAACATTCAGCTCCAGAGTCAAAACAAATTGGATAGACCTCACCTCGTTGTACCATACTCGCTTTTGGTTCTTCCTTAAAGCACTGATTTACGCTCTTTTGTTGAATCACCCCCTGTTTTGCTGCAGTCATATTTTTAGAGCACTGGTTAGCAAAATGTCCAGGTTGACCGCACCGATAACATGACACGCTAGACTTCTCCTTCTGTTGCTTCGTATCCGCACTCTGCCGCATCTTTGCTCTGCATTCAGCTATTTTATGGCCAGGTTTTTTACAAAAATGACAAAGCACAGCAGACCCCTTCGCTTTCTTCGTGTTAGGCCCAGTACATTCAGAGACACCAGCACTACGTTTCTTGTCAAACGTATATGCCTTTAACTCTAATTGTAACTTGCTTCTCGTTCTAACATTTGTTGTGAAAATTAGTCGCTGTAAGCGAGTATCAAAATTTGCCATATGAGCAAGTACTGTTGAGACAGCTATCTCTTCAATGTTCATACTGCGCCACTTCGTGGTTAATGACGTCACCAAACGACTGGCGAAAACTGCATGGCATTCGCCGACCAACGGACGACTATTCAACAAATTCAAAAACATGGCCGCTGGCGTCTCTTCGCTTTCGTATCTTTGTATGAACAGTTCCTTAAACTGTTCCTATTTCATACCAGGGTAGGAAATCTGCGTTAGCCACTGCGAAGCGCTACCTTCCATGCAATTACTCAGTGCCATAACAAGGCCACTTCCCTCAAGCGGTTTCTCCGACAATATTATGTCGGCAGTACTACGCCATTGCGATGCATCGACACTCATTGCTTCGGGGTTAAATTTTGGCAATGTGACCGTAGTGTTCTGTTGCTGTACGTGTGTCGATGTCTGCATAGCCTTTGCCAGAGCAATAAAGTTTCGATTTTGCATATCGAGAAAAATACGCCATTGCTCTTCAGAAAATGTAGGAGTCGGTTCTGGTCCCACTTCTGATGACGAATTCAGAACAATATTTTCCGGGTTATATGAATTATCTTCCATGTTTTAATTAGTTGGTCACTACTTGTTCACTAATTATGCACTGCGCAAGGCCAGACAACGAATTCCCGACTGTTGTTGGTTTCACGGTTGATTTGATACTCCTGCTTTTCTTAGCAAAGTGTCTATTCATTGCCGACGACCATTTGCAAGTTGAATTCGCCGCAAGTGGTACGGTTGTTATTGTCCTGTTCACTCAACAGCAATCGGGACTACGTTCAGCCGCCGCTCAGTGTTGTCTCTCGCTAGCAATTCTTTATTGGTATAGTGTATGCACTCTCACAAGACCTATTACATAGAATGATATCATTTGTAAACACAAGACAGCAAATCAACAAGATCAACCAAAAGATAAACCGAAACAACAGGTTGACACGCAAATTATTATAAGCCTGCACAGAAAAACTACCCTGAGAGAAATGATATATTCCGACATGTACAACTAAACGTCATTTCTTTGTATCATTTTCGCTGTTCTTGGGTACTTACAGTAGTGGAGAGTTATACGGGCTGACTGATGGTTCTATGATATCGGTGGCAATTATTCCCTGTACTTGTTTCTGTATTTCGTGCTGATGAGTTTATGTTAACCTATAGTCTTTTATGTATACAGGTGATTTGTCCGTTAGGTTCAGTTTTTGTTCATAAAAGTTATTTACCCAAAGCGTAAAACTGATTGATGCTTGCGGAAAATGTGTGTTAGTTCAGCTTCTGTGGCCTTATCTAGCTTTTCTCGGTTTACCTCTTTTTTCAATCTATTGAAGCGTTCAGTGCTAGATATAAGTGTTTGTCTCGCTTTTTGTATTTAATATATTGTAATTCGTCAGTTTCTCCCTCACAAATTGTTATTTCCTTGGTATTGACTGTATGACGTTCATAATTTTTACGTGGACAATTTCCCTGGCGGGTGCAGCGGAGTTTGCGAAAAATACTACTTCTTGTAATTCTTGGTTGCAGACTACACTGTCTTATTATATACTCAAGTTAATTGCTAGAACCATTTCCGTTCTTGTAGCAATTGTTACAGTCTTGTTCGAGGGTAGTTTTGTGTTAATTGGTAAAATAGATTCTTTGTTTTTTAAATCTAATGTTACCGTAAATGTGTCGAAGTCGATTTTGCATAGGTAAGTGATCAAAAAATCTCTGCCTAAAATTGGGTCAGTTGCTATTGGGAAATCATTATTCACCAGTTGGAAATCAAAGCTCGCTTTATTTTTATCTATGAGAAAATTAAGTTTTGATGAAGCCACTGAGTAGATTTCTTCTTTTGCTATACCAGTTAATTTTCATTTTGACGTTTGATCAAAATCAAATTCATTAATAAATGGGCTTTTGCAGATGGAGATGTCTGCTCCTGTGTCTACGAGAAATGTCATTGGCCTATTGAATTCTAAATTACTTATTGTTACGTAGTTTGTTAAATTTGCTGTAATAATGTAAATACAAGGTGGCGCAAAAGTAATCCTCCTATCAGAAAATGCTATAAATTTTGCGATTGGCCCCTAAAGTCAGTTCTGTTGTGACATTTGTGTAGTAAACACATGCGAAATACACGTTAATAAACAATGTTACGCTACACTGCTCCAGAACGCGGAATATTGCTGACTATTTATTTGACCAATAATCGGTCGGTGAAAAACGGTTACTGCGCAAAAGTAATCCTCCTATCAGAAAATGCTATAAATTTTGCGATTGGCCCCTAAAGTCAGTTCTGTTTTGACATTTGTGTAGTAAACACATGCGAAATACACGTTAATAAACAATGTTACGATACACTGCTTCAGAACGCGGAATATTGCTGACTATTTATTTGACCAATAATCGGTTGGGGCCAAACGGTTACTGTGAATGGTGAGCGCTACAGAGCAATGATCAACGAGTTCTTTTTGCCGCAACTTGATGAATTGGGATTGGAAAACATGTGGTTCCAACAAGACGGTGCAACAGCACACACTGCACGTGCCACAACCGATATGCTGAACATCGGAAGCTTACTTTTGCGCCACCTTGTATAATTGCTAATTACTAGTGCTACTTATATTTCCCTGTCCCACGTTTCTCTGGAATTGGGCCACGTTGGCTCGACGCCTATTCCGATCATTACGTTGGATTACTGTGGTTTTGGCTGGGGTAACTGCCGTCTTTGGTTTGAGTAATATCCTTGGTTGTTATTTTGGATGTTAAGTCGATTTTGAATACCTATTAGTGGAATTATTGCTTCGTCCTTGGCTGGGCATATTCCTTAAAAAATCTCTTTGTCTGCTGTTATTGTTGTTGTACCTAGGCTGAAAATTATTTCTGTCGTTGTTATTCTGCCGATATGTATTTTGGTTGTAACTGTTGTACCTATTAAAGTGGTACTGTCTTTCGTTTCTAAAGGACATGACATTCCTGCTGCTGTTTTGAGTTCCTTGTTCTATTTCTAAAGCTAAGTCAACAGCGCTATCAAATGTTTTCGGTAGTGCGACAAATATTGTTTGTTTTGACTGTTCTTTAAGTCCATTTTAAATACCGTAATGTTATCGTTCGATGCACTCGCACTTAGGTACCCTATTTGCAAAGTGTTTAATTCAGACACTAGTTGCAAAATTTTATTTTAATAATTCGATATACTCAAGTTTCTTTGGCTAAGATTGGTTAATTGGTTCTATATTTTTGGTATTGTAGCTGTACTTTTATACTTACTCTTTAGAGCTAGTTTGAGTTCCTCTAATGTTTAGGGTGTGCTAACTGAAGTTACATTAGTTTTCACCGTTTGACTCAGTTTCACGTAAATAACAAAGTCAATCAGGGCTGTCATGGAATCCAAGTCGCTTTTGCATTTTATCGGAATTGCAAACCAATATTGATTTCATTTGGTGTCATGAAACCGTTTCCGTTTTGCACTTTTCGAAATGAAACAAAACCGATGTTCGAATCAGCTGTTTTGCGTACTTGTATGTGCATGTGCAAGTGCTGGTTTGCTTGCTTCATGTCAATGATTGTAAATAATTTCAATTATTTTTAAAAAGGCATCACGCTCTTTGTAATTTCCGGAAAAGCTTGGAATTTATTTTGGGGCTAATTGTAAATTAAATTCAGACATTGTTAATTCGCTATGACTTGAGTCGTTAATTGAAATATGTGGTATTTGTATTTCTGTATTTATTAAATGAGGTATCTGAATATCAAAATTGTATTTTGATACGATTTTTATCAATTTATCTCTGAGTTGCCAAAATATCTCTCAGCCAAATTCCTTATGCTCTTTAGTAAATTTAGAGAAATGCACATTAAAAATGCTCTTAACATTTTCTAATGTCGTAAAGAGGACATACTTTTGTTTAGACATTTTACATATTTGTTAAATTCGTCTTTTACAATTTTTAATCTAGCTTTAATTTTGGCCTATTGATCCGTACCTTATATTTGTTCATTTTTTATGTTACAAATAATGGATTTACCTAATTTCTATGAATTGAATAAACTTTGATTATAAAATCTATGATTCAAATAGTGGTTATAATAATAAGTAGGATCTCTATAAGGGACTACCATTATTCTGTTTATTGTAAAGCACTACGTCGTATTTTACGTTGGCTTTTGGGCCAGTTAGTTTTGCTTTTTTTTACGACCCCATATTCCAAAAAAATCTTTAATGGTATCTTTCAAATTAATTTTTTGTAGATTCTCATCTGTTGGTTTCTGATATAATTCCTGTGGTTTGAAGTTTGTCGATTATTTATTCATTTCAAAGTATGCTGATCTAATTTGGCAGGAACGTATTAATTTGGTCCTAGGAGGCTCATTGATCTAGCTGATCTGTCCTATTTTGATTTAGCAGGACCGCCATGTGATGGGTTCCTAGTATACAAGGTGTGTTCAAAAAGTATCGCGAATTTTGTGTTTTTTCAAAAATTATTTATTTATTCATGAATATCTATTTTGTCCCCTTCAAAGTAATCCCCATGAGATATTAAACACTTGTGCCAACGGTTTTTCCAATCTTCGAAGCACTTCAAAAAATAATTTTTTTGTATCTTGTTCAGCTCCTCCTTCGATGCCGTCTTTATCTCGTCAAGAGAAGCGTAACGTCGTCCTTTCATGGGCCTCTTCAGTTTAGGGAACAAGAGAGTCACAGGGGGCCAGATCTGGGGAATACGGTGGCTGCGGCATCATTATTGTGTTGTTTTTGGCCAAAAAGTCGCGCACAAGCAACGATGCGTGAGCAGGGGCGTTATCGTGGTGCAAAAGCCAATTTTTGTTCTTCCACAAATCCGGGCGTTTCTGGCGGATTGCTTCGCGCAAATTGCGCATAACTTGCAGGTAATATTCCTTATTGACCGTTCTTCCCTGTGGCAAGAACTCATGATGCACCACGCCCCTGCAATCGAAGAAAACTGTCAGCAAAACTTTCACATTCGACCGAACTTGGCGCGCTTTTTTCGGTCTTGGTTCGTGCGGCAGCTTCCATTGAGATGATTGAGCTTTGGTTTCCACGTCATAACCATAAACCCACGATTCGTCACCAGTTATGACCCTCTGGAGCAAATTTGGGTCGTCGCGGACAGAGTTTAACATCTCATTCAATGTTCATGCGATGCTGTTTTTGGTCACAATTGAGCAATTTTGGTACGAATTTCGCGGCGACCCGTCTCATGGCCAAATCATTGATAAAAATCGAATGGCACGAGCCAATCGATATGTTAAGGTCCTCAGCAACTTCTCTAACGGTGATTCGACGATTGGCCAATACCATTTTCTCCACTTCATTAATTTTTTCGTCTGTTGTTGAAGTGATCGGGCGTCCGGCACGCTCTTCGTCGTTCACATCTTCTCGGCCTTCTGAGAACATTTTGTACCACCGATAAACGTTGCTTCGGTCCAAGGTAGCTTCTCCGTATGCCACAGTCAACATTCGGAATGCATCCGCGCACTTAATTTCGTTTTTCACACAAAATTTGATACAGGTTCTTTGATCCATTTTTTTGAATAGGTAAAAATCGAAGACGATCCAAAACACGTGCAAGCAAAGCAGCTGTCAACAATCAACTGAACATTCAAAATGGCCGAGCTTGTCGGCATAAGTGAGAGACATGAGTACCAACATAACGCCACAAAAAATTCGACATTCGAATATACGTAACCAGCGAAAATTCAAAATTCGCGATACTTTTTGAAGACACCTCGTATGATCCTATAAAGATTGGTCTGACAGGATCGCCGTGTGATGTTTCTATATTAGTAGTTCTTAAATGGCGGTCATTTTCTTTATGAAGGCAGAGAGGATTCTGTCGATCGATAGGCAGCCGTGGGGTTGCCGGGATTGGAGAAATGAAAGAACATATAATTTATGTGTCTAATTCATTCTGATTTTTATTCGTAAGTCTTACAACTATTTATACAACTTTCAATCACTAAAAGTAATTTTCATAACTCCTCCGCTTTGCGTTCTCTTTCCATATGCTAAGTAGCTGAATTTTTAGTTCGGCTGCTAATGCTGATATGGCCAATTGAAACGTTTTGCTGAGCTTTAGCATGTCGCCACATGTTCTGCCAATAGCCCCACCAGTCTTATTGCGCTATAGAACTGGTTATTGGTGTCAAATGCAGTGTGACCAGGTTAGTCTTTTCGAAGCTAGATTTAGCATTTTTTTTTGTCCTTTAGCCTCATAATTTTTGTTTTAGCTTCGCGGCTTTTTTCTATCCTGCATCTTCTAAAAATAGAAAGAAGAACGTACAAGAACAAAGTCCAACATACATGATTTACATATAGACAGAATGTCTTAAATATTGTGTATACCGTTGCACATACCGGTACTTTGATAATCTAGGCGGCCAAAAGTCAATTTTGTAAAATGCATTAATTGATTTTAATAATGAATAAAATAGAAAGAGAGCACAATAGAGTATTCACTCCACCCCCTCCCGCGCGTTTTCGTCGCGTGCGCTACCGCCGTATTGGTCAAAGTTCATTGATTATCACACTACACATATCTCGTTCGGCGTTCGGCAAACAACAAATCTTCAAAAAAGTAAAGTTAACTTATTTACAGTTATATGTCTCGTTTTAATGATGGAAATTGAAGCTGCAGGTATGTTTTTTCCAAATTTAATAAATATTTTATAGATTTTGTTCATTAATAACGTAATTTATCGAATTCTGTATAAGGAGAAATAGTGCATTTTTTACACATATTTTTTATACCTTTCATGAATATGAAATGGTATATTAACTTTGGTCCGATGTTTGTAACGTTTAGAAATATAAGATTAAGTATACCAAATTGATCAGGACGATGAATTGAGTTGATACAGCCATGTCCGTCTGTCCGTCCGCCTGTTTGAACGCAAACTAGTCCCTCAATTTTTGAGATATCTCGATGAAATTTGGCACACGGATGTATTTTTGTATTATATTAGACATTTGTCGGATCCGGTATAATCGGATCACTATAGCATATATCTCCCATACAACCGATCGTTCAAATAAGAGGATTATGACCATTTCTCCCTCATTTTTAAAGATTAAACTTGAAACTTGGTGAGATATTTTCTTATGGATAGCAAAAGATTTCGTAAAAAAATCACCAAGATTGGAGCTATATATAGTATATATCCCATACAACCGATCGTTCAGATAAGAGGATTATGGCCATTTCTCCCTCATTTTAAAAGATTAAAACTTGAAAGTGGGTGAGATATTTTCTTATGGTTAGTAAAAGATTTCGTAAGAAGGTCAGCAAGATCGAAGCTATATACTCGTATAGTATATATCCCATAAAACCGATCGTTCAGATAAGAGTATTATGGCCATTTATCCCTCATTTTGAAATATTAAAACTTGAAACTTGGTGAGATATTTGCTTATAGATGGTAAAAGAAAATTTAATGTGTTGCTGACAAAGTTTTAGAGAACTTTAAACAATGCGTATTTAAGTCTGCACGTATTCATGAAAGGTATAAAGCCTTCGGCACAGCCGAAGACAGCGCCGTCCTTACTTGTTTTTATTTGTTAAGCTGAAAGTTATACTTCCAAGTCCGTCCAAGCTTGATTTTTTTTTTCAGATTGTGTCCATATGCTTTGAGAAGTAGAATAAAGTAGAATTAGCCGCAGAAAACCGCAGATTAATTAATTGTGGGATTTCAAAAGTTTTATTGTACCATTTTTTTTAAAAGCGTTTTCTATACTTGTTATTTTTGGGTTTGTTTAAGGTTCTCAAGGCACTTCAGGAGTTCGAATTGTGACTCGAAAATACCGAAAAATTAAACTCTTTACAACAGGAGCTTTTGTCAAGTGAAAAATACTCCGACGAACAGATATCAGCTCTTAAGCACAATTTTTCACATTTTAAATCACAAATCAAGAAAAAGTGGCTGCAAGTACATAAAAAGGAAGATGTTTTCCTATCAAAGTACAAGTCTTGTTTGGAAGTAGGTTTTGAATTAACTGTTGCAGCAATACCGAAACGATGTGGCCGTCCTCAGAAACATTTTAGTGACTCAGGTGAAAGACCTAAAAGACGCAAAACTGCAGAACTCAGGTCTACAGTAAAGGACAAAGACTTGATTATGCATGCTGCTTCAGTAGAGTTAATCAAAAGTGGAAAGAGAGATGCTTCTAAAGTATTAAAAGACATTCAAAACTCTCCGACACGTGCGACAAAATACAAAAAGGCATTTTCAAACACTGGGAAAAAAAAATCCACTCTTTATTACCAATGCAAGCGTTGAAAATGATGATTGATGCTGATCTAACAAGTGCTCAGTACGAAGTTATAAGGAACACATGTAAAGAAATTTATCCCTGCTACACACTTATTCAAAAAGCAAAAAATTAATTGTATCCGCCTACTGAATCTATCAGAATTACTTCCACTAGTGTCGAATGTGATTTACAGCCCTTGGTCGATGTTACAGTGAAACGCTTATTAACTCATTTGGAAGTAGTTCTTTTAGCCCTTAAAGAACAAGAAAGATTGTCCCTGAAACTTATATGTAAATGGGGATGCGACGGCTCACAGCAGTCACAGTTTAAACAAAAACAAGAAAGTGATACTGACTGTGATTCAAATATCTTCCAAACCTGTTTTGTTGCCTTAAGGTTAATCTGTGGAAAAAGTGATAAAGTCGTTTGGAAAAATCCAACGCCCTCTTCAGCTCGTTTTTGTCGTCCTTTGAGGTTCCGGTTTGTCAAAGAGAGTGTGGACATAACTAAAGATGAAATTGACTTCGTAACTGAATCTTTGAAATCTCTGTCAGCTACGGATTTAGAATTAAATAGTTTAACTTTTAAAGTCAATCACGTGTTCGTCATGACAATGGTAGATGGCAAAGTGTGCAACGCTGCTTCTGGCACAACTTCTACCAGTAAGTGCTATATTTGTGGCGCTACATCCAAAGATTTAAATCAGCTGCATTTAAAGCACGATATTAACCACGAATGACTTTAGTTTGGTTTATCTGTTTTGCACGCCAGGATAAGACTCTTTGAGAGTATTCTCCATCTTGCCTACAAGTTGCCTGTTCGAAAATACAGAGAAAGAAAGACAGAAGCGGAAAAAACGCTCGAGAAAGACAGGAAACTTGAAATCCAACGGAGATTCCGTAATGAAACTGGCTTGCTTGTAGATATGCCAAAAGCTAACTTTGGAAACACGAATGATGGTAACACAAGCAGGAGATTTTTCGAAGATCCAAAGTTAGCTGCTGAAATTTCATTTCATCTCATTTATCTGTTAAAAGTCATATTGGAGACAATTTCATGCGGACATGAAGTGGACTCGGAGAAGTATGATAAATATGCATTTGACACAGCTCAGTTGTACGTTGAATTATACCCATGGCACCCGATGACACCGGCAATGCACAAAATAGTTGTGCATCGTGCATTAATCATAAAAAATGCATTGGTGCCTATTGGGCAACTTTTGGAGGAGGCTGCAGAAGCAAGGAATAAACATTTTAGAACTTACCGCCAAGACTTCGCTAGAAAATTTTTCCGAGAAAACTGCAATAGAGACATTTTTAATCGAATTTTTTTAAGTTCAGACCCTTTATTTAGCAGCACTAGAAATGTGAAAAGAGGAAAATTAAAATCATATTTAAAAAAATTTATAATTTGACAGTTGACAGATGTCAAATAGCTGTAAATTTTCCAAAACTCAGAATATCACTTTGATAATTTTACTGATTAAGTCTTTATACACCCGGACCACAATTTTTATGTCATATTCAAAATTTGACAGCTGACAGTTGTCAGGCAGACTTCACGTTATTATAAAAACGATAGAATTTTTTAAAGCCAGTGCATAAGCCTCTAGGTACGCTAATCACAAATTGTCAATTAAAAATTTTTAATTTGACAACTGTTAGATAAACTGACCGTTATTTACCAATAAAATGAAAGTCTTAAAAATTTGGATTTTAATGATTTTTCTAAAAACTGCGGCCGCCGTGGTGTGAAGGTAGTGTTGCCGGCCTACCACACCGAAGGTGAATGGTTCGAGCCCTGGTACAGGTAACATCAAAAGTGATTTGAAAAAAGTTTTTCAAAACGGGGTCGCCCCTCGGCAGTGGTTTGGCAAACTCTCCGAGTGTATTTCTGCCATGACAGGCTTCTCAGCAAAAATTCGTCTCCTTTGTAGATGCCGTTCGGAGTCGGCAAAAAACTGTAGGTCCCACCAATTTGTAGGGAAAATTTAAATCGGCACACCACAAATTGGAAGAGAAGCTTGGCGCAAAAATCTTTTAGGAGGCTTATGATGATATACCTGTTGTATATCGCGCCATAGAGAGAGAGATAATTACAAAGTAATGTAAAACTTTCAAGACACTTTTGATGGAAAATCACCTCACCAACAAATTGTTGAAGAAAATTGTTTGACATTACCAAAATATTAATAAAAAAAATGTTTCTAGTAGGATAGCTAGATAAACCAAAAAAAATATGGTCCGCGTTAATGCTGGATATAGTATGTTTTACAACTAAAAAATGAGAAGTAACGTCCGTAACGAAGGCCTATAATATTAACAGAACTTAAAAATTGTATCACTCGTATGTAAAGACTTCAACAAAAACTGATGAGTGCTGACTTGGTTCCCGCAAAAGACTCATGACTTCTGCTGAAATGTCGCCTACTTTTCGAAGAGGAAGTGGTCTCATACTTGATATAAGTGGATCGGATGTTAAAAGTAACATGTGAAACAAATCTTCATTCGATTCCTCCCTGCTAATTTTTCGCGTGTTATATTCGCGATACCATCTGAAGTCTTTGTTGCGAGCCTCCTGGGCTTCTTCAGAAAAATTAGCTACTGGTAAAGGTAGAGCTTCAATTATATCAGCTCCATGAAGGAGAAGCTTATGTAGGGATGGAGTCATAGGGTATTCATTGTACAACCTCACATACTCTTCAGCTGTGTCTTGAGTGTAAGCCCGGAATGCATCAAGGTTTATTTCATATCCACTGCTGATAGCGTGTAAAATATTAGAAAGACGCTTAATTAAATTGATGTCCAAACCGGTTATTTCAGGAGATAGTTCCGGGTTTTTGAAGAAGGTTCGCGCAGTATTCCCTGTATTAGAGGTGCCACATCCTTGGACAACAACATCTAGGTTTAAATGCATCTTCTCCTTAAATTGAAGTTGAATATACTTTTTTCTTTCTCTATTTCTTTTTCTTCCTTTCCTTTCGCACGGCCACTTCCTATTTCTAGTTTATATGAAATATGAACGAGGCACTCGAACATTCTTATCCACATGTGTAAAGAAGATATTCCAATTGTAAAGCTAAGGTATTTATATTTCGCTTTGCCACTACTTCCAAATTGTTCATCTCGGACTGGAGGGCGTGGCAAATATTGCATCTTTGGGTCGACTTTGTGTCTGTAATGTGGCTGCAAGCTTTGCCATCCAACATCGTTAATCGAAGAACATACTTCACTTTACACAAACTATCTGCAATAGTCTCTTCATAAGCCTGAAGAGACTTTATTTGATTCTCGTAGTAACTCTTCAATTTAACCGTTGATTCCGCAATTTATTTCTCAAATGAAAATTCAAGGGGTCGAAAAAACCTTGTCGAAGATGGGCGAGGATTTTGCCACACTATTAATTTTTGTGTTGAGTTTTCAGAAGACGTATAAATTTGTAAAGGAACCAGCGATGTTAAAAATACTGTTCGATCGTCTAGATGTGGGTCATTACTTTTTAGGTTATAACTGGCCTGAGCCGATGCGCCATCAAAACCCCATTTACAAATTAGAGTCAATTCATTACATTGACTCTGTGACAGTGTCCTTAAAACATCTTCTTGCACTTTTAGTAGTCTCTCAGTGGTTTTGTTTAGCAGCGATTGCAGCTCTACTTTAACAAGTCTTTCTGTAATTTTAAGAGACCTTTGCTCAGTGTAACATTTTTTCTTTGAAACAATCAATCACGTTGTCATAACTAGGTAATATATCAACATTTTTTTATATCATCTTTGACCTTATCAGAAGATATTGAGCTTTAGTCAACTTAGCTTCTGTAATAAGTGACACAGCTTCATCTTCAGTGAACACTGCGTATTTTTTTTTGTATCTTGGCTTTCAATCCAGACTTTTCTGATTTTGGAAGCTCGTTGTGGGGAGTGCAGTGCCTCAGTAATCAGATGAGAGCGTCAATATTACCCTGTGATCTGGAAGACATAGCAGCAGCGTGTGTTATCACTTCAGCATTATACTTTTTTCTTAAAACGGACGTACGTTTGCGCTTAGCGTCTTCAGTCAAGGAAAGAAATTCTTTATTTGGTCGACCTATAAATCGAAAGGTTTTTAGTCAGTAGGATGAAGAACCGTAAAATTACAAGTAAAATTTACCTTTTTAGCTAGCCAGCTGTTTTCGAAATAGTACTATAACTATAGCCTGTATATGTTTGTTGCTTTCAATTTTTGCTCTAATCAAAAATAATAATAATTAACTAAGAATTATTATCAACTGGTCTTGAGCTCGTTATACTTACAAAAATATGTAAAATGAACAGACCGTAAAACCAACAACAAAATAGCCAGAATTTATTTTTGGCTAAAAACGGTCTTTAACTTTTTGACATTTGTTCCACTTTTGATGAATAGTTGTTACAAAACATTTAACGTGAGCATGTACCGCTTTCTGAAAAGTGTCCTCAACGTTCCCCTTGATTGCTTTGCATCTATAAAAGACAATAAATACTCTAATCAAAAAAGGTTTTTATCACTGGGGGCTTTACTTTCAGAAAATTTTGTAAATAAAATTTCACTTTTCTGTTCTTGGTTGACAATTTTTGGGAAATACCCATATATGTACATACATGTATTTTGAATATTCTACTTACTGGATCAAATATTTTTCAATTAAAACACATTTTTCTCCATTGGACTTTTCCCAATTTTCTCTCAAGATATTAAAACACTCCAAATTTGTCACCATTTCGAATATATTAACTTTATAACACAGATTTTACAACAAATATACAGTTAAAGAAGTTATACCTGCGCGAGTATATTGTAGCGAAAATTACAAAATTCGTATGACAAATCAAAACTTCACTGCAAATTTTTTTGGTGCGAGTATGTGGCATTCTTTTCGTGGATCTTTAAGGGATCCTTTGCTCTATTCTCAGGTAAGGGAATTAAGATCCCAATCGATGGACCTCATTAGTTATACCTTTCTGAAAAAAAACTTTTCTTGAAAAAAAGCCTTTTTTAAGTATTGATAATATCGTAGCGAATTTTTGTTTTAAGTATTTTTTGTAAAATCGTGACATTCCATGTGTAGAAAGTAAGACTAGACCAAAAAAACTGCAATTGTACTTGAAACACTACTGAAAAATATGCACCGAAAGCTATGCTCAAATAATGACTAAAAAACGCCACGATTGAATTTGTTGGTTTGGACGCCTGTAGCGGATGTCTAAGCAGATATTATTGAAAATACTTATCAGTTCTGACATCTTTGGACATTTCTTAATAAGAATGGCTTTTTCCCGGTTAATTTATCACAACTTTAAAGAAACCCTTTATTCTTGCAAAACCAGGTCTATCCGACCACTGTGTGACGTAAGATTATTGATTGAATTAAATATTTTTTTTGATTCAAATAATGTATTTTATTTGACACCTTCTGTGGTATTGCATTAACTTTCCGTGACACTTGGCATTTGAGAAATAAATAATTAAAGCATTAATAATGATGTCTATTTTATATAATTTAACCTATAAATACCCAAAAAAAATTCCTTTTCTATTTATTCTACAGGGTGGCGCAAAAGTCATCCTCCTATCAGAAAATGCTATAAATTTTGCGATTGGCCCCTAAAGTCAGTTCTGTTTTGACATTTGTGTAGTAAACACATGCGAAATACACGTTAATAAACAATGTTACGCTACACTGCTCCAGAACGCGGAACATTGCTGACTATTTATTTCGGTCGGTGAAAAACGGTTACTGCGCAAAAGTAATCCTCCTATCAGAAAATGCTATAAATTTTGCAATTGGCCCCTAAAGTCAGTTCTGTTTTGACATTTGTGTAGTAAACACATGCGAAATACACGTTAATAAACAATGTTACGATACACTGCTCCAGAACGCGGAATATTGCTGACTATTTATTTGACCAAGAATCGGTCGGGGCCAAACGGTTACTGTGAATGGTGAGCGCTACAGAGCAATGATCAACGAGTTCTTTTTGCCGCAACTTGATGAATTGGGATTGGAAAACATGTGGTTCCAACAAGACGGTGCAACAGCACACACTGCACGTGCCACAACCGATATGCTGAACATCGGAAGCTTACTTTTGCGCCACCTTGTAGTACAAAATTGTTGTATCTTTAAAGATACCACGGTCATTTAAGGGTTAATAATATAACAGTTCAATAAAAAAAGTCCATTGTCTGAATGATGATGAATAAAAGTATTAAAGACTATAAAAAACGTTAAAATAGTTTTAGCCGCCTAGATTATCAAAATACCGATATGTGCGTTGGCAAGATAACAAACAAACAATTAGAGGAAAACTTGAATTAAGCAGCTTGCAAAACTACACGCAGCATAGCGTATGGGTTAGGCAGCTGCGGTTGCAATCAGAGTGAGTGGGTTCGATTCTCCACAAGATCCTCTGAAAATAGCAAAACTATACGAATTAGTCTGACGAGAAATCGTGGCTGTTTTCGAAATAGTACTATAACTATAGCCTGTATATGTTTGTTGCTTTAAATTTTTCCTCTAATCAAAAATAATAATATTTAACTAAGAATTTTTATCAACTGGTCTTAAGCTCGTTAAACATACAAATATATCTAAAATAAAAAATTTTGAAATGGATTTCGTAAAAAAATTTCTGACTTTTTTTTAGCTTATTTTTTTCTTAATTTTAGCCTTTTCTAAAATTTTTTTTTGCTGATTTAGCCTCTTTTTTTTTCTAATACCTGGTCACACTGGTCAAATGTATTTCTTCATTTGTGCCTTTACAAACAGACGTGTATATAGGTCGTGTCTGTTGCACAATATGTGTGTGTGTGGAAATGAATTCACTACATGCCCTTCTGACTATGCAATGCTCCAGCTGCTTTTGAGAGACTCATGAATCAGGCACTAAGAGAACTGCTTTGGAAAACATGTTTGATGTACAACAAAGTAAGTCAGACTTAGGTGGAGGGCAGTGTGGCGAACATTCGTGTTGCGTTATTACCAGTAAATAAAACTAGCATACGAGGTGTGTTCAAAAAGTATCGCGAATTTTGTGTTTTTTCAAAAATTATTTATATATTCATGAATATCTATTTTGTCCCCTTCAAAGTAATCCCCATGAGATATTATATACTTGTGCCAACGGTTTTTCCAATCTTCGAAGCACTTCAAAAAACCATTTTTTGTATCTTGTTCAGCTCCTCCTTCGATGCCGTCTTTATCTCGTCAAGAGAAGCGTAACGTCGTCCTTTCATGGGCCTCTTCAGTTTAGGGAACAAGAAAAAGTCACAGGGGGCCAGATCTGGGGAATACGGTGGCTGCGGCATCATTAGTGTGTTGTTTTTGGCCAAAAAGTCGCGCACAAGCAACGATGCGTGAGTATTTCAGGAGGCGGCCCATAAGTATCATCATGGGCCATATAGGCCGAGACCAGCCACGATCCCTTATTACCTTCCTCCAAACACACAGCCGTTACGTCATCGTCACTGAAATTGGAAAGAAGAAAGGCTTTAATATCTTTCTTGACCAGTACACATGATCTTGACCTACCTGCCGTTCCGTGCACAAATAAGTTGAAATTGCCAGTCCTCAATCCACATATTCTGCCGCTACTGCTTAGCCACGGCTCTTGGATAAGGACAACGTCCACCCCGCCTTGCTCCAGGCAGAGTAGGAGGCTGGCGGAGGCCGCCTTAGAGTGTTGGAGATTAATTTGTCTGATGATCATGATCAGACAAATCCATCTCCTCCACCTCAGCGGCCTCCCCCTCCGAAGCTAAAAGCCTCTCCTCCTCCTCCCTGACGAACAGCAGTCCAACACTACAGACAGATCCCGCCACAGACGGGATGCCCGCAGAGCCAATGCTGTCCGACCTTGCAGGCATGGGCACCGTGTTTGCGGCCGTCGAGGTCTCCTCAGGCTCTCCTCCCCCCCGCACCACAACCGGAGACGAGGCGTCATCCCCCCTGGCATCGGCGTTGTAGATCCTAAGAGCCACCCGCTCGATACCATAGGAGATAACACCCCTCCACTCAGAGATAGGACCCACGGACTCTGCATTAAGCAGCAACAGCACTTGCCGTCGGGGCCCCTCGGGTTCCTCAGCCCTAAGAACCCTCCAGTTGTGGGTCGAAAGGTTCTGGTTGCAGTACCGCAACTGCTCCAGAATTCTCTTTGGCTGGGACGGTTCGCCAGGTAGCCACACCCGAGCCCTTGGTCGAAGAGGGAGATCCCTCCTATCCACGGCCTCGAGTCTAGCCCCCCGCCACAACTCCCCAACCAGCGTGACAAGGCACCTAAAGAAGCTCGCTGACCGCTCGTCAGCGCACTCCACCAGCCTGAAGCCATGGTACCATCCCATATGTTCTATGGATGGCTGTGGCCCCGGATACCTACTAGCGGCAGTCAAGTAGACCGCAGAAAAGGCGTTGACCACCCAGCTCCACTCTTCCCTGGAGATGGCCCCGTCTTCCCTGCTTCTGTCGACTACCCCCAGGGTGATGGGGCCGGCACGTCTAGCGACTTCGCTAAACGTACGCTGCACAGCTTCACCACCCCGGGCCCTGTGCTCTCCATTACTCGGCCTCTTCGGCTGAGCGTCGTCACCAAGCGGGACCGACTCACTTCCCTTCTTAGGTGATGGTCACGCTGTTTTCGAAATAGTACTATAACTATAGCCTGTATATGTTTGTTGCTTTCAATTTTTCCTCTAATCAAAAATAATAATATTTAACTAAGAATTTTTATCAACTGGTCTTAAGCTCGTTAAACATACAAATATATCTAAAATAAAAAATTTTGAAATGGATTTCGTAAAAAAATTTCTGACTTTTTTTTAGCTTATTTTTTTCTTAATTTTAGCCTTTTCTAAAATTTTTTTTTGCTGATTTAGCCTCTTTTTTTTTCTAATACCTGGTCACACTGGTCAAATGTATTTCTTCATTTGTGCCTTTACAAACAGACGTGTATATAGGTCGTGTCTGTTGCACAATATGTGTGTGTGTGGAAATGAATTCACTACATGCCCTTCTGACTATGCAATGCTCCAGCTGCTTTTGAGAGACTCATGAATCAGGCACTAAGAGAACTGCTTTGGAAAACATGTTTGATGTACAACAAAGTAAGTCAGACTTAGGTGGAGGGCAGTGTGGCGAACATTCGTGTTGCGTTATTACCAGTAAATAAAACTAGCATACGAGGTGTGTTCAAAAAGTATCGCGAATTTTGTGTTTTTTCAAAAATTATTTATATATTCATGAATATCTATTTTGTCCCCTTCAAAGTAATCCCCATGAGATATTATACACTTGTGCCAACGGTTTTTCCAATCTTCGAAGCACTTCAAAAAACCATTTTTTGTATCTTGTTCAGCTCCTCCTTCGATGCCGTCTTTATCTCGTCAAGAGAAGCGTAACGTCGTCCTTTCATGGGCCTCTTCAGTTTAGGGAACAAGAAAAAGTCACAGGGTGCCAGATCTGGGGAATACGGTGCCTGCGGCATCATTAGTGTGTTGTTTTTGGCCAAAAAGTCGCGCACAAGCAACGATGCGTGAGTATTTCAGGAGGCGGCCCATAAGTATCATCATGGGCCATATAGGCCGAGACCAGCCACGATCCCTTATTACCTTCCTCCAAACACACAGCCGTTACGTCATCGTCACTGAAATTGGAAAGAAGAAAGGCTTTAATATCTTTCTTGACCAGTACACATGATCTTGACCTACCTGCCGTTCCGTGCACAAATAAGTTGAAATTGCCAGTCCTCAATCCACATATTTTGCCGCTACTGCTTAGCCACGGCTCTTGGATAAGGACAACGTCCACCCCGCCTTGCTCCAGGCAGAGTAGGAGGCTGGCGGAGGCCGCCTTAGAGTGTTGGAGATTAATTTGTCTGATGATCATGATCAGACAAATCCATCTCCTCCACCTCAGCGGCCTCCCCCTCCGAAGCTAAAAGCCTCTCCTCCTCCTCCCTGTCGAACAGCAGTCCAACACTACAGACAGATCCCGCCACAGACGGGATGCCCGCAGAGCCAATGCTGTCCGACCTTGCAGGCATGGGCACCGTGTTTGCGGCCGTCGAGGTCTCCTCAGGCTCTCCTCCCCCCCGCACCACAACCGGAGACGAGGCGTCATCCCCCCTGGCATCGGCGTTGTAGATCCTAAGAGCCACCCGCTCGATACCATAGGAGATAACACCCCTCGACTCAGAGATAGGACCCACGGACTCTGCATTAAGCAGCAACAGCACTTGCCGTCGGGGCCCCTCGGGTTCCTCAGCCCTAAGAACCCTCCAGTTGTGGGTCGAAAGGTTCTGGTTGCAGTACCGCAACTGCTCCAGAATTCTCTTTGGCTGGGACGGTTCGCCAGGTAGCCACACCCGAGCCCTTGGTCGAAGAGGGAGATCCCTCCTATCCACGGCCTCGAGTCTAGCCCCCCGCCACAACTCCCCAACCAGCGTGACAAGGCACCTAAAGAAGCTCGCTGACCGCTCGTCAGCGCACTCCACCAGCCTGAAGCCATGGTACCATCCCATATGTTCTATGGATGGCTGTGGCCCCGGATACCTACTAGCGGCAGTCAAGTAGACCGCAGAAAAGGCGTTGACCACCCAGCTCCACTCTTCCCTGGAGATGGCCCCGTCTTCCCTGCTTCTGTCGACTACCCCCAGGGTGATGGGGCCGGCACGTCTAGCGACTTCGCTAAACGTACGCTGCACAGCTTCACCACCCCGGGCCCTGTGCTCTCCATTACTCGGCCTCTTCGGCTGCGCGTCGTCACCAAGCGGGACCGACTCACTTCCCTTCTTAGGTGCCGGAGTCTGGTCAGCGCTGCTCATGACATTACTGGCCCACTCCAGCGTACGGGAATGCTTCTCAGATTACCGCTGAGGCAAAGCGAAGAGGCGTAGGGGGAAGTTCGGATACGAATGCAAGAGGTGAGTCACTATTTGCTTTTATTCTAAATGAAGGGCTATGTATTTGTAACAGGGGTAATGACCCCACTTTTGTAACCTCAGTTAGAGAGGAGGTCCTGGACCTCACTCTTGTTTCAGCAGACCTGTTTCCCCTTATATCCGACTGGCGTGTTCTTCCGGAACACTCCTTCTCGGATCATAGGTATATTCAGTTCTCTCTTGTTAAATCTAGACCCAGTAAAACCATGTTTAGAAATCCTAGGCGTACTAGCTGGGTCCGGTACTGTAGCAAGCTGGATGAGTTTCTCCCAAGAGCACCCATATCGGACTCAGAACTATCTGAGACCGCTATTGATGCTCTGGTGGAGAGATTCACCCATGCTTGTAATAAAGCGTATAAAATCGCATGCCCACTGAAAACCGTAAGTGGAAAGTGTAAACCACCTTGGTGGACTAAGGAAGTAGACGACCTTAGGGCTTCCAGTAGGCGCCTGTTCAACAGGGCCAGGAAGAGTAAACTACCTTCTGACTGGGAGCTCTACAAAGTTGGGTTGGGTATTTACAAATCTGCGATCAGGAAAGCCAAACGAGACTCCTGGAAGACTTTCTGGAAGGCTGTAATGAGTCTGCGAGATTCCGGAAGATTCTCTCCGGGAATCCTGCTCCCTTGGGTTACTTGAGGAATGTAGATGGCAGCTGGGCTATGAGTAGCGAGGAATCCCTCAAAGTTCTCATGGATGCTCACTTCCCTGACGTCCCGGTTTCACAGGACCGCGATGCCCCATCGCCCACTAGTGTGAGCGGGGGGGCTCGGCCAGCCATCTGCCTGGATGAAAGTCAGCTTGTTTGGGCTATTAATTCTTTTAAGCCGTACAAGTCACCCGGGCCTGATGGCATAACTCCTGTGCAACTACAGAGATCGCTGGGGATTTCTTGTAGCTGGCTGGCTCTCATCTACGCCAACTGCTTGAGGTTGGGCTATATCCCCGCCTCTTGGAATATGGTCAAGGTTACCTTTATTCCAAAGGCGGGGAGGTACTCTCTCGTATCTCCAAAGGACTTCAGGCCAATCAGTCTCTCCTCGTTTCTTTTAAAAACGTTGGAGCGGCTGATTGACCTGCATATACGCAGCAGGGTCCCTAGGGAGCGTTTTTCGGCTTCGCAACATGCTTACTGCAAAGGCAGATCAACTGAAACGGCGCTTCACTCCGTTGTAAAACTAATAGAGGGGTCTTTCCAGCACAAAGAATTCGTTCTGGGGGCCTTTCTGGATATCGAAGGAGTGTTCAATAATGTTTTGCCTTCTGCCATCGTACGGGGCTTAGCAAGCCTAGGAGTTGAACCAAGCTTGATAGAATTTATCAGCAGATTACTCTGTGGCAGGATTGTCAGGGCGGAGTGGGGAGGTGCTGGGGCTCAGAGAGGGGTGAGAAGGGGCACGCCGCAAGGAGGTGTTCTTTCTCCACTTCTCTGGGTCATTGTAGTCAACGGCTTGCTCCAGGACCTCGAGCGTAGGGGCTGTCAAGTGATAGCCTATGCGGACGACCTAGCAATCCTCGTCAGGGGAAAGTTTCTTAGTACCGTAAGGGATGTTCTGCAAGGGTATCTGGGTATTGTAACAGAGTGGTCCGAATCTTGTGGACTGTCTGTTAACCCAGGTAAAACGGAACTAGTCCTCTTCACGAGAAGGTCTAAGATTGATGATTTTGTACTACCCTCTATTGGGGGGGGTACCGCTGGTGCTTTCTAAAAAGGTTAAGTACCTAGGTGTTATTCTGGACAGGAAGCTGTCCTGGAAGCTGAATGTAGATGATAGAGCTAGGAAAGCTTCGGCCGCTCTGTATTGCTGCAGAGGGGCCATCGGCAAACGATGGGGTCTCTCTCCTAGGGTGGTTTATTGGTTATATGAGATGGTAGTGAAACCTATCCTATTTTATGGGGTATTGGTGTGGTGGGGCGCACTAGACACGGCTTCCACCACGAAAAAGATGGTCACGGTGCAGCGAATGGCCATGGTTGGGATCAGTGGGGCCATGCGCACCACTCCTACCCTGGCATTGAACGTTATGCTCAATCTGCACCCAGTTGACCTTGTAGGAAAAATAGGCGCAGCTCGGGCTGCAATTAGGCTCCGAGACGCTGGTTATAGGCTTGTGCAGTATGGCCATTCCAATATACTATCGGGCTTTGATTTTATTCCCAATAGAACAGATTACTGTGCGCCGACCTCTTCTCCGGCGAAGGGTTTTTCGACTTACATTCCCGCAAGGGACGAGTGGACAGGCGGAGAACCTATCTGGGGGGAGGCCTTGGCGAATCTGTTTACGGACGGGTCAAAGCTGGATGGATGTGTTGGGGGGGGTGTATATTGTCAGGAACTCGGGATTAGCACGAAATTTAGGCTACCTGATCATTGTAGCGTTTTCCAAGCGGAGGTTGCCGCCATTAAGGATGCGGTAGATGGGATGCTGTTGAGCGCATTCACTGTCAAGGAGTTCAACATCTACTCCGACAGTCAAGCGGCAATTAGGGCGCTGAGTGCAGGCAACGTTCGATCGAGGACAGTGAGCGACTGTCTGGAATCGCTTGCGGTGGCGTCCAACTACTTCAAAAAAAATCATTTGGGTGCCTGGCCACTGTGATATTCCCGGCAATTGCCATGCGGATCTCTTGGCCAGAGCTGGCACGCGTGACACAGATGTGGCTGACTCCAGTACACTGGGTATTCCCCTTACCACCTGTAGTTTGCTTCTGGGCAGGTGGGCTTCGGAACAGTTAAGCAAACGCTGGGCTGACACCACCTCATGTCAGGTGTCGAAGTCCTTCTGGCCAGTAGTTGACTCCGGGCGGTCAGTGGAATTACTTAGGTTCCCCAAGTTACATCTTTCCATGATAATAGGGGTGTTGACGGGGCACTGTCCGATGGGGGTCCATGCGGTGCGGTTAAATATTCTTGAAGACCCGAGCTGCGTAAGCTGCATGGAGGACGACGAGGTGGAATCATCAAGTCATTTCATGCTCAGTTGTCCAGCGTTTGCTAGGACTAGGCGCAGGTATCTCGGTTCGGATGTTGTTAGGTCTCCGGAAGACGTGTCGAAAATCGATGTGTCCCAAATCCGGAGTTTTATTGTCGCTACGCAGCGCTTTGCCAAGTAATCCTAAGTTAGTGTCACCGTTTAGAATGTGGTATCACAACGGACCTTCAAAGTGTCCAAGTGAGCGGCCCACCTAGTGGGCTGCTACCACCTAACCTAACCTAACCTAACGATGCGTGAGCAGGGGCGTTATCGTGGTGCAAAAGCCAATTTTTGTTCTTCCACAAATCCGGGCGTTTCTGGCGGATTGCTTCACGCAAATTGCGCATAACTTGCAGGTAATATTCTTTATTGACCGTTCTTCCCTGTGGCAAGAACTCATGATGCACCACGCCCCTGCAATCGAACAAAACTGTCAGCAAAAATTTCACATTCGACCGAACTTGGCGCGCTTTTTTCGGTCTTGGTTCGTGCGGCAGCTTCCATTGAGATGATTGAGCTTTGGTTTCCACGTCATAACCATAAACCCACGATTCGTCACCAGTTATGACCCTCTGGAGCAAATTTGGGTCGTCGCGGACAGAGTTTAACATCTCATTAGCAATGTTCATGCGATGCTGTTTTTGGTCACAATTGAGCAATTTTGGTACGAATTTCGCGTAAAAATCGAAGACGATCCAAAACACGTGCAAGCAAAGCAGCTGTCAACAATTAACTGAACATTCAAAATAGCCGAGCTTGTCGGCATAAGTGAGAGACATGAGTACCAACATAACGCCACAAAAAATTCGAAATTCGAATATACGTAACCAGCGAAAATTCAAAATTCGCGATACTTTTTGAACACACCTTATATAGACAGTATTAGTGCGTGTGCTTTATAGTGATCGAACCCAGCATTATTAATCGAGGAATCATCGAGTTCGTCACTGGAAAGGGATAACGCGTAAACAGCGGTCAGCGTAGAACTCGAAGGTCAACTGAATAATTTAACATTCACAGACCATTAAACTTTAATAATAAACCATTTTACAATAATAGCAAAACTGGTCTTGAGCTCGAACAATTGAATAATTTAACGTTCACGGACCATTAAACTTTAATAATAAACCATTTTACAATAATAACAAAACTGGTATTTAACTCGGACAATTGAATAATTTAACATTCACAGACCAATAAACTTTAATATAACTTTTAAAAACCAGAGTATAAGGAAGTTGCTCAGCAGCAAAAAAGCATAGCTGAAGGTAAAATTCAAAAGATGTAACTAATAAACTTTAAATGTTTTGTCATTGGCCCAGAGTTTCCAGTATTTTTTTAAACTATGTCGCCAGATTCTCCCTTAGAAGTCGCCAAAATCGCCAAATTGTATTTACAATGCGCTAACAAAATGTCCATCAAAACGATACCTATAGAACTTATCGACGAATTACCTGGAGAAAAAAAGGGGGATTCTAATAAGCCTATAAAAGCCCTGTAAAACTTATAAACTATATAAAGCTCGTAAACTGGTATGAAAAGTGACATATACTTGATAAAACAAGTAAGAAAAAGGCTGTCTTCGACTGTGCTGAAGACTTTATACCTTTTATGAATACGCACCACGGTTTTAAGTGTCCGATCCTTACTCACAATTAGTACAAACTCTGCAAAACTCTTAATTTCAAGATACATAGCCCAACCCCCATTTATCGGAACAATCGATTGTATGGGAGCTATATGTTATGCTGGTCCGATCTGGGTGATTGTTACTACACACATTACATATACAATAAGTACCAAACCTTCAGAAATTTTACGTTCCTAGCTTTTTAATTGCAAAATTTATAGCCCAAAACGCATATATCGAAACTATCGATTATATGGGCGCTATATGTTGTGTTGATCCGATCTGGGTGAGTTTCACTGCACACATTACAGATATTATATGTACCAAACCTGCAAAAGTTTACGTTCCTAGCTTTTTAATTTCAAGAGTTATAGGCCCGTTTATCGGAACGATCGATTGTGTTGGAGCTATGCGTTATATTGGTCCGATCTTGCTGGTTTCGACAAGTTATTAAAGTCTTGCGTTCAAACAGCCAGACAGACGGATAGACAGACATGGCTAAATCGACTCAGCTCATTGACCTGATCATTTCTGTATACTTATTGGTGGGTCTATCTCTTCTCCTTCTAATACTTACAAACATCGGACTAAAGTTATAATACCATTTCATGTTCATAAAAGGTATAATTATGCGTTGACAAGCATTATAAGGCATTTATAAGGTTAAATGAATCCCCTTTATCCTTTATCTGAATTTTCTTTAAATTTTTCAAACTTCTTGGCAACCGTTTATCAATTTCTTTTCCTCTGAACTTCGATGAACTTTCCTCTTTATAATAAAGTATGCCAAAACTTGCTTCCTCAGGAAGACAGCACGCTGTCATTGACAATATACACACGACATTGTTGCGGAGTTCTGTTAGAAGTCTCAAGTGTCTATCTCAACGGGAAGTTACCTAAAAAGACTTCGCAAGATTCCGAAATTTTGTATGGAAATAAGCGGACAAACAAAATAGGGACTTAATATAAAGGTAGTAGAAATTCAAACAACGATAACTAGAAAACGCAATGCTAGAAAGCAAAATGCACTGTGCAGCTATGGCCCAGCGATGTGGGGCGAGGCGCCAAAAGTTCGTTGATAAGTACAGTTTACCAGCTTCCAAAGTGCATCTATCCGAATAGCTATGGTGTCTGTTTCTAATGTTTTCTTCATTTTCTACTTATAATAACATTCATATAAATCTTTATAAAAATTTAAATTTTACAAAGACAACAAATCCGGTGTTGATCTGGAATAACTCACTTAAATAGTTATGCCGTGCGAAGCGGCTCGCTACACAAATGTGTCATAAGAGTCATAAGAAATCCCTCCCCGCAAAACGGGTTGTGCGCTGGGTTTGGGACCCGCCACGTAAAAACAAGTTCCAATGAAACCATAAGCCAAGCCTCGGATAATGAGACTACCCAATTTTGATATCTTTGATTTGTTGGAAGGTCAAAATCGTTTAGACGGTTAAGGGCTGTTGATCTATAAATGCATGTATGTATGTATTTCCGCTTTAACCAAAATAAATGTTATTCGCGCTCAGGTATTTATCACCTTAACAACAATTAAAAGTACCGATATATATAAAAACTTGGTCACTCCCCCCTGAAACAAAATAAACCATATATGTCAATACATTTAACACAGGCCTTAATACATTTTTCTTTTAAATAAACACAATTTTATTGCCTATAAATAAACCCCTCTTACTTAGAAGATTTGTAAGATTCTCCAAATCGGCAAACCTGTTACTTTTTACTGAAAAGAATTCCCATATACCTATATTTCGAAGGAATCAACGTTTTGGTTCGATTAAAAAAATGCCACAGATCCGAAAACGGCGAACGAAAGAAGAAGAACCCCAAGGTACTCCAGCAGAAAGCACTCGCTCGAAACAGAATGCTAAACAAAAAAATTCAACGATTTTTCATCAGAAAAATTCATTTCAGAAATCGATAGGCTTGTGAAGTATATTGAAGACAACACAGAATCAATTCTATTCAGCCGACTTATGGTGATATATTAGAAGTTAAGGATTTTGATTTGCCCGAAGGCTTCAAAACTTCACCGAAATCACAGCCGTAATCTCCGATCAGCTAAACATGTAGTAAAAGTAAACAAGAGTAAAAGAATCCCATTCTAGCTCAGCTATTTACCTCAGGTATATCACGGGCACAATGGCCGTCGTTTCGGAACATGTTCACAGCCGTGTACAGCAACCATCCATTGTATTATCACAACTCACCAATATGATCCCCAAGTACGAAATGACCAGCAAAGAGAGAACCAAATACGCACATCTGAAGCTGGCAGAACCTAACTGCCACACCCGCGCCGAAATAGTATATCTAGGCAGCGACCTCCTAACCCAAAAAAATGCAAGGTGATATTCGAAAAATATGAAATACATTGTTAGCCCAAAATACCATCTTTGGATATACCCTGAGTGGTCAACATGGAACAAATCCGTCTTCACAACCCAAGTTAAAGATATATCAAACGTCAAGTTTGGTTTTGTGACAAACCGGTTTCGGCGTTCTGCCATTTTCAATGCCTAGTTTCGTTCTGGTCTGTGTCTATCCGTTGCGTTGTTTTTATAGTATTCATGCAAAACTTGGAAGGAAAATATATACAGGAGTTAAAAACCAAGTTAGGCGTGGCATTCTACGCTAGATACGTGGATGACATCATCTGCATCCTAAATGACGATAACGAAGAGCAAATACTAGAGTTCCTCAACAGGCAACATAGCAACATAGAGTTCACAATGGAAGTAGAAAAAGATGGAATAATGAACTACCTGAACCTAACTATAGGGATTGACAAAATAACAAATAGGTTCAACTACGGCATTTATAGAAAACCGACTGCCACGGACACCATAATACACTCTACATCAAACCATCAGCAACAGCACAGAAATGCAGCATTGAGGCACTTAGTGGATACGCTTCAGAGAACGCCGCTCACACAGGAAGCATACAGGAGAGAGCTTAATACAATATATAACATAGCGGCAAATAATGTGTTGAACTCCTAATTAATGCAACTCTACAAACCAATAGTGCATTTCACTCAATTGCATATGTACTAATGTATGTATGTATGTATATAAGGAAACTATTAACAACTATAATTCTTAGATGTATAGACATCATCAAATCATACGATTTTTGTAACAGTTAGTTGAAATAAAGAATTTAACCAGAACGGTCACGCATATTTTACCTCCGCTGCGTTAGAGAATCCCTACATAATGGATACAAGAAAGCACTTTTGGATAAACTCAGAAGTAGCCATGGAACACAATAAAGAGTAAACGTAGAGGAAAATCCAATGGTTTGGACGACAATGACATACACTGGAAAAGCGACGTACAAATTAGCAAACTTCTTTAAAAGATATAACATCAACACAGCATTCAGAACATCTAACAACGTAGGACAAAAACTAAGAACCGACACTAATTCTGATGACCCATTCAACAGACACGGAGTGTATAGGCTTACTTGTGAATGTAAATACAGCTACAGAGGACAAACAGGAAGAAAAATAAGCCCAATATTCCGAGAGCATATCAGGGACTACAACAAAAGAACACGAAAACCCACCATAATACCAGAATCTAACTTCGCGAACCACATGTTCGAGAACAACTGCACCCCAGCTAACATAAAAACAACGGCTCGAATACTTCCCGTACAAGGAAAAGGCCGGCGGCTCAATATACTTGAGAACATGGATCTATACAAGTTAAAAACAGTTGACGGCAGGATCATAAACGAACAAACCAACACTATCTCTGACGAAATATTTGAACCCTTAAAACTAATTTACAAAAAACAGCACAAGCCAGCAGGTATAGCAACCAAACACGTAACAATCAACAAGCAAAAACGAAATATGAACCAAACTGCAAAAATCACCGATTTCAACCTACCGCTTAGCTAACAAGCGGTATGTCTACATACCTAAAAAAACAACCCTTGGGACAGATAACAATTCGGACGTATCAATACCGCGCACACACACACACGCATATTAACGTTACCTACCACGAACACATAGATTGACGTTACCTGCCACAGCACCCACGGACTATAAAAACAACGCAACAGATAGACACAGACCAGAACGAAACTAGGCATTGAAAATGGCTGAAAGCCGAAACTGGTTTGTCACAAAACCAAACTTGACAAGGGATGATGGAAAATCGTTCCAACAAAAAGCATTTCCTTCAAATAATTGCCCTTGATAGTTTTTTGCCACAAGATTTAATTTTTTGGGCCAATTCAGTGCGTTATTCTCTCCCAGAAGCGGGACAAGGCCCTTAAAAGAAAGATGGGTTACAAAACCCTGAAGAATATGAAGCTCAGGAACTAAACATTTTTCAAGTATGTACCTTTCATATGGCTCTTCAAAAATTGGAAAATTAACTACATTAAAGCAGTCTTTGGTTACTTGCTTATTTTTATCCAATATACAAAATTTTCATAGTGCTGACGCAAGTCCTTAAAGGTTCTTAAATCGTGTTGATTTTCTCCCAATTTATTATATTGGTGTTTTAAGGAAACAAAACAAAACGGACATGGAAATGTTGATGCTGCTGTTTGCATTCCATTAATAATCAGCGTTATTTTTAGGTCGGATACAAATTTATATGAAATCTTGTTTATCGCTACAATGTCAAACAGATATTTTAAGTTGTTGTTAAATCCAGATGGGATTTTGATGTTGGAGAGAGGGAGAGAGGCTTGATAACTCATGTGATTGGGTATTTACAGTTTTCGAAGAAAAAATGTGGAAAGATGTTTTCTAATTCAATATTAACAATGTTTATTCCAAAACTATGTCAAACGTTAATTTTCAGATGTCTGGCCTTAGTACTAAACAATGATTGTTTTATTTTTTTACTGAGATCTTTAAACGAATCAATGAAAGTTATGTTTAAACGAGAGAAAGAGATACTTAACTGGTGCTGGATACTTTGATTGTTGATGCTGAAGATTGACTGCTTCACTCGCTGCCGAATGTAGAAAAAATGAGAGGACAATCAATAGCGCTCCGCGCTTATATAGGCAACACTGGAAGCCAGTTCCAGTGTGCAGTAAATTTCCGTGGCTAGTGCCATGAATGCAGTCATAAGCAAATGTAAAATAAAAATGCAGGGTTGTAAGTGAGGTGCGTGGTGAACTTAAGTACGTGGATGTCACTTAAGTGCCACAGTGATTTAAGTGACGAAGAGCACTTAAACATCGCGCCCCCCTTGCACCGGTGCAACTATATCCCTTAACTTCTTCATTTCGCTGATAAGTCTGTTGAACTGCGCACGGGCATCGATTGCTTGTCGATGCGGTACCGGAGCGTTATCGGGGTCCTCGCCTGCTGCTGAACGGTGGAGTAACGTATGGTGGAGCTTATGGCAAATACGGCAGGTCTCTGGCGACTTGCAATTGCGCACGTTGTTTTGGTTTCGTGCTAAGCAATTTGGGCAGTATTTATGCTTCTCCACACACCGGATCCGCTCGCTGATGGTCATGTTCAAAAAGCGCGGACATAGACGCAACGAGTGATAACGCTGTGTCAGCTGACACATGTGTAGAAGTGGATTACGGGGTGCTCGTATTGGTGACGGCAATTGGGGAGAACGCCTGTAAAGAAAGAGGACTTTAGTATAATGTTGACAAATATATTGTGTGAGTGATTGAGGGAGTGAGAGATGTGGTGTTTAGGGATTGGGTAAATCTGGAGAAATGGGAAGGGGGCATAGCTTGACGATTGGTCTGGTAAAAAGACCATGTCGAGTCCTAACGTCCGCAACTAGGACGCGGTTATCGGATCCGTAGTGAACCTTCACTATGCGACCCAAACGCCATTCCTGTGGAGGTAGCAGGTCATTTTTGATAACTACGAAGTCACCAGCTAACAGATTTTCCTGTGGTTGTTTCCATTTGTATCGTTGATGTAGCCTCTTCAAGTATTCATCTTTCCATCGCTGAGCGAATTGCTGATGGAGGATTTTAAGTTTTTCCCAACGATTTTGGATTGAGAGATTGTCGATATGTGGTTCAGGAAGGGTCAGTAATGGAGCACCGCATAGGAAATGTCCGGGGGTTAGGGCTAGCAGGTCATCAGGGTTGTCAGACATAGGTGAAAGGGGTCTGGAGTTCAGGACTGCTTCAATGCGAGCCAGAAGTGTAGCAAGTTCTTCGTAGGTAAAATGATGACTTCCTACTGTGCGGTTTAAGTGCACTTTGAAGCTTTTTTCTGCTCCTTTCCAGAGGCCACCCATGTGAGGAGCATTGTGGGGTAAGAACTGCCACTCGAAGCCGTGTAGGGAGTATTTTGCCTGAAGATCCTTTGAAGCCTCTTTGATGAAACGGTCGAAGCCCTTTTGTAGTGTTCGCTGTGCTCCGACGAAATTTTTCCCATTATCCGAATATATCAGTTTTTGTAGCCCCCCCTCGTCCAACAAAACGGGCGAAGGCTGCTTGGAAGGCTTTACTGGATAGGACGGAACAAGGTTCTAGATGAATTGCTTTGGTTGAAAAGCATATCAAAACGCAGACATAGCCTTTTACCAATGACGCTCTCCGGAGAGATGATGATTTAAGGTCAAAGGGGCCTGCGAAGTCCAACCCGGTAAAGGTGAATGGGAGGGAGAAGTTTGACCGTTCTGGTGGTAAAGCGGTCATGATTTGAGATTGGGTAGTCTTCTTGAAAATGGTGCACGTTTTACAGCTGCGAATACAAAATATAATTTTTGATTTTAGTCGAGGCATGAAATACTCCTGCCTGACCGTCCTGACCATGAGTTGATGTTCTGCATGCATCAATATATTCTGTATGAATTGAAGATAAAGGTAGCAGAGTCGCGAACTCTCGGGGATTATAACCGGATGTTTTTCGTTGTATGAGAGATCCGAATTGGCTAAGCGACCATTTACTCTAAGAATTTCATTTTTATCGAGAAAGGGGTTCAATGACAAATGTGTGCTCTTTCTGGGGATCGGTTCCTTTCACAAATTGAATTTCCACTTGAGTGATAACAAGGGATTGATAATTTGTTGGCTGAATGAACTGTATCGGTTTGGTTCTGTGAATAAAACGGAACAGGTAAGCTATCACTCGAAGAGCTTTCGGCCAAGATGAAAAGCGGTCCAATATATCTATTTTATTTTCCAGCGTATGTAGAGCAACGACTTTCCTCTCCTCTGGCGGCGTAATATTTTTACGAGCCGATATAGGCCATTGCTCAGGAGATTTGAGTAGCCACTCTGGGCCTGACCACCATAGTCGTTGTTCAGTTAAATCCTGAGGGCTACATCCACGGGTTCCGAGATCTGCTGGGTTGCATTGAGTGGGTACATGGCGCCATTTGATGTTTCCTACATTTTGAATAATTTGTGATGTACAATTGGCCATGTAAACTTTCCATGTGCATGGCGGTTTTTCAAGCCATGACAGAACTATCGATGAATCAGACCATAAAAATTTCTCCTAGGGGAAGTTGACTGGTTCTTGATACATTTGGAAAGTAAACCTGTACCACACAGCTCTAAACGCGGTAGACTAACCGTTTGTAGGGGGGCCACGAAGAGTATATGGGAGGAGACTTTGCTGGGTGATTGAGAAATAAGGTAGATGGCGGAACAGTATGCTTTTTCTGAAGAATAGCAATATCCGTGCATCTGTATTTTGTTGTTGGGGGAAAACTCAGTCCATCTTGGTATTCGGGTCCGTTCTATAAAGGGGAGATCGGATACAAACTGCTGCCATTTTTGCATTGAGTGCGGCTTAACACATCCATCGCACTCAGTGCCCTCTATCCAAATCTGTTGCAGTAATATTTTGGCTTGAATAAGTATAGGCGCTAGCCATCCTGCGGGGTCAAAAAGTTTCGAAACCGAGGATAAAATTTGCCTTTTTGTGGCACTGTTCGATGATTGTATTGGCTCGATTGTGTAAGAGAAAGAATCGTTAAGCGCATTCCATCGAATTCCAAGAGTTTTGGTCGAATTTTAGAAAATCTGAATCCAGCAAGTAATCGCTAAGGATTTTGTTAAGAAGTTCGGGATGGTTTTGCGGTTATCTTTTTGAGAGGAAAGCCAGCGGACTTTAAACATTGGATGGTTTGGGATTGAGCCTGAATGCAAGAGGGAATGTCATGTCCGCCTGATAGAATATCGTCAACATACGTCTCTTTAGTCAAAATTCGATGAGCGAGTTCATGTAATGTACGTATGGCAAGGTACGGCGCGCAGTTTACACCAAATGTAACCGTCTTGAGTGCATAATCGGCGAGTTTTGTATCCTGACTTTTTCGAAATATAATCAGCTGATATTGATGATCGTCGTCATGTAAAAGTATCTGGCGGTACATCTTCTGTATGTCACCGTTGAATACATATTTATATAAACGCCAGTTGATGATGACAAACATAAGGTCGGCTTGTAGAGTGGGGCCGATGTGAAGAATATCGTTGAGAGATGTGCCGGAGGAGGTCGACTTCGAAGCATTAAAAACCACCCGAACTTTAGTGGATGCACTATCAGGCTTAACCACCGAATGATGGGGAAGATAATAAGAAAAATATTTTCCGTTTTCATGGATTTCGTCGGGATTGGTCGGTTTCATATGTTCTAGAGAGAGATATTCTTCTAGTACACGAGTGTACTCATCCTTAAGGTCTGGGGTTTTTTGTAGCATATGTTCCATCCGAATTGCTTGTTTCAAGGCTTGTGATCGAGATGGACCCAGGGAGAGGTGGGAGGGAAAATCAGACTTAAAGGGCAAACGCACAACATACCGTCCATCAGTTCGTCGGATAGTAGTGTTTTCATAAAATGATTCACAAACGATGTCGTCTTCTGATGGTATGAGGGGCTTCTTGCACTTCTTCTAATTCCCAGAAACGCTTAAGTTGTGAGTTCAGGTTATCGTCGGCTGTTTCGGTGGCATAAGTATGAAAAGTGGAGCATGGTGTTGAAATGACTGGTCCACTCAGTTTCCAACCGAATATTGTATTTTGCGCCATTAGACTTCCCAGAACTTTATGTTTGATTCCTTGTAGTAACATTTGTGGTATCAAATCAGACCCAATGACGAGATCAATTTGACCAGGGGTGTAGAAATAGGGATCGGCGAGATCTAGGTCTTTAATTTCACAGAGGTTCGGTTTAGGTATTTGGAACGTAGGGAGAAAACTAGTTAATTGTTTGAGAACGATCGCGTTGGTGTTGATGCGAGTGTTATATCGCTTGGATATAAGTGTGAGTTGGCAAACCCGGTTTGCATTTTCGACGACTTTGCCGCCCATTCCGGTCACTGCGAAGTTTTCCTTGTATGTCGGTATTTGGAAAAGGTTTTGAACCTTTTGGGAGATAAAAGTTTTTTGGGAGGGTGGTTCCCCTGTCACCGGAGAAATTTGCCTGGATTTGTTGATTGCTACCGGGAAAATTCTTCGAGGAGGGTGGAGAGTCTTTAACGTTGCCTTCGGTTATATCGAAAATAGGATGTCTAGGTTGCAGTTTGGATTCGGTGTGCAACAACGTGGTTTCGTTTTTGGAGGGAGTGGTGGAGAAAGTTCTAGCTGGTGTCTTTGATTCAGGCCTGGAGTTTGCTTGTGGATGTAGCATGGTGTGGTGGTTTTTCCTACAGTGTAGACATCGATATAAACTTGAGCAATTAGGGAGAGTGTGATTGTAGGCGAGACAGTTGCCGCAGTAGCGGTTTCGCTCTACAAACTTAGTGCTTTCAGAGACGCTAAGCTTTTGAAAATTAGGGCAGGATTTCAATAGATGAAATCCTGCTGCGGGAGTGATGTTATTGGAGGGATAAGACGTTCGACTGCCTAATATCGACTGGTTAGGAACTGGTTCATATGGGATCAGTTGGGCAGCTCTTTTCGGGATTCCAGGGACTGCTCCCAAAGGGAGTGTTTCCTCTGGAAGCTTGCTGGAACATACATGAATGAGAATGGTATCCCAATCCGAGACAGATACTCTTTGAGCTTTCAGAACTACTAGACAGTCGTTAATGGTATTTTGAACCTTTTGAATGCCTTCGCTAATTTCTGTGGTGACGGGTGCGATATTAAAAAGCGTCTTCAGCTGCTTATCGATGAGAATACGTCTGTTCTCAAATCGATTTCTAAGCGCTTCCCAGGCTAGAGAGAAGTTTCCATCACAAAGAGAGTATTGCTTTACTATAGCCTCAGCTTTTCCACGTGTCTTATTCCGTAGATGGTATAGCTTCTGTGCTGGAGTTAGTCTGGGATGGTTAGAATACACTGCCGTGAACATATCCCGAAAAAGGGCCATTCGTCGTAGCTACCGTAAAATATTTCGGTATCGCAGGGAGGTACTTTGATGCATGGCATCGAATTTGGGAGGAGAGAGGTGGAGAGAGATTGGCGGGACGTAATATCGGTTTCGACTAAAGTGTTTTGAATAATTTTGAGTTGGTCTAATATGTGTGCCTTGCAGATATAAAATGAATCAGAACACAGTTGGAATTTTTTATTAGCTTCTTTTTGAAAATCTGTATTTTCCGCACTAACTTCAGCCAGACAGACTTTTTCATATGACTGTCTTAGCATGTCCAGCGGCTGTTAAGATCTTGTAATTTTACATCTAACAGGGTGTCAGTTTGGTCCGCAGGCTCTTCCTTTTCAAAATTGGTACAAAGCTTTATGATATTGTTCGAATCGAAGATAAATTTGGACATGATTGCTGTTGAGAGAGCCATATTGTAGAGACTTCGGGAAACCGATATGGGCGTTTGATATTAAAGTCGATAATATCTCTTAAAGTTGTATTTTTTGATAGTAGACTGTTTTCAAATTTAAGATCTGGTATATCAGATAAATGTGTAGAAAACTCTAGCTTAATTAACAAGTATACACGTTTTATGTTTTACGTGAAAGTTATACGAAGAATACTCCTACGTAAGATTTTTCTTCGTGAACTGCAGCTTAATATGTGCACAACAATATGTGCTGACGCCGCCAGCGTGTTACAATTAACCCAACCCGCACAAAGTGTTACAAACTGGTCAGATGTGGTAAATTATTAAATTATAATATTTATATAATGTTTGTATGTGCGCGCGGTACTGCGATAGAGGTTGGATGATAATTTATGAGCGATCGCTGCAGTGCGCTGGTAGAAAAGTATATCGCCTTTAAAATTTCTTTGAAAATAACTTTTTATGATATGGAGATGCCTTGAAGAGACTTGAGTGTGAAGTGACTTAAAATTCGAAGTTGAGAGAGAGATATAAAACTTGAAACTTGATGAGATGAAAAAGTAATAAGTACAAAAACAGCACATTAGGTAATCTCAACAAATTTCTTGAAAATAAATGTTAAGCGCTTTTAGAGTATTACTTTTTGCTATTTTTATCGAATATTTATCTTAACATTCATCAATGGTTGAATTTTGAACGTCACGTAGGATTTAACCAAAGTAGTGTGTCGGGATATTGAGGTTGGTTCGTATGAACAAGTGCCTAACTGCAAATGTTTTGGTTGAGAAATAACAGCAAGGGAGGGTTGGTATGTGTAAAATGTATGTATGCGAGTATATGTATTCGCGAACATATGCCGATTTTTATTCTGCTTGATCGGAAACTATTATCAAAAATGTCAATGTTCACTTGTTGAATTCGATAGTTTATGTAGATGTATGTACATATATTATGATGAAAAGGGACTGAGACGGGATTTATTTATGTACTTTTATGCAGGAGAGGGTATTTAGCGCTACAATAAGACGCAAATCTAACCCCAAAATTGTATGTATGTATGGCGGGTAGCGCCGGTAGATTCTAGCACTTTCCAACAAGTACTTTCATTTGTTGGCATACGTACATATATAAATGCCGGTCTGGGGTAACGGTATTTGTGCCGTTCAAATCTAAAATTGTCAATTTGATGACTCACCTGAACATGATTTTTACCATATATGTGATTCTCTCGTTGCGCCAGGAATTTCTATGGCTATAGCTTGTAAATAATGTTTTCTGTCCCTCTTTCGGCAGCAGGCACAAAAATATTTGCAAGTAAAAATGTTGCACTATAATGCACTGGAGAGTTAGTTTTATTTAGTTAATTGTTTTATAGCTTTTTTAATGTTTCTTTACTTTTAGTCCGCTTCAAATTTTCGTCTATATCTTTTCACTTAATATAATTACATTTAGTTCCGACTTTAGCTTTAATTTTTCACACATTTATTTGCACTTATATTTTTTTTTCTTTGTATGCTGGTGATGCTGCCGTTGCTGTTGGTGACCAAATTGAAAAAGGAACAAGCGGTGGTGTGTTCAGCTAATGCACAGTTAACGCGAATCTAAGGCCAGTGTTGGAGCTCGCTCCGCTAAGACGGTCACGGTAAAACCGGACCAAATCAAAAATATAAAAGCCGAAAGGACACCCCGGGGATTCAGTGCTGCAGCGGCAGCTAGACGTGATAGGTTCGAGTAGTCCGATGACCGTTGCCTCTTCCAGAGGTGCCGATCGGGAGGCCAGCAACGCGGCTACCACCAATCCGGTAGCTTGGCCTTGTCATTCAGCGCGTAGCGTTTGGTGAGTCCGTGGTTGGGGGCTACAAGGGTGAGGGGGCTGCTAGCGATAGGGCCAAGGACTCGGTGCCTAGGCAACCCACGAAGGCCAGCCACCAAGATAAGCGGTCTGCAGCCCGGATCCTCTACAGGAACGCGACCTCACCGACAAGGGAGGAAGATGTTTCGGCGGTGGTTTGGGCGAAGCTCCAGCTAGACCTTGCGTGGGCTCGGCGGGTAGTGCCGGACTTCAAATTGGAGTTGTATGGCACAAACAAAGGGGAAACCTCTAAGCGCAATCGCTCAGTGGAGGTGACTACCCCAACGGCACCGAAAAGGGCCAAAACGCAGGGAGGCTTTGTACGGTCTTTCGCATCAGTAGCCAAGGATCGCAAGATCATTGGCGTTATCGATGAGGGCAGTGTAGATGGCAGGATCCCGAAACAACAGTGGAAGTGGATCGAGGCCGCGCTGGCTAAAGTTGCCGTCCAGATAAAGAGGGAGAACCCTGGACCGCCACCAACCTATACCGATGCAGGATGGTCCCAAGGTAATGTCAGGCTGATCGCCTGTGGAGACGCTAGGTCCGTGGACCTATATAAGATCGGCGTGCAGCGAATAGGGGAAGTGTACCCTGGCGCACGCCTTAAAGCAGTGGATGCGTGTGACATCCCGCAACGGCCAAGAGCTAGGGCCTGGGTTCCAGTGACGCCAACGGACCCAAATGAAATCCTGGAGCAATTGCAGGAGTTCAACCCGGGTCTACCGACCCAAAACTGGAAGGTGGTTAGCGTGGACAAAGCAGCCGGACAAGCAACGATGCAGATAGTTCTGCTTTTAGACCAGCCAAGCATCGAGGCCCTGGACCGGTGCGACTACCGTGTAAGCTATGGCTTCAAAAATATTAGCTTGAAGGTGCATAAGGCTGACGCCGAAGCGCTTGCAAATTTTTCATCTCTTGCGGGGGTGGAGCCTCCCCCCAGCGATAACGAGATGGAGGTTGATGAAAATGGGTCGGATGTTCGGAGCGGCTACGCCTCCGAGAGTCAGCTTCTGAACGAGGACGACGCGGACGCTACGCTCACGGAGGAGAGTGCAAAAAATCAAAATGATTAGGGTCCTCCAAATCAACCTTCATCACAGTAAAACAGCGTCAGCTGCACTTCTACTCCAACTTTCAGCAGGTGGAGTGGATATCGTTCCAGTTCAAGAACCGTGGATCACTGGAAATAGGATCTGTGGTTTGAGGACTCCCACTTACAAGCTCTACAGCGCTCAAGATAAGGGTAAGCCTCGTACGTGTATTTTAGCTAAGTCAAATATTAACGCTTTTCTTTTACCCCAATTTAGTGACGGAAATCTGACAGCGATTAGCGTCGAGGGGTTAGGTAGAAGTTGTAGAGTAGCCTCTTTCTATCTGGCCCACGATCACGAAGGTTCACTACCGCCACATAAATTCAGAGATCTCGTGAGTTCCACTAGACCACGAAACAACCTAATTGTGCTTGGAGGCGATGCGAATGCCCATCACACTCAATGGAGCAGTACTGATAGAAACGACCGAGGTGAGTCACTATATAACTACTTATTAGGCACTAATCTAAGTTTATGCAACAGGGAAGTGACCCCACATTCATAACAAGGAACCGCGAGGAAGTCCTTGATGATTTATTTTGTTGTGTTGATCTTCCGACAGGGTAGTAAGCTGATTTTTGTTGGAACGATTTTCCGTCATCCCTTGTCAAGTTTGGTTTTGTGACAAACCGGTTTCGGCGTTCTGCCATTTTCAATGCCTAGTTTCGTTCTGGTCTGTGTCTATCCGCTGCGTTGTTTTTATAGTCCGTGGGTGCTGTGGCAGGTAATGTCAATCTATGTGGTCGTGGTAGGTAACGTTAATATGCGTGTGTGTGTGCGCGGTATTGATACGTCCGAATTGTTATCTGTCCCAAGGGTTGTTTTTGTAGGTATGTAGACATACCGCTTGTTAGCTAAGCGGTAGGTTGAGGTAGGTAGAAATCGGTGATTTTTGCAGTTTGGTTCATATTTCGTTTTTGCTTGTTCATTGTTACGTGTTTGGTTGCTGTACCTGCTGGCTTGTGCTGTTTTTTGTAAACTAGTTTTAAGGGCTCAAATATTTCGTCAGAGATAGTGTTGGTTTGTTCGTTTATGATCCTGCCGTCAAATGTTTTTAACTTGTATATCTCCATGTTCTCAAGTACATTAAGCCGCCGGCCTTTTCCTTGTACGTGAAGTATTCGAGCCGTTGTTTTTATGTTAGCTGGGGTGCAGTTGTTCTCAAACATGTGGTTCGCGAAATTAGATTCTGGTATTATGGTGGGTTTTCGTGTTTTTTTGTTGTAGTCCCTGATATGCTCTCGGAATCTTGTGCTTATTTTTCTTCCTGTTTGTCCTATGTAGCTGTATTGACATTCACAAGTAAGCCTATACACTCCGTGTCTGTTGAATGGGTCATCAGAATTAGTGTCGGTTCTTAGTTTTTGTCCGACGTTGTTAGATGTTCTGAATGCTGTGTTGATGTTATATTTTTTAAAGAACTGTGCTAATTTGTACGTCGCTTTTCCAGTGTATGTCATTGCCGTCCAAACCATTGGATTTTCCTCTACGTTTACTCTTTTTGGTGTTCCATAGCTACTTCTGAGTTTATCCACAAGTGCTTTCTTGTATCCATTATTCGCCGCTATGTTATATATTGTATTAAGCTCTCTCCAGTATGCTTCCTGTGTGAGCGGCGTTCTCTGAAGCCTATCCACTAAGTGCCTCAATGCTGCATTTTTGTGCTGTTGCGGATGGTTTGATGTAGAGTGTATAATGGTGTCCGTGGCAGTCGGTTTTCTATAAATGCCGTAGTTGAACCTATTTGTTATTTTGTCAATCCCTATAGTTAGGTCCAGGTAGTTCATTATTCCATCTTTTTCTACTTCCATTGTGAACTCTATGTTGCTATGTTGCCTGTTGAGGAACTCTAGTATTTGCTCTTCGTTATCGTCATTTAGGATGCAGATGATGTCATCCACGTATCTAGCGTAGAATGCCACGCCTAACTTGGTTTTTAACTCCTGTATATATTTTCCTTCCAAGTTTTGCATGAATGTTTCCATGAGAATGGCCGATGTTGGGTTACCCATTCCTAGTCCGTTTGTCTGTCTATATATTTTGTTGTTGAACCGGAAATAGTTTTGCCGCAGCGTTCTTAGCGCGTTGGTAATTTGCGCAGTTTTTCCCTTATCTTCAGTTTTGTCCAGTAGTGTTTTGTTGACTATATCCATTGTATCTGTTAATGGTATTGACGGGTATAAGTCCTTTATGTCAAAGGATACGAGTTTACTGCTCCTTGTGAGTTTAACGGTCTCAAGTCTTTGTAGTAGTTCTATCGTATTGCTTATTGTGTATTCGTGCCCTAGTTTCAGAGTGTCCTTTAAAATCGTTTTTAGATGTTTCGACAGTTTATAATATAAAATTAATTATAGGTCTCATCGGCGTACCCTGCTTGTGGATTTTAGGTAACGCAATGAGTGGAGGAGCAGATGGATTCATTTGTGTTAGGGTATATGCCATCCTCTCGTCTATTATTTTGGTAGCATTTTTTATAACCTCTTTAACTTCGGTCTGGTATTTATCCGTGGGGTTATCCCTAATAATGCGGCATTTCATTTCCTCGATGAGCTTCTCTGTCTTTGCTATATATTCATCCTTACTGATTAACACCGTTGTGTTTCCTTTGTCTGCCTTCGTTGTGACGATGTTGTTATTTTTTAGCTTTCGTTGTAGCCTTTGCAATATTTTCAGCTCCTTATTTTCTTTTTGTGCTTCCTGGGCTCTTACTTCCTTGCTTATGATTTCTCTGCATATGTGCCTTGCGTGCTCCTGTTCCTCATATGGAAGAAGCGATATTGCAACCTCTGCATCTACTATCGCTTGCTCAGTTCTTTTTGCTTCATTGCTATCCGCGATGTTGTGCTTCAGGCCCTTCCCTAGAAGTTGCGCTTCTTCGTTGCTAATGGCCACTGTTGTTAGGTTTACGAACCTTTTGTTAAATTCGTGTGTTTGTTGACTGTTACTGTGATCGCGTCGGCCCGGAAACTGCGAAAAATGCATACGACTAAGGCAAATATTTGGTTCAACAAGCAATGTTTAGAATTGAATGTTACACCGAAATTTGCGCGAATAAAAATAAAAACCAACACCCAAGCAAGTAGGAGAGCGACCAGGAAGGCCGAAAAGGACTTTTTAAAGTTCGAATTACAAAGCCTATACGCTAAGAAAGACAAGATAAACACCGAACTACTGAGGATACATCTGCAATTATCCGGACTCTTGCCCACGACTGCATTGATGGACTGCTGCGACCACATAGAGACGGGAATCAAACGCGAACTACAACGCAAATATGAAAAACTGAACCGAAAATTGGACCAGTTAACGGGCCGACGCGATCACAGTAACAGTCAACAAACACACGAATTTAACAAAAGGTTCGTAAACCTAACAACAGTGGCCATTAGCAACGAAGAAGCGCAACTTCTAGGGAAGGGCCTGAAGCACAACATCGCGGATAGCAATGAAGCAAAAAGAACTGAGCAAGCGATAGTAGATGCAGAGGTTGCAATATCGCTTCTTCCATATGAGGAACAGGAGCACGCAAGGCACATATGCAGAGAAATCATAAGCAAGGAAGTAAGAGCCCAGGAAGCACAAAAAGGAAATAAGGAGCTGAAAATATTGAAAAGGCTACAACGAAAGCTAAAAAATAACAACATCGTCACAACGAAGGCAGACAAAGGAAACACAACGGTGCTAATCAGTAAGGATGAATATATAGCAAAGACAGAGAAGCTCATCGAGGAAATGAAATGCCGCATTATTAGGGATAACCCCACGGATAAATACCAGACCGAAGTTAAAGAGGTTATAAAAAATGCTACCAAAATAATAGACGAGAGGATGGCATATACCCTAACACAAATGAATCCATCTGCTCCTCCACTCATTGCGTTACCTAAAATCCACAAGCAGGGTACGCCGATGAGACCTATAATTAATTTTAAGTCCGCGCCGGGTTATAAACTGTCGAAACATCTAAAAACGATTTTAAAGGACACTCTGAAACTAGGGCACGAATACACAATAAGCAATACGATAGAACTACTACAAAGACTTGAGACCGTTAAACTCACAAGGAGCAGTAAACTCGTATCCTTTGACATAAAGGACTTATACCCGTCAATACCATTAACAGATACAATGGATATAGTCAACAAAACACTACTGGACAAAACTGAAGATAAGGTAAAAACTGCGCAAATTACCAACGCGCTAAGAACAACGCTGCGGCAAAACTATTTCCGGTTCAACAACAAAATATATAGACAGACAAACGGACTAGGAATGGGTAACCCAACATCGGCCATTCTCATGGAAACATTCATGCAAAACTTGGAAGGAAAATATATACAGGAGTTAAAAACCAAGTTAGGCGTGGCATTCTACGCTAGATACGTGGATGACATCATATGCATCCTAAATGACGATAACGAAGAGCAAATACTAGAGTTCCTCAACAGGCAACATAGCAACATAGAGTTCACAATGGAAGTAGAAAAAGATGGAATAATGAACTACCTGGACCTAACTATAGGGATTGACAAAATAACAAATAGGTTCAACTACGGCATTTATAGAAAACCGACTGCCACGGACACCATTATACACTCTACATCAAACCATCCGCAACAGCACAAAAATGCAGCATTGAGGCACTTAGTGGATAGGCTTCAGAGAACGCCGCTCACACAGGAAGCATACTGGAGAGAGCTTAATACAATATATAACATAGCGGCGAATAATGGATACAAGAAAGCACTTGTGGATAAACTCAGAAGTAGCTATGGAACACCAAAAAGAGTAAACGTAGAGGAAAATCCAACGGTTTGGACGGCAATGACATACACTGGAAAAGCGACGTACAAATTAGCAAAGTTCTTTAAAAGATATAACATCAACACAGCATTCAGAACATCTAACAACGTCTGACAAAAACTAAGAACCGACACTAATTCTGATGACCCATTCAACAGACACGGAGTGTATAGGCTTACTTGTGAATGTCAATACAGCTACATAGGACAAACAGGAAGAAAAATAAGCACAAGATTCCGAGAGCATATCAGGGACTACAACAGAAAAACACGAAAACCCACCATAATACCAGAATCTAATTTCGCGAACCACATGTTTGAGAACAACTGCACCCCAGCTAACATAAAAACAACGGCTCGAATACTTCACGTACAAGGAAAAGGCCGGCGGCTTAATGTACTTGAGAACATGGAGATATACAAGTTAAAAACATTTGACGGCAGGATCATAAACGAACAAACCAACACTATCTCTGACGAAATATTTGAACCCTTAAAACTAGTTTACAAAAAACAGCACAAGCCAGCAGGTACAGCAACCAAACACGTAACAATGAACAAGCAAAAACGAAATATGAACCAAACTGCAAAAATCACCGATTTCTACCTACCTCAACCTACCGCTTAGCTAACAAACGGTATGTCTACATACCTACAAAAACAACCCTTGGGACAGATAACAATTCGGACGTATCAATACCGCGCACACACACACGCATATTAACGTTACCTACCACGACCACATAGATTGACATTACCTGCCACAGCACCCACGGACTATAAAAACAACGCAGCGGATAGACACAGACCAGAACGAAACTAGGCATTGAAAATGGCAGAACGCCGAAACCGGTTTGTCACAAAACCAAACTTGACAAGGGATGACGGAAAATCGTTCCAACAAAAATCAAGTCCTTGATATTACATTGGTCAGCGACTCTTTCAGCGACCTCATAGAATCATGGAGGGACCTAACAGAACACTCCTTCTCAGACCATAGGTATATTAGTTTCTCAATAGCAGATACGCACACAACTCCAAAATTTATACAAAATATAAAAAGAACAAACGGGGGCTATTACAAGAAGCTCATTGATAGAAATCTATCAAAACAAATGGGCACACCTAGAAATGATAAGGAACTAGACGAGCTAGTCAACACCTTTAATCAACAATGCAAGCTTGCTTTAGATAAGGCTTGTCCGACCAAAAAGGTAACGGAAACCCATAAGCCACCTTGGTGGTCGTCTGATCTATATAGACTCAGAAAGGCATGTAGGGTTGCTTTCAATAAAGCCAAACAGGAAGGCCGCGAGCTATCCTGGGCTGTTTACAAAACTACGCTAAGTACATATAAAAAAGAAATCCGCAAGGCAAAACGAGCCTCCTGGGTGGATTTCTGCAGTGAAATTGAATCTACATCTGCTGCCTCGCGCTTGAGGAGGGTGCTCTCAAAAGCGCCAGCAACACTGAGCCACGTCCAAATGCCAGATGGGCAGTGGACTGATTCGACTACGGATACCATGAATCTGCTCCTGGATACACATTTCCCGACATGCACAGACATGTCTACTACTACGATCGGCGGAGGTGTGCCTTCCGATCAAATGATAAGGGAAATCACCGATGAGAAAAAGTTAGATTGGGTTTTATCTACCTTCAAGCCCCATAAGTCGCCAGGACCGGACCGAATATTCCCGGCCCAACTACAGCATACATCCGAGCTTATCAAGCCCTGGTTGAAAACTATGTTTGTAGGTTGTCTAAGGCTCAACTACGTACCCACTTCGTGGAGGGAGGTTAAAGTAGTATTTATCCCCAAAGCCGGGAAACCATGTCATACTAAACCTAATGATTTTAGGCCTATAAGCCTATCCTCATTTCTTCTTAAAACTCTAGAAAGACTTCTGGAGGACTATGTCAGAAGATCGATTGACCCAACTCAGCTCTCGCGGGCTCAACATGCCTACAGTAAGGGGGGGTCAACCGATACTGCTCTGCACTCCCTTGTATCTGTTATAGACAAGTCACTTAAGCTAAAGGAATACACATTAGTGGCTTTCCTCGACATAGCAGGCGCTTTCAATAACGTCCTTCCGGATGCTATCACCTCGGCGTTGACGGATCTGCGGGTAGATACCTGTCTTGTGGAGTTCATCTGTAAACTGCTTACTAGCAGACGGATCACAACCGAGCTAGGTGGGAACTCGATTCTAAGGCTCGTTACCAGAGGTACCCCGCAGGGAGGTGTTCTCTCACCACTACTTTGGGTGGTTACTGTAAACCACCTGTTACGCCTCATGGAAGCGGAAGGCCACCAAGTGATCGCGTACGCCGATGACATCTGCGTTATTATGCGGGGAAAATTCCCTCAAACTCTTTGCAATTTAATGGAAGCAGCCTTATCCAAATTTTGTGACTGGGCAAAGTCAACAGGTCTGGGGGTTAACCCTGAGAAAACCGAGCTAGTCCTCTTCACTAGAAGGTACAAAATACCGAACCTCATACCACCAAAAATGGGTAACACGACTTTGGCATTCAGTGACAAGTCAACTATTTAGGAGTTACTCTAGACAGGAAACTACTTTGGGGTGACAATATAACAGAACGGGTTAAAAAAGCAAAGTGCGCGTTGTTTACTTGCAAGAGAGCAATTGGGGTTTCGTGGGGGTTTTCTCCCAGGGTGGTGCACTGGATCTACACAGCCATTGTTCGCCCGATTCTACTCTAGGGAGTGCTGGTCTGGTGGCCCGCACTAACTAAGAATACGTACCTCAAACAGATACAAAAAGTCCAAAGAAGTTCATAACTCTGCATAACCGGGGCCCTTGGGTCCACCCCGACCGAAGCACTCAACTCTATGCTGCATCTACCACCGCTTGATTTGGTGGCGAAGGAAGTAGCCACGATCACAGCTTTGCGAATAAGGGAGACTCTCTCTCTATGGCGCCATATACAACAGGTATATCATCATAAACCTCCTAAGAGGTTTTTGCGCCAAGCTTCTCTTCCAATTTGTGGTGTGCCGATTTGAATTTTCCCTACAAATTGGTGGGACCTACAGTTTTTTGCCGACTCCGAACTGCATCTACAAAGGAGACGAATTTTTTGCTGAGAAGCCTGTCATGGCAGAAATACACTCGGAGAGTTTGCCAAACCACTTCCGAGGGGAGACTGGTGTCTGGATTAATGGACAAAGTGGGCACGCCACAATCTTGGGCAACCACGCGCCTGTTAACATACCACTACACACGGACTACTGCGCGTCAAATAACGTGTTTGTCAAGAACTACGAGGTAATAATACCGACAAGACAAGAATGGGACGAAAGACCACATACGGTTCGGGGCGCCATCAACATCTTTACTGATGGCTCCAAGTTTGAGGGGAAGGTGGGAGGTGGGATCTTTTCACCGGACCTGGGACTAGAGATCTCCTTGCGTCTTCCCGACCACTGCAGCGTGTACCAAGCAGAAATGCTGGCAATACACGGCGCGGTGAAAAGCTTGGTATCCATGCCCCAAATTGGTAAACAGATTTATATCTTCTCAGACAGTCAGGCCGCACTCAAAGACTTGAACTCATACGTCGACAATGCAAAGTCGTTAACTGAATGTCGCAGATCTCTCAACGAGATGGCTCAGCACTTCAGTATTAGCCTTATTTGGGTACCTGGGCACAGGGATATTGAAGGTAACTGTAGAGCGGATGAGCTGGCCAGACGAGGTACCACCACCCATCTCCTTCCAGGAAATAGTTCGGTAGGCATACCCATGGCCTCCTTTAAATTTAGTGTCAGCACAAACACAATGAAAATAGCAAATATGCTCTGGTCAGGGCTCTCGACATGTGAGATATCCAGGCTAACCTGGCCTTCTTACAACAAAAGACGTGCAAACTCCCTGCTGTCCCTTAGTAAATCGGGCATTTCATCCCTGGTAAGGGTTCTAACAGGACACTGTTTAATAGGCACTCACGGCGCCAGAATGGGTGCAATGTCTAATGATTACTCTCGCAGCTGCAGATGCATTGAGGAGGAGGAAAGTGTTCAGCATCTGATATGTCAATGCCCTGCACTAAGCAGGCGACGGTTAGCTATCCTGGGCCAACCGTTTCTCGATAACCTCGCTGAGGTATCAAAAATAGAAATAAAAGCGTTATCTAAATTCATTGACTCCACGAAGTGGTTCGATCCGCTGCCTTGGGTGTGAGCTGGTTATCCCCTGGCGTCGACGTTAGCGCGACAGGCTGAGCCGTTGAGGCCTACTTAGTGGCCTTAGTGTCGGGCAGAGTCCAGGTACACTGTCCTGCCCTTGCAACCTAACCTAACCTAACCTAAGGGAGAGAGGATTGATAACTCACGTGATTGGGTATTTCAAGTTTTCGAAGAGAAAATGTAGAAAGATGTTTTCTAATTCAATATTAACAATGTTTATTCCAAAACTATGTCAAACGTTAATTTTCAGATTTCTGGCCTTAGTACTAAGCAATGATTGTTTTATTTTAATGCAAATTAAAATATTTACTTATTTACTGAGATATTTAAACGAATTCAAATTATTAATGAAAGTTATGTTTAAACGAGAGAAAGAGATACTTATGCGGATGACTGCAACTGGCGCTGGATACTTTGGTTGTTGATGCTGAAGATTGGCTTCACTCGCTGCCGAATGTAGAAAAAATGAGAGGCAACATTGGAAGCCAGTTCCAGTGTGCAGTAAATTTCCGTGGCTAGTGCCATGAATGCAGTCATAAGCAAATGTAAAATAAAAATGCAGGGTTGTAGGTGAGGTGCGTGGTGAACTTAAGTACGTGGATGTCACTTAAGTGCCACAGTGATTTAAGTGACGAAGATCACTTAAACAGTTGTCATAGCTTTCTTTTATTTCTGGAACAATACATAACATTAATATTTTTTTGACGCTTGTTAATTTCGAATTTTTGAAAACTTTTCCTCCTTGTTTGTAAGTAGTTCTTGATTCCTATTTTTCGTTTAAGTCGACATTTTCTTCGTCCGGAAAAAGCGATAAGCAGATTTTGAAAAACCCCTGATCACCGTCAGCCATTACTTTAATTTGTGGTGTGCCGATTATATTTCTTTTTTCTGTTACTGTTTCTAAAAGTTCTTGAGCGTCAGCATAAACAACCGGTCTTAATAATTTATTTTTGTTTCCAGAAACTTCAAAATAACTAGCAGTGTATTTATATACAGAATCTAAAGACTGTCATGTTTCAAGGAGGAATTGCTTTCTTTCCAGCGCAACTTCTTATAAAATTTTTAACAACTCCCATTTGGTTTGATGGTGCACAAGTTGCTAACTGATACTGCTTTAATTTGTCATGAGTAAATATGCTTTTTTTTAGTTAATATTGGATTCACAATTATTCTGGGAGGCCGTCCAGAAGTTCTTAATTCTAGTGAAACACTTTGCGTTGTTTTTTGCTTTTGAGTAATATCCCTTCCGGCAATAATAATATGGGTGCCGGGCATCGTAACATACAGGGAAACGATGATGTCTCGGAGGTGAAGGAGGTCCTTGCACCCCTGGGACTCGCTAAGGTCCGGATCTCTCAGCACTGGCTTAGCGAGGCTAATGATAGATGGAAGCGTTTGCATTCCTGCAGAATAGCAAGGAGTCTATGGCCCTCCTACAACGAAACACGTTCTTCAAACCTTCTGAGGGTGAACAGAAGGGACCTTTTCAGACTAGTTGCGGTGCTCACTGCGCACTGGACTATTGGGATGCACGCGGCGCGGATGGGTTGGGAACACAACACCTCGTGCTGAAGCTGCAACCTTCCGGGGCGAAAGAGACGGTCGAGCACCTGCCGGAGCAGAATGAAATTTTTAGGGAAACCCCTTTTCGGGAACCTCTCCGAGCTTTTAAATATTAAGCCCGGGGAGCTTTTAAAATTCTTGAATTCAATGTCATGGATATAGGGGGACGGTAGTCCCACCAAGGCTCCTGAGATTTTGCTATCTTTCTTCTATAGTTTTTCATTGGTTATTTCACGAGATGTGGTATCAAAACGGCACATTAGCGCCAATTGGAGTCACATTTGACTCGCCCCGCCAACCAACCAACCAACCAAGATTAAGCTATGCAAAAATTAAACTGATTTATTGCGATTGATAGCCCTACCCAACAAATTTTCAAAAATTTCCATATCCTCGACATTTGATACATGATTCCTATGTAGAATTTTCTGCTGATTCCAAATATGTAATCAGATAGTTTAAAAGTAGAACAGTTTTTGAGATATTCTGTAATTTCAGTTTTTGAGCTAAAAAAAAAGTAGGATTACTAATCTGTTAAGAGCTCTGCCATTACCGTCTCGATTTTTATGTTATTTCATTTCATTTTGAGAGGTTGAAATACCATCTCCACCAAAGTAAAAATAATTAAAGCCGACGTTAAAGTGACGGAGTTATGGCGAACAGAAATTTTTTTTTTTATGCAAATTCTCTTTGTTTTACAATTAGAGTCAATAGCCTATTATGGCACTTTCCGGATTATATTCAGTAAAAAAATTACTATGTTATAATAGATTTAATGAACAAACATATGTTTATTTTTTATTATAATATTGTATATAACTTAATTTTTTTTATTTTTATGTATATTAAAATTGTTTAAAATGTGAAAGTTTTCCCCGTTTTGGTACATTTTGTTCTTCTCGAAGAGGGAACCAGCAAAAACTGCCCATAAAAGCTTCATTCCCATGTCCTTGGTATCGCAATTCCATTTCTTTTATTTCTTGGTGGAAACGCTGACCGTGCTCATTGCTTTCATCACCCAGGTTGTCAGGGAAGAAATCCAAATGGGAATGGATGAAATGAATTTCTAAATTTTTAGGTCTGGGAAGAAATATGATAACTGCAAAACGCAATGAAAACAAGTAAGGAAGTCTAAGTTCGGGTGGAACCGAACATTATATACCTAGATCTATTATGTCTACCTAATTTACGCAGGTCTATTTTAATACTTTCAGCTCGTATTTGCGTTCAAATAGACAGACGGACAGACAGATAGACGTATCAAGAGACGGACATGCCTACATCGACTCAGCTCATCCTCCTGATCATTTCAGTGAGGTATTAACTACTTGCACGGATATTTTACTTTTCATCCTGAAGGTTTTGATATACATTAATAAATATATATCTCAATTCGTTTATGCCGAATGAAGTAATATACCTTGTGTGCGTAACAAAAATAGATATAAAAAACGGTGTCTTTTATAGGCGCCAAAACTCAACCGATCTTTATGAAATTTTCACACTATATTCTTGGGTTCACTGGGTACAGCATAGACAATATATAGTATTGGGAAAGTAGGCGGAGCCACGCCCCCAGGCTATATAAAGTTTCAATTCGTCATAATTCCGAAGTTTTTTGGTCTAAATTAATGAAATTTGGATATATGTGTCACTTAGTCAATATCTACATCATTTTTCAAAAGTGGGCGGTGCCACGCCCACATATTTTGTGTTTTGTTTTGCTCTTGGACTTTCACGATAGGTTCAGGAGTTCGCTGGGCACCACACAGTCTGTATATAGCTTTTGGAAAATCCCCCAGGTCATATAAAGCTGCAGTTCGGTATAGTTAGGAGTTTATTTGGTTCAAGTTAATGACATTTTATACGAGGTGTGTTCAAAAAGTATCGCGAACTTTGAATTTTCGCTGGTTACGTATATTCGAATTTTTTGTGGCGTTATGTTGGTACTCATGTCTCTCACTTATGCCGACAAGCTCGGCCATTTTGAATGTTCAGTTAATTGTTGACAGCTGCTTTGCTTGCACGTGTTTTGGATCGTCTTCGATTTTCACCTATTTTTTTACCAAAATTGCTCAATTGTGACCAAAAACAGCATCGCATGAACATTGCTAATGAGATGTTAAACTCTGTCCGCGACGACCCAAATTTGCTCCAGAGGGTCATAACTGGTGACGAATCGTGGGTTTATGGTTATGACGTGGAAACCAAAGCTCAATCATCTCAATGGAAGCTGCCGCACGAACCAAGACCGAAAAAAGCGCGCCAAGTTCGGTCGAATGTGAAAGTTTTGCTGACAGTTTTCTTCGATTGCAGGGGCGTGGTGCATCATGAGTTCTTGCCACAGGGAAGAACGGTCAATAAGGAATATTACCTGCAAGTTATGCGCAATTTGCGCGAAGCAATCCGCCAGAAACGCCCGGATTTGTGGAAGAACAAAAATTGGCTTTTACACCACGATAACGCCCCTGCTCACGCATCGTTGCTTGTGCGCGACTTTTTGGCCAAAAACAACACACTAATGATGCCGCAGCCACCGTATTCCCCAGATCTGGCCCCCTGTGACTTTTTCTTGTTCCCTAAACTGAAGAGGCCCATGAAAGGACGACGTTACGCTTCTCTTGACGAGAGAAAGACGGCATCGAAGGAGGAGCTGAACAAGATACAAAAAAATGATTTTTTGAAGTGCTTCGAAGATTGGAAAAACCGTTGGTACAAGTGTATAATATCTCATGGGGATTACTTTGAAGGGGACAAAATAGATATTCATGAATAAATAAATAATTTTTGAAAAAAAAAAAATCGCGATACTTTTTGAACACACCTCGTATATAGATGTGTTCTATGTATCAAAACGTCAAAAGAACTTCTACTGGCTTTGCTAGTATGTTATAAAATGGCGAAAGCAAACAACGAATTTCAGCATTCTTTTGTAAACCTGAGAGACTAGTTTGCGTTCAAATAGACAGATGGACAGACAGACAGACGGACGGAGAGACGGGCATGGCCAAATCGACTCCGCTCATCGTGCTGATCATTTTAGTGAACTTTTCCCTTCTTGTTCTCATACTTACATACATTTAATGTCTATGAAAGCTATGAAAATCAAAAAAGATATATAACTTCGCTATTGCAGTGAGCTATTAACTACGTGCCCGAATATTTTGCTTGTGTGTTCCCCGATTTGGCTAATTTTTGACAGGAATATAATACATACTACTGAGAAGCAACTGACGAATTTTCATTGAAATATCAGGCTTGAGTTATAAGCGATTGCCTTTGAAAGTAGCATAAATTTTATGCTGAAAAGTGGGCGGCGCCACCCCTACTTCTTTAAAATTGACAAAATTTTTTTGCGGCCGAGTTTTTCTTAAAAAGCTTATTATGTGTGCAAAATCTGATTGATAGTACTACCTTAGGTGTAGAAATATCTCTTTTTAAATTTTAGAAAAAAATTTTTCAGAACTATGTTAAAAAACTGGGCGTGGACCTTAACCGATTTCGCCCATTTTTACAGAAAACAGTTACCTTTATATATAGAACATTATCACTAAATTTCGTTTCGACAAATCAATTTTTGGCGGAGTTATGGCATAAAAAGTTTTGTGGAATAGTCCACTATAAAACTAAACTACTTAACCTGGCCTACTAGCCACCTAGCCCACGACGTCGTTCTTAGCGGCTGATGTTCTGCCGGCAAATAGCACGTTGACCAAGCTCAAAGATGACTTGATACGAGACTTCGTTTTACTCTCCCACTTTTTCGCTTTCACCGGCTATTTAGCAGCACAGACTCAAAATAAGGAGAAATGTACCAAAATGGTCGGCAATTCTTTAGTTTACGGGCCAACGGGTAGAAGCTATCAATAATGTTGAGTGCGATTTCACAATACGTGGTTCGGTGTCCCTGATAATAATCGGCAGGCTGAAGGTTAACACTATAAACCAGTCAAAGTTTATCAACAAAAAACAACAACATTTTTCATTTTGACCACTTTCATCGATTTTGATAGGAGAACTTTAGATATTGTCGGTGGGTGACCAGCCCCTATTCACCAAATAATGGCTGACATAGTGCTTTTGATCCATTCCATCCATATTTCTCAATGAATTCAATACTTCACTATCAGCTCATTACACTGTTATATGTTGCTTGTAACATCATTTATACATATATTTTTCTTTATGTGTGTGTGGACTTACTTTTATTTATCATATATTTCTTTATTTACTAGACTATACAAATTGTTTGTCTTATTTGTTAACTACTTATATAATAATACATTTTATTCTTAAGTAGTTAAAGACATTAAAGCATTTTTCAACTCGAAACGACTCATAGAAAAGTCAAAAAAAACATCACTATCACCTATCACTAAATTATTAAATTCATTAAAGCTCGAGTAATTGGTTCATTCATGGCATAGTTGGATTCATAGATATCAATATAAAAAGTAAAGGGTGTTTTTTTTAGGGGTATAGAACTTCGCATTGAAATAAAACACAAGAAAATCGTTTTAAGGTCCATCAATTTAGCTTTATTGGAAGGATAATTTTATGCCATTAATGCTTAAATATGATTTCGGGCATGTGGCCGCCGCGGCTGGCTCGAATAAAGCCAATTCTACAGGTCCAATTTTCAACCACTTTTTCGAGCATATGGGGCCGTATGTCGGCAATAACGCCACGAATGTTGGCTTCCAATTCCCCTAACGTTTCTGGTTTGTTGGTGTAGACGAGCGACTTCACATATCCCCAAAGAAAATAATCCAATGGTGTCAAATCACACGACCTTGGTGGCCAATTGACAGGTCCATTCCGCGAAATTATGCGCTCATCGAATGTTTCCTTCAATAAATCGATTGTGACGTGCGCTGTGTGGCATGTAGCGCCGTCTTGTTGGAACCACAACTCATCCACATTCATGCCATCCAATTCGGGAACAAAATAGTCGGTTATCATGGCTCTATACCGGTCTCCATTAACGGTAGCTGCCTCTTCAGCATTATTGCGGAAGAAGTATGGCCCAATGACTCCACCAGCCCATAGAGCACACCAAACAGTCAGTTTTTGTGGATGTAATGGCGTTTCAAGGGTCTCATGTGGATTCTCTTCACTCCAAATGCGGCAATTTTGCTTGTTGACGTAGCCATTCAACCAAAAATGAGCCTCATCACTGAACAAAATTTTGCGATGAAAATCAGCATCGAAATCAATCTCATTTTCGGCCCATACACAAAAATCACGACGCATTGCATGGTCTCGCGGCTTTAATTCTTGCACAAGCTGGATCTTGTAAGGTCGCAAGCCAAGATCTTTGCGCAAAATCTTCCATAAAGTTGATGGACAAAGCTCCAATTGCTGTGCACGGTGGCGAATCGATTCATTCGGGTCCTCTTCAACACTTTGCTCTACAGCGTCAATTGTTTTTTCGGTGCGCACTGTTCGACGTCTCTGCGGATGCGTATTATCACATAGAGTAAACGTAGTGCAAAAACGATCCATGGTTAACCGAATTAATTGCTCTGATGGACGATTATGTCGACCATAAAATGGACGGAGCTCACGGTAAACTTCGCGAACTGAACCATTATTTTCGAAATAAATTTGCACGATTTGCAAGCGTTGTTCTTTTGTCAACCTGTTCATGATGAAATGGCAAACCAAACTGAACATAAATGACATTACAGTTGCCAGATTTGACCACAAAATGCCAGTTTTATCTCTATTCGAAAAACAAACCTGTAAAAAAAACACCCTGTATTATGACGTCTTAAAGTTTTAGCAGGGACGTAGAATTTTACTAAAGCCAATAACTGGCAGTCAATACCGGGCAGTCAATACTACCACAGACAATATCATACAGAAACATTATAGCAGATATAGTTCTTCTGCTCTGGAGTGTATTAAGTCCACTTAAACTGCATCTTGATATACAGGGTGGCTGATGAATTTTGCTACATTAAGAAACTCAAATAATTTTTTTTTCAGTGTATGGAATTCATTTTTCTTTTATTCATGTTAAAGCTCATTAAATTTTATTAAATATAGCTTAATTAGTTTTAACAATAATGGAATTTAAATGCCCCCCTGCTCGTCGATGCATGTGCGGCATCTTACCAAAAAGTTGTTCATTACTGCTTGGAGAGTTGAGACAGGAATAGCCGCAATTGTTTCTCGAATGGATTGCGTTAGTTCATTCAAATTTGTTGGTTTTGCTTTGAAGACTTCCTGTTTGCAATAACCCCACAAGAAAAAGTCAGGTGCAGTAAGGTCAGGCGACCTGGGTGGCCAACGGAATGTGGAGTTTCTGGATATCAGCTTATTGGGAAATTTTCGTCGCAATTCTGTCATAACAGGTTGGGCTATATGAGGAGCTGCACCATCTTGCTGAAACCACACAAAGTTGAAAGAAATTCTCATTCGGCGTAATTCTGGATAGAAAAACTCTCTCAACATGCTCAAGTAACGGTCTCCAGTAACCGTAACGGTGTGACCGTTTTCTTCGAAGAAGTAGGGCCCGACAATGCAGCGTGATGAAACTGCACACCACACTGTGACACGAAGTGGATGCAATTCCGTCTCAAGGAGTATCTGTGGGTTGGAAGCACTCCATATTCGACAATTTTGTTTGTTTATGTTGCCGTTTAAATCGAAATGGGCCTCGTCAGACATGAAAAGACAGTTCAACATGTTTCCATCCTCTTCCACCATTTGAAGCATCTTCTGGCAAAATTCCAAGCGAATCGGCAAGTCTGCAGCGTTCAGTTTGTTGGCCATTTGAATTTTATATGGGAATAAGTCCAAATCTTTGTGCATAATTGACTGTAATGACTGTCTGCTTACACCCATTTGAGCAGATAAGCTTCTTGTCGAAACACGTGGATTGTTTTGTATGGCAGCAGCTACAGCAGCGATTGTTTCCTCCGTTCGAACTGAAGGGTTTCGATGGTAAGGTCTTCTGTTGACTGTCCCATGCTCGGCAAAATTGTTTACAAGTCTTATTATGGTCCATCTGCTCGGAGGATTGCCGCCAAACGTGCGCCTATACTCTCTTTGAACCGAAACTACGGACTCCAGTGCGTGATAGCGGCGGACAATCCAAATTCTTGTTTCAGTGTCCCAGTTATCCATTTTTGTTAAATGTAAAAGTCAATCTGCAAAATAAAAAAAAAATTAACCAGATTCATTGAATAGAAAAAAAGTTATTTAATTTTTTTTTGGTAGCGGCTTTCATCAGCCACCCTGTATATGAAGGCAAGGTCAGGCCAAAGTTTAATGATGCCAAGCAGTACTTCAAAAATACTTTTTGGACCCTTTCAACTCTTTTGTTATGTACATCATAAAATGGATTCCATATTATGGAGCCATACTCCATTATAGATCTAACATACTATGCACTATACAATAATTTCCTTGTATACGGATCTTTAAATTCTGTGCTATTTCTTTTAACAAAGGCTAAGAATGCATAAGCTTTCGGGATTATATAGTTAAGGTGACGGACAAACGTAAAACCTGAATCAAATATTATTCCAAGATCACGAATATTTTCCACCCTAGCTAGCGGAGTATTAGATAGAGTATACGTTGCGGTCAATTTGTTTTGCTATTTAGAATAGGTTACTGTGTAGCATTTACTTGTATTTAATGCTAATCTATTCTTGCAGCACCAGTTATAAAAGTTATTTAAGTCTTCTTGAAGCAACTGAGTATCAGCCAGAGTTTTAACGCGAAAATATAATTTCAGATCATCTGCATACAAAAGATAACTACAGTAATTGAAACAAACATTAACATCATTAATAAAGATACAAAATAGAAGAGGGCCTAGTATACTCCCCTGTGGTACTCCAGAGGTTGATATGTATGCATGAGAAAATTCATTTTCAACGACAACATAGTTCACCCGATTATACAAGTAAGATTCAATCCACACCAGAAATTTTGAGTGAAAGCCTAGAGCGCGCAACTTTGCCAGCAGTGCACTGTGACTAAATCTGTCAAATGCTTTCGAAATATCTTTGTAGATCGAGTCCACTTAATAACCATTACTGAACGAAGAGACACAGTAATTAGAGAATACAGCAAGATTAGTGGTCGTTCACCTCCTCGGTGTGAAGCCATGCTGAAAAGGGCAAATAAAAGCATTAACAGCAAACGATAGTTTGGATATAATCGTTTTTTCAAATAACTTCGAGATGTTACAGAGCTTAGAAATAGGTCGGTAATTTGAGATCTCATTTTTACACCCGCTTTTAAATACAGGATCAATAAATGTAATTTTCCAATCATCAAGAAAGACTCCAGTTTTTAGCGATAGATTAAATAGTAACAGCAAAGGTTCAGCTATAGCTGCAGTACATTTTTTAAGAAAAAACGATGATATTCTATGAACATCACATTGCTGGGAGTCCTTAAAATTCTGAATTCCTACGACAATATCATCATAGCTCAGGGCTAACGACCCAAAATCTAAGGAAGATTTGATATTTTAAAGGATTGAGTTATCATACCAGAACTCATCCTGAACAAAATTAGCTTTAAAAAATTCAGCAAATAAGTTCGCAATTTCCTGCGACGAAGATCTACTCTGCCCTTTATAAGACATCGCCTTAGAGATTGTGGACGAAGATCTCTTAGATTTTACAAAATGCCAGAATGATTTTGGGTTAGATTTTAAATTATTCTCAAAACCCAACAGGTAATTATTGTAAAGGAACTTATTAAGGCAATTAAAGTCACTCATACAACTCAAATATTTCGTTTTGTACTGAAGAGAACCCGATTTTACGTAGAGCTTATAAAACTTATTCCTTTGATTTTTGAGTTTCTTTAGGCGTTTAGTATACCAAGGTAGTTTATAAACCCTTTTAGCAATGATATCAGAAATAATATTTTTGAAAGCTTCAAAACCAACACTGAGGCCAAAATTATTAAATAACACTTGCCAATCTACATCAGAGATTTCATCACTCACCAGATCAAAGTTACAACGACTAAAGTTCAATCTTATAGTATTATCAGACCAAATTTCTGGAAATTCATAAAACTCCAACTCTAAAATTATAGGGACATGATGTTTATCTGTAGCAGACAATGGGTACTCAGATTGTAGTAGGTTATACTTGATATCATTACTGACAAAAACAAGATCCAAGGGAGAATCCCTAATTCATTCACAATGCCATTAATTTGCTGTAATTGCAGACTATATATACGATACTATCAATAAAGTTTATTTCATGAGAACTGTTGAGATGGCAAAAGAGAATCAGCATCTGGAAGGTAGTCCCAGGTAATCTTATTGAGGTTAAAGTCACTTAATACACACAAGTGTCTACTAGCACTGGACCGTGCTAATTGGATAATGTTATCAACATGTACATTATAAATATCGTCTGAGCCATTTGGAGGAATATAAGACGTGCATATACAGATGGAACCAGAATCCCCAGCAATCTCAACACAAAGTTGGTCAAGAAGTGAGTCAGAGTTGAAAAGGGTAGCCTCAGAGCATTGCAATCCTTTTTTAACTGCTACGAGTACACCTACACCCCTAACGAGTCCAGTTTTGAGACTACCCCTGTCTTTTCTAAAAACATTAAATAAGTGTTCATCAAAATATTCCTTATTGAAAACATCTGCAGTTAGCCAAGTTTCTACAAGAACGATTACATCATAATTACTATGAGATGTAGCAGTATAGACAGCCTTAGTCTTGGTTCTCATCCCAGAGATATTTTGGTAAAAAATGTTTAAACATTTTTGAACAGTGAGGCATTGTGCACTTAAATTACTAAACCTAAGTCCTTGATTAGTTAGAACGGCTTCAGTGAGCAACGTTTTTTGCGAAAAAACCGAAAGGGTCGTATCACCACATCAGACGGCCAAAGAAATGGATCAAGCAGCTGGCCATACAAAGATGATGGGATCCCGAGTTTAAAACTCGCACTTGTCAATGATTCGGGGCTTACATCTTTCTTCTTCAGATTATGGCAACTCATTAACGAGGGCGATACCTTAGCGTATTTTGCGACATAATTAATAATAGCATTCTCATCAACAGATGGTCCAAATAACGATAGATGCACCCATTTATATCGGCCAATGACATCGAGATCCGTATTAGGATTGCTACCAACAACAACAGCAGCACGCTCTTCCCATTTCTCATTTACATTTTCGGTACTACTAGGCTTATCAACAGATAAAGCACGCGCATCGGTATCACTATGCACCACACTAGATAAAACAGTGAGATCAATAGTGTCAGATTCACTGGCAGCAGCAGTAGGTCGATGAGCAACGTCAGCCGACAAAACAGGTTTAGAGATCATTGTAGCATTAGCAGCTACAGTAGAGTATAAGAGTTCAGAGTTGTTGGAAGTCAAAGCAGTACCATCAGCAGCAGAAGGTGAGAGCAACTCAACACTGTTCACTTCAACAGCATTATTGCGGTTTTTTGAGCGTGCGTTACAGATTTGTTTTTGTCTGTTTTCTTCTTCTGACTTTGGTTTTGGCTTTGCCATTTAGCACTGTTACTATTAGCTTCACCAGAGTGCTCCGATGAGAAACGAACTGATTTTTTGCACTACTTGATTGCTGGTTAATGAACTTAGATTTTCTTCTTGTCATAATCCCATTATATATATTTTGTTGGCACATATCCGATATTTCCGTACACTGCATTCTACTTAGTGCCAATAAAATTTTTCAAAGCATATATGTTTCTTTGTGCTTCGTCAATGTTCAAACACGAAAGAGAGATCAGGTTATGAACGCATTTATCACACTTGAACATAACATTGTTATTGTTTTTTATGGCATTTGCGATATTAGTGTTTAGTTTTGCACATTTAATATGCGTTTTGTTGTTACAGTAACCACAAATCAAATGTTCATCACCATCACATAAAATTAAACATTTATCACAAATCGACATTTTAGATCTAGCATATGTACCTATGTACAGGAGTACAAGTACACAGCGGAATTAATAACGAGTAAAATATAACTTTAAGCGCAGGAGAAAACACGTCTTGTTGCCACGGATGTTTAGTCGCTTCAATTGAAAAATAAGTTGCAAATATTGATTTATCGCTGTATACAAAAAAAAATAATTGGCGCGATATACGAGTATACCTCCTGAGAAGATTAAGGCCGAACTTTTCTATTCTATTTGTGGTGTCCTGCTTCAGCAACACTACCGCCACACCACGGCGGCTGCTTTTATCGCTACTTAAGTGGAATTAAATAAAAAACTTTTAAAGTCCCTAAAAATGTACGTTAAAAATACCAATATTTAGTTTTATTAATTTTTTCACAGAGTGGCATCAACGGAAAAAATTTGTATTTTGACAGCGCTCTCTCGAAACAAAGAGTCTCAAATCTATTTATCTATGACCAAGACAGTGCGCTAATGATGTTGCCATAGCCCGCTGACATAGCTAAATCGCAGCTGATGACATATGAAAGGTGTTGAATGATCGTGGGAGCGATTTTAATTGACATATTGCCCCAATGGTGCAATAAACATAGCATCTTTGCCGACGAAGCTAAAGCGCAGCTAGCGATGTCAACACCGCCCACAAGCAATGGTCCAATAACCATAGCACTTTCGTAGATAAAGTTCAGCTGGTGGAATATTCAACCGTGTGAACATTATTATGGTAACTCCCTTCTAAGTGAGGAACGTCCACGGGTCTCGTCACAGCAGTTTTGATAGCTGCTTTGATGGATTCGATTATGGAGGCCTTTTTTCTGTTCATTCATGTGCGACGATATACGTATGTAAATAGTGTCCCCAAGACGGTGAAACTTGTTATGCGATCATGTTCGATGCCACGTCTCAAGATTTTGTTGGTTTTCATGGTGTAGGTAAGGTTTTGTGGAATTTTCGTTGTAAAATAAAGTGCTGTGAATTTTTACCTGCTTACCGGAAACCACCAAATAACTTCTGTTGACCGCGATTGAAACCTCCATATTTTCCTCTATGGTGTGGGGGTGGTGGTAACGACAAAAACACTCCCCAAAGGTTTTAGGGAGTGTTGTCGAATTAACAGTCCTTGGCCGGATTTGAACCCGGTACGCTCCGGTACTCCCTTGCTTTACTGCCCGACTGTCGTGGTAGCGATTTATGAGTGAAAGCTTTTAGGTCATGTCGTCACTCCTTCCGTAAGGAAGGATTAGATGGGTAATGAGAAGTGAGAGGCATCATATCCGTAGATCAACGATCGAGTTGCACGTCATTACCTTTAAGCATATTAGTCGCCTCTTAAGACCGGTATGCCTACCTCGGGCATATTCTAAGCCCCTAACCTCTATGATCGTTAATAAAGTGTTGAATTTTGTGAAGTGCACCGATTGCAGTATTATCTTTATTTCCATACTGCCGGAAATAGTAGAATTCAAGATTACAATTTTAGCAAAAGTGATTATGTTATCTAATCGCACTGTTTCTAGTAAGTATATCTTTAAGATGACATGTGTATATTTTCCGTTGTTTTGCTGTTTTCAAGATTTTATTTATTGTGGTGGTAAGACAATTGTTTTCTCTTTGGACTTTCGTGTTAATGGTAAACCATCTGTTCTGTGATTCGATCAATTTCTTCGCTATATAAGATAGTCTTTCAAAGTGGTCGTGTTCCCGAGTACCCGTAATTTCTGTACTGTCCTAAGAGCATCGAAGCTCTTTGCCTTTTCTTTGTGTGTGTTTACCATCTGTAAAAGTCTGCCCATCTTGCTTATGTCAGCTACCAAGAATTTCCTCATGTGTATTTGTGGGAAATGTTTGACAGCTTTAAATATTTCACCACTTAGCCATGCGTACAAAGTTAAGTTGGTGATATCTTTGATATATCCGAAAGTTTCCCAATTTACTAGGTCATCAGCCACTGGGATGTACCACTGGTATAGTCTATTATGCGTCATATCGAACGAGTATAAATTTTCAGCGGCGGTTGTCTTTATGAACCCTCCTCACTCTTATAAGCACCATCCAGCCCAAATGTTTTTTTATTTCCGCTTCGGTATAGAATGGCGTGAGCTTATTTCCTAGTATTCTGTTGTTTTTCACGAGAACTTAATTCCCTATGTCAAACTCCCTATCCTCCCTCTTCTTATTGTACGTATTTAGCTCTTTATCCTGATCCTCTTTCTCACCACTCGTTCTGATTACTGGCTAAGACTTGTTGCTTAACGTCCGCATGTCCAAACCACGGGACCACTCGTAGCTGGATATGCTAGCGCTAGTGAGCCGCATATGGCTAACGTGTTGCTCGTGAAGTGGGTGCGCCTGATGTTGCTGGCGATGGCGCGTGTGGTGTGGTTGGTCGTCTCGTTTGTTCCACGGTGGGAACCTCGGTGAAACACCCATTCGGGGTTTTCTGAGAAGCCTTCGGCCCGTCTTCCTCACGGGATGCGCGTGTCCGTGTCTCTCTTCCTCCCGAGCCTGACTTTGCTTTACTTTGTCGCCCTTGTGCCGGACTTGATTCCGCTTCTATGATCTTCTCGACTTCGGCTTGGTGATATGGCTTCAATTCGCTCACGTGCGCCGTCCTCTGCTTCCCATTGTGCACCTTGTCTAGCTCGGCGTTTACCGGTGATACAGAAACATTACGCGATGCGGACCACTGTACCTTGGTGCTAACTTGGCCCCGAAATTATCCACTGTCTTGGACAACTGAGGTTTCTTCACCAATACTAAAGCGCCTATTTTCGGTTGCGATTGCCTTCTGCGAAAGTTGTGGTGCAGCGCTGGTCCTGCCGATGCTCGCTGCTGTTGGCATCGTACAATGTCGTAAACCTCTTTCATCTTTGCTGACCTTTCACTTAGAGTCACTTTCTCTTCGCCTGTGCCAAACGTTTGCTCATAGTAGAGGGCGTTCGAGATATTTGGCTCCCTACCCTGTACTATGAATGCTGGATTGTACCCTGTTGTCTTTCATATGCCCGTATTCAGTGCTAGTGTCATCTCTGGCAACAACTTATCTCAAATTCGATGCTCTTTCTCAGTGAATTGTGCTATCATCCTCTTGATGTTACGATTTGCTCTCTCTGTCGGATTCTCTTGCGGTGTGTATGGTGCCATTAGCTGGTGCTTTATTCCAACCTCTTGCAAAAACCTCTTGAAATTCCAACTTATGAACTGTGCTCCGTTGTCCGTGATTAGAATTTTTTGTGCGCCAAATCGGGCCAAAATTCTCTCCCTCATTCCTCCGATGAGATTCTCCGTCATCGCCTTCCATATTGCTATGATCTCTACCCATTTCGAGAATCGGTCCACGAAAACTAATGCCATCGTATTACCATGCTTCGAAAGCGGAAGTGGTCGCACCAAATCTGCACAAACAGTTGCGAAAGGTTCATCGGAAATCTGCGTGAGCATCTTACCTGCTGCTTGTTGTTGGCTAGGTTTGCAGGCTTGGCATGCGTGGCATTGTTGTACGTACTTCCGTTCGTCTCTGAACATCCCAGGCCATTAGTACCGCATCACTGCACGTGCTATGCGCTCGGTGTGTCGTGAATCTCGCTGAGCACTCTTCGCCTCTCCGATGTCAGCACGCATAACCTCACGGTACCGCATCCTCGCCATCCATCTGATTCTCTTCGTCTGTATAACCTACCTTCCTCTAGAACGAAGTCAAGAAACTTCTCCAATCAAGGAGCCTAGGGAAGGTCGTTTGAGGTTAAGTATGGATGGCAAGGCTATACGTAACGTAAATAGCCAACTAAATAGCAGTCATCAAAAAGATGCTTACCAAATATTTTCTAGTGTTCGAGACAAATTAGTGTCCTCATTAGCAAGATATAATATTGAGGTGCTCGTCCCAACTTTATTCCAAAACGAAGTAGAAATAAACGTTGGTACCTGGACAAGTTTGCCTGGACACCTCGCATGTGGTCTCCCTTGTCCATCTAGAATTTGCTTTTTCATCGAATTTGTGTAGGAGCCAGAGCTTAGTCGTGGCAAGAGGGGGGAGATGCTCTTTATTTGGTTCACCTCTGATTGATCTGTAGCCTTCCTGGCCAACTCGTCAGCAGCGCAGTTTCCACGCATCACTGCTGAGTATTTCGCGGTCAGTTCATTGAGCGATTGCCTGCAGTCGAGTGTTACCTTCGATGCAGTGTTACTACCCTGAAAGGCTTTGATCGCTGCTTGGCTGCAATTTTTCGAAAGCAGAGCGCAGCGTTCTCTATTGCTGTAAGTTCAGCCTGGAATACGCTGCAGTGGCTAGGAAGTCTAATGCCTAAGAAGAGTGAAACATCCTCCGAGTAGACGCCGCTTTACACCTTGCCGTTGTGCTTTGAGCCGTATGTGGAACTGGAGGTTGTCTGAGGGTTTTGAATATATACGTCCTTCCACTCGTGCTTCTTGGGGATTCTGGTTGAGTACTTATTAATTGTCTCGTAGCCGCTAGGCGTAGTGTAATCCATAAACTTGAGATTTAGGGGTACGGTCTCCAGGATGCTTGCGTGTCCAACCTACTCATCTTGCCTATGTTGTTGCTGCGCTCGAGCGCTGGCCACCATACAGCAGCATCATAGAAGAGAATGGGTCTAACTACAGGGTGTACACTGTACAGCCAGTGCATAACTCTGGGATTCAAGCCCCATCTCTCCCCTACGGCTGCTTTGGATGCATATAGGGCATTAATAGCCTCCTTGGATCTGTCCTCAAGATGCTGCTTCCAGTTGAGTTTGCTACCTAAGATAACGCCGTGATAACGTGTGAGCCTCCTCTTCAAGGTTGGTCGCCGTGCCGTGGCGAAGGGGCTTAAACGGTGGCGTGTGGAATCTCTCCAAGGAGCGAACCACAGACTGCGGTGAACTAAAAGGAAAGCCCGTCACTTCCTTCATTCGGGGCGATGGCACACTTACCCAACGGTATGCTGTAACCACCCAACCGCGAATGGGGGAAATGGCGGGATAGCCGCACCACCACCGCCCTAATCCAAGGTGTCAGGACAACCGTGCCGAGGGATGAATGGTCAGCGGCCGGCTTTATAAGTTGCTGATCTCGAACGGTCCCCTCCGATGCCCGGGCAAGGTCGGTTGTATAAGTGCCTTCTCAACGCATGCCGGCTCTGCGGCCGAGTGACGAAACCATTCCGGTATACTCGTGAGACCAAACATGAACTCTAACAAAAACAAAAACAATAAACACAAGAAACGACGGGCAAAACGGACGTGACTAACAAGACGAATGTGATCGCGGACGAAGAAATGGCGACAAAGACGACGACGGGCATGACGGAGTACAGATCTCCGGACCTTGCGGTCACAGAATCTGACGAGGACCCTTTACTCGCCTCCAGTCAGGAGACGATTAAAAGTGTTAAGGGAAGTTCCACCCATAGTACACCCTTAGCACAAATAGTCACAACAGGTGTAACTATGTCTGAGGGTACCAACCATAGTACCCGGGGACCAGCTTTTCCTTCCACCGCAGTGAAAGTCGGTAGTGCCAACCACAGTGCCCCGAACGGGACTCTTTCTCTTTATGGCGCGATATACAACAGGTATATCATCATAAAACTCCTAAGAGATTTTTGCGCCAAGCTTCTCTTCCAATTTGTGGTGTGCCGATTTGAATTTTCCCTACAAATTGGTGGGACGTACAGTTTTTTGCCGACTCCGAACGGCATCTACAAAAGAGACGAATTTTTGCTGAGAAGCCCGTCATGGCAGAAATACACTCGGAGAGTTTGCCAAACCACTCCCGAGGGGCGACCCCGTTTTGAAAAACTGTTTTCAAATGACTTTTGATGTTACCTGAACGGGACTGGGGTAAAGAAAAAGAAGAATAAGACCATGTTTCAGATACGGAAAGCAAAATAAAATTGGGCCCTGTACATGCTCGAAAAAATCAAGAGTGGAGACACTTCAAGTGGTTCCAAGGATGTCGCGCAGTACAGGAGGGTAATCGCGGAGTTCGAAACCTTTAATAGGGAGTTTGCCCTCAAACAGCAAGAAAGGAGACGGTACTCAAAAGAGAAACCGCTCCAAAAACGACAATGCCAACGAGGCGGAACCGAAGAAGCCCAAACGGGCGGAAGCGATAGCCGCAAACCACAGCAGATCACCGACGTCGATGCAACAGAACTGGGTGCAGGTGCAGGCTGCGGGAGAACCCGGCTGGACCTCACCCGGTTTTTGACTCTTCCGAGACCCTCCGGGGGTACAGGGTGATCAAGTGCGCCAACCAGGCCTCTTTGGAACTCCTCACTGAGAGTGTGGCTAAAATTAGTGACGGTTTCAACAACCTGGCACTTAAGCTCATACCAGCGGCGGAGATTCCAAAGAGACCTCGTGCTAGCATCTGGTTACCCCCTCTGGATGACCCGGGGGAGGAACTGCTGAAATGCATAAAGCTGTACAACGGCAACATCCCGGCTATATGAGATTGGTAGCTCATTAAATACGAAGCGTCCACGAGAACCTGCAAGCCGATACTGGTCGCGATATGCGAGGAGTCACTCAAGGCTCTGGCGAAGGCTGACCACAAGGTCGCCTTCGCCTTCCGCATGGCCAAGATGGAGGTTGTCCAGGGCGACAAAACCCCAGATGAGGACGAGCCTGAAGAGGTAGATGGCGCCAGCCAACTACTGCAGGGGGTCACCATCAATGATGGAGATGACAGCATGGCCTCCTGCTCGAGGAGGACATGACATCAGCTTCATCCAAGAACCCTGGGTCAAAAATGGGTTGATTAAGGGGTTAAACAGCAGCACACACAATCTGCTCTACATTGTAATCAAAAAAAGTTTAAATGCATTCTTATGTTCCAATTACAGCACACCAGATCTAACAGTCGTAAAGCTTGAGGAAGATGGCAATCGCGGAATGTTCTTGGTGTCGGTCTACATGGCACATGACAGGGACGCCCCGCCCCCCGAGCTCGCACGCTTCGTCAACCTCACGCGTGGATCGCATATAATGCTGTGGTGCCAACTCCAGACACACTATTTGGGGGAGCAGCACCACCAACGAGAGAGGTGAGTCCCTTTTTAACTACATATTATACTCGAATCTACGTATATGCAATAGGGGGTCCACACCCACTTTTATTTTTCCGAGCTCGGAAGGATACCAAGGCTGGGAGGAGATGCTGGATCTCACTTTGGTCTCGGACGATGGCCCGGGGATGGTAGACAATTGGAGGGTGTCAGAACAACCTTCACTCTCAGATCATCGCTGGATTCTCTTCGACATAAAGTGCGAATCAGGCCTCCCTCTCCGCTACAGAAACCCCAAGAGAACGAAACGGGAAAAATTCGTACCCTTAACATCTAGATCTATATCAGCCACTAACTCTAGACTCTGTATCGACAACCCGCAAGAGTTGGACGAAACGGTGGAAAATCTAGAGTGCGCACTCACAACAGCCTTCAACAAATCCAACCCGGTAAGCATCCAAAAGAATAAATCCCCTCCATGGTGGAATGGAGAGTTCATCTCCTGAGATGTCCGAAAATTGTTCAATGAGTGCTTCAAAACTAAGTTGTGGCTGCCTTATAAAGTGGCACTCAAACACTACAAAAACGCTATTAGAACGGCCAAGACGGAGTCGTGGCAGAATTTCTGCTCATCAATAGCAAATAGCCAAGAATCCGCCAGGCTTAGTAAGATTCCTTCAAAAGAACACCACAGTGATCTCTTTGTTAGAAGGGAAGGCGGTGTTTGGACGGAATCTGCGGAAGAATCACTAGATGCTCTGCTGAGCACACACTTTCCTTGTGACGATAGCCCACCAGCAATAATGGCAGGGACTAGCCAACCGCTTCTCAGCGACGGAGTGCCGGAGTCTCTCATCAACAGGGAAAAGATAAGATTCGCTTTGCCCCCTTCAAGTCACCAGGCCCTGACGGTGTTACTCCGGCAATGCTTCAGAGGCTTGGTGAGCCAATTATCCTCTGGTTGGTGAGCCAATTATCCTCTGTTTAGAGCCAGCTTCGCTCTATCACACATTCCAAAAAGCTGGAGGAGGGTGAAGGTCATCTTCCTTCCAAAGGTAGGTAGAAGAACTCATGAGAATGCCAAAGATTACAGACCAATAAGCTTAACTTCCTTCATGCTGAAGGTCCTAGAGAGGATTGTAGACATCCACAGGACCTAAGCTTTATTTGGCACAGCATCCGTACATGAAGGGCCGGTCAACCGAAACCGCCCTGCATGAACTCATCGGTACCATAGAAAGATCCTTACACTTCAAAGAATACACCCTCGCAGCGTTTCTAGACGTAGAGGGAGCCTTCAACAATATAAAAATTAACGCGATCACTGGTGCCCTTCAAAGGGCGGGAATTAACTTCCCTATCTACAGCTGGATCCAGATAATTTGGTTCGGTGTCAGCAACCCGCCAAGTGGACAGGGGGACCCCCCCAGGGCGGTGTTCTCTCCCCACTTCTATGGGTCCTTGCACTGAACGAGATACTACTTGAGTTCAACAAGGATGGAGTAAAAGTAGTCGCATATGCAGACGACATTGTCATTGCAGTATCGGGCCTCTTCCCCTCAATCCTGGCGGACTTGCTTGAGGGAGCACTCCGCAAGCTACATGCATGGGCAGTTGCGAACGGTCTCAGCGTTAACCCTAGTAAGACGGACCTGATGCTGTTCACCAACAAAACCAAGATACCGCATTTCAGAAGGCCCACACTAAAACATACTGCACTATCCCTGTTCACAACAGTTAAATATCTGGGCGTGGAAATAGATAGTAAGTTAAGTTGGAAAAACAATATAGAAAGAAGGATTGAAAAGGCCTACATAGCATAATACGCGTGTAAAAGAATAGTCAGCACTGGGGTTTGAATCCCAACCTCATGATGTGGCTCTACACGGCCGTGGGTATACCCATACTAACCTACGGGGCGGTAGTATGGTGGCCTGCCTTAGACAAGCAATACAACACCAAAAAACTAAATAAACTACAGCGAGCGGCCCTCGGCGGGGTTACGGGAGCGTTACGGTCGTGTCCAACAGACTCACTGAACGTTATCCTTAACCAGTTACCACTGGATCTTCACATACGTGAAACTGCACCATGTGCGGCGGTTAGACTCCGCGAGTCTGGCTGCTGGAACTCGAGGCAGTATGGTCATGGTGGTATCCTCCAAGAGCTGCCCGGTATAGTTGCATCAACGACAGACTCTCACGCACCTTTATTGAATTTCGGCAGGAAATTCAAGGTGGTGTTTCCTTCAAGAAAGGACTGGCAGAGGAACAGAGTATGCGATGACGAGACACTTTCACTGTACACTGACGGGTCCAAAACGGTCTGCGGGGTTGGAGCGGTTGTGTTTTCGGAGCAACTGAATGTTTGGCTTTCAGTCCGTCTTCCGGATTCAGCCAGTATCTTCCAAGCAGAAGTACTGGGGATCGAGAGGGCTTGTACCTTCCTGTCGGAAGACACAGTAGGAGGACGTAACATACATATCTACCCTGATAGCCAAGCAGCAATTAGGGCGCTTGAGTCCCACATCACATCCTCTGAGACGGTCAGCAACTGTAGGAAGATGCTAGAGGCGGTTGCAGACTTCTCATGCATTACACTCGTTTGGGTTCCCGCCCACAGGAACATCACGGGTAATGAGAAGGCAGACGAACTGCCTAAATTGGGGGCTGAGGCAGATGTCTCCGATGCGGTGATGTTACATCCACCAATCATATCCATTAAAAGGCTCATTCACTGCAGGTACAGAGAATTGGCAGTCCGTAATTGGCTCTCCACCGATGCCTGCAAAATCTCTAAACAAACGTGGCCCACCTACAACAAACAGAGAGCAGAGGACCTGCTCAAGAGGTCAAGAAAGGAAATATTCAGAATCATATCCACACTAACGGGGCCAACACGCCGAAAGAATGGGCATCCCTTTCAACAACAGATGCAGGAGCTGCAACGAAGAGGGGTGCAGAGAAACAGTTGAGCACTTCCTATGTAAGTGTCCAGCTCTAATGCACATCCGGTTTGCAACTCTGGGCAGTTATATAATACCAGACCTTAACGGCATCGCGAATTGCTTTATAAGGGATATTAGCGACTATATAGGAAGCGCTCGGTGGTTTGTTCGTGACTACAATTAACGCTAAACCCAACACAACTTACAGCAGCATCCAAATATGTGCATGGTTCCAGGAGGAAGTGCATCAAAATGGCACCCAGAGCTCGGGAGTATTTTCTCTACCGAGCAGCACAGCAACCAACCAACGTGTGAGCCTAACTCCATTTAGGAGTGGTGGTATAAAAGCGGGTATTTTGTACTTTCTAATGAAAAGAACCGTTTCCGTTTTAGAGGGGTTTACATTAAGGCCGCTTCCCGGTGCCCAATCCTTCACGAGGTTTAGGGCGGTTTGGAGAAGTTCGCTAAAGGTCTGAGGATGCTTACCAGTTTCCGTTAGAGCGATGTCGTCGGCATAGGCAATGACTTGGCAGCCGATGTTTTCCAGCTTCAGAGGTAGGGTGTTAACTGTAATGTTCCACAGTAGAGGGGATAGAACTCCTCCTTGAGGTGTGCCCCTAAATGTGTATCGCACTATTGAGGTCTCTCCAAGATTAGCTTGGATAGTTCTCTTTGTCAGGAGTTGTCTAACGAATTCCACTAGCGGAGGCTTCAGTCCCATACGCAGAAGGGACTCTATCACGGCTTGTGAATGTCTAGAAGGATACCCAGAGTGTAGTCCTTGAGGGCAAGTCCTTTTCTATCTTCATGGTGATAGCGTGGAGTGCTGTTTCCACTGCCTTGCTCTTGGAGTATGCATGTTGAGCCTTCGCGAGGTTTTGTGAGCGCAGATTATTCCTAATGTGCGCGTCTAATATTCTTTCCAAGATTAAGAAGAGAGGATGAAAGACTTATAGGCCGGAAGTCCTTTGGCTTCGAGTGCAAAACTTCACCTCCTTTGGGTATGAATACTATCTTCGCCTCGGTCTATAGATTTCAGACAGCACGCGACAGAGAATGTCATTCGCCATTTGAAGTTCGGCGGGAAAGATGTTATCGGGTCTCGGAGATTTAAATGGGTCAAAATTTCTGATAGCCCATTCGACCTTTTGAGGGTTAATTAGCTTCCCCATAGAATTATAGTTCCTTTCGTTGTTGTCGGCTGTTTGTGACTCAGTGGAACAGACCGGAATGTGCGTGTCCATAAGAAGTTCGACCATTTCGCCGCTAGATGATGTCCAATCTCCAACAGGTTTCGGTATGAAACCCGGAACAGTAGGAGTTTTTGATAGAACTTTCCGCAGTCTATTGACCTCCGAGTTGGTGTCAATGTTGTTACAGAAGTCCCTCCATGAATCCCTCTGGGCTTCCTTGACTGCTTTTTTGAAAATGGTTAAGTCTTCTTTCTGTTCGTGCCAAGAATCGGTCCGCTTAGCTTGATTATAAAGTCTTCTGCTATCTTTCCTCAGGCGGGAAATTTCGGACTCCGCCATGGTGGTCTCCACTTATTCCTCGGTCTGGTAAAAGGACAGGAAGCATTGAAAGCAGAATTACAGGACTCTGTGATCAAGTCTACTGCTTCATCAATTTCAGACGATGAGTCAATCTCACCGGAATTGGCAGAATGTACTCGGGCGTCGACGGCTCGGCTGCTGGTATCCAAGCCCATGCTCGTAGCCTGCAAGGAATCTCGTTCCTGTGCACCGCTACCAAGTCTGCCGCATATCACAGCTCGCCTAACGCGAAAATTGCCTTCTTATAAAGCAAAACCAGATATGCGGTGTGAGTTTGATCAGAGTGGACGTGTTTTGCTTGTGTTGTGGCGTGCGCGCTAAGTAAAACGAACATTTAATATTAAATAAAAATAAAAAAAGATTGAAAAATAAAAAATATACTATGCAACTTGCAAAGAAAAAGTCGATCGCGCTGAAGTGGCTAGAATAGCGTGTGCAGACTGTTGCGCCTACTTCCATGAATTGTGCGCCAAGATGAACCCAACTGAGTTGGACTAAATGAAGTCCAGCAACGTGAAGTATCGCTTCGATGGTTGTAATGCCATTCGGCGTAAGTCTCTCCATCTTCAGCCATTGGTAGGTACCTCAGCTGCAGATATAGCATCTGCCGCTCAATCTGGGCCAAAGATGCTCCCACAGCCTACCAGTAAATCTTTGACGTCTGTGTCAAATAAGCAAAATTCCAACAGCAACCAAAACCCAACAAATACAAAGGTGTTCCAACAATTCTCACGACAACAGCACTAACCTCCAACGTACACAGCAGAGCATAAGCAAACGAATGCTGAAAACGGTACTTTTTCTAAACAAATTACCTTGCAGTTGTTCTACGATGAGATAGTCAGCTTAAAGAAATGTAATGTACATTTCTTCAGCACTGTGAAGCAGCTCAAAGAAGAGAATGCAAAGCTGAGCGCAAAAGTTAACAGACTTGAAGGTATGTTGAATTGGAGAGAGCAACAACTCTTAGAAACTGCTGTTGACATTGTTGGAGTGCCGGAGCTTACCAACGACAACGTAAGAGATTGCACTCAAAGAGTTAACAAAGCCTACACCGGCTGTGTCACCTATGGTTGTAGCAAAAAAGACAAGTAAGGAAGTCTAAGTTCGGCTGGAACCGAACATTATATACCTAGTAGTGATCTATTATGTCATCCCAATTTACGCAGGTCTATTGTAACACTTTCAGTTCGTATTTGCGTTCAAACAGACAGCCGGACAGACAGATCGACGCTTTTGCTTTTGCAGTGGCGTATTAACTACTTGCGCGGATATTTTACTTTTCATACATACATGATATACATTAATAAATATATATCTCGATTCGTTTATGCCGAATGAAGTAATATACCTTGTGTGCGTAACAAAAATAGATATAAACAAGTAAGGAAGTCTAAGTTCGGGTGGAACCGAACATTATATACCTAGTAGTGCTCTGTTATGTCATCCCAATTTACGCAGGTCTATTTAATACCATCAGTTCGTATTTGCGTTCAAATAGACAGACGGACAAACAGATAGACGTATCGAAAGACGGACATGCCTACATCGACTCAGCTCATCCTCCTGATCATTTCAGTATACTTTTGATGGGAATATCTCTTTTTCTTCTCATACGTACAAACATTTCATGTTCATGAAAGGTATGAAAATCAAAAAAGATATTAAACTTCGCTGTTGCAGTGGCGTAATAACTACTTTCCCGGATATTTTACTTTTCATCCTGAACGTTTTGATATACATTAATAAACATAAATCTCGATTCGTTTATGCCGAATGAAGTAATATACCTTGTGTGCGTAACAAAAATAGATATAAACAAGTAAGGAAGTCTAAGTTCGGGTGGAACTTAACATTATATACCTAGTAGTGCTCTATTATGTCATCCCAATCTACGCAGGTCCTTTTAATACTTTCAGTTCGTATTTGCGTTGAAATAGACAGACGGACAAACAGATAGACGTATCGAGAGACGGACATGCCTACATCGACTCAGCTCATCCTCCTGATCATTTCAGTATACTTTTGATGGGAATATCTCTTTTTCTTCTCATACGTACAAACATTTCATGTTCATGAAAGGTATGAAAATCAAAAAAGATATACAACTTCGCTTTTTCAGTGGCGTATTAACTACTTGCGCGGATTTTATACTTTTCATCCTGAACGTTTTGATATACATTAATAAATATATATCTCGATTCGTTTATGCCGAATGCCTTGTGTGCGTAACAAAAATAGATATAAAAAAGGATGTATTTCATAGGCGCCAAAGAACTCAACCGATCTTTATGAAATTTTCACAATATATACTTGGGTCCAGGCTATATAAAGTTTCAATTCGTCATAACTCCGAACTTTTTTGGTCTAAATTAATGAAATTTGGATATAGACAATATCTACATAATTTTTCAAAAGTGGGCGGTGGCACGCCCACATATTTTGTGTTTTGCTTTGCTCTTGAACTTTCACGATAGGTTCAGGAGTTCGCTTTATATAGCTTTCGGAAAAGCCCCAGGTTATATAAAGCTGCAGTTCGGTATAGTTAGGAGTTTATTTGGTTCAAGTTAATGACATTTTATATATAGATGTGTTCTATGTATCAAAACGTCAAGAGAACGTCTACCGGGTTTGCTAGTATATTATAAAATGGCGAAAGCAAACAACGAGTTTCAGCATTCTTTTGTAAAACTAGAGACTACTTTGCGTGCAAATAGACAGACGGACAGAGAGACAGACGGACGGAGAGACGGGCATGGCTAAGTCGACTCGGTTCATCGTGCTGGTCATTTTAGTGAACTTTTCCCTTCTTGTTCTCATACTTACATACATTTAATGTCTATGAAAGCTATGAAAATCAAAAAAGATATATAACTTCGCTATTGCAGTGAGCTATTAATTACGTGCCCGAATATTTTGCTTGTGTGTTCCCGAGTTGGCTAATTTTTGGCAGGAGTAGAATACATACTACTAAGAAGCAACTGACGAATTTGCATTGAAATATCAAGATTGAATTATAAGCGATTGCCTTTGTAATGCCGCTTTAAATAGCATTACAATACTTCACACCTACACTCTACCTTACTACCACACACGCTCCCACTGCCTAACATGATTTCGTTCATGCGAGATCAAATGCTTATGCGCAGCTGTAATTCGCAATTAGTTCATCCCACCTCATGTATAAGATTATTCGCGCTTCAGTAAATATCGACGGTGTGGTTTCGGTAAGTGAGATGGCAAGTACCACAACATAGCGCGAGAAGCTTCCACCCTTACCCTGCACAACCCTCCGCTACCGATCAACTTTTTGGTTCCGTCTACGGGACGTAGAGAAGCACCCTAACGGTTGCACCTTCGTTCCCAAGACCAGTGGTGAGTTCTTCGGGACCACTAACTACATTTACCGGTGTGTACTCACGGGCCATCGCCCTACACCAACCGGCCACCGTCATCGGTAACCTGGCACCGGTCCACCGGCATCCACCAACCCGTCGTTGGTGACTTGCACCGAGCCACAGTCATCGGTACCCTGGCACCGACCCACCGGCATCCACCACCCGTCATTTATAATTCATACCGATCCACCGGCATTCACCAACCCGTCATTTGTGATTCATACCGATCAACCAACACGTCATCGGTAATTAATACCGATCCACCAACCCGTCATCCGTGATTAGCACCGATCCACCATACGTCGCTACTGACACATCCTATTCATCGTACCTGACTAGACACCCCTGTGTGTGTGTGTTCCCGACTGAAATAACACCATCAAATCACCGTGTTCTTATTAGTAATGGAAGTGGGACCTCTACTCGACTCTGGATAGGCTGAGCATTACCCCAGTCTTCGATAAAACCCACCTCACACCTTTGAAAATAGCAGAAATTTTATGCTGAAAAGTGGACGGCGCCACCCCTCTCTCTATGGCGCGATATACAACAGGTATATCATCATTAACCTCCTAAGAGATTTTTTGCGCCAAGCTTCTCTTCCAATTTGTGGTGTGCCGATTTGAATTTTCCCTACGAATTGGTGGGACCTACAGTTTTTTGCCGACTCCGAACGGCATCTACAAAGGAGACGAATTTTTGCTGAGAAGCCTGTCATGGCTGAAATACACTCGGAGAGTTTGCCAAACCACTGCCGAGGGGCGACCCCGTTTTGAAAAACTTTTTTCAAATCACTTTTGATGTTACCTGTACCAGGGCTCGAACCATGGACCTTCGGTGTGGTAGGCCGGCAACACTGCCTTCACACCACGGCGCCACCCCTACTTCTTCAAAAGTTACAAAATTTGTTTGTGGCCGAGTTTCTCTTAAAAAGCTTATTATGTGTGCAAAATCTGATTGATATAACTTGCTTAGTTGTAGAAATATCGCTTTTTAATGTTTCTGAAAAAATTTTTCAGAACTATGTTAAAAAACTGGGCGTGGACCTTAACCGATTTCGCCCATTTTTACAGCAAACAGTTACCTTTATATTTAGAACATTATCACCAAATTTCGTTTCGACAAATCAATTTTTGGCGGAGTTATGGCATAAAAAGTTTTGTGGAATAGTCCACTATAAAAGGGGCGGGACCACGCCCATTTTCGAAAATTTTAAGGTTTTGGATTCCTTTGTTTACGGGAACTTTAAAAGTGAAAAATAAATGATGTAAAGCTATTTTGCGCAAAGTTATTGCCTATTTAATATATCTACGATCCTCTTCAAAATCTTTCATATAAAAGTGGGCGTAGACCTTAACCGATCCTGGAACATTCCTTGCATACCTTCAAACCTGCGTGCTGAATTTCGTTTCGATATCTTGAACGGTTTTTGTGTTATGTTTAATATTGTTTCTAAATTTGACTTAATCAAAAGTGGGCGGTGCCACCCCCATTTTCAAAAATTTCTTGAAAAATTTATTTTATGCCTCATTCTCAATGTATCCACCAAATTTTATCCTTATAGGTGTAGCTAATATACCTTGTGTGTGTAGCACTACTAGGTATAATAATAAAATTAGACTGTTAAGATCCATCGGTGATAAATAAAAATCTCAAAAGGTGTTATCCACTTAATCACTTTGAAGAAATTACAGCCCGAATTCACGGCTCAAATTGGTTCACGTTACTCGATTGTAAAAAAGGCTTTTGGAAACTACAAGTAACACCCCGTATTTCAGAATATCTGACATTCAGTACCCCATTCGAAAGATACTCCTGCTTAAGGATGCCATTTGGCTTAGCATCGGCTCCGGAAGTTTACCAACAAGTAATGAGTTCGTTGATCGTGGACGTAAAGAACGCGGAATTGTTTATGGATGATGTTCTTTTGCATTCCAGTAGCAAAGCAGAACTGGAGAGGATCACTCAAGATGTACATGGCAGATTCAGGAAAGCAGGCCTCAAGCTTAACATAGAAAAATGTGTCTTGAATACACAAGAAGTAAAGTTTCTGGGAAATATAGTCTCCGCTGAACCCGAAAAAATAGAAACTATAACGAAAATTAAGCAACCGGAAAACGTGAAAGAGTTGCAAAGATTTTTGGGAATGGTAACATACGTGTCGAAATTCATAAAAAATTTGGCAGATATCATCCAACTACTAAGACAACTATTAAAAAAGGATGTTGAGTGGGTGTGGGATACGCAACACAATGCAGCATTCAATAAATTGAAAAATCTGCTGATGAATCCACCCGTAATGGGGTATTATGACACGAAAGCGCCAGTATATGCTCTCATTAGATGCCAGTAGTTATGCAAGTGGCGGAGTACTAATACAAAAACGGAAGCCGATCGCTGACTGTGCGAAATCGTTCACAAAAACAGAACAGGGCTATAGCCAATTAGAAAAAGAGGCAAACGCCATCTTAGTTGCATGTAAAAAATTTCACATGTACATCTGGGGTGGCAAAAACTTAACGATCGAGTCTGACCATAAGCCTCTTGAGACGATATTTAAAAAGCCAATAACAGATGCACCACCGAGATTGCAAAAAATTATGTATCAAATCCTGCCTTACAATCCAAAAGTTACTTATAAAAAGCAACGGAATTGGATGTTGCCGATTTACTGAGTAGAGACTGCGAAAAATTGGATGGTGAAAATTTAAATACAGAAAATTTACAAATATGTGCTATTGTCCCCCTTAAAAATACGCGAAAAGACGAGCTTAAAGCAAAAACCTCAAAAAGCCAAGAACTTAATGATTTAAAGTTCTTTTTTAAATGGTCATCTAACCGCCTGGGCGATTTTGACTGTCCAACATAGCTCGCCAGTCGTTTCTTCGTTGCGCCTACTGGCGCCAATTGGAAACACCGCGGGATCGCAAATCGGTCTCCACTTGGTCCTTCCATCGGAGTGGTGGTCTCCCTCTTCCTCTGCTTCCACCGGCGGGTGCCGATAAGAATACCTTCTGGGCTGGAGCATGTTCGCTCGTTCGCACTACGTGGCCTAGCCAGCGAAGCCGCTGTGTTTTAATGTGTGTTAAGTTCATACAGCTCATCATTAAATCTTCTTCGGTACTCGCCGTCGCCAACGCGTAGAGGTCCACAAATCTTTCGAAGAACCTTTCTCTCGAATACTCCCAGAGCCGCCTCGTCAGATGTTGTTAGTGTCCACGCTACTGCACCATATAGCAGGACGGGTGCGATGAGTGACTTGTAGAGTGTTATTTTCGTTCGTCGAGTGAGGACTTTACTTTTCAATTGCCTACTCAGTCCGAAGTAGCATTTGTTTGCAAGAGTGATTCTTCGTCGGATTTCTAGGCTAACATTATTGTTGGTATTTAAAGTTAATCATACTAAAAGGATGGCCAGAAACCTTCAATAAATTGCCGGTAAATCTGAAAAAATGTTGGTACTATAGAGAGGTTCTCAGCGTATATGAGGACATAATTTTTAAAGATCACCGAGTATTGGTTCCAAACTCAATGGTGCCATTAGTTATGAAACATTGCAACCTTAGTCATAAAGGACTACTAAACTGGCCCGCGACAATGTATTCTGGCCAACAATGACCAAAGATTTAACTGAGTACATAAAAACGTGCGGTGAATGCAGCAAAATAAAAAAAGATAATCAGATGGAACAAATAAATTTACAAGCCGCACCGAAACGGCCATGGAGTATTGTCGCTTCGGACATATTCCACTTAAGAGAAAAGGAATACATACTCAGTGCAGACGGTTAGTCAGGATATTTTGAATCTAAGCCGTAGCACCAGTATCAACATCTCTAAGGAATTTAAGACATGGTTTGCTACCTTCGTCATTGCGGAGGTACTATTATCAGATGGTGGTAAACAATTTGATTGCAGCGACTCAGGGCCTTTAAAAAAGAATGGATTTGCACATAGAATTTCGGGGCCTCACTTTCCACGTTCAAATGGCCTAGCCGAACGCTATGTACAAGAGGCTAAAAACCTGATGGAAAAGTGTCTTGAAGACAACAAGGACATACAACTAGCCTTGCTACATCATCGGAATACTCCACGCTTGCACCTAGCTCAACGATTAATGAACAGAAGAACCAGAACGCTAATACCTATCAATGAGCAGCTCTCGATCCAAAAATAATAAAAAAAAAACGTAAAAACTAACAAAACTCAAGGAAGGTGAAAAAAACAGCAGACAGAAATTGAAAACAGAGTAGAGAATACACAACGCAAGACAAAGTACTGCTTAGACAAAGTCATCATAACTGGGTTCCAGCTTGTATAGTGAGATCAGGACACCGCTCGTACAGAGTACAAACAAAGGATGGCGCTATATACAGATGAAACACATGGCATCTTAATCCAGGCACTTCATCCCTTAACGTTACTCCTAACTCATCCACAGAATGGGAAGCTCTCAAGTCGCGTTACGAAAATAAAAGAGTCCTGGTCAACAACCAAATCCGAATACTCATGAATTTAAAAGCGATTCAATCGGAAAATAGCGATGAGATCCAGAGGTTACAATCCTCAGTAAACAACTGTCTCCAAATTCTAGCGACACAACAAGTCGAAACCTCCAGTTGGGATCCCATATTAATATATCTGGTAACCTCGAAACTTCCAGAGAATACAGTTGCCCTGTGGGAGCAATCATTAAGCTCCAGAAGAGACCTGCCGAACTGGTCCCAAATGAACCAGTTTCTGACCACTCGCTACGAGATAGTGGAAAGGGTGGATCAATGTCGACCATCCAAGCCCCGATATAATCCACCCTCCACAAACTTCTCAAGGCCTCACCCCAGTCAGAACAATCCCCAGCTCAGGCAGGCTCAACCCCAAAACCACGGCAACAACTCCCTTACGCAAACCAAATCTCATGCCACAGAGCACCAAAAATTGTATACCTGCAAATTATGCAAACAGTCCACCCACACCCTACAAAGCTGTTTGCGGTATAAAAGGTTGCCAATCTCAGAGCGTAAAAAATTCGTAAGAGAAAATAATATTTGCGAAAATTGTTTAGCTCAAACTCATGTGCTAAAAGACTGCCAAAGCACGAGAACGTGCATGCACTGCCAAGGCCGGCATAACACCACCCTTCACGACACAGCAACCCCCAGCACCCGTTCCGGAATCCAAAGGACACGATCCCAGGTAGCCACCATAGCAGCCAGCAATCCCAGGCTTCAGGACGTCAGCCAGGCGGCACCCCAGGAAGGAGAACCGTCTACGCCCAAGAGTTCCCAAGTACAGTCGTTCCATGCTGAAAATGACAACCAAATCATACTCCCTACAGCAATAGTGTTGGTAGAACATAGAGGGGATCTATTCAAGCTTAGAGTGGACCAAGGCTCCGAAGGAAGCTTCATATCCGCCAAAGCTCAGACCAAACTCGGGCTTCCCTATACCCACTCCCTGTTTGAAATATCGGGTTTGGGAGGCGGAGTAGTACAAACATCCAACAAGCTGTGCTCGTTGACACTAGTCTCCAATGACAATAAGGTGAGAGTAAAGGCCCAGGCAATAGTGCTTCCCCGCCTCACTAGGCAGCTCCCAACATTCAGGCTGAATGACAGCCAAAGGCGCAAATGGTCCCATCTCAAATTAGCAGATCAGAACTCCCAGAACCCATCCCAAATCGATCTGGTATTGGGTAGTGATCTTATCCCACAAATAATGCTAAATGGCATAGAAAAGATCTCTCCCAGCCTGCTAGCCCAAAATACAATATTTGGATGGATCATAAGCGGCCAAACTCCCGAAAAAGTTGGAGCACATTCCTCACAAGAATGGGCAATCACAAATATTCAGCTCAATGAACAGCTCAGACAGTTCTGGGAAATCGAGGAGATACCCAGAACTCGAGTGGAAACCCCCGAATATGAAATGTGCGAAGAGCTCTATCAAAGCACAACCACTCGAATGGATGACGGTCGATATATGGTTCGCCTCCCATTTAAATCATCATTCCCGAACGATATCGACCTAGGCCAATCCCGTACTGCAGCCCTACGACAGTTTCATGGAATGGAACGCAGTCTCTCAAAAAAGGGCGATCTCAAACAGCAGCATGACCAGGTACTCGAAGAATACCTGTCCCTCGGGCACATGGAAGAATGAAGTCTACATGAATTGGAATCCCAAGGAAAATACTGCTCTTTCTATCTCCCTCACCATGCCGTCGTCAGGCCAGACAAAAAGACAACAAAAGTCAGAGTTGTATTCAATGCTTCCAAGAAGTCAGGTTCCGGTCACTCCCTTAACGATGTGTTATGTACCGGACCAACCCTCCAACCCGATTTCCGACTTATGTTGTTAAAATGGCGGACATATAAATATGTATTTAAGGGCGATGTAGAAAAAATGTACCGCCAGATACTCTTACACCCCGATGACCGAGACTACCAACGGATAATATTCCGAACTCCCAAAGACAGTCCAACAAAGGACTTCAAGTTGAAAACGGTCACCTTTGGGGTGAATTGCGCTCCCTTCCTGGCTATTCGCACGCTACACGAGCTGCCGAAAGATATAGCCAACTCCCATCCACGCGCACGCCCCAATATTAAAGTCCGAGACGTATGTTGATGACATCTTATCCGGCAGTCATGATCTTCCCTCAGCCGAGCAATCCCTAAAAGAGACTATTGATGCTCTCAACTCAGCCGGCTTCCCTTTAAAAAAAATCACGGCAAACCATCCGGACATACTCAAACAAATTCCCAAGGCGGACTTACTTGAAACCGACTTCCTCGAGTTCGAGAAAAGTAGTACCGCCAAAACCCTAGAAATTCAATGGAATGCGCTCTCGGACACGTTCTCATATACTGTGGATTCAGACCCAGCCTCAACAGTAGCCACCAAGCGGCAAATACTCTCCTCAATCGCAAAACTTTTCGACCCCGCAGGGTGGCTGACGCCAGTCATGATACAGGCAAAAATCCTGATGCAGGAATTGTGGTTGGACGGGACTGATTGGGATGAACGGGTCAAATCGATACGTCTCGTAAAATGGACGTCATTCTCCAGAAATCTGCAGTCAATCTCAGATATACAAATACCTTGATGGCTACTACTACTGTCGGCACTCAAGTTTACTCTCACCTCCTAGTCTCCAAAAGCAAATTGGCTCCTCTCAAAACTATAAGTCTGCCACGCCTGGAACTATGCGGAGCCCTCTTACTAGCCAAACTAGTCTCAGTAGTGAAACCCCATCTCGGCCTCACTAGAAGAAAGTTGACCATGTGGTCGGATTCCGAAATCGTGTTAGCCTGGCTCGAAAAGCCACCTCACTCATGGAAGACCTATGTCTCCAATCGAACAGCCCAGATCATAGACCTCGTAGGTAATGTCCCTTGGCGACACGTGCGAAGTAAAGATAACCCCGCAGATCTGGGAACCCGAGGTTGTACGCCAGTCGATCTCTCCAATTCTGCCCTCTGGTGGAATGGTCCCCGAAGATTGGCCTCAACCAACAGTTCGCAACGTCAACCCCCCAGAGTCACGTAAAGTAGAAGCCGTACATGCTACGGAAGATACGGAGGATCTCTTAGATCGGTTCTCTTCCTACCCTCGTGCTTTACGTGTAATGGCTTACGTGCTAAAATTAGTACGTCGGCTAAAAGACGCGGTGAACGGTATTAATGACCCAGCCGAACCCTCTCTAACTCATGCTGATCTCAAACAATCGAAACATCGCCTGATCATAATGGCCCAAACTCGATACTACGCTCTTGAAAGATCATGTCTAGAAGACTCAAACCCCAATGGAAAGGGAGCTCCCTACTCGTACTCAATCCCTTTCTAGACAAGAGCGGAGTCCTCCGAATGAATGGTCGACTAGCCCATGCAACCCTTACTTACAATGAGCGTCATCCCATCATCCTACCCGAAAAGTCTCGGCTCTGTACTCTATATATACGATTCCTTCACGAAATGCTCCTACATGCGGAAGCTCGTCTCATGCAACAAATCTTAAGGCAAGAATTTTACTTTGCCCGTCTCAAACCACTGATCAAAAAATGCATATTCCATCGCAAAGTCTGCACAACTCACAAACAACAAACGCGATCACAAATTATGGCAGCCTTGCCCCTCTACGTTGTAGATTCGCTCCACCCTTCACCACGACTGGTGTGGATTTCGCTGGCCCATTTCAATTGAAAGCATCCATACTCCGATCTCAAACCCTCGTAAAGGGCTACGTGGCCGTCTTTGTCTGTTTTACCACCAGAGTGGTCCACCTGGAACTATGCTCAGACCTCACCAGCAAGGCTTTTCTTGCCGCCTTCGCCCGATTTGTAGGACGCCGAGGATACCCGAACCAAATGATGAGCGACAACGGCAAAACATTCATCGGCGCCAAGCGTGCTACCGAATTGGAGTTCGTATCGTTCCTGAAAGAAGTATCGCCGGGTATCGTACAGAAGTACGCCCCCCAAGGAATCAACTGGAAGTTCATACCGGCGCACCTCATATGGGCGGATTATGGGAATGCGCTGTCAAGAGCTTTAAAACGCACTTTAAAAAGGGCGCCGGAACCCACAGCTTTACCTTCGAGGAGTTCTCAACTTTATTAATTCGAATATAAGCCGTACTTAACTCTCGTCCCATCTCCCATCTTTCTCAGGACCCGAATGATCTCACCGCCCTCACGCCAGGTCATTTTCTTCGAGGAGCACCAATGCTCTCGCTTCCCGACCCGAATCACGAAAATCTCTCTCTGATAAATAGGTGGGAACGACTGAAAGTTCTGCATCATCAGTTCAGCAAACGCTGGAAAACGGATTACCTCACCGACCTTCAAAAGCGTTACCGTTGGAAAAATGCTCAAACTGCCCCGAAAATTGGTGACCTAGTCATCATTAAAGAAGACAACTTTCCTCCCACCGAGTGGCGACTAGGTCGATTAGAAAGCCTACACCCAGGACGAGACTGACACATTCGTGTCGTAGACGTCCGCACCCAGAACGGTATTCTCACGAGACCTCTCACGAAACTGCGCTTTCTACCGTCATCTGAGAGTGACCAGGGCCCACTCCAATCTCGCTAACTTAATACAGTCCACAAAGCTCATACCATCGTTAGCACTCAGGCAACAACCTAGGCACTCCCCAAACCTATACTTAATCCCAGGCGTATAACTAATATGCATATACTACTCTCTCTTGTCAACAGATGGATCGTCAACGCCCTCCGGTCCCAACACCAAGCCGCTCATTGGCATCGCAAGTGACCCTGCCCGCAGCCCTTCCGCGCCGTAGCGAACCCGTACCGGATTACCGGAAATGTAAGTTGTGCATGCGTCATCACGCGCTGCTGATGTGGCCTGTGTTTACGGCCATGCAGCCGCAACAACGCTTCTTGGTCGCTAGGGCCCATCAGTATTGCCTCAACTGCTTAGCGCTGTCCCATCGCACCAACCAGTGCACCTAACACAGAAAGCTGCATAGTCTGCGGCCAGCGCCACCACACATTTTTTCATCGGAACACCGGAGGTCGCCAACCCGCGTATGTCGCACCGCCTGTAGCGGAAACACCACGCCACCACGAACTGCGCCGTCGAGCAGCAACTCGCCGTCGCCGTCTTCAACCACAGGCTCCCAGGGCTAATGGTCGTGCTCCAAATACACGTCAACCATCACGACCAACCAGCGTCGGGGATCGCACCATCCGGTGCACCGCAACCGGCTTACGCACAGCGACGCATAAAAATAAGGTGGGGCGGATCCTTATTCAGGAACCAGTTCGGGCATTGCAGGAGTTGGAGCATACACTAGGCGCTTAGTACGCCTAGGGGAGGCAGAATGTTTACGCGACATCGGTAGCCACACGTCCCAATCCCAAAACCATAATATTAATTATACCCATATTGCATGAATTGTACATAGAATAATACTCGTCATATAAATATTTGTCATGAATTGTATATAATACAAGGTGGCGCAAAAGTAAGCTTCCGATGTTCAGCATATATGTTGTGGCACGTGCAGTGTGTGCTGTTGCACCGTCTTGTTGGAACCACATGTTTTCCAATCCCAATTCATCAAGTTGCGGCAAAAATAACTCGTTGATCATTGCTCTGTAGCGCTCACCATGCACAGTAACCGTTTGGCCCCGACCGATTATTGGTCAAATAAATAGTCAGCAATATTCCGCGTTCTGGAGCAATGTAGCGTAACATTGTTTATTAACGTGTATTTCGCATGTGTTTATTACACAAATGTCAAAACAGAACTGACTTTAGGGGCCAATCGCAAAATTTATAGCATTTTCTGATAGGAGGATTACTTTTGCGCAGTAACCGTTTTTCACCGGCCGATTATTGGTCAAATAAATAGTCAGCAATATTCCGCGTTCTGGAGCAGTGTAGCGTAACATTGTTTATTAACGTGTATTTCGCATGTGTTTACTACACAAATGTCAAAACAGCACTGACTTTAGGGGCCAATCGCAAAATTTATAGCATTTTCTGATAGGAGAATTACTTTTGCGCCACCTTGTATCATTATAACGCATGGATTACATTATATTTTATTATTATTACATTATATTTACTCATCACAACTTATGAACTCACCTTTAGGTTTAATTGTTAAAATTGGAACGATTTGGGACGTGTGGCAACCACGCGTAAATCACCCCACACCAATTCGCCGCATGACCGACAGCTGTCATGTAGGCGGCCATCATATTATTATTGTCATTGTCATCGGCCATCACAGTATTGCTGGTCGGCCATCATTTTTTCTATTTATCATTATCATTGTTTTTCCTTTAAGAAACACCGGCAAATGTGAAGTCTCTTTGAAAAATCAGAAAAAATTAAAAAAAGCATAAATTTAGCACCAGCATTTATTTGAACCCCTTTTTTTGTGTGAAATTAAATGATAAATAAGATTGTTTTATCTAATTTAATCACATCTAAATAGTAAGCAAATAAAGTGAAAATAAAACATTCATTGAAACAAAACCAAAAGGAAACGTGAAATTAATAAACCAAGGAAAACCAAAATCCTTCTGTTTCTCAAAAAGCGTTGAATGCATCGAGTGCTGCTGTCTCTTGTCGCTGCAAAACCACTCTATCGGCAACTTTATTAACAGGAGCGGTACAATTAGTGCCTAGCATTTGGCTATTGGAATAGCTTTGCCATTGCGCCAGTACCACGAAATAGTACGCCGCCCATCACCAGCCCACAGTGAGTACCCCGTATTGTCATTAAACTAAACAAAGTATATATCCCGATTCGTTTATGCCGAATAAAGTAATATACCTTGTGTGCGTAACAAAAATAGATATAAACAAGTAAGGAAGTCTAAGTTCGGGTGGAACCGAACATTATATACCTAGATCTATTATGTCTACCCAATTTACGCAGGTCTATTTTAATACTTTCAGTTCGTATTTGCGTTCAAATAGACAGACGGACAGACAAATAGACGTATCAAGAGACGGACATGCCTACATCGACTCAGCTCATCCTCCTGATCATTTCAGTGAGGTATTAACTACTTGCACGGATATTTTACTTTTCATCCTGAAGGTTTTGATACACATTAATAAATATATATCTCGATTCGTTTATGCCGAATGAAGTAATATACCTTGTGTGCGTAACAAAAATAGATATAAAAAAGGGTGGCTTTCATAGGCGGCAAAGAACTCAACCGATTTTATGAAATTTTCACAATATATACTTGGGTCCACTGGGCACAGCATAGACAATATATACTGTTGGAAAATTAGGCGGAGCCACGCCCCCAGGCTATATAAAGTTTCAATGCGTCATAACTACGAACTTTTTTGGTCTAAATTAATGAAATTTGGATATATGTGTAACTTAGACAATATCTACATAATTTTTCAAAAGTGGGCGGTAGCACGCCCACATATTTTGTGTTTTGTCTTGCTCTTGAACTTTCACGATAGGTTCAGGAGTTCGCTGGACACGACATAGTCTGTATATAGCTTTTGGAAAAGCCCCCAGGTTATATAAACCTGCAGTTCGGTACAGTTAGGACTTTATTTGGTTCAAGTTAATGACATTTTATATATAGATGTGTTCTATGTATCAAAACGTCAAAAGTTCATCTACCGGGTTTGCTAGTATATTATAAAATGGCGAAAGCAAACAACGAGTTTCAGCATACTTTTGTAAAACTGAGAGACTAGTTTGCGTTCAAATAGACAGACGGACAGACAGACAGACGGACGGAGAGACGGGCATGGCTAAATCGACTCCGCTCATCGTGCTGGTCATTTCAGTGACCTTTTATCTTCTTGTTCTCATACTTTCATACTTTTAATGTCTATGAAAGCTGTGAAAATCAAAAAAGATATATAACTTTGCTATTGCAGTGGGCTATTTACTACGTGCCCGAATATTTTGCTTATGTGTTCCCAGATTTGGCTAATTTTTGGCAGGAGTATAACACATACTACTGAGAAGGAACTGACGAATTTTCATTGAAATATAAAGATTGAAATATAAGCGATTGCCTTTGAAAATAGCAGAAATTTTATGCTAAAAAGTGGGCGGCGCCAGGCCTACTTCGTCAAAATCGACAAAATTTGTTTGCGGCCGAGTTTTTCTTAAAAAGCTTATTATGTGTGCAAAATCTGATTGATATAACTTGCTTAGTTGTAGAAATATCGCCTTTTAAATTTTCCAAACAAATTTTTCAGAACTGTGTTAAAAAACTGGGCGTGGCCATTAACCGATTTCACCCATTTTTACAGCAAATAGTTACCTTTATATATAGAACATTATCACCAAATTTCGTTTCTACAACTCTATTTTTGGCTGAGTTATGGCATAAAAAGTTTTGTGGAATAGTCCACTATAAAAGGGGCGGGACCGCCCATTTTCGAAAATTTAAATTTTTTTGATTTCTTTGTTTACGGAAACTTTAAAAGTGAAATATAAATGATGTAAAGCTATTTTACGCAAAGTTATTACCTATTTAATAAATCTACGATCCTCTTCAAAATCTTTCATATAAAAGTGTTCCTGGAACATTGCTTGCATACCTGGAAACCTGCGTCCTGAATTTCGTTTCGATATCTTGAACGGTTTTTGATTTATGATTAATATTATTTCTAAATTTGACTTAATCAAAAGTGGGCGGTGCCACCCCCATTTTAAAAATTTTCTTGAAAAATTTATTTTATGCCTCAATCTCAATGTCTCCACCAAATTTTATCCTTATAGGTGTATTATGTACTGAGTAATCACTTTTTTTGTGTTTTCGAAAATATTCTATATATAAAAAGTGGACGTGGCTATCATCCGATTTCGCACATTTTAAATAGCGCTCGGCCAAGGAACCCGCATACCAAATTTCATTAGGATATCTCAAAATTTACTCAAGTTATCGTGTTCACAGACGGACGGGCGGACGGACGGACATGGCTTAATCAATTTCTCTTTTCGTCCTGGACATTTTGATATATATAAGTCAATATCTATCTCGATCCGTTTATTCCGTTACGTACTGCCGTTAGGCGACTAAAGTTAATATACCTTGTGTGCGTAGTGTAAGTACCAAATTATATTATTATACCTGTATCAGTTAATTAGATATGGGCAGTTCAATATTTCTACCTTCTTTCCATATAACTTTTATGAAAAAGTAGGCGTGGTCGAAAAGTGATTTCGCTAAAAATTTTATAAAATAGTCACTAGGACAACCAAATTAATAAATCTACCAAATTTCATCATTGTAGCTGCTTCTATTTTTGAATTAACCCATTTTATACGTTTTTCGAAATTTTCGATATCAAAAAAAAAGGGGCGTGGTTATGATTCGATTTCGCCCATTTTAAAAAGCAACTTACTTCGGCCAGAAAGCAACCTGTGTGCGAAGTTTCATTCCAATATCTCAATTTTTACTCAAATTATCGTGTCCACGGACGGACGGACGGACGGACGGACATGTCTTAATGGATTCCTCTGTTCATTATACGAACTTTATTATATGGAACTATGTATCTATCTCCATAATTTTGTACCGTGAAAAACCACCGTTATATGACCAAAACTATAATATCCTATGCACTAGTACACGCTGGGTATAAAAATAAGTGTGTGTCTTTTATAGGCGTCCAAAGTAATCAACTGATCTCGGAGAAATTTTCACAGTAGATTTTCGGGTTCACTGGCTACATTATGTTGTATATATAAATTTGGGATAGTGGGGGGTTTCACGCTAAAATGCTGTAGAAAATTTCAATCTTATGAATAAAAGGTAATGTGTGTCTTTTATAGGCGTCCAAAGTAATCACACCATCTCGATGAAATTTTCACAGTAAATTTTCGGGTTCACCTGCTAGATTATAGGGTATATATAAATTTGTAAAAGTGGGCTGTTTCACAGTAAAATGCTGTATAAAATTACAATTCGCCATAACTCTTAACGTATATGGTCTAAATTAATGGTATATGGATATATGTCCTTTAATCAATATTTACATAATTTTAGAAAAGTGGGTGGTTGCACGCCCACATATTTTAATGTGCTGTTTGTCCCTTACTTACGTCCAAACTTCATCACCGATCTTTATGATACTTTCACAGTGGGTTGTTAATAGCCAAATTTTGATATTTTGTTATTTTGGTTCGTGCCCCATGCTGTATAAAATTACAATTCGCCATAACTATTAACGTATAATAATTTTAGTTATATTCCTTCCGTATTTGATATCTCAATCTACATGCAGCATATCTCATTGTTGCAAACTGTAAATTTAACGACTAAACTTCCCAATTCGATGATCGTTCTGAGCGATTTTAACCTACCTCATATATCGTGGAATATCTTTGACGGAAGCATAGTGCCAATTCCATCCAAAGCGGGGTATGATGACTTTTTAGATGAAATGGCGGACCTTTGTCTTAATCAAATAAATGCTATCCCAAACAATTTTGGAAAGGTCCTGGACTTAGCTTTCGTCGATGATACATCTAAATTCTGTTTGAGTAGATGCAATCCTTTGGTTTTACCGGAAGACGTTTACCATCCTTCTAAACCAAGCGATTCTATGACTTTGATTTCTATTCTACGACTTCTGATTCTTTGACTTTGACTTTGCTAAAACCAACTTTCAGAAATTAAATAATGTTTTGTCTTAATTAACTTGACCTGAATATTATGGCGATATTGAGCTTAACGTTTCACATTTTAATAATACTATTTATAGGCTCTTTGAAAATCATGTACCTAAATGTAAATCTTTCTCTGACCAACCAGCGCAAACATGGTTTACTGAAAGCTTTAAAAAATAAAAAGAACCGTTCATTCAAGCTATACAAGAACTCCGGTTTAAACAAAGATTATTTATTTATTTCTTTATTTAGCTAATGAATACAATACTGTGGTGATTATTCTCAAGTGTACCATCCCTAACTCAATAACACTCCCACCACTAGTTAAACACAGCTGAGATAACGATGGCTACGCTTATGCATGCAAGCGTGTAACTAGGAAGAGAGATGGCGCGAGTGTTTGCGAATACGATGCAAAGAGGAGACTCCAACAAATAACACCGACCCTTCCAGAACACGAAAAGCGAACAACCAAGAAAGTTCTCGGTGCGTAGGCAAGCACCCTGTTGGACTATATAAGGCGGTGACCAAGCAAGGCAGGTTGATCAGTTTATTTTCAAGCCTTGTTCAGTGAACTACCGTAAAGTTACCAAACTCTTAAAATTGTTTTGCGTTTATTACTAGTAAATAAAACTAGCTATTAGTTACAATATCTGTGCGTGTGTTTATTTGACTTTATAGTGATCGAACCCAGGATTAATAATTAAAGAATCATCGAATTCGTCACAATTGGTGTCAGAAGTGGGATTGTTAAATAAATACCGCAAAGTTGAATGAATTGAAGATTCAGCAACTCAAAAATGAGTTGGAACAACGCGGACTGAACACTACAGGTAATAAGTCCGAGCTATAGTCAAGATTACGGGAGGCTATGGAAGCGGAAGGTATCAACGTTGATGACCATGTTTTCCATCTTGTGGAGGAGACATCGACGAATATGGAAGAGAAAAAGGAGCCTCCAAATACAGTGGCAAGTGTGGACACAAACACTTTGTTGGCTGTATTGACTCAGATTTCGTCAAGTATTTCAACACAGCTGGAAGAACAGAAGACACACATGGCATCTCAGCTGGAAGAACAAGATAGACGTATTATATCCCAGTTGGAGGCACGTATTTCCGGAATATCTTCACAAAGTTCAGCACAGGTGTTATCGCAGATCTCTGCAAAGCTGGAAGAGCAGGAAGCCAGGATGTCATTGAAGCTAGAGGCACGCATGGACGAGAAAATAATGCAGTTTGAGGAGAAAATCGAGGCCGAGGTAGATGCGTTAAGGGGCCGTATCCAGGAGTTGCAACTGAACCGTCCATCTGCTTCAGCGTTTACTCCCAAGGTAAAATCCCCGTCATTTGATAGTTCTGTTCCTTTCCAGGTATTTAAGCTACAGTTTGAGAAGACGGCAGCTGTGAATAATTGGGGCATGGAAGACAAAGTTGCTGCATTATTCGTGGCATTGAAGGGTCCTGCAGCCGAAATCTTACAGACGATCCCCGACGGTGAACGCAATAATTATGAAGCATTGATGGGTGCAGTTGAGAGACGCTATGGTAGCGAACATCGGAAGCAGATATACCACATAGAGCTACAGAATCGCTTTCACAAGGCTAATGAGACATTGCAGGAATTTGCATCGGACATCGAGAGGTTGGCCCATCTAGCAAATGCGGACGCACCCGTGGAGTACACTGAGAGGGTAAAAATCCAAAGTTTTATAAATGGAATACGCGATGTGGAGACGAAGCGGACCACATATGCAAACCCCAAAAGGACATTTGCTGAAACAGTATCGCATGTTCTGACGCAGGAAACAGCCTCGCTTTTGAGTAAACCTGCATACAAGTCTCATCGCGTAGAAGTGGAGACTCCGGCTTGGGTAGACAAAATTTTGAAAGCGTTGAACGGAGTACAGAAGAAAAGCGATTGTGACATCAAATGTTTCAAGTGCGGAAAAGAGGGTCACATAGCACGTTATTGCGCCACTGGCTCCAGTAATCAAAGCACTTCGGGTGGGCGTAAACGCAAAGCTGGAGAAGATGATCAAGATGAATGCCCCATAATCTCTGTGTCACAACTCGAACAGAAAGCGAGTAATGTTACTGTTGAAGGCTACGTGGACGGGAAAGAGCGCTTGCTGACTGTGGATACTGGTGCATCACATTCCATCATTCGGAGTGACTTGGTTAGCGGGAAGGTGACACGATTGCAGAAAGCTAAGTTGAGGACAGTGACTGGTGATAGCAAGCCAGTCCTTGGAAAGGTGGCCTGCAAGGTTGTAATTGGAAATGTGGCTACACATCACAACTTCTTGGTAGCGAATATTGTCGACGAAGTCATCATTGGCATCGACTTCTTGGCTGAGAGAGACATTCACATCAACATAAGCAACAGGGTTATGACTTACAATGGGCAAGAGGTTCCTCTGATCTTTGAACACCATAGTGGCTTTAGCACCAAGGGAGTGATCTTCGAGATGGCGCAACAGAAGCCTCGTAAGGCAGGGGTAGCTCCTCGACCATTGGCTTTCATGGACAGGTGCCTCCTGAAGAAGATTCAGCAAGGCCAGGAGGAAGACTCAGATTTGGCACGTGTATTGAAAGGAATAAAGGAAAACAAACAGCCAGGAAGAGAATAGGTGGTAGCAGAGAGTCGTATTGCAAAAGCATACTGGGCACAATGGAGTAGTTTGAATTTAATATCTGGTTGTTTGCATCGGATATGGGAAAGTGAAGATGGCCAGAATCATCGATCACTTATTGTTGTTCCCAAGGCAAGAATTCCAGATGTTATCAAAGCGTCGCATAGTTGCCCAGATGGAAGGCACATGGGAATAAAGAAAACGCTGCAAGAGGTAAAGCGGCGGTTCTATTGGATCGGTTGCAAACAAACTGTGAGGAAATGGATTACTAAGTGTGCAGAGTGTGCTGAGAATAAAAGACGAACATCTGGTGGTCATGTTCCGAGGAAGCAACGCAACTTTGTGGATAATGTGAAACAGTGCAATTGGCAAGAGAGAACGGAACGGAATCCTGAAGAAACGAGTTGCAGAATGTTTGCCGGGTACCACTGGGAACGAAAGTAAAGGCACAAATCCATTCGGGATTAAGAACGGACAAAATGGTTGGAATATGTGACACTGCAATGCATTGTGGGAATCTCTGCAGGAGAGGATTGATGTCGGAGTTTCAATCCCTGGAGGAAATGAGGTTCAATAAAGCAGTGCCAATCATTGAGTGTCTAGCAGCGGTTGGTTCGGGAAATGTGTGTATGTACCATCCCTAACTCAATAACACTCCCACCACTAGTTAAACACAGCTGAGATAACGATGACTACGCTTATGCATGCAAGCGTGTAACTAGGAAGAGGAAGAGAGCTGGCGCGAGTGTTTGCGAATACGGTGCAAAAGAGGAGATTTCAATAAATAACACCGACCCTTCCAGAACACGAAAAGCGAAAAACCAAGAAAGTTCTCGGTGCGTAGGCAAGCACCCTGTTGGACTATATAAGGCGGTGACCAAGCAAGGCAGGTTGATCAGTTTATTTTCAAGCGTTGTTCAGTGAACTACTGTAAAGTTACCAAACTCTTAAAATTGTTTTGCGTTTATTACTAGTAAATGAAACTAGCTATTAGTTACAATATCTGTGCGTGTTTTTATTTGACTTTATAGTGATCGAACCCAGGATTGATAATTAAGGAATCATCGAATTCGTCACAATACGATATTCTTACAGTCTAAGTAGAATCAACATTGAGACTAAAAAATTATAAAAACAAGTATTACTTATAAAATAGATTTAACAATTCCATACAGGGATTTTCTGAAAACGAGAAATCAATTTCAACATATCTAGAGATTCTGTTGAACTCAATCAGCGCCCTATTAATATTCCAACATAAAAAATTTCGTAGATGCCTGGCAGGAACATTAAAGAAAATTTGTCCAAGGAGTGCAGCACAGTCAACGATCCCACTGACAACGTCAAAAACGAAAGACAGGGACATAATTATTCTCCTACTCTGCAACGGTTTTAGGTCTATCAGGAGACATCTCGATTCATATGCCGGGAATAGGGTCCGTAAAGCACAGGCTACGTAGCGCAAATCGTACAGATACGGCATTCAAAGTAAGGTGACCAGATAAAAGACGCATAATCAAGCCTAGATCCAACAAAAGCAGTATACAGTAATTTGAGCATATAAGGGTCAGTAAACTCGGAGCTGTGGCGTCGCACAAAGGCTAACAAGGACTGTGCTCGAAGTGTGTGAAGTTCATGTGGCTCGAAAATTAAAACTTTGAATCCAAGATTACTCCACGGTCTTTGATTTCACATACAGAACGAAGGGGCGACAAGCCGATATGATAATAAGTCTGAATGATGAGTATATAACAAAAACCGAAAAACTCATCGAGGATATGGAATGTCGTAGAATAAGAATGAACCCCACGGATAAATACCAGAAAAAAGTCAAAGTGGCTATAAAAACTGCAACAAATATAATAGATACAAACTCGGCATATACATTAGTCCAAATGAACCCGTCAACTCCACCACTGATTGCGCTACCAAAAATCCACAAGCCAGGAAATCCAATGAGACCAATCATTAATTTTAAATCGGCACCATGCTATAAGCTATCTAAATATTTAAAAACAGTATTGAAGGACACACTGGAACTTAGCAACGAACACACCATAACTAATACATCTGAACTAATAAACAAACTTAGGATCGTTGAAGTGACAAAGGAAAGCAAATTGGTATCTTTCGACATAAAAGATCTATACACATCAATACCACTAGCAGAGACATTGAACATAGTAAACTCTATAATACTACGTAAAACAAAAGATAAAGTAAAAAGTACGCAAATCACGAACACGGTAAGAACCACACTACGTCAAAACTATTTTCAATTCAACAATAAAATATACAGACAAACAAACGGACTTGCGATGGGAAACCCAACATCGGCTATTCTTATGGAAGCGTTTATGCAAACCCTGGAAAAAGAGTATATACAGGAATTAAATTCCAAATTAGGAGTGTTATTTTACGCAAGGTACGTGGATGACATCATATGCGTTTTAACTACCAACAAGGAAGAGCAAGTACTGGAGTACCTCAACAAGCAGCACGGGAACATAGAATTCACAATGGAAACCGAAAAGGACGGAGGAATCAATTATCTAGACCTCACAATAAGTATTGATAAAGCTAGCAATAAATTCAACTACGACATATATAGGAAACCAACGGCCACCGACACAATAATACATAATACCTCGAACCACCCACAACAACATAAAAATGCAGCGCTAAGGCACTTAGTACGAAGATTGGAAAGAACACCTCTTACACACGAAGCATATAGAAGAGAGCTTGGAATAATATATAACATCGCTACAAACAACGGATATAAAAAAGCACTAGTAGATAAACTCAGGAGAGACCTTAGAGGACAAAAAAGAAACAATGGAGAAGAAAGTACACAAACCTGGACGACAATGACATATACTGGAAGGGCAACATATAAATTAGCAAATTTCCTTAGAAAATACAACATCAACACAGCGTTCAAAACATCGAACAATTTAGGACGGAAGCTAAGAACCAAAACTAACTCAGAAGATCCGTTTAGTAGCCATGGTGTACACAAGCTCACTTGTGAATGCCAGCACAGTTACATAGGACAAACCGGACGACAAGTAAGAACGAGGTTCAGAGAACACATTAGAGATTACAACAAAAAGATACGGAATCCAACCATCATACCAGAGTCAAACTTTGCGAATCACATGGCGGATAATAAATGCCCCCCCGGAAACATCAAAAAAACAGTCAAGGTCCTACATGTACAAGCAAAAGGTCGACGTCTGAACGTACTCGAAAACATGAAAATCTACAAACAAAAAACATTCGACGGTAGAATAATAAACGAACAGACAAACACTGTTTCCGACACAATATTCGAACCTTTAAAATTGGTTTACAAAAACAAAGCAACCACTCAGGTACCACAAACACACACGCACCGACAAATAAGCACAAAACAGCAACAGATCAAAAACAACAAACAAGCAAAAAAGGTCAAACAACAAAAATTACCAACTTTTACCTGCCTCAGTCAACCACACAAAAAACCGATCGATGAAAAACCACCCCCGTTTCTGAATGTACACACACAACACATGCACACACGTACACAAACAGACACCCATGCTGACGTTACCTGCTACCTACTATAAATACAAGACAAACGACCACAACAGATCAGAACGAAAATCGTCACTGATGATGGCACAACGCCGAAACCGGTTTGTCTCAAAACCAAATTTGACAAGGGATGACGAAAAATCGTTCCAATATACATCAAGGAGTGAAGACTTGACACCGTCTACTACAAAAGCGCAGCGGCGTTTAATTAGATAAGATGTAATCCACCTCAGGAAAACTGAATGAAAGCCAATTGTGGCCAACTTACTTAAAAGTATTTTGTGGGAGATCCTATTGAAAGCCTTAGAGAAGTCAGTATAGACAGTATCAACCTGGGCCGCCAGACAATCTCTATAAAATGCTGCTAAGTTAGATAAAGTTGAGGGGCGCGGAATGAACCCATGCTGCTCAGAACAAACTAAGTGTTTCACAGCAGATAAAAGAATTCGTTGCATAATGCATTCAAAAAGTTTTAATGTTACGGAAAGCTTAGAGATGGGCCTTTAACTAGTAATATCGTTTTTATTACCACTCTTGAAGATAGGAGTGATGAAAGCAAGTTTTCAAGCATCGACCAAAATGCCGGACAAAGGAGATTTATTGAAGATATTAAGTATAGGATGTACTAAAGACTCGCAGTGTTTAAAGAGAGCAACGGATAAGCCACCGACTTCCGTTTGGGTAGAAGATTTCAGTTGAGCAATGCCAACGAGCACATCCTCGGCAGAAAGCGTTATGCCACCGAAATCAAGTGATTCCGGTATATCATAAGATACGGGCCCATAAATGTCTGGTTCAGTAGCGAAATTGGACCGGAAAAACGAGGCAAAAAGATTTGCAGCCTCCACGGGTGAGCTAGTCATTTTATCGTCAAGAAAAAGAGCTGATGGAAAACTGGAGCAAGACTTTTCCGAGGTCACAACATGCCAAAAAAGATTTAGATTTCATTTTTAAATTGGATTCGAAATTTAATATGTAGTTCCGATGCAAAAATTTGTCCAGACCAACAAATTTCTTAGAAAATACTTTGTACAGACTATAGTGGGTAACATTTTTACCTTTTCTGAATTTACGGAAATATTTGTTCCTCTTATTTCGAAGTTTAATAAGATTTGCATTATGCCACGGAACTTTGTATTGTTTTCTTGTTACAACCGGCACGATCCTCTTGCTGGCTTCCACAACCGTTGATCTAAAAATTTCAAAACAGTGGGAGACATCACAATGATGGAATAATCTATCCCAGCTTGCGTCCGATAACAGATTGTTCAGTTGAAAAAAATTTCATTATTTAAAATTAAAACATAGATAAGGGTATGCATGACTAACTTTAGCAAAATAGTAAAATTCCAGACTAATAACAAGAGGTAAGTGATGCATATCTCAGGGGTAAGAATTACATTCAAGTATCGAAAAATTTACAGTTTTGGATAGAAAAATTAAGTCTAGAGTGCGTCCCAGCATGTTTGGGCAGCGATTAATCTGCATTAGATCGATACTTAGAAAGCTATCCACTAAAGGTGATTCACTATTAGTATTGGCATCACAAGCTATAAGATCAGAGCTGGAAAAACTGGACGACCAGGTCAGATTGACAAGGTTGAAGTCACCCAGTACACAAAGATGATCATCGCCTACAGTGTTCCATGCCAGATGTGTAATGTTATCGACGTGAGCTGAATACAGGCTATGGTTACTAGCACTAGTAAGAAGCACATACGAACAAGGCGTCGGAAGAACCACTTATTTGAACACAAACGTGATCAAGAAGAGCATTTGAGTTTTCCAGCATAATCAAGGTGGCATGGTGCTTACGTTGAACAGCAATAAGGACACCGCCCCCTCTAGCACAACCGGTCATTCAGGAACTTCTATCCTTACGAAATACGGTGTACAGATTAGAGTCAAAGTACTCTTCACCAAAAAAGCTATCGTTCAGCCACGTGTCAATTATGCTGTTAAGCGTTGTTCAGTGAACTACTGTAAAGTTACCAAACTCTTAAAATTGTTTTGCGTTTATTACTAGTAAATGAAACTAGCTATTAGTTACAATATCTGTGCGTGTGTTTATTTGACTTTATAGTGATCGAACCCAGGATTGATAATTAAGGAATCATCGAGTTCGTCACAATACGATATTCTTACAGTCTAAGTAGAATCAACATTGAGACTAAAAAATTATAAAAACAAGTATTACTTATAAAATTGATTTAACAATTCCATACAGGGATTTTCTGAAAACGAGAAATCAATTTCAACATATCTAGAGATTCTGTTGAACTCAATCAGCGCCCTATTAATATTCGAATATTTAGAATATAGCGTTTTAAGAACACCAACATAAAAAATTTCGTAGATGCCTGGCAGGAACATTAAAGAAAATTTGTCCAAGGAGTGCAGCACAGTCAACGATCCCACTGACAACGTCAAACACGAAAGACAGGGACATAATTATTCTCCTACTCTGCAACGGTTTTAGGTCTATCAGGAGACATCTCGATTCATATGCCGGGAATAGGGTCCGTAAAGCACAGGCTACGAGCGCAAATCGTACAGATACGGCATTCAAAGTAAGGTGACCAGATAAAAGACGCATAATCAAGCCTAGATCCAACAAAAGCAGTATACAGTAATTTGAGCATATAAGGGTCAGTAAACTCGGAGCTGTGGCGTCGCACAAAGGCTAACAAGGACTGTGCTCGAAGTGTGTGAAGTTCATGTGGCTCGAAAATTAAAACTTTGAATCCAAGATTACTCCACGGTCTTTGATTTCACATACAGAACGAAGGGGCGACAAGCCGATATGATAATAAGTCTGAATGACATTGCTGCACTTAGCAAAGGTAACTTGGAAACATTTATTTATGTTCAGCGAGATTAAAATCGTTTTGCATCAACAAAGAATCATGACAACTGCTAATAGTGGAATAAATCTTAAGATCATCCGCATAGAGAAAAAATGTTGCTGAAGAAAGGCACGTACTGATATCATTCCCACAACAGCCGGTTCTATTGCACCGGAATGACCCGGGGTTTTCACCCGGCCAAGGGCTGTTATTTCAGTGTAACCCTGTCCAATCTGGGGCAGGGCGAAGCACTGTTAACAACAACAACAACAACGTACTGATATCATTAATAAACAACACAAACAATAGAGAACCAAGGACACTCCCTTGTGGAACCCCCGAGCTCGAAACAAGGAGTGAAGATTTTATTTTGTTTTGTTGTTTTTCCGACAGGATGAATGATTGATGTATATTGGAACGATTTTTCGTCATCCCTTGTCAAATTTGGTTTTGAGACAAACCGGTTTCGGCGTTGTGCCATCATCAGTGTCGATTTTCGTTCTGATCTGTTGTGGTCGTTTGTCTTGTATTTATAGTAGGTAGCAGCTAACGTCAGCATGGGTGTCTGTTTGTGTACGTGTGTGCATGTGTTGTGTGTGTACATTCAGAAACGGGGGTGGTTTTTCATCGATCGGTTTTTTGTGTGGTTGACTGAGGCAGGTAAAAGTTGGTAATTTTTGTTGTTTGACCTTTTTTGCTTGTTTGTTGTTTTTGATCTTTTGCTGTTTTGTGCTTATTTGTCGGTGCGTGTGTGTTTGTGGTACCTGAGTGGTTGCTTTGTTTTTTGTAAACCAATTTTAAAGGTTCGAATATTGTGTCGGAAACAGTGTTTGTCTGTTCGTTTATTATTCTACCGTCGAATGTTTTTTGTTTGTAGATTTCCATGTTTTCGAGTACGTTCAGACGTCGGCCTTTTGCTTGTACATGTAGGACCTTGACTGTTTTTTTGATGTTTCCGGGGGGGCATTTATTCTCCGCCATGTGATTCGCAAAGTTGGACTCTGGTATGATGGTTGGATTCCGTATCTTTTTGTTGTAATCTCTAATGTGTTCTCTAAACCTCGTTCTTACTTGTCGGCCGGTTTGTCCTATGTAACTGTGCTGGCATTCACAAGTGAGCTTGTATACACCATGGCTACTAAACGGATCTTCTGAGTTAGTTTTGGTTCTTAGCTTCCGTCCTAAATTGTTCGATGTTTTGAACGCTGTGTTGATGTTGTATTTTCTAAGGAAATTTGCTAATTTATATGTTGCCCTTCCAGTATATGTCATTGTCGTCCAGGTTTGTGTACTTTCTTCTCCATTGTTTCTTTTTTGTTCTCTAAGGTCTCTCCTGGGTTTATCTACTAGTGCTTTTTTATATCCGTTGTTTGTAGCGATGTTATATATTATTCCAAGCTCTCTTCTATATGCTTCGGGTGTAAGAGGTGTTCTTTCCAATCTTTGTACTAAGTGCCTTAGCGCTGCATTTTTATGTTGTTGTGGGTGGTTCGAGGTATTATGTATTATTGTGTCGGTGGCCGTTGGTTTCCTATATATGTCGTAGTTGAATTTATTGCTAGCTTTATCAATACTTATTGTGAGGTCCAGATAATTGATTCCTCCGTCCTTTTCGGTTTCCATTGTGAATTTTATGTTCCCGTGCTGCTTGTTGAGGTACTCCAGTACTTGCTCTTCGTTGTTGGTAGTTAAAACGCATATGATGTCATCCACGTACCTTGCGTAAAATAACACTCCTAATTTTCCTCAAGGAAGTGAAAGCAAAGGAAGGACAGAAGAGAAACACGGAGCAAAAAACAGTCAAGAACCTACAACATAAACTCAGGATAAACAACATTGTCGCAACGAAGGCGGACAAAGGCAACACAACTGTGCTAATTGAAAAAGATGAGTATATAACAAAAACCGAAAAACTCATCGAGGATATGGAATGTCGTAGAATAAGAATGAACCCCACGGATGAATACCAGAAAGAAGTCAAAGTGGCTATAAAAACTGCAACAAATATAATAGATACAAACTCGGCATATACATTAGTCCAAATGAACCCGTCAACTCCACCACTGATTGCGCTACCAAAAATCCACAAGCCAGGAAATCCAATGAGACCAATCATTAATTTTAAATCGGCACCATGCTATAAGCTATCTAAATATTTAAAAACAGTATTGAAGGACACACTGGAACTTAGCAACGAACACACCATAACTAATACATCTGAACTAATAAACAAACTTAGGATCGTTGAAGTGACAAAGGAAAGCAAATTGGTATCTTTCGACATAAAAGATCTATACACATCAATACCACTAGCAGAGACATTGAACATAGTAAACTCTATAATACTACGTAAAACAAAAGATAAAGTAAAAAGTACGCAAATCACGAACACGGTAAGAACCACACTACGTCAAAACTATTTTCAATTCAACAATAAAATATACAGACAAACAAACGGACTTGCGATGGGAAACCCAACATCGGCTATTCTTATGGAAGCGTTTATGCAAACCCTGGAAAAAGAGTATATACAGGAATTAAATTCCAAATTAGGAGTGTTATTTTACGCAAGGTACGTGGATGACATCATATGCGTTTTAACTACCAACAACGAAGAGCAAGTACTGGAGTACCTCAACAAGCAGCACGGGAACATAAAATTCACAATGGAAACCGAAAAGGACGGAGGAATCAATTATCTAGACCTCACAATAAGTATTGATAAAGCTAGCAATAAATTCAACTACGACATATATAGGAAACCAACGGCCACCGACACAATAATACATAATACCTCGAACCACCCACAACAACATAAAAATGCAGCGCTAAGGCACTTAGTACAGGGTGTTTTTTTTACAGGTTTGTTTTTCGAATAGAGATAAAACTGGCATTTTGTGGTCAAATCTGGCAACTCTAATGTCATTTATGTTCAGTTTGGTTTGCCATTTCATCATGAACAGGTTGACAAAAGAACAACGCTTGCAAATCGTGCAAATTTATTTCGAAAATAATGGTTCAGTTCGCGAAGTTTACCGTGAGCTCCGTCCATTTTATGGTCGACATAATCGTCCATCAGAGCAATTAATTCGGTTAACCATGGACCGTTTTCGCACTACGTTTACTCTATGTGATAATACGCATCCGCAGAGACGTCGAACAGTGCGCACCGAAGAAACAATTGCCGCTGTAGAGCAAAGTGTTGAAGAGGACCCGAATGAATCGATTCGCCACCGTTCACAGCAATTGGAGCTTTGTCCATCAACTTTATGGAAGATTTTGCGCAAAGATCTTGGCTTGCGACCTTACAAGATCCAGATTGTGCAAGAATTAAAGCCGCGAGACCATGCAATGCGTCGTGATTTTGGTGTATGGGCCGAAAATGAGATTGATTTCGATGCTGATTTTCATCGCAAAATTTTGTTCAGTGATGAGGCTCATTTTTGGTTGAATGGCTACGTCAACAAGCAAAATTGCCGCATTTGGAGTGAAGAGAATCCACATGAGACCCTTGAAACGCCATTACATCCACAAAAACTGACTGTTTGGTGTGCTCTATGGGCTGGTGGAGTCATTGGGCCATACTTCTTCCGCAATAATGCTGGAGAGGCAGCTACCGTTAATGGAGACCGGTATAGAGCCATGATAACCGACTATTTTGTTCCCGAATTGGATGGCATGAATGTGGATGAGTTGTGGTTCCAACAAGACGGCGCTACATGCCACACAGCGCACGTCACAATCGATTTATTGAAGGAAACATTCGATGAGCGCATAATTTCGCGGAATGGACCTGTCAATTGGCCACCAAGGTCGTGTGATTTGACACCATTGGATTATTTTCTTTGGGGATATGTGAAGTCGCTCGTCTACACCAACAAACCAGAAACGTTAGGGGAATTGGAAGCCAACATTCGTGGCGTTATTGCCGACATACGGCCCCATATGCTCGAAAAAGTGGTTGAAAATTGGACCTGTAGAATTGGCTTTATTCGAGCCAGCCGCGGCGGCCACATGCCCGAAATCATATTTAAACATCAATGGCATAAAATTATCCTTCCAATAAAGCCAAATTGATGGACCTTAAAACGATATTCTTGTCTTTTATTTCAATTCGAAGTTCTATACCCCTAAAAAAAACACCCTTTACAAAGATTGGAAAGAACACCTCTTACACACGAAGCATATAGAAGAGAGCTTGGAATAATATATAACATCGCTTCAAACAACGGATATAAAAAAGCACTAGTAGATAAACTCAGGAGAGACCTTAGAGGACAAAAAAGAAACAATGGAGAAGAAAGTACACAAACCTGGACGACAATGACATATACTGGAAGGGCAACATATAAATTAGCAAATTTCCTTAGAAAATACAACATCAACACAGCGTTCAAAACATCGAACAATTTAGGACGGAAGCTAAGAACCAAAACTAACTCAGAAGATCCGTTTAGTAGCCATGGTGTACACAAGCTCACTTGTGAATGCCAGCACAGTTACATAGGACAAACCGGACGACAAGTAAGAACGAGGTTCAGAGAACACATTAGAGATTACAACAAAAAGATACGGAATCCAACCATCATACCAGAGTCAAACTTTGCGAATCACATGGCGGATAATAAATGCCCCCCCGGAAACATCAAAAAAACAGTCAAGGTCCTACATGTACAAGCAAAAGGTCGACGTCTGAACGTACTCGAAAACATGGAAATCTACAAACAAAAAACATTCGACGGTAGAATAATAAACGAACAGACAAACACTGTTTCCGACACAATATTCGAACCTTTAAAATTGGTTTACAAAAACAAAGCAACCACTCAGGTACCACAAACACACACGCACCGACAAATAAGCACAAAACAGCAAAAGATCAAAAACAACAAACAAGCAAAAAAGGTCAAACAACAAAAATTACCAACTTTTACCTGCCTCAGTCAACCACACAAAAAACCGATCGATGAAAAACCACCCCCGTTTCTGAATGTACACACACAACACATGCACACACGTACACAAACAGACACCCATGCTGACGTTACCTGCTACCTACTATAAATACAAGACAAACGACCACAACAGATCAGAACGAAAATCTGCACTGATGATGGCACAACGCCGAAACCGGTTTGTCTCAAAACCAAATTTGACAAGGGATGACGAAAAATCGTTCCAATATACATCAAGGAGTGAAGACTTGACACCGTCTACTACAAAAGCGCAGCGGCGTTTAATTAGATAAGATGTAATCCACCTCAGGAAAACTGAATGAAAGCCAATTGTGGCCAACTTACTTAAAAGTATTTTGTGGGAGATCCTATTGAAAGCCTTAGAGAAGTCAGTATAGACAGTATCAACCTGGGCCGCCAGACAATCTCTATAAAATGCTGCTAAGTTAGATAAAGTTGAGGGGCGCGGAATGAACCCATGCTGCTCAGAACAAACTAAGTGTTTCACAGCAGATAAAAGAATTCGTTGCATAATGCATTCAAAAAGTTTTAATGTTACGGAAAGCTTAGAGATGGGCCTTTAACTAGTAATATCGTTTTTATTACCACTCTTGAAGATAGGAGTGATCAAAGCAAGTTTTCAAGCATCGACCAAAATGCCGGACAAAGGAGATTTATTGAAGATATTAAGTATAGGATGTACTAAAGACTCGCAGTGTTTAAAGAGAGCAACGGATAAGCCATCGACTTCCGTTTGGGTAGAAGATTTCAGTTGAGCAATGCCAACGAGCACATCCTCGGCAGAAAGCGTTATGCCACCGAAATCAAGTGATTCCGGTATATCATAAGATACGGGCCCATAAATGTCTGGTTCAGTAGCGAAATTGGACCGGAAAAACGAGGCAAAAAGATTTGCAGCCTCCACGGGTGAGCTAGTCATTTTATCGTCAAGAAAAAGAGCTGATGGAAAACTGGAGCAAGACTTTTCCGAGGTCACAACATGCCAAAAAAGATTTAGATTTCATTTTTAAATTGGATTCGAAATTTAATATGTAGTTCCGATGCAAAAATTTGTCCAGACCAACAAATTTCTTAGAAAATACTTTGTACAGACTATAGTGGGTAACATTTTTACCTTTTCTGAATATTTGTTCCTCTTATTTCGAAGTTTAATAAGATTTGCATTATGCCACGGAACTTTGTATTGTTTTCTTGTTACAACCGGCACGATCCTCTTGCTGGCTTCCACAACCGTTGATCTAAAAATTTCAAAACAGTGGGAGACATCACAATGATGGAATAATCTATCCCAGCTTGCGCCCGATAACAGATTGTTCAGTTTAAAAAAATTTCATAATTTAAAATTAAAACATAGATAAGAGTATGCATGACTAACTTTAGCAAAATAGTAAAATTCCAGACTAATAAGAAGAGGTAAGTGTTGCATATCTCAGGGGTAAGAATTACATTCAAGTATCGAAAAATTTACAGTTTTGGATAGAAAAATTAAGTCTAGAGTGCGTCCCAGCATGTTTGGGCAGCGATTAATCTGCATTAGATCGATACTTAGAAAGCTATCCACTAAAGGTGATTCACTATTAGTATTGGCATCACAAGCTATAAGATCAGAGCTGGAAAAACTGGACGACCAGGTCAGATTGACAAGGTTGAAGTCACCCAGTACACAAAGATGATCATCGCCTACAGTGTTCCATGCCAGATGTGTAATGTTATCGACGTGAGCTGAATACAGGCTATGGTTACTAGCACTAGTAAGAAGCACATACGAACAAGGCGTCGGAAGAACCACTTATTTGAACACAAACTTGATCAAGAAGAGCATTTGAGTTTTCCCGCATAATCAAGGTGGCATGGTGCTTACGTTGAACAGCAATAAGGACATCGCCCCCTCTAGCACAACCGGTCATTCAGGAACTTCTATCCTTACGAAATACGCTGTACAGATTAGAGTCAAAGTACTCTTCACCAAAAAAGCTATCGTTCAGCCACGTGTCAATTATGACAATAACGTCGTATTCCAGATAAGAGCTAAACAAACGCATGAGCTGTGACTTAGTTCTTATTTCGGAAACATTATGGAAATAAATTTTTAAGCACCTGTTATGCTTAGGAGGATCAACTAACTCTAGGAAGTTGCGCCCCTTCTTTTTGAAAAAACCGGAACGGACGAATGTTAACATTCGCTGACCATATTTCAGGGCTCAATACTGGACTCTTTTTTTCCTACTTTTGGTTAGCTGGGCAGGCATTGGTGAGGTGTACGCGAAGAGGGTAAGTTATCACCCAGCTAACCAAAAGTAGGAAAAAAGACTCCTTTCGGAGCCATAAAACGCACATTTCTCGGAGTTTTACCCTCCGAAATGAGCTGATTTCGGAGCCCAAATGGAGAGAAAAATCTTTCTACGCGGGTACCCTAAAAGGAGTCATAAAAAGAGTCCAAAATGACTTCGAATCCGATGAATTTGAAGCGTTTTATGACTCTTTTTAAATAAACTTCGGAGTCTTTTCGGAGCCTCTTATTGATGCTTTTCTGAAGCTTTTTTTGAGCCTTTTTAGGCACATTTTCTTCCTTTTTTTACTCTTTTGCTAGGATTCTTGTAGGTTTATAATACTGTCTATTTAGCAGCCATGGTGTATACAAGCTCACTTGTGAATGCCAGCACAGTTACATAGGACAAACCGGACGACAAGTAAGGACGACGTTCAAAGAACACATTAGAGATTACAACAAAAAGATACGGAATCCAACCATCATACCAGAGTCCAACTTTGCGAATCACATGGCGGAGAATAAATGGCCCCCGGAAACATCAAAAAAACAGTCAAGGTCCTACATGTACAAGCAAAAGGCAGACGTCTGAACGTACTCGAAAACATGGAAATCTACAAACAAAAAACATTCGACGGTAGAATAATAAACGAACAGACAAACACTGTTTCCGACACAATATTCGAACCTTTAAAATTGGTTTACAAAAAACAAAGCAACCACTCAGGTACAACAAACACACACGCACCGACAAATAAGCACAAAACAGCAAAAGATCAAAAACAACAAACAAGCAAAAAAGGTCAAACAACAAAAATCACCAACTTTTACCTGCCTCAGTCAACCACAAAAAAACCGATCGATGCAAACCACCCCCGTTTCTGAATGTACACACACAACACATGCACACACGTACACAAACAGACACCCATACTGACGTTACCTGCTACCTACTATAAATACAAGACAAACGACCACAACAGATCAGAACGAAAATCGACACTGATGATGGCACAACGCCGAAACCGGTTTGTCTCAAAACTAAATTTGACAAGGGATGACGAAAAATCGTTCCAATATACATCAATCATTCACCCTGTCGGAAAAACAACAAAACAAAATAAAACAGTTGATAATACTCATATCTGTATTTAACCAATCAGAAGAAAGTTCACCTTCCCATGGTTTATACAGTATTATTTATTTTATATTGAAAGCATATGTAATTCTTTTGGCGGCCGCCGTGGTGTGAAGGTAGTGTTGCCGGCCTACCACACCGAAGGTCCATGGTTCGAGCCCTGGTACAGGTAACATCAAAAGTGATTTGAAAAAAGTTTTTCAAAACGGGGTCGCCCCTCGGCAGTGGTTTGGCAAACTCTCCGAGTGTATTTCTGCCATGACAGGCTTCTCAGCAAAAATTCGTCTCCTTTGTAGATGCCGTTCGGAGTCGGCAAAAAACTGTAGGTCCCACCAATTTGTAGGGATTGGATTCCGTATCTTTTTGTTGTAATCTCTAATGTGTTCTCTGAACCTCGTCCTTACTTGTCGTCCGGTTTGTCCTATGTAACTGTGCTGGCATTCACAAGTGAGCTTGTATACACCATGGCTGCTAAATAGATTACAACAAAAAGATACGGAATCCAACCATCATACCATAGTCCAACTTTGCGAATCACATGGCGGAGAATAAATGCCCCCCCGGAAACATCAAAAAAACAGTCAATATCCTACATGTACAAGCAAAAGGCAGACGTCTGAACGTACTCGAAAACATGGAAATCTACAAACAAAAAACATTCGACGGTAGAATAATAAACGAACAGACAAACACTGTTTCCGACACAATATTCGAACCTTAAAAATTGGTTTACAAAAAACAAAGCAACCACTCAGGTACAACAAACACACACGCACCGACAAATAAGCAAAAAACAGCAAAAGATCAAAAACAACAAACAAGCAAAAAAGGTCAAACAACAAAAATCACCAACTTTTACCTGCCTCAGTCAACCACAAAAAAACCGATCGATGCAAACCACCCCCGTTTCTGAATGTACACACACAACACATGCACACACGTACACAAACAGACACCCATACTGACGTTACCTGCTACCTACTATAAATACAAGACAAACGACCACAACAGATCAGAACGAAAATCGACACTGATGATGGCACAACGCCGAAACCGGTTTGTCTCAAAACTAAATTTGACAAGGGATGACGAAAAATCGTTCCAATATACATCAATCATTCACCCTGTCGGAAAAACAACAAAACAAAATAAAACAGTTGATAATACTCATATCTGTATTTAACCAATCAGAAGAAAGTTCACCTTCCCATGGTTTATACAGTATTATTTATTTTATATTGAAAGCATATGTAATTCTATTGGCGGCCGCCGTGGTGTGAAGGTAGTGTTGCCGGCCTACCACACCGAAGGTCCATGGTTCGAGCCCTGGTACAGGTAACATCAAAAGTGATTTGAAAAAAGTTTTTCAAAACGGGGTCGCCCCTCGGCAGTGGTTTGGCAAACTCTCCGAGTGTATTTCTGCCATGACAGGCTTCTCAGCAAAAATTCGTCTCCTTTGTAGATGCCGTTCGGAGTCGGCAAAAAACTGTAGGTCCCACCAATTTGTAGGGATTGGATTCCGTATCTTTTTGTTGTAATCTCTAATGTGTTCTCTGAACCTCGTCCTTACTTGTCGTCCGGTTTGTCCTATGTAACTGTGCTGGCATTCACAAGTGAGCTTGTATACACCATGGCTGCTAAATAGATTACAACAAAAAGATACGGAATCCAACCATCATACCATAGTCCAACTTTGCGAATCACATGGCGGAGAATAAATGCCCCCCCGGAAACATCAAAAAAACAGTCAATATCCTACATGTACAAGCAAAAGGCAGACGTCTGAACGTACTCGAAAACATGGAAATCTACAAACAAAAAACATTCGACGGTAGAATAATAAACGAACAGACAAACACTGTTTCCGACACAATATTCGAACCTTAAAAATTGGTTTACAAAAAACAAAGCAACCACTCAGGTACAACAAACACACACGCACCGACAAATAAGCAAAAAACAGCAAAAGATCAAAAACAACAAACAAGCAAAAAAGGTCAAACAACAAAAATCACCAACTTTTACCTGCCTCAGTCAACCACAAAAAAACCTATCGATGCAAACCACCCCCGTTTCTGAATGTACACACACAACACATGCACACACGTACACAAACAGACACCCATACTGACGTTACCTGCTACCTACTATAAATACAAGACAAACGACCACAACAGATCAGAACGAAAATCGACACTGATGATGGCACAACGCCGAAACCGGTTTGTCTCAAAACTAAATTTGACAAGGGATGACGAAAAATCGTTCCAATATACATCAATCATTCACCCTGTCGGAAAAACAACAAAACAAAATAAAACAGTTGATAATACTCATATCTGTATTTAACCAATCAGAAGAAAGTTCACCTTCCCATGGTTTATACAGTATTATTTATTTTATATTGAAAGCATATGTAATTCTATTGGCGGCCGCCGTGGTGTGAAGGTAGTGTTGCCGGCCTACCACACCGAAGGTCCATGGTTCGAGCCCTGGTACAGGTAACATCAAAAGTGATTTGAAAAAAGTTTTTCAAAACGGGGTCGCCCCTCGGCAGTGGTTTGGCAAACTCTCCGAGTGTATTTCTGCCATGACAGGCTTCTCAGCAAAAATTCGTCTCCTTTGTAGATGCCGTTCGGAGTCGGCAAAAAACTGTAGGTCCCACCAATTTGTAGGGATTGGATTCCGTATCTTTTTGTTGTAATCTCTAATGTGTTCTCTGAACCTCGTCCTTACTTGTCGTCCGGTTTGTCCTATGTAACTGTGCTGGCATTCACAAGTGAGCTTGTATACACCATGGCTGCTAAATAGATTACAACAAAAAGATACGGAATCCAACCATCATACCATAGTCCAACTTTGCGAATCACATGGCGGAGAATAAATGCCCCCCCGGAAACATCAAAAAAACAGTCAATATCCTACATGTACAAGCAAAAGGCAGACGTCTGAACGTACTCGAAAACATGGAAATCTACAAACAAAAAACATTCGACGGTAGAATAATAAACGAACAGACAAACACTGTTTCCGACACAATATTCGAACCTTAAAAATTGGTTTACAAAAAACAAAGCAACCACTCAGGTACAACAAACACACACGCACCGACAAATAAGCAAAAAACAGCAAAAGATCAAAAACAACAAACAAGCAAAAAAGGTCAAACAACAAAAATCACCAACTTTTACCTGCCTCAGTCAACCACAAAAAAACCGATCGATGCAAACCACCCCCGTTTCTGAATGTACACACACAACACATGCACACACGTACACAAACAGACACCCATACTGACGTTACCTGCTACCTACTATAAATACAAGACAAACGACCACAACAGATCAGAACGAAAATCGACACTGATGATGGCACAACGCCGAAACCGGTTTGTCTCAAAACTAAATTTGACAAGGGATGACGAAAAATCGTTCCAATATACATCAATCATTCACCCTGTCGGAAAAACAACAAAACAAAATAAAACAGTTGATAATACTCATATCTGTATTTAACCAATCAGAAGAAAGTTCACCTTCCCATGGTTTATACAGTATTATTTATTTTATATTGAAAGCATATGTAATTCTATTGGCGGCCGCCGTGGTGTGAAGGTAGTGTTGCCGGCCTACCACACCGAAGGTCCATGGTTCGAGCCCTGGTACAGGTAACATCAAAAGTGATTTGAAAAAAGTTTTTCAAAACGGGGTCGCCCCTCGGCAGTGGTTTGGCAAACTCTCCGAGTGTATTTCTGCCATGACAGGCTTCTCAGCAAAAATTCGTCTCCTTTGTAGATGCCGTTCGGAGTCGGCAAAAAACTGTAGGTCCCACCAATTTGTAGGGATTGGATTCCGTATCTTTTTGTTGTAATCTCTAATGTGTTCTCTGAACCTCGTCCTTACTTGTCGTCCGGTTTGTCCTATGTAACTGTGCTGGCATTCACAAGTGAGCTTGTATACACCATGGCTGCTAAATAGATTACAACAAAAAGATACGGAATCCAACCATCATACCATAGTCCAACTTTGCGAATCACATGGCGGAGAATTAATGCCCCCCCGGAAACATCAAAAAAACAGTCAATATCCTACATGTACAAGCAAAAGGCAGACGTCTGAACGTACTCGAAAACATGGAAATCTACAAACAAAAAACATTCGACGGTAGAATAATAAACGAACAGACAAACACTGTTTCCGACACAATATTCGAACCTTAAAAATTGGTTTACAAAAAACAAAGCAACCACTCAGGTACAACAAACACACACGCACCGACAAATAAGCAAAAAACAGCAAAAGATCAAAAACAACAAACAAGCAAAAAGGTCAAACAACAAAAATCACCAACTTTTACCTGCCTCAGTCAACCACAAAAAAACCGATCGATGCAAACCACCCCCGTTTCTGAATGTACACACACAACACATGCACACACGTACACAAACAGACACCCATACTGACGTTACCTGCTACCTACTATAAATACAAGACAAACGACCACAACAGATCAGAACGAAAATCGACACTGATGATGGCACAACGCCGAAACCGGTTTGTCTCAAAACTAAATTTGACAAGGGATGACGAAAAATCGTTCCAATATACATCAATCATTCACCCTGTCGGAAAAACAACAAAACAAAATAAAACAGTTGATAATACTCATATCTGTATTTAACCAATCAGAAGAAAGTTCACCTTCCCATGGTTTATACAGTATTATTTATTTTATATTGAAAGCATATGTAATTCTATTGGCGGCCGCCGTGGTGTGAAGGTAGTGTTGCCGGCCTACCACACCGAAGGTCCATGGTTCGAGCCCTGGTACAGGTAACATCAAAAGTGATTTGAAAAAAGTTTTTCAAAACGGGGTCGCCCCTCGGCAGTGGTTTGGCAAACTCTCCGAGTGTATTTCTGCCATGACAGGCTTCTCAGCAAAAATTCGTCTCCTTTGTAGATGCCGTTCGGAGTCGGCAAAAAACTGTAGGTCCCACCAATTTGTAGGGATTGGATTCCGTATCTTTTTGTTGTAATCTCTAATGTGTTCTCTGAACCTCGTCCTTACTTGTCGTCCGGTTTGTCCTATGTAACTGTGCTGGCATTCACAAGTGAGCTTGTATACACCATGGCTGCTAAATAGATTACAACAAAAAGATACGGAATCCAACCATCATACCAGAGTCCAACTTTGCGAATCACATGGCGGAGAATAAATGCCCCCCCGGAAACATCAAAAAAACAGTCAAGGTCCTACATGTACAAGCAAAAGGCAGACGTCTGAACGTACTCGAAAACATGGAAATCTACAAGCAAAAAACATTCGACGGTAGAATAATAAACGAACAGACAAACACTGTTTCCGACACAATATTCGAACCTTTAAAATTGGTTTACAAAAAACAAAGCAACCACTCATTTACAACAAACACACACGCACCGACAAATAAGCACAAAACAGCAAAAGATCAAAAACAACAAACAAGCAAAAAAGGTCAAACAACAAAAATCACCAACTTTTACCTGCCTCAGTCAACCACAAAAAAACCGATCGATGCAAACCACCCCCGTTTCTGAATGTACACACACAACACATGCACACACGTACACAAACAGACACCCATGCTGACGTTACCTGCTACCTACTATAAATACAAGACAAACGACCACAACAGATCAGAACGAAAATCGACACTGATGATGGCACAACGCCGAAACCGGTTTGTCTCAAAACTAAATTTGACAAGGGATGACGAAAAATCGTTCCGAAATACATCAATCATTCACCCTGTCGGAAAAACAACAAAACAAAATAAAACAGTTTATAATACTCATATCTGTATTTAACCAATCAGAAGAAAGTTCACCTTCCCATGGTTTATACAGTATAATTTATTTTATATTGAAAGCATATGTAATTCTATTGGCGGCCGCCGTGGTGTGAAGGTAGTGTTGCCGGCCTACCACACCGAAGGTCCATGGTTCGAGCCCTGGTACAGGTAACATCAAAAGTGATTTGAAAAAAGTTTTTCAAAACGGGGTCGCCCGTCGGCAGTGGTTTGGCAAACTCTCCGAGTGTATTTCTGCCATGACAGGCTTCTCAGCAAAAATTCGTCTCCTTTGTAGATGCCGTTCGGAGTCGGCAAAAAACTGTAGGTCCCACCAATTTGTAGGGATTGGATTCCGTATCTTTTTGTTGTAATCTCTAATGTGTTCTCTGAACATCGTCCTTACTTGTCGTCCGGTTTGTCCTATGTAACTGTGCTGGCATTCACAAGTGAGCTTGTATACACCATGGCTGCTAAATAGATTACAACAAAAAGATACGGAATCCAACCATCATACCAGAGTCCAACTTTGCGAATCACATGGCGGAGATTAAATGCCCCCCCGGAAACATCAAAAAAACAGTCAATGTCCTACATGTACAAGCAAAAGGCAGACGTCTGAACGTACTCGAAAACATGGAAATCTACAAACAAAAAACATTCGACGGTAGAATAGTAAACGAACAGACAAACACTGTTGCCGACACAATATTCGAACCTTTAAAATTGGTTTACAAAAAAACAAAGCAACCAGTCAGGTACAACAAACACACACGCACCGACAAATAAGCACAAAACAGCAAAAGATCAAAAACAACAAACAAGCAAAAAAGGTCAAACAACAAAAATCACCAACTTTTACCTGCCTCAGTCAACCACAAAAAAACCGATCGATGCAAACCACCCCCGTTTCTGAATGTACACACACAACACATGCACACACGTACACAAACAGACACCCATACTGACGTTACCTGCTACCTACTATAAATACAAGACAAACGACCACAACAGATCAGAACGAAAATCGACACCAATGATGGCACAACGCCGAAACCGGTTTGTCTCAAAACTAAATTTGACAAGGGATGACGAAAAATCGTTCCAATATACATCAATCATTCACCCTGTCGGAAAAACAACAAAACAAAATAAAACAGTTTATAATACTCATATCTGTATTTAACCAATCAGAAGAAAGTTCACCTTCCCATGGTTTATACAGTATTATTTATTTTATATTGAAAGCATATGTAATTCTATTGGCGGCCGCCGTGGTGTGAAGGTAGTGTTGCCGGCCTACCACACCGAAGGTCCATGGTTCGAGCCCTGGTACAGGTAACATCAAAAGTGATTTGAAAAAAGTTTTTCAAAACGGGGTCGCCCCTCGGCAGTGGTTTGGCAAACTCTCCGAGTGTATTTCTGCCATGACAGGCTTCTCAGCAAAAATTCGTCTCCTTTGTAGATGCCGTTCGGAGTCGGCAAAAAACTGTAGGTCCACCAATTTGTAGGGATCGGATTCCGTATCTTTTTGTTGTAATCTCTAATGTGTTCTCTGAACCTCGTCCTTACTTGTCGTCCGGTTTGTCCTATGTAACTGTGCTGGCATTCACAAGTGAGCTTGTATACACCATGGCTGCTAAATAGATTACAACAAAAAGATACGGAATCCAACCATCATACCAGAGTCCAACTTTGCGAATCACATGGCGGAGAATAAATGCCCCCCCCGGAAACATCAAAAAAACAGTCAAGGTCCTACATGTACAAGCAAAAGGCAGACGTCTGAACGTACTCGAAAACATGGAAATCTACAAACAAAAAACATTCGACGGTAGAATAATAAACGAACAGACAAACACTGTTTCCGGCACAATATTCGAACCTTTAAAATTGGTTTACAAAAAACAAAGCAACCACTCAGGTACAACAAACACACACGCATCGACAAATAAGCACAAAACAGCAAAAGATCAAAAACAACAAACAAGCAAAAAAGGTCAAACAACAAAAATCACCAACTTTTACCTGCCTCAGTCAACCACAAAAAAACCGATCGATGCAAACCACCCCCGTTTCTGAATGTACACACACAACACATGCACACACGTACACAAACAGACACCCATACTGACGTTACCTGCTACCTACTATAAATACAAGACAAACGACCACAACAGATCAGAACGAAAATCGACACTGATGATGGCACAACGCCGAAACCGGTTTGTCTCAAAACTAAATTTGACAAGGGATGACGAAAAATCGTTCCGAAATACATCAATCATTCACCCTGTCGGAAAAACAACAAAACAAAATAAAACAGTTTATAATACTCATATCTGTATTTAACCAATCAGAGGAAAGTTCACCTTCCCATGGTTTATACAGTATTATTTATTTTATATTGAAAGCATATGTAATTCTATTGGCGGCCGCCGTGGTGTGAAGGTAGTGTTGCCGGCCTGCCACACCGAAGGTCCATGGTTCGAGCCCTGGTACAGGTAACATCAAGTGATTTGAAAAAAGTTTTTCAAAACGGGGTCGCCCCTCGGCAGTGGTTTGGCAAACTCTCCGAGTGTATTTCTGCCATGACAGGCTTCTCAGCAAAAATTCGTCTCCTTTGTAGATGCCGTTCGGAGTCAGCAAAAAACTGTAGGTCCCACCAATTTGTAGGGATTGGATTCCGTATCTTTTTGTTGTAATCTCTAATGTGTTCTCTGAACCTCGTCCTTACTTGTCGTCCGGTTTGTCCTATGTAACTGTGCTGGCATTCACAAGTGAGCTTGTATACACCATGGCTGCTAAATAGATTACAACAAAAAGATACGGAATCCAACCATCATACCAGAGTCCAACTTTGCGAATCACATGGCGGAGAATAAATGCCCCCCCGGAAACATCAAAAAAACAGTCAAGGTCCTACATGTACAAGCAAAAGGCAGACGTCTGAACGTACTCGAAAACATGGAAATCTACAAACAAAAAACATTCGACGGTAGAATAATAAACGAACAGACAAACACTGTTTCCGACACAATATTCGAACCTTTAAAATTGGTTTACAAAAAACAAAGCAACCACTCAGGTACAACAAACACACACGCACCGACAAATAAGCACAAAACAGCAACAGATCAAAAACAACAAACAAGCAAAAAAGGTCAAACAACAAAAATCACCAACTTTTACCTGCCTCAGTCAACCACAAAAAAACCGATCGATGCCAACCACCCCCGTTTCTGAATGTACACACACAACACATGCACACACGTACACAAACAGACACCTATACTGACGTTACCTGCTACCTACTATAAATACAAGACAAACGACCACAACAGATCAGAACGAAAATCGACACTGATGATGGCACAACGCCGAAACCGGTTTGTCTCAAAACTAAATTTGACAAGGGATGACGAAAAATCGTTCCGAAATACATCAATCATTCACCCTGTCGGAAAAACAACAAAACAAAATAAAACAGTTTATAATACTCATATCTGTATTTAACCAATCAGAAGAAAGTTCACCTTCCCATGGTTTATACAGTATTATTTATTTTATATTGAAAGCATATGTAATTCTATTGGCGGCCGCCGTGGTGTGAAGGTAGTGTTGCCGGCCTACCACACCGAAGGTCCATGGTTCGAGCCCTGGTACAGGTAACATCAAAAGTGATTTGAAAAAAGTTTTTCAAAACGGGGTCGCCCCTCGGCAGTGGTTTGGCAAACTCTCCGAGTGTATTTCTGCCATGACAGGCTTCTCAGCAAAAATTCGTCTCCTTTGTAGATGCCGTTCGGAGTCGGAAAAAAACTGTAGGTCCCACCAATTTGTAGGGATTGGATTCCGTATCTTTTTGTTGTAATCTCTAATGTGTTCTCTGAACCTCGTCCTTACTTGTCGTCCGGTTTGTCCTATGTAACTGTGCTGGCATTCACAAGTGAGCTTGTATACACCATGGCTGCTAAATAGATTACAACAAAAAGATACGGAATCCAACCATCATACCAGAGTCCAACTTTGCGAATCACATGGCGGAGATTAAATGCCCCCCCCGGAAACATCAAAAAAACAGTCAATGTCCTACATGTACAAGCAAAAGGCAGACGTCTGAACGTACTCGAAAACATGGAAATCTACAAACAAAAAACATTCGACGGTAGAATAATAAACGAACAGACAAACACTGTTTCCGACACAATATTCGAACCTTTAAAATTGGTTTACAAAAAAACAAAGCAACCAGTCAGGTACAACAAACACACACGCACCGACAAATAAGCACAAAACAGCAAAAGATCAAAAACAACAAACAAGCAAAAAAGGTCAAACAACAAAAATCACCAACTTTTACCTGCCTCAGTCAACCACAAAAAAACCGATCGATGCAAACCACCCCCGTTTCTTAATGTACACACACAACACATGCACACACGTACACAAACAGACACCCATACTGACGTTACCTGCTACCTACTATAAATACAAGACAAACGACCACAACAGATCAGAACGAAAATCGACACTGATGATGGCACAACGCCGAAACCGGTTTGTCTCAAAACTAAATTTGACAAGGGATGACGAAAAATCGTTCCAATATACATCAATCATTCACCCTGTCGGAAAAACAACAAAACAAAATAAAACAATTTATAATACTCATATCTGTATTTAACCAATCAGAAGAAAGTTCACCTTCCCATGGTTTATACAGTATTATTTATTTTATATTAAAAGCATATGTAATTCTATTGGCGGCCGCCGTGGTGTGAAGGTAGTGTTGCCGGCCTACCACACCGAAGGTCCATGGTTCGAGCCCTGGTACAGGTAACATCAAAAGTGATTTGAAAAAAGTTTTTCAAAACGGGGTCGCCCCTCGGCAGTGGTTTGGCAAACTCTCCGAGTGTATTTCTGCCATGACAGGCTTCTCAGCAAAAATTCGTCTCCTTTGTAGATGCCGTTCGGAGTCGGCAAAAAACTGTAGGTCCACCAATTTGTAGGGATTGGATTCCGTATCTTTTTGTTGTAATCTCTAATGTGTTCTCTGAACCTCGTCCTTACTTGTCGTCCGGTTTGTCCTATGTAACTGTGCTGGCATTCACAAGTGAGCTTGTATACACCATGGCTGCTAAATAGATTACAACAAAAAGATACGGAATCCAACCATCATACCAGAGTCCAACTTTGCGAATCACATGGCGGAGAATAAATGCCCCTCGGAAACATCAAAAAAACAGTCAAGGTCCTACATGTACAAGCAAAAGGCAGACGTCTGAACGTACTCGAAAACATGGAAATCTACAAACAAAAAACATTCGACGGTAGAATAATAAACGAACAGACAAACACTGTTTCCGACACAATATTCGAACCTTTAAAATTGGTTTACAAAAAAACAAAGCAACCACTCAGGTACAACAAACACACACGCACCGACAAATAAGCACAAAACAGCAAAAGATCAAAAACAACAAACAAGCAAAAAAGGTCAAACAACAAAAATCACCAACTTTTACCTGCCTCAGTCAACCACAAAAAACCGATCGATGCAAACCACCCCCGTTTCTGAATGTACACACACAACACATGCACACACGTACACAAACAGACACCCATACTGACGTTACCTGCTACCTACTACAAATACAAGACAAACGACCACAACAGATCAGAACGAAAATCGACACTGATGATGGCACAACGCCGAAACCGGTTTGTCTCAAAACTAAATTTGACAAGGGATGACGAAAAATCGTTCCAATATACATCAATCATTCACCCTGTCGGAAAAACAACAAAACAAAATAAAACAGTTTATAATACTCATATCTGTATTTAACCAATCAGAAGAAAGTTCACCTTCCCATGGTTTATACAGTATTATTTATTTAATATTGAAAACATATGTAATTCTATTGGCGGCCGCCGTGGTGTGAAGGTAGTGTTGCCGGCCTACCACACCGAAGGTCCATGGTTCGAGCCCTGGTACAGGTAACATCAAAAGTGATTTGAAAAAAGTTTTTCAAAACGGGGTCGCCCCTCGGCAGTGGTTTGGCAAACTCTCCGAGTGTATTTCTGCCATGACAGGCTTCTCAGCAAAAATTCGTCTCCTTTGTAGATGCCGTTCGGAGTCGGCAAAAAACTGTAGGTCCCACCAATTTGTAGGGAAAATTCAAATCGGCACACCACAAATTGGAAGAGAAGCTTGGCGCAAAAATCTCTTAGGAGGTTTATGATGATATACCTGTTGTATATCGCGCCATAGAGAGAGAGAGATATGTAATTCTATCAGTTCTTTATTGAAAACAAGTTTTATGTAAAAATATTTGTATAACTAAATATATAGGTACAACACATATACATTTTTCATTTGAAACTTATCACTTCATACAATCAAAAACTATATTCGATTCATTAAAATGCTATATAGAATATACATACAGTAGTGGCAGGAACAATAGAAACAAAATTGGAAGTAGTTTTACTCGTAAAATATATTTATTTGTGTTTTTAATAATTTTCATTTAAAATAAAGCAAAATCTTTTATAGAAACCACATAAATAAAATTTTAAAATTTTGCAAAAAGTTCAGGAAAGTTTATCAAAGTTTAACAAATTGCCTTCAAAACATTGTGTTAACTTTGAAAGTTTTACTATGTGGTTTCTATAACAGACTTTGTTTTATTTAAAATGCACTTTAGTTGGCTTCCAACTTTTGCCTATTGATAAACATTCAGGAGAAAAAACACTACGTTCCATTAGGTAAAATAAAAAAAATTCCAGAAAATGCTCTAAAACATAAAAAACGTTGCTGCTTATCCGCTCTCCAACGTTGATTTTCTCACAATTCTCTTTACGCGTACAACAAAAAGGATCAGAAAATGCTCTAAATCGTTCATATAACTGAGCCTTGCAGTTTATCCGCTCTACAATATTCATTTCTTCTTCCAAGGCTCGGTGAATCTTCATAAAAAAGTGGTATTTTTGATGTTTACTAAATAACACTCCAAAGAAGCTCAAATTACGGACTCTTTTTGGATCATTATTTCGGAGCGCTCCGACTTTGTTAAGCTGGCCAGCATCGATCGACTTAGCAGAATTAGGGTGTACATCAATTATGAGTTGCTTGTTGCTTTTTTGTTAGCATTTTTATTGTTGTTTGCATTAATATTAGCAATACGACGAAGTTCTTTGACCTCAGACGTGAGCTAGGCAAGAGTCGCAGCAACTCCATCAACACAGAGCTTATGCAAGCTAGATAGCTCAAAGCGCAGAGTTTCAATTTCCCCTAATAATTTGTTTTTGTCGACTTGAAGAGAATTTATAACCGCAACCGCGCTGGCTTGTTCTGCTCGCAGGCTTTTGAGTTCGGCAAGAATAGCTGATAAAACTAAATTTTGCTCATTAGCAGTTCCACTATCAATTCTTGTATGGTTTGTTGTTGCTGTTGTACAGAATCAGAATTCCGACACGGATGGGCGAGAATAGGAGAATTTGGTAAAGAAGAGTCATGCAAAGGCAGTGATTGTTCTCGATGAACGGGAGCACAGCCACCGCAAATATATATATTGTCAGAGTTATTAAAATAACTCAAGTCAGCAGGCAAGATACAAACAACACACTTCGAATGATAAAATTCATTGCACTGATCGCATTGCACTTTGTTTTGAGCGCGATCAACTTTAAGACCACAAACACAAGGCATAATTATTGCGCAGATAAAAATATGATAAGCTAAGATAAACTATCATAGTCACTGTCTCTAGCACAATTTTAGCTGAAATGCACGCAATATCATTGAATATTAAATCGAAAAAAAAGAAAAAGCTCAGAGCTCAGCAAAAACACGTCCGTACACGACCACGCTTGTTTTGTTTTGATTACTTAAAGTACTCAAACCTACGACAGAAATATTTTGAAGTGAATAAAAAATGTCACACAGCTTATATCTGTAAAATTAAAAATAACCTTATATGTAAAGTCATTTAATGGTTTCGCAAACTCTAAACGTAATATAAAAGGTTTTTCTTCTGCCATAAATTACCAGGACTGTATATCCAGCGATAATCAAGATATTGCAAATTTCTTTGCCCAATTTTTTAACTCTAATTATTCTACTGCTACCTTTCCTCGATTAAATAAATATCCATATCAGTTAAATACAAACATCATTAATAGTCCAATAATATCTTCTGAAAATGTTTTATCCTATCTGAAAACTCTAAAGGAATCATTTAAATGGGGCCCTGATATGATTCCGACATGTTTTCTCAAAAACTGTGCTAACTGCATTTACCAGCCTCTGTTCAATCTGTCTTTAAAAAGCGGCGTCTTCCCAACTGCTTGGAAAGAATCTTTCCTTATACCACTTTATAAGAGTGGGAGTAGGTCATCTGTAGATAACAACTTCTATATCCTCATTGATTGCAGATTGCCAGCACGGCTTTTGTAAAAGAAAATCAAAAAGTACGAACCAACTAGAATTCAAAACCCATGTTTCAAAATGCACACAGATGTTATATATACAGATTTTAGTAAAGCGTTTGACAAAGTTTGCTATTCGTTACTTATTTATAAACTGGTTCTACTGGGCTTTCAACCCAGTCTCACCCGCTGGATATCTTCTTATCTTCTTTTAGGACACAAAGATTCGTTTTTAAAAATGCGCTATCTAATGTCATTGATATATCTTCTGGAGTTCCTCAAGCTAGCCATCTTGGACCGATTCTGTTTTTGCTGTAGATTAATGATATATCCAGTACTATCAAGTTTTCAAAAATTTTGATGTACGCTGACGACGTTAAGATTTGTATGTCTTACTCGGTGAGCGAAAATAGAGCTTTCCTTCAATCTGATCTTGATAGACTGGGTGCTTGGTGCGATCTAACTATGAGCCACTCAATCTTAAAGAATTTAAGTATATGTGTTTTTCGCGCAGAAATACACAGCCAGCTTCCTACATAATCGACAATCATAGTCTTGAACAAGGGCATGATTTCGTGGACTTGGGAATTACGATGGATTGTAAACTTAGCTTCAATCTCCATACTAATGCAACCGTCAATAAATCTAGGGGTGTTTTATAATTCGTTAAGCGATGGTCGAAAGAATTTAGTGATCCGTACGTAACTAAAGCCCTTTTTACAACATTAGTAAGACCGATATTAGAATATGGCTCAATTATTTGGAATCCGAGCTACCAGGTTCACGCTGATCGGATAGAATCGGTTCAGAAACAATTCTTACTTTTCGCTTTAAGAGATCTTTCATGGGATTCCTTGTATAATTTTCCTCCCTATACTAATCGCTTGAAACTTATTAACCTTCCTACCCTTGCTAGTCGTTGAGAAATTCTCGGAACAATATTTATGATTAAATTTTTAAACGGGTTGGTCTTTAGCCCATTTTTGTTGGGAGAAATAAAATTTAACATTCCTTTTCGGCCATCAAGACATTTTAAACCAATTTTTTTGAAACAGTGTAGCACTAACAATTATAACACTCACTTCAGTACATTTGATATTTCTGACTCGATTTTTAACATTAAAAAATCGATACTATCTTCGCTTAACCCGTAGCAACTTTATGCATTTACTCTTTACAATCGAACTGGGGTCGAATTACGTTATACGTTCCGTGATCGAAAGCGCATTTTTAAATCACAATAGCTCTAATCCCGTAATGCGGAATGACGGCATACGTGAGGAATTGGCTGGAAGTACCGGTCGGTTCAATTATGCATTATTATTCCTTTAAAAAGTTGGACAATTTCAAAGTTATTGTGACTTAAAAAATGGATTACGATCACGGAACTTTTCAGAATTAATTTTGGATGTAGATGAGATTATGGTCGACTGTCGAGGCCCTATCCAATCCGGCCAAATACAATCCAGGAAATACGCCAGCTTCTTTTGCCGGCTGTTTATAATGCATCCACCTGCGGATAGGACTAAGAGAAGAGTCATCCGAAGTGCGCACAAACACGAACACTCCACAACGCCTATTGCCGTCTCAGTCGCAGAGGCCAAGGAAGCCATAATGAAGGCCAAACCCTCAAAATCCATCGGACCCGACGGAATCGACATGAAGATGATCAAACACCTAGGCCACGAGGGACAGAGTTATTTAGCGGCTCTCTTTAATCTCTCTAACTACCTTCGTTATACCTGAGATATGGAAACAAGCGATTATAGTTCCCCTACTAAAACCAGGGAAGCCGGCGAACCAAGGAGTCTTATCGCCCGATATCCCTTTCGCCGGTAGTGAAATTACTAGAGACCATTCTGCTCCCTTACTTTATTGCAAATCTGAATTGAATCAACACCCACCAAACCATAGCACGGTTCTCGTGGCACTTGACCTATCAAATGCATTTGATACGGTCAACCACGCCCCACTCCTTCTAGACCTGGAAGAGACACCGCTCCCTGCCGGCCTTAAAAGGCGGGCCGCTAATTACTTCAATGGTCGGCAGGCATCAGTCAAATTCAGGAACAAGAAATCTAGGCCACGAAGAATAAAACAAAGGGTGCCGAAAGGTGTTGTTCCCTCTCCCCTTTTGTTTGATTTCTATATTTCGAGACTTCCCCTCCCACCAGAAGGAGTCTCCATTGTTTCCTTCGCTGACGACTGCACGATAATGGCCGCAGGCAAGGCTCCCTCCATTGACGAACTCTGTACTAGAATCAACAGTTTATTTATTTATTTATTGTAATACCGTCAATGAAACAAAGTTTCTTACAGACTACTAACAAAAAGTACATACATTTTATATAAAGATTACAAGTATATTACATTGTTATGTGGAGTTACATACTGAAATTAATATGCTGGCATTCAGAACAAGTTTAAATATCTATAGATAATGAGCGAAAAAGAATTACGAAAGCTTCTGTGGTCATTGAAAAATCAATGACGATTGTTTGAGACAAAATATTAAATTCTCGCATAGATCTTGCAAGAGGAGCATTACTGGCGAATTTAGTTTTAACCTTTTTGCAGTAAAAAGGGTAAGTGACTCGGAGGTTACGCCTAGGAACATTAAAGGTAATCCTTTCCATGAGAGAGGGGCAATCAAGGATGCCTTGAATAATATTGAATATAAAAGTCATCGACAACATAGACCTACGACTATCCAATGATTGTAGGTCAATAAGCATGAGACGCGAAGCATAAGAAGGGACAGGATCGTCGAATTTTAAGGTTCTTAGAGCGAATTTAAGAAATACCTTTTGAATACGTTCTATTCTTTTAATGGAAACTTGGCTATAGGGCCTCCATATGAAAACTGCGTACTCAAGACGCGAACGTACAAATGTTATAAATAACATTTTCAGAGTGTAAGGGTCAGAAAACTTAGTCGAATTCCGACGGATAAAGCCAAATACTGAGTAAGACTTTGCAATTATGAAGTCCACATGATTATTAAAGTTCAACTTCGGGTCAGAGATAACCCCTAGATCTTTTACTTCAGTAACATTGCGCAGGAAAGTATTCGAAATGCTATAGTTCGTATTACGAACATTCAAAATTTTAGCAAACGTCATCTTAAAGCATTTATTAATATTTAAAGAGAGACTATAACGTAGACACCACGAATGAACTGCGTCAATATCACGTTGAAACTTAACTTCGTCAGAAGTATCCTTGACAACCGCAAAAATTTTGAGGTCATCTGCGTACAGTAAATAATTTTGCAAATGAAAAGCAACTACTTATGTCGTTTATGAAAAGAACAAATAGTAGAGGGCCTAGAACGCTTCCTTGCGGGACACCGGATGAAGCAAAAAAAGGTTCTGACAAAACCACATCGATGGTAACAACACAGCGTCTATTAGAGAGGTAAGATTGTATCCATTTCAAAAAGCAGGAATGGAAACCCATATGAGCAAGCTTTTGAAGTAGTACTCCATGACAAACTTTTTCAAAGGCCTTCGAGAAGTCTGTATATACGCAGTCAACCTGGAATCCAGAAGAGAAAGCAGTATGACAGTAATCTACAAATACAGCTAAATCCGTGGCTGTGGATCGCCCAGACACAAACCCATGTTGATTTTGGCAAATAAGAGATTTGATTGCAAAATACAATTTATCTTTTACAATGCACTCAAAAAGCTTAGAAATGGTAGAGAGCTTTGAGATGGGTCTATAATTCCGAACATCGTTTTTCTTACCTGATTTTAAGATTGGGACTATGTGAGCAACTTTCCAATCATTAATGAAGGTTCCTAACGCAAGAGATTTATTAAAAATAATTTTCAATGGCGCGATTAGAGCAGGACATTTTTTTAAAAGGAGTGCCGACAGGCCATCAACATCAGTTTGAGAAGACGGCTTAAGTGTGGCAAGCCCATTGGCAATGTCTTCTGAAGATAGGGTGAGATACCCAAAATTTAGGTGTGAGAAGTTTGAAGGAAAGCTAGATGTGGGGACATCATTTTCAGAAGTAAAATTAGACCTAAAAAAGTTAGCAAACAGATTAGCTACATCTTTGCGCCCATCAGCGAACTGATCATCAAGAAACACTGACTTTGGAATAAAAGAGCGTGATCTTTTTGATTTGATAAACGTCCAAAAATATTTCGGATTACTTTTAATACTCCACTCGGCGCCGCGAATGAATTTATTGTACAGATATTTATCTAGGCGATTGAACTCGACAGTAAAGTTTTTATATTTATAATAAAAATATATATTATTAGTGAGCAGAAAACGTTTGTGAAATTTGTTTCTTAGGTTTTTAAGCTTTTTCAATTCTTTTGTGTACCACGGAATACTATGTGGTCGCTTCTTTTTAATGGAAATGTTATTCATACAGAACTCATGCATAAATATTTTGAATTTGGAAAAGCACTCATCGATACTTGAATCTGATATTAGAGCAGACCAGTAGCGCGATTCACTAACTTTTTTAACACAATTTGTTAACGATAAATTAACTTAACAACAATTTTAACAATTTTGCGATTCACTAACTTTTTTAACACAATTTGTCAACGATAAATTAACTTAACAATAATTTTAACAAACTATGCTATTCACTAACTTTTTGTCTACTTTAAATTCGATAATTTATCGTTGTCGACTGGTAAATTGTTATTTTATCACAGATTATTTTTGTGCTGTTAAAGTTTTGTTTACTTTTGTTTTGTGTGGGCAATTTATTGTTATATTTATATTTTTGTCATGGCATTTGAGTTTGTAGCGTCCAATAGGACACGGAGTGCAGCTGCAAGGAGCGCAACAGTAGATCGAAGGTTACTTAGGGACATAGATGATCCCTTTGACCTAGCTCCATCGGAGTTTAGAAAATTGTACCGGGTGGGTCCTGAAATTGCGGCAGGCGTTGCGGAGCGGCTGCAGGACCGATTGCAAGGACGGAGGATCACTGCGATATCGGCAGAGAAGCAGGTAACTTATATTAATTCTAATTAAAATTATAAAATTTCATTGAACACCTCTCCTTTGTAGGTATTGTGTGCATTACGCTTTTATGCTACAGGATGTTACCAACGGCCTGTGGGGGAACAGTGGGGCATCTCAATGAGTCAAACCTCAATAAGCCGGTGCATCCACCGCGTTACCGATGCCATAAACTCCTTAATGTTTTTCGAGGAGATTAAGTTCCCTATGTCACAGGCGGAACGTCAAGCGGCAAAGGAAGTGTTTAGTGCGGCACCTGCCCCCTTTGTTGGAGGTACAATAGGCGCAATTGACTGTACGCACATATCGATATTGGCTCCGAGTGTGCACGAAGAAGCGTACGTAAACCATCATTCGTATCACTCCTTAAATGTTCAAATGGTAAAGTGCAGCTCTAACTAAAACTATAGCTCTATATAACTTTTAATTTTTGGATTTCAGATTTGTGACCCCAATTTAAAAATTTTAAACATTAATGCCAAGTTTCCGGGAGCCCGCCACGATGCCTATATATGGAGTTCATGTGCGGTACGGCTTGTCATGCAAAGGGAGCATGAAAATGGAAACCGCAACATGTTTTTGATTGGTACTATCTATTCACTTTACTTTAAAATGTACATAAGTTAAAATTTTACCTTGTAGGTGATTCTGGATATCCCTTGGAACCCTGGCTTATGACGCCATTACCAAACGAACCAGAGGGTACTGCCAAATTTCGATACAACGAGGCGCTATGCAAAGCGCGGAACCCAATAGAAAGGCTATTTGGGGTCCTCAAAGCAACTTGGCGGTGTCTGTCGAGACAGCGGGTTCTCTTGTATGAGCCTGGGTTCGCGGGGAAGGTAGTGAACGCGTGCGCCACCTTACATAATGTTCGTTTAGGCGAGCGATCAGACGAACTTGACAATTTCGGCATAGTCTTGGACATGCACACCAATGATATTACTAGCAGCTCAAGTTCAGTATCTTCCGCTGGAAAACGTGTCCAAGAGAGACTGATTTCGAATTTTTTTACATAAATTGTTGATAAAATAATTTTATTACAATTAATTTAATTTAAATTAAAGCAATAATTTGTGAAAATCGCAAAAAAGACTGTATAAACATATCCGCCACTGTATATATTTTAGCCGTATTAAATAATTTAATGTGGTTTGTTGTCCTACGCTTGTCAAATTAAATAAAATGTACTACTTCTGTATATTGAAAATTTTAAATTTTTCTTATTTTATTGTGGAATTATGAAGTAAGGCACATATTTCAATCATTATTGGGTTGAAAAGGTATGAAAACTTAAAAGTACTAAAAAACAGCAAAACGAAAAATATAAAATGACTAGAAACTTAAATTAAGATTTCATTCAAGGTACAAAAAGAAAAAATTAATTAATTTAAAAAAACTAAAAAGACTAGAAATTCATGCTTAAAAGTATCGCTATCATCACATATAAAGCCAATTTTCAAAAAATCAACACGATCAACGAGTCATTTTTGTTACATCAAAATTGAATTGATCAATACAAAGCAACAACAAAGAATGTAAGATGGCTTTATAGTTTATGTTAACGATACTTATATACAACTAAAAATATTAAAACTAGGCTATATTAAAGCTATTACTACTTAAATTAATGGTGCATTTGATAACCGGGTGAAAATCTCCGTGCAGACTCTAACTGCTTCCCCAAAGAAAGTGGTTGCTTTCGATTGATTGTCGTTCGACTTAGCAATATTGTCGATCGACCTAGCAACATTGTCGTTTGACCTGGCAATATTGTTGATTGCCTCGGCCATGACAAGTGTCGCCTCAATCATCCTTTCATCGTTCTCTACTTGCTTTCTTTGAGTTTCGGCCATCATCTAGAAGATAAGAAATAATACAACTAAATAAATAAGACCAGTGAAATATGCCCCAGCTCGCATTTTTAAAGACACTCATATTGGAATTTTGATCAATTTATATCAATTATATAACTTGATATAGTTGGTTAAAAGGTGCCAATATCAGTGCCTTTGCATATAAATATGCCAGCTGTAATATCATATTTGATGTATTATTATATTAAATATATGATACAGAGTGCAAATTGCATTTTTCTGAAAGCAGGTGAGTTGAAGTAAGTTCCCTTTCAGAAATATACTTTGGCTACTCTCAAAGTCATTTAAACTTTGCATTATTTCTTACCCTCATTGTATCTGCCTGCTTTTCAGCGATTGCCAAAAATTTGTTTTCAGCTTCGCTCTCCACGCAATTATTTTTCCTTTTCGAGCCCCTGCGAGGTGTTAGTGCAGGAGTTCGAGGTGTGGTTGCAGGAGTGGTTGTGGCATATCTTTGCCTAGCTGCAGCAGAAGGTGTAGCTGTAGGGTCTGGAACCTCACAATGTGATTGCAGCTCGCTACTGGCACCATCTTCAAGGTACTCTTCCTCTACGATCAAATTCAAATCCTATAAGTTTATAAGAGAATGAATCAATTAAAAAATTATTAACAAGCTTAGCTGCATAACTATAAACTCACCTCTTCCAATGCCAAGCTATCTAAGCAATCGGGTGCGCCTTCAATGTAGCTGTCCCCAACTAGCTCGACGACTCGCATTTCAGTTTCTGTAAGAGGTGCTAAAGAGATGCGCCTATTCCCCGTCTGGGACTGTTGGTTGTTGCGGTCCCGCACACGGTTGCTTGTACGGCTTTTTAAATCACGCCAGACCTGTAAAATTAACTGTAAACATATTTCTGAAGTTCACTAAATCAAACTGGGCAGACTTTCTATTATGGGGCCCTGATTTTTCATGTTTTGCAAAGGTAGCGTGCCAAAATGGAAAGTCAACCCCACTAATATGCATACTTATTGCCACTTCTACGGAAAGGCGTGTCGAATATAACGTTGCAAGTACTCTTCACATTACACCAGCTATGCAGTGTAAAATGCATATATTCATGCAACTAATCAACTTTTAAAAAGCACTGACAAAGTTACACACGATGCACCATTCCATAGAATTGGTGGTAATTGTTACCTTTAGGAGACAACTTCTAAAATTTTCATGTGGTTGTTGTAGACACAGACAATTTTGACAATAACTTTTCATTGAAACGAAATATTTCTTTTCCGCTACCGGATTATTATTACTGAGGGCAAAACGCGTCTTTTGATACCTTTCCCGATAATTTCGGAAGTGTTTTAGCAGTTGTCTCCTAAAGGAAACAATTACCGAATTGGTTAGTAACATTTTGTTCAGTTGGTACTTACCGTAATCCATTGCTCCACACTTTTATTTGCTCCTCCAATGGCGTTCAGCTTCTCCGCCATTTCCTTCCACTTCTTTTGGTGCTCCAACTTGCCCTGCATGCGCTGGAATCTTCCCGATGCCAAACCAGGCGTTTCTCCCAAAAGGTCCACCATCGCCCGTATCTGTTCGGCTGTTGCCCTACTTCTTCTGGCTGCTGCAGCACTTGTTGATGCCATCCTACAATTAAAAATAAAAGGCAGTAAATGGCTAAAAAATACAATAAATATCAAAAATACTTCCCTTTGCTGAAATATCTGCACAAACAATCGACGCGAACAATTATTTTTGTTCCATTCCTCTTTGAACTTTTCGTAAATTTTGACATTTCAGTATCAGTGATGCCACTTTTTCTCAAATTGAAAACATTGATAACAAGTGTTGTTAAATCTGAGATAGTGAATCGCACAATCGTTAATGAAAGCAATATACGTTTATGTTAAAAATCTCGATTGCCGAATCGTTAAAAGTTAGTGAATCGCGCTACAGTTGACATCCAATAACAAACTATTGAGATTCACAAAATCACAGGTATCATATTTGAAAATGATTTTATAATTAGCATTTAGAAAAGTCGGAAGGTATTCAAAAGACTCAACGCTTAGAGTAATGGCCTTATGATGTTTATCACATTGACTCATGGGCGACATGCACTCAGAAATAACGTAGTTAATATTATCACTGACAAATATGAGATCTAGGATTTTGCCTAGCTCGTTAAAAAATAAATTGATTTGCTTCAAATTAACACAATAAAATACAATCTATAAGATAAGTCTCGTTAGAGGCTGTTACATTAGATGGCATGAGACAAGAGTTACAAGCATTATTAGTCCAGAGGACGTTACTCAAGTTAAAATCGCCTAAAATACATAGGTTCTCGTCTAGTACATTGTTTTCGACAAGCGATGTGATATTGTCAGCATGCATTTTATAAAGTTCAAAATCACTACTAGGAGGAATATATGAAGCTACGATATAGAGCGATCCGGATCTGCAAGAGCCTTTTATACAGACACATAGCTGGTCAATCAAAGAGTCGTCATTTAAAAGAGTTATTAAGCAGGCACGGTTTTTGCGTTTCACAGCGATGAGAACGCCTCCACCTCTGCGATAGCCAGTCTTGGCTGGATCTCGGTCCTTACGGAAGACATCGTAGGCGTTTAAATCGAAGAATTCACCATCGAAAAAATCAGGGTTTAACCACGTCTCGACAATGACAATGATATCGAAGTCCATTTGGGCGCTGAATGAGTTAACAATGTGGGATTTAGTTCTTAAGCCGGAAATATTTTGAAAGTAGATCTTAAGACCATAAGAAGCGGTAGAGGACGTAGGACGTTGTGAATTAGTAAAATCACTACCAACTAGGATTTGTCTGCTCCCAGCCCTGGCTTTTGGAAAAAAGGCTTGATCCTGACATGTTTAGGCCATAGTGACTCATTGAGGACCATAGAGACACAATCTGTTGGTACGCCAAGTTTAAAGTTGAAAAACTTTCGCTCAGTATTTTCGTCTTCGTCTTTTCTAAGAAGTTTGAAACACATTAGCTCCTCCACACTAATGTCAGTTTTCTGAGAGACGTATTTAATAATATCATCGTTTGTAACAGAAGATGCGAAAGAAGATATATGAAGCCAAGATTTGCGAACAGCAACAGTGAGATCATTGTTGTTGCTAGAACCAAATACAACTCCTGACTTATATCGGTTATACACATGTCTTCTCCTAGAGTACGTTGGTTTGTTGTTGGAACCATCACTCAGATTATTCACGTTTACATTTGATGTTGAGTTTTTGTTATTCTGCGAGCTAGCGAGTGCAGTATCACTACTTTGTTCATTGCGAATAGGAGTAGGCAAAATAGGCGATAACACATCAGCAGAGGCTTGATGCTCAGTAGCTTCAGCTAAAGCGACGCCAGCAGTAGCAGAGTGCACACACGAGGCAGCGCGGTTCTCACTATCTGTAACAACAAGCATGGGTGCTGCCGCGCTATTGTCAACTGTTTGTAGTTGGTCCGGCTGAGCGCGCTTAGGCTGAGAAGATGTGGGAGAGGGTTCATTACCCTTTTTATGCGAGCGCGTGACAATTGTTTTGGCACACTTTTCAACAGTTGAGGGAGTGAGATTTGCACTAACTCTCTCTATGGCGCGATATACAACAGGTATACCATCATAAACCTCCTAAGAGATTTTTGCGCCAAGCTTCTCTTCCAATTTGTGGTGTGCCGATTTGAATTTTCCCTACAAATTGGTGGGACCTACAGTTTTTTGCCGACTCCGAACGGCATCTACAAAGGAGACGAATTTTTGCTGAGAAGCCTGTCATGGCAGAAATACACTCGGAGAGTTTGCCAAACCACTGCCGAGGGGCGACCCCGTTTTGAAAAACTTTTTTTTCAAATCACTTTTGATGTTACCTGTACCAGGGCTCGAACCATGGACCTTCGGTGTGGTAGGCCGGCAACACTACCTTCACACCACGGCGGCCGCCCAAACTTTTTTGATTTCTCTCAAAGACGAATAGATTTCGTCAAGTTTGGATAAGTAGAAAGGTAGAGTTTTGTTAACACAAATGTCACATCTATACAAGATGTTTGCATTTGATTTTAAAAGTTTTACACAGTTCGAGTTTAATCTTGCACATTTTAAATGCACTTGTTGGCAACAAATATTACAGGAGATACCGGTATCCTCCAAGAGTTTATTGTCACAAATTATGCACTTAGACATAGCAAAATAATAAGAAAATAAAAAGAGTTGTGCGAGCGAATTGAAACACGTCTGAACGCAACGATTGCTTTGTTCAGTTTTACCTCCGTGACCTTTCCAGCTTCTTCACCGAGCGAAATCTGACCCTATCTCCGACTACATCGACGGCGACCCTGTTTACGACATGGAATGCGCAGATGGGGCAAGAGTTAAATGTACCTCTACCTACTGTCAACCACCCGAAAATCTTGGGTGTGACGTTTGACAACGGCCTCACCTTCGCTGGTCATGCCACCGCAATAACTTCAAAGGTACAGAGCCGCAATAAGATCCTCAAGTCACTGGCCGGCAGTACTTGGGGAAAAGACAGAGAAACATTACTTGCTACATATAAGGCTATTGACCGACCGGTTATTGACTACGCTGGCCCCATATGGTCACCCAACCTTGCTGACACCAATTGGAGGAAATTTAAAGTCTGCCAAAACCCCGCCATCAGACCTGCTACGAGATGTCTGCTTATGTCATTTGAGTCTCACCTCCATCAAGAGGCGAAATTGCTCAATGCTCAACGCGGAACTCTTGAGTAGACAGTTCCTTCTGAACTGTCATAAACCCAGTCATCCAAATCGACATCTATTGGATGTAGCCCCGCCCCCCAGAGACATAAGGAGACATCTTCGTAAGCACTACGATGAGATCCGGCACCACATCTCTTTGCCGTTTGATCTGCGGAACCATAGGCGGGCTCTAAATGACCTCCACACTGAGTCGGTAGACAGATCTCTCAGATCTCGGCCTGTGAATCCCGTTATCAGTACTCAGCCACCTGAATTGGCTGAAGAGGAGCGTGTACTTCCGAGCGAGACTAGTCATGCTACACAACTTCCCTCTGGATATTGTAATAGGTTAAACTCCTACTTATCCAGACTGAACCCCAACATACCAAACACATCTCCTGCATGTGGTATGGCCCCTCATGATACCAAACATCTCTTCTCCTGTTCAGACGAACCTACTCTTCTAACACCTACATCACTCTGGTCCAACCCTGTGGAAACTGCGCGTTTCCTCGCACTTCCGTTAGAAGAGCCTGATGACAATTTAGAGTGATCGAGCCGATTGGGCAGGGCGAAGCACTGTTAACAACAACAGCAACAACAACACTTCCCAAAACCTTCGGGGAGTGTTTTTGTCGCTAAAAACAACAACAAAAGTACACAAACTGTGGTGAAACTACAATATTTTGGTGAAATTTTCAGACCTGATATTTCTTGTGGACTCACGGTTGCATTTCAATACCCAAACAAAAACTTCAAAAGCAATGAAGAAATCAAAATCCGGATTCGGAGCCTGTGCAAAAATTTGTTTTAGCAAATTTAAAACGTGTGTCTTATTTCACAAAACTTGAAAAACAGGCAATCGCGGAAATTACCATTCTTTTAACTTTATATTAGTGCTTTTTAACGTGTAAGAAAATCGGATGGTTACTAAATATACAGTGGCGTAGCTAGGATTTTGGGAACGGGGGTGTGAAAACAATTTTTTATTGAAACCTGAAATTTGAAACACAATAAATTTTGTTTTAAAAATGTACGCAAACATTTATCAGTCTTAAATTTTTCTCAGAATATTTGGAATTTTTTGGAGTATGCAGTTTTGTAGTTTATTAAATTTTAATACAGTAATGGGTCAATCTTAAGGTCGTGACACATTTTGCTGATTTTAGGCAATTTTTTCTTCCGAAGAGCTAGTGTTTTCTTTTATATAAAAGAAATATTATTATTTATAAAGCGAGTTTTAAGAAGGGATAAATGAGATGGGATATTCAACAATTGTAAAGCATGATGTACATATCAATATTTTAATTACTTCTCCGGTATAGTTAAGTAGATAAGTTTTTAACCTCTTTGAAGTTTTTTATCTGGGAACCAGCATTAACACCAACAATAATGTCAGTATAGTACAAGTGCTACTTCTGACTAAGTTGGCAATTGAGATGTAAAGGCCTCTCTCCATGAACGAAAATAAATAAGTCACTTATCGTACACGCCCTGGTTTATGATACAGAAGGTTGGACACTGACAACATCTGATGAGGTTGCTGTCGGAGTATTCGAGAGAAAGATTCTTCGAAAGATTCACGGACCATTACGCTTTGGCGACGGCGAGTACCGTTGAATATTTAATGATGCGCTGTTTGAGCTATATGCAGACACCGACTTAGTCCAACGAATTAAAACCCAACGTCTTAATTGGCTAGGCCATGTTGTGCGAATGAATGAAGGTGTTCCGTCCCATAGAGTATTCTTGTCGGCACCCAGAAGAGGGAGACCATCACTCCGATTTAAGGACAAAGTGGAGACCGATTTGTGATCCCGTAATGTTTTCAATTGGCATTACGAGTGGCGAGCTATGGTAAAAGGCCAAAATGGCTTAGACGGTTAGGCAGCATTTAAAGTAGAAGAAGGGTTGAAAAGGTGAGTTGTACCGTAGATGTGGAAGCGGGAGCGTTGCAAAAATTGTTAGCAATTTGTATAAGTTATGAAATGACCTTTTGCCGTAGCTCTTAAAGTGCGTATAATGCCGTTTTTGGCGGAACATTATGTCACTTTAAGAACCTTCTCCATAAATTGGTTTCGGTCTCTATATTTTGGCTTTAAGCAAGTGGTTCATAAAATTCGGCAAACTAAAATAAGTTTTTGTCATTTTATTCTCTGTGGTTTGTCGAAAAACCGCAGCGAAATCTCTAAAAATAGTTTTATGTTGAGTGAATCGACTATTTCCATTATTATATGATCAATACATAAATGGATAAAAAACAGAAATATTGAAATAAGCATTTAGGTTACATGCTTGCGGACTTTGACTAGATTTGAATCGGTTCTAGTTGAATTCAATATCCATGTCACAAGCTCTGAACAATTTTTCAAAGTCATGTTTGTCGTAACTCCAGTACTAAGGGCCGGTTTCACCAGCTCGACTTAACTAAGTTAAGTCAAGTTTTTCATTTTGGAGTTTCACCATGTAACTTAACTAAGTCACAACTTAGTCAGCCTGCCAGCTGACTTATTCTCGACTAAGTCAGTGTTGCTGTCGTTCAAAACCTAAATGTCAGTAATGCTCCTAATTTGTTTTGTACAATGTCCCAGCCGGAAAATTCGTCAAGCATAACTTTTACGTCGTATGCGTAGATGCATGTGAACGCTTGTTTTCTAGCATGCAACCATTACGAAACCATCGTTTTCAATTAAGCGCTAATTTTAGTACCTTCCAACTAAAGAGAAATGGGTGTAAGATCAATACATTCCTTCGTGTATGGCTATACATGCCCATTTCGCACTGGGGTATTGGGATGCGCAGAGTTGTCTGACATGAAAAAATACTACTATGCATAAAACAGCTGATCGGGTTGTTGTGTTGAAAATTATTTAAGTCACTCAGTTGGTGAAACCCAAAATTAAGTTAGTCTCGAATCTGTGATAACTTAAGTCACGACTTAGTTTTAGTCTTAGTCGCGTTGGTGAAACCGGCCCTAAGTCTTTTGCGAAATCCGCTACAAGCGCTAAGTCTATCTTTTTTGTTGAAGTTTAATACTCAAAGGCAGAACGCATTGTGTTAACAAAGATGCTCAAAGACTAGTTTATTATTTTAAAAAAAGGGTTTAAATGTTAACCTAAGAATTTTATAATACTAAGCACTAGAGATGTTGAAATTTTTTAAATTTTTAGCCTTTCGCATAACAAAACTTACTCAATAAATTTATCAATAAATGCCCATAATTGGCACAATTTTTTGCCAACTTCACCCTGAAACTTTCTTATAAATACTAAAATTTAATAGGTCAGAAAATTACATATCCAAATTTTTTATAAAAATTAGAATTAACAAGTGTGGAATTCTAATGAAACTTGGATAAATTTTCCTAGGTTTTGAACAAAGATTGAAATTTGTTCTTGAATATTTTTTATCAGATACTTTTAAAAAAAAAACGTGTAAAAAATTACCGCCGTTGTGGGCTCTGATTAAATTATGGAGCCTGCCTACTCTAGTATTTTTTTAGACAGCCTGAATTTGGAAATCGCCCAGGCGGTTAGATGACCATTTAAAGAAGAAAAGAATTTGGATTTTTAAAGACGCGAGAGATAAGGGAGTAGAGTTTTAGCTCAGCAATATCAGACCTCGGAAATTACGGTATTATTTCGATCTGTTATTTTATTACTACCAGAACCAATGTGTACGCATACCTCGAAACCGGTTTTATTGTCCTGAAAGCCTAGTGAATTTTGTAGAAGGTCTGAAAAGACTAGTATATGTATTCTCGTATAGGCTTAATATTCCACTAACCGATCATTTCATATATTCATAAAAATGCACTTTGGCATTAGTCTAAAATAAGAAAATTATAAATCAGAAGCATCAAATGGTATTGTGTTATTGAATCGAAAGTAAAAAAGTAGTAGTTCATTGACGAAGGGGGAGACGATATATCCCCCAATCCCCCCCTGGCTCCACCACTGTAAATATATATGGCGCAGCTGCACTCTTCACCATTTTTTTTATTTTTCCCTGCAGTTGTGGAACTGTAATAAATTTTTCATTGCATTTTCTTTAAAAATGTGTGCGTTTCTTTAATAAATTCTGTTCACAATAGATTTATAGCTGTATTCTGTAAGTTTGTCTCATCTCAAGTCACTAAATTTGAGATTTTTCATTAGAGACAATTTTTGTGACTTCGGATGATTTCGGTATTCTGTAAGATAGAATCACAAAAAGTTCACCAATGATATGTGGTGAAAACACACTTGCATACATCTCAAGTACAGCATTTGACAGTGGGTGTATAAATATCGCGATAGCCCAGGTAGTAAGCGTATCGATTACAACGTGTGAGACGCAGGTTCGAGCCCAGGATCACGGACAATTTATTACTTTTTTTCCCTTATTTTATGTTTTGTTAATTAAATTTTATTTTTTTAAATATATAAATGTTTCTACACTTAAAAAATATTATTTTTTAGTTTCTTTGTTAGTAAAATTTTTCGAAACCACAAAAAAAGATTGGCTCTAGGCGGGACTTAAGTTAGTGCCCTGCGATCTTTTATCTTTTCTTCTTTGTATTGGTAGCGCTGCAACTCAAATGCAGTTTTCGATGGCATTTTTCCTTCCAGCCTTATTAGTTCTTAGGGTTTTACACAAAAACAAATATACAAGTGAAAATTAAATACGCTTGCCTGGAATACTTTTCATTCATTAACCAAGTACTTAGACTGCTAGCATATGCAATTCCAATTTATAAACCTATTAAAAGCTAAAATAACACCCTGTGACACATGTGATTTTGAAAACTAGTGGCATTACGATCAGAGAGTTTATATCAAGTACATCTGGGTGCAAATGGCACACTGTAATTAACATGTAACGAAAGTACTAACATAGAAATATTTTTGCAGCATGTTTGACATACAAATAAAGCGTTATGATTCTTAACCAACTAATATAACCATAATTTTACTCAAATCGGAAAATATCTAAATGTATTTGTAAAAATTTCTCCTTTCCTAAAATAATTTGTGCACCTCATTAAATTTGCAACACAACACCCTAAAATATTCAAAAAGCGTTGACTGAAACCCCAAGTACATTAAAAAGGGGAATATAATCAGCTTATTGGTGCTCAGTTTTACTACTGGTTAGACTGTGGTTATACTCTTATGCGCATATAGATATGTGTTTTTATTGTGTTTGGGCTATTTTTGTATGAATTCATACTCTCTGATAAGATTTGACTAAAGTTCGGGATCATTGCTGCACAAAATAAGGACAGAAAGAACCCAAAATACACATTACATCTACATGCGCATAATGCTGCTGTATCTCGAGGTGCTAATTTTTATATTCAAAAACTTGAATTATAATTTAAATTTTATTATTTATTCAAATTTTTTAAAAATTGATAAATTTAGGTTCTATTTGAGTAATTTTATATTCAAATTGACCCAACTCTGACAGCGAATATGCTGGTTTGAAGTCAGTATTTTTTACAAACATTCGTTTGAATTTGTTTTTCATTTCAATTTTGAAAACTTTAAACAATGATACAAAACATCTTGAGGACTGAGTGTTTTCTACAGTTCTGAAGTTTTCAAAATTCAAATGCAGTTTTCAATTCTACTGCATTATATTTGAATCAATGCATGCAGAAGTCTAACATCGTCCACCTAGCATGTATTTCAATTATATACATAAATGCAGTTTATATTTTATTTCATTCAATTAAATTAACTTCGAATTTACATTTAGCTTTGGTCCATTAAGGAGCACTCAGTGATTATACAGCTTGAGTCTTTTTGAATGGAGTCATAGCTTCTACATAGCTCCGGTGTATCCTTAATTGCCTTTAAAAAGTCCGATAGATGTTGATTTTTATCTGAAATACATAGATATTCTTCGTTAGATGATACACACAATGCTTTTTTTTTTGATAAAACTTTAAACTCTATCAATACATATCATCAATACATTGTATTAGTTTTTACCTGCATTTGGAATTTGCGTTAGCGCGCAAACAGCTCTCAGTGCAGACCTTTTCAACTCGTCTTGTTTCTCATATTCTTGCTTAACAGAGTTCGCTTTGACTTTATAAGTGCATGTTTCACGCAATTGTTGCACAAATTGATCAAGTTCTAAATTTCAATTTGTATGTCATTGAAACCAAACTGTACGAATCAAAAGAAAAACTGACCTTGCAAAACTGCATCCGGGCATAAAACCGCTAAACGAGCTGTCATTAAATATGTTAGCATTTTTATATCATAATGATCGCATAAACCGGCTTGGACGTGACCCAAAAATTGCTTCACATCAACTCTATCGAGCCCTTGCTCTAGCAACGTGTACATACACTCAAAGGCTGCTTTGCGAATATCTAAGCCATCGTCAACTGTATGTTTAAATGGCCCCATTTCAACTTCCCGAATCAATTCACTCTAAAAATTTAATTACAATAATTTTTCAAGATTTTCCTTTCACTGAAATAAAGGTACCTTCACTTTTGTCTCTGAATATAACAAGGGCAATAAAGTGGGCAAGAGGTCTCGTACCAATGTTGGCTTGTTATGGATTGCTGCGTTGAAAGTAACTAATGCTACTCTTCTTACTCCTGGCTCGGGATCACGTAGCGATGAGAGAAACTCCCCCAAATTTTGTTTCAATAAATGGTCGCCTGATTGTGGTTGATCCGATATTGTAAATTTTACAGACGAAATTACAACTGCTCGCATTGCTGCATTATTAGAATATAAAGCTTCTCGAAGCAATGGTAAAAGTTCGTCTGGATTAACAAGAACTAGCTTTCCTAAACATTCCGCAACAACATTTCGGGAGCCTTCTTCAGAACTCTCGCAGAGCCTGAAGAGCTGAGCCCATATAGATAGAACAAATGGCAGCAACTGAGAAAGCCCATGCTTACTACTAGATAACGATGAAATAACTTCTTTTAAGGAGTGTAGTAGTAAGTACTGCCGCTTGGGCTGCCCCTCTATTTCTTTCAGTATAAGTGGTAAGTAAGTTTTTAGACTGCCAACAGCAACTGCACCGAGAGCTAAACTTGAGGCACTTTTTACATCTTCGGAAGTGGAGGCAAAACATTCGATTAATGTTGTTGGTAAGGAAGAAACGGAGCTTAAGTCAAAATTACGACCTATTTCTCCAATTGTCAGAAGACAAAAACTCAGCTTGATATCGGTCGAATCGGGTGAATTTTGAATGTAATCAAGAAGCCGCGATGATAAAGGAATGGCTTCGCATGGACATTTTAAAGTAAGTGCAGCAATACACTTAGCTAGAGAATGATGAGCCTGTTTATGAAGCTGTTCGTTGTCAATTACAATTGGATCCATTAGTTTATTCATCAAAGAATTATAGTTCAAATCAGGTATGTTCGTTTGAACTAAAGCTTGTAGCAGCTCCAAAGTGCAACATAGCGCATTTCCCTAAAATAAATAGAAAAACTTAAGTTGTAAAAAGCCAAAACCTAAGTCAAATTACCTACTTGTAACAGTGGTGATCGTAGTAATGTTAACACGGCTGGGAGGAATTGCCCATGAACACTCTCCAAAGCCTTGGGATTCTTATGAGCAGTTGTCGATAACAGTTTTAAGCAATATTGAGCCACATGTAGATCTGAGTCCGATATAAGCGGCTTCAGCTCAAGGATTACTAGCTGTAGTATTTGCGGTTTAAATGCATAAAAATATTTTTCTGTTAATTTATTTAGTAAATCCAAGGAGTGCATTTTAAGAGCTCTATTATTTTTTCTTAAAAATGATCCTAAAATTGGAATAACATCTTTTATTATGAAGGTTAAATCAATATTTAGAGGTGATGCTGCAATCATATAAATAGCTTTCACGGCACTTAAGCGAGTTACTTCATTGTTTAGACGTTCCATCAATATTGGAAGACAAATTGTCACTTGTGGGATCAAAAAGTCGCCCATGTTTGCTATAATTTGACCCATACAGCTTATGGCTCGATCTTTTACTTCTTGATCTATATCTGTGGTCATTAGCTTTTTTAATGTTGCAGAATAAAGGTCTTCTACAAACAAGCTTATTCTTAAAGTAGACGGTGAGGTCATTGAGAGATCTTCCAAAGGCCTCATTACTTTAACTAGTTGCTGTAGGACTTGAAGCGCCTCTGTAGAGATTTTATAGAACATATCAAATACTGCTGTAATGATTAGAGGTACCAAAACATGAATATGTGGATGAAAGAGGCACGAAGCCGTTTGACTTGAAAGAAGCGAACATAAAAACCCCAGTGCAATAATTTTAACGTTGCTAGTTGAGTTTTTATCATTTAAAGTATAACTTATGCCAGGCACAATATCATCCAAATATGGTCCCAAGCTTCCTGGCAATATGTTAAGCAATTCGCGAAGTAAAAAAAAACAGTCTTGACGAGTTTTCATTGAGCGTTCGCGCATCAAAGGTTGAATTGTTTTTATTATGTCTTTTAGCTGGTCTTGAATCAAAGAAATTACTCGTGGAGTATCTTCCATGGAATCAGGGTCTTGGATCAAAGTGCTTTGATACTTAGTACTTTTTAGTAAAGCTATATATACATGAAATATATCTGACTTCACATTCTCTTCCCGTTCTTTAAAGCGGTTAATTAATATAGGACCCAAATCTTGACAAAAGCTTTCAAGCATTTCATGACGTGTAATTATTAGTGCTTCTATACATTTTGCAGCGGAACGCCGAACTTTCCAGCTTATATCATCATCATCGGTGTAATCCTCACTATCAGCATATTCGCATTCTTCAGTGTCCATTGCCAGATATCCGTGTCCATCATCAGATTCGTAATTGTAGTTGGGATCATAACTCAAATATTGTAGACAAATGCCCAAAATCTGGATTTTGAGAGAAATTAATTATGAAATATAAGTAAATATGTATATAAAGTCTAAGGTACATGACCATATAATGCCATAGCAATTACATGATTATACTTTCACACAATTGAAAAAAAATTACAAATCCTCAAAACGATGCAACGAGAACGGTGGCACCGCCATTCGACATTCACAAGGACTGCTATTTCAGTATAACCCTGGTTACTTCACACTTATAAGTGGGCTCGACGGCTGAGACCGAATTGTTGAAGTGTTAAAGAGCAGAGTGAAATGTTGACCAGGCAATTCCTGTTCAATTACTGCAAACCGCAGCACCCGAACAGGCACCTCCTCGACAAAAATCCGCCTCCCAGAAGAATAAGGAGTCATCTCCGTAAGCACTATGATGAGATCTGGCATCACATTTTTTTGTCTTTTGATCCAAAGGTGGAGCGACAGGCCCTCAAACTCATCCATACAGAGTCGGTAAACTCCTTCGTCAGCTCTCGTCCAGTGAACGCCGTTATTCAGACACAAGCTCCACCTGTTGCGGAAGAGGAACGCGAACTGCCTAGGAAGACAAGGGTCATGCTGGCATAACTTTGTTCTGGATACAGGTTAAACTCTTAACTATCCAGACTGAGCCCCGCCAAGCCAAATGTCTGCCCGGCATGCGGTGTGTCTCCCCATGATACTTACCATCTTTTCATCTGCTCAACTGAACCTACTCTTCTAACAGCTATGTAGTTTAAAAGGAGAAAAAAATTCGAGATATTTAGAAATTTCAGTTTTTAAGCTAAGGAAAAAGGTAGGATTCCCTGCAAAAATCGAATGACTGAAACTCCAGTACAAACAAACGAATTTCCCCCTCCAAAAACAATACGGGTAAAATGATGCGTAAATTTACCCGGAGCAGTACTGAAAGTTTTCGTGTTCAAGAATTTTCTGTTAGAGTGAAATAGCATATTGGTCGTTTTAAGTTTGTTTTGCTATATCTTTGCATTCATAGGAATGAAACTAAATAGTGTTGCCCAAGTGCCAAATTTGCATATGAAAATTGCACAAGTGGCAACACAGTAAGCTTGAATTACTTCATTTTGTCTTTTATGCAGAAAAAGTTTTAAAAGTTGTTCGAGGACGAAATTAAAGGTATCAAATAAAATAAACCATTGTAATTAAAATTGATACTTAAAATACTTTTTAAATTTTTTCAGATTGAATTAAGCATTGGAAAAGACGGCGGTGATAAAACCCAAAGCGTGCAGGACATTGGTGCAGGATTCCAATTAAAACGGTAAGCGTGCTATCATAAATTGTTGTTGTGGTAACGACAAAAACACTCCCCGAAGGTTTTGGGGAGTGTTGTCGAATTAACAGTCCTTGGCCGGATTTGAACCCGGTACGCTCCGGTACTCCCTTGCGGTTCTGCCCGACTGTCGTGGTAGCGATTTATGACCAGTGAAACCTTCTAGGTCATGTCACCCCTCCTTCCGTAAGGAAGGATAAGGTGGGTAATGAGAGGTGAGAGGCATCATATCCGTAGATCAACCATCGAGTTGCACGTCATTACCTTTGTGCATATTAGTCGCCTCTTAAGACCGGTATGCCTACCTCGGGCATATTCTAAAACCCTAACCCGCAGGGGTAATCTTAAATTGTATATGGTGGTTTCCAATTTTCTCCTAATGGAAACAATTATCCAAAAATATGTGCAGATTTGTGAGATATTTGTTTTATGTGAGATATTTGTTGCTGCATTTATGCCAAAATTATCGTGTGCATAGACGGACAAGGACAAATAACTATGGCAATTGTTTACGACCGCCACCGAGTGCAAAAACGCGGCCAAAAATGTCGGGAGAGGCATCAAAAGATGCGTGTTTGACTCTGTAAAAAGAATCCGAATTAGAAAACAAATATTTTGTTTCAGTGATAAGTTATTGGCAAAGAAACCAAAAAATGTCTGGGTAATTGTTTCTTTTGGGGGACAACTGCTAAAACACGTCCAAAAATATTGGGAGGTGTCAAAAAACGCGTTTTGACTTCGGTATCAACAATCCGAAAGCGGATTTTCAATATTTTGTTTCAGTGAAAAGTTATTCGCAAAAAACCCAAAAATTACCCAGGTCCGATTTAAAATAGGCGGCTTGATCCAAGGTATTTATGTGTAGAAGACCTCTCTGCGTAGGCGGGCTTCGGCCGCGCTTCAAAAAAATAAACCTTAGCGGGTCCAACACCGGGTACGCGGTCCACAGTATTTCTTCGCAGAACACACTTTTTGCACCTCTCGATCCACCCTAATCTGTGATTACAACAACCACATGAAAATGACAGAAAATTTTCAACTTTGATGGCAAATATCTCTTCACTGAAACTAAAACTCGAAAATTCGCTTGCGGATTATTGTTACCGAGATCAAAACGCATCTTTTGATACCTTTCCCGATAATTTTGGACGTGTTCTAGCAGTTGTCTCCTAAAGGAAACAATTACCAATTTCTGTGCCTACAGCAACCACATGGAAATGACCGAAAATTGTCAACTTTGCTTGCAAATATTTGGTAAACTACTAAAATATTTCATCTCTGAAGGCGACTTCGAATTGCTTGGATCGAAGCGCGTCTTTTGATACATCTCCTGACATTTTTGGCCGCGTTTTTGCTCTCGGTGGCAGTCATAAACAATTGTCATAGTTATTTGTCCATGTCCGTCTATGCACACGATAATTTTGACATGAATGCAGCAACAAATATCTCACATAACACAAATATCTCACAAATCTGCACATATATTTGGATAATTGTTTCCATTACGAGAAAATTGGAAACAACCAATTCCATATACAATTTATGATGGAAGCTTACCGTTTTAATTGGAAAGATTTGAGAAAGAATTTAATTCTATTAATTTTATTTAAGATTTTAGATTTAAGTAACAAGTAAATTGAAATATATTTATTTTATTTATGTATCAAAAAGGCTATGAGCTTTAATTAAACCTTGTGAAGTATAGGTATTTTTATTTCTTGAATTGTTGAATTGTTTTGAATAAGTCAGAAAACATTAAATTATGTGTTTTATTACGATTTGGAATAGGTTAAAATTTAAGTAAAATGACAATCATTTTATCTGGAATAAGACGGTAAAAATTCTGTCATTATACAGGTAAAATTACGGTCAGACAACTTGTAAAATTTCCGTAAATATGCTCCGAAAATCGCCATCAATATAAAATTAAAATTGCAGTATAAATGTCGGTAAAATTACGGCCGTACTGACCGTAATATGTCGTGCACTATTATTGTAAAATAGCAGTCACAAAAGAAGTCAATTTACGTAAAAAATTGGAGTTATATGACTATGCATATGACTAGTAGGTTTGACGGTGTGAGCAGTACAGATATATGTTTATGTTATGGCAAAATAAATGAGAAAGAGCGAGATGAAAAACCACACACATAGGAACGTGAGAAAAGAAACGGTCACAACGTGATGGGATGCTCTTATAAATGTGATGGGAAAAATACGGAAACTTTCGATATGGCTCCGGGTAAATTTACGCATCATTTTACCCGTGCTGTTTTTGCAGGGTTACTACTCTGTTATTTCAGTTATGGCAAACACAAATTTTTTTTTTATGCAAATTTTTAGGTTTTTTTCGACAATCATCTTTTTTGCAACTTTATTTTACGAATTTTTAAATAACCTCATATTTTTATAGTGTGAGTCAATAGCCTATTTCTTAGTGAACATTTTGGCACTTTCCGGATTATATTCAGTGGAAAAATTACAATGGTTTAGGACTCATTTTGTTTTGTTGATTTTCCGACAGGGTGGAAAGCTGAGAACGAAAAATGGCACATGTTGTTGTTGTTGCAGCGATAAATTAACCTGCCTAATTATCACCTCACTTACCCAACATTTTCATCAAGCTCTCCTAACGGGAGTCCCAGAAACCTTGCGGCTTCAACAGGGTTGGAACAAAGTGATATTGCTGTAAGAAGAGTAAGCTCAGTTGAGCAGATGAACAAATGGTTAGTGTCATGGGGAGACACGCCGTATGCCGGGCAGACATTTGGCCTGTCGGGGCTCAGTTTGGATAGGTAAGAGTTAAACTGTTACAGTATCCAGAACGAAGTTGGGTCAGCATGACCCTTGTTTCCCTTGGCAGTTCGCGTTCCTCTTCGGCAACAGGTGGAGATTGTGCCTGTATAACGGCGTTCACTGGACGAGAGCTGGCACATCGCCGAAACCGTCTTGTGTCCAAACCAAGTTTGACAAGGGTTGACGGAAAATCGTTCCAATATACATCAATGTTATAGGAGATTAAGTGAACAAACTTATGTTTATTATTTATCACAATCTTGTATTTCACTTAATTTTTTTTTTTATGTGTATTAAAAACGTTTAAAAGTTGATCATTTTCACCGTTATGGTACATTGACTTCAGATCATCAATTGCGCGATTGTTGCAATTTTTTTGCAAAGCCTTTACGATATTTCTTAACAGGTCGAGTTTTAAATGTAAGGGAGTTAGTATAATTTTATGTTTCTCCACTAGTGGCTTAAATTTAATACTATCCTGTCCGACGGTAAATCCTGTTCTATCTCGCCAACATTTTTAGAGTAATGATCCATACGCGCCCGACTGCCCCATTTGCACAAAAAGCAGCAGTACTTCGTATAGCCCTGCTGCAAAACCAGTTAGTAACGCAACGACTTTAAGATATGAACAAATCTTCCAGCCATGTTGTTTATATTTGATAACGTTAAGGATTTTCAACATGAATTCATATTATTCTTTCATACCAACTGCGTGAACAACTAGAATTGATGGTTTTTTGTTACAAAGGTGCAATAAAACAGCCTTTAAACTCAGCCTACTGCTGTCGATAAATAGGCGCCATTCACTAGACTCATACGGCCTTCAAACTCTAGGAACAAACTGTTTATATCATTGCATAGCAAATATTCAGCCCGATTCTAAACGAAAAATCCGCAAGTATTTTTCTGAACACCAAATCCGCAAGTCTTTGTTCGCTTCTCGCTCTTCGCCTGTTCTAAACGATGTTCGAAACGGTGAAAAGTGGTTTGGCGAGTAAAGTAGGTCAAATGAAAAGAAAATGCAGAATACACAACAGTTTTTTGCGAGATATTTCGCCAGGCAATTTTAAGTGAGCGCTGAACAAAATGTAAGTAAATTTAACTTTTAATAAAAAAAATTACTTCGATACATTAATATCGTATTGCTTCTGGGTTTTTAGGAAAAAGTATAAATAAGCTGAAGTATAAACTTTAGTAAGCCTTATGCAAGGGCAGCCGGAAATTCCCGCGCCTTCTATTAAGGAAGAAAGAAAGCGCTGAATAGATTTTGGCAAAATGCGGAGTTAAGTTCGGCAGGACCACCAGCAAAATGTATTGTGGAATAGAAAAAGGCACCCTCTTATTTATAACACAAATTTTATCAATAGGAGCTCAATCGGCGAAACTACAACTGTTTTTTGGCCTGTTGTGTGCGCGTTGGTAAAATGTCCAACAAGTATTTTATCCTATACTTTTAATTAATCTGAATGTTTTTAGCGACCTTTTTATATATAAGTATGTTGAACTTTAGCTGGCTCGAGGTCAATAATACTATTTTTATTAAAACCACAGGTTTTTTTAATAATTTTTCCAATATATTTCGGTTATTCCGCGATAACCGTTCTCAAGGATCTATAAATGTAACATAAACAATTTTCTTTCTTGAGGTTGCTGTGCTACAGAATCTTCGGTTTCTTCTTCTGCTACCATTCGAAAGGCAATACTACACATTTTTATTGTTAATTTATTTAATTTAACAAGTTTTTTATCAAAAACTATTATTTTTCATTCATTGATTACAAAAAGTAGTGCCAAAACAAAACAACACAGCTGAATTCGAAAATTCGAAATCCCTCTTCGCCAATTTATCTGTTCACTAGCGAAAGAGAATTTGCGGAAATTTCCCTGGCGAACAAAAATTTCCACAAGGAAAGAAATCCGAGCGGATATTTAGAATCGGGCTGATTATCTTCCTTGAAGTAATATTTCACAATTCTTCGTTCTTTCATCGTTGATGCCAACAACTCCGATTTCTTCTTTTTTAATCGTAAATCTCTTATCTAGTCATTCAATTCTATTTGCCTACTTTGCCGACCTATCAACTATTTCTTCTTCAAAAACAGTTTCATCCATTACACTTGATTCATGCTTCTCTTGTAGATTTGGGCATGCATAAAGATAAAAAAAATGTATTTAAATACAAAATTGTGATAAAGAATAAACATAGGTTTGTTCACTTAACCTCCTATAACATTGCCATTTTTTACTGATTATAATCCGGAAAGTGCCAAAATGTTCACTAAGAAACAGGATATTGACTCACAGTGTAAAACCAGGAGGTTATTCTTTGAATATTTCCTTAATTTTTATTAGTCATAACTCCGTCACTTTACCGACGATTTTAAGTTCTTTTGCTTTCAGTCAAATGGTATTAAAAGCACCTAAAAATAAAATGAAATAACATCAAAATCAAATCGATAACGGCGGAGATATTGACTGCTCAAAAATTGAAATTTTAGAATATCTAAGCAGAAAAATCTACATGGGAATCATGTATCAAATGTCGAGATTAAGAAAATTTGTCGGGTTGTGTTATTGTACTTTCACACATGTTGCAGATAGGATAGTCAATTTAAAAAAAATTATAAGACCTGAGCACGGTGTAACGAGAACGGTGACGTGACGTTTACCTGGCACCAATAAATGGACCCGACGACTGAAAGGCCGAATCGCTTTGGGCATGGATGTAAGGTAATACCGAAACGATAAATATTATAATCCTATTCTCCATGCATTGACCATACGTGAAAGAAAAATTAAGTTCGTTTTTCTGAATCAGTATAAAGAACATGTTATACATACCGTGTTAGTATGGGGAGTAACAGCATCTGTGCATCGGTACACAAATGCTTCAAACGCCTGAAGACAGAACTCGTTTACCTCATCGTCGTCACCTTGGCTGTATATACTTAAATGCTCAATAGCTGCATTGACATGTCTACATAAACGTGGTCCAGACTGCCGACTATAAATGGTTTGATAAATTAAACTATGTAATACAAGAGAGATGTGTATCTTTATTACCAAATCGATGCCAAACATTGAATATAGGTGCGGAAAGCCACCGTGTTCGAGTAATTTGCTAAACCTTTCAAGAGCCTTTCAATAACCTTGTCATAGGTGGAGTCATCCGCCAAAGAAAGAAGATGTGAAAGAGCAATAATAGAGCGTTTCCTCACAGCTTGTCTAGAAGACTCCAATTGTGGCATTAAAGCTTTTAGTACTGAATTATGAAATGGGACCAAGAATGCTCCAAAACGTGAAAGCAGGTCGATGAGAATGTCAAGCGCTTCGAGTTTGACAGATACATCTTCCTATAAAAATAAACAAAAAATAATATGTGAAAAGCTTCATTACGCTTTAATCAAAAAATGTTTGAATCCCATTTTATTTGAAAAGGCTAAGTTGCTCCATTGTATCTCTAACTTTAGAGTATAGAGAATGGGTTAGTTTATCTAATCCTCCAGTAACGGTACGTTTTCAAGCCTGGTATTAGTTGCGTTCCAATCAGCTGTCCAGATCCGTAAAAAGATCAAGATCCAACCCGAACGATACGGATCAGTTGTGTGAGAGTTGTTTGTGTATATACAGGGTGGCGCAAAAGTAATCCTCCTATCAGAAAATGCTATAAATTTTGCGATTGGCCCCTAAAGTCAGTTCTGTTTTGACATTTGTGTAGTAAACACATGCGAAATACACGTTAATAAACAATGTTACGCTACACTGCTCCAGAACGCGGAATATTGCTGACTATTTATTTGAACAATAATCGGTCGGGGCCAAACGGTTACTGTGAATGGTGAGCGCTACAGAGCAATGATCAACGAGTTCTTTTTGCCGCAACTTGATGAATTGGGATTGGAAAACATGTGGTTCCAACAAGACGGTGCAACACTACACACTGCACGTGCCACAACCGATATGCTGAACATCGGAAGCTTACTTTTGCGCCACCTTGTACGTGTGCTTACATATGTATGTCTGTGATACCAATCAAATAAGGATTGGCTGTCACAAAATCTACTACAAAAAATTAGTCGAACAGACCTCCTATACGGATCAAAAATTTATTCAGATAAATATCAGGACCACAACATTGTTGTTGTATTTGTATGCGAAATTTCTAGCTGAATCTGGATCACTCCTGATTGGAACGCACCTATTGTGTTCACGCGTGACAAAAGTTGCATAGAGACCAAACATTATTTTACATCACTTCTCTTGATAAAGTAGAATGAAGGTTTCTTATATCATATCCCTATACCTTTTTATGTAGTTTTTCAAGACGTGAAATCACGGGATTCGGAATTACAGTCGTTGGCAGCATTTTTCACCGGGAAAAAAGTTGCCTCGGTGATTACACCATGAAAAACATAATCAAGTAAAATAACCCTTAATCTTGTATATTAATTTTTCTTTCCAGCATAACTAGTAACATGGACGAGATGAAGAAGTCGTTAAAGGAGATGAAAGGCGCTGTGAATGCCATTCTATCCCAGCTTAAAAGATTTGACGAGCGTCTCAAAGGCGTAAAAGAGCTTCAGATATTTGATGGATCTCAGGGGCACATTCCCACAACAGCCGGTTCTATCGCACCGGAATGACTCGGATTTTTATATCCGACCAAGGGCTGTTATTTCGACACTACCCTTTCTAACCTGTCACCTTTTTCCCTAACATTGTCATCCTCCGAGCAGCTCCTTGCAGCATGGCTGCTCAAAACTCTCCTGCTCCGGGCTGGGGTCGAATCCAACCCGGGTCCAAGAGAATGGATCTGCTGCGTCTGCTGGAAGAAGATTTACGTCAAACGTTCACACTCAGTCGAATGTAATACTTGTAAAAGATGGTTGCACAAAACTAGGTGCTCCGGGCTAAATCCCTCCACACATAGGCCCCCTACCAAACTTTTGTGGCCCCTTGCTTTTCACGCCCTAGGGCCTCCCGTGGCCAACGCCGATCCATTGTCGCACCGCCACAGGTTCCAGATACAGTATCTACGACTAATATCACTAATACTGCCCAGCAAGTAGTGTGTAACTCCCGCTGCCGCTCACGCCCACCGCCGCCAACACCTCGCACAGCAGCTCACAGCTACTTTCTACGTAGCACTTCTCTTTTAGATGTGAGCAATGCTGAGCGACAGCCCACCCACTCCCAATTACAACCTACCCTTCTTCCAGCACTAGCACAAATGTAACCCAAAACCACCAGCTCCTGGTCCCTTACAACATGTGCACTGAAACTTATGGACTGAAACGTACGTTGCGTCATGTTGTCGAGCTACGCAGTCTACAACGTCGACCGATTAGCCTCCTTACGGTGGTCCAGATCCATCGTCTCTAGATTGCGACGCAGTGCGCGACTCAGCCTGCTTCCACCGAGGCAAACGCACCAGTCCTTGACTCCCAGTGTAATTATTTCTCCCCCTTCGCACTTTCGTGCCCTACAATTGAACTGCAATGGTTTAATCGGCAAGGTTAGTGAGATAGTGAGTTTCATGAGGTAGAAAAATATCAAGATTGCTGCTATTCAAGAGACAAAGCTAGGCGCCCGATTAGATCTTCGGACCTTTGAAGTCTACAACATCCACCGGCGTGACCGGGAAAGGACTTTGGGGCGGACTCACCTTCATCACTCATCAATCTGTGCAATATCGTGTATTTGAGCCCGATGTCGACCCGAGGGACAACACTTTAGAAGGTCAAGGTATGGTTGTCCGGTCAGGCGATCTTGAAATAATTAACATTTATATACCTCCTGCCACCTGCTGTCCTAGGGATTACCACCCTGACATTAGTGCGTTACTCAGAGGCGATAATCGTGTAATCCTCGGAGCCACCTTCACTGCTCTTCCCATCCCTTCTGACGTAAGAGAAGGGGAAAAAGCGTTTCGCATGGTCATATCTTCAGCCTCCAAACAATACATTCCGTCAGGTAGAATTAAACAGATACGTCTGTATTTCCCCGCAGAGGCAGCGGCCCTGGCTAATGAACGTGACCAAGTGCGACGTTTGGACCCTACGGATCCCCAAATTCAAGATCTCAATGCGGAAATCACACGGCTGGTTGATCAACACAAACGCGCCAAATGGGAGGAGCACCTAAGGTCCTGCGACCTCTCTGCTGGTGTTGGCAAATTATGGTCCACTGTTAAATCCTTGTCAAATCCGACCAAACCTAACGACAAAATATCCATCATTCACACAACAGCCGGTTCTATCGCACTGGAATGACCCGGAGTTTTTTTCGCCGTCCAAGGGCTGTTATTACAGTGTAACCCTTTCTGTCCCGTCCTACCCTTAAATTGTCATCCTTGGAGCTAACCCTGGCAGCTAGGTTGCTCCATTGTCTCTTGTTACGGGCTGGGGTCGAACCCAATCCTGGACCAAGAGATTGGATCTGGTGCGTTTGCTGGAAGAAAATTTATATTAAACGGTCGCATTCGGTACAATGCGCCAAGTGTAAGAGACGGTTACATAAATCTGGATGCTCAGGGCTTAACCCTGCCATACACAGACCCCGTACTTTCTTTAGTACTTTTGAAGTACCATGTTGTACACGTCCAAGGACGTCCCGCGGTAGTCGCCGGTCTGGCACTCCCTTACCGGTTCTACCTACTTCCAATAGCGACAATAGTGGCTCAATCTATACGACTGCCAGCCCTGCTGCCATTCCCGCCGCACCCACTCCCGACTGTCGGTCACGCACACCAGCGTCTCCATCTCACACGGCCGCTCAACACTCCTATCCCCTCCGCTCAACACTCCTATCCCCTCCGCTCAACACTCCTATCCTTTTGCAGCTCAACTGTAACGGATTAGCTGGAAAGATCGCGGAGATAACTGACTTTATGAAGACGCACAACATCAAAATCGCCGCGATACAAGAGACAAAATTGAACACGAGATCGGACTTACGAACTTGTGATGGGTATAATGTACATCGAAAAGACCGTCCCAGCGGTCTTGGGGGTGGCGTTGCGTTCATTACACATCACTCTGTACAATATAATCTATTTTCCCCTGACGTCGACCCCAGAGACTCTACCTTAGAATGCCAAGGCATAGCAGTCCGGTCAGGAGACGCCGACCTGCAAATCATAAACATCTATATTCCTCCTGTCACGTGTTGTCCTAGAGATTATCATCCCGAGATTAGTGCGTTGCTAAGGGTTTATAACCGTCTAATCCTAGGCGACTTCAACGCGCATCACGATCTCTGGCACTCCAACTTGCAGGCAGACAGCAGAGGACAAGCAATTGCAGACCAAATAGATAACTCAGCATTCTGTACAGTCAATGGAGATGCCCCCACCAGGGTGGCAGGTAACTGCCACAGTTCGACAGACATCTCCATAACGAGCGCGGGCCTAATTAACTTTGTCATCTGGCGACCGATGCTTACATTAGCTTCAGACCACCTACCCATCTTACTCTCTGTTGAACGACCGACCGACTTCATAACGACTGATAAATTAACATACATCAACTTCACCAAAGCGGACTGGGCCCGCTTTACTGACTATACAGAGCGCTCCTTCGCTGCCTTACCCACTCCTACGGACGTACGCAAAGGCGAAAGAGAGTTTCGCAAGATCATTGATTCAGCCTAATGCCGCTTTATTCCTGCTGGTAGAATACCAGAAATTCGTCCGAATTTTCCGGCAGAAGCTGCGGCGATGGCAAGAGAACGTGACCAAGTGAGACTCATCAATCCCGCAGATACCAGAATCAAATATCTCAATGCGGAAATTCGTAGGATAGTCAACGAACACAAACTGACCAAGTGGCAACAACACCTCGAGTCATGCAACCTCTCCGGCGGAGTCGGCAAATTATGGTCGACTGTCTAGCCCTATCCAATCCGACCAAACACAAAGACAAGGTCGCCATTGCGTTCGGCGACAGCGTTATCGGACGCCAGGAAATGCGCGAGCTCTTTTTGCCGGCTGTTTATAATGCATCCACCTGCGGATAGGACTAAGAGAAGAGTCTTCCGGCGTGCGCACAAACACAAACACTCTACCATTGCCCATTGCCGTCTCAGTCGCAGAGGTTAAGGAAGCCATAATGAAGGCCAAACCCTCAAAATCCATCGGACCCGACGGAATCGCCATGAAGATGATCAAACACCTAGGCCACGAGGGACAGAGTTATTTAGCGGCTCTCTTTAATCTCTCTCTAACTACCTTCGTTATACCTGAGATATGGAAACAAGCGATTGTAGTTCCCCTACTAAAACCAGGGAAGCCGGCGAACCAAGGAGATTCTTATCGCCCGATATTCCTCCTTTCGCCGGTAGTGAAATTACTAGAGACCATTCTGCACCCTTCATTGCAAATCTGAAATTGGCCGATCACCAACATGGTTTCCGCAAAAATCACAGCACGACATCCGCTTTGAACGCCATTACAACGCAGATTAATAACGGTTTTAATCAACACCCACCAAACCATAGGACGGTTCTCGTGGCACTTGACCTATCAAATGCATTCGACACGGTCAATCACGCCACACTCCTTCTAGACCTGGAAGAGACACCGCTCCCTGCCGGCCTTAAAAGGTGGACCGCTAATTACCTCAATGGTCGACAGGCAACAGTCAAATTCAGGAACAAGAAATCTAGACCACGAAGAATAAAACAAAGGGTGCCGCAAGGTGGTGTTCTCTCTCCCCTTTTGTGTAATTTCTAAATTTCGAGACTTCCCCCCCCACCAGAGGGAGTCTCCATTGTTTCCTACGCTGACGACTGCACGATAATGGCCTCGGGCAAGGGTCCCTCCATTGACGAACTCTGTATTAGAATCAACAGTTACCTCCATGACCTTTCCAGCTTCTTCACCGAGCGAAATCTGACCCTATCTCCGACTAAATCTACGGCGACCCTGTTTACCACATGGAATGCGCAGATGGGGCAAGAGTTAAATGTCCACGTAGACGGAGTACCTCTACCTACTGTCAACCACCCAAGCGCCAGGCGTAAAAACAGCCAAGCGCCCATTGCCATCACCACCATGGAGGTTCGGAAGGCCATACGGGGGTCCAAAAACTCCAAATCTATTGGCCCAGACGGTATATCCATGCTGATGCTAAAACATCTCGGAGAAGGGGGAGTAAGGTACCTAAGAACTGTCTTCAATCTGTCTATGACCACCTTTGTCATTTCAGAAAGATGGAAACAGGCAAGGGTGGTGCCACTGCTAAAGCCCGGCAAGCCGGCCAACGAAGGGGAGTCTTGTCGACCGATATCACTCCTCTCGCCAGTAGTGAAGACCTTGGAGACAGTCTTGCTCCCTTATTATACCTCTAACTTGCGACTAGTCGAACATCAGCATGGATTCCGTAAAATGCATAGCACTACCACCGCGCTAAACGCCATCACCACACAGATAGGTGTCGGTCTCAACCAACCTCGTCAAATGACAGGACCGTACTAGTTGCGCTTGATCTGTCGAAAGCTTTCGGCACTGTCAATCACGGCAACTCATTAACGCCCTGGAGTTTTCAACTCTATCCCCCTGTCTAAAGCGTTGGACCGCCAACTATCTGAGTGGTCGGCAGTCATCGGTTGAATTTAGAGGCGAAAGATCAAAACCACGTATAATTAAACAAGGGGTGCCACAGGTGTACTATCCTCGCTTTTGTTTAATTATTACATATCGAGGCACCCTTTTCCACCAGAAGGTGTCTCGATCGTCACCTACGCCGATGACTGCACGATCCTGGCGACTGCCCCCCCGTAGAAGAGCTCTGCTCAAGAATTAACTCTTACCTCCCATCCCTATGCGGTTTTTCCGCTGCACGAAATCTGACCACCTCGGCCACCTTCTTTACGACGTGGACAGCGCAGGCGAACATGGAAAATACGGTGCTCATGTAGCCGCGATTGCCACCAAAGTACAAAGCCGTAACAAAATCCTCAAGTCACTAGCTGGCAGCACTTGGGGAAAAGATAAAGAAACGTTACTGGCAACGTACAAGGCAATCGGCCAGCCCGTTCTGAGCTACGCGACGCCTATATGGTCGCCGGGGTTAGCAGATACACACTGGAGGAGGTTGCAGGCCTGCCAAAACACCGCACTCAGAACTGCCGCGGGGTGCCTCCTTATGTCTCCTGAGCACCACCTTCATAGTGAGGCAAAAATGCTCGGTGTTAAAGAGCATTGCGAGATGTTGACCAGGCAATTCCTGTTCAACTGCTATAAGCCGCAGCATCCGAGCAGGAACCTGCTCAACGAAAATCCGCCTCCCAGGAGAGTAAGGAGTCACCTCCGCAAGCACTATGACGAGATCCGGCATCACATTTTCTCGCCGTTTGTTGCCAATGGTGCACCGGCAGGCCCTCAGCCTCATCGACACGGAGTCGGTAAACTCCTTTGTCAGGTATCGTCCAGTGAATGCAGTCCTACAGGCACAAGCTCCACTTGTTGCCGACGAGGACCGCGAACTGCCTAGGGAGACAAGAATCATGCTGGCTCAACTTCGTTCTGGATACTGTAACAGACTAAACTCTTACCTATCCAGACTGAACCCTGAAATGTCAAATGTCTGCCCGGCATGCGGCGTGTCTCCCCACGATAGTAACCATCTGTTCATCTGCTCAACCGAGCCTACTCTTCTAACAGCAATTTAACTCTGGTCCACCCCTGTTGAAGCCGCGAGGTTTCTGGGACTTCCGTTAGAAGAGCCTGATGACAGTGTTGGATGAGGGGTGATACTTTAGGCAGGTTAAGTAGTCGCTAACACAACAACAACAGCACTATTCCTCCTGGATCCATAGCGCAGAGCAAATCATTAAAGACTACCACCTTGTGCGGCATAAGCCAATATACAAGGTAATTCTTAGGCACATTAGGGGCAAAATTAGGGGGGCAGCAGACGCTGCACTGGTGTCCCACAATGTCCTAGATGCCGAATGGAAAACTATTAAGGAAATTCTTTCTCTGCATTACGCGGATGCTAGGGACGTTGAGATATTAGACCAGCAATTTACCCATATGACGCAAGGACGTCAAAAGGTGTCCGAATTTTATGCGAGTATCAATAAGCAGTTGTCGCTTATGATAAACACAATAAATGGGGAAAAATATGTGCATGGGGAAACAGTGAAAGCATTGGCAGAGGCACATCGACGTAGGCCCTTACATGTATTCATTAGGGGATTGACCGGAGACTTACCAACTGTACTCCTTATGCAAAAGCCAAAGTCTCTGCCAGAGGCATACTCATCATGCCTTACATTTATGAATGTGGACAGGAGAAATTCCATCCATCGAACACCACAAACCCTCAACAGGAATAATAGAATGTTCTTCGACATTGACCAACCGCGATACTTTCCACAAGGCAACAAGGGTGGCACTAGCGTAATACAAAATTACCCAGCTCAGAACCAACCTAGGTACAGATATACAGCCCCAATAATCAGAAACTTCATGAATAGGGTCGCCAACCAGGCAGGATCGAATTCATAGACCTCAGGTTCAGGGCAAGCTAGCACCCAGCCAACAGAGATGCGTACGTTTTACCGAGAGGACATTTTTTCGTCGTTTTTGGCATCCGAAAATTGTCAGCTTGCAGTTGTGTTGGGCTGATTTGTTACCAGATTGTAGTATTTTATCAAATTTTACAACAAAATCAAATCAACAACTAAAATCTGGCAACCATATTTAATATGACTATAGAAAAGTCAACCAATTTTTTTTATTTTGAGAAATAAAATGAAGAAACTAAAATTTTTTCAATGGTTTTTTGTCACTATTCAAAAAATTTCACCAGGGAATTCGCCGCTGTTAATGGTGAGCAATTAAAGATTTGGTAATGGTGAGCAATAAAAGATTTGGTAACGTATTCCACATATTTTTTTCTTTTGAAACTTTGCAGATTAATTGCACCTTCCAAGAGGTGCATCTTTGAGCAAGCTCCCATCGGCGCCGATCGTAACGTATCGCTCTTCTAGGAAGGTGGTTTTATTATTTGCTCTCAGTAGTGCACCGAGCAGCCGGCATCTTCCATATGAAGGATCCACGTATCCAAGATAATTCAATAATGGTTCCTGATCATCAACTTATAATAACTGCTTGGTCTTTATTACTGTAAAATATTTAAATATATGAATTAATACGTATGTACACTTATGTGCATAAAACAAAATTATTATTTTCTTTCTCTGGATGAAAATGGATCAGAAGATATATGCTAGTATGCATCCGAAAAACGATCGAAAAAGTATATCAAAAAGGTATAGAAAACGCATGCCAAAATGTGCAAAAAATATTTAAAAAGGGCATGGGTAAATGTTTCAGTGTGCTTAAAGTTCTTTGTGCTTTTACACACATACGTTTCGTTCGCACATTTTATTGGGAAAACGGATCCAGAAAAGTACTGTAAACGCAATATGGAAACGGATGTAAAATAGGTTTTTTATCTGAAATTTCTTCCATTTTCTGATACGTTTATGGATTTTTTGCTGGCTGGGCACTAATAACCTATCGGAGCAAAACTGGCGCAACAACAACAACTCTCCTTCAGGCTTAGTGAGGATGGAGGCTGATCCATCTTCACAAACCCGGCACAGGAATTTCGGGGTAATCATACAGAACTCCAAGTAAGCAACAGAAGTTGTTTCATTTAGTACCGATAGACGAGGAAGAGGGCGAGGAACCTTCTAACGAAGGCAATAAAGAACAAAAAACCGGTGATCAAGTAAATTTTACGATAGGGGCCTCGTGTCCGGCGTACTATATTTAGAATATACCACGCAGGGTCAAGGCACGCTCAAGTTCTTAGGGGACACGGGAGCAAACAAGAACTATATCAGTGAGCGGATAGCGCAAAATACTACACCGGTTGATAAGCCCTTCCACGCATTCTCTTCCGGATAGACAGAAAAGTTTGTGGCAATTTATTTAAAGTTGTTGGCAAGGACCTACCTACCACATTTTTTGTTCTCCCAGGCCTAAAATCTTTCGACGGGATTATAGGCGACGACACTCTCACAAAAATTAAAGCTGTACTAGATAGGGAATTAAATACCCTCATTCTAAAGCCAAACATACTTCTGCCTCTAAAGCGACAAGAGGCATAAGAAGTCAATAGTATCAACGTGGACGTGCCTCTTGACCCTAACATTACCGACCCTACAAAAAAGGGACTGACCCAAATCAAGCAGAAATAAGGACCGCAACGGACGACCCCATCTAAACGAAAAGTGATCCCTATCCGGTTAACATGCGCAGCGAGGTCGAAAAACAAATCCAAGACTTACTATCGGAAGGCATTATTCGTACTTCAAAAAGTCCCCTTAATTCACCCATATGGATTGTGCCGAAAAAATCCCAGCATGACGGCGAAAATAAATACAGAAGGGTTATTGATTTTAAAAGGCTAAACGCCGTAACTATTCCCGACACATATCCTATACCGGACTTTAATGGTACCATCGCAAACCTTGGAAATGCGAAATACTTCAGCACTTTAGATTAAACCTCCGGATTCCACCAAATTCCTATGAAAACTAGCGACATCCCAAAAACCGCATTTTCCACCAAGAATGAAAAATACGAATTTTTGCGGCTCCCTTTCGGCCTAAAAAATGCACCTTCTATCTTCCAACGCATTTGTTTTGTGTATATTGATGATATCATCATATTAAGCAAAGACGAAATCTCTCATCTAAAGGATATCGAAGTGATTCTAGCTAGACTCTTGTCATCTGGTCTTAAAGTTAATTTAGATAAAATCTAGTTTTTAAGAACCAGCGTAAAGTTTTTGCATATATCGTGACGTCGGAAGGTATATTACCAGACCCAAAAAAGGTAAGTTCAATAAAAAACCTGCTGCCCCCCTTTAATTTGAAAGAACTTAAAAGTTTCCTAGGACTAACCTCCTACTACAGTAAGTTCATTCGAAATTATGTAAAAGTCGCCAAACCTTTAACCAATCTGACGCGAGGCGAACATGCACAGGTAAGAGCGACACAGTCAAAAAGGTGCCAATAGTAATGGATGAGGAACCACAAAAGGCATTCGAGAACCTCAAAGAAGTATTAACAACCTCCGACGTTCTGACCTTTCCCGACTTTAAAAAAGCCTTCAACCTAACGACGGGCGTGTCTGATTCTGCCATCGGTACCTGTACGGTGCAAAGAAGATACGAATCTTCACCGATCACCAACCGTTAACATTCTCGCTGAGCAATCGTAACTATAACTCTAAACTTAAATGCTGGAAATGTAGAATTGAAGAGTATAATTACGAACTCATCTACAAGCTCTCTCTCGGCTGAAAACCCAGGTAAATCAGCTAACAACAACATCCAAAGTCGAGAACGCCAGTCGGAATGCAACCATAGGCTCACCATCCGACTCTGTTCATAATGCAGATCAGGATAGCTCAGACCTAATTCCATTTGTCGAAGTTCCTTTGAATGTTTTCAGGAATCAGATTGTGTTCGGGGGTAGGTTTCAAATATGCAAGGAAACTAATCCTGGGTACACTCGACACTATGTAGGAATAGAAGGCATCAATGAACAGGAACTTACTAATTTACTTAAAGAAAAACTTAGACCAAATGTAATCAATGGCATCAAAATGTCAGAAAGTCACTTAGCGGTACTTCAAAAGGTGTACTTAGAAAACTTTATACACTATAAAATACGGTTAGCTCAGACACTAGTAGAAGATGTATGAAACCCCGATAGAGTCCTTCAAGTTATATTGGACGAGTATAGTAGAGCGCATCGAAACCCCACCGAAAATAGAAAGCAAATCCTTAAACGGTACTATTTCCCGGGAATGAGCAGTAAAATTAGAAATTGTGTTCTATCATGCGAAACATGTAAACTTAGTAAGTATGATAGGCACCCTAGCAAGCCAGAACTACAAAGCACTCCAATCCCATCACGCCCTTGCGAAATTATCCACGTAGACATTTTTGAGATAGAAGGAGAAAAGTTTCTAAGCTGCCTTGACACATTTTGGAAGTTTGCAAAACTCTTCCACGTTAGGAACAGGTCAGGTTTGCACCTTAAACCAAGGATTAGCCCAATAATCTTCCTAGAATCCTTAGGAATTCAGATTTATCGCCCACCATATCAGAGAAGCGAGGTAAATGGCCAAGTGGAGAGGCTCCATTCTACTCTTATTGATATATTTAGATGCCTTAAGGCAGATAACCCCAATTTGAAAAAGGAGCTAGTAAACATAGCAGTAGATCATGAACATCAAGTAAGGGAAGCACCCCGAACGAACTGAGTCGGGACCAGGTTGATAATTTGCCGTGATTTTGCCGGGAAATAATTAATTTTGCCGTGTCATTTTTTCTCCGAATTTTGGGGTGCTTCGCTAACTTGACACCAACTAATGAAAACCGTGTTGGAGACGAGATATCGAAACCGGACTTGTGGCATAATTTCCCGTGATTAACCCGGGAAAGAATTAATTTTGCCGTTCAAATATTTTTCGACTTTTTCGTATAGGTAACTTCGTGTCAACTTAGCGAAGCACCCTTATGGAAACCGTGTGCCCAAATTATTTTCTATTGTGTATTGTTTGCTTTTGACAGCGTTGCCATGTACGCTAGAATCGCGGTTACATAAACCGCAATTGCCAACTGTTACGATTTTAGGTTAGATAATCTTCCAGATACAAAATTGTCGGTTACGCTTAGAATTGACCCGTTAGTTTTGCAACTTTAGATTGAATTCGCGACTATACATCGTGATGATTTAAAAATGGTAAACATTTGGCGATTTCGATTTCAAGCACATGCCAGATCGTTGCGATTTTGATGTTCGAAAACGAAAACGGAACACCGAAATTCGGCACATGTCAGCACAATTTCGGCGACATTTTCATGCGAAAACGATTTGTAACACATGCCTGATAGACATATCCTTTTCACGCTAGCGAAGGCGGCTTTAAAATAGACAAAAAGGTGATGCGTGTCGATTCTGTTTTCACGGGTTTTTCAAAGATTTGGCGCATGAAAATCTGGTCGCCGGAAGATTTACCAGGTCTGACGCCACAATGACTAAGGTTTCAGTATTACGCTTGATAGTACCTTATATGCGATATTTACGAGGCTGAGGCTGGCGCAGTTTGCAGAATCTCGGTTCTTATGGATTCAGGAAAGAACACTTATTATATTCGTTACATCACTGGTATACATTATAATACCCCGAGCAGACATCCGCAGTACTCGGGGTAAGGCCAAAGATTACAACTGGGAGTGGCCATGATTCCATATAAGTCTAGTCTGAAATCTTTTTCCAACACGGCACGTTGTCAAATGTAAAATAAAAGGATATACAATAAAGAAGCGTAGGTACTTTTTTGGTGTTATTTTCCGAAGTGGAAGAGAGCTGGGTGATCACAGAAGGCGGACCCATTCAACCCATTCGGGAAATTGGAATGGGAACAAGAATTCCAAAAGAATTCAGTAGGCGCTCCTGTACTCAGTACCCGGTACCTGCTTACGCAACAGCGCGTAAGGCACGGTGAGGCATTAGGCTGCCAACCTAAACAGTAAGTTATTCGTTTAAATGTGGCAGCCGTAAGAACTCTAACATTTTATACAACAAAAGGTGAGGCCCCTGGTTTGAATTTGACTTTGCTGAATTTCGATAACTGAGTTTTCGGTCAAAATGTGGTTGCCTTACAACCTTTAAATTTGTATGCAATATTGGTATCAATCTAAGAACATAGGTTTCATTTGGACTTTGCTTTATTTCGGTATATTAGTCGATAGCTGAGTTATCGGTCAAAATGTGGATCCCCTAAAACCTTGAAATTTCCATACAATATGGGTATCAAACGAAAGGGGAAGGCCACAGGTTTCATTTGAACTGATCCATATTTCGATATATTTATCGATAAATGACTTATCGGTTAAAATGTGATTTTCGCAAAACCTTGGTATATGCGTTCAGTATGAGTATTGTGGCGATTATTCTCAAGCATGTACCATCCCTAACTCAATAACACTCCCACCACTAGTTAACACACAACTGAGATAACGATGGCTACGCTTATGCATGCAAGCGTGTAACTAGGAAGAGGAAGAGAGATGGCGCGAGTGTTTGCGAATACGGTGCAAAGAGATGCCAATAAATAACACCGACCCTTCCAGAAAAAGAAAAGCGAACAACCAAGAAAGTTCTCGGTGCGTATGCAAGCACCCTGTCGGACTATATAAGGCAGTGACCAAGCAAGGCAGACGGATCAGTTTATTTTCAAACGTTCAATAGTGAACTACTGCGAAGTTACCAACCTCTTAAATTTGTATTGCGTTTATTACTAGTAAATAAAACTAGCTATTAGTTACATTATCTGTGCGTGTGTTTATTCGACTTTATAGTGATCGAACCCAGGATTGATAATCAAGGAATCATCGAAATCGTCACAATTGGTGTCAGAAGCGGTATTGTTGAATAAATACCAGTGAATTTAAGGATAACAAGGACATGGCGAAGCTGAATGAATTAAAGATTCAGCAACTCAAAAATGAGTTGGAACAACGGGGACTGAACACTACAGGCAATAAATCACAGTTACAGTCACAATTGCGAGAGGCTATGGAAGCAGAAGGAATCGACGTTGATGATCATGCTTTTCATCTGGAGGAGGCACTAACAAAAATGGAAGAAAAAAGGAGTCTCCGAATCCAGTAGCAACCGTCGACACAAACATGATATTGGCTGTATTAACTCAGATGTGGACTAAAATGGAAGAACAGAAAACTTGCATGGCATCTCAGCTCGAAGAACAAAAAACTTGCATGGCATCTCAGTTGGAAGAACAGAAGACTTGCATGGCATCTCAAATTTCAGCTCAACTAGAGGAACAGGAGGCTCGCTTGTCGTCGAGAAATGCATTGCAGCTGGAGGCACAGGAAGAACGAATGGCATCACAGCTAAGAATGCAAGACGCAAAAATTACTGAAGTGCAGGAGGTATTCAGAGAACGGCAAGACAAAATTGAGGCCGAAGTAGATGCATTGAGAGGTCGCATCCAGGAGTTGCAGCTAAATCGTCCAACTTATTCAACGAGTATTCCCAAGGTAAAAACCCCATCTTTTGACGGTTCTGTTAATTTCCAGGTATTCAAGCTACAGTTTGAGAAGACGGCAGCTGTAAATAATTGGGGCACGGAAGACAAAGTTGCTGCACTATTCGTGGCATTGAAAGGGCCTGCAGCTGAAATCTTGCAGACTATTCCTGACGGCGAACGGAATAATTATGAGACATTGATGAGAGCAGTTGAGAGACGCTATGGCAGCGAGCATCGAAAACTGATATACCAAATAGAGCTACAGAATCGCTTTCAGAAGGCTAATGAGACATTGCAGGAATTTGCATCGGATATCGAGAGGTTGGCCCATCTTAGCAAACGCAGACGCACCTGTAGAATACACAGAAAGGGTGAAAATCCAAAGCTTTTTAAATGGAATACGTGACGTGGAGACGAAGCGAGCCACATATGCAAATCCCAAGAGATCATTTGCTGAGACGGTATCACATGCTCTAACACAGGAAACAGCCTCACTATTAAGTAAGCCGGCGTACAAAGCTCACCGCGTGGAGGTAGAACGGCCAGACTGGGTAGACACAATTCTGGAAGCGTTGAACGGAGTACAGAAAAAAAGTGATGGTGCCATTAAATGCTTTAAGTGCGGGAAACCAGGTCACATAGCACGTTATTGCGGCACTGGCTCCAGTAACCCCAGCAATTCAGGGGGACGTAAACGCAAAGCTGGGGAAGATGAGCAAGATGAATGCCCCATAATCTCTGTGTCACAACTCGAACGGAAAGCGGGTAATGTTGCTGTTGAAGGCTACGTGGACGGGAAAGAGCGCTTGCTGACTGTGGATACGGGTGCATCACATTCCATCATTCGGAGTGACTTGGTTAGCGGGAAGGTGACACGATTGCAGAAAGCTAAGTTGAGGACAGTGACTGGTGATAGCAAGCCAGTCCTTGGAAAGGTGACCTGCAAGGTTGTAATTGGAAATGTGGCTACACATCACAACTTCTTGGTAGCGAATATTGTCGACGAAGTCATCATTGGCATCGACTTCTTGGCTGAGAGAGACATTCACATCAACATAAGCAACAGGGTTATGACTTACAATGGGCAAGAGGTTCCTCTGATCTTTGAACACCATAGTGGCTTTAGCACCAAGGGAGTGATCTTCGAGATGGAGCAACAGAAGCCTCCTAAGGCAGGGGTAGCTCCTGGACCATTGGCTTTCATGGACAGGTGCCTCCTGAAGAAGATTCGGCAAGACCAGGAGGAAGATCCAGATTTGGCACGTGTATTTAAAGGACTGAAGGAAAACAATCAGCCAAGACGAGAAGAGATGGTCGCAGAGAGTCGCATTGCAAAAGCATACTGGGCACAATGGAGTAGTTTGAAGCTAATATCTGGTTGTTTGCATCGGATATGGAAAAGTGAAGATGGCCGGAATCATCGAGCACTTATTGTTGTTCTCAAGGCAAGAGTTCCAGATGTTATCAAAGCGTCACATAGTTGCCCAGATGGAAGGCACATGGGAATAAAGAAAACATTGCAAGAGGTAAAGCGGCGGTTCTGTTGGATTGGTTGCAGACAATTTGTAAGGGAATGGATTAATAAGTGTGCTGAGGATAAAGGACGAACATCTAGTGGTGATGTTCCCAGGAAGCAACGCAACTTAGTGGATAAGGTGAAACAGCGCACTGGGCATGAAAGAACGGAACGGAATCCTGAAGAAACGAGTTGCAGGAATGTTTGCCGGGTACCACTGCGAACGAAAGTGAATGCAAAAATCCATTCGGGATCAAGAACGGACAAAATGGTTGGAATATGTGACACTGCAATGCATTGTGGGAATCTTTGCATGAGAGGATTGATGTCGGAGTTTCAATCCCTGGAGGAAATGAGGTTTAATAAAGCAGTGCCAACCATTGAGTGTCTAGCAGCGGGTGGTTCGGGAAATGTGTCTGATCGGGACGATCAGACTTAGATGGAGGGCAGTGTGGCGATTATTCTCAAGCATGTACCATCCCTAACTCAATAACACTCCCACCACTAGTTAACACACAACTGAGATAACGATGGCTACGCTTATGCATGCAAGCGTGTAACTAGGAAGAGGAAGAGAGATGGCGCGAGTGTTTGCGAATACGGTGCAAAGAGGAGATGCCAATAAATAACACCGACCCTTCCAGAACAAGAAAAGCGAACAACCAAGAAAGTTCTCGGTGCGTAGGCAAGCACCCTGTCGGACTATATAAGGCAGTGACCAAGCAAGGCAGACGGATCAGTTTATTTTCAAACGTTCAATAGTGAACTACTGCGAAGTTACCAACCTCTTAAATTTGTATTGCGTTTATTACTAGTAAATAAAACTAGCTATTAGTTACATTATCTGTGCGTGTGTTTATTCGACTTTATAGTGATCGAACCTAGGACTGATAATCAAGGAATCATCGAATTCGTCACAGTATCAAACGAAAGGGCAAGGACACAGTTCTCATTTGAACTGATCGATATTTCGATATATTATTCGGTAACTGAGTTATTGGTCAAAATGTGGTTACCTAAAACCTTGAAATTGACATACAATTTGGCTTTCAAACGGTAGGAGAAGGCCACAGATTTAGTCGAACACTGCTATATTTCGATATATTTATCGATAACTGAGTTACCGGTCCAATTTGTATTTGTTATTCAAAACAATTTGAGTAATTAAATTTTTACTCAAGTCTTCGAAAATGAAAGATAACACATCGAGATACAGCAAAATTATACCCGTAAACATAATGCGTATTTGTAAAGATTTTTATGGTTATTTCTGTATAAATTGAGATGCACTGAGTTTATTTGGGATCATTGCTGCACAAAATAAGGCAACTTAGGGACTACTTGGTGGTTTTCAGGGTGATTTCGGGAAAGTTTTAGGGATAACTTTGAGAGTTTTTAAGCACCATTTTGTAACTGATTGATGGAATATATTAAGACATTATTTTAGGGATATTTGTGGGATTTTTTCAGAGAAATTACTCCAAAAACTATTCCAAAATAGTCCCGAAAACAACACCGAAATGACTCGGTAAAGCCCACAACACAATTCAGCACATGTCCCGAAATTACCCTAAAAATGTCAGAAAATGGTTCCTAAAACTATCCCTAAAACATCGAAGGAATCCCGCCAAAAGCCTTATTTTGTCCAGCAATGGTCCCGGTCTTGCATCCAATCAACTAAGTGAATCTCAATTTATACAAAAACAACCGAAAAAATCTTTATAAATACACATTATGTCTATATGCACATACGGGTATAATTTTGCAGTATCTCGATGTGTTATTTTGCATTTTCAAAAGATTGAATAAAAATTTAAATTTTATTTTTTATTAAAATTTTTTTGAATAACCAATAATATTTTACTCATCACTCAAATTTTTTTTGAATAAAAATTAATTTTTATTTGTTATTTTTTCGTCACTCAAATTTCTGAAAATGCCCATTCCTGCTTTATCGATCACTAAGTTATCGGTCAATATACGGTGGCCCTAAAACTTTCAAATTAGCACACAATATTGGTATCAAACTGAAGAGGGCAGCCACAGGTTTCGTTTGTACTTTGCTACATATCTTATATTTATCTGTAAATAAGTTATCGGTCAAATCGTGGTTCCCCTAAAACATTGATATCGGATATTGGTAACATTTTCAAAACTAACAACTTGAACAAATTCATTTTCCTTTTCTTTAACTATCATAAAAACTAACTAAAACTTTTTTGAATAACAAATAAAATTACGACAAGTTTATAATAACACTAAGGACAAAATTACAATGCTAGAGAAATCCGATGTGGTTCATAGAATTCCATGTAACGGCGACGAGTCTCACGTATGCGAGAAAATATACGTGGGAACAACAAAACTTAAATTAAAGACAAGGATTTCTGCCCACAAGTCGAATATAAAATTAAGAAATGATGTTTCGGAAAACAAGACCGCCTTGTCGTCCCACTGTAAGGATACAGCACACTATACTGATTTTGAAAGTGTATCAATTTTAGAAAAAGAGAAGCATTACCACAAACGTTATACCTTGGAAATGCTACATATTTTCAACACCCAAAATAATAAGAGAATAAATTTTAAGTCAGATACGGACCACTGTGCCTATGCCTATCGAAATTTGATTTTGAAACAACAACACACACGGTACTCAGCAAAATAGTCGGCGACTCTTTTCTGGTTTTTGCAAAAAACACCAGCGCAGCAGCAAACGAAATGAGGGATCGAATGTACATATGTATACACATTAAGCTAAGTCTTGTTACAGGTGTTTTATTGTTGTAATTTTTATACCTAGTAGTCCTACGCACACAAGGTATATTAACTTTAGTCGCATAACGGCAGTACGTAACGGCATAAACGGATCGAGATAGATATTGACTTATGTATATCAAAATGTTCAGGACGAAAAGCGAAATTGATTAAGCCATGTCCGTCCGTCCTCCTGTCTGTGAACACGATAACTTGAGTAAATTTTGAGATATCTTAACGAAATTTGGTATGCGTGTTCCTTGGCACTCATCTCCGAGCGCTATTTAAAATGGGCGAAATCGGATGATAGCCACGCCCACTTTTTATATATAGAATATTTCATTGACTTTAACATCAGCGCTGTAAGTTTTGCGTACTACAAAGTTCTTCGAAAGATTTAATGAGATTACTCTATCGAATTAAAACCCAGCGGCTTCGTTGGCTAGGCCATGTTGAGCGAATTAATGCCGATGCTCTGGCCCAGAAGGTACCGGTCGGTGGCAGCACAGGAAGGGTGTTGTTGTTGTTGTTAACAGTGCTTCGCCCTGCCCAATGGGCTCGATCACTCTAGATTGTCATCAGGCTCTTTTAACGGAAGTCCGAGGAAACGCAGTTTCCACAGGGTTGGACCAGAGTGATGTAGGGTTAGAAGAGTGGGTTCGACTGAACAGGAGAAGAGGTGTTTGGTATCATGAGGGGACATACCACATGCAGGGCATGTGTTTGGTATGTTGGGGTTCACAAGTAAGAGTTTAACCTATTACAATATCCAGAGCGAAGTTGTGCTAGCATAACTCTAGTCTCCCTCGGAAGTACACGCTCGTCTTCAGCCAATTCAGGTGGCTGAGTATCGATGACGGGATTCACAGCCCGATATCTGAGGGATCTGTCCACTCGGTGTGGAGGTCATTTAGAGTCCGTCTGTAGTTCCGCAGATCAAACGGCAAGGAGATGTGGTGCCGGATCTGGTCGTAGTGCTTACGAAGATGTCTCCTTATGTCTCTGGGGGGCGGGGCTACATCCAATAGATGTCGATTTGGATGACTGGGTTTATGACAGTTCAGAAGGAACTGTCTACTCAAAAGTTCCGCGTGCTCTTGAACATTGAGCAATTTTGCCTCTTGATGGAGGTGAGACTCAGATGTCATAAGCAGACATCCCGTAGCAGTTCTGATGGCGGTGTTTTGACAGACTTGCAATTTTCTCCAATTGCGGTCAGCAAGATTGGCCGACCATATAGGCGCAGCGTAGTCAATAACCGTTCGGCCAATAGCCTTATATGTAGCAAGCAATATTTCTTTGTCTTATCCCCAAGTACTGTAGGCCAGTGACTTGAGGATCTTATTGCGGCTCTGTACCTTGAAAGCTATTGCGGTGGCATGACCTGCGAAGGTGAGGCCGATGTGAAATGTTACACTAAAGATTTTCGGGTGGTTGACAGTAGGTAGAGGTACTCCGTCTACGTGGACATTTAACTCTTGCTCCATCTGTGCATTCCATGTCGCAAAACTTAAATTAATGTGATTCAACAGACGTGTTCGGACGTGTTTTGCTTCGCTCTGTGAATTTTTATTTTGTTTTACCCTTTTGGTGTGTTATTGATTCTTAAAATGGACCAAAGCTGTTCTAAGTGCGAAAAACAATTTTCTAGAAATGAACTTTCCTCTATAACGCCTTGTCGCGGTTTTTGTAAAAGACTTTTCCATCGTGTCTGCTGTGAGGGAAGCATATCACAGCATGATGTGGACCAAATAAGAGCGAATCGCCATTTCTGCTATTTGTGCTCAGAGTGTATAAACGCCTATGATAAGCTATCTCAATCCTACGATATTGTGTTGACTACGCAAAAGACTGGCTTGAATTCCCTAATAACTTCATTCGACTAAAAATTTGAAGAATTATCTACCCAAATTAAGAATTTAAGCATTGAAATTAAAAAATCTAATAATTCTATTGCCGATTGTGATAACAACAATGCAAACAGTGTGGAGGTGATAGCTGACAATGATATAAGCAATGTCGTTAGTTCTATCAACGCGGCTACATCTGATAGTAACACTTGCGCGCTCATACCTCATAATATGCATTCAACTCCATCGTTAATTCTGCCGTTTATGCATACCAATTGTACGCCTCTCACACTTTAATAATCACGTACAAATTATTTTTAAAATTTAATTGAATTATATTTGTTCAATATAAAAGTTATTAGCTGAATGAATGAAAATTTTCACATCAAAAATAACATGAAATATCAAGAAATTGAAACTTGATTCTTTAAAAGAATAATTAAAGTGTTAACAACAACAAGTATTTCACAACAACGTGTAGTACATCACTACACTACTCCCCCTTTCCAAATTGTTCCATATTTAACAAATTAAATGTAACTCTTTCTTTATCTAATACAAACAAGCGACGTGTTGAAAAATTCAAAATGCCATTGTTAGTCGCTGCAACAACAGCACTGTCTAGTTTGTTTGACTAGGACTATTTTTCTGGAAAGCACACGGTTCTTCGCATTTGCGAGCTTTACTGCCAAAACGGTAATGATACCTACATAACCAATCTTGAGACTTTGATCTACCTCGCGACTGAGAATTTCTACGATAACTAAAACTTCGCCTTTTTGGACGTGACTGTCTATCATTCATTTGTGTTTTAATCTCGTTAATGTCTAATTGTAAATGATTAAAACTTTCACACAATTTTGTTGTAACCTTCGTTAAATTCTCTACAATTTTTCCAAATTCATCAATATTAATAGAAGACGTAACAACCCTATTTCTAACTGCACAAATTTCATTACCACTGGTTATCTCCCAAATTTTATCCGCCAGTTGCAAAAGATCATTAGTATTATTTAAATTAGCACTGGTCAATGCAACATAAAGGTTTTTTGGAAGTTTACGTAACCAAAGATTTTTAAGGAAATTTGAATCGATAGTATTACCTGCTAGTTGGTCAAGAGTTCTATAATATTCAGAAGGTTTCCGATCACCTATCTCAGTATCCGATAAAATTTTATCCAACCTTCTCTGCTCGCTTAAGGAGTGTCTATCAATAAGAATTTTTTTTAAATTATCATATTTTTCACTTGCGGGTGGATTTTGAATGACATCTAGTACATTTGCAATAATGTCTTGTGGCAAGGCAGTTATTACAAACTCGTACTTGGTCAAATCTCTAGTTATGCCTTTTGTAGCAAATTGTGTCTCAGCATGTACGAACCATCCTTCCGGACAGTTCGACAAAAATTGTGGTAATTTTACCGAAGTGGCACAAATTTCATTTCTATCGTAAGGATTGCGTATATTTTCTGACGGGGGCTCACATGGATCCTCTATATCAATAAGAGACCTATCTTGCCTATCTCCAGCACCCGTCTCACGCGGAGAATGAAACATTTTGGAAAAAGGTTTACAACAACTAAAAATTAAGGGTAACCCTATAGACTTCTATAAATATGTATGTTATAAAATCAAAAACAAATTTTTATTTATATAGTCAATATATCTACTCATCCTTCGTCAATTTGATATGTTTCACGTTTAGTAGTTCGAGTGGATATGTTGAAACGTTGTAGCTGAATGGCTTCACAAATGTCTCCCAACAGCTTGATATATAATATAAATGTTAGTGGATGTTGTAATTAAATTTGCTTTCTTTGGCTGCACATTCATGGTAACATTTTTGTCATGACATTTAAGTGCGACTTGAAATCCATTTGGGACGTGAGCTCGTTGGTATATTTTCTTTAACGTTCTCTTTGTCCATTAAAGTGCCAAATGCTCCTAGAATCCCCTGATTTGTCGAGCTTTTGTTGTCATTAGCGAAAATTCTTGAAAATATTTATCACCCAAATGCCCCTAGAATCTCCTGATTTGTTGAGCTTTTGTTGTCATTAGCGAGGTTGATCCTTGAGCAAAAATATGTAATTGTTAACGATGTGCAATTGTTTTTGATCGTGTTGGTTGAACAGGCAGGATCGCCAAATTTAATAATCACGTACAAATTATTTTTAAAATTTAATTGAATTATATTTGTTCAATATAAAAGTTATTAGCTGAATGAATGAAAATTTTCACATCAAAAATAACATGAAATATCAAGAAATTGAAACTTGATTTTTTAAAAGAATAATTAAAGTGTTAACAACAACAAGTATTTCACAACAACGTGTAGTACATCACTACAACACCACCCGCTAATACCTATGTTCATGTCAACAACAGTGACACGGCTGCTATGCATAAACATGCTATCTCACCTTCGGGTATTCTACCCGATATTTCCCATTCTGCTGCCACCGTTTCTAACATCAACCCCAACGCCGCTGTAAGCAAAAGATGCACATCGCTGACTATTCCAACTTCTACGAGCGTAAATGCTCTGGCAACAAATTTGTCTTACGCGCAATGCTTGACTGTATCTTCTATTGCTTCTGCTAATGCTATCAACAATAATAATAACAACTCTGTTCAATCTGTCGCTAATGCAAGTGAGAATTCTGCCACCGTCACTGCAGTGACTGCCGCTACAGTAACATCTGTTGCTGCTACCACAGCTATTAATGTTGAATCTGACACTGAGCGTCAAATGAATGGTCATAGCACGAGGCGAGTAGTTTATGGCCGTAATGAAAGCACAGAGCTAGAGGCTATCGTAAAGACGAAATGGGTACATATCTCGTATTTCAAGCCCACAGTGACCTCAAGGAACATCATCGAATATGTTTCGAAGCATGCAGGAATTGACAGAAAACACATCTCCTGTCGTATGTTAATAAAAAATGGTGTTCCGCTAAATAGCCTGGAGAGCGTGACTTTCAAGCTTGAAGTTTCTATAGTTACTTCGACAAAATCTTGGACCCTTATCTGTGGCCGAAGGATATCAATGTTCGGCCCTTTCGATTTTACCAAAGCAAAAATGATAAATTATAGTCCGTCCTCGAATGCTACTAGTTCTCCCCCAAATAGAAGCGTTGATTCATCTTTAAAAATCTACTTCCAAAATTTGGGTGGCATGCGCACAAAATCTAAGGAAATCTTCCTAGCTACATCTCGGTCCGATTATGATGTATTCGTATTCGCAGAAACCTGGCTCAACTCCGACTTTTTCGATGAGGAATTCTTTGATCCAAACATGTTTTACACTTTTAGAAAGGACAGGGATGCAGTTAAGACCGGTCTTCGTAAGGGAGGTGGGGTTCTTATTGACTTGAAGCGAGATCTACGCGTTTCCGTGCATCAATTAATGCATGATGATTCCTTAATTGATCAACTGTGTGTTTGCATTTTTGGTTCGTCTTGCACTACTTTTATCAGTGTATCATACATTCCGCCAAATAGTTCAGACAGTCTGTACAACTTTCATATTGAGAATATTGTCAATCTGTGCGAATCTAATCCTCACGCTAATTTTTGTAATCTCGATAATTTCAACCTGCCTGATATAGTTTGGTTGGACCTTCAAGGCAATGGTATCTTAACTCCTACGAATGTATCGCGATCCTCTGAAATCAATGTTATCGATAGTACATAGTTAGCCTCTCTGAGAGTACTCTTCCCTTATCTGCGTCGGATAAACATCATGCTCCGCTTACTATTTTTAAATTTTGATGCGATTCCGGCCTCATCTCTTTTAGCGAACTCATCTTTTATTTTCGATCTACTAATCTCTGTGAGATTAACGAAGCGCTTTTAGCGTCAAATTGGGAAGATATCCTGGCTTTGAACGATGTCAGTGTCTGCTTTGAGACATTCTTATCTAAGTTGGCTGAGATTTTTTATTGAAATGTGCCTCTTTTTGGGACTAGGCCGCACAAATTACCTTGGTACAACAAAACTCTTAAAAAGTTAAAAAATAAGCGCAACAAATTTAATAGGTTGTACAAGTCAAATACTGACGATACTTTTTTCAGAGATCAATACTTACTCAGTGTGAAGCAGTTTAATGTTCTAGATAGATTTCTTTACAATCGATATCTTGGAAGGCTCGAAAGTGAGCTTAAACAGAATCCTAAAGCTTTTTGGAATTTTATCCGCTCTAAACCTGGCTCTTCCAATATACCGATATGTATGAAGTGGAATGACATATCCTCCCAGTCGCTCACGGACACTGTGGAACTCTTCGCAGACTTCTTTAAATCTAATTTTGAAGAAAATACCTCTGTACTCTGTGGAAATTACTTGCGTCCTTGCCCCTTTGAGCGCATCGATTTTGGCTCCCTCACAATCACTGAGGAGGATGTTAGCAATGCTATGTACACTCTAAAGGCTTCGCTCAAATGTGACAGTGATGGCCTTTGCGGTTTCGTCCTGAAGCACAGCAGTATATCCCTATCTACCCCTCTGTGTCTTATTTTCAATTTATCTCTGTCGTCTGGTACATTTATTGATAGGTGGAAGAAATCAGCCATCACTCCTATTTTCAAGTCGGGGAACAAAAACGATGTCGCTAACTACAAGCCAATCGCTAAACTGACAACCTGTTCTAAACTCGTCGAAAACATCATAAAGCAAAAGTTGTCTTTTGTGCTCAAGAGTATTGTTGAGCCGCACCAACATGGGTTTGTTGCTGGGCGCTCGACCGTTACTAATCTGGCACATTTCTCCGATTTCTGTATCTCCGCATTCAAGGTCGGTTGTCAGGTAGATACTATATATACAGATTTCTCCAAGGCTTTCGATAAAGTTTCTCACCAGATCTTACTGTATAAACTTGAGCATATTGGCTTCCACTCTGTATTTCTATGCTGGATCAAATCTTATCTGTCAAACAGAACCATGTGCGTGGAAATAGAAGGTTGCGTGTCTCACCCGTTTGTTGCAACGTCGGAAGTTCCTTAGGGTAGCATCCTTGCCCCACTCTTGTTTGTCCTATTCATTAATGATATTGGATCCTGCTTTAAATCATCTAATTTTCTTCTCTACGCGGACGATCTTAAGATCTTTCGAAGAATAAATGGTCCGTCGGACTCCGCTCTCCTGCAACATGACCTCAATAATCTTGTTGACTGGTGCCTAGCCTCGAACCTCTTCCTAAACGTTAAAAAGTGCTTCCATATGCCAAACACTAAGTCTTCAAACTTTATTACTTCATTCTATGATATTTCAGGTAGACAGCTGGCCTCTGTCAGTGAAATTGTGGAACTAGGTGTCGTTTTCGACAAAAACTTTACCTTTGTCAACCATATTTGCTATGTGCTCCCAAAGGCATACTCCAATCTGGCGTTTCTCCGTAGATACGCTAAAGACTTCAAGGATCCCTACACGAGAAAATCCCTTTATATTTCTTTAGTCCGCTCTAAACTGGAATACGCCTCCATTATCTGGAATCCTATCTATATCTCCCACTCTGCCAGAATTAAAAGGGTCCAGAGAAAATTTGTCCGGTTTGCCTTAGATCCCCTTAATTTTGAGGACCCGATCCCTTCATACCGCGCACGCTGTTTGCTTATTATTCTGCAATCACTCGATTCTAGGAGAAGTGTCCATTTGCTTATGTTTGTCTACGAGGTGTGTTCAAAAAGTATCGCGAATTTTGAATTTTCGCTGGTTACGTATATTCGAATTACGAATTTTTTGTGGCGTTATGTTGGTACTCATGTCTCTCACTTATGTCGACAAGCTCGGCCATTTTGAATGTTCAGTTAATTGTTGACAGCTGCTTTGCTTGCACGTGTTTTGGATCGTCTTCGATTTTCGTACCAAAATTGCTCAATTGTGACCAAAACAGTATCGCATGAACATTGCTAATGAGATGTTAAACTCTGTCCGCGACGACCCAAATTTGCTCCAGAGGGTCATAACTGGTGACGAATCGTGGGTTTATGGTTATGGCGTGGAAACCAAAGCTCAATCATCTTAATGGAAGCTGCCGCACGAACCAAGACCGAAAAAAGCGCGCCAAGTTCGGTCGAATGTGAAAGTTTTGCTGACAGTTTTCTTCGATTGCAGGGGCGTGGTGCATCATGAGTTCTTGCCACAGGGAAGAACGGTCAATAAGGAATATTACCTGCAAGTTATGCGCAATTTGTGCGAAGCAATCCGCCAGAAACGCCCGGATTTGTGGAAGAACAAAAATTGGCTTTTGCACCACGATAACGCCCCTGCTCACGCATCGTTGCTTGTGCGCGACTTTTTGGCCAAAAACAACACACTAATGATGCCGCAGCTACCGTATTCCCCAGATCTGGCCCCCTGTGACTTTTTCTTGTTCCCTAAACTGAAGAGGCTCATGAAAGGACGACGTTACGCTTCTCTTGACGAGATAAAGACGGCATCGAAGAAGGAGCTGAACAAGATACAAAAAAATGATTTTTTGAAGTGCTTCGAATATTGGAAAACCCGTTGGCACAAGTGTATAATATCTCATGGGGATTACTTTGAAGGGGACAAAATAGATATTCATGAATAAATAAATAATTTTTGAAAAAACACAAAATTCGCGATACTTTTTGAACACACCTCGTATGATATCATAGCTGGTACTTTAGACTGTCCAGGCCTCCTTGAAATGGTATCATTTAATGGGCCTCACAGGTGCCTACGGTCATTTCTACCTTTTTACTTGCCTGCTCCCAGAGCGAACTATTATTATTTTAATCCAAGTCTCGTAACATAGAAATTAAATAAAAGGGGAGAGAGAACACCACCTTGCGCAACCCATTGTTTAATTCTTCGTGGCCTAGATTTCTTGTTCCTGAATTTGACTGATGCCTGTCGACCATTGAGGTAATTAGCGGTCCACCTTTTAAGGCCGGCAGGGAGCGGTGTCTCTTCCATGTCTCGAGGGAATGTGGCGTGGTTGACCGTATCAAATGCATGCTCAGGAGACATAAGGAGGCACCCCGTGGCAGTTCTACTAGAGACCATTCCGCTCCCTTACATTATTGCAAATCTGAAATTCAAAGCAGATGTAGTGCTGTGAGATTTGCGGACACCATGCTGGTGATCGGCCAATTTCAGATTTGCAATAAAGTAAAAATCTGAAATTGACCGATCACCAGCATGGTGTCCGCAAATCTCACAGCACTACATCTGCTTTGAATTTCAGATTTGCAATAAAGTAAGGGAGCGGAATGGTCTCTAGTAGAACTGCCACGGGGTGCCTCCTTATGTCTCCTGAGCACCACCTTCATAGCGAGGCAAAAATGCTCGATGTTAAAGAGCATTGCGAGATGTTGACCAGGCAATTCCTGTTAAACTGCTATAAACCGCAGCATCCGAACAGGAACCTGCTCAACGAAAATCCGCCTCCCAGGAGAATAAGGAGTCACCTCCGTAAGCACTATGACGAGATCCGGCATCACATTTTCTCACCGTTTGATCCAATGGTGCACCGGCAGGCCCTCAGCCTAATCCACACGGAGTTGGTAAACTCCTTTGTCAGGTCTCGTCCAGTGAATGCAGTCCCACAGGCACAAGCTCCACCTGTTGCCGACGAGGAACGCGAACTGCCTAGGGAGACAAGAGTCACGCACCCCCTGCGGGTTAGGGGCTTAGAATATACCCGAGGTAGGCATACCGGTCTTAAGAGGCGACTAATATGCACGAAGGTAATGACGTGCCAATCGATGGTTGATCTACGGATATGATGCGTCTCACCTCTCATTACCCATCTTATCCTTCCTTACGGAAGGAGGGGTGACATGACCTAGAAGGTTTCACTGGTCATAAATCGCTACCACGACAGTCGGGCAGTACCGCAAGGGAGTACCGGAGCGTACCGGGTTCAAATCCGGCCAAGGACTGTTAATTCGACAACACTCCCCAAAACCTTCGGGGAGTGTTTTTGTCGTTACTACAACAACAACAACAACGGAGTCACGCTGGCTCAACTTCGTTCTGGATATTGTAACAGGCTAAACTCCTACCTATCCAGACTGAACCCTGAAATGTCAAATGTCTGCCCGGCATGCGGCGTGTCTCCCCACGATACTAACCATCTGTTTATCTGCTCAACCGAGCCTACTCTTCTAACAGCAATTTCCCTCTGGTCCACCCCTGTTGAAGCCGCGAGGTTTCTGGGACTTCCGTTAGAAGAGCCTGATGACAGTGTTGGATGAGTGGTGATACTTTAGGCAGAAGTAGTCGCTAATACAACAACAACAACACCAACAATGGTCTCTAGTAGTTTCGCAACCGGCGATAGGGAGGATATCGGACGATAAGAATCTCCTTGGTTCGCCGGCTTCCCTTCTTTTAGTAGGGGAACTACAATCGCCTGTTTACATATCTCCGGTATAACGAATGTAGTTAAGAGAGGTTGAAAAGAGCCGCCAAATAACTCTGTCCCTCGTGGCCTAGGTGTTTGATAATATTCATGGCGATTCCGTCGGGTCCGATGGATTTTGAGGGTTTGGCCTTCATTATGGCTTCCTTGACCCCTGCGACTGAGACGGCAATAGGCGCAGTGGAGTGTTTGTGCCCATGTCGGATGACTCTTCTCTTAGTCCTATCCGCAGGTGGATGCATTATAAACTGCCGGCAAAATAAGCTCTCGCATTTCGTGGCGTCCGATTTGACGCTGTCGCCGAATGCAATGGCGACCTTGTCATTGTATTTGGTCGGATTGGATAGGGCCTTGACAGTCGACCATAATTTGCAGACTCCGCCGGAGAGGTTGCATGACTCGAGGTGTTGTTTCCACTTGGTCAGTTTGTGTTCGTTGACTATCCTACGAATTTCCGCATTGAGATATTTGATTCTGGGATCTGCGGGATTGATGAGTCTCACTTGGTCACGTTCTCTTGCCATCGCCGCAGCTTCTGTAGGAAAATTCGGACGAATTTCTGGTATTATGCCAGCAGGAATCAAGCGGGCTGAGGCAAACTCTCTTTCACGTTTGCGTACGTCTGTAGGAGTGGGTAAGGCAGCGAAGGAGCGTCTGTATAGTCCGTAAATCGGTCCCAGTCCGCTTTGGTGAAGTCAATGTATGTTAGTTTATCAGTCGTGGAAGTCGGTCGGTCGTTCAACGGAGAGTATGATGGGTGGGTGGTCTAAAGCTAATGTAAGCATCGGTCGCCAGTTGACAAAGTTAATAGGCCCGAGCTCGTTATGGCGATGTTTGGCGAACTGTGGCAGTTACCTGCCACCCTAGTGGGGGCATCTTCATTGACTGTACAGAATGCTGAGTTGTCTATTTGGTCTGCAATTGCGTGTCCTCTGCTGTCTGCTGGCCAGATGGAGTGCCAGAGATCGTGATGTGCGTTGAATTCGCCAAGGATTACACGGTTATCGCCCCTTAGCAACTCACTAATGTCGGGATGATCATCTCTAGAACACGTGGCAGGGGGAATGTAGATGTTTATGATTTGCAAGTCGTCGCCTGACCGGACTGCTTTGCCTTGGCATTCTAAGGTATAGTCCCTGGCGTCGACGTCAGGGCAAAATAGATTATATTGTACAGAGTGATGTGTAATGAACGCAAGGCCACCCCCATGACCGCTGGGATGGTCTTTTGATGTACATTATACCCATCACAAGTTCGTAAGTCCTATCTTCATAAAGTCAGTTATCTCCGCGATCTTTCCAGCCAATCCGTTACAGTTCAGCTGTAAAATTTTGAAGCGTGTAGGAGGGGAGACGGGGGAACATGCTAGGCGTGAGGGACGGATGCGCTTGCCTAGGTGGAGGTAGGCTAAGGCCTAAACTATGTCGCAGTCTAGAGTTGACAGCGCCATGGCCGTTGTTAGCTGACATGGAAGGCGGCTGTGTACTACAACAGGGGGCTATGAACGTATCCGTCCAGAGGTTACCGTTTGCGAGCACAGAGCACATAAGGGTGTGACACAGGCCAAGGCAATTGTTGCACTTGACCGATGTCGCAGGCGTATATAATCTTTGCCGACAAACGGTGCACGTAGTGAAAGGTGCTAGGAGGTGGTGGTCCTGGCCCACGTGCAGGCTGGATGCAGGGAGGGGGGGGGGGGGGGGGGGGGGGGGGGGGGGGGATGCTCATATCTGGCGATTTCGTCGGATCCGATGGATTTTGAGGGTTTGGCCTTCATTATGGCTTCCTTAACCTCTGCGACTGAAACGGCAACGGCGCAGTAGAGTGTTTGTGTTTGCGCGCACGTCGGAAGGCTCTTCTCTTAGTCCTATCCGCAGGTGGATGCATTATAAACAGCCGGCAAAAGGAGCTCGCGCATTTCCTGGCGTCCGATTTGACACTGTCGCCGAAAGCAATGGCGACCTTGTCTTTGTGTTTGGTCGGATTGGATAGGGCCTTGACAGTCGACCATAGTTTGCCGACTCCGCCGGAGAGGTTGCATGTCTCAAGGTGTTGTTTCCACTTGGTCAGCTTGTGTTCGTTGACAATCCTACGGATTTCCGCATTGAGATCTTTTATTCTGGGATCTGCGGGATTGATAAGTCTCACTTGGTTACGTTCTCTTGCCATCGCCGCAGCTTCTGCCGGGAAATTCGGACGAATTTCTGGTATTCTGCCAGCAGGAATAAAGCGGCATGAGGCTGAATCAATGATCTTGCGAAACTCTCGTTCACCTTTGCGTACGTCCGTTGGAGTGGGTAAGGCAGCGAAGGAGCGCTCTGTATATTCAGTAAAGCGGTCCCAGTCCGCTTTGGTGAAGTTGATGTATGTTATTTTATCAGTCGTTATGAAGTCGGTCGGTCGTTCAACAGAGAGTATGATGGGTAGGTGGTCTGAAGCTAATGTACGCATCGGTCGCCAGATGACAAAGTTAATAAGGCCCGCGCTCGTTATGGAGATGTCTGGCGATCTGTGACAGTTACCTGCCACCCTGGTGGGGGCATCTCCATTGACTGTACAGAATACTGAGTTATCTATTTGGTCTGCAATTGCGTGTCCTTTGCTGTCTGCTGTCAAGTTGGAGTGCCAGAGATTGTGATTCGCGTTGAAGTCGCCTAGGATTAGAGGGTTATCGCCCCTTAGCAACGCACTAATGTCGGGATGATAATCTCTAGGACAACACGTGAAAGGAGGAATATAGATGTTTATGATTTGCAGGTCGGCGTCTCCTGACCGGACTGCTATGCCTTGGGATTCTAAGGTAGAGATTTCGATGCTGTGCGTCTTCATAAAGTCAGTTATCTCCGCGATCTTTCCAGCTAATCCGTTACAGTTCAGCTGCAAAATTTTGAAGTGTGTAGGAGGGGAGACGGGGGACAAACATTCCCACAACAGCCGGTTCTATCGCACCGGAATGACCCGGGTTTTCTCACCCGGCCAAGGGCTGTTATTTCAGTGTAACCCTGTCCAATCTGTCCCGTCCCACCCTTAAATTGTCGTCCTCGGAGCAAACCCTTGCAGCTGGGTTGCTCCATTGTCTCTTGTTACGGGCTGGGGTCGAACCCAACCCTGGACCAAGAGACTGGATCTGCTGCGTTTGCTGGAAGAAAATTTATATTAAACGGTCGTATTCGGTACAATGCGCCAAGTGTAAGAGATGGTTACATAAATCTGGATGTTCAGGGCTTAACCCTGCCATCCACAGACCCCGTACTTTCTTTATTACTTTTGAGGCACCTTGCTGTACACGTCCTAGGACGTCCCGCGGTAGCCGCCGCTCTGGCACTCCCTTACCGCCTCTAACTACTTCCAATAGTCACAATAGTGGCTCAGTCTACACGACTGGCAGCACTGCTGCCATCCCTGCCTCACCCACTCCCGACTGTCGCTCACGCACGCCAGCGTCTCCATCTCACACGGCTCTCAACACTCCTATCCCCCTCGGAATAGGTCAGATATGAGCATCGCCGAGCGTCAGTCCCCTCTGTTGTTGTTGTTGTTGTTAACAGTGCTTCGCCCTGCCCCAGATTGGACAGGGTTACACTGAAATAACAGCCCTTGGCCGGGTGAAAAAACCCGGGTCATTCCGGTGCGGTAGAACCGGCTGTTGTGGGAATGAGTCCCCTCTGTCTCTGCCCTTAATTCCCCCCCTGCTTCCAGCCTGCACGTGGGTCAGGAACACCACCTCCTAGTACCTTTCACTACGTGCACCGTTTGTCGGCAAAGATTGTATACGCCTGCGACATCGGTCAAGTGCAACAGTTGCCTTGGCCTGTGTCACACCCTTATGTGCTCTAGGCTCGCAAACGGCAACCTTTGGACGGATTCGTTCATAGCCCCCTGTTGCAGTACACAGCCGCCCTCCACGCCAGACAACATCGGCCATGGCGCTGTCAACTCTAGACTGCGACATAGTTTAGGCCTTAGCCTACCTCCACCTAGCCAAACGCATCCGTCCCTCACGCATAGTATGTCCCCCGCCTCCCCTCCTACACACTTCAAAATTCTGCAGCTGAACTGTAACGGATTAGCTGGAAGGATCGCGGAGATAACTGACTTCATGAAGACGCACAACATCAAAATCGCCGCGATACAAGAGACAAAACTGAACACGATATCGGACTTACGAACTTGTGATGGGTATAATGTACATCGTAAAGACCGTCCCAGCGGTCTTGGGGGTGGCCTTGCGTTCATTACACATCACTCTGTACAATACAATCTATTTGCCCCTGACGTCGACCCCAGGGACTCTACCTTAGAATGACAAGGCATAGCACTCCGGTCAGGAGACGCAGACCTGCAAATCATAAACATCTATATTCCTCCTGTCACGTGTTGTCCTAGAGATTATCATCCCGACATTAGTGCGTTGCTAAAGGGCGATAACCGCCTAATCCTAGGCGACTTCAACGCACATCACGATCTCTGGCACTCCAACTTGCCAGCAGACAGTAGAGGACAGGCAATTGCAGACCAAATAGACAACTCAGCATTCTGTACAGTCAATGGAGATGCCCCACCAGGGTGGCAGGTAACTGTCACAGCTCGCCAGACATCTCCATAACGAGCGCGGGCCTTATTAACTTTGTCATCTGGCGACCGATGCTTACATTAGCTTCAGACCACCTACCCATCTTACTCTCTGTTGAACGACCGACCAACTTCATAACGACTGATAAAATAACATACATCAACTTCACCAAAGCGGACTGGGACCGCTTTACTGAATATACAGAGCGCTCCTTCGCTGCCTTACCCACTCCAACGGACGTACGCAAAGGCGAACGAGAGTTTCGCAAGATCATTGATTCAGCCTCATGCCGCTTTATTCCTGCTGGCAGAATACCAGAAATTCGTCCGAATTTCCCGGCAGAAGCTGCGGCGATGGCAAGAAAACGTGACCAAGTGAGACTTATCAATCCCGCAGATCCCAGAATAAAAGATCTCAATACGGAAATCCGTAGGATTGTCAACGAACACAAGCTGACCAAGTGGAAACAACACCTTGAGACATGCAACCTCTCCGGCGGAGTCGGCAAACTATGGTCGACTGTCAAGGCCCTATCCAATCCGACCAAACACAAAGACAAGGTCGCCATTGCCTTCGGCGACATGTCAAATCGGACGCCAGGAAATGCGCGAGCTCCTTTTGCCGGCTGTTTATAATGCATCCACCTGCGGGTAGGACTAAGAGAAGAGCCTTCCGACGTGCGCGCAAACACAAACACTCTACTGCGCCCATTGCCGTCTCAGCCGCAGAGGTTAAGGAAGCCATAATGAAGGCCAAACCCTCAAAATCCATCGGACCCGACGGAATTGCCATGAAGATGATCAAACACCTTGGCCATGAAGGACAGAATTATTTAGCGGCTCTCTTCAATCTCTCTCTAACTACCTTCGTTATACCTGAGATATGGAAACAAGCGGTTGTAGTTCCCCTATTAAAAACCAGTGAAGCCGGCGTACCTAGGAGAGTCCTGTCGTCCGATATCCCTCCTTTCGCCGGTAGCGAAATTGCTAGAGTCCATTCTGCTTCCTTACTTCGTTACAAATCTAAAATTGGCCGATCATCAACATGGTTTTCGCAAAAATCACAGCACGACATCCGCTTTGAACCATTACAACGCAGATTAACAACGGTTTGAATCAAAATCCACCAAACCATAGGACGGTTCTCGTGGCACTTGATCTGTCAAATGCATTCGACACGGTCAATCACGCCACTCTCCTCCGAGACCTGGATAAGACACCGCTTCCTGCCGGCCTTAAGAGGTGGCCCGCTAATTACCTCAATGGTCGACAGGCAACAGTCAAATTCAGGAACAAGAAATCTAGACCACGAAGAATAAAACAAGGGGTGCCGCAAGGTGGTGTTCTCTCTCCCCTCTTGTTTAATTTCTATATTTCGAGACTTCCCCCCCCCACCAGAGGGAGTCTCCATTGTTTCCTACGCTGACGACTGCACGATAATGGCCTCGGGCAAGGGTCCCTCCATTGATGAACTCTGTATAAGAATCAACAGTTACCTCCATGACCTTTCCAGCTTCTTCACCTAGCGTAATCTGACCCTGTCTCCGACTAAATCTACGGCGACCCTGTTTACTACATGGAATGCGCAGATGGGGCAAGAGTTAAATGTCCACGTAGATGGAGTACCTCTACCTACTGTCAACCACCCAAAAATCTTGGGCGTGACATTTGACAACGGCCTCACCTTCGCTGGTCATGCCACCGCAATAGCCTCAAAGGTACAGAGCCGCAATAAGATCCTCAAGTCACTGGCCGGCAGTACTTGGGGAAAAGACAAAGAAACATTGCTTGCTACATATAAGGCTATTGGCCGGCCGGTTATTGACTATGCTGCGCCTATATGGTCGCCCAACCTTTCTGACACCAACTGGAGTAAATTGCAAGTCTGCCAAAACACCGCCATCAGAACTGCTACGGGATGCCTGCTTATGTCATCTGAGTCTCACCTCCATCAAGAGGCGAAATTGCTCAATGTTCAAGAGCACGCGGAACTCTTGAGGAGACAGTTCCTTCTGAACTGTCCCAAACCTAGTCATCCAAACCGACATCTTTTGGATGTAGCACCGCCCCCCAGAGACATAAGGAGACATCTCCGTAAGCATTACGATGAGATCCGGCATCATATCTCTTTGCCGTTTGATCTGCGGAACCATAGACGGGCTCTAAATGACCTCCACACTGAGTCGGTAGACAGATCCCTCAGATCTCGGCCTGTGAATCCCGTTGTTGTTGTTGTTGTTGTTAACAGTGCTTCGCCCTGCCCAATGGGCTCGATCACTCTAAATTGTCATCAGGCTCTTCTAACGGAAGTCCGAGGAAATGCGCAGTTTCCATAGGGTTGGACCAGAGTGATGTGGGTGTTAGAAGACTGGGTTCAACTGAACAGGAAAAGAGATGTATGGTATCATGAGGGGTCATACCACATGCAGGGCATGTATTTGGTATGTTGGGGTTCAGTCTGCATAAGTAAGAGTTTAACCTATTACAATATCCAGAGCGAAGTTGTGCTAGTATGACTCTAGTCTCCCTCGGAAGTACACGCTCCTCTTCAGCCAATTCAGGTGGTTGAGTATTAATAACGGGATTCACAGGCCGAGATCTGAGGGATCTGTCTACCGACTCAGTGTGGAGGTCATTTAGAGCCCGTCTATGGTTCCGCAGATCAAACGGCAAAGAGATATGATGCCGGATCTCATCGTAATGCTTACGCAGATGTCTCCTTATGTCTCTGGGGGGCGGTGCTACATCCAAAAGATGTCGGTTTGGATGACTAGGTTTGTGGCAGTTCAGAAGGAACTGTCTACTCAAGAGTTCCGCGTGCTCTTGAACATTGAGCAATTTCGCCTCTTGATGGAGGTGAGACTCAGATGACATAAGCAGGCATCCCGTAGCAGTTCTGATGGCGGTGTTTTGGCAGACTTGCAATTTCCTCCAATTGGTGTCAGAAAGGTTGGGCGACCATATAGGCGCAGCATAGTCAATAACCGGCCGGCCAATAGCCTTATATGTAGCAAGCAATGTTTCTTTGTCTTTTCCCCAAGTACTGCCGGCCAGTGACTTGAGGATCTTATTGCGGCTCTGTACCTTTGAGGCTATTGCGGTGGCATGACCAGCGAAGGTGAGGCCGTTGTCAAATGTCACGCCCAAGATTTTTGGGTGGTTGACAGTAGGCAGAGGTACTCCATCTACGTGGACATTTAACTCTTGCCCCATCTGCGCATTCCATGTGGTAAACAGGGTCGCCGTAGATTTAGTCGGAGACAGGGTCAGATTACGCTCGGTGAAGAAGCTGGAAAGGTCATGGAGGTAACTGTTGATTCTTATACAGAGTTCATCAATGGAGGGACCCTTGCCCGAGGCCATTATCGTGCAGTCGTCAGCGTAGGAAACAATGGAGACTCCCTCTGGTGGGGGGGGAAGTCTCGAAATATAGAAATTAAACAAGAGGGGAGAGAGAACACCACCTTGCGGCACCCCTTGTTTTATTCTTCGTGGTCTAGATTTCTTGTTCCTAAATTTGACTGTTGCCTGTCGACCATTGAGGTAATTAGCGGTCCACCTCTTAAGGCCGGCAGGGAGCGGTGTCTTATCCAGGTCTCGAAGGAGAGTGGCGTGATTGACCGTGTCGAATGCATTTGACAGATCAAGTGCCACGAGAACCGTCCTATGGTTTGGTGGATTTTGATTCAAACCGTTGTTAATCTGCGTTGTAATGGTTCAAAGCGGATGTCGTGCTGTGATTTTTGCGAAAACCATGTTGATGATCGGCCAATTTTAGATTTGTAACGAAGTAAGGAAGCAGAATGGACTCTAGCAATTTCGCTACCGGCGAAAGGAGGGATATCGGACGACAGGACTCTCCTAGGTACGCCGGCTTCACTGGTTTTTAATAGGGGAACTACAATCGCTTGTTTCCATATCTCAGGAATAACGAAGGTAGTTAGAGAGAGATTGAAGAGAGCCGCTAAATAATTCTGTCCTTCATGGCCAAGGTGTTTGATCATCTTCATGGCAATTCCGTCGGGTCCGATGGATTTTGAGGGTTTGGCCTTCATTATGGCTTCCTTAACCTCTGCGGCTGAGACGGCAATGGGCGCAGTAGAGTGTTTGTGTTTGCGCGCACGTCGGAAGGCTCTTCTCTTAGTCCTATCCGCAGGTGGATGCATTATAAACAGCCGGCAAAAGGAGCTCGCGCATTCCTGGCGTCCGATTTGACACTGTCGCCGAAAGCAATGGCGACCTTGTCTTTGTGTTTGGTCGGATTGGATAGGGCCTTGACAGTCGACCATAGTTTGCCGACTCCGCCGGAGAGGTTGCATGTCTCAAGGTGTTGTTTCCACTTGGTCAGCTTGTGTTCGTTGACAATCCTACGGATTTCCGCATTGAGATCTTTTATTCTGGGATCTGCGGGATTGATAAGTCTCACTTGGTTACGTTCTCTTGCCATCGCCGCAGCTTCTGCCGGGAAATTCGGACGAATTTCTGGTATTCTGCCAGCAGGAATAAAGCGGCATGAGGCTGAATCAATGATCTTGCGAAACTCTCGTTCACCTTTGCGTACGTCCGTTGGAGTGGGTAAGGCAGCGAAGGAGCGCTCTGTATATTCAGTAAAGCGGTCCCAGTCCGCTTTGGTGAAGTTAATGTATGTTATTTAATCAGTCGTTATGAAGTCGGTCGGTCGTTCAACAGAGTAAAATGGGTAGGTGGTCTGAAGCTAATGTAAGCATCGGTCGCCAGATGACAAAGTTAATAAGGCCCGCGCTCGTTATGGAGATGTCTGGCGAGCTGTGACAGTTACCTGCCACCCTGGTGGGGGCATCTCCATTGACTGTACAGAATGCTGAGTTATCTATTTGGTCTGCAATTGCCTGTCCTCTACTGTCTGCTGGCAAGTTGGAGTGCCAGAGATCGTGATGTGCGTTGAAGTCGCCTAGGATTAGGCGGTTATCGCCCCTTAGCAACGCACTAATGTCGGGATGATAATCTCTAGGACAACACGTGACAGGAGGAATATAGATGTTTATGATTTGCAGGTCGGCGTCTCCTGACCGGACTGCTATGCCTTGGCATTCTAAGGTAGAGTCCCTGGGGTCGACGTCAGGGGAAAATAGATTGTATTGTACAGAGTGATGTGTAATGAACGCAAGGCCACCCCCAAGACCGCTGGGACGGTCTTTACGATGTACATTATACCCATCACAAGTTCGTAAGTCCGATCTCGTGTTCAGTTTTGTGTCTTGTATCGCGGCGATTTTGATGTTGTGCGTCTTCATAAAGTCAGTTATCTCCGCGATCTTTCCAGCTAATCCGTTACAGTTCAGCTGCAGAATTTTGAAGTGTGTAGGAGGGGAGGCGAGGGACATACTAGGCGTGAGGGACGGATGCGTTTGCCTAGGTGGAGGTAGGCTAAGGCCTAAACTATGTCGCAGTCTAGAGTTGACAGCGCCTTGGCCGATGTTGTCTGGCGTGGAGGGCGGCTGTGTACTGCAACAAGGGGCTATGAACGAATCCGTCCAAAGGTTGCCGTTTGCGAGCCCAGAGCACATAAGGGTGTGACACAGGCCAAGGCAACTGTTGCAATTGACCGATGTCGCAGGCGTATACAATCTTTGCCGACAAACGGTGCACGTAGTGAAAGGTACTAGGAGGTGGTGTTCCTGACCCACGTGCAGGCTGGAAGCAGGGGGGGGCATTAGGGGCAGAGACAGAGGGGACTGACGCTCGGCGATGCTCATATCTGACCTATTCCGGGGGGAGTAGGAGTGTTGAGCGGCCGTGTGAGATGGAGACGCTGGCGTGCGTGAGCGACAGTCGGGAGTGGGTGAGGCAGGGATGGCAGCGGTGCTGCCAGTCGTGTAGACTGAGCCACTATTGGAAGTAGTTAGAGGCGGTAAGGGAGTGCCAGAGCGGCGGCTACCGCGGGACGTCCTAGGACGTGTACAGCAAGGTGCCTCAAAAGTACTAAAGAAAGTACGGGGTCTGTGGATGGCAGGGTTAAGCCCTGAACATCCAGATTTATGTAACCATCTCTTACACTTGGCGCATTGTACCGAATACGACCGGTTAATATAAATTTTCTTCCAGCAAACGCAGCAGATCCAGTCTCTTGGTCCAGGGTTGGGTTCGACCCCAGCCCGTAACAAGAGACAATGGAGCAACCCAGCTGTAAGGGTTTGCTCCGAGGACGACAATTTAAGGGTGGGACGGGACAGATTGGACAGGGTTACACTGAAATAACAGCCCTTGACCGGGTGAGAAAACCCGGGTCATTCCGGTGCGATAGAACCGGCTGTTGTGGGAATGAATCCCGTTATTAATACTCAACCAACTGAATTGGCTGAAGAGGAGTGTGTACTTCCGAGGGAGACTAGAGTCATACTAGCACAACTTCGCTCTGGATATTGTAATAGGTTAAACTCTTACTTATGCAGACTGAACCCCAACATACCAAATACTTGCCCTGCATGTGGTATGACCCCTCATGATACCATACATCTCTTTTCCTGTTCAGTTGAACCCACTCTTCTAACACCCACATCACTCTGGTCCAACCCTGTGGAAACTGCGCATTTCCTCGAACTTCCGTTAGAAGAGCCTGATGACAATTTAGAGTGATCGAGCCCATTGGGCAGGGCGAAGCACTGTTAGCAACAAAAACAACAACAACGGGGGACAAACTAGGCGTGAGGGACGGATGCGTTTGGCTAGGTGGAGGTAGGCTAAGGCCTAAACTATGTCGCAGTCTAGAGTTGACAGCGCCATGGCCGATGTTGTCTGGCGTGGATGGCGGCTGTGTACTGCAACAGGGGGCAATGAACGAATCCGTCCAAAGGTTACCGTTTGCGAGCCCAGAGCACATAAGGGTGTGACACAGGCCAAGGCAATGGTTGCACTTGACCGATGTCGCAGGCGTGTATAATCTGTGCCTACAAACGGTGCACGTAGTGAAAGGTACTAGGAGGTGGTGTTCCTGACCCACGGCATTCCCACAACAGCCGGTTCTATCGCACCGGAATGACCCGGGTTTTTTCACCCGGCCAAGGGCTGTTATTTCAGTGTAACCCTGTCCAATCTGGGGCAGGGCGAAGCACTGTTAACAACAACAACAACAACCCACGTACAGGCTGGAAGCATTAGGGGCAGACACAGAGGGGACTGACCCTCGGCGTTGCTCATATCTGACCTATTCCGGAGGGGATAGGAGTGTTGAGCGGCCGTGTGAGATGGAGACGCTGGTGTGCGTGAGCGACAGTCGTATGGACTGAGCCACTATTGTGACTATTGGAAGTAGGTAGAAGCGGTAAGGGAGTGCCAGAGCGGCGACTACCGCGGGCCGTCCTTGGACGTGTACAGCAAGGTGCCTCAAAAGTACTAATGAAAGTACGGGGTCTGTGGATGGCAGGGTTAAGCCCTGAACATCCAGATTTATGTAACCATCTCTTACACTTGGCGCATTGTACCAATTACGACCATTTAATATAAATTTTCTTCCAGCAAACACAGCAGATCCAGGCTCTTGGTCCAGGATTGGGTTCGACCCCAGCCCGTAACAGGGGACAATGGAGCAGCCCAGCTGCCAGGGTTAGCTCCGAGGATGACAATTTAAGGGTGGGACGGGACATGATAACATACATCTCTTCTCCTGTTCAGTTGAACACACTCTTCTAACACCTACATCACTCTGGTCCAACCCTGTGGAAACTGCGCGTTTCCTTGGACTTCCGTTAGAAGAGCCTGATGACAATTTAGAGTGATCGAGCCCATTGGGCAGGGCGAAGCACTGTTAACAACAACAACAACATCGGACCTAAGTCATTTTTTGGTTTTTTGCTAATCACCAAAACAAAAAATCGAAAATCCGCTTTGGGATTATTTATACGCGTCTTTCGATACGTGTCTCCTGACGTTTTTGAATTTATTTTAGCAGTGATCTCCTAAAGGACACAAATACCGTTTTCGGTAATTGTTTCCTTTAGGAGACAACTGCTAAAACACGTCCGAGGTTATCGGGAAAGGTATCAAAAGACGCGTTTTGACCTCGGTAACAATAATCCGGAACCGGATTTTTGGGTTTTTGCTTCAGTGAAGAGATATTTGCTATCAAAGTTGAGAATTTTCTGCCATTTTCATGTGGTTGTTGTAATCACAGAATAGGGTGTACCGAAAACTGCAAAAAGTGTGTTCTGCACAGAAATACTGTGGACCGCGTAGCCGGTGTTGGACCGGCTAAGGGTTATTTTTTTAAGCGCGGCCGAAGGCCGCCTACGCAAAAAAGTGTTTTGCACATAAATACCTTGGATCAAGACCCTATTTGGGATCGGACCTGGGTCATTTTTGGGTTTTTTGCGAATAACTTTTCACTGAAACAAAAAATTGAAAATCCGCTTTCGGATTGTTGATACCGAAGTCAAAACGCGTTGTTTGATACCTCTCCCGATATTTTTGGACGTGTTTTAGCAATTGTCTCCTAAAGGAAACAATTACCCCGTTTTCCTAAAACAAGGAGTGCGGATGTAAACTAAAGCCAAACCAAAATGCACATAAATTGTAACACCTTTCATATATACCTTCTCAATTGCACTACTGAGCTTTCCTGTTATTCGCTGACAAATATTTGGTGCTAAGGAGTTAGATGACTGTGGGAGTTCCAAAATGACGGTCTTGAGTCCAATGCTTGATATATCTCGAAGTTGTTCTACATTCGAAATCATATTTAAACAAAGAGAATCAACTATAGTCTCGACTTGAGTTTCTTTCACTTTGTTAACTAAAGGCCCCAAACATTTTACCGCGAGGTTTTGAACTTCACCATTTTTATCCTCCAATAGCCTTAATATCATCCGAACGACCTTCTTTTCTGATTCATCATCGAGTTTAATGCTGTCCTTTTGCAATTCTGCCATCAAATCATTCGTAGCCATAAAACGAAAATCTTTATCGCTAGAAGTCATCTGAGAGAAAAACTTAATGTTTTTTTTTTCATAAAAAAATAGTATAAACAGTGATTTCCATACTTTTTCGAGCAGGCTTGCTATTTGATGATACTGATATGACATGACTTCCACAGAATAAGTTCTAACTTGAGATAAACTTTGTACGAATTGCACGTAGGTAGATACAGCAAAACTATATCGAAGACACAGAATATTTTACAGTATGTACATTCCCTAACTCAATAAGACCCACCACTAGTTTAACACAACAGATATAACGATTGTTCGCCCTGCAAAAATCGAATTACCAAACACGACCACAGCCATTCACATGAATTCTTGACAGAAACAAACCCTGCGAAAATCGAATGACTGAAAGTAAGGCTGGGTCGCGCCGCCACTTTTTTGGCGTTGATATCGTGAAGCCAGCGCCATAGCCGCTATCAGCGGAGTGCGTAATCGCAATTGCGTTAAATGCTTTTTTGGCGCAATGATACCATATTGCTAGGGTCACATGAGACATCACAGAAAACTAATACAAAGCGTTTGAAGGGGGTATCTAAAGACACGTATTCATGCCAGGATAAAGAATCCTAAGGCGGAGTCTAACTTTTTTACCCGTTCAAAAATAATGAGCAAAAATAGTTTGCTTCGGTAATAATATAGTTGGGGAGACACCATCTAGCACTGAACGCATTGAAAATAAGTAGCGACTTGCTTAATAATCTGAAAGTTGTACAATGACAAGGTCGCCATTGCATTCGGCGACAGCGTCAAATCGGACGACAGGAAATGCGCGAGCTTCTTTCAACCTCTCTCTAACTACTTTCGTCATACCTGAGATATGGAAACAGGCGATTGTAGTACCCTAACAAACACCAGAGAAGCCGGCGAACCAAGGAGATTCTCATCGTCCGATATCCCTCCTTTCACCGGTTGCAAACTTACTAGAGACCATTCTGCTCCCTTACTTTATTGCAAATCTGAAATTGGCCGATCTAATCTCCAAATCTGAAAATTGGCGATGCCAGCATGGTTTCCGCAAATCTCACAGCACTACATCCGCTTTGAATGCCATTACAACACAGATAAATCATGGTTTTAATCAACACCTACCAAACCATAGGACGGTTCTCGTGGCACTTGACCTGTCAAATGCATTTGACACGGTCAATCACGTCACACTCCTCCGAGATCTGGATGAGACACCGCTTCCTGCCGGCCTTAAGAGGTGGCCCGCTAATTACCTCAATGGTCGACAGGCAACAGTCAAATTCAGGAACAAGAAATCTAGACCACGAAGAATAAAACAAGGGGTGCCGCAAGGTGGTGTTCTCTCTCCCCTTTTGTTTAATTTCTATATTTCGAGACTCCCCCCCCCACCAGAGGGAGTCTCCATTGTTTCCTACGCTGACGACTGCACGATGGCCTCAGGCAATTGTCCTTACATTGACGAACTCTGTACTAGAATCAACATTTACCTCCGTGACCTTTCCAACTTCTTCACCTACCGAAATCTGACCCTATCTCCGACTAAATCGACGGTGACCCTGTTTACGACATGGAATGCGCAGATGGGGCTAGAGTTAAATGTCCACGTAGACAGAGTACCTCTACCTAGTGTTATGGTTTACTTTCAATTGATAGTCATTTATATTTGGTGCAATGCGGTTGGTTGGATGACAGTTTTGATTCACCTTCCGGTTTGACGTTTAGCTACGGGAAAGTGCGTGATTTTTGCTGAAGTGGCAGCACCAAATGGTTCAATCCGTTCATATCAATCATCTGAAGGTAACGACCAATCAGAATGTTCCACCTGGCAATAATCACGCCACGTCAACGGGTAACGGAACTTTTCCATTGCGCAGTCGCGTTAAGCGAATAATTTTGGGCATAGCAGCGTCACCGGCATTCGACCAATTCAAAAAGATACATGATTTGAACGGGAGCGGTCGTGTCGCGGAGTGTGAAAAAGAAAATTGTGCTGACGCCCAATTGCAATTTTTACTGGTTTTAATTTGTGAAAACTGAATCTTACATAAAACTCCAAGTGCAAAGTTACGACAAGAAATTGTCAAGTTAAAAAAATTGGATTACAGCCAAATAAAATACAGCTTAGTACGTGTTTTCATTTTATCTCAATTATTCACTTTTACAGTGGTGCGCCTTGATAAATATAAAAGAAAAAAAAAAAAACTTAAGTTTAGTGTGGTGAAGTGGTTATTCAATTTTTTTGATTAAGTTGGTGAAGCAATTAAGAAAAGTTCTGTAAGAAAAATGTTTGTAGTGGCACCCTGACTTATAAAATTATTGTATAAATTGAAATCTTTTCATTAAATGGATTTGGCCTTGCTATTTTGGCATTTAAGTACTTGGGAAGGGGGTCTTTTTAACAATAATTTCACAAAAACGTTATCTAGTTTGTACAGTTTTTTTTTATACTGTAACTCGTTTAGAAAATTACTTCTTTTCGAATTAAATACGCAGCCCACTTTTATGAAAGCATTCTGAATCAAGTTTAAATTGAGCTATTGAATCGGCAACTCTGTACGACGGCACGCGCTGCTGATGTGCGTCCGAGAGTCTCGGGGGGTGTATCGAGCGACGGGTTTTGGCCTCCGTGTCGATGGTCCGGGGGCGGGGGTTCTATATTTTGGGTCTGTTTAGAGATATTTGCAATCCAAGTTGAAAATTTTTCGTCATTTTCAGGTGGTTGTTGTAATCACAGATTAGGGTGTACCAAAAAGTGCAAAAAGTGTGTCCTGCTCAAAATATTGTGGACCGTGTAACGGGGGTTGGACCAGCTAAAGGTTATTCTTTTGAAAGGCGGCCAAAGGTCGTATACGCGAAAAGGTGTTGTGCACATAAGTACCTTGGATGAAGCCGCCTATTTGGGATCGAACCTAGCGCATTTTGAGTTTTTGCTGATAGCTTTCCACCGAGACAAATTATTTGATTTCCGCCTTCGGATTGTTGGTGCGGGGGTCGGAGCGCGTCGATTGATGCCTTTCCCGAGGGTTTTGAACGTATATTGGCGGTTGAACGCTGTCGTATAGAATTGCCATTGAATCTGAAAATTTTAGCACACTTCCTTGAAAACCTATCAAAACTTCATAAGTTCCATTTTGTTTTTTTAAAACGAAAGTGAATCGGAAGGACTCAGTCCTAAACTACAAAAACAAAATATCCAAAGATATCAAGTTCAAAAGCGCTATAAGAACAAAAGCAAACAAAAACAACGAAAATAAAGTTTCAAAGTACAAAACGCAATAAGAAAAGAATTACAAAACAACATAAACCCAATAATTATACAAAAAAATAAACTTTAGAACCTTCTGAATAGAATTGTGTGGTCAATAAAAATATAATTAACATAGATACACATATAAACAAAAAAAATCTACAAAAAGAATATAAAAACAAAATAAAGCTACAAAATTAAACTACAAAAACCACCGCAAAAATAACAACTTGGTGAGAATAAATAGCTAAAACAAACAAACCAACAAACAGAAAAGTTCACCAAACAACAAAAATAAATCACAACAACAACCACATCAGTAGCAGCAGTTGCAGCAGCCACAACAACATTTCTGGATATCCAGCAACGACAACAACACCAGCAGTAACAATAGCGAGGGCCGCCGTAATATAGGCCCGTCGCACTAGCAACAACCACAACAATACCAGCAGCAGTAATTACAGCGGGGGCCGCCCTCATATAGGCCCACCGCACGACGACATCCAGCATTGACAACAGCGGGGGCCGCCGTAATATAGGCCCGCCGCACTAGCAGCAGCAACAACAACAGCAGCGACAACAGCGGGGGCCGCCCTAATATAGGCCCGCCGCCCTATACAATGACCAGCAACCACCAACAGAGACAACAACCATAGTAGCGCCCTACTAACGGCCTACTGCAAGAAGAACCGGGTGAGACCTATCTGATGTAGACGTGACTTTTTTTTTTAATTTATTCATGTGGTAGTATACCATGATGTATACGTAATGTATAAATTTTTAAATTTTTTTGTATTACTTATAATTAATTTTTACCCAGTACATGCTAAGCGTATGACTGCAATGAAAGTTTCAAACTAAAAAAAAAAAAAAAAAAATTTGGTACAGTTAAAACTAAAGTATATTTTCAAAACTAAAAAAAAAAAAATATTTACAAGATGAAGCATTAAAACTGTCAAACTAAAGGGGGGGAACGGTTAGGTATGTAGAAATAGAAATAAGGTGAGGTATTTAAGATACAACTAGAAACAAAAAGCGTAACTACTTAAAATAAATAATGGATTTTTTTTCATAAAAATAATAACAAATAATAACTATTAAAGAAAGCTATTCCAACAAAATATTAATTACTTAAATTAAACTAACTTGAAATAAAAATAAAATAAAATCAAATACACAAGAAAATAAAATAATGAAACAAGGCCACTAAATGAATAATTAATGCGGTAAATCGAAATAAAGATAAATCGACTAAATAAAATAAAGCTTAGTGATTACAAATAATATTAGTAGATACATAAATAAACTCAACGAAATACTTAAGAAAAATTAAGCCCAGTAGAGATTTTTTTCCTTGTTTCGTGGTTTTTTTGATTAGTCTTAATAGTTTCTATAGAGTTTAATTCGAACATAAATACCTAGTATTTGATTTAAACCTAAATACCCGGGGATTTAAACTATGTATATATATACGTAAATACATTTTCTTTTACTTTCTTTGTTGCACCCTAATGTGGTAAAAGCTAATTTAAAATAGCCAAAATAGGGCTGAGTTTAAAATATCTTGTTATGAGTTAAGCAAAACAATGAATTGTAAATAAATTTTGTATAATATGGGAATGCTGACGTTTCACGTTATTTAGAAGGCATGTAGGTTTTTTTTAGGTAAGGGGCCATCGGGATTCGGTTTGGTGCACCGATGGCCATGGATGAGGGTGGGTCAGCACCAGGGCGTCGCAACAACACCCGCGGCGCCCCCTTATAATGTTCGGCCTCTTTTTTTTTTAATTTTTTTCTTTTGCAGCAGGGTAACCGGTAATTTCCGGTTCGTTTAAAATTTCAGGGTTTTTTTTTGTTAATTTAAATTTATCTGTTTTTTTTCTTATCTTCCGTTCGTTATTTCAGTTTTAATTTCGTTTCCATTTTCGATTATGTTTTGAATTTTGATTTTCATTTTAAATATTTTAGTTGCCCGTTTCTTTTGAATTTATTTGATTTTCCGTTTTATTTGAGTTTTTGTATTTTGAATATTTAAATGTCAACGGTCTGTCCGTGGCATCCGGTGTTTTAACCGGATGTTGTTTTTATATAGTTGTTTCTGCGCGGTTTTGTGCATTTCCCCGCGTATTCAAAGGCACGATCTGACCTTTTTTCTGATTATGGCGCAGGACGGTAAGGTTGGCAAGAGCCCACCCCAGCCGACAATGACTAGCCACTGTGCACCATTGATATCATGCCGACCGCCTTCCTTACTGCTCCATTTTGTTGCGTTTCCATAACAGATGGCGCCCAACGTGGGGCCCAGAAGCGCTGACCGCGGTGACTTTTCGGGTCAGCTTGTGAGGTTTCACCATTCCGTAAGTCCCAGTTAGGCAGGCCCAGGAGCCGCCACCTGCGTTGCGACGGGATGGTGGGACCGATCAAGTTGTCCGGATGGGTCTTCGTGTTCAGTAGCCAGGGGCTCCACGAGACTGAACGTCATGTCCACCGGAAGTTTTCCTTTCACCCGGTGAGGCAGTGCTAAACGCACTTAGTTTTTTTGTAGTTTAAATTTTTTTTTGTCCCGGGTCTGTCGTCCGATGTCGGCTTCGGGAAAAATATAATATGTCCGCTAAGTGGGGTTTAGTTTTCTTTTGGGGATTATTAATATTTATGTTTTTGCCGAACGTGATGTTTTGTTTTGTCTTCGTTTTTTTTGTATGCATTTTTTTTTGTAGTGACCCTTACTTCTCCAACCAGTCTCAGGAAGGCAGCCCTTAGCAGCCCCTGCATTGCGGGAGGAGGAGTAGGGACCCCATATCACGTCTTTCCAACTGCGCAAGTCTGGGGAATCGCGGTACCAAACCGCATCCTTTCATTGCGGCGTGGTTGAGGAGGGGTGTGTCAAAAAAAAAAAAAAATAAATAAAGTTTTGACGTTTTGATCGCTGGTGTCCAGTGCTCCGACCAGTCTCAGGGAGGCAGCCATTAGCAGCCCCTGCATTGCGGTCCGGAGTACTGGAGTCCAAATAAATTTAAAATTTTGCCAATTTTCGCCATGGTACGCCAACATGTCTCAGGGCGAGGTGTCTTATAACCACCCCTGCATTGCGGTAGGTGTACCTGGAAGAATGTCCCTGTCTAGTGTTATTTCGTTTTTTTTGTTATGCCTATGCCTTCTAATGATGGGATGTCAGCATTCCCATTCAATATATAAATACACAACTAGCTTTTGCCAAACTTTATACCGTTTTTGCTTTTTACATAGTACATTTCAACACGTATATTTACTAATAATCTAATTCTTTCAGCATATATATATTTATATGTATATATTTATTTTTTTTTCGACATATTCGCGGTAATCAGTTGATGCAAATATCGGTTAGGAAAATTTGCATTAATTAAATTTTTATTTTTCAAAACCTTGCAATCGTCGGCATTATAGGGTGGGGGAGTGAATCTTGAGTTTTTATACCCTCCAACCGCCCCTTGTAACCGAACACCTTTTTTTTCTTTGTTTATCTAACGGGTCATAGGTTCATAGGCCGTTTCCATGCTTCGGATATTCGTCCACAATAACCAGACTTTTGAATTTTTTTCCCACACGTACAATTTCATCTGGGTGTTTTGGCGGTCGGGGACAACTCGCCCAGTATCCTCCCCGAGCATTGACTTAATAGGGTATTTACATACGCTCCCATCGGAAGTAGTGGATAACCTGGCAATCCTCGGTTATGCGGATTGTCTTTCGGAGTTTTGACGAGTTCTCCTTAATTAAAATGTCTACCGGGTGACAAGTTTTTACCATGGAACAAGCTTCTCCGGTTACTTTTTTTTGCTAAACCTTTTTGTGGGGGTGAAACCACTAGAATCAAAAATTTTCGGAGTTTTGACGAGTTCTCCTTTATTAAAATGTCTACAGCCGCGAAGCATTGTAACTAGGAAACCAAAATAAATTCTCCGTTTGCCTCGGAGTTTTGACGCGTTCTCCGATATCAAAATGTCTAACTAAATTACACGTTTTTCTTATAAGCCTATTTCGGTGGGGGTAAAGCCACTTAACCAATTTCCATTTGCCGCAAAGCCTACTAAACTATGAAACAAAATACTTCAAAAAAATTTTCCTTTACTGGCGGATCTTCTTGCCCGGCTAGCTCGTGGTAGAACTAGAGACTCTTATCTAGGGGTGAGTCGTGCCCCACGTTTTACCCAGAAATGGCTTCCTTGCAAGTAAACCTTTTTCCTGTTCGCTTCATCGACCGGTCTTCGAAGCGAAGCAGGCCTGTTATGGTTTACTTTCAATTGATAGTCATTTATATTTGGTGCAATGCGGTTGGTTGGATGACAGTTTTGATTCACCTTCCGGTTTGACGTTTAGCTACGGGAAAGTGCGTGATTTTTGCTGAAGTGGCAGCACCAAATGGTTCAATCCGTTCATATCAATCATCTGAAGGTAACGACCAATCAGAATGTTCCACCTGGCAATAATCACGCCACGTCAACGGGTAACGGAACTTTTCCATTGCGCAGTCGCGTTAAGCGAATAATTTTGGGCATAGCAGCGTCACCGGCATTCGACCAATTCAAAAAGATACATGATTTGAACGGGAGCGGTCGTGTCGCGGAGTGTGAAAAAGAAAATTGTGCTGTCGCCCAATTGCAATTTTTACTGGTTTTAATTTGTGAAAACTGAATCTTACATAAAACTCCAAGTGCAAAGTTACGACAAGAAATTGTCAAGTTAAAAAAATTGGATTACAGCCAAATAAAATACAGCTTAGTACGTGTTTTCATTTTATCTCAATTATTCACTTTTACAGTGGTGCGCCTTGATAAATATAAAAGAAAAAAAAAAACTTAAGTTTAGTGTGGTGAAGTGGTTATTCAATTTTTTTGATTAAGTTGGTGAAGCAATTAAGAAAAGTTCTGTAAGAAAAATGTTTGTAGTGGCACCCTGACTTATAAAATTATTGTATAAATTTAAATCTTTTCATTAAATGGATTTGGCCTTGCTATTTTGGCATTTAAGTACTTGGGAAGGGGGTCTTTTTAACAATAATTTCACAAAAACGTTATCTAGTTTGTACAGTTTTTTTTTATACTGTAACTCGTTTAGAAAATTACTTCTTTTCGAATTAAATACGCAGCCCACTTTTATGAAAGCATTCTGAATCAAGTTTAAATTGAGCTATTGAATCGGCAACTCTGTACGACGGCACGCGCTGCTGATGTGCGTCCGAGAGTCTCGGGGGGTGTATCGAGCGACGGGTTTTGGCCTCCGTGTCGATGGTCCGGGGGCGGGGGTTCTATATTTTGGGTCTGTTTAGAGATATTTGCAATCCAAGTTGAAAATTTTTCGTCATTTTCAGGTGGTTGTTGTAATCACAGATTAGGGTGTACCAAAAAGTGCAAAAAGTGTGTCCTGCTCAAAATATTGTGGACCGTGTAACGGGGGTTGGACCAGCTAAAGGTTATTCTTTTGAAAGGCGGCCAAAGGTCGTATACGCGAAAAGGTGTTGTGCACATAAGTACCTTGGATGAAGCCGCCTATTTGGGATCGAACCTAGCGCATTTTGAGTTTTTGCTGATAGCTTTCCACCGAGACAAATTATTTGATTTCCGCCTTCGGATTGTTGGTGCGGGGGTCGGAGCGCGTCGATTGATGCCTTTCCCGAGGGTTTTGAACGTATATTGGCGGTTGAACGCTGTCGTATAGAATTGCCATTGAATCTGAAAATTTTAGCACACTTCCTTGAAAACCTATCAAAACTTCATAAGTTCCATTTTGTTTTTTTAAAACGAAAGTGAATCGGAAGGACTCAGTCCTAAACTACAAAAACAAAATATCCAAAGATATCAAGTTCAAAAGCGCTATAAGAACAAAAGCAAACAAAAACAACGAAAATAAAGTTTCAAAGTACAAAACGCAATAAGAAAAGAATTACAAAACAACATAAACCCAATAATTATACAAAAAAATAAACTTTAGAACCTTCTGAATAGAATTGTGTGGTCAATAAAAATATAATTAACATAGATACACATATAAACAAAAAAAATCTACAAAAAGAATATAAAAACAAAATAAAGCTACAAAATTAAACTACAAAAACCACCGCAAAAATAACAACTTGGTGAGAATAAATAGCTAAAACAAACAAACCAACAAACAGAAAAGTTCACCAAACAACAAAAATAAATCACAACAACAACCACATCAGTAGCAGCAGTTGCAGCAGCCACAACAACATTTCTGGATATCCAGCAACGACAACAACACCAGCAGTAACAATAGCGAGGGCCGCCGTAATATAGGCCCGTCGCACTAGCAGCAACCACAACAATACCAGCAGCAGTAATTACAGCGGGGGCCGCCCTCATATAGGCCCACCGCACGACGACATCCAGCATTGACAACAGCGGGGGCCGCCGTAATATAGGCCCGCCGCACTAGCAGCAGCAACAACAACAGCAGCGACAACAGCGGGGGCCGCCCTAATATAGGCCCGCCGCCCTATACAATGACCAGCAACCACCAACAGAGACAACAACCATAGTAGCGCCCTACTAACGGCCTACTGCAAGAAGAACCGGGTGAGACCTATCTGATGTAGACGTGACTTTTTTTTTTAATTTATTCATGTGGTAGTATACCATGATGTATACGTAATGTATAAATTTTTAAATTTTTTTGTATTACTTATAATTAATTTTTACCCAGTACATGCTAAGCGTATGACTGCAATGAAAGTTTCAAACTAAAAAAAAAAAAAAAAAAAAAAAAAAAAATTTGGTACAGTTAAAACTAAAGTATATTTTCAAAACTAGAAAAAAAAAAATATTTACAAGATGAAGCATTAAAACTGTCAAACTAAAGGGGGGGGAACGGTTAGGTATGTAGAAATAGAAATAAGGTGAGGTATTTAAGATACAACTAGAAACAAAAAGCGTAACTACTTAAAATAAATAATGGATTTTTTTTCATAAAAATAATAACAAATAATAACTATTAAAGAAAGCTATTCCAACAAAATATTAATTACTTAAATTAAACTAACTTGAAATAAAAATAAAATAAAATCAAATACACAAGAAAATAAAATAATGAAACAAGGCCACTAAATGAATAATTAATGCGGTAAATCGAAATAAAGATAAATCGACTAAATAAAATAAAGCTTAGTGATTACAAATAATATTAGTAGATACATAAATAAACTCAACGAAATACTTAAGAAAAATTAAGCCCAGTAGAGATTTTTTTCCTTGTTTCGTGGTTTTTTTGATTAGTCTTAATAGTTTCTATAGAGTTTAATTCGAACATAAATACCTAGTATTTGATTTAAACCTAAATACCCGGGGATTTAAACTATGTATATATATACGTAAATACATTTTCTTTTACTTTCTTTGTTGCACCCTAATGTGGTAAAAGCTAATTTAAAATAGCCAAAATAGGGCTGAGTTTAAAATATCTTGTTATGAGTTAAGCAAAACAATGAATTGTAAATAAATTTTGTATAATATGGGAATGCTGACGTTTCACGTTATTTAGAAGGCATGTAGGTTTTTTTTAGGTAAGGGGCCATCGGGATTCGGTTTGGTGCACCGATGGCCATGGATGAGGGTGGGTCAGCACCAGGGCGTCGCAACAACACCCGCGGCGCCCCCTTATAATGTTCGGCCTCTTTTTTTTTTAATTTTTTTCTTTTGCAGCAGGGTAACCGGTAATTTCCGGTTCGTTTAAAATTTCAGGGTTTTTTTTTGTTAATTTAAATTTATCTGTTTTTTTTCTTATCTTCCGTTCGTTATTTCAGTTTTAATTTCGTTTCCATTTTCGATTATGTTTTGAATTTTCATTTTAAATATTTTAGTTGCCCGTTTCTTTTGAATTTATTTGATTTTCCGTTTTATTTGAGTTTTTGTATTTTGAATATTTAAATGTCAACGGTCTGTCCGTGGCATCCGGTGTTTTAACCGGATGTTGTTTTTATATAGTTGTTTTTGCGCGGTTTTGTGCATTTCCCCGCGTATTCAAAGGCATGATTAGACCTTTTTCTGATTATGGCGCAGGACGGTAAGGTTGGCAAGAGCCCACCCCAGCCGACAATGACTAGCCACTGTGCACCATTGATATCATGCCGACCGCCTTCCTTACTGCTCCATTTTGTTGCGATACCATAACACTAGTTTCAACCACCCGAAAATCTTGGGTGTGACATTTCACAACGGGCTCACCTTCGCTGGTCATGCTACCACGATAGATTCAAAGGTACAGAGCTGCAATAAGATCCTCAAGTCACTGGCCGGCAGTACTTGGGGAAAAGACAAAGAAACATTGCTTGATACATATAAGGCTGAGTCGGTAGACAGATACCTCAGATCTCGGCCTGTGAATCCCGTCATCGATACTCAGCCACCTGAATTGGCTGAAGACGAACGTGTACTTCCGAGGGAGACTAGAGTCATGCTACGCAACTTCCCTCTGGATATTGTAATAGGTTAAACTCTTACTTATCAAGACTGAACCCCAACATACCAAACACATGTCATGCATGTGGTATGCCCCCTCATGATACCAAACATCTCTTCTTCTGTTCAGTCGAACCTACTCTTCTAACACCTACATCACTCTGGTGCAACCCTGTGTAAACTGTGAGTTTCCTCCGACTTCCGTTAAAAGAGCTTGATGACAATTTAAAGTGATCGAGCCCATTGGGCAGGGCGAAGCACTGTTAACAACAACAACAACAAGCATTGAAAAAGATAGTTGAACCTACTGACGGTCTTGTCAAAACTTCTGCGGTTTCATTGACCTTCTCCAACCACAACTTTTAAACTACGAAAATATTATAATTGTTGGTGACTTCAACAGCAACCTGCTCGTGGATTCTAGCTTAAAGCTAAGTACGGAATCTCTTGGACTTTTTCCCACGAGCTCATTACCTGCTCACTTCACTAACTCTTGTTCTTCGCTGCTTGATTTATTCTTTGTGAACTCTCTTCCGAAATCGCTCTATTACAATCAACTATCTGCATCTTGCTTTTTGAAACATGACCTCATCTTTCTATGTTACGACTTTCGAACATCACCCCGTCCATGTTCTTTCACGTATCGTGACTTCAGTTGTATAGACTATCGTTCTCTTGTCGAAGCAGTGGAGTCTGTCGAATGGAGTGACATCTTTCGACGATCAGGGACTATTCCTACAATCTCACATAAATAGGCTGTTCGACAACTATGTTTCAGTGAAGCACAAGGTAATTGCACACACCCACCGCCCAAAGCCAGCTTATAGAACCTTATTCGTAACCTTGCTTATGGACGGTGGAAAAGATACCGTACGACGGGAGCGCGTAGCTGCTACAAAGTGGCGCGCCTCGATATCAACAAAGCCATTAGGTTGGCTAAGTAAAACTATTATAAAGATAAGTTTAGTTCTGCTCTAAATACGAGGAAAACCTGGAACTCTATTAAGAATACCGGGATTTCAAAATCTAAATGTGATATATTTACTTTGCGTGACATCGATGTAAACGAAATTAATAAACACTTTGTAAGTCTGTAAATCGCAGCAGATAGCATCCCCGTCGACAAATGCTATGACCGTGTTATTGTTAATGCCAGTTCCCTTGAATTCGTTTGGGTTGACGAGTGTGATGTTGTGCAAGCCATACTTTCTATTAAGTCTAATGCTATCGGGTTTGACAGTATAGGTCCCAAATTCTTGAAGATTATTCTCCCCAAAGTCCTTCCCTTTATAACCTATTTGGTCGATTCAATATGGACGACCTTTGTATTTCCTAACTGTTGGAAAGCTGCAAAGGTACTCCCGGTTCTAAAGCAAAACAAGGAGTATAGACTAATAACCATACTGCCTTTGCTGTCGAAGGTAGTTGAACGAAATTTTTGTCAAACCGTCAGCCTGGTTTTAGGCCAAAAAGAAGCTGTAGAACGGCACTCCTATCCGTGATTCGACGACGAATCGACGATAATTATACCGCATTTCTAACCCTTCTAGACCACTCTAAAACGTTTGACTTTGTTGACCACACTCTACTCTGTAAGAAGCTTGAAAACCTGTTCAATTTCTCCAGCCACGCAACGGCCCTCATCAGATCCTATCCTCGCGACAGAACTCAGGCATTAAATGTGGGAAGTATAAAGTCCGACTTCTTAAATGTAGTACGAGGTGTCCCTCAATGCTTAATTCTGGGTCCTCTGTTACTTGTTCTGTATATAAATGACCGCGGTCCTTAGGCATTGTAATGTTCACATTTACGCCGATGACGTACAACTATACGCGTGTTGTCTTAGTGATCTTAACCCAAAGAAATCGAAATGTCTAGTCATTCACAGAAAGGGATTTGAAACTAACGGCTTGGATCATATAATTTTTGACAATTCTATTATTGAGTATGTTTACATGGCAAAAAATCTGGGTGTTGTTTTCAACAATGTATTAAGAGTGCTGCCATTACATTTGGAATAAAAAGTACATAAATAATCTTAGATTATAATTATACATAATTTTACATTAGTATAGTTTTAGTTATTTTATGAATATTTTACAATAGCGAATGCACATTTCCTAAATAGTATTGTAAAATCTCCCTCCATAATGCCATTGGAGTGCAGATAGTGTACTGCAAAAGTAAACCAAATAGATGAGATAGTAGCCTGTTCGGGTGGGTGTGGTTACAACTTCTGTTTGAAATGTAGCAACATTAAAAGAAACGAACTCAAGTTACTTGCGGATAACATAAACTGAAAATGGTACTGTAATCTGTGTGCAATATCGGATACTAATTCCAAGTTTATTGAGAAAAAACATTTAATAACGAAATGTGAGGAAAAGATGATGAAAACCGTAGACGTTAAGCAAATAGTTGAGCAAAAATTTGTTAATAAATGCTCTCAATTAAACAGTAGTATTTTAACAGACTTCAATTCGCTCTTGGAGCAAAATATTGAAATAAAATTAAACGCAATGAAAAGCGAAATCATAAAAGATTTGTCTAGTGAATTGAAAAAAGTAACGACTTGCTTAGTAATCTGAAAGTTGAAAATGAGCCAGTAGAGTCAAAGATGTATTATGTCGAAGTGGCTGCACCGACTGAGAATAGGATAGTTACCAAACCTAAAAACAAGAGCAAAAAAGCAAAAGAAACCAAAGAAGCATTGAAAAAGATAATTGACCTACTGACGGTCTTGTCAGGAATATTAAGGACATAAATAGGGGTGCAATTATAGTACAATGCAAAAACAATGCCGCTTGTGAACAAGTGCAACAATAAGTTAGGGAGACTATCGGAACCGAATACGGCACAGAGAAAACAAAGGGCAAAAGAGAAATGAAAAGGATCGCGAAGACAGTTGGACTAACAGAAAAAATGAGTAACGAGAGATTAGTAGAATGTCTAACTAAACAGAGCGATGTGTGCACTGGAAAGGAGTTTAAAGTGCTAAAGTTGTATCACAACGCTAACCGTAGATCGCAATGTTATATTGCGTTAGTTGAAACAGATGCTGTAACGTATGAAAGTATTATGCAGCAAAAGAGAGTGTTTATTGAGTGGGATACTTGTATAGTTTACGAGTACGTAACTGTTCTGAGGTGCTTCAAATGTTCGGGATACAATTACAAAGCCAGCGAGTGCACAAATAAAGTAGCTTGTGGCAAGTGCGCTGGGTTGCACGACATTGAAGTATGTACCTCAAACATTGTTAAATGCGTAAACTGTACCGAATTGGTTCAAAAGAAAATTATTGATGTCAATGTTAATCATTAAGCTTTCAGCAAGGATTGCCCACCAACAAAAAATTAAGGAACTGGAATGTATATACCTAAATATTAGTAGTATTGTAGCGAATAAAGGTGAACTAGAACGTCTTATAGAAGTGCGAAAACCACATTTGCTCTTATGTTCAGAAAGCCGATACGATGCGATTCTCATAGTACACATACTGGAGGAGTTATAGCATATGTAGATTACTCGATTGAATACCGAGTATCGTATAACAATACAGTTAATAAAAACATCTGGTGCATAGTTATACAAATTTTAAACATTTTCCCGGGATATGAAATAGATGTTATATATAATCACCCAGCTCGAGGGATGCAGATTTTATTACGTATATGCAAGGCGAATTAATTTAAAGGTGGCCGCGAAGGCAAATTCCCATGTATTGGGTTTTTGTAAATATATGAGCATACGTCGTTTATGACTTTAATGTCAAATTCTAACACAATTTTACATATGAAATTGTAAACAAAAACATGCGGTACAATTCATGTAAAAATTTAAAATAAGTTAATTAATAAATAAAAGTGTATGCGCTTATTGGTACGTGTGATTGTTTAATTGAAAGAAGCAGTGCTCAAGTGTATCTCGGCTTAAAATGGATATTAACAGCAATGGTGGTTATAACAGTCGCGGATGCGGCAGACCTATATCAAACAATAATTTCCCGACTTCAACGTTTCTGGATACTGAGGACAATGACTTAATTGATTGGTGCAGATACTCACGTATCCGAAATTGATTTCCGCTGCCTTCTCCATAGCAAACACATGCCTCACAACTTGGGGCGCTACTGAGAAAGTAGAAATGGATACAAAATGCCATCAACCTCAAAAAATAATATGGCGATTCTTCTCAAGAATGTACCATCTCTAACTCAATAACACTCCCACCACTAATTAAACACAACAGAGATAACGATGGCTACTCTTAGCCGTGGAAGCGTGTAACTAGGAAGAGGAAGAGAGATGGCGCGAGTGTTTGCGAATACGATGCAAAGAGGAGATGCCAATAAATAACACCGACGCTTCCAGCACACGACGAGCAAACAACCAAGAAACTTCTAGGTGCGTGGGGTAGCACCCTGTCGGACTATATAAGGCAGTGACCAAGCAATGCAGTTTATTTTCAAGTGTTGTTCAGTGAACTACTGCGAAGTTACCAAACTCTTAAATTTGTATTGCGTTTATTACTAGTAAATAAAACTAGCTATTAGTTAACCTATCTGTGCGTGTGTTTATTTGACTTTATAGTGATCGAACCCTGGATTGCTAATTAAGGAATCATCGAATTCGTCACAATTGGTTTCAGAAGCGGTATTGTTAAATAAATACCAGTGAATTTAAGGATAACAAGGGCATGGCGCAGCTGAATGAATTAAAGATCCAGCAGCTCAAAAATGAGCTGGATTAAATACAACAGGAAATAAATCAGAGCTACAGTCACGATTACGGGAGGCTATGGAATCAGGAAGAATCAACGTTGGTGATCATTTTTTTTTAATCTTGTGGAGGATGCATCGACAAAAAAAGGAGTCCCCGAATCCAGTAGCAACCGTGGACACAAACATGATATTGGCTGTATTAACTCAGATGTCGACTAAAATGGAAGAACAAGAGACGCGTATTACATCTCGAATGGCATCTCAGCTGGAAGAACAGGAAACTTGCATGGGATATCAACTTGAATACCAGGAGACAAGCATTACATCTCGACTGGAAGAGCAGGAGTCGCGAATGTCGTCAAAATTGGAAGCACATGAGGAGCGTATATCCATGCAGGTGTCACAAATATCTTCGCAGTTGGAAGCACAGGAAGAGAGGGTTACGTCAAAACTAGAAGTGCAAGATGAAAAAAAATTGCACAACTCCAGGGCAAAATTGAGGCTAAGGTGGTTGCTTTGAGAGGACGCATCCAGGAATTGCAACTAAATCGTCCAACTGCTTCAACTAGTATTCCCAAGGTAAAAACCCCATCTTTTGACGGTTCTGTTCCTTTCCAGGTATTTAAGCTACAGTTTGAGAAGACGGCAGCTGTGAATAATTGAGGCACGGAAGACAAAGTTGCTGCACTATTTGTGGCATTGAAAATTCGTGCAGCTGAAATCTTGCAGACTACTCCTGACAGCGAACGAAATAATGTTGAGGCATTGATGGGTGCGGTTGAGAGACGCTATGGTAGCGAATATCGCAAGCAGATATACCGAATAGAGCTACAGAATCGATTCCAGAAAACTAATGAGACTTTGCAGGAACTTGCATCGGACATCGAGGGGTTGGCCTATCTAGCAAATGCGGACCCACCCGTGGAGTACACTGAGAGGGTAAAAATCCAAAGTTTTATAAATGGAGTACGCGATGTAGAGACGAAGCGGGCCACATATGCAAACCACAAACGGACATTCTCTGAAACGGTATCGCATGCTCTGACGCAGGAAACAGCCTCGCTTTTGAGTAAACCTGCTTACAAGGCTCATCGTCTAGAAGTGGAAACTACGGCTTGGGTAGACAAAATTTTGGAAGCAGTTAACGGAGTACAGAAAAAAAGTAATGGTGCCATTAAATGCTTTGAGTGCGGAAAACCAGGTCACATGGCACATTATTGCGGCACTGCCTCCAGTAACCCCAGCAATTCAGGTGGACAAAAACGTAAAGCTGAAGGAGATAAGCAAACCTCCCAACCAAATGAGTCGTTAAACTAAATCGAGCCAGCCGAAAGGGGCGTGGAGTGGCTCCCGCAACTGAATGTGTCACAACTCGAACGGAAAGCGAGTAATGTTACTGTTGAAGGCTACGTGGACGGGAAAGAGCGCTTGCTGACTGTGAATACTGGTGCATCACATTCCATCACTCGGATTGACTTGGTCAGCGGGAAGGTGAGACGATTGCAGAAAGCTAAGTTGAGGACAGTATCTGGTGATAGAAAGCCAGTCCTTGGAAAAGTGACATGCAAGGTTGTAATTGGAAATGTGGCTACACATCACAACTTTTTGGTGGCGAATATTGTCGACGAAGTCATTATTGGCATCGACTTCTTGGCTGAGAGAGACATTCACATCAACATAAGCAACAGGGTTATGGCTTACAATGGCCAAGAGATTCCTCTGATCTTTGAACACCATAGTGGCTTTAGAACCAAGGGAGTGATCTTCGAGGTGGAGCAGCAGGAGCCTCGTAAGGCAAAGGTAGCTCCTTGACCAAAAGCTTTCATGGACAGGTGCCTCATGAAGAAGATTCGGCAAGGCCAAGAGGAATATCCAGATTTCTCACGTGTATTGAAAGAGCTGAAGGAAAACAATCAGTCAAGACGAGAAGAGATGGTCGCAGAGAGTCGAATTGCAAAAGCATACTGGGCACAATGGAGTAGTTTGAAGCTAATATCTGGTTGTTTGCATTGGATATGGGAAAGTGAAGATGGCCGGAATCATTGAGCACTTATTGTTGTTCCCAAGGCAAGAATTCCAGATGTTATCAAAGCGTCACATAGTTGCCTAGATGGAAGGCACATGGGAATAAAGAAAACATTGCAAGAGGTAAAGTGGCGGTTCTATTGGGTTGGTTGCAGACAATTTGTAAGGGAATGGATTAATAAGTGTGCAAAGTGTGCTGAGGATAAAAGACGAACATCTAGTGGTCATGTTCCAAGGACGCAACACAACTTAGTGGATAAGGTGAAACAGTGCACTGGCCATGAGAGAACGGAACGGAATCCTGAAGAAACGAGTTGCAGGAATTTTTCCCGGGTACCACTGGAAGCGAAAGTGACGCAAAAATACATTCGGGATTAAGAACGGACAAAATGGTTGGAATATGTGACAACGCCTTGCATTGTGGGAATCTCTGCAGGAGAAGATTGATGTCGGAGTTTCAATCCCTGGAGGAAATGAGGTTTAATAAAGCAGTGCCAACCATTGAGTGTCTAGCAGCGGTTGGTTCTGAAAATGTGTCTGATCGGGATGATCAGACTTAGGTGGAGGACAGTTTGGCGACTATTCTCAAGCATTGCTAACTAAATAACACTCCCGCCACTAGTTAAACACAACAGAGATAACGATGGCTATTTTTAAGCGTACAAGTGTGTAACTAGGAAGTGGAAGAGATGTGGCGCGAGTGTTTGCGAATACGATGCAAAGAGATGCTAATAAATAACACCGACCCTTCCAGAACAGGAAGAGCGAACAACCAAGAAACTTCTAGGTGCGTGGGGTAGCACCCTGGTGGACTATATAAGGCAGTGGCCAAGCAAGACAGGTTGATCAGTTTATTTTCAAGTGTTGTTCAGTGAACTACTGCGATGTTACCAAACTCTTAAATTTGTATTGCGTTTATTACTAGTCAATAAAACTAGCTATTAGTTACAATATATGTGCGTGTGTTTAGTTGACTTTATAGTGATCGAACCCAGGGATGGATAATGTGACGAATTCGATGATTCCTTGATTATCAATCCTGGGTTCGATCACTATAAAGTCGAATAAACACACGCACAGATAATGTAAGTAATAGCTAGTTTTATTTACTAGTAATAAACGCAATACAAATTCCCGAGTTTGGTTACTCCACAGTAGTTCACTGTACAATACTTGAATACAAACTGATCAACCTGCCTTGCTTGGTCACCGCCTTATATAGTCCAACAGGGTGCTTGCCTACGCACCGAGAACTTTCTTGGTTGTTCGCTTTTCGTGTTCTGGAAGGGTCGGTCTTATTTATTAGCATCTCCTCTTTGCATCGTATTCGCAAACACTCGCGCCATCTCTCTTCCTCTTCCTAGTTACACGCTTGCATGCATAAGCGTAGCCATCGTTATCTCAGTTGTGTGTTAACTAGTGGTGGGAGTGTTATTGAGTTAGGGATGGTACATGCTTGAGAATAATCGCCACACTGCCCTCCACCTAAGTCTGATCGTCCCGATCAGACACATTTCCCAAACCAAACGCTGCTAGACGCTCAATGGCTGGCACTGCTTTACCAAACCTCATTTCCTCCAGTGATTGAAACTCCGACATCAATCCTCTCCTGCAGAGATTCTCACAATGTATTGCAGTGTCACATATTCCAACCATTTTGTCCGTTCTTAATCCCGAATGGATTTGTGCCTTCACTTTCGTTCCCAGTGGTACCCGGCAAACATTCCTGCAGCTCGTTTCTTCAGGATTCCGTTCCGTTCTCTCATGCCCATTGCACTGGTTCACATTATCCACTAAGTTGCGTTGCTTCCTCGGAACATGACCACCAGATGTTCGTCTTTTATCCTCAGCACACCCTGCACACTTAGTAATCCATTTCCTCACAGTTTGTTTGCAACCGATCCAATAGACCCGCCGCTTTACCTCTTGCAGCGTTTTCTTTATTCCCATGTGCCTTCCATCTGGGCAACTATGCGACGCTTTGATAACATCTGGAGTTCTTGCCTTGGGAACAACAATAAGTGCTCGATGATTCCGGCCATCTTCACTTTCCCATATCCGATGCAAACACCCAGATATTAGTTTCAAATTACTCCATTGTGTCCAGTATGCTTTTGCGATGCGACTCTCTCTAATCATCTCTCCTCTTCTTGGCTGTTTGTTTTCCTTTATTCCTTTCAACACACGTGCCAAATCTGGATCTTCCTCCTGGCCTTGCCGAATCTTCTTCAGGAGGCACCTGTCCATGAAAGCCTTTGGTCGAGGAGCTACCGGTGCTTTACGAGGCTTCTGTTGCTTCATCTTCAAGATCACTCCCTTGGTGGTATAGCCACTATTGTGTCCAAAGACCAGAGGAACTTCTTGGCCGTTGTAAGTCATAACCCTGTTCCTTACGTTGATGTGAATGTCTCTCTCAGCCAAGAAGTCAACGCCAATGATGACTTCGTCGACAATATTCGCTACCAAGAAGTTGTGATAAGTAGCTACATTCCCAATCACAATCTTACATGTCACCTCTCCCAGGACTTGCTTGCTTTCACCAGTTACTGTCCACAATTTAGCTTTTCGCAATAGTCTCACCTTCCCGCTGACCAAGTCACTCCGAATGATGGAATGTGATGCACCCGTATCCACAGTCAGCAAGCGCTCTTTCCCGTCCACGTTGCCTTCAACAGTAACATTACTCGCTTTCCGTTCGAGTTGTGACACAGAGATTATAGGGCATTCATCTTGCTCATCTTCTCCAGCTTTGCGTTTACTTCCACTTAAATTGCCAGGATTACTGGAGCCAGTGCCGCAATAACGTGCTATGTGACTTGGTTTTCCGCACTTAAAGCATTTAATGGCACCATCACTTTCTTTCTGTACTCCGTTCAATGCTTCCAAAATTTTGTTGACCCAAGCCGGAGTGTCCACTTCTACGCGATGAGCCTTGTATGTAGGTTTACTCAAAAGCGAGGCTGTTTCCTGCGTCAGAGCATGCGATACCGTTTCAGCGAATGTCCTTTTGGGGTTTGCATATGTGGCCCGCTTCGTCTCCACATCGCGTATTCCATTTATGAAACACTGGATTTTCACCCTCTCCGTATATTCTACAGGTGCGTCCGCATTTGCTAGATGGGCCAACCTCTCGATATCCGATGCAAATTCCTGCAATGTCTCATTAGCCTTCTGACAGCGATTCTGTAGCTCTATTTGGTATATCTGTTTTCGATGTTCGCTACCATAGCGTCTCTCAACTGCACCCATCAATGCTTCATAATTATTGCGTTTACCGTCTGGAATCGTCTGTAAGATTTCGGCTGCAGGACCCTTCAATGCCACGAACAGTGCAGCAACTTTGTCTTCAGTGCCCCAATTATTCACCGCTGCCGTCTTCTCAAACTGTAGCTTAAATACCTGGAAAGGAACAGAACCATCAAATGACGGGGATTTTACCTTGGGAGTATTCGCTGAAGCAGATGGACGGTTCAGTTGCAACTCCTGGATACGGCCCCTTAACGCATCTACCTCGGTCTCTATTTTATCTTGAAATTGTGCAATTTTTGCATCTTGTGCTTCCAACTGCGATGACATATACGCCTTTTGTTCTTCCAGTTGAGCGGAGAGCTGTGATGAAATATTGGCCGAAATTTGAGACGACATTTCTATAATACGAGTCTCTTGGGCCTCCATTCGACATGCAATGTGTGTTTTCTGTTCTTCCAGCTGAGATGCCATGCGTGTCTTTTGTTCTCGCAGCTGTGTCGATATGCTAGATGACATCTGAGTCAATACAGTCAACAACGCATTAGTGTCCACACTTGCGGCTGGAATTGTAGACTCCTTCTCTTCCATTTTTGTCGATGCTTCTTCCACAAGCTGAAACACATGATCGTCAACGTTAATTCCTTCAGCTTCCATAGCCTCTCGCAATCGTGACTGTAGCTCTGATTTATTGCCTGTTGTATTCAAGCCACGCTGTTGCAGCTCATTTTTGAGTTGCTGGATCTTCAGCTCATTCAACTTTGCCATGCCTTTGTTATCCTTGAAAACTCTCGGTATTTATTTAACAATATCACTTCTGACACCAATTGTGACGAATTCGATGATTCCTTGATTATCAATCCTGGGTTCGATCACTATAAAGTCGAATAAACACACGCACAGATAATGTAAGTAATAGCTAGTTTTATTTACTAGTAATAAACGCAATACAAATTCCCGAGTTTGGTTACTCCACAGTAGTTCACTGTACAATACTTGAATACAAACTGATCAACCTGCCTTGCTTGGTCACCGCCTTATATAGTCCAACAGGGTGCTTGCCTACGCACCGAGAACTTTCTTGGTTGTTCGCTTTTCGTGTTCTGGAAGGGTCGGTCTTATTTATTAGCATCTCCTCTTTGCATCGTATTCGCAAACACTCGCGCCATCTCTCTTCCTCTTCCTAGTTACACGCTTGCATGCATAAGCGTAGCCATCGTTATCTCAGTTGTGTGTTAACTAGTGGTGGGAGTGTTATTGAGTTAGGGATGGTACATGCTTGAGAATAATCGCCACAATAATTAAGGAATCATCGAATTCGTCGCAATAGTATGTCACCACAAACTACAGTTCAAAGCATGGTTCAATTATAAGGTTACCTCGTTTCTACAACTACAACAACATGCTTCGTTAGGTTGTCAAAAACAGCTGATTGATGTTAAGCGAATGTAGGGAAGAGAAAACAGAAAAGCATTCAATTGAATTAAATTGTGTACATGGTTCAAGTTGTTTAGGTGGTCAATAAACAAAATTGCTAGCAATATTGAATTTCAATAAGTTTTGATTGAACAACCGAATTGAAAAAATAATTTATCGGCAAATTTTCAACCATTTTGCGTACTTGTACCAAAACTTGGAGAAGACATCCGTTTTGCAGGAGACACGCACATTCAACGACACCGGTTAACCCACACAAATGCATACATATACTCACGAAAATTCTTTATCTAATCAATCAGGGCGAACAATTGGTGGCGCATGAGGCTACCGATTGCTTCTTCGCTGTGACCAAACTGTTCCAATCGAAAGATGTCGTTTTGCGTCGCATGGTTTATCTGGGTATCAAAGAGCTTAGCTCCATTGCAGAGGATGTAATTATAGTAACAAGTTCGCTGACAAAAGATATGACCGGCAAAGAAGATCTATATCGTCCATCAGCTATACGTGCACTGTGCCAGCATTTTCTATTCTACAATTATTTTGCAGTTCACCAAAAGCCACTTTGCGTTTCGCAGCCGTACGCACACTGAACAAAGTTGCTTTGACTCACCCTGCTTCAGTAACCACTTGCAATTTGGATTTAGAAGGCCTTATAACCGACTCCAATCGTTCAGTTGCAACATTGGCAATAACAACTTTATTGAAGGCAATAACAACTTTATTGGCTTGGAATACAAAACATCAATTGTAGAAACAATCATTACGATAATTGAAGAAAATGCCGAAGCTAAGGAATCGGGTCTATCGCATTTATGTGAATTCATTGAAGATTGCGAGCATGTTTCGCTTGTATTTTGATTCGTTGGACTATATCGATGTCTGCGTACACCTCATGCCATCGGCATACACCAGTAATTGCACGCTTTCGTAATAGTTAGTTCCTGAGAGGATAGATTTGGCTGCTTGTATTATTGTTTAATATATATACGTACATACGTACTTACAACACTCAGAGTTTGATTTTGATAAATTTTTTGTTACCCATTATTATCTGTTTGGCCTTTTGGACCTTTAAGCGCTTGTATATATAAAAATAAACAAATTCATAGTTAGGCTGCTCACAATCTTGTGGAAATGGTGTCACAACGTATATAAACGTAAATATTACCTTGCGCATTGATTGTTGCATAAATCGTCTTCACCTGGTGATATGTCTTCGGAGGTATATAAAACTGGAGCGGTTGGAAGCGCTGCTGGAAGCAAATGCGCCCTTTTTCCTCCGAATCTGATATCGGCTGACGCGAAGTGTTCACCGCATACCAATTCCGTGGTCTTTAACTCGCGCTTGCAAATTCTGCCCCATATTTTTCGGCGATTTATTTCTTTAGGGACTTGGAAAAATGGACCGTTTCCCACCACCTTTTTTTTTCCACACAGCACACATTTGCCACCATTTACCATGTTTTCTTTGTATTTATTTTCACGTAGGAAGAAGAAATTATATAAAACTATATATTTTTTACTTCAAATTTATTCAAAATATTAGCAAACACCGAAGTGCATATAAAGGCTACGCTCGGTTGCTTTTCTTTGTTTACTTTTCGTTTGTTAAGTTTCGCTTGTTTGACAACCTAACGAAGCAGTGCAATGAAAAAAATCAAATCAGGTGATGAATCGAGACAACCTTATAGTTGAACCATGGTTCAAAGTTAGTATCCGTATGCGAATACTTACGATATTATAGACACTATTTCCTACTATACATTTATAGCACTAAACATCGAAGATAAATTGCCTCCACTATCAGTAACACTGTGGAACAAATTCAGGTTAGCAAAAGTTAGGTCGATTCTGAGAGTGAGGGGTGAAAATAGAGGCTAAATTAGAAGACCCGTATCGCGGAATTTGTTTATGTTAGTTCGAATTTTTGTTTAGTCGACCTTCGAACTTTGCAGTCAAATGCCGATTTTCAGCATATTGTTTGTATGGTGAGGGTTGAAAATAGAGGCTAAATTAGAAGACCCGTATCGCGGAATTGGTTTGTTAGTTCGAATTTTTGTTTAGTCGACCTTCGAAATTTGCAGTCAAATGCCGATTTTCAGCATATTGTTTGTATGGTTTTTTGGCTATAACTCGTCGATTAATTGATATTTTTTCAATCTGTTGAAGCCAAATTATTGCTGGAGACCTGTGCAACAACTAAAAACTAAAAAAAAATGTTGTTATAAAATTTTTGTAGTGCTTCTGAAGTAAAATTTTGGAAATTTTTTTTAATGCTTTATGAACATATTTTCCACAAAACTAAGTATTTTTTATGCTTCTAAATTGTTTCAGTGTTGGTTTTGAAGAAACATTGAAAAAGAAATTATAAAAATACGGAAAAAATATAATTTTGAAATGTTAGTTATGAAAAGTTTTAAGTAAAAAAATTAAATAAATTAAATTAATGATTTGGCCAGTGGGCGTTGCTCCACATTAAACTTGGCATTGCTAAACATTTTTTGAAATGTATCGCAAAAAGACCAGCAATATTCAACCGCTTAAAAGACTAAGTACCGCCAAAATCCAGGAAGGGGTGTTTAATGGTCCCGACATACGGAAACTAATGATTCGTCCAGATTTTGACCAAGTTCTGACAGACCGAGAATTAAATGCATGGCTCGCATTGAAAGCAGTCATAAAAGGACTTTTGGGTAAGGAACGCAAAGACAGCTACAGGGAATCTGTTGCAAACATGTTGGCAGCTTTCGATGAAATTGGGGTTAATATGCCGTATAAATTCATCTCTTGCATCAACATGTTGATCAACTCGCTCAACAGTTGCCAACTGAATCTGATGAGCAAGGTAATAGTTATCACCAAGCTGCGCTTCCATTTAAAATAAGGTGACTAGATTTTTCTAATATCTTTGTCAGAGTGCACAATTTAAACATGTTAACGATTGAAAACTATTTTCGTTTCAGGTACAGAGGGAAGAAATCTCCAGATGCAGTACTCGCTGAAATTTGTTGGTGGTATAAAAAAACCTTTGAAGAAGAGGAAGACGAGGAAAAAGAGGAAGAAGGGAAGACAAAGATGAAATTCCAGAATATCAGTTGGACGAATTTATCGACCTTTCTGATGATGATGACGATGCCCAAGATATTAGAGAGAGTAGTGATGTTGATCCACAGCCGCCTGCTAAACGGCAACTGGCCAAATCATTAATTTAATTTATTTTATTTTTTTACTTATAGCTTTTCATAACTAACATTTCAAAATTATATTTTTTTCCGTATTTTTATAATTTATTTTTCAATGTTTCTTCAAAACCAACACTGAAAAAATTGAGAAGCATAAAAAATGGTTTTGTGGAAATATGTTCAAAAAGCATGAAAAAAAAATTTCCAACATTTTACTTCATAAGCACTGCAAAAATTTTATAACAAAATTTTTTTTTTTAATTCTAATTGTTGCACAGGTTTATAGCAATAATATGGTTTTAACAGATTGAAAAAATATCAATTAGTTGACGAGTTATAGCCAAAAAACCATACAAACAATATGCTGAAAATCAGCATTTGACTGCAAAGTTCGAAGGTCGGCTAAAAAAAATTCGAACTAACATAAACCAGCGCCGCGATACGGGTCTTCTAATTTAGCCTCTATTTTCAGCCCTCACTCTCAGAATCGACATAGCTTTTGCTAACCTGAATTTGTTCCACAGTGTAATTATACAAACAAATGCTCTTACAACGAAGCGCATTAAGGGCAAGATATGTACCAGTCAGACACATGATAAACTTAAGGGTAATTTTTTACGACCGCTACCGAGTGCTAATATTTATCCAAAATTTTTCTGCGCAGAAATACTGGCGATGGCGTAGGCGGTGATGGCCCCGATAAGGGTTATTTTTTTTGAAGCGCAGCCGACGGGCGCCTATGCTTAAGACACATATGTTAGGACGTAATGGTGAGAACGTAAAAAAATTTCTAACTGAGTGTTTACTAATATTTTTTTTTGATATAATTTCAGGAACTCCACATTTCCTTTGCTATCAGTGGTCATGTTATACATACATACAGCTTGAATTTACCCATTATAAAACTAAGCACAAACTTCAACCAAAGATCATTAAGGGCAATGCTATTGGCACAAGTTTACTCAAACAAGATGTCATATACTATCAAATAATGTTGAGGCTGTGATGAATGCTGAAATGCAATGTAGTAACCAACAGTAGCTGTGATGGTTGGTGGCTATGCATGTCAACAAATACAATCCGAGGCCATACCATATGGAATACATACCGAGTTTATGATTGATATATGGCAATGTTAAATGCACATCAAAAGTTGGATGATCAACAACGTAGTTCACTCAGTACATTCGTCAACGCGCTACATATCTTTATATGTTATAACATATGTATGTACTTTAATGTGCAAAAGTGATATTGCAACGATGAGTGTCAAAACATACTCACTTGTCAGGAGAAGGCACAGTTATAACAAAATGAAATTGGATGGTAAATCAATTTTAAGTGGTTTTTTATTTAAAATATATTCAAATTAAGTAAACTTCTTTTCTTTTCTTACAGTACTTGCTATAAATGATTTAAAGGCGTTTACAATATAAATGTATTATTATATTTAACTAACATTAAAGTAAACCTTTTGTATTATAAAAAATAATATATTATTAAAAATTTGCTATATGTTCTTGAATTTAATAACAATTGGTTTAAGTAGCTGCATTAAATGTTTCATTTCAAAGAAGAATTTATTTTATTACAATGGTTAAAGAAAAGAATATTGTTTTTTATACCAACATTTCTTGTTGATTTCATGAATACTTGAAAAGAAATATTGTTAAAATAAAGTTGAAGGGAAAAAATTTAGCTTTCTGGCGCGAGTGTTTGCGAATACGATGCAAAGAGGAGATGCTAATAAATAACACCGACCCTTCCAGAACAGGAAGAGCGAACAACCAAGAAACTTCTAGGTGCGTGGGGTAGCACCCTGGCGGACTATATAAGGCAGTGACCAAGCAATGCAGTTAATTTTCAAGTGTTGTTCAGTGAACTACTGCGATGTTACCAAACTATTAAATTTGTATTGCGTTTATTACTAGTAAATAAAACTAGCTATTAGTTACAATATATGTGCGTGTGTTTAGTTGACTTTATAGTGATCGAACCCAGGGATGGATAATTAAGGAATCATCGAATTCGTCGCAATAGTATTGTGGCGATTATTCTCAAGCATGTACCATTCCTAACTCAATAACACTCCCACCACTAGTTAAACCACAACAGAGATAACGATGGCTACGCTTATGAATGCAAGCGTGTAACTAGGAAGAGGAAGAGAGATGGCGCGAGTGTTTGCGAATACGATGCAAAGAGGAGATTCCAATAAATAACACCGACCCTTCCAGAACACGAAAAGCGAATAACCAAGAAAGTTCTCGGTGCGTAGGCAAGTACCCTGTTGAACTATATAAGGCGGTGACCAAGAAAGGCAGGTTGTTCAGTTTATTTTCAAGCGTTCAATAGTGAACTGCTGTAAAGTTATCAAACTCTTAAAATTGTTTTGCGTTTATTACAAGTAAATAAAACTAGCTATTACTTACATTATCTGTGGGTGTGTTTATTCGACTTTATAGTGATCGAACCCAGGATTGATAATCAAGGAATCATCGAATTCGTCACAATTGGTGTCAGAAGTGATATTGTTAGATAAATACCGAGAGTTTTCAAGGATAACAAAGGCATGGCAAAGTTGAATGAGCTGAAGGTCCAGCAACTCAAAAATGAGCTGCAACAGCGTGGCTTGAATACCACAGGCAATAAATCAGAGCTACAGTCACAATTGCGAGAGGCTATGGAAGCTGAAGGAACGTTGACGATCATGTGTTTCAGCTTGTGGAAGAAGCATCGACAAAAACGGAAGAGAAGGAGTCTACAATTCCAGCCGCAAGTGTGGACACTAATGCGTTGTTGACTGTATTGACTCAGATGTCATCTAGCATATCGACACAGTTGCAAGAACAAAAGACACACATGGCATCTCAGCTGGAAGAACAGGATACACGTATTACATCCCAGATTTCAGCTCAACTAGATGAAACGAAGGCATACATGAGATCTCAAATGGAAGAACAGAAGGCATATATCTCATCGCAGTTGGAAGAACAGGAAGCAAAGGTGTCAGCGAAACTAGAAGTGCAAGATGCAAAAATTGCACAATTTCAAGATAAAATAGAGGCCGAGGTAGATGCGTTAAGGGGCCGTATCCAGGAGTTGCAACTGAACCGTCCATCTGCTTTAGCGAATACTCCCAAAGTAAAATCCCCGTCATTTGATAATTCTGTTCCTTTCCAGGTATTTAAGCTACAGTTTGAGAAGACGGCAGCTGTGAATAATTGGGGCATGGAAGACAAAGTTGCTGCATTATTCGTGGCATTGAAGGGACCTGCAGCCGAAATTTTGCAGACTATTCCTGACGGAGAACGGAACAATTATGAAGCATTAATGGGTGCAGTTGAGAGACGCTATGGTAGCGAGCATCGGAAGCAGATATACCAAATAGAGCTACAGAATCGCTCCCAGAAACCTAATGAGACTTTGCAGGAATTTGCATCGGACATCGAGAGGTTGGCCCATCTAGCAAACGCAGACGCACCCGTAGAATACACAGAAAGGGTAAAAATCCAAAGCTTTATAAATGGAATACGTGACGTGGAGACGAAGCGAGCCACATATGCAAATCCCAAGAGATCATTTGCTGAGACGGTATCTCATGCTCTAACGCAGGAAACAGCTTCGCTATTAAGTAAGCCGACGTACAAGGCTCACCGCGTGGAGGTAGAACGGCCAGACTGGGTAGACACAATTCTGGAAGCGTTGAACGGAGTACAGAAAAAAAGTGATGGTGCCATTAAATGCTTTAGGTGTGGAAAATCTGGTCATATAGCACGTTATTGCGGCACAGGGTCCAGTAATCCTGGCAATTTAAGTGGACGTAAACGCAAAACTGGAGAAGATGAGCAAGATGAATGTCCCATAATCTCTGTGTCACAACTCGAACGGAAAGCGAGTAATGTTACTGTTGAAGGCTACGTGGACGGGAAAGAGCGCTTGCTGACTGTCGATACTGGTGCATCACATTCCATCATTCGGACTGACTTGGTCAGGGGAAAGGTGAGACCATTGCGGCAAGCTAAGTTGTGGACAGTAACTGGTGACAGCAAGCAAGTCCTGGGAGAAGTGAAATGCAAGGTTGTGATTGGGAATGTGGGCACGTATCACAACTTTTTGGTAGCGAATATTGTCGACGAAGTCATCATTGGCGTCGATTTCTTGGCTGAGAGAGACATTCACATCAACGTAAGGAACAGGGTTATGACTTACAACGGCCAAGAAGTTCCTCTGGTTTTTGGACACAATAAAGGCTATACTACCAAAGGAGTGATCTTGAGGATGAAGCAACAGGAGCCTCGTAAAGCAGAGGTAGATCCTCGACCAAAGGCTTTCGCGGACAAGTACCTCCTGAAGAAGATTCGGCAAGACCAGGAGGAAGATCCAGATTTGGCACGTGTGTTGAAAGGAATAAAGAAAAACAAACAGCCAGGAAGAGAAGAGATGGTAGCAGAGAGTCGTATTGCAAAAGCATACTGGGCACAATGGAGTAGTTTGAAGCTAATATCTGGTTGTTTGCATCGGATATGGAAAAGTGAAGATGGCCAGAATCATCGATCACTTATTGTTGTTCCCAAGGCAAGAATTCCAGATGTTATCAAAGCGTCGCATAGGTGCCCAGATGGAAGGCACGTGGGAATAAAGAAAACGCTGCAAGAGGTAAAGCGGCGGTTCTATTGGATCGGTTGCAAGCAAACTGTGAGGAAATGGATTACTAAGTGTGCAGAGTGTGCTGAGAATAAAAGACGAACATCTGGTGGTCATGTTACGAGGAGGCAACGCAACTTAGTGGATAATGTGAAACAGTGCAATGGGCATGAGAGAACGGAACGGAATCCTGAAGAAACGAGTTGCAGGAATGTTTGCCGGGTACCATTGGGAACGAAAGTGAAGGCACAAATCTATTCGAGATTAAGAACGGACAAAGTGGTTGGAATATGTGACACTGCAATGCATTGTGGGAATCTCTGCAGGAGAGGATTGATGTCGAAGTTTCAATCCCTGGAGGAAATGAGGTTTAGTAAAGCAGTGCCAACCATTGAGCGTCTAGCAGCGTTTGGTTTGGGAAATGTGTCTGATCGGGACGATCAGACTTAGGTGGAGGGCAGTGTGGCGATTATTCTCAAGCATGTACCATCCCTAACTCAATAACACTCCCACCACTAGTTAAACCACAACAGAGATAACGATGGCTACGCTTATGAATGCAAGCGTGTAACTAGGAAGAGGAAGAGAGATGGCGCGAGTGTTTGCGAATACGATGCAAAGAGGAGATTCCAATAAATAACACCGACCCTTCCAGAACACGAAAAGCGAATAACCAAGAAAGTTCTCGGTGCGTAGGCAAGTACCCTGTTGGACTATATAAGGCGGTGACCAAGCAAGGCAGGTTGTTCAGTTTATTTTCAAGCGTTCAATAGTGAACTACTGTAAAGTTATCAAACTCTTAAAATTGTTTTGCGTTTATTACAAGTAAATAAAACTAGCTATTACTTACATTATCTGTGGGTGTGTTTATTCGACTTTATAGTGATCGAACCCAGGATTGATAATCAAGGAATCATCGAATTCGTCACAATTGGTGTCAGAAGTGATATTGTTAGATAAATACCGAGAGTTTTCAAGGATAACAAAGGCATGGCAAAGTTGAATGAGCTGAAGGTCCAGCAACTCAAAAATGAGCTGCAACAGCGTGGCTTGAATACCACAGGCAATAAATCAGAGCTACAGTCACAATTGCGAGAGGCTATGGAAGCTGAAGGAACGTTGACGATCATGTGTTTCAGCTTGTGGAAGAAGCATCGACAAAAACGGAAGAGAAGGAGTCTACAATTCCAGCCGCAAGTGTGGACACTAATGCGTTGTTGACTGTATTGACTCAGATGTCATCTAGCATATCGACACAGTTGCAAGAACAAAAGACACACATGGCATCTCAGCTGGAAGAACAGGATACACGTATTACATCCCAGATTTCAGCTCAACTAGATGAAACGAAGGCATACATGAGATCTCAAATGGAAGAACAGAAGGCATATATCTCATCGCAGTTGGAAGAACAGGAAGCAAAGGTGTCAGCGAAACTAGAAGTGCAAGATGCAAAAATTGCACAATTTCAAGATAAAATAGAGGCCGAGGTAGATGCGTTAAGGGGCCGTATCCAGGAGTTGCAACTGAACCGTCCATCTGCTTTAGCGAATACTCCCAAAGTAAAATCCCCGTCATTTGATAATTCTGTTCCTTTCCAGGTATTTAAGCTACAGTTTGAGAAGACGGCAGCTGTGAATAATTGGGGCATGGAAGACAAAGTTGCTGCATTATTCGTGGCATTGAAGGGACCTGCAGCCGAAATTTTGCAGACTATTCCTGACGGAGAACGGAACAATTATGAAGCATTAATGGGTGCAGTTGAGAGACGCTATGGTAGCGAGCATCGGAAGCAGATATACCAAATAGAGCTACAGAATCGCTCCCAGAAACCTAATGAGACTTTGCAGGAATTTGCATCGGACATCGAGAGGTTGGCCCATCTAGCAAACGCAGACGCACCCGTAGAATACACAGAAAGGGTAAAAATCCAAAGCTTTATAAATGGAATACGTGACGTGGAGACGAAGCGAGCCACATATGCAAATCCCAAGAGATCATTTGCTGAGACGGTATCTCATGCTCTAACGCAGGAAACAGCTTCGCTATTAAGTAAGCCGACGTACAAGGCTCACCGCGTGGAGGTAGAACGGCCAGACTGGGTAGACACAATTCTGGAAGCGTTGAACGGAGTACAGAAAAAAAGTGATGGTGCCATTAAATGCTTTAGGTGTGGAAAATCTGGTCATATAGCACGTTATTGCGGCACAGGGTCCAGTAATCCTGGCAATTTAAGTGGACGTAAACGCAAAACTGGAGAAGATGAGCAAGATGAATGTCCCATAATCTCTGTGTCACAACTCGAACGGAAAGCGAGTAATGTTACTGTTGAAGGCTACGTGGACGGGAAAGAGCGCTTGCTGACTGTCGATACTGGTGCATCACATTCCATCATTCGGACTGACTTGGTCAGGGGAAAGGTGAGACCATTGCGGCAAGCTAAGTTGTGGACAGTAACTGGTGACAGCAAGCAAGTCCTGGGAGAAGTGAAATGCAAGGTTGTGATTGGGAATGTGGGCACGTATCACAACTTTTTGGTAGCGAATATTGTCGACGAAGTCATCATTGGCGTCGATTTCTTGGCTGAGAGAGACATTCACATCAACGTAAGGAACAGGGTTATGACTTACAACGGCCAAGAAGTTCCTCTGGTTTTTGGACACAATAAAGGCTATACTACCAAAGGAGTGATCTTGAGGATGAAGCAACAGGAGCCTCGTAAAGCAGAGGTAGATCCTCGACCAAAGGCTTTCGCGGACAAGTACCTCCTGAAGAAGATTCGGCAAGACCAGGAGGAAGATCCAGATTTGGCACGTGTGTTGAAAGGAATAAAGAAAAACAAACAGCCAGGAAGAGAAGAGATGGTAGCAGAGAGTCGTATTGCAAAAGCATACTGGGCACAATGGAGTAGTTTGAAGCTAATATCTGGTTGTTTGCATCGGATATGGAAAAGTGAAGATGGCCAGAATCATCGATCACTTATTGTTGTTCCCAAGGCAAGAATTCCAGATGTTATCAAAGCGTCGCATAGGTGCCCAGATGGAAGGCACGTGGGAATAAAGAAAACGCTGCAAGAGGTAAAGCGGCGGTTCTATTGGATCGGTTGCAAGCAAACTGTGAGGAAATGGATTACTAAGTGTGCAGAGTGTGCTGAGAATAAAAGACGAACATCTGGTGGTCATGTTACGAGGAGGCAACGCAACTTAGTGGATAATGTGAAACAGTGCAATGGGCATGAGAGAACGGAACGGAATCCTGAAGAAACGAGTTGCAGGAATGTTTGCCGGGTACCATTGGGAACGAAAGTGAAGGCACAAATCTATTCGAGATTAAGAACGGACAAAGTGGTTGGAATATGTGACACTGCAATGCATTGTGGGAATCTCTGCAGGAGAGGATTGATGTCGAAGTTTCAATCCCTGGAGGAAATGAGGTTTAGTAAAGCAGTGCCAACCATTGAGCGTCTAGCAGCGTTTGGTTTGGGAAATGTGTCTGATCGGGACGATCAGACTTAGGTGGAGGGCAGTGTGGCGATTATTCTCAAGCATGTACCATCCCTAACTCAATAACACTCCCACCACTAGTTAAACCACAACAGAGATAACGATGGCTACGCTTATGAATGCAAGCGTGTAACTAGGAAGAGGAAGAGAGATGGCGCGAGTGTTTGCGAATACGATGCAAAGAGGAGATTCCAATAAATAACACCGACCCTTCCAGAACACGAAAAGCGAGTAACCAAAAAAGTTCTCGGTGCGTAGGCAAGTACCCTGTTGGACTATATAAGGCGGTGACCAAGCAAGGCAGGTTGTTCAGTTTATTTTCAAGCGTTCAATAGTGAACTACTGTAAAGTTATCAAACTCTTAAAATTGTTTTGCGTTTATTACAAGTAAATAAAACTAGCTATTACTTACATTATCTGTGGGTGTGTTTATTCGACTTTATAGTGATCGAACCCAGGATTGATAATCAAGGAATCATCGAATTCGTCACAGTCTGTCACCACAAACTACAGTTCAAAGTTAGTATCCGTATGCGAATACTTACGATATTATAGACACTATTTCCTACTATACATTTATAGCACCAAACATCGAAGATCACTTCGCTTTTATACGTCGTCGCGTAGAGTCGGCAAAAATATCCCTGCATCACAACCAAATAAAAAACAGACTGTACTTCTGGTTGAGATGTAATTTTTGGACTTGAGGGATATTTTTTGCTTTCTCCCAAAAGTATTTTCGTTATACTACTTAAGTTAAATAACTCAACATAAGAATTCAATTTCAATCCTATATTTATTAATAAAACTTCGACTTAAAAAAAATTATGATAAAACTGCATATCTGAGATAACGGATCTCACCAAAAACGGGAATCTTCAAACGGAACAAATTATATGGGGTGATCGCTTCCATAACCGCGTGGAATATATATAACCAATTTTTTTTTTTGGTGTCGTTTTAAAATCAGATAATGTTTCAACACAAATAAAGAATTATTTAAAATACTTTGAAAAATACATCTCAAAAAGTGCTACGAAACGAAGATGAAAAATCTTAATACAATTATTAACATAACCTAATTTTTGCATTAAAAAATAATACAATTGGACAATAACCTGGCTTGTGATACGTATCTGATACGTCTGCCATTGAATCTAACTCTTAAAAAAGAGCACAAAATATAAATAACACAAATAAAGACGAATAATGATAAAACGAGTATAACCTGGCTAATACAGATGTAAAATCTATGCCATTAAATGTTTCATTTTGATTGTGTGCGGAATACAATTTAAATTTGTTTAAACATAACTTTGCATATATAGAAGTGTTTTGGATTATTATTATATAGAAGTATATTGTGAAATGATTTTTGACAAGCGAAAAGTGCTACAAAACGAATATAACCTGGCTAATATAGATGGAGAATCTATGCCATTAAATTTTTAACTTTGATTGTGTGTAAAAGCCAATTTAAAGACCTGATGTTATTTGGATAATAATTATATGGACGTATATTGTTAAATGATTTTTGACAAGCAAAAAGTGCTACAAAACGAATATAACCTGGCTAATATAGATGTATAATCTATGCCATTAAATTTTGCATGTTGATTCTGCGGAATTGCATCAAGACATTTATTGAAATACATAAAATACAATAATTTTAATATACTTGGAGGAAACAACAACCCATTTGGAATATAACCTGGCTTTGTGTGGTTCCTAGGAACCCTGGCCATTCAAACCAAAACCCAAAAAAAAAAACATCGAAGATAAATTGCCTCCACCATCAATAACACTGTGGAACAAATTCAGGTTAGCAAAAGTTAGGTCGATTCTGAGAGTGAGGGGTGAAAATAGAGGCTAAATTAGAAGACCCGTATCGCGGAATTTGTTTATGTTAGTTTGAATTTTTGTTTAGTCGACCTTCGAACTTTGCAGTCAAATGCCGATTTTCAGCATATTGTTTGTATGGTGAGGGTTGAAAATAGAGGCTAAATTAGAAGACCCGTATCGCGGAATTTGTTTGTTAGTTCGAATTTTTGTTTAGTCGACCTTCGAACTTTGCAGTCAAATGCCGATTTTCAGCATATTGTTTGTATGGTTTTTTGGCTATAACTCGTCGATTAATTGATATTTTTTCAATCTGTTGAAGCCAAATTATTGCTGGAGACCTGTGCAACAATTAAAAACTAAAAAAAAATTTAGTTATACAATTTTTGTAGTGCTTATGAAGTAAAATTTTGGAAATTTTTTTTCATGCTTTATGAACATATCTTCCACAAAACTAAGTATTTTTTATGCTTTAATTTTTTTCAGTGTTGGTTTTGAAGAAACATTGAAAAAGAAATTATAAAAATACGGAAAAAATATAATTTGGAAATGTTAGTTATGAAAAGTTTTAAGTAAAAAAATTAAATAAATTAAATTAATGATTTGGCCAGTGGGCGTTGCTCCACATTAAACTTGGCATTGCTAAACATTTTTTGAAATGTATCGCAAAAAGACCAGCAATATTCAACCGCTTAAAAGACTAAGTACCGCCAAAATCCAGGAAGGGGTGTTTAATGGTCCCGACATACGGAAACTAATGAGTCGTCCAGATTTTGACCAAGTTCTGACAGACCGAGAATTAAATGCATGGCTCGCATTGAAAGCAGTCATAAAAGGACTTTTGGGTAAGGAACGCAAAGACAACTACAGGGAATCTGTTGCAAACATGTTGGCAGCTTTCGATGAAATTGGGGTTAATATGCCGTATAAATTCATCTCTTGCATCAACATGTTGATCAACTCGCTCAACAGTTGCCAACTGAATCTGATGAGCAAGGTAAACGTTATCACCAAGCTGCGCTTCCATTTAAAATAAGCTGACTAGATTTTTCTAATATCTTTGTCAGAGTGCACAATTTAAACATTTTAACGATTGAAAACTATTTTCGTTTCAGGTACAGAGGGAAGAAATCTCCAGATGCAGTACTCGCTGAAATTTGTTGGTGGTATAAAAAAACCTTTGAAGAAGAGGAAGACGAGGAAAAAGGGGAAGAAGGGAAGACAAAGATGAAATTCCAGAATATCAGTTGGACGAATTTATCGACCTTTCTGATGATGATGACGATGCCCAAGATATTAGAGAGAGTAGTGATGTTGATCCACAGCCGCCTGCTAAACGGCAACTGGCCAAATCATTAATTTAATTTATTTTATTTTTTTACTTAAAGCTTTTCATAACTAACATTTCAAAATTATATTTTTTTCCGTATTTTTATAATTTATTTTTCAATGTTTCTTCAAAACCAACACTGAAAAAATTGAGAAGCATAAAAAATGGTTTTGTGGAAATATGTTCAAAAAGCATGAAAAAAAAATTTCCAACATTTTACTTCATAAGCACTGCAAAAATTTTATAACAAAATTTTTTTTTTAATTCTAATTGTTGCACAGGTTTATATCAATAATATGGTTTTAACAGATTGAAAAAATATCAATTAGTTGACGAGTTATAGCCAAAAAACCATACAAACAATATGCTGAAAATCAGCATTTGACTGCAAAGTTCGAAGGTCGGCTAAAAAAAATTCGAACTAACATAAACCAACGCCGCGATACGGGTCTTCTAATTTAGCCTCTATTTTCAGCCCTCACTCTCAGAATCGGGCGCCTATGCTTAAGACACATATGTTAGGACGTAATGGTGAGAACGTAAAAAAATTTCTAACTGAGTGTTTACTAATATTTTTTTTTGATATAATTTCAGGAACTCCACATTTCCTTTGCTATCAGTGGTCATGTTATACATACATACAGCTTGAATTTACCCATTATAAAACTAAGCACAAACTTCAACCAAAGATCATTAAGGGCAATGCTATTGGCACAAGTTTACTCAAACAAAATGTCATATAATATCAAATAATGTTGAGGCTGTGATGAATGCTGAAATGCAATGTAGTAACCAACAGTAGCTGTGATGGTTGGTGACTATGCATGTCAACAAATACAATCCGAGGCCATACCATATGGAATACATACCGAGTTTATGATTGATATATGGCAATGTTAAATGCACATCAAAAGTTGGATGATCAACAACGTAGTTCACTCCGTACATTCGTCAACGCGCTACATATCTTTATATGCTATAACATATGTATGTACTTTAATGTGCAAAAGTGATATTGCAACGATGAGTGTCAAAACATACTCACTTGTCAGGAGAAGGCACAGTTATAACAAAATGAAATTGGATGGTAAATCAATTTTAAGTGGTTTTTTATTTAAAATATATTCAAATTAAGTAAACTTCTTTTCTTTTCTTACAGGCGTACTTGCTATAAATGATTTAAACGCGTTTACAATATAAATGTATTATTAGTTTTAACTAACATTAAAGTAAACCTTTTGTATTATAAAAAATAATATATTATTAAAAATTTGCTATATGTTCTTGAATTTAATAACAATTGGTTTAAGTAGCTGCATTAAATGTTTCATTCCAAAGAAGAATTTATTTTATTACAATGGTTAAAGACAAGAATATTGCTTTTTTATACCAACATTTCTTGTTGATTTCATGAATACTTGAAAAGAAATATTGTTAAAATAAAGTTGAAGGGAAAAAATTTAGCTTTCTTTAGCTTTATAGGCGAATTCTGTAACTAGTATCTAGTCAGACATTTTGTGGTCAATTTCAAGTTTGATACAATTTGGTATTCAGTAAGCTGACTAACATCTCTAGTCTCAAAAAAGTAGGCACTAATTCGTCAGTTGGTTCTAGGCGGGGCACAAACAGTAAAATATTGGGTTAAAAATTAAAGAAATTAAAGAAATTAAAAAAATAATAAATTTTAAATGTAGAAACATATATACAATAATATTTAACTAACAAAAAATAAAATAAAAAATAAAAATAATAAATTGTCCGCGATCCTGGGCTCGAATCTGCCTCGCTCACTTTGTACTCGAGACGCTTACTACCTGGGCTATCGCTATATCTACATATACATCCACTGTCAATTTCTGTATTGGAGATGTATACAAGTGTGTTTTCACCACATATCATTACTGAACTTTTTGTGATTTTCTCTTACAGAATACCAAAATTATCTAAAGTCACAATAATTTGCCTTTATTTAGCTTAAATGTATATGGAATATATGTACGTGGCTGTGGCAATCTGTTGAAATATCTTTTGTTGATATGTATCATTATATGTTGCGTCGTATGGTTATGAAAATCTCGAAGGACGATATACCATTCAAGCTATTGTGGCGTGGTGTTTCCATTTAAAATACGAATGTTGAAATATTGATAACGCTTCTGTAAAAAGCGAAATATTAAATTTAAACAATAAATAAAACTACTTATTTATGCGTACATCATATATACATATACCAAAACCTCCAGGGATGATGTACCAAATAAGTTTTGGGTGCATTGTATTTGCATGTGCAATATTGGACGCGGATATGTATGTTGTGTGAAACTCGACCGTCCACTAAATAGATGTGTATGCCTATCCTTAACTGAACGCGCCACCTTTCGACACTGTTTCTGCACTTTAATATACTATGTATTTTTGTGTGCACGAATCGTGTTAAATGTATAAAATATACGCCCACAGGGATATTGTGTTGTAAATAATAATGAAACTATATAATTATAGGGACTTCACCTTATATATGTGCATAATTACAAAAATGTATATTTATGCATATTTACAAAAATCTCGAGGTAGAATGAATGCTGAAGGTGTAGTACAAGCATGCATGTCTGAACGTTGTTTGCATACAAAAACTGAAGAGACTGATATAAAAGAAAAATATTAAACAAATTATAAATGAAAAACTTTCATAATTATAAAGGCGTCACCTTTGGTTTAGCTCATAGCCTAAATATAAGGAGGTGTTTGTGTCCCATCAACCTTTGCTTTGCCTTTTTAATCCTTAGCCGCCTGTTAAGGCTTCGGATCCGGAAATGAATACGACATTTGAAAAATAATCGTTTTATGCTTTCCGGTACTTCGATATGTGCGCTACAGCTAACCAAACGATGATGCAGGTTTTTTCTATGCGATATTTCCAACGCATTGATATGGTGAAAGATTTTTTCTATGACTTTAACGCCATGCAAGAGATGTTTAGACGGGTTTTTCAAAAAGCCCTTACTTACTTGGTCTACAAAGCCAAACGAAGGTCCGAAATATCTCAGCTCTTCAAGTTTATTATATATCCACATATATACGGGAAGACGATATGGCGTCAACAACCTCTAGCACTTCGCTTTGCTCATCCATGCTGAGATCAACATGACCGTCATTTTCTTTGTTAACGGATCCAGTTGGGCATTCGTTTGAGGTATTTTTTACGCTGCGACTTAAATTCATACTCTTACTGGTGTCTAAAGACTTCAACGGAGTTGATGATTTTTGCGGTACCAGCCATTCTGTCGAATCCTTCGATACGTTCCCGGTATCCCGAAAGAATACCGTATTTCGTACTGAAAAAAGAGCATATAGGAACACACGTATATCATATTATATGATTCTCTCTCTCTATGGCGCGGTATACAACAGGTATATCATCATAAACCTCCTAAGAGATTTTTGCGCCAAGCTTCTCTTCCAATTTGTGGTGTGCCGATTTGAATTTTCCCTACAAATTGGTGGGACCTACAGTTTTTTGCCGACTCCGAACGGCATCTACAAAGGAGACGAATTTTTGCTGAGAAGCCTGTCATGGCAGAAATACACTCGGAGAGTTTGCCAAACCACTGCCGAGGGGCGACCCCGTTTTTGAAAAACTTTTTTCAAATCACTTTTGATGTTACCTGTACCAGGGCTCGAACCATGGACCTTCGGTGTGGTAGGCCGGCAACACTACCTTCACACCACGGCGGCCGTGATTTTACCAAAAATATACTTTCAAAGGTGATACTGAAATTCCTTTGGTGTCGGGTGATCATTTAAACCACCTTTGCTACGAATAGCATCAAAGAAATTTTCATGGACATCTTGATTAAGCCGGTATGTGAGTAAATATTCCACTTTTGAGTTTTCTGAAAGGGAATTGTACAACCCCACCAACGCCCTGCTCGTTATTAAAATTCCATTCTGAAATATTTGGATAACTTTATTTTTTGGGATAGTGATCTGCTCAAAACCTACCGTATAACATCGACGAATAGCATTGGCTACCATATTTGAAAACAACTGGGCTGCTGTTTTCACTTTTTGACGCGCTCAATTGATGGCAGTGGAAGGTATTTACGGTCGAAACACAGTATATACATTTAGTTGCAGCTTTTTGCAAGTCACTTAAATGTCTTTTCTTTCTAGGTATAACCTGGAAAAAGCTACAACTAACTTAAACTATAAATTCTATCCCACTTAAGTCCCAATACCTGCTCCTTTCACAGAAAGGTGTTCGTGCGATATCTTGAAAGCTATCGACACGTCCGAGCTGAATGTGTGAATGAGTATGTCCATTCCACATAATCCCACTATCTAAGAAGTGATTTGGCACCAATTTCAGCAGATGAGGTGCATCTGCGGACACAAATATTTTTGATGCCTCGTCCGACGGGTTTGGAAACCATGGATTATCTAAAAGGAAGTGTGAGCAGTTTACCACTATTGCTATCATATGAAAAGAGTAGTTTGAAACTCTAGTTTTACCTGGAGTTACATTTAGCTAATTCCATAGTGTACAATTTGTTGGTCCCATATCGCTCACAACGGCTACCACAGGGAATTATGGAACACAAAATAGCCTTTGTCATAGGTGTGTCGAAAGCATAAAAGACAGGCTGCTTCCATGACTTCAGCAACCCACGAGCCATCACCACTTGGTTCTTCGCTGGCTTTCGAACATAATCTCCTAGCTGATCATATTTATAAGTTTCGGCCAATTGCCATTTCATCGAATGCAAGAACACACATTTTGTCATCATCACTAAGTTCAGACATGTGCTCCAAAGAATCAAATGATGCAGCTAGGAGACCCTCGCTCATATCTGTTTTGCGTGACCAGCGCTACAAAGTTGAGACATGCGGAAGTGGAAAACCTTTGTCGTACATATGATGGTAGGCGCTCGGTCCCGATGCGTGCAAACAAATTGCACTAGATATATCCCTCCAATCCCAAAAGATTTTGCGACCTATGTTAAAGTTCAAGAATTTATATAAGAGATTACAAATTGCTAGAGTAAAATATACCTGGCGACATAATTTTCCGCATTTGACCTTCGGTCAAAATTTTGCACAAATTATCCAACACAACGGCAATGCTATTGGCAGTAATCTTGCCATTTTTCCACCATAAATGATATCACTACGCGCAAATTTATCTGCGCAAACGAAGTCTTTCCTTCGTAGCTTCATGTGGCAGTTGTTTTCCCACAATATACGTTTGGATTCATCATCAGGGACTCGGAAAAACGGGCCAGTTCCTCTTAAATTAAAAAAAAAAACGCGCACTTTCCCATGTCGTTTTATTGTTTAACGCGAAAACACAATCGCAATAATCCTTTTTTTTTATCAAATCACAAGTTAGATATTATTAAATAAACGCGAAAACACTTTTATGCACAATCACAGAACTTGCTAAAGAGAATGTAAACACAAACATGTAAACAAATCAAGCCCAAATGAATTCGCCATGAGTTTGATATTAAGCAAATTTTTTCAAATAAAAAGAATCTTAATTCGCCTTGCTAATGGCACGACCTGTATAATTGGATCATGCGTATATGCATGCAGTAGCCAATGCGTTACAAATGATAAGATCGTATTTATTGGTGATTTTAATATAAATCTCTATAACAGCTCGACATATTGTATCGATCTTTTGCTATGGAGCAAATAATTTATTTCTATACTAGAAAAGGGCACAACTCCGAAACGTTGATTGATTTGTTATTTACGAACAGTGACTCCACCTCTTGTAAACGACTGGAGGTATATCGGATAATTGACCCTGAAACTATTAGCTTTACAGTCAAATTATATCAAAAATTGCAAATGAGAACTAGGAAAACTATAACGTCTTGGGAATACTATACTAGTGATAACCTCGTCAGCCTATTGGAACAGTGTAACTATGTATTTTGATAACCTGAGTATCGTGAACAAGCTTACATTGTTGAATAATAACATAGAAAATGTCATGGGTACTCTAACACACTCGAAGGAAGTCAGTGTTAAGCTCATAAGCAAGTGGTACGATACTGAGTTAGCAGCTCTCAACAAACACAGGTTAATACTGTACTACCTCGCCAAGGTGACAGGCCGTTGGGAAGAATACAACTCAACCAGGCGTAAATACAAACCATTAATTAAGGTTAAAAAGGCCAAGCAAAGCTATGTGGAAGCACCTGAAAAGTTGTATTTCAATGTCTAAAGAATACAACATTATTAGTAAGATATTGATTAATGATTTCCTATTCACAAATGAAAGTGAAAGTGAAATAGCGCAGGCATTTAATGACTATTTTATTGACAGTATCGTAGAAATAAACCGTAGTATTGCATGTAGTAGAGTTGACAGCATTGTCACTAATAGCACTCTCGAATTTATATTTCGAAAAGTAACTACAACCGATATACTCGATATTGCTTGCAAATTTAAAAATAAAATAGGAGGAAAAACCATTATATCTGAAGGAGTCATCAAAGACTCTATAACGTACATCAGATCTTTTTACTCCCAAGTAGTTAACGATAGCCTGTGAGGACCCAAAACCACCGGTTTTGGAGTACCACACATGAACACACTCTTCCTTAATTTTTATATGAATATTTCGAAATCATGAGTTGAACACACTCTTACTTAATTTTTATATAAATATTTTGAAATCATGAGTTTCAAAATTTTTGGAACACCCTATTGTACATAGTTACATGCTTATTTATATATATTTCAATATTTATTATATTATACCAAATTGAATTCCGCGGCTTAAATTGGTATAAATACACATATTTGTCTGGATGCTCTAATGTATATTCTTCCCAACCCCCTGATACGCATTTTAATAACCAGGCAAAAAAACATGAGCCGCTAACCAACCGACAATTCTCGTTTGCAATAAGCAAATATTGCACAAACAAAGTAACCGGCATTCCAGCAAACAATTCACGTGCACGCCTACATATTTGGGCAACTCAATGCAAGCGGACATAGCATAAAGAAGAGAAGGAAAACGCATTGCTAACATAGTAGGTACAATAGGCGATGGGATTGCAGCAAAACAGCCAGCATATAAATAGTGACGTCGATGGCATGTCCAGATGACCGCATACAAGGGGGGCATTTCAAGTGGAAGCAAGAACATATGAAATCCTGTTAAGAGTTAAGATACAAATGTTACATTTATACATGCTGTCAGACCCATGTACAGGGGAGTTTGGGGTTCAAACCCCTCCTATTGGGGATATTTCAGCCGACATTTATATTCCAAATGGCCAAATTCCATTCCAACTGATACTCCTTACAACCTTAGATAAAGTTAAAATTTTTGGTGGGCATATGTATTCAAATTGCCATTTACGTTCGTGCATTCACGTGTATGTGTAAAGCGGTTTGAATTTGCCTTATTACTTATAACTGAACCGCAATGCGACATTTTATCTCTCTTTCGCACACATAAAAAACGAATTAGAAGCTTGTTATTGCTACATAATAGCTATACTTATTTAATACATATGTAAATACTCCTTTCTGTTTGTTGTTGTTCCCGCAATGCGTATTTAACCGTTGTTGCGCGTATTCTATCACGTTATTAGAATGTTTGACAATACTTTGCCGCACACTTCATTATCATTCGTTGGCCAGAGAAAACTGTGGAGGCACACACTACGGTAAGCTGAATATTGTTCAATTATTTATATTATTATTAAATAACTTGCATTATTATTAAGTAGTTTGTATAAGTCCCATCCTAATATTTTTTATTGTACCATGGATATTCGTCGTTTTCCGGGTAAAAAAAGGCGAATTGAGAGCGAAGATGTAAGTTTAACATAATATTAAATGCAACATAAATTCAGATTTGTATTAAGTGCATAATATTATTTGGTGCATGCTAGGACGTTGGCGAACGTAGTCGTACTGATCTTCAAACTCAGACAAATATTGCTGAAAATGACGCATGTAAGCTACAAACGGGATTAGCACGGACTACTACAGAAGTGGAATTTTATTTGGAGGTACCGAAAAGCTCGTATTGGCCAGTTTGCTCTTGGAAAAATGATATTAGTTCCTATGATATTCGATTGTTTGTTCAAAAATCAGCAGCTGATGGAATAAACTCAATTCCTGGATTGCAAAAGAAGATTCGCAGTCCCCCTGATGGCTCCAGTTTTCCTGCATCGGGCCCTAGAAGTTTGAAGTTTCAACGCTCTTGGCTCCAAAAACATCAATGGCTAGCGTATTCGGCAATAGAAGACGGTGCATATTGCAAATACTGTATCTTATTTTGTGCTACATTGAGAGGAGTCGGTAATCAAACTCTGGGCCCTTAAAAAACTGGAAAAAAGCAACGGAAACCTGCGAAAAGCACAGTTCATTAGAATACCACAAAAAATGTCTGTTGCAACGGTCTTTGAGAATGGGAACCGAAAAAGAAAATGCTTTACTCATTGATTTGCAATTGGCGAAACAAAAATTTGACTTTCTGAATGAAAGCAAACTACGCAGGATTCCAATTAGTGAAACAGTTATCCTGTGTGGCCAACAAGGACTTGCTCTCAGAGGTTCCAATGATACGGGAAGAATTTCTGAAGACGAACCGTTGACGAATGATGGAAACTTTAGAGCTCTCTTCAAATATCAAGGCAAAACTGATCAGTACTTGAAAAAACACCTGAGTGATTCACCAAAGAATGCTATGTACATAAGCACCCGTTTCCAGAATGAAATAATCAACATTTGTCACCACCTCATCATCAGTTACAACATCGATCGAGTGAACAAATCGAAGGGCTTTTCTTTCCTCGGAGATGACACGACAGACATTGCAGGAGTAGAACAAAGTTCAATTTGCATTCGCTACTTGGATAAATGCGGCGAAAAGTTCATCATTAAGGAAGATTTTTCCGTTATTTCCTATCACCGGTTTCCGGGAATAGGAACTGCTTACCTTTATTTCCTAAAATCTTCCGGACTGGATTGTACGTATTTCTTTGGGCAAGGATATTACGGTGTGAGATCGGTTAGCGGAGAGTTCCAAGGGGATCAAGCTGTTGCCAGAAAAACTTATCCACTCGTGCTCTACTCCCATTGTGCTGCTCATAGCTTCAATTTGGCGGTAAGCTCTGCGTACAATATAACGGCAATCAAAAATTGTCTGGGAGTTCTAGAGAATATCCATTCCTTCTTCATTTATCCGAAACGCCAAAATGCCCTTCAGGATGCGATAAATTAAAATGAACATCAATCGGACACTCGAGTGAAGAAATTTAAAAATTTTGTAAAACCAGATTTTGTAAAACCAAACAGCAACATACCTTCATTTGCAACCAGCGTAATTCGCGCTCTTGAATGATTTCCACCAACTGGAAAGACCAAACGACTTCGTCTGGAGCTTTTCAACTACTTTCAGCTATAAAAACCGCAAAATTTCCAGATAGCCATGAATATTTTGAGCTCGGTGCATTCTCTTACATTGTCTCTGAGTCGAGTACTTCAAGGAGAAAATCAAGATCTGGGAGAGGCTATTAAATTGGCTGATACTGCGAAATAAATTTTGATGGAAAGAAGAGAAAACGCTAAAGGGGAATTCAGACAAATTTTCAAAGCCGTGAGCGAAATAAGCGAGCAATACGAAATTAAATTGCGAAAGCCAAGGATTGCGTCGAACCAGACCCAACGTTCCAACGTACAAATTGATTCAGTTGAAGATTATTTCGGTATAACAATCTACATACCGTACATTGATTCGTTTCTGACACAATTGCAAGATCGATTCTTAAATCACCGCAATATTTTATAAAATTTCGCTTGCCTTTTTCCCAGCAAAATGAAAATTTTCGAAGAAGAGCCCTGCGCTCAACTATTCTTGTTCAATTTTGCACGACGATTCCCGTGACATCTGGGTGAACGAAGTACAACTTTGGCGGAAGGTCATTGCCGGAAAGGAAATAAAAAGGTCACTTGAAGCACTCGGTATTTGTAATGAAGATGCGTTTCCGAATGTTAACCAAATGCTTCGATTTATGGCAGTTTTTCCTGTGACAACAGCGACGAATGAACGGCTTAGCCTCACTCAATGTACTTCGCGATGTCAAAGTCGATCGACAAATAATTTTGAAAGAGTTTTTTTCAGTACCTCGAAGAGTTGATTTATTAAATAATTGTAACTAAATATGACTTTTGACAATAATATTTCCGTACTCCGAAAATACATTTTTTATATTTTTTCATTGATTACGTAAGTTGAGCTTAAACCCCCCCTCGGATATTTTCTGCGCACGGCCCAGAATGCTATATATATATATGCAAGGAAATAATGTTTTAGGATATAATAAGGATTTGTATAAAGGGCGAGCATTTCTCCAGGAAAATGAGAAGTTAGGTAGGCATAGTAGTATGCTGGCGCCTTGTTCAGCGGCGAAGGACCTCCTGGGATTTGCCAGCTCACGAGTTCCATATTGTATATACAGTAGGGATTTTCCCAACTCCACTGTCCGGAAAGTTAGTGGTGGTTTTCCACCTCCGCAGCTTTTAGTAGCTTTTTATACGGTGGGGGTTTTTCCAACTCCACTGTCCGGAAAGTTAGTGGTGGTTTTCTACTTCCGAAGCTTTTAGTAGCTTTATATACAGGGGGGCTTTTTAACTCCATCGTGTGGGAGGCTGGTGGTGGTTATCCACCTCCGCCACTTTCAAAGTAGTTTACAACTAATTCTAAGAGTAGTAATTGAATTAGTACACAGCTTTTTATATTTTTAATCAAAACCAGGGTTTTTTTCTCTTTCAAAGGAGACGTTAGGAATTTCTGACCCACAGGAACCCTGGACGGACTGAGCTTAACCCCGGCTTGAAAGGAAAAGTCTGTCACAATCCTTGATACAGGTATAGTTCCAGATCCCTGCAAGCTTCTGTAGTTGTACCTATTGAGAAAATCAAAAACACTATTAGAGCAGAAGAAATTAGGCCAATCAATACGTTACTATGTGATGAAAAGATACTTGAAACAGTTGTGAAGAACCAGTTTCTGCAGTTTTTAGACGATAATAAAATTGTAATACCTCAGCAATCTGGATTCCCAAAAAAGCATTCCTGTGAAAGTGCTCTGAACCTAGTAATTGCGAACTGGAAAGAAAGACTTGAGCAGAAACAAGATATATAATAGCTGTATTTTTGGATTTGAAGCGAGCTTTTGAAACCATTGACCAAAACATGTTAAAAAAACAAGATAGGCATTTCTGGTACAGAACTGAAATGGTTTGAAAATTTCATTGCGAATAGATATCTAAGAACGGTAATTGGATCTGCAATATCTGAAATAAGACATGTACCAGTTGGACTCCCACAAGGTTTCGTACTGGCGCCAATCTTGTTTAATATCTATATTAACCCTCTGCGACTGACGTGGTAGTCTGACAGACACTAATAAACGGAAAAATGTCTTTTGCGAAACTATTTTATAATCATCGATTCCCGCGCTTTCCTTACCTTTTTATTGCATCCTCATGCCTAGATTACTGTGGTGAAAAGGGTCAAATCGAGCACACATTTCGGTGTCTGGCAGACAACCACGTCAGTAATGAGGCAGGTGTCTGAGAGTCTACCACGTCAGTATTTGTGTTACATTTTTGTAACGTATCCTTAACAAAATTTTAGTGAAATTGTTTAAATACTTCGCATAACTGGTCAGTTTTGTTTTAATTGATAACCAGAAAACTTTGCTCAATATGCCCATTCAAAATAACAAGATTACCAGATATATTTACTGTGACTGCTCGAAGCCAATTTACCTGTAGTGCTCAAAGTAATTGTACGAAATCTGCCAAAATATGTAATTCTTATCAAACTTTTAATATGATCCCTTGCTGGAGAGGCTGAGTGGTAGTTTAAAATCTATACCTAATATGATCAATTTTGTTTATAAGTAAAAGCGTTGGAAAGTCAAGCTGTGAAACTCTAATATTTAACATAAAAAATATATTTATTCAACCATTGAATTTTTCTCTTTTTTGTATAAACGAATAAACTTAAGTGTATTTTATAAGAATTTAAAACTTAGAAAAAAAAAAATTATCGTTTGGAATACTTTTTTGTTGTTTTGTACAAAGATATACGTTTTTTAGGCTTAATTTGGGCGAGTTAAATAAATACCATTTAAAATGAATTAGGGGTTTGAAATAAAAAAGTATTACAATAAATGAAAACCTTAATATTTGAACTAATAGTGGCGAGGGGTTCATTAAGTTCTTGAAACAGGACGAGAAGAGATAAACCATTGAAATCGTGTCTGCTGGACTACCACGTCAGTGGAATAGTGAAAAAAAATGCACGTCAGTCGCAGAGGGTTAACGATATTGTTAAAAGTCTAGAGTTTTCTGACATTAAACTGTTTGCTGATGATACACTTCTGATTATAAGTGGGGATAATTTCAATGCCACTTACAGTAAATTGCAAGATGATTTAATTAGAGTCAATAACTGGTTATGTTTGAACACACTGAAATTGAATGTCAATAAAACAAAATGCATGGTTATATCAACCCGTAATTTTAGTAACAGCGAGTTGCAGCATTTAACATGTTGTGGTTTACTTTCAATTGATAGTCATTTTTATTTGGTTCAATCGGTTAGAACTCACTTCGGTTGGTTAGCTAAATTCACAGTCTGGATTCACCCTCCGGTTCGGTATTAAATCGATAGCCACGGGAAAGTGCTATGATTTTGCTGAGGTGGCATCACCAAATATTCCCATAGAATGGAAAAGGCACCAATAACGGAACTTTCAATTTCCAGACAAACAAGTGTTTGGTGTGTTCCTGGTGTGCCCAGTGTTAAATTTCGGGTAACCAATAAGTGTCAAATAAAGAGAAATGGGCAATTGGCATCCAAAAGGGTTTTTCCTTTGTATGATGAATTCAAAGTATTTATGTTGGTAAAAGTGCACGAGTACAAAGTATGTACGGAATAAACAATGCCGTTTTTTTAATGCAATATCTCAAAAACCAAAAACCAACAAATTGGCAAAACCACCAAAGTGAAAGATACGCCACCAAAATGCCATATTGACCAGGGTGGGAGGCACATGGAATCCTGTCCTGATCTCTGACTTGAACCCGGCTGACATCACAGTCTCGACCAAACGCAAGTAAAACAAAGTATATTGCGAGAATACATTTTAACAGCAATGGCAATCCATATTGGTTAAATTGGATTTAAATAAGCTTTAAAGAAGCAGCATTTTAGTTACTATGTACAATATTACCGAAACTTGTTGATCGGAATATTATTGTCAACGGCGAGATAGAATGAGGAGTTCCCTGTGTCTCCTATCCCGAACTCAATAACTTGAGGTCCCGTGGGCCACCAAGGGAACACACCAAACGCATGGTCTAGAACCTTCCTATTTTTGCGCGCCAACGAAAGAGTGCCTTCCGGGTTCGGACTTGATCAAAATTGCAGTAATTTTAATACCTACTGCATTTTACCCAAATCTACTACGCTTTATGCTCAATTATAATAGTGCCATAATCTAATTTATTTTGTTAAGTGACGCTTTTTCTTAACTATAAACTCTCCTATGAAGTCATTAAGCAGCATAAATATTCTTGCATTTTAGAAGTATTTTATTCCATATGGGAAAAAAATTACCTTTAATAAAAATAGCCAATGAACGAAATATTATTAAAAGTAAGAGTACTAAAATCATTTTCATTTATGCCTCAAATAAAAACGTAATTTCAGGACTTTGAGTTTTAAGTAATTCCTACAGTGCAATACTCATTAAATCTACTATGAGAAAGCAAAGTCATATTTTCAACGTTTGTTTCAACATTATATATTATCCTTTTTTTGTTTTGAAATGCGTGCTGTACTTTTACTAAGTTCGGTAGTAGTTAAAGGTATTTAAAACAAAAGTAAAAGTCCGAGCCCTGGTGGCAACCACCAACCCGAGTGGCGACAATCATGCCACTTCCGACTGGGTAGCGGAACTTTTCCATTGCGCAGTCGCCGTTGCTTGACGATTTTCGGACATATCGGCGTCACCGGCATTCAAATGAATTCAAAAGTATAATTGAACTTATCGCGGACGGTCGTGGTTGTAAATATAATTTGTTATGAGTGCAACTTAATTAAGGTAGGTAAAAGGACTCAGTCCTAAACTACAAAAAAACAAAAAAATATCCAAAGATATAAAATTCAAAGTGCTACAAGAACAATAGCAAACAAAAAAATAACCAACTGAAAAAAAAGTTTCAGAGTACGAAACGCAAAAAGAAAAGAATTAATTACAATACAACTTAAGCCCCGTATTTAAAAAAAAATATACTTTAAAACTTTTTGCATAGAAATAAGTTTTGTGGAAAAAAAAAATATGCTTGTGTCGTAAGCGCATTGGTAATTCCGATCTAAAATACGTGTGAAACTAACGCCGGACTTGTGTAAAATTGGGTAAATCCAATACTAGTTGAATTTTTCAATTCAATTCGATTTCTTTGTTCAAAAATTTAATTGGGTCATAACGATCAGCGTAATATATACCAACAAGATAAAAGTTTTAAGTGAAACTGTACAAAAAGTGAAATAATAAATTGCCGGTAATTCTATACGACGGCACGTGGCTGCTAGTGTGCGTCCGGATGTATCGAACGACGGGTTTTGGCCTCCGTATCGGTAGTCCGAGGGCGGAAGTTCGATATTTTGTATCTGTTCAGAGATATTTACAAAGATGAAAATTTTCTGTAATTTTCATGTGGTTGTTGTAATCACAGATTAGGGTGTGCGAAAAGTGCAGAAATGTGTTCTGCGTAGAAATATTGTGGACCGCGTAGCGGTGTTGGAACGGCTAAGGGTTATTTTTCTCGAAAGCGCGGCCGAAGGCCGCCTACGCAGAAATATGTTGTGCATATAAATACCTTGGATCAAGCCCCCTATTTGGGATCGGACCAAGGCCATTTTTGGGTTTTTTGCTAAAGACTTTTCACTAAGACAAATTATTTAATTTCCGCCTTCGGATTGTTGGTGCAGATATCGGAACGCGTCGTTTGATGCCTTTCCCGAGATTTTTGGACGTGTATTGGCCGTTGCATGCTGTCGTCCAGAATTGCCAAATTTCCTTTCGGCGGTTTTATGTATATATATATTTGTCCATAATTATGTCCATGTCAATATTATATGCAAATATGAAACGACGGGACGAAGGAAGAGTGTGTCCACTAAATAAGTGGAGAATTGCCGATTGGGAAATCGGTGTATATACATACCTACACGCATATATCATAAATGCGTACAAAACAACAAACGAGGAGTACCAGCAGTATATAAACAAAGCGCATTCTACGCCATTTTGAATATTTTCACAACCTGCTTGTAATATGTTTAGTTTTGGTTCTAAACAATTGAAATAAGGCTATCCCAGAAGTGATTCCCTATAAATAACAAAAAATACCTAACTACATAAAAATAGACAAGTGTGAACTGGTATTGCTATATACATATTTAAATATATAAATAGAATAAAGAAATTTTCTGGTTGCTCGAAGTGTAATGTTTACTAAGCAGTGTGATCAAATTAAGCTGTATAACATAAAAGTAAAGCGCGTTATTGTTAAAAAGAGAATAATTGGTCATCCATCTACGATGTTTAAAAACACCTCAACGAACTTGATAACGGCAATGATATTCTACAAAACAAACCAACAGCAGCAGCAGTTGTGTAACGCTTCGAGACTCCGACTTGCTAGCCAACCGGCGAGAATAAGAGTTTGTGCTTAGATTGACCATTGCAAGTATATTGCGTGAGTCTTTGTCACCATACTCAGGCCTATAAATTATATGCATCCCTAAATAAAAGATATCCTAGCCGGCCACAACAAAACCGGTAACAACCAAACCGGCCACAACCAAACCGGCAACAACAACATGCAACGACAAAACCGGTAACAACAACCGGTATCAACAGACCCGGTAACAACTAAACCGGCAACCACAACAGTAGTGCCTCACAAACGGGCTACAACAATAACCAGCAATAACAACAACAGTAGTGCCACCTAAGTAGGGCTACTGCAACAACAACCACAACAGTAGCGCCTCACAAACGGGCTACAGCACACACCAGCAATAACGACAACAGTAGTGCCATCTAAGTAGGGCTACTGCAACAACAACCACAACAGTTGTGCCCCACAAACGGGCTACAAAACTAACCACCTAAGTAGGGCTACTGCAACAACAACCACACAAACGGACTACAACAATAACCAGCAATAAAAACAACAGTAGTGCCATCTAAGTAGGGCTACTGCAACAACAACCGGTAACAACACAACCAGCGGGGGCCGCCATAATATAGGCCCGCCGCACTAGCCATCAGCAACAAAAACAATAACAACCAGCGACAACATCAAAACCGGCAAGACAACCAGAATTGACATCAGCAGGGGCCGTCCTCTTTTAGGCCCACTGCACAACCGACCCGGATCGACCACAACAACACCAGCAGTGCCATCAGCGGGGGCCGCCATTATATAGGCCCGCCGCACTAGCCTCAGCAACAACAACAACAACAACAACACAGCAGTGACAACAGCGAGGGCCGCCGTATTATAGGCCCGCCGCACTAACCATCAGCAACAACACCAGCACAGTAGCGCCCCACCAACGTCCTACTACGACCGGATGAGACCTAGCCAATATAGTTGCAGATTTTTTTTTTTTCATTTAGATTTTACATTAAGGAAACTAAATTAGGGAATAAGTTAAACGTAAAAGAACTTGAAGTTTATAACTTAGATAAACCAGAGCAAATTAAACCCACTAAAGTAAACTAAAATTCGGTAGATAGAAAATAAGAACACAAAAGAATTAAAATGTAATAGAGTTAAATGAGGGAAAACTTAAAATTATTAATTGAAGGAAGAAGTCATTTTCAAAAGGAAGCAACTAGAATCTTAACGGAAAATAATAAAATAACATAATATAAATAACATAACATAAAAAAGGCCGTAATAAATAAAAAGAGATACGCTAAAATAAATAAATAAAAGCAAATCAGATAAGTAAATGACAAAACAAGATAAATAAAATAGTACGATAATGAACATAAGGTTAAAGAAATACCAGTAAGGGAATTAATAAGCAGGGAACGAAATTAGATTAATAAAACTAAAATGATATAAGCAACCAAGCAATATTTTTTTTTGCTTAGTTGGTTGTATTCGGTGATTTTTGTACATATAATTAAATTTATATATAGGTAACTTATACTATATATAGGTAACCTCATACAGGCTTAATCCTTGTCAATGAATCCCTTAGCTTAGGGTAAATTTAATATATTTTTTTTTGTTTTAAATGAGTTTTAAATAAATTTGTAATATAATAATGGGAATGCTGACGTGTCTATTTATCTAGAAAGCGGGAGAATTTTTAGGTAAGGGCCATCGGGATTCGGTTTGGTGCACTGATGGCCATGGATGATGGTGGGTCAGCACCAGGGCGTCGCAACAGCACCCGCGGCGCCCTCTTATATTGTTCCGCCTTATTGTTTGTATTTTTTAATTTTCAGCATGGTAACCGGTCATTTCCGGTTCGTTTCAAATTTCAGGTTTTTTTTTTCTAGTTGATTCAAATTTGTCTGTTATTTTCTTTGCATTCGTTTTATTTCAATTCTAGTTTGTCTGTTTTTTTTTCTTTTTTCCGTTCGACTTTAGTTCAATTTCCATTTCGGTTAAATTTTAATTTCGATTTTATTTCAAATATTTGTTTTCCCCGGTTTTTTTTTTTAATTTTAATTCGAGTTTTCCGTTTTATTTTATTTGAGTTTTTGAATTTTTAAATGTCAACGGTCTGTCCGTGGCATCCGGGCTTAACCGGATGTTGTTTTTATAGTTTATAGTAGTTTCCCCGCGTTGACCTTTTTTTGTTTATGGCGCAGGACGGTAAGGTTGGCAAGAGCCCATCCCAGCCGGCAATGACTAGCCACTGTGCACCATTGATATCATCCCGACCGCCTTCCTAACCGATCCATCTTGACGCGTTTCCATAACAAACAATAAAAAGCGAGCCAATTGAAATCGTTAACACCTTTAAATACCTGGGAGTAAAAATCGATAGCAAACTAAGCTTTAATGAACACATTGATTATACAGTGGGAAAATTGCTAAGACGCTGTATTTTACACAAAGAACGTGTAAATATCTAAAGAAAAGATATTATAATGAAAGACAGTCAAATCAACAAGCTACAAAAACAACAGAACCGAGCCATGAGGTTTATCCTTAGTAAGCGTTATGAGACACCTATTAGAGATATGCTCTCCGCTCTTAATTGGCTAAGTGTTAAACAACAGTTATTTTACTACACAATGGAATTTATTAAAAATATAATAGAAGGCAACTTGTCAGACTATTTACAGAATAACATTAAATATGTAAGAAATGTGCATTCTGTAAACAATAGAAACCAAAATTATTTCACCCTAACTGCATACAGAACTGAAGAAGATAGTTGTAACTTATATTACAAAGGCTTACAATGCTATAATGAGCTCCCAAGCAATGTTAAATCTTGCAATATGAATGAATTCAAACGGAAATTGTATAACTATTGTAGAACTCTTCCGATTTAAAGGCTATATTGTCTGACTTTCAGAACACCTTACACAGTGAATACGAACTATACACAGTACGATGCAGCGCCACACTCATACTGGTACGCATCACTCCCATATAACAGTGCATCCCCGTCCAGATGTTGTCTTCCCGCTTCACACGCGTAGACGGCCTGTACTCTGCAGCCAACTGGAACTACCATTGGGGTTGTATGATCTGAAAGCCTCAGAACAGTGAGCCCTACAAATTGGCAACCTTTATACATTTTTATATTTATAATAAATTGAATGTAATTAGGTATAAGCTAGGCTTAATTAAGCTGTAAGAAATAAATAAATAAATAAATAAATGTGTTAACTTGGAAGGGACCACATATTTGGTACCTTAGGAGAATTAAACGGGATGCTTCGGACACTGTAGTTGACTCAGCATTTCACTCCATAACATATTCGACTACTAATAGCCAAATCTGCTCTAATTGTAACTTTGTCTGCAAAAAGAAGCTTAATGTTGTGTATAACAACATTGCAAGATACGTATATGGGTTGAAAAGGTTTGATCACGTTTCATTATATGCTAAATAGCTGCTAAACATTTCCTTCGACAATTTTTAAAAGTTAGAACGCTTATCACTCTGCACAAATTAATATACACCTAATTATCTCTATCGAAGGCTCATCTTTTTACGATTATCAAGACCCCTCCTCCTCTCGCATGTCAAATATCGTATGCTAGCTTCTGATCGCCAATTCTTTATTACTTCAATACATCTTTGGAACTAATTTCCTTCCAGAATAAGACTGATAAGTAATGCACTGCACAAAACAATTACGAATCATAATGATAATTCCTACTTATTATATATTTTATTATATTTTTATTATCTTTCTCCTCCTGTATCTATATCTCACACGTATGTTCGTTGGTGACGCATACTGGAAAGCTGTAAGGATCACAATTATTGCCAATCCTGGGTATCCTACTCCATCATTCACCCACTGTTCTGTACTATTTATTGTTCTACTTATCTAACTCTCCTTCTCTAACTCTAGTTCTCTAAACTCTTATATAACTTCTTAGTTTATTAATTAAATTATTATCTTATATACTGTTATGTATTTATCAATTGTTGGCAACCCTTATTTTCCTATTGTCATTCTTCTATATATATATATATTCATTATTCAGATTTACACATCATACGTTGTTAACACGAGGTCGTTTTCTTAAAAATAAATTGAATTCTTATTATAGTTTAATCATAAATCGAGCGCGTGCTTTTATTTCAATAATAGTACAGAACATATACTGTTGTTGAAGTTTTCTTATTACCCGTTATATTACATTTTACATCTTGTAACGTCATGTAGTCCTGGACTAGCACTATAAAATAATTTTGTTAAATTGTTGTGCTAGGAATTTCAATAAATAAACATAAAGATAACATTCGAATAGCTGTATTGAAATGCGAAAGCTGTCGGAAGTGAAATTCACTGTCTTCATCGCTTGTACCTATGAGCATGCATTCACGTTTTGTATGTATGTTTGCGTGTATAAATGTGTGCATAAGCTGTAGTGATATTTGTTCAATTATTCGAATAAATATTATTCGAATTTTTTATAGTCTTCGAATAAATGGATTTTTTATTCGAATAATTTTTATTCGAATAGTCCCATGCCTAGTTCATACTTGAGATCGTTATTTTCAATTGACAGAAATCAATCAACCTTATGTAAACAATAATTCGATTAAAAGTGCAAATGTGAGTTGTTGTTAAAAATGTTATAATATTTGTGTTTATATTATATTTAATTTAGTTTTAGATGTCGGATAAAGTGCAAAGCTGATGCAGATCCTAACCATAAGAAGGCAATCGAGCTCCATGTTGCTAATAGAGAATGCATCGTCAAATAAAAACTATTTGCATAGATTGCAAAAGTGGCGGTATTTACTAATAAAAAAAAAGATATTGTTGAGAAAGCAATACTTTTTGTTGTCGGCGGCTGCACAAGTCCTTTCCAAACAATCTAGGCTATCTCCTTATAAAGCGCGCAATCCGAAGGTGCATCGCCAGATGGTCCGATTTTGTCCTCCTTTCTACATGAAAACAACATTTCAGCGTTTATAAAAATTATATTGCACACGACTAATAATCACCTTTATCTTGTCATTAGATTATGCATCTTATTTTTTATCTCCCCTGGAGTGGAGGAAACTCCACGCTCCTCCAGATCCACCGCCATTGTTTCCACAACGTGGCTGTTCTTGCTCGCATCGGGCAATTCGTGATGTTTTCCCCTCTAAACATCTGTAAGAATAAGCTCGCTATCCCTTCCCCATAAATTTCTCTCTGTTTATTTCTTTTTTTCCATTTTTTATAAACCAATATAAACCAATCAAAATCAAAACAAAGACATATCAGGTATGTGACAGTACGTTTTTCGACTACTATCGATAAAATTTAGAGCCGACACTGATTGTGAGTGGTTTTCCCTGCTGTTTTGGGATAAAACAGGCGGTTTTCAGCAGGTTTTCGGTGACAATTTTATATGGCGAAAACACCGGGTTTCAGCATGTTTTACCTCGAAAATGAGAATGAGCTCCTAAAGACGCCAGTGTGTACATACTCTTAGATGTCTTTTCACTGCGTATAATGTGACCAGAGCAATCTGCACCACGCCAGAGCAGCTTTGGCAAATCTTAGCGAAGAAGTTTGCGATGGAAGATCTGGGCATAGCACTCATCCAAGAGCCGTATGTGGTGATAGGGCAAATTAGAGGCCTGAAAAACAGGAAGAACAAGGTTATATAGGACCTCTCTCAGGAGAGGCCTAGAGCGTGCGTAATGTTGGAAAAATCTATTAATTATTTCTGCATTACAGAGTTTTTGAACAAAGATCTGGTTGCACTGCAAATAACAATGGACGTGAAAGGAAGAAATACTACCATCGTATTTGCCTAAGCCTATTTTGCGGGAGACAGCGGGACCGTTCCACCCGGGGAAGTGAAAAAGTTGTCAGAATACTGCAGGACGGCAAGCTTACCGCTAATTCTTGGGTGCGATGCCAACGCGCACAATGAGATCTGGGGAAGTACAGACACGAATTTAAGGCCTGAGTACCTTCTAGAGTTTATTTTAAGTAACAACCTTAGTACACAGGCAGTACGCCTACTTTTGTAACTAGGGCCAGATCGGAGGTATTAGACATTACCCTTGGTAACAACCTACTGATGGGTTGATAGGGGGATGGAAAGTTTCAACAGAGCCCTCTAACTGGATCATCGCATCATTCAGTTTGATATAGGGTAAAACATAATTACTTCTGCTGTGAGGAGAAATCCCAGGAAAATGGACTGGGAAAGCTTTAGAGATATTATAGAAACAAATCTTCCATGTCTTGACAGGAGAAATAGGGTCACTAGCCCTATGGAGTTAGAGGATAGAGTGAATAAACTAGCTTTGTGCTGGAAGCGTTCAAATCTAGCTGTCGGGAATCAAAGGGAATGAAGTCTAAGACCCCCTGGTGGTCGAAAGAGCTCTCAGTTATGAGGAGCAAGGTGCGGAAACTTTTTAATAAAGCAAAACGCACTGGCCACTGGGAAGAGTATACGACAAATCTAACAATGAAGAAATCTGAAGATCCAGAAGGGAAAGCTATAGGGCCTTCTGTGAGAAAATAACTTCTACTCCAGAGACTGCTATGCTTCACAAAGCCATGGCCAAGGAGCAGGGAGAAACCACTATGGCTTTAAAGTTCCCAAATGGGGAGTACACACGCACTGCTCACTTTCCGGTATCATCCACAAAACTAGCCCTAACGGATCTCGGATCGGTAAGACCCACTAAACAGAACTGGCACCCAGCGAAGTCCCTCTTCACTGAGAGTGCAGTTAAGTGGGCTATAGCATCCTTTGAAGGATACAAATCCCCGGGGGTGGATGAGATCTATCCGGCTTTTTTGATGCAGAGAGAGAAGCTCGTCCCGCACCTGTCAAAGATTATGAAGGACAGCTTAGCACTGGCCTACAAACCAACGAATGGAGACGAGCAAAAATGGTATTCATACCCAAGGTGGGGAAAAAGGATTACTCTCTAGCGAAATCCTTGGGACGCATCTGTCGAACCTCCCTTGTCATGAAAGCAATGGAGAAAATCGTGGACCATGAGATTAGGGCGAACACTCTGAGGCAGAAGCCTCTACACGTAGGTTGCATGCATACAGGGCAGGCAGATCGACGGACACAGCTCTCTACCAGCTGACCACGAAGATCGCGAGAACATTCGAATTTGGGGAGGTAGTAATCTGCACCTTCCCAGACAGAAAGGGAGCCTTCGACAACACGTCACATTGTATTGTGAGAGGAAGGGAGTTCAGCAACCGGTGGATCGATGCTTTACTTCGGACGAGGTTAGCAAAAACCACCATGGGAGAAGACACGGTTCAAATAAGAACTACTAGAGGATGTCCACAAGGGGGAGTATTATCACCCCTATTGTGGAGTGTAGTGGTAGACGAACTCTTGCAATTACTAACGGAGAACGGTATCCGATCTAGTCGGCCAACTACCAAGGGACGATATAGATAAGATAGTAAACTTTGAAAATAGATTTAAAATAGAACTCGGACACAAGAGTACCTGGGATGCCTCAAAATGGTAACCTTCCAGGGCAAGGCACTACCGTGGTATACAGACGGCTCGAAATCCCCGAGGGGATTGGAGCGGGAGTCCACGGCCCCCGCACCGACAAGTCCTTACCCCTGGGCGTATATCCGAGCATCTTCCAGGCGGAAGTGGGCGCCATAAATCTGTGTGCCGAAATAAATTATTATTATTATTTTATTATTATTATTTATTAATTTTCTTTCAAAACAAGCATGTGTATATTACAATAGTAACTTAAAGGTTAATATTAAGTGAGAGAAAAGTAAGGGCATTCTGTAAAATATAGTATTTTGTATCGAATGCCGCCATATACTAAAATAAATTACCATATATAGAATGTTTACAAATGTTAACAAAAATGTGTGGGGTGAGAGTAATTAATATGATTAATTTACATTACTTAAAATCATACAAAAGATGTGTACAGGCATTAAGAAATAAGAGATTTGGAATAAATTCAATTAAAGATGTAGCTCAAATTCACTAAGTGCTAGGGTTCAGCAAATTTTTGATTTCGCTGTGTGACTTTTCTAATAGAAAAGTTTTAACACTGGATAGAAATTCACGCAAATTCCTAATGACACGTATAGATACAGGAAGCGCATTGAAAGCTTTAAAGGAAACAACGGAAAAGAAGTTATTGAAGTGGGTTGTACGAGATGTCGGAACAATTACCAGTCCGTGGAAATTTTGCCTCAGATTATAATTATCCGAGACCAGGCTATGTAAATACCCACGTCGTATAAAAAATATCTTTAAAGTTTTGTAGTAGTAGAAGTGTTTAACTGGTAGAATCTTCAGATCTCTGAACAACTCCGTGGTGTGGTGAAAACGGTTGACATTGCATATTTTCCTTATGAAACATTTTTGAATTGTTAGAAGCTGCTGGATTTTAGTAGCAGATGCACCGCCCAACAACTTATACCATATTGGAGCTTAGAGTGGACCAAAGCGTAATAAAGAGTTTTCAGAGTTGCGTTTGAGCAGATTTTTCTGAGACTATAAAAGTAACGAGTGGAAGACCGCCTGTAGGACTTCAAACGAGAAATATGCGTGGACCAACTTACGCGTGAATCACTTACGTGTTCAATAGAGAAACACTTGTCGCAACAGTTTTCTTCCGAATTAAAAGATTTGCCAGAACACAATAAACTATTAAGGGCAAACCGCTTGCATTCAGTGGCATGAAATATAATAGCTAGGTCGGGGACGGTTGCTGGATGTGGACTGGAATACATCATCTTCGTTTTCGTGCTTACTCTTAGCTTATGTTCAGCAAACCATACCCTCAATAAATGTACATCATTATTGACGCCTTTTACCAAATCCAGGTAGTTCGATGAACCATAGGCAATAGCAAGGTCGTCAGCAAAAGCAGTAACTTTTCCAGAGAACGGCAAAGAGAAGATTGAGTTCAAGTATACAAGAAATAGTATCGGACCTAAAACAGGTCCTTGAGGTAGTCCAAAACTAATTTCCACAGGATTGCTTAATTGGTTTCCAACCTTAACTTTCTGCACTCTGCTTGATAGGTAGCACTTAAGCTAGTTGTAGAAGAAGCCACGAAAGCCAGCGTCATACAATTTACTTAGCAAAATAGTGTGGTCTACCATATCAAACGCTTTCGTGATATCCACAAACAGACCACCACATTTTTTTTTATCTAGCTGTCTGTATAAAAAGGAACAAAAGTGCAACAGGGCGTCTTCTGTAGAGCGCCCACATCGAAAACCGAATTGCATTGGACTGAAAAAATTCTTATTTTCAAGAAAGAAAGAATTCTAACTTTAATAAGTTTCTCGAAGATTTTGGAAATGGATGATCAAGTATTCATGAAACGAGCTCAAGGCCAAGAATAATAATTTTTCACTTTTGGAATTTTTATGAAAATTATTATTGTTTTTATTTATTAATAATCATTTTAATTAATTAATAAAAGCTTTTGGATTGAATAGAGTAGGAAAAATGTTTAGAGACAACTGCCATAGCTTTTCTTATAGATCCATTTCGGAAGCTGCTAGACTTCACTCATCAGAGAAATTTTGGCACGCATTGCTAACCATTAAGCTAACAATACGCTGGTTTTGATGTCATCTAAACTCCTAGTTCTATTCTTCTTTTTACCATATGCATGAACCACTTCCGCCATTTGACAGTTAGTAGTGTGATCATGATGGATTTTTGACAGATCTGTTTTATCATCAGAACTGCCTTTCCGTGTGCTCTCGGTTTTTGTTATTGCTTTTTTATACCAACAATTTTTGTTGATTTACGGCCTGTACATTTTCAAGTATTCATGAAACGAGCTCAAGGCCAAGAATAATAATTTTTCACTTTTGGAATTTTTATGAAAATTATTATTGTTTTTATTTATTAATAATCATTTTAATTAATTATTAAAAGCTTTTGGATTGAATAGAGTAGGAAAAATGTAGAAAAATGTTAGGAAATGGATGATAATAATGAAATCGGCCTATAGTTGCTCATATTTTTTTTGTCGCCCTTTTTAAACAAAGGAATCACAATGGCACATTTTAATTCTGCAGGAAAGCATCCAGACAATACGCTTGAGTTGAATAAGTGTGTTAATATATCGACTATATTCAAAGCCACGTGTTTCAGCATCTGATTAGAAATACCATCAGCGCCGCATGATTTGGAGTTATTCAACGATTTAATGGTTTTTAAAACTTCAAAGAAAAGGCTATTCCCCGCGGCGCGTGCCATAGGCATAGAGGATAAAGACTCAGTTGTTGATACGGAAATATCAGAATTACCCACTGACGAGAAGTGGTTATTAAAAAGGTTGGCTACTACTGTAGGGTCCGAAAAAGTCTCACCACTATCACATAAAACAATTGCTGTGTCACTTTTTATAGAATCTCTGTTTAGAAGGCTGTTAATCACATCCCATTCTTTTTTTGGGTTACCATACGAGGACCTGAACTCATTACGGTAAAAGCTATCCTGCTCCAAACGTACTTCTTTTCTTAGCTCTCTACAAATCTTCAAATACCGGCTACGAAGGTTTGCTTTGGCCGGGTGTTTCCCATACTTCGTTCCTAGCTTATTTTTCAATTGGATTTTCTTAACCAGTTGGTCGCTTATCCACGGTTTTAATTTTAATTTTGATCTACGAGGTATATAAGAAAAACTTTCGCTTGCTATATGATTTTGCAAAATATCTAAAAAAGTACTATAGGCATTTGTTACATTTTCCTCAGAATATACTGTATCCCAAGACTCAAACCGTAATCTTTGGTTCAGCGAACTAAAGTTTACCCTTGTTAATTTTGCATTAACCTTTTTTTTCTGTGCGTTTTTGGCAAATACATTTCTTATTAATATCCCAGTCAGAGTATGATCTGAAATCCGAAGGTCCAGATTCAACCCACAAAAGTTATTGAAAAAATTTAAGCCACTCCGACCAAATACATGGTCGAGGCAGCTTTCCGAAACAGTACGAGTTGGCTGGTTTAGAAGTGATGTTAAGCCATGATTGGCCATGAGCGTTTGATAGCTTTCTGTTGTGGTACTAATGCTAAGTGTATCTATGTTAAAATCACCCAGGATAACAGTGTTATTTGAGTTCTCTTTCACAAAGGATACCGGAAAATTCATCAAAAAATGTTTGAGTAGGAACGGAATGTGACCTATATACACAAAAAAAGTTAAAAGCCCTACTCGAGATGCTTAATGAGATCTTTAGAACATCAGCACTTGCGATATTATATTTAACAACCTCACATTCATACGAACTACGAGCAAAAACTCCAACGCCACCTGCAGAATAACGGTCATTAGTGTTTGCGAGGAAGTTAGAGCCAGGGATACTAAAATCTGGAATTTCGTGAGAGTATATCCGGATTTCCGAAACAAAAATTAAGTCCGGGGGGTTTTTAAAAAGTTCTACATTACACAGCAATAAATCAAAATTTTGCCGAAGACTTCGAATATTTTGGTGAATAGCAATAAATGAGTTATTAAAATTACACAATACGTTTAAATCCGTAATAGGATTGTTAATGGCATGGTTGTTTCTATCAAAAATTTTTGGAAAATGCATTAGAGAGAAAAGAAAAGTAATTAATTAATTAGTTAAGCTACGTAACTTTTGACAAATCTTCAAAAGTTTTTAGAAAAACAACCCCACCATTATCATCCTTTCTTATTAAAATCCTACCATTTTTCACCCACAGATGCTTATAATTTTTGGTTTTTTTGTTTTGCTCGCAACTGTTAGCAGCGCTCTGTTGTAGTTGGTGAGACTCTCATTTACGTATATTGGGGTTTTGTTTGTATCACCAAAAATCTCCGACGTCAATTTGCCTTTTACTTTGCGTTTTTGAGCCATTACTTTTCTCCTAAGCTCAGCTGTTGAGAAGTGTATACGGAGCACATAACCTCTCTTGGCATTTGGCTGCTTGAGTGCTTTAACATGACACTTGGTTATTTCCCCAGAAGAGACAGATAACCCAAATGCAGTGTTTAAAACTTGTTTTGTGCACTCGTTCGCATTATCGCTTGTCAGCGCTGGCACGCCAACAATGTCGACAGCGCAGCTAAGCAGCTGCTGCTCTCTCCAGTTCAAAATGTTTTCTAGCTTGCACACTCTTTCACTCAATTTGGAATTTTCCTCTTTGAGCTGCTTCACTTCACTTAGGAAATCATTATTTACCTTCTTTAGGTTCAAAATCTCGTCATAGAGTATTTCAATTGTTATCTCTTTAGGCCTTGGGCAATTTTCTGTATTGCTTTGCACAAGCTGAGGTCGCTGAACTTGTTCCGTTTTACTTGCGTTGGTGTTATTATTGTTGTTGTTATTGTTGGTATTTTTGTAGCCAATTGCGTTGATGTTATTATTATTGCTGTTCATACCTTTGTTGACGTTATTAGCGTTATCTGCCTTTTGTGCCTGCTGCTTGTGACAAATGTTGGTGGTTAGCTTCCGTCCGTGAGGTGCCACCGTTGAAGATTTGGCAGGTGCCTGGGTTGGATGGACAGGTGCAAGTGCTGCTCCAACGGTACAGGAATCGGCAGTGGCTGCTGGTGTAGGGACTTACGGCGCGAAATATTGTACGAATCGCACCGCTACTTGCTACCGTTTGACTTCATAAAGTCCAAATCATCATCGGTGATTTTCGCACAAGCGGTGTGAAAAAAGCTACCACAATCCGCACACGCGATTTTAGCCACCTCTGCACGATCAACTTTGTCCTTGCACGTTGGACAGTACATATTGTTAGCGTAAAAGAGTATATAAACGTATTAACAAAAGCGCACCCCACGACAATATGAAAACACGTCTGCACACTTCAAACAAAAATTTAGACCGCGGCTACCGCAACGACGAAATAATCATAACAAGTGATAGTCAAGCCGCACTCAAAGCCATTTCATCCCGTGAGATAAAATCCTCACTGGTGCTTGAGTGTGTGGGGAGGCTAAAGAGTCTAGCATCGTGCAATACCGTCCGACTGGCCTGGGTTCCGGGTCACGTGGGGGTAGAAGGCAACGAACGAGCCGACTGACTAGCCAGAGAAGCGGAAGCAACTAAACCCACCTGTCCTGAACCGTTTCTGGCTATTGGCCCACACACCATAAGGGAAAGGCTCAGGAAGGAAGAAGTAGACTTGAGGGAGGAACATTGGCGATTGACGGATGGACTGCGTCAGGCCACATCAATGTTCGGAGGTTATAATAGCAAGCGCTATAAGAGCATAAGAGTCCTCACGGGCCTGTGTGGCTATTGTGAGTATGAGGATGAAACTGCGGAGCACATACTGTGCAAATGCGACGCACTATCTAGGACAAGGCAGAAAATCTTCGTATGGCCCTGTTTAGAATGCAAGCATATACTGAAAAAAAATCCGACCCTACTCCCAAGAGCAGTAGGCCTATCTCAAGTGCTTTGAGGTCATGAGGGCACAATAAATCTTAAGGTCGCAGTGCACTACCTCAACTAACTATTATTATTACTATTATCATAATATGACGATTATCCAACTGTACATCCAGGGGAGCTTCCTTATTCAAAATGATTTCAGCTCCACCAGCAGGCGCCAACCAATCAATTCCCAGTAATCTACAATTAATTGATGACCACCTAAAAGAATAACGTAAAGTCATGACAATAATGGTAATTGTTTCCTTTAGCAGACAACTGAAAAAACACGTCCAAAAATGTCGGGAGAGGTACGAAACGACGCATTTTGACCTCGGTATAAACAATCCGAAAGCGGATTTCCGAGTTTTTGTTTCAGCGAAAAGTTATTCGCAAAAAACTTAAAAATGACCCGGGACCGATCCCAAATAGGGGGCGTGATCCAAGGTATTTATGTGCAAAACACCTTTTGGCGTAGGCGGCCCTTGGCTTCAAATAAATAACCCTTAAGCGGTCCAACACCGGCTACCCGAAAAACTCACTTCTGCACATTTCGGAATGCCCAATATGAGTGATTACAACAACCACATGAAAATGACAGAAAATTTTCAACTTTCATTGCAAATATCTCTTAACAGAAATAAATAATCGAGTTTCCTTAGGATTATTGATACTGAGGTCAAAACAAGTCTTTTAATACCTTTCCCGATATTTTTGGACGTGTTTTACCAGTTACGTACGGTCGTATAGAATTACCTTAAATTTATATGTATATAAGTTTACATACTATTTTAGCATAGATATTGGGCTACACGTGAGAATTTTACCGCATACGTGGGTCTAATGTCCCCATATGGTAGAGTTAAAAGTGGCGTGGAACTAGAGGAGTGGCAACACAATGCGAATTGCTTTTATAAAGATATACAATTTTTGTTAAATTGCCTCCATCACGCATTTGTATAAAACAAATCAAACTCGGTGTTAGAATAATTTGACATATGAACTAAATGGACCTTCCCAACACAGATTATGGTCCTACATGGTATTTCAAAAGAAAGCCTTAGCGGCTGCGGTTTTTGCTACAGCGCGTAACACCATTTTATTTGAATATTTGGTCGCAACTTGTGCAGCAGCAAGCAATTGTTGAATTATACGAACAAATATTGGAAGTTGTATTATTATTATTACCGTTTAATTACAAATCGTGAATAGGATGAAGCTTGGCTAACTATGGAACATCAACGAGACCTGATTTATAAAAAAATTTAACATCGGTGCCAATGTTATGCGACTTGCTTAAAGCTGTAGGAGATGCAGACTTAGCAGAATTTATGCCCCCCTGCGGTTGTAGGGTTTAGAATATGGCCGAGGTAGGCAAAGGTATTGACGTACAACTCGATGGCTGAACTGGTCATACCAAATCGCTACCACGACAGTCGGGCAGTACCGGAGCGTACCGGGTTCACATCCGACAAAGGACTGTCACTTTCGACAACACCCCCCCAAAACCTCCGGGGATTGTTTTTGTAGTTACACACAACAATAAAGCTGAATTTATTTCGATAAGGAATAGCCAGAGACGTGGGACTCTAAGTTGAGTATTGAAGTGTGTTTCCAAAAGAATTGTTCTTTATTAGAAAATATTTTCTCTTTTATACCAAACTTCTTACACTAATCCTTAAAAACTAAAAGTATTTACATTGCTTATGTTTGTATGCAAAGTCAGCATATTATTTCATTGATATTTTGGCAGTTCACATTGACAAACCGACACTGTCGATCAGTCATGCTGATCGATACGTGTTTTGGTCAATGCGACGGTTTGAGTAGTAGGGTTGACAAATGTAATCAGATATGTACCTTGTGTGTCGGTGTGTATATATGATGTTGAATTCCCGCTGGGTTCAACATAATTGATTTGGGTCGTGATGGCTTGGCTGTGTGTGGTCAGTATTTGTATATGCATAAAATGCATTGCAAGTGAAGGGTGTTCAGTGCAATACTACACCATCCGCCTTAAGAATAGCCGCATATAATTGCAGCCAATTGTATACGACTATTAGAAAGACTTAGGGCGGGTTTCACAATACATTTTTAAGTAGAGCTGAAGTACTCGTATACTTAAAGATTTTGCGTTTCATCAACAATTTTTTAGCTGAACTTAAGTTGATCTTAAGTCTCCAATTTTGACGACTTAAGTTGTTCTTATCTTTATAAACTGCTGATTATATGTTGCAAAATACAATTTGGAAAATGTGGTTGAGAAAATTTTAACAAATTTATTAAAATATGGACTTTGATTGGAGTAGCGATGACATGTTCGTGTTTGCCTTTCTCAATAATTCCTGAAGGATTATTAATTATCTTATTGTTTTTAGGAATTATGCTTTGTGTCCAGAGATGCTTTTATTGACAGTACGATTTTATGCAACAGCAGGTATCCTGAAAACTGTTGGCGACTTGTTTGGGGTCTCCACAGCAACTGCGTTAAGGGCAATAACATTAACTTCACACCACTTAGAGCTTCTTGTGAAAAATTTCATAAAATTTCCGAACGGAGCGGAAATGAAAGAGTGTCAAAAGAATTTTTTTAAATTGGCTACATTTCCCAGAGTATTCGCAGCTATTGATTGTACACACATAATGATTTTATCTCCTGCTACATTTGAATATAAAAAATATTTTAAAAGTTGATAATATTTATATGAAATACTTTTTTTAAGCGGCGCAGATGGGGAACTCTTCCGGAACAGGAAAGGATGTTTTTCCATTAACGTTCAAACGCTTTGCGACAATAAGCTTCGCATACAAGATATTGTTGCTCGATGGCCGGGTTCAACGCATGATTCAATGATATTTCGAAACTCAAGAATTCAGTTTCGCCTAGTATCTGGCGAGTTTGAAAACGGGCTTGTTGTCGCCGACAGCGGGTACCAAAATACGAATAGGGTTATCACACCACTCTCGCAGGTTAGCACCCCTGGTGAAAACTTATTTAATGAATCCCAAGTTCGCACACGAAACTGCGTAGAGTGCTCATATGGTGTATTTAAGCGCCGGTTTCCTGTACTATCGCTTGGGTTACCTATGGACATAAAAAAGGTGGAGAGCATTATTGTAGCATAATATTTGCTGTGATAATCGAGATGTGGTAGCTCCGCAACTATCGGAAGATTTGGAGAGTGCGGTTAATAGTACCTCACAATCGTTCTGGAGATGATCAAACTTCCAGCTGCTCCACAAGAGCGTCTTTGATAAATAACTACTTTGCGAATATGTAAAAAGTTAATTGTTTGCCCACCACAATAAAAGACGTATGTAAGTTTTTTTAGATAATCTAATTCATATTTCAGTTCAAGAAATTACAATGTTACTCAGTCAAAAATATGCTTTTCAAATAAAACCACAATCTGAAAAGTCTTCAGGTACTTTCCTCGTCATCACAAATTTGTATCGATTTCCACTAAAAAAATATATGTATATCGACCTATTTAAAAATATTTCTCAAAAACGCCCTATGTCAGAATATGTTTCAAAAACGCCCATCTCAACGAAAATTCAATACATTTTCAGCTGAGATAGGGCGTTTTTGTATCAAATTTTTAAATAAGGCGTTGTTGAAAAAAATATATGTAAATTCATAAATTGTTTAAAAAAAAATATTCAAGAAATTCATTCTTTGTTACAAACAAACGAAAATCAGTTTTTTTGGACCCACCCTAAGGTATATAAGTAAATTCATACTTTGTTATAAAGGCCGTGTGCTAATCGGAAAAATTTTACTCAGAGTAAAAATTAGGTGAACAAATTTTCTATGGTGTGAAAATATTTTCCATTTCGCTGTGCCAAATGAAATTTTAAATTTTTACAGTTGTAAATTTTGACATCTGAAAAAATCACGTGCGAAAGCAAATAGTCTGTGGATAAATTTTAAATGTACGTATTTTTTCTGCCATTATATTTCGTATCTTTTGCGTTAAATTATATTTTATCGTTTAATAACGTGTTGGCATATAAATTCATTTGAAATAATATGATTGGCAATACCGAATGCATATATGTGTACACATTCGTAGTTGTAAATATTTTACCTAGCCCCATGGGCTAGGGTAAATTCTGACGTTCATACTCACCACGATAAATGTGAGAATTTTCTTTCGCTCTGTCAAAATTTACAATTTTCAACCGATTGGCACAGGGTCAAAAAAAATTCAATAAATTCATACATTGTTACAAGCAAAAAAAAAATTCGTATGACATCAATATCTTGCTTCACATACAGTAAAGTCAAAAGAAAGTGCACACCATAAAATTACAATTTTCACCCAAACATTCCTTTTAAAATAACCTTCGCATTTTCTTCCATACAAATGTATTCTTGTTTTAGTTTTTGCGCCCTTCGCGCCCCTCCTGACTGCAGGCATACCTGCCGTTCCAACATATCTCCGTTTTGACATTTACTCACCTACATACGTATACAAACCCTCGTTCATCGCACGCATTTGCTATTTGTACAAATCATACGATATTTTTGCAAATATAAAATAGCTGGAATTTTTCATGGAAAATTCCTATGTATCATACATTTTTGGCAGCCTTCGCTGATTTAATTTTTTAGCTATAAGTTAGTTGCCATGTAACTTTGAAGTCGTAAGCATCAACTAATAAAATTCATACCAAAATCAAATTTGTTCGCCTTATTTTTATCGGAATAAAATTGTAGAAAAGGCTCTACAATTCACCAGCTCTTATAAATCGGCTAGAAAAAAATTATCAAAAAGTGCTTATACTTTCATAAAAAAGGAATTTTGGATGGAAATTGTAATTTTATGGTGTACACTTTCTTTTGATATTTATTGTGTTGTTGCAAGTGTAAAAAAATAAAACTTTATCACGGTAGTGTAGAAAAATTTTTATCAAAATTTGTTTTAGTAAGCATCCCCGATAAAAATCAAAATCGTATCTTTTTAACTTTTTGAGAAAACTGTGCAATAGTCCAGTCGTGATAAGTGGTTCAATATTTCGATAACGGTTATATCTATATAAACAGGTTTTTAGCAAAATTCCCCATCGAAAATGTTTGAACGCTAATGTAAAGTTGACATTTTTCGAGCAAGACCCACTTTTTTCTGTGCATAATATCGAAAAGTATACCACTAAGCTAATTTTGTGCAGTGCATTTTCTAAGGCGTCAAGAATATAGCTTATGGAAAAGTAAATTTTTTTGGCGGATTTCAGAAGAAACGTTACGTTGCTGTTAATGTCTGTTCTAGCGTTTTCTTTTGTTAAACATGGTTATCCCATCAAAAATTAGGTTATTGGTATACTTTTCGATTTTATGCATAGAGAAAAAAAGCATTCAAACATTTTCGATGGAGAATTTTGTGACAAACAAACGGCGAAAGAACATGTTTCTATAGATGTAACCGTTACCGAAATAATTTCGAAAAACCAGTTATCACGACTGGACTATTACACAGTTTTCTCAAAAGATACGATTTTGATTTTTATCGAGGATGCTTACTAAATCATCAAATTTTGATATTGTGCAAAAATTTTGCGGGTGTTTTTGACTTCATTACTTTTGCTCATTCGAGCTTTCTCCTCAGAATTTGAAGTTCTACCTCGTGCTTCTCTTTCATTAGCTCTATTTCCAGCTTCGCTTTTTCATCTATCAAACTAATTCGTTTTTGGTGTTCCTCCTTTAGCAAACCGATTTCTACGCTCAATTTCTCCTCGGTCCACTTAGCTTTAACCCCCGCTAACTTTGACTAACTAGAATGCGCGTTGGTATTTCTGCTTGACCGTGTGCTTGCCTTCAATGGCAAACTTTTGCATTGCCTGAGCATTCCCGCATCGTATTTATTCCACTGCTCAGGAGTATTTTGTTTTGCTTCAATAGCTTCGCCACGATTTTTATTTACAGGCTCTGTAAAAAGAAAACAAAAAACACTGCTTAAAACTTATAGTTTCCAACAGTTCTATTACCTGGAAAAGAGACCATATCATCTTCCAACCACTCTATTTCCCCTTCTTTAGGATCATCTGTAAACAATTGCGAAGTGCCTGGCGCTTCTGTCGATGGCTGTAGGAATTGTGACTACGTAAGTAAAGTTCTATTAACACAAAGCTCATACGTACTTGTATGAGGGATGACATCGCAGTCATAGTGACTTTTCATTCCATGTATTTGCTTTTCATGCAAAATGGATAAAAGCCTGTCGTCATTATCAGGGAGTTTTGTGGAAGGCGGCCCACCGCCTTTTGAATACACAGATTTTTTTTCTGTTGCAGATCTTTTCTTCAACTCCGTCTTTAGGTTGTTATACTTTTTTTTCAGCGCTTGTTCATCGCGGAATAGAGAAGATTCGCTTTGGGAATCGAATTCTTTATCGACCTTTTTCCAGGCTAATTCCTTTTTTCCTATTGTCGTCGCGTCCGTTCTCTTGCACTCAATTATATTTTTATGATTAGCTGCAAGAGTGACAAGCAAATCAATTTCACTTGGGGCAAAGTTACATATTCTTTTTTTTCACTCATTTCAACACAGTATATTATTTACTAAACTTTTAATTTGCAATACAATTTCAAGCTATTATGTTTTTTGTACAAGTACTGCTGTCAAAATATGTAAACAAAACATTTCGGTGCAGTGTTACCGTATTTCACCATTCAATATTTTCCAAACTTAAGTATGCATGGTAAAACGTAAACTTGAGTAAAAACTTAAGTTATACTTGGCTAAGATTTTTCCTAACTAAAACTTAAGTTAAACTTAAGTATAGATTGTGAAACCGGGCCTTAATGACCCACTTATGGTTTGCTTAAGTTTAAAAAATTTTAATTGCTTTTCGTATTATATTGCAATTATTGCATAAAGAGTTCGTTTATGTGGTTTTTTATCTGTTTACATTTGTTTCACATGTGTCTTTATTGTGCTGACTTTGTTTTTCTTTTTTTTTTTGTGAACATGACATGCTGTTTTTGTTGTTTATTATTATGAGTAAACTGGAGTGCTTATTGTTTGGTTGTTTTTTTTTGTTATTACTAAAGGTTTTATACTGTTTTAAGTCTATTCTTATGAATTATAATTTCTTTATTTTTATTGTTTCTATTGCTATTCCCTATTCTATGTGGTATTAAAGCAAAATTGTTATTTTTATCAATATATTTAACCTTATAATGTCCTTTATATTTATTATCTAACTTATGGGAGGCCTCTTCTCTAACTAACACTAAATCACCTATGTTTATTTCCTTACTGTAGCTACTTTTATCGTAATTATATTTTTGTTTTTCTTTAGCCTCTTGGACTAATTTCCCAGATCTTTGCTGTGCTATCTGAAGTCTATATTTTACTTCTTTGTCGTAAGCTTCGTGGTTGTACAATGGGCTGATTTTATTTTCTTTTAGAAATTCGTATTTTGGTGGATTTTTCGCAAATATAAGTTCAAAAGGACAATATTTATGTGTGGTTGATGGCGTTGTATTGTAACAATACGCGAAATACTTGAGGTATTCATCCCAATCATCTTTGTCACTGGATATGTATGAACGTGCATATTCATTGAATGTCCTGTGACTGCGTTCTACAGTACCCAAAGTTTGATGATGATACGGTGTTAAAGTTTTATGCTCAATTTTTAACAGGTGACACAGTTCTTTGAATAAGTTATTTTTGTACTCTGTGCCCAGTCCGTTATGATTGTTTTCATGCGTCCATAAATCAAAATGAAATGCTCGAACGCGGCTTTAGCGACTGTTGTTGCGTGTTTGCTTGGGACTGGGATCGCTACCAAGTATTTGGTAAGATCGCATATAATGGTAACCGCATATTCGTTTCCATTTATCGACTTCGGTAATGGTCCGACTATATCGATTTGTACAATATCGAATGCCTTCGGAGGTGTCTCCGTTATTGTCATTGGCTCTTTTATATGCTTATTAGTTTTATTTTTCTTACAGTGGATGCAGTTCTTTACGTATTTTCTTACGTAATTTTTCATATTTAGCCAGCTATATTTCTGCTTGATTTTGTCTGTCATGCGATTTATTTCTGGGTGGCCACCACTAATAGGATCGTCATGATATTTTTGCAGACCTTCTTCAATTTTCCCGGTTTTTTCTACCATTTCAGACTTGTTGCAGTCTGATAGAGTCGCTATCTGGTGTAAGTTAAATAATCTACCACTGAATGTTGGCAAATGCTTTCATGTAACCTTTTCAAAATCGCGTTCTTTTATTCCCACCTCTTATTACGCTGGCGGTACTCGCCTTTCTACCCTTAGTGAGACTACTGACTTAGGAGTAGTTTTTGACTCGAAAATTTTCATTCGCAGCTCATTTAAATTCTGTCATTGCAAAGTCATATTCCGTATTAGCCTTTGTCCGCCGGTTAAGCTCTGACTTTACGGATCCGTACACTCTTAAGCTTTTATTCACCTCTCTCGTACGCTCCAAGTTGGAAAATGCTTGCTTTATTTGGAGACCATATCATGAATGCCATATTAAACGGCTCGAACGTGTGCAACAAGTTTTTATTCGCTATGCACTACGTTCACTGCCATTTTCTGAACCGATGCCCTCATACGAAGCCAGGTGTGCACTCATTAACCTTCAGCCTCTGCAATGTAGAAGAAGCACACTGTCCCTTACTTTTGTCTTTGACATTTCAACCGTTTGATAGATGCGCCTGGTCTTCTAGAGAGTATCCAGTTCCATGTGCCGAACAGGCTGCTCAGAAACAATAATACTTTTTATACGGGCTGTGCTCGGACCCTCTATGCCTCCAAAGCACCAATTTTTAGAGCATTAACGGAACTTAATCTTCTCTCAAATTCTTTAGTAATTGAATTTTCAGTATCTAAACCTATTTTTAATGCTTTACTGTCCAATATACTTTTATAAGTAATATTTTATGTACATATATCTATATGTAGTGTGTAAGTATTTTTGCGCCAGACTACATTGTAATTGATTAATTAATTAAATAATTAAATATTTCTAGTCTGTAAGATCTTGTTATCATAGACCGAATAAAGAATAATAATATGAATATATAACCTCTGGGGTTAGTGCGATTGTTAAATTTTTGAGAACTTTGTTACCCATTTCTATAAATTTTGCCTACTGCAGTATAATTTCTTTTAAACAATTTGTCCCCTAAAGACAACTGTATTTGTACAAGTCCTAAATTGCCGGCTTCTTTTTCAAGCCTGGTAAAGAATTGCCCTAAATCAATCTTATCCTCAACAATTAGGTTGCTTGTATTCAAATGGCTACAGATTTTCTTTCCTTTTTTGAAATATACTTTCGGAGGATTGAAAACGAGCTCGACATGTCTTTTTACTTCAAATATATTTAGCGCTTCGTATATTTTGGGTACTCATTGTGACTTTCTTTATTTTCAATATTACTGCTGGTATTTTTTGCTGCTGAATTTGTTGTTTTTCTTTTTTTAGCATTTTAATTGCTTCCACTGACATATCTTTTAGGTTTGTAATTGTTATGCGAGATAATGCGTCCGCAATGTGATTTTCCTTTCCGGCGATATACTCCACTTCAAAATCGTATTCTTCTAAATCGAGTCTTACTCGTGTTAACTTAGATGAAGGACTCTTCATTGAGAACAGGTATGTTAAAGGACTTTGGTCGGTTTTAGCTAGAAATTTTCTGCCATACACATATGGTCTGAAGAAGGTTATCGCCAATAATTAATGCTTCCTTTAAGTAGACAAAAGCTTTTTGACATTCTTCTGTTCAATCGAAGGAAACAATCTTTCTGCAAAGCCTAGTTAATTTTCTTGAGTGTTCTGCAAAATTCGGTACAAATTTTCTGTAATAATTGCAGAAAGCAACGAATCTCTTAACTTCATACTTCATCGGCTGTTTTTGGTGTTGGATAATTTTGGACTGTTTCAAATTTGCTTGGGTCGGGTAATATTCCCTTGTTTGTACATTTATGTCCTAAATAAGTTACTTCTTGGCTGAAAAATAGGCATTTATCTGGATGTAGTTTTAGGTTGTATTTTCTACAAGTGGAGAACACGTCTCTTAAGTTTTTTTGCATATGGTTTTCAGAACAACCTAATACAACCAAATCATCCATGTAGAGAAATGCTTGAGATGGTTTGAGGCCTGCAAATGCTAGTGTCATCATTCTTTGGAATGAATTCGGTGCTACTTTTAGTCCATAGGGCAGTCTCTTAAATCTATATGTGCCGTTTTCAGCTGTGAATGAGGTTATATCCCTAGAGTCTGGGTGTAATTCTATTTGATGAAAACCTAACATAAGGTCCAGGCATGAAAAATATTTTGCTCTTCCAAGTTGATCTAAAATATCATCAATTCTTGGGAGTGGGAATTTGTCCGCTGCTAATTTTTTATTACCTGTCTGTAGTCAACCACTAATCTCCATCTTTTTTCTTTGTTCTTCTTCTTCTTCTTCTTTAAATGGTCATCTAACCGCCTGGGCGATTTTGACCGTCCAACATAGCTCGCCAGTCGTTTCTTCGTTGCGACAAATGGCGCCAATTCGAAACACCACGGGATCGCAAATCGGTCTCAACTTGGTTCTTCCATCGGAGTGGTGGTCTCCCTCTTCCTCTGCTTCCACCGGCGGGTGCCGATAAGAATACCTTATGGGCTGGAGCATCTTCGCTCATTCGCACTACGTGGCCTAGCCAGCGAAGCCGCTGTATTTTAATTCGCTGAACTATGTCGGCGTCTGCGTAAAGTTCATACAGCTCATCATTAAATCTTCTTCGGTACTCGCCGTCGCCAACGCGTAGAGGTCCACAAATCTTTCGAAGAACCTTTCTCTCGAATACTCCCAGAGCCGCCTCATCAGATGTTGTTAGTGTCCACGCTTCTGCACCATATAGCAGGACGGGTGCGATGAGTGACTTGTAGAGTGTTATTTTCGTTTGTCGAGAGAGGACTTTACTTTTCAATTGCCTACTCAGTCCGAAGTAGCATTTGTTTGCAAGAGTGATTCTTCGTCGGATTTCTAGGCTAACATTATTGTTGGTATTAATGCTGGTTCCCAGGTAAACGAAGTCCTTTACTATTTCGAAATTATTGCTGCCAACAGTGGCTTGGTTGCCAAGGCGCCAATGCGCTGACTCTTTGCATGATGACAGAAGGTACTTCGTTTTGCCCTCGTTCACCACCAATCCCAATTTCTCCGCTTCTTTTTCTAATTTGAAGTAAGCAGAAGTTACGGCGCGATTGTTAAGGCCAATGATATCAATATCGTCAGCATATGCCAACAGTTCCAGCGCGGTTAAGTTCTGCAGCTTGTACTATTTTCTCCAGCATTAAATTAAAGAAATCGCACGATAGAGGGTCATTCTGTCTGAAACCTCGTTTAGTTTCGAACGGCTCGGAGAGGTACTTCCCAATTCTGACCGAGCTGGCGGTGTTGCTCAAGGTCATTTTCCATAGCCGTATAAGTTTTGCGGGGAAACCAAATTCAGACATAGCGGCATATAGGCAGCTCCTTTTCGTGCTATCGAAAGCGGCTTTAAAATCAACAAAGAGATGATGTGTGCCGATTCTTTTCTCACGGGTTTTTTTCCCAGATTTGGCGTATTGTAAACATCTGGTCGATGGTAGATTTACCAGGTCTGAAGCCACACTGATAAGGTCCAATCAGTCTGTTCACATCAGGCTTCAGTCTTTCGCGCAATACGCTTGATAGGACCTTATATGCGATATTCAAAAGGCTGATTCCGCGATAGTTGGCGCAGTTTGCAGGATCGCCCTTCTTGTGGATTGGGCAGAGGACACTTAGATTCCAATCTTCAGGCATGCATTCATCCAACCATATTCTACATAGAAGCTGATGCATGCGCCTTACCAGCTCCTCGCCTCCGTGTTTGAATAGCTCAGCAGGCAAACCATCAGCGCCAGCTGCTTTATTGTTTTTCAATCGGGATATTGCTATTCGCACCTCATTATAGTCGGGTTGTGGAACGTCAATTCCATCATCTTCGATTGTGGTCTCGGGTTCGGCATCTTCTCTGGTTTCTTGCTCAGTTTCTCCATTTAAAAGGGCAGAGAAGTGATCCCTCCATATTCTGAGTGATCTCTGAACATCGGTCACCAGGTCGCCGTTCTCATTCTTACAGGAGTTTGCCCCGGGTTTGAAACCTTCTGTCATTCGCCGAATTTTTTGTTCCCTGGAAGTGATTTTTTAGGGAGTAGTAAGATTGGGCTATTATATTCTGATGTGGAGGGTTTTTTAATGTTATCTTCGATTAACTTATTTACCTGTCTGCTTATTTCTCCTTTTTGTGTCTGAGGCAATCTATAGTTTGTTATGTAAACAGGAGTGTCATCCTTCATGTGCAATTTTTGTTTGTAAAAATTATTAGAGGAAATTGGTTCTGTTTCTAGTGCACATATGTCTATGAATTCTGTGCATAATGTTGTTAGCTGAGGATTGACAAATTTTAGAAAGTGTTTCTTTAATCGTTTAAATTTTTATGTATCCTTGTTATTTTTATTGTGTGTGGTTGTTTCAATTAATGTATAGTCATCTAGATTTTCAGTATTAATTTTGTAATTTTGAATAGTTGTATTTTTATGTGTTGTGTTGATAATTCTAACGAAAGTTTGATCTTTATTTGTAATTGTGTTTGCTATGAAAATGCCTTCAGATAATTGTTGATGTGGTATGAAGATGTTTTTGCAATCGGTGTTTATTTTAACAGTGGGATCATATCTCAGGAGCACTCCGTACCGCAGCCGAAGAAGTAATTGGATTCCGGCGAACGCGAAGAAACAACTGGTATGATGATGAAGAGTGCCGCGCTGCAACGAAAAGAAAGGACGAAGCCTACAAGGCAACGCTGAGATCGAATGCAACGAGGAGTGTGTGTGAACACTACCGCGAGTTGAAGAGTGAAGCGAGGCGGCTTTTCCGGGGGAAAAAAAGAGAGGCAGAAAAGCGTGAAATAAAGGAGCTTGAGATGCTGGCCAACGGGAATAATGCCCGAAAATTCTATCAAAAAATTCGGAGAATGACAGAAGGTTTTAAACCCGGGGCAAACCCCTGTAAGAATGAGAACGGCGACCTGGTGGCCGATGTTCAGAGAGCACTCAGAATATGGAGGGATCACTTATCTGCCCTTTTAAATGGAGAAACTGAGCAAGAAACCAGAGAAGATGGCGAACCCGAGACCACAATCGAAGATGATGGAATTGACGTTCCACAACCCGACTATAATGAGGTGCGAATAGCAATATCCCGATTGAAAAACAATGAAGCAGCTGGCGCTGATGGTTTGCCTGTTGGGCTATTCTAACAAGGAGGCGAGAGCTGGTAAGGCGCATGTATCAGCTTCTATGCAGAATATGGTTGGATGAATGCATGCCTGAAGATTGGAATTTAAGTGTTCTCTGCCCAATCCACAAAAAGGGCGATCCTGCAAACTGCGCCAACTATCGCGGAATCAGCCTTTTGAATATCGCATATAACGTCCTATCAAGCGTATCATGTGAACAGACTGATTGGACCTTATCAGTGTGGCTTCAGACCTGGTAAATCTACCATCGACCAGATTTTTACAATACGCCAAATCTTGGAAAAACCCGTGAAAAAAGAATCGACACACATCATCTCTTTGTTGATTTTAAAGCCGCTTTCGATAGCACGAAAAGAATCTGCCTATATGCCGCTATGTCTGAATTTGGTTTCCCCGCAAAACTTATACGGCTATGCAAAATGACCTTGAGCAACACCGCCAGCTCGGTCAGAATTGGGAAGTACCTCTCCGAGCCGTTCGAAACTAAACGAGGTTTCAGACAGGGTGACCCCCTATCGTGTGATTTCTTTAATTTAATGCTGGAGAAAATAATACAAGCTGCAGAACTTAACCGCGATGGAACAATGTTTTATAAAAGCGTGTAACTGTTGGCATACGCTGACGATATTGATATCATTGGCCTTAACAACCGCGCCGTAACTTCTGCTTACTCCAAATAAGAAAAAGAAGCGGAAAAAATGGGTTTGGTGGTGAACGAGAGCAAAACGAAGTACCTTCTGTCATTATGCAAAGAGTCAGCGCATTCGCGCCTTGGCAACCAAGCCACTGTTGGCAGCAATAATTTTGAAATAGTAAAGGACTTCGTTTACCTGGGAACCAGCATTAACACCAACAATAATGTTAGCCTAGAAATCCGACGAAGAATTACTCATGCAAACAAATGCTACTTCGGACTGAGTAAGCAATTGAAATGTAAAGTCCTCTCTCGACGACCGAAAATAACACTCTACAAGTCACTAATCGCACCCGTCCTGCTATATGGTGCATAAGCGTGGACACTAACAACATCTGATGAGGCGGCTCTGGGAGTATTCGAGAGAAAGGTTCTTCGAAAGATTTGTGGACCTCAACACGTTGGCGACGGCGAGTACCGAAGAAGATTTAATGATGAGCTGTATGAACTTTACGCAGACGCCGACATAGTTCAGCGAATTAAAACACAGCGGCTTCACTAGCTAATCCACGTAGTGCGAATGAGCGAAGATGCTCCAGCCCAGAAGGTATTCTTATTGGCACCCGCCGGTGGAAGCAGAGGAAGCGGGAGACCACCACTCCGGTGGAAGGGCCAAGTGGAGACCGATTTGTTATCCCGCGGTGTTTCCAATTGGCGCCTATGTTGGCGGGCTATGTTGAACGGTCAAAATCGCCCGGGCGGTTAGATGACAATTTAAAGAAGACGTTTACTTTAACTTGTCTAATGACTTCAGATCTAGTAGGGATCGTAATTTTATTGACAAGCAGACAATTTGTTAGATGCATTGTTATCGTTTGGGGAAAATCATATGGTCTTAGGATTAATTTATCCTCCGTTTTGGCATAATCTAAAATACAATTGTACTTCTTTATGAGATCTAGTCCTATTATTCCATCGCATGGGATTGGAAAGTCGTCTTCTACGACATGGAATTTATGGTTAATTAGAAGGTCATCACCTTTTAAGCCCGCTTTAATTGTGCCTGATGTGCTGGTTATACCCTGACCAATGCCCTTCAAATCTGTAATTTGCTCTGTATTTACTTTATGATTATTACTAATTTGATGCTTTTTAATAATGGAGATATCTGCTCCTGTATCAATTAAGAAATTTGAAATTGAGTTATTTAATGATGTCCTTGTAGATATTAGCTGTTTAGATGTAGATGTAGTACACATATTTTCCTCTCTGCTGATCTTGAAGTAGAGTTCCTTGGTTCTCCGGCTGGGTGCAGCCGCGCACGTTAAGGGTCTGGTTATAAGGTCTATTGCCATTTTGGGTTTGTGATCCTCTCTGGGAATTATTATTTGACTTAAAATTATTGTTGTATCTTAGTTGCGGTCTAAATCTTCTACCTTGGTAACTCCCATAGTGGTAACCTCGGTAACCTCCACGGAAATTACTCCGGTACTGACTTTGTTGTCGTACATTAAAAATTGTGTTTGAGCTACCCGTTATTTCTGTACAGCTGTTGGTAAATTTGAAGATTGCGTCGTTCATTATTGTGTACGTTCCTGCTTGCATAATCATTTTGACCTTGTCATTGGAGCAGTTTTTACACATAACTTTGCCTGCTGCTTGTGTTGAATATCTCGTTGCCAAGTCTGGATTAAGTCCAGTCGGGCTCTGAGCAGGTTCTGGCAAAATTGAATTGAAATCAACCTAGAGTTTTTCCTCCACTGTGGTTGGTATTGTTACTTCTATATTGTGTCTAGCTAAAGAAGATACCAATTTACCTCGTACGGCTTAAAAAAATTGGTAAGCTCCTTTTTGGTGTTCTTTGGTAAGTATATGATTTACCGTTTTGATCACCTGTCCTATACTATTTAGAGCTTCTAAAATTATGTTCAAATGCTTTACTATTGTTTCTGTTGTTATAGGGGTATTTTTATTAATAAAGTGTCGTATATTTCTTGAAATTGATTAATTTCTTGGTATATATTTCTAGGCGCATTTCACTTCACTTTTCACTCTCATTCACCTCGGCTCGGAACTTGCTCGTATAAAATAAATAAAAGGAATAGATTTATGGTTTTAAAAAATGTGTATATTTCGCTGGGCTCAGGTGATACGTGACCGTCTGACTTCCGGATTTTTACGAATTGTGTTTTGTTTACAAAGTGTGTGTGTGTTCGGTGTTGACGAATTATACGTGCGTGACTGTGTAAGTGTGGGTGTGGGATGTGGTGAATGTTGGCGGTAGGGTTGCACACGCCAGTGTTGTGGCTAATCTAGCCTTCCCGGCCCTCCTAGACGAGTCATCAGCCTAGCAAACGTTGCAGCTGCTGCAGGGTCTCCACCACGTTGCTAAGCCCGGTTGGGCGACGTCGACCTCGACTTGCTGGTGACGCTGCTGGAGGGCGATAACGGGTCCCAGACTGGTCCCAGACTGGTTCCAGGTATGTGGACGTTGTTGCTGTAGCCAGGTCGCTCGATGAGGTTGTGAGACGCGAGGTGGTTGCGATCTGGGTCGCATGTTGTTGCGTGAAGGCGGGGCCAATTTGGCGATACGCCGGGTGGTCCGGTGCAGAAGAGTGTGGTGTGGCCTGTCGCATAGCTGACACATGACGGTCGAGGTGCACTCTGCAGTGGCATGCCATAGTGCCAAACAATTAAGGCAGCACCCGTGGGCCTGCGCTACTTGCTGACGTTGCTGCGACTGCATGCCTTTAAAAATAGCGCATAGGCGTAGTGCATGCGGGCGACAGCAGAGAGGGCAACGCACGCCATGCGCTACTACGGGGTCCCTTGGTGGTGTTTCCGACCATTCCTCGGCCTGTGGTCCTTGAGGCGGTACGGTGGGCGCCGTTGTTGCCCTGGGAGTAGAAGTGCGCGGTGCTGCAGTAGGTACTGCTCGTGCCCGTGGCACGGTAACCGCCGATCGAATGGCTGGTGTTGGGGCGACTTCCTCAATTTCCATGTTCATGATTCTGTATGGAAAGAAATTATAGACTTTAGTGTCTTATAAAGTATAGGGGTGCTTGATTTAAGCACTTTATAGACATATGTTTTTCAAATGTGATTTCGTTATTGGTTATTTTATGCGGGTTTTTATTTGCGGTATAATTTCCCGTTTAGTTCGAGGAGAGTTCTTCGAGCTAGCTCTTTAAGAGTGAGGTATTTATTTCGAATAGCAACATCGCTTCGGTGGATGAATTGCTCCATATTTGATTTTATATTGATTTTAAGTATTTCCGCGATCGGTATTAGCGGTATTAGACTCGGTTGGTAGAAAACAGAGTTTTACGAGCGGTCGAGTCGTTTTGCGTACGTAGGTCAACTACTCGGATGTGACCGTCGCAACCATGATGTACCTTTTCGAAGCGGGCTAGCCGCCATTCGGTAGGAGGGAGACATTCGTCGTGAATTAAGACGCATGCTCCTATTTTTGGTGCTTCTTGAGTGTTTTTCCACCGATATCGTTTGTGAAGGTCTTTTAGATATTCTTCCTTCCATCGGCGACTAAATTCATGATGGAGAATTTTGCTTCGTTCCCATCGATTTATGAGGGAGAGTGAGTCCACGTTTCGTTCTGGTATAGACAGAAGTGGAGCTCCTCTAAGAAAATGCCCAGGGGTGAGGGCTGTAAAGTCCGAGGGATCTTGCGAGAGTGCTGATAGCGGCAGTGAGTTTAAAACGGCTTCAACTCGAATGAGTAGCGTAGTGAACTCTTCAAATGTAAATTTATTGTTGCCAGCGGTTTTCTTGAAAAGTGATTTAAAGCTTTTCACAGCTGATACCCTTAGGCTACCCATGTGTGGGGCGCTTGTGGGGATAAATTGCCAATTAATGCCTTGAGGTGCGTATTTTTCTATGATATGCGGCGAGACTTCTTTGGCGAACTGTATGAACTCCTTTTCGGTAGCCCGTTGAGCCCGATGAAGGGTTTGCCATTGTCGCTCATGATTTTAGAGGGAAAACCCTGCCGTCCCACAAAGCGTGCAAATCCCGGAGAAAAGCTGCTGTTAGATCTTAACATAATTCTAGGTGTACGGTTTTTGTCGTTAAGCATACAAAAACAGCCACGTAACCCTCCATTGTGGTAGAAGACCTTAACATCGAGGCCTTTAACTGGAAAGGTCCGCCAAATCTACACCAGTGATGGTGAAAGGCATAAAAAAATTGCAGCGTTCGGGTGGTAGGGCTGGCATGATCTGTGTGCGCATCTTTTGTTTGTGTAGCGTACAGACTTTACACATAAAGATGAATTTTTTGATCAGAGGCTAAAGTCGAGGAACATAAAACTCTTGGCGGATCATTTGTTGCATTAGCCTGTGCTCGGGGTGTAGCATTAAGACGTGGAGATAATTAATAAAGATTGTGGCAAATGCGGATTTTTCCGGTATTATTATAGGGTGCCGCTCATTGTAGCTCAGACTGGAGCTCGCTAGTCTTCCATTGGCACGAAGCAGTCCCTTAGAGTCAACAAAGGGGTTTAGTACTAAGAGTGTGCTCTTTTTGTCAATGGGCTTTCATGCCATTAAAAGTGTTCGTTCACTGCTATAATAGCGAGTCGACCGACGAAAATCGCTCGAGGATATCTGTGTCCTCCAGTGTTGTGTGAAAGCCTTCGATTCTCCGACTTTCTGGGGCTATGATACTGCTTGAAGGCGACTTTGGCCATGCGTCTGGTGATTCTACTAGCCAGTTGGGGCCATTCCACCATAGTGTGGTGGTTGTAAGGTGCAGGGGTTTGCAGCCTCTTGTGCCGAGATCCGCAGAGTTATCAGCACTGGTAACGTGTCGCCAAGTTGCTGGCCAAACTAGGTCAATGATTTGTGCTGTACGATTTGACACGTAGGTTTTCCACGTACGAGTATGTGGTGGTTTTTCTAGCCAGGATAGCACGATTTCTGAATCGGACCATGGGTACAATTTCCGATTCCCCAGGTTCAAGTGTGTTTGTACGGTCGAGCCTAGTTTTGCGAGCAGGAGTGCACCGCATAGCTCGAGCCGTGGGAGGCTTACGGCCTTGAGAGGCGCGATCTTGCCTTTTGCCACTAATAGGTGACTTGTAATCTTGCCATTATAGCTGCGCAGTAAGCTTTTTCAGAAGCATCGCAGAAGCCGTGGATGGTCGGGTGAGAAATTCACCCAACGAGGTATCTGTATCTCGGATATAGTGTGCAAGTTGTTTGCAAATTGGGACCATTTTATTAAGCGGAGTGGATTAATCAGTTCCATCTAGCCATATTTCTTGAATTAGGATTTTTGCTTGTATTATAATTGGTGCCAGCCATCCTGCGGGGTCGAAAAGTTTTGCCACAGATGACAAGATTTGTCTTTTCGTTTTTGCGGATTTTGCAAGAGTGTATGAAAATTGGTCTGATATTGCGTTCCATTGTATGCCCAGAGTTTTGGTGGTGCTCTAATTTTCAAACTTTAGAAAATTGGTATCTAGCAAGTTTTCTTTATTTTTGTTTGCCAGTATTCCTGGGTGGTTAGAAGTTATCTTTTTTAATGGGAACCCTGCTGAGTCGAGGGCTTCGATAACTTGAGCTATCGACTCGCACGCTAGAGGAAGGCTGTGGCATCCAGACAGTACATCGTCTACATATGTTTGAGAGCTTAGCACCGGGGGGGCTAGTGGTAGTTTTGCTTTAGTGTCTTTTGCCAGTTGGTGTAATGTTCGAATGGCTAAAAACGGAGCGCAGTTCACGCCAAATGTCACGGTTTTCAGTTTGTAGTCGCGGATTGGACTACTAGGTGAATTGCGGAATATAATGCTCTGATAGTCTTGGTCGTCTTCATGTACTAGGATTTGCCTGTACATTTTTTCGACGTCACCATTGAATACGTATTTATACATACGACACTGTAGGATAACTAGCATTAAATCGGGTTGTAATGTTGAACCCGTGTATAACACGTCATTTAGAGAGTTACCTGAGCTCGTGCATTTAGATGCATTGAATACCACTCGTACTTTTGTTGTAAGTTTTACCGGTTTCATAACCGCGTGGTGTGGTAGATAAAAGGAGGAGTGTTTGCCTTTTGTTATTTTCTCATAGGAACTTACTGGTTCCATATGATCCAATTTTATGTATTCCTCAAGGACGTTGTCGTATGAGGTTTTAAGCTCGCCTTTTTTAAGTAAGTTTCGTTCCATACTTAAAAACTGCTGTAGCGCTGAGGTTCGGGAGTGACCTAAGGCGAGTGCGTTGGGAAATTGTTGTTTGAATGGTAGTCGAACGACGTACCGCCCGTTGTCTGATCTTGTAGTTGTAGCTTCATAGAAGTCTTCACAATACTTGTCGTCAGGTGTAATAACGGGGATTAGGGGTAATTCTTCTACCTCCCAGAATTTTCTCAATTGTGAGTTAAGATAGTCATTTGAAATATCTTCCACTTGCGTTGTGAAGCTGGAAAGCTTCTCTTTGACTTGCCCGCTTAAAATCCATCCAAAGATGGTATTTTGGGCTAGTAGGTTGTTGAAGATTTTCTCAACACCTTGAAGTATTATTTGGGGGATTAGATCGTTTCCCAATAATATGTCGACTTGATCGGGTGTATGGCAGTTGGGATCGGCTAGTTTCAGATGTGAAAACTTTTGCCAGTGTTTGCTATTTATGTTATAGCTTGGTAGCATGTTGGTAAGTCGCGGCAGAACGATAGCTTATGCTTCTATTCTTTGATCCGCGCTTGTTGAAGCCAAGGTAATGAAGCAGATTTTATTTGAGTTTTGAACAACTCTTCCGCCCATTCCTGAAATTTCGAAATTGGCTTGTTTGGTTGGCAGATTCAAACTTTTTGGACCTTAGATACTATAAATGATCGCTGTGATCCTTGATCTATTAAGGCCCTTAGCTTAAATAGTTCTCCTCGGTGTTCGATGGAGACTATTGCTGTAGGTAATAGTGTTTTGCTTTCATTTTCTGAATGTAGCGTTTCTATTCTGGCTGCGTTTGAGCAGCATGGTTGTTCTTGACAACTTTCGGGATTGGGTTTTCCGGGATTATCCGATCTAGCTGTTGCAGCTAGTCCCGTAGTTCTTTTGGCATTTGGATTATTTTGGGAAGTATTATAGTGATTATTATGGAGCATCGAATGATGTCTCCTACGGCAATATGAGCAATTGTATTTACTTGGACATGCCTGTACCGTGTGGCTAGGTGACAGACAGTTGTTGCAAAGTTTCTTAGTTCTGACTATGTTATTTCTTTCGTTTATTGATAAATTTTTAAATCTCTCGCAAGATCGTAATTGATGACCCCCGCTGCACAGTTCGCATGACATATGTCTGAGTTGTTCAGAGGTGAACGATTGAGACTTATTGAAGCTCTTGTGATTTGAATTATTTTTAGTGACGTGGTGTTTAAAGAAGGTTCTATTATGGTCTTCGTGTATATTTTTCGGCTTTGATACTTTATTATCTACCCGTTCTGCCATTTCGAACTGGGTAGTGAGGAAATCTTTCATTTGTGGCCACTTTGGGCAATTTTTACGGGATGATTGCTCCCATAAAAGTAAAGATTTTTCTGGTAATATGGCAGCACATATATTGACCAGAATGGGGTCCCAGTTTTCAGTGGGGACATTTTGGGTTGCTAGAACCGATAAACAGTTTGTAACTGTTGACTGTAATTTTAGAAATTCCTGACTGGTTTCTTTTTGAATTTTTGGTAAATTCATTAAGGTCGTTATTTGTTTATCGACCAAGACTCTTTCATTTTCATACCTAGCTTTTAACGCTTCCCATGCCAGAATAAAAGTGTCATCGTTAAGTGCGAACTGTTTGACTATTGCAGCTGCTTGACCTCTTTTATTTCGCAAGTGATATAGTTTTTGCGCTTGTGATGTGATAGCTTTGGGTGGTTTATGTACGCGGCTGAGAACATATCCCGGAAGAACGGCCATTGTTCATAACCCCCATGAAATACTTCAGTATCACAGACTGGCACTTTGAGATATATGCCGGAACTTGCTTCGTTTATTTTTGCTTGGGGCAGCTCTACTCGCTGGGGTGAAGTAGGTGCAGTTACAGGCTTTAGAAGTTTTAATTGATCCGCGATCAAAGCCTTAGTTTCTTCTTCTTTAAGCAGTTTTCATATTTTGCATATGCCGAGTTTTTAAAATTTTCGGGCAATTCTGAATCATCTGTTTCGATGATTGCGTCATATGCCGATTGGAGCCGTGTCCAAAATCTGTCAAGTGATTTTTCTTTCACTTCCAGAACCGATTCTGTATTTTCCTCTATAGTGATTGAGGAAAATCTAGTGCAGTATCTTATAATACTGTCACTATCTGCAATGAATTTTGCAGCTGAAAAATCTTTGCCCCTTTTTTGCTTTGCACCCTGTTTTGAACGGGTGCTTTCAGCAGGGCTGCCTTGAGGCTTTTCTTCTTCACCCATTTTGGGTACATCTAATAATTGATGAGTTGCTTTAGGGTCCGTTGACATTATAAGTCGGAAAGTGAACCTCTTTTATAAATAAAATTATCGGTATACTCGTATTTATATATGTCGATATATATTTGGTTTTCGGGGTTTAATTTACCGAGCTTTTAAATTTACCGGTGATTATTTTTTGCGCGCGACTGTAGTTTTGTCAGTCTTTAACGATTTGATGTTTTAAAATAAAAATATCAATGTATATTGTATTCATTATTAGAATCGCGCTTTTATGCGTATCACTGCTTTTATTTTACTCACGACTGTAATTTCCAAGTCGAGTTAGATTATAATTATTACTTTAAAGATAAAAATATATTTTTATATATTTGTGATTTATTTTATGCTTTCGTGCACACAAAGTTTGTTGGGTTACCCTCTTGACTAGGGTTAGTTATTAAATTTTTCGTACATATATGAACGTTTGTATGTAAGCTTTTTTTGTGAGGGTGCTAAACACAAGTCTGTGTGTTTGTATAAATGTATAGCAGCGGTGGACAAAAGCAATGCAGGTAACCAATATAAGACATTGTGTTCTGATTTTCTTATGCCAATGCAATTTTAAGTTCAATGCAATTGAGTGCAAGGAACTTTGTTCTTTGTCTGCAATGTTTTGGGTGCTTTTTCCCTTGACACACGTTTGTGTGTTTGTCTATATTTTTCCCGTGAATATAATAAGATTATACATAACTTTGATGGGATAGCAGAAAATAGCTTTGTAGTTGTTTTAATGTTTTCCTTTCTTTTGCTTGTTAGTTTCTGCTTATTTATTGTTACAATCCTGCCTTTACTTGACTTATATATGTAGGGGAATGCAAGCAGAGGGGGTATTGCCAGGTAAATTTTGCACTTGAATTTTTTTTTGTTGATTTTTGTTTGTGCTTGATGACACGAAAAATAAGCAGAAAAGCCGCGGTTTAAAATTTAGATAAGTATTTTGTTAGTATACTTTTTGTGCGGGATTTATTTTGGGAATTTAAAATTTTATATGTATGTAGGTGGTGATCGGGACTTTGATAAAACCGGGAAGACTATATATATTTATAATTTTTTGTGGCTTTTTTACCGACTACAGTTTATCCTGAAATATTCCGTTTTTGACGGAATTTTTGTTGGTTTTTTTTTGTAAATGTGTACTTATGTATGTACAAAAATTAGGGTTTTTGGGTGGCCAATATTTTTTGCATATACTAAATATGCTGGCAAATTTAAATTTTAAATAATTTGGTAAGATACAACTTACTCTTGTACCGCTTCTAAGGGGTTAGGGGTACTTATCCTTTTAGTTGAACTCTTTTTTTTTTCTTTGTTGTGCAGTTGTGTTGTTTTAGTTTGTTATTTAATTGTTGGCGCCCGAACTAGGTTTTAGTGGACTGTATATTTTAATTTTATATGCTTTTGTTGTTTTCCCGCCCGAATGGTTTGTTATTTAGTGGACTGTATATTTATTTATTTATTTATGTTTCTAATCGGGTTAAGATAGGGTGTAGGGTCACTAGGGTCACCTAAATAAAACCACTATTTTCTTCGATAATTAACACTTTAATTCACTCAGTATATCATGAAGGGTAAGTAGCGAGGCGGACAGTTGTAAACGAACTAAAACTTAATATCTAACATTGATCTCTTGCGCAGCAAGGAGACTGGAATGTGTAGGTCTGTATGCATATATGTACAAAATGTAGAATATTGGCAAACGGTAAGAACAACTTAATTTAACAAACGGTAAGTGCAAGGTTTCTTTACAGGGTGTTTGGTAAGTATAACAAAGGTAAGTCAGTATTTAATTAAAGGTAGGTATTTAAGTAAATTTAGGTATTTTAGACAAAATTGAGGATTTGACAGCAAAGGTAAGTATGAACGGGGGTAAGTATTTAAATTCAGGTGAGTATTTAAAACGAAAGTAAGTGTAATAAGATAGTAAGGTAAGTATTTTAAAATGTATATATATATAATTCATTTTGTAAATTCATTCTGTATGTGTATATGTATGTATTTGGTTTAGGTTTTCTTTTTTTTTAAAATTCAATAAGATTGGAGCTCATGTCTCCAACATGGCGGCCGGCCTGCTCCGATGGCGGTGGCAGTAACTCCTGCATCTCTGCCAAGGTGTTCACCGCCTTGGAAAAGAGGTTCCGTAAGCGCCGCTGGTTGTTTTCGGGTTTCTGCCGTCTCTCCTTCGGTTTGGTGATGACTACTTGCCGCTGAGTGGATTGTTTTTCGGGTTTCGATGCCTGTCGTCATTGCCTCTTTATCGTGACTTTCCCGACATCGTGGTGTTGCTGCCGATGAATTAGTGTGTGGTGTGCCAAGCCGCATCGGTAGCAACTGTCCCGGGAGTTGCATGCCGCCGTGGCGTGTGAGGTTGCCAAGCAATTAATGCAGTACTTGTGAGCCCGCACTGACTCGTACCGCTGCTCTGGCGTCATGGCCATAAATGCGGGACAGTACCGCAGAGAGTGCCGTTCGCAGCACAACCGACAGGTGCTGTAGTCTCCGTAGCGTCTGTAACGAGAAGAAAAGAAGGGAAATATTTGTGGTGTTAGCACGGATGTAGTGGTAGGGTCGGAGCGCTATCCCTAACGTTTACATGCTACGGAGAGAGGGTTGAGGTGAGAGTCGAAATCCTATTTTGCGGGGGGCAATGCACATAATTTTGAGATGGGTCGTGTATAAACTCCGCCTTGAGTTCGGACATCTACAACTCGAACATTTTCGTCCGAGCCAGGATGGAGTCGAATGACGCGTCCGAGTCGCCAGTCATTCGGAGGTAGAAGGTCATCTTTTACGACGACCAGATCTCCCTCCCTGATGTTTGTCTGCTGGGTTTTCCACTTAGTACGCTTATGAAGTTCTTTGAGGTATTCGTTTTTCCAGCGCATACTAAACTGATGGTGTAGCACTTGCAGTTTCTGCCATTTGTGGATGATTGGCAGATTTTCAGAGTTGGCTTCTGGCAATGAGAGTAGTGGAGCGCCGCGGAGAAAATGACCAGGGGTAAGAGCGAGTATATCGTTTGGATCGCCTGACATTGGAGAAAGTGGTCGCGAGTTGAGAACTGCTTCGATCCGCGCGAGTAGAGTCGTGAATTCTTCGAATGTGAATTTATGGCTTCCCGCAACCTTGAGAAAATGGGTTTTAAAACTCTTCACAGCTGCCTCCCACAATCCACCCATGTGCGGAGCATAGGGGGGGATGAATTGCCAGGACAGTCCGTGGGTAGAGTATTTCTCCGCTATGTCGGGTGCGGCTTCTTTGAGAAAAGCCGTGAGCTCCTTCTGAATTGTGCGGCTGGCGCCGACGAAGGTCTTGCCATTATCTGACATAACTTTATGTGGTAGTCCACGACGACTGACAAAACGAGAGAATGCTGCTTTGAACGCAGCTGTCGTCAAATCTGAGCAGAGTTCGAGGTGTACTGCTTTTGTCGAAAAACAAACAAATACGCAGACATAGGCCTTTGCATACGAGGCTTTTCGGAGCATGGATGTTTTGACTAAAAACGGGCCAGCAAAGTCCACACCGGTAGTATGAAAGGGTAGGGAGAAGGTGGACCTCTCAGGGGTACTGCGGCCATTATTTGAGATTTCGCCTGTTGCTTATAGATAGTGCAGGCTTTGCAATGGAAGATGCACTTTTTCACCTTTTGCTTGAGTCTCGGGATATAATACTCTTGTTGTATCATCCGGGTCATTAGCTGCTTTTCTGCATGCAAAAATTCAGAATGGATAAAATCAAGGAGTAAGGAGCAGAATCGGGAGCTATCGGGAATAATAATAGGGCAGCGCTCGTTATATGTGAGAGTTGCATAGGCGAGCCTTTCATTGACGCGCATTATACCGGTTTTGTCGAGCATAGGGTTCAGAGACAAGAGGGGGCTTTTCCTACTAATGGGTTTGCCAGATTGAAGGTCCTTAATTTCAGCTGGGTAAAATCTGAGCTGAGTCAACAGGATCAGACGCATCTTTGCCTGATGCAATTCCTCTTGGGTAAGGGCTACCGGTTTTGAGACATTGCGTTTTTTCACTCTATCTATAAACCGGTGCATATACGCCACTACTCGAACTGCTTTTGGGTACGACGAAAACCTATCGAGTAAATCTGGCATTTCAGTGGCATGGAGTACTTGGGTACGCTTTTGTTCGGGCGGAGTTATGGTTTGGGTCACAGGTTTGGGCGAGGACGTCGAAGGTTTCGACAACCATTCCGGGCCGTTCCACCATAAGGGGCAATCGGCTAGATCCTTTGGTGTACATCCACGGGTGCCAAGATCTGAGGACTTTTCTGCCCCAGGCACATGTCGCCAAGTGGCGTTACCAACATTGTCCAAAATTTGCGAAGTCCTATTTGCTACATAGGTCTTCCATGTGTGCGGGGGTTTTTCCAGCCATGCTAGCACGATTGCAGAGTCTGACCAGAGGTAAAGTTCGTGAGGGGTCAGATTTAAGTGAGAGTGTATGTGTTTAATTAGTTTTGTGAGGAGCACCGCTCCGCAAAGTTCCAGACGGGGGAGACTAACTGTTTGCAAAGGAGCGACTTTGCTCTTTGCCACTAATAGATGAGTGGAAAACGTGCTTTCACTATTCTGTACTCGTAGGTACACACATGCGCAGAATGCTTTTTCTGAGGCATCTGTGAAGCCGTGTATCTGAAAGGGTTTATCAGGGGAGAAGTTTACCCATCTAGGAATTTTTATTCCATTTATCGCGGAGAGACTTTCGCGAAAAGTGTTCCATCTGTTGAAGGCGCCGGGTTTCACTTGTTCATCCCAGTCCGTTCCTTCTAACCAGAGTTGCTGCAATAGAGTTTTGGCTAATATCATTATTGGCGATAGCCATCCTGCCGGGTCGAACAGTTTAGCAACCGCCGATAAAATTTGACGCTTTGTATTTGAGTTTTCAGCTGGTATAGGGTCATACGAGTAGGAGAACGAGTCAGTTATAGCGTTCCATTTTATGCCGAGTGTCTTTGTTGAACTGGCGTAATGAAATTTTAGAAAGTCTTCATCTAGCAGATCAGACTTTGGGACTAATTTCAGAATATCAGCGTGGTTTGCCGTTATTTTCTTAAGGGGAAAACTGGCAGATTTTAAAGCTTCGATAGTCTGATGCAGAGAGTTAATAGCGGACTGTAGATCCATAGGTCGCTGGTTCATATCCGGCTCGAAGGACCATGTTTCTAATCGGGTTAAGATCGGGTGTAGGGTCACTAGGGTCAACTAAATAAAACCACGATTTTCTTCGATAATTAACACTTTAATTCACTCAGTATATCATGAAGGGTAAGTAGCGAGGCGGACAGTTGTAAACGAACTAAAACATTCCCACAACAGCCGGTTCTATCGCACCGGAATGACCCGGGTTTTTTCACCCGGCCAAGGGCTGTTATTTCAGTGTAACCCTGTCCAATCTGGGGCAGGGCGAAGCACTGTTAACAACAACAACAACAACAAACGAACTAAAACTTAATCTCTTGCGCAGCAAGGAGACTGGAATGTGTAGGTCTGTATGCATATATGTACAAAATGTAGAATATTGGCAAACGGTAAGAACAACTTAATTTAACAAACGGTAAGTGCAAGGTTTCTTTACAGGGTGTTTGGTAAGTATAACAAAGGTAAGTCAGTATTTAATTAAAGGTAGGTATTTAAGTAAATTTAGGTATTTTAGACAAAAGTGAGGATTTGACAGCAAAGGTAAGTATGAACGGGGGTAAGTATTTAAATTCAGGTGAGTATTTAAAACGAAGGTAAGTGTAATAAGATAGCAAGGTAAGTATTTTAAAATGTATATATATATAATTCATTTTGTAAATTCATTCTGTATGTGTATATGTATGTATTTGGTTTAGGTTTTCTTTTTTTTTTAAATTCAATAAGATTGGAGCTCATGTCTCCAACAGTTTTGTATGTTTGTGCCTATATTGTGTTTGTTTATTCTCCACTTATTTGCACTTTGAAAATTATTTTAATTTGGGTAAATGTACCTCTTTATGTTGTTGTTTTCCAATATTTTTATTTTTTTTATTTTTCGCCACTTCCATAGGTGCCTGTCTCTTAGGCGAAGTAGGACCATATATACTTCACTTCACTTTTCACTCTCACTCACCTTGGCTCGGAACTTGCTCGTATAAAATAAATAAAAGGAATAGATTTATGTTTTTAAAAATTGTGTATATTTCGCTGGGCTCAGGTGCTACGTGACCGTCTTGCTTCAGGATTTTTACGAATTGTGTTTTGTTTACAAAGTGTGTGTGTGTTCGGTGTTGACAAATTATACGTGCGTGACTGTGTAAGTGTGGGTGTGTGATTTCGTGAATGTTGGCGGTAGGGTTGCACCCGCCAGTGTTGTGGCTAATATAGCCACTTGGCATATAGAATTTTTGTTTAGACGCGTTGTTGTACATTGTTCAATTGTCTCAATGTATTCTTTCCATAATTTTTTATTAAAATTGCAATTACGACAATTAAGAATGTAGTTACGCATGCAAAAATAGGTAACCATTTATCTGAAATTTCTTCTTTGTTTTCTATACTAAGTTTTGGTTCGTATCTGACCAGTTTAATTTCAGAGTTTTTCTCTGCAGAATTTTCCTTACCGACTTCGTATCTTGCTTTCCTATTAGGATACCGTTAAATACGGATTTCCACCATGCCTTTTTTAAATATATTAACCCGTTATACATTTTTTTTTATTTGTTAATTGAAAGAAAAATAATTTTTTTTTTCATTATATTTATTATAATTTAAATTTGCAGTTTTATCCAATTTATGGGGATTTTTCAGAAATCCCCCGGCATTCCAATTTATTCAGTAATAATTAGAATTTTCTTTTTTTTCTTTTTTCTATTTTCTATATTATATTTCCTATTTCTTAATTCTTTTATTTTTTCTTTTAATTTTGGTCTATCTATTGTATATGTTGTTAAATTTAGTAGCCTAAAAGTATCAACTATTTCTTTCTTTTTTCTGAATTGTCTGCCGCCCCGTTTTCTTTTGTGGATTTTTATGGGTGTAGGTATTTTAAGAATTTCTTCCTTTTTATTAAGCTTATTCCGTCGCCGATACTCTTCTATGGTAATCGGTGTCGGGACTTGCTTTACAGTGTTACGATTTTTAAGAATTTCTGCGGAGATTTACACAAATTATTTTATAGTGTCTTCGCATTTTTTAAATATTCTATTAAATTCTTTCTGAGTCGTAATCACCTGCATACTTATGTAAATTTTTAATTCTTTTATTATTATCTTTATATATATATTTTTTGTTATTCGTAAGCAAAAATTTAAATTTTTCCTCTTGGTTAAGCTGCCGTGAGGCTTGCTCAATTTATATTAAATTGTATATATTCCACCCTTTTTATGCATCCTAGGAGGAGTTTGCTGACTTCCATTATGCCGCCAGTCGGGTTGATTCGGATATTTGAATATTCCACCCTTTTTATGCCTTGGAGATGTGTCTCCGAGCCATAGAGTATGTCCAAGCAGCCATCCAATCTCTCCCAGTTTTGTAAAGTGCAGGAATTTTTGAAGTGTAAGAGTGGAAAATAGTCTTTTTTTTTTAAACTCCTTTGGTTTTTTTAGCAGTTTTGCTTATTTAGCAAATTTTCCGCTAACTAATGACCAAACTGGCAGGATCGCCATGAAGTGTGTTTCCAAAATAATTGTTCTTTATTAGAAAATACTTTCTCTTTTATACCAAATTTCTTACACCAATACTTACAAACTAAAAGTATTTACATTGCTAATGTTTGTGCAAAGTCAGCATATTATTTCATTGATATTTGATATTTTGACAGTTCACATTGACAAACCGACACTGTCGATCAGTTATGCTGATCGAAACGTGTGTTGGTCAATGCGACGGCTTGAGTAATAGGGTTGACAAATGTAATCAGATGTGTGCCTTGTGTGTCGGCGTATATATATGATGTTGAATTCAACATAATTTCATTGGGTCGGGATGCTTTGGCTGTGTGTGGTCAATATTTGTATATGCATAGAATGCATTGTAAGTGAAGCGTATTCAGTGTAATACTACAGTACATTCTTATAACATTGACCTATCAATTTGTAGATTTCAATTAACATTTTCGGAACTTGTTAAGAAATACAAAGTAAATTCAGCGCATAGCAGATTTCTGGTTAGATCTTTCGGATGGTACTAATTCTGAAAGCCTTTGTTGGCAACCCATGTCTGTGTGCTTATAATTAAAAATAATTGGCAAGCATGTATACATGAAGCCATGTTAGCTAACATGGATGATGCAATAATATGTTCTAATTACCTAAGCAAACTGCAATATTCATCGTATTTGAATATGTTAAGTATAACATTCTCTGTAAAGATTTGACATTTATTTATTCGAATTAAAACACCGGTGTGACAAGTTGGGAAATTTGAAATTGCAAACGAAAAAGAAGAATTAGTTAAAATAACATTAAAAAAACAAATTTAAATAGTTTTATTTGAAGCAAATAACTTGTCTACCAATTATTACAAGTGTTTGAAACTTCCATTAAGAAGTTTGCTGTTGTTACGAAGTGGGAAGTTTGCTGCTGTTGATTTTGGTTGCTGTGGTTGGATTGAGTTGTTGTTGCTGGACGATCCTCTGGTTGCTGGACGAGATTGCGTGGTGCAGGCGTTTGTTTTGATTTCAATTTATCTATATTTTCAAAGGTTATGGGCCCAGTCCATGCCTAGAGACTGCAAATAGGTATCCATACGAAATTACATATGTATAAATTGGAAAAAGGTAAGCGCAACATAAAACCATTTGATGGAAAAAAATATTCCATATGGAAATTCCGCGTTAGGGCGCTTTTAAGTGAAACGGATGTGCTTAAAGTTATTGATGAAGATCCAAAAGAAACAGAAGAATGGGAAAGACTAGATAGAAGTGCAAAAAGTTTAATAATAGAATATTTGAGTGATTCTTTTCTTGGTTTTGCTAAAAGTGAGTGTAGTGCTAGGGAAATTTTCAAAAACTTAGACGCCGCCGTAGTGTGAAGGTAGTGTTGCCGGCCTACCACACCGAAGGTCCATGGTTCGAGCCCTGGTACAGGTAACATCAAAAGTGATTTGAAAAAAAGTTTTTCAAAACGGGGTCGCCCCTCGGCAGTGGTTTGGCAAACTCTCCGAGTGTATTTCTTCCATGACAGGCTTCTCAGCAAAAATTCGTCTGCTTTGTAGATGCCGTTCGGAGTCGGCAAAAAACTGTAGGTCCCACCAATTTGTAGGGAAAAATTCAAATCGGCACACCACAAATTGGAAGAGAAGCTTGGCGCAAAAATCTCTTAGGAGGTTTATGATGATATACTCGTACCTGTTGTATATCGCGCCATAGAGATAGAGATAGACGCTATATACGAAAGAAAAAGCTTGGCTTCACAATTATCTGTACGCAAACAGTTATTGTCTTTGAAACTGAAGAGTGAAACACCATTGTTAACTCATTTTAACACGTTTGATGATTTAATAACAGAATTACTAGCATCCGGAGCACAAGTGGAAGAAATGGATAAGATATCTCATTTACTTTTGACTCTACCTACCCAATATGATGGGATTATCACCGCGATTGAAACGTTGTCTGAAAGCAGTTTAACATTGGCATTTGTTAAAAATAGATTATTAGATCATGAGATCAAATTAAAACAAGCTTGTAAGGACACCAGTCTAAAAGTTTTACAAGCGGTTAGAAACGAAAATAAACAATCAATATTTAAAAATAAGATCGAACATTTAAAAAAAAATAAATACAAATTTAATAAAAATAAGTTTAATAACAATAAATTGAAATGTTTTCATTGCGGCAAAGTAGGACACATTAAAAAGAACTGCTTTATATATAAAAAAGAAACAGGTGTAGAAAGTAATAATCTAGAAAAAAATAAACAAACGCAAATGGCGTCAGCTCAAACAGAACCAGGCCAGTCAAGCTTTGCATTGATGTCGAAACGTGCATGTTATGCAGGTGATAGTATTTCATTCCTTTTGGACTCCGGAGCATCAGATCATTTAATCAATAACGAGAATCTTTTCACTACTTTTACTGTTCTGAATTCACCTATTAAAATTGCTGTAGCAAAATATGGTGAATTCATATATGCATCAAAGAAAGGTGAAATAGAACTATGCAATAATACTCAAACAAAAATTATTTTGAAAGACGTGTTGTTTTGTCCTGATGTTCCTCAAAATTTAATATCAGTCAAAAAGATGCAGGATGCTGGTTTGACGGTTATGTTTTATCCAGGAGGTGTAGTGATCAATAAGGGTCATGAAACCATTATGGAGGGTTAATAATAACAATGTTCCTATTGTTAATTTTAGTTTACCAAATAGGGTCTATGTATCAAATGCAAATAGGAATAATTACAGTTTGTGGCATGAGAGGTTAGGGCATATAAGTAAGGGTAAATTTGTGGAAATGAAGTCAAAGAGTATGGTTGATGATGTCGATTTACTTACAGATGTACAACAAAATGACGATTTATGTGAAGCATGCATAAAAGGAAAGCAGGCTAGACTTAGTTTTGAAAAGTGCAAAAATAAAGATCACATTAATAGGCCGTTGTTTATTGTTCATTCGGATGTATGTGGACCGATATCACCTTCAACCATCAATAAAAGAAATTATTATGTAGTTTTTATTGATGAATATACCCATTACTGTGTTACATACAGGGTGGCTAATGAAAGCCGCTACCAAAAAAAAATTAAATAACTTTTTTTCTATTTAATGAATCTGGTAAATTTTTTTTTTATTTTGCAGATTCACTTTTACATTTAACAAAAATGGATAACTGGGACACTGAAACAAGAATTTGGATTGTCCGCCGCTATCATGCACTGGAGTCCGTAGTTTCGGTTCAAAGAGAGTACAGGCGCACGTTTGGCGGCAGTCCTCCGAGCAGATGGACCATAATAAGACTTGTAAACAATTTTGCCGAGCATGGGACAGTCAACAGAAGACCTTACCATCGAAACCCTTCAGTTCGAACGGAGGAAACAATCGCTGCTGTAGCTGCTGCCATACAAAACAATCCACGTGTTTCAACAAGAAGCTTATCTGCTCAAATGGGTGTAAGCAGACAGTCATTACAGTCAATTATGCACAAAGATTTGGACTTATTCCCATATAAAATTCAAATGGCCAACAAACTGAACGCTGCAGACTTGCCGATTCGCTTGGAATTTTGCCAGAAGATGCTTCAAATGGTGGAAGAGGATGGAAACATGTTGAACTGTCTTTTCATGTCTGACGAGGCCCATTTCGATTTAAACGGCAACATAAACAAACAAAATTGTCGAATATGGAGTGCTTCCAACCCACAGATACTCCATGAGACGGAATTGCATCCACTTCGTGTCACAGTGTGGTGTGCAGTTTCATCACGCTGCATTGTCGGGCCCTACTTCTTCGAAGAAAACGGTCACACCGTTACGGTTACTGGAGACCGTTACTTGAGCATGTTGAGAGAGTTTTTCTATCCAGAATTACGCCGAATGAGAATTTCTTTCAACTTTGTGTGGTTTCAGCAAGATGGTGCAGCTCCTCATATAGCCCGACCTGTTATGACAGAATTGCGACGAAAATTTCCCAATAAGCTGATATCCAGAAACTTCACATTCCGTTGGCCACCCAGGTCGCCTGACCTTACTGCACCTGACTTTTTCTTGTGGGGTTATTGCAAACAGGAAGTCTTCAAAGCAAAACCAGCAAATTTGAATGAACTAAGGCAATCCATTCGAGAAACAATTGCGGCTATTCCTGTCTCAACTCTCCAAGCAGTAATGAACAACTTTTTGGTAAGATGCCGCACATGCATCGACGAGCAGGGGGGCATTTAAATTCCATTATTTTTAAAACTAATTAAGCTATATTTAATAAAATTTAATGAGCTTTAACATGAATGAAAGAAAGATGAATTCCATACACTGAAAAAAAAATTATTTGAGTTTCTTAATGTAGCAAAATTCATCAGCCACCCTGTACTTACTAACTCATAAGTCTGATGTTTTTGCTATTTTTAAAGACTTCCTTGCAAAAAGCGAAGCACATTTTAATCTTAAACTTGTACATTTATATATTGATAATGGAAGGGAATACTTGTCAAATGAAATGCGGGAGTTCTGTGTTCAAAAAGGCATTAGTTACCATTTAACAGTTCCGCATACCCCACAATTAAATGGTGTGTCTGAAAGAATGATTAGATCTATAACTGAAAAAGCTCGTGCATTGGTTATAGGATCGAAATTACCAAAGTATTTTTGGGGTGAAGCTGTATTGACAGCTACATATTTAATTAATAGAAGCCCAATGCATTAAAAGAATGCAGTAAAACACCATATGAAATGTGGCACAATAAAAAGCCGTGTCTTAAGTATTTAAAAGTTTTTGGTTCAACAGTATACGTTCATAAGAAAGTAAGGAAAGAAAAGTTTGATGAAAAATCATGGAAAGGTATACTGGTAGGATATGAACCAAATGGTTACAAAGTGTGGGATGCGGAAACTGGGAAATTTGAAATTGCCAGAGATGTTATTGTTGATGAAACCAATATGGTTAATTCTAGAGCTGACATTGATAATGTTGAGTTCCATACTGCAAAAGATATGGTTGATGCTGGAAATGAGGATGTATTACCGGATATGTATACTCCTTTAGGTATCTGTGAAAATAAAACATTAGATACAGATAATGATAAGCTGTTATATGAACAGCCTAGAAAAATTGTAATAAAAAAAATTGCTGATCCAGGTTTAGCTGGTGATTCTATGTGTGACGACATAGGTGAACAAATTAACTCAATACCGCTGACAGATATCAGAAAAAGTGAGAGATTAAGGGATAAGCCAAAAATTTCATACAGAGATATTCTAGAAAACTGTATAATGAATGCTCAGTCTTCCATAGAGAATACTCCTACTTCTTTTGATGAGATAAAGTACAGAAGTGATAGAGTACAATGGGAAGAAGCAATTAGAGATGAGCTAGATTCGCATTTAATTAATAAAACTTGGTCACTTGTTAACATGCCAGCTGACAAAAATGTAGTGGATTGTAGATGGGTATCTTATATATAAATAGACAAGATGAATGCAATGTAGAACCGTGTTCTGCTAAACTATAATTCTAAGGTATACAAATTATATATGTATAGATAGGAAATTTTGAGTTGTACTCTTATCCGTAAATAAAAAAAATTTAAAAAATCACTTTAATATAAAAACTTTAACATAAAAGTCACACCACTACACATTTACTTATTCACATTATAGACACGCTGTGTGTGTGTACTTGCTTTTTGTGTACTATGCTGAATAGTGAGCATGGCCGAGGAGTTGCTTTGTAGGAAAAAATTAAGAGCCGTAGTAGTGTGAGTAGACTTGCCATGCATGTTTTTGTGTTATTCGTGTGGTCGGATCTCACTGTGAGTGCGAAGAGTTGGTAGTGGACCAATGAAAAATAAGTATTCGCACTATAGATACTCTGTTGTGTCATGCATTTTTGCTTTAGTTGTTGTTATTGTATTGATTACTGGCTACGATGCCCAGTGTCAGATGCTCTCCTGAGAGCACGAAAAGTTGCTTTGTTGGATACATTAAACAAGCAATGTAAAATATGAGCAAATATGTAAAATTCATTCCTGATACCTACAAACAGGGTTTACAAAAATAAAATAAATGATTACTTATAAAGAGTATTAAACACCGAAGAAAATTAAGGGAAAATAGAGGAAAGGAAAAGAAAGGAAAGAAAAGGAAAAGGAAAGGAAGGAAAAGGAAGGGAATGGAAAGGATGGGAAAGGAAGGAAAATTAAAGGAAAGAATGGAATGGTAAGGAAATGAAAGGAAGGGAAGGGAAAGGGAATTAAAGGAAAGGTAAGAAAACGAAGGGGAAAGCAAGAAAACAAAAGGAAGGCAAGGGAAAGGAAAAGAAGTTCGAGGAAAGTAAAAAATAAAATAAGAGAGTAAAAAAAGAAATCAAGGAAAATAAAAATATGTTAGAGGAAAGGAACGACATAGAAAGGAAGAAAAAAAGGCGGATAAAACATACCTACAGCAAAAAAATAAAATAAAATAAAGTTTATTGGTTAAATTTCAACCACTGGGCGAACTCTAGTTTACAATCAAACATAATGAAGTTGGCGAATCAATTAAGTACAAAGCGAGACTTGTTGCACGTGGATTCACGCAAGAGTATTTAATTGATTATGACGAAACATTTGCACCAGTTGCTCGAATTTCTAGTTTTAGGCTCATAATATCTCTTTCAAACCAATATGGTTTGAAAGTACATCACATGGATGTAAAAACAGCTTTTTTGAATGGTGAATTGAAAGAGGAATTATATATATGAGAGTTCCTCAAGGAGTAATTTGTAAAAAAAATCAAGTATGTAAATTAAATAAAGCTATTTACGGACTGAAGCAAGCTGCTAGATGTTGGTTCGAAGTATTTGAACAAACCTTAAAAGAAATTGGCTTTATAAATTCTCCTGTAGATCGATGTATATATATACTAGAAAAAGGAGGCATTTTGAAAAATATATATGTTTTATTGTATGTGGACGATTTAGTCATATCAACAGAAAGCATTTGTACAATGAATAATTTTAAATCTTATTTAATAAATAAATTCAGAATGACAGATCTTTTAGAAATAAAATATTTCGTTGGAATAAGAATTGAAAGAGATCATGATCAAATAAGTTTAAGTCAATCAGTTTATATTAAAAAGGTGTTAAATAAATTTGGAATGGATGAGTGTAACCCAGTAAATTCACCACTTCCTAGTAAACTGAATCATGCAGCATTGAATTCGGATGACAAATATGATGCACCATGTCGTAGTTTGATAGGTTGTTTAATGTACATCATGTTATGTACAAGACCAGATTTGAGTACATCTGTTAACCTCTTAAGTCGATATAGTCAAAAGAACAACCAAGAACTCTGGCAATGTTTAAAAAGGGTTTTAAGGTTCTTAAAGGGTACTTTACATTCGAAATTAGTGTTTAAGAAAAATATTAAAAACGATAATTTCTTAATTGGCTATGTAGATTCAGATTGGGGTGGTAGTGAGAGTGATAGAAAACGAACAACAGGATAATTATTCAAAATGTTTGAAACTAATGTAATTTGTTGGAATACAAGAAAACAGAACTCGGTCGCTGCTTCATCAACTGAGGCAGAGTATATGGCTTTGTTTGAGGCAGTTATAGAAGCAATGTGGCTTTAAGCATTATTGGAAAGTTTAGGAATAGAATTTAAACAACCAATAAAATTATTTGAAGATAATCAGGGTTGTATTAGTATTGCCAATAACCCCTCTTGTCACAAACGATCGAAACACATAGATATAAAATATCATTTTACTAGAGAACAAATTGAAAATAAACTAATAAAAATTGTATATATTTCCACAGATAAACAGATAGCAGATATTTTGACGAAACCACTTCCAGCTCCACGCTTCAATGAACTAAGAAGCCAAATGGGTTTGACCGGTTAATGTAAATATATCAATATTGATGAAATCGAAGGGTGTTTATATGCTGAATATAATCTTAATAAATAGTATTTAATTAACTATTTTTTTTTAAACATTTTTTTTTGGTCTGATTAGGTTTTTCTGGGTTTTTCCTAATCCTCGCAACGAATGTTGGACCATTACTTACTCCCAGATAATACCAAGCTTGTCACACCTATAATTTTAAATATTAATTTAAATGTAATTTGATATATATATTTCAAATGTATCACATAATAATAATAATAAAGGGTGTTTTTTTAGGGGTATAGAACTTCGAATTGAAATAAAACACAAGAAAATCGTTTTAAGGTCCATCAATTTGGCTTTATTGGAAGGATAATTTTATGCCATTAATGTTTAATGTTTCGGGCATGTGGCCGCCGCGGCTGGCTCGAATAAAGCCAATTCTACAGGTCCAATTTTCAACCACTTTTTCGAGCATATGGGGCCGTATGTCGGCAATAACGCCACGAATGTTGGCTTCCAATTCCCCTAACGTTTCTGGTTTGTTGGTGTAGACGAGCGACTTCACATATCCCCAAAGAAAATAATCCAATGGTGTCAAATCACACGACCTTGGTGGCCAATTGACAGGTCCATTCCGCGAAATTATGCGCTCATCGAATGTTTCCTTCAATAAATCGATTGTGACGTGCGCTGTGTGGCATGTAGCGCCGTCTTGTTGGAACCACAACTCATCCACATTCATGCCATCCAATTCGGGAACAAAATAGTCGGTTATCATGGCTCTATACCGGTCTCCATTAACGGTAGCTGCCTCTCCAGCATTATTGCGGAAGAAGTATGGCCCATTGACTCCACCAGCCCATAGAGCACACCAAACAGTCAGTTTTTGTGGATGTAATGGCGTTTCAAGGGTCTCATGTGGATTCTCTTCACTCCAAATGCGGCAATTTTGCTTGTTGACGTAGCCATTCAACCAAAAATGAGCCTCATCACTGAACAAAATTTTGCGATGAAAATCAGCATCGAAATCAATCTCATTTTCGGCCCATACACCAAAATCACGACGCATTGCATGGTCTCGCGGCTTTAATTCTTGCACAAGCTGGATCTTGTAAGGTCGCAAGCCAAGATCTTTGCGCAAAATCTTCCATAAAGTTGATGGACAAAGCTCCAATTGCTATGCACGGTGGCGAATCGATTCATTCGGGTCCTCTTCAACACTTTGCTCTACAGCGGCAATTGTTTCTTCGGTGCGCACTGTTCGACGTCTCTGCGGATGCGTATTATCACATAGAGTAAACGTAGTGCGAAAACGATCCATGGTTAACCGAATTAATTGCTCTGATGGACGATTATGTCGACCATAAAATGGACGGAGCTCACGGTAAACTTCGCGAACTGAACCATTATTTTCGAAATAAATTTGCACGATTTGCAAGCGTTGTTCTTTTGTCAACCTGTTCATGATGAAATGGCAAACCAAACTGAACATAAATGACATTAGAGTTGCCAGATTTGACCACAAAATGCCAGTTTTATCTCTATTCGAAAAACAAACCTGTAAAAAAAACACCCTGTATATGTATATATATATTTTTTATTGAATTAAACTTATATGTATATTCATCTAAAACTTTAATTTATAAACTTTGATATGACTATTGCAATTTGAGGAGGTGTGTTGGCAACCCATGTCTGTGTGCTTATAATTAAAGATAATTGGCAAGCATGTATACATGAAGCCATGTTAGCTAACATGGATGATGCAATAATATGTTCGAATTACATAAGCAAATTGCAATATTCATCGTATGTGAATATGTTAAGTATAACATTCTCCGTAAAGATTTGACATTTATTTATTCGAATTAAAACACCGGTGTGACAAGTTGGGAAATTTGAAATTGCAAACGAAAAAGAAGAATTAATTAAAATAACATTAAAGAAACAAATTTAAATAGTTTTATTTGAAGCATATAACTTGTGTACCAATTATTACAAGTGTTTGAAACTTCCATTAAGAAGTTTGCTGTTGTTACGAAGTGGGAATTTTGCTGCTGTTGATTTTGGTTGCTGTGGTTGGATTGAGTTGTTGTTGCTGGACGATCCTCTGGTTGCTGGACGAGATTGCGTGGTGCAGGCGTTTGTTTTGATTTCAATTTATCTATATTTTCACAGCCTTAAATTAATTTTGGGTTGGTTCATTGAAATCTGAGTTATTATTAAATACTAAGCATACTCGAACATTTTTTACTTGGCCCGTACTCGGTTTGATTTAATATTAAACACGCATTGTATAACTAATGAGCAATTATATTTTTTCTGATTCTATTTCTTAGCATTGCACAGTTCTATGACAATACAATTCCGTTCTTACACAAAAATTTATACCTTATTAATGAGGCTGCGAAAGTTTATCAATTTCTACTTTAAATTTAAATTATTAATTAATATCCTTTTTTTTCTTCAAAGCGGATGCAATCACAGCTGCAAAAAAATTTATAGGATTGCTAACTGAATGCCTCTCTGAGCAAATTGTCGTTAATGACTACGGACGCTTACATCCGGTAGATCTAGATGTGGAGATACTGAAACAGCCTTGTAAAAAACTGTATTAAGGAAATGATGCAACTCTGTCTACATTTGCCAACTGGTTTGTTTGTTTGCTTGAGTAGCGACAAATTGGTGTTATTGGACGGGCATATTCTAAGGCCCCTAACCAACTGGTGTACACTATTTATCTTTTCGTATGCCATTAGATATTCATCCAATAAACACTACCTTAGCTACGATCTAAGCTTATTGAAAGAGCGCGTTTCTTTGTCTTATACGAGTTGAATTATAGCTTGTGGTTATTTTGGCAGACAGCGCTGTATGAGTTCAACAACAAAAACCATACATAATTTTTTTTTTTCGCTTTAATTTTCAAGGGATGATGTTAAAGATTCCTTCATTGTGCAAGGTTATCAACAAGAAGTCGCACAATTCACAAAAAAGCAAAATTAACAAATCCTGTAAGAAAACAGCACAAAATGTGACAAAATCAAATAAGAAAAATAAACAGGACACTAAAAATTTTGATTCGAATGTGGTAACAAATAGAACTACCAAAGAGGAGACTTCGAAGCGTGACATTGAATTAGAAGTGGCCGCACTGTTGGATGTATTGCCACATTTGGGTACCGGCGTCGTGTGCTATAACGTTATGACAACAGTGAAGACTATTCTTCAACAGAATCTACCACCCAATTTAGTTAATGCTGATCAATAAAGAGGTTATATACCACCAGATCCACAGGATAAGACCTATGCAGAGACGGGTGTTAAACATTTATGGTGGTGATCAATATGACATTATGACGCTGGATAATCTAAACGGTATCATTAAACAGGGCAAAGATATGCCAAATGCGCCAAAAGATGCTGCACTATTGCTAGATGACAAAAGTGATTTGCCACAACGTAAGTCACGCTATCAAGATTATACATCAGTTAGCGAAGGTGAAAGCAGTAACGATGAATATGATGATAATTATGAGGCTTTATTGGAGAGTGAAACGCGTATTGCGTTCGACCCAGCACTAAAATGATTTATTTCATCGAAAAATCACATACCATTAGAGCCGTTTTAATTTGTACCATCTGAAAATAGGTGTAGCATAATTTTTAACCCTTCGCAAAATGGAAAAAATTACCAAAACCCCAAATGTTCAAAAACATATACTTCTGGCACAAAAATAATTTATTTTCTAAAAAAAAATTGTGGCAATAAATTCTTCTCAATTTGTACCATTTAAAGATATTAAAATTATAATTTGTAATTTGTGTAAATTTTTCTTGAAAGCAATTGTGAAAACAAAAACCTGCGTACAAGGAGGCGTGAAAGAGTTTGAGGAATTGAAGAGGGTAAATCGGCTCCAATTCGCTCTAAGCAAATTTCATAATTTTTTTAATTTCAAAATAAATAACATTTTAGTTAAAAAGATGTGCGTTTGTGTCATAAATTCGGTTCAGAACAGATTTAATTATACTATACAGGCTGTGTGTTGATCGGAAACATTTTACTCAGAGGTAAAATAAGGTGATAAAATTTTCTATGGTGTAAATCAGAGCCGCCCAAAATAATGCGCAATTTATTTACCAACGCATACAATCACACATTTGATATCTGCTAGCGTATGATTGTGTGCGCGCGTTTGCTTAGTATACTGAGTGAAATCGTGCTATTTGTTTAAATTGAAAGTGAAATTGTACAGCCATTCTTTATTGAACATTTCGAATGTTTTTTTGCAAGTGTATATCAAAAAATAATATTGCTATGTATGTGCGCACGTTCTTCTTTGCTCAACTGCTGAATAGCAAAAGCATTGCTTCGCATGTGCCGAAGTCAGAAATCTAAGCTTAGTCGTTTTTGACGATCTTTTTTTTTGACGCTGGCAGAATTAGCATCATAGCGTACATGTTTCGACTGCATTTGCTTGCCTATACTCCGAGTATAGGCATGAAAAATTGCGCGTTATTTTGGGCGGCTCTGGTGTAAATATATTTGCCATTTCGCTGTGCCAAATGAAAAGCCAAATTTTGTCATCTCAAAAAAGCACGTGCGAAAGCAAATATTCTGTGAATAAATTTCAAATTTATGTATTTTTTTTTGCCATTATATTTCGTATTTTTTCGTTAAATTATATTTTACCATTTAATAGCATGTTGCCATATAAATCCAATATTTATATCACGTGTATGCCATATACAGACACCCAAGTTCTTTCCGAACTTTTTGGTCTTTACAATAACTTTCGCTGTGTGCCGGCAAAGATTATATACGCCTGCGGCATCGGTGCTATGCAAGTACTGTCCGGCTATATGCCACTAGCTTATATACTCTGAGATTGGCAACATAAATCTTTGGAGTATACGTACGGTCAGCAGTGATGTCGACGTTGAGCAGGGCTTACAATCCTTTAGGCTGTGACAACGCCCTACTTCCACGTTATATTGACGACAGGCATACTTTACCGTGGGTATATTCTAAGGCCTGTTTTCTCGACTGCGTGCTGAAATTTATCTCTTCCTTAAACAAAGTTTTGTTTTCTCTAGTGCTCGTTAGCGTTTTCCCGTCGGCCAATTTAACAGGCAGCCAATCCAACCTCTTAAATTTGTCGGTTCGAAAAACACCTGATTGTCAATTGAAATTATTTCGGCAAAAAAATTATAAAACAAAGAAAAATTAACAACTCCTAGGAAAAACGGACGTGAGGAAACCAGTGAGCGCAGTATAGCCAATAGGACTTTTCGAAACCGCTTCAATTACTTTTAAGAATACAAACACAAATTTTAACAAATTATGTTCCGAATAAAATTGCCCAAATTTGATTAAATTTTTGTATTTTTACAGCCGTTTTTGACATTCCCTTTCCTTCCGTTCACAGTGCTGCCACCTTTCGAAAATGGTTTAGAAATATTTAACAGGAGGTTGAGGAAGTGAAGTAGAATTTATCTAGACGACAAATTTATCCGCCAGTTGGCTAATCCTGCTTTTAACAGGAAGTCGAGAAAGCGACCCTAAGCCTACTTACCTGCTCCGAGTGTCTAGCGTTCATAATACTGTACAGTAAAACCTATTTAACTTCGCCATCGATCCCAGGGACAAGAAGGTATATTCTTGCTAGCTCAGCCAATTTCAACCTCGAAACTGTGAGGAGGTACATAAATATTTTTAACATTTATTTTTTTTTAGCATTTATTTACTTAATATCATTGTACAACTAAGACTAGCCCGTCTTTTATATGTACATCAACAACGGGATACATTCTTATTAATATTTAAAAAAACATTATTTGAGAGATGTAACAAAATATAGGATGCAAGCTTAACACTAGTATAGTGGAACTTAACAGCTCAAATCAGTAAGTGATATAGATAGTAAATCAGATTTAGAAAATAGCGAAAGTTGAAAAATAGAAATTAGGATATTAACAGCTTATTTATAGTTATGAAGCTAGAGTCATATTGAGGTCAGTAAAATATTCGTATATTAGCTTTCTGAAGTTGTTTCTATTTAGTTGTGATTTTATATTTTCTGGTATCCTGTTCCACAATTTAATTGCACTAATGAAAAACAGTCGGCTAGATGTTAGTGTACTATATTTCGGGATTATTAAGTTATTCAGTCTCTGAGATCTGGTTAATTGAATCTTGTCATACAGATATTTAGGGGTTTTCCATTCCAGCAACTTAAACATGAAAATACAGTTCCTGGCAGCCAAATATTGGATAATACTACAACCTAAAATTGTATCGTGCCATGGTGATATGTGGGCATAACGACTTATGCCATAAACGCACCGTGTTACAAGTTTACTGTATACTAATTCCGCGTATGTGAAATGGGGCACATTTAATTGTATCGCGAGTTTTTGACGTGTTCCTTGTGGCGTAAACGCTGCAGACATTCTCAACCTACGCAGAATAAAATAAACATTGCTTACTAATCTGTTAACATGATCACAGCAACTAAGTTTATTATTTATTATAAACCCAAGGTTCTTTATTTTATGAGTGATCTCAAGGGTGGAGGTACCAATTACGGCGGTATGTCAACAGGGTCTATTTCAGTTTTACATATAGGTACGACATATGATTTACTTGCATTTAAACAAAGAATATTTTTTGCGCCCAGCATAATATAGCAGACAGATCACTATTTACTTTATAACATAAATCTTCAATAAGACGTTTCGAAAGATATAACTGAATATCATAAGCATACGCATGCGCACTATCATATTTACACACTGAGAATACGTCATTAATAAACATACTAAACAAGAGCGGACCCAGGATTGAGCCTTGCGGGACGCCTGCTTTGATATCTCTAAACTGAGATGATGCATTATCACATTTAACACGTTGAACTTTTCCCGTTAGATAGCTTAACAAGAGTTTTGACGAGCTTTCAGAAAACCCGAGAAAATGCTTTAGTTTCCAACACAACAGAGAATGGTCAACTGAGTCAAATGCTTGAGAGATCTCAAAAAGGCAGAGTATAGTTATATCCCCTTTATCAAATGGCATTCTTATGTCATCTACGATTTTGACCATAGCAGTAGCACAACTATGCCCAGGCCTAAACCCAGACTGCAATGGAGAAAGCAAATTATTCCTTTGAGTATGCGCTGTAATTTGGTCAGCCATCAAATTTTCACACACTTTGGAAAATGATGGTAGGATACTAATTGGTCTATAGTCACTCGTGTTGGACGCAAGGTGTTTTTTTGGAATTGGAAAAATAATTGCCTTTTTCCAAGCATCCGGAAAGCAGCCACTTGTGAAGATATGGTTAATAACGTGAGTAAGAGCAACTTTCATAAACGGAAGTAAAATTTTAACAAATTTCAAGTGTATACCATCATTTCTAACTGCGTAAGACTTGATGGCCATAACAGCCTTGTACACTTCATTTTCGCTGACGCAGAGTTTTTGGATTAAAGGTTGCGAGGGCAACTCATTGGCGGCACTACTACTGGTGGGGCTATCATTCTCAGTGAAATAATCATTTAGAACGTCAGGGTCAAATTCACATTGCACATTATTCTTTCCATGGATGCGCAGACTTTTTAGGTTGCTCCATAACTTCTTAGATGGCAGAGAGGGATTAAATTTTTGTTGCCAGTATCATCTTTTTGCTTGCCTAGTAATGACTGTTGCCGTGTTGCGTGCCACTTTATAATCTCTGTCAAATTTTGCGAGAGATATAAGTGCTTTACTCAAAGCGAAAATGAGGTAATCCTACACGATTTCCACAGAGAGCTGAGTTTAATTTGAGCTCTTTCTTTCTTGAAATTCCGTTTGACGTACAACAAAGGAAACGAGAGTTGAATGCGCTTTAAATTATAATTTCGAGAATTTGGAAAATACACCTTTTTGATAATCCTTTCATTTCCAGTTTGCGTTCTCCCCCATGGTTATAAGTAGGTGTTGGGTACCAGCCGCCACTCGTGTGTGAACAAATAATTTACTTTTAATTGAGTATCATTATTTTGGTCAATGTACTACCATCAGCAATGTCAATTTATGTGTGAGTGTGTTAGTAAATAAAATCAGCGTTTCTTGTAAGGTATGTTTTTCAACATCTTGCTTTTTTCCAAGGTTTTTTCATTTTTCGAAGGGGTAAAAACTATAATTTTTATATTTTTGGATGGTAAAAATTTAGAGAAATCTATTTCCATGATTTTTTTTTAAAGATAAAACAATTTCGTGCCAGGAGTATACATATGTTTTGCAACATTTGGGTTTTTCGAGTTTTTTTCATTTTCCGAAGGGGTACAAACTATGATTTTTATATTTTTTAGTGGTACAAATTGAGAGAAATCTATTTCCATGATTTTTTTAGAAAATAAAACAATTTCGTACCAGGAGTATACATATATTTTGCAATATTTGGATTTTCGAAGTTTTTTCATTTTCCAAAGGGGTACAAATTATAATTTTTATAGTTTTAGATGGTACTAGTTGAGAGAAACCAATTTCCATAATTTTTTTTTTTGAAAATGATACAATTTCGTGCCAGGAGTATTTGTTCTGCAACATTTTGGGTTTTCGAGGTTTTTTTCATTTTCCGAAGGGGTATAAATTATAATTTTTATATATTTGGATGGTACAAATTGAGAGGAATCTATTTCCAGTATTTTTTTTACAAAATAAAACATGTTTGTGCCGAAGTATATGTTTTTCAACATTTGGGGTTTTCGTAATTTTTTCCATTTTCCGAAGGGTTAAAAATTATGCTACATCTATTTTCAGATGGCACAAATTAAAACGGTTGTAATGGTATGTGATTTTTCGATGAAATAAATAATTTTTGTGCTGAAAGCAGGATTAGCAAAAGTTGAAGATGTTTTAGATGATGATGAAAGTGATAATGATGATAAGCAAAACATTGAAAATAAAAATATGAGATCTGATATGCAACCAACGGGACGTAATAATAAACCATTAAACTTCTGTGAGAATCCAGAGGATGTACGTGCGTGCTATATGGCACGTTCTCAAGCGAAATGGAGCAATCGTGGTGGTGGTGGCGGTGGTGGAATAGACAATAACAATAAAGCGCGTGATGTTGTTGGCGCACCAAAGGGTCAAGGTCAAGATAAGGACACTTTACGTAATCGTGATAAAAAAGAAAAGAACAAATCTATGCGTGCCAACCATAACCGCAAAGCGGGTCCATCATTCAAACGCAGTCGAGGGATGATGGGTTAAAGCATGATGATCATTACATTACTTTTAGTCAGTCACGTTAAAACCGTTTATGCAATAAGTGCATTTCTTTATTGAAGCAAATTAATAGTCTATGATAATTTTAACATGCAATGCTTATGAAATAGCAATTAAGTCTGCACTAATAATGGTTTCAGTTTCAAACAAATTTAATTACCTGTTGCTGTGCACTTATGCGTTTTAGAAAAACCCAATCTTCAAACATAAATATGTGCATAAAAATATATATAAATGGAAACTTTTTATAAACTTAGAAAAAAATATTTTACATGAGGATGACGTTGAAAAAGCAAGAATCATGGCTGCATCTTAACCACTTCTGCAATCTGCTAATAACACAGCGTTACACACATTCTGTCCTTTGAACCAAATATACTTTTTCGGAAAGGGGAGAAAAAATAAAAATACACCTGTATCGGCGATTTTCATGTACACGTCAGAATTTTTTTTTTTTAGTCGTGTGCGACTATTCCTATAGAAATTTATGCAAGTTTACTGATGAAAGGTCAACAATAAAGTACGCTGTACCAACAATTTGGCTACCACGTACGGAGCACTGCAAAAAAAAAAAATCTGACGTGTACATGAAAATCGCCGATACAGGTGTATTTTTATTTTTTCTCCCCTCCCCGAAAAAGTATATTTGGTTCATAGGACAGAACTAAAGCTCGTTTTTGTAACGCAGTGTAATTGGTTGAAGTTCCAGCATTCAATGCATGATTACAACATAATATTTATATCGGAAATCTTTGTACATAAGTACAGGGTGGCGCAAAAGTAATCCTCCTATCAGAAAATGCTATAAATTTTGCGATTGGCCCCTAAAGTCAGTTCTGTTTTGACATTTGTGTAGTAAACACATGCGAAATATACGTTAATAAACAATGTTACGCTACACTGCTCCAGTACGCGGAATATTGCTGACTATTTATTTGACCAATAATCGGTCGGGGCCAAACGGTTACTGTGAATGGTGAGCGCTACAGAGCTAAGATCAACGAGTTCTTTTTGCCGCAACTTGATGAATTGGGATTGGAAAACATGTGGTTCCAACAAGACAGTGCAACAGCACACACTGCACGTGCCACAACCGATATGCTGAACATCGGAAGCTTACTTTTGCGCCACCTGTAGTATAATTATTATAAGTGTAAATTATAAAATAAAAAATGAATTTAATTGTAAGTTTAACGAGCTCAAGACCAGTTGATAATAATTCTTAGTTAATTATTATTATTTTTGACTAGAGGAAAAATTGACAGCAACAAACATATAAGTTAAGTTATTACATATAAAACTTTACTTTTAAAAACTCGGCGGACTCGTGTCCGCTTATAGTTCTTTATTGGTTTGAGTTCAGATTAAACCTAAATTACAATCATTGCTTAATTCTAAATTACACCTACGGTCACGTTGCACTTCCATGTGCCAAATTAATAATTGCTGATCGAAGGTTGCTCAATCAATTTGTTTGTTACCATTTACTGCTGACTGTTGTTTACCATTGCTCACAAGTTATTGCTGATTGTTATTTACCATTGTTGTATGCCCTATTTGCTTGGTGCATGGTCAGCATATTGGCAAATACGCGTGCAGTGTTAAGAACCGCAACTTTAAGGTGATCGCGTAACCTATTGTGTTAACTCCTTCCTCCTTAAATATGATCGTCCTCGATCATCAGTAGAAAGGTAAGTCGTTGAACTTGACATAAGTTGGAATATTATCAATCTCGGCTGGTGTGTTAATTGGTTGGTTAATTGTTGGGCTTACTACTTCTTTCGCTAGGTATTGTATTTTTATTGGCCTCTTTCTAAGGAAAGCAAGGAATATGGCCGTGATTATGAATGCCGCTGCTGTTAGGCCTCCTATGGAGAAAGTTGCCCTTTTGAGGAGGCTTATACGGTGGGTATTGTTAATATGGAGTTCTTTTAATGCTTTCAATGAGAGTAACTCAATATGGTCTTTTTCGGATGGAGCTTACTGTAATATTGCTGGAATAGCTTCAATTATGTCTGCTTCGATATTGCTAAAAGTCTGATCGTTTATTTTAATTGTTGTATTGTAGAAGATTACAACGTGTATGCCGTTTATGGCTTGGGATGACGAGTTCGATTCTAATACGCCACTGAATTGATTGAGCAAGATTATTCCGGATTTTATTTCTTCTAGCGTGGGTATTTCGTGACCGTCTATTGTAGAACAGGTTGAATTTAAGCTACTTATTATCCTAGTTATACATTTATCCTTACTTATATTTACTAAATTTTTTTCCTTACAGATTGCAAGGTTATTGAATTCTTCGCATTTGGCTTTTATTCCATACAATACATTTTTATTTTTCAAAATTTCTTTATATTCAGTTTTTATTACAACATTACTTTTTCTTTTTACTGGTCTTATTATAATTCTTCTAAATGTTTGATTTCTAGTATGGTATTTTAATCATATATAAAATTCTCATATTCTTGCTTAAAATATTAATTTTAGCTAATTCTAATGCATCTTCGGCATTTTTAAATGGTATTTGTTCTTGTCTAATTTTTTTGATTGAATATTCTATTTCTTCCTTATTTAAAATTATTGAATTTATAATGTTTGCTTTTGCCCATTGGATTGCATATTTAATATTTATTAGCTCTTCTTTGATTAATCTAATTTTATTTTGTAAGTTTATTACAATTTCCGTTATAACATTTTCATCTTTTCTTATTATGTTTAACATTTTATTGACAATATTTGTTACGTTATTTATTCTCTTTTCGAAGAGATTGTTTATGATTAACTGATTATCATTATTTTGGTTAAGATTATTTAAGTTGTTGTTTATTATATCGAGATCTTCATGATCGGGGGAACCGGCTATAAATTTTCATGCAGTTCCCAATATATCAATTGATCTCTTTTCTTTTCCGACATCCACAGGTTTAAGGGTGTTAAGGAGTTCAAAGGCTTGCGTGGTTTCGTGTTGTAGGATGGGATAAAGGGAGTTGTCTTTAGGGACTAACTTAGTTATCTCATTGTATGTGTCTACTAAAAAGTTTTCGTATCGCTCCAACTCGATGAGGTGGATGAGTCTTAGTGTTCCGTCTTGTATTTTTGCTAGTCCATTGTCTATTGTTACTAGTTGGGCTTGACTGTAGTCCAGTACTTGTACGTCCGAGTAGGCAGTTGTGATCGTAGTCCAGAGGAGTAAAAGTCTTAGATAGTTCATTTTTCCTAAAAAGAATAATTAGTATTTGTTTTATTGTGTGCATTGGTGGGGTGAGATTAACTTCTGATGTTACTTTTATGGACTATTCGTCCTGACTTGGTTTTTACTGTATTTCCATTGTCTTCTGCGATCGTTTCCTTTTTGTATCTCGCTGATAACTTTGATCCTAATCTTTTGTTGACCTTAACAAATATTTGTTCACCTACAGAGTAGTCTCTGGCATTTTTCCTATTTTTATTGTGGTATTCAAGGTCCTTTTCTTGTTTTTTCCTAAGCAATTCTATAGTTTTTTGTCTATTTCTTCCTAACTCCTGTGGGTCTGTGCTGGTTCTAGCTCCGAAAAATGTTTCTATGGGTTTTTCTTTGTTGTTGAATGGATTGTTGGGTTATTTTCTTTAACGGCTTTATAAAGTAATTCTTCAAAAGGTAAACTATTGTTGCCGGCTTTAAGGCATCTCACTATCTCAGAAAGCGTTGAATGGAATCTTTCGACTTGCCCATTCGTCGCGCTAGTGTAAGGAGGTGTAACATATACTTCTATGTTCATTTGATCTGTAAGTAATGATGAAATCGATGCTGAATTTAATGCTTTCTCATTGTCAATAACAACGAGTTTGGGGATTCCAAATGCAATCATTAGCTCCCGTATTGGATCCTTAATGTGCTCTACGGCTCTAGACGGGATTACTTTTACCTGTGCATATTTGGAGTATTTATCGACGGAAGTAAGAACAAATTTTTTTTCCGTCGAATAAATGTCGATGTGAATGATTTCTCCGGGGTTTTGTGGAATAGGTGTGGTTTGGATTTTTGGTTTTGGAGGATGCCTGTCATACTTCTGCTGAAGGCAAGTAGAACACTGCTTGACTTTTTGTTCGATTTTGGAGTGCATGCTAGGGAAGTAATACCTTTTTAAAATTTGTGTTTTATTTTCACGACTGTTTCTGCTTATAATTATTTCTTCTTGCTCGGTTTCGTTTGTTATATCCTGAAGTAGGGTTTGCGTAAAGCGTATTTTGATATTTTGGAAGTGTAGTGGATATATTTCTTGGATTTTTCCCATCAAGCTTTCTGTGGTGTGCAGACCGTTGATGAGTGCTGGATCTAGATAGCGTTTGAATATGTCTATAATATCTTGTTCGGAATAGTTTTATTACAGTGTGTCTGTGAAAACTGGGAAATGGTATCTGGAATGAGTAGCTGTCCTCATTTCCAAACTTTAAGAATAATTGATTCTTGAAGGCATTTATCGGGGCTTCCGTGGCGGGAATAAGAAGGTGTGCGGAACTTTCATTGCTGTGATCTGTAGTGGTAAGAGTATTGATGTCAGTCTGGGGTGGTCTGGATAGTGCGTCTGCGACAACGTTCGTTTTTCCGGGCTTATATTTCATTTCGTAGTTGTATTCTTCAAGGATGCATTTCCATCTCTTCATCTTTCCATTGTGATTTTTGTTGCTCAATGCAAAAGTGAGAGGCTGATGATCCGTGAAAAGGTGAGGTGAAAAAGTGAGAGCCCAAATTATTGCCAGCATTTCTTTTTCATTGGCGGCGTAACTCTCTTCTGTTTTATTTAGTGATCGGGATATAAAAGTTATTGGTTTTCCAGATTGCTCAAGGACAGCGCCTAAAGCGTAGTTTGATGCATCAGTAGTGAGGTGAAATTCTTGTTTGAAGATTGGATATGATAGTACGACTTCTTTAGATATTAATGAAGATTTAATTTTATTGAAAGCGTCTAGGGCATTTTTATCGCACTTGTCCAATTGGACCTTCATGTTCGCTTTTTCTAGCGTATAGAAAATTTTTTCGACATTTTCTAGGTGGCTTTGCTCGTTATTGCCAAATACTATTATGTCATCTATGTAGACATAACATATTTTACCTATATGTTCTTTTAGGATGTCGTCTAGCGCTCGTTGGAAGATAGCGGGTGCATTTTTTAATCCGAAAGGGAGTCGGGTGAATTCATATTTGCCGTTATTAATCTAAAAAGCTGTCTTCTCGATGTCCGATTCCTTCAAGGGAATCTGGTGGAAGCCGCTCTTTAGATCAAGAACAGAAAAATATGCGTTATTTCCTAGTTGCGAGATTACCTCGTTTATTTCTGGGATTGGGTATGTGTCAGCTATTGTTAATGTATTTAATTTTCTATAATCTATTACTAATCTGTATTTCTTTTTTCCTGAGGCATCTAGTATGGTGAACGAGATGGCCTAATAATTCCATCTCTTAACAATTTTTCTATTTCTTGTTTCACAAAATCTCTCATTGCTAGGGGGTAAGGATAGTACTTGGTGTACACGGAGGTGTCTGAAGAGGTTCTAATTTCTCCTACTACGGTAGTAGTGTAGGTCAGCTTCTCATCTGGCTCTGTAAATAGATGAGGATATTTATTTGTGAGACGAGTTATGTGCTGTTCTTGAGTTTCTGTCATATGGTCGGTCCTAACGTCTATTTTCTTAACTGTTGGGGACAGTTTCTGTCTAATTTTAATTTTTATGTTGTTGCCTAGTGTGAGGGTGTCATCACGTATGTTTATAGTGACACGGAGTTCTTTAAGACTGTCGTTTCCTATTATTCCATCGAAGGATTTCAGCGTAGGTAGTAAAAAGAATTTTAAAGTGGTGCTATTTCTTGCAAATAGATTTATGATCGTATGATGGGTAATTTGAATTTGTCCGGCTATGGAATTTGCTAAAAATGGCTCGTCATTGGGTATTTTCTTAAGGACATGGCAGGGTTGGATGTAGTTCGTACTTGACCCTGTATCGATTAACATTTTGAGAATATTTCCGTTCTTCGTCCTGCACTCTATATAGGGCAACGAAGAACTGCTCATTCTAAAAAATGAATATCGATATGATCTTGGCTTTCGGTCGGTAAGGTTTCCTCGGCGTATGATTGCACTGATTGCCGTTTTCTTCATTAGCCAAAGCGGCTTCATACTCTTGTGCAGTAGGAGTACAATTATTTTGGTAGTATTGGTCCTGTTCGTACTGTTGGTAATCCTGATATGGTGCAGTGTCTTGTTGGGTACCTGCCTCTATATGGAAATTCCTTTGTTGTTTCAAGGGTACTTGTTGGGACAAATTTGATGGTCTTTTCACCGGGTTGTTTATTGGAGGTCTATACATGTAATTGACCGCTCTTGAGTGTAATGATCGATCGACGTCCATTGGCTCTGGCCGTGGAAGTTGAGTTCTAGTTGGAGGTTGACCCAATGGTCTGTAATGTTGAGGATTACGGTAGTTGGTTACTGGAACTTGAGGGCGATAATCATTCGCAAAGTTTATTGGGGGCATTGGAGGTTTTGGCATGTATGCCAACTGCGGATAAAAATCATTGGTCGTTTTTTTGGTTGGGAGGGGTGGTCGGAATTCCTGAGGCTTCCTATTTTGGTTGCTGGTATTGAGCGCGTAGTGAGAACGGAAGTTTTGGTTCTCCAATTTCAGGCACAAGTGGGGAGCTTGAGGGAGATCTACTGGCTCTCTCATGCCAAGAAGTCTTGGCAAGTCTCCTTTTAGTCCTCTTATAAAGGTATCGAGGGCTTTGTCCCTATAGGTGCGTGTCAATAGGTGCATAGATTCTGCGCCGACTTCCATGCATCCAAGTTTATTTAAGATAAGTGAAAGGTGGGAATATACGCGCTGGTAGAATTCCTGGATAGTGAGGCTTCCCTGCACTATGGAGGTCATTTGGTACTCAAGGGTACCTAGATCTCGCTTATCAGCGTAGTGGAGGGTAAGGCATCTTGAGATAGCCTTCCAGTCCAATGGAGTGTTGTAGGATTCGAGGGCAATGTCGGCGTTGCCCACGACTTTGTTTCGAATGACATTGAGGATGCCGTAATATTTCGGCGTTCCTTTCAATGGTTCGTAGATCTGAAGGATTCGATCTACGCTTTTTTTCCAGGAGTTAAATTCTCCTGGGTTACCGGAAAATTCGCGTAGGCACCTTACTACATCCGGTATTTTATCCAGCTCGGTTATATTGTTGGAGTGGGCTGCGTCGATAGTCACGTCTGTTATGTTAGCGAAGCTAGAATTTGGGTTCAGGGCTGCTTGTACGATGTTTCGTCCGTCCTGTCTTAATATGTCATTTATAAGTCCTGTCACTAGGGTAGTTAATTGGTCCATGTTAAATGGCACAGAAGAGGAAGCACTCGGTTGTGCAGGTGTGTTTAGCACCGGTGGGCGGATTATGTTATTGGGGTTGGACATTGTAAAAAAGTTTATAATACTTGTGTTGTATTTCTCTGGAGGGTCCCTTGGGTGGTGAATCGCAGAGAATTTTTTGTTATAAGCTGGAGGGTCCCCCCGAAGGTGGTGAATCGCAGCTTCAAATTATATTATGTTATTGGCTGTACAAGCCCGATATTATAAATTTTTTTTTTTAACTAAATTCTACTAAAATTCAAATTTTTTAATCCTGGCTTTTAATTATAATTATGATTATAAGAATAATTATTCTTTGAAAGGGGGTCGAAAAAATTTTTGTTTCTTAATTCACTACTACTTTTCACTGCATATAAATGATTTTACTTTTAACTTTCACAATTCACAATTCACTTTCCCTTTTGGTTTTTTCTTTAATGTTTTCTCAGATTAGATTAATTTCATATATTAATATATTATGTTAGATAAAAATTATTTTCTTAGCCTATTCTTACGTAAATATGCGCCTTCTGGCGATCCGCTGTGGTTCCTTTTCGATGTCTACTGGGGCAGCTGCAATCGCACGGGTGAAGACGTGCGTCCTTTTCCTACAGGATCTCGACGCTTTGGGTTCGTTTTGGGTACCAGTTTGTCCTTTACCACCTTTTTTTCTTATTCTGTAGTTTTCCGCTCTTAACTGTCGTTCCACAAGCGGCTTTATTGCGAATATTCCACTTTAATTATGCTGTAGGTTTCAGCTCCCGGCTGTCGTTACACAGGCGGCTTTATTGCGAATATTCCACTTTAATTATGCTGTAGGTTTCAGGTCCCGGCTGTCGTTCTACAGGCGGCTTTATTGTGAATATTCCACTTAAAAGGGGCACGGTTTCGCTGACCTTTTTTAATGTGTATTTTTGCTCCCGGCTGTCATTCCACAGGCGGCTTATTAGCGAGTACCGATTTTAAAAGGAACACTACTTCCGCGGACTTAAACTGGTCCCTGCTCGGGCGCCAGTTAAGTTATTACATATAAAACTTTATTTTTAAAAACTTGGCGGGCTCGTGTCCGCTTATAGTTCTTTATTGGTTTGAGTTCAGATTAAACCTAAATTACAATCATTGCTTAATTCTAAATTACACCTACGGTCACGTTGCACTTCCATGTGCCAAATTAATAATTGCTGATCGAAGGTTGCTCAATCAATTTGTTTGTTACCATTTACTGCTGACTGTTGTTTACCATTGCTCACAAGTTATTGCTGATTGTTGTTTACCATTGTTGTATGCCCTATTTGCTTGGTGCATGGTCAGCATATTGGCAAATACGCGTGCAGTGTTAAGAACCGCAACTTTAAGGTGATCGCGTATCCTATTGTGTTAACTTATACAAGCTATAGTTATAGCACTATGTCGAAAACAGCCACGATTTCTCGTCAGACTAATTCGTACAGCTTTTTCAGAGGTTCCTGTGGAGAATCGAACCCACTCACTCTGATTGCAAGCGCAGCCGCCTAACCCATAGGCTATGCTGCCTGCCTAATTCAAGTTAGCCTGTATATATTTGTTGCTTTAAATTCTTCCTCTAATCAAAAATAATAATAATTAAGTAAGAATTATTATCAACTGATCTCAAGCTCGTTCAACTTACAAAAATATGTAAAATTAACAGATCATGAAACCAACAACAAAAATAAATTTACCCGCGGTTATGTACAATAAAAATAGAAAGAAGAATATACAAAAACAAAGTCCAGCATACATGATTTACATATAGACAGAATGTCTAAAGTATTGCTATACAGTTGGCAGATAACAAAACAACAATTAGAGGAAAACTTGAATTAAGCAGCTTGCAAAACTACACGCAGCATAGCCTATGCGTTAGGAGGCTGCGCTTGCAATCGGCGTGAGTTGGTTCGATTCTCCGCAAGATCCTCTGAAATAGCAAAACTATACGAAATAGTCTGGCGAGAAATCGTGTCGGTGTTCGAAATAGTAGTATAACTATAGCTGTATATGTTTGTTGCTCAAAATTTTTCCTCTAATCAAAAATAATAATAATTAAAAAAGAATTATTAACAACTGGTCTTAAGCTCGTTAAACTTAAAAAAAAAATTTAAAATGAACAGACCATAAAACCAACAACGAAGTTAATTTACTTATCACGTTTTATTTACATATGGGGCGGCTCCAGTGAAACGGCAGATAAAATTCAAGTAAAACGGCGGTCTTTTTAGCGGTAAAACGGCGGTCATTATGACGTAAAACCTGTTCAAAAATGACTGGCAAATTACCTTAAAAGTAACCGTCGTTTGACTAACAAAATGACTTGTGTAAGCAGTACAGCGGTATGCTCATAACCAATAAGTGCTCATAAAAATAGAGGGAGTATGCACAACCACATAAATCGGAACTAAAGGTAGAAAAATTGTATTTATTCCTATCGATGCCTATAGATAATTCGCCGCCACAATGACAGTCAAGGGAAGCTTATGCATGCAATCAAGAGAAAGAGATATCTTGCGAGTTTTTGCGAATACGAGGCAAAGAGGAGATGACAATACATAACACCGACCCTTCGAGAATACGAAGAGGGACCAACCAAGGAAATTCTGGGAGCTATAAAAGGTAGTAGCCAAGAAAGGCAGGTTGATCAGTTTAATTTGAAGTGTTGTTCAGGGAACTACTGTGAAGTTACAAAACTCTGAATTTGAATTGAGTTTGTTACTAGTAATTAAAACTAGCTATTTGTTATAGTATTTGTACGTGTGTTTATTTGACGTTATAGTAATCGAACCAAGGAAGAAATAATCGAAGAATCATCGAATTCGCCGCAATTGGTGTCAGAAGCGGGATTGTTAAATAAATAACTGTGATTGCAAGGATAACAAGGACATGGCTAAGTTGAATGTATTAAAGATTCAGCAACTCAAAACTGAGTTGGAACAACGCTGACTACACACCTGAGGCAATAAATCCGGGCTACGGTCACGATTACGGGAGGCTATGGAAGCGGAAGGAATCAACGTTTGATGATTATGTTTTCCATCTTATGAAGAAAGCACCGACGAAAATGGAAGTGAAAAAGGAGCCTCCGAATTCAGCTTGAAGAATAGGATACTCGTATAACATGTCGGCTGGAAGAACAGAAAACTTGCATGGCATCTCAGCTGGAACAGGTATCAACCCAAATCTCCGCTCAAATGGAAAAACAGAAGGCATATATATCTTCGCAGTTGGAAGCACAGAAGGCGAGAGTATCTTCGAAACTAGAAGTGCAAGATTCAAAGATTGCACAATTTTAGGATAAAATTGAGGCTGAAGTGGAAGCTTTGAGGGATCGTGTCCAGGAATTGCAACTGAATCGTCCACCTGCTTCAACGAGCATTCTCAAGGTAAAAACCAAATCTTTTTATGGTTCTGTTCCTTTGCAGGTATTAAAGTTACATTTAGAGAAGACGGCAGCGGTGAACATTTGAAGAACTGAGGACAAAGTTACTGCGACCTGCAGCTGAAATCTTACAAACTATTCGTGGCGGAGAACGGAACAATTATGAAGCATTGATGGGTGCAGTTGAGAGACGATATGGTAGCGAACATCGGAAGCCATGAAGAAGCCGGAAGATATACCAAATAGAACTGCAGAATCGCTTGCAGAAATCCAATGAGAGATTGGCTCATCTAGCAAACGCAGAAGCACCCGTAGAGTATAGAGAAATGGAATACGTGATGTGGAGACGAAGCGGGCCACATATGAAAATCCAAAGAGTTCATTTGCTGAGACGGTATCACATGCTTTGACGCAAGAAACATCCTTGCTTTTGAGTAAACCTGCATACAAGTGGAGACTCCGGCTTGGGTACAAATATTTTTTTAAGCGTTGAACGGAGTTCGGCAGAAAAGTGATGGTGCCATAAAACGCTGCAAGTACGGAAAACCAGGTCACATAGCACGTTACTGCGGCACTTGCTCCAGTAACCCCAGCAATTCAGCTGGACGGAAACGCAAAGTTGAAGGAGATGAGTAAATATCCCAAACAATTCAAGATACCTGGTTTAGACAAGAATTGATGGACTCATACTTTCACATTAAAATCTACGTACTGTATAGGAAGGGCAGGAAAGACAAGAAGGGTGGTGGTGTTACTATGTATTGCAAAAAGCATCTTAAGTCCCGGTTAATATCAAGAATATCCGGTAGTGTGGCTGAGCACTTGCTAGTTGAAGTGTCTAGTTCATTGTCAAAAGTCCTTCTGTCATGCGTGTATAGTCCTACTAAGTATTGCAGTGTGAAGGATTATTTCACAATGTTAACATCTATTGCTGTTGACTATTCTGATATTATTGTCTGCTGAGATTTTAATGTAAACCTGCTTTGTATTGACTTGTATAGCTCCCGCTTGTTAGATGATGTGTCTGTACCAATAAGATATGGACAAAACTGCTGTCATACCCATCTCGATTATTTCATTGTGTCTGATAAGTCGACTGCCTTCAAGTTTGACCAACATCTTTTTTTTCAGACTGTCTAAGCTTTATGGAGGGCGAGTAGTTTTTTGAGTTATTTTTTATTTTATTTTATTATTTATATTATATTATTGGTTTAGAGAGGGAAAGGGGGTGTGCGGAGCACATATTTAGTATAGGGAGCTCTTTTATAATATTTATTTAATTATTATTGTATTTATTTAAATTATTTGTTCTATATAGAACGGGGTGCGGCGCACCTGTTACACCTTGTATGTATTAATTGGGGGCCAGCACTGTTGGCTCTGAGGAATTGCGCGGGATTGGCTTCCTCATTCTCGTTGTGAAATAGTAAATTATTTTATTTGTATATTTTATTTGAGTTATTTTTTCTATATAGAATGGGGTGCGGCGGACCTGTTACACCTTGTATGTATTAATTGGGGGCGATCACTGTTGGATCTGAGGCATTGCGCGGGATTGGCTTCCTCATTCTCGTTGTGAAAAAACCCCTTGCACATATTGCATAGGGACGATATTTTGGGAATAGTTAATTATTTTATTTGTATATTTTATTTGAGTTATCTGTTCTATATAGAACGGGGGGTGTGGGGCACCTTTATACCTTGTATATATTAATTGGGGGCAAGCACTGTTGGCTCTGAGGCATTGCACGGGATTGACTTCCCCATTCTTGTTGTGAAAAACCCCGCTTTGGGATTACAAAACATAAACTATATCTTTGGGATATTTCATAAGCTGCTTGCGAATTACAAGAGAGTGCAGCGCAAATAAAATAGACGAAATAAATAGTTATAGATTATGTCGCTTAAACACAGACCATGATCTGATTTTTCGTTTATTTGCTGTACAGCTTCATGTTGATAGTGTTGTGCCTCGTCCGTCCTTTTTTCCAGATTACCGCCTACTGGTGCTAAATAATCTCATAAGTAACATATCCCAAATAAATTGATCTACCTGCTGCGATATGAGTTTGGTGTATGATAAATTGAGATTTTTGAATGAAATAATCTTATATCTTTATACGGCTCACGTTCCATCGCGGATTTGTCGTGGCAGCTCTACCTCTTGCTCATGGCTCTACAAATCGATTCGTTCAATGCGTAATAAGCAATATGCCCTCTGGAAAAAGAGTCGAAGGGAATCGAATTGGGGCGCACATAAAGTAGTCCGTAATGAGACCACGGCATGTATAAAGCGTGAAAAATGCAAATATTTTAGTAGAATGTTGGATACGTCTTTACCGAATCATGTTTTGTGGCGTAATTTAAAAAACCTACGTGTACATTGTTAAGTCACCTTATAATTGAATTCTACCATATCTATGTACGATAGTAAATATGCGATCATACTCGTATGGCAACATCGCCCTACAGCCTTACAAGAAGAGATCGGCAAAACAATTCAACCATCGAGTAAACAGGGCGCAGTTAAACACAATTGAGAAATGAAACAAAGCAAAGCCAAAGCCAACAACTAAAACGCTAGAACAGCAAAGTCAAACATCAACAACAATTGTATATCGTCATTAGTATCACGCAACAAATAACGTCCGTTAACTTGTATTGTATTGTTTAATTTTAATGCAGTACATATGTGAGTCAAATACACTATATACCCATTATATACCTAGTAGTGATCTATCATGCAGGTCTATTTTAATACTTTTCAGTTCGTATTATAAAGCCAGTTGATTGTTTTCGATAAAAACACTTCTGTTATGAGTTTTGAGAGGTAAATTAATTTAAAAAAATATGTATGGCGCGATAAACAACAGGTATATTATCATACACCTCCTAAGAGCTTTTCTTCCAATTTGTGGTGTGCCGTTTTTAATTTTTTCTTACAAATTGTCGGGACCTACACATTTTTGTATTTACAAAGGAGATGGATTTTTGCTGAGAATCTTTTAGAGTTTGCCAAACCACTGCCGAGGGGCGACCCCGTTTTAAAAAACTTTTTCAAACCACTTTTGATGTTATCTGGCCCAGGACTCGAACTTTGGACCTTCGGTGTGGTAGGCCGGCGGCCGCCATTAATTTATTTGTATATAAATAGCTTTCCTACCAACAACTGCTAACCACATTTTTCAAAATACCAACACATGCACATTTTATGTTTGAAAAATTTGCGTTTTAATAGACAGACGGACGGACATTCCTAAATCCACTCGGCTCATCGTCCTTATTATTTTAGTTTACTTATTGATGTGCCCATCTGTTCTTCTTCTCATAATTACAAACATATCATGTTCATTAAAGGTATGAAAATCAAAAAAGGTATATAACTTCCCTATTGCAGTGGGGTATTAACAACTTGCCCGGATATTTTACTTGTGTTTCATGCGATTTGCTTAATTTTTGGCTGGAGTATACTACATACTATTGAGAAGCAGCTGGCAAATTTTGATATGAAAATAGGAGAATTTTTAGGATGAAAAGTGGGCGGTGCCATGCCTACTTCCCCAAAATCCACAACATTTTTTTTGCGGCCGAGTTTTTCTTAAAAAGCTTATCTTATCGATATAGCAAGATCTTATTGATATAGCTTGCATGGTTATAGAAATATCGTGGTTTACATTTTACAAGCAAATTTTTCAGAACTATGCTAAAAAACTGGGCGTGGTCGTAGACCGATTTCTCCAATTTTTACAACAAACATTTCCCTTTATATATTCAACATTTTCGACAAATATCGTTTCGATGAACCAATTTTTACCGGAGTTATGGCATAAAAAGTTTCGTGGAAAAATCCACTATGAAAAGGGGAGGGGCCATAACCATTTTATATTTTTCCACTTTCTTCGTTCACGGACACTTTCAAAGTGAAATAGAAATTATATAAAGCTTTTGTACGCAAAGTTATTGCCTATTAAATATATCTATGATCCTTTTTAAAATCTTTCGTATAAAAGAGGGCGTGTACCTTAACCGATTTCGCCCATTTTTTTCTTAACATACCTCGTATTAGTGTAAATATGTGTGCTAAATTTCGTTTGGATATCTTGAACGGTTTTTGATTTATGATTAATATTATTTCTAAATTTGACTTAATCAAAAGTGGGAGGTGCCCCCATTTCAAAAATTTCTTGAAAAATGTATTTTTTGCCTTAACATTAATGTACACACCAAATTTTGTCCTTATATGTACTGAATAATCACTTATTTTGTATTTTCGAAAATATTCTATATATAAAAAGTGGGCGTGGCCCGTCTTGAATAGCGCTCGGAGATGAGTGTTAAGGAACCTGTATACCAAATTTCATTAATATATCTCAAAATTTACTCAAGTTATCGTGTTAACGGACGAACGGACGGACGGACATGGCTAAATCAATTTGTTTTTTCCTCCTGAACATTTTGATATACATAAGTCAATATCTATCTCGATCCGTTTATGCGGTTACATACCACCGTTACGCGACTAAAGTTAATATACCTTGTGTGTGTAGCACTATTAGGTATAAAAACCCGGATCGCCGTTATTTGAAATTCCGTGTTATTTCGGGGCAATTGATGACTGGAAATAAACGCTGTTTTTTGAGAAGCGTTTCACCCATTTGGTATATTAGCTAATTTCTTATTATTTACTAAACTAAACTGTTATTCAAGAAACATGGAAACTTGAGTTCACTTGGGATGAAGTATTGCCGGACGAACTTATTCATAAGTGGTCGCTGTGGTGGCAATAATTTTTCAATGTCAATTGTTTTAAGCTACCACGGTGTCCTTCTCCATTTGTCAACAAGGGCGGCACAATCCTCGTGACCTACCGAGATTTCCGCGATGTTAGCTTCGTTATTGGAAAAAGACGCACTGCTCATGTTAAACTCATGTCGATACCAAAGCTTTAGCTACAAGCTGCAGTGCTGGGCGTACGAATCGGCAAGCTAAGCCGTGGCCAACACGAGTTCAAAGTGAGTCGAACGACATTTTGGAGCGAGTCTCAAACTGTTTTGCAATAGATATTATCGTCGGAGGGAAAACACAAGTCGTTCGTAGGCCACCGAATCGTCGAAATACTCGCTTCAAAATATAAAGAGCAATGACGATGAGTACCGGCAGCACACTGTAGATGATGCGACGCGTCCAGTCAATCCACCGAATGATGTCGACAGCCGTTGGATAAAAGGTCCTGAGTTTTTGTACGTTGACCCACAGAATTGGCCTACCATGACAATACAGCCGTCGTCCTTACAGCGAGCAGTAACTGCTGATGTTTACGAAGGAATAAACAAACCAGGTTATAGCACTTTCACTGCAACATTGTTTGTTTATTCACAATTTTCTGATTTGTTTTTCAAATTTTTAATTTTTCTACACGCACTTTATGTAATGCAAATACTTTTTCATATTGTGGCGATTATTCTCAAGCATGTACCATCCCTAACTCAAAACACTCCCTCCACTAGTTAAACACAACAGAGATAACGATGGCTACGCTTATGCATGCAAACATGTACCAAGCAAGAGGAAGAGAGATCGCGCGAGTGTTTGCGAATACGATGCAAAGAGGAGATGCCAATACATACCACCGATCCTTCGAGAACACGAAGAGCGAATAACCAAGAAAGTTCTCGGTGCGTAGGCAAGCACCCTGTCGGGCTATATAAGGCAGTAACCAAGCAAGGCAGGTGGATCAGTTTATTTTCAAGTGTTGTTCAGTGAACTACTGTGAAGTTACCTTAAATTTGTATTGCGTTTATTGCTAGTAAATAAAACTAGGTATTAGTTACAAATATGTGCGTGTGTTTATTTTACTTTATAGTGATCGAACTGTAATAAAAAGATTACGATTGGTGTTGTGCCCTTAATCGGCACCAAACATCAATTGCTTTTCGTTCTATTTATACAAATAATTCTTATGTACTACTTATTTACCATAATACATATTTACCTAAATTCTAAGCTGAACCAAAGTATGTAAGCCAGCGTACGCAAACGCTCGCTGGTACATTCATACCTACATTCACACACAAACATTGGCTTGTGCATTCGCACATATGCTCATACATATATTCGTATGATTGCAACGCATTTGTGGGCATTGCCGCATAGCATGTGACTTTGCTGACAAAGCGTATTCGACAGTTTTTAATAACTGCGTGCCGACTGTTTGTAAGTATGCATGTATTTATATATGCATTTATTTTGGCTACACTACATCTACCTTTTCAAAAAGGTTTATATACATAAATATTTAAAACTTCAATTCGATTAATTTTTATAACTTGCTTAGATTTTGTGTTTATTTACTTTACTTCTTAATTGTAAGTTGATACAGTTTTTTTTTTTTGTTTTGGTTTGTTTAAGTGACAAAATTTTGTTCTTTGTTTACTTTATTTTCAAGTGGGCTAAATAATTTATTTCGGTAACATGTTTGTTTGTACATTGGTGCATTTTTACGACTTTTTTTTTTCTAATCATTTTTCTTAAGTGTTGAGTTACATTGAGAGTAATTAAATGAAACGATTTTATTTTAATAAGTTTTTATTTGTATACAATAAATTTCCTAATTTATGGGTTTGCTTGTAAGTGTATAAAAAAATTTACATGTGAGTCAAAATGCAGTGTATTTATTCTAATAATTTAAGTCTATTTTTGTGCATTAAAATTTTCTTATTCTCATTGCTTATAATAAACTTATTATTTCTATCTATGCTTTCTACCTTATAAGGAACTAGAGTAAAATTATTGTTTCTATCAATATTTTCTACCTGTAAATTCGAGCGTTGTGCTAACTGGGAGCGGCGGTGGCTCAAAAGCACGGCGGTCGAATTTGTGCTCAAAATAGAAAAGAAAAAAGAAACGAGAATTCTCGTTATAAAAAAATGTGGCCGTATATTTGTAAAAAATTTAATTTTGAACAATTATTTTACCTTAATTATTGATGCGGGCGAAGAATCCTGGGCTGGCCGTGATGCGGTCGTGTCGACTGTCTCTGGAAAAGTAGACGGTTTTTCAATCGAGGACAACCGTTGAACCTGAAAATCATCCTCCGGTTTTAAGGGGAGGTGAACCCACACATGCACACCCCCATGCATGTATATGTGTGCTGACAAAACACGAATATGCATGCATGCCCACACAGGTGGGTGGGTTGGTGTGAGTGATTGGAAGGGCGCTAAAGTTACATTAGGGTGGCCCATTTTTTAAGACTTTAGGCATCTCGCCTAAACATGCCGGCCCCCTTGCGATCCGCAACATCTTACCCCGCCACAGGATTTCCCACCACGCATCCTCTTAAGCTTAGGACTTAAACTATCCTAGTGAGTGCCGGCTGGCGCTGTCCCAGTCGTATGCCTCCGAAATGCCGTTTGAAGTTTGGCGGCTCCATCGTATCGCACCTAGAGCTAAAAGATAGGAGGAAGAAACTTTAGAAAATAAGAACGCTGTATATTTCTTGCCAGGAAATTATATATATTATTTATTTTTTCTGTAACGAGAAAAGCTGGAAGTCTGTGGTAGCTGGCGCGGCTGAAGTGCCAGTCTACCGTCGAAGTGCGCGTTGATGCGTAGCTGGCGCGGCTGGGAGGCAAGTCTACGCTCGTCCGTAGGTGTGCGGCGATTGTCGCTGGCGCGGCAGAGTGGCCAGTCGACGTTTGCTGCTATTTCAGTGGGCGCGCGATGTAGCGTTCGCAGTTGCGCCGCTCGTGGGATAGCAGGGGTCGGAACGGCAGTGGGTCCGATACTCCCTGCGCCGGTCGGAACGGCCGTGGTTCCGATCTCGGCTCGGCGATTTCGTTGTACTCTGACGTCCAAGCGGTCTCCGACGCAGAGAAAAGAAACAAAAAAAAAATCCCCTTGAATATTTGTATGGACGCCCGTATGCGTGGGTGGCGAACGACCTCGTTCGGGGTTTATCCATGCCATATAATGTGGCATTATTCTAATCTACGGTGAAATTTTAGTATTACAGAGCATATTACCCGTACATGGGAATTGGTTATTTTTTTCCCGCACGGCACGGTAGCGACAAGTTGCTTACGTTGATCGCCTTGTATTTCGATTCGCCACTGGCCCTCATGCAGAGATTTATTCTTACTTGCATGGTCGCCGTCATAAGTGGCGTCAGTGCCGTGCACACAGCGACATTTTCGCTTTTTTCGGTACTTGGTTTCGGTACCGAACTGGGTAGAGAGTGCGAATGTGGTGACTTTAGGGTTTATTTTTTGTTGTTTTGTGCGCAAAACAGTCCTGCCCCCTCCGAAAACAACAAAACAAACAAACCCCGCGAAAAAATGGTTAACAAAAACAACCAAAAAAAAATTTTTCGTAGTTCGAAAAACCCCATTTTCCAAATTTTTGTGTGAAAATTTATTATTTACTAGAAGCGGGATCTTCGCCGATCAGGTACGAACGTAGATTTCGTTACCCTATTGATCCCGCAGTGAATGGTACCGATTTTGGCAGATCGGGATTTCGGTACCCGGTGACCAAAATAGCGCATCACTAACGTGATGGTAAAATTATGCATATATACATATATTCATATGCTAGCAAATTTTTTGCGAGTAAATGAGAGCTCGCATGGCGTGATGGTTTGTATCTGCACACATACATATATGTGCGTACTCACGCCTTGCAAAATCGTGAAAAAGAAGCAAAGAAATTCATTGAATTGGAACAATTCATAATTTTCTTGTTTCCGGCACGCGTTGGTCAGCAGCTCTGCAAGGTAAGTAAAATTGCAGATTTTTATTGTTAAAATGTATTGAATCTAATTTTTTCTTTTCTTTTCAGGTGTACCAAGGACAAATGGAGATGCGGCTGTGGAAGATCGCCTGGCCGGCGCATGGGCATAAGTGCAACATAGCTGGTAAGTATATATTAGCGCTGCCCGAAATTGTATCGATTCGGTAGCAGCGCAAATTACTTAGGAAGCAAAAAAAATGTGTCTCACACGCTGTGGCGGCCGGCGCATGCTTTGAGACACATTTTGTATGTATATACCTATATGTTCATATAGTTCTATGCAAATTCTAATGGTTTTCCTTCTTTCTTTTCGTTGCAGTTTAAGAAGAATCGCTGTCCACAGCCCATTTTACCTTCTCCCATTTATTATCGAGAGAAGAGAAATTGCACTTTATCCAGAACTTAATTGAATGCATGGATAAGAAAACTATTAACTCTAATTAAAAGTTTTTGCTAACGATAGGAATAATTTAGTAAAACAATGGAAAGCTTGTTCGGCAGTCGGCACGATGGATACGTGGGGCGGGAAGAACATATTAAAAAGTTGCAGGCCGACAATTCAGAGGATGATAATCTCGACGAACTACACCCAGTGGTGGAAGAATTGTGCGTTATTGAATTAGGGCAACCTGAAGCAGAGACTACTGAATTGACTTGGGAGAATGTAGACAAAATGCTACCACGAACTGAAAAGCTGAGAAATATGGTAAGGGAGGGTATACCACAGTCGCTACGGGCACAAATGTGGATGCGCGTATCGGGAACTCTGGCGAAAAAACAGAAGAGTGAATCAAGTTACCACGACGTAGTCAAAGCTTCCGGAAATGATCAACTTATGATAGCAAAAGATCTGTTACGTACATTGCCAACAAATGCCTGGTTTAACAATCGTAATGGTACCGGAATACCGCGAATGCAACGGAATAGTATCTCCACGTCGACGACTTCACCTGGTATGTCTGACAGTGAATTGAACATTTGGCCTGACTTTTCAAGATTTTGTAAATCTTTTTCCTTTAATTTTAGCATCCCCAATTTAAGTTGAAACAGCACTATACTGCCGTCATAGAAGAACCAGTCCCAACAACATGGGCGAACAGTTTCAGGAACCAATGCAGTGTGAACAGTGATAATGCCTTTTCAGTGTCTCCTCTATTGTTGTAAGATAGTATGCAATTAAAGTTTGTACTTTCCTTTGGTAAAATCAGCCAACTTAAGTAGAAGGGTTTGTCATCAGCTGATAATGTTTTTCAGAATCCATATGACATTTTCGGAGCCATTTAAACAAAGTGACTCAACATCGGTTGCAAGTGGACCAAGCTTAGATAACGTGCCCAACGCTGTATATACCGTTCTTGAATGCATTTCGTTGCGAAAATTCATAAGGATGATAACTGATAAACGCGTTTTGAATTCTTTAACTTGGCATGCCAGTGCAAAAATATGATGTACATTAGTTTTGCTGCCTATCGCACATCCTCGTGATAGTCTTGGGGTGTAGACCATCCGGCTATAGGATCTGCTTCATCGTTAGAGATAGGGATTGATCTAATGTTGGCATATTGCTCATAAGCTCTCTTTAAAAACTGCCTTGGAGTTTCTAAAACTTGCGTCGCGAGACCTTGCCCCTTTCGGTGATAACTTAGAACTTCTATTGGACATTGATTAACATTCGAGTTACAGAATTGTAGTAACGCTCAACATAATGGATGAGTTTTGTTTCTTTTTTTTTTCGATTTGCACAAACCTGCTGGGCCACGTAACATAAATTCAATGAGTTGTTGGACTTGTGACCAGCTGTTGTTAGACCTTTGCGCAATGCGATTACATATTTGAGGAAACCTTCAACTGTCAAATCCAATCGATTGTAATTAACGACGTCTGGTTCATTCCAAGTCTCAAATCGCCACTTCAAAAGCTTTTTCGCTCCAACTAAACTTAGATAGCGCCTGGTCACTTGAAAGCTACAATCCTATAAGAAGAGCTCAATACCAGGATTATCCATCAAAATACCATCAAGATCCGTCCGAAACTCAATAACCGGACGCAGCTTCAAGTCATCTATATTTATTATGAATGCATCTAAATGGGTAAAGTCGTAAACGGGCACACCCGCTGGGGTATATTGAATAAATTTAATAAGTTTAAGTAACCAATGAATCCTTAAGTGTGTTAGTGCACCATTTGGAAGCGATGCGATGTGTGAAATGTTTATTTGCATTTCATCGGAGAATAGTACAATTTTAGGATTATCCGATTGAATTTCTCCCAATGGACAAAATCCAGTGCTTGTCCAAAAGCGAGACAGTTCATGGTAAGATTCCTCGGTCGTGTAACTGTGATGCTTTAGTGGAGCAAGCGTCACAAAATCAATAAGAATTGTACCAAGCATTTCAAAAAATTAAACAAACTGATTGGACGAATACTTACATACTTGAATAATTTAATTGAAATGGGTCGTCTTAATAAAAATTCAGCAATGGCCGTCTGTTAACATTTAAGACATTTTCCTTAAAGTATCATTTCATCTTGCTAAGGATTGTCTTACACTTCTGCAATCTCGAACAAAGTAAGTAGCTTAATTTTAATTGAAAATCAAAATGATGGTAATTGTGGAGAGTAGTGATGGCAAAGCTAAGTTCGCAGCAGCGTGATAATTGACCATTAAATTGTAGTTTGTAGGCGTGGGTGGAATAGAAAGAACCTTGTCGCGCTTCAAAAAAGTAACCCTTGTCGGTCCAACACGGTCCACGGTATTTCTGCGCAGAACACCTTTTGCACCTTTCACTACACCCTAATCTGTGATTACAACAACCACATGAAATGAGAAAATTTCCAACTTTGATTTCAAATATCTCTTCACTGAGGCAAAAACTCGAAAGTCCGCTTCCGGATTATTGTTACCGGGGTCAAAACGCGTCTTTTGATACCTTTCCCGATAATTTCGGACGTGTTTTAGTAGTTGTCTCCTCAAGGTTACAATTGCCAAAATTCACTTCACGTTCGCCATCTCTTGGTTTACCAACGATTTTGTCGGTTATTTATTCATTTCAAAGTATATGTTTTGCCTTTTATATGGATGTCTATACCTCTTGAAACATCCTAATGTCTGTCCTATTTTCAGGTCCGTGAACAAGTGCGGTATGGCGGTGACGGTGAACGGTAAGCCTCCAGCGCGCCACTAGACAATATGGGATTAGAGCTGTATTCGCGATTCCCAGGATAGGGGTGAGAAATTGCATATGTATATTTAAAAAACCAAACAAAAATATATGTATATGTATACGAGGGTGGGACCATCTGCTACCAACTTGTCGTGGCAGATGGATAGCTTTTCAGTGGCAGATTGGTCCGCCTTTCTGCGTTAGGTTTTCTTTGGCCTCGATATCGAGTGCAATCGCGTTTTCTGTGGCAGAATGGATCGCCCTTCTGCGGTAGGCTTTCTGGTGTCCTCGTTAAGGGTAGCGAGTGAAGGGTGGAATTTTGGGAAAGGGGAGGTCAAAACGGTTGGGAGGTGATGGAAGGGGATGGTTAAGATGAGGCCCCCGGCCTCTCGCCAGCCATTCCCTCCATAGGGAGCAGAATCAGTTTGACCAACGGTCTTCTGATCTGCCCCTTCTCGGTCATGAGGTCCACTACACGCACTCGGTTATCTTCGCCGGGGTGTACGTGGGTAACTCGGCCGAGCCTCCATTCATTGGGAGACAAGTTGTCCTCTTTGATGACAACGAGATCCCCCACCTTAATATTTTGTTTCGGATGCTTCCACTTCACTCGTTTGTGAAGTTCGGATAAGTATTCCACCTTCCATCGCCTGCAGAAGGTTTGATGAAGAGCCTTGAGCTTCTGCCACCTATTGATAATGGAGGCAGGGCTCTCATTCACCTCGGGTTCTGGCGGAGCCAGGAGATGACTTCCAGTCAGGAAGTGCCCGGGGGTCAAGGGTTCCAGGTCCGCGGGCTCATTTGAGGCTGGACTAAGTGGCCGCGAGTTGAGGCATGCCTCAATCCGGCACAATAGCGTATGGAATTCCTCATGCGTGAATTTGTGAGGCGAGGCTAACTTCTTGAAGTGGCTTTTGAAGCTCTTCACTCCCGCCTCCCAGAGTCCCCCCATATGTGGAGCCCCGGCCGGAATGAAATGCCATGTCATGGCTTGATGGCTATATTTGGAGATAGCCTTGTCTCGGGCTTCCGAGATAAATGCTTTAAATTCAGATCTCAAAGATCGTGAAGCGCCGACAAAGTTGGTACCATTGTCAGAGTAAATGTTTCTCGGACATCCTCGTCTAGCGATAAAACGTGAAAACGCTGCTAGAAAGGATGGGGTGCTAAGATCACTGGTCGCTTCCAGATGGATCGCTTTAGTCGTGAAACAAACAAAGAGGCAAACATAGCCCTTTGATAATCGACATCCTCTACCGCGGTAACTTTTAATGTCGAAAGGCCCGGCAAAGTCTACCCCGGTATTGGTAAACGCGCGGGTGAAAGTAGTGCGTTCGCAAGGAAGGGTACCCATAAGTTGGGTTTGCGCTCTTTTTTTATAAATGGTGCAGACCTTACAGTTATGGATGGTGGCCCTAATCATGTTCTTAACATTCGGAATCCAATATTGGGTGCGGATGAGACGGAGCATCAGTTGGTTTTCCCCATGGAGGGAGATTTGATGTATCATTTGTACAGTCAGACGCGTCAACCTACAATTGTATGGCAGTATGATTGGGTGGCGCTCGTTATAAGCGAGGTCTTGAGACGCTCCAAGACGACCACCCGCCCTAATAATATCATCTTTGTCGATGAATGGGTTGAGTGGCAATATCTCGCTTTTCCTATCGATTACCTGTCCCTTCTTCAAGTTTACATATTCCTCATTATAATGTTGCTTCTGATAGAGTTTAATCAAGAGTTGCGTCGTGGTCTTGATCTCATCGGATGAGATTAGGCACGATTTTTCTTGAAAGGAAGCTTTTGTCTTGGGATGAGTTCTTCGAAAGAATCTCATAACATATGATAGTACCCTCAAAGCCCTCGGTAAATTCGAAAACCGGTCAAGAATCTCGATCTCTTTTTGCGTTGATATTGCGTAGGCCTGCGCTCTCTTTTCCTCCACGGATGTATTATACTCCTTTTCTTGTACTGGCCATTGGGAATTGTCTTCTTGTAGCCAAGAAGGTCCCTGCCACCACAAAGAATTGTTGACCAAATCCGATGCCGGTAGTCCTCTGCTTCCTAAGTCTGCTGGATTCGTTTCCGAGTTGACATGAAGCCAGTCCTTGCTGCCGACTAGGTCGATGATTTTTGTAATTCTGTGTGCGACGAATGTTGACCAGGAACAGGGTGGTTTCCTTATCCATGCCAAAACGATGGTGGAATCCGTCCATAGATACTGTTTCACAGGTCCCAGTTTTATGTTTCGGAATATTGATTCCATCATCTCCGCTAACAGTACTGCTCCGCAAAGTTCCAAACGCGGAAGTGAGATGGTCTTCACTGGTGCTACTCTGGTTTTGGCAAGGAGTAGATTCACGAAGATATCATCATTGCTTTTGACTCGCATGTAGACAGCTGCAGCGTATGCTTTTTCCGAAGCATCGCAGAATCCATGTATTTCGACATCATCTTCTGGTGAAAAGTTTACCCATCGTGGTATCTTTATGTTGTCGATTTCGTGGTATTGATGTCTGAAGTTTTGCCATCGTTCCAATGTATTGGACGAAACTGGTTCATCCCAATCGGTGGCCTCTAACCAGATGTTCTGCATCAAAATTTTTGCCACAATGACCATTGGTGCAAGCCATCCTAAAGGGTCGAAGAGTCTGGCGATGGCGGATAGAATCGCTCGCTTTTTTAACTTTTCACTTTCTTCTAGTGACCCTGCTTTAAAGTAAAACAGGTCTGAATGGGCATTCCATCTTATGCCCAATGCCTTAACGGTGCTGGTATCTTCGAATGCCAGAAAGTCCTCGGTCAGCCGATCCGATATTGGGATGTCGTTGAGAATTTCCTCAGTATTCGAAGTCCATTTTCGTAGTGGGAAGCCCGCGGAGAGTAAGACTTGTCGAATCTCATTCCTCGCGTTAATGGCCGATGCGAGTGTGTGTCCCCCCGCTAGTACGTCATCTACGTACATGCCTTCCCTTAATATGCTAGATGCTGTAGGGTGAGAACTCTCTACTTCATCTGCTAGTTGTAAAAGGGTTCTAATTGCCAGATAAGGCGCACAATTAACCCCGAAAGTGACCGTTTTCAGCTCGTAAAGGCTTATGGGTTCTTGAGGCGATGTTCGGTAAATAATCCGTTGGAATTTGACGTGATCATCGCTCATCCAAATTTGCCTATACATCTTTTCGATGTCACTATTGAAAACGAAGCGATATAGTCTCCATCGCAGTATAAGTACTGGAAGATCTGATTGTAGTACTGGGCCTGGCAGGAGAATGTCGTTCAAACTTGTGCCATTTGCCGTTGGGCTCGACGCATTGAATACGACGCGTACCTTAGTGGTGGTACTCTCCGCCTTTACTACGGCGTGATGGGGCAAAAAGTAATTGTCCGCCGAATCAGCTGGTACAATGGCAGTAACTTTTCGCATATGCCCTAATGTCTCGTATTCAGACAGGACCCTTATATATTCTTTCCCTAATTCCGGGTTCTTTGCTAACCGCGTCTCATTTCTAAAAAATTGTGAACACGCCCGCCTAAGAGACCCTCCTATGTTTATCTGATCTGGGTAGTCCTGTCTGAATGGAAGAGAGACGACATATCTTCCATCCTCTCTACGACTCGTAGTTTCTCTATATAAATCTTCGCAGTACTTGTCATCTGCGTTTGGGCTTTTGTTTCTTGGAAGATTTTCCAACTCCCAGAATGCGGTCAGCTGTTTGTCCAAAGCAACTTCGCTGTAAAAGGACACTATATTTCTGGTTGGATTCGGTGCTTCTATGCGCCCGGTTAATATCCAACCGAACACCGTTTCTTGGGCGAGAAGTGTACTAAGTACATTCTTTTTCAGCCCACTCAATATAATTTGCGGATATACGTCTCCGCCGAGTATAATATCAACTTCCTCGTTGATGTAGAATCGCTTATCTGCCAAGACTAAGTCTGGGAAAGCCTGCATAGTCGTAGCATCGATATGGCAGGATGGCAGATTCCCAGTTAGTTTGGCTAGAATTAGAACAGAAGTTGTTAGGCTGAAGCAAGGGTCCACTGGTGAACGGAGTTCAATATTGGATGCCTCCTTGACTTGAGCTGAGACGGCATTAGTGATGCCCGAAACTTGAGCATGCATCCTTTTGGCCGGTAAATTGATTCTGCGTTTGAGTCGTTCTGTCATAAACGAGCACTCTGAACCAGAATCAATCAGTGCTCTTGCTGGGAAGTCTGTACCATTATGATGAATGGTTACTCGAGCTGTCCCTAGCAGCACACCTGCACTTGAATGAACATGGCAGGATTTAACATTTCGGTTTATGACCGAAACAGATTTTTCAGCTTCCCGTCTCTCTTGTGCCTGCTTTGAAGTTGAGGCAGCATTATCAGCATGATACTGATTAGGGCTGGTGGTTGCCTGCGTCTGAAGAGACTCCGCATGCAGGAGCGTATTATGTCGAGAGTGGCACTTGTTGCAGTCATAAGAACTGGTGCACTTCGACACAGTATGTCCTGGGGATAGGCAGTTCAAACAGCCCTTGGTGGATTTGACAAAGTTAATTCTCTCCACCGGAGTTAATTTGAGAAAACGGGGACAGTTTCGTAATCTGTGGGCATTCGATTTGCACTTTGTGCACAGTAGTTTACTCACGTTTGCTTGGTATGTACCAAGTCTTTTTGCAGGGGTTTCGTTGGCAATCCGCGTACTTTGCGGCTTTTGCACTTTCGAAGAACTCCCTATGAACCCAGACACGGTTTCGAGTGTCTGGAAGCGGTTGGACAAAAATTTGTCCATATCCTCCCACTTGGATATTTCCACTTTGTGGTCTATGCTTTGCTCCCATAGACCAAGCGTACTTTCCGGCAATTTCGTCGAACACAAATATGTTATAATTGCATCCCAGTTCGACGTGTCAATTTTATGACTTCGCAGGGACGAAAGGCAATTATTTATTTCGCGCTGAAGTGTTTTAATCGCGCTACCACATTCACTCTCTACCTTTTTCAAGTTGAATAAAATTTGGAGTTGCGAGTTTACTAAGATACGTTTGTTTTCGTATCGCTCGCATAAATTTCTCCAGGCCGTATCAAATCCCTCATTCGTGAGCGGACATTTTTTCACGATATCTTTTGCCTCACCTTGTGTCTTATTGTTCAGATGGAACAATTTCTCCACTGGTGTTAGGCGTTTATTTAAGATGTATATAGCCGTGAACATGTCACGAAATGTTGGCCATGACAGATAATCGCCCTCGAAAACTTCAGTATCACATGGAGGCAGGCGGATACTATGTTCAAATTCGGGCTTTTCTTCAGATTTATTTTCTGTTTTGTTGTATGTCGCTTGGCGTGTAGCCATATCTGACATGCAGCGTAAATATACTGCATATGATCTCTTATACTTCTGTTTGACAGAAACTATACCAGTGGCCTCTAACTTATCTGAATTAAGTAAGTCGTCATAAGCCGTTCTGGTTTTTCTCCACATTGCCTTCAAGTCCTCTTGTTGAAGCCCAAGAGTGTACTTGCTGTGGACTGAATCCTCTAATTCATTGTAGTCTGATTCGAATTCAAAAATCGAATCAGCCAGCCTAATGAAACTTTCCATATTTTGGACTTAGAGGATCTGTCGAATCAAAACAAAACCGAAAAAATAAAGCTGAAGGTACGATGAAATGCTCAACCGTACAAAAAAAATGCTGAATAGAAAAGGTAAAGGCAGTATTTTACCCAGGAAAATCAAAACAACCTCAATAAACTTGTAATAAACTCAATTAATGTATAATTTAATTCAATTATTTTTATTTATTGTCAATTTTTGAATTATTTTGCAGACTTGGCCGATTTGTCTGACGAATAATAATGATACTAATAATATTTGTTTGCTACAAACGCAAAAATGTAAACAGAATCTTTGTGACTTACTCGCCACCCACACGTATAAGGGGAATATGTATATATAAATGTGTGTATGTGTTGCCGCAATAAAGAAATACACAACAAACACAGATAAAGTGCGCGGTGTATCAAACGAGCGAAAGTGAATATTAAATGAAGAAATGTGAAAACAAAGAAAAGTGCTATACAAATAGTGAATTTTATCAGAAAATAATAACTAGCCTTCGATTAAAATTTTGCTCTGTAATTACGGAAAAAAAAACAAGTGGAAAAACCAAAAAAAACAAACTGAAGATCGAAAGGCTAAGTGAACTTATTTGTGAAAATGAGGTTATGTTACCTCTTGCCTTGCGCTGTGTCCAAAAAACCTTACCACTGGTGGGGGGATAATCCGGATAGACACAAGGATTTTTAAGCGTTTAATTTAATTTAAAATTTAAAGAAAACTAAAGCACTTGACTGAACCAAAAAAAATCACTATTATTAAATATTCACAAAACGCACTTACGTTTGATTACACTCGCGGGCGGCACTTTTATACAATTGTATGCAACACACAAAAAAAAAAAAAAACTAAGTGGCAAGAAATATACAACTTACGTGCTTTGATGTGGTGATCGGCCGAATTTGTTGTATAAAGTTGATGTTGTTTGTTGTGGTATGTGGCAGAGTGTATGGCAGAGTTGTTCGCTTTTTGTAATTGCGCAGAGTGTGTGGCAGAGTTGTGTGTAATTTGTGATTGCGGCAGAGTGTGACCAATATTGAGTATTTTCTCCTTTATTGTGTGGCAGCTTCTGGTAATACAAATTAGATTCTTGATTAATACTCCAATTGTTGTTGTTGTGGACTGTATGCTGGTGTCTCTTGACGGGGAGATGGACCATGTAAATTCGAGCGTTGTGCTAACTGGGAGCGGCGGTGGCTCAAAAGCACGGCGGTCGAATTTGTGCTCAAAATAGAAAAGAAAAAAGAAACGAGAATTCTCGTTATAAAAAAATGTGGCCGTATATTTGTAAAAAATTTAATTTTGAACAATTATTTTACCTTAATTATTGATGCGGGCGAAGAATCCTGGGCTGGCCGTGATGCGGTCGTGTCGACTGTCTCTGGAAAAGTAGACGGTTTTTCAATCGAGGACAACCGTTGAACCTGAAAATCATCCTCCGGTTTTAAGGGGAGGTGAACCCACACATGCACACCCCCATGCATGTATATGTGTGCTGACAAAACACGAATATGCATGCATGCCCACACAGGTGGGTGGGTTGGTGTGAGTGATTGGAAGGGCGCTAAAGTTACATTAGGGTGGCCCATTTTTTAAGACTTTAGGCATCTCGCCTAAACACTACCTTATAGGGAATTAAAGTAACTTTCCTTACAAACTTTTGGTCTTCTAAAGTGTGTTAAAGTAATTTTCCTTACTAATATTTTCTATTCTGTAGGGGTTCTAAAGCTATTTTCTTTACCTTCCTAAATGGTGTTTTAAACTGTAACTATGACAACTTTCTATACTATAGGGATTTAAAAGTTTATTTTTCTTACCTTCCCAAATGTACCTGTATTATTTTCCTTAAACCTATTTTTTATTCTATAGGGCCCTCTAAAGCTACTACCTATGACCTGCTTCATTTTTAGTCAAATCTAAAGTTCCTAAATTTATTTCCTTATACTGTATTTTCCTATAATAACTGGTTTTGTTTTTCTGTTTAGCCTCTTTTGCTTCTAGTTATATGTAAGCTTATTAGTGTGCTTACTGAATCTTCTAACATTAGGGTGTCCCGTTTTTTCTTTAAAAATATTTTTTTTTTTATTGATTCTATTTGATTGCAATCGGGGCTTCTTTTTCTTCATCTTCCGATATCATTTGTCATGCTTTTCCAGTGCTCTTTTTATTTTATTTTATTAGTTATACGTTTGATTCCTGGTCGGCCACCAAAAACCGGATCATCGTGATACTTTTATTTAGTATATTAAAAATAATATTTTTTTTCATTTTCGTCACATGCATAACCTGCAGAGTTAATGCTATAGTTAGATGTTTGAGAACTTGGGTACCTTATTTTTATTTTAAATGTGCCTACTAGAGTATAATTATTTTTAAACAATTTGTCCCTAAGGACAACTGTATTTTTCCTTTTTCCAGATTGCCGGCTTTTTTCAGCCTGGCAAAGAATTGCCCTAAGTCAATCTTCGCCTCAACAATCGGGTTTTCATATTTATTTCGCTACAAATTTTCTTTCGAAAACGAGCTGGACTAGTCTTTTAATTTTTCCACATTTATATAGCGCTTCATATATATATATTTTAGTGTTCTCTTTGTGACTTTTTATTTTATTTATCTTATTTTGTTTTTTATTTAATATTTGTACTGGTCTTTTCGTTATTTGCATGCTTTTAGAGACATTTATTTTAAGTCTCTCGATGAATATCGGGGTTACCTCGCGACTGTCTTTTATTTGGTCGGGTATATCGAAAGTATCCAAACTGGGCAGGTTTTCTGCTTTGCCATCGAACTTTTTAATGAATTTTGTATGTTTTGTTGTCTGTGCCGTATTATTTTTAATTTTTGGAAGAAACGAAAGGAAATCTCTGTTCTTTACTTTCTTTTTGTCTTTCAACAAAAATTTGTTAAACGTAATTTGAAAATCTTTTTCGAAAGTAGTTGGCTCTGCCGTTTCTATGGTGCATTTAAATAACGGGTATACTTGTCTGTCTACATAAAATATTTGTTTCGCCTCTGTTTGGCCTAAATTGTTAAGCGAATCTATTATTATTGTCAAGTGTTTGACAACCGTTTCCTTTTTTTCCTGTTGTTTTATTTATGATTTTACACAATTTTTCCACTAATTTTAATATTTCTTCCCATTTGTCTTTCAAGGGGAGTAAACAAGGCAAAAATTGGCCTTTGGTTTTATTTTTGTCTTTTTCCAAAGAAGGAGTGCTTTCTGAAGAACTTGCTCCAATCTTGATTTGAATGGAAAATGAGATAAAAAACAAATATATCTCGATTTTTAATGTATCTTCATACATTGTGCAAAATAAATTTAAAGACTTTTTTAACTATAAATTTTCTTCATTCTATAGTTCCTCTTAAGGTTCTGGTATATGCATTTACATGATTTTTCGGCTATTAATTTTTTTTCCTCTGCAAATTTTTTCCAGTTAGTCATTGTAATGGAAATTTGAATTCAAATTTGTATGTAAAAACAAAGCCTATGTAGCTTAAACACAAAACAATCCTATTTTAAATACGTTCATGTGCTCTATTTAATCTCCTTAATTTGTTCTCTATGAAATATTTTAGTATCATTATTATCGCAATAACCAAAAATATGAACATGCAGATGAAAGCAATCAGCCCGTTATCTGCAGTATCGGGTACATTGTTTTATCTAATTCGAGGGTAGGTTCATATTTTACTAATCTATTTTCTTGTATTCTATTTTCTGAACTTTCTTTTCCTACTTCGTATCCTGCGATACCTATCATAATGCCATTCAGTATGGTTTTCCACCATGCCATTTTGAAAAATTTTAAATTTCCCTCTTTCAAAAAAAAATTAAGAAGTCACAAAATTTGTTTACTCCACGAGGGTTGGGTTTACTCTTGCATGGGAACTAGCCTTAACTTTTTCTTATGGTAATTGTTTCCTTTAGGAGACAACTGCTAAAACACGTCCGAAATTATCGGGAGAGGTATCAAAAGACGCGTTTTAACCTCGGTAACAATAATCCGGAAGCGAATTTTCGAGTTTTTGTTTCAGTGAAGAGATATTTGCCATCAAAGTTGAAAATTTTCTGTCATTTTCATGTGGTTGTTGTAATCACAAATTAGGGTGGATCGAAAAGTGCAAAAAGTGTGTTCTGCGTAGAAATACTGTGGACCGCGTAGCCGGTGTTGGACCGGCTAAGGGTTATTTTTTTGAAGCGCGGCCGAAGGCCGCCTACGTAGAAAAGTGTTCTGCACATAAATACCTTGGATCAAGCCCCCTATTTGGGATCGGACCCGGGTCATTTTTAGGTTTTTTGCGAATAACTTTTCACTGAAACAAAAAATTGAAAATCCGCTTCCGGATTGTTGATACCGAAGTCAAAACGCCCCTCCCGATATTTTTGGACGTGTTTTAGCAGTTGTCTCCTAAAGGAAACAATTTCTCTTTCTTATTATTTTTCTCAAAAAAAAATTCATAATTTTTTCCTAATCAGAAGTTTGAAAATTTCTATGTAAGAATATTGCTTCATATTCTTCCTGATTAATTATATTGTTCATTCATTTGAAAAAATTTTTTTTAAATTTACCGGCAAAAATCTACTTTTTGCCCTTAATGGCAGCAGCCGTTAGGTTGCTATATGCTTCTAAATAAATATTAAAATACTTAAATTATGTAAGTTTTTCTTTTTTTCCTCTTGATGTGTCCTCCCTTGCTGCGGAATTTGCTTTGTTTGTTCAGTCCAGAATCCTTATTCCACTTCGCTTATGCATATGTGGTATGGTTGGATCGTATCGTTTTGATGTTCGATTCTTAGCTTTTATATTTTGTTGTATGTTGGGCACCAATTGTAGTCGAAAAATATCTGTTTTACCCAGTATAAGTGTCCGTGCTGTTTCTGCTCATTAGTAGTTCTGCTGGCGATGCATTTATATCTTTCAATGGAGTATTGCGATATTCGAGTAATGCGAGCCAAAGTTCCCCATTGCTTCCTTGTGATTTTTTATAACAATTTTTTGTTGTTTTAAATTTTCAGTATGTGTTGGAAGGAGACTGCCGGCTTAGTTTCGGCAGCTCAAGGTTTTCGGCAGGATTTAAAAAGGATTCCGCTTTTTTTTCAGCGGATCTGGCAGGATTTAAAAAAAAGATTCCGCTTTTGTTCAGCGGATCTGGCAGGATCTAAACAGGCAGGATCGCCATGTAATAAAAAGATTACGATTGGTGTTGTGCCCTTAATCGGCACCAAACATCAATTGCTTTATTGAACATCTTTTCGTTCTATTTATACAAATAATTCTTATGTACTACTTATTTACCATAATACATATTTACCTAAATTCTAAGCTCAACCAAAGTATTTAAGCCAGCGTATGCAAACGCCCGCTGGAACATTCATACCTACATTCATATACAAACATTGGCTTGTGCATTCGCACATATGTTCATACATGTATTCGTATGATTGCAACGCATTTGTGGGCATTGCCGCATAGCGTGTGACTTTGCTGACAAAGCGTATTCGACAGTTTTTAATAACTGCGTGCCGACTGTTAATAAGTATGCATGTATTTATGTATGCATTTATTTTGGCTACACTACAGAACCCAGGGATTGATAATCAAGGAATCATCGAATTCGTCACAATATTCGTCCGTGTGTTTATAGAGTATGATAAAAAAGACGTTGCCAGACCTTCAAAAAGTAACTTTGTTGTATAGGACCAAACTATCGCCATATTTTTTTATATTTTATTACAACTTTAAAGAATATTATGAAAATTATGCATGTATGTAAGTGATATCATGATCCCGTGAATAACTGATAATACAGTAAGCAAATCTTTATTGCTAAGGGCCGCTTTCATAAAAGTCGGTTACTGCTAACCGGAGTTTAATTGACGTATGTTGTACGGTTAGCTGTCAAATTAATCGCCGATTAGGCTTAACCGGCCTTTATGTAAGTGGCCCTAAGTGTATGCGTTATCTTTTTATTAAACACCCCTTTAAGAAAATAAAACTTTAATAAAAAATAGCGCGACTTTTTATTAAAAATTTTTATTAATGAACATTTTTCGCCTGCGGCGCTTTTTCAAATAATTCTAATTATTTATGTCTATCAGATAAAAAACATCTGCCAATAAGCTACATTAATAATTTATTTAATGTACAGGGTGGCGCAAAAGTCATCCTCCTATCAGAAAATGCTATAAATTTTGCGATTGGCCCCTAAAGTCAGTTCTGTTTTGACATTTGTGTAGTAAACACATGCGAAATACACGTTAATAAACAATGTTACGCTACACTGCTCCAGAACGCGGAATATTGCTGACTATTTATTTCGGTCGGTGAAAAACGGTTACTGCGCAAAAGTAATCCTCCTATCAGAAAATGCTATAAATTTTGCGATTGGCCCCTAAAGTCAGTTCTGTTTTGACATTTGTATAGTAAACACATGCGAAATACACGTTAATAAACAATGTTACGCTACACAGCTCCAGAACGTGGAATATTGCTGACTATTTATTTGACCAATAATCGGTCGGGGCCAAACGGTTACTGTGAATGGTGAGCGCTACAGAGCAAAGATCAACGAGTTCTTTTTGCCGCAACTTGATGAATTGGAATTGGAAAACATGTGGTTCCAACAAGACGGTGCAACAGCACACACTGCACGTGCCACAACCGATATGCTGAATATCGGAAGCTTACTTTTGCGCCACCTTGTATATCAGATGAGACACATCTGCCAATAAGTTTTTCTAACATCAGAACAGAAACATGCCAATAAGCTGCCTTTTTTAAAAAAAAAAAACAACATTTGGAATAAGAAAAAGGTTGACTGCCTCTCCTTTTCTAATGACTGTACATCAGATACGAGTATGTTATATTATTATCCAAAATATTCACTCCAAATTTTCGTTTGCGGCACTTTTCCAACGAAAATAGCTCTGGTCATGTAAATCTGCTGATAGGTTTTAAAAGCTTTCTCGGTCCTCAACTTTAGTTATTGAGAAATATGTACATTCATTTACACATGTCTGGCACTACCTATTACTCGCTGATGATTCAATTAGTAGCAAACCGCCATTGTTGTTTACAAGGGATTCTTCCAAAATGGACGGCAGTTAATAAATATGAAGATTTTTGTTTGCGTTTTATATATTTCAGACTTGTAAAATACTCGTATATAAAGTAAGCAGTGCTGGTGATACATTAAGTTAAGTGATAGGCGTACAGGGTGGCTGATGAATTTTGCTACATTAAGAAACTCAAATAATGTGTTTTTCAGTGTATGGAATTCATTTTTCTTTTATTCATGTTAAAGCTCATTAAATTTTATTAAATATAGCTTAATTAGTTTTAAAAATAATGGAATTTAAATGCCCCCCCTGCTCGTCGATGCATGTGCGGCATCTTACCAAAAAGTTGTTCATTACTGCTTGGAGAGTTGAGACAGGAATAGCCGCAATTGTTTCTCGAATGGATTGCCTTAGTTCATTCAAATTTGTTGGTTTTGCTTTGAAGACTTCCTGTTTGCAATAACCCCACAAGAAAAAGTCAGGTGCAGTAAGGTCAGGCGACCTGGGTGGCCAACGGAATGTGGAGTTTCTGGATATCAGCTTATTGGGAAATTTTCGTCGCAATTCTGTCATAACAGGTTGGGCTATATGAGGAGCTGCACCATCTTGCTGAAACCACACAGAGTTGAAAGAAATTCTCATTCGGCGTAATTCTGGATAGAAAAACTCTCTCAACATGCTCAAGTAACGGTCTCCAGTAACCGTAACGGTGTGACCGTTTTCTTCGAAGAAGTAGGGCCCGACAATGCAGCGTGATGAAACTGCACACCACACTGTGACACGAAGTGGATGCAGTTCCGTCTCATGGAGTATCTGTGGTTTGGAAGCACTCCATATTCGACAATTTTGTTTGTTTATGTTGCCGTTTAAATCGAAATGGGCCTCGTCAGACATGAAAAGACAGTTCAACATGTTTCCATCCTCTTCCACCATTTGAAGCATCTTCTGGCAAAATTCCAAGCGAATCGGCAAGTCTGCAGCGTTCAGTTTGTTGGCCATTTGAATTTTATATGGGAATAAGTCCAAATCTTTGTGCATAATTGACTGTAATGACTGTCTGCTTACACCCATTTGAGCAGATAAGCTTCTTGTCGAAACACGTGGATTGTTTTGTATGGCAGCAGCTACAGCATTGTTTCCTCCATTCGAACTGAAGGGGTTCGATGGTAAGGTCTTCTGTTGACTGTCCCATGCTCGGCAAAATTGTTTACAAGTCTTATTATGGTCCATCTGCTCGGAGGATTGCCGCCAAACGTGCGCCTATACTCTCTTTGAACCGAAACTACGGACTCCAGTGCGTGATAGCGGCGGACAATCCAAATTCTTGTTTCAGTGTCCCAGTTATCCATTTTTGTTAAATGTAAAAGTCAATCTGCAAAATAAAGAAAAAATTAACCAGATTCATTAAATAGAAAAAAAGTTATTTAATTTTTTTTTGGTAGCGGCTTTCATTAGCCACCCTGTATCTAATTGTTTTAAGTGTTTAATTATAAGCAAATCGGATAAACTTTCTGTGTTTCTTTTGAAAAATTTGCAACCTTAAATGCAAATTTCTGATTAAATATAACCCGCCGCTAATTTCGATCTTTGATTTTGTGTATTGTGCCACCCCCTCTACTCCTCTAAAAAAAAAAACAAATCGTAGGCTTGGCGCATCCTTGTAAATATTCCCCGTATATCGTCGTTAGTATCACGTAACAAATAACGTCCGGTTATTTGTATTGTATTGTTTGATTTTAATGTAGTACATATGTGAGTCAAATAAAATTGCATACATTTAAGTGATAGTTTGGATTGCTCCTTCTGTCCTGAAGAACTTAATGATGCCTTTGTGAGTCATGTTACCCTTTGCACCAATACGTGTTCAACTTGTTCTTCATTTGTGGTGTCTGGCTGTCAAATTTTTTAGTTTCAAGCTGTGTCGGAACTAGATGTGGCAAAGTGTATGTATAAAATAAAGTCTAATGCGATCGGTGAGGATAACATACCGATGAAGTTTGTGAAAATAATTGCACCGTACATCCTGCCAACTTTGACACACATCATAAGTCATAGTATCACAACTTCATGCTTTACTGATATATGGAATATTGCGACGGGCGCCCTATTGGCAAAACTAAGTCCCCGCACTGCTCCACTGATTTTCGACCTATTAGTATATTGCCTGCGCTTTTGAAAGTCTTCGAGATTGTTATGGTTTACTTTCGAATGATAGTCATTTTGGACATTTAGCTACGGGAAAGTGCTTGATTTTTCCTGAAGTGGCAGCACCAGATATTTCCGTAGAGTAGAAAAGACACCAATAACGGAACTTTTAATTTCCAGACAAACAGCTGTTTGGTGTGTTCTTGGTGGGGCCAGAGTTAAATTTCGGGTAACCCAGGGCGCCCGAAAGTGTCAGACAAAAGGGAAATGGGCAATTGGCATCCAAAAAGGTGTTTCGTTTTTATGATTGAATTTAAACTATTTTAGTTGGTAAAAAGAGCACTAGTAACAAAGTATGTACGGAATAGTATTATCAGTAAACCTTTGCAAATGCATTCTGTTCGTATGTAATAAAATAAAATGCGTAGCTATCATATATTTTTTTTACGTAAATCTGAAAGCGATATGCTTAAACGTCTTCGTATGAAAAAGCAAACTCATAGCTTTAACATCAGTTTCCGTAGTATATTTCCTTTTTTGTGACATGCATGCTATATTTTACCAGATTTTGGCAATAATAATAAAGGTCGTAAAATAAAAGAATCCGAACCCTGATGGCAAGCAGCAATCAAAGCAGCAATCAAAATGGGATCTTTCCATTTGTCGCAATGCCCGTTAGGTGGAATTTTTCAACGCCAGGGCGGAGCCGCGAATATTCATGCAGAATCAAAAGTAAAGTTGCGCTTAAATAGTTCGGTCGTGCCGCGGAAGGAAATAAAAGCTTAAGTAAATACAACATAAAAGAAAAATAAAGTGTGTGAAATGGGAACGTAAAATTTGAGAGTTTTGTAAAAATAAAATAATAAAAAGAAAATAAATGCATATTATTAACGAATACCCCAAGAAAAAGAAAAGTGTGCATTTAAGTGCAATTAATAAAGAAAATTTTAAGAGTGGTAAGCTGTGAGGTGGATGTGATTTTGATAGTTTTCATTTAAATTGTTGTGAGACCCGTGACAAAGGCCGCATGGGGAGGGATTTCGGGCTTACACGGTGTTCGGGAGGGTTGATTGCATTTCGAGGGATGGCCACCGAAATCTCCATTTTTTTCTTTCAGCGTTTCTAAAGGATTTCTAAGTGCGCAGCTTTGTAGCTCATTCGGTTTTAGTATGATAGTGTACGGGGTAGAACTTGCTCAAGAATTTGCCTGAATTTTCGAAAGTTTTTTTTTGGTCAGGGGTGTTGAGTGTTTTCTTCCATACAACGTATGAAGAAAAATTTACTTTGTGTGAAAGAGGGTACCCAGCATCCTTGACAAAAGGGAACTCTGGGAGTTCAGTGGAAGTTTGGGGTAGTTCTGATTTGCACATTGTTATGCTGGAGTTGAGTGGGCTATAGAGCTGCGTGCTCGGAAATTTTCTAGAAATTCTGCGCATAGGTATTGGAATTTTGATGTAAATTTGTAAAGGTTTAATTAGCTTTCCTGAACTTTGTGTAAGCTTTGGACGCATTTTATGTGGTTTCTGTTATGGAGGTCGCTGTATTTTGAATTAAAAATGTTGGGATCACATCTTCTTCTCATATCGTCGAGCGATGTTCGTTTTAGTTTCGCTATTATTGTATTGGACACAACTGTACAGATGATAAGTATACTGCATTGAATGAGTACAATTGGAAAGTGTAAATTGACTTCAACAGCAGCGAAAAAGCTCGGAAAAGCATTCGACTAAAACTCAATAAACTGATGAAATATATCAAGAGCAAAGAATAAATAAGTCAGTGTAAAATAAGTGGGTAATTTTTACGACCGTGCGTTGCTGCTGATGTGCGTCAGGAAATGTCGGGAGGGGTATTGGGCGACGCGTTTTGGCCTCTGTATAAGTGGTGTGAGGGCGGAAATTCGATATTTTAGGTCTGTCCAGAGAAATTGTAATTAAAGTTGCAAACTTTCTGTCATTCATGTGGTTGTTGTAATCACAGATTTAGGTGTACCGAAAAGTGCAGAAGTGTGTTCTGCGCAGAAATACTGTGGACCGCGTAGCCCGTGTTGACCGGTTAATACAGAAAGGTCTTCTGTCCATAAATACCTTGAATCCCGCACCCTATATGGGACCTGACCTGGTAATTTTTTGGTTTTTTGCCAATAACTTTTTACTGAAAAAAAAAAAATATTTCTTTTCCGCTTTCGGATTATTGATTTCGGGGTCGGGGCGCATCGTTTGATACCTATCCCGATATTTTTGGACGTGTATTAGCGGTTGCCTACGGTGGTATAGAATTACCAGAAAGAGATAGCTGTATAATAGCAGGATACTTTAGGGAGAAAGATTGCAATAAAAACAAACGTGGCAACAAATATATAAAACGGCAACGATAAAACATTTAGAAACAGCCATCAAACATTCGAATCTATTTCGACAGACAATAACAACGCGCCACTGTAGCGCGCATCATCATCGCGCCACCATAAAGCGCGCAATATCAACTCGCCACTAAGTGCAACAACAACAGCGCACTACCGTAGCGCACACCTTTAGCCACCGGCGCACAACCACCGGCAACAACAAAGCCGGCCACTACAAAAAACAGCGACATCGGCGGGGCCGCCGTATAATAGCCCACCTCACTAACTATCGACAACAACAACCAGAAGTTACAACAGCGGGGCCGCAATAAAATAGACCACCGCAGTAACCACCGGCAACAACACCAGCATTGATATCAGCGGGGGCTGCCGTATAATAGGCCCACCGCAGTAACCACCGGTAACACCAAAACCGGCAACAACAACCGGCAACAACCAAACCGGTAACAACAAAACCGGCAACAACACAACCAGCAGTGACATCAGCTGGGGCCGCCGTATAATAGGCCCACCGCAGTAACCACCGGCAACAACACCAGCATTGACATCAGCGGGGGCCGCCTTATATTTAATAGGCGCACCGCAGTAACCATCAGCAACAACAACATAACCAGCAGAGAAAACAACAACAGTAGCGCCCCACCATCGGCCTACTTCAAAATGGGTGAGATCCAGGCAATTTCATTTACTTAACTATATTGAAAAATATATATATATAAATATAAAAATTCAAATTAAGATCTAAAACTTAAGGAAGGAAAATGATTAAAATTTAATTAAAATATATCTATCTCTATACGTAGGAGCTCAAATTAGGAAGATAGATTTAAACAAAACTCATTAAAATTAAAAGTTAGTATATTAGGTTAAGGCGGTTATAAATAAAATCAGTTAGAAAATAAGAACCAAAACCAAATTTATTTATTAAAATAAATGAAAATAATAATTATATGTGAATAAAAAGCAAAATAAAATTCGAATGACATAACTTATACAAATAGAATGGCCAAGAAAAAAGGAAAAAACAAATATATAGCCAATAAAAATAACTAAATACATACAAATAATACATAAGTAAATAAATAAATCAATAATACCCAACAAAGTAAGCCTAAAATAAATATTTATAAAGCTCTCCGAAATAAATATTAAGTTTACCAAATTCTGTTTTTTGTTTATAAAACGTTTGAAAATAAACGTCTTGTAGTTGAAACGACACGTTGATAAAAAGCTTATCAATGTAAGCCTATAAACAGTTTCCAAAGAAAGCTTTTTATAAGTGTTTTTTTCTGAAACTTAATTCAAACCATATTTTAAGTTATAATCATACATTGAATACTTCACCTTCAACCAATTACACTGCGTTACAAAAACGAGCTTTAGTTCTGTCCTATGAACCAAATATACTTTTTCGGAAAGGCGAGAAAAAATAAAAATAACGTGTATCGGCGATTTTCATGTACACGTCAGAATTTTTTTTTTATGTATAAAGTATAAAGGTCGTAATGTCCGTCTGTCCGCCTGTGTGAAAGGCTTTGGATCGATTTCTAACCCGTTTTGTGTGATCCAATCGAGCTGAATTTTTGCAGGCAGACTCGTGGAAAATTCTATATCACGTCAAATTAAAAAAAAATTGATTTATATTAATACTCAGATTTTCCTGAATTTTCTTTTCTTTAATATTTTTTTTTTCACTTTTTTCGGCATAACTTGAACGGACTCCAAATTTTTAAACTACTAAAGCGTTCCGAAAAGAAAAAAAATTGTTGTTCGACCTATCCTACTCCATATATTTGTAGTTTATCCATAGTAACTTTCTAACACTAAACTGTTTATGACTTTTACAACACTAACAACTGGTATGACAGATGAAACATTGAATTGCACAATCAATATTGCATCATTTAAATTCGTTTCACACAGGCGGACAGACGGACACTACGACCTTTATACTTAATACATAAAAAACAAATTCTGACGTGTACATGAAAATCGCCGATACACGTTATTTTTATTTTTTCTCGCCTTTCCGAAAAAGTATATTTGGTTCATAGGACAGAACTAAAGCTCGTTTTTGTAACGCAGTGTTAGTAGAGGGGAAAAGTGGTTAAGATGCAACCATGATTTATGCCCTTTCGTCGTCATGCAGATGTAAAATCTTTTATGAAAAGAATTTGAAAATTTCCTAAGTTGAACAGAAAGAGTTGACAATTAGTTTACTCTGAAATTTTTGTAAACATTTTTATTTCATATTTAAGGTAAAATGATCCATAACAGTTTGTTCTTGAAGGTTATAAAAGGTTAACTTTAAACTTTCGGACAAATTAAAACTGGAAAAGCTTATCTATCGCTTATTGTAGCAAATTTACTTAAAATTATTTTTAAATTTACTTAAAACAAGTTAGTTTTAAGGAATGTTTTATGAATAAATTGGTATAAAATGGGAATGCTGACTCTCATTATTTAGAAGGCATATAGGTTTGTAGGTAAGGGGCCATCGAGATACAGGTGCGTCGATGGCCATGGATGAGGGTGGGCCAAGCACCGGGCTTCGGAACAACACCCGCGGGGCCCCCTTATATTTTTCGGTATTATTTTGTTGTATGCTGGTTTTTCTTCTATTTTCAGCTGTGGTAACCGGTCATTTCCGGTTCGGTTCAATTTCTAAGTTTTTTTTTCTTTCGTTAATATATGTTTGTCCTTTTTTCCTTTCCATTCGTTTATTTCAATTTTAGTCTGAATTTTTTCTCGTTTTCGGTTATTTTCGAATATTTTGTTCTACCGGTTTTCTTTTGAATTTTTATTTTTCGATTTTGCTGTTTGTTGTGAGTTTTTGAATTTTTGATTGCGACGGCCTGAAGTTGAGGACCGACAAATGTTTTAAATTGTTCGTAGTTGTTTCTGATATGATAGATATGAAATAAATTAAATAATGTAACTTATTGGCAAAAGTTTCTGAGCTGATAGACATTATTCTGATTTAATGGTAATTTATAGAAAAAGCGCCGCAGTAGAAATTTTTTTTGATACTAATGTAACCAAATGGCGAGTAATAAAAAGTACTGCCAGTTTAAAGAAACGAACAATTCCAACTAATAGATTTATCCAGTAGTGCTAACTTGAAGGGGTCATTTATTAAAAAAAGTTAAGGCATACACTTAGAAATAAAGATTTGCGGATTGTATTATCATTGATTGCGATATTACATACATACGAGTACATGCATAATTTCATAATATTTATTAAAGTTGTAATAAAATATAAAAAAATGTTGCGATAATTCGGTTTTGTGGAGCACAGTTACTTGTTGAGAGACTGGCATGACCTTTTTATTGTACTCGATAAACACATGAGCGAATACGAACTAGTTCAACTCTATTCCTCGCTAAAACTTAAAAAGTGTTAGCCTTGGTTGCATGTGCATATTAAAAATGTGAAACAAAAAATCATAAAATGGTGACTAAACAAACTATGTTGCAGTGAAAGTGCAATATTATAGTTTGTTTATTCCTTCATAGATATCAGCAGTTCTGCTCGCTGTAACTGCAACTAATACACCGGCATTGTTATTGCCAAGTAAATAAACATGTTGGGCCTTGTATTAAAAAACATTTTATATGTTTATATCGGTTATTCGGGCAAAACTCGGAAAATAAACAGTACGGGAGGGAGAGAAAGCTGGTATTGTGTCATATAAATTAGTTTTTTGTGTATAGTGTTAAAGAACTCTGCTAAAATTTACACATTTTGTTCGGCAAAATTCGCATCTTTAAATGCAAAATTCTTGTAAAATATTAGTTGCCGCCAATTCCCGTTTGCTACGTTGTGATCTGCGTGACCTCCTTTACCTTCCATATTGAAATTTGTTTTGTACGCGCGGTGAATTCTCGTAAATCCAACCTAAACAATATGTTTAGTATCCTGCAAGAAAAGGTAACAATTATCTGTCAACTCCATGTGGGTGCTGTAGTTACAGTTTTTTGCAAATATTTTCCAAAATAATAAAAATAAATGTTTTACGGAGGCACAATCTTATTCCTGGGACCACACCGCGTCTTTCGCTACTCATATCAACATTTTTGGATGAATATTAGCATTGGATGCGGACGTAAACAATTTCCCTTATAATTTCCAACAAGTACAAAAACGTATGCAAGAAATACAATGAAGCGCTCCCGTGGCCTTTGTTCCGCAGATGCGGAAAGGTGCTTCTAGGGTTATGGAATCAAAATTTGGAACAGCTTAGGGGACTTTGGAAAAACAGCCACATTTACCAGGAAGTGGCAGCAGGGATGCAGGGGCCCTTGCAAGTCGACTCCTGGGCCGTTAAAGCTAAGCTGGATCATTTGACAGAGAAGTACAGGTAAGACATTTAACTATTCCACTTAAATATGAAATAATTTGTCTTTTATGTATTTTCCATAGGAAAGAAAACAATGCTATGGGCACAACCGGTGCATTTCCGCGATCTTGACATCTCTATATGCAAGTCGACAGGATATTTGGTGGATAAACAATCCATAATTTATCGAGCATCGTGGAAGAAAGCTATGTAGGTAAAGACAACTTTTGTAAATAAAATGCAGGCTTACCCCCCGATTCTGTATCCTTGACGAACTTAATATTGTAACGAATTCGATGAATCTTCGATTATTAATCCTGGGTTCGATCACTATAAAGTCAAATAAACACACGCGCAGAAATTGTAACTAATGGCTAGTTTTATTTACTAGTAATGAACGCATTACAAATTTAAGAGTTTGGTAACTTCACAGTAGTTCACTGAACAACACTTCAAAAATAAACTGATCAGCATGTCCTGCTTGGTCACTGCCTTATATAGTGAAATTACCTTTGTGGAGTTTGACCCGTTGTATCATGTACTGCACAAGTATATGACATGAGGAACAAGGAGATGTGACTATCCCAATCCTTCTGGGACTAAACCACCACTTTCCTCAGGTGCTCCTTCAAGGTTCTATTCGCCATTTGACTGAGAATGCAGTGCAGTTGTTCAAGTTTTTCGAATGCACAATGCTTTGCACATTTCCTGGAACACAGCTGATTCAAAATTCCTGCCTAGGTCAGAGTGTAGCGCCATAGGTGCACCAAACCTTGCTACCCAATTATCAGTGAACACTTCTGCTATGGTTTCTGCCTCCTGAGTTTGAATAGGGTACACTTCTGACCATTTGCTGAAATAGCCCATAACTACTAGTACATATGTGTTTCCGAGTTTGCAAGTAGGAAATGGCCCAGCTACATCAATGGCAATCCTCTCAAACGGTGCTCCTGAGTTATATTGTTTCATTTGGTTATGGTCGATTTCGGTCCTTTTTCTTTGATGCACACCGCACAGTTGGCAATCCATTCCGCGACCGACTGACGGCATCCAACCCAAAATAATCTCTGTTTGATTTTCTCTAAGGTTTTCGTGACTCTGAGATGACCTCCAAGTGGACCGTTTTTCAATTCATTGAGAACTTCAGGGATTTTCTTCCTTGGGATGACTATAAACTTGCGAGAACATTGACCATCCTGACTTGCCAATATTCGATGCAAGCAACGGGATGCCCATTGTGAACTGCTCCACCGTGCCCAATATGACTTGGTAACAGGACCCTCTGATGACATCTCCTCTCTTGTTGGTCGTTCGTTTCGCTCAAGCCCTTGCATCACACGAGCTAGATCTGGATCTCCGTGCTGACACTTCCTTAATTGATCCATGTCCCATTCGTCTGTAGATGTTATAGTCATCAGCCACAGATCTATAATATCTTATTTTGTCTCAGCTTTGAAACAATGCTTGCATTCCAAGCTACATAATCGTCGTGACATTGCATCAGCATTTCCGTAGGTGTTACCTTTGCGATGCTCTATGGAGAAGTCATAACTTTGCACTCGCTCTATCCACCGTGCCAATTGACCTTCCGGATTACGGAACTGTATGAGCCATTTCAACGCTGCATGGTCTGTCCTTACCTGGAATCGCTGCTAATAGAGATACTTATGGAAATGTTTCGCGCCCTCTACCAATGCCAATAGTTCTCTCCGTGTTACACAATAGTTTTTTTCAGTTTTCCCGATGGTTCGGCTATAGGACGCAACTAGCTTCTCATGTCCATCGACAATCTGGGACAAAACACCTTCTATAGCATAATTACTCGCATCTGTATCCATAATAAACGTTGAACCTTCGTTACCTTGTGACCCAAATAACTTACTTCCTTCTTGAACAAGGAACATTTCTTGGGACTTAATTTCAGACCAGCTACAGCTATTCGTTGGAAAACTTCCTCAAAGTTATTTAGGTGTTCCTCCAAGCTTTTTCCCAGCACTATGATGTCATCCAGGTACACTAAACATGTTTTCCAATGCAATTCTTTTAGCACCTGATCCATGAGTCTCTCAAAAGTAGCGTAGTCCAAAGAGCATTACCGTAAATTGAAAAATCCCTTATCCAACGCTGAAGGCTGTCTTTTCTTTATCTCCATCCTTTACCTCCAGTTGCCAGTAGCCGTTTTTCAAGTCCAGTGTGGAAAATCAATTCTTACCAGATAACGAGTCCAGAGTATCGTCGATTCTGGGCAAAGTATACCTGTCTTTCTTAGTTACATCGTTCAACTTCCGGTAATCCACACAGACCCTTATTTTTCCATTCTCTTTTTTTCACTAGTACTACCGGCGAACTCCATGGAATAGCTGATGGTTCGATTACGCCGCTATCATTCATTTCCTTTATAATTTCTCTTAGCACTTGCCGTTTGGCCAATTTAATACTACGAGGAGCTTGCGGACTGGCCTTGCATCACCAGTATAAATTTTATGCTTCACAACTTTAGTCCGACCTGGTTTGGGACCATCCTTGTCAAATATGCTCGAGTACTTTGTTAGAAGTTGCTTTGCCTTACTCTGATGATCTTTTTCGAGTCCTTCCGTCCACGCCGTGATATCACCTGAAAGATCAATCTCGTTAGTAGAAACATTTTCCTGAAGCTGTTCACAATTGATAACTATCTCGACCTCTTGGCATTGCCCCAATATAGGTCCTTTGGAAAGTTCCGTTGGCGATTTGAACTCATTAAGTACTCTTACCGGTATATGTAGATCTTGTTTTGTCTTAGCCAGGGTTTTTCCAACTAGTATATTCGTCTTTGAATTGTTTGCTGCCTCCACAACGCACAATTTGTTTGTCCCATAGTCTCCACCAACCTTTGCCCACACAATCGCTTCTGACTTCGGTGGAATTTGTCGGCCTTCTCCACCACTATTCGGTTACTGACGTAGTTCTTTTCGTAACCAAAATAGAGTGGTACGTGCATATTCTTATAGTTCATGATCCTGTTCTTCATGCCGATCTTGATGCCTTGCTCGTTTAATAAGTCCACACCAATTATTATTTCGTCAACAATATCTGCAACTATAAAATTGTGTAGAGTGGCCACGTTCCCAATTTTGATTTGACATGGTACTTCCCCTACGACTTGGGTGTAGTCACCAGTGGCCGTACGCAACTTTGCTCCATGCAACGAGATGCGCCCGTATCCAAAGTCAGTAAACGCTCCTTCCAGTCCGCATGTCCTGGAACAGTAACATTATTAGCTTTCCTTCCGATCTGTGAGACAGAGATTATGGGGTATTCAGTTGCGGGCGCCAGCCCACGCCCCTTTCGGCTGGCTCGATTTAGTTTAACGATTAACTTGTTTGGGGAATTTGCTCATCTCCTTCAGCTTTGCGCTTTCGTCCACTTGAATTAGCGCGATTACTGAAGCCAGAGCCGCAATAGCGAACTTTGTGACCTGGCTTTCCACACTTGAAGCATTTAATGCCACCTTCATTTTTATGCTGTTTTCCATTCAATGCTTCCACAATGGCGTCTACCCATTCTGGCGGTTCTACTTAAACGCGGTGAGCTTTGTATGCTGGTTTACTTAAAAGCGAAGCGGTTTCCTGCGTCAGAGCATGCGATATCGTTTCAGCGTATGTCGTTTTGGGGTTTGCATATGTGGCCCGCTTCGTCTCCAAATCGAGTACTCCAGTAATGAAACATTTAATTTTTACCCTCTCCGTTTACTCCACAGGTGCGTTTGCACTTGCTAGATGAGCCAACCACTCGGTGTCCGATGGAAATTCCTGCAAAGTCTCATTAGGTTTCTGGAAGCGATTCTGTAGCTCTATTTGGTATATCTGTTTTCGACGATCGCTACCATAGCGTCTCTCAAGTGCTCCCATCAATGCTTCATAATTGTTTCGTTCGCCTTCAGGAATAGTCGGTAAGATTTCGGCTGCAGGTCTCTTTAATGCCACGAACAATGCAGCAACTTTGTCCAATTATTCACCGCAGTCGTCAACTCAAATTGGAGTTTCAATACCTGGAATGGAACAGAACCATCAAAGAAAGGTGATTTTACCTTGGAAGTATTCGCTAAAGCAGATAGACGATTTAGTTGCAAATTCCTGGATACGACCCCTCAGTGCATTTACCTCAGAATCGATTTTATCCTGCGGCTGTGCAATTTTCGCATTATGGATTTCTAGTTTAGATGACACCCTCGCCCCCTGTGCTTCCAATCATGAAGACATTTGTGCCACCTACATGGATTGACGGTCCTCTTGTGCTTCCAGTTGAGCTGAAATGTGTGCTTTCTGTTTTTCTAGTTGAGCTGAAATATGAAATATCTTGTGTGTCTTCTGTTCTTCCAGCTGAGATGCTATGCAAGTTTTCTGTTTTCAAGCTGAGATGTAATACGCGTCTCTTGTTCTTCATTTTAGTCAAAATCTGAGTTAATACAGCCAATATCACGTTTGTGTCCACGCTTGCTACCGGATTCGGATACTCCTTTTTTTCTTCCATTTTTGTCGATGCATCCTCCACAAGATGAAAAACATGATCACCAACGTTGATTCTTCCTGATTCCATAGCCTCCCGTAGTCGTGACTGTAGATCTGATTTATTTCCTGTTGTATTTAATCCACGTTGTTCCAGCTCATTTTTGAGCTGCTGGATCTTTAATACATTCAACTTTGCCATGTCCTTGTTATCCTTAAAATCACTGGTATTTATTTACCAAAACAGCTTCTGACACCAATTGTGACGAATTCGGTGATTTCTTGATTATTAATCCTGGGTTCGATCACTATAAAGTCGAATAAACACACGCACAGATATTGTAACTAATAGCTAGTTTTATTTACAAATAATAATCGCAATACAAATTTAAGAGCTTGGTAACTTCACAGTAGTTCACTGAACAACACTTGAAAATAAACTGATCAACCTGCCTTGCTTGGTCACTGCCTTATATAGTCTGACAGGGTGCTACCCCACGCACCCAGAACTTTCTTGTTGTTCGCTCTTCGTGTTCGCTCGTCGGTGTTATTTATTGTCATCTCCTTTTTGTCTTCTATTCGTACACACTAGCGTCATCTCTCTTCCTCTTCCTTGGTGCACACTCGCAAGCATAGGCGTAGCCATCGTTATCTCTGTTGTGTTTAACTAGCGGTGGGAGTGTTATTGAGCTAGGGATGGCACATGCTTGAGAATATTCGCCATAATGTTATATTATTAAAAGTAGTGCTACGCACACAAGGTATATTAACTTTAGTCGCCTAACGGCAGTATGTAACGGCATTAACGGATCGAAATAGATATTGACTTATACATATCAAAATGTTCAGGACGCAAAGAGAAATTGATTAAGCCATGTCCGTCAGTCCGTCCGCCCGTCTGTGAACACGATAACTTGAGTAAATTTTGAGATATTTTAATGAAATTTGGTATGCGGGTTCCTTGGCACTCATCTCCGAGCGCTATTTAAAATGGGCGAAGTCGTATAATGGCCACGCCCATTTTTTATATATAGAATATTTTCGAAAACACAAAAAAAGTGATTACTCAGTACATAATACACCTATAAGGATAAAATTTGGTGCATACATTAAGATTGAGGCATAAAATAAATTTTTCGAGAAATTTTTGAAAATGGGCTTGGCACCGCCCACTTTTGATTAAGTCAAATTTAGAAATAATATTAATCATAAATCAAAAACCGTTCAAGATATCGAAACGAAATTCAGCACGCAGCTTTAAAGGGATGCAAGGGATGTTCCAGGAAAAAACGGGCGGGATCGGTTAAGGTCTACGCCCGCTTTTATATGAAAGATTTTGAAGAGGGTCGTAGATATATTAAATAGGCAATAACTTTGCGTAAAATAGCTTTACATAATTTATATTTCACTTTTAAAGTTTCCGTAAACAAAGAAATCTAGAAACTTCAAATTTTTTCTTATAGTGGACTATTCCACCAAACTTTTCATGTCATAACTCCGCGAAAAATTGATTTGTCGAAACGAAATTTAGTGATCATGTTCTACATATAAATGTAACTGCTTGCTGTAAAAATGGGCGAAATCGGTAATTCTTCACGACCAATTTTTTAACATATTTCTGAAAAACTTTTTGATAAAATTTAAAAAGCGATATTTCTACAACTAGGCAAGTTATATCAATCAGATTTTGCACACATAATAAGCTTTTTAAGAGAAACTCGGCTGCAAACAAATTTTGTCGATTTTGAAGAGGTAGGCGTGGCGCCGCCCACTTTTCAGCATACAATTTCTGCTATTTTCACGGGCCATCGCTTATTATTCAATCTTGAAATTTCAATGAAAATTCGTCAGTTGCTAGTTAATGCCACATACTCCGAAATCGGGCTCCCAAACTGCCCACATATAAATATGTAATTATTCATACGACAACAGTATGAAATGCTGCGTAAGCATGCGACCAACAAGTAGGTCGCTATCCCAGGGGCATATGACACCACACGCGCAACCAAGCACTTGCTGACCGTGCATTACCATTCATGGGAATGGACTAGGGTAAACTTAGATTTTAATTTTATGTGAAAATAAGTGAAACTTGTGCCTAAAAATTTATTAATAATCTCAAACAATAAGTTTAAGCAAAAATTTAACCTTATTAAAAACATTTTAAGTGAAATTTCAATAAAAAAAATAATTAACTAAACCTTTTTAAGTGAAAATTTAGTAAAAATAACTACCGGAAATTTAAATTTTTGGTAAAAAATTTCTCAATTTAAGTGAAAATTTAATAGAAATAATTCCTTAAAGTAAAAATTGATTTTTGAAAATTTAGTTAATAGAATAAAAATAACTACCGGAAATTTAAATTTTTGGTCAAAAATTTCTCAATTTAAGTGAAAATTTAATAGAAATAATTCCTTAAAGTAAAAATTGATTTTTCAATCACAATTTTTCGAACAAAAATTTAACCCTTTTTTTCTAAGTGAAAATTCGATTAATTTACTACTTCTGAAACAACAGGCTCGTACAGCCTATAAAATAAAAATAATCTCTAGGATAACAACAACTCTGCGATTCACCTCCACGGGACCCTCCAGAGATTGATCAAATTAAAACAAATTACAATTTTTTTAGATTTAAAATATTTAAATACGGAAAATGATTAGGCCCTCTCTCCTGAACCCCGACAATAACCCACCTCAAAATAATTCAACGGTTAGCCCCGAATTGACAAGCGGCATAAGGAGCTAGGTGTCGCAAATACTTTCGGCAGAAGCGCCATCAGTGATACAAAACGTATTAAACCCTACACCGGAAATAGCGGCAGATCAAGTAATCGAGGCCAGGCATGCCAATAACTTGGCAGGACTCGATAGGGTACCAGACGTCATGAGATGTCTGCGGGACTTCTCAGGCGACCCAAGAGAATTCTCCTCTTGGAAAAAGAGCGTCGAAAGGATTCTGAGGATATACGAGCACGAAAGAGGCACCCCACGTTATTTTGGTATACTTAATGTTATACGGAACAAGATAACAGGGAACGCTGACGTAGCATTGGAATCTTATAATACCCCGCTCAAATGGAATGCAATATCCAAGTGCCTTAATACCCACTACGCGGATAGAAGGGACATAAGTACTCTGGAATACCAGATGACCACCCTCTTCCAGGGAAATAAATCAATTAACGGGTTCTATCAAGACGTTTTCTCCCACCTATCCCTGATATTAAACAAAATATCCAGCCTTGAAATGAGCTCAGAATCGATGCACGTCCTGACAAAAACGTATCGCGATAAAGCCTTGGATACGTTCGTCAGAGGCTTAAACGGAGAACTACCCAAGCTTCTGGGTATAAAAGAACCAACAGATCTCCCACAAGCTCTGCAGTTATGCATGAAACTGCAAAATCAAAACTTTAGAACCCAGCATGCATTCAGCAACCAACCCATTCTGCGAAAAAATAGCACACCCCCACTTCCACCTAGGAAACAACAACCCTTTTTTCCTAATCTCGCATACATACCGCAAACAATGCCTCGCAAAGGAAGTTTTGGCCCTCCAGAAGCTTATAGAAATGCTCAACCCCAATACCAACATTTTCCCCAATACCAGCAACTTCCCAAATACCAACAGTTTCCACAATACCAACAATTTCCCCAATACCAACAATACCCAAGGAATATGAACCTTCAAACTCCCAATTACGCTCTGAAACAACCACCTAGACCCAACCAGTTCAACAATCCTCCACCAAGACCTACCCAACCAAAGCCTCCAGTCCCAATGGATATAGATGAATCTCTCAGGACAAAGAACGTAAACTATATAAATAGGCCGACCAATAATTTCCTTGCCGGAAAACGGCCAATAGCTCCATCAAATCAGATACGCCAACCTTTCAAGCAAGATAGGGTAAACAATATAGAAACAACAACGACAGACTTGGGACAGCAGCCTGACGAATCAGATGAACAAACCTTCGAGGACTATTACAACCAGTACACTGCACACGATAACAGCACTCTTGACAACCCATCTGAAGAAACTTCATACGAATTCACCGATATTAATTTTTTAGGCTAACAAATTCCACGTTACCCTACTTTCAATGCAAGGACAGTAAAGGGAAAATTCTTAATTTCTTAATTGACACAGGCTCAAATAAAAACTACATTCAGCCAAATCTCGCCGAAAATCGTATTCCCAATGAGGAAATCTTTTATGGTACCTCAGTAGGAGGAAACATTAAGATAACCCACCACACCTTCATTAATCTTTTTGAAACATGAAACATGAAAATCTTAAATTTTTTATACTACCCACATTGAGATCCTTTCGCGGTATTCTCGGTAACGATATCCTTAAACAGTTAGAAGCCGTAATTTTTACTTCAAAAAATTATATGCTAATAAAAAACGGGATGAAAATTTCTATTAAACAACAAAGTTCAAAATCAGTAAACAACATTGAAATAAGGACAAATCACCTTACACATGAGCAAACAGGAAAACTTCGAAGCCTATGCTTTTCATACCTACAACTTTTTTCTGATCCAGACGAGAATTAACGTACACTACCGCGGTCAAAGCCGAAATAAGAACTACAAACCAAAATCCAGTATATTCCAGATACTACCCATACCCAATGTCCCTTAAGGACGAGGTAAAAAAGCAAATATCAAAATTACTTGAGGACGGAATAATTAGACCTTCCCGATCCCCTTACAATTCTACTATTTGGATAGTGCCAAAGAAAGCTGATGCTTCTGGCACAAAAAAGTACAGAATGGTCATAGACTACCGTAAATTAAACTCCATCACAATACCCGACCGCTACCCAATCCCAGACACCAACGAAGTACTTTCACAACTCGGAAAGAATAAATTCTTTACAGTTCTCGACCTGAAAAGTGGCTTTCATCAGATTCCTTTAATTGAATCTGATATCGCAAAGACAGCTTTTTCGGTCAATAACGGTAAATATGAATTTACAAGACTACCTTTCGGCCTTAAAAACGCCCCTTCCATATTCCAACGAGCATTAGATGATATTCTTAGAGACTACATCGGAAAAATATGCTTTGTTTACATAGACGACATTATAATTTTCGGGAAAGACGAGCACTCCCACCTGCAAAACGTGGAAATAATTTTCAAGACCCTACAAGACGCTAATATGAAAATTCAACTCGACAAATGCGAATTCCTCAAAGAAGAGGTCGAGTTTTTGGGATTTGTTGTCTCCAAAAATGGGATAAAAACAAATCCAGCAAAAGTGAAAGCAATTTTAGAATTTCCACCGCCTCAAACTATTAAAGAACTTCGATCCTTTCTAGGACTTTCCGGTTACTACCGACGTTTCATCAAAGATTACGCAAAACTTGCTAAGCCCCTAACGGTACTTTTGAGAGGCGAGGAGGGACGTATGTCCAAAAATATGTCAGCCAAAATAAAAATTTCTCTCGACAATAACGCAATGGAAGCGTTTAATAAATTAAAAAATTCACTAGCATCCTCTGACGTCATGTTACAATACCCCGACTTCGAAAAACCATTCCACTTGACAACCGACGCATCAAACCACGCCATAGGAGTAGTCCTAGAGCAAGGTGGTAAACCCATAATGTTCATCTCCAGAACATTGACGCGGACGGAGGAAAACTACGCAACTAACGAAAAGGAACTTCTAGCCATAATATGGGCTTTAAAAACCTTATGTTAGAAAACCAATACGGTATAGAGATATTTAAAACCCCCCATACAAAAGTTCAATAAATGGACAAATTGAACGTTTCCATTCTACACTTTCTGAAGTGCTGCCTTGCACTAAAGCGGAAAATACCCACACCGACTTTAGGGACCTCCTCAATAGAGCCATATTTAAGTATAACTATTCCATCCACTCCACTACCAAACGTAAACCAGTAGAAGTATTTTTCGGAAGAACAGTAGGACCCAACCCAATGACACTGGACAGAGAAGAAAATGTCCAAAATCTTAAAAATAAACAAGAAAAAGACTTACGACTTCATAACAAAAATAGAACCGATTTTAGGACATACAACAATAACGAAGTTATTTATGTAAAAATAAATAAAAGACTAGGAAACAAATTAACACCACGATATAAAAAGGAAATAGTACTAGAAGACAAAGGCAACACAATTTTGGCACAATCTGGGCGCACCATTCACAAAAGCCATATCAAAAAGTAAATCACACTCTTCTTTTGCAGGATCCTATTTGCCTCCTGCAATGCAGAAACCCAAATTTTAGACTATACGACCAGTCCCATAGTGACGATAGACATAGGAACTGCGAAGGTTCAAACCGGAACATTTCGACTAATACACGCTATTGACCTCGATCAGTACGACTCCCTACTCGACAACATACACGCCACAATAGAACAGGACATAACAACGAAAAGCCGAAGTTACCCATTACTTTCCCAAGAAGAAAAATTCATCCGATCCCTCCTATACCAGCTGAAACCCAGGAAAACCAAAAGAGCAATTGAATTACTCGGCACCGCCTGGAAATGGCTTGCTGGATCCCCTGACCATGAAGATTTTAAAATACTAAACGATAAAGTAAATAATATAGTAAGTAATAATAACCAACAAGTAGTAATAAACAAATCTATTTTCGAAAGAATAAATACTTTGACTCATATCTCAAATACAATTTTAAGCGAAATGAAATCGAGCGATGCTCTTAAATTAGAAATAGAAAAAAATATTGAAAGAAAATTAAAATTCATTAAAGAAGAATTAATAAACATTGACTACTCAATACAATGGGCAAAAGCAGGAATTATAAACTCATTTATACTATCTAACGAAGAATTAATTGTAATTAAAGAAACACTAGAAAAACAAAATATGCCTTATTTAAATTTAATTGAAGCAATTGAATTTAGTGATGTTAAAATCGCATCAAATTTATCTTCCATTATTTATATCGTAAAATTCCCTTTAACAAGTAAGGAATCTTGTAACTTAATAAAAGCCAAAGCTGTAAAACAAGGCCATAAAGCAATCAAACTTGAATATGAAAATTTAATAATTTGTAACAAGGAAATATTTGGTGTAAGAGATAGTTGTAAGAATATAAACAATTTAATTTTATGTAAGCAAAATAGTATAAAAGAAGTCACGTTAACCACCTGCATACCAAACCTATTGAAAGGATATTCATACAACTGCACCCTAATAAATATGCCCACGATAGAAGAAATAATGCCCGGATTATTATTTATCAACAGTTACAATGGACCCCTAAAATAGATAACAAAGAAATCAATTTGAATGGTACATTTTTGATCAGATACGATAATTCAAGCCTATCAATTGAAGACAAACATTTTGTTAATAAAAATCAAATTTTTGCGAAGCCCTTACCAGCAATCGTCAAATCGACAAATGCTACAGCAAATCTCGAGGAAGTTCTTTCCTTGCAATATTTGAAAGAGCTCAATATAGCGAACATCCAAAAAATAGATGATGTCAACATGAAATACAAAATAAGCATTTACACATGCTCTTCGATAGTCACGCTATCACTAATTATCTTACTAGCCACCATGATTGCAAAAAAATTAAACTCTAAGAAGAAAATGAGAATAGCCATTCAAGTCAAGACTAGCAGTTCAAAAGAAACCCCCACTGTACCTACAAATGAAATGCCATCCAACGAGGACGCTGCATACTTTAAAGGGGGAGGAGTTAATGCCACATACTCCGAAATTGGGCTCCCAAACTGCCCACATATAAATATGTAATTATTCATACGACAACAGTATGAAATGCTGCGTAAGCATGCGACCAACAAGTAGGTCGCTTTCCCACGGGCATATGACACCACACGCGCAACCAAGCACTTGCTGACCGTGCATTACCATTCATGGGAATGGACGGAAGTAAATAATTCAACAACAACAACAATAGGAATCACCTGCCGATCAACGTGACTTCGTAGCATAAATAGGAGTAAGAAGAATATTGTAAAGTTAGTAATTAAGCTGATTTAAATTAATAAAGTACTACGACTTAGTCGTCTAGTAACAAAAAATATATTTTTTTTGGTTTCTCATTAGAGAAAACAGTAACTTGCTTCTGAGTAGTATGTATTATACTCCTGCCAAAAATTAGCCAAATCGGGAAACACACAAGCAAAATATTCGGGCACGTAGTTAATAGCCCACTGCAATAGCGAAGTTATATATATTTTTTGATTTTCATAGCTTTCATGAACATTAAATGTATGTAAGTATGAGAACAAGAAGGGAAAAATTCACTAAAATGATCAACACGATGAGCGGAGTCGATTTAGCCATGCCCGTCTCTCCGTCCGTCTGTCTGTCTGTCCGTCTGTCTATTTGAACGCAAACTATTCTCTCAGTTTTACAAAAGAATGCTGAAATTCGTTGTCTGCTTTCGCTATTTTATGATATACTAGCCAACCCGGTAGACGTTCTTTTGACGTTTTGATACATAGAACACATCTATATATAAAATTTCATTAACTTGAACCAAATAATTTTTTTATTTTGTTTTGTTGTTTTTCCGACAGGGTGAATGATGGCACAACGCCGAAACCGGTTTGTCTCAAAACCAAATTTGACAAGGGATGACGAAAAATCGTTCCAATATACATCAATGAACCAAATAAACTCCTAACTATACCGAACTGCAGTGGCACCGCCCACTTTTGAAAAATTATGTAGATATTGACTAAGTGACACATATATCCAAATTTCATTAATTTAGACCAAAAGAGTTAGGAGTTATGACGAATTGAAACTGTATATAGCCTGGGGGCGTGGCTCCGCCTAATTTTTCAAAACTATATAATGTCTATGCTGTACCCAGTGGACCCAAATGTATATTGTGAAAATTTCATAAAGATCGGTTGAGTTATTTGGCGCCTATGAAAGACACCCTCTTTTATATGTATCTATTTTTGTTACGCACACAAGGTATATTACTTCATTCGGCATAAACGGATCGGGATATATACTTATTAATGTATATCAAAACGTTCAGGATGAAAAGTAAAATACCCGGGCAAGTAGTTAATACCCCACTGCAAAAGCGAAGTTGTATATCTTTTTTGATATTCATACCTTTCATGAACATGAAATGTTTGTGTATACTGAAATGATCAGGAGGATGAGCTGAGTCGATGTAGGCATGTCCGTCTCTCGATACGTCTATCTGTTTGTGCGTCTGTCTATTTGAACGCAAATACGAACTGAAAGTATTAAATAGACCTGCGTAAATTGGGATGACATAATAGAGCACTACTAGGTATATAATGTTCGGTTCCACCCGAACTTAGACTTCCTTACTTGTTTGTATCTATTTTTGTTACGCAGACAAGGTATATTACTTCATTCGGCATAAACGGATCGGGATATATACTTATTAATGTATATCAAAACGTTCAGGATGGAAAGTAAAATACCCGGGCAAGTAGTTAATACCCCACTGCAAAAGCGAAGTTGTATATCTTTTTTGATATTCATACCTTTCATGAACATGAAATGTTTGTGTATACTGAAATGATCAGGAGGATGAGCTGAGTCGATGTAGGCATGTCCGTCTCTCGATACGTCTATCTGTCTGTCCGTCTGTCTATTTAAGCGCAAATAAGAACTGAAAGTATTAAAATAGGATGACATAATAGATCACTACTAGGTATATAATGTTCGGTTCCACCCGAACTTAGACTTCCTTACTTGTTTTTCTGGCTTTTGCCGCTATTACTATTATTATTTATTTATATTGACAATTTTTCAAGTGCACAGAATCGCGAAGTTATTCTGCCTGGTATAGGACTTTATTCTATGCATATTTCAGATACAGTATTTTTTTTTATTTTCATGTGTACAAAAATTATAACTCACTTTCAGCTCCAATCTCGTCATCTGCAAATCGCAGCTCGCCGGTTCCGGTACCTTGGACCCAATTACCGCCACTCTCACCACTGACGTTATCTCCATCGCCATTGCCATCACCATTGCCAACACCATCGTCATCGGGCTGTTCTTCCAAGGCAGCAGACAAATTTGGAAAACGGAAGCATATTGCCCGATTTTTAACGGTTTGCGAGATGAACCATTACTTCTCTGAAGGAATGAACAAATTTGACAAACCGGAAGAAGGACGAAGTGGAGACCGATTTGCGCTCCCGCGGTGTTTCCAATTGTCGCCAGTTGGCGCAACGAAGAAATGACTGGCTAGCTATGTTGGACGGTCAAAATCGCCCAGGTTAGATGACCATTTAAAGAAAAAGAAGAAGAAGTAACTATCAAATAGCTTCAAGAAGACACCAAGAGACTGGCCGATGACGTCGTCATTTTTTAAATAGATTTTAGTTCACATTATTTTGTGATACTTTACATCACTTAAAAGATAAAAATGAATTTTTTTGCTAGTTATGGTAACTTCAGTTACCTTGTTTGAATTATTTATTATACCTAGTAGTGGTACGCACACAAGGTGTATTAACTTTGGTCGCCTAACAGCAGTACGTAACGGCATAAACGGATCGAGATAGATATTGACTTATGTACTCGTATATCAAAATGTTCAGGACGAAAAGAGAAATTGATGAAGCCATGCCCGTCTGTCCGTACATCCGCCCGTCCGTCTGTGGACACGATAGCTTTAGTAAATTTTAAGATATCTTAATGAAATTTGGTATGCGGGTTCCTTGGCACTCATCTCCGAGCGCTATTTAAAATAGGCGAAATCGGACTATAGCCACGACCACTTTTTATGTATAGAATATTTTCGAAAACACAAAAAAAGGGCTTACTGAGTACATAATACACCTATAAGGATAAAATTTGGTGACTACATTGAGATTGAGGCATAAAATAAAATTTCAAGAAAGAACTTTAAAAATGGGTTTGGCACCGCCCAGTTTTGATTAAATCAAATTTAGAAATAGTATTAATCATAAATCAAAAACCGTTCAAGACATCCAAACTAAATTTAGCACACATATTTACACTAATACGAGGTATGTTTCGCAAAAAAGGGGCGAAATCGGTTAAGGTCCACGACCACTTTTATCGGAAATATTTTTTAAATGATCATAGATATATTTAATAGGCAATAACTTTGCGTAAAATAGCTTTACGTCATTTATATTTTACTTCTAAAGTTTCCGTAAACAAAGAAATCAAAAAACTTAAAATTTTCGAAAATGGGCGTGGCCCCGTCCCTTTTGGACTATTCCACAAAACTTTTTATGCCATAACTCCGCCAAAAATTGATTTGTCGAAACGAAATTTGGTGATAATATTCTATACATAAAGGTAATGGTTTACTGTAAAAATGGGCGAAATCGGTTAATGTCCACGCCCAGTTTTTTAACATAGTTCTGAAACATTTTTTTCTAAAATTTAAAAAGCGATATTTCTACAACTAAGCAAGTAATATCAATCAGATTTTGCACACTTAATAAGCTTTTTAAGAAAAACTTGGCCGCAAAAAAATGGTTGTCAATTTTGAAGAACTAGGCGTGGCGCCGCCCACCTTTCAGCATAAAATTTCTGCTACTCTCAAAGGCAATCACTTATAATTCAATCTTGATATTTCAAAGAAAATTGGTCAGCTGCTTCTTAGTAGTATGTATTATACTCCTCCCAAAAATTAATCGAATCGGGAAACACAAGCAAAATATTCGGGGACGTAGTTAATAGCCCACTGCAATAGCGAAGTTATATATATATCTTTTTTGATTTTCATACCTTTCGTAAACATTAAATGTATGTAAGTATGAGAACAAGAAGAGAAAAGTTCACTAAAATGATCAGCACGATGAGCGGAGTCGATTTAGCCATGCCCGTCTCTCCGTCCGTCTGTCTGTCTGTCCGTCTGTCTATTTGAACGCAAACTAGTCTCTCAGTTTCAGAATGCTGAAATTCGTTGTTTGCTTTCGCCATTTTATAATATACTAGCAAACCCGGTAGACGTTCTTATGATGTTTTGATACATAGAACACATCTATATAAAAAATGTCATAAACTTGAACCAAATAACGACACAGATTAATTTAGAGTTGAACATAAAAGTCTAAAATTTTTAATCTTGGTAGTAACAGGGAGGACACTATTACCAACAAACAGCTGTGGAATACCTTCGACATGCACAACATATTATGGGCAACACATAAAACTTTTCAGCATTTAAGCAAAGGCTATTTTAACGAGCGCATTTCGAAATCGCAGGTAACTATTTATTCTAAAACACAAATCTTCGACGAGCCCAACACGGCTGGCCGAATACAATTGAATGTCATCCGCGTAAGCATGTACATTTAAAAACTGACACACTGAGAACACATCATTGACAAAGATACTAAACAGAAGAGGACCAAGTACAGAAACAATGCAGGATGAGAAAACAGAACCGTTACATACCACCTTTTGAGTTCTTTCTGCAAGGTAGCTGGATATAAGCTTAACAGAGCTAACGGAAAACCCGAAGTCGCAGTTAAGTTTTTCACATAGAAGTCTATGACAAACGGAGTCAAATGCCTTCGAAAAGTCCAGGAGGCAAAGGAAAGTTAGGTCACCATTGTCAAAGTTCAGCCTCATGTCGTCAACTATTTTGATCATAGCCGTAGAGCAGCTGTGCTTAGGTCGGAATCCTGATTGTAGCAAACTTAGCAGTTTGTGTTCTTGAACGGAGAATGTAATTTGAGCGAGCTGCCATTAGGTTAGGTTAGGTTGCGAGGGCTAATCTGAAAACTTAAGGTAACAGCTCGACACTTAGGCCACCAATGGGCCTGTTGTGATACCCTATAGGGTCTCAAAAGACCCCTTCCATGCCTTATGCGGAGGGTCGAACCTCTTCGTGGAATTAATAAATTTCGCTAAAGCCTTAACTTCACATCTTGAGACCACAGAAAGGTCATATAGAAACGGTTCGCCTAGAGTGGCCAACCGCCGTCTGCTAAGTGCTGGACACTGACAAAGGAGGTGCGGGATGCTCTCCTCCTCTCCGGCACATCTGTACCTGCGACAATAATCGAAGGTCGTTACCCCATATTCGCTCCGTGAGCGCCTATTAAACAGTGTCCTGTTAGAACCCTTATCAAGGACGCTAAAACCGATTTGCGCCCTTGTACGCCTCTTATCATATGAAGGCTAGGTTAGTCTGGATGTCTCACATGTTGAGATGGCTGACCATCTTCCATTTGCATTTCTTATAGTGCTTGTGCTCACACGAAGTCTTAAGGTGGTCATGGATATAACAACCGAATCATTTCCCGCAAGGATATGGTCGGTGGTACCTCGCCTGGCCAGCTCGTCTGCTCTGCAGTTGCCTTCAATATCCCTGCGTCCAGGTACCCATATAAGGCTGATACTGAAGTGCTGTGCCATCTCGTTAAGAGATTTGCGGCATTCAGTGACCGACTTTGTGCTGTCGACGGATGAGTCCAAGGCCTTTAGTGCGACCTGGCTATCTGAGAAAATAAATACCCGTTTGCCATCATTAAGTATAGACACCAGATGGCTCACAGCTCTGTGTATCGCCAGCATTTCCGCTGAACAAAGGGCTCCAGTTATACAGAGCTCTGGGCTTCTTTGGATTTTTTGTAGCATTTTAAGGTAGGTATCTTTAGCTAGTGCAGGCCACCAGACCAATACACCAATACACCATATAGAAGAATCGAACGCACAATGGCTGTATATATCCAGTATACGACCCAATTGCCCTCTTGCAGGTGAACAGCCTTCTTGGCTCGCTCCATTATATTGTCACTCCAGAGCAGCTTTCTATCAAGAATGACTCCTAAATACTTGACTTTATAAATGCTAAAACCATACCACCAAGTCTTGGCGGTGTCTTTCGTACCTCTTCGTGAAGAGTTTTATCCGGGTTTACTTCCAAACCTGAGGCTTTGGCCCAGCGTAATATTTGGGATAGTGCCCCTTCCATTAAATTGCAAAGAGTTTGCGGGAATTTTCCCCGCATAATAACACAGATGTCATCAGCATAAGCGATTACTTGGTGACCTTCTGTTTCCATGAGGCGTAATAGTTGTTTGACGGTAACCACCCATAGTAGTGGAGAGAGAACGCCTCCCTGCGGGGTACCTCTGTTAACGAGTCTGTGAATCGTGCTATCACCCAGCTCTGTTTTAATCCGCCTATCTGTAAGCAGATTGCGAATTAACTCTACCAGGTACGCGTCAACCCGCAGACCCGTCAGCGCAGAGGTGATGGCTTCTGAAAGAACGTTGTTGAAGGCACCGGCTATGTCTAGAAAACCCACCTGTGTGTATTCCTTGAGGTCGAGTGACCTTTCTATAACGGATACCAGTGAGTGCAAGGTAGTGTCAGTTGACCTGCGATAAACACAATGGGTCAATCAGCCTCCGGATGTAGTCTTCCAGGAGCCTTTCAAGAGTTTTAAGAAGGAACGAAGATAGGCTTTTAGGCCTATAATCATTTGGTTTTGAGTGGGAGGCTTCCCCTGCTTTGGGGATAGGGACCACACTGACCTCCCTCCATGTTTCTGGTACGTAATTTAGCCTCAGACAACTTATAAACATCGCCTTTAGCCAGGGTTTTATATATTCGGCAGTGTTTTGAAGTTGAGCCGGGAATATTCCGTCGGGGCCCGCCGACTTATAGGGCTTAAAGGTGGATAGAGCCTAGTCTAGCTTTTTATCATCTATGATTTCGTTTTTTAGCTGGTCCGAGGGTAACCCTCCGCTAATAATATTTGCAGATACGCTCGCGCATGTCGGGAAGTGTGTGTCCATAAGCAAGTTCAGGGGTTCCGTGCTTGAATCCGTCCAGTTACCATCCGGCTTTTGGACGTAGCTTAGCTGAGTTGGGGATTTCGGTAGCACCTTCCTCAAACGGGAGGCGGCAGATGTAGATTCAATCTTGCAGCAGAAATCCACCCAGGAGGATCGCTTTTCCTTTCGGATTGCTTTCTTATACATGTTGAGGGAGCGGTGTCTCTTCCAGGTCTGGAAGGAGTGTGGCGTGGTTGACCGTATCAAATGCATTTGATAGGTCAAGTGACACGAGTATCGTCCTATGGTTTGGTGGGTGTTGATTAAAACCATAATTTATCTGTGTTGTAATGGCATTCAAAGCGGATGTGGTGCTGTGAGATTTGCGGAAACCATGCTGGTGATCGGCCAATTTCAGATTTGAAATAAAGTAAGGGAGCAGAATGGTCTCTAGTAATTTCACTACCGGCGAAAGGAGGGATATCGGGCGATAAGACTCTCCTTGGTTCGCCGGCTTCCTTGGTTTTAGTAGGGGAACTACAATCGCTTGTTTCCATATCTCAGGTATAACGAAGGTAGTTAGAGAGAGATTAAAGAGAGCCGCTAAATAACTCTGTCCTTCGTGGCCAAGGTCATCTTCATGGCGATTCCGTCGGGTCCGATGGATTTTGAAGGTTTGGCCTTCATTATGGCTTCCTTGAGACGGCAATGGGCGAAGTAGAGTGTTTGTGTTTGCGCGCACGTCGGAAGGCTCTTCTATTAGTCCTATCCGCAGGTGGATGCGTTACAAACGCGCATTTCCTGGCGTCCGATTTGACGCTGTCACCGAACGCAATGGCGACCTGGTCTTTGTGTTTGGTCGGATTGGATAGGGCCTTGACAGTCGACCATAATTTGCCGACTCCGCCGGAGAGGTTGGATGTCTCAAGGTGTTGTTTCCACTTAGTCAGCTTGTGTTCGCTGACTATCCTACCAATTTCCGCATTGAAATCTTTGATTCTGGGATCTGCGGGATTGATGAGTCTCACTTGGTCACGTTCTCTTGCCATCGCCGCAGCTTCTTCCGGAAAATTCGAATTTCTAGTACTCTACCAGCAGGAATAAAGCGGCATGAGGCTGAATCAATGATCTTGCGAAACTCTCTTTCGCCTTTGCGTACGTCCGTAGGAGTGGGTAAGGCCGCTTTGGTGAAGTTGATGTATGTTAATTTATCAGTCGTTATGAAGTCGGTCGGTCGTTCAACAGAGAGTAAGATGGGTAGGTGGTCTGAAGCTAATGTAAACATCGGTCGCCAGATGACAAAGTTAATTAGGCCCGCGCTCGTTATGGAGATGTCTGGCGAACTGTGGCAGTTACCTGCCACCCTGGTGGGGGCATCTCCATTGACTGTACAGAATGCTGAGTTATCTATTTGGTCTGCAATTGCGTGTCCTCTGCTGTCTGCTGGCAAGTTGGAGTGCCAGAGATCGTGATGCGCGTTGAAGTCACCTAGAATTAGACGGTTATCGCCCCTTAGCAACGCACTAATGTCGGGATGATAATCTCTGGGACAACACGTGACAGGAGGAATATAGATGTTTATGATTTGCAGGTCGGCGTCTCCTGACCGGACTGCTATGCCTTGACATTCTAAGGTAGAGTCCCTGGGGTCGACGTCAGGGGAAAATAGATTATACTGTAAAGAGTGATATGTAATGAACGCAAGGCCACTCCCAAGACCGCTGGGACGGTCTTTTCGATGTACATTATACCCATCAGAAGTTCGTAAGTCCGATCTCGTGTTAAATTTTGTCTCTTGTATCGGGGCGATTTTGATGTTGTGCGTCTTCATAAAGTCAGCTATCTCCGCGATCTTCCCAGCTAATCCGTTACAGTTCAGCTGTAAAAATTTTAAAGTGTGTAGGAGGGGAGACGGGGGACATACTAGGCGTGAGGGACGGATGCGTTTGCCTAGGTGGAGGTAGGCTAAGGCCTAAACTATGTCGCAGTCAAGAGTTGACAGCGCCATGTCCGATGTTGTCTGGCGTGGAAGGTGGCTGTGTACTGCAACAGGGGGCTATGAACGAATCCGTCCAAAGGTTACCGTTTGCGAGCCCAGAGCACATAAGGGTGTGACACAGGCCAAGGCAATTGTTGCACTTGACCGATGTCGCAGGCGTATATAATCTTTGCCGACAAACGGTGCATGTAGTGAAAGGTACTAGGAGGTGGAGTTCCTGACCCATGTGCAGGCTGGAAGCAGGGGGGGGGGGCGGGCATTAGGGCAGAGAAAGAGGTGAGCCACTATTGTGGCTATTGGAAGTAGGTAGAAGCGGTAAGGGAGTGCCAGAGCGGCGACTACCTCGGGACGTCCTTGGACGTACACAACATGGTGCCTCAAAAGTACTAAAGAAAGTATGGGGTCTGTGAATGGCAGGGTTATGCCCTGAGCATCCAGATTTATGTAACCATCTCTTACACTTGGCGCATTGTACCGAATGCGACCGTTTATTATAAATTTTCTTCCAACAAACTCAGCAGGTCCAATCTCTTGGTCCAGGATTGGGTTCGACCCCAGCCCGTAACAAGAGACAATGAAGACGGGACAGATTGGACAGGGCTACACTGAAATCACAGCCCTTGGCCGGGTAAAAAAACCCTGGTCATTCCGGTGCGATAGCACCGGCTATTGTGGGAACCGGCTGACCTCGGGCATTTGTATCAGTTGTAATGATTTATATTATCGAATATCGTAACATATCCGTAGTGCAGGATAAAAACTTATTCCTCTCGTTTAATGTAGGGTGAAAGTATAGGAACCTTCGCACCTACAAACAGTTGAAGGGGGTCGGCGGATGGAGCTCTCTCGTGCCTTAGCTCTTTCGGCATGGGGTGGGTTGTTGCCGATCCTCAACCGCAAATACATAAACTTTATTTATAGAACTCCTAACAGAAACTAACTTGGGAGATTAACTCCACTACCATAAAACAACAAATATAATCAAAACTAAATACGTTCTCGATTATTAATTACTTTAGCGGAAATCTTTCATTCTAGTTGTGTGTGTATTAGGGAGCAAGATCTTTGGTGACATTTGACCCTTGCCTTCTTCACCCTACCCAACCATGATCCTCTATAGAACATTTTGTTAGAAGATACCCATTCGAAGCGTATTTCACCTCTTTATATTGCCATGCCTACCAGGAATTAAAAAAACTTAACACGACATTATTTTCTTAGACTTTATAAATTCATGTGTTTATTCAACATTATTCTTTAACCTTACGCTAAGATTCAAATAATTAAAGGCAGCCCATGTAACAGAATTGTTCTTAGTGGTAAGCCATAACAACCTTTTCCTATTATTATAGAATATATACGTGAATACTATTTTACTATCTGTTTTTCCTCTTTCCCTATCAGAGAGACTTATGAATGAACAACAAATGCAAAGTTAAAGTGATCAATGGGATCAAAAAAAAAAAAAAATGCAAAGCCTATTGTTTTTGTCTCATTGACAACCTTATGAAAGTACATATATATATAAGTAGTGAAATAAACGAAGGTAGGTAAGCTAATGTGCCTACCAAAATGCGTATACCCACTCTCGCAAGCAAATACGAGTCATAGGGTGGCACACTGCTTGGTTATGACCAAATGCACTTAAAGCAAAAATAATATGTTGCAACTAAAATTGCAAATGGCATATAAATTTAGGTGAAACAAAAATGTCTCATGGCAAAACTTAGTAACTTAAAAGAACAAATTTAAAATTTTAGGTTTAAGGCAACCGAAATTTTTAAACGAACAGAAAAACTAATTAGGTCGAAAGGGATTTGGTTTTTGCGAACTCATATAAAATATAAAATGATTAAACAATATAAAATTTATTACTTACATATCGTTACATTCGCGATCAGCTCCAGCGTTGAAAGGCCTTCCATCGTTGTAGTTGTTTTGCGAAGAAATGCTGTGGAATGCTTATTAATTATGTGACGATTCGCAATTACCAAGTGTTTATTATTGATGCAAAATGATGATGTTTGAACTTTAGGCTCAAAAACTAGATTCTAAACTCTTCTTTCGACGATTTCCGCAGTGTGAAATTGTTGAAACTTTAAGATTATAGTTTAACTAGAACATTGATTTGCGATAATCCTAATGATAAATGTACGCATTGGTACATATATATATGTAATTGCGTATGCAAATTTACTTTTTCTTTGCACTTGTTTCGTTTACAAAATAAATTTTCAAACTAAAACTTGGGTGTTAACACTAAATTTTCCTTTAAAATCCAAAATTTCTTTCCACTTAAATTTTCTACTTTTCTTTTATCTAGCACATAGTTAATTTCTTGCTTTTTTGGGAGTTTTTCACACCTATCACCGTCACTATTTTCCCAAATTTTTAGCTGCTTATCTCGTCCATATGCAAAGGAGAACTAGCCGGCATGTGTTCTGCGGCTTTTGCTGATGTACCTGAGAGGGTGGTTGCTTGGAGAACTTTTGCTTCCTGGTGTATCCCTGCTTTTCGCAACTTTAAATGGCCAACATGCAGAGGACTTCCAACGTACTAGAACCGAATGTAATAGGCCGAGACTAAATGGACCCATATGACTTCGATCCACATAAATTAGACCCACATAAAATAATATCCACCCCCGCACTCCGCAAATGCTTGTAGATATCTGGTGCCGGGTGTGGTTTTTGGTTTTGTTGTATCGAAAATTTATAGGACACTTTATATACAAGTAAGTAGACTTTTCAAGTCCAAAAAGTCTGCACGCCACGTTAGCCTGTATATAAGCTAAACAAGTTATATCGGGTGGTAGTACGGTTCTCCAAAAAGGCTAACTGTAGGGTTGTGAGGCTTTATATAGCTTCGGAAATCCGCTCTCAGTAAATATTTTTTTGGAAACTCTCTACTGAAGTTGGTTGCAGTTTAGTGTATATTAATTATGAAGTACGGTAAAGCGTGTTGGACTGCTGACAGCAGCGCCATCTCTTTACTAAACTTATGATTGTTTTTATCGCATGCGACAAATTTTCGTCGACCGAAATTTGCGATGAAAACCTAGGTTACCAAACAAGATAATGACCATTACAAAACCCAATAATACGACACCTGGGATGGAGTATTAGAGGGAATTATGCCCGAATATCTTTGCCATGATATGTGCCAATTTCTTTTCCCTGCAAGTCTTCGACTATATAGTAACAATTACCGAGCTTTTTACGAATCCTGCATTTAAGAAACCGAGGAGCTAATTTAGCATTAAAGTTTTGTGCAAACTTGCTAAGCGCAAAGTTTCGTCGATAAACTTCCTGACCTTCTTTAAAGCTAACTGGCTTGGATCGCAGGTTATATTGCTTAACATTGCGATCATATGCTTTCCTAATGTTGGCTTGTATGTCTTTTCGTAATAATGCTAGCTTACTGTTCGCGACATTGGAGCAACAGGTTCCTCCAACAAGGCAAGTTCTTTTAGTAGCTTGTAATCCGAGCCGTGGGTTATCATATCTAAACCAAACAAAACGCGATACGGAGAACAGCCTAATGACTGGTGGAGGGAAGATCGTAACGAGCACGATATGCTAGTAAGATGTTCATCCCACCTTGTTTGGTCCTGTTTTAGGTACGACCGAATTGCAGCTAACAGCGATCGGTTAACTCTTTCGGCAGCGTTACTTTGCGGCGAGTACAGAGCTGTATAAACATGATTTATACCCAATTCCGTAAGGAAAGCATTAAAATCATTGGCCTTAAATTCAGTTCCGTTGTCACTGACAATCGTCTCTGGTACCCCAAAACTATGAAATATGTCTTCCAATAGAAATTTCTGAACTGCTGCAGACGTAAATTTCTTTAGCGGACGTATCCAGTGATATTTGCTGAAATGATCTAGCACTATTAACAATCCTATATGTCCATTTTTGCTGCGAGGATACGGTCCTAAGAGATCAATATACAACCTTTGAAAAGGTCGACAAGTGGGACTATGGGCTCCCATCGGTGGCCTAAGGATAAAGTTAGGAGCTTTATTCTCCTTACAGGTCTCACAGTTTTGGACATAATTCCGAACATGTTTTGCAAGCCCTGGCCAGAAAAGATAGCGACGTAACTTCTCGATCGTTTTCTGCCTTTCAGCGTGAGAAGAAGTAGTGCTGTCATGCGCTTGTTTAAGAATCTCACTTCTAAGTGCCTCTGGAACCCATAATTTCCAACAGGTCATCTCTTGACTACCTTCTCCCATCGAGTGTTCCGCACGAATATATACGAATTGGTCTATCGCCTTGATATCTGGAAACCGGTCTGGGGTTTCTTGAAATTTTTCCTTTAATGCCAAATACGATTCATCCCGAAAGGCATTTGACTCCAGGTTTACCACAGGACCCATGTCCAATTCCGAAATCTCATTTTCTTGCAGCCGAGACAAGGCATCAGGGACAATATGGTCGTTTCCCTTCGGGTGTCAGATTGAAAACTTAAATTGTTGTAGGCGAAATATCCAGCGTGCAAGTCTACCCGAAACGTTCTGTTGGCGCATGAGCCAAAGCAAACTGGAGTGGTCAGTGACTACCTGGAACTCTTGAAGTTCTAAATAGCATCGAAATTTTTCAATTGCTGTGATCACTGCCAAACACTCTCGCTCTGTAACGCTACAGTTACGTTGAGCACGGCTTAGTTTTTTCGACATATACGCAATGGGCTTTTCTTCATTTTCATCGGACATTTGCACCAGAACAGCGCCGATACCACATTACTAGCGTCGCAGTGCAAATAGAACTTCCTTTCAAAATTGGGATTGGTCAACACGGGAGCAGAAGTCAGAACTTGTTTAAGTTGGTCCATGGCATTCTGCGCTTCAGTGGTCCAAACAAACTTTTTCTTTGTAGACAACACCTCGGTTATAGGGCAAGTGAGATCTGCAAAGTTAGGTATAAACCTACGGTACCACCCACAAACTCCAAGGAATCCTCTAACTTGCTTCAGATTTCTGGGCGGTGGCCAGTTCAAAATACATGAAACTTTTGAGGGATCTGTGCGAATGCCTCCACTGCCAATAACATACCCGAGATAATTAACTGACGTAACACAAAACTGACTTTTCGCAACATTTATCGTAAGATTGGCTTTACGAAATTGTTCCGCTAACCGTACTAGTACTGTAAGATGTGAAGAAAAGTTGTCTGAAACAACACACAGATCGTCCAGATAGCCAAATACACAATTTCGAAGATCGGGTGGAATAATACTATCCATTAAACGACACATAGTCGACGGCGCATTACAGAGCCCGAAAGGCATCACTTTAAATTGGTAAAGTGGTCGCCCTGGAACCGTAAAGGCTGTTAAAGGCTTTGATTCCGGACTAAGTTCTATTTGCCAATAAGCGTCCTTTAACTCAATTTTAGAAATTATGTTAGCTTTTGGAAGCCGAGCAAAAATACCATCTATGCTGGGCAAAGGGTTGTTACGTGCAGTCCATTTCTGGGTGGGACTACCATCTCCTATAGCGCCACCTCATCCTTAAGTTGCATGCCCCGGAAGCCTCGCAGGTATGCTTGCTTATTGCGCGAACTAGCTCGCCGGACTGTGGGGTGGATCTTTGACCCCGAGGCATGTCAGCCGCACCATACAAAAAATATCATACCTGGCTATCACTTTCCATCAGGGTCAGGCCGCACCCTTTATTATACCCCCTATGGCCTAGATGGTAAATGGCCGTGCCTCTACACCCTCCCTGCCATGGTCGGCTGTGGCTACTGATCATCACCGACCCCAATACTGAATCCCCCTTCTTAATCCCCCTTATAATTTCCCACTCCCAGTCATCGTCCCGTCCGTCTGTCTACATCGCATCTGAAATAAAGAATTCACTGAATTTTCAAATTTAAAGGAACATATTATTTATTGCCTAATTACTAAGAAAAGTATGAATAGATGTACATATACGCCTGGTTAATGAGGCCTATGCGTTGTTAGGGCGATATAGCTAATTTTATTAATACTCTTCATGAGTCTCCTTAAATTTATCGACTGTATGTATCACACTAAATACGTGCTAACTTAGACCTAATCCTTTGTATATATTTCGAGTCCACTGTCTAGGTCAATTTATTATAACTCTATGTATTATATTTATGTGTTGTGAGGGTATTAGGTAAATACCTCCCCTCCAAAAGTTAACCTTGACGAATCAGGAGAATCCACATGCATGCGAGTGCCGATTCGAGCACCAGCTGCCTACGCCTAGGGTCGACTGAAGCGATACCCCATTACCGTCGTTCGAATCTGCACACTTACACACACACGTACTCCCTCCTTACAAGTCAATTTCCAGAATAGATTTTAAATGAAAATTTATCTCAAACTAAATTTATCTCAAATTAAATTTTATAGGTACACAAGAGGGATAAGAGCAGGTACATAAGCGTTAGAAGCGGGCTGTGCCAACTCAAGATTTATAATTCCTACTCCCGTCCCGGCCTACAAGACGTCTTGGGTTAAGGGCTGGTAGAGTGGGTTCAATAATAAAGATGGTTAAGTTTCCTACTTAGTATGTATCATACTAGTACATGCTCCTATGTACACGGCGTTATCGAGCCAGCCTCGTACCGCTTAGATCCGGAACTCGTCAGTTCACCCCGGCTGATCTTCCTACGTTACTATGAGTTACTTAAATTTTGGCCAGAATCCTTAACTAAATAAGGAATCTGGGATCTGACACACAATGGACTCAACTGAAATTCGGATAGTTACCATTACATGAGTTAATCGAATTGCACCGCGACTACTTCTGCCAGATTTAAAAGCAAAAAAAAACCTTCTAATTGACACCCTCCTAATGGAGGTGTCCGCTTACAAACATTTAACACTCGATACAATCCACCGAGATTTACCCTACTGGGGGTAGCTTACAATGTAACCCGGCACTTTTTCTCATGATACATACCCGCCCCTTGATCGATCAGTTACATTGGCACTAAATTCTCACTTGGTGATACTCTAGAAACACTACCCCATTCTACACACTACACTTAGCCTAAAAAAACCTGGCCTGCTCGGTGTTATGATGAATGTTGCTTGTGGCTGATGGTGGTTGGTGAGGCGGTGGTGCGGTTGAATCCCTATGTAGCTGTGGTGGTGGACTCCTAGGGGTGGTTCTGGTCCCCTATGTTAAAGCGGGGAAAAGTGGTCGTAGACCCCGTGCTACGGCTGGCGATGGTATTTAAAAGTGCCCTCGGTGTCCGTCAAAATGTATGTTGTGGTTGTAGCTCTATCACAGGAGCGACGATGGTGGTGACGGTAACCTTTGACTGGGTAGTGTCGCCCACATGCCTCTATGGCCGGAGGTGGGAAAACAAAATGATGATGGTTGCCGAAAGTTGTGCCGAAAGCAGTTTCAGTGCCCTAGATGTAACGTTTATGGTACCGGTGGTGGTGGTTCCCTCTACTTGTTTTCCAGCTATGGATTTAGGGTGGTGGTAGCCGCGTTCGTTAGAGCCCTAGTGAATTTAACCAAAACTCCCATTACCGCATGGTTTTTTTTTGTTGTTCTCGAACTGTGGTACTTACCCTCAAATTTTGGTTTCCATCCTCGTTGAGTGCCAACTCCCGAGTGATGTTTTCATAATTATTAACTCCGAAAGTACGTTTCGGGTTATATACGTGGAATCACTTGGTAAAATTTGGTGTCCACTTCTGGATGTCACTGGGGTTTTTCGGTACAATTTCCTTTTGCTGCTACTCTCCTCGGCTGCCGGTGATGGAAAGAAGGACCGGAGGCGGAAGTTTTCGTAGGTAGCTGCGGTTGGGATGACGTTTGGCTGACGTGCCACGGAAATGTTCGGAAAGCGAGTTGCCAGATCGCTTACTGGTTTGAGCACTACCGGGTGACCGCAACAGGGCGAACGCTGCAGCCAGACCCCGATTGGTTAGGCGTTCGAAAGGCTGGTCATCCACGGTGTGCGTCGTCCATTACCGACGTAAGTCCTTGGCGTGATAGATCCCTACCGAGCGTCCCGCCGAGTCCCCGATCTCGTAGAGCGCATTTCCTTTGGCGGCCAACACCATGGAGCGAAGATATTTCGGCGCGAGCTTGGCATTATAACCCTCCGCCGCATTGCTCAGTTTAAAGTTACGCCGATACACGATCTCACCTTCCCGATACCTTACGGGACGAGCTCGGGTATTGTATGTCTGTTGTCCCTTTTTATATGCTTCCTCCAGATTTTTGATCAGATTTTGTCGTATCAGCCACGCGCGGTCTCCCTTATGCAACACATCTATGTCACTTTCTCTCAACGCCTCGAGTCTCCTCCAGAGATTATATGTACTCCCGTGTTGTGCCATCGACTGACCGAACACCGCTCTGTATGGCTCGATCTTGATGGCCTCATGGACCACGCTCCGTAACGCAAATCCCGCCAGCGACACATGCTGATCCCAACAGCTCTGGTCGGAGCTATCAATATATGTCCGCAGCATGGCCAGCAGCGACCGATTGACCCTCTCGGATGCGTTGGCCTGTGGCGCGTAGGGTGCGGTTTTGATATGCTCCACCCCGTAATTTCTCAGGAACCCTGCGAATGAGTCGGCGACAAACTGTCTCCCATTGTCGGAATGTATTGTCTCCGGGACGCCAAAAACGTGGAATATCTCACTTTCGAGATACTTAATCACCTCTTGAGCGGTGGCCTGCTTCATCGGCTTAAAAAAAATGAATTTCGTTAAATGGTCTAATACAACAAAGACGGCGATATTCCCTGATCGCGAGCGTGGATACGGTCCACAGAAGTCCACGTAGAGTCGTTGAAACGGTCGTTCGGTCCGGAAACGATCTGTCATTGGCGGTCGCGATGATATATTCGGGGCTTTTGAGCACTTGCATATCTCACACCTTCCGACAAAATCGCGTACCGCTCCTACCATACCTGGCCAGAAAAATTTGGTCCTCAACCTATACAACGTTTTCGCCGTACCGTCATGGCCAGATGATTGGTCCCCGTGCGCTTGTTCCAACAGACCTTGCCGTAATCGGTCCGGGACCCATACTCTCCACGCTGACTCTTCTGTCTCCTCCACATGCCTAGGGCGCACCCTCTTGTAAACCACCCCGTCTCGTACACAAAGGTCGGGTAACGGCGCGGCGTTTTGTTCGACATGGTTCTTGAGTGACACATATTCAGTGCTTGAAAACTCCGGTGATGCAAAATTAATCTCGTTTACGTATTCTAACCTGCTTATGCCATTCATATGCATCCTACTCAACGCGTCCGGGACTATGTTCTGGGATCCCTTCCGATGTTCCACCGTAAAATCAAAACCTTGTAGAGTCAGGCTCCACCTGGCTAAACGTCCGGAGAGATCCTTTTGACCCATAAGCCATTTGAGACTCATATGGTCAGTGATGACTGTGAAGGGGAGGCCTTCCACGTACGCCCGAAACTTTTTGACGCTAACGACCGCGGCTAGACACTCTAACTCCGTTATCGTATAGTTGCGCTGCGCCGAGTTGAGTTTCTGCGACATGAACGCAATGGGTCTCTCATTGCCCTCGTCATCCTTTTGGAACAAAACACTCCCTATCCCTTGAGTCGACGCGTCGCATTGAATGTAAAACGGCTTTGTAAAATTTGGGTTAACCAATACATCGGTTGATGTGAGCGCCGATTTCAGTTCGCTAAAGGCCTTCACCGCCTCCTCCGTCATTGAAAACGCCTTCGCCTTGCGCAAGCACTCCGTCATGGGGGCTGCCACAGTGGCAAAGTTTGGAATGAACCTCCTATACCACCCACACATGCCGAGGAATCGGCGTAGTTGTCTGATTGTTTTTGGAACTGGGAACTCGACTATGGACTGCACTTTTTCCGGATCGGTTTTGAGCTCTCCCCGTCCTACGATAAAACCTAGGTATTTCAACTCCTTCTGGCAGAACTTGGACTTTTTCAGGTTTATTGTAAGGCCCGCGTTGGCCAGGCATTCCGCCACTTCTCCAAGATGTACTAAATGGGTTTCGAAATCTGGAGAACAGATCAACAGGTCGTCAATATAGATAAACACGTTCTCCCTTAGGCGTGAAGGAACGACTTTATCCATTAATCTGCATAAGCGCTGGGGCGCGTTACACAACCCAAATGGCATTACTTTAAATTGATATAACGGTCGTCCTGGAACGGTAAACGCCGTCTTTTCTCTCGATAATTTTTCCAGTGGGATCTGCCAGAAGGCGTCCTTGAGATCGATCCCCGATATAAAGTGGGTCTCTCGCAACCGCGTCAGGATTCCCTCGATGTGTGGCGTTGGGTAGGCGTCTTTCTTCGTCCTCTCATTTAGCTTTCTCATGTCTACGCATAGGCGCTTTTTCCCCGGCTTCTCCACCAATACGATAGGCGAACTCCATGCGCTGTTGCTTTCCTCGATAACATCGAGTTCCAGCATGCGGTCGATTTCATCATACGCGTACTTTTGCTTTACCGGTGACATGGGGTAGTGACGCTGCTTGATCGGTATTGTTTCGTCGGCTACCTCTATGACGTGCTCAATAAGATGGGTTCTCCCAAGTCCCAAATCAGCTGATGAAGGGAAAAGCTTCTTCACCCGTTCTAAGTCTCTGCATTGGGTGGCTGACAGCTCCAGCTGTCCCTGTGTATCCAACTCGGAGACTACCCTCGGTGCCACTCCAAATGCATCCCAAAAATCGATACCCAGGTACAGCTCCTGCTTCAGGCTGGGTACCAGATACAGGGTCATGAGTTTTGTTTTGCCTCTCCAAGTCATGGTCACCTCCAGCTTGCCTGTCACGGCTTGGGCTTTCCCATCCGCTGTTTTCAATCGTTCGTTTAGCTTTCGCAGCTTTCCCTTCATTTTCTCCTCCCAAGCACGCGCCACTGACCCCAAACAACTAATCGATGCCCCGCTATCCAGCAAACCCTGTATCCGAACTCCCTCGATCTCTACCTGCGTATACGGCCGTTTGTCGATCGCATCCCGGATAACCGTTTCTTCGATCGTCCGCGCCTCGCTTCGCCTCTCCCGACCGCGCTTGCGCAATTTTACAATCCTCTGCCACTTCCGGCTCGGCTCCCACATGGTGATCGCTTTTCTGATTTCTGTAACGCCTGCTCCGAGTTCCCCCGATGTACCGAAAATTCTTTTACGTGCTGCTTCGTATCGAGCTTGCCTTTCCTGTAGGGTTAGTTTTGGAGTGAGTCCGCGCGCTGTCTCCGCTCGCTGATTGGTTAACATGTTGGATGGGTGAATACCAAAATATCTATTGTCCTGTCCAGTTAAAGTGGCTTTGTCTAGATCTCCCCGACCTGACCTGTCGCCACTGGTGTTTGTTACTTCTCCGGGGTTACATGGCGTTGGCGAGGCTCCCCGGTTTTCTCGCCACCCTCTAGGTTTTCCGGTTGACACTCGTCGCATAGCTGCCTACTGGGTTGGTTACATTTATAGCAGATCATGCTATGTAATCGCCCATCACAGCTACTACTGTTCTTCCTCGGCGCCTGTCCTTCCCGCTTGGTTCTCATATCGTCTGTCGATTCGTGCCGCCCGGATCTGTCTCTGGCCGGTCGATGGAATGCCTCCAACGTATCCACCGGTTCCTCTCCCTGATCCTCCAGTTCGTCTACCGTCTTCCTACGTTGCGGCTTTATCTCAAATTCTGCTAAGTGTTTTTCTGCTCGCCGACACTCCTTCCGCAACTCTTCTAGTGATGCTATCTGACAGCCGAAGATCAAATTCTTTATTCTTGGTCTTAGATTCCGACGCATCAAGTTCACCAGACTTGGCTCCGGCAGCCGTGTCCTCATCGTGAGCTGAAGACCTCGAACTTCCGCGTAGAACTCCTCGAATTTCTCGTTGTACCCTTGTTTCCGCTCGTTCATGGCTTGACGGATCTCTTCGTCGCAATCTGCCTTGCGGAAGTGCTCAACCATAGCCGCCCGAAATGCCTGGTAATTTATTGCGCCATGCTCCGGATGCTCCTCGGTATACAACCAATACCACTCCTGCGCTTGACCCTCGAGCAGTAAGTGGAAGTTTGCATATAAGTCCTGTGATGATATGTCGTGTTTCTTCCGCAAGGTATCGACGCGAAACAAGAACCGTTCAATAGGAATCGCCTTCAACCCCCCGTCGAATTTTAGATGCCAATCGCGTATCGCTTTTGTCGCGCCCCTCTCGTGTCGCCCGCTGGTCATGCCCCCTCTGCACTCCGTACCTGTAAGAGCTAGTCGCCGATTCGCGCTTGCCCTGCGCTCGCTGCCTGGCCTGTCTAACTCCACCGCGCTCGGGTTTGGGCTCCTTGCCCGCGTCTCTGCGTCCAATAACCAATCGTCATGCGCGGCTCCCGTGCGCTCCCGCGTGCCTGCGTCCTCCAATACCGAAAGTCTGCCTGCCAAAGAGTTCATCTCCTTCTTCAGCGTCTGCACTAAACCTTTCACCGCCTCTGTGGTTGACCGGCTCACATCTAATTGGTGTTGTACAAACATTAGCTCGAATTTTTCCATGAACTCCTCGCCTAAGGCGTTGGATGAAGCCACCTTGGCGCTACCCGCGAGGTTTGGTGTACCTCTATATTTGCTTGCCTCCGTCGCCAACGCGCTTGCTCCTTCCTCGTCGTGTCCTTGGCCTCGCTCATCGTCGCTTTGGTGACCGCGGTCGTCATAGCCCGCCTTGCCATAGAACTCGCGTCCCTCTGCAGCGTCCGGTAACTCGTTGTCATTAAGTTTCTCATTATCCATGCCCTCTGCTTCGTGCGTAATCTTCCTCTCGCTCCTAAGTCCCTCTCGTTTTGCTCGGTCCGCCATTTACTGCAATATCGATCCGAAGCTGTTGCGATGAAAATTTCTTATCGGACCGGTATCTTATCCTCGGATCGCCGAAGACTAAGCGCCCCCCCAAAGAAAACGCCAATGATAATGTAGATGTAAACGCGAAGTATACCAATGATTCGCAACCCAAAGAATGTAAAACCGACAAAAAATATCGAATATCAAACTGCCTGTCCTGTCTCGGAACTTCGACTTATATAAAAGCTAAATGACTGAAATATACGTGGTTTATATACGTGTAGCTAAATTCGTAGAAAAAGTAAATAAATCAAAACCTAAAAGTTTAAACCAAAATTAAGATGAAGATTGGAAGTTGGATAATAAACTGAAAATAGAATAGTGTCTTCTTTCATCAGATGCGATATCCGTCCTCCCTAACGTCGTCCGTTTTCCGTCCCCCCACCATTGACTCGATTCCCCACTAGTTGTAGATACTATCAGCTGGCGTCTACCTATCCAACTAAGCTACCTAGACAACTTAATCCCCCCGATCTGAATCCTTCCACGAATACTATCGCCCGCTCTATTTTTGGCAAAACGAGTTACCCGTGGAACCGATTCCCCGTGAACGAGGTCAGACCACTGCTACTATTGTCCAGCTTGACCTCCGCCAAAACAAGCTAGCAGACATCTATTCCCCCCTCACTATACCCCCGCACATCAACACTATTGACCGACTATATGCAGTCGAATCAAGCTGTTGATGTAAAAAGTCAAATTGAAAATTAAGTTTAATAATTGAAAACATCCCCAAAGTTTCCCCCCCAAAGCTGGTAACATGTATAACATCCCCGGTGCGAACCTACCCCCATGGATGTCCGAAAATTTACTTAATAAGGCTCCACTAGGTTGTGGGCCCCACGTTGGGCGCCATTTCTGTTACGTGCAGTCCATTTCTGGGTGGGACTACCATCTCCTATAGCGCCACCTCATCCTTAAGTTGCATGCCCCGGAAGCCTCGCAGGTATGCTTGCTTATTGCGCGAACTAGCTCGCCGGACTGTGGGGTGGATCTTTGACCCCGAGGCATGTCAGCCGCACCATACAAAAAATATCATACCTGGCTATCACTTTCCATCAGGGTCAGGCCGCACCCTTTATTATACCCCCTATGGCCTAGATGGTAAATGGCCGTGCCTCTACACCCTCCCTGCCATGGTCGGCTGTGGCTACTGATCATCACCGACCCCAATACTGAATCCCCCTTCTTAATCCCCCTTATAATTTCCCACTCCCAGTCATCGTCCCGTCCGTCTGTCTACATCGCATCTGAAATAAAGAATTCACTGAATTTTCAAATTTAAAGGAACATATTATTTATTGCCTAATTACTAAGAAAAGTATGAATAGATGTACATATACGCCTGGTTAATGAGGCCTATGCGTTGTTAGGGCGATATAGCTAATTTTATTAATACTCTTCATGAGTCTCCTTAAATTTATCGACTGTATGTATCACACTAAATACGTGCTAACTTAGACCTAATCCTTTGTATATATTTCGAGTCCACTGTCTAGGTCAATTTATTATAACTCTATGTATTATATTTATGTGTTGTGAGGGTATTAGGTAAATACCTCCCCTCCAAAAGTTAACCTTGACGAATCAGGAGAATCCACATGCATGCGAGTGCCGATTCGAGCACCAGCTGCCTACGCCTAGGGTCGACTGAAGCGATACCCCATTACCGTCGTTCGAATCTGCACACTTACACACACACGTACTCCCTCCTTACAAGTCAATTTCCAGAATAGATTTTAAATGAAAATTTATCTCAAACTAAATTTATCTCAAATTAAATTTTATAGGTACACAAGAGGGATAAGAGCAGGTACATAAGCGTTAGAAGCGGGCTGTGCCAACTCAAGATTTATAATTCCTACTCCCGTCCCGGCCTACAAGACGTCTTGGGTTAAGGGCTGGTAGAGTGGGTTCAATAATAAAGATGGTTAAGTTTCCTACTTAGTATGTATCATACTAGTACATGCTCCTATGTACACGGCGTTATCGAGCCAGCCTCGTACCGCTTAGATCCGGAACTCGTCAGTTCACCCCGGCTGATCTTCCTACGTTACTATGAGTTACTTAAATTTTGGCCAGAATCCTTAACTAAATAAGGAATCTGGGATCTGACACACAATGGACTCAACTGAAATTCGGATAGTTACCATTACATGAGTTAATCGAATTGCACCGCGACTACTTCTGCCAGATTTAAAAGCAAAAAAAAACCTTCTAATTGACACCCTCCTAATGGAGGTGTCCGCTTACAAACATTTAACACTCGATACAATCCACCGAGATTTACCCTACTGGGGGTAGCTTACAATGATACATACCCGCCCCTTGATCGATCAGTTACATTGGCACTAAATTCTCACTTGGTGATACTCTAGAAACACTACCCCATTCTACACACTACACTTAGCCTAAAAAAACCTGGCCTGCTCGGTGTTATGATGAATGTTGCTTGTGGCTGATGGTGGTTGGTGAGGCGGTGGTGCGGTTGAATCCCTATGTAGCTGTGGTGGTGGACTCCTAGGGGTGGTTCTGGTCCCCTATGTTAAAGCGGGGAAAAGTGGTCGTAGACCCCGTGCTACGGCTGGCGATGGTATTTAAAAGTGCCCTCGGTGTCCGTCAAAATGTATGTTGTGGTTGTAGCTCTATCACAGGAGCGACGATGGTGGTGACGGTAACCTTTGACTGGGTAGTGTCGCCCACATGCCTCTATGGCCGGAGGTGGGAAAACAAAATGATGATGGTTGCCGAAAGTTGTGCCGAAAGCAGTTTCAGTGCCCTAGATGTAACGTTTATGGTACCGGTGGTGGTGGTTCCCTCTACTTGTTTTCCAGCTATGGATTTAGGGTGGTGGTAGCCGCGTTCGTTAGAGCCCTAGTGAATTTAACCAAAACTCCCATTACCGCATGGTTTTTTTTTGTTGTTCTCGAACTGTGGTACTTACCCTCAAATTTTGGTTTCCATCCTCGTTGAGTGCCAACTCCCGAGTGATGTTTTCATATTTATTAACTCCGAAAGTACGTTTCGGGTTATATACGTGGAATCACTTGGTAAAATTTGGTGTCCACTTCTGGATGTCACTGGGGTTTTTCGGTACAATTTCCTTTTGCTGCTACTCGCCTCGGCTGCCGGTGATGGAAAGAAGGACCGGAGGCGGAAGTTTTCGTAGGTAGCTGCGGTTGGGATGACGTTTGGCTGACGTGCCACGGAAATGTTCGGAAAGCGAGTTGCCAGATCGCTTACTGGTTTGAGCACTACCGGGTGACCGCAACAGGGTAAGCATCTTTTTTCGTCGCGTCGTTAAGCCGACGTGCATCGAGACAAAGACGAACTTTGTTTGGCTTAATAACCAACCGCATAGGTGAACTCCACGGACTTACTGATGGTTCAATCACATCAAGAGATATCATTCGATCTATCTCGTCATATAGAAGCTTTTCCACAGTTGGGCTGACAGGGTAAAAGCGTTGTTTAATTGGTTTTGCATTGCCGATATCAATGTGGTGTTGAATTAAAGTGGTACGACCTACACTCTCGTTGGCGTTAGGAAACATTTCTTTAACAACTTCCAACTGATGGTTTTGCTGTTGACTCAAATGATATGAATCCACGTCCATAGACTGAGCTATATCCGAATCTAGGGAACCAATTATGTTTGGAGCAAGTTCAAAAACTTTCCAAAAATCGTGTCCTAATATAAGCCTTTGTTTAATCGAGGGAATTACATAGAGTTTCATAGGTTTTTCGACGGATAAATAATTCATCATCACATCTAGCACTCCTGTTATCTCTTGGTTTTCTCCATCGGCAGTTTTTACATGCGACTTGATCGCTCTAAATTCTGGCCTACCTTCCAAATCTTTTACTGCCAGAGAGGAACCTATACAACTGATATTCGCGCCGGTGTCTAGTAAACCAAGCTCACTGTATTTAAGAAAGGTACTTCAGCATAGGTGCGCATATCCTCATGATTACTAAAAATAGTAGACAGAAGCAACTTTTTGCTTCTTTTGACATTATCGTAAAACGCTTTTAATCTTAAGGTACGTTTACTAATTGAAGGGTTTTCATTATTAAAGATCCTATTCCTGACTAAGGTATAACTTTGCAGTCTGTCTGCATAAGAACGGAGGTGTAAGGGCATATTATTAGGGTTGAGCTCCCTTGCCGTTAAATCGACAGAGGTTAAGGGAACGCTTGAACTTAAGTTCTCAGTAAAATTTTTTATGCGTTCGGGGGCATCCGGCTGTTGTTGGGTGCACCCGTGGGTCGGTTTTCCGTTCGCTTTCTAAGGCAAGTTGTACACTGCGGCTTGTACACGTTGCGGGCGCCGCATCCATAACAAAAAATACTTCTTTCAGATAAACAATTTTCCCAAACATGTCCTGCTTCTTCACAGTTCCAGCATTTCGGTTTCGATTGCCGCTGCTGCAGAGCTGCTAATTCACTCTCCGGTGTTGTATCCTTGGGGACATCTGGACAATCTTCCTCGATTGCATATACTTGGCGGCGGCTAGTCAAAGGCTTGGGTTGGCTGTGCCTATCCACCTTCAGACTAATTTCGTAATTTAAATTTTCTCCCATTTTTACCAGTCTTCGCAAATGGCCTACTGAATGAATTGGCTGATATAACAGTTTTTGCCTAATCTCAGGTAATAAATTGTTTCTCAAAATTTCTAGCAGCTCTTCCTCGTCGATTTTAACACACTGTTTATCAATCAAGGAAGCCATTGCCGCATAAAAGGTTGAAAACGATTCGCCGACCTTTTGTTTGCGCGATCGAATCATCTCTCTACTCATAAAGTCGGATCGATAATCTTTATACTGTTGGCGAAGCGAACCACAGATGTCTGACCAGACAACACGATTCACCTGTTTATGGTATCTCCAATACCAATTACGTGCCTTTCCCACAAACAAAATGTGTATGTGCTTACACATGGCGGTGAAATCACTTTCCAAGGTTTCGTCTGTAAGTGACTTAACCCTATAAATAAATTCCTCTACGCCCAAACTTTCCGAAGAACCGTCAAATTGCAAGTTCCATTTTTGCATTATGTCTGCCGTTTTCCTAATCAATACTGAAGGTACCATCGATGACGGGGCTTCCTGTGCTGCAGCTACTACGCCTTGCGTATTGCTGGGACTTGAACTGGGACAAGGATTGGAGCTCGATCGAACATTTAAAGAGGACATAAATCGGTTAATCGATTGTTCAACCATTTGCTGAATAAGGTTATAGTCGATGGCGGGATTTCGACGAGTATTTCGCGAAGGTCTACCTCTTCTTCTACCTATACTTTGAGGGACAGCTTCTTCTTGGTTAAGACTGTTACTGGCATCTAACGCAGATGATTGCAATGCGCTGGCCTCAGATTGATGTGACCCTTGTGCTTCGCCGACATGTGATACTAAACCTAAATTTAGAGTCTTGGCCAAGTTCCTTGTCACCATTCCAGTAACCGTTGCTGCTCCCGCTGATGACAATTGGGTATCAGGTGGACAGTTTCGCTTACAAACTTTCAGCTCTTGTGAACTAATCGACTTTTGACAAGTAAAACAAGTTTGGTTATCTTCCAACCAACCCTCTAAACAAGGCAGATGAAAGATATGTTGACATTGGAGCTCATAGTATGGCTCTGTAATAATAAAGTTTTGTTTACATAAAGGACACTGTCTTTTCGGGATCGTACCTGACGGTTGATTCCTCTGAGGGCTATGTCCTATTGGCATATTTTTTCCAATCTAAAATATTAACATTCCTGGCTTCAGCATACAACAATAAAGAAACAAAATATTCTAATACTACACACAAGTACGATGAAAGTAGGACTAAAAAAAACGATTAAAACTAAAAACCGAAGGGTACATAAATAATCGACGTCTAACTCCCTGAAAATTTCGCTATTCGGCAAGTGTAAGCATATTCTACTTCACACGAGTTCCGGACAACAACAAAATTTCTATTTTGTTAGGGCCAACATATTCAGAAACCGATCTAAATCTATGCCACCTCACTGCATCAATTATCTGATGTACTCTACCAAGAAAAATATACCCCATGGACAATCAGTTTTGGGATCCGAGCTTAGCCAAATTCACAAAATTCTGGAATTGTATAGAATAGTATTTCCGAGTAAAGCAGGGTCAGAATAACGACTCATCAAGTGCATAGGAAAACAAACGAGCAATTATGGTATGCGTATACGATTAGCTTATAGCAGGTGGTGATTTGCTATAATTTAACTCATGCTTAAGAAATAACTAGGGTACCCACATCAGTTCTCGGCCTGGAATCCGAAATGAATTACCAGCATCGTAGACCTATTGGCTTCCTAAAATCTCCTAACATCTACAGATGCGGATGTCTGACTAAGTCCATCAAAACAACTTCGGCAAGCGAGATGCAAAGCGATGATAAGGTTTTTTCTACAATACCAAAATAGGCGTGTGACTGCTAACAATGGACCAAAAGGTACGAAAATGCAGAAACTAACTAACTGTTGAAATGGAAGCAGCCCCATGCTGGGCGCCAAAAATTTATGTAAATTTTTTATATTATCGAATATCGTAACATATCCGTAGTGCAGGATAAAAACTTATTCCTCTCGTTTAATGTAGGGTGAAAGTATAGGAACCTTCGCACCTACAAACAGTTGAAGGGGGTCGGCGGATGGAGCTCTCTCGTGCCTTAGCTCTTTCGGCGTGGGGTGGGTTGTTGCCGATCCTCAACCGCAAATACATAAACTTTATTTATAGAACTCCTAACAGAAACTAACTTGGGAGATTAACTCCACTACCATAAAACAACAAATATAATCAAAACTAAATACGTTCTCGATTATTAATTACTTTAGCGGAAATCTTTCATTCTAGTTGAGTGTGTATTAGGGAGCAAGATCTTTGGTGACATTTGACCCTTGCCTTCTTCACCCTACCCAACCATGATCCTCTATAGAACATTTTGTTAGAAGATACCCATTCGAAGCGTATTTCACCTCTTTATATTGCCATGCCTACCAGGAATTAAAAAAACTTAACACGACATTATTTTCTTAGACTTTATAAATTCATGTGTTTATTCAACATTATTCTTTAACCTTACGCTAAGATTCAAATAATTAAAGGCAGCCCATGTAACACAATTGTTCTTAGTGGTAAGCCATAACAACCTTTTCCTATAACCATAGAATAGGTATATACGTGAATACTATTTTACTATCTGTTTTTCCTCTTTCCCTATCAGAGAGACTTATGAATGAACAACAAATGCAAAGTTAAAGTGATCAATGGGATCAAACAAAAAAAAAATGCAAAGCCTATTGTTTTTGTCTCATTGACAACCTTATGAAAGTACATATATATATAAGTAGTGAAATAAAAGAAGGTAGGTAAGCTAATGTGCCTACCAAAATGCGTATACCCACTCTCGCAAGCAAATACGAGTCATAGGGTGGCACACTGCTTGCTTATGACCAAATGCACTTAAAGCAAAAATAATATTTTGCAACTAAAATTGCAAATGGCATATAAATTTAGGTGAAACAAAAATGTCTCATGGCAAAACTTAGTAACTTAAAAGAACAAATTTAAAATTTTAGGTTTAAGGCAACCGAAATTTTAAACGAACAGAAAAACTAATTAGGTCGATAGGGATTTGGTTTTTGCGAACTCATATAAAATATAAAATGATTAAACAATATAAAATTTATTACTTACATATCGTTATATTCGCGATCAGCTCCAGCGTTGAAAGGCCTTCCATCGTTGTAGTTGTTTTGCGAAGAAATGCTGTGGAATGCTTATTAATTATGTGACGATTCGCAATTACCAAGTGGTTATTATTGATGCAAAATGATGATGTTTGAACTTTAAGCTCAAAAACTAGATTCTAAACTCTTCTTTCGACGATTTCCGCAGTGTGAAATTGTTGAAACTTTAAGATTATAGTTTAACTAGAACATTGATTTGCGATAATCCTAATGATAAATGTACGCATTGGTACATATATATATACTCGTATATGTAATTGCGTATGCAAATTTACTTTTTCTTTGCACTTGTTTCGTTTACAAAATAAATTTTCAAACTAAAACTTGGGTTTTAACACTAAATTTTCCTTTAAAATCAAAATTTTTTTCCACTTAAATTTTCTACTTTTCTTTTATCTAGCACATAGCTAATTTCTTGCTTTTTTGGGAGTTTTTCACACCTATCACCGTCACTATTTTCCCAAATTTTTAGCTGCTTATCTCGTCCATATGTAAAGGAGAACTAGCCGGCATGTGTTCTGCGGCTTTTGCTGATGTACCTGAGTGCATAGGTAACGATGAATGTTGCTATAAATTCTGGTTTTTCATTACTAGGGTGGTTGCTTGGAGAACTTTTGCTTCCTGGTGTATCCCTGCTTTTCGCAACTTTAAATGGCCAACATGCAGAGGACTTCCAACGTACTAGAACCGAATGTAATAGGTCGAGACTAAATGGACCCATATGACTTCGATCCACATAAATTAGACCCACATAAAATAATATCCACCCCCGCACTCCGGAAATGCTTGTAGATATCTGGTGCCGGGTGTGGTTTTTGGTTTTGTTGTATCGAAAATTTATAGGACACTTTATATATAAGTAAGTAGACTTTTCAAGTCCGAAAAGTCTGCATGCCACGTTAGCCTGTATATAAGCTGAACAAGTTATATCGGGTGGTAGTACGGTTCTCCAAAAAGGCTAACTGTAGGGTTGTGAGGCTTTATATAGCTTCGGAAATCCGCTCTCAGTAAATATTTTTAATAACTCATGAGTTTTCTTAAATATTTCATTATTTACCTTGTACTGTTGGTTGTTGTTTAGTACTAGCGAATCCTGGGATGGAAGTACATCATCCTAATCGGACGCGTCGGGAGAACCGGCAATCCGTTTACAAGCCGATCCTATCCAATTAATTGCACGTTTACTTCTTTTGTGTTTTGGACCTTTTAGCTCATTAAGTTAAATTTGAACCTTCTCTAAGTGATAGCCAAGAACATCCCTGGTATCATTGGTTTCATTCAGCCGGGTGACTTCGGCTTCCAGACGACTTGCGATTTCTTCATACCAGGCTAGGTTGATCACATGAATCATCTTGAAGTATCCGTTGACTATCCAGCCATATCCATCTCGTACGGTTACCACAGTCGAGAGCAGGTCGAAAACGATGTATGCTTGTGCGGACGCACAGAGGCAGATTCTAGGAGTCAAGGTACAGATATCCTTATTACTAATATACATAGTTAGTGAAAAATTTACATTTCAAAATTAATATTCCATGAACTTAATGCTATTTCGGATTTTATTTCAAGAAGAATAGTTAACCATAAAATTTACATCTCATCTAAATGCTATCCTACGATTTTTCGGATCTTATCTTGAAGGTGAAGATTTAAATATGTAAAATATATGTAACATTTCAAGTATAATGACTTGTATCTAATTTAATTGTCATCTCTTTCCTTAATGCTAGTGCTATAACTAGTGAGTGGCGTTCGGGACGCTCCGAGTTTGACGGGAATGTATGAGGACCCGGAGTGATGTTAAGTGGAATTTACTGACAGTTAGCTTTTCAGTTATTATTAAGTTGAATTAAGTATAGTTTAACTTGTTAGTTAGTTTTTAAGTTCAGTTGGTTAGCATTAGTATTTTCTTCCTTTTTGAGGAATGTTTCCACTTTTTTGTTTATTTTTTTGTGAACGCCTTTATGCGTCTTTTATATAGCCAGCCCAATTGCTCTAAGGTTGTTCTTATATTTTGGGCAGTGCATACACTGTATTTCAAATAAAATTTTTAGTTTTACATTGGAATATAGGCGATAGCGTTGATGATTGCAAATGGCCTACTCATGGCACGAGCGCTTCACGTCAATCAAAGCAGAGACCTTATGGTGGAGTTGAACCACACCGATCGTCGTCATTCGAACCAACGAGCTATTTGTAATTGAACCAACATCTGACTGGATCGGCTACAAAATTATTTGCACCCAAAGCCCTGGCACCATAGGATCTAAGCATAAGATTTGCCTTATGACCAATGTTATCTTAGACGTTTTTTACGTGAGTCTTGTGGAATTTTTTCCCACTTTTAGTAACAATAGTTATGTTTCTGTTTCAGCAACAGTTTCTTCCTTGAATAGTTGCCTTTGTTTAGCCTTTATCTGTTTATTTGCAATAAATAAGTTGTCTTCTCTGAGGACTCTTGTCGTCTCCGCAGAGTATGTCTCCGTTTTGATTTTTGTTTATAATCAACGAGAATTGGTGATTCACAGCAACGTAAAATTCATCAAGCCGTGAATCTTTTTGGGTTAGTTGATGAAGTTGGTACTCCAAGGTGCGGATATCGCGTCTATCCGCGTAATGGAGTGATAGGCACTCCTTAATTGCACACCAATTGGTGTCGAATATGTTGTACGATATCAGAGCAGCATCAGCTGCTCCTCGTACCTTTTGGCGAATGTGCTGTAGTATAGCACGGTATATTGGTTTGTTTCTTACTACTTTAAAGTCGGACAGGATGCTCTCAACATAGTGCACTACTTTAAAGTCGGACACGATGCTCTCAACATAGTGCACCCATGAAATATATTGGACGGGGTTGCCGTTCCTTTCGCCAATCAGGTAATCTAGAAATGTCCTTAAGATCCACCTCCGTTTGCAGTAGCTCGCGGTTCTGCTTCCGGTACTACCGGTACAGATGGTGGGCTAGCTCCTTCTAAAAGGGCGAGCCTGGATCGCAGATTGGCTAAGGCAGATACTCGCCTATCGACGCCGTTCACCTGTTCTACGAGTGCGTTAACCGCACCCGTTAAATTGGTGACGGTGACCTGTAAAGCCTCCATTGTCCTGCAAGAAAATAATAAGAGGTATTTTTGAGATTCTTCTTACGCCCCTATCACGTATAGGCCTCTTTCCGCTGTAATGCAGGATTTTTCCTTTCATAGTTATCTGTTGAACTTCTTTTCAGTTTGAAGAATTTGTATTGTCACTTGAGGCTCTTTTCCTTTATTTCACTTCAGCCTTTCTGCTGCTTTTATTTCAGTTTAAAAAATTTTTGAGTCTGTCAGTTTTTATTTAAGCACAACATTATTAGTTTGCTGTTTCACAATTAGGTTTTATTGAATTGAACTTTAGTCTAAACTTAAAGCTACTGAACCGCATCCCGAACTCGATTGACTGCTCCGTGGTAGCTGCTTCCCTTTATAGCCGATGTCCAGCAGCGGCGTACCTGTTGCATAATTGCTGACAGTGTGTTGTCTGTGAATTAGTTTGCCCGTTAGTTCCCACAGTTGCGTTATGTGTAGGTTCTATTTCACAAGCATATGAAATAGAATTATGCTGACGATGCGTCTGGAGAAATGCAGTAGCATACATACACTGTTACTAACCATGGCCTTGAATTTGGGTGTTAGGTTGCCGTACGCCGTGAGAATATAACTGTGCTGGCTTAGCGGAACGTGTATTGGTCAGCCGTGGGAGCGTCGCAGCGAGCGCGACTCATGCGTGTTAACTTATAAATATGTTGTGTTGGCTCCAAAAGACTTACAGTCACAATTAATCCTTCAAAATATTTATGTTTAGGGAGATGATATTGTCTCACTCCTCATGAAATTTTTCGATGTTTATCATCTGTTTTCCGCGCTTATCATCCATGCCATTACGTATTTCTGTGTTCGCCACTATAATTGTGAAACTAAAAGTGATGAAATAATCGATTACTTTATTATTATATTCATTGGCCATATTGTTGGCGTAATCCGCTGCCATCTGCATTCCGATTTCCATGGTTGATACTTGACCCCGTATCTCTTCTACTATAACTTCGAACCTCAGACTATTATTAGCTGAATTTACTATCGATAACCATCCATATGTGGCTACTGTATCATACCCTGTATTGCGTTGTAGATTTGACTCTTGTACTACTGTTTGTGATGTCGATGGTTGATGTGTTCTCTGCGAACTCGGCCCTTCCGACTCTGTAACCTGCCCGACCGCTTGTTCTACGTGACTGTGCCTCCGGATGATGTTTCTCTCTCTCTGGTCTGTCGTTCTACTTTATTTCGGTAAAGTGGTATGCCTTTAATTCCCTTACGTGTGCTCTCCTCCTCTTGCCTTTGTGCACTTTGTCCAGTTCTACGATCACCGGTGACACGAAGTTCATGACTAGATGTGGGCCACTGTATTTGGGTGCTAGTTTCGCCGCGAAATTGTCTATTGCTTTTGCAATTTGATGCTTTTTCACCAATACTAGCTCTCCTATGGCCGGTTGCCATTGTCTTCTACGTAAGTTGTAACACCTTGCTTGCTCCGTGGATTTGTCGCCTACGCCGTACCATGTTGTACACTTCCTACATTTGTGTTCCCTTCTCGCTCATAATGGTATGAACTCGTCCCAATTTCTCTGATCCTTCCCCCTGAACTGTTTCGTTTAATAATACGTGGTTAATTTGGATAGTACTCACGATTGTAGGGAAATTTTACTCCTGGGGTTGACAATTGGCGATCAATTGGTGGCCGGTTTTGCTGCCCTTCCTCAAATATCCTCGGATTCTCTGATGCCTGGTGGATCCAGAAGAATTTCTTCTTTGTTGTAAATAGCAAAATTTTGGAGCTTGGAGCAAAACTTTGGGCCCTTTTATTACACAAAACACAGTTTGAAACACGCTTCACCAGCCGACAAAGCTATCTTATTAAGTTTGTGCAAATTGCTTAGGTTTCACAAAGGTATATTTCGGTGTATATATATATTTCTTTAGAAAATTATTTCACATAAATCTAAATTGAGCAAACTTTACTCTTCTTTATAATTCTTCTTTATAATAATAATAGTGGAAAAAAGCCGGTGGAAAAATATACCAACGATAATAAAAATAAGAAATAGAAAAATGATGAAAACCGGTGTTTGCCAAAAAAAGAACAATGACAATGCAATATGATGGCCGCCTACATGACAGCTGTCGGTCATGCGGCGAATTGGTGTGGGGTGATTTACGCGTGGTTGCCACACGTCCCAAATCTTTCCAATTTTAACACTTAAATCTAAAGGTGAGTTTATAAGTTGTGATGAGTAAATATAATGTAATAATAATAAAATGTGATACAATACACGCGTTATAATGAAATTATTTACAATTCATGGAAAATATGTATAACGAATATTATTTTATGTACAATTCAGGAAATATGTGTATAATGATTATTATAGTTTTGGGATAGGGACGTGTGGCTTCCGATGTCGCGTAAACATTCTGCCTCCCCTAGGCGTACTAAGCGCCTAGTGTATGCTGCAACTCCTGCAAGGCCCGAACTGCTTCGTGAATAAGGATCCGCCCCACCTTATTTTTATACGTGGTTGTGCGTAAGCCGGTTGCGGTGCACCGGATGGTGCGATCCCCGACGCTGGTTGGTCGTGATGGTTGACGTGTATTTGGAGCGCGACCATTAGCCCTGGGAGGCTGTGGTTGAAGACGGCGACGGCGAGTTGCTGCTCGACGGCGCAGTTCGTGGTGGCGTGGTGTTTCCGCTACAGGTGGTGCGACATACGCGGGTTGGCGACCCCCGGTGTCCCGATGAAGAAATGTGTGGTGGCGCTGCTCGCAGACGCGGCAGCTTTCTGTGTTAGGTGCACTGGTTGGTGCGATGGGACAGCGCTAAGCAGTTGAGGCAGCACTGATGTGCCCTAGCGACCAAGAAGCGTTGTTGCGGCTGCATGGCCGTAAACACAGGGCACATCAGCAGCGCGTGATGACGCATGCACAACTTACATTTCCGGTAACCCGGTACGGGTTCGCTACAGCGCGGACGGGCTGCGGGCAGGGTCACTTGCGATGCCAATGAGCGGCGTGGTGTTGGGACCGGAGGGCGTTGACGATCCATCTGTTGACAAGAGAGAGTAGTATATGCATAAGTATAGGTTTGGGGAGTGCCTAAGTTGTTGCCTGAGTGCTAACGATAGTAAGAGCTTTGTGGACTGTATTAAGTTAGGGAGATGGGAGTGGGCACTGAGGGCCCTCGTCACTCTCAGATGACGGTAGAAAGCACAGTTTCGTGACAGGTCTCGTGAGAATACCGTTCTGGGTGCGGACGTCTACGACACGAATGTGTCCGTCTCGTCCTGGGTGTAGGCTTTCTAATCGACCTAGTCGCCACTCGGTGGGCGGCAAATTGTCTTCTTTAATGATGACTAGGTCGAAAATTTTCGGGGGAGTTTGAGCATTTTTCCAACGGTAACGCTTTTGAAGGTCGGTGAGGTAATCAGTTTTCCAGCGTTTGCTGAACTGATGATGCAGAACTTTCAGTCGTTCCCACCTATTTATCAGAGAGAGATTTTCGTGATTCGGTTCGGGGAGCGAGAGCATTGGTGCTCCTCGAAGAAAATGACCTGGCGTGATGGCGGTGAGGTCATTCGGGTCCTGAGAAAGCTGAAAGATGGGACGAGAGTTAAGCACGGCTTCTATTCGAATTAATAAAGTTGAGAACTCCTCGAAGGTAAAGCTGTGGGTTCCGGCGACCTTTTTAAAGTGCGTTTTAAAGCTTTTGACAGCGTATTCCCATAATCCGCCCATGTGAGGTGCGCCGGGGGTATGAACTTCCAGTTGATTCCTTGGGGGGCGTACTTCTGTATCCGTCGATACTTCTTTCAGGAACGATACGAATTCCAATTCGGTAGCACGCTTGGCGGCGATGAATGTTTTGCCGTTGTCGCTCATCATCTGGTTCGGGTATCCTCGGCGTTCTACAAATCGGGCGAAGGCGGCAAGAAAAGCCTTGCTGGTGAGGTCTGAGCATAATTCCAGGTGGACCGCTTTTATGGTAAAACAGACAAAGACGGCCACGTAACCCTTTACGAGGGTTTGAGATCGGAGCATGGATGCTTTCAATTTAACTGGGCCAGCGAAATCCACACCAGTCGTGGTGAAGGGTGGAGCGAATCTACAACGTTCGGGGGGCAAGGCTGCCATAATTTGTGATCGCGTTTGTTGTTTGTGAGTGGTGCAGACTTTGCACTGGAATATGCATTTTTTGATCAGTGGTTTGAGACGGGCAATGTAAAATTACTGCCTTAAGATTTGTTGCATGAGACGAGCTTCCGCAAGTAGGAGCATTTCGTGAAGGAATCGTATATATAGAGTACAGAGCAGAGACTTTTCGGGTAGGATGATGGGATGACGCTCATTGTAAGTGAGGGTTGCACGGGCTAGTCGACCATTCACTCGAAGGACTCCGCTCTTGTCTACAAAGGGATTGAGGACGAGTAGGGAGCTCCGTTTTCCAATGGGGTTTGAGTCTTCTAGACATGATCTTTCAAGAGCGTAGTATCGAGTTTGGGCCATTATGATCAGGCGATGTTTCGACCTTTTGAGATCAGCATGAGTTAGAGAGGGTTCGGCTGGGTCATTAATACCGTTCACCGCGTCTTTTAGCCGACGTACAAATTTGAGAACGTAAGCCATTACACGTAAAGCACGAGGGTAGGAAGAGAACCGATCTAAGAGATCCTCCGTCTCTTCCGTAGCATGTAGGGCTTCGACCTTACGTGACTCTGGGGGGTTGACGTTGCGAACTGTTGGTTGAGGCCAATCTTCCGGGGGTTGGGAAAGCCACTCTGGACCATTCCACTAGAGGGCCGAATTGGAGAGATCGACTGGCGTACACCCTCGGGTTCCCAGATCTGCGGGGTTATCTTTACTTCGCACGTGTAGCCAAGGGACATTACCTACGAGGTCTATGATCTGGGCTGTTCGATTGGAGACATAGGTCTTCCATGAGTGAGGCGGCTTTTCGAGCCAGGCTAACACGATTTCGGAATCCGACCACATGGTCAACTTTCTTCTAGTGAGGCCGAGATGGGGTTGCACTACTACGACTAGTTTAGCTAGTAAGAGAGCTCCGCATAGTTCCAGGCGTGGCAGACTTATAGTTTTGAGAGGAACCACTTTGCCTTTGGAGACTAGGAGGTGAGAGAAAACTTGAGTGCCGACAGTAGTTCGCACATAGAGAGTTGCGCAAGAAGCCTTTTCCGAGGCGTCGCAAAAACCATGGAGCTCGACCAGATGGTCAGGGGCGAAGTTAATCCATCGGGGTATTTGTATATCTGAGATTGACTGCAGATTTCTTGAAAATTGCGTCCATTTTACGAGACGTATCGGCTTGACCCGTTCATCCCAATCAGTCCCATCCAACCACAATTCCTGCATCAGGATTTTTGCCTGTATCATGACTGGCGTCAGCCACCCTGCGGGGTCGAAAAGTTTTGCGATTGAGGAGAGTATTTGCCGCTTGGTGGCTGCTGTTGAGGCTGGGTCTGAATCCACAGTATATGAGAACGTGTCCGAGAGCGCATTCCATTGAATTCCTAGGTAGTTATTTTATAACGATATGTTGTACTCACTGTGGGGCTCCTTGTTGTTCCAATAATTCAATTATCCTTCGTTCGGTAGGGAAGTGGTAGACGTACCAAATTATCTCTTGGCAAGGGTACGATATGCCAAAGCCGCAGTGTGAAGATCGAATAAATGCTGTAGGTATATATTTCTACTTCCCTTCGTTTCGGTAGATTCTCGGATTGTCTTGCACTTTAAAGTGCAATACGATTTTGGCAAATCAGCTGGTCGGAACGCACAATTCTGGTTGTTGGGAATCCTGTGCTTCTGATGGTGTATGCACTGATGGATCACGTAGCGTACTATTTCGATTTAGAATATATGCGAGATACGGCAAGAGCGTCCCCAAGAAGTTCTCCACGGGAATTGTAATAGGGCAAATGTCTATGAGTAGGCAAATATAACAAATGGCATGTACGATGGAGCCTTCTCCAATGGTTGGTTTTTTATTTGGTTCAGTTATTTACAATTTAATTCACACGTTTATTACGTTCTTTATTGCTATCGAAACTAATCCGTATGAATATATATATTGTTTTAGTTTTCTTTTTCACGTATGAGTATATGCATTTGTAAGGTTGGTTTAAAACAATGCTAAATTCACTAAGTAAGCAAATTACTTATTGTAATTTCTAAATGTTACATTAACGGAATAAAGTCGGTAAAGTGTAAATTTGGATTTAATTTTAATTGCACTTGTAATTCTTTTTCACAAAGTATATGAGAAATAATAAAAGCCGGTGTAAAACAATAACAATGCAACGATAATGATATGATATGCAAAAAGTAAAAATGATGGCCGAGCAGCTGTCAGCTGTGCGGCGAATTGGTGTGGGGTGATTTACGCGTGGTTGCCACACGTCCCAAATCGTTCCAATTTTAACACTTAAATCTAAAGGTGAGTTCATAAGTTGTGATGAGTAAATAATGTAATAATAATAAAATATTATGTAATCCATGCGTTATAATGATATTATATACAATTCATGGAAAATATGTATAACGAGTATTATTTTATGTACAATTCATGCAATATGGGTATAACGAATATTATGGTTTTGGGATTGGGACGTGTGGCTACCGATGTCGCGTAAACACTAGGGTTTTGGCGATACTACTTTTCTCGAACTCGAGAAAGTCGGTTTGTATGTCCGGATGGTTTGCCGGGATCTTTTTTAAGGGGAAGCCGGCTGAGTTGAGAGCATCAATAGTCTCTTTTAGGGATTGCTCGGCTGAGGGAAGATCATCACTGCCGGATAAGATGTCATCAACATACTTCTCGGACTTTAATATTGGGGCTGCGCGTGGATGGGAGTTGGCTATATCTTTCGACAGCTCTTGTAGCGTGCGAATAGACAGGAAGGGAGCGCAGTTCACCCCAAAAGTGACCGTTTTCAACTTAAAGTCCTTTATTGGACTGTCTTCGGGAGTTCGGAATATTATCCGTTGGTAGTCTCGGTCATCGGGGTGTAAGAGTATCTGGCGGTACATTTTTTCTACATCGCCATTAAACACATATTTATATGTCCGCCATTTATCAACATAAGTCGGAGATCGGTTTGGAGGGTTGGTCCGGTACATAACACATTGTTAACCCTGGACGGTCATCCTTTTTTTTTGTACATTAACGTCATCCTTCGTCAATATTACGACGACTTATTTCAAATCCATTTTCAGTAGGGTGTGAGTCGAAATAATGAACGCGTTTTATTTTTTTTAATTATTTATTTCAATATTAATAAATACAAATTCAAAGAGAGTAAACAACCGACTATCGCTGTACGAAAGCGGAGATCAACACGAACAATAAAACACTTATTTACAGTGAAAATAAAATAGTTCGTAGTCATTATGACGAAGGATGACCGTCTAGGGTTAAGGGAGTGACCGGAACCTGACTTCTTGGAAGCATTGAATACAACTCTGACTTTTGTTGTCTTTTTGTCTGGCCTTACGACGGCATGGTGAGGGAGATAGAAAGAGCAGTATTTCCGTGGGATTCCAATTCATTTGGACTGCACTCTTCCATGTGGCCGAGGGATAGGTATTCTTCTAGTACCTGGTCATACTGCTGTTTGAGATCGCCCTTTTTTGAAAGACTGCGTTCCATTCCATGGAACTGTCGTAGGGCTGCAGTACGGGATTGGCCTATGTCGATATCGTTCGGGAATGATGATTTAAATGGGAGGCGAACCATATATCGACCGTCATCCATTCGAGTGGTTGTGCTTTGATAGAGCTCTTCGCACATTTGATCTTCGGGGTTTCCACTCGTGTTCTGGGTATCTCCTTGATTTCCCAGAATTGTCCCAGCTGTTCATTTAGCTGAATATTTGTGATTTCCCATGCTTGTGAGGAATGTGCTCCAACCTTTTCGGGAGTTTGGCCGCTTATGATCCATCCAAAGATTGTATTTTGGGCTAGCAGGGTGGGAGAGATCTTTTCTATGCCATTTAGTATTATTTGTGGGATAAGATCACTACCCAATACCAGATCGATTTGGGATGGGTTGTGGGAGTTCTGGTCTGCTAATTTGAGATGGGACCATTTGCGCGTTTGGCTGTCATTCAGCCTGAATGTTGGAAGCTGCCTAGTGAGCCGGGGAAGCACTATTTCCTGGGCCTTTATTCTCACCTTATTGTCATTTGAGACTAGGGTCAACGAGCACAGCTTGTTTGATGTTTGTACCACTCCGCCTCCCATACCCGATATTTCAAACAGGGAGTGGGTATAGGAAAGCCCCAGTTATGTCTGAGCTTTGGCGGATATGAAGCTTCTTTTGAAGCCTTGGTCCATTAAGGCTCTAAGTTTAAATAGATCCCCTCTGTTTTCTACCAAGACTATTGCTGTAGGGAGTATGATTTGGTTATCATTTTCAGCATGGAACGACTGTACTTGGGAACTGTTGGGCGTAGAGGGTTCTCCTTCCTGGGGTGCCGCCTGGCTGACGTCCTGAAGCCTGGGATTTCTTGCTGCTATGGTGGCTACCTGGGATCGTGTCCTTTGGATTCCGGAACTGGTGCTTGGGGTTGCTGTGTCGTGAAGGGTGGTGTTATGCCGCCCTTGGCAGTGCATGCACGTCCTTGTCCTCTCGGGACCAGTTCGGGAGGTCTCTTCTGGAGCTTAATGATTGCTCCCACAGGGCAACTGTATTCTCTGGAAGTTTTGAGGTTACCAGATATATTAATATGGGATGCCAACTGGAGGTTTCGACTTGTTGTGTCGCTAGTATTTGGAGACAGTTGTTTACTGAGGATTGTAATCTCTGGATCTCATCGCTGTTTTCCGATTGAATAGCTTTTAAATTCATTAGAATTCGGATTTGATTATCGACCAGGTCTCTTTTATTTCTGTAACGCGACTTGAGAGCTTCCCATGCTAGGGAAAAATTGTCGTCGCTTAACGGGAATTGTTCCACTATTTGACCTGCCTTTCCTTTAGTCTTGTGTCTAAGGTGATACAGTTTCTGGGCAGTGGAGAGTTTCGAGTGGTTGATATAGACCGCCGTGAACATGTCTCGGAATTCATTTCAATCACATGGGGGGACTTTCAGGTTCATATGGGAGGACTCTTGGGGTGATTGGGGTTGCTCTTGAAGCGCGGGGTTACTCAATGCTTTGAGTTGGAGTTGGTCGCCTATTTGAGCTTTGGTGTCCTCATATGCGATTAGGCAGGCTCGGTATTTACCGAAAGCGGCGGACTTAAAGTCCTTGGGGAGGTCCTGGTCGTCAGTCTCTACTACCACATCGTACGCGCTCTGTACTCTTGACCAAAAAACATCTATGTTTTTGTCCTTTAATTTTAGGGCTGCCTCGGTATTATCTTGGATTGGGGTTGACCGGAACCGAGTGCAGTAATCCGTAAAAATATCTGTTTCGGAAATAAATTTATTTTCGGCAACGGTAGTCATTTTGAAAAATGATTTACTGAATTTTACGGTGGCAATTTTGGGGATTATTTGTCGAGACTGTTGCGTTTATTTACGAAAAAAAGTTTGATGGGGGATGTAGCAGTCTTGAACCACTGTTCAGGGGATATATCACCGTATGCTGTGGATTTTTAGAATATCTTAACTTAATTGATTAATTTTATGGGATTTATAACACTACGAGGTGTGTTCAAAAAGTATCGCGAATTTTGTGTTTTTTCAAAAATTATTTATTTATTCATGAATATCTATTTTGTCCCCTTCAAAGTAATCCCTATGAGATATTATACACTTGTGCCAACGGTTTTTCCAATCTTCGAAGCACTTAAAAAAATCATTTTTTTGTATCTTGTTCAGCTCCTCCTTCGATGCCGACTTTATCTCGTCAAGAGAAGCGTAACGTCGTCCTTTCATGGGCCTCTTCAGTTTAGGGAACAAGAAAAAGTCACAGGGGGCCAGATCTGGGGAATACGGTGGCTGCGGCATCATTAGTGTGTTGTTTTTGGCCAAAAAGTCGCGCACAAGCAACGATGCGTGAGCAGGGGCGTTATCGTGGTGCAAAAGCCAATTTTTGTTCTTCCACAAATCCGGGCGTTTCTAGCAGATTGCTTCGCGCAAATTGCGCATAACTTGCAGGTAATATTCCTTATTGACCGTTCTTCCCTGTGGCAAGAACTCATGATGCACCACGCCCCTGCAATCGAAGAAAACTGTCAGCAAAACTTTCACATTCGACCGAACTTGGCGCGCTTTTTTCGGTCTTGGTTCGTGCGGCAGCTTCCATTGAGATGATTGAGCTTTGGTTTCCACGTCATAACCGTAAACCCACGATTCGTCACCAGTTATGACCCTCTGGAGCAAATTTGGGTCGTCGCGGACAGAGTTTAACATCTCATTAGCAATGTTCATGCGATGCTGTTTTTGGTCACAATTGAGCAATTTTGGTAAAAAAATAGGTAAAAATCGAAGACGATCCAAAACACGTGCAAGCAAAGCAGCTGTCAACAATTAACTGAACATTCAAAATGGCCGAGCTTGTCGGCATAAGTGAGAGACATGAGTACCAACATAACGCCACAAAAAATTCGAAATTCGAATATACGTAACCAGCGAAAATTCAAAATTCGCGATACTTTTTGAACACACCTCGTATTTGTAGTGCTTCTTAATTGGGATGCGTACCGACTTGGATTGTTAAAGTGTGGGACTTTATTTTTAATATAACACGTGAGAAAGTAATTAAATTTTTTGTTGGATGAAATTGGCGATAAGGCCCACTGTATTTGGGTTTTATATATAGGATTTCAGGGATTTTAGTGTACAATATATTTTTGTGTGTGTGCGAAATTTCGCCTTAAGGGATTTGGGTTCACCGAGATTTTAATTTGGCGGGAAAAAATTGTTTTTGGCGGGAGCCAACAAATTTCAATTTGGGATTTTATAATTTGGGGATTATAATTTTATATTATAATATATTATATGGGCAGGGGCTGGTTTCTTCAATGGCGAAGAAGGACCATGGTTATTTTGGATAGTACTCACGATTGTAGGGAAATTTTTCTCCTGGGGTTGACAATTGGCGATCAATTGGTGGCCGGTTTTGCTGCCCTTCCTCAAATATCCTCGGATTCTCTGATGCCTGGTGGATCCAGAAGAATTTCTTCTGTGTTGTAAATAGCAAAATTTTGGAGTTTGGAGCAAAAATTTGGGCCCTTTTATTACACAAAACACAGGTTTCAAACGCTTCACCACCCGACAAAAAGCTATCTTATTAAGTTTGTGCAAATTGCTTAGGTTTCACAAAGGTATATTTCGGTGTATATATATATTTCTTTAGAAAATTATTTCACATAAATCTAAATTGAGCAAACTTTAAACTTCTTTATAATTCTTCTTTATAATAATAATAGTGGAAAAAATCCGGTGGAAAAATATACCAACCATAATAAAAATAAGAAATAGAAAAATGATGAAAGCCGGTGTTTGCCAAAAAAAGAACAATGACAATGCAATATGATGGCCGCCTACATGACAGCTGTCGGTCATGCGGCGAATTGGTGAGGGGTGATTTACGCGTGGTTGCCACACGTCCCAAATCTTTCCAATTTTAACACATAAATCTAAAGGTGAGTTCATAAGTTGTGATGAGTAAATATAATGTAATAATAATAAAATGTGATAGAATACACGCGTTATAATGAAATTATTTACAATTCATTGAAAATATGTATAACGAGTATTATTTTATGTACAATTCAGGAAATATGTGTATAATGAATATTATGGTTTTGGGATGGGGACGTGTGGCTACCGATGTCGCGTATACAATACGATTTGCTCTCTCTGTTGGGTTCTCTTGTGGTGTATATGGTGATCTGTTATTAATACCTTTGGTGATCCAAATCTAGCCAAAATTCGTTTTCTAAACCCTCGTATTAAACTTTCCATCGTTGCCTTTGGTATTGCCACAACCTCTACCCACTTTGAAAATCTATTCACGGATACTAAAGCCATTGTCTTTCCATGCTTTGAACGCGGAAGGGGTCCTACGAAATCAGCGCATAATGTTGCCCAAGGTTCCTCCGTGACTCGTGTCAGCATCTTACCGGCTGCTTGTTGTTGGCTGGGTTTGTAGATCTGGCATGCAGGACACTGCTGCACATACTTCGTTACGTCTCTGAACATACCTGGCCAGTAAAATCGTGTCATTGCTCGTGCAATCGTCTTCCGTATTCCCATGTGTCCTGCGCTTGGTGTGTCGTGAATCTCACTTAGCACTCTTCGCCGTTGTGGTGTCGGTACGCGCAACTTCCATGAAACGGAATCTTCACCATCCATCTGACTTATAATTCGCCTGTATAATTTCCCTTCTTGGATAACATAATCCGAAAACTTCTCTGGTGCCTTCATTACTTCTGCTATTTTGGATTCGTGCCAATTACAGCTGCTTTCGTTCGTCTGCGTGGTCATCGTTCCAAATTGTTCCTCTAATGGTTGCCATAATAGTGCGTCCGGTACGACGTTCTACTTCCCCTTCCTGTACTGGACGTCAAAAGAATATTGCTGTAGCTCGAGTGCCCATCTAGCAATTCTGCTGTTCCTCGGACCATTTCTATTTGTTTCCCTTCTTTAACATCGACGTCAATGGATTTCCCACTTTTGAAAAATCAGGAACGAACCTCCTATACCATGACACTATTCCTAAAAACCTTCGTTGTTGTTGTTGTTGTAGCGACTACTTAACCTGTCCAGGGTGTCACCCCCAACCAACATTGTCATCAGCCTCTTCTAACGGAAGTCCAAGAAACCTCGCGGCTTCAACAGGGGTGGACCAGAGTGAGATTGGAGTTAGAAGAGTGGGCTCGGTTGAGCAGAGGAACAGATGGTTAGTATCGTGGGGAGACACGCCGCATGCCGGGCAGACATTTGGCATGTCGGGGTTCAGTCTGGATAAGTAAGAGTTTAGTCTGTTACAATATCCAGAACGAAGTTGAGCCAGCGTGACTCTTGTCCCCCTGGGCAGTTTTCGTTCCTCGGCGGCAACAGGTGGAGCTTGTGCCTGTAGGACCACATTCACTGGACGAGACCTGACAAAGGAGTTTACCGACTCCGTGTGGATGAGGTTGAGGGCCCGCCGGTGCACCTCTGGATCAAACGGCGAGGAGATGTGATGCCGGATCTCATCATAGTGCTTACGGAGGTGACTCCTTATTCTCCTGGGAGGCGGATTTTCGTTGAGCAGGTTCCTGTTCGGATGCTGCTGATTATGGCAGTTGAACAGGAATTGTCTGGACAACATCTCGCAATGCTCTTTGACATTGAGCATTTTTGCCTCATTATGAAGGTGATGCTCAGGAGACATAAGGAGGCACCCCGTGGCGGTTCTGAGTGCGGTGTTTTGGCAGGCCTGCAACCTCCTCCAATGTGTGTCTGCTAACCCCGGTGACCATATTGGCGTCGCGTAGCTCAGAACCGGCTGGCCGATTGCCTTGTACGTTGCCAGTAACGTTTCTTTGTCTTTCCCCCAAGTACTGCCAGCTAGTGACTTGAGGATTTTGTTACGGCTTTGTACTTTGGTGGCAATCGCGGCTACATGAGCACCGTATTTGAACATGTTATCAAACGTGACCCCTAAGATTTTGGGGTGTGTGACAGTCGGAAGCTTGATGCCGTCGACGTAGACGTTTAATTCCATATTCGCCTGCGCTGTCCACGTCGTAAATAGGGTGGCCGAGGATTTGGTCGGTGACAGTGTCAGGTTCCGTGCAGCGAAGAAACTGGAAAGGGTTGGAAGGTATGAATTTAGTCTCGAGCAGAGCTCATCAACGGAGGGTCCAGTCGCCAGGATCGTGCAGTCATCGGCGTAGGAGACGATCGAGACGCCTTCTGGTGGGGAAGGGAGCCTCGATATGTAGTAATTAAACAGAAGCGGGGATAGGACACCACCCTGTGGCACCCCCTGCTTAATTATACGTGGTTTTGATCTTTCGTCTCTAAATTCAACCGATGACTGCCGGCCACTCAGATAGTTGGCGGTCCAACGCTTTAGACAGGGGGGAAGGTTTGAATCTTCCAGGTCGTTAATGAGTTGTGCGTGATTAACAGTGTCGAAAGCTTTCGACAGATCAAGCGCAACTAGCACGGTCCTGTCATACGGGCGAGATTGGTTGAGACCGTCACCTATCTGTGTGGTGATGGCGTTTAGCGCGGTGGTAGTGCTATGCATTTTGCGGAAACCATGCTGATGTTCGGCTAATCGCAGGTTAGCGGTATAATAAGGGAGCAAGACCGCCTCCAAGGTCTTCACTACTGGCGAGAGGAGTGATATCGGTCGATATGACTCCCCCACGTTAGCCGGCTTGCCGGGCTTTAGTAGTGGCACCACCTTTGCCTGTTTCCATCTTTCTGGAATGACAAAGGTGGTCATGGACAGATTGAAGACGGTTGTTAGGTACCTTACTCCCTCATCGCCGAGATGTTTTAGCATCAGCATGGATATACCGTCTGGCCCAATGGATTTAGAATTTTTGGACCTCCGTATGGCCTCCCGAACCTCTGTGGTGGTGATGACAATGGGCGCTTGGTTGTTTTTGCGTTTGTGCGCTTCCCTGATGGCGCGCCTGATTTCCTTGTCAACCGGAGGATGCAGTACGAATTGCCGGCAGAAAGCGCATTCCCACAACAGCCGGTTCTACGTACCGGAATGACTCGGATTTCTACATCCGACCAAGGGCTGTTATTTCGACTCTACCCTGTCTAAAAACCTTCGTAGCTCTCGTATATTACCTGGTGGTGTGAGCTCTGTTATCGCCGCTACTTTGTCTGGATCGGTGTGTATGCCCTCTTCGCTGACGATGTGGCCTAAGTACTTCAAACTTTTCTTAAAGAACTCGCACTTCTCGGGACTAATCTTGAGGTTTGCTCGCCTCAGTCGCTGAAAAACTTCTGTGAGGTGCTTAATGTGGTCTTCCAATGTGCTACTTGTTATTATAATATCGTCTAGGTACGCGAACGGGTGTGACTCTAATTCCGGGCCTATCACACGATCAAGTGCTCTCTGAAATGTTGCTGGAGCGGGATGTAGTCCGAATGGAATTACTTTCTACTCATACAGCCCACGTCCAGGTATCGTAAATGCTGTATACTGCTTAATGCTTTCCTTCATAGGGATCTGCCAATAGCCGTTCTGTAAATCCAGGCTGCTGATAAACCGAGCACTTTGAAGCCAGTTTAAAATATGTTGTATGCGTGGCAACGGATATGCGTCTGGTACTGACCGTGTGGTGAGCTGCCGATAATCGAAGCAAAGTCTCCATTTGCCGTTCTTCTTCTTCGATAAAACTGTAGGAGAACTGCGAAATGGTTCAATGCAACCCTTCTCTATAAGGTCATCAATCTTCTTGTTAATTATCTCCTGCATCTTCGGGTTCTTGGGGAAATATCGCTGTTTAATTGGGCGGTCATCTCGCATGACTATCTTATGCTCGGTTACATTAAATACTCCCGACATTTCTTAAAAAATTTTTAATTCATGGTTAAGAAATTCACTCACCCCGACATCTGTGGTACTTTGTGCTTCTGTAGTGGGTTTGGGCCTTCCATTCTCCTGGATATCTTTATTCTCTTCCACTATTGTTGTACATCCTACCATGTCTTGCTTCTGATCCTCTGCTCGTAATACTATTGCTTGGTTACCACACTTCAACTCCATGTTTGCCTTTGCCAGGTAGTCTGTTCCAATAACCACTTTATCTACCAACCCTGGTAATACTAGTAACTCGGTCCAGTGTACTTGATCACCCAACTTTACCTCTGCGTCTATCGCTCCACTACGTCCTTCGCTCTACCATCGCCCATCACCACTCGAGGATCTACTTCTTTGAACTTGCGTGTATTTAAGCTTGTTGCCATCGACTCGTTCACAAAACTCCTGGTTGCTCCGGTGTCCACTAATGCCATCACGTCTTTGCCGTTCACTGTACCCGCTGCCAAGATTCCCCCTTGCGTTTGCTTAAAGGTATTTATTTAGTACGAGGTTGAGTCTCTTGAAACCTCACCCCTCGCTGCCAATGGGACCTCTGGTCGTTTCCCTGCTGCTTGTGACAGCAGTCGCTTTTCTGAACACCTCTTCTACCACACGTCCAGCAGAAGTAGCGTCGAGAGTTAAGGCATCCATAAGCGAGATGTCCGTTCTCTCCTCACCGCCTGCATGCTGTCCGTGGATCTATTTGCTCTTACTGTGTATGTGCCTGTACGTTTATTTCTGGTTGTGCATTTCTTATTGTATGTCGCTCGTTGTATGTCTACCGTTCCTTTTTTCGTCCAGGAGCAAACGGTGTTGCGGCTGGCCTGAGTGGTTCTCTCTCATAGTCTTCGAATAGGCTAACTAGTTCCTCCAGACTGCTGAATTCACTTCGCTTTACGTACAGTTGGTACTCTCTCTTCGAGCTCCGGTATACGGTTCAGCTTTTGCTCGATGATGTAATCGAAGTGCCGCATAACCCCCTGTAAGGTGAGCACGTACTCTTAAAATTTTTCTTCTGTGCGTTGGACTCTCTGCCTGATTTCATCGGCTAAGCGTTCAAAATATCTTTAACTCAAAAAAAATTTCAAGAAATCTTTCTTAAAGGTTTCCCATTCTTGCAAGTGGCGGTTGTTATTGCGGAACCATAACAGCGCCTTATATTTGAGAAGCTCAGATAGAGCTCGTGGAATAGAGGTCCGGTTTATCTCATAGCTATCCGCGAGTTCTTCTTCCCGCTCTATAAACCCAAGCGGGTACTTCTCGCCATCGTACTTCAAACCCCACTTGCGTATCCTGTCCGTGAGGTTATCAAACGATTCCGGTTGGTTAAATGTATATGCTGACGCTCCGTTGCGCCGGTCACTGCATAAGTTTACCGCGGATGGCCCGATGCGGCCTGGTAGTTGTTGTTCGCCGCCATCTATGGGTGTTGGCGGATTGACCGTTATAGTTGGCCGAGCGTGACGAAGAGCTAACTCGGTAAAGCGTTCCTCTAATTTTTCATCGTTACTGTACATCTGGATAAGTAAATGATAGTCGTTTCCTTAATTCTTCCACCGTTCCCGTGCCTTCCAAACCAAATTCCTTATTATATGCCACAAGATCCTCGCGATTGAGGTAGTACACCCATGTTACCTTTACCATCTTGGTTTATTTTAACTTACTTCCTTGCTGACTCGTATAATATGCTCCAAGGACTTTGTGCGTATTCTCTGTATCTTTTGTAGGACGTGAAAAGCCACACTTACTGTAACTTAAATTGCTCCTGGCTAAATCAAAGGCGGCAGAGGTGAAAGCCCCTACTTGGCCCTACGTTCGGCGGAAGTAAAAACCCCTGCAGGATATAAATATAGCACTTGTGAGATGATAACTCCCAGGTGTACTTTCATCGGAGGTGAAAACCACCGACTACTATGCCTAGCTAGTAGCTAACTACTCAATTTTCGTAAGCAAATCATCGCCCTTTTATACTAATTTGCACGCAGGCAAACTGTTATTTTACAATAATAAACATTTATATACTTATAATACATAATCTTAAAAGTTAACCTTTTCTTTATTATTATACTATGTTCTTATAACTACTAACGTATATACACGACTGTATGCCTCTTTCTTCCTAATATGCCGGTTTCTTGCATTGCAGCGAACATATGTACACACGCCTGTACGCATGCGTTGGTCACTTTCAGTGTAGGTTTGTATTTCTTTGCATTGTTGTGCGCTTAAATGTTCGCATTTTCTAACGTTTATTGTTTCCATCTCCTGTGCCTAGGCAGGTTTGTAACCTCTTAGTGTAGCTACCAAATCTGGTATACGGTAAAGCGCATATGTAAGTTTTTGCAAAAATAATTAGTAGTCATTAATACAAATAATGTCAAGTGGTAAGTTTTCAACACTCGAAGAACTAATAAGTGAAGTACTAGATGAAAGTGAAGAAGATGATGATGTTTCTGGTTCTGGTACAGAAATAGAAAGCAGTTCTTCTAAAGGCGATTTATGGGAGGTGGACGAAATTTTCATAATAACTGTGATGGTGATCCATTATATACTTCAAAAGTTGAGATTAAGTGGCGCAATGAGCCCTACGTTACCAGTAGATAGGATGGTGAAAACGTCATCAAGTTACGTCTAGGTTGGTAATTACTTTTTATTTTGATGATATGAAATAAAGTCTGTTGGTTCTTAGGAGTTACCAGTAGCCCAATTCTGTAACTTTTAACCACCCGCCGAGCGTTAAGCTTATCGCCAAATTTTGGCGTTTGTTCTTAACGAAAATGCGATTCGTAACTCTCCTTTAACGCCGCTAAACCGCTGACTCTTGGTAGTGATAAAATATGGCAATACTGGTGTTTGGACGTATTTAGCACTAAATAACATGCAAAAAACTCAAAACTATTTTTTTTACTTTTTTCCAAACGCTGAAACACCTGTAAATATATTAACGCGATTGTTAACACCTCGAAAATAATTCGTGTTAGCTAACACTTTTCGTGTGGTTAAAAGTTACCGCTGCCACCTGGCGTTAAAGTAGTTACAGAATCGACCTACAGATATGCATCGAGCAGAGTGGACAACATCCGTGATGCATTCTTATTACTTTTCCATCGACGATATCGAAAATTATAATAAACAGTTCTAAGACTAAGGAAAACATTTTCATGGCACCAAACATATCGAAATTGACGAGAAACTATTTCATGCGTACTTAGCTGTATTATTATTGGCCGGTGTATACAAGCGATTATATTGGTGTAAAATATTTTGAAATAAAGATCATTTAGACATATCTACCTTATGATTTGAGGTCTAGAAATGAAACTTTACACGATTTGTTTACCAGTATTTTGACCAATCATATCTGAAAGAACATTTTTGTGTGTTCACAAAACTATTCGCTTCGATGATGTGCTTAGCCGACGCAGTCAAAAAATCGATAGTAAATTTTCACCAATTCGAAACCCTTGGGGAAAAGTGGTCTGATAGATTTCCCACATTCTACAATCCGAACGATAATGTCAATGTAGATGAGCAATTGAGTTTCATGGTTGATGGAAATTTCGTCAATACATACCATCGAAGCCGGAGAGATATGGAAGTTGTAGATACTGTTGACAAAATGCTGAGCGGCTAAAGCTGCAAACGAAAAAATTATCGATGGACTATGGCTGTATTTTCTAACATAATCGATATATCTGCAATGTCATTGGCAATTCTGTCCATAGAAAAACGAAAGAGAGGACGAATTATCCGCTACATAACTTTCGAAAATTCGATCCGAAAACATCCTCAACAGTGATGATAGCGAAGCTGGTCCGTCCAAGAAAAGAAAAATTGAGCCTCGAAAAACAAACCGTGCAAGATGTCAAAGTTGTTATCATTCCGCGGAGAGTAAAAAAAATGGACATCATCATCCTGCTACCTATGTAAAAAACCATGTCGTAATGATAAGAAAACTAAAATATTTGAGTAGAATGCATTAATATTTAAACTTGTAAAAAATAAAAAAAGTTCAATAAAAGAGTTAATAAAAATAATAGTACACTTTTTCTCTATAAATGTCAGTAAGTATCGAAAATGATACAAAGCCAGAATTATGAATTTTTTTAAAGCTCGATCTACGCTTAAAGACACAAATAAGACAACATCCAAACCTGTACGACTGGGAAGGGAAGGGAACGGAAGGCATGGAAAGAAAAAGAAAGGAAAAAAAAGAAAAGAAAAGAAAAGAAAAGAAAGGAAAGGGAATGGAAGGAAAGGGAATGGAAAGAAAATGAAAGGAAAGGAACGGAAATGAAATAAAAGGAAGGGAATGGAAAGTAAAAGTAAGAAAGGAAATGTAAAGAAAGGAACGGCAGAGAAGGAAAGGGAACAAGGGTGAATGAAGGCTTTAACAAATAATAAAATAAAATAAAGTTTTGTGGTTGAATTTCAACCACTGGGCGATACTTAGTTATTATAATTCAATTTATTTTATTTTTCATTATAGACGATTTTTGTGTAAAGCTTCACAAAGGTTTTGGTAGGAGTGAACCTTTAATTGTGCCTTGTCCGAATATGAAGTAAAGTTGGTAAAAAGGAATACTCACATTTGGTAGTTCTGTCCTGGATGTGTTAATGCGCCGGATAACTTATCCAAGGCGCTTGACACCGTCCTCGCTTCCCCAAAGCTGGCTCTGGAAGGGATTATGACTGCTTTCGAGATTAGATTTAAGCTATGCAATTTGAGGATATTAAAGTAAGGAAGTCTAAGTTCGGGTGGAACCGAACATTATATACGGCTGTTAGCCGTCGTCCTCGCTTGCGAATTTAACCAAAAACAGCTACCGGCTAGTACCTCAAATGATATATATTCGATTGGTTTGGTTTATTTCTAAAGATTGACATCAGTTACAAAACGCACAAGTATAACAATAAGCAAGTAGTTACCGCAGTGTGATCCTTCTCCCTTGGTTGACGACAGCTAACAAATAAGTTGTGCCCTCCGAAAATGATAGAAAGCTATCATTCTTATGCGCGACCGGTTTGTCAAATCTCATACGAATATGCGAATATAAGGGAGACTGGTGCATTGCGGCTAGAACTGCAGTAATTAGGCGATAACAACAAGTAAGATACAAGCATATAACATGAAGTCCATATACATAAGTTAACAGCATAAATGTGTAGATACACATGATATAGAGATGTGCAGGCATATTTCTTTATTAGATATAAAGTAGTGAGTGATCGTTACCCCGACGTAAGGTCGGGCTGTGACATCCCCACCTCCGTGAAGCGACCTGGTTCACCAACATCAATGTCTAGGATAGCTAGCTTGGAAACGGCACGGATTTTTATTCTAGTAGCGGTACGGATATCTGCTCGCCTTATTATGCCGTCTGGCCCAGGATACAGCTGTTCAACTTTGCCACGACACCATTCTCTCCGTGGCACATTTGGGTCACATATAAAACGAATTCTCCCTCCTTTATGGGATGCGCGTCAATATTGGGAGATACTCCGAGACCCACCGCTTCCAAAAATGATCCCTTAATTGTCGGGAAGTACGCCACTGCTGACGCAAGACGCACACGTTACCTGGTACATCGGATACGATTGGGGTATGCGCAGTGTTCGGAGATCGCAGCAGAAAATCGTTCGGTGTCAACGGTTGCTCTTGTTCAACGGAGATTGGCAAATGAGTAAGAGAGCGCGAATTAACGACGATTTCAGCCTCGATCAGAAAGCAGTTTAAAGTATGCTCACGCGGCGACATTTCTTTGAGTGTGTGATGCAGTACTCGCTTGACCGACTGTACCAACCTTTCTCAGGCATCACCTTTAGCTGGATTACAGATCGTATTGAACACCCATTCGACTCCTTTCTGCGACAACTCGCCTTGTACGCGCTGACAATCCAAGACCTCATGAAAGCGTTTTGCTTCGGTTTCGGCACCAACGAAGCTATTACCGTTATCGGACCTAATACGCACAGGCACCCCACGGCGGTTGATGAAGTTGCGAATGGCCATTATACACGAGTCTGTGCTCAGATCTTTAGCCAGTTCCAAGTGGACAGCGCGTACAGTGAGGCATATGAAGAATGCCACGCATCTCATTTCCGTGCTTTGGCGAACTCATACGTTGAGTGGCCCAAAGTAGTCCAGGCCCGCCTAACTGAATGACCTTACGTATGCGGTGAGGCTGAGACGACACAGTCGACGGCTGGCGATTACGCTGCGTAACAAGTTCCGTAGACGAGTGACCCAGTACGTTTGGCGGATAGCGCAAATTGTGGCTTCGACATTTTGATGACACATCAGATTGTGGTGGTGCTCTACTATTAGCTTATTGAGAACATGGTTATGAGGCAATATTATTGGAAGTCGGCCACTTATTGGAAGCCAGATAGCTGCGTCAATACGCCCATAAACACGAAGCGTTCCTTCCTCATCGATATATGGCGAGAGTTGGCGCAGTCAGCTCTTGCGTCCGACTTCCTTACTGTCTTTTATTTGTTGTATTTTTGAACCAAAACACTCATTTGGTACGAGGCGGCATAGTTGTAGTTTAGCTGCATTAATTTCAGCTGATGTTGGTCCATATATACGTTTGGTCAAGTTACGTTTACGGCATAGGTGGATGAAATAGAGAACCAAAGCTGTTGTTCGAACTAATCTGTTGAATGTAGAAAAACGATTAAAATCTATCAAATGGCTACTCACAACGACCATGGCGTATTTAGATCGCAAATCCTCATCATCTTCAATTTGATGGATGGCGGGCCAGTCACACTCTTTTAGGTGTAAGAATTGCGGACCATGAATCCAGCGGGCTGCTGGTCCAAAGTCAACCTGATTATTGAAACGCGCAGCTTCGTCAGCGACGTTTTCTGCAGTCAGCCACTCGGTGCTGTACGAAAGGCTTGTAGCATCGGTGTTCACTACGAATCCATTTCATCACCGTTGGGGAATCACTCCAAAGAAAACAATCATTTACCACGAAAGAGTGCTCTTCCCGAATTGTCTACATCAGACGGGTCCCCAAGACCGCTGCTTGTAACTCTAACCGCGGTACTGTAAGCAGTTTTAATGGCGCGTACTTGGACTTCGCGCAGATTATACTGACCTGAACTTAATTTTTTTTGGTTTTTGTTCTCCAGTATGCGGCAGCGGCAAAGGCATCCTCGCTGGCATCAACAAAAATGTGAAGCTGTCGATTTTGCGGCTTCCCACGACTAAAGTAAAGTCTTGAAATAGCATATTCAGTGGCGGCGGCAAGCTGTATTCGCCATCTTTCCCATACAGTATAAATATTATCGAACAGTGGCTCGTCCCACCGAGTGTTTTGCTTCCATACCTCTCTCATGAGCAGCTTGGCACCAATGACGAGCTGTCAGAGGAATCCCAATGGGTCGAATATCGACATAACCACGCTGAGGAGCTACCGTTTGGTGGGGCGTTTGTTACCTGTCACCACATCAGGCTCGACTGTGTTGAATTGCAGATTAAACTTAAAATTGTCCGTTGATGGCTGCCAGTAGAGTCCAAGCACCTTCTCAGTCGCCAGGCCCTCTTCACTTGATATCGCTTTTCCACCCACAGAACCACCCAATGCAGTGAATACCTTTGTTGAATTGGACCCGAAGTTACGGAGCTCAAACCCGGCGTTCAAGTGTATGGATCGAACTTCTTTCATGATAGAGATGGCTTCCTCATAAGTGTCGAAACTATCTACCAGATCGTCAACGTGGTGGTATTCAGTTATTGCTTTCACAGCACGGCGGGAGGCGCTTTTAATGTGCTCGAGTGCGTTTCGGGGTTTGACGTAGTGCGCTGTGCATGGCGAGCAAGCAGCGCCAAAAGTCACGACGCACATCTCATACACGTCTTCCAGCCTGTCCATCACGCCAAAGGAAACGCTGAGCGCATCTATCTTCAGGCTGCATCACCACCTGGTGAAACATTTCTTTAATATCGCCCGTTACGCCGGAGCGATTCGTGGAAGTGAAAAAGAATCGAAGGTAGGGGGCGGTACTCTTGTGGACCCTTGAGCAACATCGAATTTAACGAAATTCCATTGAACTCCGCTGCTGCGTCGAATACCATCCCCAACTTTGATGGCTTGTTGGGATTAACCACTGAAAAATGTGGTAGATACCAGGTGCGTGGCCATAGATGCTTCCGGCTTTTCGAGCTAACGCGCGTAACCTTTTGCTATATATGCGTCCATTGTACACTTGTAAGCTACCGCGAAGTTGATGTCTCTGTTGATATGTGTTTCGACGCCAACCAGTCTTCTTAGCGCCATGGAGTAACTATTGGGCAGCTGCACATTGTCACGCTTCCAGATCAAACCTGTTTGAAACCTTTTATCAGAAATACGGCGTGTGACTGAACTCAATACAGGCCTGGCGCGGATATCGGCTGCTCATTCGATTGAAGGCGATGGTCTCACCCCGAAACTTTCGACGGCGAAGTATCCTTCCACTAAGTTGTGCAGGGACTCATTTGTGACGTAGTTTGGTAGGAGGCACAGAGGCGTCCAAAAACCACCCAATCCAACTCAGTGTTGGCGGCGAATGGTCCGTTCTCAGTCATTTTAAATGCAGCTGAAGGCAGACCTAAATGGCAATGGTCAAGACCAATCAAGGGCTTTGGCTTCACTCCACTGTACGGCAGAACTGGCAATTGCCGCAAGTATTTATCGTCGCATTGTAGGTCGGCTCTTTGTAGACTCTGTGGCGACAGTTGCAAGCTGGAGACCGTGTATACGTTTCGAAGCTTGTGCTTCTTTTCCTTCCCTGGGCCGTTGATGAATAAGTCCACCAATATAGACGTCTCTTGCGCTAACTGTCCACCAAACCACTGAATGTTTAGGCGCTTGGGTTGCCCACGTCATCTACCATTGTGACCGAGAAACCTTCATCAAGCAGCGCGTATGTATCTATGTGCTTGTTTTTTCCATGTAGGGTTACTGGAAGAATACGAAATAGAAGTCTACCTTCAGCTGCATTGGCAGAGCAGCTTAAAACAGCGGCATCTATATCGTTCGACAATTACTGGTTGTTGCAATGCTCCTTGCGCTGGTATATAGCTTCGATTGTGTTGGACACGTGACGATGGCTGGGCTTGTGCATAGGTGCAATATCATGATTCAGCTAATTGGTTGCGGATGAGCTGCTCCGGTCTACCAAACCTGAACTGCAGTTGTTCGATAATGCAGCTAATGTTGCTTGGGTGAATAAGTAATGACCTCACCACTTCATGTGCCTCACCCTTCAATGATTTTTGCAGCCGTTGGTTATTTTCGAAGTTTGTATAACCATATGCTGCTGTTGACTCGACCAAAGCTGTGTGGAATATAGGCCAGTCTTCAGCTTTGCCGGAAAACTCTGGCAAATCAATAACTTTTCTCGGCCCGATCGATCCATGTGACATGGATTGCATATTTCCATTACCTCTGTTGGCAGAAGTAGGATGAAACATTCCATTGGACGAATGACGTGACAATGAGTCGCCGATAGGAATCGTTGAAGTGGCGTATGAGGTCTGTCCCACGGATGATATGCACGAGATTGATGGTATGTTAGCTGAATTATACGCAGTTGTATTAACTGGCGCGAAATTGTTGGGCTCGGCTATTGTATTAATATGTACGATTTCCGGCAGTACAGGTAACGGCTGTGTTAACGGTGAGGCCGATACTGACTGCGCTGCGACGTCGACGTAAGCAGTTGCAGAACCGCTACAGTTAGGCCCACTATTTTGGAGCACTACTTTTCACCTTTTTTTTTTTTGCATGTCACGTTCTTTCAGTGCTCTTTCCAGGAATATGATCAGCCGGCGCTAAGTATGTTGGTGCTCCAGCGCCCGTGGAAACAGGAGCCTTTTTAATGGTCCCAGTGGCAGTGGGAGTGACATTGCTAGCTTCTTTGTCGGCAGGAGCGCTAGCGCTGGAATCCCTGGCAGGGATATCACTCATTCCGCCCACAGTACTTGTAATTGTGCTTGTGATTGGGGCATTAATTGTTCCGGCGGTCCCTGGTGGCATCCTGGCAGGTGCTGTGCTGGTGGTGGCGGTGGCAATGGACTCAGAAATAGTGTTTGGTGTAGTGGCACTTCTTTCACCCGACACTGTATTGACGGATACGCTGGAATAGTTATCTGTATTAGATCTAGTGCCTCGACGTGGAAGATCGCGTGTCATTTTCAGGCAAATAGGCAATTGGAATTTTATGTTCACTCTGGCGCAAAGTCGACGTATGGCAAAGTCGCTAAATGTATTTAGTGTATGAATACAAAAAATAATATATACGCAGCAATGCGAAATAAAGATGTTAGCCGTCCTCCTCGCTTGCGAATTTAACCAAAAACAGCTACCGGCTAGTACCGCAAATGACATATATTCGATTGGTTTGGTTTATTTCTAAAGATTGACATCAGTTACAAAACGCAAAATTATAACAATAAGCAAGTATTTACCGCAGTGTGATCCTTCTCCCTTGGTTGACGACAGCTAACAAATAAGTTGTGCTCTGCCGAAAATGATAGAAACCTATCATTCTTATGCGCAACCGGTTTGTCAAATCTCATAGTAATAATGGAGAATGGCGCATTGCGGTTAGAACTGCAATAATTAGGCAACAAGTTAAGTTAACAGCATAAATGTGTAGATACAAATTACATGATATAGAGATGTGCAGGCATATTTCTTTATTAGAGATAAACTACTGAGTGATCGTTACCCCGAGGTAAGGGCGGGCTGTGACAATGCCATACCAATTATATTATCACAAACCTCCTAAGAAATTTTTGCGCCGAGCTTTCCTTCCAATTTGAAGTATGCCGTCTTGACTTTCTTCTTACAAATTGGCGGGACCTACACATTTTTGCATTTACAAAGGAGATGAATTTTTGGTGAGAATCCTTGAGAGTTTGCGAAACCACTGCCGAGGGGCGACCCCGTTTTGAAAAACTTTTTCAAACCACGTTTGATGTTACCTGGTCCAGGACTCGAACCTTGGACCTTCGGTGTGGTAGGCCGGCAACACTACCGCCACACCACGGCGGCCGCTATTAATTAATTTGTATATAAATAGCTTCCCCACCAACAACTGCTAACCACATTTTTTCAAAATACCAATGCATGCACATTTTATGTTTGCAAAATTTTGCTTTCAAATAGACAGACGGACGGAGAGACGGACATGGCTAAGTCGACTCAGCTCATCACGTTATTATTTCAGTTTACTTATTGATGTGCCCATCTCTTCTTCTTCTCATACTTACAAATATTTCATGTTCATTAAAGGTATATAACTTCCCTATTGCAGTGGGGTATTAACAACTTGCCCGGATATTTTACTTGTGTGTTATCCGATTTACTTAATTTTTGGCAGGAGTATAATACATACTATTGCGAAGCAACTGACCAATTTGGGTTGAAATATCTAGTTCAAGATACAAGCAATCGCCTTTGAAAATAGCGCTGAAAAGTGGGGGGCGCCATGCCTACTTCAACAAAATCTACAAAATTTTTTTGCGGTCGAGTTTTGTTTAAAAAGCTTATTATGTGTGCAAGATCTTATTGATATAGCTTGCATGGTTATAGAAATATCGCGTTTTACATTTTACAAACAAATTTTTCAGAACTATGTTAAAAAACTGGGCGTGGTCGTTGCCCGAATTCGCCGATTCTTAAAACAAACATTTCCCTTCATATATTCAACATTTTCGACAAATATCGTTTCGATAAACCAATTTTTGCCGGAGTTATGGCATAAAAAGTTTTGTGGAATAATCCACTATGAAAAGGGGAGGGGCCATAACCATTTTATATTTTTCCACTTTCTTCGTTCACGGACACTTTCAAAGTGAAATAGAAAGTATATAAAGCTTTTGTACACAAAAGTTAATGCATATTAAATATATCTATGATCCTTTTCAAAATCTTTCGTATAAAAGTAGGCGATTTCGCCCATTGAACGGTTTTTGATTTAGGATTAATATTGTTTCTAAATTTGACTTAATCAAAATGAATCTTAAAAATTTTATTTTTTGCCTTAACATTAATGTACACACCAAATTTTATCCTTATAAGTGTGTCATGTACTGAACAATCACTTTATTTGTATTTTCGAAAATATTCTGTATACAAAAAGTGGGCGTGGCTATCATCCGATTTCGCTCATTTTAAATAGCGCTCGGAGATGCGTGCCAAGGAACCCGCATACCAAATTTCATTAAGATATCTCAAAATTTACTCAAGTTATCGTGTTCACAGAAGGACGGGCGGACGGACGGACATGGCTTAATCAATTTCTCTTTTCGTCCTGAACATTTTAATATACATAAGTCAATATCTATCGCGATCCGTTCATGCCGTTAGATACCACCTGTTAGATACATATTAAATACTAATGATATTTATAAGTTATAATAATATATAATCTGGTAGCCTTACCCAAACATGAATTGTAATAGATTACTTTATATTCTAAGATTTATTATGTCTAGTAACCGTAATAAAAAATGAAATAAATGGCAGTCATTGTGCAAATCAGATGATACAACGTGGTGTCAGGACGGGGTTATTAATTTAAAATAAATTAATGTCGACAAAAACAGAACCGGAGGAAATTAATTCTGCAGGTGAAAATAGTCTGCCACAGTCAGTTGGAAATATTTCCCCACCAGCAACTAAGAAGCCACAAATCGCAGTCATGGAAAACTTTTTTCACCCACCGGAGCAAATGAAATTTGCCGTACCTAACCTAAGTCAAGCTTGGAAAGCATGGTCGAAAAAATTTAAGAATTACGTAACTGCGTGCAATTTAGATGCGGAAGAAGATTCACGAAAAATAGCAATTTTATTGCACCTATTAGGTGATGAGGGCATTAAAATTTTCAATACATTCCCGTCATCTTTAAGCTATGAGCGAGTGCTTGAACATTTTAACCTGCATTTCGAGCAAAAAAAGAATTTAATTTATCAGCGCTACAAATTCCTTTCGTCACGTCAAAAGCCAGATGAGACAATTGACAATTAACTAACCTAAAAGAAAATGTTAAAGCATGCGAATATAATACCGACGAGTCTGAAATGGTCCGTGATGTTATTATTATCGGATTATGTGACGACAAATTGCGCATGAAACTTTTGGATATTGAAAATTTAACTCTAGTGAAGGCAGAAATTACTGCCAAGTCGTATATTCTCAATCAAAGTCAAGCCAAGGAGATGTCTAGCCAAAATGAAGTAGCCAACAAAAGTGCAGTGAACACTATAATTGGAAAATCAAAGCAGCAATACCAAAGCCGAAGTGCACTGAAGGCAACAACAACGTCCGTCCAGAAAAGTATATGCCAAAGATGCAACATCGGTCCAAATGCACAGCACTAGGTAAAACATGCTTTAACTGCCAGGGTTCAAATCACTTCTCAAAATTTTGTAAAAAGAAAAAGATTAATGCTATCACTTTAGAAAAAACTAACAGTACCTTAAAAGAGTATGGTAGTTCAGAATCTTTCGATAACTTTTTTATTGCCACGTTAAGTGTAGGTATTCCTATTAATTGCGTTCAAAGTTCTAACTCAAATTTCTTGAAAGACATAGTTGTTAATAATACTAAAATTCAATGTGAAATGGATACCGGTGCGGCAGCTAATGTAATGTCTCTTCATACATTTAAGCAAATTAATCAACATAGTTGATTAAAAATTAGTAAGGCGAACGGGTTTCTTACTGCATTCGGTGGATCAAAAGTTACTATAATAGGAAAATGTACAATTGATACTGCAATAGGCGACGATTTCGTTTCCCTTGACTTTATTATAATAAAAGAGAATGTGAGATCTATTTTAGGCAAGAAAGACCTTATGAAACATGGTCTTATGCAAATAAAACAAGCGAGTATAGATTCCGGATATAAGCTTAAAACAAGCATAGATAGCGAATTTGAAGGTTTATTTGAAGGTCTTGGACACATAAATAGAAAACCAATACATTTGAAAGTGAACGAAAATATTACGCTTGTTATAGATTAAGAAAAGAGTTATCTAAAATGGAGACAACTGAAGTCATAGAGAAGGTCACAGAACCAACAGACTGGGTAAGTTCGATAGTTGTGGTGGAGAAACCAAACAAATCCTTAAGCCTGTGTCTCGACCCAAGAAATCCCAATAAAGCGTTAAAACGTGAGCACTATCCTCTACCTGATTTGGAGTTTATTAAATCCGAATTGACTGGTGCGAAGTACTTCTCTACCCTAGATGCAAGTAATGGCTTTTGGATGTTAAAGCTAGACGAGCCAAGCTCTTACCTGTGTACATTCCAAACACCATTCGGAAGATATAGATTTAAAAGAATGCCCTATGGTGTTAATGTGGCACCTGAAATTTTCCACCGTGAAATGTCAGGAATTTTTTTCAGATTGCGACGTCATTACTTATATAGAGGACATACTTGTGTATGGTAAAACGGTTGAGGAGCATAACAAAAAGTAGAAAATGGTTTTGGAGAGGTGTAAGGGGGCAAATATAAAATTGAATAAAACGAAATGTCACATAGGTCTAGGTCAAATAAAATTTTTTGGTCATATTTTTAGTAAAGACGGCATAAAACCGGATTCAACCAAATTAGAAGCAATTATCAATATGCCAACACCGAAATGCGTGAAAGATTTCCAACGTTTCTTAGGATTAGTAAATTATTTTTGAGCTTTTATTCCAAACTTATCTGAAAAATCAATGGCCTTACAAAGTCTTCTAAAGAAAAAAGTCGTTTTCGATTGGAACGAAACCTATTAGAAAGCGTTCCAAAGTTTGAAAATTTCAGTAGTCAGTCCACCGTGTTTAGCATTTTTTGATCAGCAAAAGAGTGTAACAATTTCGTGTGATTCGTCACAGTTAGCCGTGGGACAACAGAACTACGCGCAGATAGAAAAAGAACTTTATGCAATTGTATTCGCAGTGTCAAAATTTCATAAGTTCGTGTATGGACAGGATTTTGTTGTTGACAGCGATCATAAGCCCCTCATTCCATTTAAAAAACCTGTAGGATTAGTCCCACCTCGTTTGCAGAGAATACTTCTTACTCTTCAAGCATACAACCTGAATGTGGTCTATAAGCCCGGCAAAGAATTAGTAGTTGCGGACGCCTTATCTAGGGCACCCTTAGACAAGGTGGAAGAAGATTTGATGGACAAGAAGATTCAAATACGTGTCGGTAATTTTAAATGTACTTTAGCAATGTCTGAATCACTTCTTAGCCTTATTAAAACCCAGTCGAAGCTTGACTCGCAGATAAAAACTATCAACAAATTCATTAAGGATGGCTGGCCTGAGCATAAAAGGCAGCTACCTGATGACATGCAGACATTCTGAAATTTTCGATAGGATTTTCACGAAATAAACGATATTGTTTTTAAAAGTGGCGCTATTTTTGTTCCCAAAAAGTTAGAACATAGTTTTAGGAAATTTCCCAAAAAGTTACAACAAAAAATGCTTGAATATGTTCATGATGGTCATTTTGGTATAGAGAAAAGCAAAAGTCGAGCCAGAGGCCTAATTTACTGGCCAAAACTGAGTGAGGATATTGAGAAATATATTGCACATTGCACAGTATGTTAACAGTATCAAAATTCAAAGCCAAAGCAGATCCTCATGCTCCACGATCTACCAGATTTACCTTTCGAAAAAGTCGGAACTGACATTTTTGAATGGCATAAAAATCTTTACATACTGAAGTTGATTACTATTCCAAATTCGTCGAAATTTCCAAAATTTCATCTACTCGTGCTGATAATGTAATTCCCCAACTAAAGCAGGTCTTCGCCCGACATGGCATTCCTAAAACATTAGTATCAGACGGGGGACCTCCTTTCAATTCCACAGACTTTCAAAGTTTTATGTTACAATGGCAAATAGAGCACATTAAAAGCAGTCCGAACTATCCTCAGACCAATGGATTGGCGGAAAGGTCAATAAAAACCGTAAAGAAAATGCTAACTAAATGTCATGAGTCTGGGACAGATCCATATTTAGGTCTGCTTAGTCTTAGAACAAATACATTTCTAAAATATTCCCCTTCACAACTTTTAATATCAAGAAACTTGCGTACAAGGATCCCCACTTCGGTATTTAAGCTATATCCTAAAGTGGTAGATAAGAATGGATACGGTGATCACCATAAATACTATACAATGAAAATGAAAGCATATTATAACAAAAACGCCACTAGTCGCAAAATGTTTGAAAGTAATATGCCCATATATTTTTAAAAATCTCCGAAGGATAAAAGATGGGAGAGTGGACGAGTTGTTGAGGTTTGCAAAGAGCCTAGATCAGTCATAGTCGTAGATAACGAAGTTCACGTTAGAGCAGACACCACCGAGGGCAGTAAAAACACCAATTCGAAAAGAGATAGTTTGAGCGCTCCCATGACATTAAGGTCAGGTCGAAATATAAAAAAATAGCTTAAATGAAAATTCAGCTAGTTTGATTAATTAAACATGCGCATTAAATAGTTTTATTTTGATGACCAATATTTAACAATTTACACTTATAACTGCATAGCCTTACTCAAACATGAATTGTAATAGATTACTTATATTCTAAGATTTATTATATCTGGTAACCTTAATAAAAAATGAAATAAAAGGCAGTCATTGTGCAAATCAGATGATACACCACCACCTATAGGCGACTAAAGTTAATATACCTTGTGTGCGTAGCACTGCTAGGTATAAGAAGTACAAATAATATAAATTTTGGTTAAACAGAAATTAGGTCGAAAGGAAACCCCGTAAACAAAAGCAACGCCGATGAAAAAAATAAGGTGATTGTTTTGAAGATGGTAAGCATACGCAATTCGAAACGAAACTAAAAAGGGAAGGCGGGCTCTCCAACTTGTCTATCGAGTCGGAATTCACTTTATTTTTTCTTGCATGCATGTACTTAAGTATGTATAAAAAGACGTATAAAAAATTGGTTAGGCATAAGTACATACATAATTGGTTTCCCCCAATTTACAAAAACAATATTTATCACCGTTACTAATGTACATATCTTTTTACATATCGGTTCGCTCAATAGCTTGAGTAGGTACTTATAAACTTAACAAATGTATGTGAGTAAAAAAAAAGGCATCTCCATCAGTTGAGTAGTTTGCGGTGATGAAGAAAATTAATCAGTATAATTTATAATGGTAATTCTTGGCCAGTGATAAACAAAAACAGTACTAAATACAACAACAGTAATATTGGTGCATTGCTGCGCAAATTAGTGCACTCAAAGCAGCCATTGCTAGTTCAAGTGCCTTAAATAACAATAATAGTTCCGAAACAGACCTTGTCACTTTTTCCCCTCTGCAAAATGACTCACAATCACTCTATGCTCCCCCTCTTCCAAATCTCCTGTTGGTGCGCAATCTTTGACTATTTCTGATGGTAACAGTTCGACTGCCTTGACAACAACTTCATTTATTTACCCGCTTCCGTCACTTGTTCTAATACCGCATCCATGCACTCGCGTGCCTGATGACGTTGAAGTCGTTGCTTTGAACAGCTCTGCTGCTGCTAATACCAACAATAATGTGCCGGTTATACTGTGTGTCATAAGAATGGCCACAGTAGAGTTCTTTGCAATAAAAATAAAAATAAAACGTTTGATGTGGTTATCAATGCCGGTTTCTGCTGTGTAGCGACCACCTAATGTGGTCTATCAGCTCGATGCTCCTAGGATGGTGACTGCCGTTTCACCTCGTATGGCCGTTTTTGTATCGAGGCGGCATTGTTCTAAGCTTGGTGTTCCACCGACGACCAATATCAGCGTCTACAAATTTAGTTTTAATTATGACAGAGACGTTTCGTCTTTTAAAATCTCAGTGCCTGATACATTTTTCGAGAGAGTACTTGACTCTTTTTTTTGACTGGAACATTCTGTGATACATTTGTTCACAAAAAAATCTAGACCTGCATCTCTCTCTATTAATGATTCAAAAAACTGAATCGCTTAATTACTGTCTTACCTTTTACTATTCACCACCAAAATGTTCGGGGCCTACGTTCCATATTAAATTCCTTTTTTCTAAATAGTTTCGCTTTTGTTGCACATGTCATAGCATTTACAGAGACCTGGTTAAAACCAGAAAATTTTACCACTGAGCTTTTCTACAGTAATTACGTTGTTCATTGGCGTGATCGTATATCTAGGGCTGGTGGCGTTTTTATAGCTGTTGACTCCCGTTTTTCATCCGAGTTGCTCGTCTTACACTATCAGTCTGATATTGAATTCAACGCAGTAAAGCACTCAATGCCTTGTTTCAGCTTATTTATCTTCTGATCGTACATACTGCCTCTATCGGATATGCATGTATTTACTCACCATTACTCTGCTTTTAGTAATTTGCATTCTCAGTTGCGTAATAGTGATGGTCTTCTAGTTCTTGGCCCTTTCAATTTAAATTCAGTTAATTGGATAAGCACAAGCGATTCAAACTTTTTAACCCCTACCACACAGCATGATTTCCTCAATTACCTGTCGAAAACTTCCCTTGTACAGATCAACAACGTGCCGAACTGTAAAAATAAGATTCTGGATTTGGTATTTATGGATGACTCTGTAGGTGTCGCTCTTAATCAAATTCCTCCGTTATCTATTCCTGAGGATCCACTTCGTTCTACGCTTTAGATAGCATTGGATATGGTACAACCTAGGGGCCTTGGTGCAACGATAGGAAAACTGCGATCCCGCCCGCGATGCTTCTATAAAGCGAACTTCATTAGGCTCAATGATTTGTTTGCCACCCACGACTGGACGAATCTCTATGCGTGTAACGATATCGAGTCAGCAACTTACATATTCTATAACTCTCTTAGTCGAATTTTCGACAGCTGTGTTCCACTTCGCTATATTAGTGTTAGGACGAATAAGCCGCCCTGGATCTCAAAACAGCTTGTGAGACTCAGCAATACTAAGTCTAGGCTACATAAACGTTTTAAGAGATCAAGAGCATCTGAAGACTATTCGAAATATTTGGTTGCTCGCTCCAATTTTCAGTTGCTCAATAACGGTTACTGAACGGGGTGCAAAACTCAATTTTTCAATAACCCGAAATGGTTCTACAATTTTGTTCGGAAAACTTCTGGATTCCCATCTTAATTTTCTTTTTATGTAAGAAAGCAAATTCAGATCAATACATCGCGGAATTATTTGCAGAATCCTTCAAGTCAACCAATACATCTTACAGGTTCCAACAAAGTCCCTATCCTTATAAATTAGAAAATTCCAACTGTGTTCTCAATCCTGTTATAGATAAAAATACTGTTCTACAGAGTCTTCTAGCATTGAAACCTACATTTTCCCAAGCCCAGATGGTATCCAAATTTGGGAGCAATCTTTTATTATACCCTTGTATAAAAAATGTGGTGTGTCAAATATTGAGAACTACAGGAGCATAGCTATTGCTAAAAGCGTTGAGCAAATAATCACACGCTAACTGCAATATATGTGTAGTTTTGTTCAATCACCGTGCCAACATGGTTTCGTGCGCCGAAGATCAACCACTACGAACTTGCTCGAGCTCACCTCGTTTGTTATGGATGCATTCGTGAATTGTAAGCAAATTGATGTAATATACATAGATTTCAGCAAAGCATTTGATTCTCTCAACCATAAGCTTCTAATTCATAAACTTGATTTATTAGGTTTTCCGAATCATTTATTATTATGGTTTGAAAATTATTTTGTGAACAGGACTAAACAGGTTTTGCTCAATAATACTTTGTATACGCCGATTGACGTAACCTCTGGTGTGCCTCAGGGTAGTCACTAAGGTTTGCTTTTTACCCTATTCATAAATGACCTACCTCAAATTATCTTTTATTCCTGCACTCGTATGTACATATGTGGATGATGTAAAACTGTGTTACACATATTCGTCTCCTGAACGATTTCGGGTGGATCTCCTTCAAGCCTAACCTAACATAATAGTCAATTTAATAATTTTGAATAACTCTAAACGTAAGAAAATGACATTTCATCGAGTGAAGCAAGTCTTGGCAGCATACTCACTAAATGGTACTCTTTTGTAAAGTATATCTGTTGTTCTTTTAGATCATAAACTAAGTTTTAATATGCCCATCTCATCGATTGCTAACAAAGCCATGGGTGTGCTTGGATTTGGGCTAAAGAATTTGATGACCCGTACCTCACGAAAGTTCTTTACACATCCCTTGTACGCCCAATACTTGAGTATTGCTCGTGTGTCTGGTGCATCGTGTATCAAGATCATATACAGCGAATTGGGTCAGTGAAAAAGCAATTCTTGATCTTTGCTTTGCGTGGCCTTAACTGGAATCCAAATAGTCATCTATCTCCATATAGAAATAGGCTTCTCATTAGTTTACCTCCTCTGGAAAATCGAAGAGTTTTACTAGGATTAATGTTCCTCTATAAGCTGATATAATATGTACCAAAGCTGCAAAAATTTTACGTTCCTAGCTATTTAATTTCAAGAGTTATAGATTAAAACCCGTTTATCGGTCAATCGATTGTATGCGTTGTATTGGTCCGATCTTGTTGGTTCCGACAAATGATTAATATATTTCAAAATGGCGACCCCATAACAAATTGCATTGATATATCTCTAAGACTGAGGGACTACTTTTTGTTCAAACAGACAGACGGACAGACGGACATGGCTCAATCGACTCAGCTCATGCTCAGCTGATCATTTCGGTATACTTATAAGTGGGGCTATCTCTTCATCTTCTCATACTTACAAACATCGGACCAAAGTTATAATACCATTTCTTGTTCATGAAAGGTATAAAAATACAAGTAAACAAACTCGAAGATTTAAAACAAAAACAACAACACTTCTTGAACATTAGGGTGATCTCTCATTGGATATTCAACATAACAGATTTACAAATAGCTACAAACAATCAATGGCTTCTCTCCCTTGGCCCTAAATGCGCGCTACTAATAGATATTAAACAATTTCCATCAAAGAAAAAGCCAACAAGAGATTGAAAGGAATAACTTGACAATACTTATGAAAAACCACATGAACAAGACGACAGCTTCGGCCAGAAACAAGTTCACACAAAACACCATGCATTCTACCAAACAGTTTTTAAAGGAACAAAAGGGCAATGTAACAGTATTGATAAACAAGAAGTTGCATAGCATAGTTAATGACATTTCAACGTTTAAAGTGTTGAATCGGGACCCCGCTAATAAACAGGATACAAATAACGAAATAGTAGAGAAAATGTACAGCAAGCAAATTATTGACTTAAAAGAGAAGTTTCGTCTTAAGTGTACAACAGCTAATCCACCCCGTATTTATGGCCTACCAAAATTTCACAAAGCAGAAATTCCCCTTAGTCCAATCTCTTTGTCAGTCAATTCTCCGTCATACAATTTACGTAGATTTGTCGTCCAAATTTGAAAAAACTTTACAATTTCGTCGAATAAGGTCAAAGATACATATGTGTTTGATGACGTTGTTTCCAAGTATATCAGTCGACTTTTTCCTTCATATAATAGCTTCAAAATAAAGCAATATTAAAGTGCACACGTCTATGACCAATGAACGAAAATATATATGAAAAACGTTCAGGGATGCCTATGGGATCACCAGCGTCGTCTGTAATAGCATACATCGTAATGTAGGAGCTGCTTGCCAGGTTCGAGATATACTCGGTTAACAAACCACAATTGCTCAACAAATACGTGGATGATATTTTCGCTATAGTGAGAACCGAAGAAACGCACATATTGCTGAATAATTACAACAGATCAATTTAGTTCACGATTGAGGTAGAAAAAGTTGGGCAGATAGCCTTTCTGGACACTGTAGTTATTACGACAAACAACCAGTTATCCATATTTTGGTATAGAAAACCGACTGCATCTGGAATACTTATTAACTTCAACTCGCAACATGAGAAGCGAATTATTGTCAATACTGCCAAGAACTTTGTGAGACGAGTTCTCTCTATCAGTGACAGGATTTATCTATAATATAAATGCGCAAGTTGAGGGAAATTGCCCCATTTTGTTGTGTTGATCTTCCGACAGGGTAGTAAGCTGATTTTTGTTGGAACGATTTTCCGTCATCCCTTGTCAAGTTTGGTTTTGTGACAAACCGGTTTCGGCGTTCTGCCATTTTCAATGCCTAGTTTCGTTCTTGCCCCACTTTATGGCCCACTTTATGGCCAAACTATACATTTAAGGTATTAACCATATGTATGGATGTATAGATAGGTATGGCCAAACTGCAGCACCGTCAATCAAAAAAACAAAAAAAATTTAAAAATTATTGTAATATACAAAAATGAGTTTAAAAATCCACCACCACAAATGCCAAACATGTTATTCACACTATAGCGCCGTAGTTGTGTGAGTAGACATGTCATGCATGTATTGTATTACTCGTGTGATCGGCTCTCACTGTAAGTGGGATGAGTTAGTAGTGGCCAATGAAAAAGAAGTATTCGCACTAAGTTGTTGTTACTTAATTGTGACGGGCCTCAAGAGTACACCTTCTGCCTCTTTCGCTTTGGTGTTTAATACTCTATGTAGTAATCTTTTGAATGCTTTTTGAGAGTATTCTCGCATAGGTTCTTTCTTGTGTTCAATAAGGAAAGGAAAGGAAATGAAAAGGAAGTGAAATAAAAGGAAATGAAAGCAAAGGAAAGAAAAGAAAGAAAAGGAAGGGAAGGAAAGATTACTTTTAAATAAATTCCTTGGCCTCCAAGCTCATAAAAATACTATAAAGTTTATACCGATGGCCAAAAACCAAATTATATATTGGGGAAAAGAAAATTACCTTGGTCCACAGTAAAACAGTGAGCCAGCCGCACATGCTTACTTGACAACATGTATGTGAAATAATTTGTTTTCATTCTCTGTATCTCTATGGCGCGATATACAACAGGTATATCATCATAAACCTCCTAAGAGATTTTTGCGCCAAGCTTCTCTTCCAATTTGTGGTGTACCGATTTGAATTTTTCCCTACAAATTGGTGGGACCTACAGTTTTTTGCCGACTCCGAACGGCATCTACAAAGGAGACGAATTATTGCTGAGAAGCCTGTCATGGCAGAAATACACTCGGAGAGTTTGCCAAATCACTGCCGAGGGGCGACCCCGTTTTGAAAAACTTTTTTCAAATCACTTTTGATGTTACGTGTACCAGGGCTCGAACCATGGACCTTCGGTGTGGTAGGCCGGCAACACTACCTTCACACCACGGCGGCCATTAACCCTTTTAAAAACAATTGAACGAAGAGTTCACAAAAGCTCCAGCTACTATTTCACATACCTTTAGTATGAGGAACTTTTGCTCAAATATTGATTAGCCCAGTTGAAAAAGGAAGGAGTAAGAATCACTTACGGAAGGTCTTCTCCCGAGTCTATAGGGCCTCGCTATCTCGATGAATTCGTTAGTTATTCGTTATAAGAAATGGGCCGAGTTGCAAAGCCTAACTTCAAGAACTCCTTATATGTCTCGTTGTAAGGCATTACCGCCTCGTTTCCTAAGAAATGGCTTTTATGCTTGACACCTTACCCTCTCGCTTCACGAGAAAGCGCTATTTGCTATTTGCTGCGGAAACTTGCCTTGCTTTTCTTTTGCTAAGAAGGTGTTTGGTAATGCTTTCTTAAAGGAAGCGCTTGACAAGTTGCAAGTTCTGTTGGCGAGATTTCCCAAGGAAGATTTGCATGTGAAAACAGCTTACCATCACTAAGCAAAGAAAACAACAACAAAAACTTCAAACTTTGTTATTAACATATAAAAACAGCAACAGCTGTTTTGCTTACAACTTTTTCCAATTTCCTGTTCCTTTTTAATTTTTGTGGTTTGGAGATAGCTTGGCGCAATTCTTAATTTATTAAGGCCTTGTGCTAGTCGGAAACATTCTACCCAGAGGATAAATTATGTGAACAAATGTTCTATGGCTGTTGCAAAGAAATGGTAAATTTTAACAGTTGTAAATGTTGCCATCTGAAAAAAGCACGTGCGAAAGCAAATAAACCCATTTGAGAAAATATGTTTGGCACTACCGAATACATGTATGTGTACTAGTAGTGAGACTATTTTCGAATAATATTTGAATAAACGAAGAAAAATATTCGTTTCAAAAAATTCGAATATTATTTATTCGAATAATTTATCTGTTTATTCGAATAGTTTTATTGAAATGCTAGAGATGTCGGAAGCGAAATTCACTGTCTTCATCGCTTGTACCCATGGATAAAATAGATAAGGTTTAGCCGTCACATGTGTGAGAAAAAAGTTATTTCTTTGCGTGACGTGTGCGGTGTGTTGTCGCCCTGACAGAGCTGTCAAATACCATACATTTCAAGAAAGAAAGTAAACATTGGTACAAAATACTTACTATATCAAATGTGAATGTATTTCTTTCAAAAAAATTGTTAAATATCTATGATTTAACGTCGTATCAGGATGATAATTGTATTAAATAAGTTCCGGCAGTGTAGTTTTGGAAATATTTACTTATTTTAATTGAGGTTCTCATAGCCGTGTACCAATGCAAATTTGTATGTAAACATTGGTACAAAATACTTAGTATATCAAATGTGAACGTATTTTTTTCAAAAAAATTGTTAAATATCTATGCTTTAATGTCGTATCATGATAATAATTGTATTAAATAAGTTCCGGCAGTGTATTTTTGGAAATATTTACTCATTTTAATTGAGGTCCTCATAGCCGTGTACCAGTGCAAATTTGTATGTAAACATTGGTACAAAATACTTACTATTTTATATTTGCTACGATGTTTTACTTAAATAAATACATACTTACGTACGTAAAAATACCATATCGTCAATAAAAAGATTTTGTTTAATTTTAAGTGGCTTTATTTCATATATTGTTTATACAAACAATGCAAATGAAATTCTGTATAGGAAAATGTATGATGTTAGTAAAATTTTAAGAGGTCTGTTATCTTCAAATATAAGTACCCAAAATATCAATTTAAAACGTGGCAACAGCACTCGTATTCCACTACTAATGTAATATATTAATTATTCCATGGGTTTACGTTGTTGTTTTTGTAAATTTTCTTTTTTGTTTTTTAAATGCATTGTCGACAATTAGTTTGTTTAATTTTCGGACACGAAAAAACATTAACGCGCGAAAGAATAATTTCATAATTTTACATCGCATTTTACATGCTGGGAGCTGTTTATGTGCTTTACCAGAAAATTGCTACAAATCAATAATGATTCCTTATTGATATCATTGAAAACGATTTGCAACGCTGATATTAATCTTTTGAGCCCACTTTGACAGCGTGCATACAGAGGGAAGTGGAAATCCTTTCTTCATAAGCAGACAATATGCTTTTGCGCTTGTTGAATAAAGTGTGATTGAATGAGAAATATCCTCTTCACACCAGTTACGCCTCTTTAATCCGCTCTGTAATTTTTTTATTTGGCCTGATGTAAATATTGTTCCCAATTTCTCCACTATGTTGTTATGTTTTAAACTCGGCCCTTTGCAAACGCTGCTGCAACTCAGACATTTCCTTGTTATGCTTTATTTGCATTTGACTTAAGCAAAAGTTTTCCCTTTTCAACGTTTCACTAAAAATCATAAATGTTAATAAATCGCAGGAATAACAAAATAATTAACTTACATATTTGCTTCAAGCTGCTCAATTTTATCAACAAATAACTGCTCTGAGTCACACATAGTTACAGGATCATTTTCTTCTTTAGCATCTACATTTGATGGTACAACAGAACTTTCCAGTTCGTTGCAAGTCACGTTCATGGTGTCAACCACTTCTGTGGCTTTTGCACCTACCTTCAGGAGCTCTGCAACAACTTGTTTATTTGGTCGTTGTGTGATTCGGTTACTCCGATCTATAGGTTCGACTGATTCGGCCTCTATTGTCACAGACGGTACAGCATCTGGCTTAAGTTCTCTGCATTTCGCGAAACCTATGGATATTACCTCCGTATATCTTTATTTATTATTATTAATAAAAATGAAGGTAATTGTTTCCTTTAGGAGACAACTGCTAAAACACGTCCGAAATTATCGGGAAAGGTATCAAAAGACGCGCTTTGACCTCTTTAACAATAATCCGGATTTTCGAGTTTTCGTTTCAGTGAAGAGATATTAACAATCAAAGTTGAAAATTTTCTGTAATTTTCATGTGGTTGTTGTAATTTCAGATTAGCGTGTACCGAAAAGTGCAAAAATGTGTTCTGCGCAGAAATACTGTGGACCACGTAGCCGGTGTTGGACTGGCTAAGGGTTATCTTTGGAAGGGCGGCCGAGGGCCGCCTACGCAGTAAGGTGTTCTTCACATAAATACCTTGGATCAAGAACCCTATTTGAGATCGGACCTGGGTCATTTTTGGGTTTACCCCTCCCAATATGTTTGGACGTGTTTTAGCAGTTGCCTCGTAAGGGAAACAATTACCAAAATGAATCTTTACCCATTTCAAATTTCATATAATTTTCCAAGTCTGTTGGAATGAAGTGCTCACTGCAAATTCGGTCATATTTAACATTTGGAGCACGCCGGCAAAAATGGAGCCACTTTTGTTGGAGTTTTTCATTAGTTGGAAAGCTGAAAAAACCAACTTTTTTATCTTTGCTTTTATGGGAATTTGTACAGTTTAACACTGCGCACTTCATTTTTATTAATTAAACGCGCAAATAGTATTATTTTTGAACAATTTGAACAAGCAAACGTCTTATCACACAAAATAAACAAAAATTGATTGGGCCGTACATGAACCCTGCATACGTCACAAAAAGTCAGCTGTTTTATTCACAATATGGCGGCAAAATTGATGGCTTAATCTTGTATAATTCGTTCATGGCTTGTACCTATGAGCATGCATTCACGTTTTGTATGCATGTATGTATGTTTCGCGTGTACAAATGTGTGCATAAGCTGTAGTGATATTTGTTTAACTATTCGAATACCTATTATATGTGTGATGTGGTTACTACCCTGTAAAAAACGTTGGAGCATCAGAGTACTCCAACACTTATCCTCATTCATATAAAAAAGGTGGTCCAATTTACATAGCGATGTCCGGTGATTGGATCACCTAATCCTATTCGGAGTACCATTTACTTTGCTTCTGAATAGTCTATAGAGCACCTACGTTGGAGTACTTTGAAAATGCTGCCAAAAGATTACTCTATAGAGTACTCTAGACAAAAGCGAGAATGGGAGTATGTGTTCTTCTGAGGACCACCTACTCCCGCTCTCGCTTTGCTGTTGAATACTCTATAGAGTAATCCCATGGGAGTATTTTGAGAGTACTCTCACGTAGGCGGTCTATAGAGTATTCAAAAGCAAAGAAACGGAGTACTCCGAGATGGATTAGGTGATCCAATCACCGGACATTGCCATGTAAATTGGACCACCTTTTTTATATGAATGAGGATATGTGTTGGAGTACTCTGATACTCCTATTGGAGTATTCTATGGAGTATGAAACGGAGTATTTCCGTTTTTTGCAGGGTAGCAACGGTCCTTGCTCGGACATATCTCCCAGCGGTGAAATGGGGACAAGCAATGTGGGCAGTATTGGTGAATAAGTACTACCCGCAATCTTTCCTCCGCGGGCATCCCACGATATTGTTGGCAAACCCGTATGCCATGGTTGTTGTTGCACAACCGGCACGGGAACCTAAACATGTGGGACCATTCCTCTGTCTTAGCGCGTGTGGCTATAAAACGAGTCATTCTATAAAATAAAAAACCCATTAGAACGGTAGTTTTTGGATGGTTGGGTAGCTCGCGTACCTAATCGACGTACATTGTTATGTATTGGTTTGGCATATTCGTTTTTTTTTTATATGGATTTATTTTCTAAGGTGTGCCTTTGAGCAACGTCATTAAGATTCATTTTTTTGTTTAGGGTATCATATCTTTTATCAGTGACTGTTGAACACATTTATGTTTTTTTCTCGTAGTGAAAAATTTTTCTATCTGGCAGCTTTGTCAATTTTGACAATTTCCTGCCACCTCAAACATAGTGAGTTATGACTAGTGGAGTAACTCGTTCAGTCTATCAAGTGCATCTGCCTACGACATATGTATTCGATTACGATAAAAAATTTCGCAACGTTGTGTAGGAAATGGAAGAAAACTGCATCATTCCCTATGCGCATCCAGAATGCTCAAAAACAACAAGTGAGTGGAACTCAGTTCTCAGCTGATCGTGTTCGGGCCTCTCAGCTGTTAGTTACGCACGTTTAATTGTGTCATGTTGCTGACGCAGCTGTCACTCCTGTTCAGTCGCCGGATGGCGCTCCGGACGCTAAATAGTCGGTCGTGCATTAAGGGTGGAGACAGATGGTGACCAAGCTTGAGTTATTAATACGAAAATTGATTGTGATTTTTCATTTGCAAATTTGCGCGTGAGTTGTAATAAACTTATAATAAGTCAAACTGCAGGTGGATCTGATGCTCGTGAATTAAAGGCACCCAGGTGAATTTTTGATTCATCATGCACACTAAAGCTCATTTTATGCCGAGGTTTTTTGGCACTTCACAAGGTCAGAGAGGACAAATATCTCTCCATGATATTTGAATGCACCAGAGTAACACCTGTGCTAGAGAATATGTGTCTGAAATTATTTTTATTTTTGACTTTTATGACCGAGGTAAAACAAAGTTATTATCCAAACCTGACTTTTAATATAAAGGTCATAATCACTTCGGCCCCTGCTATAAGGCCTGCCATTGATTAAGTCTTTAATGAGTCTTGAACTTCCGACATACTTTGCCTTAAATCTGCGAATAAATTTAGTGTTGGTGGATTTTTGTACCGACTTTTGGCAAAAGTCACCATTGCGTATGGCAACTCGGATTGTCATTGACAAATATTTGGTGTGGCTACGCTCATTCCTTGAGCACCGGATACATCACTGAATGAAATGTCATTGAGAAGAAAAATGTTCACGAGGTGGGTAGTTAAATTTGTATGTTATTGATAATTTTATTTTTAGGTAATTAATATGGTTTTATTTCTTTTATTTTCAGGTGATGAATGGATACATGGGACAAATGGAGACTCCTACAGGTAAGTATAGATGGACGCTGCCCGAAATCCTGTATCGTTTCAGTCGCAGCGTCGAAACCCTACACATATGTATACATGTATCATTCGCGGTGGCGGCCGGCGCACAGCGATTGATACATTAAAACGAAAACATATTTTAATCATGAACACTAACAATTTTCTTTTCTTTGGAGGGTTGTTGCTTACTTTTTTTAATGGTGGTAATTTTGGTAGGTTTTTAGAGAGTTTTGCTGCTTTATTCACCCAAAAAATTTTGATAGAGGTTTAGCAATCTTGTACCACTTGTTAGGCTTAGTTCAAAAATGTGTAAAGTAAATAATGCTCATATATTAGTTCAACCTCTGGTTATTGGTTCGAGCAACAACAATGAGTTGAGAGCTGTTGTGAGAGGGAAATGACTGCATTTTACGAAATTTTCGACTTCTGTAACAGCTTAAATCATTGAGGCATCTTAATTTCAAGATAGGTGTTAGTGTCCATGCGTATGCGAAAATGCTTTTGCCTGGGCTGTATCCTGCTGATATAGTTGTGCGACCTTTCAAGTTCACTTTAAAAAACGACGTGCTCCAACCGATGTCCGACGGCAATCGCTTGGGTTGGAAGGGAAAAGTAAACAATTAAGTATTGATATGCAGAATATGGCTGGAAAATGATGTCATTGACGAAAACTTTTTCAACGAAGAGTACTTTGACGCTAAGTTATACAAAGTATTTCATAAGGATAGAAGTTCCAATCAAACTGTATGTGCACGAGGTGGTGGAGTTCTCATCGCGGTCCATTGTAACCATCATGCTTCCGAAATAGTATTAAATAATAATAATAATTGTCTGCTTGACCAAATATGTGTGCAGATTCGAGGCATTACAGATTCCGTCTTTGTCGTGCGTCGTACATTCCGCCCAATAGTACATATGACTTATATAAAACTCATGTTGATAATGTTATATCACTGGCCTTGGACAAAGTAGGCGCTGATCATTTATGCGTGTTGGGTGATTTTACCCTGTACAATGTGAAGTGGTCACAGACTATTCCAAGCTCTGCAAATTAATGGTTTTCCCAGTAGACTTGGTTGTTTTTTAAATTTAATATTTGTAAGTAGTGACTTAAACTTTTCATTGCTTGAGTGCACGTCACCTATTACAAATTCGGATATGCATCATGTTCCCTTAGTTCTTGATCTTGAATTTGATAAATATTCCGTGACTTTTAATGCCACGTCAAACTTTTCTTTTAATTATAAGCGGTGCGATTTTTCGAACCTGAACAATCTCTTGCAAAAACTTAACTGGGATAGCTTGTTTTGTGGTCTTGATTAAACATATCGTTTTGAAATTTTTAGATCTACGGTGGTCGACTTATGTAAAAGTTGTATTCCGTTGGTTTCAAAAAAGAAATACAAGGTTCGTTGGCACAACGCAACACTGATGAAACTTCGAAATTTGAAAAATTATTTTTTTAAAAAAGTCAAAATACTGCGTTTTCCGATCTGTATATGGAATGTGAAAAGAAATTCAAGTGTCTGGACAAAATTATATCTTAAATTTTGAAAAAAAAACCTGAAAGTAAACCCAAAATTATTTTGGATTTTCGTTTACTCGAAGAAATCAGTCTCAGTTATTCTCTTTTTCTTGATGACACAGCTGTTGATACCCCTGTGGAAGCGGCAAATATTTTCTCGGAATATTTCATGGCAAAATTTTGCAGCAGATTTACACAATGGACATAATATTTGTTTCAATATACAACCTTTCATTGATTTTGGCAATCTAGTACTGTCTACTGAAGATGTCCTTAGTAGCATTTTCCAACTTAAGCCCTCATCAAATGCCGACGCTGATGGTTTGTCTGCTATTCTGTTTAAGCATTGCGATTCCCTAGTTTATCCACTTTTATGCATTGTTAACAACTCCCTATCTTCTGGTACTTTTATTGACGCGTGGAAACTGGCTTTTATCACACAAAAAGGATATCAGGAATTATAGGCCTATCTCAAAACTTTCCGCCACGGCAAAGCTCTTGGAATGTATTATTCAACAAAAATTACTCTTTTCTGTCAAGAATATTGTGTGTCCAGAGCAGCATGGCTTCCTTCCGGGCGGTCAACTAACCAGGCTATTTTCTCTGATGACTGCATCGCAGCTTTTCAGTCAGGATGTCAGGTTGACATGGTTTCTACGGATTTATCGAAGGAATTTCATCGGATTTCCCATGTAATCCTGATCAAAAAAACTTGCTACTATGGGTGTCCAATCAGCGTTTTTGAACTGGATTAAATCCTATCCATACAATCGCCGTTGTATGGTTGTTGTTGACAATTTTAGGCATCTTCTTTTCGTTGCCTGTTCTGGTGTTCCACAAGGAAGCATCTTGGGCGCACTATATTTTGTACTGTTTATCAACGACATTTGCTCTTGCTTCTCTGCAGTAAGATTTTTGCTGTATTCGGATGATCTTAAAATATATTTACTTATCAATATCCGCCAAGACTCTGAATTGATGCAACTAGATTGGATAAGTTTAGCAACTGGTGTAATAATAATCAGTTAACACTTAATATAAAAAAATGTTTTCGTATTACATTTTCGAAACGTGTCAATGTCATTGGTACCTCATATCATATATCTAACGCACCTCTGTCGCGTGTAACTGAAAGCAAAGACTTGGGGGTAATTTTTGATACAAAATTTACTTTCGGAAGTCATATTAATTTATCCATCCAGAAATCGTATGCCATGCGTCTGTTAGGCGTCATAGCTATGATTTCACAGATTCACGCCAAATCTCTTAAATTCGGCGTGTGTGCGTTCCAAACTTGAGTACGCCTGTTTGATTTCGGCGCCGTATTATCATTGGCATATTGGAAGAATTGAACGGATTGAGAAAGTATTCTTACATTTTGCCTTACGCAACTTACGCTTCTCGGACCATATCCCGTCTTATGATTCGCGTTGCTTATTGATCGGCTTAAAATTTTTGCAGAGCAGAAGAATACTTTTTTCGCTGTCATTTATTTCGATTTATTGACGGTGTTGATTGTCCGGTGCTCCTTGGGAGGATTTTCATTATTATTCCGGGTGGAGCTCTCCTCGGTCCTGGGTTCTTCCATATTTGTCTTTTAAAAGTTCTGTATGCGAGTAATTCTCTAATCACCAGAGTCTTACTTGAGTTCAACAGAATTCCAAAATTTTTGGGGATGGATTTTTCTGGTTCGAAAGATCGTTTTTTGAGCACTTTAAATACTTTTTATAAGTAAAGCAGTTAAGTAGTTTGTTAATAGATTGATTGCTACGCTCTATATGTCTACTTCGCTTATAAGATTGTATACTAATTCTTTCTTCTTCTTTAAATGGTCATCTAACCGCCCGGGCGATTTTGACCATCCAACATAGCTCGCCAGTCGTTTCTTAGTTGCGCCAACTGGAGACACCGCGGGATCGCAAATCGGTCGCCACTTGGTCCTTCCATCGGAGTGGTGGTCTCCCTCTTCCTCTGCTTCCACCGGCGGGTGCCGATAAGAATACCTTCTGGGCTGGAGCATCTTCGCTCATTCGCACTACGTTTTAATTCGCTGAACTATGTCGGCGTCTGCGTAAAGTTCATACAGCTCATCATTAAATCTTCTTCGGTACTCGCCGTCGCCAACGCGTAGAGGTCCACAAATCTTTCGAAGAACCTTTCTCTCGAATGCTCCCAGAGCCGCCTCATCAGATGTTGGTAGTGTTCACGCTTCTGCACCATATAGCAGGATGGGTGCGATGAGTGACTTGTAGAGTGTTATTTTGTTCGTCGAGAGAGGACTTTACTTTTCAATTGCCTACTCAGTCCGAAGTAGCATTTGTTTGCAAGAGTAATTCATCGTCGGATTTCTAGGCTAACATTATTGTTGGTGTTAATGCTGCTTCCCAGGTAAACGAAGTCCTTTACTATTTCGAAATTATTGCTGCCAACAGGGGCTTGGCTGCCAGGGCGCGAATGCGCTGACTCTTTGCATTATGACAGAAGGTACTTCGTTTTGCCCTCGTTCACCACCAAACCCATTTTTTCCGCTTCTTTTTCTAATTTGGAGTAAGCAGAAGTTACGGCGCGGCTGTTAAGGCCAATGATATCAATATCGTCAGCATATGCCAACAGTTGCACGCTTTAATAAAATATTGTTCCAGCGCGGTTAAGTTCTGCAGCATTAAATTAAAGAAATTGCACGATAGGGTCACCCTGTCTGAAACCTCGTTTAGTTTCGAACGGCTCGGAGAGGTGCTTCCCAATTCTGACCGAGCTGGCGGTGTTGCTCAAGGTCATTTTGCATAGCCGTATAAGTTTTGCGGGGAAACCAAATTCAGACATAGCGGCATATAGGCAGCTCCTTTTCGTGCTATCGAAAGCGGCTTTAAAATCAACAAAGAGATGATGTGTGCCGATTCTTTTCTCACGGGTTTTTTTCCCAGATTTGGCGTATTGTAAAAATCTGGTCGATGGTAGATTTACCAGGTCTGAAGCCACACTGATAAGGTCCAATCAGTCTGTTCACATCAGGCTTCAGTCTTTCGCGCAATACGCTTGATAGGACCTTATATGCGATATTCAAAAGGCTGATTCCGCGATAGTTGGCGCAGTTTGCAGGATCGCCCTTCTTGTGGATTGGGCAGAGGACACTTAGATTCCAATCTTCAGGCATGCATTCATCCAACCATATTCTACATAGAAGCTGATGCATGCGCCTTACCAGCTCCTCGCCTCCGTGTTTGAATAGCTCAGCAGGCAAACCATCAGCGCCAGCTGCTTTATTGTTTTTCAATCGGGATATTGCTATTCGCACCTCATTATAGTCGGGTTGTGGAACGTCAATTCCATCATCTTCGATTGTGGGCTCGGGTTCGGCATCTTCTCTGGTTTCTTGCTCAGTTTCTCCATTTAAAAGGGCAGAGAAGTGATCCCTCCATATTCTGAGTGATCTCTGAACATCTGCCACAAGAGTTTGCCCCGGGTTTAAAACCTTCTGTCATTCGCCGAATTTTTTGATAGAATTTTCGGGCATTATTCCCGTTGGGCAGCATCTCAAGCTCCTTTATTTCGCGATTTTCTGCCCCTCTTTCTTTTGCCCGGAAAAGCCGCCTCGCTTCCCTCTTCAACTAGCGGTACTGTTCACACACACTCCTCGTTGCATTCGATCTCAGCGTTGCCTTGTTGCTTTTCGACGTCCAGCTTTCCCTGCGTTTTTTGTTGCGCTTGTTTGTCGTACAGAGGCGGGTACGAATCTTGGCTGCTACTAGGTAGTGATCAGAGTCGATGTTAGGTCCTCGTATTGTGCGAACATCTAAAACGCTGGAAGCATGCCGTCCGTTTATCACAACGTGGTCGATCTGGTTGCGTGTTTTTCGATCGGGGGACAGCCATGTAGCCTGATGGAACTTCTTGTGCATACACCTAGTGCTGCATATGACCATGTTTCGGGCACCGGCGAAGTCGATCAGCCTGAATCCATTTGGCGAAGTCTGATCGTGAACTTCCCGACAGTGGGGCCGAATACACCCTCCTTACCCACCCTGGCGTTAAAGTCGCCAAGCACGACTTTGATATCATAACGGGGGCAGCGCTCGTATGCTTCTTCCAAGCGCTCGTAGAATGCATCCTTTTCCACGTCGTCCTTCTCTTCCGTCGGTGCATGAGCGCAGATAAACGATATGGTGAAAAATCCTACTTTAATGCGGATTGCGGCGAGACGCTGGTTCACGGGTGTGAACGACAGTTCTCAGTGACTCTCTCTCGCACCACAAATCTCACGCCGAATCTGCGCTTGTCTTCATGCCCACTCCAGTAGATGTTGCAGGGTGTTTTGGTCGTGTTTCCTCGCCCCGTTCATCGCATCTCTTGTATGGCGGTGATGCCAGCTTTTGCTTCCCTCAGGACCTCAACCAGCCGGGCAGCGGCAGCTTCCCCATTAAGGGACCGGACATTCCAGGTACATGCCCTTATCTCATAACCCTTATTTCGTTTGCGGGTGTTGTAATCTAAAAAAGAGGTTCTCATATCCGAGGCTTTGTTGTTGTATTTCATTGGAACGTTGGTTTATGTGGTGGGTCCCAAACCCAACGCACAACCCGTTTCACGGGAGTTTTAATTCTATTATACGTTTGTATAGCGAACCGCTTGATCCAAGACAGACGCCCGCTTGCAGCCGCCCCACATGGTGATCAGACCCTGCTGTTTGAACCCCCCAGCAAGCCCTTAAACCGATTATGTCGGAGTGGCCTTACCAGGCGCCAGTTGGCGCAACAAAGAAACGACTGGCGAGCTATGTTGGACGGTCAAAATCGCCCAGTCGGTTAGATGACCATTTAAAGAAGAAGAAGGCCTTACCAGGTTGTCGCCTTCTCACGTTTAGCTCGCCACCAAACGGGTGTTCGGTGGTTACCCAGAGGATACATGGGCGCAAAGCCCGGAAGTAGTGAGCTGCTTGAACCGCATGCAAAAGAATCGCTCTGGCCATTCCCAGGTGAATGGCGATCAGAAACTTTCCCCACTTGCGTGGACTTCTGCACACGGCCCCATACTAATTGGCTTGAATAAATAAATAAATAAAATTTGTACCGCAAGGGATTTTAGTACTTACTTAATATAGCACTGTATATGTGCGAAATTTCGCCCTGAGGGAATGAAAATTATTAGGAAAAAATTTTGTTTCTGGAGGGAGTCAACAAATTTAAATTAGGGAATTATAATATTATATTATTTTCTGTATGAACAGGGGCTGGTTCCTTCAATGGCGAAGAAGGACCATTAGTTAATTTGTTAACACTTTTCGCACGCTGGTATTCCTGAATTAGATGGTGTTCCTTTAGTTAGTTCGTGAAATTGCTGCTACGCATAACAATCTTGATTTCCGCAAACCAGCACCGAGAACTTTCGCTCTTCCCAAAGGTATTATTCTTAAAATATCTTCTAAAGTACCATGCCTATAAAGGAGCTCAAGGCCAATAATAATAATTTTTTCTCTTTTTATTTATGAAAACTATTATTGTTTTTATTTCTCTAATAATTATTTTTAATTAATTATTAAAAGTTTTTTTTTTTTTTGTTAGAATAGAAAAGGAAACTTTTTAGAGACAACCGCCATAACTTTTCTTACAGATCCCTTTGGAAAGCTGCTGGAATTCTTCATCAGAGAAATTTTGCCACGCTGTGCTAACCATTAATCTAACAGAGCGCTGGTTTTGTGTCAGCTAAAATCCTAGTTCAATTCACAGTTACCGTAACATTGAGCATGCACCGCCATCTGGCATGATCATCCTCATGATGGATTTTTTTGTTAGGTGTGAACACTTTTTCTTTTTGGTACACAGTCCAACTCGTGCCCATCGGTTTTGTTTATTTTGTATACCAACAATTCAATTGAATTGAATTGCTGTTTGCAACGTACACTCACCAATAATAATAATAATTTTTTTTCTTCTTATTTATGAAAATTTTTATTGCTTTTTATTTTTTAATAATTAATTTTAATAAATTATGTAGAGTTTTTTTTATTAGAATAGAATAGGAAAATTTTTAGAGACAACCGCCAAAGCTTTTCTTATAGATCCATTTCCGAAGCTGCTAGACTTCTTCATCAGAGAAATTTTGGCACGCTGTGCTAACCATTAAGCTAACAGAGCGCTGGTTTTTGTGTCAGCTAATAAATAAATAAAAAAAAAGACATTTTATAATTAATTAAAAATAATTATTAAAAAAATAAAAAGAATTCATGAAACGAGCTCAAGGCCAAGAATAATTTTTCACGTTTTAATTTTTATGAAAATTATTATTGTTTTTGTTTTTTTAATGATCATTTTTTAATTAATTATTAATTAATTTGTTTTAATTGAATAGAGTAGGAAACATTTTTAGAGACAACCGCCACAGCTTTTCTTATAGATCCATTTCGGGAGCTGCTAGGCTCCTTCATCAGATAAATTGTGGCACGCACTGCTAATGATGAAGAAGCCTAGCAGCTTCCGAAATGGATCTACAAAAAAAGCTATGGCGGTTGTATCTAAAAAAAAATATTTTCTACCCTATTCAAGTAAAACAAATTTTAATAATTAATTAAAAATTGATTATTAAAAAAATAAAAACAATAATAATTTTCATAAAAATTTAAATGTGAAATATTATTAGTCTTGGCCTTGAGCTTGTTTCATGAATATTTGAAAATGTACAGCCCGCAAATCAACAAAAATTGTTGGTATAAAAAAACAATAAAACAAGTAAAGAAAGGGCTGTCTTCGACTGCGCCGAAGACTTCAACCTTTCATGAATACGCATCACGGGTCTAAGTGTCCGATCCTTATTCACAATTAGTGAAAACTCTGCAAAAGTGATAATTTAAAAATACATAGCCCAAACCCCATTTATCGAAACTATCGATTGTATGGGAGCTATGCGTTATGTTGGTCAGATCTGGGTGATTTTCACTACACGCATTACATATATAATCAGTACCAAACCTGCAAGTTTTTACCTTCCTAGCTTTTTAATTGCAAAATTTATAGCCCAAAACCCATTTATCGAAACTATCGATTGTATGGAAGCTATATGTTATGTTGGTCCGATCTGGGTGATTTTCACTGCACACATTACATACATAATAAATACCAATCCTGCAAAAATTTTACGTTCCTAGCTGTTTAATTGCAAAATTTATAGCACAAAACCAGTTTATCGAAACTTTCGATTGTATGGGAGCTATTTATTATGTTTGTCCGATCTGGGTGATTTTCACTGCACACATTACATATCTAATAAGTACCATATATAGTTGCAAAATTTATAGCCCAATACCCATTTATCGAAACTATCGATTGTATGTATAATATACATACATTGTATATATGTATGTATTATGCAAACAGCAGGAAACCCCTCCTGCGTCAAAAAGTATAATAATATATACAAAAGAAACGCCCTTTTCATAAGAGGAAAAACACGAGCCGGTGAATAATACCAATAACAATAATAAAATAATGCGTTTCGCATTTGTAACGTAGCGTTACAATAATACGACCCCCACTGTAACTCCACTAACGCCGACAAGCATGCAATAAGTACGCGACATGAACACGAGCTGATACAGAGCAACAACGGCATGGCAATCACTTGCAGCCAACACAAATTCATACCCAGGCAAATAACACACCATGGCAAGCGGTGAAATTCTCAACAGTTTTATAACCGTCACTGTATAAAGGGGTGATTTGCCAAATTAAAAATCATGCGCTTTGGGTGAGTCAGCGACACTAGTCGCCCTTTGGCTTATCGCTCCGCTGACTAGCTAGGTGGAACAGTCGTGCTGCTTCGTTGGCGTACTGACGGTCCACTTAGCTCTGGCTCTGGTTATGGGACGACTTTCGGGTTGTCTGTGAGCAGTTGTGCTTTAAACACAATGCTCCCCCCCCGCCCCCAGGCGTCCTACATGGCATAGAGCCGGTACACCGCCGCCCCTCTCTCCTGACACCTACAAAGATAGTGTGCGAATACGGATGGATGTGTCCAGTGAGGGGCCAGCACTTTAAGGGAATCTCTTCTTTTTGGTTGGGTGGGTCGGTGGAGTAGTTGCCTTATGGCTTTTCGCTCTTCCGACTAGCTGAGTGCAAAGACCGTGCCGCTCCGGCGGCGTACTGATTTCCACTTAGCCCTGGCTTCGGGGTAGACCGATGGGTGGGCGAGGGGTAATAGCGCTGTGCACCTCCCCCCAGCCCTCCGATCGGCCTACGAAGTCCTAGCTGGTACAACTCAGTCCTCCATTCAGCCACCTATAAAGCGTGCGCTTATGGAGGCAGTACTGTCCAGACACAGCACCGGCATCCTTATTGATTCACTTTAGTCTCGTTGCAGAGTACGACGGCGCTAAAACGCCCTGAAGGAACACCAAGCAGAATCGCCTCAGGTAAACCACTCTCCTATTGACCCGCTCCGCTATCCCCGACCCAATAGTCTTCCGACCCAACGCTCGCTGCTCCGCCACTGGTACGCATTCCAACGCGCTACTTCTGCTCCCGGTGAGCCGTCGCCCAATTGTTGCCGTTTTCCAACTGTGCCGACTCCACCTTATCGTTCCGCCTTCCAGCTACTGCTCCACTGTTGCTACGCCGCTCTTTACCACAGCTAAGCTGCTTAACACCTGTTGCTGTTCTCTGATTACTACCGACGGACAACTAGAAGGTAGAGTAACTAACACCGTCCGCCCTCAACCAGTCAGCCCTATACATGGCCCTATCGCCTTCTCACTCTCCAGTAACGGAAAGCTGTTACTCCCCCAACGCCTTCAAGCCGTGTGTGTGTGTGTTCGGTTTTAATACACATATATCGTGTTATTATTTAGTAGGAGTAAGTGGGACCTCTGCTAACCTTGGACAGACTGAGCTCTACCTCATCCTTCGACAAAACCACCCTCATACATTTATTTGCACTTTGCACAGATGCACTTTGATTATTTTATGAAAACGTAGATGAGAAACTTAGAGCACAAAAATATGTAGAACCTTTTACTTTTTTATATACCAAACCGGTGAATAAACAATAACAAAGTAATGCAAGAAAATATGATGACCTCCCACATGACAACTGTTGAGGCTGCCACACGTCCAAAATTATTACAAATATAACATAATAATATAATATGATGTAATACATGCGTTATAATGAAATTATGTACAATTTATGAGAAATATATATATATATATTTTGTGGCTGCCTATCCCGCGTACACACCAATAACTTCGCAACCGGCGACAGGGGAGATATATGATTCTCCTTGGTTCGCCGGCTTCTCTGGTTTAAGTAGGTGGACCACAATTGCTTGATTCCAAATTTCTGGAATGACGAAAGTGGTAAGCGAGAGGCTAAAGAGAGCCGCCAAAGAACTCTGTCCTTCGTGGCCTAGGTGTTTCAACATCTTCGTGGCAATACTATCGAGACCGATTAATCTTGACGGCTTGGCCTTCATTATAGCTTCCTTGACCGCGGCGACGGAGACGGCAATGGGCGCTTTTTGTGTTTGTGTTAATGCGCCCGAAGGATGGCTCGTCTCTTGGCTCGTCTCACGCTTCTTCTCCACAGATTTAATTTCATCTGGTGTCGATGCTCTTTAATCCAACATTTGCTTATTTTGTGAAAATGCTTCAAAAATCAACAACGACTCGTTTTTTGCGTCAAGCAGCTTAAGTTGTAACTTTCGGTCATGTATGCCTATGACGATTCGGTCTAACAACATAAGATCGGCATACGATGCTTTACAATTCTTACATTCGAACTCGCAAAACTGTGCTTGTGTGCAGTTTCATATTCGGCAAATGGCAGTTTTTCTTTTTGCGATATTAAGTTGAATTTAAATGCTTCCATGGTAGCAGTGGCGGAGCCAGGATTTTGGGAGGGGGGATGAAACAAATTTTCTATCGAAACCTGAAATTTGAAACACAATACATTTTGTTTTAAAAATGTAGGCAAACATTTATCAGTGTTGGAGTAATGAGCTCCAATCTAATTGAATTTTGAAAAACCTAAAACAAACGCGTACATATACACACAAACAATAAATTAACAAAATGAATTATACTCGTACATACATACACTTTAAAAATACTTACCTTTGATTTAAACACTCACCTGAATTTAAATACTTACCCTTGTTCAAATACTTAAATTTGCCTAAAATAACTATGCCTTAATAATTACCTTTATTCTACTTACCAAACACCCTGTAAAGAAACCATGCACTTACCGTTTGTTTAAGTTATTTGTTCTTACCGTTTGCCAATATTATAATTTGTTTACATATATACATACATTCCATTCTCCTTGCTGCGCAAGAGATCAGCAGTATTAGATTTTAAGTTTAGTTCGATTACAACAGTTGACCCGATCGTTTCGCCAAATTGTTAAGAAAGTGAAGTTGAGTGACTAGTTAATTAGTGCATCCACACATGCACATATGCGTATTCTTTTAATAAATATATTCTTTAATAAAGTTAATAGTAATTAAATTGGAAAGTTAAAAAGGTGCGTGATTCTTTACGTGGAAAGGTGACCCTCTCAGTGACCCATTTACCCTAATTTTTTTATACATGGTCCTTTGCGGCCATCAAAGAGTCAGTGACCTATAAGAAAAAAGAAAAATACTAAAACCCTAAAAAATTTAAAAAAAAATTTTAAAAGAACTAAAAAGTGTAAAAATATTCGCAAAAAATAATAATAAAATATAAAAATATTGAATACCTACCTGCGGGTAGAAAAGAAGAAAAAAAAAACATAAGAGTATACTTACCTGTGCTGGTGCAAAAATTTCAACATAAAATCTATTAATTAATTAACGAAATAAATACTTACCCGGAACGCGCGCGCTAAAACATTAAGTCCAAATAAAATAAGCTTAAATACAAACATAAAAATAAAAAGTGTAAATTTGGAAAAATACAAATAAAAACCATATATGTACCTACCTACTATAAGAAAGATTTCCAAAAAAAAAAAACAAAGTAGTGAAAAAAAGAAAAATATATATTTAACGAACCTCCAACAAATAATCATGCATCCCCCCCCTGAACATCAACCCTATTTAAAAGTCCCCGCATGCGACATGGAGGTCTTCTACGGTGGATATGAAGCCTGGCCGTCATTCCGGGATATGTTTACTGCCGTCTACATAAATCACCCAAAATTATTTCAGGCACAGAAACTGTATCACCTGAAAACAAAAACCCGAGGCAAAAGAGCTCTGGTCATTAAAAAATATTATCTCAATGACCAAAATTTCGAGTTGGCTTGGGGAGCACTCAAATCCTGTTACGAGAATCGCAGGATTCTCGTAGATAATCAATTAAAGACCCTCTTAAATATGCAAGCAGTTTTTTCTGAAAATGGTGAAAGAATACAGGAGATCCAGACCACCATTAATAACTGCATCTCGACCCTAAATGCGAGCGATGTCTCAACTGAGAACTGGGACCCCATCCTCGTGTATTTATGTTCCTCCAAACTCCCTGATGAAACCCTAGCTCTCTGGGAGCAGTCATTGGACTCTAGGAAGGAACTCCCACTTTGGTCAGAAATGGACAAATTTCTCACAACACGATATGAAGTGGTAGAACGACTCGGAACATATAGACCCAATAAACCCCTCACCCGTAATGCTAGCTTTACCCAAAGACCCTCTACGCCCCAAAATCCATTTAGGAATAAGACCCAAGCATTCCATGTAGACTCAAAGCATCAGTTCTCATGTGAACTCTGCAATTGCAATCACTCGTTGATGAGTTGTGTAAAATTCAGAGATCTGTCGATCCAAGAGCGAAGCAAATTTGTGAGAGACAATAACTATTGTACAAATTGTCTGGCTTGCTCACATTTGGAAAAGGATTGTCGTAGCAATTTTACATGTGTTTATTGCCAGAAACGACATCACTCTCTCCTCCATTTCCAAACAAGACCCTATACTCAAAACTCAGCACAGCGGCTACAAAGGAGCCAGGCGTACACCACACCCAAAGTTGGAGACCCAGACACACCATCAACCTCAAAGGATGCCAATCGAACCCAATCAACACAAAACCCTAGTATAAATAACACAACATCGACCCACTTTGCGAGTAGTTCCGAAACTACTCTTTTACCCACCGCTTTAGTCACAGTATCAGCTAACGGCGAATACCACGCAATTCGTGCGCTGATAGACCAAGGCTCCGAAAAAACCTTTGTAGCCTCTAGGATACAAGCACTCCTCCGACTAGCGACTAAAGAAAGTCACTATAAAATATCCGGAATGGGAGGTTCGGTAGTCGAAAACTCAAGCAAGATTTGCGAAATAACCCTCTGTTCGTCTGATCTGAAACCCAAAATCAATACCCATGCGATTTTATTGCCCAAATTAACCCATTTCCTGCCTAGTTTTAAAGTTACGACCGTGAATTTAAGGGAATTGGCAACATTGCCACTAGCCGACCCTCAATGCTTCAGTCCTTCTAAAATTGACATGGTAATAGGCAGCGATCTGACCCCACAGATACTACTCCAGGGACTACATACCAATGTGAGCGGTTCCTTATTAGCCCAAAATACGATATTTGGGTGGATACTCAGCGGACCCGTTAAAGAACAGGTGAGCTCGTTCTCCACCCAAGTTCACGAAAACCCCAGCACATTGTTGCAGCAGTTTTGGCAACAAGAGGAATTACCCAGCACCCAAGCCATGTCAGAAGAAGACAAGGTCTGCGAGGAACTCTATCGCGAAACCACACACCGCCAGGAAGATGGTAGATATATGGTGAAACTACCATTTAAAAAAGAATTTCCTGATACTCTTACCCTTGGACACTCTAGAATATCAGCGCAACAACAATACCTCAGCGTTGAAAGATCCCTGGAAAGAAACTCTCATCTAGGAGAAAAATATTCTGAGGTTCTGGAAAAATACATATCCGTGAGCCACATGGAAGCAACGTCGTCCCGCGAGGTCATCGAGAAGGGAAAGTACCTCTCATTTTATCTGCCTCACCATGCTGTCCTAAAACCCGACAGCAAAACAACAAAAGTGCGAGTAGTCTTCAACGCAGCCAGAACTACTCACTCTGGAAACTCATTGAACCATGTTCTACACACAGGCCCCATACTCCAGAATGATTTAATGCTCGTTCTGTTGAAGTGGCGTTTCTATAAATACGTTTTCAACGGCGATATCGAAAAGATGTATCGCCAAATACTCGTTTACCCGGAAGATCAGGACTTTCAAAGAATTCTCTTCCGGAGGGACCCACTTTTACCCATGGAAGACTTTAAATTGAAGACTGTCACGTTTGGTGTCAACTGTGCTCCTTATCTCGCCATTCGCATACTACACCAACTCGCAAAAGACACAAAAACCACCCACCCACTCGCCCATGACATATTGCTACGGGAAACCTATGTAGACGATATACTCTCGGGCGAACATAATTTACAGTCCACTATAAGCTCTCTGCACCAAGTTATCGAAGCTTTAAACTCAGCCAGTTTTCCCCTAAAGAAAATAACGGCAAATCACCCAGATATATTGAAATTAGTCCCAAAAGCGGACCTTTTAGACGAAGATTTCCTCAAATTTCACGACGCCAGTTCAACAAAGACCCTCGGCATAAAATGGAATGCCATAACTGACTCCTTTGCGTACTCGTATGACCCTCTTCCATCAGCAAACTCGAAAACCAAGGGTCAAATATTATCGGCGGTTGCTAAATTGTTTGACCCGGCAGGATGGCTATCGCCAATAATGATATTAGCCAAGACTCTACTACAGCAACTCTGGTTGGAAGGAACGGACTGGGATGAAACAGTGAAACCCGGCGCCTTCAGCAGATGGAACACTTTTCGCGGAAATCTCACCGCGATAAATGAAATAAAAATTCCCCGATGGGTAAACTTCTCCCCTGATAAACCCTTTCAAATGCACGGATTTTCAGATGCCTCAGAGAAAGCGTTCTGCACCTGTGTGTATCTGCGAGTGCAGAGTAGTGAAAGCACGTTCTCCACTCATCTATTAGTGGCAAAGAGCAAAGTCGCTCCTTTGCAAACAGTGAGCCTCCCCCGTCTGGAACTTTGCGGGGCAGTACTACTCACCAAATTAATAAAACAAATACGCTCACACTTAAATCTGACCCCTCATGAGCTCTATTTCTGGTCAGACTCCGCCATCGTGCTAGCATGGTTGGAAAAACCCCCTCACACTTGGAAGACCTATGTGGCAAATAGGACTTCGCAAATTTTGGACAACGTTGGCAACGCAACTTGGCGTCATGTACCCGGTGTAGAAAATCCGTCAGATCTCGGCACCCGTGGATGTACCCCTAAGGAGTTAGCCGATTGCCCGTTATGGTGGAACGGCCCGGAGTGGTTGTCGAAACCGCCAGCGTCCTGGCCGAAAATGGTGACCCAAACCTTAACGCCACCGGAGCAAAAGCGTACACAAGCATTCCATACGTTTGAAACCCCGGTTTTATTGGACCGTTTTTCTTCGTACCCAAGAGCCCTTCGAGTAGTGGCATACATGTACCGCTTTATAAATAGAGCGAAAAAACTCGATGTCCCAACAACAGCAACCCTAACCCAAGAGGAAGTTGAGCTGGCGAAGATTCGGTTAATCCTGGTGACTCAGCTTAGATTTTACCCGGCTGAAATTGCGGACCTTCAATCTGGAAAAACCATTACTAGAAAAAGTCCCCTCTTGTCTCTGAACCCTATGCTCGATAAAACCGGTATAATGCGCGTCAATGGGAGGCTCGCATACGCCACTCTCTCCTATAACGAGCGCTATCCGATTATTATTCCCGAGAGCTCTCGTTTTTGCTCCTTACTCCTTGACTTCATCCACTCAGAATTTTTGCACGCAGAAAAGCAACTGATGACCCGTATGATACAACAAGAATAATACGTCCCTAGACTCAAGCAAAAGGTGAAAAAGTGCATCTTCCATTGAAAACCTTGCACTATCTATAAGCAACAGGCCCAATCTCAAATAATGGCCGCACTCCCTCCTGAAAGGTCCACCTTTACCCTACCTTTTCACACTACCGGTGTCGACTTTGCTGGACCTTTCTTAGTAAAAACCTCTATTCTACGAAAAGCATCGTATGCAAAGGCATATGTGTGTGTTTGTCTGTTTTTCGACAAAGGCAGTACACCTTGAACTCTGCTCAGGTTTGACGACGGCCGCTTTCAAAGCAGCATTCTCTCGGTTCGTCAGTCGTCGGGGACTCCCACATAGAGTTATGTCAGATAATGGCAAAACCCTCGTTGGTGCCAGCCGCACAATTCAGAAGGAGCTCACGGCTTTTCTCAAAGAAGCCGCGCCTGACATAGCTGAAAAATATTCAACTCATGGACTATCCTGGCAATTTATCCCTCCATATGCTTCGCACATGGGCGGATTGTGGGAAGCAGCTGTCAAGAGCCACAAATTCACATTTGAAGAACTTACGACTCAATAACCTTGTATTGAGGAAAACACAGAAGTCTTAAAGAAAAAGCGAGTTTTAATCTTGTTCTATAAAGAAAAGGGATACATAAGATTGGATATTCAAAAATTGTAAAGCATAATGTACAGATCAATAATTTAATACTTCTCCGGTAGAGTTACGTAGGCCTCTCTCGAAGACCGAAAATAAAGAAGTCACTTATCGTACCTGTCCTGGCTTATGTCCAGCGGCGAAAATTCACATTACAAAATGCAATACTTCTCCAACATTTTGCAGACAGTTTCCCTTCCAGAATCATTTACAACCAATATTACTTTCCCTTCAGCATGGCCGTTTTGTAGACAAAGCCGATTACATACCTCTTTACTAGTAATGGAATGATTGTGTGAATGTACGGCAATAGAGCAAAGATGAACTTTCACGAAGTTTAATCAGCTTCTCTTCCAATTTGTGGTGTGCCGATTTGAATTTTCCCTACAAATTGGTGGGACCTACAGTTTTTTGCCGACTCCGAACGGCATCTACAAAGGAGACGAATTTTTGCTGAGAAGCCTGTCATGGCAGAAATACACTCGGAGAGTTTGCTAAACCACTGCCGAGGGGCGACCCCGTTTTGAAAAAACTTTTTTCAAATCACTTTTGATGTTACCTGTACCAGGGCTCGAACCATGGACCTTCGGTGTGGTAGGCCGGCAACACTACCTTCACACCACGGCGGCCGCCTTTAATCATTAATCACTTTTAATCACTTTACGAAGCAGAAATCATAGAAATTCTTCCCCTACGTGTCAGCATACGATGAAATAGATGGTAATAAAGTACTTGTAAGGGTTTCGTAATGCATTATGTGGAAGGACTGCAAAACTCGCTTCGCCGCTGGGTGGTGCTGAAGCTTGGAAACTGACAGCATCTGATGAGGCGGCTGTGGAAGTATTCGAGAGAAAGATTCTTCGAAAGATTTACGGACCCCTAAGCGTTAGCGACGGCAAGTACCGAAGAAGATTTAATGCTGAGCTGTATGAGCTATATACAGACACCGACTTATTCCAACGAACTGAAACCCAAAGTCTTAATTGGCTAGGCCATGTTGTGCGAATGAGTGAAGGTGTTCCCGCCCCTAAAGTATTCTTATCGGCACCCAGAGGAATAGGGAGACCACCACTCCGATTTCCGTTTCCAATTGGCAGACGTAACGAGTGGCTCTTAAAATTCGGCGAACTTAAATAAATTTTTGTAACTTTCTTCGCTGTGGTTTGTTGAAAAACTGAAGCGAAATCTCTAAAGATAGTTTTATGTTGAGTGAATCGACTATCTATTTCTATTATTATAGTGACGAATTCGATGATTCATTGATTATCAATCCTGGGTTCGATCACTATAAAGCCAAATAAACACACGCACAGTTATTGTAACTAATAGCTAGTTTTATTTACTAGTAATAAACGCAAAACAAATTTAAGAGTTTGGTAACTTCGCAGTAGTTCCCTGAACAAAACTTGAAAATAAATTGATCAACCTGCCTTGCTTGGTCACTGCCTTATATAGTCCGACAGGGTGCTTGCCTACGCACCGAGAACTTTCTTGGTTATTCGCTCTTCGTGTTCTCGAAGGGTCGGTGTTATTTATTGGAATCTTCTCTTTGCATCGTATTCGCAAACACTCGCACCATCTCTCCTCCTCTACCTAGTTACACGCTTGCATGCATAAGCGTAGCCATCGTTAACTCGGTTGTGTTTAACCAGTGGTGGGAGTGTTATTGAGTTAGGGATGGTACATGCTTGAGAATAATCGCCACACTGCCATCCACCTAAGTCCGGAACCAAACGCAGCTAGCCTTTCCAAATGGACCACCTTCACTTATTCCTTATTTTGTATGCGATATATCACATCGTTGATCCGTTTTATGACTTTGTATGGGCCTTCCCAGTTACATTGTAGTTTTGGGGACAAACCTTTCTTACGCTGTGGGTTGTGTAGCAGCACTCCTTATATAAAACCTTCCGAATTTATTGCGTTGTCGGTCCTGGCCTTCATTTTATCGGTCATGATCTTAGTCCGTTGTCTCACAAGGTCGAGAATTTCTCTCATTTCTTCTTCCAATACTCTAGTAGACTTCCGAGCATTTACTCCTGCATCAGCGTTTATCCCAAACTTCAAGTCAGCTGGAAATCGAAGATCATTCCTTTGCAGGAGTCTGACCAGTAGTTTCATGTACTGCAGAGCGATATGCCACTAGGAATAAGGAGATGTGAGTATCCCCATCCTTCTGGAACTTATCCACTACTTTCCTCAGGTGCTCTTCCAAGGTTTTATTGAATCGTTCCACCATGCCATCTGACTGAGGATGCAGTGCAGTTGTTCGATTTTTCCGAATGCCCGATGTTTTGCACATTTCCTGGAACATAGCTGATTCGAAATTTCTGCCTTGGTCAGAATGTATCTCCATCGGTGCACCAAACCTAGCTACCTAATTGTTAGTAAACACTTCTGCTATGGTTTCTGCCTCTTGATTAGGAATAGAATCTTTGCTTGACTTTTTCCCAAGGTCTTGGTGACTCCAAGATGACCTCCGCTTGGACCGTTATGTAATTCGTTGAGTACATCTGGGATTTTCTTCCTTGGGAGTATTCGTTGAAGCAGATGGACGGTTGAGTTGCAACTCCGGGATACGGCCCCTAAACGCATCTACCTCGGCCTCTATTTTATCTTGACTCGATGACACCCTCGCCTCCTGTGCTTCCAACTGCGAAGAGATATGTGCCTTCCGTTCATACATTTGCGCGGAAATCTGTGGTGATACCTGTTCTAGCTGAGATGCTATGCAAGTTTTCTGTTCTGCCATTTTAGTCGACATCTGACTTAATACAGGCAATATCATGTTTGTGTCCACGGTTGCTACTGGATTCGGAGACTACTCTTTTCTTCCATTTTCGTCGGTGCCTCCTCCACTAGATGAAAAACATGATCTTCAACGTTGATTCCTTCTGCTTCCATAGCCTCTCGCAATCGTGACTGTAACTCTGATTTATTGCCTATAGTGTTTAGTCCGCGTTGTTCAAACTCATTTTTGAGTTGCTGAATCTTTAATTCAATCAGCTTCGCCATGTCCTTGTTATCCTTGAAATCACTGGTATTTATTTAACAATACCGCTTCTGACACCAATTGTGACGAATTTGATGATTCCTTGATTATCAATCCTGGGTTCGATCACTATAAAGTCGAATAAACACACGCACAGATAATGTAATTAATAGCTAGTTTTATTTACTAGTAATAAACGCAAAACAAATTTAAGAGTTTGGTAAATTCGCAGTATTGCACTGAACAAAACTTGAAAATAAACTGATCAACCTGCCTTGCTTGGTCACTGCCTTATATAGTCCGACAGGGTGCTTGCCTACACACCGAGAACTTTCTTGGTTATTCGCTCTTCGTGTTCTCGAAGGGTCGGTGTTATTTATTGGCATCTCCTACTTGCATCGTATTCGCAAACACTCGCACCATCTCTCTTCCTTTTCCTAGTTACACGCTTGCATGCATAAGCGTAGCCATCGTTAACTCTATTGTGTTTAACCAGTGGTGGGAGTGTTATTACGTGAGGGATGGTACATGCTTGAGAATAATCGTCACAATATGATCAATATATAAATGGATAAAAAACAGAAATCTTGAAATAATCATTTGGGTTACATGCTTGTAGATTTTGACTAGATTTAAATCGGTTCTATTTGATTTCAATATCCATGTCACAAGTTCTGAACAACGTAACTCTAGTACTAAATCTTTTGCAAAATCCACTACAAACGCTAAGTCTATCTTTTTTTGTTGAAGTTTATAACACAAAGGCAGAATGCATTGTGTTAACAAAGATGCTAAAATACTGGTTTAGTATTAAAAAAAAAAATAGTTTTTAATGTTGACTTCCGAATTTTATAATACTAAGCAATAGAGAAAATGTTGAAATTTTTTAAATTTTGAGCCTTTCGCATAACTAAGCTGACACCATAAATTTATCAATAAATGCCCATAATTGGCACAATTTTTTGCCAACTTCACCATAAAACTTTCTTATAAATACTAAAATTTAATAGGTCATATAACTGCATATCCAAGTTTTTATAAAAATTATGATTAACAAGTATGAAGTTTTGATGAAACTTGGTTCAATTTTCCTAGGTTTTGAACAACGCTTGAAATTTTTTCTTAAATATTTTTTATCAGATAATGGGCTTTACTTTTATAAAAAACGGGTAAAAAATTCTCGTCGCTATCTTTTTTTTCACCGTTATGTGCTCTGATTAAATTGATGAGCCTGCCTACTCTAATATTTCAGACTGCCTGAATTCGGATTTTTAAAGACGTGAGAGATAAGGGAGTAGAGTTTTAGCTCAGCAATATCAGATCTTAAAAATTTCGGTATTATTTCAATCTCTTATTTTATTACTACTGGTTTTATCGTATTGAAAGCCTAGCGAATTTTGTAGAAGGTCTAAAAAGACTAGTATATGTATATAGGCTTAGTATTACACTAACCAATAATTACATATATTTATAAAAATGCCCTTTGTCATTAGTCTAAAATAAGAAAATTATATATCAGAAGCATGTGTTATTTAATTGAAAGTAAAAAAGTAGTAGTTCACGACGAAGGGGGGATCTATCCTCCCAATCCCCTCTGGCTACGCCAGTGCATGATAGCATTCTTTTTTGGCAAACAATAACCATCGAAGGCCTTGATGACGCCTTCTAACGTACGCTGATTTGCAGGCCATTATAGCCATCACCAATTTGGTTTTCTGCTTGTTCAGTCACGCCACCAAACATGCTTCCGGAGCTCCCATTATTGGGGAACAATGTGTTGAATATTTCAACTCCCCGCTGGCCAATCAACAATGTTGCTGCCATTCTTTCGAATTTTAGTTTTAACTTCTGACACCATGTTTTAAGTTGATGTTCCTTTATTAAAAATATATAATTTCTAAAAGGATATAACTTCTTTATTGATGATTTATTCGTGTACCAGACACTTCGTTACAAGCGCGTGTTTTCCTAATAATGTAATAATTCATTATGGCGATGACAAGTATCTATATATCGATTATAATGTATACTTAACTCTAAATTAGGTTTTAAGGCTGAGTTATATTGGCTTAACATGACTTATTACCATAATTTATTTTTTATTTTACAAGTATAGTTTTGACGGTGGTCTTACTACCCGACCGCTCCTGCTTTTATAAAATATATCCCCATCAGGTGAAGGCTGTATCTCACTCATTGAAGTAGCTCCTTCATTGTGGTAATCAGACGGTTCTCGATTTGCCACTAGACTAGGATCGTCACTACAGTTTTGGTTCGCAATGAAGGAATCTGCCACTGGCCCTTATTCTATACTGTTATGGACAGCGGAACTATCCACAGGTGTTTCAGCGTTGTCACTGTACTCGCGTGTTATATGGGTCTCTAGTTGCTCTAATATTATATCTCCTGGATTAAGGTCACAATTATTTGTACTAACTATCATACGTCGATTGCGACGAGATAGAGTATCAGCGTTGTCTGCAACAATATAAAATCTAGAATTAACTTTTCTTATGACCCGACCATAACACCATTTAGCATTCCTCTTAAATAAAATCCTTTCATCAGCCTCTAAGGCTGGCAGATCTTTTGCATGTCTATCATAATAATGCTTTTGTATATTTTTTTTGTTTTCCAATCTGTCCTTCACTTCCACCTCTTTTAATTCTTTTCGAAGCAATAGAGCGTTAGAAATTGTTAACCGATTCTTAATGAGGCGGCCAAAAAATAAGTGAGATGGTGACAACCGCATACTTGCAACTAGGTTAGTGTTATATTCAAGAATTCGGTATTGAAACATTTCTAGCTTTTCTGCCTCACAGTAGCATTTGAGAACATTTTTTGCAATTGCCACGCTCTTCTCTGCAAGACCATTCCTCTGAGGATAGCCAGGGCTTGAGAACTTAAGTAAAGGGTGTTTTTTTTAGGGGTATAGAACTTCGAATTGAAATAAAACACAAGAAAATCGTTTTAAGGTCCATCAATTTGGCTTTATTGGAAGGATAATTTTATGCCATTAATGTTTAAATATGATTTCGGGCATGTGGCCGCCGCGGCTGGCTCGAATAAAGCCAATTCTACAGGTCCAATTTTCAACCACTTTTTCGAGCATATGGGGCCGTATGTCGGCAATAACGCCACGAATGTTGGCTTTCAATTCCCCTAACGTTTCTGGTTTGTTGGTGTAGACGAGCGACTTCACATATCCCCAAAGAAAATAATCCAATGGTGTCAAATCACACGACCTTGGTGGCCAATTGACAGGTCCATTCCGCGAAATTATGGGCTCATCGAATGTTTCCTTCAATAAATCGATTGTGACGTGCGCTGTGTGGCATGTAGCGCCGTCTTGTTGGAACCACAACTCATCCACATTCATGCCATCCAATTCGGGAACAAAATAGTCGGTTATAATGGCTCTATACCGGTCTCCATTAACGGTAGCTGCCTCTCCAGCATTATTGCGGAAGAAGTATGGCCCAAGGACTCCACCAGCCCATAGAGCACACCAAACAGTCAGTTTTTGTGGATGTAACGGCGATTCAAGGGTCTCATGTGGATTCTCTTCACTCCAAATGCGGCAATTTTGCTTGTTGACGTAGCCATTCAACCAAAAATGAGCCTCATCACTGAACAAAATTTTGCGATGAAAATCAGCATCGAAATCAATCTCATTTTCGGCCCATACACCAAAATCACGACGCATTGCATGGTCTCGCGGCTTTAATTCTTGCACAAGCTGGATCTTGTAAGGTCGCAAGCCAAGATCTTTGCGCAAAATCTTCCATAAAGTTGATGGACAAAGCTCCAATTGCTGTGCACGGTGGCGAATCGATTCATTCGGGTCCTCTTCAACACTTTGCTCTACAGCGGCAATTGTTTCTTCGGTGCGCACTGTTCGACGTCTCTGCGGATGCGTATTATCACATAGAGTAAACGTAGTGCGAAAACGATCCATGGTTAACCGAATTAATTGCTCTGATGGACGATTATGTCGACCATAAAATGGACGGAGCTCACGGTAAACTTCGCGAACTGAACCATTATTTTCGAAATAAATTTGCACGATTTGCAAGCGTTGTTCTTTTGTCAACCTGTTCATGATGAAATGGCAAACCAAACTGAACATAAATGACATTAGAGTTGCCAGATTTGACCACAAAATGCCAGTTTTATCTCTATTCGAAAAACAAACCTGTAAAAAAAACACCCTGTACAATATTTGAGTCATTTGCGTATCGCTCAAATTCGCGTTAATTGAACGGAACATTATCACTTTTATATCAGTCGGATATCCATAACAATTAAAAATTTGGTCTAATGTGTTAATCACGTGTCTAACTGTTTTCTCTATTAGCTTGCGTACTATTATGAATCCCGAATAGGCGTCAATTAATGACAAAAAAACAAGACCGGCATATTCAAAACTATCGGTCGCTAGTCTGTGAAAGGGACACTGAGGGGTTTCTTCCTGTAACAAGGTCTCTTTTTGATTGTTTCGAGTGAGTTTTTCACAGACTTTGTAGCTTTTCACTAGTTTTCTTATGTACGATGTCATTCCTGGCCAGAAAAATTGTAGTCGGCCACGGGAAAATGTTTTTTCTTTACCTAAATGTGGTCCATGAACGAACTTACAAATGGTGCTTTGCAACTTGGTAGGAATTTTTCAAAATACGCGCTCTTATCTTCTTACATATATTAATATACACACATAAACCATTGTACAAGGTGGCGCAAAAGTAATCCTCCTATCAGAAAATGCTATAAATTTTGCGATTGGCCCCTAAAGTCAGTTCTGTTTTGACATTTGCGTAGTAAACACATGCGAAATACACGTTAATAAACAATGTTAGGCTACACTGCTCCAGAACGCGGAATATTGCTGACTATTTATTTGACCAATAATCGGTCGGGGCCAAACGGTTACTGTGAATGGTGAGCGCTACAGAGCAATGATCAACGAGTTCTTTTTGCCGCAACTTGATGAATTGGGATTGGAAAACATGTGCTTCCAACAAGACGGTGCAACAGCACACACTGCACGTGCCACAACCGATATGCTGAACATCGGAAGCTTACTTTTGCGCCACCTGTTACTTGTATAAAAGCATTAAACTAGCTCAATGTACTCGAACATCGAATGTCATCGTTCCGACCTATATCTATTTGGACTCTCCGTACAATTATGGAACTCATTACCCACTGAAATAAAAGTTATAAAACAAGCAAGGTCTTTTAAAAATGCAGTCTCTAACTACTTCTGACTTTCAGTCCCCCGTCTTTTCCTTTTCCTTTCCATTTTCTTTTTTTTTTTCTCGTTCACTCTCTATATTTAGCTTTTATATATCAATAAAATTGTTTTAACTTTAAGTTATAAATTCATGTATACCAACTTTGTAATTATAATTTAACAGAAGATGTACTACCACAAGACTTAGTCTTACTATGTACAAAACAAATAAAAATAATAATAAAATAATAATAATAACCAAGCGATGGTTTTTAAAAATTAGTTCTTTCTCATAATGTACCTCATCTTTATATCTATAGAATGATTGACCTAACTCATCAAGTTGATGATATCCAGGCCACCCTGACACTACATATCTACGGATACGGAGATAGGATTCGTCTTCATTTAATATCCTTACATATAAATCATAGTTCTGTTTCGATAAACAGGCCTGTCGAGCTAACGGGTGCACCACTATTGAAATATCTTGTTCAAATCCCCTGGAATCGAACACTTTCTTTGTCTGGCTTATATTCGATTGACATGCCTGGATATTTCTATAATCGCAAAAACATCCTTTGTAGCCCATCATCAATGCTTTCTTTTACTAGTGTTTCTAATGGCTTATGATCTGAATAAACAACGAATTGCCTCCAATACAAAAAAATAATGAAAATGCTCACAGGCGAAAAGTATGGCAAGTAGCTCCTTTTCAATTTGAGCCCATTTTTGCTCACATTTCGAAAGTGTACGTGATGCATAAGCATTTCTCTTAAAGCAACACATTTCCTAGTCCATCCTTTGAACTGTCAGGTTGAATAATTGATGGTTTGTTAGGATCGTATATGGTTAGTACAGGAGGACCAGAAATTGATTCAAGAAGGCTGTTGAGCTCAGGGGAATGTGCATCCTTCCAGTTCCACTCAACACTGTTGTTTGTAAAGTTACGCAAGGCAGATGACCTTTGAGATGAGTTGGGGATGAATCTGGCAAAGAAATTTTAACAAGCTAAGCAAACGTATGATATCAGTTTTATTCCGAGGTATTGGAATTTCATTTATAGTTCTAACATATTTGTCAGTAGGCTGCGTTAACAATAGTGAATCCCATAAATATAATTTTACTTGTGCGATATTGTATTTTTGAGCTGTTAAATTTCACATTATTTGCAAGGACGCTTGCGAGTACCACTGGTAACTTTTGATCATGCTCTTCAAATGTTCTACCAGATATACAAAAATCGTCAAAATAAACTTCAACACCCGGTATGTCACCGAATAGTGGTACCATGCGCTTCTGAAACATTTCCGGTGTGTTATTTAAACCAAAAGGGTCACGATTCCATCGATACCTGCCGAATGGGGCCATAAATGTTGGGAGATCAGAACTTTTTCTGTCCAACTACATATGCCAAAACCCGTTGCACAAATCTAGAACTGTAAAGACTCGCTTACTCGAAAAACGACTTATTATATCGTCAAATGTGGGAATTAAATAATGTTCTCGTTTTCTAAACGTATTCAAAAGTTTAAAATCAAGACAAATGCGAAGATCACCATTTGTCTTTACAACTAACTGGAGGTTGTTTATCCAGTCGGTTGGATAATCAACAAAACTGATCACCCCTTCTTTTTTCATTAACTGAAGTTCGTTTTTTTAATTTTTTTATTTAGGCTTATAGTGCAGCGAGGGCACAGAGTTTTACTTCAAGACAATTGAGTATTTACCCGGTAATACGCCTAACCCATCGAAAAGTTGCTGGTATCTTTTAACAAACACCTCGGATTCCGTGGGAAACTCAGCTGTAATCGCATCAACCCTTCCAACCAATCCGATTGCGACGCACGACTCTAGCCCTAGTACGAGTTCGAAATTCTCGTCAATAATTAAAAATCTGCATTCATGACTTCATTTTTTATTTACGTCAACACATGTTAATTTAACTTCACCGAAAACTGGTATTTTATTAGAACTGTAATCAATACCATCATACTGCTTATGCTTTGAAAAAGGCACCTTAATCTTCCGAATGAAGCTAAGTGGAATGCAATTAGCATCAGAGCCGGTATCAATTTTGAATTCAATCGGGCATTTTCCAACTACGAGTTTCTTCCTCCAACTGATGCAATCCACGTTTATTCTGTTTAAATCAAAACAACTACTTAAGCAACTAGTTCTACATGTATTGGCTATCTGATCTACACAAGCAACTACGCTATTATCTTGGTCACACCATTTGATTGTGTGAACTGTTTTACCATCAAAGTCTTAGACTTTTTCAGAAATTTTGGAGTTTTTTGGAGAACCTGCATTGAATTTTAATACAGTAAATCTTAATCTTAAAGCCGTGACACATTTTGCTGAGGCAATTTTTTCTTCCGAAGAGCTAAAGTGTTTTCTTTCATATAAAAGAAATTGCTTTAATAACCTTGTATTGAGGAAAATACAGAAGTCTCAAAGAAAAAGCGAGTTTTAATCTTTTTGTATAAAGAGAAGGGATACATAAGATAGGATATTCAACAATTGTAAAGCATAATGTACATATCAATATTTTAATTACGTCTGTGGGAGTATTCGAGAGAAAGATTCTTCAAAAGATTTACGGACCCCTACGCGTTGGCGACGGCGAGTACCGAACAAGATTTAATGATGAGCTGTATGAGCTATATACAGACACTGACTTAGTCCAACGAATTAAAACCCAACGTTTTAATTGGCTAGGCCATGTTGTGCGAATGAATGAAGGTGTTCCGGCCCATAAAGTATTCTTATCCGTACCCAGAGAAAGACGGAGACCACCACTCCGAATGGCGAGCTATGGTAAAAGGCCGAAATGGCTTAGACGGTTACGCGGAATTTAAAGAAGAAGAAAGGTTACAAAGGTGAGTTCTACTGTAGAAGTGGAAACGGGAGCGTTGCAAATTTTTTTTTAGCAATTTGTATAACTTATGAAATGACGTTTTGTCGCAGCTCTAAAGTGCGTAAAACGTAGTTTGAAGATTATGTCAAAAGAACCTTCTCCATAAATTGGGTTCGGCCACTATAGTTTGGTTTTGAACAAGTGGTTCATAAAACTCGGCAAACTTAAATAAATTTTGGTAATTTTCTTCGCTGTGGTTTGTTGAAAAACCGAAGCGAAATCACTAAAGATAGTTTTATGTTGAGTGAATCGACTATCTATTTCCATTATTACATGAATGGATAAAAGACAGAAATCTTGAAATAATCATTAAGGTTACATGCTTGTAGACTTTGACTAGATTTAAATCGGTTCTATTTGATTTCAATATCCATGTCACCAGTTCTGAACAACTACTTTATTACACAAACGCAGAATGCATTGTGTTAACAAAGATGCTAAACGACTGTTTATTATTTAAAAAAAAAAATATTGTTTTTAATCTTGACATAAGAATTTTATAATACTAAGCAATAGAGAAAATGTTGAAATTTTTTAATCTTTGAGCCTGAGCATAACAAAACTGACACCATAAATTTATCAATAAATGCCCATAATTGGCATACTTTTTTGACAACTTCACCCTAAAAATTACTTATAAATACTAAAATTTAATAGGTTATAAAACTGCATATCCAAATTTTTATAAAAATTATGATTAACAAGTATGAAATTTTGATGAAACTTGGTTAGATTTTCCTAGGTTTTGAACAACGCTTGAAATTTTTTCTTGAATATTTTTTATCAGATAATGGGCTATACTTTTATAAAAAACGGGTAAAAAATTCTCGTCGCTATCTATTTTTCCGCTGTTGTGTGCTCTGATTAAATTAATGAGCCTGCCTACTCTAGTATTCAGACTGCCTGAATTCGGATTTTTAAAGACGTTTTATTATTTTATTATTTCGATCTGTTATTTTATTACTACTGGTTTTATCGTCTTGAAAGCCTAGTAAATTTTAGTAGTATATGTATATAGGCTTAACATTACATATATTTATGCACTTTGTCATTAATCTAAAATAAGAAAGTTATATATCAGAAGCATGAAATGGTATTGTGTTATTCAATCGCAAGTAAAAAAGTAGTAGTTCATTGACGAAGGGGGGATCTATCCTCCCATCCCCCCTGGCGACGCCAGTGCATGATAGTATTCTTTTTTGGGTAAACAGGCCTTGATGACGCCTTCTAACGTACGTTGATTTACAGGCGACGTACCCCCGCCACTTTCGCCATCGCCAATTTGGTTTGCTGCTTGTTCAGTCACGCTGCCAATCATGCTTCCGGAACTCCCATGTGTTGAATATTTCAACTCCCCGCTGGCCAATCAACCATAGGAACGTGGCAATCTTGTTTTGTTCGGGCTCCGTCGTTTTATTATTCGCGATCAAGTAGATGGTGAATGTCTGCTTCCATTTTGGCCACTCTTTGGCTAACAATCTAATGGCTGTGGTATACGCAAGTTCAATGTTGCTGTCATTCTTTCGAATTTTAGTTTTAACTTCTGACACCATGTTTTAAGTTGATGTTCTTTTATTAAAAATTAGCGGACCCGGCAGAGGTTGTTCTGTCTAAAATTTGACTTGCCTTTATTTAATAAATTTTATTTTTCTCTCTCCCCAATTGGCTCTTCTTCTACATTTATCTGTGCATCTTCCTTTTTCTTTTTGCTTTCGCTTTTCCCCCAAGCCCATATACCGCTACCCTTCTTTATCCTCTTCATTTTTCTCTAACACCATATTCCCAATATCTATTCTGACTTCCCTTCTTCTCCCATTTCCTCTGCGGGTTCTGATATGTCTTTGAAGATATATCGAATTAACTTTTATTTGTTCCTCGTACCGCCTTTTGTTGCCAGGGTTTTTTGATGTATAGAACTGATATCTATATATAAAATATCATTAACTTAAACCAAATAAATTCCTAGCTATGCCAAATTGCTACTTAAAATACCCTGGGGCTTTTCTGAACCTATCGTGAAAGTTTCATAGAGATCGACTATAAACTTTGGACATTCATGAAGCACAAACAAAACGCAAAAAATGTGGGCCCGGCACAGCACACTTTTATAAAGTTATGTAAATCTTGACTAAAGGACACATATATCCAAATATCATTGATTTAGACCAAATAAGTTCAGAGTTAGTACGAATTGAAATTTTATATAGCCTGTGGGCGTAGTACCGCCCACTTTTCCGGAACTATATATAGTCTATGCTTTAACCCATGATTCCAAGAATATACTGTGGAAATTTCATAAAAATCGGTTGAAATTTTATATAGCCTGCGGGCGTAGCACCGCCCACTTTTCCAGAACTATATATAGCCTATGCTTTACCCCATGATCCCAAGAATATACTGTGAAAATTTCATAAAAATCGGTTGAGTACTTTGAACGCCTATAAAAGACACACAGACACACATTCATTTTTATTTATAAGATGTATAATTTCTTTATTAAAAGGATATAACTTCTTAATTAATGATTTATTCGTATACCAGACACCTCGTTATAAGCGCTTGTTTTCCTAATAATGTAATAACTCATTATGTTGATGACAAGTATCTATATATCGATGCTAAGTTATATTTCCTTAACATAACCTTTTGCCCAAATTCCCTAAGGACGATTTATTACCATTCCGGAGGGGTTAGGTGTGCAGAGCGGCGGTCAGAAGGAGCTGAGGCGGGCATTCCAGCAGTGCTGCTAGTCGTGGAGATTGGGCTACCATTGTGATCGCTTGAGGATAGTGGGGGCGGTGAGGGTGCGCTGGAGTGACGTGTACCGCGTGACGCCCTAGGGCGTGTGAAACATGGTGCCTCGAAAGTACTAAAGAAAGTACGGGGCCTATGGCTGAGCATCCAGATTTGTGAAGCCATCTCTTACTCTTCACGCATTGAACAGAATGCGAGCGTTTAACACAAAATTTCTTCCAGCAAACGCAGCAGATCCAATCTCTTGTTCCGGGGTTGGGTTCGACACCAGCCCATAACAAGAGGAAATGGAGCAACCCCGCTGTAAGGGGTATACGTTGGTATCCATGTATAGCACATAATTTACGTTGCGAGAAGTTAGCAAGACCATGCCCTTTCCGAAGACGTCTAAGTATAAATGATTTTCTTTGACAAAATTCCATTTAGATCGCAAATTTAATAATGCAAACTGACGACAATTGGGTACATTATGCGCCTGATAGCAGTTAATACATGTCTTTGATTCAGGTTGCACCTTATTTCTATGGAGTAAGCGGCGGGTGTTATTGTCAGCGATACCACCATGGTATGTTTGTGAAGTAGAATTACGCAGGTGTATATTTTGCAACTATCTGCTTAAGTTCGGATTGTTTTCAGCGTAGTGACATGTCCGAGACACCGGGCAGTATCGAAACCAATAAGCAAAATCGCTCAACCAATCCCCTAAATGATCTACCGTTGGAAATGGCGTCAAAACTGCAGCAAGCTGACTCCATTCATATTGCTCAGTTGGAAGTAGTTTTCCACCAAACACTCTACCAAAGTTGGGTTCAACAGGTGGTGTCGACAATTTGCTGACTTGAAGAAAGCAATAATGTTTCTCACCCTATTAGCAAATTCTGAATTTTGGCCATGGTGACTTTTACTAATTGCCGGAAAGCTTTGTACCTTTATCAACTGAAATTGAATTAGAAGCTCAGGCCTACCGAAGTTGAATTCTAATTCTTGTATAACCCTAGGTACATCGACAGGGTAAATGATCAATGATGCATAAGGTTCTGCCTGTTATTATACCTAAAATTTTGGGTTTCATCGTTGTAATTAACTAAAAAAGTGGCTAAAAATTGCCTTACTTGTTAATAGATAGATTTACGATAAAACGAACAAAAGAAACCACTTCCGTATTTTGTAAACTTACTTGGCTTTCTATGTTAGTAGCACGCTTGCTTCGAAAACTCATTTGTATAACCACTTTAATAAACATTAGTTCCACAACTACGCCATAAGTAAGTTCTTCAAGAACTAGTTTCATTACAAGTTTAAATTTTAAAATTTTGTGTATAGTGAGATTTCAATTACGTTTGCCTTAAAACGGTGCTGAAATATTTTCGCTCTAATTGATATCAGAACAAATTACATAAAATCATTTTCTTTTTGAAAATAATTAATTTTGAAAGTTAAGATTTTTCCTGCATAGCAATATGCCCCATAAATGAAAAGTAATTTTTTTTAACAACACATTTTGTATGTACAATAATTGTATGCCCTTAATTGCTTACAAAATAATTGCTATATTGTAGCTAGTAAGAATAATCTTTCATTAAAAAAATTGTAAGCGTCTTTTATTTGCGTTTTCAAGTTCAATTTTGTCACTTTCGGCTTGATAGCACACGTTATACAAACATATTGTCATATAGCAGATAATTGCAAGCTAGCAGAAATGTAAGCAACTAATTTTTCTTCAAAAAGAAAAAAATATATATATAATAATGGTATACAAATTAACACCAAAATATACATAAAACGGAATAAAATAAGTTAATACACATAATTATAACAAACTAAAGGCCACAATTATGTAAAAGGTGATACACAAAGCGAAATAAATAAATAGATAATGAAACAAGACGAATAAAATAATAATATAATATGCGTTTATTTTTTTTTTGCATTTTGAGGTTTTTATTCGTAAGATAAGAAATATTTAAACGTGTAAATAGATTTCGGCTGTAGGTCGCTTCAATGTCACGAACAGTGCAGCAACTGTGTCTTCAGTGCCCCAATTATATACAGCTGACGTCTTCCCAATCTGTATCTTAAATACTTGAAAAGGAACCGATCCATCAAAGGATCGAAAAGCTCGTTGAAGCAGTTAGACGATTCAGTTGTAATTCGCGGATAAGACCTCTCAAGGCATCCATCTCAGCCTCAATTTTATCTTGAAATTGTGCAATCTTTGCATCTTGCACGTAACCTTCGCCTCCTGTGCTTCCAACTGCGAAGATATTTATGCTACCTGCATGGATATACACTACTCTTGTTCTTCCAATTTTGACGACATTCGCGCCTCCTGCTCTTCTACCGAAAAGTTATACGTGTCTCTTGTTCTTAGAATTGAGCTGAAATATGCGTTTGGTGTTCTTCCATTATGGTCGATAACTGAGTCAATACAGCCCGTTTCATTTTTGTGTCCACACTTGCCACTGGATTCGGAGACTCCTTCTTTTCCATTTTTGTCGATGTCTCTTTTGCAAGATGAAAAAAATCCATTATCAACGTTAATTTCTTCAGCTTCCATTGCCTCCCGTAATATTGACTGGAACTCTTATTTATTGCCTGTTGTATTTAATCCACGTTGATTCAGCTCATTTTTAAGTTGCCGGGTCTTCAGCTCATTCAACTTTGAAACGTCTTTGTTATCCTTTAAATGTGTCGGTATTTATTAAAGGTGACGTGTCATAATGTCAATGGAATTAATATTGACACATTTTCATTTTATGCCTTATGTATGTATTTTTATGAAATAAAAAGTTTTATCAAATGAATTTTGATAATTTTCATTTCAAACCTTATAAATGTATGTAAATTCATTAAATACAATTTTTTTAATTTTATGTATGTACATATATGAGTTATAAACTGAAAATTGGGAACAAAAAATTACACGATTTCTGAAAATTATCAAAATTTATTCGATACAACTTTTTTATTTCATAAAAATACATATATAAGGTATAAAAAAAAATCTGGAATATAAAATCGCGCGATTTTTATTCCAAATTTTTGCCAGAAGAGCTTTTCTGAAAATTATCAAAATTCATTTAACAAAATTTTTTTATTTCATATACATACATATATAAGGTGTAAAATGAAAATTTGGAGTATAAAATCGAGCGATTACACTGCCATTAATTCCATTGACATTATGACACGTCACCTTTATTAAACAATACCACTGCTGACACCAGTTGTGACGAATTCGATTATTTATTCCTGGATTGGATAACTATAAAGTCAAATAAACACACGCACCAATACTGTTGTAAATGCTAGATTTATTTTGTTCTAATAAACGCAAAACAAAGTCATGAGATTGGTAACTTTACAGTACGTTCACTGTACAACACTTGCAAATAAACGGATCATCCTGCCTTGCTTGGATGCTGCCTTTTATAGTTTGACCGAGCGCCACTTTCATCACCTATAAGCGTTATCAACATTTACTCGCTGCACACGTAGTAATAAACGTGATATCTCTCTATCTCTTTCTTACATGCAGAAGTATAGCTATTGTTATCATTGTTGTGTTACTAATGGTGGCAGCGTTATTGAGTTAAGGATTGCGCATACTTGGGAATATTCGCCATATTATGACACAACAGAGATAGTGATGTCTACACTCCTTTATGTAAACAGGGAAAGAGTATTTCTCTATCTTTACGAATACGAGGCAAAGAGAAAATGCTGATGAATAACCCGTTTTCTAGAATACAAGTACTAGAGTATACAAGCAAGGGAGCGTTATCATTTCATTTTCACGTGTTGTACAGTGAACTTACTGCGGAGTTACCTAACTCTTGATTTTGTATTACCAGTAAATAAACCTAGCACTTATAAACAGTATTGGTGCGTGTGTTTATTTGAATTTATAGTGATCGAACCCAAGAGGAATCATCAAATTCGTCACAATTGGTGTCAGAAGAGATATTGTTAAATAAATTAAAAAATAAACGTAACAAATTTCATAAATTATATAAAGCTGACGCATCTAATACCTTTCTTAGAGAACAATACACTCTCAGCGTGAAACAATTTAATATTCTTGATAAATTCCTTTACAATCAATATGTGAGAAAGCTCCAAAATGACTTAAAAGAAAATCCAAAAGCTTTTTGGAATTTTATTCGCTCTAAGGGTGGGTCTTCAAATATTCCAATTTGCATGAATTACAATGGCAAATGCTCCCAGTCTCTCAATGAAACTGTCGAACTTTTCGCTGAATGTTTTAAATCTAATTTTGATGATGACACTGCCTTTCCGACTTGCAGCCAAACGCCTACAGCTGTCCATGAATCTGTAGATTTCGGCTCTCTTATAATTTCTGATGAAGACGTTAGCAATGCATTGTGCATACTTAAGCCATCGTTAAAATGTGACAGTGATGGCCTTTGTGCTTTTGTTTTGAAACATTGTAGTTTATCGTTAATTTTCCCTCGTTGCCATATTTTCAATCTGTCTCTGACTTCGGGTACATTTATTACTAGATGGAAGAAGACCTCAATATCTCCTATTTTCAAATCCGGTTCCAAAAATAATGCGTCTAATTACAGACCCATAGCTAAACTCACAGTATGTTCTAAGCTATTCGAGATAATTATAAAAGAGAAACTAACTTTTGTGACCAAGAGCATTGTTGAGTCACGCCAACATGGCTTTGTAAGCTGGCCGCTCTACAGTCACTAATCTGGTTTCTTTCTCCGATTTCTGCATCTCTGCATTTAGAGATGGTTATCAGGTAGATACCATCTACACAGATTTTTCGAAAGCCTTCGATAAAGTCTCCCACTAAATATTATTAAACAAACTTGAGTGCATTGGATTTCACTCTGTCTTTTTGAATTGGCTGCAATCTTATTTGTCAAATATGTAATCTTGTCGACTGGTGTATTGCCAACAAACTCTATCTTAACGTTAAGAAATGCTTTCATATGTCGTTCACTAAGGCTTCTAGAGTCCTTTCTACTTTCTATGATATCTCAGGTGACCCGTTGGCCTCTGTCAAAGAATTTGTTGACCTAGGTGTTGTTTTTGACACTTCTTTTTCATTTGTTAATCATATTTGCTTTGTGCTTCCAAAGGCATACCGAAACCTTGCTTTCCTTCGTCGATATGCAAAGGACTTTCAAGATCCATATACTAGGAAGTCACTTTATATATCCTTAGTGCGTTCAAAGTTAGAGTACGCCTCGATTGTGTGGAATCCAATATACAGCTGCCACTCAGCTAGAATCGAAAGGGTACAAAGGAAATTTATCCGGTTCTGTCTTATATCGTTAAACTTTGATGACCCGATTCCCTCTTACACTTCGCGCTGTAAGCTTATTAATTTCCAACCCCTTGAATCCAGGCGGGTAATGCAATTACTTATGTTCGTCTATGACCTCATTACTGGCTCTTTGAATTGTTCAGCTCTTCTTGAGAAGGTATCATTTAATGTGCCAAATAGGTGCTTAAGATCATTCTTGCCTTTTTATTTGTATGCTACCAGGGCCAATTATTACTATTTCGACCCTATTTTTCGCGCCCTCAAAGAATTTAATAAACTCTCAAGGACTCTTTCTATTGATTTTTCTCTCTCGAGAACTACTTTCAAGTCAACTCTTGATATTTATTTTTAATGATAAAGAAATAATTTAACTTTTGCTTAGTACTTTATCGTACTTGTCGTTACTTTACTGTTATATGTCATTGTACTACTCTGTAAGATTTTTTATCATAGACGAAAATAAATAAATAAATAAATACGAGATATTGCACGTATAATTTGCTGTTCATGCTGAAGTTAAAATGCAGCATTTTGCAGTTTAGGAAACTGGTTTCGAACAAGCGTTCATGGGGTGCAGTTAGTAAATGCACATTTAGAAATTTCGAGTCATATGTTTTTTGTTTACAAAAATAAAAATAAGTGATATGGCGTGATATACAACAGGTATATCGTTATAAGTCTCCCAACAGAATTTTGCGCCAAGCTCCACTTCCAATTTGTGGTGTGTGTATTGCACCTTCGGTGTGGTAGGCTGGCAACGCTACCGCCACACCACGGCGGACACCGCTTTTTGAGGATATAAAAATTTACAGCACGTGTGGAAAAATGTACACATTTTTATCATATCTTTTAATTAATTCCATTAGCAAACATCAAGAGGTAGATTGTCTTCTTTTAAAAATATTACATAACACGCGCCGTAAATTGCAAATTAAAAATCAGAATGAATTTGCTGAATGTTTACGAATGACAGAGAATAAGAGAAAGGCAAGAAAAAAGCACCAATATTGCCACCCTTTTGAATTCGACTCGCAATTTTTTTCGAAGATTACAGCTGAAATCAAGCAATTATAATGCTAATGCAAAAATAAAGTTGCAGTTAGGTGTATAATTTGTATGGTAAATGCGACAATAAAGGCTGCATTTTGGGTTTAATGGTAAAATGCGAGGAATATTCAAAATGTAGGCTGTTGTTGACAAAAAAGGTTTTGGGGAGTGCTGTCGAACTGACAGTAATTGGCCGGATATGAATCCGGTACGCTCCTGTACTTTCTTTTGGTACTGCCCGACTGTCGTGGTAGTGATTTGGTATGACCAGTGGAACCTTCTAGGTCATGTCACCCCTCTTTCCGTAAGGAAGGAGAGATGGGTAATGAGAGGTGAGAGGCATCATATCGGTAGATCAACTATCGAGTTGCACGTCATTACCTTTGTGCATATTAGTCGCCTCTTACGACCGGTATGCCTACCTCGGGCATATTCTAAGCCCCAAACCCGCAGGCTCAGCATGAACACATTAGAACAAGGACGTGGCGAAGTTGAATGAGTTAAAGATTTCACAAAATTAGTTGGAACAACGTGGATTAAACCCAACAGGCAATAAATCAGAGTTGAATATTACGGGAGGCTATGGAAGCTACAGGAACTAATATGACGACCATGTTTCCCATATTATGGAAGAAGTATCGACAAAAATGGAAGCGAAGTTGAAGTCTACGAATTCAGTGGCGAGTCTGAGCAAAAATTCTTTATTGCCTGTATTGACTCGGGTGTCGTGAAACATTTCAACGCGGTTTGGAGAACAGAAGGCACGTATGATCCCAGATATCGCGAAGTTGAATGAATTAAAGGGTCAGCAAAATAGGTTGGGACAACCATGATTGAACACAGCAAGCAATAAATCACAATTGCAGTCAAAGCTTAAGGAGTTTTCATGACGATCATGTTTTCCATCTTGTGGAAAAAGTATACAAAAATGGAAGAAAAGGAGTATACGAATCCAGTGGCAAGCCTATAGCCCGATTCCCATAACAGCCGGTTCTATCGTACGGGAATAACTCGGGGTTTTTTACCCGGCCAAGGGCTGTTATTTCAGTGTAATATGTCATGTCCCTCCCTCAAATCCTCTTCTTCGGAGCAAACCCTTGCAGCGGGGTTGCTCCATTTTCTATTGTCGAAACCAATCCCGGACCAAGAGATTGGATCTGCTGCATCTCCTGCTGAGCGTCGGTCCCCTCTGTCTCTGCCCCAATGTCGCCCCCCTACTTCCCGCGCACCCATTAGTCAGGGCCACCATTTCCTCGTGCCCTTCACAATGTGCACTGTGGGCTCTAGACGGATGCGCTCATAGTACCTTGCTGCAACACGTAGCAGCCTTCTACGCCAGCCTTCTACGCCTCACTATCAATTTTTTAAAGGTTCATTACCTTCTAGACTGCGACAAAGCCTAGACCATAGATTACCACCACTCAGGCAAATGCATCCGACCCTCAAGCCTAGTATGACCCCGATCTCACCTCCAGCGCACTTCAAAATTGTACAGCTAAATTGTAACGGATTAGCTGGAAAAATCGCGGAGATAACTAAATTTATAAAGATAAATAGCATCAAAATCGCTGCGATTGAAAAGACCAAACTGACCACCACACGAACTTGTGATGGGTATAACGTACATCGGAAAGACCGTCCCAGCGGTAATGGGGGTTGTGTCGCGTTTAAAACACACCACACCGGACAACATAATCTATTTGTTCCCGACATCGACCCGAGGGACTCTACTTATATAACCGTTTATTCCTCGGTGACTCCAACACACATCACGATCTCTGGCACTCCAATCTGCCAGTAGACAACAGCCGGCATGGACGTGCGGGATTCTGTTCAGTAAACGGAGACGCCCCCACCAGAGTCGCAGCCACAGCTCGACAAACATATCGATCGTAAGCGCAGGACTTATAAAATACGTCAACTGGCGACCGATGTTGACAGTGGCATCCGATTACCTGCCAATTATATTCTCAATCGAGCGACAGACGGACTTCATTATCTCTGAAAAAGAACCTTTATCAATTTCAGTAAAGCGGACTGGGACCGTTTTACCGACTATACAGAGCGCTCCTTTGCAAGGTTATTGATTATTGATTCAGCCTCCAGCCGCTTTATTTCCGCTAGAAGAATTCCGGAAATTGAAACGACGTGGGTTAAATACTACAGGCAATAAATCAGTGTTACAGTCAACACTGCGATATGCTGTGGAAGCTTAGGGCATTAGCGTTGACGATCATGTTTTTCATCTAATGGCAGTAGCGTCGACAAAAATGGAAGAGAAGGAGTCTACAAATTCAGTGGCAAGCGTGCACAGAAATTCGTAATTTTCTGTGTTGACTCAGATGTCGGCAAATATTTCAACACAGTTTGAAGTATCTAAGATTTCAGCTCAACTGGACAAACGGAACGCATACATGAGATCTCAAATGGAGACACGTGTAACATCAAAATTGGAAGTGCAAGAGGAGCGTATATCAATGCAGGTGGCATGCAAGTGTTCTCAGCAAGAGGTGCAGTATGTGAAAATTGCACAGCTGCAGAACAAAATCAATGCTGAACTAGATGCACTGAGAGGTCGTATCCAGGAGTTACAACTGAATCCGTCCCATCCATTGATGGTTCTGGTCATTTTCGGGTATTTAAGTTACAGGTTGAGAAGATGGCAGCTGTGAACAATTGTGGCATGGAAGACAAAGTTTCTGCATTAGTCGTGGCATTGACAGGACCTGCAGCCGAAATCTTCCAGACAATTCCTGATTGCGAACGAAATAATTATGAAGCATTGATTGGTGCAGTTGAGATACGCTATGCTAGCGAACATCGAAAACAGATATACCAAATAGAGCTACAGAATCGCTTCGAGAAACATGATGAGACTTTGCAGGAATTTGCATCGGATATCGAGAGGTTGGCCCATCTAGCGAATGCAGAAGCACCTGCAGAGTACACGGAGTAAAAATCCAATGTTTTGTAGGAATATATGGCTTTACAACACGTCTGGTTAGTCATTATATCTTAGATTAAGTTGCAACATGTGAACTTGTCTTTATTAGTGTAAGCATATCTACATAGAGATGTATAAAGAAATCGAGTACCTTGAAGACGAGCACAACAACTCAAATAACGGGGCGAATAACGGAGCGATAAGCGTTACATACAACGTAGCGCCAAACGGTAAAAATAACGGAGTGGTCAACGTGGAGCTTGAAAAAGGTGCGAACAATGGTGCGATGAGAAATGAAAGCGACGGTGCGAATACTGGTACGGCCAACGATGTGGACAACGATTCTAATGATTTGCTACAACTGAACAGTGGTCGGCTGATATACGCCCGATTAGCTGCGATACAGCACAGTACCAACAAAGTGACTCTGAGGCCCTCATCTATGTCTCAGCAGCAATAAGCGACACAGCGTCTGGAAGTGGTGCAGCCATAAAATTCAAATCACTAGAGAAGGAAATCAAACTACTAAAATTGAAACTGTCTCTAGAAGGAGAGAAAAAAATGACGACAACTACAATCGATATACCGTTTAAAACGGTAAGACAATTGCTATCTGATTTTGATGGCAGCAATGGTTTTGAGCTATGACAATCCCAGCTACTGCATTTGCAAAAAAAGCTTAAAATCGACAATGAAAAGCTTAGCCTTGTGGTACGACTTAAGTTAAAAGGAGTTGCGTTGTCGTCGTACAACACTAACAAAAAGCACCTTCGCACCATTGACGACGTGCTTAAAGAAATATCCATAGTGTTCGAAAAACGCTTGTGGAACTCGGCTGAGTCATTTGGCAATTATTATTATGAAAAGTGTTTGCTAGCTAGCAACCTTAAACTAAGCGAGAAAGAACGTGTCGAATACATCATAGACGGGATACCTAATAGACAACTGCAGATACAAGCAAAACTGCAAAATTTCACCACGTCCAGCGATTTAGCTAGATCATTCCATACTATCGAGTTACAACACACAGAGCAGAATTTAATTTGTTTCATTGCATTCAAATTCACATTACATGGCTATCCTGCCTGATCTGCTGCCTTTAAAAGCAGGATTTCTATAAAGATCCTGCCTGGTCTGCTGCCTTTAAAAGCAGACTACCTTTAAAAGATCCTGCCTGGTCTGCTGCCTGTAAAAGCAGACTACCTGTAAAAGATCCTGTCTAGTCTGCTGCCCTTGAAACCAGACTACCTTTAAAGTTCCTGCCTGGTCTGCTGTTTTTAAAAGCAGACTCCCTTTACAATTCCTGCCAGGTCTGCTGCTTGCATTAAAGGCAGACCACTTTTTGGTAAAGAAAATTAATAATTTAGTTTCCTTAATTATGAAATGAAATTCAAAACACAAGCATAACAGGGTGGAATAAAAAATCCCGCGGCAAGGGTGAAGGATCATCAATTTACACGGGCGAAATTCATGTGGACAAGAAAGCGGCTTATTGTTTAAATATAATTATACGTATTTTCCTTTATTTTTTGGAATCTTATGGCAACCTAATGGCTGCCTGTCTATGGGCAAAAAGTAAAATTTCTGCCGATAAATTTAAGTTCATATAAAATCCTGTTCAAATGAATGAGGAAAAAGACATATTCAATCAAGAAGAATTTGACGCAATATTTTTGCGTTACAATAGTTTAAATTTAGAACAAGAAAATAAACATATAGAAGAACAACAAATAGCAATAGAACCAGTTAGACAAGGTCCTAAGGCTATAACAATAGAAGAATATAGACTAGATAGGACAAAGCAAGTAAAGGCAGTGGAACCAAAGATTCCAAAGCCAAAAAAGATTAAAAGAAAGAGAGGAGGAAAGCGTTTTAATCTAATTTAATCTAATTCTAGCCATATTTTACCAGAAAATAAATTTATCCACAAACACAGAAGAAAGAATTCGTTTAAAAAATGAGATAAAAGAATTAAGAGAAATGTAAAAGGAACATTGTTTTTTTTAAATAAAAGACAAAGAATTAATAACAAAAATTTTTTATATTTCATTTACAATGCCAAGGTCCAAGAATCCAATCACAGGGCTTAAAAATGAGATAAAAACAAGAGATTGAGAAGAGAATTAGAATTAATATGGCTAAAGGAGTTTTGGAAAGACATTGGTATGACTAGGGAACCAACACTAGAAGATGTCATATACCCAACAGCAAGAACCGAAGAACTACATAGAATGCAGGAAAAATACGGAACGTGGTTAATTCAATTCAGGTAATTGACCACAGTGAGGCACTAGATTTCATCAAAATACTGCTAATAATTTTGACAATTTGCACTTGTCTAAACTTGTTTATGAAATTATATTCAGCACACAATACATTTTTAAAGAAAAGGTACCAGAGCCGAGCAAACGGTCTGGACAAAGTCTAAATTTAAAAACTTTTTCTCAATTTATCTCAATGGGTGAATGGGAAAATATCCTAAAAATACTTGTAGAAGAAAAAATATTAGCGGAAAAATCGTACAAATGCATAAATCAAAATAGGAGGATAAAATGTGAGACTGTGGTAAAACACCTCACAATAACGTTAAGTTCAATAAACAGTATAGGTAAAACTATGCTTATAAAAGCGTGCAACTGTTGGCATATGCTGACGATATTGATATCATTGGCCTTAACAACCTCGCCGTAACTTCTGCTTACTCCAAATTAGAAAAAGAAGCGGAGAAAATGGGATTGGTGGTGAACGAGGGCAAAACGAAGTACCTTCTGTCATCATGCAAAGGGTAAGCGCATTCGCGCCTTGGCAACCAAGCCACTGTTGGCAGCAATAATTTCGAAATAGTAAAGGACTTCGTTTACCTGGGAACCAGCATTAATACCAACAATAATGTTAGCCTAGAAATCCGACGAAGAATCACTCTTGCAAACAAATGCTACTTCGGACTGAGTAGGCAATTGAAAAGTAAAGTCCTCTCTCGACGAACGAAAATAACACTCTACAAGTCACTCATCGCACCCGTCCTGCTATATGGTGCAGAAGCGTGGACACTAACAACATCTGATGAGGCGGCTCTGGGAGTATTCGAGGGAAAGGTTCTTCGAAATATTTGTGGACCTCTACGCGTTGGCGAAGGCGAGTACCGAAGAAGATTTAATGATGAGCTGTATGAACTTTACGTAGACGCCGACATAGTTCAGCGAATTAAAACACAGCGGCTTCGCTGGCTAGGCCACGTAGTGCGAATGAGCGAAGATGCTCCAGCCCAGAAGGTATTCTTATCGGCACCCGCCAGTGGAAGCAGAGGAAGAGGGAGACCACCACTCCGATGGAAGGACCAAGTGGAGACCGATTCGCGATCCCGAGATGTTTCCAATTGGCGCCAGTTGGCGCAACGAAGAAACGACTGGCGAGCTATGTTGGACGGTCAAAATCGCCCAGGCGGTTAGATGACCATTTAAAGAAGAAAACTATGCTTGAGGTGAATAGCAAACTAACTAACAGTCACCAACAAGAGGCTTACCAAATATTTTCCAGTGTAGAGACAAATTAGTCTCTTCACTACAAACATATAATATTTAGGTAACCGTCCCAACTACATTTAATCGAGCAATAGGCAGAGGCTTTAGTACCCTCTTGGAATCTCAATCCAACTTAGAGGACAGTCCGAAAATTGGAAATCAATACAAAACTTCCCAAACAGAAAACGACAAAATGACTCAAACAGTGGTCGATTTTTTAAAGACGGCTTCTTCAATTCTGCCTGACTTTGATTGCATAGCTTCTTGGATGCTCTGGATATCCTAGAACAAATTAAGGATAGCCATGAGGCTATAGCGGTTTGTATGATAAAAACAAAGCTAAAAGGAAAGGTGAATCAGTTGAAGTTTTGACAGCAAAACGCCTGAGCACACAGCAGCGTAACAAAACTGCCAATCAATATACTGCCGAAATTGAAAAACTAACAAAATCGTTGGAAGGAGCATACATATCTGACGGACTTACACCAGACTTAGCAACTAAGTATGCTACACAATCAGCTGTAAAAGCTATGTGTACAAACTGCTCCAACGACAAGGTGAAAACAATTACGCAAGCTGGAACGTTCACCTCAATGAACGAAGCTGTATCAAAGTTCACCAACAGTTGCACAGAAATAACTGGAAATCCAAAATCACTTTGCACATACGCCAATAAAATTACTTTCGTGGTAACTTCCGTAGGGGTTATCAGGGTAATAATTATAGAAACAATCAGAGGCGCACATTCAACGGTTATAATAATAATAATAATAACAGAGCAAATAATCAAAGGATCGCTGGGTTATAACCGCAGTAATACCAGAAATGTTAGAAATTTTACCCAACAGGAAAACCAGCAGACTCCAAAAAAGGGGACACCCTAATACTACGACCATATGATTACCCAGAAAACATAATAATTCAAATGACTAACAAACCAACAATCAATAGCATTTCAATTCCCACAAGATCAGAGGTAGTTCGACAAATTCAAATAAAAAGTACTAATTCCACAACAAGAGCTCTCCGAGGGAATATTTATCGCAAACACCTTAGCAAATTCACACAAACCATTTGTTAGGATTATAAATACAACAGATGAAAATGCAATACTCCAGGATTTCAATATACGCACAGAAAGTTTGAGCGACTATATCTATCTCTATGGCGCGATATACAACAGGTATATCATCATAAACCTCCTAAGAGATTTTTGCGCCAAGCTTCTCTTCCAATTTGTGCTGTGCCGATTTGAATTTTTCCCTACAAATTGGTGGGGCCTACAGTTTTTTGCCGACTCCGAACGAAATCTACAAAGGAGACGAATTTTTGCTGAGAAGCCTGTCATGGCAGAAATACACTCGGAGAGTTTGCCAAACCACTACCGAGGGGCGACCCCGTTTTGAAAAACTTTTTTCAAATCACTTTTGATGTTACCTGTACCAGGGCTCGAACCATGGACCTTCGGTGTGGTAGGCCGGCAACACTACCTTCACACCACGGCGGCCGCGACTATGTAATAACAAAAAATTATAAATTTAAAAATGAGGCCAACAGCAAAGAAAAATTAGAGAGATGGAATAAAAATTTTCCACACTTCGCTCATAAATCACTTAATGCGTTATGTGCAGAATTAATTGAAATTAAAATACTCTAGAATATTAACAAGATTTTTAAAAAAAATGTAGTTTTCGATTGCACAAAGGATTGTGGAAAATATTTTGACTATTTGAAGGCTAATATCCTACAATATCCCGATTTCAGTAAACAATTTTGTATAACAATAGCTGCCAGCGGCTATGCCTGTGGGGCAGTTTTGAGTCAAGAGTACGAAGGAAGGCAACTACCAGTTGCTCACGCTTCAAGGTCATTTACAAAAGGTAAAATAAATAAAGCCACAATTGAAAAAGAATTAGCGGCCATTCATTGGGCTATAACATATTTTATACCATACGTTTATAGTAGAAAATTCTTGGTCAAGACAGACCATATACCTTTAACATTCCTATTTCGATTAAAAACCCTTCATACAAGTTAACTAGAATCAGATTAGATTTGGAAGAGTATGACTCAGTGGCGTAGTAAGAGAATTTTTCGGGGGGGGGGGGAGAGGTTACAAAATTTAAAATTAAAATTTTGTTAATTGATGATAAGTACTTATTGTATAGAATAATGTGATTAGACAGAAATAGTTATCAAATTGTATTTATTCAGTGATCCATTTATTGATTATTGTAATAATTAATATTAAAAATAATTAATAGTAAAAATGCAAATGAGAGAAATTACAAATTGATTTTCCTGCTTTTGAGCAAATCGGTCCATAACTCCCTCCACTGCGATATTAATGTTTCTATTGATACTCATTAGGACAAGTCCATTCAGCCTATCTTCTCCGGTTGAAATCCTTATCCAATCTTTCAAACGCCTCAATGTTGAAAAACTTCGTTCCCTGCTGGCAATGGTTACAGCTAACGTGGCTCCAATCTTCAAAAACTTGAACACGTTTGGAAAAAGTGCTTCATTACAAAGATTTAATTCGTCGATGAATGTGTTTGGGCGATCTTCTGCTGCAACCCAACGTTGTCTCCATAGTAGAACTTCATTTTTTACAACGGATACCGCTGTTCTAGTAACTGCTGGCCACTGATCCATTAATATTTCGACAGTTTCGGGAACGATTTCACCTTCTTTTCTAATCAATATATCAGGAATGACATTTTCAATAATTTACAATGTGTTTTTGTGCTTGATGAATCTGTTAGACACTGAAGATATGAAGTGATCGATGAACGGGATGAATATTGATCTGCGATAATATTCTTCTGCTGAGCTGTTTTCGTAGTTTTCTCGGTTCTTTTTTCGGAGGAACTTAAATTTTCTCTCCGATAGATTTGGCTATTTTTTTGGCATCAACAAAAACTTTTTGAAACTTTTTGATTCACTATTTTCCCTCATTTCTGTCAACAAAACAGCCAGATCTTCAAAATCATCAAAATTAATCATTGTTTTTGCCACGAAAGTGTCACAGAGAGACACCTACGATTTAAGAGTTTATTCCTGAAAACATGATCTTACCCAAATTGACGACTGGTTCGACATCACGCGTTGATGAAATACATTTATTTTTTTCGTTATCGTTTCTGCAGCTTGTAGAAGCTTCTTGGTTATCAATTTTTTCACAATTTTCCTCTTTGGAAATTTTCGGCCGCTTTATCAAAAACTTGTCCATTTTACACTTTATGCACCGTAACCCACATTTTCAATAAATATGCATAACTACTCTTTTCTTCATGAACTAAAGTAAATAATAGTACGTACCTCAAATTGCAAACTTTTCAAGAATGTAACACTAGTAATTTTAATAGTCTGTAGCAATCAAATTGAATAACATTTCATGCTGTTGATGTGTTACACGCAAAAAGAAACAAAAACTACTTTGAAAATTTGAATGTGGTCGGCGTCGCCACGGCGAAAACTTAAAGGTAACGGTACAACAATGCCCGTGTTCAAACACAGATACAAATTGACGTCAATTAGTTGCGGTTTTGCTTTTTGTGGGAGAGAGAGCGACGATGGAAGGGGACGGGTACCTAGTTGCTTGTGCTCGCGAAACACGCTTTGTGTTGCCGTTCGTCTCAATTATGTTATGTTGCGCGCAGTTCAATTTTGACATTTTCCTTCATACCTTTTTTTACATTCGCATGCACACATATTAATAAACGACATAAAAGTAATTGTATCAACAGATTTTCAATGTTTATTTCCAAGAAAATAATACAATTATATTAATTTGAGCTAAAACATATTTTTTCATTCAAAATATTCGTACAACGCAGTAAAAAATTTCTTAGTACATATGTATGTATTGAGAGAATGTCAGTACAAAACATAATCAACCAAAGCAATTCCTTTCCGTGTTTGAACAACATGGGAAACACTTGAGCAACACCAAAAGAGAATTGCCGATAAAAGCAACTCCGAGTTTCTCTGTTTGAACACGGACAATCGATTGAGTAGAACAGAAATACTCAATGGTGCGTTCAGAAAGTAATCAGTAACCATTTGATCAACAGTTGTGTTCGCTGCTACCCGTTCAAAGGTTGTCGATGTTAGCCGCAGGAACACACACACATACATATGTATTTGCTTAGTTGTAATTCGTTTCTTGTTGATTTTCGTAGCATATGAATAAAAGTGAAATTTATGCACATGCACTTCATTCTTTGTCTTTACCAAATATATATCTACATAATAATAAAAAAATGTGTACTACTAATATTTCGGGGGGGCGGGGGGAGTTGGCCCCGAACTCTCCGTTACTACGCCACTGGTGTGACTTCGAGGTGGAGTACAAAGCTGGAAAAGAGAACTATGTAGCAGACGAATTAGATATCAAACATCTTAAAGAAATGTCAGTAGAATCGTGCAAAATATTGTGACGAATTCGATGATTCCTTGATTATCAGTCCTGGGTTCGATCACTATAAAGTCGAATAAACCACGCACAGATAATGTAAGTAATATCTAGTTTTATTTACTAGTAATAAACGCAAAACAATTTTAAGAGCTTGGTAACTTTACAGTAGTTCACTATTGAACGCTTGAAAATAAACTGATCAACCTGCCTTGCTTGGTCACCGCCTTATATAGTCCAACAGGGTGCTTGCCTACGCACCGAGACCTTTCTTGGTTGTTCGCTTTTCGTGTTCTGGAAGGGTCGGTGTTATTTATTGGCATCTCCTCTTTGCATCGTATTCGCAAACACTCGCGCCATCTCTCTTCCTCTTCCTAGTTATACGCTTGCATGGATAAGCGTAGCCATCGTTATCTCGGTTGTGTTAACTAGTGGTGGGAGTGTTATTGACTTAGGGATGGTACATGCTTGAGAATAATCGCCACACTGCCCTCCACCTAAGTCTGATCGTCCCGGTCAGACACATTGCCGGAACCAAACGCAACTAGCCTTCATCTTATTCCCTGGCCTTCCCATAGTTTGTATGCGATATACCACATCGTTGATCCCTTTTATGACTTTGTATGGGCCTTCCCAGTTACATAGTAGTTTTGGGGACAAACCTTTCTTACGCTGTGGGTTGTATAACAGCACTAAATCTCCTTCTATAAAACCTTCCGAATTTATTGCTTTGTCGTACCTGGCCTTCATCTTATCGCTTATGATCTTAGTCCGTTGTCTCACAAGGTCGTGAATTTCTCTCATTTCTTCTTCCAATACGCTAGTAGATTTCCGAGCATTTACTCCTGCATCAGCGTTTATCCCAAACTTCAAGTCAGCTGGCAATCGAATATCATTCCCGAAAATTACCTTTGCAGGAGTCTGACCAGTTGTTTCATGTACTGCAGAGCGATATGCCATTAGGAATAAGGAGATGTGAGTATCCCAATCCTTCTGGAACTTATCCACTACTTTCCTCACGTGCTCTTCCAAGGTTCTATTGAATCGATCCACCATACCATCTGACTGAGGATGTAGTGCAGTTCTTCGAGTTTTCCGAATGCCCAATGTCTTGCACATTTCCTGGAACACAGCTGATTCGAAATTTCTGCCTTTGTCAGAATGTATCTCCATCGGTGCACCAAACCGAGCTACCCAATTGTTAGTAAACACCTCTGCTATTGTTTCTGCCTCTTGATTTGGAATAGGGTACACTTCTGGCCAATATGAAATAGTCCATAACCACCAATACATATTTGTTTCCGAGTTTGCTAGTAGGAAACGGACCAGCTACATCCATGGCTATCCTCTCAAATGGCGCACCTGAGTTATACTGTTTCATTTGGCCATGGCTCCTTGATTTCGGTCCTTTAGCTTTGATGAATACTTCACAGTTGCTCTTGGTGACTCCAAGATAACCTCCGCTTGGACCGTTATGTAATTCATTGAGTACATCAGGGATTTTCTTCCTTGGGACGACTATCAGCTTTCGAACGCATTGACCATCTTCACTCCCCCATATTCGATGCAAACAACCGGATTCTAATTGCAAACTATTCCACTGTGCCTAGTATGACTTGGCAACAGGACTTTCTGCTGACATCTCCTCTCTTGATGGTCGCTCGTTTCGTTCGATTCCTTGCATTACAAGTGTAAGATCTGAATCTTCGTGCTGAAACCTCCTTAATTGATCCATGTCCAATTCGTCCGAAGATGTTATAGTCATGAGCCGTACATCTATAATGTCTTCCTTGGTCTCAGCTTTGGAACAATGACATTGCATCAGCATTTCTGTGGGTGCTACCTTTGCGATGCTCTATGGAAAAGTCATAACTTTGCAGTCGCTATATCCACCGTTCCAATTGACCTTCCGGATTACGGAACTGTAAGAGCCATTTCAACGCTGCATGGTCTCTCCTGACGTGGAATCGCTGCCCATAGAGATACTTATGGAAATGCTTAACGCACTCTACCAATGCCAACAGTTCTCGCCGGCTTACACAATAGTTCCTTTCAGGCTTCCCAATTGTTCGGCTATAGTGTGCAACTACCTTCTCCTGTCCATCAGTAATCTGGGAAAAAACACCTCCTATAGCATAACCACTCGCATCTGTATCCAGAATAAACTTTGAACCTGGAATTGGATATGCTAACATCGGGGCAGTGCATAGTCGTTCCTTCAATGTTTGAAAAGCCACCTCCTGTTCCTTCTTCCATTCAAAACTCATATTCTTCTTTGTAAGGTCGTGGAGACTACTAGCTACGCTGGCAAAATTTGGTACAAATCGGCGATAATACGTGCACAGCCCCAGGAAGCGCCGTAACTCATTAAAATTTCTCGGTCTTGGCCAATCTTTTACGGCTTTGATCTTTTCCTTAGCAGTGCAGATTCCCTCCGTAGTTACCTTGTGACCCAAATAACTTACTTCCTTTTTAAACAAGGAACACTTCTTGGGACTTAGTTTCAGACCAGCACCAGCTATTCTTTGGAAAACTTCCTCCAAGTTCTTTAGGTGTTCCTCAAAGCTTTTTCCCAGCACGATGATGTCGTCGAGGTACACCAAACATGTTTGCCAGTGCAATCCTTTTAGTATCTGGTCCATGAGTCTCTCAAAAGTAGCTGGAGCATTGCATAGCCCGAAGGGCATTACCGTAAATTGCCAAAGCCCTTCTCCAACACTGAAAGCCGTCTTCTCTTTATCTTCATCCTTTACCTCCACTTGCCAGTAGCCGCTTTTCAAGTCCAGTGTGGAAAACCATTTCGTGCCAGATAACAAGTCCAGAGTATCGTCGATTCTTGGCAATGGATAACTGTCCTTCTTCGTTACGTCGTTCAATTTCCGGTAATCCACACAGACCCTCATTTGTCCATCTTTCTTTTTCACTAGTACTACCGGTGAGCTCCATGGACTAACTGATGGTTCGATCACGCCGCTGTCACTCATTTCCTGTATAATTTCTCTTACTACTTGGCGTTTGGCCAATAGAATACTACGAGGAGCTTGGCGGATGGGCCTTGCATCACCAGTATCAATTTGATGCTTCGCAACTTTGGTCCGACCTGGTTTAGAACCATCCTTGTCAAATATGCTCGAGTACTTTGATAGAAGTTCTTTTGCCTTTTTCTGATGATCTTTTTCGAGGCCTGCCGTCCACGACGTGATATCATCTGAAAGATTAATCTTGATGGTAGAATCATTTTCCTGAAGCTGTTCACAATTGATAACTACCTCGATTTCTTGGCATTGTCCCAATATTGCTCCTTTAGAAAGTTTAATCGGCGATTTGAACTCATTAAGAACTCTTACCGGTACACGTCCATCTTGTTTTGTCATGGCCAAGGTTTTTCCTACTAATATGTTCGTCCTTGATTTGTTTGCTGCCTCGACAACCCACAATTTGTTTGTCCCATAATCTCCATCAATCTTTGCCCATATGATTGCTTCCGACTTCGATGGAATTTGTTGGCTCTCCTCCACAAGCACTCGTTTACTAACGTATTTGGTTTCGTAACCATAATTTAATGGCACATCCATGTTCTGGTAATTCATAATCCTGTTTTGCATGTCGATTTTGATGCCTTGCTCGCTAAGAAGTCCACACCAACTATGATTTCGTCAACAATATCTGCTACTATAAAACTGTGTAGAACGGGCACGTTCCCAATTACGATTTCACATGTTACTTCTCCTAGGACATGGGTGTCCTCACCAGTGGCCGTACGTAACTTTGCTCCATGCAATGGTCTCACCTCCTTGTTGACTAAATCAGATCGAATTATGGAATGCGATGCGCCTGTATCCACAGTTACTAAGTGCTCTTTTCCATCCACATATACAAAAACAGTAACATTACTAGCTTTCCTTCCGATCTGTGAGGCAGAGATTATGGGGCATTCAGTTGCGGAGCCAGTCCACGCCCCTTTCGGCTGGCTCGATTTAGTTTAACGACTGATTTGGTTGGGAGGTTTGCTCATCTCCTTCAGCTTCGCGTTTTCGTCCACCTGAATTGCTGGGGTTACTGGAGCCAGAGCCGCAATAACGTGCTATGTGACCTGGTTTTCCGCACTTAAAGCATTTAATGTCCCCATTACTTTTTTTCTGTACTTCGTTCAACGCTTCCAAAATTTTGTCTACCCAAGCCGGAGTGTCCACTTCTACGCCATGAGCTTTGTATGCAGGTTTACTCAAAAGCGAGGCTGTTTCCTGCGTCAGAGCATGCGATACCGCTTCAGCGAATGTTTTTTTGGGGTTTGCATATGTGGCCCGCTTCGTCTCCACATCGCGTATTCCATTTATGAAACACTGGATTTTCACCCTCTCCGTATACTCTACAGGTGGGTCTGCATTTGCTAGATGGGCCAACCTCTCGATATCCGATGCAAATTCCTGCAATGTCTCATTAGCCTTCTGACAGCGATTCTGTAGCTCTATTTGGTATATCTGCTTTCGACGTGCGCTACCATAGGGTCTCTCAACTGCACCCATCAATGCATCATAACTGTTCCTTTCGGACTCGGGAATAGTCTGTAAGATTTCTGCTGCAGGTCCCTTGAATGCCACGAATAGTGCTGCAACTTTATCTTCAGTGCACCAATTATTCACCGCAGCCGTCTTCTCAAATTGCAGCTTAAATACCTGGAATGGAACAGAACCATCAAAGGTGATTTTACCTTGGGAGTATTCGCTAAAGCAGATGTGCGATTTAGTTGCAATTCCTGGATACGGCCCTTCAAAACATCCACTTAGGCCTCAATTTTGTCCTGCCGTTCTCTGAATATCTCTTTCACTTCTGTTATTTTTGCATCGTGTGCTTCCAGCCGCGATGACATATAAGTCCTTTGTTCTTCTAGTTGAGCAGAGATTTGTGATGAAACCTGGGTAGAAATTTGCGTCGACATTTCCAAAAACCGACTCTCTTGGCCTTCAATTTTTTATGACATTCGTGACTCCTGCTCTTCCAGTCGAGATGTAATACGCGTCTCTTGTTCTTCCATTTTAGTCGACATCTGAGTTAATACAGCCAATATCATGTTTGTGTCGACGGTTGCTATTGGATTCGAAGACTCTGTTATGGTAACGCAACAAGATGGAGCAGTAAGGAAGGCGGTCGGCACGATATGAGGTCGCACTGTGGCTAGTCATTGTCGGCTGGGGTGGGTTCTTGCCAACCTTACCGTCCTGCGCCATAAACAGAAAAAAGGTCAAATCGTGCCTTTAAATACGCGGGGAAATGCACAAAACCGCGCATCCAACTATAAAAACAACATCCGGTTAAAACACCGGATGCCACGGACAGACCGTTGACATTCAAATTTCAAACTCAAATAAAAAAACCGAAAAATCAAATAAATTCAAAAGAAACGGGCAACCAAAATATTTAAAATGAAAATCAAAATTCAAAAAATAATCGAAAATAGAAACGAAATTAAAACTGAAATAACGAACGGAAGATAAGAAAAAAACAGATAAATTTAAATTAACAAAAAAAAACCCTGAAATTTTAGACGAACCGGAAATGACCGGTTACCCTGCTGCAAAAGAAAAAAATTAAAAAAAAAAAGGCCGAACATTATAAGGGGGCGCCGCGGGTGTTGTTGCGACGCCCTGGTGCTGACCCACCCTCATCCATGGCTATCTGTGCACCAAACCGAATCCCGATGGCCCCTTACCTAACCTCCTATATGCCTTCTAAATAATGACGAACGTCAGCATTCCCATTTTTTTTTACAATTTTATTCCAAATTCATTTAATATTAACAATTGTGCTTAAATTAACCCTACCATACCTTATTATTTTATAATGATTTAAATTTTAAAAATATTTTTCTTTTTTCTTTTCTTTTGCTTATCTACTCGCAAAATGCAAAAAAAAACGTATAAACGCGAAAACAGGTCTTATATAGTTATAGTCATAAGTAATAATGCATATATAGGATTTATGTTATTAAGATTTATTTATATTTAACTGTAGTTTATTTATAAGTAATTTTAAATAATGTAGGTTGATTAGGTGGTTTTTATTAAATCATTATTATTATTTATTAGTTTATTTATTATTAAATTTTTTTTTATATTTTTTTTTTATATTTGTTTAGTCTTAACTTTTGATTTTATTGTATTATTTTGCGTTGTTTAATGGTTATTTATTGTTGAGATTTCCATTTCTATTTTAAATGTTCTCAACAATCATTTCTGTAAATGTTTTAAAAGTAATTTAAAGTAAACTTGCTACAATCAGCGATATGTAAGCTTTTCAGTTTTAATTTATTTGCCTATGACAAAAACAAAATTTTTATAAATTATTTCCCGTTGGAAGTGAAGTGAAAATGTTTGCAAAAAAAAAAAATCCAAACGTTTTGTAAACGAAAATTCAGAGCTTTGTAAGCGTAATATTTATTTCGGAAAGCCTTTTAAACATTTATTTGAAGTTTACTTTGCTTGTTGGGTTCCATTCGCTTGATTTTTTTTTTTTTTTTTTTTTTGAAAACATTTTTGTTCCTTCCTATAATTCTATCTTTTACCTAATTTTTATAGTTTTATGGTTACGTTAAAAATATATGTGTAATATATGTAGGTACATATTTCGTTTTTATTCCAAAATCTACTTATTTATTTAATTCCATTCAAGTTCAACGGATTTCTTATTGTTGTTATTTTTGTGGTGGTTTTTGTAGTTTAATTTTGTAGCTTTAGTTTGCTTTTATGTTCTTTTTGCAGATTTTTTTTTTTTTGTTTGTTAATTTTGTTTACGCACGCACTTTAAATTTGCGTTTATATTTATTCTTCTGTTTTCTTTTTGCAATTATCTGTAAAAACCAAAAGTTTTTGGTTTGGTTTAATATTTAAAATACGTTTCCGCATGTCTGTGAAATCACTGTTCTATAGGTTTTAGGCCGAATGCTAACAATTTTCAGATTCAATGGCAATTCTATACGACAGCATTCAACCGCCAATATACGTTCAAAATTCTCGGACAAGGCATCAATCGACGCGTTCCGACCTCCGTACCAACAATCCGAAGGCGGGAATCAAATAAATTGTCTCGGTGGAAAGCTATCAGCAAAAACTCAAAATGCGCTGGGTTCGATCCCAAATAGGCGGCTTCATCCAAGGTATTTATGTGCACAACACCTTTTCGCGTAGGCGACCTTTGGCCGCCTTTCAAAAGAATAACCCTTAGCCGGTCCAACCCCCGGCTACGCGGTCCACAATATTTTTGAGCAGGACACACTTTTTGCACTTTTTGGTACACCCTAATCTGTGATTACAACAACCACATGAAAATGACGAAAAATTTTCAACTTGGATTGCCAATATCTCTAAACAGACACAAAATATAGAACTTCCGCCCCCGGACCATCGACATGGAGGTCAAAACCCGTCGCCCGATACATCCCCCGAGACTCTCGGACGCACATCAGCAGCACGTGCCGTCGTACAGAATTGCCGATTCAATAGCTCAATTTAACTTGATTCAGAATGCTTTCATAAAAGTGAGCTGCGTATTTATTAGTAATTTTTTCCGGATTTTTTTCACTACACACTCGCACACACACTGATTTTGCTGTCCAGGTATATTAATATTTAGGTACTTCACAATAGTAAGCCTATATGTAAACGCTGTAGGTTAGCTGTACAGTATATTCACACGCGTAACACGATTTCTTTTACCGTGGAAATAATTAAATTTATACTTCTGTATGTACACACATATACATATACAGAAGAAAAACAACGCAATCACTTTTTTAAACAACTTTTTCGCGAAATGCTACTAACATTTTTTTTTTTTCTTTTTACACGCGCACGACCGCTCGGTTCAAATCATGTATACTTTTTGAATTGGTCGAATGCCGGTGACGCTGCTATGCCCAAAATTATTCACTTAACGCGACTGCGCAATGGAAAAGTTCCGTTGGCCCGTTGACGTGGCGTGATTATTGCCAGGTGTAACATTCTGATTGGTCGTTACCATCAGGTGATTGCTATGAACGGATTGCCATCAGGGTTCGAACTAGGACTTTTATTTTCAATACTTTTGTACTACTTAATTTGGTAGAAGTACAGTACAGTACAGGAATATAAAACATAAAAACTATTGAAACTAAAGGGAAGATATACTTTTACTTTTTTTTTCATAGTAGATTTAATAATCATTTGACTGTAGAAATTATTTAGAGCTGAAAGTACGGTAATTATACTTTTATTTTGGGCTTTAAAGGAAATAAATTAAGTACTTTACTTTCGCTACTATTTTGCTCATTGGTTATTTGTATTAAGGAAAATTTCTTTGGATAAAACAAGATTGGATGCAAGAACATGGATGATAATTAACTTTACTTTCCTGGAGGGTTTATAGATAAAACAGATTGACTTGTAACTATTCAGAGAGAAACACAAAACGTAGTAAATTTGGCTAAAGTGTAGTGACTATGAAAGTTACTGCAAGTTTGGTCAAGTCCGAACCCTGAAGGCACGCTTTCGTTGGCGCGCGAAAAAAAGGAAGGTTCTAGAACATGCGGTTGGTGTGTTCCCTTAGTAACCCGCGGGACACCATGTTGCTGGGTTTGGAGATAGGAGGCACATGAAACTCCTCATCCGACCTAGCCTTTGACATTACGGCTTGCATAGCGTGTAATAAATGAATTCTGTCGCCAAAGGAAACCATTTAAGTTCATTTTTATTATGTTTTTACAAAATTAATTACATTAGTTGTAATTTTTGTCTTAAGGCAGGACAGGATTCCACGTGTCTCCCACCCTGGTCAATTTGGCTGTGACTTCATGTTTTAATGATTTTAGCATTTTTGTGGGTTTTGTTTTCGCAATCTTGCATTAATTTCAATACACGTTTATAGTCTGTACATGTTTTTGTACTCAACTTCTTTTACCCACTTCGTCACGTCAATTCATTGTAAGTCGCCCTTTTCGGGCCATTTGCCCATATCGCTCATTTGACACTTTCAGGCGCCTTGGGTTACCCGCAATTTAACTCTGGCCACACCGAGAACACACCAAACCTTTGTTTGTCTGGCAATTAAAAGTTCCGTTATTGGTGCCTTTTCCATTCTATGGAAATATTTGTGCTGCCACTTCAGCAAAAATCACGCACTTTCCCGTAGCTAAACGTCAAACCGGAAGGTGAATCAAAACTGTCATCCAACCAACCGCATTGCACCAAATAAAAATGACTATCAATTGAAAGTAAACCATAACAACTCCTTTCTTTCTTCCATTTTTGTCGGTGCCTCCTCGACAAGATGAAAAACATGATCATCAACGAAGATTCCTTCTGCTTCCATAGCCTCTCGCAATCGTGACTGTAACTCTGATTTATTGCCTGTAGTGTTTAGTCCCCGTTGTTCCAACTCATTTTTGAGTTGCTGAATCTTTAATTCATTCAGCTTCGCCATGTCCTTGCTATCCTTAAATTCACTGGTATTTATTCAACAATACCGCTTCTGACACCAATTGTGACGAACTCGATGATTCCTTGATTATCAGTCCTGGGTTCGATCACTATAAAGTCGAATAAACCACGCACAGATAATGTAAGTAATAGCTAGTTTTATTTACTAGTAATAAACGCAAAACAATTTTAAGAGCTTGGTAACTTAACAGTAGTTCACTATTGAACGCTTGAAAATAAACTGATCAACCTGCCTTGCTTGGTCACCGCCTTATATAGTCCAACAGCGTGCTTGCCTACGCACCGCGAACTTTCTTGGTTGTTCGCTTTTCGTGTTCTGGAAGGGACGGTGTTATTTATTGGCATCTCCTCTTTGCATCGTATTCGCAAACACTCGCGCCATCTCTCTTCCTCTTCCTAGTTATACGCTTGCATGCATAAGCGTAGCCATCGTTATCTCGGTTGTGTTAACTAGTGGTGGGAGTGTTATTGACTTAGGGATGGTACATGCTTGAGAATAATCGCCACAATATTAAAGGTTACGACCAGATCGGAAACTAAACAAATACCCAGTAGCAGAACCAGTATTATAAAAAAAAAGTCACAATGAGAACCTTAATATATATGAAGCGATAAATAAATGTGAGGTAAAAAGACTAGTTAAGTTCGTTTTCGATTCTCCGAAATTATATTTCAAAAAAGGAAAGAAAATTTGAAGCGAAATAAATATAAAAAACCTAATTGTTGAGGAGAAGATTGACCTAGACCAATTCTTTACCAGGCTTGTGAAAGAAGCCAGCAGTTTGGGAATTGAAAAAATACAGTTGTCCTTAGAAACGAAATTGTTTATCGAACAACTAATAAAATAACATAAAAATTCTACTGAAAAAATTTGAAAAATTACATACGAAAATACATTAAAAAATGCGTTAATTGTAACAAAAACAAAATTAACAAAAATCTAAAAGAACCAATGACCATAACCGAAACGCCCACAAAAGCGTTCGACATAGTACAAATCGATATAATTGGTCCTCTTGCGAGGTCGGAAAATGAGAATAAATATGCAGTCATTATTGTATGTGACCTGACTAAGTATTTGGTTGGAATCCCCAAAACCAAGCAAACATGCAAAAACCGTAGCCAAAGCTATATTCGAATCTTTTATCTTAATTTATGGATGTATGAAAACAATCATAACGGATATGGGATCCGAATATAAAAATAGCGTACTTGAAGAATTGTGCAAACTTTTAAAAATCAAAACGCCTTACCACCATCAAACGTTAGGCACAGTTGAACGTAGTCATAGAACATTCAATGAATATGTACGTTCATACATATCCATTGACAAATACGATTGGGATGAGTCTTAAATATTTCTCATATTGTTATAATACAACACCATCCACAGTTCATGGTTATTGCCCATTTGAGCTAGTGATTGGAAGAGCATCACCGAACTACAAGTTCTTACAAGAAAATACAGTTAGCCCAGTATATAATTACGAGGCTTATGAAAAAGAAATTAAATATAGACTTCAGATAGCATACAGAAGAGCTAACCAATTTTTACAGCAATGCAAAGAAAAGCAGAAAATTAGTTGTGATAGAAATAGTCACAGTAAGGAAATAAATATAGGAGATTTAGTATTAGTTGAAGATGAGACAGGTCATAAGTTAGACAGAAGATATAAAGGGCCCCATACAGTAGGAAATATTTATAAACGAAATAACTACACTTTAACTCCCTATAAGGTAGAAAATATCGATAAAAATAATAATTTTACTCTAATTCCATATAAAGTAGAAAACATAAGTCAGAAGAGTAATTACCCACTAAGCCATAAAAATAAGAAAATCATAGTACATAAAAATAAGCTTAAACTCGTTGAATAAGAAAATTTCATTTCTGTAAATGCTAAGAGAAAAATTGTATTGTATACAAAAAAAAATAATAAGGTAAGAAAAAAAAAAAAAAAAAATAAATAAATAAATAAACAAATAAACAAAAAAGAACAGGCTTTAGTACCCTCTTGGAATCTCAATCCAATTTAGAGGACAGTCCGAAAATTTAAATTCAACACAAAACTTCCCAAACAGAAAACGACAGAATGACTCAAACAGTGGTCGATTTTTTAAAGGCAGCTTCTTCAATTCTGCCTGAATTTGATGATAAGGCCGAGAACTTGCATAGCTTCTTGAATGATCTGGTTATCCTAGAACAAATTAAGGATAGCCATGAGGCTATAGCGGTTTGTATGATAAAAACAAAGCTAAAAGGAACGGCTAGAAACCTGTTAAGCACCGAAAATTCAATTGTAGCAATAAAACAAAAGCTAAAATCAACAATTAAAGGTGAATCAGTTGAAGTTTTGACAGCAAAACTCCTGAGCTCACAGCAGCGTAGCAAAACTGCCAATCAATATACTGCCGAAATTGAAAAACTTACAAAATCGTTGGAAGGAGCATACATATCTGACCGACTTACACCAGACTTAGCAACTAAGTATGCTACACAATCAGCTGTAAAAGCTATGTGTACAAACTGTTCCAACGACAAGGCGAAAACAATTACGCAAGCTGGGACGTTCACCTCAATGAACGAAGCTGTATCAAAGTTCACCAACAGTTGCACAGAAATAACTGGAAATCCAAATTCACTTTGCACATACACCAACAAAATTACTTTCGTGGTAACTTCCGTAGGGGTTATCAGGGTAAGAATTATAGAAACAATCAGAGACGCGTATTCAACGGTTATAATAATAATAATAATAATAACAGAGCAAATAATCAAAGGATCGCTGGGTTATAACCGCAGTAATACCAGAAATGTTAGAAATGTTACCCAACAGGAAAACCAGTAGACTTCAAAAAAAGGGGACACCCTAACACTACGACCATTCAAATGACTAACAAGCCAACAATCAATAGCATTTCAATTCCCGCAAGATCAGAGTAAGTTCGACAAATTCAAATAAAATTACTAATTCCACAACAAGAGCTCTCCGAGGGAATATTTATCGCAAACACCTTAGCAAATTCACACGAAACATTTGTTGGAATTATAAATACAACAGATAAAAATGCAATACTCCAGGATTTCAATATACGCACAGAAAATTTGAGCGACTATATAATAACAAAAAACAATAAATTTTAAAATGAGGCCAACAGCAAAGAAAAATTAAAGAGATTGAATAAAAATTTTCCACACTTCGCTCATAAATCACTTAATGCATTATGTGCAGAAATCATTGACATTTTTTCATTAGAAACAGAACCAATTACTACTAATAATTTTTACAAGCAAAAACTTCATATGAAAAACAATAACCCAGTTTACGTAAAAAACTATAGAATACCAGGGGCCCATAAGAGTGAAATTAATAAACAAGTAAATTAATTAATTAACTTTTACTTTTTTGCTGGCTCGAGGTCTATGTTTTTCTCGCAAAAACTAATAAAAACACAAGTTTTTCGTTTTGCCAATACATTTCAATTGCCGTCGGCAATCGTCTTCAGGACAAACTAGTAACAACAAAAATATTAATGTAATAAATAAGTAACATAACTAATAACAAATGGTTTTCATACATACATTTATTAACACGTTGTCACTGCTTAACGTGGAGTATCATACTAACTATTTTTTGATAACAAATGTCTATACGTCTACGCTACTCCCTCAACATCAGATCTGTAATTTATTCTCTTTTCTGTCGGTGTGTTGATTATGTGCAGCATTTCTAATGTGTATCTGTTCTTGTATTGTTTTTCTTGCTGGAGCACAGAAGCTTCGTCAAAGTTTGGTGAGTGTTCATTGCTTGCACAGTGGGCCATTAGAGCCGTTTTACGGTTTTGTGTTTGATGACAATATTTAAAGTCAGATTAATGTTGCGCTAATCTACTTTCTAATTTTGACTTTGTAGTTCCTACATAAAACTTGTTACAGGGTTCGTTGAGATTACCTTTGCAAGGTATTTTGTATATGACATTACTTTTTTCCGCGATTGGTATTTTTGATTTGGTATTATTGAAAATGTATTTTAAGGTATTTATTGGTTTGTGTGCTATTTTTATTTTTTCATTGTTGTAGCAATATGATTTTTTAAGCCGCTCTGACAATTGTGGTACATATACTACTGATTTAAATACCTTCGGCTCGTCTACTACACGATTATGGGTTTCTGATACCGATTTTCTTATTAAAGAATTTATAATATTATCTGGAAAATCATTATTTTTCAATATCATTCTAATTTCAGTCTTAATTTCTCTGTGGTAAGTGTCGTCAGATATTTTTAACATTCGTCGAATACAGCCTCTCGCTGTATTAATTACCATCGTTTTCGGATGTTTAGAATTATAATTGATGACTCGTCCTGATGCTATAGGTTTCTTATACCACTTTAGCTTTATTTCATTACCATGTCTTATTATAATTGAGTCCAGATAAGGTAATTTTCCGTCATTTTCGATTTCAGTAGTAAATTTAATATGTTTATTGAAAGAGTTGAAAACGTCAAGTGTGTTCTCTACCTCGTTTTCGTTAATTATCGCAAAAATGTCATCGACGTACTTTGTAAGTAGTCTCGGCTTTCGTTCAACTTTTTCTACCGCACTTTGAAGTAACTTTTCCATAACTATGTCCGCGATTACCGGAGACGTTGGTGATCCCATTGGTAATCCTCTAATCTGTGTGTAGATTTTATCCTCGTATTTAAAATATCGGGTTTCTTCGATACAAAATTTTAAAATTTCAATAAATAGTTTCTTCGGTATTTTAGTGTGTTTCTCTATTATATTCCATTTTTCTAGAATAACCTCAAGTGATAGTTGAGTTGGGACGCTAGGAAAAGATTAATCCCCAATTTTATTAAAAATATGACTAGATGTGATAAGTTATTTGTTTTTGATCATGACATACACAAAAATATAGATAGAACTCTAGACACGTATTACTACCACACAAAAATATTAAATCTACTAATTAAACAAAAACATACATTATTAAAAGAACAAAAACAACGGTTTGAAGAGATTACAAACACAATTAGAATACGTCTGAGCGCAGATGACTTTGAAATATTTAAAATTAGCGAAGACAATATGTCGAACAACCTAAAAACGAAGTTAAGAGAAAAGCAAGAAAATAAATATTTAAAACTACAGAGCAAGCGCAACAACATCTTCGCCAACAACAACACGCAACAAGATTGGTTTATTAACACAACAAGTGTTAGCTTTCCATCGGACATAAAGTCGCTCTTAGCTAAAGGTCCAAAGTTCGCATTACCAATAAACAATAAGAATTTCCCTTTATTTGACTGCATCGCGGACGGTGAAGAACTTGTACAAACAATTGAAAACAAAGAACAGCAAGAGGAAGCGCGCACAAAACTTTCGGTTCTAATAAAAGGGCATACAAAAACAAATAAACTGAGTGCAATGGATAGTGCAATAGTTGATACAGTGGGCCGTACTCGTAAATTCCTTAAACAAAATGACAACATTAGAATTTTAACGTCGGACAAAGGCAATAACACTGTAGCTATGGAGAAAAATGATTATGATATAAAAATGAAAGAAATATTAAATGATTAGCGATGTACAGAGTACAAAGACAAGACCCTACGTCGAAATTACAAGCTAAAAACAACAATTTCTTAAATAAAATATTTAAAATGGAGTTAATTTCAAAGGCTGAGAGAAATAGTCTTATCACCACCACGTCACTATCCCCTAGAATTTATGGACTCCCGAAAATTCATAAAGAGGGGATACCCCTTAGACCCATTTGTTCAACCACTGGATCACCATCGTATGGGTTATGTAAATACATCTCAAATATTTTAAAGAACGTAACACTAAACTCTAGCTACAACGTGAAAAATACAGTTGAGTTTAAAGAGAGACTAAAAAATACATACATTTTTGATGATGAAAAATTAATTTCCTTCGATGTTGTCTCACTTTTTCCTAGCGTCCCAACTCAACTAGCACTTGAGGTTATCCAAGAAAAATGGAATAAAATAGAGAAACACACTAAAATACCGAAGAAACTATTTATTGAAATTTTAAAATTTTGTATCGAAGAAAACCGATATTTTAAATACGAGGATAAAATCTACACACAGATTAGAGGATTACCAATGGGATCACCAACGTCTCCGGTAATCGCGGACATAGTTATGGAAAAGTTACTTCAAAGTGCGGTAGAAAAAGTTGAACGAAAGCCGAGACTACTTACAAAGTACGTCGATGACATTTTTGCGATAATTAACGAAAACGAGGTAGAGAACACACTTGACGTTTTCAACTCTTTCAATAAACATATTAAATTTACTACTGAAATCGAAAATGACGGAAAATTACCTTATCTGGACTCAATTATAATAAGACATGGTAATGAAATAAAGCTAAAGTGGTATAAGAAACCTATAGCATCAGGACGAATCATCAATTATAATTCTAAACATCCGAAAACGATGGTAATTAATACAGCGAGAGGCTGTTTTCGACGAATGTTAAAAATATCTGACGACACTTACCACAGAGAAATTAAGACTGAAATTAGAATGATATTGAAAAATAATGATTTTCCAGATAATATTATAAATTCTTTAATAAGAAAATCGGTATCAGAAACCCATAATCGTGTAGTAGACGAGCCGAAGGTATTTAAATCAGTAGTATATGTACCACAATGGTCAGAGCGGCTTAAAAAATCATATTGCTACAACAATGAAAAAATAAAAATAGCACACAAACCAATAAATACCTTAAAATACATTTTCAATAATACCAAATCAAAAATACCAATCGCGGAAAAAAGTAATGTCATATACAAAATACCTTGCAAAGGTAATCTCAACGAACCCTGTAACAAGTTTATGTAGGAACTACAAAGTCAAAATTAAAAAGTAGATTAGCGCAACATAAATCTGACTTTAAATATTGTCATCAAACACAAAACCATAAAACGGCTCTAATGGCCCACTGTGCAAGCAATGAACACTCACCAAACTTTGACGAAGCTTCTGTGCTCCAGCAAGAAAAACAATACAAGAAGAGATACACATTAGAAATGCTGCACATAATCAACACACCGACAGAAAAGAGAATAAATTACAGATCTGATGTTGAGGGAGTAGCGCAGACGTATAGACATTTGTTATCAAAAAATAGTTAGTATGATACTCCACGTTAAGCAGTGACAACGTGTAAATAAATGTATGTATGAAAACCATTTGTTATTAGTTATGTTACTTATTTATTACATTAATATTTTTGTTGTTACTAGTTTGTCCTGAAGACGAAAAACGAAAAACTTGTGTTTTTATTAGTTTTTGCGAGAAAAACATAGACCTCAAGCCAGCAAAAAAGTGAAAGTTAAGAAGGAAAGGTCGACAAAACTTAATTAATTAAAGATGACATAATAGAACCTTCGCGTCCAGAATTTAATAGTCCAATTCTATTGGTGCCTAAAAAATCACTTCCAAATAAACAAGAAAGAAGATGGAGAATAGTTGTTGATTATAGGCAAGTAAATAAAAAGTTAACTGCAGATAAATTCCCGTTGCCAAGAATTGACGATATACTAGATTAGGAAAAGCTAAATATTTTTCATGCTTAGATTTGATGTCTGGATTTCACCAAATAGAACTCAGCCCAGAGTCAAGAGACATTACCTCATTTACAGCCGATGATGGCGTGTATCGCGTTAAAAGAGTACCTTATGGCCTCAAACTAGCTCCAAACTCATTCCAGAGGATGATGACATTAGCATTCGCAGGCTCAAAACCATCACAAGCATTTTTATACATGGGCGATTTAGTCGTATTAGGATGATCCGAAAAGCATATGATAACAAATTTAAGAGATGTTTTCGCAACTTGTAGGAAATATAATTTAAAATTGCATCCGGATAAATATCTATTTTTCAGTCAAGAAGTAACTTACCTTTATCATAAACGCACCAGTAAAGGAATTTTACCAGACCCAAGTAAATTCGAAACTGTTCAAAACTATCCAACCCCTAAAAATGCGGATGAAGCAAAAAGATTCGTCGCATTTTGCAATTATTACAGAAGATTTGTTCCAAATTTTGCAGAATACTCTAGAATATTAACAAGACTTTGTAAGAAAAATGTAGTTTTCGATTGCACAAAGGATTGTGGAAAATACTTTGACTATTTGAAGGCTAATATCCTACAATATCCCGATTTCAGTAAACAATTTTGTATAACAATAGCTGCCAGCGGCTATGCATGTGGAGGAGTTTTGAGTCAAGAGTACGAAGGAAGGCAACTACCAGTTGCTTACGCTTCAAGGTCATTTACAAAAGGTAAAATAAATAAAGCCACAATTGGAAAAGAATTAGCGGCCATTCATTGGGCCATAACATATTTTAGACCATACGTTTATAGTAGAAAATTCTTGGTCAAGACAGACCATATACCTTTAACATTCCTATTTTCGATTAAAAACCCTTCATAAAAGTTAACTAGAATCAGATTAGATTTGGAAGAGTGTGACTTCGAGGTGGAGTACAAAGCTGGAAAAGAGAACTATGTAGCAGACGCATTATCACGCATAGATATTAAAGATCATAAAGAAATGTCAGTAGAAGCGTCCAAAATATTAAAAGTTACGACCAGATCGGAAACTAAACAAATACCCAGTAGCAGAACTAGTATTATAAAAAATAAAAGTCACAATAAGAACCTTAATATATATGAAGCGATAAATAAATGTGAAGTAAAAAGACTAGTCAAATTCTTTTTCGATTCTCCGAAATTATATTTCAAGAAAGGAAAGAAAATTTGAGGCGAAATAAGTATAAAAAACCTAATTGTTGAGGCGAAGATTGACCTAGGCCAATTCTTTACCAGGCTTGTGAAAGAAGCAAACAATTTGGGAATTGAAAAAATACAGTTGTCCTTAGAAACCAAATTGTTTATTGAACAACTAATAAAATAACATAAAAACGCTACTGGAAAAATATGAAAAATTACATACGAAAATACATTAAAAAATGCGTTAATTGTAACAAAAACAAAATTAACAAAAATCTAAAAGAACCAATGACCATAACCGAAACGCCCACAAAAGCGTTCGACATAGTACAAATCGATACAATTGGTCCTCTTGCGAGGTCGGAAAATGAAAATAAATATGCAGTCACTATTGTATGTGACCTGACTAAGTATTTGGTTGGAATCCCCAATACCAAGCAAACATGCAAAAACCGTAGCCAAACCTATATTCGAAACTTTTATCTTAATTTATGGATGTATGAAAACAATCATAACGGATATGGGGTCCGAATATAAAAATAGCGTATTTGAAGAATTTTGCAAACTTTTAAAAATCAAACACAAAACTTCCAAGCCTTACCACCATCAAACGTTAGGCACAGTTGAACGTAGTCATAGAACATTCAATGAATATGTACGTTCATACATATCCATTGACAAATACGATTGGGATGAGTCTTAAATATTTGTCATATTGTTATAATACAGATGGTGACAGTGACAGTTCATGGTTATTGCTATATTGAGCTGGTGTTTGGAAGAGCATCACCGAACTACAAGTTCTTACAAGAAAATACAGTCAGCCCAGTATGTAATTACGAGGCTTATGAAAAAGAAATTAAATATAGACTTCAGATAGCACACAGAAGAGCTAACCAATTTTTACAGCAATCCAAAGAAAAGCAGAAAATTAGTTGTGATAGAAATAGTCACAGTAAGGAAATAAATATAGGAGATTTAGTATTAGTTGAAGATGAGACAGCTCATAAGTTAGACAGTGGATATAAAGGGCCCTATAGGGTAGGAAATGTTGTTAAACGAAATAACTACACTTTAACTCCCTATAAGGTAGAAAATATCGATAAAAATAATAATTTTACTCTAACTAATTCCATATAAAGTAGAAAACATAAATCAGAAGAATAATTACCCACTAAGCCATAAAAATAAGGAAATCATAGTACATAAAAATAAGCTTAAACTCGTAGAATAAGAAGACTTCATTTTTGTAAATGCTAAGAGAAAAATTGTATTGTATACAAAAGAAAAATACAAAGTAAGAAAAGAAAAAAAATGTTTAGCATGACTAAATAAACAAATAAACAAAAAAAAAATCTGAAAGAAGTATATTATTGCATTGCCCACTTGAAAATAAAATAAACAAAACCAAAACTTTGTAATGTAAGTAATTACCTAACACAAAAAGAACAAAAAAAAAGAAAAATGCAAGCCATAAATTTCAACACGTGAAAGCTATTAAATGTAATAGAATCGCCTCTACAGTAACTATCAAATGCAAGCCATGCAATTGAAGCACTACAAAAGCTATTAATTGAAATGGAATCGCTTATGCATTAATTGTAGAAATGTAAAGGCGTTTTTTTTTTTGGAAAGGAGGTGTACACTACACCAAATGAATACATATCTACAAAATACGCAGCACTAGCGGCGTCTAAGTTGTTTGTTCAGTAACGTAAACAACACGCGACAGAGTAATTGCTGACGCTATATATTCCTCTGCTGCGACACTTTCCCACGATTTCGACTAAAGCATTGAAGTAGTTTGGGGCTATGCACATATGAATGTGTGTTCATATGTTTGAGCGTGCGTTTGAATGCATTCCATTTGTTAAGGTTGGTTTGTAAGAATTAGAGTAAATATGTATTGTAGTAAATAACTAATACCTAAGAGTTGTAAAGTATAAATAAGCTGAAGTTTCTTAATAAAACAGAGATTTGGTATTCCGCACTCGTGGGTGCCTCACCAGCCTTTAATTTGTTTCATTTCATTCCAATTCACATTACAGTGGTAGGTAACAACGAGCTTTTCTTGCTGGTTGGCTTTGAGGCTTTTAGTAATGAGGTTGTTTCCGCATAATGAAGTTGTTGGGCTTTGATGTTAAGGCTTTTTTTTTTACGTGACTTTGGACTGACTACTTCTCTGCGTTTGACGGATAGTGTTGCAGTTTGATGGCAGAGTTGTCTGATAGTGCAGCAGAGAGTGATGTCGCTTTTGACAATATACACATTTGAAATTGCTTGTACACTCGGACTAAAAGTGGGAAAATGCTAAGCAACCTTTGCAATATTTATTGTCTCTAACGAACTTGTTTCGCTTCGGCAAACTGAGATTTTTGAATTTCACGCAACTCATCATGGAGTGAGTCGAGTTGCAAAGTTTGCAGGAAACCTGCCAGGATTATTCGCTATAATAATAGTGGTATTTATGTTTGATGTTATTCGTTTGACTGGGGGGTCGACAATCGAGTAATGAAGCTCGAGTTTCGTAGTTTACTTGGTCTTTAAGTACCTAGGCGTTCCACTACTTCGTATCTGATAGTGAGGAATTTATCTATTTCCGAACATAAGGGTAATTACTTTCTAGACTCATGTGATTATTCCCATAGCGCCAGAGTCTCATAGGGAAGCTTTGAGAAGCATAAATATATGAATATGGAATCCCAGTTGCAGGTGGGTACATTGTTGGAGTTTAGGGTAGAGAGGCTGTTATTTATCGTGGTTTGAATTTCTTGTATTCTTTCCCCACTTTTATAAAATACGGGTTGCATATTAAATAGGGGTTTAAGCTAGAATTCTAGATTCTCGTATCTTGATTTGAGAGCGCCCCAGGCAAGTTGGAAATTTCGGTCGTTGAGAGCGTATTTTTGAACAACTAAGGCTGCTTTTCCACGGGTTTTTGTCTGAAGTGGTAGAGTTTTTGTGTTTAAGACAGGCCGGGGGAGATTTTTGTACACAGCCCTGAACATATCTCTGAATGACGGCGACGTATCGTATCCTCCGTGAAAAACTTCTGTGTCGCATGCGGGGACTTTAAGGTAGGGTTCGGAGTTAGCCATGGCTACTGGCATGGATCGTTGACCTATGCTAATATGTTTCGGTTCCAGATTAATTCATTTATCCTGGTTTTAGTATGCATATTTTGCCTCCATCGCTTGGTCATATGCCCATTCTACTGCTGCTACGTGTCTGTTGAGATCCTCCAAATGAGTCTGCAAACTGGGGTTTGTGTGCCCTGTCTCACAGATGTACACCATTTTTTCTTGGTCCTTGGGGAGCTGGGAGATTCAATGGTTTTTCTACCTTATCTTCAGCCGTTCTTACGAGGGTATTTTATGGGAGTGTGTAATAGGAGTATACAAAAAATATATTTTTCGAAAATGTGTACAACGAGTACACGAGAGGATGTTATTAATATACTGTGTATTAGGAGTACACAGAAAATATATTTTGCGAAAGTGTGTAAAAGGAGTACACTAGAAGATTTGTATGGGTTTGCCCCACTGTATTTTTAAGACCGTTTTTAGTAGCTGCGGCCTACTGTTCTCTTTTTAATTAGCAGCACCTTTGATTATGTGTATATATGTATGTATACACTTGTTGTGCTTTAAAAGGGGTATTATTATGTGCTTGTCTCAGCGCCTCTGAGTGTATAAGTATATATGTCAGTTCGAATTTGTTGTGGCGGAATTATGCCCTTGTCTCAGTGCGTCTAAATCCAAGTTAATTTGTTTGTGTACGTGCGAAAGTTTTTTGTGGCGATGTGTGGATAAGTAGGGGAAGAGCAAGGTTGGTAATAGAGTCTATTTTTAGTTATTGGGCCTGATTTTAAGATAACCGTTGTGAGATCAGAGTGTATGTACAAATTTACAAATAAGCAGGTAGTATATAAACGTGGTTGGGGTATTTAAAATGTGTACTTTATATACTTTAGCGGATTAGAGAGGGAGATTAGTATGTAAATTTGGAATTGGTATTAAATTTATTTGGTGGTCAATGAGAACATAAAGGGTTTCTCATGAAATGCCTTAGAGATCCGTTTGGTCAAGCGAATACCTTTCAAAATTGCAACGGATTGTTTGTTGATATCGTCGTTTGTAGATATCCTCGGGTGACGACTTTTCACTGAAAAAAAAATCTTTTTCGCTTTCGGATTATTGATACCAAGGTCAAAACGCGTCTTTTGATACCTTTCCCGATATTTTTGGAGGTGTTTTAGCAGTTACGTACGAGAAAAAGTCTGAATTTTCTTTAAATTTTTAAAAATTGTTGGCAACCGTTCATCTATTTCTTTACAAAGGGTATTAATATATTCAAAAGATTTCTTCTCAAGGACAGGTACATCACCTTTGGAAATCTTTAACGATAAATTTTTCTCTTTATAATAAAATTTGCCAAAATTTGCTTCCTTAGGAAGACAAGGCGCTAAGTCATTGTCCATATTTTTCATCAAGGAATTTGTATCCCTCTTCTTGACAAAAGTGGGCTTCGTCACTCGTTGACATAGTCGCCAGACATTTGTCGCCAATACACAACATTAGTATGTATGCCTATGCACATGTTAATTTGCTTAGCATATTGTGGCGAATATTCTCAACCATGTACCATCCCTAACTCAATAACACTCCCACCACTAGTTAAACACAACAACACACAGAGGAAGAGAGATGGCGCGAGTGTTTGCGAATACAAGGCAAAGAGAAGATGTCAATAAATAACACCGACCTTCGAAAACACGAAAAACGAACAACCAAGAAAGTTCTGGGTGCGTAGGGTAGCACCCTGTTGGACTATATAAGGCAGTGATCAAGCAAGGCAGGTTGATCAGTTTATTTTAAAGTATTGTTCAGTGAACTACTGTGAAGTTACCAAACTCTTAAATTTGTATTGGGTTTATTACTAGTAAATAAATAAAACTAGCTATTTGTAACATTATTTGTGAGTGTGTTTATTTAACTTTATAGTGGTTGAACCCAGGATAAGTAATGGAAGAATCATCGAATTCACAATATATTGTGACGAATTCGATGATTCCTTGATTATCAATCCTGGGTTCGATCAGTATAAAATCAAATAAACACACGCACAGATATTGTAACTAATAGCTAGTTTTATTTACTAGTAATAAACGCAATACAAATTTAAGAGTTTGGTAACTTCGCAGTAGTTCACTAAACAAGACTTGAAAATAAACTTATCCACCTTCCTTGCTTGGTCACCGCCTTATATAGTCCAACAGGGTGCTTGCCTACGCACCGAGAACTTTCTTGGTTGTTCGCTTTTCGTGTTCTGGAAGGGTCGGTGTTATTTATTGGCATCTCCTCTTGGTATCGTATTCGCAAACACTCGCGCGATCTCTCTTCCTATTGCTTGGTACATGCTTGCATGCATAAGCGTAGCCATCGTTATCTCTGTTGTGTTTAACTAGTGGTGGGAGTGTTATTGAGTTAGGGATGGTACATGCTTGAGAATAATCGCCACACTGCCAAATGGACCACCTTCATTTTAATCCCTGTGCCTTCCCATAGTTTGTATGCGATATATCACATCGTTGATCCGTTTTATGATTTTGTATGGGCCTTCCCAGTTACATTGTAGTTTTGGGGACAAACCTTTCCTACGCTGTGGGTTGTATAGCAGCACTAAATCTCCTTCTATAAAACCTTCCGAATTTATTGCTTTGTCGTACCTGGCCTTTATCTTATCGCTCATGATCTTAGTCCGTTGTCTCACAAGGTCGTGAATTTCTCTCATTTCTTCTTCCAATACGCTAGTAGATTTGCGAGCATTTACTCCTGCATCAGCGTTTATTCCAAACTTCAAATCAGCTGGCAATCGAAGATCATTCCCGAAAATTACCTTCGCAGAAGTCTGACCAGTTGTTTCATGTACTGCAGAGCGATATGCCATTGTAAGGAGATGTGAGTATCCCAATCCTTCTGGAACTTATCTACTACTTTCCTCAGGTGCTCTTCCAAGGTTCTATTGAATCGTTCCACCATGCCATCTGACTGAGGATGTAGTGCAGTTGTTCGAGTTTTCCGAATGCCCAATGTCTTGCACATTTCCTGGAACACAGCTGATTCGAAATTTCTTCCTTTGTCAGAATGTATCTCCATCGGTGCACCAAACCGAGCTACCCAATTGTTAGTAAACACCTCTGCTATTGTTTCTGCCTCTTGATTTGGAATAGGATACACTTCTGGCCAATATGAAATAGTCCATAACCACCAGTACATATTTGTTTCCGAGTTTGCTAGTAGGAAATGGACCAGCTACATCCATGGCTATCCTCTCAAATGGCGCACCTAAGTTGTACTGTTTCATTTGGCCATGGCTTCTTAATTTCGGTCCTTTAGCTTTGATGCATACTTCACAGGTGGCAACCCACTCCGCGACCGATTGACCGCAACTAAATCAAAAGAAGCTTTGCTTGACTTTCTGCAAGGTCTTGGTGACTCCAAGATGACCTCCGCGTGGACCGTTATGTAATTCATTGAGTACATCAGGGATTTTCTTCCTTGGGACGACTATCAGCTTTCGAACGCATTGACCATCGTCAGTCTCCCATATTCGATGCAAACAACCGGATTCTAATTGCAAACTATTCCACTGTGCCCAATATGACTTGGCAACAGGGCTTTCTGCTAACATCTCCTATTTCGATGGTCGCTCGTTTTGTTCGATTCCTTGCATCACACGTGTAAGATCTGGATCTGCGTGCTGACACCTCCTTAATTGATCCATGTTCCATTTGTCCGTAGATGTTATAGTCATGAGCCGCACATCTATAATGTCTTCCTTAGCCTCAGCTTTCGAACAATGCTTGCATTCCAAGTTACATGGTCTTCGTGACAGGTGTTCCATGGGTGCTACCTTTGCGATGCTCTATGGAAAAGTCATAACTTTGCAGTCGCTATATCCACCGTGCCAATTGACCGTCCGGATTACGGAAATGTAAGAGCCATTTCAACGCTGCATGGTCTGTCCTGACGTGGAATCGCTGCCCATAGAGATACTTATGGAAATGCTTAACGCACTCTACCAATGCCAACAGTTCTCGCCGGCTTACACAATAGTTCCTTTCAGGCTTCCCAATTGTTCGGCTATAGTGTGCAACTACCTTCTCCTGTCCATCAATAATCTGGGAAAAAACACCTCCTATAGCATAACCACTCGCATCTGTATCCAGAATAAACTTTGAACCTGGAATTGGATATGCTAACATCGGGGCAGTGCATATCTCATATTCTTCCTGGTAAGGTCATGGAGACTACACACAGCACAGCCCAAGGAAGCTTCGTAACTCATGCAAATTTCTCGGTCTTGGCCAATCCCTTACGGCTTCGATCTTTTCCTTAGCAGTGCAGATTCCCTCTGTAGTTACCTTGTGACCCAAATAACTTACTTCCTTTTTAAACAAGGAACACTTCATGGGACTTAGTTTCAGACCAGCACCATCTATTCTTTGGAAAACTTCCTCCAAGTCCTCTAGGTGTTCCTCAAAGCTTTTTCCCAGCACGATGATGTCGTCGAGGTACACCAAACATGTTTGCCAGTGCCATCCTTTTAGTATCTGGTCCATGAGTCTCTCAAAAGTAGTTGGAGCATTGTATAGCCCGAAGGGCATAACCGTAAATTACCAAAGCCCTTCTCCAACGCTGAAGGCCGTCTTCTCTTTATCTTCATCCTTTACCTCCACTTGCCAGTAGCCGTTTTTCAAGTCCAGTGCGGAAAACCATTTCGTGCCAGATAACGAGTCCAAAGTATCGTCGATTCTTGGCAATGGATAACTGTCCTTCTTCGTTACGTCGTTCAATTTCCGGTAATCCACACAGAACCTAATTTTTCCATCCTTTTTTTTCACTAGTACTACCGGTGAGCTCCATGGACTAGCCATGATGGTTCGATCACGCCGCTGTCACTCATTTCCTGAGTGGTTTGGAACCATCCTTGTCAAATATGCTCGAGTACTTTGATAGAAGTTCCTTTGCCTTTTTCTGATGATCTTTTTCGAGGCCTGCCGTCCACGACGCGATATCATCTGAAAGATTAATCTTGATGGTAGAATCATTTTCCTGAAGCTGTTCACAATTGATAACTACCTCGACCTCTTGGCATTGTCCCAATACTGCTCCTTTGGAAAGTTTAATTCGCGATTTGAGCTCATTAAGTACTCTTACCGGTACACGTCCATCTTGTTTTGTCATGGCCAGGGTTTTTCCTACTAATATGTTCGTCCTTGATTTCTTTGCTGCCTCGACAACCCACAATTTGTTTGTCCCATAATCTCCATCAATCTTTGCCCATATGAATGCTTCCGACTTCGATGGAATTTGTTGGCTCTCCTCCACAAGCACTCGCTTACTAACGTATTTGCTTTCGTAACCAAAATTTAATGGCACATCCATGTTCTGGTATTTCATAATCCTTTTTTGCATGTCGATCTTGATGCCTTGCTCGCTAAGAAGTCCACACCAACTATGATTTCGTCAACAATATCTGATACTATAAAACTGTGTAGAACGGCCACGTTCCCTATTGCGATCTCACATGTTACTTCTACTAGGGCATGGGTGTCCTCACCAGTGGCCATACGTAACTTTGCTCCATGCAATGGTCTCACCTCCTTGTTGACTAAATCAGATCGAATTATGGAATGCGATGCGCCTGTATCCACAGTTAATAAGTGCTCTTTTCCATCCACATATGCAACAACAGTAACATTACTAGCTTTCCTACCGATCTGGGAGACAGAGATTATGGGGCATTCAGTTGCGGGAGCCAGTCCACGCCCCTTTCGGCTGGCTCGATTTAGTTTAACGACTGATTTTGTTGGGAGGTTTGCTCTTCTCCTTCAGGTTTGAGTTTTCGTCCACCTGAATTGCTGGGGTTACTGGAGCCAGTGCCGCAATAACGTGCTATGTGACCTGGTTTTCCGCACTTAAAGCATTTAATGTCCCCATTACTTTTTTTCTGTACTTCGTTCAACGCTTCCAAAATTTTGTCTACCCAAGCCGGAGTGTCCACTTCTACGCCATGAGCCTTGTATGCAGGTTTACTCAAAAAAGAGGCTGTTTCCTGCGTCAGAGCATGCGATACCGCTTCAGCGAATGTTCTTTTGGGGTTTGCATATGTGGCCCGCTTCGTCTCCACATCGCGTATTCCATTTATGAAACACTGGATTTTCACCCTCTCCGTATACTCTACAGGTGCGTCTGCATTTTCTAGATGGGCCAACCTTTCGATATCCGATGCAAATTCCTACAATGTCTCATTAGCCTTCTGACAGCGATTCTGTAGCTCTATTTGGTATATCTGCTTTCGATGTTCAACTGCACCCATCAATGCTTCATAATTATTGCGTTCACCGTCGATAATCTTCTGTAAGATTTCGGCTGCAGGATCCTTCAATGCCACGAACAATGCAGCAACTTTCCCTTCAGTACGCCAATTATTCACCGCTGCCGTCTTTTCAAACTGTAGCTTAAATACCTTGAAAGGGACAGAACCATCAAACGACGGGGATTTTACCTTGGGAGTATTCGCTGAAGCAGATGAACGGTTCAGTTGCAACTCCTGGATATGGCCCCTTAACGCATCTACCTCGGCCTCGATTTTCTCCTCAAACTGCATTATTTTCTCAACCATGCGTGCCTCTAGCTTCAATGACATCCTAGCTTCCTGCTCTTCCAGCTTTGCAGAGATCTGCGATAACACCTGTGTTGAACTTTGTGATGATATTTCGGAAATACGTGCCTTCAACTTGGATGTAATACGTGTATCTTGTTCTTCCGGCTGAGATGCCATGTGTGTCTTCTGTTCTTCCAGCTGAGATGCCATGTGTGTCTTCTGTTCTTCCAGCTGAGATGCCAAGTATGTCTTCTGTTCTTCCAGCTGTGATGCCAAGTGTGTCTTCTGTTCTTCCAGCTGAGATGCCATGTGTGTCTTTTGTTCTTCCAGCTGTGATGCCAAGTGTGTCTTATGTTCTTCCAGCTGTGTTGAAATGCTTGACGACATCTGAGTCAATACAGCCAACAACGCGTTTGTGTCCACACTTGTCACTGTATTCGGAGGCTCCTTTTTCTCTTCCATTTTCGTCGATGCCTCCTCCACAAGATGGAAAACATGGTCATCAACGTTGATTCCTTCCGCTCCCATAGCCTCCCGTAATCTTGACTGTATCTCGGACTTATTACCTGTAGTGTTTAGTCCGCGTTGTTCCAACTCATTTTTGAGTTGCTGAATCTTCAATTCATTCAACTTAGCCATGTCCTTGTTGTCCTTGAAATCACTGGTATTTATTTAACAATACCGCTTCTGACACCAATTGTGACGAATTCGATGATTCCTTGATTATCAATCCTGGGTTCGATCAGTGTAAAGTCAAATAAACACACGCACAGATATTGTAACTAATAGCTAGTTTTATTTACTAGTAATAAACGCAATACAAATTTAAGAGTTTGGTAACTTCGCAGTAGTTCACTGAACAACACTTGAAAATAAACTGATCCACCTGCCTTGCTTGGTCACCGCCTTATATAGTCCAACAGGGTGCTTGCTTACGCGCCGAGAACTTTCTTGGTTGTTCGCTTTTCGTGTTCTGGAAGGGTCGGTGTTATTTATTGGTATCTCCTCTTGGTATCGTATTCGCAAACACTCGCGCGATCTCTCTTCCTCTTGCTTGGTACATGCTTGCATGCATAAGCGTAGCCATCGTTATCTCTGTTGTGTTTAACTAGTGGTGGGAGTGTTATTGAGTTAGGGATGGTACATGCTTGAGAATAATCGCCACAATATATAAAAATGAATCTGTGTGCGTTAATACGTTTAAAACTCAATAACGGCTTCACCGATTTTAATAATTTCTTTCCTTTGTTCGATCGGACTTAGCGTTCATATAAAACTAAAAAAAATGAAAAACCTCAATTTAATAATATTTTAGCTAATAGAACTCTACCTGGCATACAAAGTGAAGTTAGTTTAACAACCAAAGTTGAGTTCAATGTTTAACTGAAGTTAGTTTAACAACCAAAGTTGAGTTCAATGTCTAGCAACCAAAGTTCAGTTCAATGTTAAACCTTACCAACCCCAACCACCACTCTGATTCCAACCCAATCACAAATTTTTTCAAACACAGCTAAAGCCTAAAAGTATATAGGCTGTTATACTTCTCACCGGCACGGAGAAGCAATTTACATGGGGGAAAAAGTGAAACATTGAAGTAATATATATATAAAAATTACTATACGCACCTTCAATTAATAATTTGAGTTAATGTTATCATCAACGATAAATGTTTTGCTGCTCAAAGTTACACTAAAAAGATGTGGTAGGGGAAATAACTTGATCGCCCCCAAAGTTGTCAAAATTATAGCAATACAATATTTTACGTTCTTTGAGCAATATTTTAAAATTCACGATCCTGTACTGTGTTTTTGTAGCAAGTTTAATGTGAGTGTGTGTTTAGCATTAGAACAAAGATTCAAAGTGAAATACTTGATTAAATAAGGGAGGTAAGCTCCATTAGAGGATGGGGCCGTGTGCAGAAGTCCAAGCAAGTGGGGAAAGTTTCTGATCGCCATTCACCTGGGAATGGCCAGAGCGATTCTTTTGCATGCGGTTCAAGCAGCTCACTACTTCCGGGCTTTGAGCCCAAGTATCCTCTGGGTAACCACCGAACACCCGTTTGGTGGTGAGCTAAACGTGAGAAGGCGACAACCTGGTAAGGCCACTCCGACATAATCGGTTTAAGGGCTTGCTGGGGGGTTCAAACAGCAGCGTCTGACCAGGTGGTGCGGCTGCAAGCGGGCGTCTGTCTTGGATCAAGCGGCTCGCTATACAAACGTGTAATAGAATTCAACCTCCCGTGAAACGGGTTGTGCGTTGGGTTTGGGACCCACCACATAAAACAACGTTCCAATGAAATTCAACAACAAAGCCTCGGATATGAGATGACAACACCCGCAAACGAAATAAGGATTATGAGATAAGGGCATGTACCTGGAATGTCCGGCCCCTTAATGGGGAAGGCGCCCCTGCCCGCCTAGTTGAGGTCCTGAGGAAAGCAAAAACTGACATCACCGCCATACAAGAGATGCGATGGACGGGGCGAGGAAACACGATCAAAACACCTTGCAACATCTACTGGAGTGGGCATGAAGACAAGCGCAGATTCGGCGTGGGATTTGTGGTGGGAGAGAGACTCCGTCACCGAGTACTGTCGTTTACACCCGTGAAGGAGCGTCTCGCCGCAATCCGCTTAAGAGTACGATTTTTCACCATACCGTTTATCTGCGCTCATGCACCGACGGAAGAGAAGGACGACGTGGAAAAGGATGCATTCTACGAGCGCTTGGAAGAAGCATACGAGCGCTGCCCCCGTTATGATATCAAAGTCGTGCTCGGCGACTTTAACGCCAGGGTGGGTGAGGAGGGTGTATTCGGCCCCACTGTCGGGAAGTTCAGTCTCCACGATCAGACTTGGCCAAATGGATTCAGGCTGATCGACTTCGCCGGTCCCCGAAACATGGTCATATGCAGCACTAGGTTTATGCACAAGAAGATCCATCAGGCTACATGGCTGTCCCCCGATCGAAAAACACGCAACAAGATCGACCACGTTGTGATAGACGGACGGCATGCTTCCAGCGTCTTAGATGTTCGCACAATACGAGGACCTAACATCGACTCTGATCACTACCTAGAAGCAGCCAAGATTCGTACCCGCCTCTGTATGACAAAACAGGTGCAACAAAAAACGCAGGGAAAGCTGAACGTCGAAAAGCTGAAATCGCAACAGACCGCCAATTATTTCGCAGATCGCCTCTCACACCTGCTCTCCGAGAGCACAATTCAACCTAGTAGAATGCATGAGCAGTGGGATCATATCTGAGGAGCACTCCGTACCACAGCCGAAGAAGTAATTGGATTCCGGCGAACGCGAAGAAACAACTGGTATGATGATGAGGAGTGCCGAGAGTTGAATAGGGAAGCGAGGCGGATTTTCCGTGCGAAAAAAAGAGAGGCAGAAAAGCGTGAAATAAAGGAGCTTAAGATGCTGGCCAACGGGAAAAATGCCCGAAAATTCTATCAAAAAATTCGGCGAATGACAGAAGGTTTTAAACCCGGGGCAAACTCCTGTAAGAATGACAACGGCGACCTGGTGGCCGATGTTCAGAGAGCACTTAGAATATGGAGGGATCACTTCTCTGCCCTTTTAAATGGAGAAACTGAGAAAGAAACCAGAGAAGATGCCGAACCCGAGCCCACAATCGAAGATGATGGAATTGACGTCCCACAACCCGACTATAATGAGGTGCGAATAGCAATATCACGATTGAAAAACAATAAAGCAGCCGGCGCTGATGGTTTGCCTGCTGAGTTATTCAAACACGGAGGCGAGGAGCTGGTAAGGCGCATGCATCAGCTTCTATGCAGAATATGGTCGAATGAATGCATGGCTGAAGATTGGAATCTAAGTGTTCTCTGCCCAATCCACAAGAAGGGCGATCCTGCAAACTGCGCCAACTATCGCGGAATCAGCCTTTTGAATATCGCATATAAGGTCCTATCAAGCGTATTGCGCGAAAGACTGAAGCCTGGTGTGAACAGACTGATTGGACCTTATCAGTGTGGCTTCAGACCTGGTAAATCTACCATCGACCAGATGTTTACAATACGCCAAATCTGGGAAAAAAAACCGTGAGAAAAGAATCGGCACACATCATCTCTTTGTTGATTTTAAAGCCGCTTTCGATAGCACGAAAAGGAGCTGCCTATATGCCGCTATGTCTGAATTTGGTTTCCCCGCAAAACTTATACGGCTATGCAAAATGACCTTGAGCAACACCGCCAGCTCGGTCAGAATTGGGAAGCACCTCTCCGAACCGTTCGAAACTAAACGAGGTTTCAGACAGGGTGACCCTATCGTGCAATTTCTTTAATTTAATGCTGGAGAAAATAATACAAGCTGCAGAACTTAACCGCGCTGGAACAATATTTTATTAAAGCGTGCAACTGTTGGCATATGCTGACGATATTGATATCATTGGACTTAACAACCGCGCCGTAACTTCGGCTTACTCCAAATTAGAAAAAGAAGCCGCGAAAATTGGTTTGGTGGTGAACGAGGGCAAAATGAAGTACCTTCTGTCATCATGCAAAGAGTCAGCGCATTCGCGCCTTGGCAACCAAGCCACTGTTGGCAGCAATAATTTTGAAATAGTAAAGGACTTCGTTTACTTAGCACCAACAATAATGTTAGCCTAGAAATCCGACGAAGAATTACTCTTGCAAACAAATGCTACTTCGGACTGAGTAGGCAATTGAAAAGTAAAGTCCTCTCTCGACGAACGAAAATAACACTCTACAAGTCACTCATCGCACCCGTCCTGCTATATGGTGCAGAAGCGTGGACACTAACAACATCTGATGAGGCGGCTCTGGGAGTATTCGAGGGAAAGGTTCTTTGAAATATTTGTGGACCTCTACGCGTTGGCGAAGGCGAGTACCGAAGAAGATTTAATGATGAGCTGTATGAACTTTACGCAGACGCCGACATAGTTCAGCGAATTAAAACACAGCGGCTTCGCTGGCTAGGCCACGTAGTGCGAATGAGCGAAGATGCTCCAGCCCAGAAGGTATTCTTATCGGCACCCGCCGGTGGAAGCAGAGGAAGAGGGAGACCACCACTCCGATGGAAGGACCAAGTGGAGACCGATTCGCGATCCCGAGATGTTTCCAATTGGCGCCAGTTGGCGCAACGAAGAAACGACTGGCGAGCTATGTTGGACGGTCAAAATCGCCCGGGCGGTTAGATGAACATTTAAAGAAGAAGAAGAAGCTCCATTAGAGATAAGGTTGAAATATGTATGTATAATAGACTGGGTCGATTTATTAACCGATATCGCGCCATAAATTTTTCGATAGGTTTCGGGCTCAGGAAAAAAAGTTCCACTGCGCATACCCAAAAAAATAATTTTCGAGCCTGCGAAATATAATTTTTATTAACTTAAAAAAAATGGCGAAAGGGTAACTTTTTTGACCAAAACCCTCCCCAAAACCCAAAAAATATTTTTTTTTTTCACAAAACTGTTATCGCCAACGTTTTTACCGGACATTTTTGGGTCGGACAGGGTATAAATGAAAATCGTAAAATCAAATGAAAATTTTTTTAGTAGGTCATGAAAAAAACTTTGAAAATCAAAGTCGGAAAAAGTCAAAAAAATGAAATTTCGCATGCTCGAAAATTATTTTTTTGGTAATTGTTTCCTTTAGGAGACAATTGCTAAAACACGTCCAAAGGTCGGGAGAGGTATCAAACAACGCGTTCTGACTTCGGTATCAACAATCCGAAAGCAGATTTTCAATTCTTTGATTCAGTGAAAAGTTATTCGCAAAGAACACAAATATGACCCAGGTCCGATCCCAAATAGGGGGCTTGATCCAAGCTATTTATGTGCAGAACACCTTTCTGCGTAGGCGGCCTTCGGCCGCGCTTAAAAAAAATATCCCTTAGCCGGTCCAATACCAGCTACGCGGTCCACAGTATTTCTGCGCAGAACACACTCTTTGCACTTTTCGGTACACCCTAATCTGTGATTACAACAACCACATGAAAATGGCAGAAAATTTTCAACTTTGATGGCAAATATCTCTTCACTGAAACAAAAACTCGAAAATCCGCTTCCGGATTAGTGTTACCGAGGTCAAACCCCGTCTTTTGATACCTTTCCCGATAACTTCGGACGTGTTTTAGCAGTTGTCTCCTAAAGGAAACAATTACCATTTTTTTTGGCATGCGTAGTGGAACTTTTTTTTCCTGAGCCCAAACCTATCCAAAAATCTAACTTTCGTCCATACAAATCGACCCACCCTAATGTATAGTAATGAATTACACCGGCCCACAAAAAAAAAGTTGTCTATAGTTTGCACCGAACCTACTTACGAAAATGTATTTCGGCCGGCTGAATCCGAATTGGAGCCTGTTTGGCCTGTTTGGCCTGGTCGTTCTCCAGTTTTGAATAAAATGCGAACAAACCCAAAATAAGGCATACAATTGGGTTCCATTCTTGTGTTTTTCGAATTTTACTCAAAACTGTAGGATGACTCAAAACTCGGATAGAGCGGGTCGAAATACAGGCCCGGTAACCTTACTATTTTTTTGTGTGCCGATGTTATTGAGCAACCATAACACGTTAAATGCCAATATAAAAACACAAAAAGGACCCTATCTAATAATGAAATTTTCGAAATCGGAAAAAAAAATTTAAAAAGATACAACATCGATGAAATAAAAATAGTTTCTACACATTTTGCAGTTCTGAATACTCACTCAGTCAGCGTAACGGAATGAGTGGAGAAAAGGGGCAGTATTTTTTAGCGTAAACAACCCAAAAATACCATTATTGAACCAATTTCATTTGTTCGCAATAACTTCCGATATGAAGATTTTCTATTAAGAAATAAATTTGAGATTAACACGGAATTCTTCGAAAATAATGTAGGGTTAGATCAGGATCATTCATGACTAAGATAGTGTTTATTCCGGAACGACTTGAGGTCCATTGGGAATGGCAGGTTTTATTTCGGGTTCAGATCGCTTTTCTTGGTACAATTCAGAAACTTGTTCCGAAACTGTATTGGCATTACTTCGGGACCTTTTATTTTATTTATGAGCGGGAACATATTGGGACTATCATGGGATCGTTTCGGGAAATTCTGGGTATTTGCTGCTGTCTCATAAATGACAAAAGCTAGAGAGAAAAATTAGTTGGTAAACTTTGGAGTATCAAATTTCATTAAGAAAAATACTTTCATAGCACCAAAATGGTAACATAGCTATTTCTTAAGAGATAATTTGCAATTTAACCCTTCATCCACTTAAAAGCCAATAAAGATTCGATTTTAGTGATTTTGTCGTTTAACTTTGCACAATTTTGTTCTTTTGATTTTTACTTCAACACAAGAAAGAACAGAAGATATCTTAATACGTTTATTTATGTTTGAAATATTTCCACGTCTTGCTCTTATCCAAATTTGGAGAAAATCTTTTTAGGTATTTTCCACAACACTCCGAGATAGGATTAAAAAAAATAACAAAACAGTTCTCTAATAAGTACACATGAATGTCATATACATCAATATTAGGTGTTATCCGGCCGTAGTGATCCTGAGCCAGATAAAAAAAATACATGTAAATGCAACAACAACTATTTGAGCCAGATAGATCCATATACTTGTCTGGTTCAATTTGTGAGCAAGATAATTTTATTTGTTTCTTATCTTTAGTATGGACACACTACCTTTCGATAAACCAAATTCTTCAAAAACAGATGCCGCGGTGCGCTATGATTAACATGTTTCATCATTATACCTTTCATAAACATGAAATGGTATCGGGCGACTGATCGCTAAAGAGTGATCCTGGCTCTATACCTTTCGTCTACAGTGGGCTACAATTATCTGAACTATTTTTATAGGCATAGTTGGGAAGAGTAAAATCTCTCCGACACCACCCTTTTGGGCATGAAAGGGACCAATTAGTCTCTCCATTGAACATTGTCAAACAAAAGGGATCACTTCAACCCATACAAAGAGATCAAAAGCGGCATTGGTCGCATGTTCCTTTGCGACTCATCCCGGATTCATGCTAGACTAATCGCATTTTTTGCAGGGAACTTTGGTCCGATGTTTGTAAGTATGAGAAGAAGAGATAGACCCACCAATAAGTATACCGAAATGATCAGTGCAATGAGCTGTGTCGATTTAGCCATGTCCGTCTGTCCGTCCGCCTGTCTCTTTGAACGAAAACTAGTCCCGTATATTGGAACGATTTTTCGTCATCCCTTGTCAGTTTTTGTTTTGGTACAAACCGGTTTCGGCGATCCGCCATCCTCAGTGTATGTTTTCGTTCTGACAAACGTTCGGTTTGTAACAAAACAAAAATTGACAAGGGATGACGAAAAATCCTTCCAATATACATCTAATATCCACCTTGTCGAAAAAAAAGAAAATCAAATCAACTCACTAGTCCCGTAGTTTTAGAGATATCTCGATGCAATTTGGTATGGGGCCGCCATTTTGTAATGGATTAATCATTTGTCGAAACAAACCAAATCGGACCAATGCAACGCATAGCTCCCATACAATCTATTGTTCCGATAACAGGGTTTTGGCCTATAACTCTTGCAATTCAAAATTTAGGTGCCTCAAATTTTGTAGATTTGGTATATATTATGTACGTAATGTGGCTAGTGAAAATCAGCCAGATCGGACCTCAATAAAATATAGCTCCCCTAAAATCGATTTTTCCAATAAATTGGGTTTGGGCTATAACTATTGCAACTTAATAGCGAGGAACAAACAATTTGACAGCTACAGTACTTATTACAAATTAGCGGACCACGCAGACGTTATTCTGCCTAAAATTTGACTTGCCTACATTTAATAAATTGTACTTTTTTCCCTCCCCAATTGGCTCTTCTTCTACATTTATCCGGGCATCTTCCCTTTTCTTTTCCCCCAAGCTCATATACCGCTACTCTTCTTTATCCTCTTCATTTTTCTCTAACACTATATTTCTAATTTCTATTCCTACTTCCCTTCTTCTCCCATTTCCTCTGCGGGTACTCATATGTCCATAGCTTCGAAGATATATCGAATTAACTTTTATTTGCTCCTGGTACCGCTTTCTGTTGCCAGGGTTTGATGTATAGAACAGATATCTATATATAAAATATCATTAACTTGAACCAAATAAATTTGTAGCTGTGCCAAATTGCTACTTAAAATACCCTGGGGCTTCTCTGAACCTATCGTGAAAGTGGCATAGAGATCGACTATAAACTTTGGACATTCATGAAGCACAAACAAAACACAAAAAATGTGGGCCCTGCACAGCACACTTTTATAAAATTATGTAAATCTTGACTAAAGGACACGTACTCGTATATCCAAATATCATTGATTTAGACCAAATAAGTTCAGAGTTAGTACGAATTGAAATTTTATATCGCCTGTGGGCGTAGCACCGCCCACTTTTCCAGAACTATATATAGCCTATGCTTTAACCCATGATCCCAAGAATATACTTTGGAAATTTCATAAAAATCGGTTGAAATTTTATATAGCCTGCGGGCGTAGCACCGCCCACTTTTCCAGAACTATATATAGCCTATGCTTTACCCCATGATCCCAAGAATATACTGTGGAAATTTCATAAAAATCGGTTGAGTACTTTGGACGCCTATAAAGGACACACAGCCAAACATTCATTTTTATTTATAAGATGAAATGTGTGTAGTTAAAGTCATCAAGATTGGAGTAATATATCGTATAACCCCCATACATCAAATTTTTCCGATAAACGGGTTTTCGGCTATGTATCTCTAAATTACTAGAGTTTGTACTTATTGTAAGTAAGGATCTGACACTTAAAACCGTGATGCGTACTCATGAAAGGTTTAAAGCCTTCGGCATATTATTTTTTTTTTTTTGGATTTCGTGCTAAATGCATTAATATTTTATGAAGTGGTTTTGTTCCCAAGAATATAAGATATATTATTGATTTCTTTTATTTGCATATTATTAAATGGAGTATATATATATTATTTAAATCATCTATTGCCATCGTATTCTTAAAAAGAGTTTCATGATTTTTAGTATTAAAAAAACTTGGGGTATTTTTTATAATATTATGGTAGAACGCCGGTCGTCAATGTATCCAGCCCAATCTGCATCCAATACCCTGTTATGTTGTCATCTCACTTTTTGTACACCAATCCTTTTTCAATGGTGCCCTTGAAATACCGCATAGCACGTTTGGCAGCTTCCCAATGAGATCTTCCCGGATTTGAGGTATACCTACTTAGAACATTGAGGGCGTAACAAATATGTGGTCTAGTGATTTCGGCGGTAAAGAGTAAACACCCCACATCATGCAAGTTAACACCCATCTTCAATAGGCCTAACGGCAAATATAAACAAATATTCAAGAATTCAAGTACCTAAATGGTACTCAGTAAATTGCATCATTAGGCCCCATATCGGCATATGTAAACAAAGCGATCTTTTGCTTCTTTGTTATTGCAGCCACAGTTATGATCTTGAATGGATGGTTCAAGTTACTGAATTGTAATAACAAAAATATCCTGTTTACTTCATCGGATGTTGGCGCATCTATTCAGAAGCAGTAGGAATTGATATACTTGTTTCAAGGCCAATTAGAATGTAAGCAACTTTGGAATCTAATGAATAAGAGTAGATTACAAATTAAGCTCAGTTGATAAGGAACCACGGTTTAGTGAATTCGGCCGCTTTCGCGGTAAATAAATTTTCAAAAACTTAAATGTTATTTTGTTGTTGGTTTTTATGGGCTGTTCATTTTTACATATTTTTGTAAGTTTAACGAGCTCAAGAAGTTTTGATTAGAGGAAAAATTTAAAGTAACAAACATATACAGGCTATAGTTATAGTACTATTTCGAAAACAGCCACGATTTCTCGTCAGACTAATTCGTATAGTTTTTCTATTTTCAGAGGATCTTGTGGAGAATCGAACCCACTCACTCTGATAGCACGCGCAGCTGCCTAACCCATAGGTTATGCTGCGTGTAGTTTTTGCAAACTGCTTAAATCAAGTTTTCTTCTAATTGTTTGTTATCTTGCCAACGGTATACACAATATTTAAGACATTCTTTGTATATGTAAATCATGTATGTTGGACTTTGTTTTTGTACATTCTTCTTTCTATTTTTAGAAGATACGAGTAGTTATTGTACATAACCGCGTGCTCCGGTATAACTTTTATTTTGTTGTTGGTTTTTATGGTCTGTTATTTTTACATATTTTTGTAAGTTTAACGAGCTCAAGACCAGTTGATAATAATTCTTAGTAGATTATTGTTATTTTTGATTAGAGGAAAAATTGAAAGCAACAAGCATATACAGGCTATATGTTATTAAATGTTTAATTAGAGTTATTAATTGGCGATCCTGCCAGGAGAACTTAACATAACAAATCCTTGTGCGAAAGGAAATGTTAAGTTTTTCTAATTAAAAAAATCAAGTATCCCAAAAAAAAAGGGAGAAAAGATGAACAAAGCAAGTGCCAATTTTTAAAGAAAGGCGTACTTAAGTACCTAAGTTTTTTAAAATGAAAGAACATAAAAAAGGGCAAAAAATACAAAGTACCCCAAAAATATAAAAACGTGTAAAGACTAAAAAGGGAGAAAACAAAAGAGTATCCCAGTGCAAAAAAAAAAAAAAAAAAAAAAAAAACCTTTGTGCGAACGTTTTCCTAATAAAAAAACAGGTGTCCTACAACAGGGATAAAGTGTTAAGAAGGAAAAAAACTCAACAAAACTAAAATATTTTATGAAAAGAAATAATAAAACAATCTTCAAAACAAAAAATAAAAAAACAGCAAAACTATAAGTTAAGAAATCAAAAACCAAATTAAATAGAGGTATTGCACGTCACGCCGGGACGCTGCCAACGTGGAACCACAGACCATTCAATTGACAACAACGTAGGAGGTCAACCAAAAACCAACAACGAAGCTGACGTAAGTTAAGATAATAAATAATATTAAGAAGGCATTTAAAAAAAATTATTGGGAAACCGTCCCCCGAGAATTAAATACGAAAGGCTTTTTTATTGTGACTATTGTCAGAGTAGTAGGCACGACAACCTCCGTTGTCCCTTTAGGAAAAAAAGAAGTAACTTTAAAAATAAATAAAAGCGCCGTGGACGAACTAACTAACCAGTTTTCCAAAATGGCAGTCAGCAATATTTCTGCAGAAGATATCGCTAGAATAGTAGCCACACAAACGGCTAATCTTAGGGATGAAATTCACCAACTGACTAATCAAATTAAGATATTCACTAGTGCTGCGCAAGTGACGGAATATCGTACACAAACTATTGATGGCGGAGTAGCGTGTACTGAAAGCTTAGACATAATTAAGTCACTGCCAGAATTCTCTGGTAAATCCTATATTAGTTGGAGAGAGGCTGCAAAAAATACGATGGGTTTGTATATCGAAGGAAGCAGGAAGTATTACGGAGCATTAACCATACTTAAAAATAAAATAGTAGGGAATGCCAATGATATCATTACTAATAATGGCACTGTCTTAAACTTGGAAGCTGTATTTGCTAGGCTAGACTTTGCTTACGCAGACAAGCGACCAATCCACGTGATTGATCAAGAAATGAGTATATTAAGACAAGGATCGAAATCCTTGATCGATTATTACAATGAAGTAAACCAGAAGTTAACACTTCTAATAAATAAAACTATTATGACACACGGTACAAATTCCGAAATTATAAAGCAACTAAATATTAAAAATCGCGAAACCGCTCTAAGAACCTTTATAACGGGATAAAATCCTCCTTTAAACCAAGTACTTTTCACATTGGCTCCTGCCGATTTGCCGAATGCCCTTGCGAAAGCCCAGGAGCTTCACTCAAATCAGATGCGTTCAGAGTTTGCTCTGAATTTTTCAAGAACTTACCTTCCAGAAAATAAAACTTTTAATAATAATTTACGGAGTCCTAGGAATAATACACTAAGGGGGAAATCAATTTCAAAACCATTTGAGATACCCACAAATGAGAAATAATAATAATACGAATTTCCCAAAACCAGAACTGATGCATACATCATCCGATAATCTGCCACTTGGCCAGCAAAAAACATTTGGTTATAATCAGACACCTCAACAAAAAACGTTCGGTTATAATCAATCATCCCAACCAAAAATATTTCAGGGCCAACAACAAAATGATAATGCACAGAAATGGCAATTTAGCCAGCCAGTAAAAAGAATATGAATTTTAGTGGTCAATCAAAGTTGAAAGAGCCACGAATAAATAATTTAAAGGAGAATCATTTTTTAGACCAGGCCTCCACTTGCCCTACATTTTCCGAACAGATAGACATAGCGGAGTAGTAATGAGAATATTAATAGATACCGGTGCGACGAGTTGTTACATCAGGAAGGGTATATATAACAACGGTAAGGAATTAGCAATTAAGAAGAGGGTAAGAACCATTCATGGTTCGACCATCATTACTTTGTACCATAGTGTACACCCTTTTGGATTTAAGGAAAGATTTTACGAAATAGATAACTTAGAAAGTGACTTTCTGGTAGGAGTCAAGTTTTTGAAAAAGATTAAGGCAAACATAGATATAGGGAAAGCAGAACTTATATATGGAGATAACAATAAGGAGAAGTTATGTTTTGTGAACATGGGAGAAACTAACCATGGTGAAATATATAAAGTGAACTCCTTGGGACAAGAAAGTCCTGAGGTTCCCGCCGAAGTTTTTACCGGCAAAACGAAAAGTGAAGAATTAAACCCCTTTGGATTAAAAAATCCTAATGTGCCCGCCGATGATAATTCCGGCAATTCAAATAAAAAAATATATTGTGGCACAAGAGGGTTCTACAACGCCAACTGATGAGTCATACCAGTCCAAAACTAAAAATTTGAAAAAACTTACATAAGAGAAAGAGATCCCTTTACCAATAATATATTGGAAATAAATAATATACAATTTGAAAAAAGTGTTAGCAGTGACGAATTTGCTGATAAATATATAAATAAAGAAACAAAACCTGTCAATATTCTGTTGTTGAGACAGGACGTTATTAAAATAATAGAAAAAGCTCATGGAGATGTAAATATGGATCTACCCTTCAGAACTGATATAGAAGCGGAAATAAGAACTGAGGATGACAAGCGAGTATGGTCAAAACAATATCCATATTCTATATCTGCGAATGGTTTTATTAATAAAGAAATTAAGAGTTTATTTGAAAAAAATATAATAAGGCACAGTAAAAGCTCATATAATTCGCCTGTTTGGGTTGTTCCTAAAAAGGGAATAAATAAAGATGAAAGTCCTAAATTAAGGATGGTGATAGACTTTAAAAAGCTAAATGAATTTTTTGGGAGAGTCGAAATATTTTTCAACAGTCGATTTGGAGTCTGGATTTCATCAGATACTAATGAAGGAGGAAGATATAGAAAAAACAGCGTTTTCGGTAAATAATGGAAAATATGAATATCTGAGAATGTCATTCGGGTTAAAAAATGCCCCAAGCATATTTCAGAGAGTAATGAATAATATTCTGCATGAGTATATTGGTAAATTCTGCCATGTTTATGTTGATGATATAATATATTCGAAAACATTAAAGGAACATATAAATCATTTAAAGCATATAGTTCAAACACTTGAAAAAGTTCATATGAAAATATCTATAGAAAAATCAAGATTTATAGAAGGGGAAGTCGAATTTCTGGGATATGTTGCATCCCACAAAGTTATAAACACAGACCCAAAAAAGGTAGAAACAATAAAAAATTACCCAATCCCCAAAACTTTACGACAACTTAGAGGATTCTTGGGACTAACAGGGTATTATAGGAAATTTGTTAAGGCTCATGCAAAGATAGCTAAACCAATAACGAAGCACTTGAAAGGAGAAAATGGTAAAATATCACAGTATAAGTCAAAAAAAACAAACATTTATCTTGACCAGGAGGGAATAGCGGCTTGTGAAACTTTGAGAAATGCATTAAGAGAACAATTTGAATTAGCTCAACCGGACTTTGAAAAGAAATTGATTTTAACTACGGATGCTTCCAATTTAGCGGCGGGTGCAGTTTTATCCCAGGAGGGAAGACCTATAACATTTATATCAAAGACTCCAAACAAAATTATGCAACAAACGAAAAAGAGTTATTCGCGATCGTTTGGGCATTGAAGGCATTACGTCATTACCTTTATGCCGTAAGGGATTTAGAAATTCACACAGATCATCAGCCATTGTCGTTTTCAATGTCTCAGAGAAATCCCAATGTAAAAATGAAAAGATGGCGAGCCTTTATTGAGGAGTTTTCGCCAAAGATAGTTTATGAACCGGGTACAACGAATGTTGTTGCTGACGCATTATCTAGGCAACATTTGAATAATTTAACAGATACGAATAATGAAGACTCAGATTCAAGTGATTCACTTACAAATACGCAGCATTCGGCTGAAAGCAGCGATGAATATCATATCGAAAGAACGAAAAAGCCATTAAATCATTTTAAGCAACAGATATTGTAGATAAAGGTGCAAGAGTTACCACTCAGGAAAGAATTTCATGTTTTGGTAACAACAGGTATTTAATCGAATACGACACACCACAAAATATTATTCCAGTTCTCTCTGAATATTTGAACCATAGAATTGTTACGGGAATATATTGGACACCAGAAGTAATTTATAAAATTAAAACGGTGTTAAAAAACGCCTACCCATCTGCGAAATTTTTGCAGGCTAGCGGTTTTTCTAATGATATTATTAATAAGGAAGACCAGATGGTAAAACAATTTAAACAATATGCCAAAAATTGCAATATCTGTAATAGCAATAAGTACGAGAGACACCCAAAATTAATACCTATAGGTCAAGCTCCAATACCCAGTAGGGAAGGAGAACAATTACATGTAGATATATTTCTTGCCCAGAAATTAAAGTTTATTACTTGTATAGATGCTTACTCAAAATTCAAAGTTATAAAATGTATAGAGCATAAATTGGATATGGATGGAAAAATTCTTGAGATTCTGCAAATATTTCCTAAAATCAGAAGTATTATTTTGTATAACGAACCTAGTTTTTGTACCGCGCAATTTAAATCATTAATGAATAGATTGAACATCCAAATTTTCTTTTGCACCCCAATGCATAGCACTACAAATGGACAAGTGGAGCGAGTTCATTCAACAATAGTTGAAATAGCTCGATGTTTAAAACAAGAACATAACTTAGTAAGTGATTTGGAGGCAATCATAAGAGCAGTACAACAATACAATACATCAATTCACTCAGTAACGGGGAAGCAACCATATAATATTTTATTTAACAAAGAAAACCATTCTGATGTGGAAAATAGATTGAAAGTTGCGCAGGAAAATTTTTTGAATTTTCATAATAAAACAAGAATAAATAAAGATTATTCTTCTTTAAATGGTCATCTAACCGCCTGGGCGATTTTGACCGTCCAACATAGCTCGCCAGTCGTTTCTTCGTTGCGCCAACTGGCGCCAATTGGAAACACCGCGGGATCGCAAATCGGTCTCCACTTGGTCCTTCCATCGGAGTGGTGGTCTCCCTCTTCCTCTGCTTCCACCGGCGGGTGCCGATAAGAATACCTTCTGGGCTGGAGCATCTTCGCTCATTCGCACTACGTGGCCTAGCCAGCGAAGCCCCTGTGTTTTAATTCGCTGAACTATGTCGGCGTCTGCGTAAAGTTCATACAGCTCATCATTAAATCTTCTTCGGTACTCGCCGTCGCCAACGCGTAGAGGTCCACAAATCTTTCGAAGAACCTTTCTCTCGAATACTCCCAGAGCGGCCTCATCAGATGTTGTTAGTGTCCACGCTTCTGGACGGGTGCGATGAGTGACTTGTAGAGTGTTATTTTCGTTCGTCGAGAGAGGACTTTACTTTTCAATTGCCTACTCAGTCCGAAGTAGCATTTGTTTGCAAGAGTGATTCTTCGTCGGATTTCTAGGCTAACATTATTGTTGGTATTAATGCTGGTTCCCAGGTAAACGAAGTCCTTTACTATTTCGAAATTATTGCTGCCAACAGTGGCTTGGTTGCCAAGGCGCGAATGCGCTGACTCTTTGCATGATGACAGAAGGTACTTCGTTAGATTATTATCCAGGGGAAATAATATACGAAAGAATTTTTAGAGAAAGGAATAAACTTAACCCAAGATATAGGAAACAAATGGTTTGTGAGGATTTAGGAGATAAGGTTAAAATAAGAAATAGAAATAGAATCATACATAAAGATAACATTAAGGTTAAATTTTTACGAAAAAATGGAACTTTCAATAATATTAATTACAGGTAAATGGGGAGTGGGCTCAGATTTGATTGACTACACTAGAAAAAAATTATGTACTAATAGAGGAAGGAAAGGCAGCAATATTTGGGGAATATAAATCAATTTTTCATTTAACTAATTTATCCGTTTTTCAAGAAGTAATTGAAAGTTATAAAAAACCGTATGATTTTGTTTTAATAGATAAAGATACAGTATATTTTGAAATAGAATTGCTGGAAACACTTTTAGGACAATTAACGCAAAAATCAAATAGACAAAAGAGAGGAGTTAATGAAATAGGAACATTGTGGAAATGGATTTCAGGCACACCTGACCATGATGACTTTTTAAGGATTACATATAAAGTTAACGACTTAACAGAGAATAATAACCGACAATTTACTACAAACTCCCAAATATTTAAGACAATAACAGAATTAACACGTATAATAAATGACTTACAGGAAAGTGTAAGCAAGACAACAATAGAGAAACAAAGAAATGAATTTATTATAAATGAATTGGAAAATTTATTACAAATAATTACTATACCAAAAATAGGTATTTTAAACCCAATTATATTAGATTTAAATGAAATAAACGAAATAATTAGTCATGAGGTTAAGAATGTAACAATATCTGATTTAATGGATGTATCAAAATTCAAAATTGTACAAATAAATGATGTCATTATTATATACATTAAATATCCAAAAGTTATAAACATAGGTACTCTGTTCAATGTAGAAGCTATTGCGCAACAAGATGGACAATTATTAATTGAAAATCAGGTGGTTAAATGTGAAAACAAATTTTATGCAATAGACAATTGCAAAAAGGAATTAAATCAAGCCTTTTGCATGATAAATAAAAATGAAATATTTTAAATAACGAAAGAACAAATTGTACAAAAATTAAAGAAAAAAATGAGCAACTTAAAATAATAAAAGAGGGAGCAATATTAATAATAGGAAAACATAATGTAGATAATCACACAATAGATGGAATATATTTGGTCACTTTTAATAATAAAGTAGTAATTGACAATATGAAATTTGAGAATCCTACTGGAAAAATTTTGAACTATTTAAGAGAAGAGAAATTTAAAAATTTGTATATTAAAGAATATATTGAATCGAAAAAAGAACATTTAAAATTAAGAAATATTAATGTTTTAAATAAATTGAAACAAGAGATGCAACAGAATCCCATTTGGTGGTCATTTGCTGCGGTTTTGGTGGTATTCTTACTAATATATGCTACATACAAGTTTTCGGTAATATTTCAAACTAAAATAAAATTGGAAAAAGAAAATCATAATGAATGATATTGCTTTTAAAATTCCAAAAATTTCAGACGTCTACTCGAAGACGGAACGCTTCGATTTAGAGTAGGAGGAGTTAACACCCAGCTTCAATAGGCCGCCTAACGGCAAATATAAACAAATATTCAAGAATTCAAGTACCTAAATGGTACTCAGTAAATTGCATCATTAGGCCGCATATCGGCATATGTTAACAAAGCGATCTTTTGATCTTGAATGGATGGTTCAAGTTACTGAATTGTAATAACAAAAACATCCTGTTTACTTCATCGGATGTTGGCGCATCTATTCAGAAGCAGTAGGAATTGATAAACTTGTTTCAAGGCCAATTAGAATGTAAGCAACTTTGGAATCTAATAAATAAGAGTAGATTACAAATTAAGCTCAGTTGATAAGGAACCACGGTTCAGTGCATTCGGCCGCTTTCGCGGTAAATAAATTTTTAAAAACTTAAATGTTTAATTAGAATTATTAATTTGCATGTAAGACATTGTCATGTCTTGTTTTGCTTTGTCGTTTGGTGGAGACATGTTCTTGGATAAATTGGTATAGAAATTGGGATACAGTTGCGCATGCCGATATGTCTAATATATACTGTGTCTGATCGATTTTCACGAGGTTTTAACCATGGCTTATTCTAACTTTTTGTTGCTATACCCAAATCCTTCATTTGATGGATTGTAAGCTGTCTTATGGATTTCACATTATTAATATGTCATCAACGAAGATTGCAGTAAATAACACATTGTAATATGTTCATTGGTCAACTTCACTTCTAATAAGTCAAATATTAAACAACTCTTGATTGAGGGTGGCATTCCAAACACGTCCCGACTGTTTGAGACTTAATGGATTTCAATAATTTACACACCTTACCTGAACCATCATTGAAGCTATCGGGCTGTTGCATGAACACCTCTTCTTTTAATTTGCCATTAATGTAGGCCGAAACTGATGTATAACCATGGCTTTCTGCGTAATGGAGCACCATTATCACCGTCATTCTTTGTCTTATTTTTCATTAACAAAAAGTTAACATAATTTAAAAATATTTATAACTAGCGGGCCCGGCAGACGTTGTTCTGCCTAAAATTTGACTTGCTTACTTTTCATAAATTGTACTTTTTCCCTCGCCAATTGGCTCTTCTTCTACATTTATCCGTGCATCTTCCTTTTTCTTTTTGTTTTTGCTTTTCCCCAAAGCCCATATACCGTTACTCTTTTTTATCCTCTTCATTTTTCTCTAAAACCATATTTCCAATATCTATTCCTACTTCCCTTCTTCTCCCATTTCCTCTGCGGGTACTGATATTTCCGTAGCTTCGAAGATTTATCGAATTAACTTTTATTTGCTTCTGGTACCGCTTTCTGTTGCCAGGGTTTTTTTGATGTATGGAACAGATATCTATGTATAAAATATCATTAAGTTCAACCAAATAAATTCCTAGCTATGCCAAATTGCTACTTAAAATACCCTGGGGGTTTTCTAAACCTATCGTGAAAGTTTCACAGAGAGCTAATATAAACTTTGGACATTAATCTTCATTACACAAACAAAACACACAAAATGTGGGCCCGGCACAGCCCACTTTTATAAAATTATGTAAATCTTAAATAAAGGACACATACAAGGTGGCGCAAAAGTAAGCTTCCGATGTTCAGCATATCGGTTGTGGCACTTGCAGTGTGTGCTGTTGCACCGTCTTGTTGGAACCACATGTTTTCCAATCCCAATTCATCAAGTTGCGGCAAAAATAACTCGTTGATCATTGCTCTGTAGCGCTCACCATTCACAGTAACCGTTTGGCCCCGACCGATTATTGGTCAAATAAATAGTTAGCAATATTCCGCGTTCTGGAGCAGTGTAGCGCAACATTGTTTATTAGCGTGTATTTCGCATGTGTTTACTACACAAATGTCAAAACAGAACTGACTTTAGGGGCCAATCGCAAAATTTATAGCATTTTCTGATAGGAGGATTACTTTTGCGCCACCTTGTATATCCAACTATCATTGATTTATACCAAATAAATTCAGAGTTATGACCAATTGAAATTTTATATAGCCTGTGGGCGTAGCACCGCCTACTTTTACAAAACTATATATAGCCTATGCCGTACCCAGCGAACTTATGAACCTATCGTGAAAGTTTCATAGAGATCGACTATAAATTTTGGACATTAATGAAGCATAAACAAAAAACCAAAAATGTGGGCGTGGAACCGCCAACTGTTCTAAAATTATGTAAATCTTAACTAAAGGACACACATATCCAAATATCATTGATTTAGACCAAATAACTTCAGAGTTAGGACGAATTGAAATTTTATATAGCCTGTGGGCGTGGCACCGCCCACTTTTCCAAAACTGTATATATGGTTTAGCCCATGATCCCTAGAATATACTTTGAAAATTTCATAAAAATCGCTTGAGTACTTTGGACGCCTATAAGAGACACACATTCATTTATATTTATAAGAAAAGGAGAAAATAACAAAGTATAAATTCTCAAAGTAAATCAAAGTAAACTCTTCAGACATATTACTCAATAACTCACGCATAAAAATATGCTTGGTTTATGGGACTTAGAGTCAGATCACACGAGACAAAGAAGCGATGTTTTTAATGCTTTGGCCCAAATCACTAGGCCCCAATAGAAGGGGGTAGGGATTATGCATCCAGTGTGAGGAACCGTACGGCAGCAAAATTTAAGAACACAGACCATACACCGGGGTCGAGCATATACTGGAAAGCAACGTACACCGAATTAAAACCGGAGACGCCCTCCTAACGCAACTGACAAAGGAAAGGAACATAGACGTTGCAGTAAAAAGCGAGCAATATAAGCAAAGATATGGCGGCTGCTGGCTAGAATACTCCACCGGAACAGCAGCACTAAGGTTCCCGCCTGGAAGCAAAGCCGGTACTACAATAAAAAAACAAGTTAAATGATATCGAGGACACAGGCCGAGAAATAGGTGGTTCGGTAATCATTGCAGGCGACTTTAACTCAAGAGCCATCGAGGGGGGAATGCCAACGACGAACCCAAGACCACGACGAGTTCTGGACGTGGCGGTCAGTCTGGGGCTAACAGTCATTAACTCCGGAACATCAACAACCTTCAGGAGACCAGGCTGCGAAGAAACAATACCAAATATCACGATGGCATCTGAAAGCATATCCGGGATCATACAAAAGTGGAAAGGCCTTTGAAGATTTCACTGGGAGTAGCCACCAATATATATCCTTTGAAGCAGGCTCACAAGAAAAGCCTAGGGCGCACACAAGCAAAAGCACCCGAAGATGGAACGCATCGAAACTAAACAGTGAAGTGCTAATTGCTGAAATCGATAAATACCTGCTAAGAGCTCCCACACCTACGAACGCCAGAAAGCGCGTCAAAGCTACCATGCTCAGCATTAAACAGGCCTGTAATAAAGCCATGCCAATATTATCACAAAAGCGGCGTAAATAGTCCGTTTACTGGTGGTCAGAAAAAATTGCTGATCATAGACACAACTGTTTACGCTTAAAGCGATTATATACAAGGGCTAGATGCATGGGGCAAACCAGAACCGAAGCTGAATCATATAAAAAAGGGAAGAAGCGTTTGAAAGCCGCCATTATTCAGAGCAAGAAGAAGAAATGGGAGGAGCTCCGGGAAGACGTAAACAGGAATCCGTGGGGACAGGAAAGTGCTGAAGAGGATTAGGGCCAGAATGGCGGCACCTGAATTAGATGCAACCGTAATAAATAACATAATGAACGCACTTTTCCCTACTCATGAAATCAGGGAAGGCAGTGAAGATCGGATCAACGTGCCCGAAGAACCTCCAGCATATACCATAGTAGAACTGCAAGCCGCGACACAAAGCTTGAAAAACAATAAGCCACAGGGCCGAACAACATTCTAACAGAATCCATCAAAGAAATAGGCAAAATGCGACTTGATGCCCTACTGGGTATGTAAAGGGTGTTTTTTTTAGGGGTATAGAACTTCGAATTGAAATAAAACACAAGAAAATGGTTTTAAGGTCCATCAATTTGGCTTTATTGGAAGAATAATTTTATGCCATTAATGTTTAAATATGATTTCGGGCATGTGGCCGCCGCGGCTGGCTCGAATAAAGCCAATTCTACAGGTCCAATTTTCAACCACTTTTTCGAGCATATGGGGCCGTATGTCGGCAATAACGCCACGAATGTTGGCTTTCAATTCCCCTAACGTTTCTGGTTTGTTGGTGTAGACGAGCGACTTCACATATCCCCAAAGAAAATAATCCAATGGTGTCAAATCACACGACCTTGGTGGCCAATTGACAGGTCCATTCCGCGAAATTATGGGCTCATCGAATGTTTCCTTCAATAAATCGATTGTGACGTGCGCTGTGTGGCATGTAGCGCCGTCTTGTTGGAACCACAACTCATCCACATTCATGCCATCCAATTCGGGAACAAAATAGTCGGTTATAATGGCTCTATACCGGTCTCCATTAACGGTAGCTGCCTCTCCAGCATTATTGCGGAAGAAGTATGGCCCAAGGACTCCACCAGCCCATAGAGCACACCAAACAGTCAGTTTTTGTGGATGTAATGGCGTTTCAAGGGTCTCATGTGGATTCTCTTCACTCCAAATGCGGCAATTTTGCTTGTTGACGTAGCCATTCAACCAAAAATGAGCCTCATCACTGAACAAAATTTTGCGATGAAAATCAGCATCGAAATCAATCTCATTTTCGGCCCATACACCAAAATCACGACGCATTGCATGGTCTCGCGGCTTTAATTCTTGCACAAGCTGGATCTTGTAAGGTCGCAAGCCAAGATCTTTGCGCAAAATCTTCCATAAAGTTGATGGACAAAGCTCCAATTGCTGTGCACGGTGGCGAATCGATTCATTCGGGTCCTCTTCAACACTTTGCTCTACAGCGGCAATTGTTTCTTCGGTGCGCACTGTTCGACGTCTCTGCGGATGCGTATTATCACATAGAGTAAACGTAGTGCGAAAACGATCCATGGTTAACCGAATTAATTGCTCTGATGGACGATTATGTCGACCATAAAATGGACGGAGCTCACGGTAAACTTCGCGAACTGAACCATTATTTTCGAAATAAATTTGCACGATTTGCAAGCTTTGTTCTTTTGTCAACCTGTTCATGATGAAATGGCAAACCAAACTGAACATAAATGACATTAGAGTTGCCAGATTTGACCACAAAATGCCAGTTTTATCTCTATTCGAAAAACAAACCTGTAAAAAAAACACCCGTTATAATACATGCCTTAGGAGCGGATTATTCCCGGAAATATGGAAGACGCAGCAGTTAGTACTAATAGGCAAGGGCAAAGGAGACCCAAACTCGGCATCTGCGTACCGCCCATTAAGCATGCTCGATACAGCGGGAAACTTTTTGAAAGGCTACTAAAGCCACGTATTGCAGCCGCTATAGAACAAGCAGGAGGAGTATCGTCCAGCTGCGATGAAATCTTTAACCTAGAAATACCCGATTATACCTTCTTAGTCAGATTCACAGACGACATTGCAGCAGTAATTACCGCCCGGAATATAGAATAAGCACACAGGAAGCTCAATCAGATTATGATACGCCCAAAAAAAGGGGATGGACCTGCGTGACTCCAAATGGCGGCAGAAAAAACTGAGCTGATACTCTTAACAAAAAAGTACATACCGTTAGATGTTGGTTTTGAAACCGTGTTCAGAACTATGTCATCAAATAAAGTAATTAACTATTTTGGCGTAAGATTATATTCCCGGTTAACATATTGGGCACGAATTCAACTTGCAACAGAGAAAGCATATAAGCAGGTATCGTTACTAGGTAGGCTAATGGCAAACATCGAACGACCTATAGAAAGCAAGAGGAAGCTACTGATAGACTCTACCCGGTATACTCTACTATATGGCCTCGAGCTATGGGCAGACACACTTAAGATAAAGAACTCCTGTAAAATCATAACATCTGTACAGGGAACACCAGCTTTGAGAGTAGCCTCCGCTTATCGAACCGTATCATGATCAGACGTTCAGGTGATAACCGGAGCGATCCCCATCGACCTATTGGCGCTGCAAAGAAAAAGACTATGGGGAGCTAAAAAGTACACGGATGAAGAGCTAATAAGAGTCGCTCACCAAGAATTCAGCGAGGAAACGTTTAGACTTTGTCAAGAGCACTGGGACAGTGAACACCGATGCATATGAACCGCAAGACTGATCACTAACGTTAAAGTGCGGAGCACCAGAAACTGTGGCGGGGCTAACTACTACGTTACCCAAAAGCTCTCTGACTTCAAAAATACTTATATAGAATGGGAAAAGTCGAAGTTTCGAAGTGTGTGTATGGAGATGCAGACGAAGGCGATGCTGAACACACATTCTCCAGATACTCAATATTGACCGAAAAGGACAAGTGCTCGAACGAAGTGTCGGGCAAATTACTGCCGACAAGGTCATAGAAAAAATGTTGTAGAAGCAACACTAAGAGAAAAAAAACGGGACCTGGAGGCAGGTACAAGGAATGAGAAATATGGAACGCCACCCAGCAATACGAAAGTGGTCCCGGAGTAGGCGACGGTTTAAAAATTTTGGGGTATCAGCTGCGGTGCATTAGGCATTTTTTCATGCCCACTTGCTAAAAAAGAAGAACAGTCGCGCACAAAAATTCTATCAAAAAGTAGTTTAGACGGTTAAACGACAATTAAAAAAAAGAAGAAGAAACAAAACAAAAACATTTAAACGGCTAAACAAAAATACTTCTTTTAGAAAACGAAACATACTTCTTTCGAACAAGATTGCATAGGCAAACACAAATGGCGACAAATTAAGTCGTTAAGTCGTTAGCGAATGCTCGAAAAATGGCTTCCGTTACAGCACTGATCTAGATGACAGCCCTTTTAAGATACCATCGCCAAAGAAATAGAGATGATGAAGTGAATATCATCCTATTATTACCAAGGACTTTTTAACGTGTTTTTTTTCGTTATAGTTCCACAGGTAAGTAACGAAACACAAGTGTATTGATACATGCTGCATCGAGAGATATAACGAAACTGTGAGAAACGACAGTCCTTTGCAACAAAACTAGTAACAATTTCCTGAAAACGGTTTCAGCAGAAACCAAACCTGTACCGAAAGTGCCCACATCGATGATCACAAGAACAGAACTGTAACAGAAACGCGAGATATAGAACCAAAATAGTACCGCTACTTCAGTAACGAAACGTTCAGGTATAGAAACAAAACTTGTAACCTTGATTTTATATGAAAAATCACAAACAAACAAAGAATTTAAGCGAACAATTGGTTAAAATATAGATTTGAGATGGGTCATTTGAGGTCTTCGAGACATTTTGAACAAAGCTGTTTTCATATATTTAAAAAAAAATAAAATGTTTGTTTAGAAAAAATCTAAACTTATCGGAAAAGTGCGTTAGTGCTCAACTTTTTAACGCTTCTTTGCGGTAAAACAGTTGATTTATTGAAAAAATGAATAAAAAAATGTATAACTTTTTGTTTCAAATTGTCTCACACAACTTTACAGGATTAAGGTAATTGTTGTTGGAGCAGGGCTCGAGTTTTTAATATTTGTTTGTTAGTTGATATTAGAAAAAAAATGCAACGATGTATGGGATGACATGTTTCGAAGTCACCATCTTCTCATCAGAACCCTTCTCGGACACTATATTACGAACCCAAGTGCCTGCATCAAAGCATCAAAAAACTAAAAAAAATAAAATACTTAATAGTTCACAATGAGTAGAATTTGTGGTAAAATAAAAATAGCATATGTACTCGTATACAAATAATGAAGTTTGCCCGCTTTTACCCATGCAAAAAAGTCTTATCCGAAGAATGTGTATCGTTGGACGTCTAAGGCATTCTATGGATCTCTTCAAAAAGATGAATATTCTTTCTTTGCGGCATTTGTACTATTTTAAAGTTTTGATAATATTTTTCATAAGGGGCGGGTATGTTTAAAATCCAATATACAGTCCATACAATCTGAGAAGCAAATCATTATCTGATATAACAATTCCGAGCTTTCGCACCACACGTTTTCGTAACTTCTACACCACATTATCTTGTAAACTATTTAACAAACTACCCAACGATACATAACTCACAATATTAGTTTCGTTTGTGTACAGAAATGTTTTGTTACGATTTTGTCACATAGGTCGTGTTTCAGGTTTTGTTTTTGTGCCACGTAGAAATTTGTCACTCTTCTGTTACTCATTGGGAACGGTTCCAATCATTTGGTTTGATACCGTATTGCAATCACGTCCTGTGTCCACACTTGAGTTATATTTGAAGGCCCGTATAATTTTCCTAATTTTTATTTCTTTACTCCCGGCAGTAACAAACCAAAGTCTATGTGTACTAGTAGCGCAACTTACTCCGAATCTGTACATAAAAACAAACCACACAGAAAACTTTGTATTCAATATTAAAACAAACCAATTTAAACACCGCTATATTGAGCTTGAAGACACCAAACTCCCAAATTATTGAATATAAAGTAGTTATAACACTTTATTAGTTACTATAAAATATACATTTCGGTTTACATTAAAGTTTTTAGTTGTAATTTTTACTTTTAAACAACTCCGAACGGATTTCCTTCATTCCACTTACTCGGAGTATAATCCGATTCGCAAAGGAACATACCTAAAAACAATTTTCGAAATCGATCCAACCGTTTACGCGAGATAATATTTCCTGTGTATTTCACAGTTGGTATGTGTTTTTACAGTTACAATACGTGAGTTGCCGGTTGTGGCTCCATACTTCTTTACATTCCATATGTTAATATCAATACTATCGAATGCAAGGAAGAATGGAACTATATCGGCCAAATTAGTCCAACCACATGCTCACAAAGTCGCATTTACTTAAAAAACATGGTTTTTAGTAAAAAATTGCTTTCCAAAATCGTTTACCCTTAAACCAGTGTTCTTGTATTTTATTTGACAATTTATCCTAATAATAATAATAGGTACTGAGGAAGTCTACTGCGACCTTAGGATATACGAGTATTGTGCCCTTATAGCACGCCATCTAGGTCGACGAGCCTCAGAAAATCCAGGGCCCTTATTCTGTAGTTCTATTCGAAAGAAAATTTGTTCTATTTCAAGTGGTTCTACTCTGTAAGAATAAAATGCAGTTTTTGTTTCAGTTCCATTCCGTCCCCGTCGGATTTGATCCATCCCCCTTTCGATTGTAGAAAATTTGGTACTCACTATTTCGAAAACATATGCCGATATGGTCAAAAGTTAGAAAATTATATTCGACAACAATCTAGCAAACGGAAATCACATACAAATTATTTTCTTATGATAAAAATAAAACATACATACATATCGTACATATATAGTAGGGCTCTTGTTTACAATCGATTATCCGACTAATGGATTAGTCGATATGTTCTAGGAAGGAACATATGTTCTAGGAAAGATCATAGCACTGTTCCGCCATGTTTGAACGCACTCTTTATTTCCGTGGTCAGCTGGTTCAGGGCCGTATCAGGGGATTTTCTTCCCTGATATAGTTTCTTTTAAATCGCTTTTAGTCCTTTTTCCCCACTTTAGGTATGTATACCACCTTGACCAGTCTTCATATAGTGGGCCCGAGTTGCCCTCCCTACTGTAAAAAGGCTGGATATAACCCATAGATGCATCCGGAAAGTAAGAGGCAAGCTCTTGCCCCCTCTGTGCTAGTGAAATCTCCGTTCCGGAGTTTTAAAGCCATCCTTGTTTCCCATTGCTTTTGGCAAGATCCTTGCCAAGCTATGTTCTCACACAAGGTACTGGACTAACTCTCTTTGAATTCCTGGTTTCTTTAATGTACTCAGTTAGACGCGTCGTGTTTGCTTCCAGTGGACAGTGCGTTTTGCTTTATTAGCCTCCGCACATTGCCCCTCATTAGAGGTCGTTTGGCCACCAGGGGGTTTTATAATTGTTTCCGATGGAATCACTCTATCTTCTAAGTTGTCCCCTCTCTACAGATTGGACAGATTCAGATTTATAATGCTTTTAAACCTTTCCCAGTCAGTTCTCAGGGGGGTTTCCCTGAGTAATCTTCCTATTACTTCAGCACCGACAAGAAACTGGATAATACCACGGCCCGAGAGTGAAGGTTTGGGAGAGACTCTCCAACTCGAGATCATGGTATCAGCCAAATTTTTGCCTGTGGTGGTGTCTAACACTTCCTCTCGGGCCCTCATAACAAGAGTAGTTGTACTCCCTACTTTTTATACACTTAGGTTATTATATATTAGGTATAAATTCTACAGGGCATTCACCTTTCTGAGCTCCCCCAGTGGTCCTTGTGAGCGTTGGCATCACATCCGATGACTAGCGGAAGTCTTGCACTCCTGCAGTAGGCGGCCAACCTATTTATGCCCTCCGCCGGGAGCTGTCATCATCGCCCGCAAAGTAGGTCGTAGTAAATACGATGTTTTCCTTCCTACCATCTAACTCCAACGTCGTTTGTACGGCTACCAAGTCCTGATTCCCAAAATCTGTAATGCAGAAATTATCTGTAGAATTCTATAAACATGCTTTTGTTCTCTCGTGCTAGAGATCCCATGTTACCTTATTAATGCCCTCTTTAAGTCCTTTAATTGCCCCTGTATGCCTATATCCTGCATTGCTAAATTCCTAGAAAGCATAGCTGAATCTGATTTGGCGTGGTAGAAGTTTACCTGATTCACTAATGCTCCTCTGAGGCGGATCGTTGCTCCTGCCCCATACGCTCGTCCATTACAGACTGGCGAAGGTCCTTGTATCCTTCACTATCGTTGTCCAGCTATGCGCTCCAGCAAACCCTGAGTTTCTAAGCACGCAGGAGCTTCGCCCTTAACCTTACATATGAGTAAAACTAAAAATAAACTAAAGGGAAAGAGTTTGGAATACAACATAGTACACATGAAAATATATTTTTACTCAACAATTAGTGACGATAAGAAAAATAATACTATTTATCGCCTAGGGGTTGAAATTCAACCAGAAAACTTTATTCTAATTGAAATATGTTCTGTTCCATTCCTAAATAAAATTTTAATTTTATCTTCTGTTGCCCTTTTGGGGCGTTCCTTTCCCTGAAATATTGCCCTTTCCTTCAATAATACCGTTTTTACGGCGATTTTGGTTAGTTAAATTTTATTAATTTATTGTGTGCTATTTTATTCTCATTTTACGTTTACTTTCGTTTTTTTCTTTTCCTTTCCTTTCCTATCCTTTTCTTTACTTTCCTTTGTTTTTCTTTCCTTTCCTTTCCTCTCCTTTAATTTCCTTTCCTTTCCACTATCAATATGCCCTTCTTTTTCCAGCACTAGCACGAGCGCAAGCCTAGTTTCAACAAATCTGACTGGGTTGATTTGCTTAAATTTACTGAGAGCTTCTTCGCTGATCTGCCTACCTCACCTGACGTACGAGAAGGGGAAAAGGCGTTTCGTATGGTGATAGATTCAGCCTCCAACCAATACATTCCGTCAGGGAGAATTAGGGAGGTACTTCCGCACTTCCCCGCAGAGGCAGCGGCCCTGGCAAACGAACGTGATTATGTGCGAGGCTTGAACCTTACGGATCCTCAAATTAAGAATCTCAATCGGACGTCTGATTAATCAACACAAACGCGGCAAGTGGGGCGAGCACCCAAGGTCCTGCAACCTCTTTGTTGGTGTTGGCAAAGTATGGTCCACTATCAAATCCTTGTCCAATCGAACTAAACCTAATGACAAAATATCCATCTCTTTCGGCTTTAAGGTTCAGTCAAAACCGAAGTAATGCGCGAGCGCTTTCTGCCGGCAATTTGTATTGCATCCTTCGGCGGACAAGTAAATCAGACGCGCCAGTAGGGAAGCGCCCAAAAGGAAAAATAGCCAGCGCTCATTGCCATTACCACCAAAGAGGTTCAGGAGGCAATTCGAAGGTCCGACTGTCTTCAACCTGTCTATGACCTCCTTTGTCATTCCAGAAAAATGGACGCAGGAAAAGGTGGTGCCACTGCCTGGCAAACCTGCTAATGTTGGGGATTCGTATCAACCGATATCGCTCCTCTCGACAGTAGTGAAGATCCTGGAGGCAGCCTTCCTCCCTTACTACACCGATAACTTGCAGCTCGCCGAACATTAGCATGGTTTCCGCAAAATGCTCAGCACAACCAGCGCGGTGGTCACACCATCACCACTCAGAAAAATGTTGGTCTCAACCAAAATCGTCCTAACGACAGCGCACGGTCAATCACGCGCAACTTATTAATGACCTTGAAGATTCTACTATTACCCTCTTTCTAAAGCGTTGGACCGCCAATTATAATTAGCCAGGGGTGCAACAGGATGGCGTCCTATCCCCGCCCTAGTTTAATTACTACAATTCGCGTCTCCCCTCCCACCAGACGGTGTATCGATCTTCTCTTACACCGATTATTGCACGATTCTGGCTAATGGTCCTCCGTAAATGCGCTGTGGTCAAGAATTAATTCATACCACACTGGAGGAGGTTGCAGGCCTGCCACAGGATGTATCCTTATTTCACCTGAACACCACCTTCATAGTGAGGAAAAAAATGATCGAAGTTAAAGAGCTTAGCAAAATGTTGACCAGACAACTCCTGTTCAATTGTTACAAACCGCAACATCCGAATAGGCGCCTGCTTGATGAAAATCAGCCTCCCAGGAGAATAAGGAGATATCTTCGTAGGCACTATGATGAAATCCGGCATCACACATTCTCGCCGTTTGATCCAAACGTGCACCGACACGCCCTGAACCTCATTCACACAGAGTCGGTAAATTCCTTTATCAGCTCGCGAATGCCATCATTCAGGCACAAGAACTGCCTATTGAGACAAGAGTTATGCTGGCCCAACTTCGTTCTGGATATTGTAACAGATTGGACTGTTACCTATCCAGACTGAACCCTGTCTCCTCATGACACTAACCAGTGGCGTAGCCAGGGGGGTTGTGTGTACATAAACGTAAAGGCAGAAAATAAATTTTTAAAGAACCGCCCACTTTTGGTTAAGTCAAATTGAGAAATAATATAATTATATTATTCCACAAAACTTTTTATGCCATATCTCCGCCGTAAATGTTGAATATATAAAAGTTACTGTTAGTTAGTTCAAAAAATTAAAAAAAATGCGTCGATAATCTCTTGCTTTTTCGGTGCTGAGCAATACCCCGTTTAAATTTTAAAAATCGGTTAAGTTTTGTGCCTCTACGTGGTTTTGAACCTCACGAGACCACTGTGTGCCGTACCCAGCGAACTTCTAAGCCTATGGTGAAAGTTTCATAGAGATCGACTATCAACTTTAGACTTTAATGAAGAACAAATAATGTGGGCGTGGCAGCGACCTTTTTTCCAAAATTATATATAGCCTATGCTTTAAACAGTGATCCCAAGAATATACTGTGAAAATTTCATAAAAACCGATTGAGTACTTTGGACGCCTATAAAGACACACATACCCACAGACACACATTAATTTTTATTTATAAGATGAAACTATCGGTTAGGGGATTATGCGTTTGAATATTGATCCTTTTCAGACCATCTACGAAATTTACTAGGCTTTCAAGACGATAAAACTTGTTTCGAGGTATGCGTACACATTGGTTCTGGTAGTAATAGAATAAGAGTCCAAAATAATACCCGCGGTCTGAAATTGCTGAGCTAAAAGTTTACTCCCTTATCTCTCACGTAATTGAAAACCGGCTGGCAAGAATTTTCTACCTTATCATTAATGTACACACCACATTTTATCCTTATAAGTGTGTTATGTAGTGAATAATCACTTTTTTTGTATTTTCGAAAATATTCTATGCATAAAAAGTAAGCGTGGCTATGATCAGATTTCGCCCACTTTAAATAGCGCTCGGAGATGAGTGTTAGGGAACCTGCATACCCAATTTCATTAAGATATCTCAAAATTTACTCAAGTTATCGTGTTAACAGACGGACGGACGGACAAGGCTTAATCAATTTCTTTTTTCCTCCTGAACATTTTGATATATATAATTCAATATCTATCTCGATCCGTTTATGCCATTACATACCACCGTTACGCGACTAAAGTTAATATACTTTGTGTGCGTATCACTACTAGATATAAAAATGAATGTGTGTCTGGAGTCCAAAGTACTTAGCCGATCTTTATGAAATGCACAGTAGATTATTGGGTTGACTGGTTACAGTATAGGCTATATATAATTTTGAAAAGCGTAGATAGTATACCTCGTTTCATGTTCGCAATATTGTTTAGCACGGTTCTGAAATTAATAATACCTGAAATTTCACAATTTGTTCATTTATATGTGGGCAGTACTACGCCCATTTTCCGAAGTTTAAAAAAAATCAGTAATAAGATCATCAGGTCATTGTAACTACAAAATTTTAGCATTCTATCTGCTCTATCAGTGATTGAGATATGGCATGTTCCGGGTTTCTACCCCTCTTTTAGAAAACTTTGGTCCAAAAGTGGGCGTGGCCGTTAACCGCTTGATTATTTTTCGTCTATACACATGTCTATAGTATTAAGTTTCGTAATTGTATCTTACACCGTTATGAAGTTATTAACAGTCGAATTTGAAATTTGCTTGACTAATAAGTGGACGGTGCCACGCCCACTTTCCAAAATTTTCATATAAAGAATAAGGAAGTTGATGTAAGTCCCAAATTATATTATTATACCTGTATCAGTTAATTAGATATGGGCGGTTTAATATTTCTACCTTCTTTCCATATAAGTTTTATGAAAAAGTAAACGTGGTCGAAAAGCGATGTCCCATATTTTCTATGGGTGTATATATTACAACAAAAGTATGCCTCCTACGAAATTTCGTTATACTAGCGTAAAGAGTTCTGAAGTTATTAAGAGTCAAAATTTGAAAATTTCTTCACTTATATGTGGGCGGTGCCACGCCTCTTTTCCAAAAGTTTGATAAAATCGTCAATGGGACAATCAAGTTAATAGATATAGCAAATTTCATCATTGTACCTGCTTTTATTATTTAATAACCCATTTAACTATAATACCCTGTGTACTAGTACACGCTGGGTATAAAAATTTGGATATGCAGTTTTATGACCTATCAAATTTTAGTATTTATAATAAAGTGCCAGTGTGAAGTTGTCAGAAAATATTGCGAATCACGGGCATTTATTGATAAATTTGTGGTGTCAGTTTTTTTTATGCGAAAGAACCAAAATTTATAAAATTTCTACATTTCCTCTATTACTTAGTATTATAAAATTCTTAGGTTAACATTAAGCAATAAGCTCAGTCTTTTTCGTTAACACAACACTAAAAATCCCTCACTCAAAAACGGTGCATTATGTCTTTGTGTAATATACACCAAAAATTAAAAATAGTTTTAGCGCTTGTAGTGGATTTCGCAAATGACTTAGTGGATAAGTTACGTATTCATTCCGACCAGCATTACTTTGAATAAAATTGTTCAAAACCTGTGAAAAAGATGCAAACGACATAGATAGTGAACTTAAAAAGAGATCTTTATTTCAAGATTCCTGTTTTTTATCCATTTATTGATTACTAGCAGACCCGGCAGTCGTTGTTCTGCCTACTTTTAACAAATTGTACTCTTTTCCCTCCCCACTTTTCGCATCTTCTACATTTCTCTTACTTTTTTTCAACTTTTGCTTTTTATCATCCCATATACCATTACTCTTCTTTACCTTCTTAATTTTCCTCTAACACCGCCTCTATATCTCAAATTTATGTTCCTACTTACCTTCTCCCATTTCCTCTGCGGGTACTGATATGTACATAGTTTCGAAGATGTATTGAATTAACCATTATTATTTCTCTTGGTACTGCTTTCTGTTTCTAAGGTTTTTTGATATATAAAACACATACATACATATCTGTATATAAAATATCATTAACTTGAACCAAATAAATTCCTAGCTATGCCCAATTGCTACTTTAAATAGCTGGAGGCTTTGCCACTAAATATGGCCTGTGAATTTCACAGAGATCGACAATAAATTTTGGACATTTATGAAGCACAAACAAAACTCAAAAAATTTGAACGTGGCACGTCCTACTTTTCCAAAATTATGTAAATGTTAACTAAATTATACATATATCCAAATATCATTAATTTAGACCAAATGCGGTTAGAGTTTTGTCCAATTGAAATTTCTTATAGCCTGGGGGCGTGGCACTGTTCACCTTTCCTATTGTTTATGCGAGATGCTTAAATAAAAAAAAAGTGTGCCACCCTAATGTCACTTTCGCGCCCTTCCAATCACCCACACCAAGCCACCCACCTGTGTGCATGCACGTATATTCGTGTTTTGTCAGCACACATATACATGCATGTGGGTGTGCATGTGTGGGTTCACCTCCCATTAAAACCGGAGGATAATTTTTCGGGTCTTCGACTTGACAACGTTGTATTTTCTCAGCGAGGTAAAGAGGTAAAATTAATTTGTAATTATATTTTTGCTACAAAATAAACTGCGATATTATTATAACGAGAATTCTCGTTTTCTCATTTATTTCCTTTGCCTAATCGCGATTCGACCGCGGTGCTTTCGAGCCACGGCCGCTCCAGCGAAGCACCATTGTCGCATTTTTTCATGGTCCTTCTCCCCGTAGAGAAACTAGAGCCTATACAGTCCACAGCACAAACGTTTATTGATATCACTTGGATCAAGCCAAATACATTTGGAACAAACCCAATATTCCAACAGCAAGCTGGCGGACAAATTTTAAATTTGCCACAACGCACTGCCGCAATTCCAAAGTTTATATACTATACCTTCATCACCATACTCTGCCACAAAAAAGCTGCCACACAAGTTATTTGCAACACCAACATAATACAACACAGATATTTCACAACAAACATCTTCCGATCTCCACATCAAAGCACGTAAGTTACATATTTCTTGCCACTTTTTTGTCGGTACCGCAAATAATTTGTTCTTAAAAAAGTGCCGCCCGCGAGTGTAATCAAACATAAGTGCGTTACGTTAAAAATATTAAATAGCGGTTTTATTAGTTCAGTTAACTGCTTTTTTCTCTTTCATTTTTAAATTAAATTAACCTTTCCAAATTCTTGCGACTATCTGGACTATCCCGCACCAGTGGTAAAGGCTTTCTGAACACAGCGCAAGGCAAGAGGTGACATAACCTCACTTTCACAGTAAATTTACTTAGCCTCTATGGGAGCAAAGCATAGACGACAAAGTGGAAATATCCAAGTGGGGAGATATGGACAAATTTTTGTACAACCGCTTCCAGACAATCGAAACAGTGTCGGGGTTCATAAGGAGTTCTTCGGAAGCGCAAAAACCGCAAAGTACGCGGATTGCCAACGAAACTCCGGCAAAAAGACTTGGTACATACCAAGCAAACGTGACTAAAGTGCTGTGCAAATCGAATGCCCACAGATTACGAAACTGTCCCCGTTTTCTTAAACTAACTCCGGTGGAGAGAATTATTTTTGTCAAATCAACCAAGGCCTGTTTGAATTGCCTGTCCCCAGGACATACTATGTCGAAGTGCACCAATTCTTACGACTGCAACAAGTGCCACTCTCGACATAATACGTGCCTGCATGCGGAGTCCCTTCCGACGCAGGCAACCACCAGCCCTAATCAGTATCATGCTGATAATGCTGTCTCAACTACAAAACAGACACACGAGAGACGGGAAGCTGAGAAATCAAGTTCGGTTTCGAATAAAAATGTAAATCCTGCCATGTGCATTCAAGCGCAAGTGTGCTGCTAGGGACAGCTCGAGTAACCATTCATCATAATGGTACGAACTTCCCAGCAAGAGCACTGATTGGTTCTGGTTCAGCTCGTTTGTGACAGATCGACTCAAACGCAGAATAAATTTACCGGCAAAAAGGATGCGAGCTCAAGTGTCGGGCATCACTAATGCCGTCTCGGCTCAAGTTAAGGGCATCCAATATAAAACTCCGTCCACCAGTGGACCCTTGCTTCAGCACAACAACTTCTGTTCTAATTCTAGCCAAACTAACTGGGAATCGGCCATCCTGCCATATCGACGCCACGACTATGCAAGCTTTGCCAGTCTTAGTTTTGGCAGACAACCGATTTTAGATCAACGAGGAAGTTGACATCATACTTGGTGGATACGTATATCCGCAAATCATACTGAGTGGGCTGAAAAATAATAATAATAATAATAATTCCCAACGGATTACCCACCATATCCCGCCCGACCGGCGCGCGGGGCGCATCCGCATAACGCGCGGATTATTCGTTCGTGCCGAGTCGTTGAAAGGCTTTGGTTTGTTAATCGTCGAGATCTAAAACTGCTCAGCTACAGAGAAAACCTCATCAGCTAAGTAAAGTAGATATAGGATAGATTATACATTAAGAAATAACTAGTTAACAGAATAAAATTATTGTTAAAAGTTAAAATAGAAGTCAAAGAATAAAAAACAATTAGTAGCTATGAATTTAGGACAGAAAGAATTGATTTTTTTATGCTGAAAAGCGAGTCTGAAATATCAAATCTACCAGAAAGAGAGTTATAATCTTGACACAAACAGCGAAAAGAATGTACTTAGTACACTTCTGGTCCAAGAAATCGTGTTCGGTTGGATATTAACCGGTCGTATAGAATCACCGAATCCCGCGAGAAACATAGTGTCCTTTTAGAGCGAAGTTGCTTTGGACAACCAGCTTACAGCATTCTGGGAGTTGGAAAATCTGCCCAGAAATAAAAGTCCAAACGCAGATGACAAGTACTGCGAAGATTTATATAGGGAAACTATGAGTCGTAGGGAGGATGGGAGATATGTCGTCTCTCTTCCATTCAGACAGGACTACCCAGATAGGATAGATATAGGAAGCTCCCTTAGGCGTGCGTGTTCGCAATTCTTCCGGAATGAAGCGCGTTTAGCAAAGAACCCTGAATTAGGGAAAGAATATATGAGGGTCCTGTCTGAATATGAGACATTAGGGCATATGCAAAAAATTAATGAAATGGTACCAGCCGATTCGGCGGACAGTTCCTTTTTGCCCCATCACGCCGTAATAAAGGCGGAGATTACCACCACTTACATACGAGTCGTATTCAATGCCTCAAGCCCAACGGCAAATGGCACAAGTTTGAACGACATTCTTTTGCCAGGCCCAGTACTTGAGTGAGATCTTCCAGTACTCATACTTCGGTGGAGAGTATATCGTTTTGGTAAATTGGGGCAGCGATGATCACGGATTCCACCGGATGGTTTACCGATCATCGCCTCAAGAACCCATAAGCCTTTACTGAAGACTGAAAAGTGTCACTTTCGGGGTTATTTGCGCGCCTTATCTAGCAATTAGAACCCTATTGCAACTTGCTGGCGATGTGGAAACTTCTTACCCTACAGCATCCAACATACTAAGGGAAGGCATGTACGTAGATGACGTATTAGCGGAGGGACACACTCTCACATCGGAGGGACACACACTCACATTAATGCGAGAAATGAGATGCGTCACTACGGAGGACTTTCTGGCATGCGAAGATACTGTGAAGGCATTGGGCTTAAGATGGAATGCCCATTTTGACCTGTTGTACTTTAAAGCAGGGTCACTGGAAGAAGGTGAAAAGCCGACAAAACGAGCGATTCTATCCGCCATCGCCAAGCGCTTCGACCCTTTAGGATGGCTCGCACCAATGGTCATTGTGGCAAACATTTTGATTCTGATGGTATGAGCCAGTTTAGTCCATTATACTGGAACGATGACAAAACTTCAGACATCAATATCACAAAATCGACAAAATAAGGATACCACGATGGGTAAACTTTTCACCAGAAGATGAGGTCGAAATACACGGATTCTGTGATGCTTCGAAAAAGGCATACGCTGCAGCTGTTTACATGCGAGTCAAACGGAATGATGGTATCTTGGTAAATCTACTCCTTGCTAAAGCCAGAGTAGCACCAGTAAAGGCCATCTCACTTCCGGGTTTGGAACTTTGCGGAGCAGTACTGTTAGCGGAGATGATGGAATCAATATTCCGAAACATCAAACTGGGGCCAGTGAAACAATATCTATGGACGGATTCCACCATTATTTTGGCATGGATAAGGAAACCACCCTGTTCCTGGTCAACATTCGTCGCACACAGGATAACAAAAATTATCGACCTAGTCGTCAGCAAGGACTGGCTTCATGTTAACTCGGAAACGAATCCAGCAGATTTAGGAAGCAGAGGATTACCGGCATCGGATTTGGTCAACAATTCTTTGTGGTAGCAGGGACCTTCTGGCTACAAGAAGACAATTCCCAATGACCAGTACAAGAAAAAGAGTATAACACATCCGTGGAGAAAGAGAGAGCGCAGGCCTACGCAATATCAACGCAAAAGGAATCTGAGATTCTCGACCGGTTTTCGAATTTACCGAGGGCTTTGAGGATACTATCATATGTTATGAGATTCTTTCGAAGAACTCCTCCCAAGACAAAAGCTTCCTTTCAAGAAAAATCGTGCCTAATCTCATCCGATGAGATCAAGACCACGACGCAAAACTTGATCAAACTGTATCAGAAGCGCTATTATGGTGAGGAATATGTAAACTTGAAGAAGGGACAGGTAATCGATAGGCGAGATATTGCCACTCAACCCGTTCACCGACAAAGATGATATTATGAGGACAGGCCGTCTTGGAGCGTCTCAAGACTTCGCTTAAAACGAGCGCCACCCAATCACACTGCCGTACAATTGTAGGTTGACGCGTTTGACTGTACAAATGATACATCAAATCTCCCTTCATGGGGAAAACCAACTAATGCTCCGTCTCATCCGCACCCAATACTGGATTCCGAATGTCAAGAACATGATTGGGGCCACCATTCATAATTGTGAAGTCTGCACCATTTATAAAAAAGGGTGCAAACCCAAATTATGGGTATCCTTGCGAACGCACTACGTTCATCCGCGCGTTCACAAGTACCGGGGTGGACTTTGCCTAGACTTTCGACATTAAAAGTTACCGCGGTACGACTTCCAAAGGGCTACGTCTGCCTCTTTGTTTGCTTCACTACGAAAGCGATCCATCTGTTGTTGTATCGACTTCTTACCCTGCCTAGGATGTCACCCCTCATCCAACACTGTCATCAGGTTCTTCTAACGGAAGTCCAAGAAACCTCGCGGCTTCAACAGGGGTGGACCAGAGTGAAATTGGTGTTAGAAGAGTGGGCTCAGTTGAGCAGATGAACAGATGGTTAGCATCGTGGGGAGACACGTCGCATGCCGGGCAGATATTTGGCATGACAGGGTTCAGTCTGGATAGGTAAGAGTTTAGTCTGTTACAGTATCCAGAACGAAGTTGAGCGAGCGTGACTCTTGTCTCCCTGGGCAGTTCACGTTCCTCGTCGGCAACAGGTGGGGCTTGTGCCTGTAGGACTGCATTCACTGGACGAGACCTGACAAAGGAGTTTACCGACTCTGTGTGGATGAGGTTGAGGGCCCGCCGGTGCACCGTACAAGAGCCGGTTCTACGTACCGGAATGACTCGGATTTTTACATCCGACCAAGGGCTGTTATTACGACACTGCCCTGTCTAACCTGTCACCTTTTCCAAAGCGACCAGTGATTTCAGTACCTCATCCTTTCTAACAGCCTTTTCGCGTTTTGTCGCTAGAGGAGGATGTCCGAGAAACATTTACTCCGACAATGGTACTAGCTTTGTCGGAGCTTCACGACCTTTAAGATCTGAATTTAAGGCATTTATCTCGGGAGCCCGAGATACGACTATTTCAAAATATAGCCATCAAGCCATGACCTGGCATTTTATTCCGGCCGGGGCTCCACGTATGGGGGGACTCTTGGAGGCGGGAGGGAAGAGCTTCAAAAGCCACTCCAGGAAGTTAGCCTCGCCTCATAAATTCACGCATGAGAAATTCCACATGCTATTATGTCGGATTGAGGCATGCCTCAACTCGCGACCATTGAGTCCAGCCTCCAACGAGCCCGCGTACCTGGAGCCACTGACCCCTGGGCACTTCCTCACTGGAAGTCATCTCCAGGCTCCGCCAGAACCAGAGGTGAATGAGAGCCCTGCCTCCATTATCAATAAATGGCAGAAGCTCAAAGCCCTTCATCAAACCTTCTGCAGGCAATGGAAAGTGGAATACGAGTCCGTACGAGTAATCGTACTTATCCGAACTTCAAAAACGAGTGAAGTGGAAGCATCCGAAACAAAATATTAAGGTGGAGGATCTCGTTTTCATCAAAGAAGACAACTTATCTCCAAACGAATGGAGGCTCGGTCGAGTTACCAACGCACACCCCGGCGAAGGCAACCGGGTGCGTGTAGTGGACCTCATGGCCCAGAAAGGTCAGATCAGAAGACCGTTGTTCAAGCTGATTCTGCTCCCTACGCAGGTAATGGCTAGCGAGAGGCCCACGGCCTCATCTTAACCATCCCCTTCCATCTCCTCCCAACCATTTTCATTACCCTATCCCAAAATGTTCCATCCCTCACTCGCTAGCCTTAACGAGGACACCAGAAAACCTAACGCAGAAAGGCAAACCATTCTGCCACACAGAACGCAATTGCACTCGATCTCGAGAACAAAGAAAACCTAATGCAGAAAGCGAACCAATTTTCCACGGCAAATCTACCCATCTGCCACGACAAGTTGGCGGCAGATGGGTCCCCCTTCGGATACATACCTCCATGGTAAATACCCAACAAGCAAAAGTAAATTTTAAATAAATGTTTTAATGACTATCCGAGCTAAATAAATAAGCTCTAATCATTTCCTGATGGCGCAACTTTAACTAATTATTACCCGATTACGGAAGGGGTTAAGAGGCAGCCATGACCTTTTCATTTCACTTTAAACTTATTACCAAAAGGGATCGCATATCGCTAGCAAGTTTACTTATTATTTTTACTTAAAATTTTGAAACATTTACAAAAAGCTTATTGGGTATCCATATACATTTATGTTTGGTTTTTTCAAATACGGGTTGCCTTTTATATTTTGCGCCTTATAATGAAAATACAGTCAAATATTAAGAAAAATTGTTTTATTGTTTTTCAAAATATTCTCCGTCCAGGTCAATACACTTCTGCATTCGCTTGAGCTAATTTTCAAAGCACTTTTGCGACTCAGAAGAGGAGACGAGCTGTTTGAAGGCTTGTTGTTGTTCTTGTTGTTAACAGTGCTTCGCCCTGCCCAATGGGCTCGATCACTCTAAATTGTCACCAGGCTCTTCTAACGGAAGTCCGAGGAAATGCGCAGTTTCCACAGGGTTGGACCAGGGTGCTGTAGGTGTCAGAAGAGTAGGTTCGACTGAACAGGAGAAGAGATGTTTGGTATCATGAGGGGACATACCACATGCAGGACATGTGTTTGGTATGTTGGGGTTCAGTCTGGGTAAGTAAGAGTTTAACCTATTACAATATCCAGACCGAAGTTGTGCTAGCATGACTCTAGTCTCCCTCGGAAGTACACGTTCCTCTTCAGCCAATTCAGGTGGCTGAGTACTGATAACGGGATTCACGGGCCAAGATCTGAGGGATCTGTCTACCGACTCAGTGTGGAGGCCATTTAGAGCCCGCCTTTGGTTCCACAGATCAAACGGCAAAGGGATGTGGTGTGGATCTCATCGTAGTGCTTACGAAGATATCTCCTTATGTCTATGGGGGGCGGGGCTACATCCAATAGATGTCGATTTGGATGACTGGGCTCATGACAGTTCAGAATGAACTGTCTACTCAAAAGTTCCGCGTGCTCTTGAACATTGAGCAATTTTGCCTCTTGATGGAGGTGGGACTCAGATGACATAAGCAGACATCCCGTAGCAGTTCTGATGGCGGTGTTTTGGCAGACTTGCAATTTCCTCCAATTGGTGTCAGCAAGGTTGGGCGACCATATGGGCGCAGCGTAGTCCATAACCGGTCGGCCAATAGCCTTATATGTAGCAAGTAATATTTCTTTGTCTTTTCCCCAAGTACTGCCGGCCAGTGACTTCAGGATCTTATTGCGGCTCTGTACCTTTGAAGCTATTGCGGTGGCTTGACCAGCGAAGGTGAGGCCGTTGTCAAACGTTACACCGAAGATTTGTGGGTGGTTGACAGTAGGTACAGGTACTCCGTCTAGGTGGACATTTAGCTCTTGCACCATCTGCGCATTCCATGTCGTGAACAGGGTCGCCGTCGATTTAGTCGGAGATACGGTCAGATTTCGCTCGGTGAAGAAGCTGGAAAGGTCACAGAGGTAACTGTTGATTCTAGTACAGAGTTCGACCCTTGCCTGATGCCATTATCGTGCAGTCGTCAGCGTAGGAAACAATGGAGACTCCCTCTGGTGGGAGGAGAAGTCTCGAAATATAGAAATTAAACAAAAGGGGATAGAGAAGAACACCTTGCGGCACCCCTTCTTTTATTCTTCGTGGTCTAGATTTTTTGTACATCTCTATCAGGCGTTGAAAAACGTTGACCTCGCATTTTAGGTGGCAAATCAGGGCTGAAAGGCGGATGACCCATCAATTCGAGTCCTCAAAACCTCTCTTATGTGAATCGATACGTGAGAGCTCGCATTGTCTTGGTAAAGAATGATTTGTCTTCGGCGGTTATCTTTCCTTAATTCTCCAAAAACTTTTGCCAAAAAAATGGTCAGAATTGACGGTTTTAAGTTTATCTAGTGGAACAGTTGCGACATGACCAGATTTTCCGAAAAAACAGGCGACCATTTGCTTTGAGGTGCTTCTTGCGCGAACAACTTTTGTTGGATTAGGCTCGTCTTGGAACACCCATACAGTAGATTGCTGCTTTGTTTCCAGCTCATATGCATAGATTCAAGATTCGTCACCTGTTACGATGTCATAGATGTGCTTTGATCCACCGCAGCTGAATTTTTTCAACATTTCTTTACACCAATCGCCACGAGTCTTTTTTTGGACAATTGTCAAATTATGCGGTATCCAACGAGAACAAATCTTCTTTACGACCAAATGTTCATGCAATATTGAATGTATGCTGGTCCCACTAATGGCCAAGGATACCTCTATCTCGCGATATGTCACAAGACGATCTAGTATTATCAATTGACGCACAGCATCGACTGTTTCTGGCACAACCACCGTTTTTGGACGACCTTCACGAAATTCGTCCTGCAAAGATTGGCGGCCACGTAGGAACTCTTTCTACCATCGTTTCACAGTGGCTAAGTGTAGTGATTCAACACCAAAAGTAGAAGTAAGTTGATTGATGCATCCTGTCCCGATAAGCAACCTTGCAAATCGTAGTAAATCATCGCACGAAAATGTTCACGGCTTAATTCCATTTTTAGGCAATATCAATTTTTAAACTCACTATGAATAAACACAAATAAAACTCGTTAGTGAAAACGTTATACGCAAGTTTATGCCAAAAAATACCAAACTTTACGGTAAAAATATCTAATTACAGCTAGTCACATGTAGTGTTGCGAAGGCGCAACGTGCAACCTACAATGAGAGATACAAATTTTTGACTCACCCCCTATACTTTTAATCCCATATTGTCTAGTGGCGCCTCTATGCCATACCTCAATTTGTCAAGTACCTGTAAGTATGACCAACATTAATATTTGCTAAAGGGTATATTTATGTATATATCAAACAAAGCTATACATATATAACGTAGAAGACGATCCCAAAGTGCGATCGTCCGATCAGAAGAATTCACGACATTTCCAAAACAAAAGTACTAAAAGGTTAGAGAAGTAAGAGGGTCGCAGCCTTCGTTCTAGTTGCTTGTAAAAGAGTCTTTGCCGAGAAATTTTTTAAAGTTCCCATCCGCCGAAGACAACGCCGGCCACCGAGTCAACTCGTGGTAGTCTCTGTACACCACCTTCAGCGTCGTTTGTTGGTTGGGCGATGGTGCCGGAGCAGCAATTTTGTCAACTATAAACACGGCGTACTTGTGATCGCGAACTCAAAGGAAAGAACAAAGCATCGCAAGTTTTTCTTATCACAGCGGTTTTGAAATAAATCAGGGAAAATTAATAAATTAACAACAATGGCACCTGCGCGGGGGGATGGTATAAAAGGGCTGGCGGTTTTTATATCGGATATAAGAAATTGTAAAAGTAAAGAAGCTGAAGGGAAGCGTGTTAATCAGGAGATCGCCAATTTTCGTAGCAAATTTAAGGGCGATGGTTATCAAAAGAAGATATGTAAGCTGTAATTTATATTACTGCTTGGGCATGACATTGACTTTGGCTATATGGATGCAGTCATCTTGTTCTCATCAAACAAATATTCGGAAAAGCAAATTGGCTACCTTTTCATTTTGGTAAATACCAACAGCGATTTAATACGTTTGATCATACAATCGATTAAAAACGATTTGCAGTCACGTAATCCTGTACATGTAAATTTAGCTTGCAATGTATTGCCAACATCGGCTGCATACGACTCACTCGGGCGGAGAACGCGGCTGCTTTCTCCGAGTCCGCGGGAAGCATGGAAACCCAAAAACTATAACGGCGCACGCGTTATGCGTGCACACTTTGCAGCGGGTCAGCATAATCGGCTGGATGACCCCCAGTTTTTCGTATCAGCGCCGATCCATCTCGTACTAGGTGGGGACGTCTATGCCGACGTCATAACCGCGGGCACTCTCCCACCGTCGCACAGTGGCGCCTTTTGAGTTTTTTCTTTGCAAAAATCATAACCTTTGAACCAATAAAGATATTTAAAAAATTTTAAATGCAAATGAAAGCTAATTATTTGAAGTTTTATTGTGTGAAAGCTCAGAATACAGATACAGATACAGGGTACTTCTAAAAAATTCATCAAAGTCGAAAAGTTTTAGAAAAATGCAAAAACAAAATGTTTTTAGTAAAAAATAAAAAAAAATAAAATGAGATTTGTCTTATAATGACGTATTTAAGCATTAAATAAGATAAACTTATGATTTTGATAAGATAGCGTGGCACTGCCCACTTATGACAACAAGTTGTATCTAAGTAGTAATCAATAACTACCAAAATCGATAGACGTATTGTTTCTTTTAAATGGCAATAATCTTATAAAACTCAAATGTCCGTTTTTGGTGCCACAATAACAAGGTGCTTCAAAATGCATCATAACATTTTACATGTTTTTTTTTTTTTTAATTTACAAGCCAAATATGTATTTTACCAATAACTAAAAGTTATTGAAAGTGGTTCAATGAAATTTTATTTGAGCTAAAGATTAAGCAGCCAACGAATTTTGGAAAAGGGGAGTGGCACTGCCCATTTATGCTAAAAAGTTTGATCTTAGTAACCGCTTTACCAATTTGTACCAAACTCGATAGACGTATTGATTTCTATAAAAATTTAGTACTCGTTTGAAGGCGAAATGCCTAAGCTTGAAAATAAATTTGATAAATTTTAGAGAAATGCAATAACGAAAAGTATGTATTTATAAATTACTAAATAAATTAATTCTTTTATTTGAAAAAAAAAATTAACTTGTACATAGATATCTTATTTTTCAATAAAGTAACAAAATTGTTCAGTAAATCTCTTTTTCATTGTTGTGATAAGAAGTGAGAAACTTATTTTATCTTAACATAATCATCGTCGCTGGAACATACATATATCTAACAAAGCAACCATATCTGAGGTATACGCATACGTAAGATCTTTTTGTGTTCTTACATACCTCATAGATGATATGACTGGATCAGAAGAGATAGCTAACATATTGAAAAGGTCTTCGTTTTGTCTAATTCGTGATACTTTGCAGGTGTTCATACATCTATATCTTTTGTAGTCCTTGTTCTTAGATTCTTGAGCTTCTTCAGATAATTCTCCTAATGGTAAGCACTGGTACTCTATTAAATCTTTTCCATGTGCTAAAATTTTATGTACCGTTGGTGTAAGTTTCTTCTCAGGATACTTTTGATGCAGCAACTCTGTAGTTTTAGATGCATACTCTCCAAATTTGGGTCCATTAACTGGTTCATGGCAGTTTAAAATATTTAAAATTACTCCCGATCTTTTCACAATATCTATGCGAGCAGTCACTTCATCGTTTTCAAAAAATCTTCTTAAGGAGTTACCATCATTTGTATTTCCGTATCCATACTTTGGAAAGTCAACTCCAAGGTCAATCTCTTTATAGAATGCATCCTGAATTATTTTTTTTCTCCGTACATGTTGTATTGTCGTCGAAAACTTCTCCTTGGTGTGGTAGTGTATAAGCCAGCTTCAAAACAAATTTCATATATCTTATCCTAGCATGCAAAGGAGATATTTCATACTCATAATTTAGTTCGTCAGTTATTGAATCATCAAGATTTTCAAAGTCCTTTTGGCTCTTCTTACAAATTGGATATTTCATTGTAGATGTCGTATTTGTTATTAACCTCAAAACTTTTCAATCGACCCTTGTTAGAAGAAAATCATGCTTTATTGTAATGACATTCCCCTCTTCAATTTCAATTATTGTTGGTTCTAATTTGACAATTTGATTTTTTATATCAATTACTGTAGCTTTTATGAGTTCCAAAGACTCCTTCTCGTATTTAAATAATATCGGGCGGCACAATATAGTTGCTGACGGACGTGGATTTTTCCAATATTCTGAAGCTTCATCCTTTAGTCGTAATGGAACAATAGAAACCATAAACATATTACTATCTGTAATTGTTTCATCGTCTACATTTATTCTTTGTTTATATGCGCTTTGTCCTGATGATCTACCACAGCCCCACTTAGTTATCGATGCTAGCTCCTTTGGCAGTGATTTCAACTTTTCTTTAGTAAAACTTTGAAGGAGTCGTGTAGACGTATGATCCATTAGGTTTTGTAGCTCAATTTCAGCGATACTTCGGTTATTTTGGGACTTAGAGGAACCGCTGCTTTCTTGGCTTGAGTAATTTTTTTTTATCCTAAATTAAATTATCTTTAATTGCTATACAATAAAACGACACCCGGCCGCCTTATTTACTCATAAAACCATTTTAAATACAACGAAAAAGGAGAAAAATTTAAAATTTTTCCCAATGTTGAAAATTGGTCAACTTTGAGCGGCTCTACCTGGTAAACTATAATTTTCTGTGAATTGTATATTCTTGATCCCTGGAAAATTCTCTATTAGAAACATGTATTAGATTTAGCAAACGCTTTTAAGATTTTTTTGATTTTTGCCATGCTTTAACGGCAGAGGCGCCACTGTGCGTCGTTCAGAACGTTGCTAGCACAAAGAACAATCTTTGGGTGGGTGCTTTCTGGTGCAACAAACATGTAGGATTAGAATTAGGCTTAAGTTATTAATTGAAAAACAAAAAATATGTATATAAAAAATGTCCTTAACTTGAACAAAATAAACTCCTAGCTATACCGAACTGCAGCCTTATATAACCTGGGGCTTTTCCAAAAGCTATATATAGACTGTGTCGTGCCCAGCGAACTCCTGAACCTATCGTGAAAGTTCAAGAGCAAAACAAAACACAAAATATGTGGGCGTGGCACCGCCCACTTTTGAAAAATGATGTAGATATTGACTAAGTGACACATATATCCAAATTTCATTAGTTTAGACCAAAAAGTTAGAAGTTATGACGAATTTAAGCTTTATATAGCCTGGGGGCGTGGCTCCGCCCACTTTTCCAAATCTAAATATTGTCTATGCTGTACCCAGTTAACCCAAGTATATATTTTGAAAATTTCATAATGATCGGTTGAGTACTTTGGCGCCTATGAAAGAAACCCTTTTTATACCTAGTAGTGCTACACACACAAGGTATATTAACTTTAGTCGCGTAACGGCAGTACGTAATGGCATTAACGGATCGAGATAGATATTGACTTATATGTATCAAAATGTCCAGGACGGATCGAGATAGATATTGACTTTTACATATCAAAATGTCCAGGACGAAAAGAGAAATTGATTCCGATTCCGTCCGTAAATTTTGAGATATCTTAATGAAATTTGGTATGCGGGTTCCTTGGCACTCATCTCCGAGCGCTATTTAAAATGGGCGAAATCGGATGATTGCCACGCCCACTTTTTATATATAGAATATTTTCGAAAGCACAAAAAGTGATTACTCAGTACATAATACACCTATAAGGATAAAATTTGGTGAATACATTGAGGTTGAGGCATAAAATAAATTGTTTAAGAAATTTTTGAAAATGGTTGTGGCACCGCTCACTTTTGATTAAGTCAAATTTAGAAATAATCTTAATCATAAATCAGAAACCTTTCAAGATATCCAAACGAAATTCAGCACGCAGGTTTGCAGGTATGCAAGGAATGTTCCAGGAAAAAATGGGCGGGATCGGTTAAGGTCTACGCCCACTTTTATATGAAAGATTTTGAAGAGGATCGTATATATATTAAATAGGCAATAACTTTGCGTAAAATAGCTTTACATCATTTATATTTCAGTTTTAAAGTTTCCGTAAACAAAGAAATCCAAAAACTTAAAATAATCGAAAATGGGCGTGGCCCCTCCCTTTTTATAGTGGACTATTCCACAAAACTTTTTATACCATAACTCCGCCCAAAACCGATTTGTGGAAACGAAATTTGGTGATAATGTTCTATATATAAAGGTAACTATTCTCTGTAAAATTGGGCGAAATCGGTTAATGTCCACGCCCAGTTTTTTAACATAGTTCTGAAAATTTTTTTTGTAAAATTTAAACAGCGATATTTCAACAACTAAGAAAGTTATATCAATTAGATTTTGCACACATAATAAGCTTTTAAAGAAAAACTCGGTTGCAAACAAATTTTTTCAATTTCGAAGAAGTAGGCGTGGCGCCGCACTTTTCAGCATAAAATTTCTGCTATTTTCTAAGGCAATCACTTATAATTCAATCTCGATATTTCAATGAAAATTGGTCAGCTGCTTTTCAGTAGTATGTATTATAATCCTGGCAAGAATTAGCCAAATCGGGAAACGCACAAGCGAAATATTCGGGCACGTAGTTAATAGCCCACTGCAATAGCGAAGTTATATATCTTTTTTGATTTTCATACCTTTCGTAAAAACTAAATGTATGTAAGTATGAGAACAAGAAGAGAAAAGTTCACTAAAATGATCAGCACGATGAGCGCAGTCGATTTAGCCATGCCCGTCTCTCCGTCCGTCTGTCTTTCTGTCCGTCTGTCTATTTGAACGCAAACTAATCTCTCAGTTTTACAAAAGAATGCTGAAATTCGTGGTTTGCTTTGGCCGTTTTATAATATACTAGCAAACCCGATACACGTTTTGACGTTTTGATATATAGAACACATCTATATATAAAATTTCATTCACTTGAACCAAATAAACTCCTAACTATTCCGAACTGCAGCTTTATATGACCTGGGGGATTTTCCAAAAGCTATCTACAGACTGTGTCGTGCCCAGCGAACTCCTGAACTTATCGTGAAAGTTCAAGAGAAAAACAAAACACAAAATATGTGGGCGTGGCACCGCCCACTTTTGAAAAATGATGTAGATATTGACTAAGTGACACATATATCCAAATATCATTAATTTAGACCAAAAAACTTCGGAATTCTGACGAATTGAAACTTTATATAGCCTGGGGGCGTGACTCCGCCTACTTTTCCAATACTATATACTGTCTATGCTGTACAATTTGATAAAGATCGGTTGAGTTCTTTAGCGCCTATAAAAGACACCCTTTTTTATATCTATTTTTGTTACGCACACAAGGTATATTACTTCATTCGGCATAAGCGAATCGAGATATATATTAATTAATGTATATCAAAACGTTCAGGATGGAAAGTAAAATATCCAGGAAAGTAGTTAATACCCCACTGCAAAAGCGAAGTTGTATATCTTTTTTGATTTTCATACCTTTCATGAACATGCGATGAGAAGAAAAAGAGATAGTCCCATCACAGCGTATGCTGAAATGATCAGGAGGATAAGCTGTTTCGATGTAGCCATGCCCGTCTCTCGATACGTTTATCTGTCTGTCCGTCTGTCTATTTGAACGCAAATACGAAGTGAAAGTATTAAAATAGACCTGCGTAAATTGGGATGCCATAATAGATCGCTACAAGGTTATAATATTCGGTTCCACCCGAACTTAATTTTCCTTACTTGTTTTACTTTTGATTTAATAACACAAAATCATTTTACAAAGTACATTTTTATGAATATACTAACAGACCCGGCAGACGTTGTCCTGCTAAAATTTAGTTTGTCTACATTTAACAAATTGTACTCTTTTCCCTCCTTTTCTTTCAACTTTTGCTTTTCCCCCATCCCCATATGGGCAAAAACGCGGAAAAGGGCATATACGTGTCCACATCCAATATTTGGATTAATATTGCAAATTAAGACAAAATAAATGTGACAGTCGTTGAATATGTTTGCAATAAACCCTTTCCCACATCGAAAATGGTATCATATACTCCCAGCAACCCGGAGACAACCGAAAACTACCTCAAATGTCCCCTCCGTGGCATGTCCCAAAAACGAAGTTCGAAATTCATGAACCGGAAGTTTGAGAACGATTCCACCTATGCATCTGGGAACTATCAGGAACCTTTCACGGGGATTCAAACTACAATTCGTGCAACATTAAACATTAGATAATGTTATAATACGCGAGTTCCCCATGCTTGAAGTGTGTCCTCGATTTCGAACGAAAAGCAGAAAGCATTGGTCTTTAACAGTGGCGGGGCATCAGAACGACAATTTGTGACTCCCTCTACTGGCAGGGACTTTGCTTTGGTCTAAGACAATTCAAAAATTCAGTTGGCGCGTCCGATTCTAATACTCCGCTGAAGTTTCCACCCAGTTTTCCAGTCGAAGCTCGAACGCATATTGTAACGCGTCCCCTCCGTGACTGTCCCGCATTAAGCGCCAAATCAAAATTATCTAAAAAAAGGTCATCATTTTGGATCAGCATTAGAAACCTGAAAACCTGGTAAGCGGAAAACATTTTTGGATGCTTACTGCATTCAGGAAGGGCAGTAGAAGTCAAATTGACCCCTCCGTGGCTGACCCTCCGTGGCAAGGTGATTACAAAGTTATCAGAAACGCGAGTTATATATGTAAATGTGTATGTTAAAGCGTTGCATTGTATGCTAAGTAGTTAATTCATATCAATGATATATATACGAGTATATATACAACAACAACACAACAATAGGTAAAGTTGTTGTAACTACGCTGCTAGTATAGATGTTAAGTTAATGAATGAATGCTGGGAGTTGAAACTTCTATTCCGTAAAAAAAGTGGGTCAACGTAAGAGAAAAGAAAATTAGTGATAAAACAGGGTTAGAAATCCAGGTTGCGCTCACAAAAACTCAGCAATTTTCAGGACCAGCGGCTAATGTTATTGATATTTTCAAAAGTTCGCTTGCTAATATAATGGCACATGAGTTTAGAATCTTCCATCAGTACACGGAGATTAATCATTTAAAAAAAAATTGAAGGATTCCGAAATAATTGTCATGATGGACTTTAGCGAAAACTATTCATGTAAATATAACACCGAGGTCCAAGGAGTGCATTATGGAGCCAGTCGCGAACAAATAACACTTCACACCGGTTACGTATACCATCCAAAACTAGTGAAAGGATTTTGTACCATCTCACCTTCCCTCCAACATGATCCGTCAGCAATAATCGCACATTTAAGGGAAGCGTTCACATTTTTCACATCAATATTAGAATCAATCACGACGATTCACTTTGTTTCGGATGGACCGACCACTCAATACCGGATAAAGGCGTTCTTTTATCTACTTTCCCAGTTTTTCACAAGTTTGCTTCCGAAGGTTGACAACATGACATACCACTTCAGCGAAGCGGGGCACGGTAAGAGTCCCTGCGACGGCTTGGGAGCCGTCTTAAAAAAACTTGCTGACGATCATGTCAGATATGGCCAAGATGGCAGCAATTTCCAAGAATTTCAACGCGTTCTATTTGAAAATAATCCGGAGATCTTCATCTTCATACGGTCACTCAAGATAAAATTGCCGAAATAGCTCAAATCCTGGCGCTACTAAAGTTGAAGCAATTTGTCGGTACAATGAAAGTACATCAATGGACCTGGAGTCGAAATTACCCCAGCATTCTTCATTTCAGTTGTGTCAGCTGCTTCAATTGTTCACCCGGTTCTATTTGTAATCACTTCAGTCTCGGTAAACTGGATTTCAAATCAAATTTAGTGCATCGTCAACACTCAACCGATGAAATGCCTGCTCAGATGATGCCAAAAAGTTCCAACATAGGCCTTTCAACAGCAGACATTCAACCACCAAGCAAGAAAAGGAAATCTGCAAGCAAGAAATCAATTGACATAAATATTCTTAAAGATGCACCGGCAATAACAAGAAAGAGCAGCAGGTACACTTCCTTTTTTATGATTTTCTTGATCTTGAGAAGAAATACAACAATGCCACTGCTGTTTTATTTTTTCCAGAGTCCCAAAGATTGTCCACACTCAACATTTATTGGATGAATGATCAAACAGTTTCCAAAATATTTTCTGAAGCCTAACCTGAAAATTTGAAGATTTTGGCCTTTCAGTAATTTTTCATTTTTCCACCAAAATTAACCTATGAAAACAACAACAAAAAATTTATATTACTGTTGTTTTGTTGTTCCATTCTCTTTCCTTTTTGTCTCATTCCGATTATGTTCCCAAAAAAAGGCGCAAAACTTGAGATGATTTGTTGTTAAATTTGTAAAAACACGTGTCACACAAAAACACGAGAGATCCCCGCACGCGCTTGAAAGGGCGTCTGCTTGTACGCCCCGGTACAAAAACAAACTTGTTTTGGGTCCATCTAGCGACGGAGCCCAAAAACCCTGCGATCGATAACATTTTTTTCCGAGAGATTTAAATACGTCGAATATGCCTTTTTCCGCGTTTTCTCCCATATACCATTACTCTTCTTTAACTTCTTGATTTTCCTCTTACACCAGCTCTATATCTCAAATTTCTATTCCTACTCCCCTTCTTCCCCATTTACTTTTCGGGTACTGAAATGTACATACTTTCGAAGATATATCGAACTAACTTTTAGTTGATCCTGGTACTGCTTTCTGTTTCCAAAGTTTTTTGATATATAGAACACAAATCTATATATAAAATATCATTAACTTTAACCAAATAAATTCCTAGACTTGCCGTATTGCTACTATGCCACTAAATATGGACTGTTCCGTTACACAAAGATCGACATTAAATTTTGGACATTAATGAAGCACAAACAAAATACAAAAAAATGTGGGCATGGTACAGCCTACTTTTCCAAAATAATGTAAAACTTGACTAAAGGATACAAACATATATATTAATGTAGGTTTAAAGAATTAAACACATTATAAACATGTAGAGTATGAATGAATTCCACTTTTATTACACTGCCCTACAAAAACGAGCTTTAGTTCTGTCCTATGAAACAAATATACTTTTTCGGAAAGGGGAGAAAAAATAAAAATACACGTGTATCGGCGATTTTGATGTACACGTCCAAATTTTTGTTTATGTATAAAGTATAAAGGGCGTAGTGTCCGTCTGTCCGCCTGTGTAAAAGCCTTTGGATCGAAAAAAAAGGGTTAAAAATCGATCCAAAGTCTTTCACACAGGCGGACAGACGGACACTACGCCCTTTATACCATATGCATAAAAAAAAATTCTGACGTGTACATGAAAATCGCCAATACACGTGTATTTTTATTTTTTCTCCCCTTTCCGAAAAAGTATATTTGGTTCATAGGACAGAATGTGTGTAACGCGGTGTTATAAGTAGTAAATTTAATGTTTAAGAAAACTAAGGTAATAACTTAGTTTTTAATACAGTTTTAATTTAGTTTTATTTATTACGTTTAAAAATTTTTGTACTTTGTGACCGGTCAGGTTGATTCGATAGAGAGAACTGAACTCCTAGCTTCTCGTCACTGCTACCGTCAGCTCCTGTCGTTAGTTAATTAATTTGAATATTTTGCATATGTTTGACTGAAATGGATGTTTGTCTTAATTAAGTTTATTAACGTATGTTTGACTGAAGTGTATGTTTGTCTTTATGTAGTTTATTAACGTATGTTTGACTGAAATCGATGTTTGTCTTTATATACCTGTGCCTTGGTGTAATCGCATGTGTGTGTCTGAAAACTGTGTTTGCCTCTACTCACGAAATGTATTCGCGTATGTGTTTAACCGAGCTGTATAAATGGGCATCCTATTATAATACAGGGTGCAGGGTCCAAATCCTACAACTCGGCCGTACCTGACAACGCGTTTGCCCTCGTACGCGGTTCCCACCTTTTCTAAAAGTATGCAGAAGTTGTTGTTGTCCCAGGCCCTTCGCAGTTTCCAACTCGCTCAACTTCATAACGATCGTGGCTCAGTTTTTTGGATACTTTGTACGGCCCCAGGCATTTTGGCCGTAACTTCATACCTACGCCAAATATTGTGCGCTTTATTGCCACCAAATCATTTTCTTTATATTGTTCTCCTGGCTTCCTATTCTTGTTGTAAGTGTTTCGGTTTTCTTCCTGCACTTTTTCAATGCTCTTTTTAGCTGTTAGAGGATAAAAAGCCTTCCTTCTTCCCGTTCTTAGCGCTTATTACTAAACACTCTACACAATGCTTGACAGTTTTTTCAACTTAAGTTTCTATTTATGGGATATAGTACTCTTTCTCTATACAATCTCGTGTTCTTTTGACTGAAAAATTTCCTTGTCTATGGGCTATTTGTATTATCTCCTCCTCCAACAAATTCGGAATTACAATCAATTCCTTATTCTGGTCTTTATATAAAATATCATGGTGGATATAAAAGTCTTCGTAACTAGAAGCTTCCAATATTTTCCTAATTACGCAACTCCATTTGTCGTCCAACTGGGCTTGCTTCAATCTATGACATAAAGAGTCGTTTAATAGCATGCAACTTAATCTGCTAGGAGCAGCTGCGTGTTTCATTTGTTTTCCCGACCTATGTTCCACCGTATAATTAAACTCCCAAGGGAACATTGCCTACCTAGCCAGTCGCGTTGGTACGTCTTTCTTTTGTTAGAGTCATTACAAAAGAATTGCAATCTGTCACTATTTTAAATGGTAAACCACTTCTTAAGAGCTTCTACTATGGCTAGCACCTTAAGCTCATAAGGCTGGTAGTTTTCTTCCGATGGCTTCGTCTTCCGCCTCATGTACGACTCGTACATGACCGGATGAAACTGTTGATTATCTGGTTCCTGCTGCAGCAGTACAGCCCCAAAACCGTACTTGGATGCATCTGTGTGAATTTTCGTAGCCGCTTTTGGGTCATATAGCTTCAATACCGGAGATTGTACTAAAGCCTCCTTAAGTTGCTGAAAAGCGAAAGTTTGCTTATCTCCCCATTCGAAACTTACGTTTTTTCGCAGTAAGTCAGTCAGTGGTTTAGCTATCATTGCGTGGTTTTTGATGAATCTACGAAAGTAGGACGTTAAACCCACAAACCTCTAAACTGCCTTCTGATCTTGCGGAACCTTGAATGTTTCTACTAAACGCGTCTTTTCAAAAGATAGTCGTACCGTATTGTTTTCTATTATATAACCTAGACAATCTACCTTCTGTTTGAGAAAACTACACTTTTTCCACTTTATGCGCAGTCCTGCCCTTGCTGCTACTTCCAAAACCTTTTTAATTTCTGAGTTCCCTCTGTTTCCTTTGTAGACGGAATGATTAGGTCATCCATATATGTGACAATAGTACCTTCATTGATCAGTGCCCTAAATACGGAAGTTCGAACTGGCCTTTATTTGTCACAAATGAAAAAAATCCACTTTTTAAATCCCGGGAGTATCTCAACCACCTCGCCCATCAAAGCCATGGGAAATTGTCCCGCACTATCTTTTCATTAAGTTTCCGCTAGTCACAACAAAGTCGTTTAGTTCCGTCCTTCTTCGGAGAAGCATAATCTGAATTACTCGCAGTAATTACACCTTCGTCCAACCACGTTTTTATCTGTGTTTCTATAACTTTCTGGTCCTCGTAAGACGTTCTCTTAGGACGCTGATAAACTGGCATATCATCAGTTAGGACGATCTTCATCTCAACTGGCGACTCAATACATTTTGATGGTACATACTGATTTATCACCTTTATTGAGATGCGTTAGGTCGTATTGTGAACTTTGCACTTCATCAGCATACAAACATAATCCTGGGAATTCTTCCTTCAAGTATTTTATGCTACTGGGAGAATTTTCGTTCCTATTATTCCCATTATGTTTGTTGATGAGTACATCACCGGCTTCTCTGATTATTAAGTCCACCTGCCTTTGTATTGAACCCCCTAAAACAGCCGGATAGTCTTTGATGATATGAAAGATTATATCTAGCTCCAACCCGTCTACCAATGCTTTTGCCTTAAAGCAGCCTGAGGTGCATATCTCTTGATGACCTATCCCTTCTAGTCTCCGCCTATCACTGCTAATTTTTGAATAAGGATTCAACTGACTTACCGTCGATTGCCTTATTAAACATAACCCACATCCTGTATTAAGCAAAGCTGGGAAAATAGTATTATCAACTTTTACCTTTTTTGAACTTTAAATCCCTATCTCCTCTCCAAGGTATCCATTCAATTTCTTTCACCATATTTAAATTCGACTTTTCGGTTTTTACTTTAACGTTCGCTTCTGGTCATTGATAGGATTTGTGCCCTAACTTACTGCATTTAAAGCATTTTACTTGCTGCACCTTAGTTGCACAGTCTTTAGCTACATGGGACACTTGAAACACTTTTTCTCGCCTCCAAGTGGCTTAGCTTTATCATATTTCGGCTTCGTCTCTACTGCGGTAGTTGCCGGCTTCGTTGCAACTTTTTCGTGAATTTTTATTTTCTCCTTAAGATCTTTAATACTTTTGGCTTGTTATAAGATGGCCTTATTGGACCTACTATCCAGTATGCCTGTAATCTAATACAATAGCCTCATCTAAACTAACTTTTTTCCCAATTTCTCCTAATGCATATAGAAACTCTAAATACGTCTCATTAAATTTCTTGTGTCTGTTTCTTAATAGTTTGCGCACATCGGCCGCACAAAAACTTACCCCGAACTCCTCAATGAATGCTGTTGTCAACTTACTCCAGTTATTCAGACCCACTTGACCTCTAAATCATCTGTTCCGTTAAATAAAGCTAAACAGTCTTGAATATCCTTGAAAGTGAAATGAGGACCTGCGACTGGCCTGGGACTAACAACAACTTCTCCCCTTAAAGAGACTGACTCAAAATCATTATCTTCTTCCTCCTTATCGATAAGAAACCCGTAATGGTTGAGTAGCCTATCTCGCAGATCTTTCTTCCGTTCATCTATAGGTAAGTATAAATCCCTAAGCTTTGCCTTAAGTAGCGCCACTGTCATCTCTAATATCTCTTGAACCTCCATTACAAAGTTTTATTGACAGTTCTTATTTCAAAATTTTGTCAGTATTTGTTATTTTTTAATTTATATTTACAGCTAAGGAAAATATGAGAATATGAACTCTAAATTTTCTAACTACTTATTTTAGCTTCATAAATAAACTTACGAGGAAACTTATTGATTTCTATAAAATTTACTTCAATATTTATTTTTAATTAAAATTGCGCGGCAAAAATATGGGAACTTCACATATTTTACTTTCAGTTTTCAATGCAAACTAACGATTTAGAAATTTATTGATTAAATAAAATTTACTATAATATTTATTCTAAGTATGAATTGCGCGGTAAAACAGGAATTTTAATTAAATTAACATGTTTTACTTTTAATTTTCAGTGTGCTTAACGAGTAGCAAAGTATCATACATATGTCTAATCTACTTAACTTATATGTAAATATATTTTCTGCAGTGTATTGTGCCTTCAGTGATTGCTGCTTCTTTTGACTCCTGCCGTTTCTTTGTTCTGCTACGCCGCTATTTAATTAAATACATGTGTTCGATGACTTATATTTCGATTTTTGAAATTTGTGTATATTTGTTATGTTTGTCTCTTTTACTCGCACCAAGTTCTTGTGAACTTATTATATATCTACGTGTATATTCCTTCTGCTTATAGGCAGTATCAAAATATGTAAATATACATTATTATTCAGAACGTTAGCGTATATACACACGTATAGTATGCATTTATTTTTTTAATTAACTCGAACGACACTTCTCTTCGGCGCATGCGTTTCTAATGTTTGCGCACGCAACACCATAAGTCGCAGCTTTGCACTCGATTTCTCATATGCTTATACATATGTGTTCACTTTGAGTTGCACGCAGATATCTGTGCGCATGTGTACAAAAGTCCCCTTATTTTTCTCAGCTATTTCAAATTTTTGTTTGAAAGTGAACATGCGTAAATTTGGTGCACCTGTACTTCTGTATAAACGCCGCTCAGCCTACTTACTTGGTTTTTTTTTTTGAAAATTTGGATTGTACAGTTTGGTTCAAAATTGACGATACACAAACATTCAACCATATAAATTTATGACTACAAATCACTCTATTTTCCGTTTTTCTTTTGGGTTTACACCTCTTTTCCAAAACTCTTCTTTTCACTATTCTTTTGTTAATAATGTTGCTTCTGTTGGCACACCTGACCACGGTTAACATTATTTTTCGGTTTTCTTTTGGGTTTAAAGTCGGTTGAGCCCCCAATTTATAGGTTTAAATAATTAAACACATTATAAACATGTAGAGTTTGAATGAATTCCACTTTTATTATAAGTAGTAAATTTTATGTTTAAGAAAACTTAGGGAATAACTTAGTTTCGGACGCCTATAAAGGACACACAGACACGCATTAATTTTTATTTATAAGATATAAGATATTATAATGGATAGTTTCGCTTCGATTTTTCAACAAACCACAGTAAAGAAAAATACACATATTTGGTTAAGCTTGCTGAATTTTATAAACCACTCGTTCAAAGCCAAAATATAGTGGCCGAAACCAATTTATGGAGAAGGTTCTTAAAGGGACATAATCTTCCGCCAAAAACTGCACTTCACGAATTTCAAAACTGCGACAAAACGTCATTTGTTTGCTAGGTTGTATCCATAATGCTGTCTATTATTTTGTGGGGGTAGGTATTTCTGAATAATATGTTCTTTATTTTCATTATATTTTCCGCTAATAATTCTTTGTCGCTAAGGAGATATACTTTCTTTTACTTAAATCAGTATTTATTTTATTCTTCCACGGGTGATTAGAGTGGTAGTTGATAATTCTACCCGAAGCTGTCTTTGTGTACCATGAGGAGCAAAAATCAAGAACTTTAAAGAAAAATTCAGAAACAACATAAAAGAACAATTTTTATTAAAAACGTATGCGGATACCAAAAAATTTATTAACAAAAACAAGCACGAAATGATAATTACCAACGCCGACAAAGGTAATAAACAGTATTGATGTACAAAGACGACTACGAACAAGAAATGACGGAATTGCTAAACGACAAACAAACATACAAAACTATAAGAAAAGATCCTACACAAAAACTACTTAGGAAAAACAAAGCAATTATAAACAACTTGTACAAACAAAATATACTCAATTTGAAACATATACTTGAACTAACCTCTGCGCTGCAAATGCACCTAGACTGTATGGACTCCCTAAAATTTATTAGGAAAATACACCCTTAAGGCCAATATCCTCGTCCACGAATGTACCATGTTACAAGTTGTCAAGATTTATAGAGAACATGTTAAAAATTAGCATCTTGGAAGATTATATCATAAAAAATTCATTTCAGTTGAACTTGAAAACATGCATATTGAAGAAGACAACCTTCATTTATCTTTCGATGTCATATCATTACTTACAAACATCCGACACACGTAGCAATACTTACTATAATGCAAAAATGGAATGAATAAGAAAAACACACGCATACTGACAAGAAACAGTTTCATACTATACCAGACTTTTGCTTGCTATACAATAAGTACTTCACTTCCAACAACACAATTTACCAACAAATTTATGGAATGCCAATGGGCAACCCATTATCCCCAACGGTAGCAGATATCGTACTGGACCAAATATTGGACGACAGTTTAGCTGAATTGAAGAATAAGGACATATGTGTTAAATACATAACAAACAAGTAAGGAAGTCTAATCTCGGGTGGAACCGAACATTATATACCTAGTAGTGATCTATTATGGCATACCAATTTACGTAGGTCTATTTTAATACTTTTTACTTCGTTTTATAAAGCCAGCTGATTGTTTTCAATAAAAACACTTCTGTTATGAGTTTTGAGGGGTAAATTAATTTAATATAAATGTATGGCGCGATATACAACAGGTATATAATCATAAACCACCTAAGGGATTTTTGCGCCGAGCTTCCCTTCCAATTTATGGTGTTCCGTTTTGAATTTTTACCTACAAATCGGTGTGACTTACTTAATTTTTGCCGACTTCGAACGGCATCTACAAAGGAGATGAATTTTTGCTGAGAAGCCTTCCATAACAGAAAGACACTCGGAGAGTTTGCCAAACCACTGGCGGGGGGCGACCCCGTTTTGAAAAACATTTTTAACCACTTTTAATGTTACCTCTCCCAGGACTCGAACCTTTGACCTTCGGTGTGGAAGGCCGGCAACACTACCGCCACACCACGTCGGCCGCCAATAATTTATTTATATATAAATAGCTTCCCTACCGATAACTGCTAACCACATTTTTTAAAAATAGCAATACATGCACATTTTATGTTTGAAAAATTCGGGTTCAAATAGACAGACGGACAGACGGACGGAGAGATGGACATTGCTAAATCGACTCAGGTCATCGTCCTAATTTTTTCAGTTTACTTATTTATGGGCTCATCTCTTCTTCTTCTCATACTATGAAAATAAAAATATTTATATAACTTCGATTTATTTTGTTTTGTTGATTTTCCGACAGGGTGGAAAGCTGATGTATGTTGGCACGATTTTGCGTCATCCCTTGTCTAATTTGATTTTGTAACCAACCGGTTTCGGATTTCCGCCATCCTCAGTGTACAATTTCGTTCTGATCTTTGTCTATCTGTTGTCTTGTATATATGAGCCGTTTATTTTGAAAGTGGCATAAGTCACTTTTTCAAAAAAATCGAGTTAATGGCAACACTAAATACAATTGAACGGCATCTTTTCATTTTTAAAAAATTTGCACTCAATAAGTTGAGAACTATTGAGATTTCTTCGAGAGAAGTATTGGTAATTAACGGTATAACAAACATGTTTATTTTGAAAGTGGCGTAAGTCGTTGTACTCAGGAAATTAATTACGGGGCTTAGTGTGAAAGAAATGTCACTTCAAGAATGTCACTTTGTGCATTCACTTTGCACTACTTAACATTGAACTTTTATGATTGGTTGGAATCATCTGCAAACAACTCAAACCACAAAAAGAGGTTTTTGAGTTGTTATTGCTATCGGCAGAAATGGCCAGAAAGTGTCTACAAGAAGATCAGAAAAAAACAGCTGAAAATCCAGATGAATATTTTGGATTTTCATTTGACTTTCAAAAAGCATTGCCTTTTCCCAAACTTACGACTTCCATATCGTATTACAAAAGGAATATGTACGTTTTAAATTTGGGATTCCATAATTTTCATAACAATAATATCGACATGTATCTTTGGGATGAAACCATAGCATCAAGAGGTTCTCAGGAAGTTGCTTCGTGTTGTATAAAACATCTAAAGAATGTCACAACTCAAAAGCATGTTATTGCATATAGTGACTCATGTACAGGACAAAATCGTAACATAAAACTGGCCTTAACTTGGATGAAAATTGTTCAGTCTTCAGAAAACGATATTGAAATTCTGGATCACAAATTTTTAATTTCGGGCCATTCATACTTACCAAATGATCGTGACTTTGGTGTAATAGAAACGGCCTTGAAAAAAACAAATGTTTTATACATTCCAAATGATTACTATAGCGTGATAGCCGCCTGCCGAAAAAAATCCTTCACAGTACACAACATGGCGGAAAAAGATTTCATTTCAACACAATCATTGGAAAAATCTGTTTCAAAAAGAAAAGTAAATACAGACCAAAACAAAGTGAATTGGCTAAAAATTCAATGGATACGATTTTACCATGATATTCCCTATAAAATGTTTTATAAACTAACTTTAGATGAAAAAGATGAATTTTTAACTTTGGATTTGTCACCAAAAAGAGGAAGACCTAGGCGTTATTCACAAATAGAGATGGATTCGTTATACTTTGGATCTCGTCCTGTTTCTTCAGCAAAATATAAAGACATGATGGACTTGCTTAATTATATACCCCCAATATACCACAGTTATTTTAAAAATTTGAAACAAAACACGATTTCCGAGGACTTAATCACTCCTATTGATGACGAAAATTAAATTGAACTGATGTATTTTCATATAAATTACTTATACTTACATTATGTTTCAAAATGAACTAATTATTTTTGTTTTTTATGAATATTAAAATAAAAAATACTTAAATCAAACCCTTATATTAAATATGTTGATGGTATGAATTATTATTATATATGTAATTTATTCAACAATTTTAGTAAATCACTGCCCTTTCAAAACATCACTTCAGTAAAATACGTCGGACAAAATTAATATAAGTCAGTCATTTATCTAAACTATTTATTTTGAAAGTGGCTTAAGTCACTTTACCGTGTTGAAAAGTGGTGATTTTTTAATGTTTATACGAAATTATTTATACTGAGAAAAATGTTAGTATCATTAGATAACAAATACAAGTAAATCTTCTCGAAAGTTAGCATCCATATTTTTAAACGTGTTAAAACGCAAACCCTTAAATATCTCGACGTAAAAAAAAGTGACTTATGCCACTATAGTCTGTAGATGCTGTATTAGGTAATGATAATATGTGTGTGCATGCGCTGGAGTAGGTAATGTGAATATGCATTAGTTTATTATGGTGTGACTATATAGATGCCTGTAATAAGGGTTATTTTTTATATGCTCGGTCCATATAGTTCACTACTCTATCCTTTTCAGTCTCCATTGTGAATTTAATGTTTCCATGCTGCTTGTTGAGGAACTCTAAAATTTTTTCTTCGTTATTGGCAGACACAGATGATGTCATCAACGTATCTAGCGTGAAATGTCACGCCTAACTCGGCTTTCAAAGTCTGCATGTATTTTCTTACCAAGCTTTGCATGAATGCTTCCATCAGAATGGCCGATGTTGGGTTGCCCATTCCAAGTCCTATAGATTTTGTTGCAGAACTGGAAGTAGTTTTGGTTTAGCGTTGTTTTTAGTGTGTTGGTAATTTTTACAGTTCTGACCTTGTCTTTTGTTTTGTCCAGCAGTGTTCTATTGACTTTATCCAATGTCTCTGGCAGCGGTTTCGATGGGTATAAGTCCTTTATGTCAAACGATACGATCGTGCTGCTCTTTGTGAGCTCCACGGTTTCAAGTGGTTTCGTATTATTTATTGTGTGTTCGTAGTCTAGTTCGGTGTGTCCTTTAAAATCATCTTCAGGTGTTTGGACAGTTTATAACCCGGCGCAGACCTAAAATTTACAATTGGTTTCATAGGAATATCTGGTTTGTGTATTTTCGGTAGAGCAATGAGTGAAGGAGCCGACGGATCCATTTGGGTCAGGGTATGTGCCATCCTCTCATCTATTATTTATATAACTTCCCTATTGTAGTGGGGTATTAACAACTTGCCTGGATATTTTAGTTGTGTTATCCGATTTGCTTAATTTTGTCAAATTACAAGCAATCGCTTTTGAATCGCAGAATTTTTAGGTTGAAAAGTGGGCGGCGCCACGCCTACTTCCCCAAAATCACAAAATTTTCTGGCGGTTGAGTTTTGTTTAAAAAGCTTATTGCGTGTGCAATACCTTATTGATATAGCTTGCATGGTTATAAAAATATCGCCTTTTACATTTTACAAATTAATTTTTCAGAACTATGGTAAAAAACTGGGTGTGGCCGTTGACCGATTTCTCCCATTTTTACAACAAACATTTACCTTTATATGTTCAACATTTTCGTCAAATATCGTTTCGATAAATAAATTTTTGTCATAGTTATGGCATGAAAAGTTTTGTGGAATAATCCACTATAAAAGTGGCGGGGCCAAGCCCATTTTTAAAAATGTTTATTTTCCGACTTTCTTTGTTCAGGGACACTTTGAAAGTGAAATAGAAATGATATAAAGTTTTTGTACGCAAAATATATCTATGATCCTTTTTAAAACCTTTCGTATAAAAGTGGGTGTGGACCTTAACTGATTTCATCCATTTTTTTCGGTATACACCTTGTATAAATATAAATATGTGTGCTAAATTTCGTTTCGATATCTTGAACGCTTTTTGATTTATGATTAGTATTCTTTTAAAATTTGACTAAATCAAAAGTGGGCGGTTCCACTCCCATTTTCCAAAATTTCTTGAAAAATGTATTTTCTGCCTTAACATTAATGTACACACCAAATTGTATCCTTATAATTGTATTATGTACTGAATAATAATTTTTTGTATATTCGACCATTTTAAATAGCGCTCGGGGATGAGTGCCAAGGAACCTGCATACCAAATGTCATTAAGATATCTCAAAATTTACTTAAGTTATCATATTAGCAGACGGACGGACGGACGGACATGGCTTAATCAATTTCTTTTTTCCTTACAGCCTGAAACCCATTTATCGAAGCTATCGATTGTATGGCAGCTATATGTTATGTTGGTCCGATATTGGTGATTGTCACTACACACATTACATATATAATATGTGCTAACTAAAATTTATGTTCCTAGCTTTTTAATTGCAATAGTTATAGACCAAAACCCGTTTATCGGAACAATCGATTGTATGGGAGCTATGAATTGTATTGGTCCGATCATGCTGGTTCCGACAAATGATTAATGCTTTACAAAATGGCTGCCTCTTAACAAATTTCATCGAGATATCTCTAAAACTGAGGGACTAGTTTGCGTTCCAACAGACAGACAGACGAACGGACATGGCTAAATCAACGCTGCTCATCGCTCTGGTCATTTCGGTATACTTATTGGTGGTTCTATCTCTTCTTCTTCTCATACTTACAAATATCGGACCAAAGTTATAATACCATTTCATGTTCATGAAAGGTATAATAATACATCATACTCGGAAAACACAAATAAGAAGTATATTGGGATTTCATACATACCAGGGACTAACAAACAATCAAACACAGGAATCATAAAACCAGAAAATAAAATATACGAACACAAACCACATAATAAACTGCATCAATTATTTACCAAAACTAAAGACAACCTAACCTGATTAAAATTTTTATCAAAATGAATTAACATTCAACTTACACACTTTATTTATTACTCTTAGATCATTGTAATTTCCTACAAAAGAAAATCTTTAAAAACTGTTGAAAATTTCTATTTATCAGTTAATGCAGTTCATACAAATTTTTTGTTGCAAATTATGCTTGTACGAGTATATCACGAAATTAAAAAAAAAATTTATTGTAATATTTTCCAATATGTGTTAGCTGGTCATGTTTCTTAAAGACCGATATTTTCTAATTTAACCATTTTTACAATTGTGCCCGTAAATTAAATATCATATATTAGTTTTAACGTACAAATTAAACAGATTTTGCGTGCTACCAAATGCAACTCTGTGAAAAAAGCAACTCTGCGAACTAGGTGATCACAGCTGCTATCTATTGTGAATGCCTCTGCCACTTGTATGTATTCACAATGACAACAGCTGAGCAATGCGATGCATTCTAAGGAGGATGTAAATGGCTTAAAACAGGGCTTACAAAGCAGCAATAAAAACAAAATAAGTATGCCCAAAAGTAAAACGAGATCAAAAATGTTTGTGTTTAAAGAAATGTTGTGTGGTTTTTAATGTTTTAAAGTTCATGTTCAATGTAAGTTAATATCTATAAATGTTTTCAATTGTATAAAAATGTATTGTAATTCATGTTTATTGTTTTAAATTAAAAATACAGATTTCCCTGAAGAAGGCGCTGAAGGAGCCGAAATGCGTGGGAAGAAAATGTAAACATAAAACTTTGGTTTTCATTCAACAAAAAATGGTCGAAGCAGCTCAACCCAGCAAACAATTTATTAAGAAATTGGCCCAAATCTAAAATTTAAAATGTCATTTCATAACTTATATATAAGAAATTTTTGCACCTCTTCGGTTTCAACTCTTCTCCAACATAGCTCGCCAGTCGTTTCTTCTTTCTGCCAACTAGCGCCACTTGAAAACACCACGGGATCGCAAACCGGTCCCCACATGGTGATTTCATCAGCGTGGTGGTCTCCTGTTACTCTGTTATTACCGGCCAATGCCCATGAAAATACCTTCTGGCCCGCAGCATCTTCATTCTTTCGCACAACATGGCTTAGCCAACGAAGGCGCTGAGTTTTAATTCGTTGGACTATGTCGGTGACTGCATATATCTCTTGCAGCTTGTCATTAAATCTTCTTTGGTACTCGCCATAGCCAACGCGTTAGGGGCCGTAAATCTTTCGACGAACCTTTCTCTCGATTGCTCCCACAGCCGCCTTATCAGATGTTGCCAGTGTTCAAGCTTATGCACTATAAACCAGGTCGGAGACGATAAGTGACTTATAGAGTGTTATTTTCGTTTTTCGAGACAGGGCATTACTTCTCAATTGCCTTGTAGCACTTGTTTACAAGAGTGATTCTTCGTTGGATGTCTAGGCTGACATTATTGTTGGTGTTAATGTTGGTTCCCTGGTACAAAACTCTAAAGAGGTTCAAAACTTATCTACGTAACTCTACCGGAGAGGTAATTAAAATATTGATATGTACATTATGCTTTACAATTGTTGAATATCCTATTTATCCCTTCTTCTTATACAATTAAGGAGCGGTTAAGTGGTTTAACGATGGTGGTGGTACAAGAAGATGTGCCCATTGCAACACAAGAAGTAATTGAAAAATTGTGTGTTAAAAGAAGATTAAACCTCGCTTTATAAGTAATAATATTTTGTTGACTTTTACATAAATATAAGTACGCGTAGATGTTAAAACATGTAGATGTGCTCAATGTGTAAAAACTGAATTATAAAACAACGAAGAAATTATACATTATAAACTTTCACAAAAAAACCTGACTAAACACTTATTAATTAAAAAATACAGAAGTTAATTTTTTAAATTTTATTAAATCATGAATACCCCGTGAAATAACGAGTAGGCAAAAAATATATTACGGTAAGAACGGCATATGCACATATGAACGAATGGGCACATGCGAAACCTCTAGCCATTGTGTGTCTCAAATTTAAGTTATCGAAGCAAATATTTTCAAATTTCCCCCGGTCCCCTTTCCCAAAATCCTGGCTACGCCACGGACACTATCTATTTATTTGCTCAACTAAGCCGACTCTTCTAACAACAATTTCACTCTGGTCCAACCCTTTTGAGCCGCAAGGCTCCTGGGACTTCCGTTAGAAGAATTTGATGACAATGCTAGGTAAGGAAAGTGACGACCACGCTTGGGTCACTTTGAATAAAAAACTTTTAAAATAAAACATAAAATTTTATTTGTTATTAAAAAAAAATTTGAGTGATGAGTGAAATATTATTGGTTATTCAAAAAATTTTGAATATGTGATAAAATTTCTATTTTTATTCAAGGTTTTGAAAATGAAAAATAACACATCGATATACAACAAAATTATACCTGTATGTGCATATAGACATAATGCGTATTTATAAAGATTTTTTCGGTTATTTCTGTATAAATTGAGAATCACTAAGGAACAGCAAGGCATCGGAGAAATCGCGCGTCTTTCAATCAACCTGCAGTCGCCTTGGATGTAGGCTGGGCCCATTGCATCTACGAAGACAAGGACCGCATCCACCTGTGGGCGGAAGAGCGGTAATAACCTACTCAACAACGGTACAATGAGGAAACACCCGCACCTGCTGGAATGCCTAGGTGCGGTCAGATTACACTTGAGACGATAGCGAAGGCACCCTCTTACCCATTCTCAGAGGTATAGTCAAACGGAGAGATTGTAACAAAGAACTCGATAGATGTATGAAGAGCTGTGTGGACGGAGAAGCATTCCGCGGACTTTCTGAGACAGAAGGACGAAACGTGGCTTCAGAAGCTCATTATGGATGAGGGTTTCAAGGCGGTTTTTTAAAGAAAGGCATACTCCTAGCCGACTGTGGTAACGAGAGTACTGATTGGCGAGTGTGGTATCGAGCCTGAGTGGTTGGGTTGGCACAATCTTGTGCATAAGATAAGTGGACGATATACCGACCACAAACGAGGGTCTGAGCACGTAGATCTGGCGTATTATCAATAGAAGGGTTGAGGATACGGGTCCTAATTTGGTGTGTATATTAATGTTAAGGCAGAAAATACATTTTTCAATAAATTTTTGAAAATGAGTGTGGCACCGCCCACTTTTGATTAGGTCAAATTTAGAATTAATATTAATCATAAATCAAAAATCGTTCAAGCTATCGAAACGAAATTTAGCACACATATTTATATCAATACAAGGTATGTTAATAAGCAATAACTTTGCGTACAAAAGCTTTATATCATTTCTATTTCACTTTCAAAGTGTCCGTGAACGAAGAAAGTCGAAAAATATAAATGTTTTAAAATGGGCGTGGCCCCTCCCCCTTTATAGTAGATTATTCCACAAAACTTTTTATGCCATAACTCCGGCAAAAATTAATTTATCGAAACGAAAATGTTGAACTTATAAAGGTAAGGGTTTGCTTTAAAATCGGGCCAAATCGGCCAACGGCCACGCGCAGTTTTTTAACATAGTTCTGAGAAATTTGTTTGGAAAATGTGAAAGGCGATATTTTTATAACCATGCAAGCTATATCAATAACATATTGCACACATAATAAGCTTTTTAGGCAAACCTCGACCGCAAAAAAATTTTGACAATTTTGGGGAAGTAGGCGTGGCGCCGCCCTCTTTTCTGCATAAAAGTTCTGCTATTTTCAAATAATAAATTGAACTAAATATTTCAATCAAAATTGGTCAGCTGCTTCTCATTAGCATGAAATATACTCCTGCAAAAATTAAGCAAATCCGATAAAACACAAGTAAAATATCCAGGCAAGTTGTTAATACCCCACTGCAATAGGGAAGTTAAATTACCTCTCAAAACTCATAACAGAAGTGTTTTTATTGAAAACAATCACCTGGCTTTATAATACGAACTGAAAAGTATTAAAATCGATTGGTATGCCATAATAGATCTCTACTAGGTATATAATGTTCGGTTCCACCTTTGTAAACTTAAGCATTTTTGAATTTTCTCTAACGAATTTGCGGGTGTAACAAATGGCACGTCTCAACTAGGAAGCTTAATATTTCTTAAAAGCGAGTGGAGTGGTTTCATTAGAGATTTTCTAATGATAAAAATACTATGTTAAGATAATATGTAATAAATTGCATTTTTGGGAAGTTTTATTAAGATTCAAGCTAAACACACTCGCATTAAATAAAAAATACAGAAATACCAAACTTTAAGAGCTTTTTGTAAGAAACTCATAAGTTAGAAACAAAAATTAAGATCTTTTATCTTGGATAAATTACCTTTCCAACAATACCAAACACGTTGACATCCGTGACAACGAGCTATTCTCGTATGTATGTCTATCAAAGAAAACGGCTCTACCGATTTAGATAAAATTTGTTTTGTATATAGTGTACCACATTCAAAGAATTTTTACCAAGGTGTGGCAACATAGTTTGTTTTTACGGGGTTGCCAAATATATGTCTAAGTAGGGTTGGCACTTACTGTTGCCAACCTGAGCTTTTCGCGTAACTGCTAAGCGATAGATGTAGCCATCGGAGCAACCTCAGTCGCCTCGTACCGAACGTCTGCACGGAATGGTGTTGAGATATCAACAATGCTTTCTGAGGTGAAAAGTTCAATCAGCTGCTCAAATTACGGAATACGGTAGACAGTAGAATGGTATTGTTATTTGAAAAATTTATAAATTGGTGATATTTAAGAAAAAAGTGAGCTCTTAAAAGTATGCAGTTAATAAAAATTTGAGTGGAGATGGTTGGAAAGTATACTTAATTGAAGAAGTGTCGCATAATTTAAATGTTGTTCGACAACAAAGCCGTTTACATATAGCAAAACAGAAAGGGAATTTCTAAATACAACAAATATTTCAGATTTGCCATCTCACGAATTTAAGCTAAAACAAATTCATTAATATGTTGTTGAGTATCTTAGATGTAACCGAAGGCGTATGTAACGAAGTAAGACTTAGTAAGGAAGTCTAAGTTCGGGTGAAACCGACCATTATATACCTTGTAGTGATCTATTTTGGCATCCCAATTTACGTAGGTCTATTTGAATACTTTCAGTTCGTATTTGCGCTCAAATAGACAGACGGACAGACAGATAGACGTATCGAGAGACGGACAGGGCTACATCGACTCAGCTCATCCTCCTGATCATTTCAGCATACTTTTTGATGGGACTATCTGTTTTTCTTCTCATACGTACAAACATTTCATGTTCATGAAGGTATGCAAATCAGAAAAGGTATACAACTTTTCATACTTTACTTTTCATCCTGAACGTTTTGCCGTTTATGCCGAATGAAGTAATATACCCTGTGTGAGATGGACTTACATACAGTTAATGTTTATGAAAGGTATGAAAATCAAAAAAGATATATACAGACATGTGCTGCAGTTCACTTTCGAGTAAAATTGTGTGTTGTGCCTATGTAAATTTTCTGGTTAATGGCAGCGAAATTGCATGAAAGTGAAATGCAGCACATGCCTGATAACTACGCTATTGCAGTGGGCTTTGAACTACGAATATTTTGGTTTTGTGCTTTCCGATTTGGCTAATTTTTGGCATTAGCATATTACATACTGGTGAGAAGCAGCTGACCAATGTTCATTGAAATATCAATATTGAATTATAAGCGATTTCCTTGGAAAATTGCAGAAATTTTTTTGCTGAAAAGTGGGCGGCGCCTACTTCTTCAAAATTTACAAACTTCTTTTGCGGTCGAGTGTTTCTTAAAAAGCTTATTATGCGTGCAAAATCTGATTGATATAACTTGCTTGGTTGAAGAAATATCGCTTTTGGCAAATTTTTGGCAGGAGTATAATACATGCTTCTGAGAAGCAGTCGACCAATTTTCATTGAAATATCAAGATTAAATTATAAGCGATTGCCTTTGAAAATAGCAGAAATTTTATGCTGAAAAGTGGGTGGCGCCACGCCTACTTCTGCAAAATTGACAACCATTTTTTTGCGGCCAAGTGTTTCTTAAAAAGCTTATTATGTGTGCAAAATCTAATTGATATAACTTGCTTAGTTGTAGAAATATCGCTCTTTAAATTTTACAAAAAAAATTTTCAGAACTATGTTAAACAACTGGGCGTGGACATTAACCGATTTCGCCCAATTTTACAGCAAACAGTTATCTTTATATATAGAACATTATCACCAAATTTCGTTTCCACAAATCATTTTTTGGCGAAGTTATGGCATAAAAAGTTTTGTGGAATAGTCCACTATAAAAAGGGCGGGGCCACGCCCATTTTCAAAAATTTTAAGTTTTTGGATTTCTTTGTTTACGGAAACTTTAAAACTGAAATATAAATGATGTAAAGCTATTTTACGTAAAGTTATTGCCAATTTAATATATCTACGGTCCTTTTCAAAATCTTTCATATAAAAGTGGGCGTAGACCTTAACCGATCCCGTCCATTTTTTCCTGGAACATTCCTTGCATACCTGCAAACCTGCGTGCTGAATTTTGTTCCGATATCTTGAACGGTTTCTGATTTATGATTAATATTATTTCTAAATTTGACTTAATCAAAAGTGGGCAGTGCTACGCCCATTTTCAAAAATTTCTTGAAAATTTTATTTTTTGCCTCAATCTCAATGTATTCACAAAATTTTATTCTTATAGGTGTATTATGTACTGAGTAATCACTTTTTTTGTGTTTTCGAAAATATTATATATATAAAAAGTGGGCGTGGCTATCATCCTATTTCGCCCATTTTAAATAGTGCTCGGAGATGAGTGCCAAGGAACGTGCATACCAAATTTCATTAAGATATCTCAAAATTTACTCAAGTTATCGTGTTAACAGACTTACGGACATGGCTTAATCAATTTCTCTTTTCGCCCTGAACATTTTGATATGTGTAAGTCAATATCTATCTCGATCGGTTTATGCCGTTACGTACTGCCGTTAGGCGACTAAAGTTAATATACCTAATATGCGTAGCACTACTAGGTATAAAAATGAATGTGTGTCTGTGTGACCTTTATAGGCGTCCAAAGTACTCAACAGATTTTTGGATATATATCATTTAGTCAAAGTTTACATAATTTTGGAAAGTGGGCGTTGCCGCGCCCACATTTTTTGTGTTTTGTTTGTTCTTCATTAATATGCAAAGTTTATAGTCGATCTTTATGAAACTTTCACGGTAGGTTCAGAAGTTCGGTGGGTACGGCATATGCTATATATAGTTTTGGAAAAGTTGACGCAGCCACGCCCACAACTATATCAAATTTCAATTCGTCATAACTCTGAAGGTATGTAGTCTAAATTAATAATACTTATATATATGTGTCATTTACTCAAGTTTTCCATTATTTTGGAAAAGTGGGCTGTGCCACGCCAACATTTTTTGTGTTTTGTTTGTGCTTCATTAATGTCCTAAGTTTATAGTCGATCGCTATGAAACTCTCACGATAGATTCAGAAGATCGGTGAGTACGGCTTAGGAAAGGTGGGCGGTGCCACGCCCCCAGGCTATATGAAATTTCAATTGGTCATAACTCTGACCGCATTTGGTCTAAATTGATGACATTTGGATATACTCGTATGTGTCATTTCGTCAAGGTTTACATAATTTTAGAAAAGTGGGACGTTCAAATTTTTTGAGTTTAGTTTGTTCTTCATAAATGTCCACAATTTATTGTCGATCTCTGTGAAACGGCACAGGCCATATTTAGTGGCAAAGCCTTTAGCTATTTAAAGTAGCAATTGGGCATAGCTAGAAATTTATTGGGTTCAAGTTAATGATATTTTATATACAGATATGTATATTTGTGTTTTATACTCGTATATCAAAAAACCTTGGAAACAGAAAGCAGTGCAAAGAGAAATAATAATGATTAATTCAATACATCTTCGAAACTATGTATATATCAGTACCCGCAGAGGAAATGGGAGAAGCAGCTAAGTAGGAACAGAAGTTCGAGATATAGAGGCGGTGTTAGAGGAAAATTAAGAAGGTAAAGAAGAGTAATGGTACATGGGATGGGAAAAAGCAAAAGTTGAAAAAAAGTAGGAGAAAAGGAGAAATGTAGAAGATGCGAAAAGTGGGGAGGGAAAAGAGTACAATTTGTTAAAAGTAGGCAGAACAACGACTGCCGGGTCTGCTAGTAATCAATAAATGGATAAAAAACAGGAACCTTGAAATAAACATCTCTATCTATGTCGTTTGCATCTTTTTCACAGGTTTTGAACAATTTTTTTTAAAGTAATGCACATTGTTGTTGTTGTTGTTGTTAACAGTGCTTCGCCCTGCCCAATGGGCTCGATCACTATAAATTGTCATCAGGCTCTTCTAACGGAAGTCCAAGGAAACGCGCAGTTTCCACAGGGCTCGACCAGGGTGATGTAGGTGTCAGAAGAGTAGGTTCGACTGAACAGGAGAAGAGATGTTTGGTATCATGAGGGGACATACCACATGCAGGACATGTGTTTGGTATGTTGGGGTTCAGTCTGGGTAAGTAAGAGTTTAACCTATTACAATATCCAGACCGAAGTTGTGCTGGCATGACTCTAGTCTCCCTCGGAAGTACACGCTCATCTTCAGCCAATTCAGGTGGCCGAGTACTGATAACGGGATTCACGGGCCAAGATCTGAAGGATCTGTCTACCGACTCAGTGTGGAGGCCATTTAGAGCCCGCCTATGGTTCCGCATATCAAACGGCAAAGAGATGTGGTGTGGATCTCATCGTAGTGCTTACGAAGATATCTCCTTATGCCTATGGGGGGCGGGGCTACATCCAATAGATGTCGATTTGGATGACTGGGCTCATGACAGTTCAGAAGGAACTGTCTACTCAAAAGTTCCGCGTGCTCTTGAACATTGAGCAATTTTGCCTCTTGATGGAGGTGAGACTCAGATGACATAAGCGGACATCCCGTAACAGTTCTGATGGCGGTGTTTTGGCAGACTTGCAATTTCTTCCAATTGGTGTCAGCAAGGTTGGGCGACCATATGGGCGCAGCGTAGTCCATAACCGGTCGGCCAATAGCCTTATATGTAGCAAGCAATATTTCTTTGTCTTTTCCCCAAGTACTGCCAGCCAGTGACTTCAGGATCTCATTGCGGCTCTGTACCTTTGAAGCTATTGCGGTGGCATGACCAGCGAAGGTGAGGCCGTTGTCAAACATCACACCCAAGATTTTTGGGCGGTTGACAGTAGGTAGAGGTACTCCGTCTAGGTGGACATTTAGCTCTTGCACCATCTGCGCATTCCATGTCGTGAACAGGGTCGCCGTCGATTTAGTCGGAGATATGGTCAGATTTCGCTCGGTGAAGAAGCTGGAAAGGTCGCAGAGGTAACTGTTGATTCTAGTACAGAGTTCGACCCTTGCCTGAGGCCATTATCGTGCAGTCGTCAGCGTAGGAAACAATGGAGACTCCCTCTGGTGGGAGGAGAAGTCTCGAAATATAGAAATTAAACAAAAGGGGATAGAGAAGAACACCTTGCGGCAGCCCTTGTTTTTTTCTTCGTGGCCTAGATTATTTGTTCCTGAATTTGACTGATGCCTGTCGACCATTGAGGTAATTAGCGGCCCGCCTTTTAAGACCAGCAGGGAGCGGTGTCTCTTCCAGGTCTAAAAGGAGTGTGGCGTGGTTGACCGTATCAAATGCATTTGCTAGGTCAAGTGCCACGAGAACCATCCTATGGTTTGGTGGGTGTTGATTCAAACCATAATTTATCTGTGTTGTAATGGCATTCAAAGCGGATGTAGTAGCCAATTTCAGATTTGCAATAAAGTAAGGCGTCCGATTTGACTAGTAATTTCGCAACCGGCGAAAGGATGGATATCGGACGATAAGAATGTCTTTGGTTCGCCGGCTTCCCAGGTTTTAGTACGGGGAACTACAATCGCCTGTTTCCATATCTCAGGTATGACGAAAGTAGTTAGAGAGAGGTTGAAAAGAGCCGCTAAATAACTCTTTCCTTCATGGCCTAGGTGTTTAATCATCTTCATGGCGATTCCGTCGGGTCCGATGGATTTTGAGGGTTTGGCCTTTATTATTGCTTCCTTGACCTATGCATTATAAACAACCGGCAAAAGAAGCTCGCGCATTTCCTGGCGTCCGATTTGACACTGTCGCCGAATGCAATGACGACCTTGTCATTGTATTTGGTCGGATTAGATAAAGCCTTGACAGTCGTCCATAATTTGCCGACTACGCCGGAGAGTTGAATGCCTCGAGGTGTTGTTTGCACTTGGTCAGTTTGTGTTCGTTGACTATCCTACCAATTTCCGCATTGAGATCCTAGATTCTGGGATCTGCGGTATTACTAAGCCTCACTTGGTCACGTTCTCTTGCCATTACCGCAGCTTCTGCAGAAAATTCGGAGGAATTTCTGGTATTCTACCAGCAGGAATAAAGCGTCCTGAGGCTGAATCAACGACCTTGCGAAACTCTCTTTCACCTTTGCGTACGTCTGTTGGAGTGGGTAAGGGAGCGAAGGAGCGCTCTGCAGCGGTCGTAAAGCGGTCGCAGTCCGCTTTGGTGAAGTTGATGTATGTTAGTTTATCAGTCGTTATGAAGTCGGTCGGTCGTTCAACGGAAAGTACCTAATGTAAGCATCGATCGCCAGATGACAAAGTTAATAAGGCCCGCGCTCCTTGGTGGCGGCATCTCTACTGACTGTACAGAATACTGAGTTATCTATTTCGTCTGCAATTGCATGCCCTCTGCTGTCTGCTGCCTGCTGCCAAGTTGGAGTGCCAGAGATCGCGATGTGCGTTGAAGTCACATAGGATTAGACGGTTATCGCCCCTTAGCAACTCACTAATGTTGGGATGATAATCTCTAGGACAACACGTGGCAGGGGGAATGTAGATGCTTATAATTTGCAGGTCGACGTCGCCTGACCGGACTACTATGCCTAGGCGTTCTAAGGTAGAGTCCCTGGGGTCGACGTCAGGGGAAAATGTATTATATTGTGATGTATAATGAACGCAAGGCCACCCCCATGACCGCTGGGACGGTCTTTTCGATGTACATTATAACCATCACAAGTTCGTAAGTCCGATCTTGTGTTCAATTTTGTCTTTTGCATTGCGGCGATTTGATGCTGTGCTACTTCATAAAGTCGGTTATCTCCGCGATCTTTCCAGATAATCCGTTACAGTTCAGCTGTAAAATTTTGAAGCGTGTAGGAGGGGATACGGGGGACATGCTAGGGCTGAGGGACGGATGCGCTTGCCTAGGTGGAGGTAGGCTTAGGCCTAAACTATGTCGCAGTCTAGAGTTGACAGCGCCATGGCCGTTGTTGTCTGGCGTGGAAGGCGGCTGTGCACTGCAAAAGGGGGCGTATCCGTCCAGATAACCTCTTTGCGAGCCCAGAGCACATAAGGGTGTGACACAGGTCAAGGCGTATATAATCTTTGCCGACAAATGGTGCGCGTAGTGAAAGGTACGCGGAGGTGGTGGTCCTGGCCCACGGGCAAGCTGGAAGCAGGGGGGGGGGGCATTGGGGACAGAGAAAGAGGTGACTGACACTCGGCGATGTTCATATCTGGCCTATTCCGGAGGGGATAGGAGTGTTGAGTGGCCGTGCGAGATGGAGACGCTGGTGAGCGTGAGCGACAGTCGGGAGTGGGTGAAGCGGGAATGGCAGCAGAAAATTTATATTAAGTAATGCTCGTCGGAATGAATACTTCGTAACTCAGCCACTAAGTCGTTTGCGAAATCCACTACAAGCGCTAAAACTATTTTTTATTGTTGGAGTATATTACACAAAGACAGAATGCACCGTTTTTGAGTGAGGGATTTTTAGTTTCGTGTTAACAAAAAAGACTGAGTTTATTGTTTAATGTTGGCCTAAGAATTTTATAATACTAAGCAATAGAGGAAATGTTGGAATTTTATAAATTTGGCGTCTTTCACATAAAAAAACTGACACCATAAATTTATCAATAAATGCCCGTGATTGGCAATATTTTTTGACAACTTCACACTGGCGCTTTATTATAAATACTAAAATTTGATAGACCATAAAACTGCATATCCAAATTTTTATATCCAGCGTGTACTATATATGTATATAACGTCCTGCAATTGTCTTATTAATGAACCGTCCAAAGATTAGCCAGCAATAGAACATGGTGTAGAGGGTTGTTCTTCTGGATTTGCATTTGAATGCTCATAAAGAAGTAATTTCAAAGCATTGTTTGTTATACGCACCTATGTGCCGAAAACATGTTTACTTTTAGGACGATCACCAGGTAAAAACGAATTTTAGGATTCGGCAGGTTGTAAAATGTTTTTAAGTTCACCTCGCCCTGTGTGCAGCACATCTTTCAAGCGGAACAATATTTGCACACAATAGTCATGTTGCCAAAGGCAATGGCAGGATTATTTGGCTTTCTAATAGATCTGTTTACTGATTATGCGCACTTACATGTGATACTCGTTGTTAAAGTTGACCGGCTTTTATTCAAGCAGCCCTCAGTCTACTAAGCTGTGAGTGGTTTTCTTATCCACCACGCACTTGCCGGACTGAGCATAATTCGTTAGCCGAATAGACGAAGGGCAGTTTATTTCCCTGCAGAAAATTGGACTAGTTCAGAACTTTTACTGAACTAAACAGTTTGACGACACCAGTTCTACATAACCAAGCAATGATGACAACTGTACACTTTCACATGGCGATGTCATTGGCGGTGGCAATTGTGGCCAGTACATTAATTTGCAACTCGTTCTTAACCGGTTTCTACCTCGACAGTTCTAATTTTGATTAGTTCTCAAACAGTGCACTTTCGATAAGTTTTGGGGCAGTTTTAGTTGTGGATGAGTGATTATCGATATCCGATGTTTCAAACTGTCCTTAAACTATCACATTTGTTGCCGGCTCAGGACTATTCAAAAGGCTTTTGAGCTACAACGTTTTTTGTTTTTTTGAAGACTGGGTCGCAATTTTACAGCAGGGTTACTACTCACACAATTACACATCTTCCGCTATAACACTGATTTATCATTCGCTGTAGGAACCCTGCAAAAAATACTATTAGTCTTAGATACATCCTAGATGAGTCGCACAGGAGATGCGACTAATGCCAGTTCTGGGCACTTTGTATGGGCTGGACTGTCCGCATTTGTTTGAGCATGTCCTATGGAGAGACCAATTGCACCCATGTTTACCCAAAAGGGTACCTTTAACTCCTATGAGTACATATGTTACAAAAGCTAAAATTGACTTACACCCCTATAAGTATGCTACACAAATAAAAAATCACATATGTATATTGAATTATGGCCCACTGTTGGCAAAATGTATTAATCGGAGACAACTCTCTTTAAGGATTAATCGCAAATTTTTTGCAGGAAATGCTGTACTTAATGTAAAAAGTTATGAAATTTAATGCTCAACTATTTCAGGAATGGATAAACTAGTCTTTGTTTTAAGTAGCTATCTTTGTGGCGACAAAAGTAAGCATTATTAATAAAAAAGTTGCTGTAGACTTTGGTTAATAATGTATATATGTATGATTTTTCTAAACTGAAAATATCCATTTACATATCGACCCCTTCTGCACGAAATTATCGTAAGGCTTTAAACACAATACCGAAACGCCGCAGGAAAAACGCTGAGAATACTCGCCCGGCTGTCATTTCTTAAATCACGCCCAGCTATTAAACACAATGGCCCATAATCGTAGTCAAATTAAAATAGAGTTTTCTCAACATGATTCCATAATAAACATAATTTCATGTCTGTCATAGTCAACTTAAAATACATTTTATGTCTAATACGTAGTCTTAATTTTAAAATGACGAAAATGTCATTTTAACATTTTAAAATCACGGTTTGTGTCTTCGGGTGTGCTTGTCACATCGCTTACTCCAAACTTGAGTTTGGGTCTTTTCGCTTGTTGCAACAGATGTTCTAGGTTTGTGAATTGAATATCTAACACAGGGTGGCCTTGCAAAACATAAATAATTTCTTCATAACACCAACTAACTAAATTTTTTTTCATAAGGGGACTCTATTACATTTCATTTTAGCTAAAATCTTTGTTTAATATGACTATGATTGACCAACATTTTAAGTTAAGTAAAGATTTTAATTAAAACGCGTGTTAAGCAAGAACTATGATTACGTGCCAATAACAACGGGAGCGAAATTTTTTGACATTTTTATTTTTCTTTATTTTGATTTTTAATATGAAAGAAAAGAAAAAAAGAGACGAAGATGATGAAAACCCTACATTTGCTTTTGTGGAGATAGGGAATGATCATGCAAAACTTTATTTTAATACTGGGCTTGCCAATTTTGTGTACGTGCATTCTTAAGACCATAAAACTTAAATATTTTTTTTTTAATTTTAGGTAATTTTTCTATGCTACGTCAACTGCTAAAACGCGTCCAAAAATGTCGGGAAGGGTGTCAAAAGACTCCAGGAATCATTACCCAGTGGGAAAATTTACATCATAAAAAGTTATATCAATTAAACCATTTCACGGTCCAAACCTAACTAAGTCATTGATTTAACCTTTATATAGTGTAACTTAATTTGTTCCCAACCTAATTTATTAAATAATTTAATATATATTTAGCGACAATGCATATGCAACAAAAAAGTAAAAAAATTACGAACAGTGCTACCACTCCATTTTATTTTGTAATAATCCCGACGCTAACATGCGTTTAATAGCACCAATACAAAGTAAAAAAGAGTGGCGATGTCGGAAATATTGGACGTGTGAAATCGAAAATTACAAATGTGAAGACCATCTTTCTGCATAAAAAAACCTGTTAGCCGGTCCTCCACCGTCTTCGCCATCTACAGTATTTCCGCAAAAAAACACCTTTATAACTTTTAAAAGATTAATAGTATCACTTTTCCCCCTCGGGATTATGATTCCTGGGCGCACGTCTTTTGACTCCTCTCCCGACATTTTTTAAGCGTTTTAGCAGCTGAGTATTACCCAAAACTTTAACGAAAAATATTTTAATTTTTTTGAACTTGGAAAAAAAAAAATGCGGCCACATTTTGGCATGAATGCCGTTACCGCCCAGCGGCAACGATAGAAATAAATCTATCATGGTACTTTGTAAATCTATCGTCGCAAAATGCCGTCGGGAGAAATTTCGTTTTGATTTTGATTGTGTTCAATTTCATGTAATTAAATAGTTTCTATTTTGACATGGCGATGTTCGCAGCGATTATTTTGCAGCGTTTTCGTATTGTGTTTCAAGCTTCCGAGACAAAAAGCAAAATTCACAGGAGAGCATTTCTTTGTTTTTCATCACTTTTTATTGATACTTAATACACTTACGATAGTTTCGCTCTCGATGTTTTATGAGTATGTTTCAATAAATGTCCCTTATGATAGCTTAAAAAAATATATTTATATGAAAAATGCAAGTGTTTTATTCCATAATTTTGTAATTTAACCCTTAAGCCACTAACACCGTCTACAGACGGGCATCACTTAAATCAAAACAAAATTAAATATAACGTAATTTTCATCTTGTGCGCTTAAACGATAACTCTACATGAAATGAGCTTTCAAATAAAGCTTTTCTGAAAGCTCTTAAATTATTTTTGTGGCAGGGACAGCTATTTATTTGGAAAAATTTGCAGATTGTGCCGCGAAAATTACTTGAGAATTTTTTGCATATTCAAATTGTAATATAATCATTCTGATAAACTCAATCGTCTTGAATAATTTTCTGGTAAGTGACTATATCTTTTGCTTCAGTACTGCGTATATTTTTTTAATTTGTGGTGCCGGGTTTTTTTGTTATTGATCGATTTGTGAAGGCCGTCTGTAGACGGTCTTAGTGGCTTACGCGAAAAAAAATTGCATAAATGTTGTGTCAAATGCTTTGAGTGGTTACAATATTTGTTCGATAATTTTTTATTAAGGCACGTGTTTGCTTGCTGTTTATCGCTGTTATTACAAAATGTCGCTTCAACAAAAAATAAACCTCTCTACAATGAGTGATTCCGAAATTGAAGCCCTAATGGATTCAGTTGAAATCGACGACGATTTTGAGGACTCAGATAACAGTATCTCAGATCCGGATTATATTTGCGACCAAATCGAGCGTAATGACATGCCATGATACATGATTGCTTGCAAGAATTGAACTCCTCATCATTTATGGACGGAATAAATGTATCTATGAATACAAGCAATATTAGCTTAAACCCAACTGATGACCCAATAGCATCAACCGAAGAGCTGGATCAAACGCAACTAGATCAAACTGCAGACGAATCTATTCATACCCAGGAAAATATTGAATCAGTAGTGGAAAAATTATACCAACCAAACAAAAGACCCCGTTCTCCATTACCAGTTGTAGATGTCTTAGGACCAAGAGTAAGACCGTCAAACGGTGGATTTACTGGAGGTGGTTAGTACCTAAAATGTGGGATTCAATTGAAACATATGATCACTTTATTTGTTATTACCTTTTCAGACTTGAAAAATATCAATAAAGACTCGGCAGAATTCAAGAACATTGTCTGGCGTAAAAGGTCTATGCAGTTGCACGTGAACGAAGTTGCTTTTAGAGGAAAAACGGGCTTGCCATCTGAAGAGAAAAAACTCAGTACCCCAATTGATATTTTCGAGTATTCTTTTACCGATGAGCTATTTGAATTGATAAAAATGGAAACCAATCGTGCTGCTGTTGCGGAAAATGTTAATACTTCATTTAAAGTAGATAAACATGATATACGTATTGTATGTCAAAAAACAAGTTTGAGCAAAAAAGAAAATACTTATCATTCAATGATGAATCGAAGCGTGTAAAGATATGATCCAAAGTGAAGAATTGAAGAAAGCGCCACGAGGATATTCAACAGAGTTTGTTGGAACTGCTTATGGCGTCGACATCTGCACCGTATTGTGGAAAGACACAAAAAATGTGAAACTTTGCTCAACATATGTAGGTATTAAAACGTTCGGAAGAACGGATGTGCAAGCTACCAATCAGCCATTTAAAATTCCACGGTATATAAGGAAAGAGAAGTCTTATATAGACATTGAATGTCCACAAATTATACGTGAATATAACGCACACATAGGGGGTGTGGATTTGATGGATTCTTATATGGGTCGCAACGTACTCCGAATTAAAACTCAAGATATGGCTACACGACTGTTTTACCATCTTCTTGACATGGCTGTAACAAATGCTTTCATTTTGTATAGACGACTAAATGCTGAAAAAATCGAATATCTGACGATAAGGTAAAGGATATGACGATGTACGTATTTCGCTGTAGCATTGCTAAAGAGCTTTGTGCTTCAGTTGAAAAGAGGTCGGTTGGCCGCCCGTTGGTTACTGAGCAGCCAACTACCAGTAGCAATTTTGGTACAAGAGCCATACATCCAGTGGAAAGTATCAGGTTCGATTGATTTGACCATTTTCCTGAATGGGGATCAAAAAAACCCTGCAAATTTTGTAAAAAGTCTAAAACGCACACCTTTTGCCCGAAATGCAATATAAATTTGTGCTATTCCAATGCAAAAAACTGTTTTTCAGAGTATCGTACAATAAAATAAGTTTAATAAAATGTTATTTACATAATTTTGTTAATTTACATGTTTGTTTGAATGGTTACTTTTAATAAATCTGAATGAATTGATAAACACATATATGCGTTTTTTTCACCTAACCCACTAAGACCGTCTCCAGACGGTGTTCCATTTTTTCCTCTTGGTGCTTCAAGGAAAAATTTTTTCAGCAAAAAAACTTCATATTCGAGTTTTTTACCCTAAAATTAATCAAGAACAAAAATTTTCGGAAAAAAATATTAACTATTTCTATTTCAGTAGCTTAAGGGTTAAATGATGAGGTGGCTATAATGTATGGAGTGGTGTACTTGCCTTCCATACTGTATTGGTATCGTGAGGGGACGAGCTGCGTGTGGGGCATACATGCGGAAAATCTGGATAGGTTAGAGTTTAACCTATTACAGTATCCAGATCGATTTTGGATCAGGGTGACTTTTATCCTCCTCTGATGAATATTGTTGAGAGCCAGCCTGTGTACACTGAGCCAAAAGCGTAAATTTTTTTTTAAGAAAAAGTTTTATAGAAGCCCAAGCTGATTTTTTTTTAGAATCTAAGAAAAATTACATGATTTAAGAAAAATTTCTTATTCTGTATGAAAAAGTAAGTTCAATCCTATTTATGTTAAAACTTCGTTCTTAAAATATAAGAGCCAAAATTCATAAATATAAAATTGTTCTTAGATAATAATAACTTGTTCTTAAATTTTAAGAAGTGACGTATTTTTAATTTAATAATTTTTTTATTTTAGTCATGGGAAATTATTCTTCTTATTTAGAACTTGTTTCTCAAAAGAAGAAAGAGTTCTTCGTGTGTATTCTTCGCGTATGAAAGTGTTCATACAATCTATGAAAAATCTCTTAGTACGTAAGTAAGAATACGTTCTTATAATTTAAGAAGTTTTTAAATGAATGTAAAAACGGTTTATATTTGAGTATACGTTCAAGGAATTTATTTAAGTGACTTCTTAAAACTATTTCTTATATTTTAAGAAAAGTATAACAGATTAAACGAACATTTTCTTACCTGTATTTAATTTTTTTATTTTATTTGTCGCGAAAAAAAAACGTTCAATTTAGTGTTGAAAAAGTGAGTATTTATTGTTAGCTATCATTAAATGCTTTTTGTGTGCTAAAGACGGCATGATACAAATTCAACGTCAACAGAACGACATGGGTCTAGTTTATATTTATTGAGGTCAATTAATAACACTGGTCTACAGCCAAAAACCCCCAGAGACGCGAATATGAAATTCGTATGTAAAACCACACCCTGATTCCGAAAATCGATTTATGGTACGGTTTTTGAGATATTTACGATTTACCACTGTTAAAAAAAAACAGATGGCTCCACTTAATCATATATATCTCAAGAACAAATTGAGCAATTCCAAAACGGTTTGAAAAACTTAAAAGGTAATAAAATTTGCTATAAACAATGCAAACCTTTCGCTAGGCCCTGTAGGTTCGAAGATAATGAACCATCAATACAGATTTTTACCTTTTTTTTTGTAAAAATATAAAAAATGTGTATTTTGCGAGGAACGATATCGAAAACTTTTTATTTTTTTCCAGATATTTTTTTTTTCTGTAAGCTCTTTTTTATTGTAAAAAAATAAGTTTTCATCGAATAAAATGGATGGACTAATACAAAAGTTATAAGCATTCAAATAAATATAGCCATATAATACTTAATAGGGTACATAAGTATCAGCATATGTACATATGATAACAATGTATGTAAGTTTTATCTTAACTCTATGATCTTATTTTATACTTGAAAAAGTAATTTTCTTTTTGTTTTGACGCTTATTTAGATTAGGATCGGTTTCTCTTATGAGAAACCAACAGTAGTCACCCATCATTGCGACATCCCATAATCCTTGATACCGATACTTTCAATTAACTTCATTTGCTGACTGCGGAGTGCAGAAAATGGAATTTTTAAAGACATATTTACTCCTGAAAAGAAAATAAATAAGTAAATTAGATAAATAAGTGACACATTTGTGTGTAATTTTCTTAGGCTGGATCCATCGTTCTCTTCTCATTCTGTATCAGAGAAGTGGAAGAAGAACGAGTAAAATGTAAACAAAAAATTTGTTCGGAACTGAACGATGAATTCAGCTTTAGGGCCGTTTTCTCATGTAAACTTTAAAATTTTCATACAAATTTTTTTTTGTCGGTTTAAAAGTTTACTTTAGAAAACGGCCTTAAATATGTTTTTTTATTTACCCATTTTCGCATAGTTCTTGATTAAGTCGTTCACTATCATTCCGTAGTTAGGACTTTTGCGTTTGCCTAAAAAAGAAGCAACGACCTTTTCAAAATAATCCCACGCTGCTGCCTCTACTGGTGACAATAGTTCTTTGAATTGGTTATTAAGAATCTTTCTTATTTGCGACCCAACAAAAATGCCTTCCTTTATCTTGGCTTCTGAAATCTCTGGAAAGATGGTTTTTAAATGACGGAAGTCTTCGCCTTCTTTGTCCAAAGCCTTAGCAAAGTTTTTGATAAGGCCTAGTTTGCTGTAGAGCGGGGGTAAGATAATTGTTTCTTTCTTTTTAAGATGGGACTATTTCATGTTATCCACACCAACTTAAAATTCGATTCGGTCTGGCCAATCCTTTATGATGTTGTGGTCTTGACGAGCTCGGCTATCCCATTTGCAGAGAAAGCAACAGTATTTTGTGTACCCTCTTTGTAGACCGCATAGCATTCCAACGACTTTAAGATAGGCACATATTTTCCAATCATGCTCTTCATATTTGATAAGTTTAAGTAATTTTTCCATTATCTCGTAGGTTTCCTTCGTATTTACTGCATGTGCGATCGGGATAGACGGCTTTTGGTTGCCAATATGTAATAATACGGCCTTTAAACTTTTATTTGAAATTATATGGTTCACCAAACTGTTTGAATAAGCCAGTAATATCTTTGCAGTAACAAACACTGTCCTCCTTCATATAGAACTTGGAAAATGGTTCGTGACGAGGTCTATAATATGTTACATTAGCATCATATGAAAGGAATTTAAATTGTTGCATACGAGAGGCGTGTAGCTCGGCCTTTACCTTGGACAATTCCAAATCTCTTATGCAATCATTGAGTTGTGCTTGTGACAAAGCGTTTCTTTCGTTTTCCGTGTGAAGTTAAGTTCAACTTGATGTCGCGTAATCAGATGATGCTGTTGACAACGAAACTGGACCCGGAACTAAAGTTGAATGTGGCAATGGCAATGTAGTTAGTTGAGCAACTTCCGTTGAATTTGGTACTGGCAATGACATGCGTTACTTTTCTTGACTTTCCAACCCGAAATACTTCTGTAGTACAAATGTAGCAGTCCGTCGAATGGCAAGTTGGTTCCCTCCACTTTATTGGTTTACTAAATTTCATATGTTGCCTAAGTTGCTAGTTTCAGAAATCAGTATCCGGTGAGCCTTGCAGATATTCTATCTATCTCTATGGCGCGATATACAACAGGTATATCATCATAAACCTCCTAAGAGATTTTTGCGCCAAGCTTCTCTTCCAATTTGTGGTGTGCCGATTTGAATTTTCCCTACAAATTGGTGGGACCTACAGTTTTTTGCCGACTCCGAACGGCATCTACAAAGGAGACGAATTTTTGCTGAGAAGCCTGTCATGGCAGAAATACACTCGGAGAGTTTGCCAAACCACTGCCGAGGGGCGACCCCGTTTTGAAAAACTTTTTTCAAATCACTTTTGATGTTACCTGTACCAGGGCTCGAACCATGGACCTTCGGTGTGGTAGGCCGGCAACACTACCTTCACACCACGGCGGCCTTGCAGATATTAGGAAGGAACAATTCGCATTTACTCCTATTTATACTCAGATCAAGTAAAAATCGAAGCCTACTTAGACAAAAAGGTTCCTTAGTTATACAAAGAAAATACTACCTGCTTTAAAAAATTGTATCTTGCTTCGAATGTACCTGGGCTTGAAATTCTAAAGTTTACCTACTTGAGAAAACGGCATTAACCCTTCGAAAATCTACCTACGTACTAACTAATATATGAATACTAATACATATGTACATGTAGGGTATTTCAGTATTATATGACTTTATTTATTTGAATGCTTATAACTTTTGTATTAGTCCATCGATTATATTGGATGAAAGAAAGGAAGGAAGAGAAAAAATATCTGGAAAAAACTAAAAAGTTTTTGATATCCTTCCTCGCAAAATACACATTTTTTTTATATTTTTATAAAAAAAAGGTAAAAATCCGTATTGACTGTTCATTATTGTCGAACCTGCAGGGCCTAGCGCATGCATGGTTTATAGAAAATTTGATTAGCTTTTAAATTTTTCAAATCGTTTTGGAATTGCTCAATTTTTTCTTGAGATATACATGATTAAGTGGAGCCATTTTTTTTAAATAACGGTAAATCGTAAATATCTCAAAAACGGTACCATAAAATCAAAAATTACCAGTGTAATTATAGTTATGGTCCCGGTGTTACCAAAGAAGCCTTAGCTTCTATTAATCTCGAAGAAAACGCCATAAAGTTTATACTTTGTCTTCATTCGAAAGCAAATTTTACTGGAAATGATGTGTATTACTTATTTCAGCACTAATATATCTTCTATACTACTTATAAAATAAAGTCGCTAAGAAGCTATGTACGGAATTGGCTTCGCACAGAAAGCTCCTATTTGAAAGCGGTTTTTTTGGATTCTAAAGCTTAGCTGTGTGAGATGGACTTTTTTTTATATAATGTGTAGGAATATATAAAGGAGGCGTGGCAATCGGACAAAATGTGGTAAAAAACATAAATTTTTGGTTTACACAGCCATACATCATAACCTAATCAACCGATTAGAGTGAATCTTCCTTGAAGCTAAACTTTGAAATATTTACTTTCGTTCTGCATAAAAAAAAATTGTTGATTTCTTTCTAATTTAACCAAAATTGTTTAAACAAAAGCAGCACTTTTTCCAAAAAAATCTGTTTGTTCGCTGCCAACCGAATAAGTCAGCGTGCTTTAAGCGATGCATGCAATGTTAATTATAAAGTTGTTTTAAACATTACCAACCTGTGTGAAACAAGGTGCTTGCTAGTATATATATAAACTACTTTTGCTACTGAATTTTAAATTTAAATTATTTTTAATGCGAATGCACATTATTAATTTTAAGTAACACTTTTCGTAAAAAAATATGTGGGGATTATGATTTTTTTAATTTTTTTTAAGAATGAATTCATACTTTCTAAGAATGAGCTCGTACTATAATAATACAAGGTGGCGCAAAAGTAAGCTTCCGATGTTCAGCATATCGGCTGTGGCACGTGCAGTGTGTGCTGTTACACCGTCTTGTTGGAACCACATGTTTTCCAATCCCAATTCATCAAGTTGCGGCAAAAAGAACTCGTTGATCATTGCTCTGTAGCGCTCACCATTCACAGTAACCGTTTGGCCCCGACCGCTTATTGGTCAAATAAATAGTCAGCACTATTCCGCGTTCTGGAGCAGTGTAGCGTAACAGTGTTTATTAACTTGTATTTCGCATGTGTTTACTACACAAATGTCAAAACAGAACTGACTTTAGGGGCCAATCGCAAAATTTATAGCATTTTCTGATAGGAGGATTACTTTTGCGCAGTAACCGTTTTTCACCTACCGATTATTGGTCAAATAAATAGTCAGCAATATTCCGCGTTCTGGAGCAGTGTAGCGTAACATTGTTTATTAACGTGTATTTCGCATGTGTTTACTACACAAATGTCAAAACAGAACTGACTTTAGGGGCCAATCGCAAAATGTATAGCATTTTCTGATAGGAGGATTACTTCTGCGCCACCCTGTAATAATAATAATAATTCCCAACGGATTACCCACCATATCCCGCCCGACCGGCGCGAGGGGCGCATCCGCATAACGCGCGGATTATTCGTTCGTGCTGAGTCGTTGAAAGGCTTTGGTTTGTTAATCGTCGAGATCTAAAACTGCTCAGCTACAGAGAAAACCTCATCAGCTAAGTAAAGTAGATATAGGATAGATTATACATTAAGAAATAACTAGATGCATTCTAAGAATGAGACCGTACAATTTAAGGACGGATTCATGCATTCTAAGAATGGGTTCTTGGATTCTAAGAAAAAATACTTATATTCTAAAAAATATTTTTAAAAATTTGTTTGATATGAATCTTTATGAATTTATGTTCTTAAATTCTATGAAAACGATTTTTGGAGAGCTTTATATGAAAAATTTCTAATAACAAATGTACTTTTTCAGAGAAAACATGTACTTTTTGGGTTCAGTGTAGACTTGGTTGCGTTATTACATATTTTGCCTTCGTAGTCATCACCTCCCTTACCTAACATTGTGGCCAGGCTCTTCTAAGGGAAGTCCCAGAAACCTCGCAGCTGCAATAGGGTTGGACCATAGTAAAATTGCTGTTAGAAGACTCGGCTCAGTTGAGCATGGGTATCATGGGACATACGCCGCATGCCGGGCAGACATTTGGCATGTCGGGGTTCGGTATTGTTGTTATGTGGTGTTAGATCTCATTGTAGTGCTTACGGATATGTGTCTTTATCGCTCGAGGGTTGCGCTGCCTTAATCAATTGCCAATTGTTGATGCGGTTTGAAGCGATTTAACAGAAAGTGCCCGGTCAGCATTTCATTATGCTATTTTACAATAATCATTTTTGCATTGCTGTGCAAATAATGTTCCGATGACGTAAGAAGACATCCCGTAGCAGTCCTGAGTCCTACAAATTATTTCGATTGCCTTGTGCTGCCAGCCAGTGGTTTGCGGATTTGGTACCATGTTGCAAGACGGTTTAATGGCTAATTTCTTAACGTCTGAATGAATAATCCGAAAGCGGCAATTAAAAATGATATATCTGTGAAAAGTTATAGGCAAAAAATTAAAAAATTTGCCCTAAATCGGTCCAAAACCGGGGCCTGATCCATGCTATTTATGTGTAGGGGTAATTACCCCCGGGTCCTGAGTTCTCGAAGGGGCCCGTATTTTTCAAGAAATTGATGGGCCCATCTCTTCTTCTTCTAATACTTAAAAACATTTCATGCCCATTAAAAGGTATGAAAATAAAAAAAGGTATATAACTTCCCTACTGCTTGCCGGATATTTTACTTGTGTGTTATTTGATTTGCTTAATTTTTGACAGGAGTATACTACATACTACTGAGAAGAAGCTTACCAATTTTGATTGATATATCTAGCTCAAACTACAAGCAATCGCCTTTGAAAATATCAGAATTTTTATGCTGAAAAGTGGGGGCGCCACGCCTACTTCCCCAAAATAAACAAAATTTTTTTGCGGTCGAGTTTTGCTTAAAATGGTCATTATGTGTGCAAAATCTTACTGATATAGCTTGCATGTTTATAAAAAAACCGCGTTTTACATCTGACAAAAAAAATTTTTCAGAACTATGTGAAAAAACTGGGCGTGGCCGTGGACCGATTTCTCCCATTTTGCAACAAACTTTTATCTTTATATGTTCAAAATTTTTTCAAATATCGTTTCGATAAGTCAATTTTTGCCAGATTTATGACATAAACACTATTCATGGACACTTTGAAAGTGAAATGGAAATGATATAAAGCCTTTGTATGCAAAGTTATTGCCTATTAAATATAACTATGATCCTTTTCAAAATCTTTCGTAACAAGTGGGCGTGGACCTTAACCGCTTTCACCCATTTTTTTTCGGAACATACCATGTATTAATATAAATATGTGTGCTAAATTTCGTTTCCATACCTTGAACGGTTTTTGATTTATGATTAATATTATTTCTAAATTTGATTTATTAAAAAGTGGGCGGTGTCACGCCCACTTGCAAAAATTTCTTGAACATTTATTTTCCGCCTTAACATTAATGTACACACCAAATTTTATCCTTATAAGTGTATTATGTACTGAATAATAAATCTTAACATATTATAAAACAAAGTCACTTTTTCTGTCTGTATTTCCCCTTGAATGCTTAAATCTTGAAAACTAAAATGTGGTAAAAACCGATAAATTTTTTTTTTATACAGCCATAAATCCTAAACGAATCCACCGATTAAAATGAAACTTACTTGAAGTTAAACTTTGAAATATTTACTTTCGTTCTGCATCAAAAAAAATAGTTGTTTCATATCTTATTTAACCAAAATTGTTTAAACAAAAGCAGCACTTTTTCCAAAAAAGCTGTTTGTGTGTTTGTTCGCTGTTAAACGAATGAGCCATTAGAACTTGACAGCGAATAAACACACAAACAGCGTTCTTTCACCATACGATCTAATTCAACATGAATGAGGTGGGGCGACATCGTATGGTGAAAGAACGCTGTTTGTGTGTTCGTTCGTCGGTTGACAGCGACGGAGCGGGTTGCTAGTATTCTATATATAAAAAGTGGGCGTGGCTATCATCCGATTTCGCCCATTTTAAATAGCGCTCGGAGATGGGTGCCAGGAACCTGCATACCAAATTTCATTAAGATATCTCAAAATTTATTCAAGGTATCGTGTTAACAGGCGGACGGACATGGCTTAATTCATTTATTTTTTCCTCCTGAACATTTTGATATATCAATATCTATCTCGATCCGTTTATGCCGTTACATACCACCGTTACGCGACTAAAGTTAATATATCTTGTGTGCGTAGCACTATTAGGTATAGTAAACAAGAAATTTAGTTAAAAGTTTAAAGAAAAGAAAATAAATAAAGAATAAAAAAAATTAAAAAAATTAAATGAGCCAATAATAATAATTTTTCACTTTTTTAATTTTTTTGAAAATTATTACTGTTTTTATTTTTAATAATAATTAATTATTTATTAAAAGTTTTTTAATTGAAAAGAGTAGGAAAAATGTTTAGAGACAACCGCCATAGCTTTTCTTATAGATCCATTTCGGAAGTTGCTAGGCTTCTTCATCAGAGAAATTTTGGCACGCATTGCTAACCATTAAGCTAACAATACGCTGGTTTTGATGTCGTCTAAACTCCTAATTCTAATTTCTTTACCATACACATGTATATAGTAATATCCTGAGTATGTGTATTTATATACATATAAATATACGAATATGTATGTATACGTTTCATGTTTTTGAGAGGAGTAGCTTTTGTTAAGTTACTGTTATTATTAAGAGAACCTAGTTTAAGCTTGAAATTGAGTTTATATAAATTTAAGTTGAAAATAAAAGTTTTCAGTTTTGGAGAATACATCAAAGACGCGTGTTTGATTTCCAAATGTGATTGGCGACGAGGAAAACAAAATTAAACAAAGTTTAAAGAAAAATTTGTTTATTTCAAAAGATTTAATTGCGTAATGTTATGAAATGAATAAATGTTAATAGTTAACAAGTGCATTTATGGAACACAAAAAGAAAAAAAATATATCTATAACATTTGAAGAAAAAGATAAATACATATATCGGCGACCTCTACCAAGGTCAACTTGACTTTGCTAACCACAAAAAAAAAAACAAAAACTGCAAAATATTATTTAAAATAAAGCACTTTCTGAAAAGTTGAGAAATAGTGAAAGTGAACTAAAAAAAACAAAAAAAAAAAATACAAAGTAAAATTTAAAACCTCTAGCAAGGTTATGTAGGGAAAAAAAGAAACGAAACACATGCCAACACAAAGTTAAAGGCAGATGACCTCTAACAAGGACTTATTAGTTACCTGTGGTTGAGAACAAAAGTTTTATAACAGTTTCCAATAATTCTCTCAAAAGAGAAACTCTATTATAAACCTTTACAACAATCATCCCACAAAAAACAAAAAATTTAAAAATAAAAATAACATCAATCTCCGTAAGAGAAAATAATATTTCAGAAGAGAAATTTGAGTGTTATCGAACATAACTAAATCAGCACACAAAAAAAAAAAAAAGACATAGATAAACAACAATAAAAAGCTTCAACAATAACTATTTAAGTAGAATGCAGTTTGCATTAATAATCAATGCTATCGAATCTATATATGCAAGAGAACATTAACAAAAACAAATCAACATAATTAATAACAACTACGAGTGGGAGAGTGGCAGCAGTAGCAGGAACAATAGTTGCAAGCAGAGAACAGCAGCATAAGCAAAAACAAGACGCTAGAAAGTCATTCAAAATTAATAATATATGTATGTACATATGTATGTAGGTATGCAAGGCACATAGATAATTTTGTTTTGCATATAATCGATCTATGTATGCTTAAGCTAGAGTGTTGATTTTAAACCAATAGCATATAAACGTCCCCCGTTTTTTCGTAATATTCAAAAAAAAAAAAGGAAAAAAAAGATAGTAATTTACCAATGGATGCTTTGCAAATAAGTAGGTTCCAACTAGTTTTAACTTGCATAAAAAATATTGAAAACTTTGACGGAAATGATTCGAATCAATTGCCGGATTTTATTAAGCAAGTCGACAATATTATTCCCTCTGTTTTAGAATTTGATGACAATAACAGAAATATAATTTTTGGTTACATAAAAAATAAATGTGTAGGCAAGACTAGAGAAGCAATACATAGACATCCCAACGTAATCACTTGGGATGTTTTAAAAGAGATATTGATAAAAAATTTCGGAGAGAAGATAACTAGCAATGAGTTAATGGACAACCTAAAAACATGTAGGTTACAAGGTACTATTGAGTGTTATTATTATCAAATAAATAAACTAGCTAACAGAATTCATAATAGAAATTTGACTCATGGTGAAAATACATACTCCACGGAGGAAATAAATAGAATTGCACTTAGAACGTTTAGAGATCACCTACCAGAACCTACACGTACGATGATATTTTCCAGAAATCCAAATAATTTAGAAGACGCTTTTAAAATTATATTAGATGCAAGACACCAAAACTATACACAGTTTGGACCTGCTAGACAAGACTATTTGAATACAAACACAAGAGCAAATTTTAGTAATGATCACAAAAATTATAAATATCCGGTTACAAATTATCAATATGACAATAACAACCACAACAAACAAGCACTTAACCACGATATAAGCAGCCCATCCTTTACACCTTACAACCATTATGAAAACGTCCCGTATACTCCTTCCCCACCTCCACAGTTTTCAAATATTCCTAGACATACAAACCCGCAAAATGCACATAACTTCGGCAGTTCAAGGTTGACAAATCAGACCAGAAGAACAAATTTTTCACAACCTGCAGTTAGAAGTCAACAGCGATTAGGTAGTAATAGTAATGCTTATTATCACCAGAATAGGCAAAATATTCCTCCAACAAATAACTTTTCGCAAGTTGAACCAATGGAAATAGGTAATTTAAGTGTAAATTTTCCTATTCCCGATGAACCCAACTACCCTATATAGTGATAGAAACTCCTTTAAGAAAACTTAGATTTATTATTGATACAGGAGCAGAGTTTAGCTTAATTAACCCTGATATTTGCCACCCTGACTTTAAGCAGGATGTGCATGTGACAGAAAGAGCTTTAGGAACGCAAAAATTAATTAGAAAGCTTTGTAGATTTCCTTTGTTTAAAGAATTCAATTTGAAAACTGATTTTTGTGAATTTTTAGAATGTAAGTTTAGTGAAAAATTTGATGGAATCATAGGAAACAATATTTTAAGAAATTTAAATTCAATTATCGACCTACCTAACAGACAATTTATAACAAAAAAGTCGGTTATAACTATATTTTATTCCCAAGAGGAAGAGTTGTATGATGAGAAAACATACAAACAGAACTACTTTGAAATTTTTAGTTATCGGGTTGAAAAAGTGGATTTAACCACTGTAATAAAAACTAATCATTTGCAAACCTATGAAAAGGAAAAATTATTGAAAATTGTCAACAGGTATAATAAAGTTTTTTATAATAAGGATGATAACCTTACATTTACAAACGAAATAAAACATAGAATTTTAACTAAAAATGATCTGCCAATATATTCTAAAATGTACAGGTACCCAGAGGTGCATAAAACAGAAGTAGACAAACAGATTGAAGATATGTTGAGACAAGGTATCATTAGACATTCAAACAGTCCGTATAATAGCCCCATATGGGTCGTCCCTAAAAAGGTAGACGCTTCTTTGAAACAAAGTTGGCGAATAGTTATCGACTATCGAAAACTTAATGATGTCACAATCGAGGATCGGTTTCCTATACCAAATATAGAGGATATATTTGACAAGTTAGGAAAATGTCAGTATTTTACCACATTGGATCTGGCCAAAGGGTTTCATCAGGTAGAAATGCATACAGACGATATTGCGAAAACAGCGTTTTCAACAGCCACTGGTCATTACGAGTTCCTGCGTATGCCATTTGGACTCCGTAATGCTCCAGCGACATTCCAAAGGATGATTAACAATGTATTGAAGGAATACATTGGATCAATCTGCTTGGTATACTTGGATGACGTGCTAATTTTTTCTACAAGCATCGAAGAACATTTAGAAGCCATAGAGAAAATACTTAGGAGATTAGGCGAAGCGAGTCTTAAAGTGCAGGTAGATAAATGCACTTTTCTTGCAAAGGAAACAGATTTTCTGGGCCATGTGATTACCGCTGATGGTATAAGGCCAAACCCTGAAAAATGTAAAACTATTGACAAGATCGAACTTCCTAAAACTCAAAAGGAAATAAAATCGTTTTTAGGTATTACAGGATTTTATAGGCGTTTTATTAAGGATTACTCTAGAATAGCTCATCATATGATTAAGTACTTAAAGAAAGGAGCTAAAATTAATATAAATGACAAAGATTACCAAGAAGCTTTCAAAAAGTTAAAGATATTGATAAAAAATGACCTAATCCTAATCCATCCGGACTTTAGCAAGCCATTCGTTCTTGTCACAGACGCAAGCAATTTCGCTTTGGGTGCCGCTCTTATGCAAGCGAACAAAGTGGTTTCTTTTGCGAGTCGATCTTTGAATGGGCACGAAAAAAACTACAGCACCATAGAAAAGGAGTTGCTCGCAATTGTGTGGGACACGAAGTACTTCCGACCATATCTTTTCAGACGTAGGTTCACAATTAAAACAGATCATCGTCCCTTGGTGTGGCTAAACAATATAAAGGAACCAAACGCCAAACTGCAAAGGTGGAAAATAAAGCTTAACGAGTTTGATTTTGATATCCAGTACATAAAAGGTAAAGAAAACGTAGTTGCTGATGGCTTAAGTAGATTAAGTTATGAACCATCTGAAAAAGAAGTCGGTATAAATCTTCACGAGCTGTTTGAGGATGACCTTAATACAGTGCATAGTGCGGAAAGTGATAGCACAGATTACATAAGGATAACAGAAAAACCAGTAAATAGTTTTAAATACCAAATGATCATTGAAAAAGAAAATTTTAATTCTTGTAAAACCACCATAATGTTTACAAACAAAATTCGATTTAGCATAAAAATTTCTGATAAAAGTAAACTTTTAAATTTTATGAAGAAAAAAGTACCTGTAAAAGGACTTTTAGTCGTTTTTTGCCCAAATATTGATTTATTTAATGAATTTCAGTTAAACTATATGCAATATTTCGCCAAAAACAACAATCTAAAAGTACTAAAATCACCCTTTTTCCTGGAAGATGTAGTTGACAGGCAAAAACTCTTAGAAATAATAGAAAAAACGCATTTAAAAAATAATCATAAGGGCATTATTGAAGTTTTTGAAGAAATAAAGAAATGTTACTTCTATCCTAATTTACAAAGAGAAATTCAAAAGTTTGTCAATAGCTGCGAAATTTGCAAGCTGGCAAAATATGACCGAAATCCTGTGAAATATAATTTCAATGTTACACCTACAGCAAAATATCATAACGATATAATCCATGTAGATATATGGTACCCTCAGCGTGGAGAAATGTATTTAACCACTATAGACAAACTCACGAAATATGCTACTGCTCATTATCTGGAGGACAGAACTTGGATTTCAATACTCAAAGCATTTAAAGAAAGAATTCAGTACTTAGGTAAACCAAAGCAATTAGTGGCAGATAACGAGCTAGACACAGCTGCAATAAGAGAGTTTTTGAAAGAACAGGAAATAGATTTTCATACGACTACTTCATATCTAAAAACAGGTAACGCCGATGTAGAGAGACTACACGGTACGCTAAAGGAACACACACGCTTATTTAACACGGATCCAAATAACAAGGATGAGCTGCAAGACAAAGTTTTTAAAGCTATAGTTTCATATAATAACACCATACATTCAACAACTAGACATCGACCCATTGATCTTTTAAATAATTTAGTTTCAATAGAAGAAATAAGAAAACTTTCACAAACATTGCAAGAAAAAAAAACTAAGAAAATAAATTTAATAAACGCAAAAACCAATAGAGTTGCTGAAGATAATTTTACAAATAATATTGTTGAAAATAATAGAGTGAGTAAGTCAAAGCCTAAATATAAGAAAGTTACGAATTTTATGAAAGAAGGGAATTATTTGATATCCAATGATAAAAAGTTTAAAAAAATATATAAAAGTCAGGTAAAACGAATAAATAAATGTAACTCTTCTTAAAAAAAAAAAACAAAAAAAAAAAAAACAAAAGCAATACAAAATTTTATTCAACTGCTCAGACTGCTTGATCTAGCGGTGGAGGAGTAATATCCTGAGTATATGTATTTATATACATATAAATATACGAATATATATGCATACGTTTCATGTTTTTGAGAGGAGTAGCTTTTGTTAAGTTACTGCTATTATTAAGAGAACCTAGTTTAAGCTTGAAATTGAGTTTATATAAATTTAAGTTGAAAATACAAGTTTTAAGTTTTGGAGAATACATCAAAGACGCGTGTTTGATTTCCAAATGTGACTATATACATGAAAATAGAATTAGGAGTTTAGTTGACATCAAAACCAGCGTATTGTTAGCTTAATGGTTAGCAATGCGTGGCAAAATTTCTCTTATGAAGAAGCCTAGCAACATCCCAAAGGGATCTATAAGAAAAGCTATGGCGGTTGTCCCAAAAATTTTTTCCTACTCTATTCAATTAAAAAGCTTCCAATAATTATTAAAACTGATTATTAAAAAATAAAAACAACCATAATTTTCATAAAAATTAAACAAGTGAAAAATTATTATTCTTATCCTTGAGCTCGTTTCATGAATACTTGAAAATGTACAGGCAGTAAAATAAACAAAAAAAAAATTGCTTGTACAAAAGAAGCAATAAAAAAAATATAAAATAAAAATTATAAATAATATTTTTTTTATAGTAACGCAACCGATATTTTGAATTAAGATAAATCTCTTGAGAATAGAAAGATAAGTGAAGTGCTAAGCGAAATTTTTTTTCTGTTTTGTGCTTCCAAATTAAATGAGTGAGGGTGCTCGAAGATCTATTCAAAAAACTAAATTTAACAAGCATAGGAAAAAGCTTAACCACAATCATGAACACACAACAGGTCAGTGAGCTAATTATACAGGGTGGCGCAAAAGTAATACTCCTATCAGAAAATGCTATAAATTTTGCGATTGGCCCCTAAAGTCAGTTCTGTTTTGACATTTGTGTAGTAAACACATGCGAAATACACGTTAATAAACAATGTTACGCTACACTGCTCCAGAACGCGGAATATTGCTGACTATTTATTTCGGTCGGTGAAAAACGGTTACTGCGCAAAAGTAATCCTCCTATCAGAAAATGCTATAAATTTTGCGATTGGCCCCTAAAGTCAGTTCTGCTTTGACATTTGTGTAGTAAACACATGCGAAATACACGTTAACAAACAATGTTACGCTACACTGCTCCAGAACGCGGAATATTGCTGACTATTTATTTGACCAATAATCGATCGGGGCCAAACGGTTACTGTGAATGGTGAGCGCTACAGAGCAATGATCAACGCGTTCTTTTTGCCGCAACTTGATGAATTGGGATTGGAAAACATGTGGTTCCAACAAGACGGTGCAACAGCACACACTGCACGTGCCACAACCGATAAGCTGAACATCGAAAGCATACTTTTGCGCCACCTTGTAGTTGAATTAGATAGGGCATTGGCGGCCCAGAAATTATAATTCGATCGGAAGATAAATCTTATCTGGAATCAGGTAGCTCTGTCATAGAAAAGCTTACAAAGGTAACCATAAACTCCTTGGTGATGTGCGAAATCACACTTGATGCGATAGTCTCTCCCAGGAATATATGTATCCGGGCGCGAAGGCGCGCATAACGCTTACGAACTATTTAATAGATACGATGGAAGTGAAAGCCATTACAAGGCGGTGACGATTCTTAGGAATAAACAGCGACGTGCTGCCGACCCAGTACTTTCATCCTTTAACACAGTTCTCAACTTTAACGCAATTATATCTCGTCTCGACTTTATTTACGCGGACAAGCGTCGAACAGGAGCTATCTGCGCTGAGGTAGGGTTCAATGACGTGTTTAGAATTCTATGACGAGGTGGAGAAAAATCTTATACTTTTATCAAATAAAACCATCATTTCATACGAAAGCGGTGTAGCAGGCACCATAAACGAAAAATATAGGGCCGACGCACTTAGGGTATTCATTTTAGGTTTAAGAAAACCTTTATGCGATATTCTGTTCGCATCGCGGCCTTCGGATCTTCCATCCGCTTTAGCCTTGGCGCAAGAGGTAGATGGAAATAACGAACGTTATGCTTTCGCCACTAATTTTGCAAACAGGTCGCATGAAGGCTCTTACAATAGGAAACCCAACGGACCCCATAATTCCAATAACCAAAAATCAGTTAACTTTGAACCCCGGGTAGGCCAGAAGAATCTGCACACATAATTCCGTCAGTAACCATAGGCCATTAACTAGTAGTAACCAGTCGGGTCAGAGGCGTGTCGACCCGATGGAGGTCGATCCTTCCATATCGTAGTTTAGGAACCTATCTAGCGATCCCGTCCAGAACCAGAATATGAGGTTTCAGGGGAAAATGCAAAAACGTCCACTAAATTCAGGCCGTTATACTGGACCCAAGGTACAACGGGTGATTCATCTAAGCGACGAGATGGTTGAATCAAACGAAGCAAAGTATGATAAGGAAGCTGAACAGGCAACAGATAATATCGAAAACGATGAAATTAATTTTTTAGGACAAAGCCCCTCCTTCCTTGGATTTTAAGGTCAATAGGGGGGAAAGAAGTCAAATTCCTTGTCGATACTGCGGCGTCAAGGAGTTACAGCAAGCCCTTACCGGGACTAGTGGAAATACAACCAGTTAAAATACCATTTTTGGGGAAATCGATTCATGGGGTTACACCCATTAGACTTAAATGCAGCGTCTATATTTTTGGAGATGTAACAGAATTCTTCCTACTGCCCAATCTTACATCATTCGATGGTGTAATAGGCCTCGATTTGTGAAACAAGGTGCATGCTTCTATCGATTTTAAAATAATGCAATTACACATGACTTTGGAAGGGAGAAAATATATAGGTCATCTACAACTGCAGGCTAGATCAGTTCCAGAAAATTTAGAAGAAGCCTTCTCAAGGTTAATCCGTAGCGTAAGTGGAGTTTTTGCCGATCTCAACGAGGCCCTTCCTTATAATACAAACGTTGTGGCATCTATACGCACCGATAATGAGGACCCGGTATATGCAAGGTTATACCCAAACCCACTGGGCCTTTCAGATTTCAAAAATAAGGATATTCAGCACCTTTTGTTCAACGGCATTATTCGACCGTCTAGGTCACAGTATAATAATCCAATCTGGGCAGTTAAGAAGAAAGGCTTCGATGAAACTGGTCAGGAGAAAAAGCGATTGGTGATAGCCTTTCGCAAACTAAATGCGAAAAAAACCAGTGACAAATACCCTATTTTCGACATCACAGGTATTTTGTCCAATCTCGGTGGAAGCAGGTTTTTCACCACACTCGATCTAAAATCTGGCTTCCATCAAATTAACTTATCGTAACAAGATAGAGAGAAGACTGCTTTCTCGGTTAAAAACGGAAAATATGAGTTTTATAGTTACCCTTGGGCCTAAAAAACGCTCCCAGTATCTTCCAGAGGGCAATAGATGATGTTCTAAGGGAGCAAATAGGGAAGATATTTTTTCAAAGGACGCACAGCAGCACTTGAAAGATATTGAGTCAGTGTTGAGAAGTCTGTTCGAAGCCAATATGAGGGTGTCCGCTGAAAAGTTAAAGTTTTTTAAAACTGAGGTCGAGTAGGTTTAGGATTCATAGTCTCACAGGGGGGAATTAGAACATGCCCAGGAAAGGTTGACACAATTCGAGGGTTTTCCGAGCCTAGCCCACTAAGAGGGCTGAGACCATTTTTAGGATTGGCAGGGTATTACCGCTGCTTTATAAAGGATTTTTCGAGGAAAACTAAACCGCTGTCAAACATTGTGAGGGGAGAATACGGCGGGGTTACTGCAACACAGTCAAAGAAAATCAAAATAGACTTGACTGAGGAACAGAAAAAGGCATTCGATACCTTAAAACAAATACTGGCTTCCGAGGACGGAACGATAACGTACCCGGATTTCACGAATCCATTCGACCTTACTACGGGCGCATCCTCACATGCCATAGGGGCCGTTCTGTCCCAAGATGGCAAACCTTTTACTATGATATCTCTTACCTTATCCAGTAGCGAGGAACATTATGGGACCAACGAAAGATAATTACTGGCTATTTTCTGGACATTGAAAACGCTTAGAAACTATCTTTACGGAGTACGAAAATGTGTTCACAGATCATCAACCGCTAACATTTGCGGTTTCAGACAAGAATTCAAACTCTAAAATTAAGAGATGCAAAGCCTTCATAGATGAATGCAATGCAAATATAATCTACAAACCCGGCAAGGAGAACGTAGTCGCGGATGCATTGTCTAGACAGCCGGTGAAATTGTTTCCGTGATCAAATATTGGTAGAAGAGGGTGTACAACCGCAAAGAAGAACGTTTATAATTTTCGGAAAAAAGACAAGGCACTTAATTACATTTGGAACCAAGGAGGACTTACTGAGACTCCTACAAGAGGCTGTTAAAGTAGACATAGTATATGCAGTCCAGTGCTACTTACATACATTAGCTCAATTTCAACATGATTTAATCGGACTCTTTCCGACCGTTAGGTTCAGACATATGGAAAAACGAGTTACCGATATAACGGACTCAAACGAACAACAAGAAATCATAACCGCGGAACATAATAGGGCACATCGAGCGGCCCAGGAAAATGTCAAACAAATAATAGAAGATTATTGCTCATGCACCCATACCGACATATTGTGGGGAAGTACTCCACATCAACATCTTTTCTACCGGATCAAAATATTTTTTGACGTGCATCGACAAATTTTCTAAATTCGCGATAGTACAGTCACTAAAGTCCAGAACGATTGTGGACGTTAAGACGCAACTCTTACAGTTGCTGTACAATTGTGACAACGAAAAACCACTAAATTCACATAGCATCACGGCTTTACTCAAAAACCATTTCGATATCGACATTGCGAACGCCCCACCCCACCATAGTACTTCTAACGGTCAGGTGGAGCACTTCCATAGCACATTGATGGAGATAGCGCGATGCCTCGAACTGGAGAAAAATCTATGTGATGTCGAGGAAATAGTTCTTTTAGCTACGATCCAATATAATCAGTCTATTCAACTGCGACGGGAATGAAACCCATTAAAATTTTCCGGTCAACAAAAAACGAGAAACATATAGCTTCTCGTCTGAAAGAGGCTCAGGATAAAGAGCTAAATACGCACAATAAGAACAAGCAGGATAGGGACTTTGTCATAGGGGATAAGGTTCTTGTGAATAACAACAGAAGGCTAGGAAATAAGCTTACGAAGCTTGAAAAAGACTTGGGCAAGACGGTGCTTATAAGAGGGAGAAGGGTCCATAAGGACAACCTCCGCTGAAACTTTATACCAGTTAATAGAAATGCATCTATTTTAGGATGATCCTAGCATTGAGTGTGGCAATATCGGCATCCCCTTCGCCAGGACGCATAATACAGTATACCAGCGCAAGGTACATCCCAGTGACCGCTGGAGACGTCGTAATCTGGTAAACCTTTGGACACATGAAACACATCACGAAAACTTTGTACGAACGGCTAAGAGTCGAGACATTTAACGCTACAGAACATTTCCTAAAAACACACATGAGGAAGTTGTTGGTCGCGGACATAGGCTAAATGGATAGGCTTTTACAGCTGGTAAACACACACAACAGGTAGACAAGGAGCTTTGATGCTCTTGGGACAGTACTGAAATACATTACGGGCACTCCGGACCACGACGACTTTGAAAAAATATCTAATACAGCGGATAAAGTTTGTCATTAAAACAGAAGTCCAAAGGGAAATCAATAGTCTCACCAATACGATAAATAAAATCTTGAAATCAGCAAAACAACAGGAAATAGACACAGGTAATCTTTATGATATACTTATGACTAGAAACAAGGCGATAATAACGGAATTGGATAACCTAATCACCTCCATCACTTTTGCTAAAATTGGAATCTTGAGTTCTACTATTTTGCACAGTAGCAAAATAAAGATAATACTACAAACATAGCACTTCGCAAACCTCACGGCAGCTGATATCATGTCATTATCTAAGATTAAAATTCTTCAATATATCTAATAAAATATCCGATACCTAAGTTTGAATGTAAGAAAACTATAGTTTTTCCAGTAGCCCACCGTCACCAAATTCTACATCATCAGAAAGCTACGTTGTTGTTGTTGTTGTTGTGGTAACGACAAAAACACTCCCCGAAGGTTTTAGGGAGTGTTGTCCCTTGCGGTATTGCCCGACTGTCGTGGTAGCTACGTTAGCAACGTGTAATAATCATACCGTAGCAGTAAGGAATTGCAGCAACACTACCCCAACATTCCGCCTGCCATCATCAGCTGCATCATGCGCCCTGCAATTAATGACGTAAAAACTGCGGTACACCATCCAACAATCTGGAACCCATCGCACCAATTGGCGACGGTGTCGTTGTTATTAACCATCAAGTGGCCATCAAGAGGAAAATAACGAGGTCCCGATCACGAAAACTCCCCAAGACCATTGAAACCCGAAGCACTGTGGGCTCCTGCTATAACCTTACCGAACACCTAGAAACCTTCACCATATAAGCCAAAAAACCCTTGAGCATATCGAACATGTAAAACGCGGTATCAAACAAGATCACATCACAAGTCTCACCGTCCTGGGGGGCTATTGATCATGGGACTGCTCGCATACGCCTATCGTCACACGCGAGTAAAAAGAAAGAAGGCTTCCATAACCAAATCCATCAAAGCGGCAATCGAAACTGCTGTGATGAGGCCCGCGGCCGTTAATAATGTTCCCACGGCGGAATATGCCACCAACTGCACTTTAGCCATGTCAGCGAAGGTGTTGTAGTTATTACCATTATAATGGTCCCACTGCGGAATATGCCACCAGCTGCACTTTAGCCGCGTCAGCGAAATCGGTATTGCATCATGATATGTCAACATCGCTAGTGCAGGCAGAACATCAGCACCGCAGGCAGAACATCAGCAGCGGGAGCGACGTCCTGGACTCGGCTCGAACTGATCGAGCGTAACAATCAAGAAAAAATGATCATATTAACTCACTTAATTTATATAATACAGTAATTAACTAAGTAGAGTAGTTTTTCTCTTAAATGTTTTTCCAACCGTTACCAAAATAGTAGTGGATATAGAAATATGTACATACAAGTATATAAATAAACTGACATACAAATCCACGGACACGAAAAGCTCGTTTAAAGCTATAAGATAATGCATGTATAATCTTGTAGCGATGGTAACATTAAGTTCGCAATTCCCTTTACATTCTACTTTACAGTTACGCAAGAAATAGTACATCAAATTACTTACGAGGGCAAAACGAAGTACCTTCTGTCATCATGCAAAGAGTCAGCGCATTCGCGCCTTGGCAACCAAGCCACTGTTGGCAGCAATAATTTCTAAATAGTAAAGGACTTCGTTTACCTGGGAACCAGCATTAACACCAACAATAATGTTAGCCTAGAAATCCGACGAAGAATTACTCTTGCAAACAAATGCTACTTCGGACTGAGTAGGCAATTGAAAAGTAAAGTCCTCTCTCGACGAACGAAAATAACACTCTACAAGTCACTCATCGCACCCGTCCTGCTATATGGTGCAGAAGCGTGGACACTAACAACATCTGATGAGGCGGCTCTGGGAGTATTCGAGAGAAAGGTTCTTCGAAAGATTTGTGGACCTCTACGCGTTGGCGACGGCGAGTACCGAAGAAGATTTAATGATGAGCTGTATGAACTTTACGCAGACGCCGACATAGTTCAGCGAATTAAAACACAGCGGCTGCGCTGGCTAGGCCACGTAGTGCGAATGAGCGAAGATGCTCCAGTCCAGAAGGTATTCTTATCGGCACCCGCCGGTGGAAGCAGAGGAAGAGGGAGACCACCACTCCGATGGAAGGACCAAGTAGAGACCGATTTGCGATCCCGCGGTGTTTCCAATTGGCGCCAGTTGGCGCAGCGAAGAAACGACTGGCGAGCTATGTTGGACGGTCAAAATCGCCCAGGCGGTTAGATGACCATTTAAAGAAGAAGAAATTACTTACTACCTATATTCCAAATATTTTATATGGGCGATACGATAATTTCGCCCTGAAGAAAAAGGTTGATTGTCACTTACGATAAAAAAGGAAAACCTGTTTTTTTGGCACAACCATACGGATTTCAGCTATAATATTTTACCAGTTGATGCTCTGAGGAACGTAGAACCAATTTGCATCAAAAAGTAAATTTCGAAAAAATTGCCGTTACCATAATTTCACGCAAAGGGGTCGATATGTAAACAATACATTTTATATATTTCTGTTCACCACGTGACGGAATACTGGCCAAGCTCATGTAGCTTTAGAATGTTAGTGAGATCTTAAAAATTAATAGAAATAATTTGAGTTTTTCTTCAAGAGTTGATTAATTTTTGTATCAAACGCACTGAACATTTATTAATAATTTTTACCATTGTTGAATTATGCAAGACTTTTCAATCATTGACGTTTTAGCTAACATGCTCCCCTATCACAGCAAGTAGAGTTGCATTTACAAAGTATGAAAAAATGGGAAATAACTGGCGCCTTTCGGGAAAATTGTAGTAGAAACGTAGGTAGGGGAGATTTTTAAATTTCAATGTATTTTGAAAGATATGTAGATAACATTTCGGTTATAGAATTCATAAAATATTATTTGTTTAAATCCTCAAAAACCAGCAATGCATGCAGATAATTTTTGCCCTAAGCACAGCGTTTGATATTATTAATTCGCTGAAACTGTGTATGAAATTGCTATTTAATTTCGAATAATGTTTGAGGGTATACTGAAGGAGTATTTGAGATGGAATCCGCTGATCAGCCCCCTTTTTTTCGACGAAAATGAGATCTAACATGAGGTAGTGTTTTTTTTTTTTTGTTTTTTTTTTTTACAAAATATGACTATTCAAAGGAACCAACAATTCCAGTTTGAGTTATCGTGAAGTGAAAAAAATCCTTTCACTTCGGTTATCACCAGGGATAGGATTTAATGGAAATTGCCTTTTTTCTTGTAACAGGTGATTTGATTGAAAATTACAACGAATTAGCTTGACCTGACGCATTTTATTTTGCCTTCGTATAAATAAATGTCTTTTTTTAAATGCATTTTTTCCTTTTTGAATAATTATTTCCTCCTTCGAATTTTTAAAAGTAAAACGTAATTTTAAATTGCGTTTCCTAAAGTGCTTACTTCACTGCTATTTAACTCGAAATAATTTCCCAGACTGTTTGTTTAATTTTATTCACTACTTCCTTGTGAACACGACATACAATATTGGATGTCGATAAAATATTAAATGACGGGAAGAATGTCCTTATCCATGATAATTTCAAAACTTCGAATATTTTATATTTTAATTGGGCACCACTTATATTACGCAGGTCGAACACAGTTTTAGTTAAGGCCTTTCTTCGCGATAATCGGATGAAAATGCTACCTCAAAATTTTGAGATGCATCTTTTTGTACAATGTTACCACAACTATAGGGAGTAAGGTTTTTGTGTTAAAAGCTCTATCATTTTTATAGTTTTCGTTATAAGTTCAAAAATAAGTGCCTTTAGGAAAATAAATTCTTTTTTCAACTTAATATTTTTTTGCTGCCATTTAATTGCCTTTCTTATATTTTTTAGTGCCTTTTCCTTCCTATTTCGTGACTTTGTATTGCCGTTTTTACAGGTTTTGAGGTCGTGAAGAGCTTATGACTTGTTATCACTTAGCTGTTTGCTATCATTTGAAATGGCGTTGGCATAGGGTTTTTTTTGCTAAATTATAATTTATTACAGAATTTTCAAAATAAAAATGATATAAGAATGAATAATCAGGGTAAGCTGATGTGACTACATTTCACTTCAAGATAACACAAAGCAGGATTTGGTCTTCAGGATTAGATATCAAAAGAGTGGAATACGTCCGAGGCAGAAGAGGCTTTTTTTTACAGACTTAATGATATGACCTAATCATACATACTTTTCGAAATTTTTCATATTAAATGTTTAAGGAGCTAATGTTAATGTTCGGCCAGGACAACGCGTCGAGAAGATTAATAGGTAAACATGGAGAGCCCCGAACATGAAATCATACATGCACCACTTGCAATCAACAAAAATTTTATTAAGGAGCAGTGGCGCACTAGAGGGTCCGGCAGACTTTGTCCTAACCGCCCTTCTCTTTTATATAAAAGATCTCGATAGCAAGTATTGTAAAGTTCGTAGAAATAGTTGCGAAATAATATTAACTTAGATTACATCAAAAGGCATCACGTCTCCTTTTCCGCCTTTCGACCTTTTTTGTTGAGATGGTAGAGATTGACTGAGGGAGGTGCGACGCCCATTCTCTCTACCTCCCTTTTATTCTTGATATGTTTACCTCTTATAACTATGTCCCAGTTTTCAGTATTCTGCCACGAATAATTCCAAAGATATGCAGTTCGAAAAATGCCATTTGTATGTTAGATGCAACGCCCATACCTCCCTTCCTCCGCTTCATCCTTGAGGTGTAAGAGATTTTTCTGGTTTAAATCCATACCAATTTTCAATGTCCTACCATAAATACTTCCGGAGATATGCAGCATAAAAAATTTGCATTTGTATGGGAGGTGCCACGCCCATTTAGCTTCTTACCAATTTTCAATATTCTACCATAAATACCTTCAGAGATATGTAGTACGGAAAATCTCATTCGTATGGGAGGTGCCACGCCCACTCCTCTCTTCCTCCCATTTTTTCTTGAGGTGTTAGAGATTGATCGCATTAAGCTCATTATAATTATTTTCAATATTCTACATTAAATACTTATAGAGATATGCGGTTCGGAAAATCTGGGTTGTATGGGAGGTGTTACGCCTACATCATCCAGTGGTCCGAATTGTAACTCTAAACCATCCTTGAGTCCACTTGAGTATACAAAAAAAAATTTCAGGAATATTGGTCCAGGCGTTTAGAAGGAGTTTATTGACTGGACTTACGCACAGCAGGTTTTTACTACTTATGTACTACCTTTATATTAAGTAATTTTCTTGTTTGTCCGCTCATTTCCATACGAATTTTCGGAATCTTGCAAAGTCTTTTTAGGGAACTTTCCCTTAAGCTAGACACTTGAAACTTGTAACATAGTTCCGAACTCCGTCACAATGCCACCGATAGGTGGCACACGGATCGAGATATACGCAAAATTTAGTTAAAATTAGGTAACTTGCCGGTAAGCTAGAACCATGAAAATTGACGCATAGACCAGCAATGAAATGCCATGCAATATCTTGAACACAAAATTCCGCTAGATGGTGTGCTTACCAAGAAAGCTGGAAATCGCAGAAAAACGGTGGAGAATCTTTCGATCGTTTTCTGAGTAACTTCACACTGAGCTAAAGACTCGAAACTTTTTAAACAATTCAGAACCCGGTGACAATGCAATAAATCAATAAACAAAATTTAGGTAGATGGCGCACGGATTTACATATTTTGAAAATTCGTTTGAAATTGGGAGTCTTGTCGTCGGTTTTTAACTAACATGCTCTTGAGACTTAGCACATAAAATTCTGCTAGGTGGCGCTCTGATCGAGATAAGTGAAAAAAGGTGTGAGAAACTTCCCAGTAAGCTAATGGCTTTAATATAACATATGGTCATCCATATTACAGAACGTATCCAGTAACAACTGTTAACAGTGTGCCAACTGTGCTGTTCACTATTTTGAATGAATTCGATTTCTTTGAATGTGTAGTAGGCTGTAAATATGCTTTCATCAATTATGCACATCCACCAACGATGATAATTCACCGGTTTACCAACTGTGATAATTACCACCAACAAGGATCATAAATTACTTTCATCCTCTTTGTCCAATCCCCGACTCCACCAATATCAAGAACATCGAACAGCGATACGACTTCTTCGCTTTATATATCACACAAATGCACCTAAATAAGAGTAATGCAAGCCGCATATAGATATAGACGCACTACGTCCGAGCAACACCGAAAAGCGGGTAGCTAATCTGAATAAACTTAAGCATTTTCACATAGTAATTACTAAGTACTTATCACAATTGCAATTGCCTGTTTGTAGGTAGCATTAAAAGCTATAAAATAAAAAGTTAATAAAAAAATTTTAAATACTACCTTTATATTTATGTCGCCAAAATGCATCAGCAAATTTGTCCTCAAACAAAGACCAGGTATCTGTGGTATCGTCCTACTTGTAATCAATTTATGAGATTTGAAAATATAAAGGTGGAGTGCACTTTTCCAAATTAAGGCAATCAACTTTTATTTAGAATCGCAAATGGAAGTTCGGCACTTGGCAAAACATTTAAAGTATATTAATTGCACTCCACCTCTGAGGTATCTCAATGGAATTTTGTCGGAAACAGCAAGATCAATACAACATATAGCTCCCGTATAATCGATAGTTCCGATGAAGGGGTTTTGTTCTATAACTCTTGCAATTAAAAAGCTTGGAACATAAAATTTTGCAGGTTTGGTACTGGTATGTGTCTAGTAAAAATTACCCAGATTGGACAAATATAATATATAGCTCCCATACAATCGATAGTTTCGATAAATAGGTTTGGGGCTATGTATCTTTAAATTAACAGTTTTGCAGAGTTTGTACTAATTGTTAGTAAGGATCGGGTATAAAGTTTTTGGAACAGGCGAAGGTAGCCCTTTCCTTACTTGTTTTTTTCTAAGTTTTAAATTCTTATAAAATACACTTAAGTTAATTCGCCTATAAAGAAAGAGAAAAATTCAGTAGTTGATTAAAAATATATTTTACGTTAAATATAAGAGTTTCACAGTTTGCCTTTCCAACACTTGTACGTATAAACCAAGTTTATCATATTTGGTATAACGTATTTTAAAATCTCCTGAGCCTCTACAGCAAGAGATTATGGTGAAAGTTTGATAGGAACTACATTTTTGGCAGATTTCGTACATTTGCTTTGAGCACTATAAGTATATAAGTCACTGTAAAAGTATCTGGTAAAATTTTATTTTTGATGGGAGATTGAGAAAATTTTCTGTTTATTAATTAAAACAAAAACAAGTAAGGAGTCTAAGTTCGGGTGGAACCGAACATTATATACCTAGTAGTGATCTATTATGGCATCCCAATTTACGCAGGTCTATTTTAATACTTTCAGTTCGTATTTGCGTTCAAATAGACGGACGGACACACAGATAGACGAATCCGGAGACGAACATGGCTACATCGACTCAGCCCATCCTCCCAATCATTCCATTATACTTTTTGATGGAACTATCTCTTTTTCTTCTCATACGTACAAACATTCCATGTTCATTACAGGCATGAAAATCAAAAACGGTATACAACTTCGCTTTTGCAGTGGGGTATTAACTACTTGGCCGGATATTTTATTTTTCATCCTCAATATTTTGATATACATTAATAAATATATATCTCGATTCGTTTATGCCGAATGAAGTAATACTCGTATACCTTGTGTGCGTAACAAAAAAAGATATGAAAAATGTGTGTCTTTTATAGGCGCCAAAGAACTCAACCGATCTTTATGAAATGTTCACAATATATACTTGGGTTTACTGGGTACAGCATAGATAATATATAGTTTTGGAAAAGTGGGCGGAGCCACGCCCCCAGGCTATATACATTTTTTTGGTCTAAATTGATGATATTTGGATATATGTGTCACTTAGTCAATATCTACATAATTTTGGAAAAGTGGGCGGTACGACTCCCACATATTTTGTGTTTTGTTTTTGCTCAGGAGCTCGCCGGGCACGACACAGCCTGTATATAGCTTTTGGAAGAGCCCCCAGGTTATATAAAGCTGCAGTTCGGTATAGCTAGGAGTTTATTTGGTTAAAGTTAATGACATTTTATATATCGATGTGCTCTATGTATCAAAACGTCAAAACAACGTCTACCGGGTTTGCTAGTATATTATAAAATGGTGAAAGCAAGCAACGAATTTCAGCATTCTTTTGTAAAACTGAGAGGCTAGTTTGCGGTCAAATAGCCAGACAGACGGACGGAGAGACAGACATGGCTAAATCGACTCCGCTCGTCGTGCTAATCATTTCAGTGAGCTTTTCTCTTCTTCTTTTCATACTTACATACATTTAATGTTTATGAAAGGTATGAAAATCAAAAGAGATACATAACTTCGCTATTGCAGTGTCCGAATATTTTGGTTGGACTACAATACATACTACTGAGAAGCAGCTGACGTACTTTCATTGAAATATCAAGATTGAATTATAAGCGATTGCCTGTGAAAATAGCAGAAATTTTATGCTGAAAAGTGGGCGGCGCCACGCCTACTTCTTCAAAAATGCCAAAATTTTTTTGCGGCTGAGTTTTTCTTGAAAAGCTTATTATTTGTGCAAAATCTGATTGATATAACTTGCTTAGTTGTAGAAATATCGCTTTTTAAATTTTACAAAAAAATGTTTCAGAACTATGTTAAAAAACTGGGCGTGGACATGAACCGATTTCGCCCATTTTTACAACAAACTGTTACCTTTAAATATTGAACATTATCACCAAATTGCGTTTCGACAAACCAATTTTTGGCGGAGTTACGACATGAAAGGTTTTGTGGAATAATCCACTATGAAAAGGTCGGGGCCATCCCCAGTTTTTGGATTTCTAAGTTTACGAAAACTTTAAAAGTGAAATATAAATGATGTAAAGCTATTTTATGCCTATTTAATATATCTACGATCCTCTTCAAAATCTTTCATATAAAAGTGGGCGTGGACCTTAACCGAATTCGCATTCCTTGCACATCTGGAAACCTGCTTTCGTTTCGATATCTTGGACGGTGTTTGATTTATGATTAATAACATTTCTAAATTTGACTTAATCAAAAGTGGGCGGTGCCACAACCGTTTTCAAAATTTCTTGAAAAATTTATTTCCTGCCTCAACATTAATGTATACACCAAATTTTATCCTTATAGGTGCATTATGTACTGAGTTATCACTTTTTTTGTGTTTTCGAAAATATTCTATATGTAAAAAGTGGGCGTGGCTATCATCCGATTTCGCCCATTTTAAATAGTGCTCGGAGATGAGTGGCAAGTAACCCGCATACCAAATTTCATTAAAATATCTCAAAATTTACTCAAGTTATCGTGTTCACAGACGGACGGACATGGCTTAATCAATTTCTCTTTTCGTCCAGAACATATTGATATACGAGTATATAAGTCAATATCTATCTCGATCCGTTTATGCCGTTTCATACTGCCGTTAGACGACTAAAGTTAATATACCCTGTGTGCGTAGCACTACTAGGTATTAAAAACAAGATATAAAATAAATAATTTCACTAGCATGTTGTTAAGGGTGCGTTAAAAAAATTTAACATAAATGCTGCCCCTCAGACACCTACCTAATCACTGACGTGGTTGTGTACCAGACACTTTTCCGCTCTCACCGAAGCGTGTGCTTGATTCGACCCTTTTCAACAAAGTAATCTGTGCATGAACATGCAATAAAAAGGTAAATAAAGTGCGGGAATTGATTATTTTGTAATAGTAGCGCAAAACATCTTTATCCGTTTATTGGTGTTTGTGAGACTACAAAGTCTGTCGCAAGGGGTTAAGTCTCCAAAGTTATGAAAATGCTCTTTCGTTTTCGCATTTTGTCATAGGAAGATTTACTAGAATAGTGAGGAAATTAATTATATTTCGAAAGATTTCTTTACCATAAAGTTCCAGGCTTCAGCAATTGTCTTTGGCTTATCTTCGAGCTTCAAGTTGAACATCATTTTATACCAAATATCTTTTACTATTCTAAGTTCTTCGAAATCTTCATCCAGGTCATCGGAATAAAAATTATGTTAATTTCTTAAATTACCTACTACGTCATCGTTAAGACAAAACACCTTTTATGGAAAAAGAACTTTCAATACAATAAGTAAGTCTTTATGCTTCAAAAACCTTCATTTGGACTTGCAATAAATGCATATACGAGTAAATACAGATGCATTCGGTAAAAAGCTTGATCTGGATACTTTTTTTTACAAGAAAAGCTAGAAATTTGTTATACTACATAATTGGTTTGTCCCAGATAAAAGGCATCACCCTTGCAAACTTTTGACTGAGTAGACAACTGAGAAACTAAGTCCTCTCTCGACGGACAAAGATCACGCTCTATAAGCCTTTCACCATACCTGTCCTCGTGTACGGCTCGGAATCCTTGGTCCTTGGAGTATTCTAGAGAAAAGTTCTCCGGAAAACGTATGGTCCTTCCCGTGATGTCAACGCCAAATAACGAAGATGGTTTTGCTATCGACTGGCCTGCTTTGATACGCACCGGCCAAATCGCCTAGGCGGTTAAGCGCCAATAAATGATTATGATAAAAATCATCAAACCACTCTAATCAACCTTTAATGACGTGAATCACACTAATACAAATTCGTATGACCCAAGAATTTCGTGAAGCCTAACAAAAATAAACCAAAAATTTACATAGAAAAATATGCAAGAAATAGGCAAAAGATAAGCCAAAAATATACAATAGGCAAAACTATACAGATATGCAAAAAAAAAAATTTAAATAGGCTAAGATTTCATAGAGTTCCGATGTCTAGTTATGTCGTATAGTAAGAAGACTATCGCTTATTTGGGAGAAAGTTTTTTGGTGGATTTTTTGGCCTTTGATTCCATTGTTCATATACTAGGGTAAGGTATTTGATTTTACAACCCACCAAATATAAACCGCGGCCGCCGTGGTGTGAAGGTAGTGTTGCCGGCCTACCACACCGAAGGTCCATGGTTCGAGCCCTGGTACAGGTAACATCAAAAGTGATTTGAAAAAAGTTTTTCAAAACGGGGTCGCCCCTCGGCAGTGCTTTGGCAAACTCTCCGAGTATATTTCTGCCATGACAGGCTTCTCAGCAAAAATTCGTCTCCTTTGTAGATGCCGTTCGGAGTCGGAAAAAAACTGTAGGTCCCACCAATTTGTAGGGAAAAATTCAAATCGGCACACCACAAATTGGAAGAGAAGCTTGGCGCAAAAATCTCTTAGGAGGTTTATGATGATATACCTGTTGTATATCGCGCCATAGAGATAGAGAAATATAAACCTTGAGATACCGCCCGTGAACGTGAACGAAATGCTAAAAATTTTTATTAAAACTAATCGTTTGCTTAGATCATTCGACTACTGGAATATCCCTGCTTAAGGTGAAATATTGCGGTTTTAGCTTGATGAACTTATTTTTAAACTCAAACTCTTATTGTGCCGGCATTATAAAAAAAGACCCAGACCGAGCACAATGTGCTCTAAATCTCATCCATGTGATGACTGACATGTGGTGGAGATGCAATTTATATAAATCTAATGTGTATAAGCCAATAAAGCCATAGGATATGTTTTTTGTAGGGTCGTGTAATCTGACCGAAATTAAATATCTCGGAGTGATATTCCAATGTTATTCTGACAGCATATGCATTTTATTCTTACCAAGTCATTTTAGGCTTCATTTGGCGGAATACCTCGGAATTTTCAGACCCTTATACTTTTAAGCTCTTATTTACTATCCTTTTTCGCTTTTTTCCATCAGGAGTATAGCAAAAGCGTAATCTACAGATGATTCTAAGAAAAATTGCTGAAGACACCATAGCTCTAAGTCCGATTTCGAGTCCCCCACTTTTGCAAAATAGATATTTTGCCATATGAATGTAGGGTTTGGCCAAAAAATCTTCATAGCTTCTGACAGAATTATAGGAAAAATATCATATTGGGCTTCCTTTAAATGTATTTTACGTACATTTTAGAATCTGTATTAATATCTATAGTGTTTTTGAATTTTAGTAGATATATCAGGCTTAAATTATGAGAAATTAGCCTAAAATGAACTTTTAACTACTATATTATCATTTTTAACAAATTTCTTATGGAACATTTTTTTTCTTTACAGCTAAAATAAGTTCAGAACATTTCCAACAACTTTCATTAAGATAGTTTTCTTTTTTCGAATTCGTTTTAGAAGAAAAAATATTTCAAAAAAAAACCTATATTTTCAAGTAATAAGCAAAAAAAACACAATTTTTATAATTTTAATGTAATTTATTTAAAAAATAATTTTTTTATTTAGAATTGACCGTTTTAACGTCATTTTCAAAATAAAAGTAATGTTATGTTATTATTTTAAAAAAATTTTTTTGCTCTCCATTCGTGGATGTTTCTCACGACTTTCTGCTGTAACAGACATAAAACCTTCACGTTTTTTTCCATAACACGTTTGGAAACAGATGTTAACAACTGTACATAACTTTCTGTTCCTTGTACAAGGTGGCGCAAAAGTAAGCTTCCGATGTTCAGCATGTTTTCCAATCCCAATTCATCAAGTTGCGGCAAAAAGAACTCGTTGATCATTGCTCTGTAGCTCTCACCATTCACAGTAACCGTTTGGCCCAGACCGATTATTGGTCAAATAAATAGTCAGCAATATTCCGCGTTCTGGAGCAGTGTAGCGTAACATTGTTTATTAACGTGTATTTCGCATGTGTTTACTACACAAATGTCAAAACAGAACTGACTTTAAGGGCCAATCGCAAAATTTATAGCATTTTCTGATAGGAGGATTACTTTTGCGCCGCCTTGTACGAGGTGTGTTCGAAAAGTATCGCGAATTTTGAATTTTCTCTGGTTACGTATATTCGAATTTCGAATTTTTTGTGGCGTTATGTTGGTACTCATGTCTCTCACTTATGCCGACAAGCTCGGCCATTTTGAATGTTCAGTTAATTGTTGACAGCTGCTTTGCTTGCACGTGTTTTGAATCGTCTTCGATTTTTACCTATTCAAAAAAATGGATCAAAGAACCTGTATCAAATTTTGTGTGAAAAACGAAATTAAGTGCGCGGATGCATTCCGAATGTTGACTGTGGCATACGGAGAAGCTACCTTGGACCGAAGCAACGTTTATCGGTGGTACAAAAAAAGGCCGAGAAGATGTGCAAAGAAGAACAAAAATTGGCTTTTGCACCACGATAACGCCCCTGCTCACGCATCGTTGCTTGTGCGCGACTTTTTGGCCAAAAACAACACACTAATGATGCCGCAGCCACCGTATTCCCCAGATCTGGCCCCCTGTGACTTTTTCTTGTTCTATAAACTGAAGAGGCCCATGAAAGGACGACGTTACGCTTCTCTTGACGAGATAAAGACGGCATCGAAGGAGGAGCTGAACAAGATACAAAAAAATGATTTTTTGAAGTGCTTCGAAAATTGGAAAAACCGTTGGCACAAGTGTATAATATCTCATGGGGATTACTTTGAAGGGGACAAAATAGATATTCATGAATAAATAAATAATTTTTGAAAAAACACAAAATTCGCGATACTTTTTGAACACACCTCGTACAGTTATTACTAGGAGACCACATGACCAATTTTCAGTGTCCCACAAGGTTTCATGTACCCCTTGCACCTTACAAAAAACTAATCTGAGAACATTGGTAAGAATGAGAAATATTATTGTTTTCTTGTTTTCCCACAGGGTGAATAATTGATGTATACTGGAACGATTTCTCGTCATCCCTTGTCAAATTTGGTTTTGAGACACATATAGAGAGAGAGGATACAGACAAACAAACGGACTTGCGATGGGAAACCCAGCATCGGCTATTCTCATGGAAGCGTTTATGCAAAACCTGGAAAAGGAGTATATACAGGAATTGAATTCCAAATTAGGAGTGTTATTTTACGCTAGGTACGTGGATGATATCATATGCGTTTTAACTACCAACAACGAAGAGCAAGTACTGGAGTACCTCAACAAGCAGCGGGGGAACATGAAATTCACAATGGAAACCGAAAAAGACGGAGGAATCAATTATCTGGACCTCACAATAAGTATTGATAAAGCTACCAATAAATTCAACTACGCCACCGACACAATAATACATAATACCTCGAACCACCCACAACAACATAAAAATGCAGCGCTAAGGCACTTAGTATAAAGATTGGAAAGAACACCTCTTACACAAGAAGCTTATAGAAGAGAGCTTGGAATAATATATAACATCGCTACAAACAACGGATATAAAAAATCACTAGTAGATAAACTCAGGAGAAACCTGGTAAGAAGAACCAAAACTAACTCAGAAGATCCGTTTAGCAGCCATGGTGTATACAAGCTCACTTGTGAATGCCAGCACAGTTACATAGGACAAACAGGACGACAAGTAAGAACGAGGTTCAGAGAACACATTAGAGATTACAACAAAAAGATACGGAATCCAACCATCATACCAGAGTCCAACTTTGCGAATCACATGGTGGAGAATAAATGGCCCCCCGGAAACATCAAAAAAACAGTCAAGGTCCTACATGTACAAGCAAAAGGCCGACGTCTGAACGTACTCGAAAACATGGAAATCTACAAACAAAAAACATTCGACGGTAGAATAATAAACGAACAGACAAACACTGTTTCCGACACAATATTCGAACCTTTAAAATTGGTTTACAAAAAACATAGTAACTACTCAGGTACAACAAACTCACACGCAATGAGACATAAACACAAAACAGCAAAAGATCAAAATCAACAAACAAGCAAAAAAGGTCAAACAACAAAAATCACCAACTTTTACCTGCCTCGGTCAACCACACAAAAACCGATCGATGCAAACCACCCCCGTTTCTGAATGTACACACACAACACATGCACACACGTACACAAACAGACACCCATGCTGACGTTACCTGCTACCTACTGCAAATACAAGGCAAACGCCCACAACAGATCAGAACGAAAATCGACACTGATGATGGCACAACGCCGAAACCGGTTTGTCTCAAAACCAAATTTGACAAGGGATGACGAGAAATCGTTCCAGTATACATCAGAAATATTATTCCTTTTTCATTTATTTACAACATAATTAACGGCCTAGTAGATTGCCCTTTAATGTTTCGCGAATAAACCTATTAATTTCATACCCATTTTATGGGGCTACCTATAAAACTAAATACGCTTGCAATAATAAAGTAAGGAAATCTAAGTTCGGGTGGAACCGAACAATAAATACCCAGTAGTGATCTATTATGACATCCCATTTTATGCATGTCTATTTTAATACTTTTTAGTTCGTATTATAAAGCCAGCTGAATGTTTTCAATATAAACACTTCTGTACTTTTTTCCTCCTGAACAATTTGATATAAATAAGTCAATATCTATCTCGATCCTTTTATGCCGTTACATACCACCGTTACGCGACTAAATAAAATATACCTTGTGTGCGTAGCACCACTAGGTATAAAAATTAATGTATGTCTGTGGGTCTGTGTGTCTGTGCGTCCTTTATAGGTGTCCAAAGTACTCAACCGATTTTCATGGAATTCTCACAATATATATCGTTGTGTTTGTGCTTCATTAAGTCCAAAATTTATTGCCGATCTCTGTGAAACCGCACAGGCCATATTTAGTGGCAAAGCTTCCAGGCTATTTAAAGTAGCAATTCGGCATGGCGAGGAATTTATTTGTTTAAAGCTAATGATATTTTATATGTAGATTTGTGTTCTATATATCAAAAAATCTTAGAAACAGAAAGCAGTACCAGGATCAAATAAAAGTTAGTGCGATATATCTTCGAAAGTATGTACATATCAGTACCGGCAGAGGAAATGGGGAAGAAGGGGAGTAGGAATAGATATTTGTTAGAGGAAAATTAAGAAGATGAAGAAGAGTAATGGTATATGAGTACAATTTGTTAAATGTAGGCAAGCTAAATTTTGGGCAGGACAGTGTCTGCCGGGTCTGCTAGTATGTTCATAAAAATGTACTTTGTAAAATGATACTGTGTTAATAAATCAAAAGTAAAACAAGTAAGTAAGATTAAGTTCGGGTAGAACCGAACATAAAAAATCTAGTAGTGATCTATTATGACATACCAATTTATGCAGGTCTATTTTAGTTCGTATTATAAGGCCAGTTGATTGGTTTCAATAAAAACACTTATGTTATGTGTTGTGAGAGGTAAATTAATTATTTATTTTTGGCAGAAATATACTACATACCATTGAGAAGCAGCTGACCAATCTTCATTGAAATATCTAGTTGAATCTGTAAGCAATCGCTTTTGAAAATAGAATTTTAATGCTAAAAAGTATGCGGCGCCACGCCACTTCCCCAAAATCCACAAACATTTTTTGCGGTCGAGTCTTGCTTAAAAAGCTTATTATGTGTGCAAGATCTTATTGATATAGATTACATAGTTATGGAAATTAGCGTTTTACATTTTAAAAACAAACTTTTAAGAACTATGTTAAGAAACTATGCGTGGCCGTGGACAGATTTCTATAATTTTACCAACAAACAGTAACCTTTATATATTCAACATTTACGGCGGAGTTATGGCATAAAAAGTTTGGTGGAATAATCTTCGTTCACGGACATTTTAAAAGTGAAATCGAAATGATATATAGCTATGGTAAGCAAAGTTATTGCCTAATAAATATATTATGATCCTTTTCAGAATCTTTCGTATAAAAGTGGGCGTAGACCTGAATTTGGTTTCGATATCTTGAACGGTTTTTGAATTATGTATAATTTTATTTCTAAATTTGACTTAACCAAAAGTGGGCGGTTCTTTAAAAATTTATTTTCTGCCTTAACGTTTATGTACACACCAAACTTTATCCTTATAAGTTTTATGTACTTAAAATCACTTTTTTTGTATTTTCGGAAACATTCTATGTATTCGTCCATTTTGAATAGCACTTGGCGATGAGTGCCAAGGAACCTCGATACCAAATTACATTTAGATATCTAAAAATTTGCTCAAGTTATCGTGTTAACAGACGAACGGACGGACGGACATGGCTTAATCAATTTCTCTTTTCGTCCTGAACATTTTGATATGTATAAGTCAATATCTAACGTTTATGCCGTTACATACTACGGTTAGGTAAATGAAGTTAATATACCTTGTGCGCATAGCACGACTAGGTAGTATAAAAATATAAGAGCACGCATGGATTTGATAAAAACTTTAAAAACCCAGCCGAGCCAATACCGATGGTTAAGAGATATTTTTATGCATGCGCAATTCCAAAGGAACCATATAACTTATTAATTCATGCTAGCTTAAAGTAGAATATTTTTTTTTGGGTAAGCAATTAAGACGTGATTTCCTCGAAAGCGGTGCCGCTATATAGCGCCCGTCACATAGCGGTAGAGTAGGTTGTCAAAAACATTGCTGTGGCAAATCTTTCGTAAACGTTTTTTTGCACCGTCATATTCAAAAAGGTGAGAATTCAATCAAATATTTCAAATATTTTTATACAAAACAACAGTTTTGACATTCCAGTTGTTTTGAGAAAAATTTTAGGAATCAATAAAAATAAAAAAATCAAGAAAAGGAAGCAAAATAGTGTGAACAAAATCGCCCTAATTGACCGCAGTGCTCATTGAACTTTACAAGAAAGCGGTGCCGTTAATGACGGTAGGCATAGCGGCCGCTATATAGCGAACGTTATATTGCGGCACCGCTTTCCGCGGAAACCAAAGCATTAGCGATAAAATATAAAATAACAATATATTTAAATTTTATTATTTTTTCAATTTAAATATTTTTTTAGGCAAGCATACATAATTTTATCTAGTATCGAAATGACGAATTTAAAACGGCTAGTGGAAGCAAATATCAACACATGTGGCCCTAATTTTTGAAAATCTAAAGTTTGAAGGTGCATTTTATGCAATAAAAAAAAGGGTTCCCTAAAAGAATGTAATTGTATACCGACATTGAAACGTTTTTATGAAGAATAGAGGAATATCAAAAAATGTACATAAGCCTTCACAAAACTCTTTGATGCAAATAGGGAAAGAAACTAAATTCGCAAAGGACTTGATGATCTTTGTAATATCGCTTCGGAAAATACGAACAGTTCAATTAAAGAGTAAACAATTAAATTGGCAGAAACAAACTCTTTCAATAAATCTTCAAGAGTATTAAAATCATTATGTATTACTCTTTTTTTTCATAGACTCATATCATTCCTCATTCCATTTACTAAAATGGAAAATAAATTTTATTATAGATGTATATGTCTTAAAAATTACGTTCGAATCAGTATAAAAGAGTAGGTAAATATATGCACGCGCTAAACGACACACAACCGTGGTTAATTATTTGAGCATATTTATGGGGCCAGTTAATGTTGGTCAATTAACTATTGCGCAATAGAGCAACCTGCATTCTTATAAGATTTATGTATTGAGATGTAGTAAACCTGGTTTTAAATTGTTTTACTCTCTTTACAGTTTTGAATATTTTGTTCTCCTGGTTGTACTATAAAATGCCATTAATGCGATTTATTTGAAAACTTTGAAACTAATTGTGGACGCTACTTGAAACGATGGTTTACCGTAATATATTTTTGTACCAAAATATTATTTGATATATAATTCGTGGTGTCATATCTTAAATATTTATTGCACTGTAATATAACAAGAAGAAAAAAAATTAAAGGTTGTTTATCAAAAAGTTGACTTTACAACCTAAGATCTGCATCAACGTTATTCTGAAATTATCACCGATTACTTGCATGTGTATTCAGTGTACTTATTTAGATATGAAAAGGATTGTTACCTTATCTAACACTCTGATATCTCTAAATATTTAGCCATTCACTTTGGAAAAAAAATATTACTTTTTTTTAATTTTCACAGGAACAGTACTGATCGACAGAAGAACTGCGAATGCACTAAAATATATAAAGTCATCAACGTGGCATCATACCATAGACTGTACCTCGAAATATCAAATAAAAACCCGTCACATTACATGTAGTTGATAGCAAGGAAATTGAAAGTAAAAAGGCGTACATACCTTTAACCTAGAGCCAAATATTTTCTCTCACTCACACTCATTCTTTCAGCTTCGAATACTTGTATTTGACTAAAGATGCAATAATTGTACATGAACTAAAAAGCATTTTCTTAGTGTGATTCGATCTACACATATAACTCCTGCGCAGTCGCAATATTTTCATACGATTCTAAACTTAGAACACAACTGCCATTGCTTCCTCGTACTCCCGCTTTTCATAAAAATATGTATAAATATCACTGGCTATTAACAACAAAGCACTAGGAATAGACGAAACAAATGCGTATTTGAAATGAAACAAAAACTACCTAATGACGTCCTTTTCGTCATCTGTAATAATTTGTGTATAGTTTTTTCGTCATAACAGCATTTTAGCTATTCACGTATAACTATTGATGGATACACATTCGTGTGTTATATAAATTTAAGTTTGTATACATATATAAAACTACTAAGTAATTTGGTATAAAGTCTTCTCACCAGTTATAAACTAAAACCTAAACAGTGAAATTATTTTCGAAATTAAAATAAAAAAATGTGGTTTATATGACAACTGGTGTTTGAATTACCTCTTTTCTTTATAAAATGGTTTTGCACAGGGTTTGTATTGCTGACTGCAAAATAGCAAAAGTTTGAAATTTAAAGCTTCTAGCAATCAGTTCTATGTCAAATTCGGGAATTTGTTTCTATCTTTAGCAACTGAAAAAAATGAATATATTTTTCATTTTCCTTCTGCTTTGAGTTAAACTGATATGAGTTTAACCAATGAGCAGAAAAAGCCTAAGCCCGTATGACACTACGATTTCTCTTGTATTTAAAATAAAATGTAACGAGTATGGAAGTCTAAGTTGGATGAAACCGAACCTTCGGAAGCCAAAAAGAAATATTTTTCACAGCTATTTTTCCATACGCATTTATCTTTGTAAATTGACAAGTACAATTCAATTCAATAATTAAAAAAGTTGTGGGATTGGAACGTAAAATTATATCGGTTATTTTATTTCGTGTTTGCAAAACGTATGTATGAATTTAAAACAATTTAAATTGTGTTCCAAAATCCATTCATCCCATACTTAATCGTTCTTAAATTTTCGGGGCTTTTGGGTTTTGTTACAGTTTCGGTACACAAGAAACGCTACTTGTATTGCTTCTATACAGTTTCGATAACGAGAAACATTTCCTAGTATTGTTTCTATACAGATATGTTTTGTTACAGAGGTAGCGTTTCAGGTTTTGTTTCTGTGCCCAGAGTTCCGGAACAGTTTAGGGCTCCGGCAGTAAATAAATAAATAAATATTTATGTGTTTCTGGGAACAATAACAGCACAAACGAAATTTCGTTTCTATACAAGAATTTGTTACAAGTCCCTACCAGCAACTGATATTTAATACACATTCGGTCATGTTTTAAACGATTTACATATTTGATACCTTGAATTCGACATTGCCAATACCAGCAAACATTTTATTTGAAAAACAAGCAAAAAAGGCCATCCCTGGCCTATTAAAAACAAGAAGTTTGAAGGAACTGTGGACAAAAGATGTCCACGAAACTAAAAAAAAATTATTAGAAGTACATAAACAAAAATATTTTACGACTAAAACAACAAGACAGTATAATACATACGTACATGAAATTTGTTAACAAATACGTGGACGACATTTTCGCAACAGCGAAACGTAATGGCGTGAATACAATTCTAGAGACGCTTAACAAACACCACCACAAACTTAAATTTACCATAGAAATGGAAGAGAATGAGAGCATCCCTTTTCTCGATGTTCTTATACATAGAACCAGCAACGGAGTTATTTTAAATTGGTACTCGAACCCAACATCTTCTGGTCGCTTGATACATTTTTTATCCTCTCAGCCGACCAAGTACAAAATCGACACAGCGACGAATTTGATACGAAAAATATTGAAAAATTCCACGACACTAACATTGAAAAAATACACACAATTTTAAAAACCAAGTTAGTCAACCAAGAAATCATGAAAAATAGTAACCACCACAATAAACCACAAAATACAGCAGAGGACGTAAAGAAATACTACAGCGTCACATATACATATGGAGTGAGCTTATCTGATCAATACATTTTCATATAATAAATTTTCATTACGGTTACAGAACAAATCAAACATTTTTTCACAAAAATTCAATTTCATTATAAATTCAAAGTTAAAATAGTTTACAGTTTAATATTCAATATTGTTTATGCTGAATTGAAATAATGAATGGAATAAAATAGTAATCAACGTTAACTTATTTGTGATGGACACCGATCTTATGATGGACACCAATCTATTTATCTTGTCCGTGGTCGTAACGTGGCTGTCCTCATGTAACGTGGCTTAGCCTCATGACACCACGAAATGGGACGTCCTAAACACGGTTATAAAAAAAGCCCATTGGTGGGATAAAACCAATTAATTTCGGTACATTGTTGTGTTTGTCGAGAAATAACACTAAATATTTGTTTACTATCGGGTTTGTTGTCCCATAAACGGCGATGGTCAGCTGTAATGTAACTTCTTCAGGTGTGGTGACAAAGAGTGTGTCAGAGGAATTGGTGGGGGAAAGTTGAAGGTTTCTGTCACTAAGTAATGGGCTTTATCGCAACACGCTACCGAAGCTAAGATGCACCAGGGTCTAGTGGTTCGAGAAAGAAAGAATATTTCACGGTCCAGCCTTTGAGCTCTTGTCTTGATGATATGTCGCGGCGTCAACTGCTGGCTGCTAACAAATAATATCGGAGCGTTAAATAAGCTGACTATGGGCTGGGCCTAAATATTACAGATGGAGATGTCGGCCTATATGATTCACCTTCTTTAGAAGGTCTTCCCTGGTTTAAATTGTGAAGCAGCTCTATCCGATTTGCATGTATCATTGGAATCATGGGTAATATATCTGGTAAATTGTTGAACTTACTGCGCGGGAAATCCTGGGATGTGCTACTGTGTGGTGACGAAAGTTCTGTTCATGGAATGATGGATGTGTCCGCCCTTGGTATTTCCCAACCTGGTAGTCCGCAACAAGGGTGAACGGAATATATAAGCTTCGGTTTCCAATATTTATAATGAAGTCAAGCAAGTCTTTTAATTTTTGGACACTCCTATAGCAAATATGATTTCTCACGTGTAAAGATTTTAGCTCCGAATACACTTTATCATATAAATAACTAACCACCACAAAAGTAGTTGTACGTTCTAATAAACTTTATAGTTATTGTTTTGAACTTTTATTTCGAAAGGATTTTTGGTAGATATAATTTATTTGCACTTTCGCATAAGCCGAAAATATATATAAAAAAAGGAGTTTTGTATGCAAAAAAGCCGGCGTTTGCCAAAAGGAGAACAATGACAATGATAAATAGAAAAAAAATGATGGCCCACCAGCTGTCAGCTGTGCGGCGAATTGGTGTGGGGTGATTTACGCGTGGTTGCCACACGTCCCAAATCGTTCCAATTTTAACACTTAAACCTAAAGGTGAGTTCATAAGTTGTGATAAGTAAATATAATGTAATAATAATAAAATATAATGTAATCCATGCGTTATAATAATATTATATACAATTCATGACAAATATTTACATGACGAGTATTATTCTATGTACAATTCATGCAATATGGGTATAATGAATATTATGGTTTTGGGATTGGGACGTGTGGCTACCGATGTCGCGTAAACAATATCAAAAACGTATTCCTTGAGGGCCACATAAATATCAGAATGTTCTTCCCGATGACCATTTCCGTATTACCTGGATATGTAGTGTATAATTAAATTAACATCTCATATTTCATACTTCTTTTTCCATTGAAAAAACCAAAGATTTTCAGCCCACAAAAAGCTTTTGAATAATTTTTCAAACAATTTTTTGATTTGTAAACAAATAAAACGACCCAAACAAGATTTTTTAGTGGAACTGGTAGCACAAAATGTCATAATCTCTTTAATTGTCAAGTAGCTAACATGGCGACCAAAAATTTACAATCGAACTACCTCCTTTTTTCTGCCATGCTACCTTCATTCAACTTTAATTTTATATATTCCTTAGAAGTTGTATGAAAAATATGGTGTTGGGACCAGAAAAGGTTTGGAGTAAAAAAAGTATAGAAAAATGCCACGAAGCTAAAACCAAAATTATAAGCCTAAAGTACAAAAAATAAGGCTAAAACTAGCCTCGAAAAGGCTAACCTGGACACACTGATTTTGAGCTAAAATAATTTTAACATGAGTAATCATTTATTTTGTTTTTGTAAACACTTTGTATATTAATGATAAACGCAGTTGCCTTCGACTTTTGCCGATTGATAGCATTCGTGGTGTTTAGTCACGATTACCGATTAGTAACAGTCAGCAAAGCACTTGCATACACACACACCCACATAAACAGAGCGTCACATATATATCAGAAAAGCCAAATTTCACTTACAATTCAGGTATGCACAGAAACAACATCAACAACAAGGCACGGACAGAGACGCAGGCAGATCTTACGCGTAATTTCACTGCCCTACCGAACCGAAAGATGCTTAGACTTACGCTTACAAGCAGCGACGCGTAACGTTTCTGAACAGCTCCTACCGAGTCCAAGGATGTTTACACATCAAAAATCATCCCACCGCTTGGCATGTGTGCCTGCTTTTCCTCCACTTAACATGTTAACGCGTTCCGACTTAACATCACGTTCCGGAAATTGTCCGTTTTTGTACTGGTGACAATAATGCCCCAACTGCTTACATTTAAAACACTTTACGTCACTAGTACTTGCACCACTAGCACACCATTAGCAATCGAGCTACCAACATTTTGACAATCTTTCACAACCAGGCCCACGCCTATAACACTTCTTTTTGTACTCAAATACTGACTCTTGTCTTCTGAAAATTTTCCTTGCGCATTTGATTTATTTTGCGATAAATAAGAACCTTTAACGTTGTCGTAAACACGAATTTATTCCTACAGCTCTTTGAAAGTCCTTGCATGATACATCATTGCCTTATTTACGCGAGAGTTTGGTATACGATCAACAAAATATTCAATGAGACTTTGTTCAGGTAAAATTGGTTTACCTAATTCGAGAAATACATACAAATATTCATGTTGACTTTCTTTAGGCTGTGTCCACCTATTCCCCATAGCACGATGTATCTCAGAAGCACACAACTTTTCTTCAAACTTTTTCAATAAATATATTTTCAAAGAGTCCCAATCTCTGACACCAACCAAACCTCTAGTAAATAGTTTCGCGGCTACCTTAAAAATTTGTTTTGAGTATACGTACTTTTGCAAATTATTCCAGCCGACAGTTACGTTATCAAACTCATTAACCCACTGATTTACGTCATGTGCAAAATATTCCGAAAATTATGATATACCGACCTCAATATCTCATAATGTGACAACAACTCTTTCTCTTCTCTGACGACGAGTGTCTCTCATATTTGCATCATCATATATAGAATGTACGATTCGTTGTTACTAATCTCTTCTCCTACCTCCCTACTCAATCGAAAATAATCTAAAATTCTGTCTTGCAATTTTTTTTTCCGTCCTATCGAACTTTAATTTAGCTCTCTAAGATTTTATCTAAGTGAATCAACTGTCATTGACTTTATCGAATCAGCGTTCATCTTTTCAAAAAATTCTAGAATTACTATTTTTTGACTTAGGTTCAGATAACTTACTGCGAATACTGCTACTTTTGATATGCGACAGCCTCGGTTATATATCACCCGTCCACAATTTTGACTAGCATTTTAACTAGTATCCCAATAACTTTTGATTTCTTCATGCTAGTATCCCAGTAACTTTTGATTTGTTGTTGGTTTTTGTTCTTTATTGATTTCAAAATAATTTTTATTCGCAACTTTAATACACACTAAATATAACCGAAAAATTCCAGTTTTCGCGACTTACTTGCGCATCAAATATAACGGCAAAAAGCAAAATTCCAGTTTTCGTTTGCTCAAATTCTTCAAATATATCCCGGTTGAGCCCCCAAATATTTGTAGTGAACTTATCTGTTCAATATATTTTCGCATAATAAATTTTCATTACAATTATAGATTTACAAATCATTTTTGTTTTTAAATTTAATTTCATTATTTCTTTTTTGTACCAATAATTTTTGTTGATTTCACGGCCTGTACATTTTCAAGTATTCATAAAACAAGCTTAAGGCCAAGAATAATACTTTTTCACCTTTTAATTTTTATGAAAATTATTATTGTTTTTTATTTTTAATAATCATTTTTTAATTAATTATTAAAAGTTGTTTAATTGAATAGAGTTGGAAAAGTTTTTAGAGACAACCGCCATAGCTTTTCTTATAGATCCATTTCGGAAGCTGCTTGGCTTCTTCATAAAATAAATTTCGGCACGCATTGCTAATCATTAATCATTATTTTTTGGATTTCTTAGTTTACGAAAACTTTAAAAGTGAAATAGAAATGATATAAAGCTATTTTACGCAAAGTTATTGCCTATTTAAAAGGGGGCGTAGAATTTAACCTATCCTCGAACATTCCTTGCACACCTGAAAACCAGCGTGCTGAATTTCGTTTCGATATCTTGAACGGTTTTTGATTTATGATTAATATTATTTCTAAACTTGACTTAATCAAAAATTTATTGGAAAATGTATTTTATGCGTCATTCTTAATGTATACACCAAATTTCATCCTTGTGTATTATCTACTGAGTAATCACGAAAATATTCTACAGATAAAAAGTGGGCGTGGCTATCATCCGATTTCGCCCATTTTAAATAGTGCTCGGAGATGAGTGCCAAGGAACCCGCATACCAAATTTCATTAAGCTATCTCAAAATTTACTCAAGTTATGTGTCCACATTTTGATATGCATAAGTCCTGAACATTTTGATATGCATAATTCAATACCTATCTCGATCCGTTTATGCCGTTACGTACTGCCGTTAGGCGAATAAAGTTAATATACCTTGTGTGTGTAGCACTACCAGGCATAAAAATTAATGTGTGTCTGTGTGTCCTTTATAGGTGTCCAAAGTACTCAAACGATTTTTATGAAATTTGTACAGTATATTCTTGGTATCATGGGCTAAAGCATAGGCTATATAAAATTTCAATTGGTCATAACTCTGAACTTATTTGGTATAAATCAATGATATTTGGATATACGAGGTGTGTTCAAAACGTATCGCGAATTTTGAATTTTCGCTGGTTACGTATATTCGAATTTCGCACTTATGCCGACAAGCTCGGCCATTTTGAATGTTCAGTTAATTGTTGACAGCTGCTTTGCTTGCACGTGTTTTGGATCGTCTTCGATTTTTACCTATTCAAAAAAATGGATCAAAGAACCTGTATCAAATTTTTTGTGAAAAACGAAATTAAGTGCGCGGATGCATTCCGAATGTTGACTGTGGCATACGGAGAAGCTACCTTGGACGGAAGCAACGTTTATCGGTGGTACAAAATGTTCTCAGAAGGCCGAGAAGATGTGCAAAGAAGAACAAAAATTGGATTTTGCACCACGATAACACCCCTGCTCACGCATCGTTGCTTGTGCGCGACTTTTTGGCCAAAAACAACACACTAATGATGCCGCAGCCACCGTATTCCCCAGATCTGGCCCCCTGTGCCTTTTTCTTGTTCTATAAACTGAAGAGGCCCATGAAAGGACGACGTTACGCTTCTCTTGACGAGATAAAGACGGCATCGAAGGAGGAGCTGAACAAGATACAAAAAAATGATTTTTTGAAGTGCTTCGAAGATTGGAAACCGTTGGCACAAGTGTATAATATCTCATGGGGATTACTTTGAAGGGGACAAAATAGATATTCATGAATAAATAAATAATTTTTGAAAAAACACAAAATTCGCGATACTTTTTGAACACACCTCGTATGTGTCATTTATTCAAGATTTTCATTATTTTGGAAAAGTGGGTGGTGCCACGCTCACATTTTTGGGTTTTGTTTATTTTTCATTCAGATCCAAAATTTATGTCGATCTCTACGAAACTTTCACCATATGTTCAGAAGTTCGCTGGGTACGGCATAGGTTATATATAAGTTTGGAAAAGTAGTCGGTTCCACGCCCCCGGGCTATATAAAATTACAATTCGTCATAACTCCGAACTTTTTTGGTCTAAATTAATGAAATTTGGATATATGTGTCCATGCTGTATAAATTTACAATTCGTCCTTAATCTGAACGTATTTGGTCTAAATCAATGATATTTGGATATATGTGTCCTTTAGTCAATATTTACATAATTTTATAAAAGTGGGTGGTGCTGCGCCCACATTTTTGTGTTTTGTTAGTGCTTCATTATTGTCCAAAGTTTATAGTCGGTCTCTATGAAACTTTCACGAAAGGTTCAGAAAAGCCCCCAGGGTATTTTAAGTAGCAATTTGGCATAGCTAGGAATTTATTTGGTTCAAGTTAATGATATTTTACATATAGATATCTAAAGAAAAAGGAGGGGGCTAAATAAGAGTAACGGTATATAGGCTTGGAAGAGCTAATTGTGGAGGGAAAAAAGTACAATCTATTAAATGTAGGCAAGTCAAATTTTAGGGAGAACGTCTGCTTGGTCCGCTAGTAATGAATAAAATAAAATAGTGATAAACGTTAACTTATTTCAGATGGACACTGATCTATTTATTTTGTCCGTGGTCGTAACGTGGCCGTCCAGTTAATCTCTTGTGTAGTTGTCTGACCCGTCCTTCCCACATATACTATACCAAATCTGAGGCCAATCAACGAGAACATATTAAGAGAGCAAAACATCACCCTGGCTTTCAAATCCAAAAACATATGCATGAACACTAAGCATACATAAAAAGACAAAAGCCCAGTACTGCACTCTCACAACACATATCATACAGTGGGCACACAGCTAATTTTCCACACACACAGGGTGTGTTGTATGCAATAATAAAACAATCAAATTTAAATACTGCAGTATTGACCATAAAGACATAAAGCTCCCAAATTATTGAATATAAAGTTGTTATAACACCTTATCAGTTACTGTTAAATGTAAATTTCAGTTTAAATTAAAGTTTTAGTTGCTATTATACCTTTTATGAACATGAAATGGTATTATAACTTTGGGCCGATGTTTATAAGTATGAGAAGAAGAAGAGATAGACCCACCGATAAGTGAACCGAAATGCTCAGGGCGATGAGCTGAGTCGATTTAGCTCTTGCACTTTAAAAGCTAGAAACGCAAAATTTTGCTGGTTTGGTACATATTATATACGTAATGTGTGTAGTAAAAATTACCCATATCGAACAAACATAACATATAGCTCCCATTCAACCGGTTGTTCCGATAAATGGAGTTTGTGCCGTGTATCTTTAAATTAACAGTTTTGCAGAGTTTGTACTAACTGAAAGTAAGGATCAGGCACTTAAAACCGTGATGCGTATTCATAAAAGGCATAAAGTCTTCGGCACAGACGAGGACATCCGTTTCCTTACTGGTTTTTACTTTAAAATACCCTGAATACGATTTCCTTCATTCCACTCGCTCGGAGTACCTTCATCCACTGCCTTCTACTGCGATTCGCAAAAAAAGATGCCAAACTAGTACGAGTAAACAATGGACGAGATACACAATGCAAAGTTTACACATATGGAAAAATAGAGAGACGACGATTAATAAGAAAGAGTACTACGACTGCACAGGCGCTGCATGCATGTTATGCTTAAGCAATCAAGATCGTTATGACTAACCTACCACGCAAGGTGGTAATGATAAATAGATGTTAAGGGCCGTGTACTCCATATAGAGAAATATCACAATCGAAATTTGTACGCCAAAATGGTTCGTTTCAAATTAAAACAAGTAAGGAAGTCTAAGTTCGGGTGGAACCGAACATTATATACCTAGTAGTGCATTCAAATAACCAGACGGACAGAAAGATAGACGTATCGAGAGACGGACATGGCTACATCGACTCAGCTCATCCTCCTGATCATTTCAGTATACGTACAAACATTTCATGTTCATGAAAGGTATGAATATCAAAAAAGTGGGGTATTAACTACTTGCCCAGATATTTTACTTTTCATCCTGAACGTTTTGATATACATAAATAAATATATATCTCGATCCGTTTATTCCGAATGAATTGATATAACTTGTGTGCGTAACAAAAATAAATATAAAAAATGTGTGTCCTCAACCGATTTTTATGAAATTTTCACAATATACGAGGTGTGTTCAAAAAGTATCGCGAATTTTGAATTTTCGCTGGTTACGTATATTCGAATTTCGAATTTTTTGTGGCGTTATGTTGGTACTCATGTCTCTCACTTATGCCGACAAGCTCGGCCATTTTGAATGTTCAGTTAATTGTTGACAGCTGCTTTGCTTGCACGTGTTTTGGATCGTCTTCGATTTTTACCTATTTTTTTACCAAAATTGCTCAATTGTGACCAACAACAGAATCGCATGAACATTGCTAATGAGATGTTAAACTCTGTCCGCGACGACCCAAATTTGCTCCAGAGGGTCATAACTGGTGACGAATCGTGGGTTTATGGTTATGACGTGGAAACCAAAGCTCAATGATCTCAATGGAAGCTGCCGCACGAACCAAGACCGAAAAAAGCGCGCCAAGTTCGGTCCAATGTGAAAGTTTTGCTGACAGTTTTCTTCGATTGCAGGGGCGTGGTGCATCATGAGTTCTTGCCACAGGGAAGAACGGTCAATAAGGAATATTACCTGCAAGTTATGCGCAATTTGCGCGAAGCAATCCGCCAGAAACGCCCGGATTTGTGGAAGAACAAAAATTGGCTTTTGCGCCACGATAACGCCCCTGCTCACGCATCGTTGCTTGTGAGCGACTTTTTGGCCAAAAAAAACACACTAATGATGCCGCAGCCACCGTATTCCCCAGATCTGGCCCCCTGTGACTTTTTCTTGTTCCCTAAACTGAAGAGGCCCATGAGAGGACGACGTTACGCTTCTCTTGACGAGATAAAGACGGCATCGAAGGAGGAGCTGAACAAGATACAAAAAAATGATTTTTTGAAGTGCTTCGAAGATAGGAAAAACCCGTTGGCACAAGTGTATAATATCTCATGGGGATTACTTTGAAGGGGACAAAATAGATATTCATGAATAAATAAATAATTTTTGAAAAAACACGAAATTCGCGATACTTTTTGAACACACCTCGTATACTTGGGTTCACTGGGTACAGCATAGACAATATATAGTTTTGGACATGTGTGCAAAATCTGATTGATATAACTTGCTTAGTTGTAGAAATAATGCTTTTTAAATTTTACAAAACAACTTTTCAGAACTATGTTGAAAAACTGGGCGTGGACATTAACCTAGCACTACTAGGTATAAAAATTTGTGTCTTTTATAGGCCCCAAAGAACTCAACCGATATTTATGAAATTTTAACGATATATACTTGGGTTCACTGGGTACAGCACAGACAATATATAGTTTTTGAAAAATAGGCGGAGCCGCGCCCCCAGGCTATATAAAGTTTCAATTCGTCATAACTCCGAACTTTTTTGGTCTAAATTAATGAAATTTGGATATATGTGTCACTTAGTAAATATCTACATAATTTTTCAAAAGTGGGCGGTGCCACGCTCACATATTTTGTGGTTTGGTTTGCTCTTGAAATTTCACGATATGTTCAGGAGTTTGCTGGGCACGACACAGTCTGTATATAGCTTTTGGAAAAGCCTCAGGTTATATAAAGCTGCAGTTCAGTATAGTTAGGAGTTTATTTGGTTCAAGTGAATGAAATTTTATAAGATGTGTTCTATATATCAAAACGTCAAAACAACGTCTACCGGGTTTGCTAGTATATTATAAAATGGCGAAAGCAAACAACGAATTTCAGCATTCTTTTGTAAAACTGAGAGACTAGTTTGCGTTCAAGTAGACAGACGGATGGATAGGCAGACGGACGGAGAGACGGGCATGGCTAAATCGACTCCGCTCATCGTGCTGATCATTTTAATGAACTTTTATCTTCTTGTTCTCATACTTACATACATTTAATGTTTATGATCGCAATCGCCTTTGAAATAGTTTTTCTTAAAAAGCTTATTATGTGTGCAAAATCTGATTGATATAACTTGCTTAGCTGTAGAAATATCGCTTTTTAAATTTTACAAAAAAAGTTTTCAGAACTATGTTAAAAAACTGGGCGTGTACATTAACCGATTTCGCCCATTTTTACAGCAAACAGTTACTTTTATATATAGAACATTATCACCAAATTTCGTTTCAACAAATCAATTTTTGGCGGAGTTATGACATAAAAGTTTTGTGGAATAGTCCACTATACAATGATGATTTTAAGTTTTTGGATTTCTTTGTTTACGGTACTTTAAAAGTGAAATATAAATGATGTAAAGCTATTTTACGCAAAGTTATTGCCTATTTAATATGTCTACCATCCTTTTCAAAATCTCTCATATAAAAGTGGGCGTAGACCTCAACCGAGCCCGCCCATTTTTTCCTGGAACATTCTTTGCATTCCTGGAAACCTGCGTGCTGAATTTCGTTTCGATATGTTGAACGGTTATTGATTTATGATTAATATTATTTCTAAATTTGACTTAATCAAAAGTGAGCGGTGCCACCGACATTTTCAAAAATTTCTTGAAAAATTTATTTTATGCCTCAATCTCAATGTAGTTACCAAATTTTATCCTTTTAGGTGTATTATGTACTGACTAATCACTTTTTTTTGTGTTTTCGAAAATATTCTATACATAAAAAGTGGGCGTGGCTATCGCCCGATTTCGGCAATTTTAAATACCGCTCGGAGATGAGTCCCAAGGAACCCGCATACCAAATTTCATTAAGATATCTCAAAATTTACTCAAGTTATCGTGTTCACAGACGGACGGACGGACGGACATGGCTTAATCAATTTCTCTTTTCGTCCTGAACATTTTGATATACTTAAGTCAATATCTATCTCGATCCGTTAATGCCGTTACGCACTGGCGTTACGCGACTAAAGTTAATATACCTTGTGTGCGTAGCACTACTGGGTATAAAAATGTGTGTCTTTTATAGGCCCCAAAGAACTCAACCGAGTTTTATGAAATTTTCAGAATATATACTTGCTTTCACTGGGTACAGCATAGACAATATATAATTTTGGAAAAGTAGGCGGAGCCACGCTCCCAGGCTATATAAAGTTTCAATTCGTCATAACTCCGAACTTTTTTCTTTACATAATTGTTCAAAAGTGGGCGGTGCCACGCCCACATATTTTGTGTTTTGTTTTGCTCTTGAACTTTCACGATAGGTTCAGGAGTTCGCTGGGCACGACACAGTCTGTATATAGCTTTTGGAAAAGCCTCAGGTTATATAAAGCTGCAGTTCAGTATAGTTAGGAGTTTATTTGGTTCAAGCTAGTGACATTTTATATATAGATGTGGTCTATGTACCAAAACGTCAAAACAACGTCTACTGGGTTTGCTAGTATATTATAAAATGGCGAAAGCAAACAACGAATTTCAGACAGACGGACGGACGGTCGGCCATGGCTTAATCAATTTCTCTTTTCGTCCTGAACATTTTGATATACATAAGTCAATAACTATCTCGATCCGTTTATGCCGTTACGTACTGCCGTTAGGCGACTAAAGTGAATATACCTTGTGTGCGTAGCACTAATAGGTATAAAAAGAGCAGCTGTCATGTTTTATTCGGTCACAATGACCAACTTTATCAGACTTTTGCGTGAACGAAAATTTTATTTTGAGGCAAGCCATGATTAGGTTATCATGTGATAAAGTTTATCATAACCAGTCATTGAGTAAACGGGCCTAAGTGATTAAGCTTGCTACACAGATAAAAAGGAAAGCAAAAACTCCATGTAAACCAGTAAGGAAGTCTAAGTTCGGGTGGAATAGAACATTATATACATGGTAGTGATCTATTATGTCATCCCAATTTACTCAGGTCTATTTTAATACTTTCAGTACATATTTGCGTTCGAATAGACAGACGGACAGACATATAGACGTATCGAGAGACGGACATGGCTACATCCGCTCAGCTCATCCTTCTGATCATTTCAGTATACGTACAAACATTTCATGTTCATGAAAGGTATGAATATCAAAAAAGATATACAACTTCGCTTTTGCAGTGGGGTATTAACTACTTATACATCTCGTTTCGTTTATTCCATATGAATTAATATAAATTGTTTGAGTAACAAAAATAAATATAAACAAGTAAGGAAGTCTAAGTTCGGGTGGAACCGAACATTATATACCTAGTAGTGATCTATTATGTCATCCCAATTTACGCAGGTCTATTTGAATACTTTCAGTTCGTATTTGCGTTCAAATAGACAGACGGACAAACAGAAAGACGTGTCGAGAGGCGGACATGGCTACATCGACTCAGCTCATCCTCCTGATCATTTCAGTATACTTTTTGATGGGACTATCTCTTTTTCTTCTCATACGCACAAACATTTGATGTTCATGAAAGGCATGAATATCAAAAAAGCTATACAACTTCGCTTCTGCAGTGGGGTATTAACTACTTGCCCGGATATTTTACTTTTCATCCTGAACGTTCTGATATACATTAATAAATATATAGCCCGATTCGTTTATGCGGAATGAAGTAATTTACCTTGTGTGCGTTACAAAAATAGATATAAAAAAGGGTGTCTTTCATAGGCGCCAAAGAACTCAACCGATCTTTATGAAATTTTCACAATATATACTTCGGTTCACTGGGTACAGCATAGACAATATATAGTTTTGGAAAAGTAGGCGGAGCCACGCCCCCAGGCTATATAAAGTTTAAATTCGTCATAACTCCGATCTTTTTTGGTATAAATTAATGAAATTTGGATATATGTGTCACTTAGTAAATATCTACATAATTTTTCAAAAGTGGGCGGTGCCACGCTCACATATTTTGTGTTTTGGTTTGCTCTTGAAATTTCACGATATGTTCAGGAGTTTGCTGGGCACGACACAGTCTGCATAAACTTTTGGAAAAGCCCCCAGGTTATATAAAGCTGCAGTTCGGTATAGTTAGGAGTTTATTTGGTTCAAGTTAATGACATTTGAGTTGATTTGGTTTTGTGTTTTTCCGACAGGGTGGATACTGGATTTATATTGGAACGAATTTTCGTCATCCCTGGTCAATTTTGGTTTTGTAACAAATGACATTTTATATATAGATGTGTTCTATGTATCAAAACGTAAAAACAACGTGTACCGGGTTTGCTAGTATAATATAAAATGGAGAAAGCAAAAAACGAATTTCAGCATTCTTTTGTAAAACTGAGAGACTAGTTTGCCTTCAAATAGACAGACGGACAGACAGACAGACGGACGGAGAGACGGTCATCTCTAAATTAACTCCGATCAACGTACTGATCATTTTAGTATACTTTTCTGTTCTTGTTCTCATACTTACATACATTTAATGTTTATGAAAGGTATGAAAATCAAAAAAGATATACAGGGTGGCTGATGAATCTTGCTACATTAAGAAACTCAAATAATTTTTTTTTCAGTGTATGGAATTCATTTTTCTTTTATTCATGTTAAAGCTCATTAAATTTTATTAAATATAGCTTAATTAGTTTTAAAAATAATGGAATTTAAATGCCCCCCCTGCTCGTCGATGCATGTGCGGCATCTTACCAAAAAGTTGTTCATTACTGCTTGGAGAGTTGAGACAGGAATAGCCGCAATTGTTTCTCGAATGGATTGCCTTAGTTCATTCAAATTTGTTGGTTTTGCTTTGAAGACTTCCTGTTTGCAATAACCCCACAAGAAAAAGTCAGGTGCAGTAAGGTCAGGCGACCTGGGTGGCCAACGGAATGTGGAGTTTCTGGATATCAGCTTATTGGGAAATTTTCGTCGCAATTCTGTCATAACAGGTTGGGCTATATGAGGAGCTGCACCATCTTGCTGAAACCACACAGAGTTGAAAGAAATTCTCATTCGGCGTAATTCTGGATAGAAAAACTCTCTCAACATGCTCAAGTAACGGTCTCCAGTAACCGTAACGGTGTGACCGTTTTCTTCGAAGAAGTAGGGCCCGACAATGCAGCGTGATGAAACTGCACACCACACTGTGACACGAAGTGGATGCAATTCCGTCTCATGGAGTATCTGTGGGTTGGAAGCACTCCATATTCGACAATGTTGTTTGTTTATGTTGCCGTTTAAATCGAAATGGGCCTCGTCAGACATGAAAAGACAGTTCAACATGTTTCCATCCTCTTCCACCATTTGAAGCATCTTCTGGCAAAATTCCAAGCGAATCGGCAAGTCTGCAGCGTTCAGTTTGTTGGCCATTTGAATTTTATATGGGAATAAGTCCAAATCTTTGTGCATAATTGACTGTAATGACTGTCTGCTTACACCCATTTGAGCAGATAAGCTTCTTGTCGAAACACGTGGATTGTTTTGTATGGCGATTGTTTCCGATGGTAAGGTCTTCTGTTGACTGTCCCATGCTCGGCAAAATTGTTTACAAGTCTTATTATGGTCCATCTGCTCGGAGGATTGCCGCCAAACGTGCGCCTATACTCTCTTTGAACCGAAACTACGGACTCCAGTGCGTGATAGCGGCGGAAAATCCAAATTCTTGTTTCAGTGTCCCAGTTATCCATTTTTGTTAAATGTAAAAGTCAATCTGCAAAATAAAAAAAAAATTTACCAGATTCATTAAATAGAAAAAAAGTTATTTAATTTTTTTTGGTAGCGGCTTGCATTAGCCACCCTTTATAACTTCGCTATTGCAGTGGGCTATTAACTACGTGCCCGAATATTTTGCTTGTGTGTATCCCGATTTGTCTAATTTTTGACAGGAGTATAACACATACTACTAAGAAGCAGCTGACCAATTTTCATTGAAATATCAAGATGGAATTGTAAGCGATTGCCTTTGAAAGTAGCAGAAATTTTATGTGGAAAAGTGGGCGGCGCCACGCCTACTTCTTCAAAAATGACAAAATTTTTTTGCGGCCGAGTTTTTCTTGAAAAGCTTATTATGCGTGCAAAATCTGATTGATATAACTTGCTTGGTTGTAGAAATGTCGCTTTTTAAATTTTACAAAAAAAATTTTCGGAACTATGTTCAAAAACTGGGCGTGGACTTAACCCGATTTCACCCATTTCTACAGCAAACAGTAACCTTTATATATAGAACATTATCACCAAATTTCGTTTCGACAAATCAAGTTATGGCATAAACAGTTTTGTGGAATAGTCCACTATAAAAAAAGCGGGGCCACGGCCATTTTCAAAAATTTAAAGTTTTTGGATTTCTTTGTTTACGGAAACTTTAAAAGTGAAATATAAATGATGTAAACCTATTTTAGGCAAAGTTACTGCCTATTTAATATATCTACGATCCTCTCCAAAATCTTTCATATAAAAGTGGGCGTGGACCTCAACCGATCCCGCCCATTTTTCCTGGAACATTATTTGCATACCGAAAACCTGCGTGCTGAACTTCGTTTCGATATCTTGAACGGTTTTTGATTTATGATTCATATTATTTCTAAATTTGACCTAATCAAAAGTAGGCGGTGCCACTCCCATTTTCAAAAATTTCTTAAAAAATTTATTTTATGCCTGAATCTCAATGTAGTCACCAAATTTTATCCTTATAGGTGTATTACGTACTGAGTAATCACTTTTTTTGTGTTTTCGAAAATATTCTATACATAAAAAGTGGGCGTGGCTATCATCCGATTTCGCCCATTTTAAATAGCGCTCGGAGATGAGTGCCAAGGAACCCGCATACCAAATTTCATTAAGATATCTCAAAATTTACTCAAGTTATCGTGTTCACAGACGGACGGACGGACGGACATGGCTTAATCAATTTCTCTTTTCGTCCTGAACATTTTGATACATATAAGTCAATATCTATCTCGATCCGGTTATGCCGCTACGTACTGCCGTTAGGCGACTAAAGTTAATATACCTTGTGTGCGTAGCACTACTAGGTATAAAAACGCTCAAGAAAATTTCTTGTGTAAAATTTGCTTGAGGAGTACGCAGTTCTCAAGAAATTTAATACGAAACTTTACTGCTATTTTTTGATGAAATTTGAGTACGGCTACACAGGTTCTCACAAGAAATATATCAAGTGTCATATATATTTTGAAGGAAAAAAGTAAGTAGACGCGAGGTTTTTGTTAAATATTTATTCAATAAATAATTATTATTTTATTCCACCAATGGATGTAACAGTAGCTCCTCCATCGAAACGCAAGAAGAGCGTCGTGAAATTTACGGAGGAGGAGAAAAGCGCACTCATAAGGAAGGTGAAAGAGTGGGCCACTTCTGATACAATGCATTCTAATAAAAATGTAGCCAATCGGATTCTGGGTCCACTTAAATGGTAATTGTTTTCTTTAGGAGACAAGGGTCAAAACACCTCCAAAAATGTCAGGAAAGGTATCAAAAGACGTGCTTTCAGTCTTCAATAGTCCGAATGCGGATTTTCGACTTTTTGTTTCAGTATAAAGTTATTAGCAAAAAAACGGCTAAGGTTTATTTTTTGGTTTGCTTTGGTTTTTTGCCAATTACTTTTCACTGGAAGAAAAAATCCGAAATCCGTATTCGGATTATTGATACGGAGGTCAAAACGCGTCTTTTGATACCCCCTTTGGAAGTGTTTTAACAGTTGTCTCCTAAAGGAAACAATCACCATTCTTTACTTTAGCTACTTAAATTTTTTTTATGTGCTGTTTTTCTCTCTTGTTTTACTATTCACCATGGCTTTTTAGATGTCAAAATTACTTCCCTACTACTATTTTCCACTCAAGAAAAATGGAAAAATTTTGCTTGAGTAATTACTTGAGATCTTCGTACCGCTCTTTATACTTTTTATTGTTGTTGTGTGATTTGTGGTTTTACATGTGAAACGTATCTGTATTGTGGTTTGATGTTTAAATCTTGTTTGTCTGAAGATGCTTGAATATTCCGGGAAACGTTGGGAAAAAAGGTGAAGTAAGGTTTTTATTTGCACCAAGAAGGTATTAAGTTAGACCAGCCTGCATTAACTTATTATCAAAATTAAATTGAATTGACCTCAAAAACACAATAAAACTACTTTTAAATTTTCCTCTAATTCTTACCACATCAATACAAGTGGACTTGTCCTTGACCGATTTCGCCATTTTCACAATAAACGGAACCTTCGATATTTTCACTTCGACAATTTTTTATTAGAGTACTCCACTATAATCGGGTCGGGGCCACACCCATTTTCAAAAATCAAATTTTTTGTATACGGACACTTAGGAAGTGAAATATAAATAATATGGAGCATTTTACAAAGTACCATGACTATAAACGAGCTCAAGGCCAATAGTAATAATTTTTCTTTGAATTTATAAAAATGATTTTTGGTTTTAATTTTTTCAATAATTATTTTAATTAATTATTAGTAGTTTTTATTAGAATAGAATACGAAAATTTTAGAGCCATAGCTTTTCTTAAAGATCCATTTCGGAAGCTGCTATACTTCTTCATCAGAGCAATTTTAGCACGCTCTGCTAACCATTAAGCAAACAGAGCGCTGGTTTTGTGTCAGCTAAAATCCCAGTTCTATTCACATTTACCATAACATTGACTATGCACCGCCATCTGGCGGCATTTATCAATACTCATGACGGATTTTTGTTAGTAGTGTACACTTTTTTCTTTTTTGGTACGCAGTCAGATATTCGTGCTCTTCGGTTTTGCTTATTTTGTATACCAACAATTCAATTGAATTGTTTTTACGGCCTATACATTTGCAAAGTAGCATGACTATAAACGAGCTCAAGACCAATAATAATAAAATGTATCTCCTGTGGTCGAAATTCGACCAATTCAAACTAGTTTAACTTGTTAAATCCTCTGTTCATATATTTCTCCAGCATTGTTTAGATTCCGAAATGGTTGAAAAATATTTCGCACTGGAATTTATTATTACTAACAGACCCGGCAGACGTTGTCCTGCCCAAAATTTGGCTTGCCTACATTTAACAAATTATACTCTTTTCCCTCCCCACTTTTCGCTTCTTCTACATTTATCCGTATCTCCTCCTTTTTCTTTCAACTTTTGCTTTTCCCCCATACCATATACCATTACTCTTCTTTACCCTCTTAATTTTCCTCTAAAACCACCTCTATATCTCAAATTTCAATTCCTACTCCTGAGTCATTGATCGTGAACGGTTGTCTACAGTGCGTTGAGTTATTTTCTTGTGTTCTTTCGTTTACTCCCAAAACGTGCGAAAGAATTTCTTTCAACCTATTTGTGTTAATAAGTGCATACGAGGTGTGTTCAAAAAGTATCGCGAATTTTGAATTTTCGCTGGTTACGTATATTCGAATTTCGAATTTTTTGTGGCGTTATGTTGGTACTCATGTCTCTCACTTATGCCGACAAGCTCGGCCATTTTGAATGTTCAGTTAATTGTTGACAGCTGCTTTGCTTGCACGTGTTTTGGATCGTCTTCGATTTTTACGCGAAATTCGTACCAAAATTGCTCAATTGTGACCAAAAACAGCATCGCATGAACATTGCTAATGAGATGTTAAACTCTGTCCGCGACGACCCAAATTTGCTCCATAGGGTCATAACTGGTGACGAATCGTGGGTTTATGGTTATGACGTGGAAACCAAAGCTCAATCATCTCAATGGAAGCTGCCGCACGAACCAAGACCGAAAAAAGCGCGCCAAGTTCGGTCGAATGTGAAAGTTTTGCAGACAGTTTTCTTCGATTGCAGGGGCGTGGTGCATCATGAGTTCTTGCCACAGGGAAGAACGGTCAATAAGGAATATTACCTGCAAGTTATGCGCAATTTGCGCGAAGCAATTCGCCAGAAACGCCCGGATTTGTGGAAGAACAAAAATTGGCTTTTGCACCACGATAACGCCCCTGCTCACGCATCGTTGCTTGTGCGCGACTTTTTGGCCAAAAACAACACACTAATGATGCCGCAGCCACCGTATTCCCCAGATCTGGCCCTCTGTGACTTTTTCTTGTTCCCTAAACTGAAGAGGCCCATGAAAGGACGACGTTACGCTTCTCTTGACGAGATAAAGACGGCATCGAAGGAGGAGCTGAACAAGATACAAAAAAATGATTTTTTGAAGTGCTTCGAAGATTGGAAAAACCGTTGGCACAAGTGTATAATATCTCATGGGGATTACTTTGAAGAAGACAAAATAGATATTTATGAATAAATAAATAATTTTTGAATAAACACAAAATTCGCGATACTTTTTGAACACACCTCGTATACAGATTTCGCAGTAAATTTTTGAAAATAATCTTGGGGATACAGGCCCAAAAACTAAGCGAAAAAAGACTCAAAAACCCAAACCTTTTGTATTTGATAATGAATCATATCCACTTTTACAGCCAAAAAAGAAACAACAAAACCCAAGATATGTAGTGGTAAGTGCTGTGAATTCAAATAAACCATTAAATAAATACTCATGTATTTGCTGTGTATAAAGCCCTGAAAGGCGTAAGCTCCGAAATCCTCAAAATATCTGAGCTAAGAGATGGTAACCTTTTACTATTTGTAAAAGACGAGCATATTGCACAAAAATTCTTAGCAACAAAATTGCTCTTTGGAATTTGTAAGGTTAAGATCGAGTTACACAACAATCTTAACTACTCAAAAGGCACAATTTTCGCCCCATGTCTTAACGATGTACTCGATAATGAAATCGTTGATAACTTGAGAGAACAGGGTGTCGTGCCAATTTACAAATTTACCAAGAACATGAATAACAAACAAGCCCCCAGTGGAATAGTCCTATTAACGTTTGATATTTACCAATTACCTGAAAAGTTTGAAGTCTCCTGGTACACTACTAAAGTAAGACCATACTACGCAAATCCAATGAGGTGCAAAAATTGCTAGCTTCTCGCCCACACACTGAATCGATGCACCAGAACCCCTGTATGCGATACTTTCGCCCTTCCCCCCCACAACCAAGAATATTGTTCCCGCTCTTTTTGTGGTAACTGTGCGGGTGATCAGCATGCTTACAGCAAAGTGTGCCCATAATTTAAACAAATGAAAGAAATTATCATTATAAAAACAGACAACAAATTATCTATGAGCGAAGCAATCACAATCCACAAATGACAAATTACCCCCACTTTAAATGTAAAATTCCACTACATTTGCTAACAACAAAAAATAACTCAAGCAATACACAAGAAAACGAAAAAAATCGATCAAATTACTCACAATGAAAACATACTCACAAGCAACAACAACGTCGAAAAAACTATGTACGGAATTGGCTTCGCACAGAATGCTCCGATTTGAAAGCGTTTTTTTGCATTTTAAAGCTTAGCTGTGTAAGATGGACTTTTTTTAAATAATCTGAAGGAATATATAAAGGGGGCGCGGCAATCGGACAAAATGTGGTAAAAAAACATACATTTTTGGTTTACACAGCCATACATCATAACCTAATCAACCGATTAGAATGAATCTTCCTTGAAGTTAAACTTTGAAATATTTACTTTCGTTCTGCATCAAAAAAAAATAATTGATTTCTTTCTAATTTAGACAAAATTGTTTAAACAAAAGCAGCACTTTTTCCAACAAAATCTGTTTGTGTGTTTGATCGCTGCCAACCGAATAAGTCAGCGTGCTTTAAGCGACAGCTGTGGTGAGCCATTCATTTGATGAATTCGCGAAAGAGCTCGGTAGCGTTACTTCACTTCGGACGTATGTAAGCATGTAAGTTAACGCCACCATCACCCATAGTACTTACGCACCAAGAAAACCAATATAGCTTTATTATATATTATTATGAGGGATAATGATAAGTAGTATCACTCTCTTCTGCGCAACTTTCAGGATCTGTAAAAAATTAGGTACGGGACACATATATAATGATTTTTTAAAGTGTCTCAAATACCATTATGTTGCACTTGTTTAGTTTGGTGTTTTTGCAAACTCGATCTTTTGCTTTTTGATCTTCTTTTAATTTGTACACTACGTAAATGGCCGGGCCGCTTCTTTTGCCGTTGCTGCAATAAAAATTGCTTTGTCTGATCATCGCAGATGAGCTGTAGTGCGTTAGAATGAGCAATGTCAAACAACATATGCAATGTTTTTCGCAGTTTTATTCTTGCATTAGCAGCGCCTTTCAGCGCCAGTCGATATGTCTTACATATTTGTTTACCCCCCTGCGGGTAAGGGGTTCAGAATATGCCCGAGGTGGGCATACCGGTCGTAAGAGGCGACTAATATGCACAAAGGTAATGACGTGCAACTCGATGGTTGATCTACGGATATGATGCCTCTCACCTCTCATTACCCATCTTATCCTTCCTTACGGAAGGAGGGGTGAAATGACCTAGAAGGTTTAACTGGTCATAAATCGCTACCACGACAGTCGGGAAGTACCGCAAGGGAGTACCGGAGCGTACCGGGTTCAAATCCGGCCAAGGACTGTTAATTCGACAACACTCCCCAAAACCATCGGGGAGTGTGTTTGTCGTTACAACAACAACAACAACTACATATTTGTTTAAGTTTTAGCTCAAATTTGTGGAGATCTTGCGTAGGTATACCTGCGCGTTTCCAAAAGCTTAGAGCGGCGTCAGCAGCCAAATTTGCACTCTTTTTGTCACCCAAGTTTCTGCTACGTTTGTGGTAGAAAAAAACTTGTAACACCTGCCTGTTCGTTGGCAATTTGATTCCCATTATTTCCGCCATTTTATGTCCAACTAAGGGGACTTGGTTCTGCTCACGACTTATTTTTTATATTGATACGTAGACATGCGAGTTTCAAAAACAAACAAGTCGATAATATGTCAATTTAAAAAAAAATTCGATTGAACGGGCAATGCGGCATCGATATACAGAATGAAAAAATAGCACTGGCTAAATTTGCTATAACTTCTATATTTGTATACCGATTTGCAAATTTTTTTGACCTGTATTGTTTGCGATCGATCCATCTCCAATATGATATCAAAATAAATGCAAAATGATTACTGCATTTAAGTGTTATTTAATGTTGATAACGATGCAAATAGAAAATGTGCCCGTTTTCTGTCATACATTTACAAATAACTCTTAAGCGCATATTCCAATTGGCAAGCTTTATATGACAGTTTGTTGGGACGATAGAAGATCTTTAATTGAGTGAATATCGTTTTTCGATCGGATATGTAGAACTGGAGATTTTTTAAATAATACGAAAATGGCGTTTTTTCACTTTGTAAAACCCGATAACTTCGCAAAATCTCAAAACCGGATTCTGCAAGTTTTTCACGTAATAAGTATGTACCAAGTTTGCGGTTATCACTTTTTTTATATAAACTGTTGCACCTTGAATGCATATGGTTTTCAGAAATTTCAAATGCAACGTGCAAGTTCTAAAACTTATCCAATTCGAGTGAAATTTTGCACAGCTTATTTTTAGACCATAATGCAACATATTCCGCCCGGCAAAAAAAAATTGTTCTTAACGAACAGCTTAATAGATATACATACAAACATACGAAAACATAGTACTTTTGTTTAAACTTTAGGAGTATATATGTATGTTTAAAAATATGCATGCATTCTTTTTCTTTTTTGTTGCATTAATCTGGCACCATGCATAAATATGTATGTGAAGCCGAAATAAAAGCGAAATCATGTAACATACATACAACTTAACGTTCGCACGAGTCGCGAGGGGTTTTTAAAAAGACCGCTTTGACGGGTGGTTCAATAAAATCTGATTCAACTTTATTCTTCTTCTCTATTTATAACTTATTTACTTACCACTACATACAATTGTTTTGTGCTTAAGCTCTAAGTAAAGATGTGCTTATGACATTTGAGATATTATTTACTTTAAATGTTTCTGTTTAGGTTAGCAATGTGGAGCTTAGAATATTTCAGTAATTGTTTACTTTAACTCTTCCTGTTTAGAAATGTGTGGTCACTAATTGCCGTAGTGGCAAAAGCATATTTGAGTCATGTGCCTAAGTGGCTTATTTCAGATCCAATCGAAAAATTTATTTGAAAGTTCACATTCAATCGAAATTTCTTTCAAAACACACATTGCTATTCCTATCTTCTGCGTCATCCAGTGCAGCACTGAGACGGGGGGTAATAATTCGTTCCCGGCCTCTCTTACGTTGAATTTCACTGACGTCACTCATAGTATCGTCCGTTTCAGAATTTATTGTATAATCTGATGAAGGATAATGATAAGTAGTATCACTCTCTTCTGCGCAACTTTCAGGATCTGTAAAAAATTAGGTACGGGACACATATATAATGATTTTTTGAAGTGTCTCTAATACCATTATGTTGCACTTGTTTAGATTGGTGTTTTTGAAAACTCTATCTTTTGCTTTTTGATCTTCTTTTAATTTGTACACTACGTAAATGGCCGGGCCGCTTCTTTTGCCGTTGCTGCAATAAAAATTGCTTTGTCTGATCATCGCAGATGAGCTGTAGTGCGTTAGAATGAGCAATGTCAAACAACATATGCAATGTTTTTCGCAGTTTTATTCTCGCATTAGCAGCGCCAGTCGATATGTCTTACATATTTGTTTACCCCCCTGCGGGTTAGGGGTTCAGAATATGCCCGAGGTAGGCATACCGGTCGTAAGAGGCGACTAATATGCACAAAGGTAATGATTGCAACTCGATGGTTGATCTACGGATATGATGCCTCTCACCTCTCATTACCCATCTTATCCTTCCTTACGGAAGGAGGGGTGAAATGACCTAGAAGGTTTAACTGGTCATAAATCGCTACCACGACAGTCGGGCAGTACCGCAAGGGAGTACCGGAGCGTACCGGGTTCAAATCCGGCCAAGGACTGTTAATTCGACAACACTCCCCTAAACCATCGGGGAGTGTGTTTGTCGTTACAACAACAACAACAACTACATATTTGTTTAAGTTTTAGCTCAAATTTGTGGAGATCTTGCGTGGGTATACCTGCGCGTTTCCAAAAGCTTAGAGCGGCGTCAGCAGCCAAATTTGCACTCTTTTTATCACCCAAGTTTCTGCTACGTTTGTGGTAGAAAAAAACTTGTAACACCTGCCTGTTCGTTGGCAATTTGATTCCCATTATTTCCGCCATTGTATGTCCAACTAAGGGGACTTGGTTCTGCTCACGACTTATTTTTTATATTGATACGTAGACATGCGAGTTTCAAAAACAAACAAGTCGATAATATGTCAATTTAAAAAAAAAATTCGATTGAACGGGCAATGCGGCATCGATATACAGAATGAAAAAATAGCACTTGCTAAATTTGCTATAACTTCTATATTTGTATACCGATTAGCAAATTTTTTTGACCTGTATTGTTTGCGATCGATCCATCTCCAATATGATATCAAAATAAATGCAAAATGATTACTGCATTTAAGTGTTATTTAATGTTGATAACGATGCAAATAGAAAATGTGCCCGTTTTCTGTCATACATTTACAAGTAACTCTTAAGCGCATATTCCAATTGGCAAGCTTTATATGACAGTTTGTTGGGACGATAGAAGATCTTTAATTGAGTGAACATCGTTTTTCGATCGGATATGTAGAACTGGAGATTTTTTAAATAATACGAAAATGGCATTTTTTCACTTTGTAAAACCCGATAACTTCGCGAAATCTCAAAACCTATTGCATCTTTTTAATTTTAGTCTTCAGAATCGGATTCTGCAAGTTTTTTGACGTAATAAGTATGTACCAAGTTTGCGGTTATCACTTTTTTTATATAAACTGTTGCACCTTGAATGCATATGGTTTCTCAGAAATTTCAAATGCAACGTGCAAGTTCTCAAAACTTATCCAGTTCGAGTGAAATTTTGCACAGCTTATTTTTAGACCATAATGCAACATATTCCGCCCGGCAAAAAAAAATTGTTCTTAACGAACAGCTTAATAGATATACATACAAACATACGAAAACATAGTACTTTTGTTTAAACTTTAGGAGTATATATGTATGTTTAAAAATATGCATGCATTTTTTTTCTTTTTTGTTGCACTAATCTGGCACCATGCATAAATATGTATGTGAAGCCGAAATAAAAGCGAAATCATGTAACATACATACAACTTAACGTTCGCACGAGTCGCGAGGGGTTTTTAAAAAGACCGCTTTGACGGGTGGTTCAATAAACTCTGATTCAACTTTATTCTTCTTCTCTATTTATAACTTATTTACTTACCACTACATACAATTGTTTTGTGCTTAAGTTCTAAGTAAAGATGTGCTTATGATATTTGAGATATTATTTACTTTAAATGTTTCTGTTTAGGTTAGCAATGTGGAGCTTAGAATATTTCAGTCATTGTTTACTTTAACTCTTCCTGTTTAGAAATGTGTGGTCACTAATTGCCGTAGTGGCAAAAGCATATTTGACTCATGCGCATAAGTGGCTTATTTCAGATCCAATCGAAAAATTTATTTGAAAGTTCACATTCAATCGAAATTTCTTTCAAAACACACATTGCTATTCCTATCTTCTGCGTCATCCAGTGCAGCACTGAGACGGGGGGGTAATAATTCGTTTCCGACCTCTCTTACGTTGAATTTCACTGACGTCACTCATAGTATCGTCCGTTTCAGAATTTATTGTATAATCTGATGAAGGATAATGATAAGTAGTATCACTCTCTTCTGCGCAACTTTCAGGATCTGTAAAAAATTAGGTACGGGACACATATATAATGATTTTTTAAAGTGTCTCAAATACCATTATGTTGCACTTGTTTAGTTTGGTGTTTTTGCAAACTCGCTCTCTTGCTTTTTGATCTTCTTTTCATTTGTACACTACGTAAATGGCCGGGCCGCTTCTTTTGCCGTTGCTGCAATAAAAATTGCTTTGTCTGATCATCGCAGATGAGCTGTAGTGCGTTAGAATGAGCAATGTCAAACAACATATGCAATGTTTTTCGCAGTTTTATTCTTGCATTAGCAGCGCCTTTCAGCGCCAGTCGATATGTCTTACATATTTGTTTACCCCCTGCGGGTTAGGGGTTCAGAATATGCCCGAGGTAGGCATACCGGTCGTAAGAGGCGACTAATATGCACAAAGGTAATGATTGCAACTCGATGGTTGATCTACGGATATGATGCCTCTCACCTCTCATTACCCATCTTATCCTTCCTTACGGAAGGAGGGGTGAAATGACCTAGAAGGTTTAACTGGTCATAAATTGCTACCACGACAGTCGGGCAGTACCGCAAGGGAGTGCCGGAGCGTACCGGGTTCAAATCCGGCCAAGGACTGTTAATTCGACAACACTCCCCAAAACCATCGGGGAGTGTGTTTGTCGTTACAACAACAACAACAACTACATATTTGTTTAAGTTTTAGCTCAAATTTGTGGAGATCTTGCGTAGGTATACCTGCGCGTTTCCAAAAGCTTAGAGCGGCGTCAGCAGCCAAATTTGCACTCTTTTTATCACCCAAGTTTCTGCTACGTTTGTGGTAGAAAAAAACTTGTAACACCTGCCTGTTCGTTGGCAATTTGATTCCCATTATTTCCCCCATTGTATGTCCAACTAAGGGGACTTGGTTCTGCTCACGACTTATTTTTTATATTGATACGTAGACATGCGAGTTTCAAAAACAAACAAGTCGATAATATGTCAATTTAAAAAAAAAATTCGATTGAACGGGCAATGCGGCATCGATATACAGAATGAAAAAATAGCACTTGCTAAATTTGCTATAACTTCTATATTTGTATACCGATTTGCAAATTTTTTTGACCTGTATTGTATGCGATCGATCCATCTCCAATATGATATCAAAATAAATGCAAAATGATTACTGCATTTAAGTGTTATTTAATGTTGATAACGATGCAAATAGAACAAATAACTCTTAAGCGCATATTCCAATTGGCAAGCTTTATATGACAGATTGCTGGGACGATAGAAGATCTTTAATTGAGTGGACATCGTTTTTCGATCGGATATGTAGAACTGGAGATTTTTTAAATAATACGAAAATGGCGTTTTTTCACTTTGTAAAACCCGATAACTTCGCGAAATCTCAAAACCTATTGCATCTTTTTAATTTTTGTCTTCAGAATCGGATTCTGCAAGTTTTTTCACGTAATAAGTATGTACCAAGTTTGCGGTTATCACTTTTTCTATATAAACTGTTGCACCTTGAATGCATATGGTTTTTCAGAAATTTCAAATGCAACGTACAAGTTCTAAAACTTATCCAATTCGAGTGAAATTTTGCACAGCTTATTTTTAGACCATAATGCAACATATTCCGCCCGGCAAAAAAAATTGTTCTTAACGAACAGCTTAATAGATATACATACAAACATACGAAAACATAGTACTTTTGTTTAAACTTTAGGAGTATATATGTATGTTTAAAAATATGCATGCATTCTTTTTCTTTTTTGTTGCATTAATCTTGCACCATGCATAAATATGTATGTGAAGCCGAAATAAAAGCGAAATCATGTAACATACATACAACTTAACGTTCGCACGAGTCGCGAGGGGTTTTTAAAAAGACCGCTTTGACGGGTGGTTCAATAAAATCTGATTCAACTTTATTCTTCTTCTCTATTTATAACTTATTTACTTACCACTACATACAATTGTTTTGTGCTTAAGTTCTAAGTATAGACGTGCTTATGATATTTGAGATATTATTTACTTTAAATGTTTCTGTTTAGGTTAGCAATGTGGAGCTTAGAATATTTCAGTCATTGTTTACTTTAACTCTTCCTGTTTAGAAATGTGTGGTCACTAATTGCCGTAGTGGCAAAAGCATATTTGACTCATGTGCCTAAGTGGCTTATTTCAGATCCAATCGAAAAATTTATTTGAAAGTTCACATTCAATCGAAATTTCTTTCAGAACACACATTGCTATTCCTATCTTCTGCGTCATCCAGTGCAGCACTGAGACGGGGGGTAATAATTCGTTTCCGACCTCTCTTACGTTGAATTTCACTGACGTCACTCATAGTATCGTCCGTTTCAGAATTTATTGTATAATCTGATGAAGGATAATGATAAGTAGTATCACTCTCTTCTGCGCAACTTTCAGGATCTGTAAAAAATTAGGTACGGGACACATATATAATGATTTTTTGAAGTGTCTCTAATACCATTATGTTGCACTTGTTTAGATTGGTGTTTTTGAAAACTCTATCTTTTGCTTTTTGATCTTCTTTTAATTTGTACACTACGTAAATGGCCGGGCCGCTTCTTTTGCCGTTGCTGCAATAAAAATTGCTTTGTCTGATCATCGCAGATGAGCTGTAGTGCGTTAGAATGAGCAATGTCAAACAACATATGCAATGTTTTTCGCAGTTTTATTCTTGCATTAGCAGCGCCTTTCAGCGCCAGTCGATATGTCTTACATATTTGTTTACCCCCTGCGGGTTAGGGGTTCAGAATATGCCCGAGGTAGGCATACCGGTCGTAAGAGGCGACTAATATGCACAAAGGTAGTGACGTGCAACTCGATGGTTGATCTACGGATATGATGCCTCTCACCTCTCATTACCCATCTTATCCTTCCTTACGGAAGGAGGGGTGAAATGACCTAGAAGGTTTAACTGGTCATAAATCGCTACCACGACAGTCGGGCAGTACCGCAAGGGAGTACCGGAGCGTACCGGGTTCAAATCCGGCCAAGGACTGTTAATTCGACAACACTCCCCAAAACCATCGGGGAGTGTGTTTGTCGTTACAACAACAAAAACAACTACATATTTGTTTAAGTTTTAGCTCAAATTTGTGGAGATCTTGCGTAGGTATACCTGCGCGTTTCCAAAAGCTTAGAGCGGCGTCAGCAGCCAAATTTGCACTCTTTTTATCACCCAAGTTTCTGCTACGTTTGTGGTAGAAAAAAACTTGTAACACCTGCCTGTTCGTTGGCAATTTGATTCCCATTATTTCCGCCATTGTATGTCCAACTAAGGGGACTTGGTTCTGCTTACGACTCATTTTTTATATTGATACGTAGACATGCGAGTTTCAAAAACAAACAAGTCGATAATGTGTCAATTTAAAAAAAAAATTCGATTGAACGGGCAATGCGGCATCGATATACAGAATGAAAAAAAAGCACTTGCTAAATTTGCTATAACTTCTATATTTGTATACCGATTTGCAAATTTTTTTGACCTGTATTGTTTGCGATCGATCCATCTCCAATATGATATCAAAATAAATGCAAAATGATTACTGCATTTAAGTGTTATTTAATGTTCATGACGATGCAAATAGAAAATGTGTCGGTTTTCTGTCATACATTTACAAATAACTCTTAAGCGCATATCCCACTTGGCAAGCTTTATATAACAGTTTGTTGGGACCATAGAAGATCTTTAATTGAGTGAACATCGTTTTTCGATTGGATATGTAGAACTGGAGATTTTTTAAATAATACGAAAATGGCGTTTTTTCACTTTGCAAAGCCCGATAACTTCGCGAAATCTCAAAACCTATTGCATCTTTTTAATTTTTGTCTTCAGAATCGGATTCTGCAAGTTTTTTCACGTGATAAGTATGTACTAAGTTTACGGTTATCACTTTTTTTTATATAAACTGTTGCACCTTGAATGCATATGGTTTTCAGAGTTTTCAAATGCAACGTGCAAGTTCTAAAACTTATCTAATTCGAGTGAAATTTTGCACAGCTTATTTTTAGACCATAATGCAACATATTCCGCCCGGCGAACTATACATTTCCAAAAAAAGTTGATATAACGAACAGCTTAATATCTATACTACTTATAAAATAAAGTCGCTAAAAAGCTATGTACGGAATTGGCCGGAACACTCTCTATCAAATAGGGCAGGTAGTTTCATCAAATGAAATGAATTATGAGCAGGAAATCTTTAATGAAATATTGGCTGATCTTAACAATATCGTAAAATCGTTATCTGGAAAATCTGTAACAGATTTTGGCCTGCCGTTACCAATAAATACAAATGTTAACGAAAACAACTGCGACTATTTAAAAGAAATCTCCTATGATCAATCACGACTACTGCAAACTGTGATTCAAGATGAGAATCGATTGAATTCCGAACAAACAAACGTGTATAACGCGTTATTGTCCTCCATAATAAATAACGAAAATAAAATATTTTTTCTTGATGCTCTGGAGGCACCGGGAAAACATTTTTAATTAACTTACTTCTGGCAAAAGTGAGATCTATGGAAAAAATAGCCCTAGCTGTAGCTTCCTCCGACGCTTTTAGCTGGAGGAAGAACTGCTCATGCTGCGTTTAAAATACCCCTTAATTTATCTAGCGATAAAGATGAAAATGCACCCAAAGTATGTAATATGTCGAAGCAAAGCAATAATGGAAAATTGTTACGCGATTGCGGCTTGATTGTTTGGGACGAAGCTTCTATGTCAAATAAAAGTTCTGTTCATGTATTGGATAGAACAATGCGAGATTTTCGTAATAAAAATGTACCAATGGGCGGTTGTACCATTTTGTTTTCTGGAGACTTTCGGAAAATTCTGCCAGTAGTCGTTAGAGGTACGAGACCTGACGAGGTTAACGCATCTCTGAAAATGTCTTATCTTTGGCCGTATATAAATAAAGTGCAGCTCAAAAAAAATATGAGAGTTTCTACTTCCGGACAAGGAAATTCACTTTTTGCTAATAACTTGCTAAAAATTGGTAACGGACAGTGCTCTACGACATGTGGGCAAATCGATCTGACAAATATTTGTAATTTAACCCAAACTATTGAAGATTTAATTGAGAAAGTATATGCCGGAGTTTGTGGTCTTATGTTATGGTTTACTTTCAATCGATAGTCATTTTTTATTTGGTTCAATGCGGTTGGTTGGGCGACAGTTTTGATTCACCTTCCGGATTGACGTTTAGCTACGGGAAAGTGCGTGATTTTGATTTGAAGTGGCAGCACCAAATATTCCCAAAGAATGGAAAAGGCACCAATAACGGAATTTTTAATTTCCAGACAAACAAGTGTTTGGTGTGTTCTTGGTGTGCCCAGAGTTAAATTGCGGGTAACCCAGGGCGCCCGAAAGTGTCAGAAAAAAGGGAAATGGGCAATTGTCATCAAAAAGGGTTTGTCCTTTGGAGGGTAATTATGTTGGTACAAGTGCACGAGTACAAAGTATGCATGGAATAAACAATGCCGTTTTTGTAATGCAATATCGAAAAACAAAAACCAATACATTTCCAAAACCACCAAAGTGAAGGATACGCCCCCAAAATGCCATATTGTCCAGGGTGGGAGACACATGGAATCCCGTCATGATCCCTGACCTTAACACAGCTGACATCAAATTTTCAAACGAACGCGAGGAAAACTAGGAATATTGCCAGAATACATTTTAGCAGCAAATGGCAATCCATTATTAGTCAACTTGTAAAGTATGGTATAATTAGACTCAGATGAATTTAAAGCGGCAGTGATTTTCGGCTATGTGCTTTATTCACAAAACCTGTAGACCGGAATATTATCGTCAATGGCTAGGTCGGATGGGGAGCTCCATGTGTCTCCTATTCCAAACCCAGTAACGTGGGGTCCCGCGGCCACCAAGGGAACACACCAAGCGCATAGTCTAGAACCTTCAAAATTGCAGTAAGAGAGCAGCCACAACAACAGTAACCAGCATTAACATCAGCGAGGGCCGCCGTAATATAGGCCCGCCGCACTAACCCCAACAACAACAACAACAGCAGTAACCAGCAGTGACAACAGCGAGGGCCGCCGTATTATAGGCCCGCCGCACTAGTACCCGGATTGACCACAACAACACCAGCAGTGACAACAGCGAGGGCCGCCGTAATGTAGGCTCCCCGCACTAACCCCAACAACAACAGCAGTAACCAGCAGTGACAACAGCGAGGGCCGCTTAATATAGGCCCGTCGCACTAACCCAGCAACAACAACAACAACAGTAGCGCCTTACGAACGGCCTACCACAACCACCCGGTGAATTCGTTCCATTTTGAAAACAAAATGTAAATAAAAATTAGAGGAAGTAAACAAAAATTAATAGTAATACAATTTAAATAAACTACCTTACTAAATAAATTAAAGAAAATGTTACTAGACTACTAAGTAAATTGATAGAATTAGATTCCTAAGTAACGTAAAACGAACAAAAAGGGGAAATTTAGAATTTAAGGTAACATAAAATTGAAGTAATGAATATAACCACTTTTGACTATAAGTCTTAGTTTAGAAGAAAATAAGACTTATCAATATTAAAAAAAAAACAGTAACTACACAAAAAAGAAAAAAAAAGAAAGAATTTCTAGATGCTAAAATGTTTGAAATTAACAAATATGCGACACATAACCAAATTCTATAAAATTATTTTAAACTCGTGAATAAATAAAGAGCAAATGAACAATTTAAAATAAATAAAATAAAGTAAATATATTTATCAATTAATAGAATAATACCTAATTACGGGGAAAAAAATGTATTTAAAAGCGGCCACTTCAAATAAATAAAACCAATAAAATGACAATTCAACATATAAATAGAAATTGTAAAGGGTGTTTTTTTAGGGGTATAGAACTTCGAATTGAAATAAAACACAAGAAAATCGTTTTAAGGTCCATCAATTTGGCTTTATTGGAAGGATAATTTTATGCCATTAATGTTTAAATATGATTTCGGGCATGTGGCCGCCGCGGCTGGCGCGAATAAAGCCAATTCTACAGGTCCAATTTTCAACCACTTTTTCGAGCATATGGGGCCGTATGTCGGCAATAACGCCACGAATGTTGGCTTCCAATTCCCCTAACGTTTCTGGTTTGTTGGTGTAGACGAGCGACTTCACATATCCCCAAAGAAAATAATCCAATGGTGTCAAATCACACGACCTTGGTGGCCAATTGACAGGTCCATTCCGCGAAATTATGCGCTCATCGAATGTTTCCTTCAATAAATCGATTGTGACGTGCGCTGTGTGGCATGTAGCGCCGTCTTGTTGGAACCACAACTCATCCACATTCATGCCATCCAATTCGGGAACAAAATAGTCGGTTATCATGGCTCTATACCGGTCTCCATTAACGGTAGCTGCCTCTCCAGCATTATTGCGGAAGAAGTATGGCCCAATGACTCCACCAGCCCATAGAGCACACCAAACAGTCAGTTTTTGTGGATGTAATGGCGTTTCAAGGGTCTCATGTGGATTCTCTTCACTCCAAATGCGGCAATTTTGCTTGTTGACGTAGCCATTCAACCAAAAATGAGCCTCATCACTGAACAAAATTTTGCGATGAAAATCAGCATCGAAATCAATCTCATTTTCGGCCCATACACCAAAATCACGACGCATTGCATGGTCTCGCGGCTTTAATTCTTGCACAAGCTGGATCTTGTAAGGTCGCAAGCCAAGATCTTTGCGCAAAATCTTCCATAAAGTTGATGGACAAAGCTCCAATTGCTGTGCACGGTGGCGAATCGATTCATTCGGGTCCTCTTCAACACTTTGCTCTACAGCGGCAATTGTTTCTTCGGTGCGCACTGTTCGATGTCTCTGCGGATGCGTATTATCACATAGAGTAAACGTAGTGCGAAAACGATCCATGGTTAACCGAATTAATTGCTCTGATGGACGATTATGTCGACCATAAAATGGACGGAGCTCACGGTAAACTTCGCGAACTGAACCATTATTTTCGAAATAAATTTGCACGATTTGCAAGCGTTGTTCCTTTGTCAACCTGTTCATGATGAAATGGCAAACCAAACTGAACATAAATGACATTAGAGTTGCCAGATTTGACCACAAAATGCCAGTTTTATCTCTATTCGAAAAACAAACCTGTAAAAAAAACACCCTTTATAACAAAAAAGGTTTACGAAACTGTCTCTTTGCACTTGAGGGTTAAGTTTTTTTCTTTCTTGTGTATATTTCGGGGTCAGGGTAGAACATGATCAAATAATACAGGTCGTGTTATAAGACCAGCTAATTTCTACTTTATTTCGAATTTTGAAAGGGCACTCATTTCTCAGTACGATTTTGAAATTGAACTTATAAATATCAAAGACACAATACCATGGTGTAGAATGTAATTATATGCAAGATTCCTTTTGTTGGTTAAGATAATGAACTGTAAATAAAATTGTAATTTGGTAATGGGAATGCTGACGTTTCTATTTATCTAGTAGGTAGGAAGGATTTTTAGGTAAGGGGCCATCGGGATTCGGTTTGGTGCACCGATGGCCATGGATGAGGGTGGGTCAGCACCAGGGCGTCGCAACAACACCTGCGGCGCCCCCTCTTATATTGTTCGGCCCTCTATTGTTTTTATTTTTATATTTCAGCTTTTGGTAACCGGTCATTTCCGGTTCGCTTTTCAATATTCATTTTCATTTTCATTTTTTTTTGTCGGTAATTTTAATGAGTTTGTTTTTTTTGGTCGTTAATTTTCGGTTAATTTTGAATTTTGGTTTCTATTTTAAATATGGTGTTTGCCCGTTTCTTTTAAATTTTAAGTCGAGTTTCCGTTTCTTTTTATTTGAGCTTTGAAATTTTGAATGTCAACGGTCTGTCCGTGGCATCCGGTTTTAACCGGATGTTGTTTTTATAGTCGTTTTGCGCGGTTTTTTTGCGTTTTTCCCCGCGTTTTCAAAAGGCATGATATGACCTTTTCTCTGATTATGGCGCAGGACGGTAAGGTTGGCAAGAGCCCACCCCAGCCGACAATGACTAGCCACAGTGCGACCCTAGATTATGCACCGCCTTCCTTACTGCTCCATTTTGACGCGAAACCATAACAGATGGCGCCCAACGTGGGGCCTGAAGCGCTGACCGCGATGACTTTTCTGGTCAGCTTGTGAGGTTTCACTATCCCGTAAGTCCCAGGTAGGCAGGCCGCCCAGGAGCCGCCACCTGCGTTGCGACGGGATGGTGGGACTGATCAAGTTGTCCGGATGGGTCTTCGTGTTCAGTAGCTAAGGGCTCCACGAGACTTCGCGTCACGTCCACCGGAAGTTTTGCATTTCACCCGGTGAGGCAGTGCTAAACGCACTTAGTTTTTTTGTAGTTACAATTTCTTTTTGTCCCGGGTCTGTTGTCCGATGTCGGCTTCGGGAAAAATATATATGTCCGCTAAGTGGGGTTTAGCTTTCTTGGGATTATTTATTTAATTATTTTTGCCGAACGTGTTTGTTTTGTTTTGTCTTAGTTTTTGTATGTTTTTTGGTAGGGATCCCTACTCCTTCGACCAGTCTCAGGGAGGCAGCCTTAGCAGCCCCTGCATTGCGGGAGAAGAAGTAGGGACCCAATAGCCACCCCTTTCCAACTGCGCAAGTCTGGGGAAAAGCGGTACCAAACCGCATCCTTTCATTGCGGCGTGGTTGAGGAGGGGTGTTTCAAAAAAAAAAAAAAAAATAAATAAAGTTTTGACGTTTTTGATCGCTGGTATCCAGTGCTCCGACCAGTCTCAGGGAGGCAGCCCTTAGCAGTCCCTGCATTGCGGTCCGGAGTACTGGAGGCCAAATAAGTTTAACATTTTGCCAATTCTCGCCATGGTACACCAACATGTCTCAGGGCGAGGTGTCTTATAACCACCCTGCATTGCGGTAGGTGTACCTGGAAGAATGTCCTTGTCTAGTGTTATTTCGTTTTTTTTTGCCTATGCCTTCTAATGATGGGATGTCAGCATTCCCATTAAATATATAAATACACAACTAGCTTTTGCCAAACTTCATACCGTCTTTGCTTTTATATATTTACATTTAAACACGTATATTTACCAATAATCAATATCTTTCAGCATATGTATATTTATATGTATATATTTATTTTTTTTTGACATATCCGCGGTAATTAGTGATGCAAATATCGGTTAGGAAAATTTGCATTAATTCAATTTTTATTTTTCAAAACTTTGCAATCGTCGGTATTATAGGGAGGGGGAGTGAATCTTGACTTGTTATACCTTCCAACCGCCCCTTGTAACCGAATACTTTTTTTATATTTTTTTGTTTATCTAACGTGGTTAGGAGATTTTTTTTCTCTCAATATGGATCAGTCGGCTGAACGCATGACTACTAGGAACTCTGTACGAGGAAGTGGGGGCAAGCCTAGAGGTCAGGGTAGAGGGGCGCTTCCGAAACAACCCACCAATCGGCCTCTGGTACTGCATTCTCCAATAGGTAGTCCGGGCGGAGGAGATCCGACCAGGGTCGTATTGAATTCTGCCTCCAACCAGAAGATTGATAGACCAGGTAGTACTAATATCCTTGACTCGTCCATGGCAGCAGAGCCAATGCAGAATCTCTTCGATCTCCCGAATAACGTGTTGACAGGTATGCAGGGGGGAGCTAATGGGTTGCTAGAAAACCCTATACCTCCTAACACTTTAGGTGATAGGATCGCTACTCAGAGGAATATGGCTGAGGCCCCTCCTGGAGACTCGTGGGTGAACGTGCTACATCAGCTGTTCAGGACTTCTCAGGAGGAGATGAGGAACGAGATGAGGACGATCAGGGAAAACATGGACTTACTTAACGCGGCAGTAACCTCATCACAAGTCGGTGCTACCTACACAAGAAATATCAACAGGATGGAAGCAAACCAAGCCCAGACATTGGTGAACAACCAGGGCGCCCGAAAGTGTCAGAAAAAAGTTAAATGGGCAATTGTCATCAAAAAGGGTTTGTCCTTTGGAGGGTAATTATGTTGGTACAAGTGCACGAGTACAAAGTATGCACGGAATAAACAATGCCGTTTTTGTAATGCAATATCGAAATACAAAAACCAATACATTTCCAAAACCACCAAAGTGAAGGATACGCCCCCAAAATGCCATATTGTCCAGGGTGGGAGACACATGGAATCCCGTCCTGATCCCTGACCTTAACACAGCTGACATCAAATTTTCAAACGAACGCGAGTAAAACTAGGAATATTGCCAGAATACATTTTAGCAGCAAATGGCAATCCATTATTAGTCAACTTGTAAAGTATGGTATAATTAGACTCGGATGAGTTTAAAGCGGCAGTGGTTTTTGGCTATGTGCTTTATTCACGAAACCTGTAGACCGGAATATTATCGTCAATGGCTAGGTCGGATGGGGAGCTCCATGTGTCTCCTATTCCAAACCCAGTAACGTGGGGTCCCGCGGACCACCAAGGGAACACACCAAGCGCATAGTCTAGAACCTTCTTATTTTGCGCGCCAACGAAAGCGTGCCTTCAGGGTTGGGACTTGATCAAAATTGCAGTAATTTTAATACCTACTGCACTTTACCCAATACTACTACGCTTTATGCCCCCTTAGAATAGTCCCGAACTCTGATTTATTTTGATAAGTGATGCTTTTTCCTAATTATAAACTCGTCTATCAAGTCAGTCAACAGTACAAATATTCTTGCGTTTTATTTTGTTCCATAGAAAAAAAAAAATTGTTTACCTTTAATAAAATTAGTGTGAAATAGTATTAAAAGTAAGAGTACTAAAATCATTTTAATTTATGTCTCACATCAAAGCGTAATTTCAATACTTTGAGTTTTAAGTAATTCCTGCAGTGCGATGCTCATTAAATCAACTATAAAAAAAAAAGCAAAGTCATATCTTCAAAGTTAGTTTCAATAATATATACTATCCTTTTTTTTGTTTTGAAATGCGTGCTGTACTTTTACGAAGTTCGGTAGTAGTGAAAGGGTATTTAAAATAGAAGTAAAAGTCCGAGCCCTGATGGCAACCACCGACCCGAGTGGCAACAATCATGCCACGTCAGACTGGGTAGCGGAACTTTTCCATTGCGCAGTCGCCCTTGCTTGACGATTTTCGGCATAGCGGCGTCGCCGGCATTTAAAACGATTCAAAAACGTAATGGTCTTCTGGCGGAACGGTCGCGACAGTGAAAAATTTAAACTAAATCGAGGTATAACCAACAAAAATAAGAAAAGTGATTTAAAAAGGAAAAAGTAAATTTAAATAAGAGTGGTGGCTTTTGAAGCAGTTAAGCATATGATAGCGGTGGTGTGCAACAATTAGATATCTCGATATCACAAAAAAAAAAACTGTAACAAAAGTATTTAACAAGCGCAAATAAAAGAATAATATGTGACCGCATAAAATAGTTGCGTTGGAAAAAGTAACTGAAATCTTTTATACTTTTTTCGGCGCTATACAGTTCTGTAGTAAATCAAAATTTTGTTGGAGTTTTAAATTTTTGATGTGCTCTAAAATTTGTAATAATTCGTAGAGATTATCCAGATTCTGTAGATATTGAAACTAATTAGCGTCTTCTTCAAACAAAGGTAATTCTGGGCGACCGCACGTGGCTGCTGGTGTGCGTTCGGAGGTCTCGGGAGGTGTGTCGAACGAGGGCTTTTGGCCTCCGTATCGGTGATCCGGGGGGCGGAGGTTCGATATTTTATGTCTGGTCAGAGATATTTGCAATCAAAGTGGAAAATTTTCTGTCATTTTCATGTGGTTGTTGTAATCACAGATTAGGGTGTACCGAAGAGTGCAAAAAGTGTGTTCTGCGCAAAATAACTGTGGACCGCGTAGCGGTGTTGGACCAGCTAAGGGTTATTTTGTTTGAATCGCGGCCGAAGGCCGCCCACGCAGAAAGGTGTTCTGCACATAAATACCTTGGATCAGGTCCCCTATTTGGGATCGGACCTAGGCCATTTTTGGGTTTTTTGCTAATAACTTTTCACCGAAAGAAATTATTTCATTTCCGCTTTCGGATGCGGAGATCGAAACGCGTCGTTTGACACCTTTTCCGGAATTTTTGGACGTGTATTAGCGGTTGCGTGCTGTCGTATAGAATTGCCCAAACAAAATCTAATATAGGGTGTATGTCAAAAAAAAAAAAAAAAAAAAAAAAAACATAAAAAAAAAACAAAAAAAATGGTGAATTTACAGCAAATTATAAGTGTGTGCGTGAGCGCTTGCATATTAAAATAAAGAATACATGTAAGGTGTGAGAAGAAAAAAAAAAAACGATAAAAAGTGGGTGTGGAAAAATACATAAGTGTGCAATAAATCGGAACAAGTGCAGAATACATACATTTGTCAAATTTTAAATTGGAAAAAAATCGGTCATTATAGAGGATTTTTTTTATATATTATATATATATATTTTTATCCTTTCCTGAAGAGATATTCAGGGTCAAGCTGGTGAATGGATTTTTAAAAAAATCTTTGAATGTGTTTTGATTTCAAGAAGTGCAGAAAAAAAAAACAGTTCAAATCACCGACTTGTGTATACATTTTTTTTAATTTGCAAGATTGTATTTTTTCTGCACCTAAGCCGAAATTGTAAAATGAAGATTTGAAGTTAAAATAAAGTGGAGAAAGCAAGGCTGTGAAAAAAATTAAGCTGCAACTTTGTGTAAGCAGCAGTGACAAGATCACCAACTAATGTAATGCAAATATAATGCATATTATAGTACCACAGATGATGTACCTGCAATAACAGCATAAACAAAGTACTACTATACAAACCCACCTCAGAAATATGACGATAGCGCACACGAACGCGTCTCTATAGCGCCTCTAACATGCCACATCAACGCGCAAAAACATCGCGCCCAAACGCGTCACCAAACACCATCCGCTATAATCACCGTCACTGATAACCACCGTTAAGCGCTACAATAGCCAACAACAACAAGACCAGTTGTAACAACCACCGGTAACACCAACCATTATGGGTCCGCTGCACCAACCAGCAATAACAACAACAGTAGTGCCGCCTAAGTAGGGCTACTGCAACAACAACCGGTAACAACAACGCCAGTAACGGAGAGCAGCCACAACAACAGTAACCAGCAGTAACATAAGCGAGGGCCGCCGCACTAGTACCCGGATCGACCACAACAACACCAGCAGTGACAACAGCGAGGGCCGCGTAATATAGGCCCGTCGCACTAACCCAGCAACAACAACAACAACAGTAGCGCCTTACGAACGGCGTACCACAACCACCCGGTGAGTTCGTTCCATTTTGAAAACAAAATGTAATTAAAAATTAGAGGAAGTAAACAAAAATTAATAGTAATACAATTTAAATAAACTACCTTACTAAATAAATTAAAGAAAATGTTACTAGACTACTAAGTAAATTGATAGAATTAGATTCCTAAGTAACGTAAAACGAACAAAAAGGGGAAATTTAGAATTTAAAGTAACATAAAATTGAAGTAATGAATATAACCAATTTTGACTATAAGTCTTAGTTTAGAAGAAAATAAGACTTATCAATATTAAAAAAAAACAGTAACTACACAAAAAAGAAAAAAAGAAAGAATTTCTATATGCTAAAATATTTGAAATTAACAAATATGCGACACATAACCAAATTCTATAAAATTATTTTAAACTCGTGAATAAATAAAGAGCAAATGAACAATTTAAAATAAATAAAATAAAGTAAATATATTTATCAATTAATAGAATAATACCTAATTACGGGAAAAAAAATGTATTTAAAAGCGGCCACTTCAAATAAATAAAACCAATAAAATGACAATTCAACATATAAATAAGAAATTGTATAACAAAAAAGGTTTACGAAACTGTCTCTTTGCACTTGAGAGTTAAGTTTTTTTCTTTCTTGTGTATATTTCGGGGTCAGGGTAGAACATGATCAAATAATACAGGTCGTGTTATAAGACCAGCTAATTTCTACTTTATTTCGAATTTTGAAAGGGCACTCATTTCTCAGTACGATTTTGAAATTGAACTTATAAATATCAAAGACACAATACCATGGTGTAGAATGTAATTATATGTGAGATTCCTTTTTTTGGTTAAGATAATGAACTGTAAATAAAATTGTAATTTGGTAATGGGAATGCTGACGTTTCTATTTATCTAGTAGGTAGGAAGGATTTTTAGGTAAGGGGCCATCGGGATTCGGTTTGGTGCACCGATGGCCATGGATGAGGGTGGGTCAGCACCAGGGCGTCGCAACAACACCTGCGGCGCCCCCTCTTATATTGTTCGGCCCTCTATTGTTTTTATTTTTATATTTCAGCTTTTGGTAACCGGTCATTTCCGGTTCGCTTTTCAATATTCATTTTCATTTTCATTTTTTTTTGTCGGTAATTTTAATGAGTTTGTTTTTTTTGGTCGTTAATTTTCGGTTAATTTTGAATTTTGGTTTCTATTTTAAATATTGTGTTTGCCCGTTTCTTTTAAATTTTAAGTCGAGTTTCCGTCTTTTTTTATTTGAGCTTTGAAATTTTGAATGTCAACGGTCTCTCCGTGGCATCCGGTTTTAACCGGATGTTGTTTTTATAGTCGTTTTGCGCGGTTTTTTTGCGTTTTTCCCCGCGTTTTCAAAAGGCATGATATGACCTTTTCTCTGATTATGGCGCAGGACGGTAAGGTTGGCAAGAGCCCACCCCAGCCGACAATGACTAGCCACAGTGCGACCCTAGATCATGCCGACCGCCTTCCTTACTGCTCCATTTTGACGCGAAACCATAACACTTCTAACCAATTCATTGGACTGGTTTAAGGAGCGGGCAATATTGTCAGCTACCAATGATCAGGTGGATGCAGTAAATGCCTTAATACTTTCAAATTTTACTAATGGAAGCACAAGTTTTCCACTCAATAGACACAATAATAGATATTAGCGAGGCAGTACATTACCCAATAGAATTTTTAAATTCTCTAAATCCCCCCGCCACCACATAAACTTATTGTTAAAATAGGAGCTCCTGTAATATTACTACGCAATTTAAATCCACCAACTTTATGTAATGGAACTAGGCTGCTGATCAAAACAATTAGAACGCATTTGATTGAGTGTTCAATTTTGACTGCCTGTGGTGCTGGAGAAAACGTCTTGATTCCAAGAATCCCGATAATACCAACAGATCTTCCATTTCAATTTAAACGGCTCCAGTTTCCAGTCAAATTATGTTTTGCAGTAACAATAAATAAGGCTCAAGGTCAAACACTTAAGGTGGCCGGTTTGGACCTTAGATCTCAATGTTTTACGCATGGCCAGTTATATGTAGCTCTATCCCGTGTAACAAACAAAGACAATTTATTTGTTTTGGTTCCTGGAAAGCTGCGAACATTGTATACAATGAAGTGTTGTAAAACCGAAAATAAAAACTAACTGAATATGAATAATTAATATGTATATACATAAATATATCTTCTGATTGGACTTTATTTATTTATGAAATTTTCTTTATTTACTAGGGTCATTATTCCGACATATTACAAAAAATTACTTTTGTTTCAATTATATCATTATCAACCTGTGTGAAACAAGGTGCGGGTTGCTAGTATCTTAATAAATGAAAATTACCCTGAGATTATTTCTCTGCAAGAAACACATATTCCATTCAATAAAATAGCATATGCTCCAAATAAATACCACAGCTACTTTCATAATAGTAGTAGAAACACATCTTGGAGCAAGGAGTTGCTGTCTTTGTTGAAAAATCCATAAATCATAAACATATTCAGATAGTTTCTGATATTTCCTGTATAGCAGTCGAAGTAGGTATTGCCTTCAAGATCACCATTATAAACTGCTATATCCCGACAAATCAACCATTTCAGACTAGTGATATTTCCCGTATACTGAAGAGTTTCTCCACCCCAGTGGTATTAATGGGCGATTTTAATGCGTGGAGTCCTCTGTGAGGCTCTTCCACTACAAACAATAGAGACTTAGTACTTTCTACGACGTTTCCCGTACTCACTTTTCGACTCATGGGACCTTTTCCAATCCAGATGTTACCCTAGCTTCAGCTGTGATTGCTCCCAAGCTTTCTTTCTGTACAATTGATGATTATCACAGCAGCGATCACTTCCCAATCGTAACCTCTCTTTCAATCCCCAACTCATACCATATCAAACCTAGGTCAAAATTCATAAAAAGCATACTGACCAACCTTTTCCTCCGTCTCTACCTCACTTTCCAACAAAAAGCCTCCGTATCAGAATATAAATGCTGAAACTTCAGCAATCAATCCTATTATCCAATCAGCGGCACATTTATCAATACCCCAAACCAACACTAAGAAATGCTCAGCAAAATTGCCCTACTGGTCAAACCTTCGCACAACTCTTAGGAAAAAAAAGAAAAGCTTATGGTCAAAATACAAACATAATAGAAGTGATTATAACCTTATAGAATATAAAAAGGCCTGTGCAGCTTTATGACAAGAACTCAGGTCAGCTAAGAGACAGTCACTGGAACTATTCTTCTTCTTTAAATGGTCATCTAACCGCCTGGGCGATTTTGACCGTCCAACATAGCTCGCCAGTCGTTTCTTCGCTGCGCCAACTGGCGCCAATTGGAAACACCGCGGGATCGCAAATCGGTCTCTACTTGGTCCTTCCATCGGAGTGGTGGTCTCCCTCTTCCTCTGCTTCCACCGGCGGGTGCCGATTAGAATACCTTCTGGGCTGGAGCATCTTCGCTCATTCGCACTACGTGGCCTAGCCAGCGAAGCCGCTGTGTTTTAATTCGCTGAACTATGTCGGCGTCTGCGTAAAGTTCATACAGCTCATCATTAAATCTTCTTCGGTACTCGCCGTCGCCAACGCGTAGAGGTCCACATATCTTTCGAAGGACCTTTCTCTCGAATACTTCCAGAGCCGCCTCATTAAATGTTGTTAGTGTCCACGCTTCTGCACCATATACCAGGACAGGTGCGATGAGTGACTTGTAGAGTGTTATTTTCGTTCGTCGAGAGAGGACTTTACTTTTCTATACTACTCCGTCCGAAGTAGCATTTGTTTGCAAGAGTAATTCTTCGTCGGATTTCTAGGCTAACATTATTGTTGGTGTTAATGCTGGTTCCCAGGTAAACGAAGTCCTTTACTATTTCGAAATTATTGCTGCCAACAGTGGCTTGGTTGCCAAGGCGCGAATGCGCTGACTCTTGGCATGATGACAGAAAGTACTTCGTTTTGCCCTCCTTCACCGCCAATCCCATTTTCTCCGCTTCTTTTTCTAATTTGGAGTAAGCAGAAGTTATGGCGCGGTTGTTAAGGCCAATGATATCAATATCGTCAGCATATGCCAACAGTTGCACGCTTTTATAAAATATTATTCCAGCGCGGCTAAGTTCTGCAGCTTGTATTATTTTCTCCAGCATTAAATTAAAGAAATCGCACGATAGGGGGTCACCCTGTCTGAAACCTAGTTTAGTTTCGAACGGCTCGGAGAGGTACTTCCCAATTCTGACCAAGCTGGCGGTGTTGCTCAAGGTCATTTTGCATAGCCGTATAAGTTTTGCGGGGAAACCAAATTCAGACATTGCGGCACATAGGCAGCTCCTTTTCGTGCTATCGAAAGCGGCTTTAAAATCAGCAAAGAGATGATGTGTGTCGATTCTTTTTTCACGGGTTTTTTTCAAGATTTGGCGTATTGTAAAAATCTGGTCGATGGTAGATTTACCAGGTCTGCAGCCACACTGATAAGGTCCAATTAGTCTGTTCACATCAGGCTTCAGTCTTTCGCGCAATACGCTTGATAGGACCTTATATGCGATATTCAAAAGGCTGATTCCGCGATAGTTGGCGCAGTTTGCAGGATCGCCCTTCTTGTGGATTGGGCAGAGAACACTTAGATTCCAATCTTCAGCCATGCATTCATTCGACCATATTCTGCATAGAAGCTGATGCATGCGCCTTACCAGCTCCTCGCCTCCGTGTTTGAATACCTCAGCAGGCAAACCATCACAGCCAGCTGCTTTATTGTTTTTCAATCGGGATATTGCTATTTGCACCTCAATATAGTCGGGTTGTGGAACGTCAATTCCATCATCTTCGATTGTAGGCTCGGGTTCGGCATCTTCTCTGGTTTCTTTCTCAGTTTCTCCATTTAAAAGGGCAGAGAAGTGATCCCTCCATATTCTAAGTGCTCTCTCAACATCGGCCACCAGGTCGCCGTTGTCATTCTTACAGGAGTTTGCCCCGGGTTTAAAACCTTCTGTCATTCGCCGAATTTTTTGATAGAATTTTCGGGCATTTTTCCCGTTGGCCAGCATCTCAAGCTCCTTTATTTCACGCTTTTCTGCCTCTCTTCTTTTCGCCCGGAAAAGCCGCCTCGCTTCCGTCTTCAACTCGCGGTAGTGTTCACACACACTCCTCGTTGCATTCGATCTCAGCGTTGCCTTGTAGGCTTCGTCCTTTCTTTTCGTTGCAGCGCGGCACTCTTCATCATCATACCAGTTGTTTCTTCGCGTTCGCCGGAATCCAATTACTTCTTCGGCTGCGGTACGGAGTGCTCCTGAGATATGATCCCACTGCTCATGCATTCCACTAGGTTGAATTGTGCTCTCGAAGGGCAGGTGTGAGAGGCGATCTGCGAAATAATTGGCGGTCTGTTGCGATTGCAGCTTTTCGACGTCCAGCTTTCCCTGCGTTTTTATTCCACCTGTTTTGTCGTACAGATTCGGGTACGAATCATGGCTGCTACTAGATAGTGATCAGAGTCGATGTTAGGTCCTCGTATTGTGCGAACATCTAAAACGCTGGAAGCATGCCGTCCGTCTATCACAACGTGGTCGATCTGGTTGCGTGTTTTTCGATCGGGGGACAGCCATGTAGCCTGATGGATCTTCTTGTGCATAAACCTAGTGCTGGATATGACCATGTTTCGGGCACCGGCGAAGTCGATCAGCCTGAACCCATTTGGCGAAGTCTGATCGTGGAGGCTGAACTTCCCGACAGTGGGGCAAAATACACCCTCTTTACCCACCCTGGCGTTAAAGTCGCCAAGCCCGACTTTGATATCATGACGGGGGCAGCGCTCGTAGGATGCATCCTTTTCCACGTCGTCCTTCTCTTCCGTCGGTGCATGAGCGCAGATAAACGATATGGTGAAAGATCGTACTTTTATGCGGATTGCAGCGAGACGCTCGTTCACTATTAACATCTAACATAAATCCATCTTCAAGCCATAGACATGTGTGGTCAGACATAAAGCGGCTCACAGGTTGCAATCAGCGCACCGCTATTACTCGGATACACACAGATCAAGGTCCCCTTTACTCTCCTTGAGATATTTCCGAAAATTTCGCTGATACTTGGTCTTCCTACTCAAATAACTCCAATTTCTATTCGAGTTTAAACTCCATATGAAATGCTTCCATTGCCGAAGAGTATAACAACCCTTCACCTACACCAACATTACTTTCGATTGAAATAATTTTCACACTAAACGAACTTATCTCCACGCTATCTACCCTGAGAGGGAAACCCGTGGATAAAATATCTTATCTTGTTGAACCTATACAATCAAATCTTTAGCACTGGTATTTACCCCCAACAGTGGAAGGTGGCGACAATTATTCCCATACCAAAACCCTCCAAATCGTCTTCCTATATTAAAAATTACAGGCCCATTTCTCCCCTGCCCTGTATCTCTAAAATATTGGAAAAGATGATTGCGGTCCGACTTATGTGGTATGCAAAAACCAACAATCTTATAACCCCTCATCAGTTTGGCTTTCAGAAAGGGATTGAGTAATGGATCCCCTCCTCCTTTTTGAGCACTTCTCTTCCACGGCCATAGCAACTCGAAATCATGTTTCTGTCCTAAGTCTAGATTTCGAAAAATCAAAATCAGAAACTTCTAGTGCCAATATCTCCACTAGCAAATGCTTCACATTTCATACATGTAAAAAACACAATTGTTCATTCCCAATCCTTTCCTTTTCTAATGCTCAAATTCCACATTATAACACATTACAAATACTCGGTTTAATTTTCGATACAACTCTTACGTATAAGGAACACTATAAATATGTTAGATTAGGTTTATTTACTAGACTCAATATTATTAAGTACTTATCATCTAAGCACTGCCTATGTCACCCTAATACACTTATAAATGTTACAAAAGCACTATTGTTGTCAAACATCGACCACGGCCTTGCAATTTACGGTCACTGTGCGAAATGTTACCACAAGCTCTTAAAATCACCCTATAACACGGCAGTTAGGAGGAGTATTCGCTAGTATTTTATCTGAAGTCGGTCTACCAGAAATTTCCAAACCAGTCGATTGCAAGATAATGATGATTATTCCTTAACTGTTCTATTGCAAAAACGAGCTTTTACTTACAAGTTACATTGTCCCAAAAATGTACTCACAAAAAGCTGTCTGTCATCATGCGTTGCCTCAATATAGCTGCGAAGCTACAAATCGCAGCAAATCCAGCCAGATATTGTTCCGCCTTCTGTTTCAATGACAACATCGCTGATTAATATTCCGCAGAAGCATGGCAAACGTTTTACCAGCAACAGAAAGTATCGTCAACTTTACGCTGAAGCCGTCCATCCATTCAAAGATTGGGATCTTATCTTCACCGACGGATCCAAGTCTGACTCCAGTACTACACTTGCAGTGACAAATAATCAAGGTGCCATCATTGCTGTTTTCCCCTTCCCAATGTTCGAAGCGGTGCTATTTGTCTCATTAACTGGAAAGAGATCTGTTATCTGCTCAGACAGCAAATTCGTAATTGAAGCAGTTTTCAACCAATCAAATACTATGCCTATAGCTATTCAAATCCGCAATATTTTAATGAAGCACACCAATAATATCAAGCTAATGTGGGTGCCTGCACACATCGGTATACATGGTAACGAAATAGCTGATAAGAGAGCGAGGGATGCAGCAAACGAACCTTTGCATTCATCTGGCCATTTTACCGACAACGGCATAAAGCTACTAGTTATGAAAACTATCTATGATGCCCAATCACACGAATGGACTAGCTACAATCACCACTATGCAATCCAAGTGGCAAGAAACCATATTACTCAATTAACTGTTTCAGCAATAAGATAAGATCATTCGTACGACTTCGAGTTGGACACACAATTTCCACACACGCTCACATCCTAAATTTCTCACAGAAGCCCAACTGTCCTTTTTGCGAAGATAGTGATTTTAGCGTTACGCACATCCTAGACGACTGCCCAGGCTTGCAACAGAATAGAAATTCAGTATTTGGCACCAGTGTACCATCCAGCGTCCTCCAAACCACAAGTGACCGTAGTATTTAACTTATCACAGAGTTCATATCGCTATGTAATGTGAACATATAGCAACAAACATTATTTGACCTACTTATTTACAATTATCTTAAGATCAATTTTTAGCATGCTCGTAAATAGTTCATTTAATCATATCCATACAAAATAGAAATTACTTTTAACTTAAACTTAATTCTTTTCTCATTCATACAAACATCTTTATGTCAAATATATATGTAAATTTTTTAAATTTTTTTATATGTATGTATATACAATATCACCTTAATTACTAATAAGTTTTATAACTTTGTATTACATATACTAAAACGTAAGCCGAAGGCCCTGGCAGCCAGTGCTTTAGTTTGTAAGTGGAATAATTATTAATAATTGTTTCTCTTTTAAATAAATAAATAAATATTCCTACTCCCCTTATTCCCCATTTCCTCTGCGGGTACTGATATTTACATACTTTTGAAGATATATCGAATTAACTTTTACTTGATCCTGGTACTGCTTTCTGTTTCCCAAGGTTTTTGATATATAGAACACAAATCTATATATAAAATATTATTAACTTTAACCAAATAAATTCCTAGCCATGCCGAATTGCTCCTTTAAATAGCCTTGAGGCTTTTTGTCACTAAATATGGCCTGTGCGGTTTCATAGAGATCGACAATAGATTTTGGACATTAATGAAGTACAAACAAAACACAAAAAATTTGAATGTGGCACCTCCCACTTTTCCAAAATTTTGTAAATCTTGACTAAATTACACATACATCCAAATATCATTAATTTAGACCAAATACGGTCAGCGTTATGACGAATTTAAATTTTATATAGCTTGGGGGCGTGGAACCGACCACTTTTCCTATGCCGTACCCACAGAACTTGTAAATCTATCGTGAAAGTTTCATAGAGATCGACTCTAAATTTTGGACTTAAATGAAAAGCAAACAAAACACCAAAAATGTGGGCGTGGCACCGTCCACGTTTCCAAAATTATGTCTCTCTATCTCTATGGCGCGATATACAACAGGTATATCATCATAAACCTCCTAAGAGACTTTTGCGCCAAGCTTCTCTTCCAATTTGTGGTGTGCCGATTTGAGTTTTCCCTACAAATTGGTGGGACCTACAGTTTTTTGCCGACTCCGAACGGCATCTACAAAGGAGACGAATTTTTGCTGAGAAGCCTGTCATGGCAGAAATACACTCGGAGAGTTTGCCAAGCCACTGCCGAGGGGCGACCCCGTTTTGAAAAACTTTTTTCAAATCACTTTTGATGTTACCTGTACCAGGGCTCGAACCATGGACCTTCGGTGTGGTAGGCCGGATACACTACCTTCACACCACGGCGGCCGCCAAATTATGTAAACCTTAACTAAAGGACACATATATCCAAATATGAATAATTTAGACCAAATACGGTCAGAGCTATGACGAATGAAATTTTATATAGCCTGGAGGCGTGGCACCGCTTACACATGATATACAGCCTATGCTTTAACCAGTGATCCCAAGAACATATTGTGAGAATTTCATAAAAATCGGTTTAGTACTTTGGACGCCTATAAAGGCACAGATACACAGACACACATTAATTTTTACTAGTATATCCCGTGATCGAAATTCGACCACCTTAAATTAGTTTAAGTTATTAAATCATCTGTTCATATTCTTTTCAGCACTGCCCAGAGCCCGAAATATTTGGGAAATTTTTGTTACTGAAATTAATTATATATAGTTGAGTAATTTAGGGCCGCTTTCATAAAAGTCGGTTCACAGTAAACGCCGCGTAATTTGACAACTAACCGAAAAAAACAGTCTATAAAAGACCGGTAATTATTAATAGGAAATGGCAAAAACAGTCCTTAGGAATGTTTGAAAGTCCACCATCAGAGCCATGAAACGAGCTCAAGGCCAAGAATAATAATTTTTCACTTTTGGAATTTTTATGAAAATTATTATTGTTTTTATTTATTAATAATCATTTTTAATTAATTATTAAAAGTTTTTGGATTGAATAGAGTAGGAAAAATGTTTAGAGACAACTGCCATAGCTTTTCTTATAGATCCATTTCGGAAGCTGCTAGACTTCACTCATCAGAGAAATTCCGCCATTTGACAGTTAGTAGTAGGTTCATGCATATGGTAAAAAGAAGAATAGAACTAGGAGTTTAGATGACATCAAAACCAGCGTATTGTTAGCTTAATGGTTAGCAATGCGTGCCAAAATTTCTCTGAGGAGTGAAGTCTAGCAGCTTCCGAAATTGATCTATATGAAAAGCTATGGCAGTTGTCTCTAAACATTTTTCCTACTCTATTCAATCCAAAAAATTTTAATAATTAAATAAAAACGATTATTAATACATAAAAACAATAATAATTTTCATAAAAAATTCCAAAAGTGAAAAATTATTATTCTTGGCCTTGAGCTCGTTTCATGAATACTTGATAATGTACAGGCCGTAAATCAACAAAAAATTGTTGGTATAAAAAAGCAATACTTATACTTACTTTAACTCAATGAGCTCAGTTAGTGAAAATATTTCAACCGTTTGGACATGGTTGTCATATTGTAATTTTTTGGTTACTAGTATACAGGCAGTGCTTTTTGTAAGCCATTTCTTCTTCTTTAAATGGTCATCTAACCGCCCGGGCGATTTTGACCGTCCAACATAGCACGCCAGACGTTTCTTCGTTGCGTCAACTGGCGCCAATTGGAAACACCGCGGGATCGCAAATCGGTCTCCACATGGTCCTTCCATCGGAGTAGTGGTCTCCCTCTTCCTCTGCTTCCACCGGCGGGTGCCGATAAGAATACCTTCTGGGCTGGAGCAGCTTCGCTCATTCGCACTACGTGGCCTAGCCAGCGAAGCCGCTGTGTTTTAATTCGCTGAACTATGTCGGCGTCTGCGTAAAGGTCATACAGCTCATCATTAAATCTTCTTCGGTACTCGCCGTCGCCAACGCGTAGAGGTCCAGAAATCTTTCGAAGAACCTTTCTCTCGAATACTCCCAGAGCCGCCTCATTAAATGTTGTTAGTGTCCACGCTTCTGCTCCATATAGCAGGACGGGTGAGATGAGTGACTTGTAGAGTGTTATTTTCGTTCGTCGAGAGAGGACTTTACTTTTCGATTGCCTACTCAGTCCGAAGTAGCATTTGTTCGCAAGAGTAATTCTTCTTCGGATTGCTAGGCTAACATTATTGTTGGTGTTAATGCTGGTTCCCAGGTAAACGAAGTCCTTTACTATTTCGAAATTATTGCTGCCAACAGTGGCTTGGCTGCCAGGGCGCGAATGCGCTGACTCTTTGCATTATGACAGGTACTTCGTTTTGCCCTCGTTCACCACCAATCCCATTTTTTCCACTTCTTTTTCTAATTTGGAGTAAGCAGAAGTTACGGCGCGGTTGTTAAGGCCAATGATATCAATATCGTCAGCATATGCCAACAGTTGCACGCTTTTATAAAATATTACTCCAGCGCGGTTAAGTTCTGCAGCTTTTATGATTTTCTCCAGCATTAAATTAAAGAAATCGCACGATAGGGGGTCACCCTGTCTGAAACCTCGTTTAGTTTCGAACGGCTCGGAGAGGTACTTCTTAATTCTGACCGAGCTGGCGGTGTTGCTGAAGGTCATTTTGCATAGCCGTATAAGTTTTGCGGGGAAACCAAATTCAGACATAGCGGCAAATCGGCAGCTCCTTTTCGTGCTATCGAAAGCGGCTTTAAAATCAGCAAAGAGATGATGTGTGTCGATTCTTTTTTCACGGGTTTTTTCCAAGATTTGGCGTATTGTAAAAATCTGGTCGATGGTAGATTTACCAGGTCCAATTAGTCTGTTCACATCAGGCTTCAGCCTTTCGCACAATACGCTTGATAGGACCTTATATGCGATATTCAAAAGACTGATTCCGCGATAGTTGGCGCAGTTTGCAGGATCGCCCTTCTTGTGGAGTGGGCAGAGAACACTTAGATTCCAATCTTCAGGCATGCATTCATCCAACCATATTCTGCATAGAAGCTGATGCATGCGCCTTACCAGCTCCTCGCCTCCGTGTTTGAATAGCTCAGCAGGCAAACCATCAGCGCCAGCTGCTTTATTGTTTTTCAATCGGGATATTGCTATTTGCACCTCATTACCGTCGGGTTGTGGAACGTCAATTCCATCATCTTCGATTGTGGGCTCGGGTTCGGCATCTTCTATGGTTTCTTGCTCAGTTTCTCCATTTAAAAGGGCAGAGAAGTGATACCTCCATATTCTGAGTGATCTCTGAACATCGGCCACCAGGTCGCCGTTCTCATTCTTACAGGAGTTTGCCCCGGGTTTAAAACCTTCTGTCATTCGCCGAATTTTTTGATAGAATTTTCGGGCATTATTCCCGTTGGCCAGCATCTCAAGCTCCTTTATTTCACGCTTTCCTGCCTCTCTTTTTTTCGCCCGGAAAATCCTCCTCGCTTCCCCCTTCAACTCGCGGTAGTGTTCACACACACTCCTCGTTGCATTCGATCTCAGCGTTGCCTTGTAGGCTTCGTCCTTTCTTTTCGTTGCAGCGCGGCACTCTTCATCATCATACCAGTTGTTTCTTCGCGTTCGTCGGAATCCAATTACTCCTTGTTGTTGTTGTTGTTGTAGCGACTACTTAACTTGCCTAGGATGTCACCCTTCATCCAACACTGTCATCAGGCTCTTCTAACGGAAGTCCAAGAAACCTCGCGGCTTCAACAGGAGTGGACCAGAGTGAAATTGGTGTTAGAAGAGTGGGCTCAGTTGAGCAGATGAACAGATGGTTAGTATCGTGGCATGTCAGGGTTCAGTCTGGATAGGTAAGAGTTTAGTCTGTTACAGTATCCAGAACGAAGTTGAGCCAGCGCGAAGTTGAGCCAGTAGGACTGCATTCACTGGACGAGACCTGACAAACGAGTTTACCGACTCCGTGTGGATGAGGTTGAAGGCCCGCCGGTACACCTTTGGATCAAACGGCGAGAAAATGTGGTGCCGGATCTCGTCATAGTGCACGGAGGTGACTCCTTATTATCCTGGGAGGCGGATTTTCGTTGAGCAGACTCTGCGGTTTATGGCGGTTGTACAGGAATTGCCTGGTCAACATCTCACAATGCTCTTTGACATCGAGCATTTTTGCCTCATTATGAAGATAGTGCTCAGGAGACATAAGGAGGCACCCCGTGGCAGTTCTGAGTGCGGTGTTTCGGCAAGCCTGCAACCTCCTCCAATGTGTGTCTGCTAACCCCGGCGACCATATTGGCGTCGCGTAGCTCAAAACCGGCTGGCCGATTGCCTTGTACGTTGCCAGTAACGTTTCTTTGTCTTTCCCCCAATTACTGCCAGCTAGTGACTTGAGGATTTTGTTACGGCTTTGTACTTTGGTGGCAATCGCGGCTACATGAGCACCGTATTTGAACATGTTATCAAACGTGACCCCTAAGATTTTGGGGTGTGTGACAGTCGGAACCTTAATGCCGTCGACGTAGACGTCTAATTCCATGTTCGCCTGGGTTGTCCACGTCGTAAATAAGGTGGCCGAGGATTTGGTCGGTGGCAACGTCAGGTTCCGTGCAGCGAAGAAACTGGAAAGGGTTGGAAGGTAGGAATTAATTCTCGAGCAGAGCTCATCAACGGAGGGTCCAGTCGCCAGGATCGTGCAGTCATCGGCGTAGGAGACGATCGAGCCGCCTTCTGGTGGGGTAGGGAGCCTCGATATCTAGTAATTAAACAGAAGCGGGGATAGGACACCACCCGTGGCACCCCCTGCTTAATTATACGTGGTTTTGATCTTTCGCCTCTAAATTCAACCGATGACTGCCGGCCACTCAGATACTTGGCGGTCCAACGCTTTAGACAGGGGGGAAGGTTTGAAGCCTCCAGGTCGTTAGTCAGTTGTGCATGATTAACAGTGTCGAAATCTTTCGACAGATCAAGCGCAACTCGTAGTGGCACCACTTTTGCCTGTTTCCATCTTTCTGGAATGACAAATGTGGTCATGGACAGATTGAAGACGGTTGTTAGGTACCTTACTCCCTCTTCACCAAGATGTTTTAGCATCAGCATAGATATACCGTCTGGGCCAATAGATTTGAAATTTTTGGACCTCCGTATGGCCACCCGAACCTCTGTGGTGGTGATGGCAATGGGCGCTTGGGTGTTTTTGCGTTTGTGCGCTTCCCTGATGGCACGCCTGATTTCCTTGTCAACCGGAGGATGCAGTACAAATTGCCGACAGAAAGCGCTCGCGCATCTCTTTGGTTTCGACTGTACCTTAGGTTTGGTCGGATTAGACAAGGATTTAACAGTGGACCATAATTTGCCAACACCAGCAGAGAGGTTACAGGACCTTAGGTGCTCCTCCCATTTGGCGCGTTTGTGTTGATCAACTAGCCGTCTGATTTCCGCATTGAGATCTTGAATTTGGGGATCCGTAGGGTTCAAGCGTTGCACGTGGTCACTCTCATTAGCCAGGGCCGCTGCCTCTGCGGGGAAATACGGACACTACCCTGTCTAACCTGTCGAATTACTTCTTCGGCTGCGGTACGGAGTTCTCCTGAGATATAATCCCACTGCTCATGCATTCCACTAGGTTGAATTGTGCTCTCGGAGAGCAGGTGTGAGAGGCGATCTGCGAAATAACTGGCGGTCTGTTGCGATTGCAGCTTTTCGACGTCCAGCTTTCCCTGCGTTTTTTGTTGCACCTGTTTTGTCGTACAGAGGCGGGTACGAATCTTGGCTGATCTAAAACTGCTCAGCTACAGAGAAAACCTCATCAGCTAAGTAAAGTAGATATAGGATAGATTATACATTAAGAAATAACTAGTTAACAGAATAAAATGATTGTTAAAAGTTAAAATAGAAGTCAAAGAATAAAAAACAATTAGTAGCTATGAATTTAGGATAGAAAGAATTAATTTTTTTATGCTGAAAAGCGAGTCTGAAATATCAAATCTACCAGAAAGAGAGTTATAATCTTGACACAAACAGCGAAAAGGCTCATTTAACTGAAAATTGGTTCGGCACTGTTTTAAGACTAGAGGTTTAAAATGCCTAGAAGGACGAGAACGGGACGGTACATTGAAGTTCACTTCACTTAGAAGAAATGGGCTGGATAGTGAACCTCCGACTAGAAAGTGTGTGCAGATTAATGAGTTTTAAACGATTCGTATAGGGTGGCAGATTGTACAAGGGATCCCAATGAAAATCTCTTAAGGCAAATAGTAAAAATTGTTTTTGAACTGATTCAAGGCGATCTACATGAACCTGGTAACGCGGGTTCCAAATTATAGAACCATATTCAAGTATCGGTCTGACTAATGTAGTGAAGAGGGCTTTAGTTACATAAGGGTCGCTAAATTCTTTAGACCATCGTTTAACGAATGCTAGGACACCTCTAGCCTTATTGACTGTTGTGTTAATATGGCGGTTGAAACTGAGTTTATAGTCCATTGCAACCCCCAGGTCAACAAAATCATACACTTGCTCAAGACTACAATTTTTAATTGTATAGGAAGCCGGCTGAGAAATTCCACGCGAAAAACCCATGTGTTTACATTTTTTAAGGTTAAGTGGCATATAATTTAAATCGCACCAAGTAACTAGTGCATCTAGATCTCATTGCAGCTTATTTCTATCTTCAAGTGACGCGAATGACATGAAAAGCTTTACGTCGTCGGCATACATTAACATTTTTAAAAACTTTATTATTGTAGAAATATCATTTATAAACAACAAGAACAGAATCGGGCCAAGATGGCTTCCTTGAGGAACCCCCGAAGAGACATAAATGACATCGGATACTAAATTTTTAAACATTACTCTTTGTGTCCTGTCACGAAGGTAAGAAGAGATCCAGCGATTGAGACCCGGCTGGAAGCCCAACTGATCGAGTTTATGAATAAGTAATGAGTGACACACTTTGTCAAAAGCTTTGCTGAAATCCGTATAAATAACGTCGGTGTGCAGATTTTTTCTAAAGCCATTTGAGACATGACGGGCAAACTCAAGTAAATTCGTAACTGTGGACTTTCCCTTACTGAACCCGTGTTGGCAGTCAGCTATCAAAGTAGAGATCGGACCCGTAAGTTGATTTGTAACAATAGCTTCAAACAATTTTCCGCTTTTATGCAGCGGTAGAAGAAACGATTCTTTCCACGCAGTTGGAAAAACACCACACTTTAGTGATAGATTGAACAAATTGGTAAGGGGTTGGTAAATATGGTTCGCACACTTTTTCAAGAAACATGTAGGAATCCTATCAGGACCTTATTTAACAGATTCTTTTAAGGTTTTAAGGTAAATTAGAACATCTTTGGCGCATATAATTGGTAAATTAATTGAATTTGTCCCGTGTAGCTTATAAGGATAGTTTTGAAAGTTTGAATTGGTGACAGCAGAATAGTTTGAAGTGAAAAATTGAGCAATAAAATTTGCGATATATTGATTATCGCTAGATATAATGTCTTGATATTTCATGGCTGAGGGAAACCCTGATACTTTACGTTTAGAATTTACGAAACCATAAAATGACTTTGGATTGAGAATAATACCTCTTTTGGTTTTAGAGATATAAGCTTTATAGCACTTTTTATTTAAATCTATGTACTTCTGACGTAGACTGGAATACAGTAAGTAATGTTTATTTAATCCAGATTTCTTATATAAATTAAATGATCGCGTTTTCCTATTTTTAAGAGCCTTAAGCTCTTTAGTAAACCAAGCTTATGTAGGATGATCATAAGTTAATTTACGTTTGGGAATAAACTTCTCAAATAGGCAGTAAATAGTTTGATTGAAATGTGAGACGTTTAGATCGATATCACAACCAAATTCATGACGGGGGCAGCGCTCGTATGCTTCTTCCAGGCGCTCGTAGAATATCCTTTTCCACTTCGCAGATAAACGATATGGTGAAAAATCGTACTTTTATGCGGATTGCAGCGAGACGGTCGTGCATGGGTGTGAACGACAGTACTCGGTGACGGAGTCTCTCTCTTCTATGGCGGTGATGTCAGCTTTTGCTTTCCTCAGGACCTCAACCAGCCGGGCAGCGGCACCTTCCCCATTAAGGGACCGGACATTCCAGGTACATGCCCTTATCTCATAATCCTTATTTCGTTTGCGTGTGTTGTCATCTAAAAAAAGGGTTCTCATATCCGAGGCTTTGTTGTTGAATTTCATTGGAACGTTGTTTTATGTGGTGGGTCCCAAATCCAACGCACAACCCGTTTCACGGGAGGTTGAATTCTATTACACGTTTGTATAGCGAGCCGCTTGATCCAAGACAGACGCCCGCTTGCAGCCGCATCACATGGTGATCAGACGCTGCTGTTTGACCCCCCCCCCAGCAAGCCCTTAAACCGATTATGTTGGATTGGCCTTATCAGGTTGTCGCCTTCTCACGTTTAGCTCACCACCAAACGGGTGTTCGGTGGTTACCCAGAGGATACTTGGGCGCAAAGCCCGGAAGTAGTGAGCTGCTTAAACCGCATGCAAAAGAATCGCTCTGGCCATTCCCAGGTGAATGGCGATCCGAAACTTTCCCCACTTGCGTGGACTTCTGCACACGGCCCCATCCTCCTTGTAAGCCATTTACCGGGAGAAAATTACAAATTCAATTTAGCAATTCCGACTCAACGACGCACCTTCCTATTTTGCTTCTGCTTTCTTTTTGATTTGAAATTTTGAATTATAAGGCGGCCATGGCTAGTTTGAAATCTCGTTTTAGTATTGGAGTTTTATGAACAGTCAAAATTTACATTTTTAGGGTTTTCAGGATTTTAGGATGCATCTAAATACTCGACCGAAAATAGAGGGCATGAATACCTTTTAATCTCATTTTCATTGTAGAATTTTACAAAAAATAGAATTTTGATTGCGTTTTTAAAAAAAATGTAATTTTGAATTATGTGAAAAGCAGCGACTTTGGATGATTTTGAATCTCATTTTTATAATGGAGTTCTATTAAAAAAATTAAGCTCTTATTGTGTTTTCCCTAAAAATTTTAATTTTGAACTATTGCTTGCAATAAAACGCGCGAGATATGTTGAAAACAAATTGGTATTTGTTTTTAAGATTTTGGTACAGTTCAGTATAGGGGAGGGCAACTCTCGCTCAAAATTAAATTGGACAGACGCGCCGACGCCGGTTCATACTTTAACTCAATTTGCTTAATTAGTAAGAGAATGAAAATATTTCTACCTTTTGGAGAGCAAATGAAATATGAGTTGGACGCACCGTCGTGACGTCACTACTTTGATCCAATATGCTCAATGAGTGAGAGAATGAAAATATTTCACCGTTGGAGTGTGTCCATATATACATATTTTGATTGAAAATGAATTTTGCGTTTATATTGGAGTTTCTTAAATTTCTCAATATGAGCATGACGCCCGTTTCCGTTTTGGTTTTTTTTGTTTTGGATATACAGACAGTGCTGTCAATTTAGCAATTTTCCTTTAGATCTGGCTTTTTTGGAACCCATTTAGCGGGGGAAAATTACAACTTCAGTATATGGTTTTCTGGATTTTTTCCTTAACCACAATTTAGTCATTTATAAAGTACATTTCATATTGACTTTTATAGCATTTCAATAATATTTTGTGATGTATATGTATAGGACCTGAACTTATTATTTCTTATGGCTGTGCGTATAAATTTGCCTTAAGTCATATATCAATCAGAAAAAGGTAAATCCTTTAAAAAAAAATGTATAAAACTATGTAACTATGTAAGTATTTATCTTATATATTTTGTCATGGTAAATTTTTAGTAATTTTCTTGCGGTTTTTTTTGCAAAAAATTGCTTTTAAGAAGAGATTGTTTTAAAAACTTAACAAATTCAAGTCAAGGTAAGAAATTCAATTTTATAAATATAAAAAAAATTATTGTCCGGAACCTGGGCTCGAACCATGGAACGCACGCATCTCACCCAAGATACTTATGCCTGCTTCAGAAAATATTTGCACGATTAAGAGTATACATACATATCCATATGGTTTTTGAAAATGAATGAAACGTTCATTTGGAAGTTCCACAAATTTCTTAATATTGTTTTTTTTTTATACTGGCAGTTTTCTCAATTTTTCCTTTACATCTGGCTTTTTTGAAGTCAATTTAGGAGGAGAAAATTACAATGAAATGATGGTTGTCTGGCTTTTTTCATTAACCAAAACTTAGACATATTTAAAACACATTTCATGTTGATTTTTAAGGAAGTTTATCAGCTTAACTGGTCAAATTTAGTCTACATATGTAAGGGTTCGGGTTATATGTCTGCCCTTTGACAAATTAAAATATTTGAAGAAGAAAATAGTCGATGTCTTCAGGAAAATTAACACGATTTCTAACCACTTCGTAAATAGAAAATTGAAGATGCTATAAACTGTGTTTTCGCCTTTTTGTATTTTAAATATAGGGTATATCAGCCATTCTGTCTCATCAGAAAACCCCGATAGAAATAATGAAAATTCTCTACTGAGTTTCTCGTTCCGGCGGAATTGCGTGGTGATATATAAAACTAATATAATATTATTACATATGGGCTACATATATGTTTACATTAAGTCAAATATTATTGAGAAAAAATTTAATTTCTTAAAAAATTCATATTTTTTTAAGTATTTTGTTTTGATAAACTGGAAACATTTTCTGACTTTTTTTTTGCAAAAATTTGATTTTTTCACTCCAAGTGGCTAACTGAGCCGTAACAAACATAGCGATCGCAGCAACCCTGCGGTCGCCCACTTCACCACACTTCACACGCACACTAACATAGTTACACACACACAAATTGTCAACACCAAAAAACGCCTACACTTTTACAAAAAACACAATTGTGTTAGCTCTTGTACCCGCCACATCTCTCTGGTTTTCGCAATAAAGCGCCCAATTTTAAATTTAAAACAATAAAAGTCTTTTTTTTGAGCTATCGAGTGCCAAGGTGAGTGAATCGGGAAGTGAAAGTGCAGTGAAGTGCCTACAAATATATATGGTCCATCTTCGCCTTAAAGAAAAAGCACCTATGGACAGTGAAAGGAGAAAAAAAATACAAAATAACAAAAGTCCACAATAAAAAACAAAAAAAGGCGCAAAAACATATGGACAGTGGTAAAAAATACAAAAGTGAACAAAAACAAACAAATTAAGCAAACAACAATTTACAGTCCACATAAAAGTTTTGGAAAACAAATTTACAAAAACAAAAACGTGCAAAGTGAAATCCCACATATAAAAATCCCACAATAAAATTTGCACAAAACAAACAAACTAAAAATTTAAACAAAGAAAAGTTAACAATTTCATCGGGCGCGCCGGTCAACAAACAACAACAAAACCATAAAACAACAAAAAACCGGGCGCGGACAAAAATACTAAATCACTTAACAAAATTGTTGATACACATATAAAAGGAAAAATCGAGGGAAGGAAGGACAAACAACAATAACAAAAATATAAATAGCTTGAAAAAAAAAAAAAAGGCTAAGTAAATTCCCCCTTAACCCTTACAACAGAGCGGTGAGTTGTATCATTTTTGATTATTAAGACGTTCATTTGGCATTTGTACGGAATTTTTAACAAATCCGTATAACCCAAAATCGAACTATATTACATATAAAAATATATACATACATACATATATTCAAAAATTCAATACTGCCGAAATTTCCCAGCAAAATACGGCATTTTGAAATAACAGGATCAGAAAAAATATATATATAAAAGTGATCTCGGTCAAAGTCCGACCATCCAATTTACCCACATATAGATATAAAAAACATTTGAATTTCCGTATTAAGTCCTGCACCAAGTATTACAACAAATACTTAAATACAAAATCTCACCGCGGACATACCTACTGCTTATTTTTCGTGTTGTCAAGCACAAATTAAAAAATCCAAAAACAAAATATAGGCTTCAAGTTTTTACTTGCAAATTACCCGGCAATACCCCCTTTAGCTTGCATTCCCTGGCGCACATAAGTCAAGCAAAGGCAGGATTGCACTAACAAAATAAGCAGTACCTAGAAAGAATAAAGAAAAATAAAAGAAAATATTTAAATTGTTAGCAAGGCTAGTTCTGGTCTCCTAGTAAAACGTGCGAAAAAGCTACAGTCCAGCATCCCAAAAAGAAAAAAATATAAGCAACAAAGTTCCTTGCACTAAATTGCATTGAACTTAGCAAGCAGAACAAAGTCTATTGTGTACCTGCATTGCTATTCTTCACTGTAAGGTATACAAATAGACAAGCACACAAACGTGCAGCAGCCACCCTCGCTAACTATCTACCTAACAAAAAATATCGGAAGCACATACAGATAAGTTAAACCTTACAAAAAATACGTACTTATAAAAAAATATATAAGAGAATTATAAGGGGTAATAATTTTAATTAGCCTTTGGTATAATTTCATAAAATAAATCCAAGGTAGAAAATACACTCGCGCGTAAAATAATAGCACCGTCAATTATAAAATCTCGGTACATTAAAAAACAGCATATATTTATATATATTTGCATTTATATATCGGTTTATTTATCAAAAAAATTTATAAACGACTTGAAACAACAGTCGCGCGAAAAATATAATACAGACAAAATGTCTGATCCAAAATCTCCTCTTATCGTAGTGGAGCCACCCAAAATGGGTGAAGAAGAAAAGCCACAAGGCAGCCCTGCTGACGGTACCCGCTCAAAACAGGGTGCAAGGCAAAAAAAGGGCAAAGAATTTTCAGCTGCAAAATTCATAACAGAAAGTGACAGTATCATAAGATACTGCACTAGATTCGCTTCAATTCCCATAGAGGAAAATACAGAATCGGTGCTAGAAGTCAAAGATAAGTCTCTTGACAGATTTTGGACACGGCTCCAAGCGGCATATGACGCAATCATCGAAACCGATGATTCAGACTTGCCCGAAAATTTTAAAGAATCGGCTTATTCCAAATATGAAAACTGCTTAGACCGTTACGAAGAAACTAAGGCCATGATCTCTGATCAATTAAAACTCTTAAGGCCAATTATTGCACCTACTCAACAACGAGTAGAGCTGCCCCAAACACAAAACAAAGAAACAAATTCAGGCATATATCTTAAAGTGCCGGCCTGTGATACTGAAGTATTTCATGGGGGTTATGAGCAATGGCCGTCGTTCCGAGACATGTTCTCAGCCGTAAAAAATGCCCAACGTGGCAACAAATGAAAGATTTTCTCACCACCCAGTTCGAAATCGCAGAACGGGTAGGCACAAAAGAAACAAAGCCGAAAAATGCAAATGAAGACAAAAATAAAAGCTTCTTTAAACCCCAAGCCGGTAATTATAACTCCCATAATAGGAGTAATTTTAAGTCTAACACCAAGAGTTTTAACAAATCTCAGTCGTTCACATCTGAACAAAGCACATATAAATGGTCATGCGAACTGTGTAACGGAGGTCATTCAATAAGATCTTGCGAGAAAATTATCAATAAACGAGCGAAATAATTTAGTCAGGACGAAGATACTCTGCACAAACTGTGTGTCAAAGAGTCACCCAGTGCAGAGATGTCCGAGTGTTCACAAGTGCTCATATTGCCAGGGGAGACACCATTCAATGCTCCATACTAATAATAATAATAACTCCCAAAACAGTCGAACTTTCAATAGAACCACTGGACTAGCGGCAACAGCTGAAAATACCGAGACGGAAAGTCCAGAAAGTTGTCAAGAACAACCATGCTGCTCAAAAGCAGCCAGAATACAAACGCTTCATTCAGAAAATGAAAGCAAAACTTTATTACCTACAGCAATCGTCTCCATCGAACACCGAGGAGAAATATTCAAGCTAAGGGCCTTAATCGATCAAGGATCACAGCGATCATTTATAGCATCGAAGGTTCAACAAACTTTAAATTTACCAACCAAATCAGCCAACTTTGAAATCTCGGGAATGGGCGGAAGAGTAGTTCAAAACTCAAATAAAATCTGTCTCATTACCTTGATGTCTTCAAATGCGGATCAAAGAATCAAAGCACAAGCTATAGTTCTGCCGCGACTGACAAACATGCTCCCAAGCTATAATATAAATAGCGAGCACTGGCAAAAGTTTTCGCATCTGAAACTTGCCGATCCCAATTGCCATACCCCCGATCAAATCGACTTATTATTGGGAAGCGATCTAATCCCCCAAATAATACTTGAAGGTGTTGAGAAAATTTCCAACAACCTATTAGCCCAAAATACCATCTTTGGATGGATTTTAAGCGGTCAAGTCAAAGAGAAAATCTCCACGTTCACAACGCAAGTGGAAGATATTTCGAATGACACTCTTAATTCACAATTGAGAAAATTCTGGGAAGTCGAAGAACTCCCGCCAATTCCCGTTACTACAACTGACGATAAGTATTGTGAAGCCTTTTACAAAGCCACAACTACAAGATCAGAGAGCGGGAGGTACGTCGTTCGACTACCATTCAAGCAACAATTTCCGGATACACTCGCCTTAGGTCACTCACGAACCTCAGCTCTACAGCAGTTTCTAAGTATGGAAAGAAACCTACTTAAAAAAGGCGAACTTAAAACCTCATACGACAACGTCCTTGAGGAATACATAAAAGTGGATCATATGGAACCAGTAAATTCCTATGAGAAAATAACAAAAGGCAAACACTCATCCTTTTATCTACCACACCACGCGGTTATCAAACCGGAAAAACTTACAACAAAAGTACGAGTGGTGTTCAATGCATCTAAATGCACAAGCTCAGGTAACTCCCTAAATGATGTATTATATACGGGACCAACATTACAACCAGATTTAATGTTACTTATACTGCAGTGGCGTATGTATAAATACGTATTCAATGGTGACGTCGAGAAAATGTACAGACAAATCCTAGTACACGAAGACGATCAGGATTACCAGCGAATTATCTTTCGCAGTTCACTGAGTAGTCCAATACGAGACTATAAACTGAAAACAGTGACATTTGGCGTAAACTGCGCCCCTTTCCTAGCCATTCGTACATTACACGAACTGGCAAAAGATACAAAAGCAAAATTACCTCTAGCCGCCCCGGTGCTTATCTCTCAAACGTACGTAGACGACATACTGTCTGGAAGCCATAGCCTTCCTTTAGCGTGCGAGTCCTTAGCTCAAGTTATCGAAGCCCTCGATTCGGCAGGGTTTCCATTAAAAAAGATAACATCTAATCATCCAGAAATACTGGCAAATATAAATAAAGAAAACTTGCTAGATACCAATTTTCTAAAGTTTGAAAAGGAGAGCACCACCAAAACTCTGGGCATACAATGGAACGCAATATCAGACCAATTTTCATACACTCTTGAGTCGATATCTGCAAAATCCGCAAAAACTAAAAGGCAAATTCTGTCATCTGTGGCGAAACTTTTCGACCCCGCAGGATGGCTTGCGCCAATGATGATACAAGCGAAGATCTTGATACAAGAACTATGGCTAGATGGAACCGATTGGGACGAAGTGGTTAAACCACTCCGCTTAATAAAATGGTCTCAATTTGCAAACAACCTGCATACTATTTCCGAGATACAAATACCTCGGTGGGTGAATTTCTCACCTGAGCATCAAGTCGAACTACACGACTTTTGCGATGCTTCTGAGAAAGCATACTGCGCAGCTATTTATGTGCGAAGTCAGCATAATGGCAAAACGACAAGTCACTTATTAGTGGCAAAAGGCAAGGTCGCACCTCTTAAGACCGTAAGCCTCCCGCGGCTCGAGCTATGCGGCGCACTTCTGCTCGCAAAACTAACCTCGACCGTGCAAAAACACCTAAACCTGAGCAATAGGAAATTATATTTATGGACCGATTCAGAAATCGTCCTAGCCTGGTTAGAAAAACCACCACATACGTGGAAAACATACGTGTCAAACCGCACAGCGGAAATTATTGACCTAGTTGGACCAGCAACTTGGCGGCACGTTGCCAGTGCTGATAACCCTGCGGATCTTGGCACAAGAGGCTGCAAACCATTGCAGTTAACAACCACCACACTTTGGTGGAATGGCCCAAGCTGGCTAGTAGAACCACCAGAAGCGTGGCCGAAATCACCTGCACGAAATATCATAGCCCCAGAAAGTCGAAGAATCGAAGGCTTTCATGCCACTCTGGAGGACACGGATATACTAGAGCGATTTTCGTCGTTCCCCCGAGCCTTAAGGGTAATCGCGTATATGTTTCAATTTGTAAATCGCTTAAAAAACAAAGTGCAAGGAATAACGAATCCCGAAAGCTATACTCTAACGCACCAAGACTTGCAGCGGGCAAAAATAGCCCTAATCGAGTCCACGCAGACTCGCTACTATAACAATGAACGAGCACTGCTAATGGGATCAAAACCTATTGACAAAAGGAGCGCTCTGTTAGTGCTTAACCCCTTTGTAGACTCTAAAGGACTTATTCGCGCCAACGGAAGGCTAGCGAACTCCAGCCTGAGCTACAACGAGCGGCATCCAATCATAATACCGGAAAAATCCGCATTTGCCATGCTTTTTATAAATTATCTTCACCTTTTAATGGTACACGCCGAACACCGGCTAATGCAACAAATGATCCGACAAGAATTCTATATACCACGACTAAAGCCTTTGATTAAAAAATGCATCTTTACGTGTAAAGTCTGTACGCTACATAAGCAAAAGATGCGCACGCAGATCATGGCAGCTCTACCACCTGAACGCTGCAATTTTTCTCTGCCTTTCACCATCACGGGTGTTGATTTTGCCGGACCTTTCCAGTTAAAGGCCTCGATGCTAAGGTCATCTACCATAACGAAAGGTTACGTGGCTGTCTTTGTATGCTTTACGACAAAAGCAGTGCACTTAGAGTTATGCTCCGATCTGACAACGTCAGCTTTTCTCGCGGCATTTGCACGCTTTGTCGGACGGCGAGGATTTCCCTCCAAAATCATGAGCGACAACGGTAAAACCTTCATCGGTGCCCAACGCGCAACCGAAAAAGAGTTCGTACAGTTCGCAAAGGAAGTCTCGCCGCATGTCATAGAAAAATACGCACCTCAAGGCATTAATTGGCAATTCATCACCCCGAGCGCCCCACATATGGGTGGACTATGGGAATCAGCGGTTAAAAGCTTTAAATCGCATTTCAAGAAAGCCGCTGGCAATCACAAATTTACATTCGAAGAGTTCACAACGCTACTCATTCGAGTTGAAGCCGTTCTTAATTCACGGCCGCTATCAGCGCTCTCGCAAGATCCCTCCGACTTTACAGCCCTCACGCCTGGGCATTTTCTTCGAGGAGCTCCACTTCTGGCTATACCAGAACCAAACGGACTCACACTCACTCTCTCTCATAAATCGATGGGAACGAATCAAAATTCTCCATCATGAATTTAGTCGCCGATGGAAGGAAGAGTATCTGAAAGACCTCTATAAAAGATATCGGTGGAAAAACACTCAAGAAGCACCAAAAATTGGAGAATGTGTCCTAATTCATGATGACTGTCTCCCACGTACCGAATGGCGGCTAGCCCGCATCGAAAAGGTACATTACGGTTCCGACGGTCACATCCGGGTAGTTGACCTACGTACGCAAAACGGAAAATTAACGCGACCGCTCGTCAAACTTTGCTTTCTTCCAACCGAGTCTAATACCAATCGCGCAAATAACTAAAGTCAATAATCTTAAATCAAATATAGAGCAATGCATCCACCAAGCGATGTTGCTACCAAACTGTAATTCATTACCTTACCCATAAAGAGGTAGCTCGAAGGTCTAGATTCCTCGAACGAAAAGCGCGAGCACTAACACATTATATCGCAAATAAAACCGCTAATCATACATACAATGCTAAAGCCTTATAAGTATAATAATTACACATATGTATGTATTGATATAGTGCTTAAACTAAGCACCCCACATGCCTTTATAAGACACTAAAGTCGATTGTATTTTCCAACAGATGTCAACGCACATGGAAGTTGATCCAGTCGCCCCGACACCAAGCATCCGCTCGGCGGTTACCGTGCCACGAGCGCGAGCAACGCACGTTGCCACTCCTCGCGCCACCGCTCCTCGGGCGGCAAATACACCGTCGCCAGCACCACGTAGGGCCACGGCTGGGTCTAATGCAACGGCCATTGAAAAACCGTCCCCAAGGGATCCCGTAGCGGCACACAGTGTACGCTGTCCGCTTTGTCGTCGTCCGCATGCGTTGCGCCTATGCGACATTTTTAAGGCCATGCAACCACAGCAACGGCAACAGGTAGCGCAAGCGCATGGCTACTGCCTCAATTGCTTGGCCCTGTGGCACACCACACAAGCGTGCCCATCTAACATTTTGTGCCAACTGTGCGACAGGCCACACCACACGCTACTGCACCGAACAGCCAGGCGTAGCGCACCCGTGGCACCACCGCCACGCAACAACGTGCGACCGAGATCGCAACTATCACGCGCCTCAGAACCTCGGCGTGCACCATGGCAGTCACAACAGCAACCACAGTCGTGGTCTCATCCGGGTGCTCGGTACCGTAACCCAGCATCCTCACCACGTCAACCACCACCTAGGCAACGCAACCGACGCCCAACCGGGTTAAGCAACGTCGTGGAGGCACTGCAGCAGCTACAGCGATTGCTAGGCTGATGACTCGCCTAGGGGGGCCGGGATGGCTAACTGAGCCGTAACAAACATAGCGATCGCAGCAACCCTGCGGTCGCCCACTTCACCACATTTCACACGCACACTAACATAGTTACACACACACAAATTGTCAACACCAAAAAACGCCTACACTTTTACAAAAAACACAATTGTGTTAGCTCTTGTACCCGCCACATCTCTTTGGTTTTCGCAATAAAGCGCCCAATTTTAAATTTAAAACAATAAAAGTCTTTTTTTTTGAGCTATCGAGTGCCAAGGTGAGTGAATCGGGAAGTGAAAGTGCAGTGAAGTGCCTACAAATATATACCAAGATAGAGGTCATACACAGACAAATATTGGGTTTAAAATATAATAAATTAAAGAAAAACATGATAAGAAGTTTTCATATACATATTTAAAAACAAATTAAATCTAACAAAAAAAAAGTTGTCCGGAACCTGGGCTCGAAGCATGGAATGTAAGCGTCGTAGCCGAAACGCTTACCACCTGCGCTAATACTGTATGTACAATAACGCAGTCAGGTACTGTAGTTGACAGCTTTGGATTTATGCAGAAAACTTTAATGAGTTATTAATGAATTAAATGAAGCATTATTTGTTAAACATAATATGCCTATACACTGCTCCTGACCCATACGAAGATATCAAAATAAATTTTTATTGAAATTATGCATGTTTAAATATAGATATACTCTGGCAATTGATTGTATGAAAAAAATGTTAGCCTATTAATATATACAAGGTGGCGCAAAAGTAATCCTCCTATCAGAAAATTCTATAAATTTTGCGATTGGCCCCTAAAATCAGTTCTGTTTTGACATTTGTGTAGTAAACACATGCGAAATACACGTTAATAAACAATGTTACGCTACACTGCTCCAGAACGCGGAATATTGCTGACTATTTATTTGACCAATAATCGGTCGGTGAAAAACGGTTACTGCGCAAAAGTAATCCTCCTATCAGAAAATGCTATAAATTTTGCCGATTGGCCGCTAAAGTCAGTTCTGTTTTGACATTTGTGTAGTAAACACATGCGAAATACACGTTAATAAACAATGTTATGCTACACTGCTCCAGAACGCGGAATATTGCTGACTATTTATTTGACCAATAATCGGTCGGGGCCAAACGGTTACTGTGAATGGTGAGCGCTACAGAGCAATGATCAACGAGTTCTTTTTGCCGCAACTTGATGAATTGGGATTGGAAAACATGTGGTTCCAACAAGACGGTACAACAGCACACACTGCACGTGCCACAACCGATATGCTGAACATCGGAAGCTTACTTTTGCGCCACCTTGTAGATACCTAGTAGTGCTCCCTCGCGAAGGGTAGGTACCTTGCCGTGGTGCGAGGGCTGAGTCGCTAAACACAGGATAAACTTATCCGCGTGATCTTATCTCGGGGATAGCTCTACCTCCTCTGGAGAGCGATGACTAAGATCTACCCCCTCTCAATCCAGGGTGCTATGCGGTGCCGTGCCCATTAGACGTTTGTTGCCGGGAGCTTAATCGTGGCTGTATTAATACGAGGCCTCTCTAACACGACCGCCTCATAGAATAATAGGGTAAGGGGCTCTACAGCGGCGAACGACACCTTCCCCTTCCTAACCATTTGACCACAAGCTGGCCTTGTCCAGCGAATGGTCGTACGAACAAGATGATGAACACACCCAAAATTAAATAAGATTCGTCCTCTTCCTTACGAGGTAGGACCGTACTGGAGGCACACTCACGCGCACGGGGTGCATCGGGGAAGAGAACAACCTCGAACCTGAAACCAAACACGAGCGGCTTTGTGGGAGTCTGCACCAGCTCAGATGCGAACGCAGTTTCACTGAAACGGTGAACTGCGCAGCACCTGCTGATGCCGAACGTCCATCAAGGGCTGTCGCGGCAACCAGTCTCCCCAAAGCGTTAGCAGGGGTCTCACGACCTGGCCACCATGTGCCTAAGGAGAAGGCTGCTGCCTTTAAATTCAATGTTACAACCGTAGGACCGACTGCGAGGGCAACTACGGGTCGGCTTCCTCTGGACACGGGGAGGGCAACCTCCACACAAGGTACGGGACCTGGAGGGCGTCAGCACCAGCGCGGCTGGGGGGGGGGGACAGCTGGATAGCGCAGGGGGCAGTGGAAATCGCGACCCCATTCAAACGCCAAAGGTCGGACGAGGACCTGAAACTTCCTCCCAAGAGGTATCAGAACAACCCAGGGGTAGGCAAGCCAAGCTTTGCCGAGGTGGCCAAGGACCGCATACTTTTTGTTGTCTTGGACCGCGGAAATAATCGGGGTGCCATCCCGAGGGACCGGTGGCCGTACGTCCGGAACGCCATCGGCAACGCCGTTCTCGACGTGCTGATGGAGGATCCGGGTAGTCCTCGTCGAGGTGCTGATGCGGGATGGTACCAGGGTCAGATCAAGATCCTCGCTTGCGACGATGGAAGGACATTCCAGCTCGGCCATGGGCTAGGGCGTGGGTTCCAGCAAGCCCAGCGGAACCTGAGAAAATTGTCAGGATGATGCAGGTCATGAACTCGGCTCTCCCGATGCAGGACTGGAGCGTCATTCAGGTCGGGGACGCTTCTGGACCAAAAGGGGAGTAGTTCTGGCCCTGAATAGGGAGGCTCTAGAGTCTTTAAAGTAAAGGAATGGGCGTGTACATTACGGCATCGGCGAATTCGTTATACACGTACACCGTGGCGACGCGCAGTGTCGCATCGTTTTCAAAGTGGAAGCGGAGCTCTCCGAGGTGGAAAGTATGGTGGCGGCCACGTCAAATTTTGAAGGTGCTCTAAGCAATTTAAAGATGGAAGACATCCTGCTGGACAGCGTAGGGGAGTTTAAGCACACTCATGTTGAGGGTGCTGCAGATAAACCTACACAAATCTAAGGCAGCTTCGGCTTCCTTAATATGGCGGCTTTCCAAGAACCCTGGGTGAATAAGTCACGGATCTGCGGACTGGGGACTAAGAATTTCAAGTCAATGTAGAAGGTAATGTTAGAACCTGTATTTTGGTTACGTCTGAACTAAATACCTTTCTCCTACCTAACTTTACCGGTCACTTTTTGAATTTATTTTAACGACTAACCTCGTAGTTTGCAACGTAGGTAATGAACGAACTTTTATTACTAAAATCGAAGGGAGGTCAGTGACGTTACTATGTGTAGCGAAAGCGCTTATGGGTTAGTTAGAAACTGGCGGGTTCTTGATGATCACTCGTTCTCAGACGATCGCTATGTTGAAGTTGTTTTAGACTTTGCCGTGGAGCAACCCATTAGGAGACGCAACCCACGTAACACAAAGTGGGAAATGCATAAGAGGTCTGCCAGCGCTACCTTCGCAATGCACCTCATCGGTAGAGGAGCTGGAGGACATGGTTACGACATTCAGATCGGCACTCTCAAACGCCTACGAAAAGGTCCGTCCAGTGCTAAAACAGCGCGCCAAACGTAAGCCTCACTAGTGGCCCCAGGATTTGGACTCATTTCAGAAATCCTGTAGGAAACAGTTCAATAGAGCCAAAAGCCTCGACAGTGAGATTCAGTGGCTTGAATATGAAAGCAAAATGAGGGCCTATAAGAAAGCCCTTAGACAAGCGAAGATAACTTCGTGGAGAAATTTCTGCACTGCAGTCGAAAGTGTCGACGACACAGCAAGACTAAGGTGCGTTCTATCAAAGGCGCAAATGGCCTTGAGCTATTCCTGCACAACTAATTAATACTTTGGAGACATCTGCTAATTGGCTATACCACATCTATACGGATAGCTTGTCTCTCAAGTACATACCGCGCTTGTGGAGAAGCGAAACGGTAACCTTCATTGCGAAGGCAGCAAAGTCTCTCACTACGAGCCGAAAGATTATAGACCGATCAGTCTCTCGTCCTTTGCACTCAAAACACTAGAGAGGATAATCAATAAATTCCTCGCTACCACAATTGACAGCAGTCTTATGTCTGGCTATCAACAGGCATACCTTAAAGGTAGATCTACGGAGACGGCGCTTCATACCCTAGTCTCTCATAGAAGCATCCTTGGAGGAGAAGGACTACTGTCTGGTTGCCTTCCTTAATATCGAATGAGCTTTCAATAATATTAGCCCAGACGCGATTAACATCGTCCAAACGAATCTGGGTGTAAATAGGTCCCTCTCATCTCTGGGGACTGTTGATATGAGACGCTATGTCACAAGGGCCACTCCCCAAGGAGGCGTTCTCTCTCCACTCCTGTGGAGCCTAACAGTTAACTCGCTGTTAAGAGATGCATTTGGGGGGGGGGGGGGCGGGAATGCATTTGGGGGGGGGGGGGGGCAGTGACATACAGAGGAAAATTCCCACAAACTTTGTGTGATCCGATGCAGATGGCTTTGCGAGATATCTCGGTATTGTCCTCTCGCTGCGGACTTAGCGTCACCTCCGAGAAGGTGGAACTTGTCTTATATACTAAACGGTATAAAATACCACCGCTGAACCTAAAAGAGCTAAATGGCGTGCACCTCAATCTGGCCGATAAGGCCACATTCCTAGGTGTGGTTCTGGACAAACAGCTGAACTGAAAGGAAAACGTTACTCAGCGTCAAAAGAAAGCGTATATCGCATAGGCAGGAAATGGGGACTTAGCACCAAGATATGTAAATGGATTTATAGCACGATTACTAAACCCATACTGCTATATGGGGTCATCGTATGGTGGCCTGCCTTGGGCAAGGCTTCAAACCGGAATCTGTTAGGAAAAGTTCACAGGTCTAGATTTGTATAGGCGGGACTCTAAGAACTACGCCGAGCGAAGCCCTCCAGATCATTCTAAACCTTCTTCCCCTAGACGCAGAAGGGTACCGAGCAGGGACGACATCAGCTCTGCGCCTACGGGAATCGTCCAGTTGGAACACACGGACCAAAGGACATTCTAGCATACTAAACAATTTCAGTTTTCTCCCCGAAAGTACGGAACGCTGCGCGGCTACTACAGTTTCGGAGTGTGACTTTACGGTGAACATCCCCAGTAGGGACGACTGGGCGGAGTCGGATCGGTGTTACGGCGCAGAAGGTAGTATATCCATATACACCTACGGCTCTAAATAGGCGGGAGGGTCGGGGGAAGGGTATTTACCTGATCATTGTAGTGTGTTCCAGGCTGAGGTCTCTGCAATCATGAGGGCCACAGCGTGGATAGGACAGAACACTATGGGCAAGGAAATCTTTATTTTCAGCGATAGCCAAGCCGCCATTAAATCCCTTGGCACTAACTCATTTATTTCTGAACTAACGCTAAACTTTCGCCGATCTCTCCAAGAGATGGCCAGGCAGAACTGTGTGATCCTCACGTGGGTCCCGGGCCACAGGGACATTGAGGGAAACTGTAGGGCAGATGAGCTTGCTAGACAGGGCACTACCAAGCAGGTTCTTCCTGCCAAAGAACGCGTGGGTATACCCTTTGCCACATGCAGGCTATTGCTAAAGGAACATACCTATCGACTAGCCCACGAAAGATGGCAACAAACTTCAGGGTGTAGCATATCCAAGCAAACTTAGCCAAAAAGGGATCCCAAGAGATCTCGACAAATCTACAGCCTAAAAAGGGCTGATATTTCTAAGCTAATAGGAATACTAACTGGGCATTGTCTTATTGGGAGGCACGCGGAGAGGCAAGATGTCCCCTAGAAGAAGAGGCTAGGTGTCCCCCAGAAGAAGAGGAGGAAACGGTAGATTGCCAGATTGCAGAGTATGATATCAAGGACTTGATGGCCTTCATCAAGTCTTCAATTTGGTGCGAAAAGGAGGTGTAAAGGTGTCTCTACGTGGTATCACAACGGGCCTTCTGATACTGGCCTAAGTGTGCCCTCGTGGCAGCCACTTCAACCTTACCTAACCTAGTGCTACGCACACAAGGTATATTAACTTTAGTCGCGTAACGGTGATATGTAGCGGCATAAACGGATCGAGAAAGATATTGACTTATATATATCAAAATGTTCAGGACGAAAAGACAAATTGATTGAGCCATGTCCGTCCGCTCGTCCGTCCGTCTGTGGACACGATAACTTGAGAAAATTTTGAGATATCTTAATGAAATTTGTTATACAGGTTCCTTAACACTCATCTCCGAGCGCTATCGGATGATAGCCAGGGCTACATTTTATGTATAGAATATTTTCGAAAATACAAAAAAGTGATTATTCAGTACATAGCAAAAATCTCTTAGGAGGTTTATGATAATATACCTATTGTATATCCCGCCATACATTTTTTTTTAAATTAATTTACTCCTTAAAACTCATAACAGAAGTGTTCTTATTGAAAACAATCAGCTGGCTTTATAATACGAACTGAAAAGTATGTAAATTTACCTGCTTAAATTGGTATTCCGTGATAGATCACTACCAGGTATATAGTGTTCGGTTCCATCCGAACTTAGACTTCCTTACTTGTTATTTATAAGATAGTTGAGTTATTTGGGGCCGCATTCATTGCTTTTGAATCCCATTTTAATATTGGAGTTTTATGAACAAATAAAATGTTGATGCCGTTTTCCCAAAAAAAATTACATTTTATTATAAGTTGTATTAAGTTTTTCAGAATTGAAGAAAGTAAAAGTTTGATTGGGTTTTTAAAAAAAAAATTTTAATTTTGAATAACCGTAACAGGGGCGACTGTGGATGCCTTTGAACATAATTTTTATGATGGAGTTTATAAAAAAAATAATACTTTTATTGAGTTTTCCCTAAAAATATTAACTTTTAACTACTTTTGTTTGCAGTAAAACATGTGAGATATGTTGAAAACAAATTGGTATTTGTTTTTTAAGATTTTGGTGCAGATTAGTATAGGTGAGGGCAATTCTCTCTCAAAATCAAATTTACAACTTCGACACATGATGATTTTCTGGCTTTTTTCCTTTACCATAACTTACAGCGCTTTCTCTGAAATTTACAAATTATCAATAAGTTGACAAATAATGATATTATTTAATTTTCTTATTCTGTGCATAACTTGACAACCCTAAAATGCTCTAACACTTGTCCTTTCCCAACATTGTGGTGAAATAAATATTGTAAACACAAAACAGCTGTTTAGCGCAAGCAATAATCAAATGGAGTCTGCAAAAACGTAAGTATTTAATATTTTTCATTATTTTTTTAGTTAAAATTTTATAAGAAATCAAAATCTGATCGTACAACGCACGAACAATTGGAGGACTATGTTTTATTTTACGGTGCTTACCCCGGAATGGGAATTTGAAAAAATAATCCCAAGCCACCGCAGCAAATGCGCTGTTTATGAACGCGACTTGCGGGCAAATTAAACGCATTAAGGGAACCAACACGTTCTGCAGAAAAATGGAAGGAGGTAAGATATAGTGATAAATTAGTGGTAATCCTTTCCATTTAACGTCAACTGCTAAAACGCGTCAACAAATGTCGGGGAAGGTGTCAAAAAACGCGTTTTGACCTCGGTATCAATAATCCTAAAGCGGAAATTCGATTTTATATTTCTATAATTTTTATGTGTGTTTGGGCGAGATGCCTAAATTCCCAAAAAATGTTCCACCCTAATGTAACTTTAGCGCCCTTCCAATCACTACCACCAACCCATCCACCTGTGTGGGCATGCATGCATATTCGTGTTTTGTCAACACACATATACATGCATGAGGGTGTGCATGTGTGGGTTCACCTCCCCTTAAAACCGGAGGATAATTTTCAGGTTCAACGGTTGTCCTCGTTTGGAAAACCGTCTACTTTTCCAGCGACAGTGGACACAACCACATCACGACCACCCCAGGATTTCCCATCGCATCACAGTATTAAAAAGGTAAACCAATTGTTTTGTAATTATATTTTACCCAAATATACGGCCACTTTATTATAACGAGAATTCTCGGTTTCTTATTTCTTTTCTTATTCGAGCACAAATTCGACCGCGGTGCTTTTGAGCCACGGCCGCTCCACGGAAACACCACTGTCGCATTTGTTCATGGTCCATCTCCCTGTAGAAAGGAACCAGCCTAAACAGTCCACAACACCAATATTTTTTCAACAAATAATTAATTGGGTCAATATTAAAAGCTGCCACACATAAGGAAAAATTGGAAAAAAAAGTCAATATTTGATTTGCCACAAACGCATTGCCATATATACTCTGCCACATACCACAACCAATATAATACAACACACAAGCTATTTACAACAAACATCAGCCGGTCACCACATCAAATCACGTAAGTTGTATATTTCTTGCCACTTAGTTTGTTTTTGTGTTGCGTTAAGTGAATATTTAATAATAGTGATTTTTTTTTGAACAGTTAACTGCTTTATTTTTCTTTCATTTTCAAATTAAATTAAACGCTTCAAAATCCTTGCGAATATCCGGATTATCCCCCCACCAGTGGTAAGGTTTTTTTGGACACAGCGCAAGGCAAGAGGTAACATAACCTCACTTTCAGAATAAGCTCACTTAGCCTTTCGATCTTCAGTTTGTTTTTTTCCACTTGTTTTTTCGGTAATATACAGAACAGCATTTTAATCGAAGGCTAGTTTATTATTTTCTTATTAAGTTCACTAATTTTATAGCACTTTTCATTTGTTATCACATTTTTTTTCATTTAATATTCACTTTCGCTCGTTTGATACACCGCGCACTTTATCTGTGTTTTTTGTGTACTTCCTTATTGCGGCAACATTAACTTATATACAGGGTGGCTAATGAAAGCCGCTACCAAAAAAAAATTAAATAACTTTTTTTCTATTTAATGAATCTGGTTAATTTTTTTTTTATTTTGCAGATTGACTTTTACATTTAACAAAAATGGATAACTGGGACACTAAAACAAGAATTTGGATTGTCCGCCGCTATCACGCACTGGAGTCCGTAGTTTCGGTTCAAAGAGAGTATAGGCGCACGTTTGGCGGCAATCCTCCGAGCAGATGGACCATAATAAGACTTGTAAACAATTTTGCCGAGCATGGGACAGTCAACAGAAGACCTTACCATCGAAACCCTTCAGTTCGAATGGAGGAAACAATCGCTGCTGTAGCTGCTGCCCTACAAAACAATCCACGTGTTTTGACAAGAAGCTTATCTGCTCAAATGGGTGTAAGCAGACAGTCATTACAGTCAATTATGCACAAGGATTTGGACTTATTCCCATATAAAATTCAAATGGCCAACAAACTAAACGCTGCAGACTTGCCGATTCGCTTGGAATTTTGCCAGAAGATGCTTCAAATGGTGGAAGAGGATGGAAACATGTTGAACTGTCTTTTCATGTCTGACGAGGCCCATTTCGATTTAAACGGCAACATAAACAAACAAAATTGTCGAATATGGAGTGCTTCCAACCCACAGATACTCCATGAGACGGACTTGCATCCACTTCGTGTCACAGTGTGGTGTGCAGTTTCATCACGCTGCATTGTCGGGCCCTACTTCTTCGAAGAAAACGGTCACACCGTTACGGTTACTGGAGACCGTTACTTGAGCATGTTGAGAGAGTTTTTCTATCCAGAATTACGCCGAATGAGAATTTCTTTCAACTCTGTGTGGTTTCAGCAAGATGGTGCAGCTCCTCATATAGCCCAACCTGTTATGACAGAATTGCGACGAAAATTTCCCAATAAGCTGATATCCAGAAACTCCACATTCCGTTGGCCACCCAGGTCGCCTGACCTTACTGCACCTGACTTTTTCTTGTGGGGTTATTGCAAACAGGAAGTCTTCAAAGCAAAACCAACAAATTTGAATGAACTAAGGCAATCCATTCGAGAAACAATTGCGGCTATTCCTGTCTCAACTCTCCAAGCAGTAATGAACAACTTTTTGGTAAGATGCCGCACATGCATCGACGAGCAGGGGGGGCATTTAAATTCCATTATGTTTAAAAGTAATTAAGCTATATTTAATAAAATTTAATGAGCTTTAACATGAATAAAAGAAAAATTAATTCCATACACTGAAAAAACAATTACTTGAGTTTCTTAATGTAGCAAAATTCATCAGCCACCCTGTATACATATTCCCTTATACGTGGTGGTGAGTAAGCCAAAGAGTGTTATTATTGTACCATAGTAGACAGACAAAGCGGCAAAGTCTGCAATAAATAAATAAAATTAAATTGAATTCAAATTACATTAATTTGATTGATTTGAAATTTTATTGAGTTGGGTTTTTTTGGTTTTCCTGGGTAAAAATACTGCCTTTACCCTTTCTATTCAGCACTTATCTTGTACGGTTGAGTATTTCATCGTACCTTCAGCTATATTTTTTCGGTTTTGTTTTGATTCTACATATCCTCTAAGTCCAAAATATGGAAAGTTTCATTAGGCTGGCTGATTCGATTTTTGAATTCGAATCAGACTACAATGAATTAGAGGATTCAGTCCACAGCAAGTACACTCTTGGGCTTCAACAAGAGGACTTGAAAGCAATGTGGAGAAAAACCAGAACGGCTTATGACGACTTACTTAATTCACATAAGTTAGAGGCCACTGGTATAGTTTCTGTTAAACAGAAGTATAAGAGAGCATATGTATATTTACACTGATTGTCAGAAATGGCTACACGCCAAGCGACATACAACAAACCAGAAAATAAAACTGAAGAAAAGCCCGAATTTGAACACAGTATCCGCCTGCCTCCATGTGATACTGAAGTTTTCAAGGGCGATTATCTGTCATGGCCAACATTTCGTGACATGTTCACGGCCATATATATCTTGAACAAACGCCTAACTCCTGTGGAGAAATTGTTCCATCTGAAAAATAAGACACAAGGTGAGGCAAAAGATATTGTGAAAAAATGTCCGCTCACGAATGAGGGATTTGATACGCCCTGGAGAAACTTATGCGAGAGATACGGAAACAAACGTATCCTAGTAAACTCGCAACTCCAAATTTTGTTTAACTTGAAAAAGGTAGAGAGGGAGTGTGGTAGCGCGATTAAAACCCTACAACGCGAAATAAATAATTGCCTTTCGTCCCTGCGAAGTCAAAAAATTTACACTTCGAACTGGGATGCAATTACTGTCCAACCGCTTCCAGACACTCGAAACAGTGTCTGGGTTCATAGGGAGGTCTTCGAAAGCGAAAAAACCGCAAAGTACGCGGAATGCCAACGAAACCCCTGTAAAAAGGCTTGGTACATACCAAGCAAATGTCACTAAATTACTGCGCACAAAGTGTAAATCGAATGCCCACAGATTACGAAACTGACCCCGTTTTCTTAAATTAACTCCGATGGAGAGAATTAACTTTGTCAAATCCACCAAGGGCTGTTTGAACTGCTTATCCCCAGGACATACTGTGTCGAAGTGCACCAGTTCTTACGACTGCAACAAGTACCACTCTCGACATAATACGCTCCTGCATGCGGAGTCTCTTCAGACGCCGGCAACCATCAGTCCTAATCAGTACCATGCTGATAATGCTGCCTCAACTTCAAAACAGGCACAAAAGAGACGGGAAGCTGAAAAATCTGGTTCAGCCGTAAACCGAAATGTTAAATCCTGCCATGTGCATTCAAGCGCAGGAGTGCTGCTAGGGACAGCTCGAGTAACCATTCATCATAATGGTAAAGACTTCCCAGCAAGAGCACTGATTGATTCTGGTTCAGAGTGCTCGTTTATGACGGAACGACTCAAACGCAGAATCAATTTACCGGCAAAAAGGATGCATGCTCAAGTTTCGGGCATCACTAATGCCGTCTTAGCTCAAGTCAAGGAGGCATCCAATATTGAGCTCCGTTCACCAGTGGACCCTTGCTTCAGCTTAACAACTTCTGTTCTAATTCTAGCCAAACTAACTGGGAATATGTCATCCTGCCATATCGATGCTGCGACTATGCAGGCTTTCCCAGATTTAGTCTTGGCAGATAAGCGATTCTACATCAACGAGGAAGTTGATGTTATACTTGGCGGAGACATATATCCGCAAATTATATTGAGTGGGCTGAAAAAGAATGTACTTAGTACACTTCTCGCCCAAGAAACGGTGTTCGGTTGGATATTAACCGGGCGCATAGAAGCACGGAATCCAACCAGAAACATAGTGTCCTTTTACAGCGAAGTTGCTTTGGACAAACAGCTTACAGCATTCGGGGAGTTGGAAAATCTGCCCAGAAATAAAAGCCCAAACGCAGATGAGAAAAACTGCGAAGATTTATATAGGGAAACTAGAAGTCGTAGAGAGGATGGGAGATATGTCGTCTCTCTTCCATTCAGACAGGACTACCCAGATAAGATAAACATAGGAGGGTCTCTTAGGCGGGCGTGTTCACAATTTTTCAGAAATGAGACGCGGTTATCAAAGAACCCGGAATTAGGCATCGAATATATGAGGGGCCTGTCTGAATATGAGACATTAAGGCATATGCTAAAACTGAATGAAATGGTACCAGGCGATTCGGCGGGTAATTACTTTTTGCCCCACCACGCCGTAGTAAAGGGGGAGAGTACCACCACTAAGGTACGCGTCGTATTCAATGCGTCGAGCCCAACGGCAAATGGCACAAGTTTGAACGACATTCTCCTGCCAGGCCCGGTACTTCAGCCAGATCTTCCAGTACTTATACTGCGATGGAGACTATATCGCTTCGTTTTCAATAGAGACATCGAAAAGATGTATAGGCAAATTTGGATCACGTCAAATTCCAACGGATTGTTTATCGAACATCGCCTCAAGAACCCATAAGCCTTTACGAGCTGAAAACGGTCACTTTCGGGGTCAATTGCTCGCTTTATCTGGTAATTAGAGCCCTCTTGCAACTAGCAGATGAAGTAGAGAGTTCTCACCCTACAGCATCTAGGATACTTAGGGAAGGCATGTACGTAGATGACGTACTAGCGGGGGGACACACACTCGCATCGGCCATTAACGCGAGGAATGAGATTCGCCAAGTCTTACTCTCCGCTGGTTTCCCACTACGGAAATGGACTTCGAATGCTGAGAAAATTCTCAATGACATCCCAATATCGGATCGGCTGACCGAGGACTTTCTGGCATTCGAAGATGCCAGCACCGTTGAGGCATTGGGCATAAGATGGAATGCCCATTCAGACCTGTTTTACTTAAAAGCAGGGTCACTGGAAGAAGGTGAAAAATTGACAAGACGAGCGATTCTATCCGCCATCGCCAGACTCTTCGACGCTTTAGGATGGCTTGCACCAATGGTCATTGTGGCCAAAATTTTGATGCAGAACATGTGGTTAAAGGGCACCGATTGGGACGAGCCAGTTTCGTCCAAAACATTGGAACGATGGCAAAACTTCAGACATCAATACCACGAAATCGACAAAATAAAGATACCACGATGGGTAAAATTTTCACCAGAAGATGGTGTTGAAATACATGGATTCTGCGATGCTTCGGAAAAGGCATACGCTGCAGCTGTCTACATGCGAGTTAAAAGGAATGATGATATCTTCGTGAATCTACTCCTTGCCAAAACCAGAGTAGCACCAGTGAAGACCATCTGACTTCCACGCTTGGAACTTTGCGGAGCAGTACCGTTAGCGGAGATGATGGAATCAATATTCCGAAACATCAAACTGGGACCATTGAAACAATATCTATGGACGGATTCCACCAGCGCTTTGGCATGGCTGCAGCGTATGCTTAAATCATATACCCAACGTCAAACAACTTTAAACAAAAAAAAAAATGTGTCTTGAAATCGAACCGAAAGGACTTACATATCGCTAGAAAGTTTACTTTTAAATTATCTTGAAACATTAAAATGAATTGGAAATGAAATGAACCTTATTGGGTATACAGATATCTATTAAACTCCACGAACCCCCTCAATATACGTGTCCATAAAACAATGAATTGTTCTACTCACCGGGATCACCCATCAAACAAATATTTATGTTACCACGTATGCGCATACCATCTGTGCGCTTAACAACGCCATCAACCAAAGGTAGGAACAATGCCTTTCGTCACATCCAAATCAGCAAAAATCTTTGGTGCTAAACTGGTTCAGAGAGATCATCCTGTGTCAGTTCTTGCAATTCTTCTGCCGTAAGTTCGCATTCTTGATCGGTTTATTCGTAATTTTTGTTGATGCAGACAACGCGCTAAATAAAGCAAAAGGTATTTAATAAATCCTATTAAAATCATCTAGTAAGTAACACCCACGTATGCATGAAGATATGTTTCTATACTAAACCTTGCAGCTTCGCCTTTTCCGATATAAACAAATCAATATTCTTATTTGATACACAATCTCCTGGCAAAAGATTCAAGTTCTTGTGAATAGTTTGCATATGTTTGTTCAATTTAACTATATTTTGGAATTGTGGGGTCAAAAAGCGTTTTCTTTAACGGCAGTACTTATTCCAAAAACAACGACGAAGAAATAAATGGGCTGTGCAATAAGTGTTCGCGCAATTCGATGGTCAACAGTAGACTGATTTATTGCTTAAAGCTTTAAGTTACAATAGGCTCAAAAATGTATACGTATTTCTTATGTATTTAAATTAAAGGGAGGCAAGAAAGAATGCATATAGAAACTGAACATAGTTATGTGTGTAAATATAAACATACAAATGCATGGCTACACTAGAACAGGTGGATAAAGAAGAAACAATTGTGCGATAGCGTTAGCTTTAGAATTTTAACAAGTAGTTACATATGTACAAACATGTTCACGTACATATAACAAATAAATATACAAATTAATGCTGTTAGAATAGGTATTTAAGTACATTGGAAGCAATTGAATTTTCGGTAATATACTGGAGTGCAGAAATGCACAGAGGCGTAAGTGCAATGACCATTTTTATAAACATCTGTTGAATAGTGAATACTGTTGATGCAGGGATTCTCAAACTGTGACCAAACAGGAATCGTTGCTTACATTGCTTGCATCCAAATATTTATCTGAATGACAATCAATAAAATGAAGAAATAGTCCATTTAAATCTTTAAGCGACGCTTCTATGTGATGAGTTTTAGATTGTTGCAGTATGTACATCCGGGATACTTTTCTAATATTACACTACACGATTCTCCCCGCCGTTTTTTTTCATCAATTGTTGTTAACATTTGCGAGTTCCGCCCGCTACATCGGCGGTTCATTTGGTGAATGTGAAATTTCTCCACACGTTTCAATTGCATTGTATAGGACGTGAACTTTTTATCACAGTACAAGTACAGAATTCTGACGCTCTCCTCCAAAATTAAATTACATTCTTCGAAGTCCTCATGATTTGATCTAATATTGTCACATGGCTTCCGAGTAATTCTGGCCCTTACTGTTTGCTATTATTTATTGAGTCGTTATCAATTTATTAAAATCTGACGAGGAATCTATTTAAGCATCCACTTGGTGACGAGCAGCAGTGGTGGGCATTTCAGGCAGGAAATACAGCTTTGCATGATTGCGCAGAATCAGGTTCAATGGAAATTTTACAACTATTATTAAAGCACGGGGCAACAATGGATGTTGATTATTATGGGATGACACCATTGTTGGCAGCGAGTGTTACTGGTCAGTTACAAATCGTTGAACATCTCATAACCCTTCCTTGTGTTAGTCGAGAAAGTAGCATTGATGCCCTAGAACTGTTAGGTGCCACATATGTAGATAAAAAACGTGATATGATCAGTGCTTTGTCATTGTGGAGACGTGCAATGGAAGACCGAAATCAAGAACCGAAAATCCCTAAAATTGTTAATGAACCTATTGCTGCATACGCATATGTATCGGAAGTGGCAACGATAGAAGCACGAGATACGAATGCAAGCTTTGGTTATACGACGAAGAATATTGGGACCAAAATATCCCGATACCAGCTATTACCTACGATTCAGAGGTGCGCATTATGCGGCTGCCGGACGTTTTGATCATTGTATTGAGGTGTGGACGTATGCATTAACCATGCAGCAGAAAATTATACAGCCGCTTAGTCCTATGACTCAATCGTCTTTACTCTCATTTGCTGAGCTTTTTAGTTTTATGTTAGTTGAAGCTGGCCGCTTATTGCCACGCGGACGCATTGTACCACCTATTGAAGCTGTAGATATGTTAATGATACTCAATAAGGCTGTTTCAGAAGTTGAGCGAGGTCTTGAATATACCCTGGATCAGGAAGCAATGCCGGTGGCACCGCAATCAATACATGATCTCAATGCATTGAGTCGCGCCTTAGTGACCGCCTTACATATTGGATGTTTGTTGGCTTCGCTTTAAGAGGAAGACAACGAAAATATGCGCAAACACATTTTGCATTCTTTATATAAGTTAAATTGGCTTAAAGTTTCTGTGCGATCGGGACGAACCGCACCACACTATGGAAGTTCTCTAAAATTCGGCGGAAACATTCGAAACTCCATTGAAACCTGCCACGAAAAAAAAACATTAGTATTTGCATAAGCACTATAGGGACATACTCGTATATGCATATACAAAACAAATGGGTCTCAAAGCATGCGCCGGCCGCCACAACGTGTGAGACACATTTTTTTTGTTCAATGAATTTTCTTTGTTTCTTTTTCACGATTTTGCAAAATCGTGAGTACGCACATATATGTATGTGTGCAAATAATTAACCACCACTCCATGCTACTCTCATTTACTCGCAAAAATTTATGTATAAATGCATAATTTTACCACCACGCTAGTGATGCTATATTTTGGTCAACGGGTACCGAAATCCTGATGTGCCAAAATCGGTACCGCTCAATGCGGGGTAAATAGGGTGACGAAATCTACGTTCGTACCCGACCGGCGAAGATGCCGATTAGTTTAAAATGCAAAACGAATACGGCTGAATAAATTTTCAAAAAAAAATAAAAATTGGGTCTTTGTTTTACGCCAAGAAAAAATTTTTTTTGTCAATCATTTTTTCTCTGGTTTTTTGTTTGTTTTCGGAGGGGGCAGGACTGTTTTGCCCACAAAACAACAAAAAAAAATAAACCCGAACCTTCACCACCTACACACTCTCTACCCAGCTCGGTACCCAAACCAAGTACCGAAAAAGCGAAAATGTCGCTGTGTGCACGGCACTAACGCCTCTTATGACGGCGACCAGGCAAGTGAGAATAAAAAATAAATCTCTGCATGAGGGCCAGTGGCGAATCGAAATATAAGGTGATCAACGCAATCAACTTGTCGCTACCGTGCCATGCGGGAAAACAAATAACCAATTCCTGTAGAATAATATAATATTATTATTATTATTATTATTATTATTATCTTTATTAAGTCAATGGTAACAAACCTTACTGACTAGATTTACATATTACTTAATACTAATTAGCAACTCTCTTAACTATAAAATTAATTTAATCGGTAGTAAGACTCAATACGAAATTTAAACTTGGACCTTGGCATTGCAAAATCGATATCAAGACTTCTAGAAAGTCGATTAAACTCTTCGAGCCCTCTTATGAGAGGCGCAAAGCTAAGATAATTAGATCTGAGGATTGGAATGAAAAATATATTATAAGACCGGAGAGCTCTATTGGGAACATTAAAACTAAGCTGTTCAAGAGCATATAAGTTGGCATTTTTGCTATTGTAAGATGCCGACAAAATTAAAAATACGTTTGCTTCGTTCGAGAGTTATTTAGTAATGAATCCATATATCTCATTCCAGAATAACTTCGCCATACGTTTTTACATGTAAAGTAAAACTACTTTATGTACAATGTATAATAGTTCAACAACGAAAAGAAATACAACCATAAATTAACAAGTATCTTTGAAGAGAGAGTTTGAGAAGCTTCACACAAGTACGAGTATATCAATATATACACAACCCAACTTGCTACACTTTTGCCGTTGAAATTTATAACCTCCGAACGAGGTCGCCCGCCACCCACGTATACGGGCATCCGTATAAATATTCAAAAAGTTTTTTTGTTTCTTTTCTTTTTCGGTCATCTGCAGCATGACTCACTACGCCTCCATACGCAAACGGGCCGAACGTCTTGCCGCCCGGTATACGAAGCCATGCCCGCTGTGTGGCGAAAGCCACCCTTTGCGTTCGTGCGCCCGATACCAGGGGATGGCGCCCCTGTAGCGCCTTAAGGAAGTTATCCGGGCGGGCTACTGCGATAACTGCCTATCGATGGTCCATTGCGCCAGGGAGTGCACTAGCGACGCCTGGTGCCGGCGATATGGTGGAAAACACCACACCACCCTCCACCTGCCGATGGACGACCCGCAATCCGCACCGACGGCCTATAAAAGCTGGGCCCAACAAGTGGAAGAGGCCGAACAGGAAGAAGCGTCAGAAGAACGAAACATCACGCGATCATCGCACGACGCCTCCAGCGCTCATCACAGACCATACAACCGTCCTCCACGACGCATCGACTGGCCTCTCAGCCGCGCCAGCTACGCACCGCCAACACCGCGTATACCAACATCTATCGATGGTAGACTGGCCGCTCGGCCGCGCCAGCTACCACCCATCAGGGGCTTCCGCGACGGATTAAGCCGAGCTCCCACCGTGGTGGGCCCAACCTTGCGCCCCATGACGACTCTTGTGCCGACTGCGATTGTGAAGCTGGAGGTCGGGTTGGACTGCTTCGCATCCGGGAACTCATAGATGCCTGCTCCCCCCTAAAAGCCATCGACCGCAGTCTCACGGAAGAGTTAGGGTTGCATGCCACCCACTATGGGGGTGAGCAAGGCTGCTTTATCCGGGTCGGAGGAAAGCACGGAAACAGCACGACGCTGACGGCCCACGCGTTATGCATTGCCAGATTTCAGCGGATCAGCCCAGCCTACAGTATCGACGCGCGAGCTGGTGCCCCCTATGCACATAATAGGCTGGCTGACCCACAGTTCCACCAGTCAGGACCCATCCGGCTGGTTCTCGGCGGCGATGTCTATGGGGACATTATCACCCCGGGCACTCTACCACCGTCCTTTGGGCCTTTGCTTGCCCAAAGCACCATTTTTGGTTGGGTACTGTCGGGCGCCATTAGTATGTAAGGTTAGGTTTAAGCTTAAAATAATTTTTTTTCTTTTTTTCTTTTTGTTCTTGTTTTTTCCGGAACAAAAAATAAATAATATACATAATTTCCTGCCAAGAAATATACAGCGTTTTAATTTTTTAAAGTTTCTCCCTCCTATTCTTTAGCTCTAGGTGCGAAACGATGGGGCCACCAAAGTCAAAAAAACTCCAAACTTCGGGAGGTAGTTCGAAGGCAGACGGAGCTATGACGGGGCCGGGAGATGTTGCGTATCGCAAGGGGGCCGGCATGTTTCGGCGAGATGCCTAAATTCCCAAAAAGCGCCCTTCCAATCACTACCACCAACCCATCCACCTGTGTGGGCATGCATGCATATTCGTGTTCTGTCAGCACACATATACATGCATAGGGGTGTGCATGTGTGGGTTCACCTCCCCTTAAAACCGGAGGATAATTTTCAGGTTCAACAGTTGTCCTCGATTGGAAAACCGTCTACTTTTTCAGCGACAGTCGACACAACCACATCACGGCCACCCCAGGATTTCCCATCGCATCACAATATTAAAAAGGTAAACCAATTGTTTTGTAATTATATTTTACCCAAATATACGACCACTTTATTATAACGAGAATTCTCGTTTTCTTATTTGTTTTCTTATTCGAGCACAAATTTGACCGCGGTGCTTTTGAGCCACGGCCGCTCCACGGAAACACCACTGTCGCATTTGTTCAATGTGGTTGTTGTAATCACACATATTGGGTGTTTTCCGAAAAGCGCAGAAGTGTATTATGCGCAGAAATACTGAGGATCGCGTGGACGATGTTGAACCGAGTAAGGTTTTTTTTAGAGCGCTGCCGACATTTATTGACGCGTTTTAGCAGTTGACGTTGTTAATGGCATTCCATATAAATTGTTTACATTTAGACGCTTGGAGTATGTAAAAGCCTGTTACGTACCCGAGCACGACGTGTAAAAATGAAGGGTTACTGGTGCTGGTTCACATATCAAGGCATTGACCGAATTCGAAGAGAGCTCTATGGCTACTTTTGGTTTATTAGCGGTTGATAGTGCCGCTTTAGGAAGCAGTGGACTGAACTTGCCACCACAAGAACTGCTATCAAGAACATCTCCTTTTTTACTACAGAGTTTGTCACCAGCTGAAAGTCATGCAGAATCTCCAAGGCTTACCCCCGGGATGAGTCCTATGCAATCCCCAACCGTTTTGCTGCAACAAAACGCTGCATCACCCACATTTGCACCAATGTTGAGCCCATCACCATCGGAGAGTAATGCACTATCGTCAAGCTGTGAGCTGTGTGTCATTTTCCTCATCTTCACACAATAACAACAAAAGTAATAAATCTTCTTCCATTTTAACACACAACAATGTGATTTCAGCGTAACATTTTATTATCAAGACCGTTTAAGATATTGACTATTTGTCAAACAAAGAGCTTTTTAGTTTTAACACGGAATAGCAAATACTTGATAAATAATCAAACTTGACAAATAAGCAAGGTGGCGAATTTATCAATTGCACAAAATAGCACTGTTAGACACATAAAAAGGCATTTCATGTTGATTTTTAAGGAAGTTTCTCATCTTAATTGGTCAAATTCCGTCTAAATCTGTTAGGGTTCGGGTTATATGTCTGCCCTTTAACAAATTAAAATATATGAAGAGCGTAATAGTTGATGTCTTCAGGAAAATTAACACGATTTCTAACCACTTCGTAAATAAAAGTTGAAGGAAGTACAAACTGTGTTTTCGGGTTTTTTATTATTATTAAAACCAATAGAAATAACGAAATTTATTGAAATTATCTACCGAACTGTGATAAATTTCGGGATTTTTCTCTAATTTTCCGTTTTATCTAATTATTCAGGAAAAAGTTAATTTCCTAAAAAAATCCATAACATTAGCGGTCGGAAAAAAGTTAGCTGTCGGAAACTGTTCTCGAACTTTGGAACGTATGCGTCGTACAGGAGACGCTTACCAGCTGCGCTGCTGCTATATCTACTAAGACGCTGTCAAATACTTTACTTAAGCGCTGTGGCTTGTTGAAAATATTTTCTCAGTTAGGAGTGTACACATATATACATATGGCTTTTGAAAATGAATAAGACGTTAATTTTGAAGTTCTGTGTAGTTCTCAATATGACATCGACGTCGGTCACCATTTTGGAATTTTTTTTGTTTGGTATACAGGCAGTGTGTTAATTAAGCCAAATCTGGATTTTTTCAAATCCATTTTGCGTAAGAAAATTGCATATGTATTCAAGATTTGACAGTTTTTGGCATTTTTTCCTTAACCAAAACTTAAGCACATTAAAAAACCATTTTATATTGATTTTTAAAGAAGTTTCTCATCATAACGGCTTAAATTAAATCTACATCTGTTTAGGGTTCGAGTTTTTGCTTACCTTAAGTCCTATATTATTCAAAAAAAGGAAAATTTCTAAAATAAATTCAGAAAACTATGTACGTATTTGAGTTTTGGTAGATTTAAATAATTTTCTGGCGGTTTTTTGCAAAAACTTGGATTTTTTCACTCCAATATAGAGGTCACAAAGAGGAAAAAAGCTTCGAATTTTATTAAAAATTCATATATCTAAAAGAAATCAGTTAAATAAAAAAATTAAATCAGTTGACCGGAACCTGTGCTCGAACCTTTAAACGTACGCGTCCCACCCGAGACGTTTACCACCTGCGCTATTGCTATATGTACATCGCAACAGGGAAATACTGTAGTTAAGCACTATGACTTAATGCAGAAAACTTTAAAGAATTATTACAAATAAATGAAGCATTATTTGTTAAATATAATACTCCTATGCACTGCTCCTGACCCTTACGAACATATTCATATTAGGCATGGGACTATTCGAATAAAAAATCCATTTATTCGACGGCTATAAATAATTCGAATATTATTTATTCGAATAATTTATAAAGGGTGTTTTTTTAGGGGTATAGAACTTCGAATTGAAATAAAACACAAGAAAATCGTTTTAAGGTCCATCAATTTGGCTTTATTGGAAGGATAATTTTATGCCATTAATGTTTAAATATGATTTCGGGCATGTGGCCGCCGCGGCTGGCTCGAATAAAGCCAATTCTACAGGTCCAATTTTCAACCACTTTTTCGAGCATATGGGGCCGTATGTCGGCAATAACGCCACGAATGTTGGCTTCCAATTCCCCTAACGTTTCTGGTTTGTTGGTGTAGACGAGCGACTTCACATATCCCCAAAGAAAATAATCCAATGGTGTCAAATCACACGACCTTGGTGGCCAATTGACAGGTCCATTCCGCGAAATTATGCGCTCATCGAATGTTTCCTTCAATAAATCGATTGTGACGTGCGCTGTGTGGCATGTAGCGCCGTCTTGTTGGAACCACAACTCATCCACATTCATGCCATCCAATTCGGGAACAAAATAGTCGGTTATCATGGCTCTATACCGGTCTCCATTAACGGTAGCTGCCTCTCCAGCATTATTGCGGAAGAAGTATGGCCCAATGACTCCACCAGCCCATAGAGCACACCAAACAGTCAGTTTTTGTGGATGTAATGGCGTTTCAAGGGTCTCATGTGGATTCTCTTCACTCCAAATGCGGCAATTTTGCTTGTTGACGTAGCCATTCAACCAAAAATGAGCCTCATCACTGAACAAAATTTTGCGATGAAAATCAGCATCGAAATCAATCTCATTTTCGGCCCATACACCAAAATCACGACGCATTGCATGGTCTCGCGGCTTTAATTCTTGCACAAGCTGGATCTTGTAAGGTCGCAAGCCAAGATCTTTGCGCAAAATCTTCCATAAAGTTGATGGACAAAGCTCCAATTGCTGTGCACGGTGGCGAATCGATTCATTCGGGTCCTCTTCAACACTTTGCTCTACAGCGGCAATTGTTTCTTCGGTGCGCACTGTTCGACGTCTCTGCGGATGCGTATTATCACATAGAGTAAACGTAGTGCGAAAACGATCCATGGTTAACCGAATTAATTGCTCTTATGGACGATTATGTCGACCATAAAATGGACGGAGCTCACGGTAAACTTCGCGAACTGAACCATTATTTTCGAAATAAATTTGCACGATTTGCAAGCGTTGTTCTTTTGTCAACCTGTTCATGATGAAATGGCAAACCAAACTGAACATAAATGACATTAGAGTTGCCAGATTTGACCACAAAATGCCAGTTTTATGTCTATTCGAAAAACAAACCTGTAAAAAAACACCCTTTACTTTTCTTCCAATAGTATTATTCGAATAGTACTATTCGAATAGTTGTATTGAGCTATTGGATGGAATGCGAATAACAAGAGATTTACTCTAAATTTAGTATAAATATGTATGTGTACGTACGTTAATAGAAATATTTCAGTTATTTTAACATAGTAATATGTATTGTGCTAGATTTTAGCGCAAGAGATTTCCGGTGCAAAATTCAGTGTATTCATCGCTTGAACATATTAGCATGCAAGTTAACGGCAGCCTCCACACACCAGCCTTACGGTAATTGTAAACAACTATTGAGATTTTTCCAATATCCATAGTAGCCTGCTACTGCAAGCTTTAAGTAAACAATCCAAGTCACTTCTGTTACACATCGAAGTATTAAATAAACCCAAGCTCAATTCGCAGTCTAAAAATGATCGTTTGTTATTTCAGCTAAAATAACAAACTTATTCTTTGTTTTTTCAGTTGGCTCCTTTTACATCTTTAAAGATACAACGCAATGCAATGATCCGTTTAATTGATGGATATTGATATCTTCATTTCAAGGCTAAGCCTATTTCATCTAATGATGAAATTAATTTTAACTAAACATTTGAAGAATGTATAAATAGACGTAAATTAGAATAAGCAGTTCAGTTTTTCTGAGTACCGCTTGAAGCACGCGTTTGAAAATCGTTACGGATTAATAAAACGACTTTTATTAAATAACTATTATATTAAAAGCTAAGTGTTTTAATTTGTGTATGAAAACTCGTTCGCTAACGCGAACTAAAATAAAGTTTTTTAAAAACGTTAAGGATAAACTCTAAACATTAATTGGCGCCCAACGTGTGGCACACGCGTTACGATTTTAGGGGGAAAAGTACAAGTACCCTAGTACGCGAGTGTTCATAAAGGAACCTGAAAGGAGAAACCGCCAAGTATCCTGGTTACCTTTGTGCGAGTGTCAAACAAAAAAAGGGATCAAATAAGGAAAAAATAAAAAAGTATCCTTGATCCCATGTGAAAAATTTTGTTTTGTTTTACATGCAAAAAGGATCAAATAAGGATAAAATAAAAAGTATTCTTGATCCTATGTGGACATTTTTTGTTGTTTAACAAACTTTTAAAAATAAAAAGAACTTTTCACCACACCACAAAAATTAAAAATGCAAGTATTGAATGAAGACATTTATGAATAACTGAAAACTTTAAAAAATAAAAAAAAACCACTTCACCACAAAAAGTACAAATGTAAAAAGAAAATTTTGCAAAAACTAAAAACTTTAAAAAGAACTTTAAAAAAAAGAGCAGAAAAAATAAATCATCTTTACGCTGCTGTTGTTGCAAATCAAAAATCAAACAAAAAATCAACTTTACCCAGCAACCCAATTGGTGGCCATCGTGATAAAAATTGGAAATCAGTTCGAGAATAAACCACGGAACACTGACGCCCTTACCTACCTTGGTTGGTTGACTGGTTAATGCGGAATATGGTATGATTAAACATTAAAATAAGTGAATTTGTTAATAGTTAAGTTGTGCAATTGAAATTTATTGTTGTGTTCAGCAATTTTAAATTTTGTTTTAAAGAAAGAATACTACAAATGGGTAATATCCCAAATAAGCCAAAATATATAAGGCTAAATTATTGCGGAGGGGAATATGATATTTTGAAGTGTCCCTTATTAAAAAAGAAAAAGATCAGATAAGAAATTAAATCTGAAATTGAATTTTGAATCCTTAAAGGGATTGTATAATTGAAAATTAAATTCATTAAAAAATGACTCATTCTCTACGTTTGTATATTGATTTCAATCTTATTGATGAGGAAATAGAGAATGAAATAAATAAAATTTTAGAAATTACAGATATTCTTCAAGGAAGTAATCCTTTTTCGTCACATAGCAATAATACCCCAGTATTAGACGAAGATCTTGATGAGTTAGATGAAATTTTAGCAGAACTGGAGAAAGAAGAAAATAAGAAAACCTTAATTTGAGTAAAAGAATATATTTAAAAATTAAATAAAAAATGGCTAACGGTGAGGGATTAACGGTAGATTTTATCACTAGATTGATCGCAGATAGCAACATTGAATTGGGACAGGAGATTGACAGACTAAAGTTACAATTAGAAACTAATACCAATAGTGCTACAGATTACTTGGCTGAAACTATTGATGCCACTGTTACTTGGCAAGAATCTCTTGACGTTATTAAATCTCTACCTGAATTTTCAGGAAAATTCAACGCCTATGTAAGCTGGCGTGAAGCAGCTCATAATGCTATGAGCCTTTATGTTAGGAAGAGCAGGAAATATTTCGCTGCTTTAACTATTTTAAGAAAAAAAGTAACTCAGGATGCCAATGACATTTTAACTAATCATGGCACAGTCCTAAATTTTTATGCGATAATCGCACGATTAGATTTCGCTTATTCGGACAAACGTCCAATCCATATAATTGAACAAGAATTGAGTGTCTTACGACAGGGCTCAATACCTGTAGTGGAATACTATAATTTGGTTAGCAAAAATTTTACCCTTTTGATTAATAAAACTATAATGACACATGGTAATGCAGCAGATATTACCAAAGAATTAAATAAGAAAAATAGGGATCATGCCCTTAGAATTTTTATTACTGGCTTGAATTTGCCATTAAGAGATATTATATTCTCTTTGAGTCCTCAGGACTTACCCGATTCTTTAGCAAAGGCTCAAGAACTTGAGTCAAATAATCAAAGAGCACGTTTTGCTCAAAATTTTTCAAATGTAACATTAAAAATGAAACAAACACACCCAAGTAACAATTTGCGGTTTCCTCATCGAAAACATTCTCAGGCAAATCAACAAATTGCCTTCCCAAAAAATCAGGTGTATAATCAACGAAATAATTATACAAAGCCTGTATCCATGGACGTAGATCCATCTATGTCAAGAATGTTTGACAAAAATTATAATGCCAGAAGGCAACGAAGCACAAATTTTTTTAATCAAAATGCGAAACCTACAGTAAATAATACAACTACTCATGTGAACAGCCCTCAAACCCAAAGTTCACATGGAATAAAGCGACCTAGAGAAAGCAATAACAGCTTCAGGCCGCAAGAAAAAAATCAAAGAATAAATAATTTAAATGACAACAAATTAAATAAAAAATTTAGAGCTCTTGTCGATACAGGAGCAACTTCTTGCTATATAAAGCAAGGATTGTTAGAAAATAGAAAAGAATTAGCCATTTACAAAAGAGTAAAAGCAGTAAATGGTTATTCAATTATTAAATATTATTATATAATAAAACTATTTGGAGTAAAGCAGGTTTTTTATGAAATAGATAACTTGGAATCTGATTTGCTCTTAGGATATAATAATTTGAAGAAAATAGAAGCGCACATTGATTTGCGCAGTGGGAAATTTTTTTTAAAATAAAAGACGGTGAAAATGTTATTGAAAAAAGTATAAATACGTATAAACTTTCATGATGAAAGTCAGGAAAACCTTAACCCATTGGGTTTAGAAAATCCTAAGGCGCCCGCCGATGAAAATACCGGCAAAGTAAAAAATAAAAATTTGAGAAAGGTAAAAAAGTGTAGAACAAATGAAAATTTAAACCCCTTGGGACAAAAAGATCGTAAGCTGCCCGCCGATGGTAATACCGGCAACGTTGAAAATAAATTTGAAGAAAAAATAGAAAATTTTGTCGAACAAAAAGTTTCTACAAAGCCAGCCGAAGATTTTTCAGGCAATATCATATTAAAAAAATATTTAGTTTCTTTGAATGAAAAGAATCTTGAAAATTTAAACAATGAGTTTACTGGAAATACGTATAATTGAAAATTATTCAATGATGAACGAAAATGGTTCAGAAGTTAGTGAAGGTAGTGATAGGATTAGTGACAATGAAGAATTGTCAAATTATAAAAAATATGTGAAGAATAAAATAAATGAAAATAGTGAGGATGAAAATTGGGAAAAAACTTTTGAAGGTTTAGGTAATAAAAATCAAGATAAAGAACTTTTAGATTTTAGAGAATATATAAAAGAAAAAATTTTTAAAATACATTCAAATATAAATACCAGAAATTACAGAAATACTAAAAAAAGCCAATATGAAGATTTCACTTGAAAAATCAAAGTTTTTTCAAGAAGAAATAGAGTTTTTAGGATAAGTAATAGCCCAAAATGTTATTAAAACAGATCCTAATAAAATAAAATAAATTTTAAATTACTCAATACCTGAAAATCTACGAGAATTAAGAGGATTTCTGGGAATTGCGGGTTATTATTGAAAATTTGTTAAAAATTATGCTACAATAGCAAAACCTCTAAATAAATATCTTTCAGGAGAGAATGGAAGAGTTTCCAAGAATATGTCAAAAAAATTCAAAATTGAAATAGATCAAGATGGTATTTTAGCATTCAATAAATTAAAGAAACATTTAGAAATGGAATTGACGCAACCAAATTATTCAAAAACATTTGTATTAACTACCGACGCATCAAACGTAGCGATTGGTGCTGTGTTTTCACAGGAGGGTAAACCAATTACCTTCATTTCAAAGACTCTTAATAAAACAGAAATAAATTATGCAACTAATGAAAAGGAATTATATGCCATTGTGTCGGCATTAAAAAATCTTAGAAATTATTTATATGGTGTTACCAATCTAGAAATTCATGCGGAGCACCAACCTTTGACATTTGCTTTGTCACCTCGTAACCCTAATCCAAAAATGAAAAGATGGCATGCTTTTATAGAAGAGTTTGCTCCAAAATTTGTGTATCAACCTGTTAAAACCAATGTTGTGGCAGACGCGTTGTCACGTCTTCAGTTAAATAATATGTCCGATGATCCAGAAGATTCAGAAAGTAATGAATCAAACCATTCTGCACAAAGTAGTGAAAGTATTCGAATACAGGAAACGAAAAAACCTATAAATCAATTTAAACAACAAATAATTTTATGTAAAAATAGATTCACAATCCATGAATTAATTGAAAATTTCGGGAAGAAAAGACATTTAATAGAATATGCCACGGTGGAAAATTTATTAACCATCTTGCAGGAATTTATTCAACCAAAATTGGTGACTGCAATTCATTGCACTATTGAGGATTTATATGAAATCCAAGAACCCCTGAAACGAAGTTTTCAAAATAAATTTGTTTACACAAGTCTTTCGCCAATGGACATAACTAATAGAGAGGATCAGTTCAAGTTTCACAATTCCAATATTTAAATCCTTTATGCAAAGATTGAATATTGAAATATATTTTTGTGACCCGAGACACAGTATAACAAATGGATATTGCCATGTAAATTGGACCATCTCTTTTATATGAAGGAGGATAAGTGTTGCAGGTTTCTGATACTCATACGGAGTATTTCCGTTTTTTCAGTGATTAAGCAAATATGTAAACTTTATTGATGATATAAACAGTATTTACAAAAACCAAATAATTGATTATTCATAAAGAGTATTCAACATCGTAGTTTTGGTTTTGTATTTTTTGTGGTTAGGTTTTTGTGAATTGAAAGAAAATAAAATACAATAAGGAAAGATTAGGAAAGGAACGGAAAGGAAAAAAAAGCAAAGGAACGAAAAGGAAAGGATAGGAAAGGAACGGAAAGTAAAGCAAGGGAAGGTATAAGCAAGAAAAGGAAACAACAAAATAGAAGACAACAAAAAAATTTAAGTAGAAAGTAATTAAAATTAAATAAAGTTTTGTGGTTGAATTTCAACCACTGGATGATGGCTAGTCTATAATATAAATGCGCAAGTTGAGTTGAAATAGTCTTACTTGATGGCCAAACTATACAATTATATATCTATGGATAGGTATTGCCAAACTGCAGTGCTGTCAATCAAAAAAACTTAAAAAAAATAATATTATAGCTATAAAAAATTACTTTAAAAATACACTAACACAAATGCCAAACATGTACTCACACTATAGAGCCGTTGTTGTGTGAGTAGATATGCCATGCATGGTTTTGTATTACTCGTGTGATCGGCTCTCATTGTGAGTGCGAGGAGTTGGTAGCGGACCAATGAAAAACAAAGTATTCGCACCCAGTAAAAAATGGATGGAGTAATACTAGACTGCCGCATTTTAGGAGTAATGAAATGGATGAACACATTTGAAGCAATAACCGAGCAATACCGAGATTTTGCAAAAAAATTAACATTGATTCCTAGCTTACTGATACAGTTTGGAGCAATAAAGGAGCATAAAAGTAAATGATTGCTCGAATATTTATCCTAATGTATCAATAAAGAAGTAATCGTAACTGATAATATAACTGTAGATAGCACAATTCTCTTTCTTCCAATAACTCAAATTTTTTATTTCATTTATTGAGTTGCAATTTGTATTCGCACGTGATTCAAGTACCGCGAATTTATACGTGAAAAAGTGATAAATATAAATTAATTATTGATTGTTAATAAATAAACATATACAGTTGTTATACGGGTAAAAATATAACTACTAAATAAAAAATGTGTGATAACTTTTATTCTAAGCGACACTTTAGGCGACTAGTGAAAAAGGAAGTTGAAAAGTTCACTTCAAATAATGTTGAGAATTCTTCCTACCAAGAAACGGAAGCGTTTCTATTACCCGCAAATGAGAATATCCAAACTGAAAGTTTTATTAATAACTACCACGAAATAAGTGATCAGAATCAAAATATCCAAAGTGAGAATTTAACTGATCAATCAAGCGTAACATTTCAAGAAAAGCTTGCATCATTGGTTATTAAAAACCGTCTTTCGAGCAAATGCTGTAGTGACTTACTGCATCTTTTAAAAAGTGAAGGCATGAATGTTCCCTTATGTAGAGAAACACTTCTCAAAATGGCCCAACTAGAAGGCCAGAAATAAGAGAAATGCCGCCAGGCGAATACTTTCATTTTGGTTTAGAAAAAGCCGGCTTGCCGCTATATAAGAGCTCTGCTACGTCACTGTGGCCTATTCTTGGTGCTTTTTCGGGACTAAAGAGCTCTCAGCCATTTTTGATTGCCACCTATATTGGCTAATCAAAACCTCCAGATGTAAGTGCTTACCTAGAGAGGTTTGTGGAAGGATATCTTCATTTAAGGAATATAGGTATCCAAATTAATGGAAGAACATTTATACGAAAAATACGACTCTTTGTTTGCGACACTCCTGCAAGAGCCTTTTTGACTGGTACAGTGGGACACACATCTGCCCAAGGTTGTTCAAAATGCGAACAGATAGCTACCCAAAAGAATAAAAAGAAAAGACTTTCTTGTGCTCTACTCCTTGGAAATCCAAGAACAGATGAAGATTTCAAAGCACGAAAGAACAAAACATTTTATCAAGCAAAATTTCAAAGCGAAACTCACCCTCTTGATCCATCAATATGGTCACACAATTTCCGCTTGATACGATGCATTTAATAGATATGGGGGTTTGTAAAAAGATGTTGGTGTTCATTTTAGAAAACAAATACTTCAAGTCGAAACTAAGCGATTTACAAAAAGATGCATTAAATTACAAAATATTTCATACAGCAAAGTTTATGCCGAAAGAATTTTGACGGAAAGGTAGAACATTTGATGAGGTTAAGAGATGGAAAGCAAAGGAGTTTCGCCAACTGGTACTTTACACAGGAGTAATTATTTTCAGGTCAACATTCGGAATGCATCCGCGCACTTAATTTCGTTTTTCACACAAAATTTGATACAGGTTCTTTGATCCATTTTTTTGAATAGGTAAAAATCGAAGACGATCCAAAACACGTGCAAGCAAAGCAGCTGTCAACAATTAACTGAACATTCAAAATGGCCGAGCTTGTCGGCATAAGTGAGAGACATGAGTACCAACATAACGCCACAAAAAATTCGAAATTCGAATATACGTAACCAGCGAAAATACAAAATTCGCGATACTTTTTGAACACAGTGTCATTGGAAGAAATGCAAAACGTTTCAAGCTTACATCGATTTAAAAATATTCCAATTCATTCACTAGATGAACTAAATTCGGCAGAAGAGTTGATTAAAACCATGTCAGATTCAGAAGTGGTAAGACAATTTTTTTCCCATTATTTGATATATTGAATGATCTTCTTAAAGCTCTTCTTGTTATGTTTTCCAGATTGGCTATATGAAATCAAAATTCGATAAAATAAAACTTGAGAAAGTCCGGTCAAAAGTATTTCACGAGAACTTTTTGCTTAAGATAAATTGGGATGGAAAGAAAGATAAAATGGCGATAAACAAATACAAATTATTCAACTATTTCCTTTTCGGTAAGAATGAACATATTTTATAAGTAAATAAATGTATTGACATGAATTATTTTCCTTTTTCGCAGAGTCGCTAAAATACAATTTTGCATCATATGGGCAATATGAAAATGCTATGAAAACAAAATTTTACCGCAGAACATATTCGATGAAATGTGCTAAATGATCTACTAATCAATATGTTACTCTCTGAAGTGGAATGTAAGTTCAGTTCTTTTGTTTATTTCACCTATTTCATTACTCTAATATAATTTTACTAATGAATTGAAGTTGAATTGAATTTTGTTCACGATTTCTTTCTGTGTATATTTGGACAAATAACGCTCGCTTTGGCATTCGAAAGGATCTAAAAGGGAGTGCTCGCTTTGACATCCGAAAGGATCTAAAAGAGAGTTTTCGCTTTGACATCCGAAAGAATCTAAAAGGGAGTGCTCGCTTTGACATCCGAAAGGATCTAAAAGGGAGTGCTCGCCCGCTAGGACATGCAGTGTTAAAAAGGAGTAAAAAATGCAGGGTACTCGGAGATTTGTGGATTAATCCAATGCTCGTAATGGATCGATCTAAGATTAATATTTGGATCATATAATTTTTTACTGGGTAGCGTCTGTTGTGTTAGTAAATGTGTCATGCATTTTTGCTTTAGTTGTTGTTATTGTATTGATCATTGGCTACGATGCCCAGTGTCAGCGGCTCTCCTGATAGCACGAAAAGTTGCTTTGTTGGAGACATTAATCAAGCAATATAAAATATGAGGAAATATGTAAACTTCATTTGCTGTACCTACAAATTAATAAAGAGTATTCAACACCGAAGTTTGTTTTGTTGTTGTATTTCTGGTTGGGTTTGTGTGAATGAATTAAAATAAAATTAAATTAAATATAATTTCGCAATATTTTCGGCCTTTATTAATAATTAATATTGAATTTTTGAGCCCTAGGCCACGAATGTATCTTTACACAATAAATAAAACCGAGTACAAATAGCTTTATATATGTATATATATATCGTCGATATTTCGAATTTATTCTAAATTCATCTTCAAGATTGAAACAAAACAAAGTATGTCAAACCAAAACATAAACAATTATAACCACCTACTTACACTCTTGAGTGCACCTGGTCGACTGATTTATCAAAATTAACATTATTGCGAGAAGCAAAAATAATAAACAAGACAACATAAACAATCAACAACCGTAATTGTAAACAAATTTTTACATCAAGAACAATATATGAAATAATGAACAGCAAGTGAAGTTGGGACAGCATATCAGGAGCCCGTGTGTTTGTTGTTGATCAATTTCCTATAAGCAGAGGCACATCTCTCTACATCTGCTTTAAAATGGGTTGCTAACGAAATCCTGTTTTTGCAAAATCCCGAAAGCAAAATCCTGCTTTTTTAAAATCCTCTTTTTTTAAAATCTTGCTTTTTTAAAATCCTGATTTTTAAAAATTCTGCTTCTCAGAATCCCGGACTAGAAAATTCTGCGCACTTTTCAAACTAATGACATGCCCACTTTAACATTGATTGTATTACATTTAAATACAACACTGTGTAGGCATTATTTTTTATTTTATTATTCCACCCATATGAACATACATATGTATGTAACATGTTCATTGACGAATTGCTGGAACTAGAAATACCGTTATACATTAAGTTCTTAAATGTTTCATTTATTTTCTGTTTTGTGCTTTAATGCTGTCAAAATCGTGGCTTAATAAAATATTTGTAAATATTTGTGGGTAAAAGTACCTCATAATTTTATAAACTCGTATGAAATTTACAAACGGAGCTTATTTATGCGAAAACTCAAATACAAAGAAGGGAAAATGGAGAAATAAGAAGAAAGAAAAGAAACATAATTAAAAAAAACAAGCAACTACGAAGAGTTATTAAAAAAAGGAATGAACTAAGTCAACCAAGTTATTTACATATATAAAAACATATTACAAAAAAAGTTTATTTGATTTCTAAAATCGCTGTGTATGAGTTTGAATACTTTTCGCTGCGTATGTCGGTTCATTTCGATGTTCAGAAAGCCGGATTTAGCAAAAGCAGAATTTTGGAAAACCAGGATTTTGGAAAAGCAAAATTTTAGAAAACCAGGATTTTACCTATGCAGGATTTTTTAACATTTTGCAGGAGTTTGCGAGGTAGAATTTTCTAAAACAGGCAAACGTTACGCTCCCTTTAAAATTCATTCGTTGGTCTCTTGGTGTGTTGATTATGTGTAACATCACTAATGTATATCTTTTGTTGCAGTGTTTCTCGTGTTGTATTATAGGGACGTTTTCTAGATCAGGAGAGTGTCCGGACTCTCTGCAGTGTTGAGTTAGTGCTGTTTTAGTATCATTAGAGTGGTCCCTATTTTTTATGTTTGATTTGTGAGCGGAAATCCTTGTCTTTAACTTCGATTTTGTAGTACCCACATATACTTTGTTGCATATGTGGGACCCGTCGCCATTGCATGGAATTTTATATATTACGTCAGATTTCTCAAGTTTTTCGATTTAGTCCTTCTTGTTACTAAAAATTTGTTGAACCGTTTTGTTGTATGTGAAGGCTAACTGGAATCTTTCATGGTCATACATGTTCGAATATTTCATTCTATTGGATAGGCCGTGGACGTATGTAGATGTTTTGTATATTTTATTATTGTTAGACGTTTTTTCATACATTGTGAAGTTGGAAAAATAATCCCTTATATAACTTTGTTTATAAGTATATTTTTAATAATTTCTATATTTTTCTTGTGATAAACTACATCACTGATGGTGAGAACTCTTCTTATACAATTTTTTGCAGTGCTAACTATAGTTGATTTGTTGTGCTTGGAATAAAAATTAATCAATCTGCCCGACGGTGTGGGCTTTTTGTACCACTCAAATGATAATTTATTATGCCTTCTAATTACTACCGTATTTAGAAGGGGCAATTGTCCATCGTTTTCAACCTCATGGGTAAATTTAATAGATTTGTTGTAACCCTTTAAGGCAATCAACATATCCTCTACGGACTCAGTTCTAACGATGGCAAACAGATTGTTGTATACCTGGCTGTTGGGGTAAGGCAAAGGTGGCAGGTGGCATGGTGGCAAGTCCCGCTAGCTCGTCGGGTGGGGTGAGTTTTTGCTCACCAGCCTCACCTACAGCTATACAAACAAAAACAGGGATTCACGCCTGGGTGATAAGTAAAGAGAAGCAAAAAAGGGAAATGAAGGAAGGAGGCCTGTCCGTGTCGGGTGGAGTCATGCCTCCCCTCTCGTTCATAGAACCTGAACGACCTTGGACTCCACTTTGACTCCGCTCACCGAGTGGAGTCCCCTTGCCTGAAACTTGTCCGTCCGTTATCGTCCCGTGTTCCTACCTACAGTCCGTCATGGTCGCCTCACATCCACATCCCCTCTGACGCACCAGTGCAACACCCACACCAACTATTTCTTTATTTAGCCAGACATGGCGTTTATACTTCACCCCATGAAAAAAAAGGAAAATAAATACAACACAAGAGATCTCGTTTCAAAACTTCACAATCTTAATTTAATTAAAGATTATTATAAAGAAAAAAAATGCAAAAGTGATACAATTAACTTAAAATTGAAAATCAAAAATTAAACACCTGAACTTAAATTTAAAGTATGTAATTCAGAAAAAGAGCAGAACTCATAAATAAAAAGAGATAATATCTTATGAATAGACACCAACGTTATTTACAAATTCATAAAGCAAGGTGTAAATTCAAGGTAACAATATAAAAAAAAACAATCCAGGCAATTAAACTACTAATTTCTCTCAAACAACTCCCGAGCAAAACAAAAAAAAAACTCAAAGGGAATCCAACATAAAAGTAAAGAAATAAAAATTTAACGAAAGAAATTTAATTATTTCAACAATCAATAAAGGGAATAGAAAAAAACTGATTTATATAAAACACCCACGCTAATAAAATTCAAAAGAATAAAACGAAATGTAGTGCAAAATAATTTACTAGAATCAGAAATTCAATATCAAAATTTACTTAGGTGAAAACTACAAGAAAGAAAGATAAATAAAATTTTAATTAAAAATAATAAGTAGAAAAATCGCGGCTTATCGGGCGACCCCCGTGCGCCGACAGCTTTCTCTACCTCACCTAGCCTCCAATATATTAGAATTTTTATTTATTTTATATATGTAAGTATGTAGTTTAGGTAAATATACCTTACGATCTAGCACTCACCGATCTTTCCAGTGACAGAGGCGCCTGCGTCGCGGAGAGAGGGTTGCTGAAAAACAAGTTTAACATACATACATATATACGTAAATTTCCCTATATTGGAAGTTATTCCACTACTCATACATAGGTGGGCTGCCGTCCGAATCAAAGAAAATCATGTGGCTCTAAATAATTAAAACGAAAAATTACTGCTTTACGAAAAAAAATATTTTAAGCAAATAAATGGGAAAACTAAGTGAAAACTAATAATTAAAGTGTGACCGAAAATGAAAGGAAAACAAAAAAATGCGAAATAAACTTGAAAAAAAAGTACTGAACCTTTTGGACAAAAGGAAAGGGTGATACAGGAGGGAAGAGTGAAGGGGGTGATCAAGGAAACAGGTGGACAGGAAGGTAGATCAGGGTATTTCACCAACAAAAGTGAAAGGGGAATGGAATACAAAAGGTTCAATCGTAAGTAAATCGAAGGCTAAATAAACTAAAGCGCAAACAAAATTTAATGAAAAAAAACAAACCAATGTGGATTTAAAAAAAAAAATATATTAAATTATATAAAGAAAATATAGATGACCAGATGAAGAATAGAAAATGTTTACTTTGAAGAAAGAAAGCGCAAGTGTTTTTAGGGCAAAAAAAAACTATTGGAAATGAAACTAAGAAACGCAAAAAAAAAAAAAAAATTAATCATCAAAAAAATAAAAAAAATCCAACGAACGGGATAGGACACGTACAAAACTCGGGTTTTAGATAACTATAAGAAAAGTAAGCAAAAAAAAAACAAGCAAAGAGATGAGAAAAAAACTTGTGAGGAATTAAATATTACTAAATAAAAGCAAACTGATAAACTAAGAGGAGAAGGGAATAACAAAAAAAAAAGGCAATGACTTGGGCTGCAATCAATTAATACTAGGGTAGATTGAAATGTGAAAGTCTAAAAATTCAGGTTATTGGTATGCAAAAAAAACTCAAGGCAAATAAGATCACTTAAGTATTACAAACATTATATAAAAATGTAGGAACGGCTATATAGAACAAACATGGAAAAGTTAATATTAGGGTGGCTCACAAAAAAAAATAAAATAAAAGAGGTGCAAAAGAAATAATATTTAAAATTAACTTATGCCAAGAAAACTATCTAGGAAATTATAATGAAAAGCAACTTAAGACTTAAATATGGGATATCACAAAAGCAAAAAAAAATAACAAAAAAAAATATAAAAATAATAAAATAAAAAAACACAGGATCTAATCGGCGGCTCGTCTCTCCTCCCTCTACTCGTTCTTCTCGTTCTTTTCGTTCTTTTCAATGGTTTTGTTTGTATTCCTGGTTGCTATGGCAGGAACGTATAGCGCACTCCCACTGCCTCAAATGTGAAGCCCAGCACCGCCTCAATGCTTCACCTTTTCCCTTTTTACGCAGCTTTAATTTCCCAATTGGCTAGTTTATTTTGTGGTGGTAGGCGGGTTGTACCCCAAAATTCTAGCCTGATAGGAGATTTCCTATAAGGGTAATGGAAAAATCCTTAGTATTTTACCTACTTGCAAGCATGGAAGATTTCAAGGATTGGGTGCAGCAAACGTGCCTTTTATGCGGATCAAAAGACACCATCTGCGTATGCATACATACGCAGATACACATCCTTGTTCCTACGGTTAAGGACACGTTCACCTGCCCCCTTTGGGGTTGTATTTTTGGGTACAAATCACTCACCTAAATCAACGGCTGTCCAGGGCACAATATTCTGGTCTTTTCGAAGACCGGTATCCTGCACGTCCGTTAGTACGGTGTACCAAAAAGACGTACCTATCCGGTTACACCAACTCACAAAAACTTTTTTTTTTCGGTTAAAGGCTTCCGCACTCACTTGACTCCACTTAAAGTTTAAAAGATTCCCTAAGTTCATTTGTCGATCGTACCCCATAAGCGGAAAAGTTCCGCTTTCCCAATTTCACTCAAAGACGAGGTGACACAAATACATTTAAGAAATTATAACTGGCGGGACACGACAGATATACTTTCACGACACAAATTTCACCCACACTAACAGATACATATTCATACATCTAAATACATGTATTTGGCTTCCTTCACACTACTAACACATATAGGGGTGCTGTTACGGCATAGATACAGCGGTGTTCGGACTTATGCAATGTTGCATTTACCCACAGGCTGCCGCTACAAGATCGTCGACATATTTGGTTAGCATACGGGGTTTGTTTGGAGAATCTTCTTCGAACTTCCTGTTTTGTTTCAGTCCTGAAGATGAATTTAGAATAATATATAAAGCTATTTGTACTTGGTTTTATTTATTGTATAAAGATACATTGGTGGCCTAGAGCTCGAAAATTCAATATTAAAATTAAATGTAATAAAACAAAGTGAAGGGAAGGACAGAAAAGGTAAGGAAAGGAAAAGGAAGAAAAGAAAAGAAAAGAAAAGAAAAGGAAAGGAAAGGAAAGGAAAGGACATGAAAGTAAGGGAAAAGAAAGGGGGGAAAGGTAATAAAACGAAAGTAAAAGAAGGGAAAGTAGAGGAAAGGAAGGGAGTAGAAAGGTGGGCAAAGGAAAGAAAAGTAAAGTAAAGGAAGGGAATTTTAAAGAAGGAAAATGAAAAGAAAGGAAAGAAAAGGAAGGGAATGGAAAGGAAAGTAAAGGAAGAAAAGTAAAGGAAAGGAACGGAATGGGAATGAAAGGAAAAGACATGAAAATAAAGGAAAAGAAAGGAAAGGGGGGAAAGGTAATAAAAGGAAAGGAAGAGAATGGAAAGTAACGGAAGGAAGGGAGTAGAAAGGTGAGTAAAGGAAAGAAAAGTACAGGAAAGGAAGGGAATTTTAGGGAAGGGAAAGGAAAAGGAAGGAAAGGAAAGGTAAGGAAAGGGAAGGAAAACAAAGGAAAGGAAAGGAAAGGAAGGGAAAGAAAAGGCAAGGAAATAAATGAAAAGGAAAGTGAAGAAAACGGAAGGTAAGGTAAGAAAAATAAAGGAAAGTAAAGGAAATGAAAGGAAAAGAAAGAAAAGGAAGGGAAAATAAAGGAAAGTAAGGAAAATCAAAGGAAGGTAAAGAAAAGCAAAGGAATGGAAAGGAAAGAATATGAAAGAAAAGAAATGGAAAAGAAAAGAAAGGAAAGGAAATTAAAGGAAACGAAAGAAATCGAAAGGAGAGGAATGGAAAGCAAGGGAAATGAAAGGAAAAGAAAAGAAGGAAAAGGAAGGCAAAATAAAGGAAAGTAAGGAAAAGGAAAGGAAATAAAAGGAAAGGAAAGGAAAAGAGAGGAAAGGAAAGGAAAGGAAAGGGAAGGGAACGAAAGGAAAAGAAAGGAAGGAAAAGGAAAGTAAAGTAAAGGAAAGGAAAGGTAAGGAAAGGAAAGGAAAGGAAAGGAAAGGAAAGGAAAAAAAATTAAAGTAATGGAAAGGAAAGTAAGGGAAAGGAAGGGAATGGAAAGGAAATTAAAGGAAAAGAAGGAAAAGGAAGGGAAAATAAAGGAAAGTAAGGAAAAGTAAAGGGAAAGAAAGGAAGCGAAAGGAAAGGAATGGAAAGGAAAGAAAAGAAAAGAAAAGAAAGGGAAAGAAAGGAAAGAAAAGGAAAGGAAAAGAAAGGAAAGTAAAGGAAAGGAAAGGAAAGGAAAGTAAAGAAAAGAAAAGTAAAGGAAGGGAATGGGAAGGAAGGGAATGGAAAGGAAAGTAATGGAAAAGTAAGGAAAGGAAAGGAAAGGAAAGGAAAGGAAAGGAAAGGAAAGGAAAGGAATGGAAACGAAAGGAGAGGAAAGGAAAGGAAGGTTAGGTTAGGTTAGCTTATGGTGGCTGCCTCTCTGTATCGCCGAGAAGCGCACTTAGGTTAAATGGCCCACTGAGCGGGTCGCGACCCTTCCTCCTTTGTTAAACAATCTTAAAATTGAACCACCCTGTCTGCTTAGTAAAGCGCAGAATGTCTCCGATTTCGGCAGAGCCCAGCTCCGCTAAACTAGCGAATAGGCACTTGTTTCGGCCCTCCGAACGTGTCCTGCCTAGTGCAGGGCAGCTGCAGTGGAAGTCCTTCTCGTCCCTACAGCTGCGACAGAAGTCACTTGAAGGGCCCCCATGCGCTCAGCATGTATTCCCATTATTCAATGTCCGGTGAGTACCCCGATCAAAGGGGCTAAGAAGGATCGTTTTAGGTTGAGTATGGACTCGGTCCGTTTCCTACATATGCAGGCCACGTTTGCCTGGACACCTCACATGTCGTCTCCCTAGTCCATCTAGAATTAGCTTTTTCTTCGAATTCACGTAGGAGCCAGAGCTTAGTCGTGGCAAGAGGGGTGGAGATGTTTCTTGTTAGGTTCACCTCTGATTGCTCTGTGGCCTTCGTTGCCAGCTCATCAGCAGCGCATTTTCCAGGTATGTCTCTGTGCCCACTTCTGTGGGGCACTTCGAGGGCAGTTCATTGAGCGATTGCCTGCAGTCGAGTGCTACCTTCGATGCAGTGTTGCTACCCTGAAGGGCTTTGATCGCTGCTTGGCTGTCGCTGTATATAGACACTGATGTGCAGTTTTTTGAGAGCAGCCAGCGCGCAGCCTCCTCCATGGCTGTAAGTTCAGCCTGGAAGGCACTGCAGTGGCTAGGTAGTCTGATGCCTAAGAAGAGTGAAAGTTCCTCCGAGTAGACGCCGCTGCCTTTGAGCCGTCTGTGAAGATGGAGGTTGAATGTGGGCTTAGAATGTGCACGTCCTCCTATTCGTGCCTCGTAGGGATTCTGGTGGAGAACCTGGTGTTTGGCTCATAGCCGGTAGGCGTAGTGTAGTCCACCACCTTCAGATTTTTGGGTATTGTCTCCAAAATGCTTGTGTGTCCAAATCTGGTGTCGTTCCAGTGTTGAACGGCACTAAATCGCACTGCGCTATAGCTTGCTTGGAGTTTACAGTACAAGTCAACCGGAAGTAGGTTCAGCATGATCTCCAAAGCTTTTGTGGGCGTTGATGGAAGTGCCCCCGTGATAAGCACCACCGCCGATCGCTGTACTCTGCCCATTCTGCCTATGTTGCTGCTACGCTCGAGTGCTGGCCACCACACGGCAACGCCATAGAAGAGGATGGGTCTAACTACCGCGATGTACAGCCAGTGCATGATCCGGGGGTTCAAACCCCATCTCCTCCCTACGGCTGCTTTGGATGCGTATATGGCAGTAATAGCCTTCCTGAATCTGTCCTCAACATGTTTGTTCCAGTTGAGTTTACTATCTAGGATTACGCCGAGGTACTTGACCTCTGGAGAGAGTTTGAGCCTGACCCTATTGATGGTACAAAAACTGGTATTTTGTACTTCCTGGGGAAAATGATCATTTCCGGCAATGATTTGGCATCCGGTGTTTTCCAGCTTTAGAAGTAGGGTGTTGACTGTTAGGTTCCACAAAAGAGGACATAAAACTCTTCCTTGAGGAAGATGTTATCAGGTCCCGGAGATTTAAATGGGTCGAAGGTTCTGATAGCCCATTCGATTTTTTGAGGAGTAACTAATTTCGCCAAAGAGTGGTACTTTCTTTTAATGTAGTCGGCTGCTGGTGGCTCCGTGGAACAGCCCGGAAAGTGCGTGTCCATTAGAAGTTCGTCCATTTCGCCGCTATATGATGTCCAATCTTCATCAGGTTTCTGAATGAAACTCGAAACAGTTGGACTTTTTGATAGAACTTTAGGCAGTCTATTTGCCTCCGAGTTGGCTTCAATGTTGTTGCAGAAGACTCTCCATGAATCCCTCTGGGCTTTGTTGACTGATTTTTTGAAAATTTTTCGGGCTTCTTTATATTCGTGCCAAGAGCCGGTCCGTTTAGCTTGATTAAAAAGTATCCTACTGTTTTTCCTGAGCCGGGAAATTACGGAGCTCCACCATGGTGGTCTCTTCTTATTCCTCGGTCTGGTAACAGAGCAGGAGGCTTTAAAAGCAGCATTACAGGACTCTGTGATCAAGTCTACTGCTTTATCAATTTTAGACGATGAGTCAAGCTCACCGATCGAAGCTGACTCGATTTCAGAATCTGTGTGCGCTTCATCAGATCTTAGCGATAGGCTTAGCCTACCGTGAGAAGCCAAGTGATAGAACGTTTTTGAACACATTCCAGTCCGTGCGCTTTTTGTTTCTGTAGGCTGCAAGAGTAGGTGGTCTCACGTGGAGACAGAAACATATGTATCTATGGTCAGAGAAGGAGTTGAACGGTGAAACATGCCAATCCTCGATTTGGCCCAGTATCGGGTCAGAGACTAGCGTGATATCAATAACTTCCTTCCTATTTGCGGTAGCAAGCGTTGGTTCATTACCAGAGTTACTTATATGTAGGTTTTGAGAAAGAATAAAGTCTAAAAGGCACTCACCTCTAGGGCTAATGTCTGTAGAACCCCACACTACGTTGTGCGAATTGGCGTCGGCTCTTATTACAATCGGCAGCTTCCGCCGGTTTGCCTCATTAACTGCGTTGATTAAGTAGGTGGTTGGAAATTGCTGGGCGTCATGTGCCATGTAGGCTGCAATCAGCCAGAACTGTCTGCCTTCCAGATCAAGGCTGATGGTCACCGTATCTGCTTCACTGAAATTTGATAATAGAAAGTAAGAGAAAGTCTTTTTTATAAGAATACACGCTCTGGTCCTACCTGTAACTGGGGTCATGACCACCTGGTAGGCATCAGAGGTTAGTCCGAAAAACTTGGTACGAACGAGCCAGTGTTCCTGGATTAGCACGAGCTCCTCGGCTTTGTCGCCGAGGCGCAAGAGAAGGGCAGCCGAGGCTGCCTTGGAGTGATGCAGGTTAATTTGAAGGACGCTCATCATCACAAAATTTACAGGTCGGTGTCTGAGCCCACGTCCATTGCTACTGCCTCCCCGTGATTGGGAGCGGCTATGACTGTAGTGTCATTTCCCGCTTCCTCCAAGTCAGAGTCCAGTAACTGGCTCTCAGACTGGTGCACCCACCGACCGAAGGTCGACCCGACGTAGCCCGACACCGAGACCGAGTCGCTCTCGGAGTCGTTCGCGATGGCGTATCCGACCAGTGAGTGCGCCCTCCCAGTAGGTTCACTCAAGGTGCTGTCTGTGTGACCATCACCGCCTGAAGCGGTTTGTGAGACTGTGGAGGCAGCATCCGCTTCGCTCACGACGTTGTCGGTTGATCTGTCCTCCACGCTGGCTTTCTTGGTGGGCCCAGGTCCACTCAAGGTGTTTCCCGGTTCCTCGGTTCCTTCTTCGCGATCCGCAGGGTGATGGCGTAAAAGCAATAGCTGATGACTCCAACACAGGCTTCCAGAGCAGGGAGAGAATCCTCGCTAATGGCCAAGGTCACATAGCGTTGTTTCTTCCTGACCTCACTAACCCTCCATTCACTAGCCCTGCGTTACTGTTCTGAATGTTTTTCAGAATGGCCTCTGGCGACGACGGTTCGGCTGCTGGTATCCAGGCCAAGGCTCGTAGCCTGCAAGGAATCTCGTTCCTGTGCACCGCTACTAAGTCTGCCCCAGACCACAGCTCGCGGAAATAGCTTCCTTATATAACATAGCCGAGCGCTCATCGGCGCAAGAGAGATCTGTTTCGTTGGCAAACAGCAATGAAAGGAAAAGAAAGAAAAGTAAGGCAAAATAAAAGAAAGTAAGGAAAAGGAAAGGAAGCGAAAGGAAAGTAATGGAAAGGAAAGTAAAGGAAAGGAAAGGAAGGGAATGGAAAGGAAAGTCAAGGAAAGTAAAGAAAGAAAAGTAAAGGAAAGGAATCGAAAGAAAAAGAAAGGAAAGGAAAGGAAAGGAAAGGAAATAAAAGGAAAGGAAATGAAATGAAAGGAAAATAAAGGAAAGGAAAAGAAACGAAAGGAAAGAAAAGAAAAGGAAAGGAAAGGAGAGAAAAGAAAACAAGAGGAAAGGAAACGAAAGGAAAGGAAAGGAAAGGAAAGTAAAGGAAAGGAAGAAAAACAATGTAAGTAATGGAAAGGAAAGTAAAGGAAAGGAAGGTAATGGAAAGGAAAGTAAAGGAAAGTAAAGAAAGAAAAGTAAAGGAAAGGAATAGAAAGGAAAAGAAGGAAAAGGAAATAAAATGAAAGGAAAGGAAGGGAGAGGGGAGGAAAGGAAAGGAAAGGAAAGGGAAAGAAAGGAAAGGAAAAAAAGGAAACGAAAAGAAAGGAAATTAAGGGAAAGGAAAGGAAAGTAAAGGAAAGGATAGGAAAGTAAAGGTAAGGAAAGGAAAGGAAAGAAAAAAAATGAAAGTAATGGAAATGAACGTAATGGAAAGGAAAGGAAGGGAATGGAAAGGAAAGTAAAGAAAGAAAAGTAAAGGAAAGGGAAGGAAAGGAAATTAAAGGAAAAGAAGGAAAAGGAAGGAAAAATAAAGGAAAGTAAGGAAAAGTAAAGGGAAGGAAAGAAGCGAAAGGAAAGGAATGGAAAGGAAAAGAAAGAAAGTAAAGGAAAGGAAAAGAAAGGAAAGGTAAGGAAAGGAAATAAAAGGAAACTTATGGAAAGGAAAAGAAAGTAAATGAAAGGAAAGTAAAGTAAAGAAAAGAAAAGTTAAGGCAGGGAATGGGAAGTAAGGGAATGGAAAGGAAAGTAATGGAAAGGAAAGGAAAGAAATGGAAAGGAAAGAAAAGGAAATGAAAGGAAAGGAAAAAAAAGAAAAGAAAAGAAAAGAAAAGAAAAGAAAAGAAAGGAAAGGAAAGGAAAGAAACGAAAAGGAAGTGGAAAAAAGGAAAGGAGAGGAAAGGAATGGAAGGAAAAGCAAAGGAAATAAAAGGAAAAGAAAGAAAAGGAAGGCAAAATAAAGGAAAGTAAGGAATGGGAAAGGAAAGAATATGAATGGAAAGGAATCGAATGGAAAAGAAAGGAAACGAAAGGAAATAAAAAGAAAGGAAAGGAGAGGAAAGGAAAGGAAAGGAAAGGAAAAGAAAGGAAGGAAAGGGAAAGGAAAGAAAAAGAAGGAAAAGGAAGGGAAAGAAAAGGCAAGGAAAGGAAAAGAAGGGAAAGTAAAGGAAAGGAAGGAAATAGAAAGGTGAGTAAAGAAGAGAAAAGTAAAGGAAAGAAAAAAGGGAAGGAGGGGGGAAGGAAGCCAAAAGTAAGGAAAGGAAATAAAAAGAAAGGAAAGAAAAGGAGGGAAAAGGACGGGAAAGAAAAGGCAAGGAAAGGAATGGAAAGGAAAGTGTAGAAAACGGAAGGTGAGGTAAGGAAAATAAAGGAAATTAAAGGAAAAGAAAGGAGAAGAGAGGAAAGTAAGGAAAAGCAAAGGAAGGTAAAGGAAAGCAAAGGAATGGAAAGGAAAGGAAAAAATATGAAAGGAAAGGAATCGAAAGGAAAAGAAACGGAAGGAAAGGAAATTAATGGAGAGGAAAGGAAAGAAGAGGAATGGAAAGCAAAGGAAATGAAAGGGAAAGAAAGAAAAGGAAGGCAAAATAAAGGAAAGTAAGGAAAAGGAAAGGAAAGAATATGAAAGGAAAGGAATCGAAAGGAAAAGAAAGGAAAGGAAAGGAAATAAAAGGAAATGAAAGAAAAAGAAAGGAAAGGAAAGAAAAGGAAAAGAAAGGAAAGAAAAGAAGGCAAAATAATAAAAGTAAGGAAAAAGAAAGGAAACGAAAGGAAAGGAATCGAAAGGAAAGGAAAGGAAATAAAAGGAAAGGAAAGGAAAGGAGAGGAAAGGAAAGGAAAGGAAAGGAAAGGAAAGGAAAGGAAAGAAAAAGAAAGGAAAGGAAAGAAAAGGAAAAGAAAGGAAAGAAAAGAAGGCAAAATAGGAAAAGTAATGAAAAGGAAAGGAGACGAAAGGAAAGGAATCGAAAGGAAAGGAAATAAAAGGAAAGGAAATAAAAGGAAAGGAAAGGAAAGGAAAGAAAAGAAAAGGAATGGGGGAAAGGAAAGAATGGGGATTGGAAAGGAATGGAAATGAAAGGAAAGGAAAGGAACGAAAAGGAAGTGAAAAAAAGGAAAGGAATGGAAGGAAAGTGAAGAACACGGAAGGTAAGGTAATAAAAATAAAGGAAAGTAAAGGAAATGAAAGGAAAAGAAAGAAAAAGAAGGGAAAATAAAGCGAAGTAAGGAAAAGCAAAGGAATTTAAAGGAAAGCAAAGGAATGAAAAGGAAAGGAAAGAATATGAAACTAAAGGAATCGAAAGGAAAAGAAAGGAAAGGAAAGGAAAAAAAAGGAAAGGAAAGGAGAGGAATGGAAAGCAAAGGAAATGAAAGGAAAAGAAAGAAAAGGAAGGCAAAATAAAGGAAAGTAAGGAAAAGGAAAGAATATGAAAGGAAAGGAATCGAAAGGACAGGAAATAAAGGAAAGGAGAGGAAAGGAAAGGAAAAAAAGGAAAGGAAGGGAAAGGAAAGTAAAGGAAAGGAAAGGAAAGGAAAGGAAAGGAAAGGTAAGGACAGGTGTTGTGTCTCAATAAGACGGACCGAGTAAAAATGCGTGCGTTCTGCTAGGCGATAGTCAATGAGTGATTTATTCATTTTACATTTTCATACTTCTAAGTTACAGTTGACATGACTAAGATAAATGAGATGCTCAGAGATTGATTAGATAATTTTTGTAGATAATTCATACTTATACCCAACACTCTCCCCCTTAAGTTAAAAAAATAAAAAGATAAGATGGATAATGATGTTACTAAAATGTTATGATAATATCATAGTATGGCGTAAGTTAAATATGTTTCTTTTGTAATCTAAATAAAATTTTTTTTTTGTTTTTTTTTTTTATATTTAACGATGAACAATTTGTGTGGGTGTGAATAGGATATATATGTACATATACGCATATGACATATTTTACAAAAGATAGAATTAAAAAATTTTATATTTTTTTACCCTTTTAGGAGTATTTTGCAAATTATATTTATCAGACACAATACCTGAGTGTGATGCGTTGTCACTGATAGAAGATGAGCAATTGTTCTCGACACCGTCTGCACCCTGTGCACCTTCTGCATTGCCAGTGATAACTTTTCTTCCTCTTATTTGATCTAAATGACGCTTGATTTCTCTATTGCTTCCGCTAATGATGCAAGAGTACGTACGCGATCCCAACTGTTTTTTAATTACAGCTGGGGACCAACTTGCCTTATTTGGATTAGTGTAGTCACGTATGAGAACTTTTTGCCCTTCATAAAATTCGACATTTCTTCTATGTTTGTCTTTGTCTACGCTCTTTGCTTGACTTTCTAAGATTTTCGATTTTGTTAGCGCTGGTCTAGGTGCATTGAATCGAGTTTTTGCCGATCGCCCTAAAAAACTTTTGCAGGTGACTCACACGTAGTACAATGCTTTATGTTAGCAAAAATGGACTTTTTTACTGTTTTAACAAAATTTTCTGCCTGACTATTCGTCGAAGGATGTCCAGGAGCAGTCAAACGTGCCTAATACCAAGATGTTTTAAAAACATTTTGAACTCCTCCGACGTGAATTATCTGCCATTGTCACTAACTAGAGTGTCTACTAAACCATAACGACAGAAAAGTTCTCTTAATTTTCGAATTGTAAAAGCAGATGTAATTTCTTTCGTCTTGAAGACCTCAACCCATTTTGAGTATGAGTCAACCACAATAAATAATTGGAAATCCTTAATCGGGCCTGCAAAGTCGATGTGTATGCGACTCCAGATTGTATCAGTTGGTTTCCAAGAAATCAAAGAACATTTTTCTGGACTAGGCAGCAACTGTTGACAAGCTCCGCAACTCGCCACCATTTGCTCAATGTCCCTGTCAATGCCTGGCCACCATACATAAGACCTCGCTAATGCCTTTGTTTTTACTATTCCGAAATGTGAACAGTGTAACTGTTCAAGAATCCGATGACGCAGTTTTTTTGGAACAACTGTTCGATATCCCCACAGTATACAATCATATTCGACCGTTAGTTCCTGGGATTTGTTTCGGAAGGCCATAAAATCATCTCCCCGTAAGTTACCATCGATCCCCTTTTGGATTGCATCACTTACTTTGGACAAGGTGGGGTCGCGCCTCGTTTCGCGAGCAATGTCTTTGAAATTTAAATATAGATACTTTTCCTTCTCTATATAATTAATATAGCTGTTTTCTTCATGGTCTTTAATCATCACTGATTGTGGCATTCTAGACAAACTGTCAGCATGATTTAAATTACCCTTTACATACTCCACATTATAGTCGAAACCTGACAGTATTAAAGCTCAACGTTGCATACGCGCAGATGCCATAACAGGCAAGCCTTTTCTTTCACTATAAATTGATAATAGGGGCTTGTAGTCAGTTTTTAATGTAAATCTGTTGCCCAGCAAATATTGTTTAAGTTTCACTACACTGTACACTATATCTAGAGCCTCCTTCTCAAGGGTGCTTTTATTGAGAGCTCGTGATATAAAGGCAATCGGTTTCACAGTATTATCAGGAAATTTGTGTGTTAAAACACCTGCAACTGCATTGCTACACGCGTCTGCTGTCAACAAAATTGGTAGTTTGGGATCGAAGTGCACAAGTACTTGATCAGACGTGACTTCAGATTTCATTCGCTCATAAGCTTCTTGAAAACTTTGTGACCAATTGAATGTTTTCCCTTTTTGTAGCAGCTCATATAAAGGCATAATTTTTTTCGAGAAATTGTCTAGTAACTAAACATTCCAATAAAGGCCCTCACTTCAGATACATCCTTTGGGATTGGTGCTTTATTGCTTGAAATGCGTTCATCATTTTTACTTAACCCATTTTTGTCAATTATGAACCCAAGATATGAAATTCGATTTTAGAAAAATTTGCATTTGTTCATATTCAATGTGAACCCAGCGAGACTCAACCTTTTTAAAACTGCCTTTAAATTCAAAATGTGTTCTTTCAAATTCCTACCAGTGACGGTGATGTCGTCTTGATAAACGACTATCGAAGGTATTTCTCGTAATAAATTTTCCATCGTCTTTTGGAAAATAGCAGCAGCTGTCTTTACCCCAAACGGTAATCGCTTTAATTTGAACGCACCTACGTGTGTGCTCCATGCGCACAAAAGATGTGCTTGTTCGTCGAGAACCAACTGATTATATGCATTCGACATGTCCAGTTTGGTAAACAACTCACCACCCTGTAACGGATAATGGATATTTAAAATCCTTCAAGTACTTGTTTATGGTCACCTTGTAGGCACCACATAATCGAAGATCTCCATTTTGTTTTAAAATGGGTACCATTGGAGTTCCCCAATCCGGAATATCAATTGGCTCAAGTACATTGTCATTTACTAGACAGCTAAGTTGTTTTTCAACTTTCTCTTTCCATGCCAACGGCAATGAACGTGGTTTAAAATGGATAAATTGGTTTAACATTGTCTTCTATTGGTAGACTGACTTCATAATTTTTGCAATGTCCTAATTGACTATTAAAAACGCTTGAAAGTTTACATTTGATTTGCTCAGTAATTACTGAGTGCATACCTTCTTCTTGAATAGCATTAACCTGCATTAACTCAAAATTGAATGCCTTTGAAAACGTTCGGCCAAGCAAAGGCGGACTTTTAGTTCTTGATACAACAACTACAATTTGCTTGGTGGTGCCTTCGTACGTAATGTTTGCATCATACTCACCCAATAGTGGAATTTCAGAGCCATTGTAATCCATGTATTTGGTTTTGCACGGCCTCAGCGGACCTTTGTGTTTTAGTTCATTAAAAAATGAAGCAGGAACTAGCGTACAAGGTGCACCTGTGTCGCAACAAAACTCCCTTGCTCACTCCATCAACGACAACGGACATAACAAATCTATTGTCGGAATTCGGGTTGATAATACTAAAAATAGAATTGTCAAATAAATTATTAGTTTCACATGAACAATCTCGGGAAAGAAAATTAATATTATTGTTTTTCTTATCTTTTTTACGACATATGGAAGCCATATGACCAACTTTGCCACAGGTGTGACATTTATATTCCTTGTACCGGCATTTTTCTGATTGATGGTTACGCCACCCGCAATGTACACATCGCCCTAGCTTGCTATTCTTGTTGTTGTTGTATTGCTGCTGTTTGCTGTTCTTATTGTCGCTTTTGTTTGCTATTTCGTTGTTTGCTGCGCCAATTGAGTTTTTTTGTTTTGAGTTCTTTACGTAATTCACCTGACTCGTTTTCGTGTGTTTCATTTCAATAATGAGAGCTTTCTTTAGCACATCGTTGAGTGAAATTTTCTCATCTTCTTCACATATTCTTTCAAATATTTTATCCGGCAAACCCATTACAAAACGATCACGTATGAATGCTTCAAGACGTTCGCCAAATTTACAATTGAGTGCAAGCTTCTTCGTTCTAGCGAACCACTCAGATATCTTTTCTGTTTCTTGCTTTGTTGCTTCATGGAATTTTTTGCGCTCAGAAAATACAATTATCGGTGGAGTGAAATGTTGATGAAGAAACTCACACAGTTCTTTGTATGTTTTGCTTACCGGTGACATTGGACTGCAAAGACTGTGAATAAGAGCATATGCATTTGCGGCTACTGCCTTTAAGAGAATTGATTTTTTCTTGTTGTCATCAGTGCACCCAATTTCACAAAAATGTATATATAATTTTTCTTTCCATAGCAGCCACGTGTCTGACTGCGGTGAAAATTCTGGAATGTTGCTTTACTGGTGTATAGTAAATGTACCAGCTTCGGCTTGATTTAAAGAACCGTCACCATTTTCATTTTGATGATTTTCATGCACGTCTTATGTTGCAATAACCGCACTCGATATGACTATTGCTATTTTGGTTGTGTATTTACACTGTTTCTGCGCTTTTATTGCAATGTAGTTGCAATTACAACTAGGTTTTTAAGGAAAAGTTCACTATTCCTCAGAGAGTAACACTGATGTGTATTACTTATGGTAAATCGTTCTGTTTTTTTTTACCGCGCTTCACTTTATTTGTTTTAAATAATTTTTTTTATTTTTTGTCTTTTGGCTATATTTTTCTCGTCGCCATTTTGTTGTGTCTCAATAAGACGGCCCGAGTAAAAATGCGTGCGTTCTGTTATACGATAGTCTACGAGTGATTTATTCATTTTACATTTTCTTACTTCTAAGTTCCAGTTGACATGACTAAGATAAATGAGATGCTCAGAGAGTGATTAGATAATTGTTGTAGATAATTCATAGTTATACCCAACAAAAGGAAAGGAGAGGAAAGGAAAAAAAATTTAAGTAATGGAAAGGAAAGTAAGGGAATGGAAAGCAAAGTAAAGGAAAGTAAAGAAAGAAAAGTAAAGGGAAGGAAAGGAAATGAAAGGAAAAGGAAGGGAAAATAAAGGAAAGTAAGGAAAAGTAAAGGGAAAGAAAGGAAGCGAAAGGAAAGGAATGGAATGGAAAGAAAGGAAAAGAAAGGAAAGGACAGAAAAGAAAGGAAAAAGGAAAGGAAAGTAAAGGAAAGGAAAGTAAAGAAAAGAAAAGTAAAGGAAGGGAATGGGAAGGAAGGGAATGGAAAGGAAAGTAATGGAAAAGAAAGGAAAGGAAAGTAAAGGAAATGAAAGGAAAAGAAAGGAAAGGAAAATAAAGGAAAGTAAGGACAAGCAAAGGAAGGTGAAGGAAAGGAGAGGAAAGGAAATGAAAGAAAAAGAGAGCAATGGAAAGAAAAGGCAAAGAAAGGAAAGCAAAATAAAAAAAGTAAGGAAAAGGAAAGGAAACGAAAGGAAAGGAATCGAAAGGAAAGGAAAGGAAGGTTCGGGAAAGGAAAGGAAAGGAAATAAAAGGAAAGGAAAGGAAAGTAGAGGAATGGGGGAAAGGAAAGGAAAGGTAAGAAACGGAAAGAAAGGGGATTGATTGCAAAAGGCATGGAAATGAAAGGAAAGGCAATTGAGAAAAATAAATGAATGGAATGGAATGAAAAGCAAAGGAAAGAAAGGAAAAGAAAGAAAGTAAAGGAAAGGAAAGGAAATAAAAGGAAAGGAAAGGAAAGGAAAGGGGGAAAGGAGAGGAAAGGTAAGAAAAGGAAGAGAGGGGATTGGAAAGGAAAGGAATCGAAAGGAAAGGAAAGAAAAGGAAAGGAAATAAAAGGAAAGGAAAGGAAAGGAAAGTAGAGGAATGGGGGAAAGGAAAGGAAAGGTAAGAAAAGGAAAGAAAGGGGATTGATTGCAAAAGGAATGGAAAAGAAAGTAAAGGAAAGGAAAGGCAATTAAAAAAAATAAAGGAAGGGAATGGAATGGAAAGCAAAGGAGATGAAAGGAACAGAAAGAAAAGGAAGGCAAAATAAAGTAAAGTAAGGAAAAGGAAAGGAAAGGAAGCGAAAGAAAAGTAATGGAAAGGAAAGTAAAAGGAAAGGAAGGGAATGGAAAGGAAAGTAAAGGAAGGGAAAGAACGAAAATTAAAGGAAAGGAAAAGAAAGGAAAGGAAAGGAGAGGAGAGAAAAGGAAAGGAAAATAAAAGAAATGAAAGGTAATTAAAGGAAAGGAAAGGAAAAGTAAGGAAAGGAAAGGAAAGAAAAAAAAATGAAAGTAATGGAAAGGAAAGTAAAGGAAACGAGGGGAATACAGAGGACAGTAAAGGAAAGTAAAGAAAGAAAAGTAAAGGAAAGGGAAGGCAAGGAAATTAAAGGAAAAGGAAGGGAAAATAAAGGAAAGTAAAGAAAAGTAAAGGGAAGGGAAGGCAGCGAAAGGAAAAGAATGGAAAGGAAAGAAAGGAAAAGAAAGAAAGTAAAGGAAAGGAAAAGAAAGGAAAGAAAAGGAAAGGAAATTCATGGAAAGGAAAGGAAAGTAAAGTAAAGGAAAGGAAAGGAAAGGAAAGGGAAGGAATATAAAGTAAAGAAAAGAAAACTAAAGGCAGGGAACGGAAGTAAGGGAATGGAAAGGAAAGTAATGGAAAGGAAAGAAATGGAAAGGCAAGGAAAGAAAAGAAAAAGAAAAGGAAATGAAAGGAAAGTATAGAAAAGAAAAGGAAGGGAAAGGGAAGGAAAGGAAAGGAACGAAAAGGAAGTGAAAAAAAAGAAAGTAAAGGAAAGGAATGGAAAGGAAAGTAAAGGAAAGGCAATTAAGAAAAATAGAGGGATGGAATGGAAAGCAAAGGAAATGAAAGGAAAAGAAAGAAAAGGAAATCTAAATAAAGGAAAGTAAGGAAAAGGAAAGGAAAGAATATGAAAGGAAAGGAATCGAAAGGAAAAGAAAGGAAAGGAAAGGAAATAAAAGGAAAGGAATGGAGAGGAAAGGAAAAGAAAGGAAAAGGTAAACGAAAGGAAAGGAAAAGAAAGGAAAGGAAAGTAAAGGAAAGGTAAGTAAACAAAGAAAAGAAAAGAAAAGAAAGGAAAAGAAAAGAAAAGAAAAGAAAAGAAAAGAAAAGAAAAGAAAAGAAAAGAAAAGAAAAGAAAAGAAAAGAAAAGAAAAGAAAAGAAAAGAAAAGAAAAGAAAAGAAAAGAAAAGAAAAGAAAAGAAAAGAAAAGAAAAGAAAAGAAAAGAAAAGAAAAGAAAAGAAAAGAAAAGAAAAGAAAAGTAAAGGCAGGGAGTAGGAAGGATGGGAATGGAAAGGAAACTAATGAAAAGGAAAGAAAAGGAAATGAAAGGAAAGGAAAGAAAAGAAAAGGAAGGGAAAGGAAAGGAAAGCAAAGGAAAGGAAAGGAAACGAAAGGAAATTAAGGCAAAATAAAGTAAAGAAAGGAAAGGAAAGAATATGAAAGGAAATTAATCGAAAGGAAAAGAAAGGAAAGGAAATAAAAGAGAAGGAAAGTGCAGGAAAGGAGAGGAAAGAAAAGGAAACTAAAGAAACGAAAGGAAAGGAAAGAAAGGAAAGTTAAGGAAACGAAAGGAAGGGAAAGGAAAGGAAAGGAAAAGAAAGGAAAAGAAAGGAAAGGAAAGGAAAGGAAAGGAAAGGAAAGGAAAGGAAAGAAAAGTAAAGGCAGGGAATGGGAAGGAAGGGAATGGAGAGGAAAGTCATGGACAGGAAAGGAAAGGAAAGAAAAGGAAAGGAAAGAAAGGGAAAGAAAAGAAAAGGAAATGAAAGGAAAGGAAAGAAAAGAAAAGCAAGGGAAAGGAAAGGAAAATAAGGTACAAGAAAGGAAAGGAAAGGAATATAAAGGAAAAGAAAGGAAAGGAAAAGAAAGGAAAGGAAAGAAAAGTAAAGGAAAGGAAAGGAAAGGAAAGAAATGGAAGGTAAAGGAAAGGAAAGAAAAGAAAAGGAAAGGAGAGGAAAGGAAAGGAAAGGAAAGGAAAGGAAAGGAAAGGAAATGAAAGGAAAGGAAGGGAAAGTAAAGGAAAAGAAAATAAGGGAAAAGAAAGGAAAGAAAAGGAACATAAAGGAAAAAAAAGGAAAGGAAAAGAAAGGAAAGAAAGGGAAATGAAAGGAAAGAAAAGAAAAGGAAGGGAAAGGAAATTAAAAGAAAGGAAAGGAAAGGAAAGGAAAATAAGGGAAAAGAAAGGAAAGGAAAGGAGTATAAAGGAAAAGAAAGGAATGGAAATGAAAGGAAAGGAAAGGAAAGAAAAGGAAAGGAAAGAAAAGGAAGGGAAAGAAAAGGAAAGGAAAGAAAAGGAAAGGAAATTAAAGGAAAGGAAAGCAAAGGAAAAGATAGGAATGGAGAGGAAAAGAGGGGAAAGGGAAGGGAAAGGATAAAATAAATGTAAAATAGGGATTGTACAGAGTAAAATAAGGAATCGAAAAAGGCGAAAATTATTTAGAGGAAAGGAACGGTAGAGAAAGAAAGGGAAAAGAGGTAGCGGTATAGGAAATAATTACAATAAAATAAAGCTTTGTATTTCAATTTCAACCAATGGCGATCTCTAGTGTAAATAAATATGTATGTCAACAATGAATTTCGATCATGGCATCGCTTGCTAGCACAATACCTGTCATGCAAATATAGATGCAATATACATATCATCGGTGAAACTGCAAAACCCGCAGGGCACAAATGCAAAACCGCGTAAGTGACATTTGTGTGAAAAACTTGTATAGACCCCTACCATTAAGATCTATTTATTTATTCTCAAGGAACCCACTTGTTGGAATAGAAAACAATTCAAATAATCGATTTTGAAGGGCACTTTTTCCATATAGTCATTCTTCTTCAACCAAACCACTTACGCGGTTTTGCATTTGTGCCTTACGCGGTTTTGCAGTGTCACCGAGGATATGTATCTATATTTATTTATATCTAGTAGTGCTACGCACACAAGGTATAGTACCTGGGTGACCGAGCCTTGCTCGGTGACAACCCTAGGTGGCAATCCTACTTAGAAATATTTCTGGCCTCAAATACCTTCCGTTTGATACCCAAATTGCCATATATTGCTTAATATTTTAAAAAAAATCGGAAAGGTGGCAACCCTCTAAGCTTCCTTTAGTGGCAACATCCAAGTAGAACATCTTAGAAGGAAGCATACTATCCATCTACCAAATTTTATCGAAATCGGTTTAGCCGTTCCCGAGATAGTGGTCGATATCTGAAGGAATAAATAAAATGCGGTTAGGTGGCTACCCTAGGTGGCAACCCTACTCGAAAATACTTTGGGTGGTATACGGCCTAAAATACCTTTCATTTGATACCCATATTCCCATATATTGCTTAATATTTAAAAAAAATTGATATAGGTGGCAACACTGTGAACCACCGCAAGTGGCACCACCAAAGTAGAAAATCTTAAAACAAAGAATACTACCCATACACCAAATTTCATCCAAATGTGTTAAGTCGTTCCTGAGATAGTAGTGGATATACAAATATACAAATATACAAGAATAACTCGTTTAAAGTTATAAGATTAACTTTTGTCGCGTAACGGTTGTATGTAACGCCATAAACGGATCGAGATATATATTGACTTATATATATCCAAATGTTTATTAGGAAAAAATTGATTAAGCCATGTCCGTCCGTCCGTCCGTCTGTTAATACGATAACCTGAGAAAATTTTCAGATATCTTAATGAAATTTGGTAAGCAGGTTCCTTGGCACTCATCTCCGAGCGCTATTTAAAATTAGCGAAATTGGATGATAGCCACGCCCACTTTTTATATATAGAATATTTTCTAAAATACAAAAAAAGTGATTATTCAGTCCATAACACACTTATAAGGATAACATTTGGTGTGTACATTAATGTTAAGGCAGAAAATAAATGTTTCAAGAAATTTTTGAAAATGGGTGTTTTACCGCCCACTTTTGATTAAGTCAAATTTAGAAATAATATTAATAATAAATCAAAAACCGTTCAAGATATCCAAACGAAATTTAGCACACATATTTACACTAATATGAGGTATGTTCCAAAAAAACGGGCGAAATCGGTTAAGGTCCACGTCCACTTCTATACGAAAGATTTTGAAAAGGATCATGACATATTTAATAGGCAATAACTTTGCTTACAAAAGCTTTAAATCATTTCTTTTTCACTTTCAAAGTGTCCGTGAACGAAGAAAGTGGAAAAATATAAATTTTTGAAAATTGGAGTGGCCCGCCCCTTTCATAGTGATTTATTCCACAAAACTTTTCATGCCATAACTCCGGCAAAAATTGGTTTATCGAGACGATATTTGTCCAAAATGTTGAATATATGTTCTATACATAGTTCTGAAAAATTTGTTTGTAAAATGTAAAACGCGATATTTCTATAACCATGCAAGCTATATCAATAAGATATTGCAAACATAATAAGCTTTTTAAGCAAAACTCGACTGGTTAAGTAGGCGTAGCGGCGCCCACTTTTCAGCATACAATTTCTGCTATTTTCAAAGGCGATTGCTTGTAGTTTGAACTAGCTTTTTCAATCAAAATCGGTCAGCTGCTTCCTAATAGTATGTAGTATACTCCTGCCAAAATTAAGCAAATCGGATAACACACACGTTAAATATTCGGGAAAGTTGGTAATACCCCACCGCAATAGGCAAGTTATATACCTTTTTGATTTTCATACCTTTAATGATTATGAAATGTTTGTAAGTATGAGAAGGAGAACAGATGGGCACATCAATAAGTAAACTAAAATAATAAGCACGATGAGCGGAGTCGATTTAGCCATGTCCGTCTCTCCGTCCGTCTGTCTGTCTGTCCGTCTGTCTATTTGAACGCAAACTAGTCTCTCATTTTTATAAAACAATGCTGAAGAATGCACCACCCACTTTTGCAAAATTGTGTAGATATTGACTAAGTGACACATATATCCAAATTTCATTAATTTAGACCAAAAAAGTTCGGAGTTATGACGAATTGAAACTTTATATAGCCTTGGGGGCGTGGCTCCGCCTACTTTTCCAAAACTATATATTGTGTATGCTGTACCCAGTGAGCTCAAGTATATATTGTGAAAATTTCATCGGTTGAGTTCTTTGGCGCCTCTTTCATATCTATTTTTGTTACGCACACAAGGTATATTACTTTATTCGGCATAAACGAATCGAGATATATATTTATTAATGTATATCAAAACGTTCAGGATGAAAAGTAAAATATCCGGGGAAGTAGTTAATACCCCACTGCAAAAGCGAAGTTGTATATCTTTTTTGATTTTCATACCTTCCATGAACATAAAATACTTTTACGTATGAGAAGAAAAAGAGATAGTCCCATCAAAAAGTCTACTGAAATGATCGGGAGGATGAGCTGAGTCGATGTAGGCATGTTCGTCTCTCGACACGTCTATCTGTCTATTTGACCGCAAATACGAACTGAAAGTATTAAAATAGACCTGCGTAAATTGGTATGCCATGATAGATCAATACTAGGTATATAATGTTCGGTTCCACCCTAACTTACACTTCCTTACTTGTTTTATAGTAACTTTGAGGTAAATGTCTATCTAGAGATTCATTCGAATAGTTATTTAATTATTCCACTAACAAATAAAAAGCTATTCAAACCCTATTAACCGAATATATAACAACGATTCTAATAATAGGCATTCGAATAGTTAAACAAATATCACTACAGCTGATACACACATTTGTACACACAAACATACATAGATACATATATACAAAACGTGAATGCATGCTCATACCCCCTGCAGTGAATTATTAAACTAGTTATTAAACATACTAGTATCGAACTATAATTTTCTCGTTGAAATCATTCTAGTCAGAAAAAGTTCAGTTGATACTAGAATACGACTACAATTTTCATATTTGAATCCTTGCTACAGTTTTTGGTCCACATTTGGACTAGTATTCTTTTATCTTTTTAGAATTAGTATGATACTGCAAGGATTAGACTGCAATTTTACTAGTACATTTCCGTCCATTTTGAACAACTATGAAGCTGGTATTCTACGACCAGTATGTTACTAATATATTTCTACTATATACAAATTAGTATTTCATGAGTAGTAGATTACTGGTATGTTCTGGTCGAAATCTGACAATTGACATTTCGTAGGACATCGCTATGTTAAAAATACCAGTTGCTTATATGGAAATATGACAGTTCGCTGATTAGTTGAGCTTGGTGCATATGCTAGTTGTATAGTGGTTTGCAGCTAGTTGGTTTGACTGCAGGGTAGGTAAAAGCGATGAACAGAGTGAATTTCGCTTCGGACTTCTCTCGCATTTCAATACAACATTCGAATACTAATATTCGAATAACACTGTTGAACAAATTCAGGTTAGCAAAAGTTAGGTCGATTCTGAGAGTGGCGTTTGTTTATGTAAGTTCGCATTTTTTTTTAATCGACCTTCGAACTTTGCAGTCAAATGCCGATTTTCAGCATATTGTTTGTATGGTTTTTTGGCTATAACTCATCGACTAATTGATATTTTTTCAATCTGTTAAAGCCAAGTTATTGCTAGAGACCTGTGCAACAATTAAAATTAAAAAAAAAATTGAGTTAAACAATTTTTGTAGTGCTTATGAAGCAAAATGTTGAAGATTTTTTTTTTCATGCTTTTTGAACATATTTTCTACAAAACTAAGTCTTTCTTCTTTCTGTTTGACTTATATATGCTTCTTAATTTTGCAGTGTTAGTTTTGAAGAAAGATTGAAAAAGAAATTGTAAAAACACGGAAAAAATATAATTTTTTAGTTATGAAAAGTTTTAAATTAAAAAAAATAAATAAATTAAATTATTGATTTGGCCAGTTGCCGTTTAGCAGGCGGCTGTGGATCAACATCACTGCTCTCTCTAATATCTTGGTCATCGTCATTATCATCAGAAAGGTCGATAAATTCGTCCAACTGATATTCTGGAATTTCATCTTTGTCTACCCCTTCTTCCTCTTTTTCCTCGTCTTCCTCTTCTTCAAAGGTGTTCTTATACCACCAACAAATTTCAGCGAGTATTGCATCTGGAGAATTCTTTCCTCTGTACCTGAAACGAAAATAGTTTTCAATCGTTAACATGTTTAAATTGTGCACTCTGACAAAGATATTAGAAAAATGTAGTTACCTTATTTCAAATGGAAGCGCAGTTTGGTGATAACGTTCGCCTTGCTCATCAGATTCAGTTGGCGACTGTTGAGCGAGTTGATGAAGGTGCTGATGCAAGAGATAAATTTTGTACGACATATTAACCCCAATTTCATCGAAAGCTGCCAGCATGTTTGCTGCAGGTTCGCTGTACTTGTCTCTGCGTTCTTTACCCAAAAGTCTTTCAATGACTGCTTTCAATGCGAGCCATGCATTTTATTCTCGGTCTGTCAGAACTTGGTCAAAATCTTGACGACTCATTAGTTTCCGTATGTCGGCACCATTAACAACCCCTTCCTGAACTTTGGTGTTACTTATTCTTGTGAAAATGTCTTTGAAGCGGTTGAATACTGCTGGTCTTTTTGCGATACATTTCAAAAAATTTTTAGCAATGCCAATTTTAATGTGGAGCAACGGTAACAAAATTTTCATATGAGGAACAAGACTTTCGTGTAGCCTATTGTCTTTAGGCCATTTCCGTCCAATGCGACTATTCCAGTTATGCTGTTTGTACTAGTTTCTTCCTCTAATACCTTCTCCGTATCGTGAATCCCAATCGCACAAAAACACGGATATTTTGGACGGCCAGATGCTGTTAAGCCTGTAATCAATGAAACTATTTTGAGGTCACAGCAAATGCGCCACTGGTGTACGTTATATTTGACTACTTCCAGAATGTGTTTCAAATTATCGAAATTTTCACTAGTGTCAGTGCTATACCCAATTGGAACAGAAGGCATTCTATTCGACTTGTGCAAAATCACAACTTTTAAGCTGATTAGTGAACTATCGATAAATAAACGCCAATCATCTTTTTTATAGGTTAACCCTATCGTCTCCATTAAATTTTTGATCTCGTTGCAATAAGCGAAATTTTTTGCATCATTCACACTGAAGAACTTTTCTAACTCTTTTGGCGTTTTCGATATGCTGTTACTTTGGTACCTTTCGCTAGCAAATTATTTCCTTTCAAAAATGAAGCCAATTCTTCTATTTTCTTCTGAGTCAAACACAAAATTGCAACAATTGCATCCAATTGCTTTTGTGTGACTAGGATTAGGTCCTTTGATGTTTTATAGGATGTACCAGGGTCGTATTCTGAGAAGAAATGCATGGATATAGCAGCGGCGGTTGTAGTACTGATATCTGTTTGAAGATCAATACTTCGGTATGTTGCTACTGGAACGAATTCTGAGTGTGGTAATGATAATTGGACACTTGGCACTGCTACATAAGTTTTATTCTTTGCTTTCCTTCTATTCAAAGTTTTATGGTAGTTGATACATCCATAGCAATTTTCTTGTTGATGCGGGCTGTTGTCTAACCACATCATTGGTATACCAAAAGGCATAGCCTTCTTCTTTTCACTTTCCCATTGCATAACACTTGAATAGCAATTAAAGCAAACTTATTTAGGGGCATAGTTTACGTCAGGGATAAACTCTTGCGAGAAATATTGTTTATAGGCTTCCAAAAAACAATCACTCCCATTGCCACATTTTTCATCGCTTGCTGTGAAACGTCCACAAACATTACAAAAATGGTCCATTTTACATTTTGGTTGCGACATTTTTAATACAATAAATATTATACAATGTTGTTTTTGTTATTTTTATGCGAGCGAAAATTAAAAGACATCAGCTTCGGCTGAGTTTCGAGTCTTAACTGAATCTTTATTTTTGATATTAGTGTGCTTGTACGAAATAAATAAAAATCGCTACCTGTGCGGTGGTTGGAAACAAAAAAGGAAGACGAGGAAAAAGAGGAAGAAGGGGAAACAATTTATTGCATTTGACTGCAAAGTTCGAAGGTTGATTAAAAAAAACAATCGAACTAACATAAACAAACGCCGCAATATGGATCTTCTAATTTAGCCTCGATTTTCACCCGCCACTCTCAGAATCGACCTAACTTTTGCTAACCTGAATTTGTTCCACAGTGTTATTCGAATATTAGTATTCGAATGTTGTATTGAAATGCGAGAGAAGTCCGAAGCGAAATTCACTCTGTTCATCGCTTGTACATACCCTGCAGTCAAACCAACTAGTTGCAAACAACTATACAACTAGCATATGCACCAAGCCATAAGCAACTGGTATTTTTAACATAGCGATGTCCTACGAAATGTCAATTGTCAGATTTCGACCAGAACATACCAGTAATCTACTACTCATGAAATACTAATTTGTATGTAGTAGAAATATATTAGTATCATACTGCTCGTAGAATACCAGCTTCATAGTAGTTCAAAATGGAAGGAAATTTACTAGTAAAATTGCAGTCTAATCCTTGAAGTATCATACTAATTCTAAAAAGATAAAAGAATACTAGTCCAAATGTGGACCAAAAACTCTAGCAGGGATTAAAATATGAAAATGGTAGTCGTATTCTAGTATCAACTGAACTTTTTCTGACTAGAATGATTTCAACTAGAAAATTATAGTTGGATACTAGTATGTTTACTAACTAGTTTAATATTTCACTGCAGGGTATGAGCATGCATTCACGTTTTGTATATACGAGTATGTATCTATGTATGTTTGTGTGTACAAATGTGTGCATCAGCTGTAGTGATATTTGTTTAACTATTCGAATGCCTTTTATTAGAATCGTTGTTATATATTCGGTTAATAGGGTTTGAATAGCTTTTTATTTGTTATTTGAATAGTTAAATAACTATTCGAATGAATCTCTAGATAGATATTTACCTCAAAGTTACTATAAAACAAGTAAGGAAGTGTAAGTTCGGGTGGAACCGAGCATTATATACCTAGTATTGATCTATCATGGCATACCAATTTACGCAGGTACATTTTAATACTTTCAATTCGTATTTGTGTTCAAATAGACAGATGAACAGACAGATAGACGTGTCGAGAGACGGACATGCCTACATCGACTCAGCTCATCCTCCTGATCATTTCAGTATACTTTTTGATGGGACTATCTCTTTTTCTTCTCATACGCAAAAACATTTTATGTTCATGGAAGGTATGAAAATCAAAAAAGATATACAACTTCGCTTTTGCAGTGAGGTATTAACTACTTGCCCGGATATTTTACTTTTCATCCTGAACGTTTTGATATACATTAATAAATATATATCTCGATTCGTTTATGCCGAATAAAGTAATATACCTTGTGTGCGTAAGAAAAATAGATATAGAAAATGGTGTCTTTCATAGGAGCCAAAGAACTCAACCGATGAAATTTTCACAATGTATACTTGGGTTCACTGGGTACAGCGTAGACAATATATAGTTTTAGAAAAGTGGGCGGAGCCACGCCCCCAGGCTATATAAAGTTTCAATTCGTCATAACTCTTCATACAAACAAAACTTCTCTCTTGTCTGCGCGCTACCTACCGCAAAAGAGGATGAGCGCACAAAACAACGATCAGGTGAGCAACGTAAAGCAGCGAACGCAGCAGAACAGACTGGCGCTGTTCATTTGCTTGAGCCGACCAACGAAAATGATAAGGAAATAACTCTACAACAATTGTATAAAGAGATTATCAGCCTCAAACAAATAAACATTGACTGTTTAAGTGCAATGCAGCAATTAAAAGAAGAAAATGAAATGTTGACAAATAGGGTGGATGGTCTGGAGAGTAGGCTAAGCTGGTTGGAGCAAAATCAATTGGAAAACTGCATTGAAATGGTTGGAGTGCCAAATGTCAACAACGAAAATGCAAAAGAATGCATAGGCAAAATTTTAAGGCATGCATTGAATGTGGAGGTATTAGACAACGAGATTGAAGCAATAAACGTAAAGCACATTAATTCGGAGCGATCTCAAACTACTATTAAAAAAAGTATAGTTTGCATCAAGCTGAAATCGTCTGATATGAAGAAAAAACTTATGCTAGCGAAGCGATCTGCAAACAAAAGACTTAATACGTCGCTATTTTCTGATGACAGCAAGAAAAATATATACATTAATAATATCGTGCGATTTCTTTAACTTAATGCTGGAGAAAATAATACAAGCTGCAGAACTTAACCGCGCTGGAACAATATTTTATAAAAGCGTGCAACTGTTGGCATATGCTGACGATATTGATATCATTGGCCTTAACAACCGCGCCGTAACTTCTGCTTACTCCAAATTAGAAAAAGAAGCGGAGAAAATGGGATTGGTGGTGACGAGGGCAAAACTAAGTACCTTCTGTCATCATGCAAAGAGTCAGCGCATTCGCGCCTTGGCAACCAAGCCACTGTTGGCAGCAATAATTTCGAAATAGTAAAGGACTTCGTTTACCTGGGAACCAGCATTAATACCAACAATAATGTTAGCCTAGAAATCCGACGAAGGATAACTCTTGCAAACAAATGCTACTTCGGACTGAGTAGGCAATTGAAAAGTAAAGTCCTCTCTCGACGAACGAAAATAACACTCTACAAGTCACTCATCGCACCCGTCCTGCTATATGGTGCAGAAGCGTGGACACTAACAACATCTGATGAGGAGGATCTGGGAGTATTCGAGAGAAAGGTTCTTCGAAAGATTTGTGGACCTCTACGCGTTGGCGACGGCGAGTACCGAAGAAGATTTAATGATGAGCTGTATGAACTTTACGCAGACGCCGACATAGTTCAGCGAATTAAAACACAGCGGCTTCGCTGGCTAGGCCACATAGTGCGAATGAGCGAAGATGCTCCAGCCCAGAAGGTATTCTTATCGGCACCCGCCGGTGGAAGCAGAGGAAGAGGGAGACCACCACTCCGATGGAAGGACCAAGTGGAGACCGATTTGCGATCCCGCGGTGTTTCCAATTGGCGCCAGTTGGCGCAACGAAGAAACGACTGGCGAGCTATGTTGGACGGTCAAAATCGCCCAGGCGGTTAGATGACCATTTAAAGAAGAAGAATAATAGTTTTACTTACTATTGTAGAGGTTTGTTTTCAGCTGCTAGTAAGGTGAAAAAAGAAAAGGGTTCAAAATATATATGGTTGTCTAATTCCAGAATTTTAATGAAAAAGTCTGAAAATGATAGGACTGTTATTATAAAAACGTTTAATGACCTTAATGTTATTTCTTAAATACATTTTTTTTTAGTCTCTGTGTACTTCAGAAAATGAATTCAATATTCGTTTTTATAAATAACAGCCCTACCATAAATGTCATCACAGATTCTTCTTTACTGGCATCAGAAGACAATACTTTTACTATTTTGCATCAAAATATCAGAAGTGTAAGGCGTAATTCCGATCCTTTAGTTTGCAACCTTGAAGCCTTTAATAAGTTTCCGGATATTATATTCCTTTCACAGATTTGGATTTTTTCATATGAAATTAATGACTACAGTATTCCTAATTACAATTTTTTTGCAAATGCAAATGATACTTACTCTGCAGGTGGTGTTGAAATGTTTATACTAAACTGTTACGAATGCGAAGTTTCGAGCTTAAGTCTAACAAGTGCTGATGTCTTAAAAATGTCGTTGAAGTTAAACAATATATCCTTCTCTTTTGTATGCGTATGTAGATTTCACACATATGACTTTAAACTTTTTCATGAAGAGTTTTCTACTTTTCTAAGTACAGAAAAATCAAATAATCTTTTTATTTTAGGAAATTTCAACTTTGACTTACTGTCTACTAACCCAATGTTGGACAACTATCTGGCGCTTCTGGCAGACAATGACTTAACATCCGTTAGCCAAGAGACCACCCGCCCAGATTCAGGGACCTGTATTGATCATGTATACGTTAGGTTAAATAATATGATAGATCATATGCTTGCCGGTATAAGTCTTAACTTTGGCATCTCTGACCATTGCCTGACTGGCCTTCAACTCGTGAACTTAAATAAAAGTAGGGCAATTAAAGATTATAGTACGCAAGTAACTTCTAAAAGATTGGATTATAATTTCCCCCAAGAATCACTTCTCTGTTAAAACTGTGGAACTGTTTTCGATGAAACGGATGTAACAAAAGCTTTTAACCTGTTTATAAATACGCTTTCAGCTCACATAAACAATTCTTGCCTCACTGTTCATCGGAAAAAGTCGCTTTTAGCTCTGAAGCCTTGGATAACTCACCAATTACTTTGAAAGATTAAGGTAAAAAACAATTTACGTGTGAAATCCAGCAAACATCCAACAGATGCCAAGCTTAAGAAACGTGTTCGTGGCCTTACTTATGCGCTGAATAAAGAAATCCGATCTAATCGCGAAAAATATTTCCCAGAATGGGATGCTGTAAACCAAATTATTAACCGTAAATCAAAAAGCAAATCAGATTCGCTTGTGTTAAGTTTGGACGTCACTGATGTCTCGGATCCTCTGATAGTTGCAAATGCGCTGAATGATTTCTTTGTTAACGTGGGTACTGGTCCCGCTACATTTGACAACTATAATTTTTGTATGTGTCAAACAGACCCATTGCATCCTAACTCGCCCCGCCCAGTAACAGTTTTTTCTTTGATCCCATATCCGGCTCAGAAATTCTGATCATAACCAAAAACCAAAAAAATGCTGGTTCTAGTGGAAGTGATAACATTTCAAATCAAATATTAAAGAGCATAGGATTGTATATTGTTGACGGTCTGAGGCATTTATTTAACTTAAGTATACTCTCTGGAGTTTTTCCAGAAGACCTAAAGTGTGTTACTGTTATACCTCTTTTTAAAAAAGGAAATAAAAAAAATAAAAACAACTACAGACCTATATCCTTATTATCTTCAATAACCAAAATTTTCGAGAAAGCTGTGGAGGTTAGACTTTTAGCATATCTCGATAAAATAAATTTCTTCAGGCCAATGCAGTTTGGTTTTAGGTCCGGCCTCTCCAATGAAGATGCTCTTTTAGAATTCTGTTCATTTATATATAAGGCCATTGATGAAAGAAAGAGTTGTGCTAGTCTATTCGTCGAAATTGAATTCCGCTGGTTTTCGTGGTAACATCCTAAGATGGTTTGAATCTTACCTAACGAATAGAGTTCAAAAAGTTAAAATTGAAAATTATTTGAGTGAACCCAGATGTATAACCCTAGGTGTACCCCAGGGATCGGTACTTGGACCAATCTTGTTTTTGATTTATATCAATTCAGTATTTTCGTTGCCTTTTATTGGGAAGGTTACTGCGTTTGCTGACGACCTTGCCATTGCATACGGATCAGACAACTCATTTAATTTTTTTGTAGATATCAACCATAACAAAGACATACCAAATAACGCATTTACTTTTCATGCCTCGAACTGTATGCGATATAAATTATGCTCTAATAATTACACTCAACAAAATGCTGTAGCTACTTTTAATCATAGTATTAACTGCAACAATAATTGCTTTAACATCGAAGTTGTTCCTGACTTTAAGTATTTAGGAGTTCTAATAGACCAAAGCCTAAGTTGGTCTTCGCATATTTCGGCTATCAAGCTTTACCTTCTATCAGCCGTACGTTCCTTCTATAGTTTGAAAAAACTGTGCTCCAACAAATTATTGATAATGGTATACCATGGGTTAATCCACTCTAAATTACAATACGGAATCAGTTGCTGGGGTGGTGCATACGCTTATAAGGTTCGTCCGCTTTTAGTCATGCCGAAGTGTCTTATTCGAAGAATATGCAGCGTTGGGCGCATGACACATTCCATGGATCTCTTCAAAAAGTTAAATATTCTTCCTTTGCGTCATTTGTACTACTTTAAAGTTTTGAAAATTTTTTTTATAAGGAGCGGATATACTCAAAGTCCTATATACAATCCATACAATCTGAGAAGTAGATCGTTATTTCACGAGCTTTCGCACCACACTCTTTCGTAACTTCTACGCCACAGTGTCTTGTAAATTATTTCTCAAATTGCCCGATGATATACAGCTTATTAGATCGCTTTCAGTGTTCCTCAAAGAGGTGAAAATATGGCTTTTTGGTTTCAATCATGAATGTATCGAAGTTTTGCTCCGACCTATTATTTAGTGTATAATGCATCACCGCTGAAGATTTAATATAAGACATATTGATGTAGGTTCTGAAATTGCATCGAATGCTTTGCCTAAATTTTTATGCATAAATTTGTATACATATATTTAATTTAATAATTTTTGACTTTTACTAATTATATTTGCAACTACATTTTGTCTCGTACCTATGCCCCCCACATTAATGTAACAATTATAAAATGACATTTCCACTGCTCTTTATTGTAGCATACTATGTCATTAACTATTTTCTTACTGAATTTGTTACTTTACGATTATGTATTTGTTTTATTGTACATTTTTATGAATTAAGAAAATAATGAATCAACATACATACATACCTACTCCGAACTTTTTTGGTCTAAATTAATGAAATTTGGATTTATGTGTCACTTAGTCAATATCTACACAATTTTTCAAAAGTGGGCGGTGCATTCTTCAGCATTCTTTTGTAAAACTGAGAGCCTAGTTTGCGTTCAAATAGACAGACGGACGGAGAGACGGACATGGCTAAATCGACTCCGCTCATCGTGCTTATTATTTTAGTTTAGTTATTGATGTGCACATCTGTTCTTCTTCTCATACTTACAAACATTTCATGTTCATTAAAGGTATGAAAATCAAAAAAGGTATGTAACTTCCCTATTGCAGTGAGGTATTAACAACTTCTCCGGATATTTAACTTGTGTGTCATCCGATTTGCTTAATTTTTGGCAGGAGTATAATACATACTATTTAGAAGCGGCTGACCAATTTTGATTGAAATAGCTAGTTCAAACTACAAGCAATCGCCTTTGAAAAAAGCAGAACTTGTATGCTGAAAAGTGGGCGGCGCCACACCTACTAAACCAAAATCCACAAAATTTTGCAGTCGAGTTTTGCTTAAAAAGCTTATTATGTGTGCAAGATCTTATTGATATAGCTTGCATAGTTATAGATTTATCTCGTTTTACATTTTACAAACAAATTTTTCAAAACTATTCTAAAAAACTGGCTGTGGTCGTTGACCGATTTCGCCCATTTTTAGAACAGACATTTACCTTTATATGTTCAACATTTTCGACAAATATTATTTCAATAAACCAATTTTCGCCGGAGTTATGGCAAAAAAGTTTTGTGGAATAATCCACTATGGATGGGGTGGGGCCACCCCCATTTTCAAAACTATATATTTTTCCACTTTCTTCGTTCACGGACACTTTGAAAATGGACAAGAAATGATATAAAGCTTTTGTAAGCAAAGTTATTGCCTATTAAATATATCTATGATCCTTTTCAAAATTTTTCGTATAAAAGTGGACGTGGACCTTAAACGATTTCGCCCATTTTTTCGGAACATACCTCATGTTAGTGTAAATATGTGTGCTAAATTTCATTTCGATATCTTGAACGGTTTTTGATTTATGATTAATATTATTTCTAAATTTGACTTAATCAAAAGTAGGCGGTGAAACACCCATTTTCAAACATTTCATAAAAAATTTATTTTCTGCCTTAACATTAATGTAGACACCAAATTTTATCCTTATAAGTGTGTTGTGTACTGAATAATCACTTTTTTTGTATTTTCGAAAATAATCTATATATAAAAAGTGGGCGTGGCTTTTATCCGATTTCAAATAGCGCCCGGAGATGAGTGTTAAGGAACCTGCAAACCAAATTTCATTAAGATATCTTAAAATTTACTCAGGTTATCGTGTTAACAGACGGACGGACGGGCGTATGAAAGGACGGACGGACATGGCTTAATCAATTTCTTTTTTCCTCCTAAACATTTTGATTTTTTTAGGTGCGGAAAGTTCTAATTCGATTTCCTTCTCTTTCCTTATTTTGTAGTATATAAGTCAATATCTATCTCGATCCGTTTATGCCGTTACATACCACTGTTACGCGACTGAAGTTAATATACCTTGTGTACGTAGCACTAATAGGTATAAAAAGAATGGCATCAAATGCTTAAAAATGACAGGTAAAAAGTGGATGTGCATGCATACCAGAAAAAAGGTGGTAAAAAAGTTGCAGACTCGACAGTCGAGAAAGTTCGCAATTATTACTTGTCCGACTATTCCAGTAGATTGTTACCAGGAATTCGCGACTGCAAGTCTGTCATAAGAAATGGGTAAGAGATAAAAGCTAAAAAATGGTTGCTACTTTTTAAATTAAGTGATCTCTATGAACAATTTAAAACAGAACACCCTGAGTTATTGATTGGTCTATCAAAATTCAAAGACCTTAGATCCCGCGGATGCATTGTTGCTGGCCCACGTGGAGCGCATAATGTTTGTGTCTGCAAAATGCATCAAAATATCGGCCCCAAGATTCACAGACTAAAAAAAGAACTTACAAAAATTCGGTGAGACGACAGGCGATTTGATTAAGAAATGCGTTTGCAAATGTTCAACTTCACAATGTTTTCTGCTCGGTTGTAAAAAAAAAAAATACAACACTGGATGGAGAATTTGTTGTATGTTTAGATTTCGCAGAAAATTACACATTTAAAATCCAAGATGCTATACAGTCTCACCATTGGACAAACACGCAAGCAGCTCTGCATCCCTATGTGGTTTACTATCGCCAGGGTGAAGAAACGTTTAATCTACATTTTGTTGTAATATCAGAAAAGTTAGTTCATGACGCGGATTCCGTCCGTAAGTTATATACTCACGTTTATTTAAGAATTTGAAAGGGGAAATTTGGATGCAGAAACGTGAAAAAATTATTTTACTTTTCTGATGGAGCTGGATCCCAATACAAAAACAAATTTAACTTTTCAAATTTATATCATCACAAACAAGATTTCGGAATTGAAGCCGAATGTAATTTTTTTGCGACATCTCATGGGAAAGGAACATGCGAAGGAGTTGGTGGAACGGTAAAGAGACTTGCGCATAAAGCAAGTATGAGGGGGCAAAAAAATCTTTAAAAAAATGGATTTTGATTTTTGCACTCAACTTGAGCACGAAGTTCACGAAAAAAAATATAAAATCCGTCTATGTAGAGCAGTAGCATTAAAAAATACCCACAAACCATAAATTTCAAACCACCTTTAGAAAACAAATTCAATGCAAAATATTTTCAAAAGACATTTTTTCATCAAAACATATCATCTGTAAATGAAAATAACAAGAATAATTACAATTATTACAATAATAATAATTATTTGACTAAATGCCCTGAAGTGAATATTGAGTAACGAAAATTTCAATAACTTGGGAACGATGCAAAAGTGCAAAAATGTTTTTGCATATTTTGAAACATAAATCTTTAAATCACAATTTGATGTACGGTTTAGTTTTCTTCAGGATGCAGAATGCACAAAAGAATGCAAGTGCATAGAACATGGTGTTTCAAATACATTTTTCGTGTGTCTTTTTTTTAAATTTGTACTTAAGATATAGCCTACCCCTTTTGTAATCAGTGTGCAAATTTCATTCCATTATCTCTTGTAGTTTAGGAGCTATAAATTTTTAAATAGATGTATGATTCGATCATGCTCAAAAGTTGAATTACTAATAACTCTTACTAAAATTTACTACTTAGTCAAATACTCATACGACAGTTTAAACATGTCTTTCACTTGATAATGAAATAACTTTTTGCCAAACTCGAAATTTGTCGAAATTTTCGGGGATCACTTCGCGTGGCTTTACTCTATACTCCTTTCTCCAACGGGTTTCCTTCATATTTGATGTTTACGTGTATCACACTTGATCCCTCAACCTTGATGTTAACATGTGTCACAGTTGATCCAAAAATTTTAATTGGAATAAAAATACTAATGCTTAACGTCATAAAATTATTATTATTATATATATATACATTTTATATCAAATAAAAGTAAAACAAAACATGTTTGGCTTTTTCCTCTGCCTAAATTAAAATGGAGGATGGGGCCGTGTGCAGAAGTCCACGCAAGTGGGGAAAGTTTCTGATCGCCATTCACCTGGGAATGGCCAGAGCGATTCTTTTACATGCGGTTCAAGCAGCTCACTACTTCCGGGCTTTGCGCCCAAGTATCCTTTGGGTAACCACCGAACACCCGTTTGGTGGTGAGCTAAACGTGAGAAGGCGACAACCTGGTAAGGCCACTCCGACATAATCGGTTTAAGGGCTTGGTGGGGGGTTCAAACAGGAGCGTCTGATCACCATGTGGTGCGGCTGCAAGCGGACGTGTAATAGAATTCAACTTCCCGTGAAACGGGTTGTGCGTTGGGTTTGGGACCCACCACATAAAACAACGTTCCAATGAAAGTCAACAACAAAGCCTCGGATATGAGAATCCCTTTTTTAGATGACAACACCCGCAAACGAAATAAGGATTATGAGATAAGGGCATGTACCTGGAATGTCCGGTCCCTTAATGGGGAAGGTGCCGCTGTCCGGCTGGTTGAGGTCCTGAGGAAAGCAAAAGCTGACATCACCGCCATACAAGAGATGCGATGGACGGGGCGAGGAAATACGATCAAAACACCTTGCAACATCTACTGGAGTGGGCATGAAGACAAGGGCAGATTCGGCGTGGGATTTGTGGTGGAAGAGAGACTCCGTCACCGAATACTGTCGTTCACACCCGTGAACGAGCCGCAATCCACATAAAAGTACGATTTTTCACCATATCGTTTGTCTGCGCTCATGCACCGACGGAAGACAAGGACGACGTGGAAAAGGATGCATTCTACGAGCGCCTGGAAGAAGCATACGAGCGCTGCCCCCGTCATGATATCAAAGTCGTGCTTGGCGACTTGAACGCCAGGGTGGGTAAGGAGGGTGTATTCGGCCCCACTGTCGGGAAGTTCAGTCTCCACGATCAGACTTCGCCAAATGGATTCAGGCTGATCGACTTCGCCGGTGCCCGAAACATGGTTATATCCAGCACTAGGTTTATGCACAAGAAGATTCCTCAGGCAACATGGCTGTCCACCGATCGAAAAACACGCAACCAGATCGACCACGTTGTGATAGACGCACGGCATGCTTCCAGCGTTTTAGATGTTCGCACAATATGAGGACCTAACATCGACTCTGATCACTACCTAGTAGCAGCCAAGATTCGTACCCGCCTCTGTACGACAAAACAGGTGCAACAAAAAACGCAGGGAAAGCTGGACGTCGAAAATCTGCAATCGCAACAGACCGCCAATTATTTCGCAGATCGCCTCTCACACCGGCTCTCCGAGAGCACAATTCAACCCAGTGGAATGCATGAGCAGTGGGATCATATCTCAGGAGCACTCCGTACCGCAGCCGAAGAAGTAATTGGATTCCGGCGAACGCGAAGAAACAACAATGATGAAGAGTGCCGCGCTGCTACGAAAAGAAAGGAGGAAGCCTACAAGGCAACGCTGTGTTCGAATGCAACGAGGAGTGTGTGTGAACACTACCGCGAGTTGAAGGGGGAAGCGAGGAGGATTTTCCGGGCGAAAAAAAGAGAGGCAGGAAAGCGTGAAATAAAGGAGCTTGAGATGCTGGCCAACGGGAATAATGCCCGAAAATTCTATCAAAAAATTCGGCGAATGACAGAAGGTTTTAAACCCGGGGCAAACTCCTGTAAGAATGAGAACGGCGACCTGGTGGCCGATGTTCAGAGAGCAATCAGAATATGGAGGTATCACTTCTCTGCCCTTTTAAATGGGAAACTGAGCAAGAAACCGGAGAAGATGCCGAACCCGAGCCCACAATCGAAGATGATGGAATTGACGTTCCACAACCCGACTATAATGAGGTGCGAATAGCAATATCCCGATTGAAAAACAATAAAGCAGCGCTGATGGTTTGCCTGCTGAGCTATTCACGGCAATGTGTGCGATAAAGATACATTTATAATTTCTATGTCACGTTGAATTAAAAAAAGTTCGTTTGAGTGTGTTGGTGTCCATCACTCGATTTTTGCTGGGTTATAGATTGTTATTTCCGTTCTTCGAAGAAGTAAAGTTCTCAATTGCCTACTCAGTCCGAAGCATGGTACAAGAAAATCAAGGTATTTCTACTTTGACGTAAACTGTGTTGGTTGTCATTCGCACCTTTTGTCAGTTGTGCAAAGAGCGTTGCCACCTCATAAATAATTTTGTTTTGCAATATTTAAGGGGATGTTTTGAATATAGAAAAATGAAAATACTTACAAAATTGGATTCATACAACTTCTTTAAAATTTGTAAATGGTACAAATTATATACCACTGCTTCCAAGTCAACATATATATTTGTATTTCGTTAAAACTTAAATAAAACATTTTAAGGGGTTTTTAACGCAGAGACAAAGCTTTTCATGTTTTTGAAACGCAATTTTTAGCTTTATTTTCATGGTTCATGTGGTGAGAACACGCGTTGTCACAGCGTACAAATAAGTATGTAAATGAATGAATAATCATGAAATATTTTTAAAAACTACGTTGAAAAGTTCTTCATCCAACGGCTTACACCTGTAAGCAAAACTAGTTCGGAAATAGCTTACTGTCAGAAAAAGCGCAAAATAATAACAATAAAGTAAACTGTTTAGTAATTACGTTGTAATCCATTCATTTTTTTAGATACATTTTGGTTTTCTGTTTGATTATATTTTTTGTTCAAATATCGTATTCTAAAATACGTCCTACCCAAAAGAAATCTTTTCAAACTTTTATCTTTCAAATATACATAGTTTTTTGAATGAGAAATTAAATTTTCCATATATCCAGGAGAATCGTTCTAATAATTTTTATTGTAATTATTAAAAATAGAGTTTAATGCTATACATAACTAAAATTTTGTTTGATAATTTTTTTGCGCTGCGGTCCAATTTAGCACATCTTTAGCAGGAAAGTGGCTGAACAGACAAATAGTTCTTTTGATACCGCATCTGCAGTTATCATGCATGCGTTTAGCCACTTCTCCCTCATAAACGGTACCGCCGGGAGTCGGAAAAACTTTACTTTGCTTTCTATGCACGTAGATCAGGTGTTTGTGCAATTTCTAAATATACAGCTCATGTTGCTAAAAATAGATTAAAGTAAATAAATACTTTATTTATGTCCGTGCAAAAAGTAGATCAATATTTTACTTACCTTTCAATTTATTTCACGAACATATAAAAAACTAAATTCAGAAATATTAATTATTTTATTCGATTTCAAAATGGCTTTCGTTTGAAGTAAAAATAAGTTCGTTTTTGGTACAAGAATACGGTAGCCAAGGTATATCAAATAGGTAGAAGCACGGGAAGAAATGCAACCCTGCTATACATTTTGTTGTTGCTTGAAGAAACTTTACTGTCAAAAAGAAATTGTCAAATTCGCAGAGGCACACACATTCAATTGATTTTGACAATTCAATTGGCTTACAATTTCATAAAAAAATAAACATTTTTCTTCTACTAATAATAAAAAGTCAGCCGTCCAGTTAGGAGATACTGCAAATGGAAATAAAAAGATCTATTTGCTACACAATCCTTTGTTGTATTGAGCTTTAAATGCAATGGGTGAAGATACCTGAAATAAATTTCCCATGATACTATTATCAAGATTCGGTAATATCATACATCCAACGTCAACTGTAAAAACTGAACTAAAAATGTCGATATTGGTACCCAAAGCTGCGTTTCAGTCCCGGGAACCCTAATCCGGGGGGGGGGGGAAACCCATTATTTTTAGTAATTCAAAACGTTGGATGTATAGTATTACTCAAGATACTATGTTTTAAAAATTATGGAATTAAAAGGAAATCAACACAAGTTTTAACGGTTGCAAATATGTAGTTGTATATATTTTTTATACCAATTCAAAGGATACTTTTATTTAACTTTTTACAGCGTAATACCTTATTCTTAGCCTTCTTGACTTTTAACTGCTTATTTAAGTGCCTCATTCGGAGGAATACCAGGCACTAAAAAAAAATCGTTTTACGCTGTCAGGAAGATTCACATGTGCTGCTTTGTCGAATAATCGCTGCCTTATGTTTTTGCAATGGGCTATATCCGCTGAGTTCATAGCGAGAAAAACTGACTCTAAATTTCTTACGCCATTCACGAAATTTGCGGATGGGTTTCTTAAGAAACCCTTTGAAACCTGATCGACCCACGTAAAGGACGTGTTGCTGGTATCTTCATGGTCACTTAAATACTGCTTGCGGATAATGTAACCTGCCATATACTCGAGTGCATCGTCTTGCAAAACATCGGAGTCACATTCAACATGGTGTTATGGTATCGCAACAAAATGGAGCAGTAAGGAAGGCGGTCGGCACGATATGAGGTCGCACTGTGGCTAGTCATTGTCGGCTGGGGTGGGTTCTTGCCAACCTTACCGTCCTGCGCCATAAACAGAAAAAAAGGTCAAATCGTGCCTTTAAATACGCGGGGAAATGCACAAAACCGCCCAACCAACTATAAAAACAACATCCGGTTAAACCCGGATGCCACGGACAGACCGTTGACATTCAAATTTCAAACTCAAATAAAAAAACCGGAAAATCGAATTAAAAATTAAAAGAAACGGCAACCAAAATATTTAAAATGAAAATCAAAATTCAAAAATAACCAAAAGCGAAACTAACTCAAATATAAATTTAAAAATAACCGAAAATGAAAACGAAATTAAAACTGAAATAACGAACGGAAAAAGGAAAACTAAGATAAATTTAAATTAACCGAAAAAGAAACCCTGAAAAAAATAAAAAAAAACGAACCGGAAATGGCCGGTTACCATGCTGAAAAAAAATAAAAAAAGAGGCCGAACATTATAAGGGGGCGCCGCGGGTGTTGTTGCGACGCCGGTGCTTGGCCCACCCTCGTCCATGGCCATCGACGCACCTGGTTTCGATGGCCCCTTACCTAAGTCCTACATGCCTTCTATTTAAAGAGAATAGTCAGCATTCCCGTTTTAATTAACATTTATTTATAATTCATTGTTTTGCTTAACTTACAACAAGGTATTTTAAATTCAGCCCTATTTTGGCTATTTTAAATTAGCTTTTTCCACATTAGGGTGCAACAAAAAAAAGTAAAAGAAAATGTATTTAGGTATATATATATAGTTTAAATATCCGGGTATTTAGGTTTAAATCAAATACTAAGTATTTAGGTTCGAATTAAACTCTATAGAGACTATTAGACTAATCTAAGAAAACAACGAAACAAGAAAAAATCTCTATTGCGCTTATCCAGACTTATTTATTTGCTTAACTATTTATTCATCGGCATTTGTTTTTTTTTTTCTTAAGTATTTCGTTGAGTTTATTTATGTATCTACTAATATTATTTGTAATTACTAAGCTTTATTTTGTTTAGTCGATTTATCTTTATTTTGATTTACCGCATTAATTATTCATTTAGTGGCCTTGTTTCATTATTTTATTTTCTTGTATATTTGATTTTATTTTATTTTTATTTTAAGTTATTTTAATTTAAGTAATTAATATTTTCTTGGAATAGCTTTCTTTATTGATTATTATTTGTTATTAGTTTTATCAAAAAAAAAAATCCATTATTTATTTTAAGTAGTTACGCTTTTTGTTTCTAGTGGTATCTTAAATACCTGACTTTATTTCTATTTCTAAATATCTAACCGTTCCCCCCCCCTTTTGGTTTGACAGTTTTAATACTTTATCTTATTAGAACCATCATTATTTAAATCCTTTTTTTTCTCTAGTTTTGAAAATATACTTTACATTTAATTCTACCAAATTTGTTTATCTTAATTTATAAAAAAGTTACGTCTACATCAGATAGGTCTCACCCGGTTGCTGTAGTAGGCCGTTGGTGGGGCGCTACTGTTGTTGTTGTCTCTGCTGGTTATGTTGTTGTTGCTGGTGGTGCGACGGGCCTATAATAGGACGGCCCTCGCTGTTGTCACCGCTGGTTACAGTTGTTGCTGCTGCTAGTGCGGCGGGCCTATATTACGGCGGCCCTCGCTGATGTTACTGCTGGTGTTGTTGTTGTTGCTGGGTTAGTGCGGCGGGCCTATATTACGGCGGCCCTCGCTGTTGTCACTGCTGGTGTTGTTGTTGTTACTGGATTAGTGCGGCGGGCCTATATTACGGCGGCCCTCGCTGTTGTCACTGCTGGTGTTGTTGTTGTTGCTGGATTAGTGCGGCGGGCCTATATTACGGCGGCCCTCGCTGTTGTTACTGCTGTGTTGTTGTTGCCGATGTGGGCGGCGGGCCTAAGATAGGGCGGCCCCCGCTGTTGTCAATGCTGGATGTCGTCGTGCGGTGGGCCTATATGAGGGCGGCCCCCGCTATAGTTACTGCTGCTGGTTGTTGTGCGCCCTGGTGCGCGTTGTTGCTGTTGCGGTTTATGGCGGTGGGCCTATGTGAAGGCGGCCCCCGCTGTAATTAGTGCCGGTTGTGGTTGCGTTGCTGATGTGGATGACGCGTAAGATAGGGCGGCCCCCTACTGATGTTGCTGCGCGCTTTGTTGCGCGTTGGTGTGGGTGGCGCCTCAGGCACTGATGCCGCGCTCTAGGGTGTGCGATGATAGGTGCGGCAATGGAGAAGTGATTGGGCCCGTTCATTCGCGCTTGTGTAGCACAATAGCCATACACATTTGCGTCCGTCTAACCAGAATGGGCGACCGATTTATTAAAATTTGATGTTGAAAGCACACGAACTAAGACTTATCTTATGTAAAATAATCCAAATATAGTTATTTTTATACTTAAACGATTTTGCTAGCACACACAATTAGTTTAATTACAACAAACACTGGGCAATACCTAGAAAATGTAATGACAAATGTAAATGCATTAGCAACAATTCATGGAAATTATCACGAAAAGCCTTCAATTTTTACCTTGATGCACAGCAAATTCAGCAAAACACTGCTTTAATTGTTGAAATACTTTCAGTCAGCTTCGAAGAAAATTTGACAAATCACTTTACTGTACGAATACACCACACTTTGTTCAGGGCGTATAACGTCAATTTTTCAACACCAGGCAAAGTTGTGAAATAAATGAATATTTAAGCACTTGAAATTTGTAAAATACCCTCAATCCTCTGATTTATAATTGAATTTGAACGCACCGACTCGTTATTGCCTTGAGATTTTACTCTATAATAATTACCAAATGATATTTGGTATACTTTAAGCAGATTTTTTGTTTAACACTGAAGATTAGCAAAACGCGTTGCAAACAATTTGACTCAGCTTTAATGAATTTTCTCAGAGTCCTAAAATTTTATTCACTTAACGCGACTGCGCAATGGAAAAGTTCCGTTGGCCCGTTGACGTGGCGTGATTATTGCCAGGTGGAACATTCTGATTGGTCGTTACCATCAGATGATTGCTATGAACGGATTGAACCATTTGGTGCTGCCACTTCAGCAAAAATCACGCAATTTCCCGTAGCTAAACGTCAAACTGGAAGGTGAATCAAAACTGTCACCCAACCAACCGCATTGAACCAAATAACAATGACTATCAATTGAAAGTAAACCATAACAGGCCTGCTTCGCTTCGAAGACCGGTCGATGAAGCGAACAGGAAAAAGGTTTACTTGCAAGGAAGCCATTTCTGGGTAAAAATACGTGGGGCACGACTCTCTCTAGTTCTACCACGAGCTAGCCGGGCACGAAGATCCGCCAGTCAAGGAAAATTTTTGAAGTATTTTGTTTCATAGTTTAGTAGGCTTTGAGGCAAATGGAAATTTGTTAAGTGGCTTTACCCCCACCGAAATAGGCTTATAAGAAAAACGTGTAATTTAGTTAGACATTTTGATACCGGAGAACGCGTCAAAACTCCGAGGCAAACGGAGAATTTATTTTGGTTTCCTAGTTACAATGCTTCGCGGCTGTAGACATTTTAATAAAGGAGAACTCGTCAAAACTCCGAAAATTTTTGGTTCTAGTGGTTTCACCCCCACAAAAAGGTTTAGCAAAAAAATAACCGGAGAAGCTTGTTCCATGAAAAAAAAAGCGTTTCACCCGGTAGACATTTTAATTAAGGAGAACTCGTCAAAACTCCGAAAGACAATCCGCATAACCGAGGATTGCCAGGTTATCCACTACTTCCGATGGAAGCCCTAATACCCTATTTATTTAATACCCTATTAAGTCAATGCTCGGGGAGGATACTGGGCGAGTTGTCCCCGACCGCCAAAACGCCCAGATGAAATTGTAACTGTGGGAAAAAAAAAATTCAAAAGTCTGGTTATTGTGGACGAATATCCGAAGCATGGAAACGGCCTATGAACCTATGAACCGTTAGATAAACAAAGAAAAAAAAGGTGTTCGGTTACAAGGGGCGGTTGGAGGGTATAAAAAGTCAAGATTCACTCCCCCACCCTATAATACCGACGATTACAAATTTTTGAAAAATAAAGTTTGAATTAATGCAAATTTTCCTAACCGATATTTGCATCAACTGATTACCGCGGATATGTCGAAAAAAAATAAATATATACATATAAATATATATATGCTGAAAGAAATTGATTATTAGTAAATATACGTGTTGAAATGTAAATATTTAAAAGCAAAGACGGTATAAAGTTTGGCAAAAGCTAGTTGTGTATTTATGTATTGAATGGGAATGCTGACATCCCATCACCAGAAGGCATAGGTATAACAAAAAAACGAAATAACACTAAACAAGGACATTCTTCCAGGTACACCTACCTCAATGCAGGGGTGGTTATAAGACACCTCGCCCTGAGACATGTTGGTGTACCATGGCGAGAACTGGCAAAATTTTTAAACTTATTTGGACTCCAGTACTCCGGACCGCAATGCAGGGGCTGCTAAAGGCTGCCTCCCTGAGGCTGGTCGGAGCACTGGACACCAGCGATCAAAACGTCAAAACTTTATTTATTTTTTTTTTTTTGAAACACCCCTCCTCAACCACGCCGCAATGAAAGGATGCCGCAATGCAGGGGCTGCTAAGGGCTGCCTCCCTGAGACTGGTTGGAGAAGTAGGGATCACTACCAAAAAAAAATACATACAAAAAAAACGAAGACAAAACAAAACATCACGTTCGGCAAAAATAATTAAATAAGTAATCCCAAAAGAAAACTAAACCCCACTTAGCGGACATATAAATTTCCCGAAGCCGACATCGGACAACAGACCCGGGACAAAAAAAACAAATTGAAACTACAAAAAAACTAAGTGCGTTTAGCACTACCTCAACGGGTGAAATGAAAACTTCCGGTGGACATGACGTTCAGTCTCGTGGAACCCTTAGCTACTGAACACGATGACGAATCCGGACAACTTGATCGGTCCCACCATCCCGTCGCAACGCAGGTGGCGGCTCCTGGGCCTGCCTACCTGGGACTTACGGGATAGTGAAACCTCACAAGCTGACCCGAAAAGTCACCGCGGTCAGCGCTTCAGGGCCCCACGTTGGGCGCCATCTGTTATGGTTTTGCAGGCGCCCCTAGCTACTGAACACGATGACTAATCCGGACAACTTGATCAGTCCCACCATCCCGTCGCAACGCAGGTGGCGGCTCCTGGGCCTGCCTACCTGGGACATACGGAATGGTGAAACCTCACAAGCTGACCCGAAAAGTCACCGCGGTCAGCGCTTCAGGGCCCCACGTTGGGCGCCATCTGTTATGGTATCGCAACAAAATGGAGCAGTAAGGAAGGCGGTCGGCACGATATGAGGTCGCACTGTGGCTAGTCATTGTCGGCTGGGGTGGGTTCTTGCCAACCTTACCGTCCTGCGCCATAAACAGAAAAAAAGGTCAAATCGTGCCTTTAAATACGCGGGGAAATGCACAAAACCGCGCAACCAACTATAAAAACAACATCCGGTTAAACCCGGATGCCACGGACAGACCGTTGACATTCAAATTTCAAACTCAAATAAAAAAACCGGAAAATCGAATTAAAAATTAAAAGAAACGGCAACCAAAATATTTGAAAATGAAAATCAAAATTCAAAAATAACCAAAAGCGAAACTAACTCAAATATAAATTTAAAAATAACCGAAAATGAAAACGAAATTAAAACTGAAATAACGAACGGAAAAAGGAAAACTAAGATAAATTTAAATTAACCGAAAAAGAAACCCTGAAAAAAATAAAAAAAACGAACCGGAAATGGCCGGTTACCATGTTGAAAAAAAATAAAAAAAAAGAGGCCGAACATTATAAGGGGTCGACGCCGGTGCTTGGCCCACCCTCGTCCATGGCCATGTTGTTGTTGTTGTTGTTGTAACGACAAAAACACTCCCCGAAGGTTTTGGGGAGTGCTGTCGAACTGACAGTCCTTGGCCATCGTCGCACCTGGTTTCGATGGCCCCTTACCTACATGCCTTCTATTTAAAGAGAATAGTCAGCATTCCCATTTTAATTAACATTTATTTATAATTCATTGTTTTGCTTAACTTATAACAAGGTATTTTAAATTCAGCCCTATTTTGGCTATTTTAAATTAGCTTTTTCCACATTAGGGTGCAACAAAAAAAAGTAAAAGAAAATGTATTTAGGTATATATATATAGTTTAAATATCCGGGTATTTAGGTTTAAATCAAATACTAAGTATTTAGGTTCGAATTAAACTCTATAGAGACTATTAGACTAATCTAAGAAAACAACGAAACAAGAAAAAATCTCTATTGCGCTTATCCAGACATACAGCTAAACTTATTTATTTGCTTAACTATTTATTCATCGGTATTTGTTTTTTTTTTTCTTAAGTATTTCGTTGAGTTTATTTATGTATCTACTAATATTATTTGTAATTACTAAGCTTTATTTTGTTTAGTCGATTTATCTTTATTTTGATTTACCGCATTAATTATTCATTTAGTGGCCTTGTTTCATTATTTTATTTTCTTGTATATTTGATTTTATTTTATTTTTATTTTAAGTTATTTTAATTTAAGTAATTAATATTTTGTTGGAATAGCTTTCTTTATTGATTATTATTTGTTATTATTTTTATCAAAAAAAAAAATCCATTATTTATTTTAAGTAGTTACGCTTTTTGTTTCTAGTGGTATCTTAAATACCTGACCTTATTTCTATTTCTAAATATCTAACCGTTCCCCCCCCCCCCCCCCCCCCCCTTTTGGTTTGACAGTTTTAATACTTTATCTTATTAGAACCATCATTATTTAAATCCTTTTTTTTCTCTAGTTTTGAAAATATACTTTACATTTAATTCTACCAAATTTGTTTGTCTTAATTTATAAAAAAGTTACGTCTACATCAGATAGGTCTCACCCGGTTGCCGTAGTAGGCCGTTGGTGGGGCGCTACTGTTGTTGTTGTCTCTGCTGGTTATGTTGTTGTTGCTGGTGGTGCGACGGGCCTATAATAGGACGGCCCTCGCTGTTGCCACCGCTGGTTACAGTTGTTGCTGCTGCTAGTGCGGCGGGCCTATATTACGGCGGCCCTCGCTGTTGTTACTGCTGTGTTGTTGTTGCCGATGTGGGCGGCGGGCCTAAGATAGGGCGGCCCCCGCTGTTGTCAATGCTGGATGTCGTCGTGCGGTGGGCCTATATGAGGGCGGCCCCCGCTATAGTTACTGCTGCTGGTTGTTGTGCGCCCTGGTGCGCGTTGTTGCTGTTGCGGTTTATGGCGGTGGGCCTATGTGAAGGCGGCCCCCGCTGTAATTAGTGCCGGTTGTGGTTGCGTTGCTGATGTGGATGACGCGTAAGATAGGGCGGCCCCCTACTGATGTTGCTGCGCGCTTTGTTGCGCGTTGGTGTGGGTGGCACCTCAGGCGCTGATGCCGCGCTCTGGGGTGTGCGGTGATAGGTGCGGCAATGGAGAAGTGATTGGGCCCGTTCATTCGCGCTTGTGTAGCACAATAGCCATACACATTTGCGTCCGTCTAACCAGAATAGGCGACCGATTTATTAAAATTTGATGTTGAAAGCACACGAACTAAGACATATCTTATGTAAAATAATCCAAATATAGTTATTTTTATACTTAAACGATTTTGCTAGCACACACAATTAGTTTAATTACAACAAACACTGGGCAATACCTAGAAAATGTAATGACAAATGTAAATGCATTAGCAACAATTCATGGAAATTATCACGAAAAGCCTTCAATTTTTACCTTGATGCACAGCAAATTCAGCAAAACACTGCTTTAATTGTTGAAATACTTTCAGTCAGCTTCGAAGAAAATTTGACAAATCACTTTACTGTACGAGTACACCACACTTTGTTCAGGGCGTATAACGTAAATTTTTCAACACCAGGCAAAGTTGTGAAATAAATGAATATTTAAGCACTTGAAATTTGTAAAATACCCTCAATCCTCTGATTTATAATTGAATTTGAACGCACCGACTCGTTATTGCCTTGAGATTTTACTCTATAATAATTACCAAATTATATTTGGTATACTTTAAGCAGATTTTTTGTTTAACACTGAAGATTAGCAAAACGCGTTGCAAACAATTTGTCTCAGCTTTAATGAATTTTCTCAGAGTCCTAAAATTTTATTCACTTAACGCGACTGCGCAATGGAAAAGTTCCGTTGGCCCGTTGACGTGGCGTGATTATTGCCAGGTGGAACATTCTGATTGGTCGTTACCATCAGATGATTGCTATGAACGGATTGAACCATTTGGTGCTGCCACTTCAGCAAAAATCACGCACTTTCCCGTACCTAAACGTCAAACCGGAAGGTGAATCAAAACTGTCACCCAACCAACCGCATTGAACCAAATAAGAATGACTATCAATTGAAAGTAAACCATAACAGGCCTGCTTCGCTTCGCGAACAGGAAAAAGGTTTACTTGCAAGGAAGCCATTTCTGGGTAAAAATACGTGGGGCACGACTCACCCCTAGATAAGAGTCTCTAGTTCTACCACGAGCTAGCCGGGCACGAAGATCCGCCAGTCAAGGAAAATTTTTGAAGTATTTTGTTTCATAGTTTAGTAGGCTTTGCGGCAAATGGAAATTTGTTAAGTGGCTTTACCCCCACCGAAATAGGCTTATAAGAAAAACGTGTAATTTAGTTAGACATTTTGATACCGGAGAACGCGTCAAAACTCCGAGGCAAACGGAGAATTTATTTTGGTTTCCTAGTTACAATGCTTCGCGGCTGTAGACATTTTAATAAAGGAGAACTCGTCAAAACTCCGAAAATTTTTGGTTCTAGTGGTTTCACCCCCACAAAAAGGTTTAGCAAAAAAATAACCGGAGAAGCTTGTTCCATGAAAAAAAAGCTTTTCACCCGGTAGACATTTTAATTAAGGAGAACTCGTCAAAACTCCGAAAGACAATCCGCATAACCGAGGATTGCCAGGTTATCCACTACTTCCGATGGAAGCGTATGTAAATACCCTATTAAGTCAATGCTCGGGGAGGATACTGGGCGAGTTGTCCCCGACCGCCAAAACGCCCAGATGAAATTGTAACTGTGGGAAAAAAAAAAATTCAAAAGTCTGGTTATTGTGGACGAATATCCGAAGCATGGAAACGGCCTATGAACCTATGACCCGTTAGATAAACAAAGAAAAAAAAAGGTGTTCGGTTACAAGGGGCGGTTGGAGGGTATAAAAAGTCAATATTCACTCCCCCACCCTATAATACCGACGATTACAAAATTTTTTTGAAAAATAAAGTTTGAATTAATGCAAATTTTCCTAACCGATATTTGCATCAACTGATTACCGCGGATATGTCAAAAAAAAATAAATATATACATATAAATATATATATGCTGAAAGAAATTGATTATTAGTAAATATACGTGTTGAAATGTAAATATTTAAAAGCAAAGACGGTATAAAGTTTGGCAAAAGCTAGTTGTGTATTTATATATTGAATGGGAATGCTGACATCCCATCACCAGAAGGCATAGGTATAACAAAAAAACGAAATAACACTAGAGAAGGACATTCTTCCAGGTACACCTACCGCAATGCAGGGGTGGTTATAAGACACCTCGCCCTGAGACATGTTGGTGTACCATGGCGAGAACTGGCAAAATTTTTAAACTTATTTGGACTCCAGTACTCCGGACCGCAATGCAGGGGCTGCTAAAGGCTGCCTCCCTGAGACTGGTCGGAGCACTGGACACCAGCGATCAAAACGTCAAAACTTTTTTTTTTTTTTTTTTTTTTGAAACACCCCTCCTCAACCACGCCGCAGTGAAAGGATGCGGTTAGGTACCGCTTTTCCCCAGACTTGCGCAGTTGGAAAGGGGTGGATATGGGGTCCCTACTCCTCCTCCCGCAATGCAGGGGCTGCTAAGGGCTGCCTCCCTGAGACTGGTTGGAGAAGTAGGGATCACTACCAAAAAAAAATACATACAAAAAAAACGAAGACAAAACAAAACATCACGTTCGGCAAAAATAATTAAATAAGTAATCCCAAAAGAAAACTAAACCCCACTTAGCGGACATATAAATTTCCCGAAGCCGACATCGGACAACAGACCCGGGACAAAAAAAACAAATTGAAACTACAAAAAAACTAAGTGCGTTTAGCACTACCTCACCGGGTGAAATGAAAACTTCCGGTGGACATGACGTTCAGTCTCGTGGAGCCCTTAGCTAGTGAACACGATGACGAATCCGGACAACTTGATCGGTCCCACTATCCCGTCGCAACGCAGGTGGCGGCTCCTGGGCCTGCCTACCTGGGACTTACGGGATAGTGAAACCTCACAAGCTGACCCGAAAAGTCAGCGCGGTCAGCGCTTCAGGGCCCCACGTTGGGCGCCATCTGTTATGGTTTTGCAGGCGCCCCTAGCTACTGAACACGATGACTAATCCGGACAACTTGATCAGTCCCACCATCCCGTCGCAACGCAGGTGGCGGCTCCTGGGCCTGCCTACCTGGGACATACGGAATGGTGAAACCTCACAAGCTGACCCGAAAAGTCACCGCGGTCAGCGCTTCAGGGCCCCACGTTGGGCGCCATCTGTTATGGTTTTGCAGGCGCCCCTAGCTACTGAACACGATGACTAATCCGGACAACTTGATCAGTCCCACCATCCCGTCGCAACGCAGGTGGCGGCTCCTGGGCCTGCCTACCTGGGACATACGGAATGGTGAAACCTCACAAGCTGACCCGAAAAGTCACCGCGGTCAGCGCTTCAGGGCCCCACGTTGGGCGCCATATGTTATGGTATCGCAACAAAATGGAGCAGTAAGGAAGGCGGTCGGCACGATATGAGGTCGCACTGTGGCTAGTCATTGTCGGCTGGGGTGGGTTCTTGCCAACCTTACCGTCCTGCGCCATAAACAGAAAAAAAGGTCAAATCGTGCCTTTAAATACGCGGGGAAATGCACAAAACCGCGCAACCAACTATAAAAACAACATCCGGTTAAACCCGGATGCCACGGACAGACCGTTGACATTCAAATTTCAAACTCAAATAAAAAAACCGGAAAATCGAATTAAAAATTAAAAGAAACGGCAACCAAATTATTTAAAATGAAAATCAAAATTCAAAAATAACCAAAAGCGAAACTAACTCAAATATAAATTTAAAAATAACCGAAAATGAAAACTAAATTAAAACTAAAATAACGAACGGAAAAAGGAAAACTAAGATAAATTTAAATTAACCGAAAAAGAAACCCTGAAAAAAATAAAAAAAACGAACCGGAAATGGCCGGTTACCATGCTGAAAAAAAATAAAAAAAAGAGGCCGAACATTATAAGGGGGCGCCGCGGGTGTTGTTGCGACGCCGGTGCTTGGCCCACCCTCGTCCATGGCCCTCGACGCACCTGGTTTCGATGGCCCCTTACCTAAGTCCTACATGCCTTCTATTTAAAGAGAATAGTCAGCATTCCCGTTTTAATTAACATTTATTTATAATTCATTGTTTTGCTTAACTTACAACAAGGTATTTTAAATTCAGCCCTATTTTGGCTATTTTAAATTAGCTTTTTCCACATTAGGGTGCAACAAAAAAAAGTAAAAGAAAATGTATTTAGGTATATATATATAGTTTAAATATCCGGGTATTTAGGTTTAAATCAAATACTAAGTATTTAGGTTCGAATTAAACTCTATAGAGACTATTAGACTAATCTAAGAAAACAACGAAACAAGAAAAAATCTCTATTGCGCTTATCCAGACATACAGCTAAACTTATTTATTTGCTTAACTATTTATTCATCGGTATTTGTTTTTTTTTTCTTAAGTATTTCGTTGAGTTTATTTATGTATCTACTAATATTATTTGTAATTACTAAGCTTTATTTTGTTTAGTCGATTTATCTTTATTTTGATTTACCGCATTAATTATTCATTTAGTGGTCTTGTTTCATTATTTTATTTTCTTGTATATTTGATTTTATTTTATTTTTATTTTAAGTTATTTTAATTTAAGTAATTAATATTTTGTTGGAATAGCTTTCTTTATTGATTATTATTTGTTATTATTTTTATCAAAAAAAAAAATCCATTATTTATTTTAAGTAGTTACGCTTTTTGTTTCTAGTGGTATCTTAAATACCTGAGCTTATTTCTATTTCTAAATATCTAACCGTTCCCCCCCCCCCCCCCCCCCCCCCTTTTGGTTTGACAGTTTTAATACTTTATCTTATTAGAACCATCATTATTTAAATCCTTTTTTTTCTCTAGTTTTGAAAATATACTTTACATTTAATTCTACCAAATTTGTTTATCTTAATTTATAAAAAAGTTACGTCTACATCAGATAGGTCTCACCCGGCTGCTGTAGTAGGCCGTTGGTGGGGCGCTACTGTTGTTGTTGTCTCTGCTGGTTATGTTGTTGTTGCTGGTGGTGCGACGGGCCTATAATAGGACGGCCCTCGCTGTTGCCACCGCTGGTTACAGTTGTTGCTGCTGCTAGTGCGGCGGGCCTATATTACGGCGGCCCTCGCTGATGTTACTGCTGGTGTTGTTGTTGTTGCTGGGTTAGTGCGGCGGGCCTATATTACGGCGGCCCTCGCTGTTGTTACTGCTGTGTTGTTGTTGCCGATGTGGGCGGCGGGCCTAAGATAGGGCGGCCCCCGCTGTTGTCAATGCTGGATGTCGTCGTGCGGTGGGCCTATATGAGGGCGGCCCCCGCTATAGTGACTGCTGCTGGTTGTTGTGCGCCCTGGTGCGCGTTGTTGCTGTTGCGGTTTATGGCGGTGGGCCTATGTGAAGGCGGCCCCCGCTGTAATTAGTGCCGGTTGTGGTTGCGTTGCTGATGTGGATGACGCCTAAGATAGGGCGGCCCCCTACTGATGTTGCTGCGCGCTTTGTTGCGCGTTGGTGTGGGTGGCGCCTCAGGCGCTGATGGTGTGCGGTGATAGGTGCGGCAATGGAGAAGTGATTGGGCCCGTTCATTCGCGCTTGTGTAGCACAATAGCCATACACATTTGCGTCCGTCTAACCAGAATGGGCGACCGATTTATTAAAATTTGATGTTGAAAGCACACGAACTAAGACTTATCTTATGTAAAATAATCCAAATATAGTTATTTTTATAATTAAACGATTTTGCTAGCACACACAATTAGTTTAATTACAACAAACACTGGGCAATACCTAGAAAATGTAATGACAAATGTAAATGCATTAGCAACAATTCATGGAAATTATCACGAAAAGCCTTCAATTTTTACCTTGATGCACAGCAAATTCAGCAAAACACTGCTTTAATTGTTGAAATAGTTTCAGTCAGCTTCGAAGAAAATTTGACAAATCACTTTACTGTACGAATACACCACACTTTGTTCAGGGCGTATAACGTAAATTTTTCAACACCAGGCAAAGTTGTGAAATAAATGAATATTTAAGCACTTCAAATTTGTAAAATACCCTCAATCCTCTGATTTATAATTGAATTTGAACGCACCGACTCGTTATTGCCTTGAGATTTTACTCTATAATAATTACCAAATGATATTTGGTATACTTTAAGCAGATTTTTTGTTTAACACTGAAGATTAGCAAAACGCGTTGCAAACAATTTGACTCAGCTTTAATGAATTTTCTCAGAGTCCTAAAATTTTATTCACTTAACGCGACTGCGCAATGGAAAAGTTCCGTTGGCTCGTTGACGTGGCGTGATTATTGCCAGGTGGAACATTCTGATTGATCGTTACCATCAGCTGATTGCTATGAACGGATTGAACCATTTGGTGCTGCCACTTCAGCAAAAATCACGCACTTTCCCGTAGCTAAACGTCAAACCGGAAGGTGAATCAAAACTGTCACCCAACCAACCGCATTGAACCAAATAACAATGACTATCAATTGAAAGTAAACCATAACAATGGGCAATGCTCAGAGCCTCGGCGACTTCCTGTTCTTCTACTTCCGGCTGCTCTATTTCCACCTCAAGCGTTCCGATATCACAAAACAGCTGCGGCTGTGACGTATTGAGCCACTCGGTGGGGTGATGCTCGACATTTCCTGTGCCCTGCAAGTTTTCCGTGTTTCTTGCTGAAAAGTGGTTTAGTTTTTATATTTTTACTATACGTATACATATTTATATCGATGTGCATATGCATTTTGAAGATAAAATTATAAACAATTACCTAGGATATACTTTCGGAGGCAAAACCTAAACTCCTTTGGGGTGGGATGATCATTTAAACCTCCCTTGCTTCTAATATTTCCAAAGAAGTGTTCCAGCACATCTTGGTTTAGACGCCTTGTAACCACGTATTTAAAATTATACTTCGCAAATAGGTATTCGTATAACTGCTTCAGTGCATTATTTGACACTAACACACCTTTTTGAAATATCTGTACGCTTGTATTTTTAGGAATTATTACGCCGGACATGAAGCTGCTCATCCGGTCCAAAATTTCAATCTGCTTTTCGATCTTTAGTCCAAAAGGTTCCTTTAAGAACATAATCAATATAATTTAATTGTTTATCTATTACGCACAAACACTACCTTTCCTGGATAATTGAACGTGTTAACAGATGAGTTTAGTACGTCGAACCAATCGTTCACCAACTGAACCAATTCAGCTGTCTCAACCGCCTCTACAACATCCAATCCCTGAGAGTAGCACCGCAAAATGGCATTCGCAGTCTTATTAGAAAGCAATTGTGCTGTAAGTTACACCTTTTTTATTGTATAAGTTAAGTATATACATTTTGCGGCTATAGAATAAGTAATATTAGCTTACCTATTCCTTTAACAGATAAGTGTTCTTCGGACAACTTAAATGTTATGGACGTATCGGATGTGGATGTGTGTTTTATAACATCAACTATCGCACGAGTTCTAATAGTACGACCTTTCCAAATGAAGCCCGTATCAAGAATATGGTTGCGTATTAATTTTAGCAAGTGCGGAGCATCAGCCAATGCAAAAACCTTTTCTTCCGGATTACTGGGGTTCGTACACCAAGAACGGTCTAAACTGTTGTGAATTAGGATAGTTAAGAACTGATATGTGAACACTCAATTTATACCTGGGTTAATGGTAACTAGAAATATGTTCTTATTGGTACATAAGTATATCCGTTTCCTAATCCTCGCGTGTAAACTTACATTGTATACGCATTTATATTGAGGCTTGGAACAGAGTTGGGCACCAAATACAATAGCTTCGCACCCACAATTAGATTTGATCTTGCGAAATGCTCAACACAAACCACGTCGTTGTCTGTAAACGTGATGCCACAAGCTCTGTTCCAATCAATTCTCCTCCGTTGCTCCTGAGGGACTTTGAAAAAGGCACCACCACCTTTAACTCTTATTTTTTTGCAAAGCACACACTTTCCCATTTCTGATTAAATTAAAATAGCCACTAAATTCAAAAAAAACGTGAATATTTAAATCGTTCAGTTCTACCGCACAAAACAGATATATGTAAATACAATTGTTTTGATAAAATGTAAACAAACCCAATGTAAACAAACCCAATATAAACAAAGCTTGGCATTTGAGTTTCTAACCCAAAAAAAAAATGTATCAGCTGTTCTGCTGCTTTTACCTAGGTTACTATGCCATGATGGTAGCTAATTTTCAAAAGGAAATGTCACAAATACAGCTTATGTCAAATGATGGCAATGGCGGGGAAGAAGAAGAAGTGGAACTACCTTAAATATTTGTACCATGGCCCGAAATACCATTTGTTTGCAAGAGTGATTCTTCGTTGGATTTCTAGGCTGACATTATTGTTGGTGCTAATGCAGGTTCGCAGGTAAAAAAACTACAAAGAGGTTAAAAACTTATCTACGTAACTCTGCCGGACGGGTAGTTCAAAGATTAGTATATACAATATCCTATCTTATTCATCCCTTCTTTTTATCCAATTAAGGAGCGGTTAAATGGTTTAAGGAGTTTTGCGTTACATTAAGATGTGCTTATTACAATACAAGAAGTAATTGAAACAAGTAAGTGGTAGTAGGGGATAACGTACTGAATGCTCATGTTGAATTTGAAAAATATATCTAGGAGCTTTAAATAAACCACAATTTGGAAGCAAGGGATTTGATGGATCGACCAAGAAAAGACATATCGAATCCTGGGACTACTAGTCAAGAAATATCTAGCGATTCCAGCCACTTGAGCAATATCTGAAAGCGTTTTCTCTAGTGCTGGAAATATTGTTAAACAGTCAGGATGCAAACTAAAACCCTACCTTGCATCGGCTTTAGTGTTATTACAAGAAAATAGAGGAAGTAATTAAACTTAATCTTTCTTAATATTTGAGTAAACTGGTATAATACTAAAATGTGTAATTTAAATAAATTTCACTATTCTAATGTGAGAGCAATAAATAATCCTTAAATTATTAGCAAATAAAAACTTTTCTTCCTTTTTATTCGAGATACTTGCGTTAAACACACTTTGTATAATTGAATAAATTTGCATCTTCACACATAGCATGCAGAAACTTTTATTTTTTCAAACGCTTTTAGTACACTTAATCACTATTTAAATTATAAGAATGGTTTGCAACGGAATATAATAGAAGGAAATATCTATCGGCTACTGCCGAGTAAACTCTCATTGGCTCATGCAGTTGTAGAAACATAAAGAAAATCTACCTATTACTGATCGTTTTTACCCAGGCCATTTAATCCAAAGAATTCGCAAAATTTCTATGACCATACCTACTTACGTACCTCAGTACGAGTATGTAGATAGTAAAATGAAGAACTTTCTTAATTTTTTTAAGGTGCGGAAAGTTCTAATTCGCTTTCCTTCTCTTTCCTTATTTTGTACTATATGTTGCTTTGCAGAGTACCATGACTAATATTTCTTTGTTTTTTATTAAAATTGTTATTGTTATTATTTTTTAATTAATTATTAAACGTGGTGGCCGCCGTGGTGTGAAGGTAGTGTTGCCGGCCTACCACACCGAAGGTCCATGGTTCGAGCCCTGGTACAGGTAACATCAAAAGTGATTTGAAAAAAGTTTTTCAAAACGGGGTCGCCCCTCGGCAGTGGTTTGGCAAACTCTCCGAGTGTATTTCTGCCATGACGGCTTCTCAGCAAAAATTTGTCTCCTTTGTAGATGCCGTTCGGAGTCGGCAAAAAACTGTAGGTCCCACCAATTTGTAGGGAAAATTCAAATCGGCACACCACAAATTGGAAGAGAAGCTTGGCGCAAAAATCTCTTAGGAGGTTTATGATGATATACCTGTTGTATATCGCGCCATAGAGAGAGATTAGAATAGAATAGGACATTTTTTAGAGACAACCGCCATAGCTTTTTGTAAAACAAAAATTTCCATCAAATTTGATGGTATAAGGGCAATAAAAAAGCACAAGGAAACTGATCAGCATTCTACAAATTCAAAGTCAATTGCAGGTTCATCGGTGCTATTCGATTTCTTTGTTAAGCCTTGTAGTGATGAAGAAAACCAAATTTCATTTACTAAGCTATTGCCAACTTACCATGGAGTAAAACATCACCACAGCTACCTTTCTCAAGACTGCGGAAATAAATTGGCCCCACATCTGTTTCCAGACTCAAAGGTAGCGCTGAAGTTTCATTGTGGAAGGACAAAGACTGCGGCAATTGTAAGTAACGTGCTAGCCCCACATTCCCTTTCAACTATACTATAGGAACTGGGAAATTCTCCATTTTCAATTTCGTGCTTCAAATAAAGGCAATTGTAAGCTTTTTCCGATTGCTATACGTTATTTTGATAAACATAAGGGACCTCAGATGGCTCTCATTGACTTCTATGAAGATGCGGATGAATCGTCCGGTGCTATTGCCAACAATTTGAAAAAAATCGTAGAAGATTTGAATTTAAATCTACAAAACATAATAGCATATGGTGCAGACAATTGTTCAGTAAACTATGGTAAAAATAAGTCCGTTTTTGTGCATTTACAAAGTTTTATTGATCGGCGGCAATTAATTTCTGGGCATTGTCTTATGCACATTTTGCATAACGCTGCAAAATATAGTATGAAGCTATTATCTTACGATGTCGAGTCCTTAGTAATTAAGGTGTTTAGTGAATTTTCATCCAGCGCAAAGAGATTATCTCATTTAAAAAGCATTTTAGATTTCATCGAAACAGAGTATCAGATTTTGCTAAGGCATATTACGACAAGGTTTTGTACATTGTTTCCAGCAGTGGACAGATTACTACATAATTGGACTGCGTTAAGAAAATATTTTAAAGAACAAGATAAATCTGAAGTCAATCCTCTCATATTTAAATTAAATTAAATTAACGTTACCAGAAGCTTAGATATATTTCGTGCATAATTTTATGAGTCGTTTTAATAAAAATATAAAGCGTATGGAAAAAAATGATATAAATATTTCTGATGTTTACGCAATTTTTTTAGAGCTGAAAAATTAGTTGAATTACAGATTAGAGAAAAGATTTTACGGATTTTATATTTACAAAATATAAACAAGCTTACGACAGATGAGCAATCTTTATTTGAAAAAGATGCTTGTGAGGCGTATAAACGAGCAATATTTTATATTGAAAAATGGTTTAACTTCAATGACGATTCTTTTTATAAGATATGCTCACCACTATCTTTGAAAGAGCCGTTAACTTTTGAAAATGTTATAGCAATAGTGAAATTTATGGGAAACGAAGTAAACCAAGATGATTTATTCTCTGAAATTTGCTTAATGAAAGACCTTCTTCCATCTTTGAAGGCGCAACTACTTCAAATGCAAACTGCACCCAGTACTAGCCAAAATAGTAATTCCATAAACTTTTCTTCTGTAAAGTACCATGACTATAAATGGGCTCAAGGCCAAGAATAATAATCTTTCTTTTTTTTATGAATATTATTATTGTTTTTATTTTTTAACTAGTAGACCCGACCCGCTAACTGCATTTCAGAACTAATAATAGACTGAGTCCGATTTTCATCATAATATCGCATACCAGATAAGATATGGAACTTAATTACATCGCTTATTGCAGCACTCACTGTCACCTTTCGTTTGATATCCATATTGTATCAAAACATTTTAGGTCACCTTGGTCCACATATCGGTTGATATATCCGAAATTTAAACGTCTAGTAATACAATGGTAAAAGTTCTATTCAATTCCATTCAGTAGTTTTTGAGTGATGCGCGACCAAACATACAGACAAATAGACAAAAATTCTAAAAACTGTTGATTTGGCTTCTATTGGCTTAATAATGGTCCCTCCTATCGATTTTTTTTAAATATATGCAATTTACAGACATCGAACTTTTACAATTTTATTATATGTAGAGATAATTATTTTTTAATTAATTATTAAGGGTTTTTTTGCAGCAATAGGAAATTTTTTAGAGACAACCGCCATAGATCAGCAATTTAAACTGTGTACTTAGATACACTTTGCCTGCCATAATGCAAGTATGACACTATGTTTTTTTCGTATTTTTTACGCAAAAGAGATGGTCATATACAGTTTTCTAATTGGTTAAAACGGGCAAGCTATGTAAAAAACATTACCGAAATACATATATGTAATACTTCTATATTGCTAGCATGCTATGCCCGCAATGTGTTTTGAAATCGAAATCAAAGGGAGACAGCGAAACTCAATTTTTGAGATTGTATTGTATACGTTTATTTTTGTTAGCTATGAAATATACTGAAAAGTCAAATCGTTACAGGAGCGGTTTAAGCTTATATAAATAGATTCAAGAATTTTATGAAAAACCCTATCTTTTTTTATCGAAATTTAGCACTGAAGATCACCCGCCTTACGTCGCTTTGACCGCCCCTGCGGGTTAGGGGCTTAGAATATGCCCGAGGTAGGCATACCGGTCGTAAGAGGCGACTAATATGCACAAAGGTAATGACGTGCAACTCGATGGTTGATCTACGGATATGTTGCCTCTCACCTCTCATTACCCATCTTATCGTTCCTTACGGAAGGAGGGGTGACATGACCTAGAAGGTTTCACTGGTCATAAATCGCTACCACGACAGTCGGGGAGTACCGCAAGGGAGTACCGGAGCGTACCGGGTTCAAATCCGGCCAAGGACTGTTAATTGGACAACACTCCCTAAAACCTTCGGGGAGTGTTTTTGTCGTTACCACAACAACAACAACAACGTCGCTTTGACGATATCGAAGAAAATAGTAGTTATTTGGTGCAATATACCTCGGAGAAAACTAAAGATGTGAATTTCTTTTCTCCAGTTGAGGATGTATTTGATGTTTCTAATTCTTTTCTAAAAATAAAATGTAGGTCCCACATGTTTTAACTCCGAACGGTTGCTACTAAGCCAGATGGAATTTCGATGGTAAAGAAACACTAGAAGAGTGGCGGCCCCGCTTGGAAAAGCCGTAGTCCTGCAATTGCACCTAGAATCTTGAGACACTCCCCCATTCCACGACCGATATTGAAAAATGGCTATAGAGATTTGTATTACACAAACTACCACAAGAATCAGTGGCAATAAGAACTAATATCGGAGTGGATGAAACATGGAATAATGGTTAGCAAGGTTACTTACAATAAATATTCTGAAATATCAGCGCATGGTCAGAAATATTTGTCAGGTTGCCCCATCCACCCTTAGATATGGTCACGGCTCAGTCAATTAGAATCTGATGCTAGGCTTGCGTTATTTTAAGTTTATACAAATCTGCTACAAGATTACAATTTTGTATCTTATCCAAAAATATTTTTCAATGAAAGCAAAATACGCTCATGGATTTTTTCAAACGAAATGTGTCCTTTGATACGTTCGTTTCCTATATATCTGCACTCTGATGTTGGGGAATGTAGTGAGTATTTTCTAGCAATATTACATATATACCGAAATACAATCTAGGCTGTTAAAAACAAACTATTTAGCTTGTATGTAATTAAGTTTTTGAAACTTTTCTTGTTTTCGTTTTTTTTTTCTTTAGTGTTACTGATTTGAGAACAATAAGCTTTTTTATTGTCCGTTTTAAGTTAATTTATCAAGCACAATAGCTTCAATTCCAATATTTAATTTGTATCCAAATGGTTAAACTATATTTTGGTTTTAATCACAATGTTTTATTTTGTTAGCACTATAGCTATATTTTTTGTTCACAATATATAGGTTTGTTGTCTCTTTATCACGAGAGGTTTATTAATGTGCCTTGCACCATAACTTTGACGCGACTAAACCCAAGACCAAAACTAAATTCAATTATACTTTTTATGTCATACAAAATTCAAATTCTTAATATATGTAATTACTTATATTCAAAAGAAATGTAGAAAGCAACAATTTGCATTGGTACAGGAGTATCACCTGATTTAACGGCAACGTACATAATATAAACAAGTTATTTTAGCAAATATATGAAGTACATATCCGACCATAAGTACAGACAGCGGTACTGCACATCAGCTACTTTAATGCTACCATATGTACATATGTATGTAACTTTGCGTGTATAGTAAAGTTTCTCTGCATAGCTTGCAGTAAGCATTGGTGGGATGGCAGAACCAAAGCAAGCGACGGCTATGCATTTATGTATAGCAATATGTATATGCATATGTACGTTGAACCTTGCAAACGGCAAATGGTAAAATAGCATTGATGATAAATTAATACTGCTGTCAGTGTTCGAACATAGAAAAAAGTAGTAATAAGAAATTAGTGCCATACTACTAAATATGTATAATGCGCTTATGACTAAACATACTCCGCCCGTTGGAAGGCTTAGGCTTTCAAGATATTGTCGTCAATTGGAAGTAGACATAGCTTTGACACACATCGTCTGTAGATGCCATTTGCAGTTTTTAGAACGGCAACTCGTACTACCTGGTCCTTTCCCATAATTGTTTCAATGACTCTGGCCAGCGGCCATTTTAACGGCGAATTGTTCTCGTCCTTTATTAAGACCACATCCCCAGGCTGTAGATTCGACGTAGATGAGTTCCATTTTTGGTGTTGCTGAAGAAGCGTTAAATATTCGGAATGCCACTTCTTCCAAAATTGTTGTTGCATGAAACACACACGCTGCCATCTACTAAGTCGGCTTATATCAATTGTTGCGATATCAGGTTCTACCACAGACGTGAAAGATGCGCCAATAAGAAAGTGCCCAGGTGTTAATACCTCAATGTCGTCAGGGTTCTCTGAAATGGGACATAAAGGGCGTGAATTTAAAATAGCAGATATCTGGCACACAAGTGTACGAAGTTCATCGAAATTTAAATTTGAAAGGCCAACAACTCGGTAAAAATGACATTTGGCCATTTTTACTGCGGCTTCCCATAAGCCGCCGAAGTGAGGAGAGCGAGGGGGTATGAACTTCCATTCAATTCCATCGTTGGCACACTGCTCATGAATCGCTTTCGAATGCTCTTTACTGAAGAATAGTTTTTTCAGGTCCGATAGCTCATTTTTAGCTCCAAAAAAATTAGTAGCGTTGTCCGACCATATGATTTGCGGTGTACCACGTGTACAAATAAATCTCTTTAGGGCTGCGAGGAATGATGAGGTTGCCAAATCTTTTACCAGCTCCATGTGAACGGCCTTGGTTGAAAAACAAATGAATATGGAAATGGAGCATTTTATTGGGGGTCGATTTCGTACATCGGATTTGTAGAAAAATGGTCCACAAAAATCCACTCCGGTAATAAGGAATGCTCGATTACATTGAACTCTTGCGGCTGGCAAATTTCCCATTATATGTTCCATAAGTTTAGGTTTAGTATGAAAACAACGAACGCATTTGTTAATAACTTGACTTACGGTTTTACGTCCGCCAATAGGCCAATACTGAAGACGAATAGATGCTAATAACGATTGTGGCCCAGCATGCAGTTGTTGATGATTGCGTCAGTTACAGGATGCCGTTTCGGCAAGATAATTGGGTGTTTCGGTGAAAAATCCAAAGTCGAATTTTGAAGCCTTCCGCCGACTCTAAGTAATCCATGATTGTCGAGAAAGGGATTCAGTGAACGAATTTCTGACGAAGTCTTTATTGCCTTTCCAGCTTCGATAGCTTTATATTCTTCTAGAAGATGTGTCCTCTGAATCATTCGAATAAGTAAAAAGGTGCCTTGTTGTTTCCACTGTAGTGAGTAATCCAGTCGCTCTTGCTTTAGATGGCCTAGAAAACCGATAAATGTATGCATATACTCTCTGTAATTTTTCACATGAGTTAGCAAATATGCAATTTAATGAAATATCAGATGTAGTAGTAAATACAAACGCTTTCTTTCGAGATTCTGGTAAATCCTTCATTGGTAGAAACGGAGACTTTGGCCAATTTTGTTGATCATCACTAAGATACGATGGGCCGAACTTCCACAAGGACATATCAAAAAGTTCGTTCGGGCTAGCACCTCTTGAGAGGATATCAGCTGGATTGGAATGGGACGGAACGTAATTCCAACTCATGCCTTTGGTTAGCGTTTGATTTGTGTTAATACGGTTTGCGACGAAAACATTAAAGTTGGCGGGTTCATTTCGCAGCCACGATAGAACTATTGTTGAGTCAGACCAACAAAATAATTTTCTTCCATTGAAATGCGTTGCATCGACGACTTTCTATACCAATTCGGCTAACAATAAAGCACCAGAAAGCTCAAGCTTCGGTATAGTGAGCGTTTTAAGGGGCGCTACACGGGATTTAGAACAGAGAAGATTGGTTCGAATAATTCCATCTATTTCAGCTCGTATGTATATGCATGCACCATAAGCAGCAGCACTCGCATCGCAAAATCCGTGTATTTGTATGTCAGCCTCTGGTATGAGTAGATATCTATCGAAACTAAAACGAGTAACTAGATTGTATTGACTGCATATTTCTATACATTCTGTTTGTATTGCCTGAGATGGACTCTCGTCCCAATGCAACTTCTCTTTCCACAGATTTTGCAAGAATATTTTGGCTTGGGCCACGACAGGCCCAATCAAGCCGACTGGATCATAAAGTCTAGCAACAGCTGAGAGAATTGTACGTTTAGTTACCTTATTTGGCGTTGCAAACGGCTAAAAAGAAAAAATTAAAACGTAAGGAATTCTTGCCTGTCATTAGCAGCCACATCAGCTAAAATAAAATTATTATTTGAGCACCATTTTCTCAAGTGAAAGTTTCCAAGCGACAGTAATTTTCTGGTTTGGTTTAGCATCTCTTTAGCATCATCAACGGAATTAGCGCCGGCAATCATATCATCTACATAAAACCCATTTTGTATTGTCTCTGCTCCAACTGGATAGATGCGAGCTTCATCACGAGCAAGCTGCTGCATTGAGCGAATGGCTAGAAAGGACGCTGGTTTGGTTCCGTATGTAACAGTATCTAATTTAAAAATACGAAAATTTTCATTATGGTTATCTCTCCAAACTATACATTGAAGAAAATTATCAGGATACGACATTCTTACGCATCGATACATTTTACAAATGTCGGCAGTAAGAGCAAATTTAAAAGTTCGAAATCTAAGTAAAATATCGAAAATTTGGGGTTGAATTGTTGGTCCTTTCATCAAAATTGAATTTAGGGATAGTCCGTTACTAGTTGGAGCTGAGCCATCAAACACCACGCGTAATTTTGTTGTTGTGCTATCAGCCTTAAAAACACAGTGATGTGGTAAAAAATGCATTTGGATTTGATTTGGCTTATTTTCGACGACAGACATGTGATTCAAATCCAAGTACTCCTTTATAAATGATGAATATTGTTGCTTAAGTTCAGCATTACGCTGGAACTTTTTCTCCAGAGACTTGAAGCGATTCATGGCTTGCTCGTACGATTCTCCTAACTCGCATGAAGGGGATTTGGTTGGCAAGCTAACAGAAAACTCGCCAGTTTCTAAACGCCTGTAATTTTGTGTGAAATGCCTTTCACATAAATCTTCCTCTATTGTAGTTGTTGGAGCAGATGGATTACAGTTATCTATCCAACCTATAACGTTTCCACTAAATTATTTAATTCTGTATCGGTGTCGTTTTCTGGAGCCATATCGATGGCGGCCAAGCAAGATAATTTTAAAGCATTGTATGTGGTGGCGCCTGATGCAACCCAGCCTAACTTTGTTTTTTACAGCAGTGGTAAATTTTCACCCAAGCGTATCTGACCGACGCAGAGTAAATCGAAAAAGAGGCTAGCTCTAATGAGCATGTCAATGCGCTGTGGCTCAAAAAATAGTGGGTCAGCAAGGCGAATGTTTGAAGGTATCTTCCAATCAACATCTTTCAACGAGCGACTTGGTTGGATATCAGTTATAGTGGATGTAACGACAGCCGTCAACTTGGCTGTGTACTCTGTGATACGAGAATGCAGATCTAAATCAACTATATGATTAGCGACGAAATCATTTTGGCCTATACCAGAAATGAACTGTGAGGATTTTGTTTTCTTAATTTGCAACTGGTTAACTAGTCTATTAGTTACGAAGTTGAGTTGTGACGCAGAACCTAAAAGAGCTCGACAAGGAATTAAAGAGCCAGATTTATTCTTTATGTATATAACGGCGGTTGCTGAGAGAACGAAATCTCTGTCCGCAACGCTAAGTTCAGCTGCAGAACTAACGAGTGCCGAAGCTGGAGGAACAAAAGTGGAAAATGAATAGTAGGCGCTAGTAGCCCTATTTGGTGCATTTCCTAAATGTGATGATGATGATGGTTTAGAAAGCGCCTCAGCTTGGGACGAGTTTTGGACGGAAATGGTACCTTGGTGTAGCAAACTATAGTGCTTCGATGAGCAATGTCTACAGTGACCGGATTTGCATTCCTTAACGGAATGGCCTCCTCGAAGACAATTTAGACAGAGTTGCAGCCTTTTCGGTTCTCTATAGCGCATTAATGGGGAAATTGTAAGAAATCGCTCACATTGTGGAATTTTATGTTCACTGGAAGTGCATAATTTGCAGCCAGCCACTGCAGAAGTTAGTAGGACCTTTTTATTGTTATTATTTTAGGACGATGTCTTTCCTAACTGTTTTTCCGTAGATAGAAACGCGTTTTCGACATTCTCCAAAAATGTAGCCATTGAATTCCACGTTGGTATTTCATTCGCAGGTGCTTGTTCTTCCCATTTGGAACGAGATTTAATGTCCAGCTTATTTGACACGAGTTGAATAAGTAAGCAATCTGCGATTTGCTCCTTTGTACCCATTGTTTGTAACGCGCGCAAGTGAGCATTTGCTGCGTCGCTAAGTTCACGAAGTTTGGCAACCTTATCACCCTCTACCTTCTTGAGCTGCACGATGTCTCTGATATGAGCCTGGAAATTCAAACGTTTATTATAAAATCTTGATTTTAATAAGACAAGAGCTTTATCGTAATTTTGTTCCGATATTTCCAACGATCGAATCGTGTCCAACGCTGCGTCGCGTAGACTCGATCGAAGGTTCTGAAATTTTTCGATTCTAGTCGAATCTACATCTTGATGAACAACGGTGTTGAACATCGAAAAGAAATCTGGCCAATCGACATAGTTACCGCTAAATTTGGGGATTTGTAGGATGGGTAGCTTTTGCTTCGGTTGAGTTACGATGAACGATGGTTGTTCTCCAGATGGCCGTGTTGTAGAGCTGTGTGCTTCTGAGCTTCGTAGAGTGTGCATCTGCCGAGTTAGCTTGGTTTTTACCTCAATGTAGTTATTGGTGAATTCTGCTAAAACGTCAATTTCGCCGTCATCAAGTTGTCTGTGCATACTATCGAACCGTTTTTCCAGGCGGTCCACTTGCTCGATGCGTACCTCCACTGCAGCCTCATCGAATGCTTGTATAGCCTCCATCGATGATGCGTCGTTAATTTTAACAATTTGTTGAACCATTGCCTCTAGCTTCTTCTTATGATCAGCTTGGTCTACCGTTTCAGGTGGTGCCTTTTCAATGTAATTTAAGTTTTTACCGAAATAAACGAAACGAAAATTTATTTATTTATTTATTTTGTCTACCGAAATAAACGAGGCGTTTAAATAGCAAGATGCTTATTTTATACGCGACTTTTTCAAATTAAACTTTTTACAAAACTACCGATTTCGCGATCACGTCGGGGTCACCAATGATTTGAGAACAATAAGCTTTTTTATTGTCCGTTTTAAGTTAATTTATTAAGCACAATAGCTTCAATTCAAATATTTAATTTGTATCCAAATGGTTAAACGATATTTTGGTTTTCATCACAATGTTTTATTTTGTTAGCACTATAGCTATATTTTTGTTCACAATATATAGGTTTGTTGTCTCTTTATCACGAGAGGTTTATTAATGTGCCGTGCACCATAACTTTGACGAGACTAAACCCAAGACCAAAACTAAATTCAATTATACTTTTTATGTCATACAAAATTCAAATTCTTAATATATGTAATTGCTTATATTCAAAAGAAATGTAAAAAGCAACAATTTGCATTGGTACAGGAATATCACCTGATTTAACGGCAACGTACATAATATAAACAAGTTATTTTAGCAAATATATGAAGTACATATCCGACCATAAGTACAGACAGCGGTACTGCACATCAGCTGCTTTAATGCTACCATATGTACATATGTATGTAGCTTTGCGTGTACGAGGTGTGTTCAAAAAGTATTGCGAATTTTGTGTTTTTTCAAAAATTATTTATTTATTCATGAATATCTATTTTGTCCCCTTCAAAGTAATCCCCATGAGACATTATACACTTGTGCCAACGGGTTTTCCAATCTTCAAAGCACTTCAAAAAATCATTTTTTTGTATCTTGTTCAGCTCCTCCTTCGATGCCGTCTTTATCTCGTCAAGAGAAGCGTAACGTCGTCCTTTCATGGGCCTCTTCAGTTTAGGGAACAAGAAAAAGTCACAGGGGGCCAGATCTGGGGAATACGGTGGCTGCGGCATCATTAGTGTGTTGTTTTTGGCCAAAAAGTCGCGCACAAGCAACGATGCGTGAGCAGGGGCGTTATCGTGGTGCAAAAGCCAAATTTTGTTCTTCTTTGCACATCTTCTCGGCCTTCTGAGAACATTTTGTACCACCGATAAACGTTGCTTCGGTCCAAGGTAGCTTCTCCGTATGCCACAGTCAACATTCGGAATGCATCCGCGCACTTAATTTCGTTTTTCACACAAAATTTGATACAGGTTCTTTGATCCATTTTTTTGAATAGGTAAAAATCGAAGACGATCCAAAACACGTGCAAGCAAAGCAGCTGTCAACAATTAACTGAACATTCAAAATGGCCGAGCTTGTCGGCATAAGTGAGAGACATGAGTACCAACATAACGCCACAAAAAATTCGAAATTCGAATATACGTAACCAGCGAAAATTCAAAATTCGCGATACGTTTTGAACACACCTCGTATAGTGAAGTTTCTCTGCATAGCTTGCAGTAAGCATTGGTGGGATGGCATAACCAAAGCAAGCGACGGCTATGCATTTATGTATAGCAATATGTATATGCATATGTACGTTGCACCTTGCAAACGGCAAATGGTAAAATAGCATTGATGATAAATTAATACTGCTGTCAGTGTTCGAACATAGAAAAAAGTAGTAATAAGAAATTAGTGCCATACTACTAAATATGTATAATGCGCTTATGACTAAACAGTTACAAACTATTAATAATTAAAAAAAAAAGTTAAATACAAATTTTTCTGCTTTAGCAGAAAATTGGTAAGGCAGGAGTTCGGAGTTAAGATGGAATGGTAACATTGCAGGACTCGATCGGGTTCCCACAATAGCCACTTTTTTTGTTCCAGCCAAAGGCTGTTACTTTCAAAGTAACCCTGTTTAAATTATCACGTCCTGTCGGAAATAATCATCATCGGAGCATACCCCTGCAGCGGGACTGTGCTATTTTCACCCCAGGGCATCCACCGGTTCAAATCGAGCCCTTACTGCCACCCCTCATGCTCCAACAACTACAATAAATAGTATCACTGTCTCCACGACTATCAGTACTGCTGCAATGCCTGTCACATTAAATTCAGACTGCCGCTCGAGCCCAACGGAGTAAGACAGATATGAGCAATGACAAGCATTAGCCCACTCCTCTTTGTCTACTCCCCATTCCCCCTCTTTATCCAGCCTACTTGTTTTCATCACCGGCCATAATCTACCATAACCTGGTCATGTCAGGTGCACAGCATTCTAAAGTGCGACACAGCTTCAGACTTAGCCTACCACCACCAAGCTGAACTCGCCCGTCCCTAACACCTTTGACATCGTGGCATCAACATCTACCACACCGACGTACTTGAAATGTTTACCGCTTAATTGTAACGGGCTAACTGGAGAGCTCGCGAAGATAACCAAATGAAGGATAACAACATAAAACTGACCGCGATTCAAGAGAGCAAACATAACACATGAATTGCATATTTCTGATAGTGCGCAATACCTTCTCGTCCCTTTGACACCTAAGTTGAATTTAATTCATACCAAGCATAGAGTCAAGTGGGCGTATGAAACACGGTGCGCCTGCCAAAGAATGCTTGGTAAACATTGGGGTGTCAGCTCAGAATACAGCATGGATGTACAATCATTTATTCGACCAATATCAGCCTACAGGACAACAGTGCGGTAGACGGCAGTCGTAATAAAAATGCTACGCAATTCAGCGAGCTGCATGTGGTGCGATAATGGGATGGATTATTATATGTACTATAGAGACTCTGAACGTGATATCCTACCATACCACATGCATGACCCACCATGCATATATAACTGCAGTAAACATACAAATGTATTAATATATACCTATTTATTAGTAGTGGGATTATTTTCGAATAATATTCGAATAAACATTATTCGAATAAACGAATATTATTCGTTTCAAAAAATTCGAATAGTATTTATTCGAATAATTTATTCGTATATTCGAATAGTGGTATCCAGATAGTTTCATTGAAATGCTAGAGATGTTGGAAGCGACATTCACTGTCGTCATCGCCGTACCTACACAGCTTACCAAAGGCGGAGCGCTCCGAAATAATGATCCAAAAAGAGTCCGTTATTTGAGCTTTTTTGGAGTGTTATTTAGTAAACATCAAAAAACCCACTTTTTTACGAAGATTCACGGGGCCTTGGGAGAAGAAATGAATATTATAGAGCTATAGAGCAGATAAATGACAAGGCTCATTTATATTAGCGATTTGGAGCGTTTTCTGATCCTTTTTGTTGTAGGCGTAAAGACAATTGTGAGAAAATAAACGTAGGAGAGCGGATGAACGGCAACGTTCAATTAAGTGAATGTTTTACAGCATTTTCTTAAGTTTTTTTATTTTACCTATCTGAACGTAAAGAGTATTTTTTTTTTCTGAATGTTTATCAATAGTCGAAAGTTGCATTTAAAATAAAACAAATTAAAATTATTTAGTATAAACCAATTTATATACTTTTATAATACCTTTATGCGTAGATATGTATGTACATAAAGTGGTGGCAGGAACAAAAGAAACAAAATTGGGAGCGGTTTCACTCGTAAAATATATTTATTTATGTGTTTTTAATAAATTTTTTTTAAAATAAAGCTACATCTTTTACAGAAACCACATAAATCAAATTTTCAAAGTTAACACAAAGTTCAGGAAAGCTTATGAACGTTTTAAAAATTGCCATCAAAATTTGATAAATTTTCCTGATCTTCGTGTTAACTTTGAAAATTTGATTTATGTGGTTTCTGGAAAAGATTTTGCTTTATTTTAAAAGAAATTTAATAAAAACACATAAATAAATATATTTTACGAGTAAAACAGGCTCCAATTTAGTTCTATTATTCCCGCCACTATTTTATGTTTATTCTATATAACATTTTAATGAAAATAATATAATTTTTGTTCTTATGAAGTAATAAGTTCCTAATGAAAAATTTATACGCTTAGTTGTACCTTTATATTTAGTTATACAAATATTTTTACATAAAACTTGTTTTCAATAAAGAACTAATTGAATTTCATAAATTTTTAATATTAACTAAATAATACGGTATAAAACAATACAAAGCCAATTTTCTTCTGATTACTTAAATAAAGATATGTGTCTTAAACCCTATAAAAATCTTAACAAAAGAGTAAAAAAACGGAAAAAATGTGCCTAAAAAGAGTAGCAAAAGGCTCAGAAAAAGCTTCAAAAAGGCGTCAGTAAAAGGCTCCAAAAAGAGTCCAAAAAGGCTCCAAAATCCATCAGAATGGAGGAAAACAGGTGCTTAAAAAGAGTCGAAAGAGGCTCCGAAAAAGCTTCAGAAAAGCGTCAATAAAAAGCTCCAAAAAGAGTCCAAAAAGGGTTCGAAGTTCATTAAAAGAGAACCAGAAAGCGCTCCAAATTCATCGGATTCGGACTCATTTCGGACTCATTTTTATGACTCCTTTTGGAATGCCCGCGTAGAACGATTTTTCGCTCCAGCATGCATTCACGTTTTGTATGTGTGTATGTATGTTTGCGTGTACAACTGTGTAAAAGCAGTAGTGATATTTGTTTAACTATTCGAATACCTCCCAGCTTACCAAAGTCGGAGCGCTCCGAAATAATGATCCAAAAAGAGTCCGTAATTTGAGCTTTTTTGGAGTGTTATTTAGTAAACATCAAAAATACCACTTTTTTATGAAGATTCACGGAGCCTTGGAAGAAGAAATGAATATTGTAGAGCGGATAAACTGCAAGGCTCAGTTATATGAACGATTTAGAGCATTTTCTGATCCTTTTTGTTGTACGCGTAAAGAGAATTGTGAGAAAATAAACGTTGGAGAGCGGATAAGCAGCAACGTGCAATTATAAATATGTATGTTTTAGAGCATTTTCTGAGGTTTTTTTTTTTACCTAATGGAACGTAAAGTGCCTTTTTCTCCTGAATGTTTATCAATAGACAAAAGTTAACTTAAGTACATCTAAAATAAAACAAAGTCTATTATAGAAACCACATAGTAAAACTTTCAAAGTTAACACAATGTTTTGAAGGCAATTTTTTAAACTTTGATAAACTTTCCTGAACTTTTTGCAAACTTTGAAAATTTTATTTATGTGGTTTCTATAACAGATTTTGCTTTATTTTAAAAGAAAATTATTAAAAACACAAATAAATATAATGAATTTTGCAAGAACAAAGTTATCATTTTTGATAAAAGATTCTCTAACCAAGCACGAATGCAATACGACGGATCTAGCAATAAAGGATACAGTGAAGCGAACACATAAATTTCTGAAAGAAAATAAAAATATTATAATTCTGAATGCAGGCAAAGGCAATGTCACGGTAGCAATGGAAAAAGTGATTACAAGGTCAAAATGAATAATTTATTGAAAGATCTATCAACATATAGAGGTTTACGTCAGGACCCGACACTACGGTTACAAACGAAAAATAATCAACTGGTAGATAGGTTACACAAATTAGGTCTCATAACAAACATTGAAAAACATAAGATGACTACACACACAGCTCTGCCCCCAAGAATATATGGCTTACCCAAGGTTCATAAAGAATACATGCCCTTACGACCAGCTTGTTCGATGATAAACGCCCCATCCTTTAATTTATGTAAATACTTGACCTAAATTTTAGAAAACTTGACAAACAAATCTAAATTTAATGTTAAAAGTGCAATAGAGTTCAAAGACAAGGTTAATGACACCGATATACACGATGATGAACGACTTGTGTCGTTCGACGTAATATCACTTTTTCCAAGTATACCAACAGACTTGGCTATAGAGACTATACGGTCAAAGTGGGAAGATATTAAACAGCACACAGAAATTCCCAAAAAGCTATTTATGGAAATAGTTACTTTTTGTATCTCGGAAAATAGATACTTTAAATATGAAGACGGCTTATATACACAACTAAAGGGCCTTCCCATGGGATCCCCAGCATCGCCAATAGTTGCTGACATAATAATGGAGGAAATATTAAGAAAATTGTCAAACACAAGGCTACTTAGTAAGTACGTAGAGGACGTGTTTGCAGTAGTGAAGGAAGAAAAACTGGAGACAACCCTGAATATCCTAAACTCGTACCACAAAGATATTAAATTTACTATGGAGTTGGAAAATAATAATAAATTACCGTTTTTGGATTCTCTAGTGTATAGAATGAATAATAAAATTAAAATTGATTGGTACCAAAAGCCCACATCATCAGGACGCATGATAAACTATAAATCGAAACATCCAAAAAGCATGATAAAAAACACGGCAAGGAATTTTATAGCAAGGGTTTTGGATACCAGCGACGCAGTTTTCCACCCGGAAAATAAGGAACGCATAACGAATATCCTAAAAATGAACGATTTTCCAGCTAGAATTATAAAAAGTATGATTAATTCATATCGAAGAGATAGATCCCAGGAGGGCGAAAAGAGAGAAAAATAGCCGTTAATATATAAATCCGTGGTATACATACCCGGTTTCTCGGATAGACTACAGGTTTCTAATATATATGACAAGGATACAGTTGGTATTGCACATAAGCCAACCTACACTACAAACATGTTTTTCCATAATATGAAATCCAAAGTGGCGAAGATGGAAAAAAGTAATCTTGTGTATAAAATTTCATGTGGGGGTGACAAAAACAACAACTGTGACAAAGAATATGTGGGTACAACCAAAAATAAACTCAAAACACGAATAGCAGGGCACCGATCGGACATTAAAAATATACTATCACAAAACACACAAAAAACAGCGCTTGCTGCCCACTGTGCGGAGAGCGGTCACAAACCAAACTTTGAATCAGTGAGCATATTATAACAAGAGCAACATTATAATAAACGTTTCACATTAGAAATGCTCCACATTACTAACTTAGCTTAAAACAAGAGATTAAACTACAAGAAAGATATAGAGGGATGTGCTCATATATACCAACACTTACTAGACTGTAAAAAGTAAAAAATAAAAAATCAAATCAGTTCAAAATTGCATGGCGAACTAAACGGAGGCTGTGTGCTTAGAATTCACATTAAATGTAAGTATGTATTTATTTATTTATTGTGTTGATGTATGAGAATGTTAAAATTGTTAAATATTGTTATAGCCCCTGAAGACGATCTCCGAAGGAGATTGAAATATATTGGGCAACCCCGCAATAAAACTAGTTTTTATTAAATTTGACCTCGAGCCAGCTAACACAAAATTCGAAAAATAAATATATTTTACGAGTAAAACTATTTCCAATTTTGTTTCTATTATTCCTGCCACCACTGTATGTATATTCTATATATCAAGTATTCATGAAACGAGCTCAAGGCCAAGAATAATAATTTTTGACTTTTTGAGTTTTTATGAAAATTATTATTGTTTTTATTTTTTTAATAATCATTTTTAATTAATTATTAAAAGTTTTTTTATTGAATAGAGTAGGAAAAATGTTTAGAGACAACTGCCATAGCTTTTCTTATAGATCCATTTCGGAAGCTGCTAGACTTCACTCATCAGAGAAATTTTGGCACGCATTGCTAACCTTTAAGCTAACAATACGCTGGTTTTGATGTCACCTAAACTCCTAGTTCTATTCTTCTTTACCATATGCATGAACAAACCCCGCCATCTGGCAGTTAGTAGTGTGATCGTGATGGATTTTTTGACAGATCTGTTTTATCAGCAGAACTGCCTTACCGTGTGCTCTCGGTTTTTTTATTATTGCTTTTTTATACCAACAATATTTGTTGATTTACGGCCTGTATATTTTCAAGTATTCATGAAACGAGCTCAAGGCCAAGAATAATAATTTTTCACTTTTTGAGTTTTTATGAAAATTATTATTGTTTTTATTTTTTTAATAATCATTTTTAATTAATTATTAACCTCTTCAATCCCGCACCAAAAATACGCTCGAAAAATAATTGTTTATGACTTATTTTTAATAACTGGTGTCTAAAAAGTTTATTTCAAACAAAATTAAATTTTTTTATTTTCTTTTTTGATACTAAAAAACAGTTTTTCGAAATTTAAAATTTTTAATATACCTGCAAAATAAAACAAAATATTGTTATGTAATTCAATGAAAAAGCTAATTCAATGTTTTTTTATTTAAAATAAATAAATATATATTAAAAAAAGTAAAAGTGTTTATGTGTACACAACAAAAATATTGACTCACTTGTGACCAAATATGATCCAATCTTGCATATTTCAGTCCATTTGAAAATATCGTAGGAAATGAACGCAACAGAAGAAGTAAAGAGAGAAACTACAAATGTAGAAAAGCGAGCGAATATGTTCCCAATAAATTGTTTTATTGCTTGAGAAAAATAATGAAACATTGACAGTTACTTCACAAAGAAAACTTTTGTCCACATATGTGGACATTACACCCGAAGAGGTTAAAAGTTGTTGTCTCTAAACATTTTTCCTACTCTATTCAATAAAAAAACTTTTAATAATTAATTAAAAATGATTATTAAAAAAATAAAAACAATAATAATATTCATAAAAACTCAAAAAGTGAAAAATTATTATTCTTGGCCTTGAGCTCGTTTCATGAATACTTGAAAATATCAACAAATATTGTTGGTATAAAAAAGGAATAATAAAAAAACCGAGAGCACACGGTAAGGCAGTTCTGCTGATAAAACAGATCTGTCAAAAAATCCATCATGATCACACTACTAACTGCCAGATGGCGGGGTTTGTTCATGCATATGGTAAAGAAGAATAGAACTAGGAGTTTAGGTGACATCAAAACCAGCGTATTGTTAGCTTAATGCTTAGCAATGCGTGCCAAAATTTCTCTGATGAGTGAAGTCTAGCAGCTTCCGAAATGGATCTATAAGAAAAGCTATGGCAGTTCTCTCTAAACATTTTTCCTACTCTATTCAATAAAAAAACTTTTAATAATTAATTACAAATGATTATTAAAAAAATAAAAACAATAATAATTTTCATAAAAACTCAAAAAGTGAAAAATTATTATTCTTGGCCTTGAGCTCGTTTCATGAATACTTGAAAATATACAGGCCGTAAATAAACAAATATTGTTGGTATAAAAAAGCAATAATAAAAAAACCGAGAGCACGCGGTAAGGCAGTTCTGCTGATAAAACAGATCTGTCAAAAAATCCATCATGATCACACTACTAACTGCCAGATGGCGGGGTTTGTTCATGCATATGGTAAAGAAAAATAGAACTAGGAGTTTAGGTGACATCAAAACCAGCGTATTGTTAGCTTAATGGTTAGCAATGCGTGCCAAAATTTCTCTGATGAGTGAAGTCTAGCAGCTTCCGAAATGGATCTATAAGAAAAGCTATGGCAGTTGTCTCTAAACATTTTTCCTACTCTATTCAATAAAAAAACATTTAATAATTAATTAAAAATGATTATTAAAAAAATAAAAACAATAATAATTTTCATAAAAACTCAAAAAGTGAAAAATTATTATTCTTGGCCTTGAGCTCGTTTCATGAATACTTGAAAATATACAGGCCGTAAATCAACAAATATTGTTGGTATAAAAAAGCAATAATAAAAAAACCGAGAGCACACGGTAAGGCAGTTCTGCTGATAAAACAGATCTGTCAAAAAATCCATCATGATCACACTACTAACTGCCAGATGGCGGGGTTTGTTCATGCATATGGTAAAGAAGAATAGAACTAGGAGTTTAGGTGACATCAAAACCAGCGTATTGTTAGCTTAATGGTTAGCAATGCGTGCCAAAATTTCTCTGATGAGTGAAGTCTAGCAGCTTCCGAAATGGATCTATAAGAAAAGCTATGGCAGTTGTCTCTAAACATTTTTTCTACTCTATTGAATAAAAAAACTTTTAATAATTAATTAAAAATGATTATTAAAAAATAAAAACAATAATAATTTTCATAAAAACTCAAAAAGTGAAAAATTATTATTCTTGGCCTTGAGCTCGTTTCATGAATACTTGAAAATATACAGGCCGTAAACCAGCAAATATTGTTGGTATAAAAAAGCAATAATAAAAAAACCGAGAGCACACGGTAAGGCAGTTCTGCTGATAAAACAGATCTGTCAAAAAATCCATCATGATCACACTACTAACTGCCAGATGGCGGGGTTTGTTCATGCATATGGTAAAGAAGAATAGAACTAGGAGTTTAGGTGACATCAAAACCAGCGTATTGTTAGCTTAATGGTTAGCAATGCGTGCCAAAATTTCTCTGATGAGTGAAGTCTAGCAGCTTCCGAAATGGATCTATAAGAAAAGCTATGGCAGTTGTCTCTAAACATTTTTCCTACTCTATTCAATAAAAAAACTTTTAATAATTAATTAAAAATGATTATTAAAAAAATAAAAACAATAATAATTTTCATAAAAACTCAAAAAGTGAAAAATTATTATTCTTGGCCTTGAGCTCGTTTTATGAATACTTGAAAATATACAGGCCGTAAATAAACAAATATTGTTGGTATAAAAAAGCAATAATATTCTATATATCATTTTAATGAATCGAATATAGTTTTTGATTGTATGAAGTGATAAGTTCCAAATGAAAAATGTATATGCTTAGTTGTACCTATATATTTAGTTATACAAATATTTTTACATAAATCTTGTTTTCAATAAAGAACTAATTGAATTTCATACATTTATAATATTAAATAAATAATACTGTATAAAACAATAAAAAGACAATTTTCTTCTGATTACTTAAATAAAGATATGTGTCTTAAACCCTATAAAAATCTTAACAAAATAGTAAAAAAACGGAAAAAATGTGCCTAAAAAGAGTAGAAAAAGGCTCAGAAAAAGCTTCAGAAAGGCGTCAATAAAATTCTCCAAAAAGAGTCCAAAAAGGCTCCAAAATCCATCAGAATAGAGGAAAAAAGGTGCCTAAAAAGAGTCGGAAAAGGCTCCGAAAAAGCTTCAGAAAAGCGTCAATAAAAAGCTCCAAAAAGAGTCCAAAAAGGGTTCGAAGTTCATTAAAAGAGAACCAGAAAGCGCTCCAAATTCATCGGATTCGGACTCATTTCGGACTCATTTTTATGACTCCTTTTGGGGTGCCCGCGTAGAATGATTTTTCTCTCCATTTGGGCTCCGAAAGGAGCTCATTTCGGAGGGTAAAGCTCCGAGAAATGTGCGTTTTATGGCTCCGAGGGAGTCTTTTTTCGCACTTTTGGTTAGCTGGGCTGTTATTCGCAGAGTTGTCATTTGTTCGAATAAAAGTACAATTTATTCGAATTATTTATAGCCTTCGATAAATGAATTTTTTATTAGAATAGTACCATGCCTACTATTTATTGTAATTTTAAAGTAAGAAAGCTATTTAATTATTCGCAGAACACTATTCCAATAGTTATTTAATTATTCCAATAATAAATAAAAAAAAAACTATTCAAACCCCATTTGCTGAATAAAGAACTATTCCAATAACGCCCTAATTCTCGTGCGGTAACAACATTCATTTTACCGGCAAATAAATCGTTTGAAAACTTTTACACCCTTTTGGTATTCTGCCGGGCTAAGTTGCAGTTCAATTTCGCAACCACCAAAATAGGTAGTTACGTCGCGTAAACGCGAAAAATTGCACGTGTTTTGTAAATATTTATGTGGACGAAAATACCGAAAGTTTTGTACGCATACTAGTTCACAAGAATTAATAAACAATATAAGCACTATTTTACATGAAGTTTCGTTCGCGTTTGCATTTTGTTCGCTCCACCACACCTCGGCACCACTGACGTCGCGGCATGTCAGCATCACATATGTAGACGAGGTCAACGGCTTCGTCCGTGCACACCATTTCACACGCCTTGTTAATGTGGGCAAATATTCGAGTACCCATCGTTTCCAAAATCGCTGGCGTAAATGTCGCGCAATCCGCCACTACGCAAACAAGTCCTTTCTTCTGCTTTGCGCAGAGCCGGTGTGTTTGCCGAGTTGGCTGTACCCAATAGGAAATGGTTAGGTGTAAGCGGATCATCCTGATCAACTGACGTAACTATATGTGTTAACGGACGGGAATTAACAATATTTTCAGCCTCTATAATAGCACTTTGCAACGTTTGCTCACGAGGTGCCGTCTCCTTCAACATATGATACAGCGCCCGCTTAACGCATCTGACCATTCGTTCCCAAATACTACCTTCCGAAGGATTATTTGGATAGTTGAAGATCCACTCGACCCCTTTGTTAGACAATTCACTCTGCACCCTCTCGCAGTCGAAGACATCGCCGAAACGCCGAGCTACCTGATCAACGCCCACGAAGTTCTTTCCATTGTCGCTACGAATTCTTACGGGCAACCATCGACGATTGATAAAATTTCGAATGGATAAAATGCACGAGTCTGTTTGCAAATCGTGTGCCACCTCTAAATGAACGGTCCGTATGGTCAAGAACGTGAAAGGTGCAATCCACCGTTTTTCAGTGCGCCAATGGTGACCTTCAACGGTCCAAAGTAATCAAGTCCAGTATAAGAAAACGGGCGAACGAAAGGCGTTAATCGATCGGTTGGCAGCTGAGCCATAATGCGCATGACCCCATCGCCATCCAAAAATGGCTCCAGGTTCTGAATTATACTATCATTAACACTGTTTCTCTTCTAGACGACGAATCTCCGTTGAGTAAAACTCAGCTTGAGCTTGGCGGCATAGTCGTTTTTCAGCGGAGTTTAATTCCGAACTGGTTAAACCGAAGGTTTCGTTTAAACTTAGTTGACGGCGGGCAAGATGGGCACGTCTGAGAACCCAGACTGTGGTTCTTTTTAACCTTATATACGACGAAAAGCGATTAAATGTGATGAAGTTCGAGTTGGTAGCGATGACTACGGCGACGACTACGGCATTGCGTTCACCAATATCTTGCGGCCATAAATGTTCTGCTTGTTTCAAGAATACGGGACCTGTAAAGCAACGCGTAGAAGAGGCTTAGTTTATGTATTGAGCCTGGCGAGTCGCTTTGTCTGCAACGTTGTCCCGAGGTGAAACCCGTCGCAAACTTTCAGGCTCTGTTGTGGAGATAATCCCAGCTTCCCGGTGCGCTACATGCGGCTTATATCGACGTTGAGAAGATTTTATCCAGCTTATAACAGTTGAGGAGTCGCTCCAAAATATGCTTGAGTGAACGAATGTTGTAGCTTTCGTGGGTGCGCATTTTGTTTTCGGGCATATTAAGGCGGTTCGTATTCCGTCACTTGTTGTGTATCGCCAGTAGCATGCAGCAGCATATGCTTCCTCACTTGCATTTACAAAGGTGTGCAGTTGAAGGTGTTCCGAGTCATATCCGAAAAAATAATGACGGCCGACTCTTACTTGTGCAGCTTTTTGTACATCGGCTTGCCATACTTTCCAATAGTTGTTGATATCTTCGGGAAGTGGTATATCCCAATCAACTTTTCGGCGCCAGGTCTCACGTAGTAATAGCTTTGCTCCAACTGTGAGGTGACACAAAAAACCTGAAAGGTCGAATATTGCCATGACGTAACTGAGCACCTCTCTCTTTGTCGCCGATCGACTTCCATCGATCACATCTCCGTCTACTCGCGGAAACTCAAGCCCGTACCTGAATGCATCCTCTTGCGGCTGCCAAAACATGCCCAAAACTTCATTACACCCACCGAAGTAGATGTTCTCATTGGCACCATCACCATCTTCGCGAAGGGCGTCAGCCACATTAGGCGAATTAGATATAAAACCACGCATTTGAAACCCTGCCGTTTTATGGATATGACGCACCTGCTTAGCAAATCTAGGTGCCTCCTCAACTCTCCCGAAACTATCTACGAAATCATCAACATAATGGTGCTTGACTATGGCTTCTACGGCTCGCGGGAAAGTTTCGTTTTATTGCAGCACGTTACAAGTTTTTATATACTGTACTATACATGGCGAGCACGCAGCTCTAAAGGTCATTACCTGCATTTCATATACATCGGGCTCATGCTGGCCATCGATCCTCCACAAGAATCTTTGTGAACACCTATCTTCCGGCAAAACCACTACTTGGTGGAACATTTCTTTAATGTAGCTGCACCCATTCGAAAATTAAGTAGTACATTAGCCATCAACTGATAGTCCTGTGGCCCTTTTAGCAAGCAGGAATTTAGCGAAACACTATCGACGGCTGCAGCTGGGTCAAACACGAGACAAACCTTTCCAGGTTTGTTAGGGTTTAGGACGGCGAAGTGAGCCAGATACCATATTCTCGGATGAGACAAATTGCTCTCGTCAGGAGTAAGCTTCCGAACATAAGTTCACTGAATATATTTTTGTATGATACTTTTATAAGCATCGGCGAAACTTGCATCCTTTTTCATTCTTCGCTCGATTCCAATTAATCTTCTTTGGGCCATCTCATAACTATCTGGCAACTGAATATGGTCCCAAATGGTTAGATTGTATGGTTTCAGAAGGCAATCCTAAGGGAAGGGAAGCTTATGCTTTATACCTGCGATGTCGCAACCCCTTAGACTTTGAGTTGGTAAATTGAGATTTGCAATAGCAAAAACGCTACGTAAATTGTGCTTTTTATTCAAGCCCTTTCCGCTTTTTAGCCTAGTTAAACTAGCCATCTCTTGTGTGGTCCTCCCACTGAACCATTGTACGTTAAGTTCGCGTTGCTCTCCACATATGACCAGTTCGCTTACTACATCTTTGTCTACCATTGTAATGGAGGAGCCTTCATCTTAAATTGCAAAAGTATTATACTGGTTATCTTTACCATAAAAAGTTGCAGGGAGTAAGCGGAACAACAAACTTATTTGATTTTAGCGTGCAATTTAATATAGGTTAAATAGCGTTGGGCTCACCTTCAGTCTCCTTTGCAGTTCGCGTGGGCACGACTACAGCATTTTGGTTGACTTCGTGCAACAATGTGTGGTGCCACAAATAACCCGATCACGACAACCGCGAGCTGAATGTCCCTTCCTCAGACAAGAGAAGCACATACGTTGCCGTTTAACCTCTGCCCATCTCTCTACCATAGAGCTTGCTAAAAACTTTTTACACGCGCTAACTTTATGTTGGCCTTTGCAGATAACGCAATGGCTGTATGTTTCACCTTGACGGTTTCTTTATTTTCAACAGCATGCAAAACTACTTGTCGGCGCCCTTCACAATCTTGCAACGAACAAACTAAATTCGCGACCTCGGTTAACCAATTACTAAAGTCGGCCACGGTAGGATAAGGCTTTACTACTGAAGCATATTTTGCCCAATCCACCTTTTTACTAATTGGAAGTTTGCCGACTAATTCATCTAAAAGAGTAGGGTTGGCTAAATGTTAGAAACCATTTACTGACTGCAAGAATATGGCGAGGTTTTTAGTCTTCGATGCGAACGGTATTAATTTATTGGAGGAATTTCTTTAACCTGACGCAGTTGGCTACGAATTAATAATTCCGGGCGCACCTACGTTATCTGGATGTATGAGCAGGGATTTAACTACCTCCCTTGCTTCACCTTTCAAACTTTTTAACAAACGTTGGTTGTTCTCCACATTTGTATAGTTATAAATAGCAGGGCAGCCACTAAATCTGGCAGATCCTGAACTTTGCGCGGCACCGAATAACCAGCTGAAATATTTGGCAATTGTGACGGTGGGAATCCGTTTAAAAATGAGTTATCAGACGCTGTTGTTGTTATTGTCTGACTAGACGACGTAACTATAAAATTATTGGCATATTGCGAGGTAGGTACAAGTGAAGCTATAGGGGGAAAGGCATTGCCGCGTGCCGGATATGGACTTGCACCATTTTGCGCATTATCGACCGAAAAGTCTGGAACCGAAATGGGTGTACCGTTTTGAGCGGCTAAGCAAGCAGCGGCGTCGCCGTTAAGGCGCAAGTTTTCCTCATAAGCCGCTCGCTGTATGTTATTTTCCATAAGCTGCACTTGAGTTTCCAAAGAATGTAACTTGTCCAGCAAAAAACTCACTTGTTGAGCAGATATTTTATTGGCTTGAAAAATAGTACTTTCCATATACCCAGTCAGGGCGGCATCCGTTGCGATAGGAACGTGTATGGTGGCTGACATTTGTTGGTTTGTCCTGACGGCGATATTGTGGTTGCGATCTGCTTCGGTGCTCACTCCTGCAGCGGTAACTGTGGTGGTGGTGGCTAATATGGCGGCTGACGAATGAGCTGTACTTTTTGCTCCAGATACACTCTGATTTGGTGAAGCGCTTTTATGAGAAGCAGGAGTTTGGATTTCATTATCCATACTTGGAGTTACACTTGTTGCTGGCGTTGTTACCTCGTTAACTAAGCGTGGACTTCTTCTCGGTGGTGTTCTATGCATACTCTGCTGATAATTTCACTCACAAGGCTATTACTTGTTACCACTTATGTATGTACGTACGTTAAACAGCATAAAACTATAAAATAAGAAATGGCATTTATGTCCAATGAATTTCTTTATAATTAGCAAAAACTTTTTGTTACTTTATGCAACGCAATATTATTCTATCAATACGAAGATATAAAAGGCCATATGCCTATTTTCGGCGGCAGAATTTAACAACGTGACGTCGCTGACTGCGACTGCGTCGACTCTGACAAATTAGCTGGCTGCGTCAATGCTCGCTGAGTGAATGGCGGTGGCGGCGACTGCGTTCACTAATATACCGCTGGCTGCGGTTTTATACCAAAGAAAAGTTCACTGGCAGTGCGTGCGCTGCGAAATAAAAATGTTAGCGTCGCAGCTAGGAAGAGGACTGTTAAAATAAAACCGAACATACACACGGTCGTGTTGTTGGGAACGTTTATTTCTGAAGGAAATTAAAGTTAACACAAATGAATTTACAAAAGTTGGTATTTAGTTAACACTTACCGCAGTTTGCGTCCTTCTCCTAAGCTCAATGCGACACTAATGAAGCCAACAAATTTTATTCGAAACGGACGAACGAGCCGAAGGAATAAGGAGAGGCGCAAAGTGTGGTAAGTTTACATGGATATTTGCCAGTACAATATTGACAGTGTTGTCGATCAAAGTAAAATAATTTAATTTAATTTTATTTATGTAATTTGTACAAGTAAGACTGAGTCTTTTGATGGTACATCAATCTGATTAACACATTAAATAGTTACAATGAAAATTTACCATAAAACAAAAAAACAGTAATAAAGGTTAACAAAGAAAATAACTATACAGTTGAAATATCTTCAGAAACTTATGTAAATAGGTCGATAAAACAAAGATAGGACCAGAGTTAGTTTTAGTTAAGGGTTGAGAAAAGATAATACTGCTAGCTTGAAACACCCTGCTTTACGAATAGTTTTAATCCTGTAAGGAAGTGAGTTCCACAGACGTATTGTACTGACAAAGAACATTCTGGAGGAGACTGTGTACCTAAAGCTCGGCACCAATAGATTAAATGAACGGGTAGACTGGCAGAAAATTAGATTCCTAAATAGGTAGGGTGGATCTTGATAATAAATTAATTTATGCAAGAAACATAGATTTCTCATAGTGCAAACTAAATCAATATTTTGATCAGCAAATACGTACGAAAGGTAATCTAATTTTTCAACCGTAAGACTACGAGTAATTAAAAGACACAAATTAAATGTTGTATGCCTCTTGGAAATTTGTTTCAAAACACATCTTACATGCCCATTGTCAGTACAATCATTGGTCACTCTAACCACAATCAAAGCAAACAAGCGGGGTGCTTTCAGGGTAGCAGTATAGGTAAATATAAAGTTTAAGAGGGTTAGAAATTAAACCCAGAGAAATAAATAAAGCAAAAGAGGAAATCATATAAAAAGAGAATAAACTAAAAGATAATACTATGTAAATCAAGTTTATAGACATATTCATGTTAGTGCTGTAGATTCGTTATTGTTAGTTTCATTGTTTGCTGCAATACGGGCCGCGCTCTCTTTATCTTGAATTTTCTGAGCTTCGCCTTGTTGACAAACGCGCACATACACATTCCCACGCAATGAGAAAACAGATGTAAGACGCTTTTGCTTCTTTAACTGCAGCGCATGCTGTAATACATCGCGGTTATTCTTCGTTAGACACTCATGGACAAATATTTTGCCACTTTCATTGCGCCCAATATCATGAAGTGTCATTGGCCTTTTACTTGTTTTGCAAAAATTCGCAATTGCTCTTAGAAGGGAAGAGCGATCAGTGGGAGAATTTAGCTTCACAATGACAGGCGAGCTACCATTTTTGCTCTTTCGAATGCGAAAGGTAGGACGGATTGATGGCACGCTCACCTGAACAGTCTCACATATGTTAGCAAAGACTTCAGATAAGTTCTCATTTGGTGTTTGGGGGACTCCACTTATCAAAACATCAGACAGCACTGCATTATTTTTACAACCGTTGAGTTGTGCTTTTAATGAAATTATATCTGACCGAAGCTGCTTACACTCACTCTCAGCCATCTCAACCCTGGTTTCCATCATAGTGCAGGTTCCTCTTAAATTCGTAATCTCGGCCGCCAACTTACCAACTCTCTGTAAAACCCGCTGCTCCGACTCTTTCAAGCATTCCGTCAGCTGTTCCACAATGCTTTCTTTCCAGATAATAATTTTTGCTTCCAGGCGCGAGATCCCACTGGAAGCTGGAGGTGGACTCTCTAGTCTTGATGATTTTGAAAATGTATGTGTGAGATGAGACGACATATGCCGTGTTACTCGTTGTGCTTGTTGTTGTGGTTGTTGTCGATACATATTTAAACGAATTTTAATTTTTATGTATTTAATTTATGTTATGTGTTTTACAAAAAGCGATTTTAAGAAACGGCTGCAGATTACTTAACAAAGAATGCCTGCGTATTATAAGGAATTAATATGGCGTGTAACTATATACAAAAATTATTTTATTGCAACGAAACATAGGATATGTCTACTCTCTTTGCATTTGCTTTCACATTTAATAGGCCCTTTTTTTTTTTTGTTGCGCATTCATATCAAATAGTTGAAATAGTTTTATTGATGGTGGATTCATAGTAACAATGTCAAAGACATTAGTTCGCTTTTGCAAAGATTTTTACAATAATTCCATTTCACAAAAATAATTATTGTCAGGAACGCTAAATATCATAAATGCTTTACTAATTTCTATAACACTGCGTTACAAAAACGAGCTTTAGTTCTGTCCTATGAACCAAACATACTTTTTCGTAAAGGGGAGAAAAAATATAAATACACGTGTATCGGTGATTTTCATGTACACGTCAGAATAAAAATTTTTTTTTAATATTTAAAATTTTTTTTTTGCAGTGTTCCGTACGTGTTAACGAAATTGTTGGTACAGCGTACTTTATTGTTGACCTTCCATCAGTAAACTTGCATAAAATTCTATAGAAATAGGCGCACGCGACTAAAAAAAAAAAAATCTGACGTGTACATGAAAATCGCCGATACACGTGTATTTTTATTTTTACTCCCCTTTCCGGAAAAGGTTATATTTGGCTCATAGGACAGAATGTGTGTAACGCGGTGTAATAACAATGCAACTTATATTTTAGGCGCAGTTACATTGATCATGGACTAAGCAGGTTTAATTCCAAATTTTCATTTTATACCTTATATATGTGTTAAAACAGTTTATTTAAGATAGTTTATAAACGTTTATTGTTATTATTTTTTATAAATATATATATGTATTCGTAACGATCTTAAAGTTATTAGCGATTCTTAAAGTTATTAGATTTAAGTAATTTTAACATAAACTGAGTGCGGATATTTTAGCGGGTGAAGCGTGACGTTTCGCGGACAGAATTCAATTAACTCTTCTAATTCAACTTGCAACTGCAGTTTCAAATCACGCTTTCGTGAAGTCTGATTAAATAGATCAGGGTTGCATTTTAAGGTAAAGTAAGTGAAGGCTAAGTTAGTCGTTCACTGCGGAGTTCCCGTCCCACATATGCACCTAGGAACCTCGGTTTTAGCTTTAATCCCACACCAAATTGTGTTCACTTAATGGCGACTAAATCATTTATGCAGTACTTCGTCTCTGCCTTCCTGTTTTTAATAAATGACTTCCCATTCTCCTCCTGAATCTTACTAATATTTTCCTGATTGGAGAGTTCAATATCATAGCTGTAGTCTTGTAAAACATTGCCCAACGAGATACTCTTACCGGAATATCACGCTTCCGCATCGTCATAGTGAATGAATTGCAATCAGTTATGATCTTGAGCTTGATACCGAGTAAATAAACGCGCCATTTCTTAGGGGCCTCTACGATCCCAAGGACTTCGTACTCATACGAGTGGTATCTTTTTTCAGTTGGCTTACACTTACGGCTCATATATTGTATTGGCGTGAACTGCGGTAACTGCCTTTGGATTTTACAATTTTAACAAGGGTGCTTTCGTCAGAGCTAACTTCAGCTGCTGCAAAGCAGTTATCGCAGTTATCTCATCCCTCAACTCGAATTTTGAATCTTTTCTCAGAAGGTCAGTTACTTGTTGAGCTACCACTGCGTACACTTCTATAACCCTTCTAAAATACGACGTAAAGCCGAGAAACGCTGTAATGACTTTTTATCGTGTGGAATGGGAAAATTCTCTAAAATTCTACATTTGTTCCATTTTATTTACAAATTGTACTCGGCTGCTCTGGTAAGCACACGTTCTAGCTTACGGCAAATATGAATCGTGAAAATACTGCTGAGGAATTTGATATTCCAAAAGGGACATAGCAAAGCTCAAACTGCTCATTATGAGTCACAAAAGCGGTATATTTCCTTGAACTCTTCTCCATTGGTACATGGAAAAACCCATTAGCTAAGTCAAGAATCGTCTCCCTGCAATCTTTCGAGAACATCATCCAACAGAGGCATTGGAAAGTTATCTCTAACGTTTTTTGCGCCTGTAGTCGCAGCAAAGTCGGTTACTACCGTCTTTCTTAGATACGAGCACAATCGCCGATGCATATCCCGATGTGCTACGCTGAACGATTACCTCTTCTAACCACTTTGCTACCTGATCATCTACATATTTCGTGTCGACGTATGACATACTCCTGGGTCTTTCATAAATCGGAACATCATCGGTTAGAAGGATCTTCACTGAAAATGGAGATTAGTTCACTTTCTTTGGCGCATCGTTAACAATTAATAATTTTACCCTGTTCCGATCAGCCATGTGCAGATGCAACAAGTCAACATCCGACTAGCTACTTTTACATTCTTCTGCTATATAGCACATACTCTTGAATTCCTCTAACACATCTAGCTTCTCTTGAGGATTTCCTTCTACTCCTAACTAACATGTCGTTTTGTAAATTGCTTACGGCTTCATTTCTATCTGCCTTTGCTTAAAACTCAGCCAAATCCTCCGACACCATAATATCCACCTGCTTAGGTATACTGTTACCGATTATTGCCGAGTAATGCATATCACGTTCACGTACGGCGTGGAAGGTAATATCGAGTCATCACCCTGAACGGGGATAGTGAAAGGTGTTAAGGACACTACCGCTTATACCTCTTAGCCTACGTTCATCATCGCTCAACTCGATATCCTCTCCAAATATAAATAATATGTCATAGCGTACTAAGCAAAGGTCGCAACCAGTATCGCTTAATGCCGAAAAGGTCACACCATTGCATACTAAATTTTTGAATATGCACTTTCCGATTTCGCCTATTTTGAGCATACCTCGCCCTCCAGCGTATTTATGGTACTCTCCCAATTTTGACTGAACCTTTTGTATCGGGGAAATCAGCAGCACGACAGCCGGGTTGACCGCACTTAAAACATTTGATATGTTGCCTGTTTACAATCTTTTGCTATGTGAGAAGTATCACCGCACTTTAAACATCGTTTGGGCTTTACCTTCTGTTCACTCGTATTAGCATTTGCTGCTACTTTATCGTTCGTCTGACCAGAGCTCGAGCTGACCACTAGTTGGCGACCAGATCTTACCTTCTCATACACACGAATTCGCTCTTTTAACTCGGATATTGATTTTGTCCGGTATAAGTTAACTTTATTTTGCCGCGAGTCAGGTATACCCTCTATAAATTATTCAATTAAACTCATGTCATCTAGTTTAATTGGTTTGCTTAACTCCATGAGGCTATAAAGATACTCTTTATAGTCTTCGTTTTGACTTTCCCAGTCACTCTTACTTATTTTTATACCTAGTAGTGCTACGCACACAAGGTACATTAACTTAAGCCGCGTAACGGTGGTATGTAACGGCATAAACGGATCGAGATAGATATTGACTTATATATATCAAAATGTCTGGAAGGAAAATAAAATTGATTAAGCCATGTCCGTCCGTCCGTCTGTTAATACGATAACTTGAGTAAATTTTGAGATATCTTAATGAAATTTGGTAACCAGGCACTCATCTCCGAGCGCTTTTTAAAATGGGCGAAATTGGATGATAGCCACGCCCACCTTTTATATTCAGAATATTTTCGAAAATACAAAAAAAAGTGATTATTCAGTACATAATACGCTTATAAGGATAAAATATGGTGTGTACATTAATGTTAAGGCAGAAAATAAATTTTCCAAGAAATTATTGAAAATGGTGGGGCATCACCCACTTTTGATTAAGTCAAATTTAGAAATAATATTAATCATTATCAAAAACCGTTCAAGATATCGAAACGAAATTTAGCACACATATTTATATTAATACGGGGTATGTTCCAGAAAAAATGGTCAAAATCGGTTAAGGTCCACGTCCACTTTATACGAAAGATTTTGAAAAGGACCATAGATATATTTAACAGGCAATAGTTTTGCTATCATTGCAAAAGATTTATAGCATTTCTATTTCACTTTCAAGGTGTCCGTGAACGAAGAAAAATTTTTGAAAATGGGCGTGGCCCCGCCCCTTTCATAGTGTATTGGTCCACACAAGTTTTTATGTCATAACAATGGCAAAAATTGATTTTTCGAAACGATATTTGACGAAAATGTTGAACATATAAAGGTTAATGTTTTTTGTAAAAATGGGAGGAATCGGTCAACGGACACGCTAAGTTTTTTAACACATTTCTTAAAAACTTGTTGGTAAAATGAAAAACGCGATATTTTTATAACCATGCAAGCTGTATCAATAAGATCCTGCACACATAATAAGCTTTTTAAGCAAAACTCAACCGCAAAAAATGTTTGTGAAGTTTGGGGAATTAGGCGTGGCGCTGCCCACTTTTCAGCATAAAAATTCGGCTATTTTCAAAGGCGATTGCTTGTATAGTATACTCCTGCCAAAAATTAAGCAAATCGGATAACACACAAGTAAAATATTAGGGCAAGTTGTAATACTCCTCTGCAATAGGGAAGTTATATACCCTCAACATGAAATGTTTGTAAGTATGAGAAGAAGAAGAGATGGGCCCCTCAATAAGTAAACTTAAATAATAAGGACGATGAGCTGAGTCGATTTGGCAATGTCCGTCTCTCCGACCGTCTGTCAGTCTGTCTGTCTCTCTGTCCGTCTGTCTATTTGAACGCAAATTTTTACAAACATACAATGTGCATGGTGAGCAGTTGTTGGTAGGGAAGCTATTTCTATTAAAATAAATTAATGGCGGTCGCCGTGGTGTGGCGGTAGTGTTGCCGGCCTACCACACCGAAGGTCAAAGGTACGAGTCCTGGGACAGGTAACATCAAAAGTGGTTTGCAAAAGTTTTTCAAAACGGGGTCGCCCCTCAAGAGTGATGTGGGAAACTCTCCGAGTGTCTTTCTGCTATGGAAAGCTTCGCAGCAAAAATTCATCTCCTTTGTAGATGCCGTTCGAAGTCGGCAAAAATCTGTAGGTCCCGCCAATTTGTAGGAAAGAATTCAAAACGGCACATCACAAATTGGAAGGGAAGCTTGTAAATCTCTTAGGAGGTGATCATATACCTGTTGTATATCACGCCATACATTTATATTTTTTTTAAATTAACTTACCCCTCAAAACTCGTAACAGAAGTGTTTTTATTAAAAACAATCAGTAGCTTTTATAACACAGGTCAAAAAAAAAAATTCGGATATATATATTTGGATTCTATGTTCAATTCTATATAAAAAAATGCAATTACGAATACAAAATATTTGGTTTTGTAGAAGTTATAGCGGTTTGGAAATTTTGCATTTTTGCACCAGGTTAATGTAGGTCCTTTCGCGCTATTTCGGTCGATAAAGGGCGGCGGGTAGCTACCTGATGCAGCGATGCATCGAAAAAAGATCTACTTAAAGCACAACATACTCATCTTAAAAAAAAAACCCAAAAAAATGTGGCTGAGCAACAATAAAAAGGAGATAAAAGGTCCCAGATACACATGATTTTAGGTAGATTTGACAATTCGTTAAGTATATATTAAGAAACTCGTCGATACTTTTACTGAAGGATTGGCAGGCCTAGCAATAGAGCAGCTACCTGATAGCGTTTTTGTAAGTAAAATTTTTTTTAAGAAGCTGTAGTTTCTTGGGTCACTAGTTGTGGGGGACACTATGTTTTTGCATATCACAGAGGAATGATGTCTTCGAGAAGTTGTAAACGAGCGGCTAATTCATTTTGCTATATATGTGGCGAATGTATTAAAAGAAAACAAAAAAAGTTTGATTTAACTAAAAACACAAGGATTTGCGAGACCTACCTAGCCTACTTCGGTCTACCTGTTAAAAACCAGGACAAAAAATGGGCTCCACATGTTTCATGTAACTCTTGCAGAAGCATTCTGGAGCGTAAGTTTATTTTCTCTTTTTTATTTTACTAACTGTTTCATATATATATACATATATATATATATAATTGCATAATAACTGAAATTGTTATAAAATGCTTTACGTTTTATTATAGTTTGGTACCAGGGTGAGAAAAGAGCCATGAAGTTCGCAGTGCCGAGGATTTGGAGGGAACCGAGTAATCATGACACTGATTGCTATTTTTGTGTAGTGAAACCACTGAACGTTTTCCGTTTAAGGAAAACAATATGTCCGGAACTACCATCGACATCCGCTCCAGTACCACATTCGGAACAAAATCCTGTACCTGATCCACCTGTATTGGAAAAGCAACTATTCCCTCAAGGCAGCTTTCAAACACCGAGTTCATCTGCATCCGTACATTCCGAATTTGTTCCTCAATTTGAACTAGGAATACCACATCTCATCAACTCTGAAGATCTCAATGACTTAATAAGAGACTTAAATCTATCAAAAGACTGCTGTTATAAGCATCGCGGCTTAAACAGCGAAATTTACTTACTTCTGATGTTCGAATATCTCGGCAAAGAAAGCGTCATGAAGAATTATCTTGTTTCTACAGTAAGGAAGATGGACTCTGTTTTTACTATGACGTGAAAGGTTTATTTGAAGCAATTGGTATTCCTTGTAATACAAATGAATGGAGCCTATTTATCGACAGCTCAACGAAAAGTGTAAAAGCAGTTCTACTACACAATGGGAACAAATTTCCATCATTCCACTGGCACATTCCATATATCTCAAAGAAAATTATGACAGTATTAAAATGCTATTAACTGCAATCAAATATACGGAATACAAGTGGGAAGTTATTGGAGACTTCAAGATGGTTTGTTTTTTTTACTGGAATGCAAGGTGGATATACCAAACACTCCTGTTATCTTTGCCTATGGGATAGCAGAATTGATGCCGCCCACTATCGTCAAAAATATTGACCTGAACGTACTGAGTATGGAGTGGGAAGATTTAATATTAAACATGAAGCAATTGTCGATCCTAAAAACATATTGATGCCGCCATTGCATATTAAATTGGGATTTATTAAACAATTTGTAAAGGCTCTTAATTTTGAGCCTAAAGCTTTCACATATTTGCAGACTCTTTTTCCAAAGCTGTCAGAGTCGAAAATTAAAGCTGGAGTCTTTGTTGGCCCTCAAATAAAAAAAATTATGAACTGCGATATTTTCCCGGACCTACTTAGCAATGAGGAGAAACTATCGTGGAACAGTTTTAAGGCAGTAGTTCATGGCTTTCTTGGAAATCATATGGATGAAAATTATGAAGAGCTGATAACTGGCATGATTACGAATTTTTCCGCCATCGGATGTAGAATGTCGCTAAAGATGCATATGTTACATTCACATCTGGATAAATTCAAAGATAATATGGGAGCTTATTCAGAAGAACACGGGGAGCGATTCCATCAAGATATAATGGAGTTTGAGAAACGCTACCACGGCCAGTATACGGAAAGCATGATGGGGGACTATATTTGGACGTTAATAAGAGAAAATGTTACCCAATATGGCAGGAAAAGCGGGGCAAGGCATTTTTAAACATTTAAACTGTATTCTAAAATTAAATATATAAGAATAAATCTTAAATTGATTTTTACTGTACTGATCTATGTCAAATTTTGATGAATTTTCATGTTTTTCGTTTTTCTCATTTTTTTCGAACAAAATGAAATCAAAAACTTTTTTATGTTCATATTCTTATTTCTGGGTGCAAAAGCAATAAAAAAAATATACGCACGACCCATGTACAAAAATGTTGTTGACCAGTGTAATACGAACTGAAAGATATTAAAATAGACTTGCGTAATTTGGTATACCATAATAGATCACTACTAGTTATATAATGTTCGGTTCCACCCTAACTTAGACTTCCTTACTTTTATCACATAGTTTTGTGCGTACAAACTCTTTGTACATCTACACGTATGATACGATCTAATATAGTATGTATGTACATATTTGTGTATGTGCAAGTCTGCTGGCATCGTTGAATGGATGAAGGATATATCTGCAAACATTTACATTTTGCGAAAACTTATTTGAATGTTTTGAATTTTCAAAAGCCATAGCGAAAATGCAAAAATTCCACATAATACCTTCATGCATGCAATACGAACACTCCCATATAAATATATACGCATGTGCGACAGTGGAGGAACAATGTTGCCGTTGCAGCTTCTAGTAAAATTCAAGAAAAGGGGGACTAAATGAATTTATAGTAAGGCCCTGTGCCAATCGTTTGGAAATTGTAAATTTTGACAGCGCGAAAGGAGATTCTGGCATTTATCGTGGTGAGTATGAACGTCAGAATTTACCCTAGCCCATGGGGCTAGGTAAAATCTTGACAACTACGAATGTGTACACATATGTATATGCATTCGGTATTGCCAATAATATTATTTCAAATTAATTTATATGCCAACACGTTAATAAATCAAATATTTTTACACCATAGAAAATTTGTTCCCCTCATTTTTCCGCTGAGTAAAATGTTTCCGATTAGCACACGGCCTAAAAAGCCAAAATCCTTACCATTTTCATCTATTCACCAATTGCTGTTCAATATCTGTCGTTTTTTTGTGTAAGTATTTATATGTGATTGTGCGCATACCCTACCAACCATACGCAGATAAAAAAGTGGATAAAACATAGGTCGCGCTATCCACAAATGAAGATAAAAAAATGGATAGTTTTGTATGGGCGGCGTGCAGATATTATCCACTTTCCCCATGTACATTTCGTGTACGTGTGACCTTACATCACCCTCGCACACATTCATAAACGCCGTAAGAAAAAATATATCTTCGCCGTTCTAAGTAAGAAAATTTCCCAAAACAAAGGGTTGCAATTTTCGCAGGGTTGCCAGATCTGAAACATGGTATACCCAAAAAATACCCAAAGAAAAAGGCAAAAAGCCCAAAAAATCGCCTAAATTCAGAAATAAATATCCAAATAATTCAAGACAACTTCGGTTTTTAAATCTGTTTAATCAAAATAAGGATACATATTTGAAAAAAAAAAACGATATACAATTTTTTAAAAGTTATTATATGTAAATAAATACAAAATTAGTTATTTTTATTGAAATTTACAAAATACATGACATTCATTCTGATCACATATATGTGTTTACAAAATTGAAAATATTTACAATACATTATTAAGCGTTTTTAACGCAATTAGCATCAAATGAAAGGTAATTTAATAACCTTTCTTTTGATGCTAAACAACTATTGAACTTTACGTTATTTTTACAGAAAAAACTTATCTTTCTTACACTTAAAAAAAGTCCATGGATTTTTTTCTTACTACACATATATGTTTACAAAATTCACAAAATTTACAATCAATTATTTTGCGATTTTAACGCAATTAGCATCAAATGAAAGGTAATTTAATAATCTTTCTTTTGATGCTAAACAACTATTGAACTTTAAGTTATTTTTACAGAAAAAACTTATCTTTCTTACACTTAAAAAAAGTCCATGGATTTTTTTCTTACTACACATATATGTTTACAAAATTCACAAAATTTACAATCAATTATTTTGCGATTTTAACGCAATTAGCATCAAATGAAAGGTAATTTAATAACCTTTCTTTTGATGCTAAACAACTATTGAACTTTAAGTTATTTTTACAGAAAAAACTTATCTTTCTTACACTTAAAAAAAGTCCATGGATTTTTTTCTTACTACACATATATGTTTACAAAATCACAAAATTTACAATCAATTATTTTGCGATTTTAACGCAATTAGCATCAAATGAAAGGTAATTTAATAACCTTTCTTTTGATGCTAAACAACTATTGAACTTTACGTTATTTTTACAGAAAAAACTTATCTTTCTTACACTTAAAAAAAGTCCATGGATTTTTTTCTTACTATACATATATGTTTACAAAATTCACAATAAATTAATACTACACATATTAATATTTACAAGACATATTTTTAAATACAAATATTCGCCGGCTTCGCGTTTCCCAAAGAATGGATACCTGTAAAATACGAATAAATAATTAATTAATCACTCTAAGTAAAAATATGAAAAACAGCATTCAGACTGGAAGTTAGAAATATTAGTAAATAGATTAAAGAAACAGTGTACATGCAAAGAAATGACAAAAAAGAAATGAAAAAGAAGTTAACATCTACAATTTATTTATTAAATATATACACCTTATAAATCTACAAATTAGTAAAAGCTACTTAAATATATATGTATATATACATTGTATCAAAATTAATCCTATTTATATTTAATTTACGCCTAATGTGCTTATACCTATTGTGACTTAAACTAATAAAATTTTTAACAGCTCATATTTTATCACTGTGCATACTTGCGAATGCAGCTGTCAAATAATAATAATAAATTGTTAGTAGCATTTTTTTATCATAAAACTTTTCAAAAATATCAATGTTTACCTAATACCATATCGACTAACTTAAGGCTATCGAAAGCCTTTTTGGAGCTCTTGCCATTAAAATTATACTCCCAGACCAAGCCGTCGCCAAACAACTGGTGCAGGACCTTCTCCATGGTACCCTTCGATGCTTTGAGGTTGAATATGATGCCCGACTGAAATAGTATGACAATTATATAGTAAGTATTTTAGATAATGGTATTAATAACTTACCATAGCGTCGGAGTAGGCCTTGTGTTTAAGGTACTCCTCCACCTTCAGCAGCGTTTCCTCGTTCTCTATGGGAAGCAAGCTTTGTAGAGTAGTTAGCTCTTCACATAGACCTTCGCCGGTAATCCTGCTTACGCTTCGCTGCGTCTTTGTGGAGAGCTCCTTACACTCTCTAAGCAAAACGCCTTGGGCCAGTACCTCACTACGTTCGGGCATCTGAAATTAAAATCGAGTTTCATTACACATATTTGAACTTAAGTTTACTCGGGAGAACACGAACCGTTTCGGCCAGGGTTTGTTCCATGGCAGACATCCTTTTATTAAAATCCTCCAGCCGAGCCTCAATCCTGCCAAGCACCGTTAAGACCCGCTCTATTCCAGCTTCAGTGCTAGCGACGGCTGGCTGGGTGGCAGTACGCTCGCCAAATGGATGCGATACCTCGAAACGACGTCGCACTGCAATTAAATAAGCATAAATAGCAAATAAATAGATATATGATCTTTCATTGGTTTAAATATAAGAAGAATTCTAACCATTTGGCTGGCTGGTACCCGGCTCCTCCTCATCACGTAAAAAATCAAGGAAATTCATTTTTAACCTAAGTAAAATTATAAAAAAAATTATGTAATAAAGGTATTAAAATAAATCGATTGCCTACAGGAATAGAATAATACTTAAAGTCTAAATCTTCCTTTCGAACTATTTGAATGCCCTCACCTATAATTTCAGCTACTAAAATACCTAATCCAGATGAAGACACAACGGGCTCTCTAAAAACGTCGCCAACCTGCGTCAAAACAATGGCACCAAAACTATTTTCTAATTGTTGGTTGACAATTTTTAAAGAACCAGTTTTCTTACTGTAAAAGAAACTATCCTTTTCATTACTAAAACTTATAATAAATTCCTCCTTTTCTAAAATATTGCTAGAATCCGTAAAATCTCTTCGTTCTTCTATTCTTAAAAACAATTGCTGCAGTATGTTCGTTGGACTTTTTATAACTTTCATAATGTGTTGCATGTAATTCTCAAACTTATATGCCGAAAAGCTATCTAAGGGGCCAAAATTCTCTACACAAGCGCTTAAATGCAATAGATCGTGAACATTAAAGCTTATTAAATGCGCGCCATAAATATTGCTGAATAACTTAACAAACTCTTTTAGCATTTCATTCGCAACATTAGATTCTACTTTACAGGACCTGTCACAAGAGAGAAGCCGAATCGCGGAGTGCAACAATAAAAAGTGATAGTAAAGGGTGTCGGGTATGCAGTCCTTTAAAACGAACAAACTAGAATACAATAAAAACTGCCTGTATTCTGTCGACTTCCAGTTGCTTATTTCATCCAGATCGCGGCTTCGTCTAGAGAATTCGGAGGGAACGTACTTATTTAGAAACATCAATTTTTCATTCATTCTTGTTACATTCCCTCTTTTAATAAGCAACTGTAGCAGTTTCTTAGTTACACCCAAATCCACTAAATGCATGGGTTTTAAAGGAAATTGGGAAACCATACCAATATTTATGGATTCTAGCAAAATTTCATTATGTTTATATCTTTCTAAATGGTGTGTAATGTCTACCCTATTCTGGAAAGATAAATCTGTTCTTAATTCTCCTACATTTTGAGAAAAACTAACCCTCCTCTCCATATACCGTCCTTCCTGTATACATTTCGGGCAACTATTTTTCCCTGTATGGGACTTCACACCAGTTACGAAAGCTCGCGCTGGTGTATCGCATGTGAAAACTCTAATACTAAATGGCTTTAAAACTTCCCTAGGCCCTACTCTCACTCCATTCTGACATAAAATATTAACTTCTCCACAAAATTCTAATAAAAAACTATTCACGTCCGTCGGCTTACTCATTCCCGAGTAGCAAGCGATGAGAAAGGGTCTGGAAGTCGGATAGTCTACTACTTGGCGCAAAATGGGCCACAATGTCCGGTTCGAACTTTTGTAAAGTTAAAGTCCGTCTATGCCTACATCTATTGAAATTTGTTCTAAGTTCTCCAAAAAGTAGAACTCTCTATAATTAAAGTTATATTGTATTCCCAAATACAATAGTTCGCCCTCGGGAAAAGGTCTTATTTCAATTTGTTCCCTACTCGTATTCAAAACTGTTCTAGCATCCGAGGGAAGTCCTTTAAGTCCGGCTTTGTCCAAAGAATGTAAATATATGGTAATAATAATAACGATAGTAAATATAATAACAAGAATAATAATGATAACAATAATAAAAATAAGAATAATTTCGATAGTAATAATAATAATGATATAAATGTTGATAATAATAATAATGATAAAAATGTTGATAGTAATAAAAATGATATAAATGTTGAAGTGTAGTGTCCTTGAGTGCACTTTAGTGCAATTGTCCCACAAATGAACTGTAAATAGAAATTTAAAACAAATTTAGTGATAACAAATAATAATAGTACGTAAAAAACTAAAAAAAATCTACAAATCAAGTTAAAGCAAGTATGGTTTACCATAGTGTACTAAATTCAGAGTGCATAATACATATCATTGCGATATACAATCGTGTACTGAATTCTTCATTATGTATGTTATAAAAAAAGGTGTGACTCAACTTCTCTCTACCTTCCCTTTTTTCTTGAGCTGTTAGGGAGTATTCTACTATAACTACTTCTATCCACATACAGTACGAAAATTCCCCTCTAAATGCCACGTCCCTTTTCCCAAGTATGTCTAAAAAATTGTCGAGCCCACTTGAATATTATTATTTTATTATTTTGTATACCTATCATCGGTGCTGGGCGCTAAATAATTAAATTTTTAATTAACTTATTAGTTAATTAAGAAATTAACTGCAATTAAATCAATTCATTAGATTAAGTTAATTGTAACTTTTAACAAATTAGATTCAAAATTGTTAATTTTAGAAGTTGCAACTAAAAATTAATTGTTAATTTTTTAATTATTAATTGTTTTAACAATTATAATTTGCCCAACACTCCCTACAAATAAACGATTGTTCCGGCAATATGGGATTTGGCTAGATATCATTTATTCAACAAGGTAAAAACAAATTACTTAAGTTTGCATCATCGTACATAAGAACTGAACACTTAAAACCATGATGCATATTCATGAAAGGTATAAAGCCTTCGACACAGCCGAAGACAGCAATTCCTTTACAAGTTTTGGTAATTGTTTCCTTTAGGTGACAACTGCTAAAACACGCCCAAAAATGTCGGGAGGGGTATCAAAAGACGCGTTTTGACCTCGGTAACTATAATCCGGAAGCGGATTTAAAATTTTTTTTTTCAGTGAAAAGTTATTCGCAAAAAACCCAAAAATTACCTAGGCGGCCTTGGGCCGCGCTTCAAAAAAATAACCCTTAGCCGGTCCAACACCGGCTACGCGGTCCACAGTATTTTTCCGCACAAAACACTTTTTAACTTTGGTTGCCAATATCTCCTCATTGAAACAAAAACTGGAAAATCCGCTTCCGGAATCTTGTAACCGAGCTCAAAACGCGTCTTTTGATACCTTTCCCGATAACTTCGGATGTGTTTTAGCAGTTGTCTCCGAAAGGAAACAATTATCCAAGTTTTTACCTAACTTATTGTGACGAATTCGATAATTCCTTGATTATCAATCCTGGGTTCGATCACTATAAAGTCGAATAAACACACGCACAGATAATGTAAGTAATAGCTAGTTTTATTTACTAGTAATAAACGCAAAACAATTTTAAGAGTTTGATAACTTTACAGTAGTTCACTATTGAACGCTTGAAAATAAACTGAACAACCTGCCTTGCTTGGTCACCGCCTTATATAGTCCAACAGGGTACTTGCCTACGCACCGAGAACTTTCTTGGTTATTCGCTTTTCGTGTTCTGGAAGGGTCGGTGTTATTTATTGGAATCTCCTCTTTGCATCGTATTCGCAAACACTCGCGCCATCTCTCTTCCTCTTCCTAGTTACACGCTTGCATGCATAAGCGTAGCCATCGTTATCTCTGTTGTGGTTTAACTAGTGGTGGGAGTGTTATTGAGTTAGGGATGGTACATGCTTGAGAATAATCGCCACACTGCCCTCCACCTAAGTCTGATCGTCCCGATCAGACACATTTCCCAAACCAAACGCTGCTAGACGCTCAATGGTTGGCACTGCTTTACTAAACCTCATTTCCTCCAGGGATTGAAACTCCGACATCAATCCTCTCCTGCAGAGATTCCCACAATGCATTGCAGTGTCACATATTCCAACCACTTTGTCCGTTCTTAATCTCGAATAGATTTGTGCCTTCACTTTCGTTCCCAATGGTACCCGCCAAACATTCCTGCAACTCGTTTATTCAGGATTCCCTTCCGTTCTCTCATGCCCATTGCACTGTTTCACATTATCCACTAAGTTGCGTTGCCTCCTCGTAACATGACCACCAGATGTTCGTCTTTTATTCTCAGCACACTCTGCACACTTAGTAATCCATTTCCTCACAGTTTGCTTGCAACCGATCCAATAGAACCGCCGCTTTACCTCTTGCAGCGTTTTCTTTATTCCCACGTGCCTTCCATCTGGGCACCTATGCGACGCTTTGATAACATCTGGAATTCTTCCCTTGGGAACAACAATAAGTGATCGATGATTCTGGCCATCTTCACTTTCCCATATCCGATGCAAACAACCAGATATTAGCTTCAAACTACTCCATTGTGCCCAGTATGCTTTTGCAATACGACTCTCTGCTACCATCTCTTCTCTTCCTGGCTGTTTGTTTTTCTTTATTCCTATCAACACACGTGCCAAATCTGGATCTTCCTCCTGGTCTTGCCGAATCTTCTTCAGGAGGTACTTGTCCGCGAAAGCCTTTGGTCGAGGATCTACCTCTGCTTTACGAGGCTCCTGTTGCTTCTTCTTCAAGATCACTCCTTTGGTAGTATAGCCTTTATTGTGTCCAAAAACCAGAGGAACTTATTGGCCGTTGTAAGTCATAACCCTGTTCCTTACGTTGATGTGAATGTCTCTCTCAGCCAAGAAATCGACGCCAATGATGACTTCGTCGACAATATTCGCTACCAAAAAGTTGTGATACGTGGCCACATTCCCAATCACAACCTTGCATTTCACTTCTCCCAGGACTTGCTTGCTGTCACCAGTTACTGTCCACAACTTACCTTGCCGCAATGGTCTCACCTTTCCCCTGACCAAGTCAGTCCGAATGATGGAATGTGATGCACCAGTATCGACAGTCAGCAAGCGCTCTTTCCCGTCCACGTAGCCTTCAACAGTAACATTACTCGCTTTCCGTTCGAGTTGTGACACAGAGATTATGGGACATTCATCTTGCTCATCTTCTCCAGTTTTGCGTTTACGTCCACTTAAATTGCCAGGATTACTGGACCCAGTGCCGCAATAACGTGCTATATGACCAGATTTTCCACACCTAAAGCATTTAATGGCACCATCACTTTTTTTCTGTACTCCGTTCAACGCTTCCAGAATTGTGTCTACCCAGTCTGGCCGTTCTACCTCCACGCGGTGAGCCTTGTACGTCGGCTTACTTAATAGCGAAGCTGTTTCCTGCGTTAGAGCATGAGATACCGTCTCAGCAAATGATCTCTTGGGATTTGCATATGTGGCTCGCTTCGTCTCCACGTCACGTATTCCATTTATAAAGCTTTGGATTTTTACCCTTTCTGTGTATTCTACAGGTGCGTCTGCGTTTGCTAGATGGGCCAACCTCTCGATATCCGATGCAAATTCCTGCAAAGTCTCATTGGGTTTCTGGAAGCGATTCTGTAGCTCTATTTGGTATATCTGTTTTCGATGTTCGCTACCATAGCGCCTCTCAACTGCACCCATCAATGCTTCATAATTATGGCGTTCACCGTCGGGAATCGTTTGTAAGATTTCGGCTGCAGGACCCTTCAATGCCACGAACAGTGCAGCAACTTTGTCTTCAGTGCCCCAATTATTCACCGCTGCAGTCTTCTCAAACTGTAGCTTAAATACCTGGAAAGGAACAGAACCATCAAATGACGGGGATTTTACCTTGGGAGTATTCGCTGAAGCAGATGGACGGTTCAGTTGCAGCTCCTGGATACGCCCCTTCAAAGCATCTACTTCGGCCTCAATCTTGTCCTGCCGTTCTCTGAATACCTCCTGCACTTCAGTTATTTTTGCGTCCTGCATTCTTAGCTGTGATGCCATTCGTTCTTCCTGTGCCTCCAGCTGCAATGCAATTCTCGCCATGTGTGTCTTTTGTTCTTCCAGCTGAGATGCCATGTGTGTCTTTTGTTCTTCCAACTGTGTTGAAATGCTAGATGACATCTGAGTCAATACAGCCAATATCATGTTTGTGTCGACGGTTGCTACTGGATTCGGAGACTCCTTTTTTTCTTCCATTTTTGTTGGTGCCTCCTCCACAAGATGAAAAACATGATCATCAACGTCGATTCCTTCTGCTTCCAAAGCCTCTCGCAATCGTGACTGTAACTCTGATTTATTGCCTGTAGTGTTCAGTCCCCGTTGTTCCAACTCATTTTTGAGTTGCTGAATCTTTAATTCATTCAGCTTCGCCATGTCCTTGTTATCCTTAAATTCACTGGTATTTATTCAACAATACCGCTTCTGACACCAATTGTGACGAATTCGATAATTACTTGATTATCAATCCTGGGTTCGATCACTATAAAGTCGAATAAACACACGCACAGATAATGTAAGTAATAGCTAGTTTTATTTACTAGTAATAAACGCAAAACAATTTTAAGAGTTTGATAACTTTACAGTAGTTCACTATTGAACGCTTGAAAATAAACTGAACAACCTGCCTTGCTTGGTCACCGCCTTATATAGTCCAACAGGGTACTTGCCTACGCACCGAGAACTTTCTTGGTTATTCGCTTTTCGTGTTCTGGAAGGGTCGGTGTTATTTATTGGAATCTCCTCTTTGCATCGTATTCGCAAACACTCGCGCCATCTCTCTTCCTCTTCCTAGTTACACGCTTGCACGCATAAGCGTAGCCATCGTTATCTCTGTTGTGGTTTAACTAGTGGTGGGAGTGTTATTGAGTTAGGGATGGTACATGCTTGAGAATAATCGCCACATTATGGACAAACTAATAATATTCCTATCAATTATTTGTTCCCTATTTTTTAATTTAATTTTCAGGTACACTGAACTAAACTCACTTTGGGCACAACTATAACAAACAAATGTACAAGCGCTTGTACAATTGCATATTATGGTGCCACCATAACTATATCCTGATCTTGGTCAGGTACACTGAACTAAACACACTTTGGTCACAACTATAATCAACAAATGTACATGCGCATGTACATTTGTATATTGTGGTGACACATATCAAATTTTCCTGATCTTGTTCAGGTACACTAAACTCACTTTGGCAACAGCCATAGAAAACAAATGTACATTCGCATGTACATTTGTATATTATGGTGACACCATAAGATTGGCCTGATCTTGGTCAGGTACCTAGCATTCGACTCACTTTACTAATAGCCACAATATACAAATGCACAAGCGCATATACATTTGCATTTTATGGCTACAGCCAAATACGTTACAAAATGTATGTAAATACATATATTTCACTTCCAACTTATTAAAAATTTATACTTACAAAATGAAATATTCTTCTCAATCGTTTTGATTATTAAAAATTTAAAATCTCTGAAATACTCTAAAACTCGCGCAAACTCTTCGAAATTCTTTTTCAAATGGCGCCGAAAGTCATTTTTTTTTTTCATTTCAGTAATGAGCATCTTACTGTCTCATTCGCACTCATTAAATTTTTTTACAACCCTGAAAAATATCCCTAAAAATGCGTTGGTGTTGGTATGACGGAGAAAAAAATAGAGATGGTTTTGGAAATCGATAGAAAATTGATGAAAAGTGGATAGCCATGGTTGGTAGGGTAGGTTTGTTTGCTTTTTTGGACATATGTATGTACACAAATATGTACGTGAGCGGTAGCTTTACGCATGCACACTTTTTGGTGGATTGTATGAAAATATAAATACATATGTGATTTGGCAACGGCAAAATGCATTCCTACCATATTAATTCGTTCCTGACATGATATTTATATCCATATCTACTTTTTATGCAATTTTAATTATCCTTACCCTCTTCCTATATTTATTTTTAAGTTTATTATTTCAAATGGAATGCTATTAATTTCATGTTTTAGGTTGAATTCCAAAAAGCTCGAAAATTACGAGTTTTTACTATTTTTTGGTAGAACTTTTTACGTTTTATGTTTATTAATACAAATTAAATAATTTCTTTAAAAGGTATTAAATGAGCGAAATCGTTTTTGTTTTCGTTTTAGGAAAAAATTTAAATTTAAGATTAGATAATCTGAACACGATAAAAGCTATTTTATGTTTTTTTTCACCTTTAACAAATTTATTATAAATTGAAAGCAATTGCATACCTACCTTCTTAAAAAATGTATCTAAGACTATAAATTGAAAATATTCTATTTAAAAAAAGTATTAAAAAGAATGAACCAAAGGCTGAAGTCATAAAATACCTATCGGAAAAGAAATAATAGAGAGGAAAAATGTTTTAATCAAGGGCGGGAGTCATATACATACATAGACAGACAACAACTGTATGCCTCTGCACACAGTTTCACACGTTAGCGCTATTCGGCCTTTGCCACGCTAGTACTTTTATTAAATTTATTACACCAATTTGTAGCTAAACAGTTTATTTAACTCTCAAACAGGCCAATATTTGTTTTACATGAAAAACTCATATTTTGTAATTTTAGTGCGATAAACTCGAATTTAAGTCTTATTTCCATCCCCCTTCTTGTTGAACTGGCCTGTTAATAGCCCACTCTGCCTGTAGGCGGGGTATGACTTTTGGCCCATTATTCTATAAATATATATTTTATTCCACATGTTATTCTTAAAATCTTATCCCTAACAAATTTTCAATTACTAACAGTTTTGTTTTTTACAACAGAAATAGTACGTTTTATCACTTTTCTGTAGTTTGCCAAACCACCTCTGTTAAAACTAAATTATTTTACAAGGCACACTCAATTTTTCAACAAGAAAGATTATATCTTCACTCTGCTACCACTTACAATTATAAAATCAAGGTTGCGACGTAGACAAAATATTTGTCGAAGATTATGTGTCAATAATTATAGAAGAAAGTTAGTTAAATTAACCACGCCTGAAGTCGGTCTTGCGGATTAGAGGTCTAAGATATTTTATAAACTTTTATTACCATTTAGTTCAATTATTTATAAATATATTCAAGTATTTGTAATGCTCTTAAAGTTTTAGCGATTCTTAAATTTTTTAGATTTAAGTAATTTTAGCAAACTAAGAACTAACTCTTCTAATTCAACTTGCAACTGCTCTTTCAAATCACGCCTTCATCAAGTCTGATTAAATAGGTCAGGGTTGCATTTTAAGGTAAGGTAAGCTAAGGCTAAGTTGGTCGTCCACTACGGAGTTATATATGAAATAAAAAAATTGTATCAAAAGAATTTTGATAATTTTCAGAAAAGCACCTCAAGGGAAAATTTAGAATAGCTCGATTTTATATTCCCAATTTTCATTTTATACCCCATATATGCATTCGTTTAATCCCACTTCGTTTAGAAGGCTTTTGTGGAAACTAGTTCTTTAGTCCCCTGACACAATGCCACATGTTCGGGTTTCATTGTGCTTAGTGCAACGAAAGGTTGCTTTCGAGATTCCCAGGCTACTGGCCCACCAGCAGTGGCGTAGTAGCGGGGGGGGCAAATTAGTAATACACATTTTTTTATTATTATGGAGTAATATAGTTGGTAAAGACAAAGAATGAAGTGAATGTGCATAAATTTCACTTTTATTCATATGCTACGAAATTCAACAAGAAACGAATTACAACTAAGCAAATACATATTTATGTGTGTGTGTTCCTGCAGCTAACATTGACAACCTTTGAACGGCTAGAAGCGAACACAACTGTTGATCAAATGGCTACTGATTACTTTCTGAACGCACCGTTGAGTATTTCAGTTCTACTCAATCGATTGTTGTACCTTTACCGTAGTTTTGCGTAGTTTTTGTTTCTTTTTGCGCGTAACACATCAACAGCATCAAATGTTATTCAATTTGATTGCCACAGAATATTAAAATTTCTAGTGTTACATACTTGAAAAGTTTGCAATTTGAGGTACGTACTATTATTTATTTTAGTTCATTATTATTAAATTTAGTTCATGAAGAAAAGAGTTGTTATGCATATTTATTGAAAATGTAGGTTACGGTGCATAAAGTGTAAAATGGGCAAGTGGTTGATAAAGCGGCCGAAAGTTTCCAACTAGGAAAATTGTGAAAAAATTGATAACCAAGAAGCTTCTACAAGCTGCAGAAACGATAACGAAAAACATAATTAAATTTCATCAACGCGTGATGTCAAACCAGTCGTCAATTTGGGTAAGATCATGTTTTCAGGAATAAACTCTTAAATCGTAGGTGTCTCGATTTCCTGTGACACTTTCGTGGTAAAAACAATAATTAATTTCTATAATTTTGAAGATCTGGCTGTTTTGTTGAAAGAAATGAGGGAAAAAAGTGAATCACAGTTCAAAAAAGTTTTTGTTGATGCTAAAGAAATAGCCAAATCTATCGGGGAGAAAATTGAAGTTCCTCGGAAAAAAAAACAAAGAAAACTACGAAAACAGCCCAGCAGAAGGATATTTTCGCAGATCAATATTCATCCCGTTAATCGATCACTTCATATCTTCAGTGTCTAACAGATTCATCAAGCACAAAAACACATTGTCAATTATTGAAAATGTCATTCCTGATAAATTAACCAGAAAAGAAGGTGAAATCGTTCCCGAAACTGTCGAAATATTAATGGATCAGTGGCCAGCAGTTACTAGAACAGCGGTATCCGTTGTAAAAAATGAAGTTCTACTATGGAGACAACGTTGGGTTGCAGCAGAAGATCGCCCAAACACATTCATCGACGAATTAAATCTTTGTAACGAAGCACTTTTTCCAAACGTGTTCAAGTTATTGAAGATTGGAGCCACGTTAGCTGTAACCATTGCCAGCAGTGAACGAAGTTTTTCAACATTGAGGCGTTTGAAAAATTGGATAAGGAATTCAACCGGAGAAGATAGGCTGAATAGACTTGCCCTAATGAGTATTAGTAGAAATATTAATATCGCAGTGGAGGGAGTTATTGACCGATTTGCTCAAAAACAGAGGAAAATCAATTTGTAATTTCTCTCATTTGCATTTTTACTATTAATTATTTTTAATATTAATTATTACACTAATTAATAAATAGATCACTGAATCAATACAATTTGATAACTATTTCGGTCTAATCACATTATTCTATACAATAAGCACTTATCATCAATAACCAAAATTTTAATTTTAAGAGCCCATGGAGTCGCCTCTGGTTTGCAAATTTTCCATGCCAAATTTTCGAAGAATCTCATTTGAGCACCGCCTTTGATGAATAGTGATTTCACCCCTGTCGCCAACGCGTTCGATTTCCATGCTCAAATAGAAAGATATAGGCCCACGATCGACAGTCTCAATAAATTTGTTTAAACAGCAAAGCTTTTGACAAAGTGTGTCACTCATTACTTATTCATAAACTCGATCAGTTGGGCTTCCAGCCGGGTCTCAATCGCTGGATCTCTTCTTACCTTAGTGACAGGACACAAAGAGTAATGTTCAAAAATTTAGTATCCGATGTCATTTATGTCTCTTCGGGGGTTCTTCAAGGAAGCCATCTTGGCCCGATTCTGTTCTTGTTGTTTATAAATGATATTTCTACAATAATAAAATTTTCAAAAATGTTAATGTATGCCGACGACGTAAAGCTTTTCATGTCATTCGCGTCATTTGAAGATAGAAATAAGCTACAATCAGATCTAGATGCACTAGTTACTTGGTGCGATTTAAATTATATGCCACTTAACCTTAAAAAATGTAAACACATGGGTTTTTCGCGTGGAATTTCTCAGCCGGCTTCCTATACAATTAAAAATTATAGTCTTGAGCAAGTGTATGATTTTGTTGACCTGGGGGTTACTATGGACTATAAACTCAGTTTCAACCGCCATATTAATACAACAGTCAATAAGGCTAGAGGTGTCCTAGCATTCGTTAAACGATGGTCTAAAGAATTTAGCGACCCTTATGTAACTAAAGCCCTCTTCACTACATTAGTCAGACCGATACTTGAATATGGTTCTATAATTTGGAACCCGCGTTACCAGGTTCATGTAGATCGCCTTGAGTCAGTTCAAAAACAATTTTTACTATTTGCCTTAAGAGATTTTCATTGGGATCCCTCGTACAATCTGCCACCCTATACGAATCGTTTAAAACTCATTAATCTACACACACTTTCTAGTCGGAGGGAAATGCTTGGAATTATTTTTATGATTAAATTGCTAAATGGTTCACTATCCAGCCCATTTCTTCTAAGTGAAGTGAACTTCAATGTACCGTCTCGTCCTTCAAGGCATTTTAAACCTCTAGTCTTAAAACAGTGCCGAACCAATTTTCAGTTAAATGAGCCTTTTCGCTGTTTGTGTCAAGATTATAACTCTCTTTCTGGTAGATTTGATATTTCAGACTCGCTTTTCAGCATAAAATCCTTTCAATCCTTTCTGTCCTAAATTCATAGCTACTAATTGTTTTTTATTCTTTGACTTCTATTTTAACTTTTAACAATAATTTTATTCTGTTAACTAGTTATTTCTTAATGTATAATCTATCCTATATCTACTTTACTTAGCTGATGAGGTTTTCTCTGTAGCTGAGCAGTTTTAGATCTCGACGATTAACAAACCAAAGCCTTTCAACGACTCGGCACGAACGAATAATCCGCGCGTTATGCGGATGCGCCCCTCGCGCCGGTCGGGCGGGATATGGTGGGTAATCCGTTGGGAATTATTATTATTATGATATTATATTTATCATCTCATCTTTTGCTCGAACATGCTAACAACATGTCATCAACGAATACACCCATAATGCTGATTTTGTTGCCAACACGACGAATATACACACTTGTGTTTGACTTGCACCTTACTAAATTCATTTTCAATAAAATTTCTGTTACGGTTCACGGCCACCTTCTTAGGATTTTTCGTGTCCTCAAACATAGGTGGCTGCCGCATGTATACATCGTCGCTTAGTTCGCCATTTAAGTACGCTGATACTCTGTCAACATGATTGACCAACAATCTATGTTTTGCAGTTAACGCCAAAATCAAACGCAAAAGTTTCAGAATAATCCACATTATACTTTTGCGAGCACCCTAATGCAACTAGTCTCGATTTGTATTTTTCTATGGAACGATTTGGCATTCAGTTTAATGCAAAAACCCCCTTGCACCAAATCACATTTTTGTTGCTTGGCTTTTCCACAAACTCCCAAATGCAATTTCGCAACAATGTTTCGTATTCTACACACATTGCTATTCTCCAATGATTTACATCGCTTGAGCTGAAAGCCTCTGCCACCGAATCAGGATTTTCAATTATAGAATTCAATATTTCAGGTCGCCTTCTCTTTCTTCCGTAAACAATTTGTTCTTCTTCTTCACTTGAGTTTTCACTAGAATATTGAACTTCGTTATCGTTTGCATCATCTTGCACACTCACTGACGCGTTGAATGCAGCTGGAATTGTATTTGCATGGCTTTCATTATTGTTAGAGTGTGCGTTGAAATCAATATAAAATGATTCCTCACTGGTATCGTCAGAATCTTTAAATTTTTCAAACGAGGTTTCGTTCCCTTTTGCAAAACTACCGCTCCGAAACCTAACGTACGCAGGTGCGATACCGACGGCTTTCGTCTATGCCATCTTTGATATGGTGTCAAATCACACAACACTTTTGTAGGTTACCGATTAAGTAAATAAACCGCCGTACTAACTGCTTCTGCCCATAATGCTTGTGATATACCCGACGCATTTAAAATAAAACGCGCCATTTTTACCAGGGTCCTATTCGCCCTTTCAGTCATACCGTTCTGCTGTGGGGTGTACGCTAGTGCCGAATGCCTCTCTCAGCAAAATATTTATGGAACTGAGAATTAACAAATTCTCTTCCATTATCATTCCTTACCATTTTTATTTCGCGGCCTGTCTGCTTTTCCGCGTTCCCAGCAAAGAGTTTGAATTTATCCAATGCTTATCATTTTTTCTTTAAGAAATACACCTTCACATACAGTGTGTAATCATCTATAAATGTAATAAAGTAAGACGCACCACCGATTGAACTAGACCCAATTGGTCCACATAAATCCGTATGCACGAGCTCTAAAATGTCTTTACTTAAAACGCTGCCCTATTGCGGATATGCCTTATTATGTATTTTACACAGCGCACATGTGAAGCAATCAAAAGACTTCGGTATTTGCACACTTAATCTGATTACTATATTATTATTAATTGAATTAAATTGTTGTTTTTACGGCCTGTGCATTTTGCAAAGTACCATGACTATAAACGAGCTCAAGGCCAATAATAATAATTTTTCTTTCTATTTATGATTATGTAAACCCCGAGCATTTAAATTACCAAATAGGCAGAACGACATCTGGGCCCATAACCTTTGTAGCAGTTTTTCGCACAGAGAAATAAAACGTGACCCCTCGTTTGTAAATATTTATTCAAACGAACAGTCAAGAGCTAGCATCATCACTAATTACACCATTTGTGCTTTCGACTTCTTTACATACAATAAAGTTTGCGAGGTAAATACCATTCTTCAACGAAGCTGTCTTATTATTGTTGTTTTTTACTAACGCATTTTTTCCAGAAAATGTAAATATATTCTCCTCTCAATAGCTTTGCCCATGGAAAATAAATTTGATTGAAGACCTGGAAAGTACCATACGTCGCAAAAATTAATTGTAGAGTACTTTGTTCTCAATTTTAGTGTGCCCTTTTTATGTCCATAAATAAAATTTGTAAAGCATTTATGATATTTAGCGTTTTTGAAATTAATTCGCTTTTACAAACGGAATTAATGTCAATGACGCTAGTTATCAAAATAATTTGACATTATTTCTCTTTGCAAATTCTCTTTGCTTTTGAAATTCATTGTATGACACGTCACCGAAATTTCCTCAGTACTTCGGAAAAGTAGGCGGTACTTTATTGACTCGCAAAGTTCATCACCGCTCTCTATAAAACTTTCACAGTGGTTTTAGGAGTTCCTGGGTACGACAGGGTGTCACTCCCCTAGGCTAAATCATTTTCCAATACGTCATAAATACGAAATGATTTCGCTCAGATCAAGAATAGTTGGATATATGTGTCCTTTTATTAAGACTAGAGATCGCCCAGTGGTTGAAATTCAACCACAAAACTTTATTTTATTTTAACTATTTTTAATTTATTTTGTTGTTTTCTATTTTATTTCTTTGCTTCTTCGTTCCGTATCTCTCCTTTCGTTTCCTTTCATTTCCTTTTCTTTCCTTTGCTTGTTGGTTTGAGTAGCGACAAAAACACTTTCTGAATGTTTTGCGTATGTGACTCTGGTTCGCTTCGATACTCCCTTGGAGTACTTGTCCAACTGTCGCTGGAGCGATTTGCTATGACCGGTGCAACCTTCTAGGTCATGTCACCCCTCCCTCCGTAAGGAAGGAGAAGATGCGTAATAAGAGCTGAGAGGCATCATATCCGGAGATCAACCAGCGAGTTGCACGTCATTACGCATATTAGTCGCCTCTTATGACCGGTATGCCTACCTCGTGCATATTCTTAACCCCTAACCCGCAGGGGCGTAAACTTGCTCACTTCCTTTAGCACGCACTTCAACTCTCACGTTTCCTGCTTGCACTTTTTTGTACGCAACTCTGTGTCGCATTGTCTTGTAAAAATATCCTTGTATAAAATTAAGGAAATGTTAGATTTTTATGGAAAAAATTATAAGTTTCGGAGCTCTTTGCAAAAACCCATGCAGGTAACTCGAGTATGTTATTAGTATCTAAATTTGTTTAAAAGTGCTATTTTAACCACCTTGTTATTGTACGTGTTTCTGCTCGCCATTTTCGTTTCTGCAGCTTCTAAACTATTCTGTTATTCCTTGTCATGTTATTTACGAAAGCTGCATTTCACAATCACATAAGCTAACCCTGAAAAATAAAAATAATTCAATATTTTTTTACGAATTTGTTAATAACTTTTTTATCAGAAAAATTTTACTTTGATTATTCCAAGAAGAAATGTTATTTACTTACTCAATTGCTTTGACAAGTGATCGTTTCGTTTTCACTTTTTTTGGCGGTTTCATTAGAGCACTGCTTACTCGTTTTTGCGTCGCTGGTACGCCGTTATGCAGTAGTGACTGTAGTGATCTTGTTAATGTTAAGTTTGTTTGATCATACTTTGCATATTTTAACTTTGTTATTTATGAATTTTAGATTTAAGTTGTTTTTAAATTTTTGGTTTTTAAAAATTAAAATTTTTGAGGTTAGTTTTTTTGGAAATAAAAAAGGAACATTATACTATAATTGAATAATTTACCATTTACTATAATTGAATAACTTACAATTCACTATAATTGAATAATTTACCACCTACTTTAATTAAATATAATAAAATTTGTAATTAAATAACACTACAATTGGCGATCCTGCCAGGAGCAGAAAAGGAAAAAAGAAAGAAAAAAAAAATAAAACTAAAGGATATTGTGAAAGGAGAGAGAGGCTAGAAAGTAATTTGTTGGCGTGTGCCTACTGCGCTTATATCCAACGATATTCCGCACATGTTCAAAGATTACCGTCTGTTTGGGGAATGGTGCAAGCCGGATCTGATTTAGGCATACTACAGCAACAACAAAAAACTGAGGATTTTTTTAAAAAGAACTAAAAAGACAAAAAAAGTATGGAATTTTAAAAAAGAAATCATCAGTCAACATCATTAGATATACATTTAATTGGTTGTTAATATACATAATTATTGTAAGTACGGAAATTTTCAATTTTATGAGAATATGAATGTCCTCACTGTCAGTCAAAAGGATTGATTTGTAAACGCACACTGCAAGCAAAATGAATATATTAAAAAAAACAACATTAGTATACATAAAAAGTTATGTGACATATCTACGTCTTTGATCATATCCCTGGAAGAACAGCGTGATAATAACACTGGATCACAAATTCCAACTTTTTTTCTGCACCAGAGACGCCATAGTGAAATTCCTATGTAAAATCACCTCCTAATTCCGAAAATCAAGGTTATTTTTACTTGAATGGTACCGTTTTTGAGATATTTACGATTTACCGTTATTTCAAAAAACAAAAAAGATGGCTCCACTTAATCGTGTATATCTCAAGAACAAACTGAGCTCTTCCAAGACGGTTTGAAAAATTTGAAAGCTTATAAAATTTACTATAATCTGTACATACAACACGTTTTGCTAGGTCCTGCAGATTCAAACATATTGAACAATCATTACGGATTTTTTAAATATTTTTTGTAAAAATATAAAAAAATTTGTACTTTGCGAGGAAGCATCTCGAAAACTTTTTGTTTTTTTGCAGATATGTTCCCCCCTCTAAGCTCTGTTTTATTACAAAAAAAATAAGCTATCAGTGAACAAAATCGATGAACTAATACAAAAGTTATAAGCATTCAAGTAAATATATCCATTTAATACTTAAGTACCCTACAAATAATAGCATATGTACATATGGTTCTGTCTTAACTCTATGATCTTATTTTATAATTGAAAAAGTTATGTGTCTTGTTTTGACGCTTATTTAGATTAGGATCGGTTTCTCTTATGAGAAACCAACAGTAGTCGCCCATCATAGCGACATCCCAGAATCCTTGATACGGACTTTCAATCACTTTCATTTGCTGGTGAAACCTTTCGCCATGCTCGTCACTTTCGTCGCCAAGATTTTGCGGGAAAAAATTTAAGTGGGAGTGTAAGAAATGAATTTTTAAAGACATATTTACTCCTGAAAGAAAATAAAAAAGTAAATTAGATAAATACATAAGTGACACATTAGTATATAATTTTCTTAGGCTGGATTTATCTTTCAATTCAGAACAAATTTTTTGTTTATATTTTTCCCGTTCTTGTTTGTTCGGAACTGGACGATGAATTCAGATTTATGGCTATATATTCTCATGTAAATTTATGTAATATATAATTTATTATAATATGTTTTTTTATTTACCCATTTCCGCATAGTTTTTGATTAAGTCGTTCACTATCATCTCGTAGTTAGGACTTTTGTGTTTGCCTAAAAAAGAAGTAACGACCTTTTCAAAAGAATCCCACGCTGCTGCCTCCACTGGTGACAATAGTTCTTTGAAATGGTTATTGGTCATCATTTTCCTTATTTGCGGTCCCACAAAAATCCCTTCCTTTATTTTTGCTTCTGAAATCTCTGGGAAGATTGTCTTCAAATGATGAAAAGCTTCGCCTTCTTTGTCCAAAGCCTTCACAAAGTTTTTGATAAGGCCGAGCTTGATGTGGAGCGGAGGTAGAATTATTTTTTCCTTCTTTATAAGTGGAGAGTATTTTATGTTATCTACCCCAACTTGAAACTCGATTCGTTCTGGCCAATCCTTTATGATGTAGTGGTCTTGACGAGCTCGGCTATCCCATTTGCATAGAAAGCAACAGTATTTTGTGTATCCACTTTGTAGACCACATAGCATTCCAACGACTTTAAGATCGGCACATATTTTCCAATCATGTTCTTCGTATTTGATTAACTTGAGCAATTTTTGCATTATCTCATATGTTTCCTTCGTATTTACTGCATGCGCGATCGGGATAGATGGCTTTTGGTTGCCAATATGCAATAATACGGCCTTTAAACTTAATTTATTGCCGTCTATGAACAATCGCCACTCTTTTGAATCATATGGTTCACCAAATTGTTTGAATAGACCAGCAATGTCTTTGCAGTAACAAACACTGTCCTCCTTCGTATAGTACTTGGAAAATTCTTCGTGACGAGTTCTATAATATGTTACCTTAACATCGGATGAAACAAATTTAAATTGTTGCATTCGAGAGGCGTGTAGTTCGGCCTTTTCCTTTGACAATTCCAAATCCCTTATCCAATCATTGAGTTGTGCTTGTGACAAAGAATTTCTTTCGTTTTCCGTTTGAAATTCAGTACAACATGATGCCGCGTAATCAGATACTACTGTTGACAATGAAACTGGAGCCGGAACTAAAGTTAAATTTGATTCTGGCAATGTCGCTTCTGTTGAAATTAGTTCTGGTAATGACACTGTAGATACGCTCGCATAGGTTACTTTTCTGGACTTTCCAACCCCAAGTACTTTTGTAGTACAAATATAGCAGTCCGTTGAATGGCAAGTTGGTTCCCTCCACTTCATTGGTGTAATAAATTTCACACGTCGCCTAAATAGATAGTTTCAGGAATTAGTCAGCTATGCATTAAAAGGGAACAAATTCCTAATTTTTACAGCGTACCTTTTTGTTCCGGTTTCCGAAGAAATCAATTCGACTCGGCATGTGGTGCACACAGTGTTCGGTGTCCATGGTTTTTCATTGTTTTTAGGCTCAATTCCAAAACACTTATAGTATGTAACTTTCAAAGGATTTGAAAACACACGTCTCATACTTTTAACAATAAATTGACCGCAGATGAAACAGAACATATCTGGATCATTTGTACACTCAAACTCTCGCGCCCTTTTATTCATTTTTTATTTTAAGTAAATGACGGGTTATAAACTGCAATTATAAACTGAACAGTATCCGGCGAGCCTTGCAGATATTATGAAGGAACAAGGCGCATGTACTCTTATTTATACTTAGATCCAGTAAAAATTCAAGCCTACCTAAACAAAAAGGTTCCCTAGTCCTACAAAGAAAACACTACCTGCCTCAAAAATATGCTCTTGTTTAAAATGTACCTAGGTTTGAGAAAACGACACTAACTTTTCGAAAATCTACCTGCTAACTAACTAATATACGAATACTAACACATATGTACCAGTAGGGTACTTAAGCATTAAATGGATATATTTACTTGAATGCTTATAACTTTTGTATTAGTTCATCGATTTTGTTCACTGATAGCTTATTTTTTTTGTAATAAAACAGAGCTTAGAGGGGGGCAAAAATATCTGCAAAAAAACAAAACGTTTTCGAGATGCTTCCTCGAAAAGTGCAAATTTTTTTATATTTTTACAAAAAAAATTTTAAAAATCCGTAATGATTGTTCAATATGTTTGAATCTGCAAGACCTAGCAAAAAGTGTTGTATGTACTGATTATAGTAAATTTTATAAGCTTTCAAATTTTTCAAACCGTTTTGGAAGAGCTCAGTTTGTTCTTGAGATATACACGATTAAGTGGAGCCATCTTTTTGTTTTTTGAAATAACGGTAAATCGTAAATATCTCAAAAACGGTACCATTCAAGTAAAAATAACCTTGGTTTTCGGAATTAGGAGGTGATTTTACATAGGAATTTCACTATGGCGTCTCTGGTGCATTTTGGCTGTAAACCAGTGTAATTAATTTAATTAATGGTGAAGACAAGAATCAAAAGACACCGAGAGTAATCTTAATCTCTTTTGCAGCAAACCAATTGGTATTCTCCCATCAAAATTAAATAATATATATAGAGTAAACTCTAAGTATCTTTGTATGTATATTAGAGAGGGTAAAATTTTTTTCCCATCAGGGGTATAGCAAAAACGTAATATACAGATGATACTAAGAAAAATTGCTGAAGACACCACAGCTCTAAGTCCGATTTCGAGTCTCCCACTTTTGCAAAATAGATATTTTGCCATATGAATGTAGGGGTTGGCCAAAAAATCTTCATAGCTTCTGATAGAATTACAGGAAAATTATGAGAAATTAGCCTGAAATGAACTTTTAACTACTATATTATCATTTTTAACAAATTTCTTTAGAATATTTTTTTATTCTTTACAGCTATAATAAGCTCAGAACATTTCCAACAACTGTCATTCAAATAGTTTTCTTTTTCGAATTCGTTTTAGTAGAAAAAAAAATTCAAAATAAAAACCTATATTTTCAAGTAATAAGCAAATAAACACAATTTTTATAATTTTAATGTAATTTATTTAAAAAATAATTTTTTTTTCTATAACACGTTTGGAAACAGATGTTAACAACTGTACATACCTTTCTGTTCCTTGTATATGCATTGGAATATTGGGATCATCTAGTGTTGGCTTATCATAATTTAAGAATTGTACCAAGTGATCGTATGGAATATTTCTTGTGAATGCCGGTTCAGATAGTAAATTATCGTCATTCAGATCAATCATATTAGTATAATTTGAAGCATTAAAATTGATATTATATTTTTTGTAAACTCTGAGTTTAGTTGGATCAAGTATTTTTTCTCGATAGTATACATTTTTTTTGATAGTTCTATCCCGTATGGCTTTTCTATCATCAAATAATATTGTTTTCTGGATGAGCGTAATATGAATTATTTTGGATTACACCATCTACAATATTAAGTATATTACGTGGTAGGTATCGTGTCCAACGAATAAACTTTGATAAAAGTACACTGGCGTATACAACAGAATTATATCATTTAGATAATTCTCGTTCTTGTTCATCACTGATCATACCAGGCATATTTTCCAGTGCTATTGGTTCAAAATCACTTACAACATGAAAAATAAATTTTTTAGATCAATTAAAATTAGTATAATTTTCCTATTTTAATTTGATTGAAAAAATATTATAAAATAATTTTAACAAATGCATACTTGAAATTTTTCACAGTCTTGAATGTCTTTGAATATATTTCCACTTGCTGCTCTTGGTCCACTCGTGACTGTTTTATCTAATGCTCTGAATAAATGACCCAACGGTAATTCATTGAAATGAAGCAAACATCTAAACCAGTGCAGTGGTCTATTTAAATGCTTTTCAAAAAGTCTTATAACAAAATTTCCAATCCAGTATTAGCTGGTTCTCCATTGCTGCATATGCCAATTAATTGATGTATTGACAGTTTTTTGCTATTGAAGAATTCATTTAATTTTTTTTATTTGGGTTTTGCATTTTCTTCTTCACCCAAATTAACATATCCAAGTAATTTAGCATTAGGCTCTTTTAGAACCACTAAATGGGGTTCTTTTACCATATTTGTATGAAATTTCTCATTAATTTTCTCTCTAGTTATACCTAGTAGTGCTACGCACACAAGGTTTATTAACTTTAGTCGCCTAACGGCAGTATGTAACGGCATAAACGGTTCGAGATAGCTATTGGCTTATGTATATCAAAATGTTCAGGACGAAAAGAGAAATTGATTAAGCCATGTCCGTCCGTCCGTCCGTCTGTGAACACGATAACTTGAGTAAATTTTGAGATATCTTAATGAAATTTGGTATGCGGGTTCCTTGGCTCTGATCTCCGAGCGCTATTTAAAATGGGCGAAATCGGATGATAGCCACGCCCACTTTTTATACATAGAATATTTTCGAAAACACAAAAAAAGTGATTACTCAGTACATAATACACCTCTCTCTCTATGGCGCGATATACAACAGGTATATCATCATAAACCTCCTAAGAGATTTTTGCGCCAAGCTTCTCTTCCAATTTGTGGTGTGCCGATTTGAATTTTCCCTACAAATTGGTGGGACCTACAGTTTTTTGCCGACTCCGAACGGCATCTACAAAGGAGACGAATTTTTGCTGAGAAGCCTGTCATGGCAGAAATACACTCGGAGAGTTTGCCAAACCACTGCCGAGGGGCGACCCCGTTTTGAAAAACTTTTTTCAAATCACTTTTGATGTTACCTGTACCAGGGCTCGAACCATGGACCTTCGGTGTGGTAGGCCGGCAACACTACCTTCACACCACGGCGGCCGCCAATACACCTATAAGGATAAAATTTGGTGAGTACATTGAGATTGAGGCATAAAATAAATGTTTGAAGAAATTTTGGAAAATGGGCGTGGCACCGCCCACTTTTGATTAAGTCAAATTTCTTTATTTATTTAATTAAGCCAATCAGCATACAAATCTTATAGGCTAGTTAGATAATATATATATATATATAGTAAACAATATTACAATTATTTCAATGCTTTACTTATAAAAAGTAGTTAAAGAACTTAAAAAGCGATCTTTCGAACCTGAAAAATCTATCTCAATAAATCTAGCAATTCTGTTGAACTCAGTTAAGGCTCTAGTAATTGGAGCATATTTCACATAAAGAGCTTTAGAAATCCCAACATGGAATTACTCGGAGCTACGAAGTGTTCTAGCTGGAAGGGTTATTAGAATCCTTTCAAGGAGCATAGGGCAATCAACTACACCCCGAAAAAAATCAAAAATGAATGACATCGACAGAATTGTTCTCCTGCTCTGCAATGATTTTAAGCTAATCAATAAGCATCGCGCTTCGTAAGTCGGAATAGGGTCCGAGAAATGTAAGTTGCGTAGCGCAAATTTTAAAAACACCTTTTGGATCCGTTCAATTCTTACAATATGGCAATTGTAGTATGGCGACCAAATGAAACAGGCTTACTCAAACTTGGAACGCACAAATGCCGAAAATAACAGCTTAAGCGTATAAGGGTCGGTAAAATCCGAGCTATGACGCCTAATAAAAGCCAGCATGGCATACGATTTTGAAATGCATAAGTTAATATGGCTTGTAAAAGTAAATTTCGAGTCGAAAATTACTCCTAAGTCTTTAATTTAATTTACCCGCGACAAGGGTGTATTAGATATATGATACGTGGAATCAATGATAATCATACGTTTCGAGAAAGTAATATGAAAACACTTACTTATGTTAAGTATTAGCCGATTATTTTTACACCAGTTACTTAATTTATCCAAATCTAATTACATCAATTCAGAATGATGATTGCTATTGATTAAAGAATATATTTTAACGTCATCCGCGTACAGCAGAAATCTTACTGTAGAGAAGCAAGAGCAAAAGTCATTGATAAATAAGACAAAGAAAAGTGGGCTCAAGATGATTCCTTGTGGAACACCGGAGCAGGCAACGAAAGGAAGAGACCTAACATTGTCAACCACCACCATACATTGACGATTATATAAGTAGGATTCAATCCAACTCAGGAAGACAGAGTGGAATCCCATCTAGGCTAGTTTTTTGGTCAGAATTGAATGTGAAATCCGATCAAATCCTTTAGAAAAGTCGGTATACACTGTGTCAACTTGACATCCTGACTGAAAGGCTGCAATGCAGTCATCAGAGAAAATAGCCAAATTAGACACAGTTGAGCGTCCCGGAAATAAGCCATGCTGTTCTGGACACACGATATTCTTGACAAAGAAAAGTAGTTTCTCTTGAATAATGCATTCGAAGAGCTTAGCTGTGGCGCAAAGTTTTGAAATTGGCCTATAATTGCTAACGTTATTTTTATTGCCACTTTTGAAAATAGGTGAGATCAGAGCTAATTTCCATGCGTCAATAAAAGTACCCGAAGATAGGGAATGGTTAAAGATTAACAAGAGTGGATAAGCTAGAGTATCACATTGCTTGAACACAATCACAGACAAACCATCAACATCGGTATTTGACGAGGGTTTAAGTCGAGAAATGCCCCTAACGACATCGTCATTAGAAAACACAAGGTTCCCAAAATCCAAAGCTGAATGTGTGTTACAACAAATGTCGTCACAAGTCCCGGAATCAGATACAAAATTTGCAATAAAGTATTCGGAAAAAAGATTTGGCGCATCCGAAGGAGTATCAACCACTTTGTCGCCGAGGAAAATAGATGTTGGAATGTTAGATACAGCCTTCTTCGATTTAAAAAAATTCCAAAATGATTTTGGATTTGATTTTAAGTTTTCTTCACAATTAAAAATGTAGTTTCTGTGTAAAAATTTATCAAGGCACGCAAAATTCTTTTCACACTCTTTATCTATCTATCTATGGCGCGATATACAACAGGTATATCATCATAAACCTCCTAAGAGATTTTTGCGCCAAGCTTCTCTTCCAATTTGTGGTGTGCCGATTTGAATTTTCCCTACAAATTGGTGGGACCTACAGTTTTTTGCCGACTCCGAACGGCATCTACAAAGGAGACGAATTTTTTGCTGAGAAGCCTGTCATGGCAGAAATACACTCGGAGAGTTTGCCAAACCACTGCCGAGGGGCGACCCCGTTTTGAAAAACTTTTTTCAAATCACTTTTGATGTTACCTGTACCAGGGCTCGAACCATGGACCTTCGGTGTGGTAGGCCGGCAACACTACCTTCACACCATGGCGGCCGCCACACAAAAAGCCCTATTTTGACTGTTTTTGAATTTACGGAAGAATTTATTTTTCAAAATACGAAGTTTTATCAGGGCAGCGTTGTGCCAAGGAACCTTGTATTTTTTTTTTGCAACCACGGGTATGCAACTTTTACATCCATCAACAACGGTAGATCTAAATATCTCAAAACTATTAGTGGTATCGAGATTACAAAGCAAGTTATCCCAATTAACTTCGATTTTTCAGATTCGAAAAATCACACCGCTTGAAATTAAAAGATAAACTTGATGAAGCATTACTAGTTACGGAGTATTTATTATATTCAATATCCAGAACTATATGCATCAAATCCGACTTAGTAATAGGTGAAGTGCATTCATGCAACGTGAAATTAAGGTTGTTACTTAGAAATTTCAAATCTAAAGTTCGACCAAGGCTATTAGGAAAACAGTTAACTTGTTTTATATCAATACTTAAGAAACTATCTATTAAATGTATTTCAGTAGAACTATTGACTTTACATACGATTAAGGCAGAACTTGAAATAGTCCGTGGCCATCTAACATTTGACAGATTAAAGTGACCCAACACGCAGAGGTGGTCACCACATACTTTGGTCAGAGCCAATGATGTAATGTTGTCAACGTCAGCGGTATATAGCTCGTGCATACTATTCGGTGGAATATAGGATGCACAAATAAAAGCGGTGTCCGAGATACCTTGAATGTGTACGCATATTTGGTCAAGCAACGGATAATTTTTATCCAATATTACCTCAGAAGAACGATGTTTGCAATGAACAGCGATGAGAACTCCACCACCCCTTGTACAACCTGTAAGGTCAGAGTTTCTATCTTTCCGAAAAACATTGTATAAGTTAGAGTCAAAATATTCTTCGATGAAAAAGGTTTTATTCAGCCACATCTCTATGAAGACGAAAATATCATACTCTTGATGTGAACTAATTAACCGCACAAACTGAGATTTTGTTCTAATGCCAGCCATGTTTTGCATGTAAATGCTTAAATGATGGCTTTTTACATCTAATCCAACCGATTGCTGTCGGACGTCGGTTGGAGAACGCCGTTTTTTGATATAAACTTAAAAAAGCGTACAACTATATTTTTTGGCCATAGCTCAGGCACTATCAGCTTCGGATACGAATGAGCATCAACGCCAATATTAAAATTAAGATGTCTCAAAGATTTAGGATCAACATTCTTTTTAATTAGGTTACTGCAGATTATGGAAGCTTTCTCTAAACCTGTATGTTCAGCAATATATTTTTTCAACTGATCAGCCTGTACTGAAGTTGAAAACGGCGATAAGCCGTTCCTTCTTGAAACAGCGCGTAATTCCATAATTGTAATTGTTGCTCGAACCGATAACTAAAGGTTTAGCTATTTTACGAGAATTAGTTTTGTTTGAAATTATTCCATTGTCATTAAAAGCACCATCCGCTTTGTTTTGATTCATCTGATTAATGGGAATCGGAATAGCTGCATTTTCGGTGGCAGCAGTAGAGGCGGCTTCAGCATGAATTTTATTTTTTTGTTTACACCTTTTTTTATCACGCACAGTGTGCCACTCACTAGAGTTAGCAGTAGCTGCGGTTTTATTAGCAAGCCGGCAGAAGCAGTATCAGCAAATATATGCAAATCATTATCAGCCCCGTTTGCATTGCTAATATCACCGACAGTAGCAGTAGGCGATGATATTATTTGTTTAACTGCTTTGTTATCAATATTCTGCTTTTGTGTTTGGTAGCCACTAGCAATACTACACGCTTTGATCTCCAACAACAAGTGTGACAAAGTAGAGTTACTTTCATCAAGCTTTGAGCGTAAATCGCGCATCTCAGCTTGCAGAGTGTCAACATCTTCTCTCAGGCACTTATTGCTTTCATGCAAAACACTCACAGTTGACAATAGTTCAATATTAAGCAGTTTAATTTCGGCAAGTTCATCGAGCGCCAAAACAGGCGATTGCTCAGTAATTATTTGTTCACTTGTGCCTTGCTGATTAGCACTCAATTCTTTAGCGCAAAGAGGGGAATGAAGGGATTTACGGCGCATGGCTTTACACCCATTGCAGAAAAACGAGGTTTTTGAGCTCAACAGATAGTCAAGATTTGCCTGCTGAATACCAACACAATGAAGTTAAAAGAACTCGTTGCATTTAAAGCACTCAACTTTTGGCTTTTGGCGATCCACTCTCTGCCCACAACAACAAGTCATTTTAAATGAAATAAAATAGGAAAAAATCGAAATGTATTTATTATTTCCTGGTACACAATTTAAACAGTTCAAACACAGTTTTTGGTGTTAGAGTCACAATCTCAAATTGATTAATTATACACTGCAGCGAAATTCAAACACCATATAAACAATGCATATTAATTATAATGCAGAAAGGCGGAGCGATTAAAAAACACGACCGCACAGTTCGACGCGCCCATAAGTTTAATTTAGAAATAATATTAATCATAAAGCACAAACCGTTCAAGATATCGAAACGAAATTCACCACGCAGGTTTGCAGGTATGCAAGGAATGTTCCAGGAAAAAATGGGCGGAATCCGTTAAGGTCTACACTTTTATATGAAAGATTTTGAAAAGGATCGTAGATATATTAAATAGGCAATAACTTTGCGTAAAATAGCTTTACATCATTTATATTTCAATTTTAAAGTTTCCGTAAACAAAGAAATCCCGTGGCACGCCCCTTTTATAGTGGACTATTCCACAAAACTTTTTATGTCATAACTCCGCCAAAAATTGATTTGTCGAAGCTAATTTTGTTGATAATGTTCTATATATAAAGGTCACTGTTTGCTGTAAAACTGGATGAAATCGGTTAATGCCCACGCCCAGTTTTTGAACATAGTTCTGAACATTTTTTTTGTAAAATTTAAAAAGCGACATTTTTACAACTGAGCAAGTTATATCAATCAGATTCTGCACACATAATAAGCTTTTTAAGAAAAACCCGGCCGCAAAAAAATTTTGTCAATTTTGAAGAAGTAGGCGTGGCGCCGCCCACTTTTCAGCATAAAATTTCTGCTTTTTTTAAAGGAAATCGCTTATAATTCAATCTCCACATTTCAATGAGAATTGGTCAGCTGCTTCTCAGTGGTATGTATTATACTCCTGCCAAAAATTAGCCAAATCGGGGAACACGCAAGCAAAATATTCGGGCACGTAGTTAATAGCCCACTGCAATAGCGAAGTTATATATCTTTTTTGATTTTCATATCTTCCATAAACATTAAATGTATGTAAGTATGGGAACAAGAAGATAAAAGGTCACTAAAATAATCAGCACGATGAGCGGAGTCGATTTAGCCATGCCCGTCTTTCCGTCCGTCTGTCTGTATGTCCATCTGTCTATATGAACGCAAAATAGTCTCTCAGTTTTACAAAACAATGCTGATATTCGTTGTTTGCTTTCGCCATTTTATAATATACTAGCAAACCCGGTAGACGTTGTTTTGACGTTTTGATACATAGAACACATCTATATATAAAATGTCATTAACTTGAACCAAATAAACTCCTAACTATACCGAACTGCAGCTTTATATAACCTGGGGGCTTTTCCAAAAGCTATATGCAGACTGTGTCGTACTCCTGAACCTATCGTGAAAGTTCAAGAGCAAAACTAAACACAAAATATATGGGGGTGGCACCGCCCACGCGATTTAGTATGTAGATATTGACTAAGTGACAGATATATCCAAATTTCATTAATTTAGACAAAAAAAGTTCGGAGTTATGACGAGTTGAAACTTTATACAGCCTGGGGCGTGGCTCCGCCTACTTTTCCAACACTATATATTGTCTATGCTGTATCCAGTGAACCCAAGTATATATTTTGAAAATTTCATAAAGATCGGTCGAGTTCTTTGGCGCCTATAAAAGACACCCTTTTTATACCTACACTCAGAAAAGAAACACTTTAAAGTCACTTTAAATGCAGTACAAGGAACTTTAAAATTAAAAATTTTTATGTATGAAAACCAGCTGTATTGAAAAATATTTAATCTTAAAGTTAACACTTTAAAATGTAAATTATTAATGTTAGCACTTTGAATATTAAAGTGAAAACTTTACATTTTAATATGCGCATTCTCGAATACAATTTAAACACTTTTGATTTTAAAGTTCACACTTTTAACCCAATTTAAAAATGTTTGTATTTAAATTAAAAGTTAACACATTCAACCTCAAATTAAAAGCTGTTGTTAATTGTTTTTAATTCACATTTTTTTTATTCAAAAATATTTAAATTTAAATTTATTTTATATCTATGAAATAACTTATTTATAACTCATTTATAATTCATTAAATAAAATAATTTAATTTAAAATTAAAAAATAAACCATTATATTATTATATCTTATTTAATCTTGCATATGTCTTTCCATTGTTAATTTGATGTAAATTCATAGGCAGGCTTGTGAAATGTGATATGTTAATCAGTTTAAGGCAATTTTGTTTTATACCAGTCTCGTAAGATTGAAAATGTGCATCAAATTTAATAATTTCAATAGGATAACATAGAACGTAAATAATTTCATTTTCGTAACTAAAAAGTTTGATTTTATAGATACAACAATTTATTTCATTCAGTAATGATAAAAAATTATTTTGTTTTTACTCGATTCCTTTATAATGTATTATAGTCGAAACATAAACAGATTGATAGTTAATATTTTCAAAGTTCAATATTTTAGGAAAATATTCTTCTTTTGTTAAGTCCTTTGTAATAAATGTTTCAATATTAAAAGCATGCGGAAACCCATCTTTATACTTATGTAAAAAATTTGAAAAACAAAAAGAACTTTTCATAGCCGCTGTAGAAGCAAGATTTACTCGAGATGTTATATTGTTAAAATATATTTTTGCATCTTTATGTTTTGCCTCGAAACGCATTGCCCAGACAAACTTGAGAGGACCACATTTCTCAATTGCGCGTGGGTAGTGCACCAAAAAATGATGCTTAGGTTTCAAATTAGCGTAAAGTAGAATATATAATTGATAATGTGCTTCAATTAAATTTTTTAACTTATCTAGTTCGAAATTAGAAAAACTAGAATCAAATAATAAATCTACTATTTCTATTAGCAACACCAACAGTTTCCAATGCTTCACGTCTGGTGAAATTAAATCTCCTATCATGAGTGGAAGAAAATTTGTAAAGCATAAACCTCACTAGCTGTCATTTTTAAGTAGTACGATTGAAGTCGGTCCATAAGGAGAGGCTGCGAAATATTTCCTATTTCAATATTTCCAAACTGAAAAAATAATGTCTAATGAAATAATTTTGTCATTTATCAAGCCCAAGATTATGTTGCAAATATCATATACGCAAATCCCTTCTAAAACGTCATGCATAATGTCAAAGAAAATGTTATTTGTTACGTGAACGCTTTTTAACTCATTAAAAATACAAACTGTTTTGACACCGGTGTCTAGAAATTTATTGTTAAATAAGTCATCTTCGTATTGATTCCATGTTCTTAGCAGTTGTTCGTTTTCTGAAACATCAATTTTAATTTGATCTTTAGTAGTTGTACATGCTCGACAGTAACGCTTGGCATTAAAAGATTGCACAAAACCCAAAATACTATTTCCACCCCTAAATTATCTCCAACTATAAGGCCTAAAACGAAATGTACTTTGAAAGTCTGATCAAATGATTGAATTACTATCCCTTCCTCCAATGATTTAAGCTCTTCCAGTAAATGGAAGAAGGACGTTCTGTTTCCACAACATTTCAAATCTTTTGTAGATATAAAAGCAGCCTTAAAAATTAAATCAAGTTTTGAGAGTATATATTGTGGCATAGTAGGGAAATTGTAATAACAACCGCAAATTGAGAATGTGTGACTACCAAGAGCGTTATTTATTTGAAAGTCATCAAAATATAAAACATAGGGTATTACCAGTTGAGAATCAAATTTTAATTTAATTGAATGAAAAATTTGGCCATTACAAAAATTTGAAAAATTAGTATCTGCTAAAAACTTTTCTGTATTTTCTAAAGTCATTTGTAAAACATTAGGTAACTCAAAAAGTGCTTTAAATGGAAATTTTAATGGCATTATTTGAATGCTAAGCTTTTTACTATCGAGTGTAGTGTTTCCCTGAACAACTGTGTAAGCTATTTCATTAAGAATTACAAAAGACTTTGGGCTTTCATATAAATTCATTGCCTTCAAAACTGTAATTATTCGATGTTCAGATTTTATTTCCATAAATGGATCATCACAAAAGTTAAGAATACAGTCAATATCGTTTTGTAGTTCGGGTAATAAGTTACTGTTTGAATTTGAAATAATATTTCTGATTGTAGCAGAAACTGTTCCTAGTAAATCTGATACCATGCTTTGTGTATTTAAAACATCTTTTCTTGGCATGGTACTTTTTGAATATAGTTGCAGACATAAAGCTAAAGACTTATTTTCGCATTGAAGTTTATCTCTATTTGACAATAAATGCATGTGTTTTAAATGTCTTATTAGCACATCAACACTTTTAAATAACTGAAAACATCTGAAACATTTATACATTATTACAATCGAAAAATTTACAAAATTTAATTTTTTTCATTCATGTGTGTTAACAATGATGTAAGATTTGAACTTTTTACATCAAATTTTGAGTCTAATTCATAAAAATACTTTTGGATAAACATCCATGGCATTTCGCAGATCTTAGGATATTTAAGATTAAACACGTGAAAGATTTTAAAGCATATATCCAAACTTTCAATAAAAGAATTTAGTTTGTACAAAGTTTTGCCAAAGTAAATATAAATGGTTTTAAGATCGTCCTCAGAGTCTCCTACCACAATTATAAACGGCTGTACAGTCAATTTATTATAAAAATATTTACCGATAATTTCTTTTATTCGTATTGAGTAATCGCTAATTGTTGTCAACTGCAATACGAAGCTTTCATTAGCATCTTTAATGGTGGCTTTCTTTTTTGTGTTTCCATCTACACTTAATCTTGCTGAAGGCAGCAGAACTGAATTGAGAAGAATTGTAAAAATGTAATCTTGACAATTTAAAAAAAAAATTATTTAGTGTTATTTTATTAATTTAACAACAACTTACCAATTTTTTTCGTCGTTTTTGCTTGGTTCAGAAGATCTATTGATTGCTGATTCCGTATGTTGGCATAGTAGTAGTTCACTATCTTGGTTTTAAAATTATCCCACTTTGTTTTTAAAAGATTATCTTTTTGTGGATAAATCAAATTGAAATCTAGATTAATCTAAAAAAAATATAAAAATTTGTATATCCTTGAATTTTTGTTAAAGTTCTTTTTAAATACCAGAAATGGTGCTCTGGAGCCTTTTAAAATTGGCCACTCCTGCAAAAAATCAGAATTCGAAAGCTTTGCCAAATCCTTCTTCCGAAATGTAAATGTTTTTTGCCATTTGTTAATAACCTCATACCAATTACTGACATCTTTTTGAAGCGAAGTTTTTAGACATAACGACATCGTTTCGTCAACTTCAACATTTTCTTCTACTAATGGATCACGTACTTCACTCGAAAGAGATCTTTCCGCAGATGGACTACTCTTTCTAATCTTTGTCTTTAAATTAAAATATTCGGAATAGAGCTTGCCTGATGGGTTTTTTTTTCTTTGACGAGGAATGTAGTAATAATCCTGAAAGAAATCAGTTTACAATATGTTCTTTTAAATATATCGTTTTTAATAATACCTGGGACTCTTTTTCATTGGGAAATAAACCAATTATTTCTTCCACAATACGAGCAAAGTGCTCTGGTCTAAGCTTTGTCTTTGTTAACATGACATCTTCTAAAATTATTTTAATGAGGGCATCGCGTTGCTTATTCGTAAAACATGCCCTTTCCTCATAATATTGAATAAGTTGTTTTCCGGCTGAGTTATCGTTTAAAAATGTTGAAAGGGGCTGCAATGCAATTTATCATAAAATTTAATACAAAACCTTTTACTGTATATTCTTACCTGTGATCCAAATGCGTTTCTTATTGAATTATTTGAAGAACAAGGTGAATCTTTGTGATGGTTTTTTTCTAGCCAACCAACAACTTTTGAAGTCTGGCTCAACGTTTCGTCTTCTATTCCAAACTGAAAAAATAAGTTTGCTAAATTATAAACGTAGTAATATTGAAATGGGAATTGTATCTATGTACGTGCTTAACGTCGCAAATAAGCTTCAAAATTAATATTATATTTACCTTTGACTTGCGCCAGAAAAACAACTTTTCGCTAAACTCTGCTCGAAGACCAATATTTTTTACTGCTTCCGCAATGTCTTCTTTCGACAAATATTTTAAGCTTCGAAAAGTTATTCCAGCATCTAAGGAACATTAATAATAATGCATAAGTGTTAATATTGCCGAAGAATTTTTACTTACTTTTTAGGCCAAGAAAAAGTGTTTCCAGATCAAACTCCTTTAGCAGATTAAGGAGATCCGTTTCTTCCTCAACACACGTGTACATTAAATCACCCTGCTCATTAATTTGGATATCTTTGCCAAAAATTCGCAGCAAGTCGTTTCCGGTATAATTTTACCCTGACTGGTCATTCTTGTATCTTGTTTACACTTCTAAATTCTTAAATGTCAAAGTGAACACTTTAAAATAGAAAGTGCCACTTTGATTTAAAAAGTGAACACTTTACACTTCAAAGTGAACACTTTTAATTAGAAAGTGCCACTTTGATTTATAAAGTGAACACTTTAAATGTCAAAGTGAACACTTTTAATTAGAAAGTGCCACTTAGATTTATAAAGTGAACACTTTAAATGTCAAAGTGAACACTTTTAATTAGAAAGTGCCACTTTGATTTATAAAGTGAACACTTTATATGTAAACGTTAACACTTTTCCGCAAATTGATCACTTTACATTTTAAATTTAACACTTTCAAAATAAACGTTATAATTTTATTTTTAAACTTTTAAAAATTTTAAATTAAATTTATTCACTTTTAATACAATTTTAAAAGTGATTACATTATAAATAATATATTTTATTTTAAAGTATTCATGAAACGAGCTCAAGACCAAGAATAATAATTTTTCACCTTTTGAGTTTTTATGAAAATTATTATTGTTTTTATTTTTTAATAATCATTTTTAATTAATTATTAAAAGTTTTTTTATTGAATAGAGTAGGAAAAATGTTTAGAGACAACTGCCATAGCTTTTCTTATAGATCCATTTCGGAAGCTCCTAGACTTCACTCATCAGAGAAATTTTGGCACGCATTGCTAACCATTAAGCTAACAATACGCTGGTTTTGATGTCACCTAAACTCCTAGTTCTATTCTTCTTTACCATATGCATGAACAAACCCCGCCATCTGGCAGTTAGTAGTGTGATCATGATGGATTTTTTGACAGATCTGTTTTATCAGTAGAACTGCCTTACCGTGTGCTCTCGGTTTTTTTTTTTTTATTATTGCTTTTTTTTTATACCAACAATATTTGTTGATTTACGGCCTGTATATTGTCAAGTATTCATGAAACGAGCTCAAGGCCAAGAATAATAATTTTTCACTTTTTGAGTTTTTATGAAAATTATTATTGTTTTTATTTTTTAATAATCATTTTTAATTAATTATTAAAATTTTTTTTTATTGAATAGAGTAGGAAAAATGTTTAGAGACAACTGCCATAGCTTTTCTTATAGATCCATTTCGGAAGCTGCTAGACTTCACTCATCAGAGAAATTTTGGCACGCATTGCTAACCATTAAGCTAACAATACGCTGGTTTTGATGTCACCTAAACTCCTAGTTCTATTCTTCTTTACCATATGCATGAACAAACCCCGCCATCTGGCAGTTAGTAGTGTAGTTATTAAAAAATAAAAACAATAATAATTTTCATAAAAACTCAAAAAGTGAAAAATTATTATTCTTGGCCTTGAGCTCGTTTCATGAATACTTGGAAATATACAGGCCGTAAATCAACAAATATTGTTGGTATAGAACAAATGCTATTTTATTTTAAAATATAAAGTTTGTCATTATAAAATAAAGGTAACATTTTTAAATTTAAGAATTTTACATTAAAAACAAAAATTTTAACTTTTAAATTAAAAGTAAACAATTAAAAAACTTAAAATTAGCACTTTTACAAAATATTCTTTTTTGTGTTCCCCATAAAGAACCTATAGACTGAGACACTTTAAATAAAATTTAAAAGTGTTCACATTTAATTTTAAAGCGCACTTTTTTCTCAGTGCAGTAGTGCTACGCACACAAGGTATATTAACTTTAGTCGCCTAACGGCAGTACATAACGGCATAAACGGATCGAGATTGACTTATATATATCAAAATGTTCAGGACGAAAAGAGAAATTTATTAAGCCATGTTCGTCCGTCCGTCTGTGAACACGATAACTTGAGTAAATTTTGTGATACCTCAATGAAAGTTGGTATGCGGGTTCCTTGGCACTCATCTCCGAGCGCTATTTAAAATGGGCGAAATCGGATGATAGCCACGCCCACTTTTTATACATAGAATATTTTCGAAAACACAAAAAAAGTGATTACTCAGTACATAATACACCTATAAGGATAGAATTTGGTGACTACATTGAGATTGAGGCATAAAATAAATTTTTTCAAGAAATTGTTGTAAATGGACGTGGCACCGCCTACTTTTGATTAGGTCAAATTGGGTGAAATCGGTTAAAGTCCACGCCCAGTTTTTGAACATAGTTCTGAAAAATTTTTTTGTAAAATTTAAAAAGCGATATTTCTACAACTAAGCAAGTTATATCAATCAGATTTTGAACACATAATAAGCGTTTCAAGAAAAACTCTGACGCAAAAAAAATTTTGTCATTTTTGAAGGAGTAGGCGTGGCGCCGCCCGCTTCTCAGCATAAAATGTCTGCTATTTTCAAAGGCAATCGCTTATAATTCCATCTTGATATTTCAATGAAAATTGGTAAGCTGCTTCTTAGTAGTATGTATTATAGTCCTGTCAAAAATTAGCCAAGCAAAATATTCGGGCACATAGTTAATAGCCCACTGCAAACTATCTCTATGGCGCGATATACAACAGGTATATCATCATAAACCTCCTAAGAGATTTTTGCGCCAAGCTTCTCTTCCAATTTGTGGTGTGCCGATTTGAATTTTCCCTACAAATTGGTGGGACCTACAGTTTTTTGCCGACTCCGAACGGCATCTACAAAGGAGACGAATTTTTGCTGAGAAGCCTGTCATGGCTGAATACAATCGGAGAGTTTGCCAAACCACTGCCGAGGGGCGACCCCGTTATGAAAAACTTTTTTCAAATCACTTTTGATGTTACCTGTACCAGGGCTCGAACCATGGACCTTCGTTGTGGTAGGCCGGCAACACTACCTTCACACCACGGCGCCCACTGCAATAGCGAAGTTATATATCTTTTTTGATTTTCATACCTTTCATAAACATTAAATGTATGTAAGTATGAGAACAAGAAGAGAAAAGTTCACTAAAATTATCAGTACGATAAGCGGAGTCGATTTAGCCATGCCCGTCTCTCCGTCCGTCTGTCTGTCTGTCCGTCTGTCTATTTGAACGCAAACTTGTCTCTCAGTTTTACAAAAGAATGCTGAAATTCGTTGTTTGCTTTCTCCATTTTATATTATACTAGCAAACCCGGTATACTTTGTTTTGACGTTTTGATACATAGAACACATCTATATATAAAATGACATTAACTTGAGCCAAATAAACTCCTAACTATACCGAACTGCAGCTTTATATAACCTGGGGGTTTTTCCAAAAGTTTATGCAGACTGTGTCGTACCCAGCGAACTCCTGAACATATCGTGAAATTTCAAGAGCAAACCAAAACACAAAATATGTGCGCGTGGCACCGCCCACTTTTGAAAAATTATGTAGATATTGACTAAGTGACACATATATCCAAATTTCATTAATTTAGACCAAAAAAGTTTGGAGTTATGACGAATTGAAACTTTATATAGCCTGGGGGCGTGGCTCCGCCTACTTTTCCAAAACTATATATTGTCTATGCTGTACCCAGTGAACCCAAGTATATATTGTGAAAATTTCATAAAGATCGGTTGAGTTCTTTGGCGCCTATGGAAGACACCCTTTTTTATATCTATTTTTGTAACGCACACAAGGTAAGTTACTTCATTCGGCATGAACGAATCGGGATATATGTATTTATTAATGTATATCAGAACGTTCAGGATGAAAAGTAAAATATCCGGGCAAGTAGTTAATACCCCACTGCAAAAGCGAAGTTGTACATCTTTTTTGATTTTCATACCTTTCATGAACATGCGATGAGAAGAAAAAGAGATAGTCCCATCAAAGCGTATACTGAAATGATCAGGAGGATGAGCTGAGTCGATGTTGCCATGTCCGTCTCTCGACACGTCTTTCTGTTTGTCCGTCTGTCTATTTGAACGCAAATACGAACTAAAAGTATTAAAATAGACCTGCGTGAATTGGGATGACATAATAGATCACTACTAGGTATATAAGGTTGGGTTCCACCCGAACTTAGACTTCCGTACTTGTTATACCTAGTAGTGCCACGCACACAAGATATATTAACTTTAGTCGCCTAACGGCAGTACGTAACGGCATAAACGGATCGAGATAGATATTGACTTATATATATCAAAAGGTTCAGAACGAAAAGAGAAATTGATTAAGCCATGCCCGTCCGTCCGTCTGTGAACAAGATAACTTGAGTAAATTTGAGATATCTTAATGAAATTTGGTATGCGGGTTCCTTGGCACTCATTTCCGAGCGCTATTTAAAATGGGCGAAATTGGATGATAGCTACGCCCATTTTTTATATATATCATATTTTCGAAAACACAAAAAAAGTGATCAGTCAGTACATAATACACCTATAAGGATAAAATTTGGTGAATACATTGATTGAGGCATAAAATAAATTTTTCAAGAAATTTTCGAAAATGGGCGTGGCACCGCCCACTTTTGGTTAAGTCAAATTTAGAAATAATATTAATCATAAATCAGAAACCGCTCAAGATATCGGAACAAAATTCAGCACGCACGTTTGCAGGTATGCAAGGAATGTTCCAGGAAAAATGGACGGGATCGGTTAAGGTCTACGCCCACTTTTATATGAAAGATTTTGAAAAGGATCGTAGACATATTAAATAGGCAATAGCTTTGCGTAAAATAGCTTTACATCATTTATATTTCAGTTTAAAAGTTTCCGTAAACAAAGAAATCCAAGAACTTAAAATTTTCGAAAATGGCCGTGGACCCGCCCTTTTTATAGCGGACAATTCCACAAAACTTTTTATGCCATAACTCCGCTAAAAATTTATTTGTTGAGACGAAATTTGGTTATAATGTTCTATATATAAAGGTAACTGTAGGCTGTAAAAATGGGTGAAATCGGTTAAAGTCCACGCCCAGCTTTTGAACATAGTTCTGAAATTTTTTTTTGTAACATTTAAAGAGCGATATTTCTACAACTAAGCAAGTTATATCAATTAGATTGTGCACAAATAATAAGCTTTTTAAGAAAAACTCAGCCGCAAACAATTTTTTTAAATTTCGAAGAAGTAGGCGTGGCGCCGCCTACTTTTCAGCATAAAATTTCTGTTATTTTCAAAAGCAATCGCTTATAATTCGATCTTGGTATTTCAATGAGAATTGGTCAGCTGCTTCTCAGTAGTATGTATTATACTCCTGCCAAAAATTAGCCAAATCGGGAAACACACATGCGAAATATTCGGGCACGTAGTTAATAGCCCACTGCAATAGCGAAGTTATATATCTTTTTTGATTTTCATACCTTTCATAAACATTAAATGTATGTAAGTATGAGAACAAGAAGAGAAAAGTTCACTAAAATGATCAGTAAGATGAGCGGAGTCGATTTAGCCATGCCCGTCTCTCCGTCCGTCCGTCTGTCTATTTGAACGCAAACTAGTCTCTCAGTTTTACAAAAGAATGCTGAAATTCGCGGTTTGCTTTGGTCGTTTTATAACATACTAGCAAACCCGATAGACGTTGTTTTGACGTTTTGATATATAGAACACATCTATATATAAAATTCCATTCACTTGAACCAAATAAACTCCTAACTATACCGAACTGCAGCTTTATATGACCTGGGGGATTTTCCAAAATCTATGTACAGACTGTGTCGTGCCCAGCGAACTCCTGAACCTCTCGTGAAAGTTCAAGAGCAAAACAAAACACAAAATATTTGGCGTGGCACCGCCCACTTTTGAAAAATTATGTAGATATTGACTAAGTGACACATATATCCAAATTGCATTAATATAGACCAAAAAATTTCGGAACTATGACGAATTGAAACTTTATGTAGCCCGGAGGCGTGGCTCCGCCTACTTTTCCAATACTATATATTGTCTATGCTATACCCAGTGAACCCAAGTATATATTGTGAAAATTTAGTTTAGAATACTACGTCCATCAATTAGTTGAATATTAAATTTATTCCAAATTTCAACCAATTTATCAATTACATTAGGAGTTAAATTTTTATGCGCAAACATTTTGCTTTCAATTTTAGCATGATCACTTAAAAAAATTGAATCTAGACGGTAAATTCAGATTATTTAATTCACTTGATAAACCAAATGCAATAATATCGTGTTCAAGTATACTATGTGATAAAGTGAATTCAGATGACGTAGAAGGATTTGGTTCATCCATACAAAAATTTGCTGTCTGAATGAAAGTTGTTGGAAATGTTCTGAACTTATTTTAGCTGTAAAGAAAAAAAAAATTCCATAAGAAATTGGTTAAAAATGATAATACAGTAGTTAAAAGTTCATTTTAGGCAAATTTCTCATAATTTAAGCCTGATATCTCTACTAAAATTCAAAAACACTATAGATATTAATACAGATTTTCAAATGTACGTAAAATACCATACAATTTGACCCGCTCTAATATATATATGTAGGATTATGTTTAGTTTTATATAAGAGTTTAATGATGAATAAAAGTTTAATGATAGTAAAAAGGTTTGAATACAGAATTTAATAATTAATTTCAGAATTTCACATGTCGACCGTTCGCTACTTCGCAACTGACTGACGCAAAAATCTCTCTCTTGTTCTGTCGCCGAAATGTGTAGAGCCACACAGCCACACACTAGAGAACGCAAACCTCTCCGTATTACATTCGGCCTTCTTGACCTTCGTCCTCTGACCCAGATGACAAGAGCTCTTCATTTTCTTCAACAAACCGCCATAACCTCATGTTATCGCAACTAGTCATCGTAGTTTTCGGACCTTCGACCTGAGCTGCTTTCTTGACATCATAGCGGCCATTGCCTTTGACCTTCGTTATTTCGTATGGACCCAAAAAGTTGCTTGCCAACTTGCGACCAGCCACAAATTGTGTTCTCTTTATTGCAACGAGATCACCCTATTTGTAGCCATGATCTTTTGAACGTTTCTTATCGAAATTACCTTTGTACATCTGCTGCGCTTGCATTGTGTTGCGCCGTGCTTCTTCACGCAACCTTTGACAATCTTCGTTGTACCGAGATACGATCTCCTCTTCGATTAATTCCAGTAGACGACTCTCAGGCGTACTAAATATATTCGTGCCAAATAAAATTTCAAATGGCGACGTTGGCCCTTTAATTTTTTTAGTGTACCCGGACCTTCAATCCTTAATTGGCGCCCGAGCAGGGACCAGTAGTGAAGTGATAAATAAATTGAAAACCCTGTTAGCTCAATAAAAGCAATAAATTAAAAAAATAGCCAGCAGCTATAAAGTAAAGTGAAAAAGTCCTTTACCATAAAGGCATATTAAGGATATGAACAGCCAGCGGATATTAAAGTGATCAAGTGATAAGTGAAGTGATAATTCAGATTTTGTGTGTAGCCACTTTTTCGTTTGCATATTTTTTTCTTCTCTTTCCCAGATGGATTCACTTCAGAGTATAGTCACAAATTTGACAGGTGCGGTATATGCACTTATGGGCCAACTGAATGGTCTGGAGAGGCGTGTATCGTGCTTGGACACACTCCAAAGCCGGATCGCTTTGATAGAAGCTACTAGTCCGGAGCGAGATACGGTAGAATCAGAAACTCAAGTTCCACCCCGAGCTCCAGCAACCGAGGCAGAATTAAGGGATATCTCGAGGCTTCCAGACTCCGTTAAGGAGCTACAGGTCTTAAATGGTAATCCAACGATGTTTGTGTCATGGGTGCGCGCTGTAGAAAGCATCTTTACTGATTTCGAGCCGGTAAAGGGTAAGCCAATCTATCGTGCAATTTTACAGCACATTCGCCAAAAGATACGACGGCCCGCCGATACTGCCCTCATATCCTATAGAATTTTTGGCACTGACTGGACCGCCATGAAGGAATGTCTATCACTCTATTATGCAGACAAACGTGACATTTGCACCTTGGAGTACCAACTCCACCAACTCTCTCAAAAGAATTCACGGCTGGATGACTTCTACGGAGCAATGAATCACCAATTTGCTTTAATTATTAACAAACTCAAAACTGAGAAATATTCTCAGGAGACAGTGCGAGTACTGATGGACCCGTACAGAAAGTGCCCGCTGGATGTTTTCATCCGCGGATTAAATGGGGATCTTTCGAAGATGCCCCTGGTTCAGAGCCCAAAGAATCTAGCCGAGGCATATTCAAGGTGCCTCGAAATATAGAATACAAACTTGAGGAATTACACAGTGCATATTACGTGATTTAATAATAGTATCGTGGCACCAATGTACACCATGCCTAAACGCATGCATGGCCTAGCGGGCAACAAGGCACCTAGGCTACCACCAAGGACAACATATCGTTCCCAAGAGGGACGATATTCCTTTGAAAAACGAGGTGGATACACTGTGCCAAAACGAGATCCTCCAACAACCTCTCAGCCAACCGAAAATATACGTAGACCAATCTGTTCAGTCGCGTAAAGTTAACTACATGAACAGGCCAAATCCCTTTAAGCGGGGTGCAAAGTCAGAAGCTGTTTAACATAGAGACAGGAAACACTAACGATGAAGTGAACAACTACTTGCGAGATGCACAAGACGCACAGGAGGAAAATTTTGTATCCAATGGCCATCTAGCGTACCTTACATAGAGTACGTACTCCCTGACGGCCGCACCTTACATTTTCTCATCGACACTGGTGCCAACAAAAATTTCACCAGGCGAACGGTCGTTAAACAAGGCAACCCAGTCGATAACCCCTTTTCCGTAAGATCAGCTGGCGTAAATATTCTCATAACAGGAAAATTTATTTAAAACTGTTTAAGGGCATAGGTGATGACTCCGAGATAACCTTCTTTGTGCTCCCAGAATTGACGTCACTTGACGGGATCATAGGGGACGACACACTTAGGGGTGCTATAGTTGATAGGAAATCGAACATCCTGACCGTAAACGAATACAAAATTCCATTGAAAGCTCGCGTATCCACGCAAGAGAATTATACGTTGTCTAAAGATCTCCCTTTTGAGACAGAAAGACAAGTGTGTAAACTTATTAATAAATTTAGCGATCTTTTCTTACCCATAAACGGGAAGGAAGTAGTAGACACTTGCGTACGTGCAGAAATCAGGACATCAACTCCCGAACCAATTTATAGCAAAAGCTATCCCTATCCTTCTTGCATGAGAGGAGAGGTCGACCGAAAAGTGAACGAGTTGCTAGAAGAAGGAGTTATCCGACCACCAGGAGTCCATATAACTCTCATATTTGGGTGGTTCCTAAAAAACCTGAGCTCAATGGGGAGAAACAGTAAAGTATGGGGATAGATTACAAAAGACTTAACGCTGTAACGATTCCCGACACCTACCCTATTCATGACATAAACGCTACCTTTTGTAGCCTTGGCAACTCTCGTTACTTCACAACCATTGATTTGACTTCTGGGTTCCACCAAATCCCGACGAAGGAATCCGACATATCAAAAACTGCTTTTTCAACTATGAACGGAAAGCATGAGTTTTTGTGATTGCCTTCCGGCCTTAAAAACGCACCAGCCATTTTTCAGCGTATGATCGACGACGTATTGCATCAATATATCGGCAAAATCTGCTACGTCTACATAGACGATATCATTGTGTTTGTAAGAATATTGATGATCATTTGAAGAATGTTGAAATGGTATTTTCTCAATTGCTGCAATCCAATCTTAAAGTGAATTTAGAAAAAACATGGTTCTTGCCGACTGAGGTTGAATTTTCGGGATACATCATCACTCCCGAAGTAGTTCGTCCTGATCCAAAAAAGGTTGAGGTCATGAACTCAATCTTGCCACCCTACAAGTTGAAAGATCTAAAAAGTTTTTTGGGAATGACCTCCTACTACCGGAAGTTCATTCGTAATTATGCGAAACTAGCTAAGCCATTAGGGCCAATGGATCGAGGAGGGTGACAATACGGCTTTGCAAGCCTTTACTGACCTGAAGCGTGTGCTCACCTCCGCTGAAGTTCTGGCACGTGATAGTGCAGTGTCAAAGAACTAAATTTAAATTCTGTAAATTTTTACTATCAAAATGTTAGAGGTTTAAATACCAAACTTACCGAACTTTATTTAAAATCTCTTTGCTGTGATTACAACATTATTCCCTTTACCGAAACGTGGCTAAAACCACATATTTTTAACGCTGAAGTCTTATCTGATGATTATCAGGTATTTAGAAACGATCGCATTAACAGAGTCGGGGGTGGCGTTCTAATAGCTATTAATTAGTCAATGCCCTCTGAGGAGGTTAATGTTCCTTGTATCGAGTCATGTGAATGCAAGTGCGTCCGAATACGGCTGGGCAACGCCTATATATACTTAGCGGTTTGTTATATTCCTCCCGCATCTGATATCTCAATCTACATGCAGCTTATCTCATTGTTGAAAACTGTAAATTTAATGACTAAACTTTCCGATTCGATGATCGTTCTGGGCGATTTTAACCTACCGCATATATCGTGGAATATCTTTGACGGAAGCATTGTCCCAATTCCATCCAAAGCGGGGTATAATGACTTTTTGGATGAAATGGCAGACCTTTGTCTTAATCAAATAAATGTTATCCCTAACAATTTCGGAAAGGTCCTGGACTTAGCTTTCGTCGATGATACATCTAGGTTCTGTTTGAGTAGGTGCGATCCCTTGGCTTTACCGGAAGACGTTTACCATCCTTCTTTTGAGATCGTTTACGAAATCATAACTAATAAAGAAGGCAGTGATACTAAACCATGCGATTCTAGTAGACTCTTTACCTTCGACTTTGCTAAAACCAACTTTAAAAAATAAAATAAAGAGTTGTCTAAATTAACTTGGCCTAAATCTTATGGCGATATTGAGCTTAACATTTCACATTTTAATAATACTATTTATAGGCTCTTTGAAAAGCATGTACCTAAATGTAAATATTTCTCCGATGAACTAGCGCAAGCATGGTTTACTAAAGAACCGAAAGCTTTAAAAAATAAAAAGAACCGTTCATTCAAGCTATACAAGAAATCCGGTTTAAGCCAAGATTACTTAAAATACTCCATCCTACGGCAGAAATACTTCGAACTGAATAAAAAAATGTTACACTGCTTATATCTGTAAAATTAAAAAGAACCTTATATGTAACCCAAAATCATCTTATGGTTTCGTAAACTCTAAACGTAATATAAGAGGGTTTCCTTCTGCTATGAAATTCCAAGACTGTATATCCAGCAATAATCAAGATATTGCAAATTTCTTTGCCCAATTTTTTAAATCTAATTATTCTACTGCTACCTTTTCTCGATTAAACAAATATCCATATCAGTTAAATGCAAACAACATCATTAATAGTCCTATAATTTCTCCTGAAAATGTTTTATTCTATCTGAAAACCTTAAAGGAATCATTTAAATGTGGCCCTGATATGATCCCGACATGTTTTCTCAAAAATTGTGCTAACTACATTTATCAGCCTCTAACCTATCTATTTAATCTGTCTTTAAAAAGCGTCGTCTTTCCAACTGTTTGGAAAGAATCTTTCCTTATACCACTTTATAAGAGTGGGTGTAGGTTATCTGTAGATAACTACCGCGGAATCGCAAAGCTTTCCGCTATTCCCAAAATACATTGATTGCAGATTGCTAGCACGGCTTTTGTAAAGGTAAATCAACAAGTACAAACCTACTAGAATTCACAACCCATGTTTCAAACGCGTTTAGAGAAAAAATGCACACAGATGTTATATATACAGATTCCAGTAAAGCGTTTGACAAAGTTTGCCATTCGTTACTTATTCATAAACTTTTTCTACTCGCCTTTCAACCCAGTCTCACCCGCTGGATATCTTCTTATCTTCTTTTCAGAACTCAAAGAGTAGTTTTTAAGAATTCGCTATCTAATGTCATCGATGTATCCTCTGGAGTTCCTCAAGGTAGCCATCTTGGCCCGATTTTGTTTTTGCTGTTCATTAATGATATATCCAGTACTATCAAGTTTTGAAAAATTTTGATGTACGCTGACAACGTTAAGATTTTATGTCTTACTCGGTGAGCGAAAATAGAGCTTTACTTCAATCATATCTTGATAGACTGGGTGCTTGGTGCGATCTAAACTACATGCCACTCAATCTTAAAAAATGTAAATATATGTGTTTTTCGCAGCTTCCTACAATCATGATTTCATGGACTTGGGAATTACGATGGATTGTAAACTTAGCTTTAATCTCCATATTAATGCAACTGTCAATAAATCTAGGGGTGTTTTATCATTCGTTAAGCGATGGTCGAAAGATCTTAGTGATCCGTACGTAACTAAAGCCCTTTTTACAACATTAGTAAGACCGATATTAGAATATGGATCAATTAATAGGAACCCGAGCTACCAGGTCCACGTTCATCGGTTAGAATCGGTTCAAAAACAACTTTTCGCTTTGAGAGATCTTTCATGGGATTCCCTGTATAATTTGCCTCCCTATACTAATCGCTTGAAACTTATTAACCTTCCTACTCTTGCTAGTCGTAGAGAAATGCTCGGAGCATTCGGTTGGGCGGGATGGTGGGCTATCCGTTGGGAATTTTTATTACTATTATATATTATTTCCTGATTTTGGAAAGCCTTTTAATCTAACCACTGACGCATCGAACTACGCCATTGTTGCAGTTCTATCCCACGGGGATATAGGTACGGACAAACCAATTGCATATATTTCTCGTTCTCTAAACAAGGCTGAGGAAAACTACGCCACGAATGAAAAAGAGATGTTAGCTATTGTATGGGCATTCGATAATTTGAGGTCGTACTTGTACGGTGCCAAAAAGATAAGGATATATACTTATCAACAACCATTAACCTTTTCCTTAAGCTGCCACAATTATAATGCAAAATTAAAGAGGTGGAAGGCACGAATTGAACAGCATAAGTATGAAATAATTTATAAGCCAGGGAAGGCTAATGTGGTTGCTGATGCTTGTTTAGGCGAGATGCCTAAATTCTTAAAAAATGTGCCACCCTAATGTAACTTTAGCGCCCTTACAATCACTAACACCAACCCACCCACCTGTGTGGGCATGCATGCATATTCGTGTTTTGTCAGCGCACATATACATGCATGGGGGTGTGCATATGTGGGTTCACCTCCTCTTAAAACCGGAGGATAATTTTCAGGTTCAACGGTCGTCCTAGATTGGAAAACCGTCTACTTTCTCAGCAACAGTCGACACAGTCACATCACTGCCACCCCATCGCAGCAAAATATTAAAAAGGTAAACGAATTGTTTGTAATTATATTTTATCCAAATATACGGCCATATTTATTATAACGAGAATTCTCGTTTTCTTATTTCTTTTCAAAATCACAATTCGACCGCGGTGCTTTCGAGCCACGGCCGCTCCATCGAAGCACCACTGTCGCATTTGTTCATGGTTCATCTCCCCGTAGAAAGGAACCAACCTCTACAGTCCACAACACAAACGTTTATTCACATCATTTGGATCAAACCACATCAACCATAATTGGGTCAATACCAGAAGCTGCCACATAAGCACACATTGGAAAAATACTCAACATTTTAATTTGCCACAAGCCGCTGCCGAAAAGTTCCAAAGTTTATATATTACAAACAACAAACAACTCTGCCATATATACTCTGCCACATACCACAACCAACCATACAACACACAAGCTATTTACAACAAATTCGGCCGATCACCACATCAAAGCACGTAAGTTGTATATTTCTTGCCACTTAGTTTTTTTGTGTTGCAAACAATTTGTTTAAAAGTGCCGCCCGCGAGTGTAATCAAACATAAGTGCGTTAAGTGAATATTTAATAATAGTGATTTTTGTTCGGTTAACTGCTTTAATTTTTGAATTATATTAAACGCTTCAAACTCCTTGCGACTATCCGGATTATCCCCCCACCAGTGGTAAGGTTTTTTTGGACACAGCGCAAGGCAAGAGGTAACATAACCTCACTTTCACAATAAACTTACATAGCCTTTCGATCTTCAGTTTGTTTTTGTTTTTTCCACTTGTTTTTTCGGTAATATACACAACACCAATTTAACCCTCTGCGACTGACGTGCATTTCTTTTCATTATTCCACTGACGTGGTAGTCCTGCAGACACCATTTCAATGGTTTATCTGGTATCGTCCTGTTTCAAGAACTTAATGAAACCGTCACTATTTTTATTTCAAATACTAAGGTTTTCCTTTATTTTAATACTTTTTTATTTCAAACAACTAATTCATTTTAAATGGTATTTATTTAACTCGCCCAAATTAAGCCTAAAACGTATACCTTTGAAAAAAAAACAACAAAAAAGTATTCCAAACGATAATTTTTTTTTTCTAAGTTTTAAATGCTTATAAAGTACACTTAAGTTTATTCGTTTATATAAAAAACAGAAAAATTCAATGGTTGAATAAAAATATTTTTTATGTTAAATATAAGAGTTTCACAGTTTGACTTTCCAACGCTTATACTTATAAACAAAATTGAGCATAATAGGTATAGATTTTAAACTACTACTCAGCCTCTCCAGCAAGGAATCATATCAGAAGTTTAATAAGAATTACATATTTTGGCAGATTTCGTACAATTACTTTGAGCACTACAGGTAGATTGGCTTCGAGCAGTCACAGTAAAAATATCTGGTAATTTTGTTATTTTTGATGGGCATATTGAGCAAAGTTTTCTGGTTATCAATTAAAACAAAACTGACCAGTTATACGAAGTATTTAAACAATTTCACTAAAATGTTGGTAAGGATACGTTACAAAAATGTAACACAAATACTGACGTGGTTGTTTTTCAGACACCTGCCTCATTACTGACGTGGTTGTCTGCCAGACACTTTTCCGCTCTCACCGAAGCGTGTGCTCGATTTGATCCTTTTCACCACAGTAATGTACGCATGAGCATGCAATAAAAAGGTAAGGAAAGCGCGGAAATCGATGATTATAAAATAGTGGCGCAAAAGACATTTTTCCGTTAATTAGTGTCTATTAGAGTAACACGTCAGTCGCAGAGGGTTAATCGAAGGCTAGTTTATTATTTTCTTATTAAATTCACTAATTTTATAACACTTTTCTTTTGTTATCACATTTTTTCATTTAATATTCACTTTCGCTCGTTTAATACACCGCGCACTTTATCTGGTTTTTGTGTACTTCTTTATTGCGGCAACACATACACATATTTACATAAATATATCCCATTATACGTGTGGGTGGCGAGTAAGCCACAGAGCTTGTGTTTAAATTTTTGCTTGTGTAGCAAACAAAGTATTAGTCAGACAAATCGGCCAAGTCTGCAATATATGAATAAAATTATTTACAAATAAATATAATTGATTTAAAAAATACTTTTAATGAGTTGATTGACATTTTATTGAGTTGGGGTTTTTTGATTTTCCTGGGTAAAATACGGCCTTTACCTTTTCTATTCAGCATTTATCTTGTACGGTTGAGTATTTCAACGTACCTTCAGCTATATTTTTTCGGTTTTGTTTTGATTCTACATATTCTCTAAGTCCAAAATATGGAAAGTTTCATTAGGCTGGCTGATTCGATTTTTGAATTCGAATCAGACTACAATGAATTAGAGGATTCAGTCCACAGCAAGTACACTCTTTGGCTTCAACGAGAGGACTTGAAAGCAATGTGGAGGAAAACCAGAACGTCTTATGACGACTTACTTAATTCAGATAAGTTAGAAGCCCCTGGTATAGTTTCTGTTAAACAGAAGTATAAGAGGGCATATGCAGTATATTTACGCTGCATGTCAGATATGGCTACACGTCAAGCGACATACAACAAACCAGAAAATAAAACTGAAGAAAAGCCCGAATTTGAACACAGTATCCGCCTGCCTCCATGTGATACTGAAGTTTTCAAGGGCGATTATCCGTCATGGCCTACATTTCGTGACATGTTCACGGCCACATATATCTTGAACAAACGCCTAACACCTGTGGAGAAATTGTTCCATCTGAACAATAAGACACAAGGTGAGGCAAAAGATATTGTGAAAAAATGCCCCCTCACGAATGAGGGATTTGATACGGCCTGGAGAAACTTATGCGAGGGATACGAAAACAAACGTATCCTAGTAAACTCGCAACTCCAAATTTTGTTTAACTTGAAAAAGGTAGAGAGTGAGTGTGGTAGCGCGATTAAAACACTTCAGCGCGAAATAAATAATCGCCTTTCGTCCCTGCGAAGTCATGAAATTGACACTTCGAAATGGGATGCAATTATTACATATTTGTGTTCGACGAAATTGCCGGAGAGTACTCTTGGTCAATGAGAGCAAAGAATAGACCACAAAGTGGAAATATCCAAGTGGGAGGATATGGACAAATTTTTGTCCAATCGCTTCCAGACACTCGAAACAGTGTCTGGGTTCATATGGAGTTCTTCGAAAGTGCAAAAACCGCAAAGTACGCGGAATGCCAACGAAACCTCTGCAAAAAGACTTGATACATACCAAGCAAACGCGACAAAATTACTGTGCACAAAGTGCAAATCGAATGCCCACAGATTACGAAACTGTCCCCGTTTTCTCAAATTAACTCCGGTGGAGAGAATTAATTTTGTCAAATCCACCAAGGTCTGTTTGAACTGCCTATCCCCAGGACATACTGTGTCGAAGTGCACCAGTTCTTACGACTGAAACAAGTGCCACTCTCGACATAATACGCTCCTAGCGCAGGTGTGCTGCTAGGGACAGCTCGAGTAACCCATTCATCATAATGGTACAGACTTCCCAGCAAAAGCACTGATTGATTCTGGTTCAGAGTGCTCGTTTATGACAGAACGACTCAAACGCAGAATCAATTTACCGGCAAAAAGGATGCATGCTCAAGTTTCGGGCATCACTAATGCCGTATCCGCTCAAGTCAAGGAGGCATCCAATATTGAACTCCGTTCACCAGTGGACCCTTGCTTCAGCTTAACAACATCAGTGCTAATTCTAGCCAAGCTAACTGGGAATCTGCCATCCTGCCATATCGACGCTACGACTATGCAGGCATTCCTAGACTTAGTTTTGGCAGATAAAAGATTTTACATCAACGAGGAAGTTGATATCATACTTGGCGAGGATGTATATCCGCAAATCATATTGAGTGAGCTGAAAAAGAAGTTACTTAGTACACTTCTCGCCCAAGAAACGGTGTTCGGTTGGATATTAACCGGGCGCATAGAAGCACGGAATCCAACCAGAAATATAGTGTCCTTTTACAGCGAAGTTGCTTTGGACAAACATCTTACAGCATTCTGGGAGCTGGAAAATCTGCCCAGAAATAAAAGCCTAAACACAGATGACAAGTACTACGAACATTTATATAAGGAATCTACGAGTCGCAGAGAGGATGGGAGATATGTCGTCTGTCTGTGGCGTGTTCACAATTTTTTAGAAATGAGACGCGGTTATCAAAGAACCCGGAATTAGGCATCAAATATATGAGGGTCCTGTCTGAATATGAGACATTAGGGCATATGCAAAAAATTTATGAAATGGTACCATCCGATTCGGAGGACAATTACTTTTTGCCCCATCACGCCGTAGTAAAGGCGGAGAGTACCACCACTAAGGTACGCGTCGTATTCAATGCGTCGAGCCCAACGGCAAATGGCACAAGTTTGAACGACATTCTCCTGCCAGGCCAAGTACTAGAGTCAGATCTTCCAGTACTTATACTGCGATGGAGACTATATCGCTTAGTTTTCAATAGTGACATCGAAAACATGTATATAAATTTGGGTGAGCGATGATCATGTCAAATTCCAACGAATTGTTTATCGAACATCGGCTCAGGAACCCATAAGCCTTTACGAGCTTTTTCGGGGTTAATTGTGCGCCTTATCTGGCAATTAGAACCCTTTTGCAACTAGCAGATGAAGTAGAAAGTTCTCACCCTACAGCATCTAGCATACTAAGAGAAGGCATGTACGTAGATGACGTACTAGCGGGGGGACACACACTCGCATCGGCCATTAACGCAAGGACTGAGATTCGCCAAGTCATACTCTCCGCTGGCTTCCCACTACGGAAATGGACTTCGAATGCTGAGGAAATTCTCAACGACATCCCGCTGATCGAGAACTTTCTGGCATTCGAAGATACCAGCACCGTTAAGGCATTGGGCATAAGATGGAATGCCCATTCAGACCTTTTTTACTTTAAAGCAGGGTCACGAGAAGAAAGTGAAAAGTTAACAAAACGAGCGATTCTATCCGCCATCGCCAGACTCTTCGACCCTTTAGGATGGCTTGCACCAATGGTCATTGTGGCCAACATTTTGATGCAGAATATCTGGTTAGAGGGATGAGCCAGTTTCGTCCAATACATTGGAACGATGGCAAAACTTCAGATATCAATACCACGAAATCGACAAAATAAAGATACCGCGATGCGTAAACTTTTCACCAGAAGATGATGTCGAAATACATGGATTCTGCGATGCTTCGGAAAAGGCATACGCTGCAGCTGTCTAAATGCGAGTCAAGAGGAATGATGCTATCTTCGTAAATCTACTTCTGGCCAAAACCAAGGTAGCACCAGTGAAGACCATCTCATTTCCGCGTTTGGAACTTTGCGGAGCAGTACTGTTAGCGGAGATGATGGTATCAATATTCCGAAACATCAAACTGACACCAGTGACACAATATCTATGGACGGATTCCACCATCCTTTTGGCATGGATAAGGAAACCACCCCGTTCCTGGTCAACATTCGTCGCACACAGGATTACAAAAATCATCGATTTAGTCGGCAACAAGGTCTGGCTTCATGTCAACTCGGAAACGAATCCAGCAGACTTAGGAAGCAGAGGACTACCGGCATCGGATTTGGTCGACAATTCTTTGTGGTGGCAGGGACCTTCTGGCTACAAGAAGACAATTCCCAATGGCCAGTACAAGAAAAAGAGTATAATAGATCCGTGGAGGAGAAGAGAGCGCAGGCCTACGCAATATCAACGCAAAAGGAGATCGAGATTCTCGAGCGGTTTTCGAATTTACCGAGGGCTTTGAGGGTACTATCATACATTATGAGATTGTTTGGAATAACTTATCCCAAGACAAAAACTTTTTTTCAAGAAAAACCGTGCCTAATCTCATCCGATGAGATCAAGACCACGACGCAACTCTTGATCAAACTGTATCAGAAGCAACATTATAATGAGAAATATGTAAGCTTGAAGAAGGGACAGGTTATCGATAGGAAAATCGAGAAATTGTCACTCAACCCGTTCATCGACAAAGATGATATTATTAGGGCGGTTGGTCGTCTTGGAGCGTCTCAAGAACTCGCTTATAACGAGCGCCACCCAATCATACTGCCGTACAATTGTAGGTTGACGCGTCTGACTGTACAAATGATACATAAAATCTCCCTCCATGGGGAAAACCAACTAATGCTCCGTCTCATCCGCACCAAATACTGGATTCCGAATGTCAAGAACATGATTAGGGTCACCATCCATAACTGTAAAGTCTGCACTATTTATAAAAAAAGGGCGCAAACCCAACTTATGGGTACCCTTCGTTATGAACGCACTACGTTCACCCGCGCGTTTACCAATACCGAAGTGGACTTTGCCGGGCCTTTCGACATTAGAAGTTACCGCGGTCGAGGATGTCGACTATCAAAGGGCTACGTTTGCCTTTTTGTTTGTTTCACGACTAAAGCGATCCATCTGGAATCGACCAGTGATCTTACTACCCCATCCTTTCTAGCAGCCTTTTCGCGTTTTATCGCTCGACGAGGATGTTCGGGAAACATTTACTCCGACAATGGTACTAACTTTGTCGGAGCTTCACGATCTTTGAGATCTGAATTTAAAGCATTTATCTCGGAAGCCCTAGATACGACTATTTCCAAATATAGCCATCAAGCCATGACATGGCATTTTATTCCGCCCGGGGCTCCACATATGGGGGGACTCTGGGAGGCGGGAGTGAAAAGCTTCACTTCAACAAGGTAGCCTCGCCTCATAAATTCACACAAGAGGAATTCCATACGCTACTGTGCCGGATTGAGGCATGCCTCAACTCGCGGCCACTTAGTCCAGCCTCAAATGAGCCCGCGGACCTGGAGCCCTTAACCCCTGGGCACTTCCTAACTGGAAGTCCTCTCCTGGCTCCGCCAGAAACTGAGGTGAATGAGAGCCCTGCCTCCGTTATCAATAGGTGCCAGAAGCTCAAGGCTCTTCATCAAACCTTCTGCAGGCGATGGAAAGTGGAATACTTATCCGAACTTCAAAAACGAGTGAAGTGGAAGCATCCGAAACAAAATATTAAGGTGAGGGATCTCGTTGTCATCAAAGAAGACAACCTGTCTTCCAATGAATGGAGGCTCGGCCGAGTTACCAACGTACACCCCGGCGAAGATAACCGAGTGCGTGTAGTGGACCTCATGACCGAGAAGGGTCAGAGCAGAAGAACGTTGGTCAAGCTGATTCTGCTCCCTATGCAGGGAATGGCTGGCGAGAGGCCCGGGGCCTCATCTTAACCATCCCCTTCCATCACCTCCCAGTCGTTTTGACGGCCCCTATCCCAAAAGGTTCCACCCTTCACGCGCTACCCTTAACGAGGACACCAGACAAGCCTAACGCAGAAGAACCTTTCTGCCACAGAAAAGGTAATTGCTCCCGAGAACGAGGCTACAGAAAACCTAACGCAGAAAGGCGAACCAATCTGTCACTGAAAATCTATTGATCTGCCACGACAAGTTGGCAGCAGATGGTTCCACACTCGTATACATAACCCCGTTGTAAATACCCAAGAAGCAAAGTAAGTGTTGAATGATTGTTTAAATCGATAAATGAATAAGTCCCAGTCATTCATTGATGGTGCAACCTAAGCCAATTTTTAAACTTCTAATTGGAATTAGACCCGAAAAGGCTTACGTATCGCTTATTCTAGCAAGCTAACTTTAAATTATTTAAAAACATTTTAGTGATATGCTTCCTGGGTATTTATCTATATACATATATTTTCTTTCAAATATACATACGAAAATCGAATTGTCACATACCCCTTTCCATGGCGCATTTCGCATTTTATTTTAATCCCGCAGTTGTTCACGTACCTGAAAGTAGGACAAACATTAGTATATTCCAAGGGGATGGACATCTATATATGCAACAACAACGTCAATACTCATCTTCAGCCAACAAAATCGTTAGGTAAACCAGGATATGGCGAACGTGTAGTGAATTTATACGAATTAAAGCAAACGACATTGGTTGAAAATTTTGGTAATTGTTACCTTTAGGAGACAACTACTAAAACACGTCCGAAATTATCGGTAAAGGTATCAAAAGACGCCCACTTTCGAGTTTTTGTCTCAGTGAAGAGATATTTGAAATCAAAGTTGGAAATTTTCTGTCATTGCATGTGGTTGTTGTAATCACAGATAAGGGTGTACCGAAAGGTGCAAAAAGTGTGTTGTGCGCAGAAATACTGTGGACCGCGTAGCCGATGTTGGACCGACTAAGGGTTATTTTTTTAAAGCGCGACTTGGCCCACTGTTACACTGCTCTTTATATTACACCCAAATTGTAATAGATATCAGGATTCTCACTATCGTATAGCAATGCCTTTTCGTATACTTCTTGTGCTTGTGATGTGCGATTCAACTTCATTAAAATGTCCCCACGATTGATATCTGCTTGTATATAATCGGCGCGCATGCTAATCGCTTGGCGATACAATAAATCCGCCTCTTTGAGGCGGGTACGATTGCGCGCAATCAATTGTGCCAGATTTACGAAAACATTCAAATGATTGGGTGCTATACGTCTTATCTACCAACAAATATTCAACTGGCAATGGACGTGTCAAGCGTTGTACTTCATTGGCATATTGGTCTTTTCCCTTTTTTTTAACATCGGTATACATTTATTGTTCCCTTCAGGTAAACTTACGACATTCATAATTTTGTGTGTGAATACAGGTTCCATGCCAAAACGCACACCATATGCTGGGACAATATTCGGCATGTCTGGCTTTTATCACATTTCGGAATGTTGTTGTTTTAGTGTGGTCCTTCACAAATGTTAAAAACAAATAATTGAATAAACTATAACGTGTGGATGTGCATGGATGTAGCAGGAACAAAACATATATGTATTACAACAAAAAAATATAAAAGGGAACGGCATTTAACATTCATACATATGCACATATGTATGTAGTTATCCCACCAATCTGCAAATCTTTACAATATCGTCGTAATGTGTGCGTTAAAGAAAATTAAAATCTTAATGACACTTGAAATTTGAATACACATATGTTATCCCTAAAAAAATAAATCTACATACAATCCGATTTTGGTACAAGATTATTTTCATTTGGTTGTAAAAATTCTTCAATAATAGCTGCAACCATCTCATTTGTTGTCTTAATTAAACCATCAAAATCCACTTGGCCTGGCTGAGCGCACACTGCAGCATAATATTTAATATCTGGTTCAGTACCGCTTGTACGCAAAGTCACAACCAAGCCATTGTCGAAAGAATGTAATCATTTCGCTACTTGCACTAAAAGGTAATATGACCTTGCCATCTGGTTGTGAGGTATCAACACCTCTTAATTTTATATTTGCCCTGCAGTATTGACTTGGGATATGATTTTGACTAGCCTGCAAAATTACGTAAACGTTCGAAAATTTGCTTAATAACAAAAAGGTACGATGAATTATTGCAATGAAAGCCGTATTCTTTATAGATGTTTTGCAATTTTCATCTAATGTAATATGCTCTTTAGCTTGTAGATAACAAGCCAGATGACATACTGCACTAATACCATCCTTATCCAATACATTTGTAGAAAACATAAACCCGATTGCTTTCTAGCACAGTTTTCCCTGCACTCAAAAGTTTTTCAGTTTCATTGCCCATCCACTTGGAAACCGGTTAGGGTTTCTGATATCTGCTGCCTAGTTGATGCCTTTATTTAATGATGTCTCTAGTGCCGGGATTTATATTCCACTGTTAGTGCTATTTGATATCTTATTTCTATTAGGAAAAGAAAGAAAACAATTAATATTTGCATGCAATTAAGTGATACATATATGCATATACACACAAAATGTGTCTCAAAGCATGCGCCGGCCGCCACAGCGTGTGAGACATATTTTGTGGTTAAGTACTACACTGCGCTGCTAACGAAACGATACAGAATTTCGGGCAGAGCTAATAAATACTTACCTTCCCCAACATATTTCCATGCGCCGGCCAGGCGATCCTCCACCGTAGCATCTCCATTCACCCTTTATGCATCTGAAAAAGAAAAAAAAGGATGTTAAATACATTTTAAAAATAAAATATGCAATTTTACTTACCTTGAAGAAGAACTGCTTACCACCCGTGCCGGAAACAAGAAAATCATGAATTGTTCCAATTCAATGAATTTTCTTTGTTTCTTTTTCACGATTTGGCAAATCGTGAGTACGCACATATATGTATGTGTGCAAAAAATTCAACCATCATTTATATGTATATATATATATATATGTTAACAGTTTTTGTAATAAACAATTGCAACCATTGCACTATGGCCGAAATTTGCGATTTTAGCGGCAAAAAATACTTCCCGACTTGTAGACTTCTAATGATAAAAAAAATCGATTTGAGAAAAAAATGGGCGGGCCACGCCCCCTTTTTTCAAAGTAGTGGCAAAACGTACTTCCTGGCAAGCTAGCTTCACCAAAATGGTTACACGGACAAAAAAGCAATTTGAGAAAAAATTGAACGGTCCACGCCCTCTTTTTCCTATATCCAAAACCCAAATTGTCGCCAAAAATACTTACCAAAAAGCTGGCTTCATCAAATTTTGAAAACGGACTTCTTCTGACAAAAAAACTTTAGAAAAAATGGGCGGCCCGCGCCCACTATTAAAAAAATATTGAATGCTACCAAGAAATTAATTTATTTTTTAATTCATAAATTTATAATTTTAAAGAAGTTGTAAATGCTTATGGATTAATCTGAAAATAAAAAAAATAACATACATATTCTCGACAGATATAGGGCTCAATTATTCATGGTCTGTTTCTTCGTTTTCAGCCGCTTCTAATTCCAATGAATAATTATTTATCGATTCTAAGCTTACATCAGAATCATAACTATAATTGCAGCTGGAGGCTTCTGGAGATGTTGAAGGTAATAAAAGTTCTGGTGGCAATTCAGGCATTTTAAAAAGATCAATGACTTCTCGAGGAAAAGGAAGTTTTTTTGAACTATTTGTACGTTCTTGCAAACATAAACTTGAAATATATGGGTCAGAGCTATCCATAGCTCTATGATACATGTCAAGTATGTTGTGCACTCTTGAATCCTTTCGAGCGTCACCAGTTCGATCTTTTTTATAATATTTGTTTCGCGCCTCAGATGCATTTTCTGCCAGGACACCTACGGGTACTACTGAAGCCTCAATTATTTGTGGCGAATGCACTAATATTTTGTGTATTGTGGCAGACATAGAGCACCATTCGTAGTTTTGGAAAAATATTTCACTGGTTTTAATGCAATAATCACGAAACCTTTGAGCATCAATTTCAAATTCAGAGGAGAGAGCAATTAAGATTATGTGTAAATGTTTCAAAAAATCAATATTTATACCAGTAATAGATGCTAAAAGTCCGTGCGAGAAAATGCTCTTCTAGCTGTGTTGCCATCGTTGGTGTTGCCGCTGCCATTTGCTTTCGGCTTATCGACATGAGGCCCCATTTGAAGCAAAAACTCTTTTTGAATTTTTTGTTTGTTTTCTGCCAGGATTCTCTTCTCTTCTGCTCCACGAACTTGCCATTTTTTCAAATCTAGCTTGTATGAAAGTTTTAAAACAAACTCGAAACTACGAATCCACGCATGCAAAGGGCTTAATCCATATTTCAAAGCGTCGGTCTCGGTTCAAAATTAGGAGGATCAAAATTCCTTATAGTTCGAAATTCCTTTGGACCGAGATGACAGATGGGACATTGCTGTGCACTTTTAGTTTCTGTCAACACATTTAAGACTTTCCCATCTATTAATGTCATATATAAATTATATTTTACTTTAATTTTTTTGCCATTACTTAGTGTGTATTGTAGTGGTTTCAACTCCTCAATCTGTTTCTGTATGTTGTGGTTTTCAGTTAAAATGTGCTCTTTTGTTTCTTTAACAAACTCTACTTTTAAAGGTCTACAAAAGCATACTGACTGAGGTGTACGGCTTACCCAAATGTTATACCCTGCTGATGAAATTATTTTTATTGGAATGACTGATGTCACAAAAAGGGAATGATCGAAACTTTCCGAAGTATTTTCCACAAATTTTTGTTTAAACAAGCTGTGACCGGTAGAACCATCAAACCCGTAGCTCGAAATTAGGATCGATTCTTGAACATCCATTGTACACAATACTTCATCTTGATATTCAATAATTCTTTTAGCTGTGTGGTCTAACAAATTTTGCAACGACACTTCGACAGAGCTTTCATTCGCTTTGAGTTCATCCGGTCTACATTTCAATTAGCTTTTATAAACTTTATCATAAGTCGGATAAATACTACAATTGTGTTTTATGTTTAATTGCCGCATATTTGAGTACACCATTTTAGTTAATCCGTTTTCTAACACAAACATTAGAGCTTTATCAGGTTATACTGGCGTAACTTCTTTATGGCTAGTATTAAGAACTTCTCGAATTTTGGATGGCCGATTTGGAGATATAGCAACTTGTTGTAGGACAAATTTCAAATCCGTTGCGTGGGATTTTTTGGCAGATATAGAGGCAGCATGAACTAATAATTGCGCATTGTCTCCTTGCTGGGAAGCTAATTCGGAAGCTAATCTCCTTTTATTTCTTTCGCAGCTATCATCATACGTCAGTTTTGGTCGCCCAATAGTATTAATCTTTTTCGGTATTACAAAAATTGTTTCTCGACTCAACCATTTCTTATTATATTTTCTAAATGCATTCTCATTTCTGGATTGTTTATTCCATTTAAGTTTAATAAAATTAGATAAGTTCCGAGCTTTAGTACATATCAATTTACTTAATACACTGTCAATTTCGTATGAAATCTTTCCTTTTATGTAATTCGAAACATTCCTGTTGTTTCTCAACCAAAAGTCAAATATTTCAGAATTTTTGAACCTGAGTGTTTCTACAAAAGTATTATAAATTCGTTCATTAGCAGTCAAATGCATACACTTTTACCATGACATAAAACTTGACTTTTCTACAAATAATCACATGTAAATAGTTCCACTGACACTTCAAAACATTTTTAGTTTTACTCCACGAAAAACGATAAAACTCTTCAGAATTTCACAAAAAAATACATACAAAAAACCACCAAAATAAGTACGAAATAAAAACATTTAGCAAACTATATTTGTATATAGTAAAATTACTCACCTCGAGTAATAGAACTCATATTTACAAAGTTTTTTTACAAGAATATATTATTAAAAAACAGTTTTTAGTTTTATAAAAATTTTGCTGCTTCACTTGTATTAACACGTACTAAAAAATTTGTAAACATTACCAGCTGTTTGTACATAAACAGGGTTGCCAACAGTATTTTTGTTTTTTAATTTTTTCTTATCAATATGTTGGGTATTGAACACCATCAAAATAATTAATTTGAAAAATTGACTTTTTGCCGCTAAAATCGCAATTTCGGCTATAGTGCATTGTCACGTACAAGTACTGTTGGCCCCCTGGTGGTTTCCCTGGCTAGCTCAGACAAGCATGGGAAGTGGTCCTCAACCCTACCACCAAGGAGCCGTACGGAAAAATATTTATTTCTCCTCACATTCATCTTCATTCCCACACACTCCTCAACCCTAGGAAGCCCGCCCTACCTTGGATCGCTCGCTTCGCTATAGCCTCCCTTAACGGTCTCCCTCTAACCATGCTCTCTACCCCCACACTTACCTCCTCCTCATACCATCATCACCTCCCGCTCAAAAACGTAAATTATCTCATCATTTTCTCGAAGCAACAAAATCAATATATATTAATGTAATAAAATTTACTACAAACCATATTTCAGTACGGCTAATCTTATAACATAAAGTTTCTCTTATTCCAAAACGGCCTGCCAATAAGAATTTCGTATAAACCAAAAAATTAAAATAAAGAGATTTAAGTTAAGACGCGGTTCAGGGCGAGGAGTCCTACCTAAAAGAGCTCTCTTAGGCTTCTTATCCCTACCTATTCACGTATATGTATATTTATGTATGTCTCAAGTTATATTAGCAAATTTGAGTTAGCGTTTCGGGCAGATCCGCCTTGCATGGAAACAAAAAATATCAACATTAATTTTAAATATACAATTTTCCAATGCTTATGACAATTTTTCATTGATCACGAATTAAATTAAAAGTGAACCACTCTAGTGGACTACTTCTCAACATCAATGCCGCACACGCAAATCGCTTCAAAATTCCTATAATCTGCTCACTAGTCACCATAAATATGAAGTTCGTTAAAAAGCTCTTGTGTACACTCCATAGGGGAGTAACCACCTCAATGGGGTGTAAAAAAATGGATTACAAAAGACAACTCGAAATTATCGAAAACTGAAATATTACGTTTGAGAGTGATTATTTGCGTGCGTATACAAAAAAAAAGGTTAAAAGTAATGTTTTCAACAAAAAAAACTCTTACACAACCAATTAATCCTAGATGTATACCAACATTAAACGTATATACAAAAATGGTAAAATTAAATAAAATTTGATTGCCGCCAAGTTTTCTGTTTAGCAATTTATGCATGTACGACTGCAAAGGTTACACCGACTGTTTCTGGATCATACGGCAAAACGACATATGTGCAAAAGATTAAACTGTTGACAAAAAACGGGGTTTTCTTTTAGGCCAGCGGCCAATTATGTATGTATTCAAAAATGCGACTCCGCTACTGGGATTTTGGGTGATATGGCGGAAATAATTGCAGATATGTATATTTGCGGAAAATGTTGAAAAGGAAAACGTGAAATTTGTCGGGTCGCCGTTAAAAAAAAACCGCATATGTATGTACATACATATGTGTGTATGGATATGGGCATAAAAAATTTAATATAAGGAAAATGTCCAACTTACGGCGAGTTGTGCCTTAAAGCCTCCAGCGCCAAAGTTTCTGGACACACTAAAACATAATATGACTTTAAAATTTGAAAACCGATAAAAAAAAATTCAAAACTTACATCTCGCCGTACAACGCACCGGTCTATTAAAATTCCCGGCTGCTTTTGCGCAACTTCTAAGCTGGCCGGAGCACCGTGTCCCGTCACTCTCTAGAAGTAGAGGGATCTTCTTTTTAATTTTGCACCAACAAAAATCCATCCTGTAGACAGATGCCTGCACATATCCGCATATATATATACATGTACTGAGGTACATATATGTATATATGCACATACATATATGCAAGCCGATGTACTTTTCTTATAAAAAAATGTTTGCTCACCTTCCACCAAAACGTTCTACCACTCCAATACCACAAAATCTCCTCACCCATGGCTTTATTGCGACGCACTTTTTTTTTAAAAAAAAGATACTAAAAAAAACTTGGCGCACTATATTCACTATTTTAAGTAAAACTTTTACACCACTTTGCGCGGAGGCAGTCTATGCTATGACGGTAACACTTTTGCACTATACCGTATGCACGTTTGGTATGCCCTTTTATGCCTTTTCCTAGCATTAATCCTCTATCCTCCATTACCCGCTAATCGTTGACCGAGCAACTATTTGTTGCTATACTCCCATTTAGACCAGAAAAATTTATAAAAAAAAAACTTGGTCCGGAAACCCTGTAAAAGCTCTCTAGTTGCGTTTTACTCGTTATTTCATGTCGGCCATAATTCTCACGTTTGTAACGAGTCAGCGCAATAGAATTGCGCAGACCAAAACAAAAAACATAAAAAGTGCAAACATAATAAAAAAAAAGAAAAGTTTGTGACATAATGCAACTATTTATTGTGCCGGTAGCCATATAAATATATATCAGTGCATTGCGACCTCCATAGAGGTGCCATTAATACACAGTGGTTAGTATTGTTTGGGGCATTGTTGGAGTGGACTAGCTTTGCATAGTGGCGCGTTCCACACCGAGCGGTCTCACTAGAATGCAAAAGTTTCGCAAAAAAAAATCTTGTCAGCCCAACGCGGGGAACACCCACCACTGACACAGTCTCTTGCTGCGAGAGTTACGCCGGGAATATGCAGAAACGAAAACTGATGGACACGCATGGGAATCTTACGGGAAGTATACCTGATAACGTCTTTATACTATAAGGGTTTTACTTTGTGGTTAAGTTTTATTTTGCAGGTGTACAGAAGTGATGCATGGACAATCTCCGGACAACTTAACCCTCATCGCCGGAGATACATTGATACGTATACGAACCAATTGCTTGAGGTCTTTAGCATGCCAAGCACCTAAACTACGACCAGACAGCGTTTCCAAAAGGTATATGTTTTTTCCCAATGCTCTAGTTACCCTACACTTAGTGAAATTCTGCCAAATTTCGCGTTTACATTATTTTTTAAATCACTTAATACGAAATTCCGGTACAAATCTTACTTCGCGTATCCTTTTATTATATCGTGTCGCGTTTGTTTTGTATGCCTCATGCATGTTCTCTCTAATCTTTTCCCGCATGATCCTCATTCTGTCGCTGTTACTTAGCAGCAGCATTTCATTATCGTCGAGCGCACTTAGCTTTCGAGCCAACGCGTAGTCGGCGCCACCAGAGAACATATTCATTCCGAATAGGGCAAAGTAGGGCGATACACCTGTCGCGGAATGTACTGCACTGCGCAACGCACATTCAATCTCCGGCAAATACAGATCCCAATCTCTGTGGTCCGTTCCTAAATATGAGCGGATCGCCGCCAAAACTGATTGGTTCACACGCTCAGCTGCATTTGACTGCGGAGAATAGAATGCCGTTTTTAGATGCTTGAGTTTAAACGTCTCTACCATTTTAGCGAATTGCTTCGAGGTGAACTGCTTCCCATTGTCCGAATGAATTGTCTCTGGTACGCCGAACTTATAGAATATTTCCTCAGTAAGGAATTTCATGACATTTGTCGCCGTTGTGTCACGCGTGGCTTTTAGAAATGTAAATTTAGTAAAATGATCAACTACTATAAATATAAAAGCGTTTCCCCTTTTAGATCTAGGGTATTTGCCGATTAACGTCGATGTCAAGCAGCCGGTACCCATAGCTTCCATTCACTTTCTTCTAACTCTATATCTTTTGCAACCATTTTCTTAAAAACAAAACTGTCTTCAACTTTCAAGTCGGGGAATCGCTCCGCGTTTCCCTCAATCATGCCTATTAAGCCTAGGTATTATTCTTCTGACTCGAACTCTACAGTATCCATGCGTGCTATTAGGTATTGTGAAAGCTCTTCGATACAACTGGACAACGTGTCGGCAACCACATTTTCTGACCCTTTCCTATGCTCGATCTCAAAGTTGAATGCTTGCAGATGCAGGGACCATCTTGCTAACCTTCCGCTCAAATCCTTTAAAGACATGAACCATTTCAAACTCGCGTGATTCGTCACTACTGTAAACGGCATAAGTTCGATGTACGGGCGAAACTTTTGAACTGCCATCACCGCCGCGTTTGCGTTGGCAATCATTTAACTTCTGCGAAGAGTACGCAATCGGGTTTTCACCATCGTTATCTGCCTTTTGGTATAGGACTGCGCCAACCCCATAGTCAGAGGCGTCACATTGGACCCAAAAACGTTTGGTAAAATCGGGGTGTTTTAGAACAGGTGCGCTAGTAAGCGCCCTTTTCAAATTGTCAAAGGCCTCTCTGGCTTGAGGTGTTATTTCAAATTTGCTGGTTTTTTCAGTGTATCGGTCAACGGTGCAGCTAAAGTAGCAAAAGCCTTTATAAACCGTCTGTACCACCCGGCTGTTCCTAGAAAACTTCTAACTTGCTTAAGGGTTTTAGGTACTGGGATATTAAGGATTGCTTTAACTTTTTCGGGATCTGTTTTTAGCATGCCACCTCCCACAATGTATCCCAAGTATGGCAACTCCTTAAAACAAAACATAGATTTTTTTAGTCCTATCGTTAGTCCTGCTTCCTTTAAGCAAACAGCAACTTCTTATAACGTTCGCATATGCGAGTCGAAATCGGGAGCAATGATGAGCAAATCATCCAAGTAGATAAAAACATTTGACTTCAACCTCTGTGGTATAACGCGGTCCATTAATCGGCATAATCGTTGTGCCGCGTTGCATAAACCGAACGGCATAACCACGAATTGATTTAAGGGCCGCCCCGGGACGGTGAAGGCAGTGTATGGTTTGCTCTTTTCTTCCAGCTCTATTTGCCAGAAAGCGAACTTAAGGTCCACGATGCTAATAAAGTGTGTATCATCTATACGACTAATTATGCCTTCGATGTTTTGTAGTGGGTATGCGTCTTTAATGGTGACAGCATTCAACTTTCGAGCATCTAGACAAACCCTGCTTTTACCGGGCTTACGCACGACAGTTGTCCTATTGCTCCACGGACTCTCACTCTCTTCTATGACTCCTAGCTCTAACATTTTATCTATTTCAGTGTAGACTATGGATTGCATCGCTGGACGATCCTTCACGGGGACTGCTTCCTCTACCAACTTAATAGAATGTTTTTCGAGCGACGTACGACCAAGTCCATGCTGCTCGAACGTTTTAAAACTATCTTTGACCTGCTGCAATCGTTTGTGTTGCTCTGCGGGTAGGTCATGCAACACTCGACGGTCGTTTCTATCCGCTTCTGGAATCATATGCTGCTCTATTTTGGACAGATCAATCGCATCTACGTCTATTAAATTTGGAGCTAACTGAAATACCCGGCAGAAATCTATACCGAGATAGATATTTTGCTCAAGGTATGGACACAAGTAAAATGTAATCTTGTTTTCTAAATTGTTCTATTTTATAGGTATGGTCAGCTTTCCCAAAACCGTATGTGCGCCACCTACTGCAGTAGTAACACTCGATATGAAACGTTCGATTGGCACACCTAGTTGGTCAACCGCGTGCTTTTATACCCTTAATTTCAATGTCCGCGTATACCCGCGGGTCATGTTGGTCTGCTCGTTTCACGGTGGCCACAACTTGTTGACGCAGCAACTTTCGCCGTCGAAACCGTTCTCTCGCCTTTTCTATTTTCCGCGATACCCTCCGACGACCCAGCAACACGCTATTTTCTCATTCGTTCCTCAAAGGACAGCGGGACTGGACGGTGAAAATTGACAAAAAAACGGGGTTTTCTTTTAGGCCAGCGGCCAATTATGTATGTATTCAAAAATGCGATTCCGCTACTGGGATTTTGGGTGATATGGCGGAAATAATTGCAGATATGTATATTTGCGGAAAATGTTGAAAAGGAAAACGTGAAATTTGTCGGGTCGCCGTTAAAAAACAAACCGCATATGTATGTATATACATATGTGTGTATGTATATGTGCATAAAAAATTAATTATAAGGAAAATGTCCAACTTACGGCGAGTTGTGCCTTAAAGCCTCCAGCGCCAAAGTTTCTGGACACACTAAAACATAATATGACTTTAAAATTTGAAAACCGATAAAAAAAATTTAAAACTTACATCTCGCCGCACAACGCACTGATCTATTAAAATTCCCGGCTGCTTTTGCGCAACTTCTAAGCTGGCCGGAGCACCGTGTCCCGTCACTCTCTAGAAGTAGAGGGATCTTCTTTTTAATTTTGCACCAACAAAAATCCATCCTGTAGACAGATGCCTGCACATATCCGCATATATATATACATGTACTGAGGTACATATATGTATATATGCACATACATATATGCAAGCCGATGTACTTTTCTTATAAAAAATTGTTTGCTCACCTTCCACCAAAACGTTCTACCACTCCAATACCACAAAATCTCTTCACTCCAGGGCTTTATTGCGACGCACTTTTTTAAAAAAAAAAAAACTTGCCGCACTATATTTACTACTTTAAGTAAAACTTTTACACCACTTTGCGCGGAGGCAGTCTATGCTATGACGGTAACACTTTTGCACTATACCGTATGCACGTTTGGTATGCCCTTTTATGCCTTTTCCTAGCATTATCCTCTATCCTTCATTACCCGCTAATCGTTATCGGATTATGACCGAGCAACTATTTGTTGCTATACTCCCATTTAGACCAGAAAAATGTATCAAAAAAAAATTTGGTCCGGCAACCCTGTAAAAGCTCTCTCGTTGCGTTTTACTCGTTATTTCATGTCGGCCATAATTGTCACGTTTGTAACGAGTCAGCGCAATAGAATTGCGCAGACCAAAACAAAAAACATAAAAAGTGCAAACATAATAAAAAAAAAGAAAAGTTTGTGACATAATGCAACTATTTATTGTGCCGGTAGCCATATAAATATATTTCAGTGCATTGTGACCTCCATAGAGGTGCCATTAATAGACAGTGGTTAGTATTGTTTGGGGCATTGTTGGAGTGGACTAGCTTTGCATAGTGGCGCGTTCCACACCGAGCGGTCCCACTAGAATGCAAAAGTTTCGCAAAAAAAAACTTGTCAGCCCAACGCGGGGAACACCCACCCCTGACACCATAGAGGTGCAAGCACAGCGGATACGCAACTCTTGTTGCACAATTATTCCCACAAAATTGCAGACGCAAAGTCACCAACTTAAGCTCAAAAACTAATTAGAGCGGAAGCACAAAATTCACACCAACTACCAAAAAGCGCAGCCAGCAATGCACTTAAGCGGAAGCTCAACACGCGCAGCAAACTACACAGCAACGCCGTAGCAACGACATCGAAAGTAGCCGCTAAGTTAGGTTTAGTTTTAAGCTTGTAACTTTTAAATGTTCAGTCTGAAAATAAAGATTCAATAAAACGGTCATGAGACCGACAAAAAACGATTTTTTTAGTTAATACAACTAAAGCCGCGTTATCTTATACATGCATAATTTTACCACCACGCTAGTGATGCTATATTTTGGTCAGCGGGTACCGAAATCCGTACCGCTCACTGCGGGGTAAATACGCTTTTTTTTGTTAATCATTTTTTCTCTGGTTTTTTGTTTGCCCACAAAACAACAAAAAAATAAACCCGAACCTTCTCCACCTACACACTCTCTTCCCAGCTCGGTACGGAAACCAAGTACCGAAAACGCAAAAATGTCGCTGTGTGCACGGCACTAACGCCACTTATGACAGCGACCATGAAAGTAAGAATAAGAAATAAACCTCTGCATGAGGGCCAGTGGCGAAACGAAATACAAGGTGATCAACGCAATCAACTTGTCGCTACCGTGCCGTGCGGGAAAAAAATAACTAATTCCCATATACTAATAATATGCATTGTAGTTATTAAATTTCTCCGCAGATCAGAATAATTCCACATTATATGGCATTTAACCACGGAAAGGGATAGCTCGCCACCCACGTATACGGGCATCCGTATAAACATTCATAAACTTTTTTTTGTTTCTTTTCTTTTTCGGTCATCTGCAGCATGACTCGCTACGCCTCCCTCCGCAAACGGGGCCGAACGTCTAGCCGCCCGGTATACGAAGCCATGCCCGCTGTGTGGCGAAAGCCACCCTTTGCGTTCGTGCGCCCTATACCAGGGGATGGCGCCCCTGCAGCGCCTTAAGGAAATTATCCGGGCGGGCTACTGCGATAACTGCCTATCGATGGTCCATTGCGCCAGGGAGTGCACTAGCGACGCCAGGTGCCGGCGATGTGGTTTAAAACACCACACCACCCTCCATCTGCCAATGGACGACCCACAAGACGCTCCAATGGACGATTCACCACGCGCGCCTACGCCCTACAAGAGCTGAGCCCAACAAGTGGAAGAGGCGTCACCGCGGCCGTTTCGACCGGCACAGGGAGTATCGGACCCACTGCCGTTATAACCCCTGTTAGCCCACGAGAGGCTCAACCGCGAACCCTACATCGCGCGCTCACCACACCGCAACACCCGTGACGCTGGACATCAGAGCAACAGGTCTAACCGGACTCCAGGACGCGCCCACCGAAATAGCGGCAAACGTCGACTGGCCACTCAGCCGCGCCAGCGACTTCTCACCCACAATCGCCGCACAGATATCGACGATCGTAGACTGGCCTCCCAGCCCCGCCAGCTACGCATCAAAGCGCACTTCAACGATAGACAGGCCCTTCAGCCGCGCCAGTTACCACGGGTTTCCGGCTTCCGCGACGGTCTCAGTCGTGTTCTCTCCCAGGTGGGCCCTCCGTTGCGTCCCATGACCACTCTTTCGCCTACTGCGATTGTGAACCTGGAAGTCGGTGGGGGATTGCTATGCATCCGGGCGCTCATTGATGCCTGCTTCCCCGCACAGTGATCGACCGCAGCTTGGCGGAAGAGTTAGGGCTGCATACGACCCACTCGGGCGGAGACGCGGCTGCTTCCTCCGAGTCCGCGGGAAACACGGAAATCCGAAAAGTATAACGGCGCACGCGTTATGCGTGCACAATTTGCAGCGGATCAGCCCAGCCCAGAAAGTCGACGCCCGAGATGCCGCTCCTTATGAGCATATTCGGCTGGCTGATCCGCAGTTTTTCATCTCAGCGCCGATCCACCTCGTACTAGGTGGGGACGTGTGTGCCGACGTCATAACCGCGGGCACTCTTCCGCCGTCGTTTGGGCCACTGCTTGCCCAAAGCACTATATTTGGTTTTGTCCTGTAAGGTTAGGTTTAAGCTCAAAAATAATTTTTTTTTCTTGTTTTCCCGCAACAAAAAAATAAATAATATAAACAATTTCCTGGCAAGAAATATACAGCGTTTTCATTTTTTAAAGTTTCTTCCTCCTATTCCTTAGTTCTAGGTGCGAAACGATGGAGCCACCAGAGACAAAACTTCAATCTCGGGAGGCAGATCGGAGGCAGACGGCTGTGACAGCGCCAGCCGGCACTCACCATCCTAGTTTAAGTCCGTAGCTTAAGAGGATGCTTGGTGGGAAATCCTATGGCGGGGTAAGATGTTGCGTATCGCAAGGGGGCCGGCATGTTTAGGCGAGATGCCTAAATTCTTAAAAAAAGTGCCACCCTAATGTAACTTTAGCGCCCTTCCAATTACTAACACCAACCCACCCACCTGTGTGGGCATGCATTCATATTCGTGTTTTGTCAGCACACATACACATGCATGGGGGTGTGCATGTGTGGGTTCACCTCCCCTTAAAAGCGGAGGATAATTTTCAGGTTCAACGGTTGTCCTCGATTGGAAAACCGTCTACTCTTTCAGCAACAGTCAACGCAGTCACATCACGGCCACCCCAGGATTTCTCAGCGTATCAAAGTATTCAACGAGGTAAAATAATTTATAATTGTATTGTTCTACAAAATAAACGGCCATATATACTATAACGAGAATTCTCGTTTTCTTATTTCTTTTCAAAATCACAATTCGACCGCGGTGCTTTCGAGCCACGACCGCTCCAGCGAAGCACCACTGTCGCATTTGTTCAATGCTTTTTCCCGTCTGAAGACTGTAATAACCTGAGTGATTTGACCACGCGTTGGATATCAACCAACGTTTGATCGCAAACATCCAACTTGGAAGGTCATTCCCTACTAAGCTGGAGTTTGCAGTAGTGGACGAAGTTTTCTAGCAACGCGAAAAGCCTGTCGGGACCCGTTGACAGTGGCTAGGCTTCAGTGGCTGGGGCGGTTCTTGGCTACTCGCGAAGCTATCATCAACAGGACATTTTATTATTATAGAGTCCCTCTACAAAAAAACATTACCTACCAAATAACCAAAATAAATTCGAGTCAATACGAATATTACTATAAACAAGTTGGGCCGATATTCTACACTACAACAATTATAAAGAGGCTCAATATGTGATGCTCTCAATCTCACCATTACTCTCAAAACCAACGATGGCATTTGGTTTTGTGGCTCGCAACCCGCCCTACCATGGTTTTCAAAGGTCAATTCAATGGATTCCGGAAAACCCCAAAAGCATACTACACTTTACACTACAGCCTACTAACTCACCTTGCCTGAGGAAACGCGGTGATTATTTTTACTCACACATATTTACCTTTGCCGCCGGAAATAAAGGAAAAGATTTGCTTGTGTTTATAAGCCAGTTCAATTCACATATTTACAACACTTTATTTGTATTTGATGCTTACAACTAAATGTTTCTTAACGAATAACTGCTTAATTTAAGCTTGAAGCGAGGTTCGAAAACTTAAAACCACAAAATGTCCTCATGCTCCTAACAACAACTACAAAACACTTCCTAATTCTTTTAATTATCGTGTATAGACATACGTACTTATGCAAAGGAACACTTTTAACTTTGTTACGCTTTCGTTGTTCAAGACGAGTTTACAAAAATTCCGTATTCTAAGTTATTTAACTATTTCCTGTTATACCAGTGCACCTGGGTATATGCCTATGTATGTGCATATCTAGGAAACGTTAATTCTTGGGGTTTGTTTTGGGATAGGTTATCGATAATAAAAAAAACCAAAAAAATAAGCCGAACAACAACATAATAATCACTATCGAAAACCAAAAATGATAACACTCGAGAAAAAAAATCTAATTTGCATGGGTATGTGTGTGTGCGTAAGTCTACCGTGCAATAACATCTCTGTGTTAACCCTAAGAGTGGCGTAAATGACCCACTACTCACAGTCAGCGCAAAGCCTAGCTTTGGTCACTGCAATGTTATTCCACTGTAGCCTATGCAAAGGAAATAGGAAAACCATATAATGTCACTTACCAACTAGCAGCAAAACGTAGAAAGGCCTTTCGGGTTGTTGTTGCAGTAGGATGGTAGCTGAAAAGGTATAAGCGGAGAATTGTATGTATCATGCATATTTGTTTTCGGTGTTGTCATTACACTTTTTCGCTAAACAGGTTTTTACTGTATCACTTTATTCTTGTTAGAAATACTATGTTTTAGGAACATCGAATAGTTCTACTTCTCACTGTTTTATGGTTACTGTGCAAAAGGTAATAAGTTTGTTTCGAAGTTTACCAAAACTAAAAATAAAAACAAACTATTAATTATTTAAATTTTTGTAGTTTCTTCGTGTTTGTACTAAATTAGTACATCCTTATTTTTACTTTATCTCGCTTCTACTACTTTACTAGCGATATTTCAACAAATTTTTCTTGTATAATTCTTTAGGTCTCACATTTATTGATTAAATTTTCTTTCATTTAAAATTATTTTATTATTTTTTTTTTTCTGTTTTACTTTCATCGACAACTTATATTTTAGTTAACATTTCTTTAGGGGGAAAACCGAGTAAGTACCCTTAGTACGATTAATATTTTGGGCACAACTGTACAACGATTTTATTTCATATCAAAAAAATCCTATTTTCACAATAATATGTAATATTAATATTTTGCTATATTTTCGCAAAATTAATGTTTTTCTTTTAACCAAAACCGCTTTAGACACATCTTTCATTTTTGTAGAGTCGTTATGTTTTTCCAAGGCATCTCTTCATGAATTTTTCGGATGGTTTTTTGAATTTATTATTATATAAGGTAAGGTATATTTCAAGGAATATTTTAACCAGGTTTTTAATTATGCTTTTTAAGGTTTTTCTTCCACTTATCTTAGAACTTTTAGGAAAGTTTTTTAATGCAGATTTCAACCCACATTTCTATATCTATATTTTACCCACGTTTTTAGCTATCTACGCTTTTATAAGTTTCGCACGTTCTTTATTTCTTTTGGATTCTTAAATGTTTTTTTTTTTTTTATTTAAGCCATTTTTTTTTGTTTTTAATTAGTTATATGTATTTTTAAAACTTTTTGCACTTTTAATTTTACACCTGTTGTTTTATGTATTGTTCTACACCACTCTTCACCGTATACTGGATTCATCTTCGTCCATCGGGCTACTGACTGGTATTGGTTTTATGCTTGCGCCTGTTAGATAGGAGAGCTGGGAGCGAGAATTTTCCGCCACTTTTATTCCCTGTCCTATGTTCTGTCGGATGCTATAGCATAAAGGAAGCTCATGAAAACTATAATAGAGACAAAGCTTTAATCGATTCTCTATTACCTTTTGTTGTAATCGTTGCCGGGAAAAAATTAGTTTCTACAATAGGATGTATGGTAGGGCATAATAAATACTGTGATTCCTCTGCTTCGATGAAAGATTAATGGGAAGACAAAGGAGGGGAAGAAAAGTAAGTAAATTAAAATACTAATAAGCATTAGAACAATGAAAAAAAATTGTATTTTAACCACAAAGTAAAACTCACCAGTCCTACATGCGCCTCTATAATTATTTGGGAAGTCTTCTTCACAAGCCAACTTGCCTGGTTGATGGTCCAAACGGAAAATAAAGATTCGAACTTCCGTAAAGCAAGCTCACACCCCCATATCCTACTTGTCAAACAATTTAATAGTTGGTAGGACTGTTTGCAGACATAAGTAATACCAAGTTCCCTTTTATCAAAAAAAATCGCATGCGAGAAAATTTCTTCTTAGGCCGAATTTCACCCAGGGGAGAATTAATAGTAGGACTTTAATTTTGAAACAATAAATCGCTAGGCTATCAAACCGTTTAGGCATTACCGAAAAATATGACGGTTTACAAGAAACAGTTCGGCAAGCCTAAGTCCTCCAAGTGATTGTTACAAAACAGGATAACCAGAATGTTTTGCGTAAGAAGGTTAGTCGGAATTTTGAAAATTATTGCCGAATATCTCTTGCGTGGAATGTACCAATAGGTAGACTGTTAAATCTTCCGACTGATAATAGTGATTACCAACTTTTGCTTTCACGCAGCATTTAACAAATTTTGGGGCAAGTTTTGAGTTATAATTTTTTGAAAGTCACTTTGGGAAAAGTTTCGCCGAAAAACTTCTTGTTCTGGTTTGAAAACAACCGGTTTGGCGCGAAGATTGTATTGTTTCGCATTTCTATCATACGCTTTTTCCATCTCTTTCTGGATGTCGTTTCTCAACAGGATCGTTTTATCCGTTTGATTTAAGGATAAGGGGGATTCTTCCAGCAAACCGAAATCCTTTAATAAGCGATATTGCCAGGCATGTGTTATCATTATCATCTTGAAGCCAAATAAAACTTCGTAAGGTGTACAGTTAAGAGAGTTATGGATGAAGCACAAGATATGCTACTAAGCTGTTCGTCCCACTTGGTGTGGTCGTTTTTGATGTAGGACTGTATCCCAGCAATCAACGAATGATTAACGCGTTCGGATGCGTTGCTTTGAGGGGAATACAATGCGGTATAGACATGTTGAATTCCATACTCTTTCAAAACTTCGGTAAATTCTTTGCAGTCAAATTGCGCTCCGTTGTCGCTTATTAAAGTTTCCGGCACTCCGAATGAATGAAATATTTCTTTAACCAAAAAGTCTTGAATTACAACAGACGTAAATTCTCGCAAAGGGCATAGCCAGAAATATTTGCTAAAGTGGTCCAGGACAATCAGAAGGCCTACGTTTCTTTTCTTACTTCTAGGATATGGACCTAGCAAATCCACATATAGCTTTTGAAACGGGCGTAACGAAGTGGATTGATTCCCCATGGGTGGTCTTAAGGTGTTATTAGGGGCCTTAGTCTCCTTGCAGGTTTCACATTTCCTTACATATTCCCTAACTTGTTTCACTAACCCTGACCAATAGAGATATCTCCGAATGCGCTCAATTTCCACGCTTGTTCTTCTTGTGTCGGATAGCCTAAGCTATGTTCCGTACGGATATAAACATATTTGTCTACTACACGTAGATCGGGTACTTTATCCTGTTCGGTCAACACATTGGTTTTTAGCTTGAGGTACTCTTCTTCGAAAAATGCTGGCGAATCCAGATCTATTTCCCGCCCAATAACTTCCAGTGACGCTACCTCCGTGTCGATTGGAATCCGTGATAAGGCATCAGGCACTACATTTTCTTTGCCGTTGCGATGTGAAATTGTAAACTTATAACTTTGAAGCCTGAAGGCCCACCGACCTATTCTTCCACTAAGGTTTTGCTGACGTAGCAGCCACACTAAGCTAGAGTGGTCCGTGATGACTTCAAACTCTTGTAGTTCAAGGTAGCATCTAAATTTCTCAATGTCCGTAATGGCCGCTAGACACTCTCTCTCAGTCACGCTATAATTTCCTTGGGCGGTATTCAGTTTTTTTGACATGTTCGCAACTGGTCTTTCAGTGCCATCTTCCGACATCTGAATTAACACTGCACCAATTCCGAAATCGCTGGCATCACAGTGCAGGTAAACCTTTTTGGAAAAGTCGGGATTTTGTAGAATAGGGGCTGAGGTAAATAAGGTTTTAAGTTTCTCAAAAGCTACTTGGGCCTCCGCTGTCCACACAAACTTCTCCTAAGTCGACAACACTTCAGGTATTGGTAACGTTATTTCTGCAAAATTTTCGATAAATCTTCTATACCAACCGCATATTCCCAAGAACCCTCGAACTTGTTTCAAATTACGTGGCACTGGCCATGACAAAATTGAGTCAACTTTGGAAGGGTCTGTCGAGATACCTCCTCTCCCTATTACATAACCAAGATAGTTGACTTCTGTCCCGCAAAACTGGCTTTTATTGATATTTAGAGTCAGGTTGGCTTTTCTGAATTGCTCGGCGATACGTATCAACACTGCTAAGTGGGATTCGAAGGTATCCGAGACTATACAAAGGTCATCGAGATAACCGAATACGCAATGGCGTAGTTCCGAGGGAATGATCTCATCCATAAGCCTACACATTGTTGACGGCGCATTGCAGAGGCCAAAGGGCATTACTACAAATTGGTATAGTGGGCGACCAGGCACTCTAAAAGCAGTCAAAGGCTTGGATTTTTCGTCTAGCTCAATTTGCCAGTACGCATCTTTCAGATCGAGCTTGGTTATAATGTGTTATCATTATCATCTTGAAGCCAAATAAAACTTCGTAAGGGCTTTAGGCAATCTCGCAAAAATACCTTCAATGCTTGGCAAAGGGTACGCATCTTTTTCGTAACCTCATTTAATTTGCGCGCATCCATGCACAAACAAACCTTTCCTGATTTACCACTAAACGCATAGGAGAACTCCAAGGGCTCTCAGCCAGCTCAATAACTCCTAAATCTATCTATTTCTTCAAGCATTCGCTTTTCAATATTGGGACTAACAGGGTAAAATCTTTGTTTGACAGGTTTTGCCCCACCCACATCAATTTCATGTTTAATCAAGGATGTACGATCTAAGCCTTGCTTTTCAAAACTGGGAAACATTGATTTTATTACTTCCAACTGGTGTCTTTGTTCTTGATTGAAGGAAACTTCGCTAGCGGTTTCTATATCGCTAGCCTCGCCAATATGATTGCACCGGGAATTGATTTCAGCTACTGGATCTACCGTCATCGCATGAATCAGTCCTGGAACTAAACCGAATTCCTTCCAGAAATCAATACCTAATATTAACCGCGATGTGATTGATGGTATGATAAAAATCTTAATTCTCTTCTGTATGGGTTGATACGTCATTACGGCACTTAGATATTCTGTAATTTGATGAGCTTTTCCATCCGCTGTTTTCGCGATTGTCTTGACTGATGTACACTCTCTATATTTAGAAAAATCGACTTCAGCTAACTTTGATCCAATGCGCGATATAGTTGCGCCAGTATCTAATAAACCTATCTCTGAAAAATCCAAAAACTCTACCTTCGCATAAAATGCATTATTAGCAAACACGGATGAAAGGAACAGTTGACGAGCGGAATGTCTTTAAAATACTTTTGAATTATTTCAGAATTTCGGTTACATTTAGCTTTTACGGGCTCATTAAAGATTTTGTTTCTTACCTCGCGATAATGTTTTAACCGATCCACATGTGGAAGTACATGGCGATTAAATGGATGTGAACGATTATTGGAATCTACTTTGGGTGTTTCAGAGTAGAAATTGCTCATTAAAATGTTACAGTTATTTACTTCGGGTGCATCCGGTTGCTTTGGAATGCACCCTTCAACGCGTTTTCCGTACGTCGTGGTGTACATTTGCCACACTGAGGCTTACAGGTGTCCGGTTCTCCGCAACCATAACAAAACACGGTACGGTTAGCAAGGCAATCTTGCCAATGATGTGATTCCTCTTCGCAGTTCCAACACTTTTTGGTGGTATTTTGTTGCACAGCGGCTATGCTGACATGCACCTCTTCATATACATCGTCTCCTTTGATCAGACCCTCGTCTCTAGCTGAAATATTCCGTTTGGTAGTTAACGGCGGAAAGTTGCGCGGTGGTTGGAACCGACGATAAGACTCATCCGCTAATAGGTTTTCATGCATTTGGCACAATTTGCGACCGAGGTATGTGTTCTACTGCATCATACCTACGTTAATTCAGTGGTTTTTCAGCTATAGGAAAATGAGCAAATTTATAAATTTTAAATTGCTCTATCTTAGCGGAAAAAAAATTACAAAATATGGAAAAAAAGATATTTGAGCAAACTCAACGCCATTCGTAAGAGAAAGACTTCTTCTTTAAGATGCTATGTGTGCTTTTTTTTAAAAAAAACCTCAAAAATAGGCAAAAACGGTGTTTTTGTGCCCAAATTTGAATTCAGCGCATCGAAAACCTTTAGGAAAGTATGGTCCGGTTTATGGTCAAAGTTCTTGTCGGCCTGTGTAATCTATAAATTGATATTTTAAAGCTGCACAAAAATCTGGCCAGTCGATTACCTCTGTTTGTTTGTGGTATCTCCAATACCAGTCTCGAGCTTTCCCTATAAGTAACATGTGAATATGCTTGCACAACAACGAAAAGTCATTGTTCAAGTGGGTTTGCGTAAGAGATTGTATTCGACATCTACGGTTAATCCATCCGATGATCCATCGTACTTAACATTCCAGTTTTGAATAATGGTAATAGTTTTGTCTGGGCGAAAAGGAAATGCATTCGCGCTATTAAGGTCAACTTGACGATGAATATTATTGACAGGCCGGTACCTAATTCCTTGTGCACCACCCACATTCAGATTGGCTAACATCCGCGTAAGGCTAGTCTCCACAATTTGAGTCACCCTATCATGATCAAAAGTCACGGCAGCACTCAGGGCATGTCGTGGATTATCTGAATTAATATTTCCTTCCACGTTATCCATCTGTATAAGAGGCATAGATATATTTTGTGAGTCAACATTCATTGCTGTATTTACATTATCACTAGCCGCAAAGGACTGTGAAGATAAGGGACTTTGTTTTTGCTTGGATTGATTCTTGGGAGTATTCTTTCGAAAGGATCCTCCTCGTCCTCGCACGTTGTAATGACGATTTTCAAAATTTTTCGTCTGGTTAGCTATTGTTATGGGCAAGAAATCTTTAAAATGACATAGTCGTCGACAACACGGGCACTCATGCTATTCTTTTAACCATGTCTCCATGCATTCCTTATGGAAGACATGATTACATAAGGTAATAATGCATTCCTGATCTCTTGTCATAGACTGTTGGCAAATGGTGCAATCACATTCCTCACTTGTGACTGCCGAATAGGCATGGTCGATTTGGTTCAGAAAAAATTTAAATAGAGGAAATAGCTTTTGTTTACGCGACATCGGTAGCCACACGTCCCAATCCCAAAACCATAATATTCATTATACACATATTTCCTGAATTGTACATAAAATAATACTCGTTATACATATTTGTCATGAATTGTATATAATCTCATTATAACGCATGGATTACATTAAATTTTATTATTATTACATTATATTTACTCATCACAACTTATGAACTCACCTTTAGATTTAAGTGTTAAAATTGGAACGATTTGGGACGTGTGGCAACCACGCGTAAATCACCCCACACCAATTCGCCGCATGACCGACAGCTGTCATGTAGGCGGCCATCATATTATTATTGTCATTGTTCTCTTTTTGGCAAACACCGGTTTTTATCATTTTTTTCTTATTATCGTTTTTTTGGCAAAAATTTGCACCGACTTTATATAAAATTATTGTATTTGGGTTTTTTCACCGGTTCATCCCTTTTTTCTTATAATTTTAAAATCATCTAAATTATATAAACTTGTAAAACCAACTAACTATCGCGAATAGCAAATATAGTTGTGCTTATTTATTGGGATAGTGCATCTGTGTTTTCCATATATCGGCAAATAAAACAGTAACAGTAACAAAAGTAAAGTTCTGGTGAATCATTTACACGAAAGAGTGCATTTTGGGGTTGTAATATCGCGCCAATCGTTTAAATCCAAAGTTTATATATATTCTGCTAATCATTGCTGCGGACTAACAAGTTGTTAAATAACCAGAACGAGTACCTCCCGTTCATCCCGTGTCCAGGACCTTCGCCGCCACCCTATCATTTAGCTCAGGAGGGCCACACCCGGCAGGAGTCCTTACCACAAACGGAAGAAATAGAATTGATGTGAAAGGTGCTACGGGATATTCAGCACAAAATACCGACACCCGATACCAACGAAACTTGGCCCGAGAACCACCATCCCCAACCGTGAGTATCACCCACATATCTCTCTAAATTAACTAGTGGTCCTTCTTCGCCACTGAAGAAACCAGCCTCTGCCCATACATTATTATAATACAGAAAATTATAATTCCCATAATTTCAATTTGTTGGCTCCCGCCAAAAACAATTTTTCCCGCCAATTTATTTGTCAGTCCCTTAAAGCAAAAATTCTCACACATACAGTGTTATATTAAACACTAAAATCCCTTGCGGTACAAAACATATATATACAACCAAAAGACAGTGGGCCTCATCGCCAATTTCACCCAACAAAAAATTTAATTACTTTCTCACGTGTTATAATAAAAATAAAGTCCCTAACTTTAACAAATCCAAGTCGGTATGTACCCCAATTAAGAGGCACTACAAATAGTATTATAACTCCCATTAAATTAAATTATAAATAATCCCCAAAATACCGCTCTGTGTTTATACCGACACACATTTATATATATAAAGTAAACAAGTATCTTACTTATATTATAAATGCGTAAGTTTGTGAGTGAGTGAATGTGTTTGAAGCGTTTCCACGCCCAAACTACAGCACCGATCTGTACGAAATTTTGCACACTTATTTCCCGATGTCTCGGATAGGTAACAAGTTTCATGAAATCTCAATACCTGACATGGTTATGGAGTTAAGGGCACTAATGTGACCCAACTAACCCAAACATGTATTTTATCCAATGAATTTATGCAATTTGGTGCCCTAAAACCCTAAAATGTGCATACAATATGGGTATTGTACTATTTTGGACTTTGCAGTATTTCGATAAATTAATCGATAACTGAGTTATCGATCAGAATGTGGTTACCCAAAAACCCCTGAATTTGCATACAATATGGATATCAAACGAAAGGGGAAGGCCACAGTATTCTTTTGGACCCCGCAATATTTCGATAACTTTATCGATAACTGAGTTATCGGTCAGAATGGGGTCGCCCAAAACCCCTGCATTTGCATACAATAAGGATATCAAACGAAAGGGGAAGGCCACAGTATTCTTTTGGACTCAGCAAAATTTCGATCAATTCATCGATAACTGAGTTATCGGTCAGAATGGGGTAGCCCAAAAACCCCTGAATTTGCATACAATATGGATATCAAACGAAAGGGGAAGGCCACAGTATTCTTTTGGACCCCGCAATATTTCGATAACTTTATCGATAACTGAGTTATCGGTCAGAATGGGGTCGCCCAAAACCCCTGCATTTGCATACAATAAGGATATCAAACGAAAGGGGAAGGCCACAGTATTCTTTTGGACTCGGCAATATTTCGATCAATTCATCGATAACTGAGTTATCGGTCAGAATGGGGTAGCCCAAAAACCCCTGAATTTGCATACAATATGGATATCAAACGAAAGGGGAACGCCACAGAATTATTTTGGACTCTCTAATATTTCGATCAATTCATCGATAACTGAGTTATCGGTCAGAATGTAGTTGCCGAAAAACCAATGAATTTGCATACAATATGGGTATCAGACGAAAGGGGAAAGCCACAGGATTCTTTTGGACTCTGCAATATTTCGATAGCTTTATCGATAACTGAGTTATAGGTCAGAATGGGGTAGCCCAAAAACCCCTGAATTTGCATACAATATGGATATCAAACGAAAGGGGAAGGCCACAGTATTCTTTTGGACTCTTCAATATTTCGATCAATTAATCGATAACTGAGTTATCGGTCAGAATGTGGTTGCTCCAAAACCCCTGAACTTACATACACTATGGGTATAAAACGAAAGGGAAAGGTCACAGGATTCTTTTGAACTCTGCAATATTTCGATCAATTCATCGATAACTGAGTTATCGGTCAGAATGTGGTTGCTCCAAAACGCCTAAATTTGCATACAATATGGGTATCAAACGAAAGGGGAAGACAACAGGTTTCGTTTGGGTATTGCAATTTTTCGATAAATTAATCGATAACTGAGCTATCGGTCAAAATGTAAAAGCCCTGAAACCTCTAAATTTGCATTAAATATGGATATGACACGAAACGGAAAGGCCAAAGATGCATATGGACTTCTCGATATTTCAATAAACTAACTGATACTGCTATGTTTTGTTATATAAGTTAATCGATAACTGAGTTATCGGTCAAAACGTGACTAAAAAATTCATCGCCATATCTACAAAAATACTTTTAAAAACTAATTGCTATGATTTTAATAAGTTTAGTTACTATACATCAAGGCGAATTCATATAAGGTGAGAGCAAGGCGAATTTATCATGTTCAGAAATGACAGATCAAAAGAAAATAACGTTCATGTAATACCAATTTTATTTTGCGTTTTCAGTACTTTTTCTGTCACTAAGGGAAAACAGATTCAAGACGACAACGACGGTGCATCATCTGTCAAATTATTTTTACACGAGCTCTTATGTAGAGGAATTTTTCATGAATGCCGCTGTCGCCAGATTAGGTCTATTTCTAATTTTACAGCAACGGTCGTGGCGTCCTTTTTTCTTTTTGTCAATTAAATCGAAAATATATGCAAATTGCTTTAAATATGTGTTGAAATTGATTAGTTTTATGTTTTTTTTTACACATGCAATACTTTTTTCAAAATTTGTTTGCTGTTGTTTGAGCTAATGCAGAACTGTCGTTGCCGCTTTCATTATTATCATGTCGTCCGTGCTTGGCGGCAATTATCGTCAAGCTTCGGATTTTCGCCGTTGTCGTTCGCAGTCGTCGTTTTGAATGTGGGCTGGGCTATTGTCGTCGTTAATAAATATGAGTAAATCGTCACCTGCCAAACAAAAAGTCAAATATTTTGAATGAATTTTTTGTAACGTTTGAGCAAAATAGTTGTGCATTTTAAAGATATTGATATTGTTTCTGCGGAAAATATCCTTTTAGTTAGTTTAGCAATTCTTCATATATTGGTTGCTTCGCTGTTTCGTAAAAATTAAACTTTTATGAGTGTTTATATAATAATACACTTTATGAAGCTCTTACGGGTGGTTCTGTATGTATCTCTTCTTCAATTTGATCTGAAAAATAATTAATAGTTTTGGCTTTTGTTTAGAATCCTGTATTAGAAGTTGGTGCTCTGTGTGAATTTAATTGTTTACAAGTGCTGCTAAGAAATTTTTTATATTTGGTGTGTAACCTGATTATTTAAGGTTTTTTGTATATCATTATTTTAAGGCACATGTGAACTTTAAAACTTATCTGTTTGATAAATAAAAAGGTTTTCAAATGAAGCTTAGTTATTTTGCTTATTTCTTTGATGCGAGCGGAGCCGCGGGTAAATGCTAGTATACAATAAGTACACAGCGAATATCCCCTGAACAGTGGTACGAGACTGCTACATCAACCATACAACTTTTTTTCGTAAATAAACGACCTGTTAGTAGAGACTGACTACCAGAACCTCCCCAAGGACTTTAAGTCCGCCGCTTTAGGTAAATACCGAGCCTGCCTAATCGCATATGAGGCCACCAAAGCTCAAATAGGCGATCACCTCCAACTCAAAGCATTGAGTAACCACGCGCCTCAAGTGTCCCCCCAACCCCGCCAAGAGGCCCCCATATGAACCTGAAAGTCCCCCATGGGATACAGACATTTTATATGGAGGGTATGATCAATGGCCGTCCTTCCGAGACATGTTCACGGCGGTCTATATCAACCACTCGAAACTCTCCAGTGCCCAGAAACTGTATCACCTCACACATAAGACTAAAGGAAAGGCAGGTCAAATAGTGGAACAATTCCCGTTAAGCGACGACAATTTTGCCCTAGCATGGGAAGCTCTCAAGTCGCGTTACGAAAATAAAAGAGTCCTGGTCGATAATCAAATCCGAATTCTAATGAATTTAAAAGCTATTCAATCCGAAAATAGCGATGAGTCCAGAGGTTACAATCCTCAGTAAACAACTGTCTCCAAATACTAGCGACACAACAAGTCGAAACCTCCAGTTGGGATCCCATATTAATATTTCTGGTAACCTCAAAACTTCCAGAGAATACAGTTGCCCTGTGGGAGCAATCATTAAGCTCCAGAAGAGACCTCCCGAACAGGTCTCGAATGCACCAGTTTCTGACCACTCGATACGAGATAGTGGAAAGGGTGGATCACTGGCGACCAGCCAAACCCCGACATAATCCACCCTCCACAAACTTCTCAAGGCCTCACCCCTCAAAACAATCCCCAGTTCAGGCGGGCTCAACCCCAAAATCACAGCAACAACTCCCTTACGCAAACCAAATCTCATGCCACAGAGGACCAAAAATTTTATACCTGCAAATTATGCAAACAGTCCACTCCCACTCTACAAAGCTGTTTGCGGTATAAAAGTTTGCCAATCTCCGAGCGTAAAAAATTCGTAAGAGAAAATAATATTTGCGAAAGTTGTTTAGCTCAAACTCATGTGCTAAAAGACTGCCAAAGCACGAGAACGTGCATGCACTGCCAAGGCCGGCATAACACCACCCTGCACGACACAGCAACCCCCAGCACCAGTTCCGGAATCCAAAGGACACGATCCCAGGTAGCCACAATAGAAGCCAGCAATCCCAGGCTTCAGGACGTCAGCCAGGCGGCACCCCAGGAAGGAGAACCCTCTACGCCCAACAGTTCCCAAGTACAGTCGTTCCATGCTGAAAATGATAACCAAATCATACTCCCTACAGCAATAGTGTTGGTAGAACATAGAGGGGATCTATTCAAGCTTAGAGTGGGCCAAGGCTCCGAAGGAAGCTTCATATCCGCCAAAGCTCAGACCAAACTCGGGCTTCCCTGTACCCACTCCCTGTTTGAAATATCGGGTATGGGAGGCGGAGTAGTACAAACATCCAACAAGCTGTGCTCGTTGACCCTAGTCTCAAATGACAATAAGGTGAGAATACAGGCCCAGGCAATAGTGCTTCCCCGCCTCACTAGGCAGCTCCCAACATTCAGGCTGAATGACAGCCAAAGGCGCAAATGGTCCCATCTCAAATTAGCAGATCAGAACTCCCAGAACCCATCCCAAATCGATCTGGTATTGGGTAGTGATCTTATCCCACAAATATTGGTAAATGGCATAGAAAAGATCTCTCCCAGCCTGCTAGCCCAAAATACAATATTCGGATGGATCATAAGCGGCCAAACTCCCGAAAAAGTTGGAGCACATTCCTCACAAGCATGGGCAATCACAAATATTCAGCTCAATGAACAGCTCAGACAGTTCTGGGAAATCGAGGAGATACCCAGAACTCGAGTGGAAACCCCCGAATATCCAATGTGCGAAGAGCTCTATCAAAGCACAACCATTCGAATGGATGACGGTCGATATATGGTTCGCCTCCCATTTAAATCTTCATTCCCGAACGATATCGACCTAGGATAATCCCGTACTGCAGCCCTACGACAGTTTCATGGAATGGAACGCAGTCTCTCAAAAAAGGGCGATCTCAAACAGCAGTATGACCAGGTACTCGAAGAATACCTGTCCCTCGGCCACATGGAAGAATGCAGTCCAAATGAATTGGAATCCCAAGGAAAATACCGCCCTTTCTATCTCCCTCACCATGCCGTCGTAAGGCCAGACAAGAAGACAACAAAAGTCAGAGTTGTATTCAACGCTTCCAAGAAGTCAGGTTCCGGTCACTCCCTTAACGATGTGTTATGTACCGGACCAACCCTCCAACCCGATCTCCGACTTATGTTGTTAAAATGACATATAAATATGTGTTTAATAGCGATGTAGAGAAAATGTACCGCTAGATACTCTTACATCCCGATGACCGAGACTACCAACGGATAATATTCCGAATTCCTAAAGACAGTCCAACAAAGGACTTCAAGTTGAAAACGGTCACCTTTGGGGTGAACTGCGCTCCCTTCCTGGCTATTCGCACGCTACACGAGCTGTCGAAAGATATAGCCGACTCCCATCCACGCGGAGCCCCAATATTAAAGTCCGAGACGTATGTTGACGATATTTTATCCGGCAGTCATGATCTTCCCTCAGCCGAGCAATCCCTAAAAGAGACTATTGATGCTCTCAACTCAGCCGGCTTCCCTTTAAAAAAGATCACGGCAAACCATCCGGACATACTCAAACAAATTCCCAAGGCAGACTTACTTGAAACCGACTTCCTCGAGTTCGAGAAAAGTAGTACTGCCAAAACCCTAGGAATTCAATGGAATGCGCTCTCGGACACATTCTCGTATACAGTGGACTCAGACTCAGCCTCAACAGCAGCCACCAAGCGGCAGATACTCTCCTCAATCGCAGAACTTTTCCACCCAGCAGGGTGGCTGACGCCAGTCATGATACAGGCAAAAATCCTGATGCCGGAATTGTGGTTGGACGGGACTGATTGGAATCAACGGGTCAAACCGATACGTCTCGTAAAATGGACGCATTTCTCAAGAAATCTGCAGTCAATCTCAGCCATACAAATACCCCGACGGATTAACTTCGCCCCTGACCATCTAGTCGAGCTCCATGGTTTTTGCGACGCCTCTGAAAAGGCTTATTGCGCAACTCTCTATGTGCGAACTACTGTCGGCACTCAAGTTTTCTCTCACCTCCTAGTCTCCAAAGGAAAAGTGGCTCCTCTCAAAACTATAAGTCTGCCACGCCTGGAACTATGCGGAGCTCTCTTACTAGCTAAACTAGTCGCAGTAGTGCAACCCCATCTCGGCCTCACTAGAAGAAAATTGACCACGTGGTCGGATTCCGAAATTGTGTTGGCCTGGATCGAAAAGCCACCTCACTCATGGAACACCTATGTCTCCAATCGAACAGTCCAGATCATAGACCTCGTAGGTAATGCCCCTTGGCGACACGTGCGAAGTGAAGATAACCCCGCAGATCTGGGAACCCAGGTTGTACGCCAGTCGATCTTTCCAATTTGGCCCTCTGGTCGAATGGTCCAGAGTGACTTTCCAAACCCCCGGAAGATTGGCCTCAACCAACAGTTCGCAACGTCAACCCCCCAGAGTCACGTAAAGTAGAAGCCCTACATGCTACGGAAGAGAGGGAGGATCTCTTAGATCGGTTCTCTTCCTACCCTCGTGCTTTACGTGTAATGGCTTACGTTCTCAAATTTGTACGTCGGCTAAAAGACGCGGTGAGCGGTATTAAGGACCCAGCCGACCCATCTCTAACTCATGCCGATCTCAAAAGATCGAAACATCGTCTAATCATAATGGCCCAAACTCGATACTTCGCTCTTGAAAGATCATGTCAAGAAGACTCAAACCCCGTTGGAAAACGGAGCTAACTACTCGTACTCAATCCCTTTCTAGACAAGAGCGGAGTCCTCCGAGTGAATGGCCGACTAGCTCATGTAACCCTCACTTACAATGAGCGTCATCCCATCATCCTACCCGAAAAGTCTCGGCTCTGTACTCTATATATACGATTCCTTCACGAAATGCTCCTACATGCGGAGGCTCGTTTCATGCAACAAATCTTAAGGCAAGAATTTTACATTGCCCATCTCAAACCAGTTATCAAAAGGTGCATATTCCAGTGCAAAGTCTGCACCACTCACAAACAACAAACGCTATCACAAATTATGGCAGCCTTGCCCCCCGAACGTTGTAGATTCGCTCCACCCTTCACCACGACTGGTGTGGATTTCGCTGGCCCGTTTCAATTGAAAGCATCCATGCTCCGATCTCAAACCATCGTAAAGGGCTACGTCTCCGTCTTTGTCTGTTTTACCTCCAAAGCGGTCCAACTAGAATTATGCTAAGACCTCACCAGCAGGGCTTTTCTTGCCGCCTTCGCCCGATTGTAGGACTGTGGAGATGTTAAAGACACCACCACATCTGCGTTTTCGCTAACCGGTTCAGGCTGTTCCTCTGTAGGATTTGTTTCTATTACATCTGTGTATACTTTATAATATATGCATACTCGTATGTTGTGCAAAGCACAACACACGTTGATTATTTTGCCTGCTTTTTTGGGAGTGTAGTGTAGCTCTCTTGCACCAAGGAGACATCTCCATCGGTTTTTCAGCACTCCATTAGTTCGCTCTATTACATTGCGGCATTTGGAATGGGCATCATTGAATTTCATTTGCGAAGAGCCTTCTCCTGGGTTTCTCCTGGCGTCAGAAGCCATGGCTCCAAAGGATAACCGGCGTCGCCTGAATAAAAAAAAAAATATATAGTTTGGATATATGTACATGTTGGCTAAAGGTTCAAATATGTTTACCTAGTAAGCAATTGTTGGTTTCCCCACTCAAATATTGATTTTCAAAAAAAGCTCTCAACTCGCCAACATTCCAAATAAAGGAGTCATGGGAAGCTCCAGGGTGAGAGGCATCAACATACCGTATCTTTAGCTCATGGTCGCACATCTACCAATCGAGAATAATACATTTGTAAATTGCACGAATATAGATACAGATGCATCTATGTAAATATTCTATAAAAAAACTTGCCAACATCACATTTAAGCTATAGTATCCTTTCCGGTTATAGTAAAGATGCTTATTTTGAGATGGAGCTATGGAATGCCGTGCCTGACATAAAACGAACGTGAAATTTTCCTTCTTTCATCGCTGTTCATGGTTATCACTATCCATTTCGAGCATAACTCCTTCTCTAAAATTGCCACAACTTCTTCTAGAACTTTGCTGAAGGTTGATTGGGCAAGCGATACGTCTGTATCCTTTCCAACACCCGTTTGATATCCGCCTTCAGCAAAAAAACGTAAACATGTACTAAGCTTTATAACCGGCGAGACTGCAAATTGTTTTTTGGCCTGTTGCGTGTGCGTTATTAAAATGTCCAACAAATATTTATATGCGGGCTTATTTACTCTATAGTATTTAATAAATCTTCAAAACAATTGAATCAATTAAATGCAATATAAATGATTTGGTTAGCTCTTACAATGATTCCGGCAATGCAAGTGGGTTTGTATCATCGCGCAACCTTCTTCTTATAGACCTGTGCTGAGGTTCTTGTGCTACAGAATCTTCCGCTTCTTCTTCTGCTACCATTAGAAAGGCAATACTATGCATTTTTAATATTCATTTATTTAATCTAACATCTTTTTATAAAAAATTTTAATATTTTCCATTCACTGATCACAAAAAGTAGTACCAAAAATTAAACGTCAAATGGCAGCACAGCTGATTTCGAATTTTCGAAATTCCCCTTCGCCAATTTTTCTGTTCACTAGCAAAAGAGAATTGGCGGAAATTTTCCTGGCGAACAAAAATTTCCGCAAGGAAAGAAATCCGAGCGGATATTTAGAATCGGGCTGATTGTTTGCATAAACACGAATAATAATAATAATAAGCCGAACGGATTACCCACCATCCTGCCCAACAGACACAAGGGGCGCATCCGCATTACGCGGATGTTTGAAAGACGGAGGTTTTTTAAGCGTCGAGATCTCAAACTGCTCAGCTACAGAAAAGTTTTCATCAGCTGAGTAAGGTGCATGCATAAGAGATTAAGTTACATAAACACTTATAAATCATTTGTTAAAAGAGGAGAGAACAGTTTTTATACCTAGTAGTGCTACGCACACAAGGTATACTAACTATAGTCGCCTAACGGCAGTACGTAACGGCATAAACGGATCGATATAGATATTGACTTATACATATCAAAATGTTCAGGACGAAAAGAAAAATTGATTAAGCCATGTCCGTCCGTCTCTGAACACGATAACTTAAGTAAATTTTGAGATATCTTAATGAAATTTGGTATGCGGTTCCTTGGCACTCATCTCCGAGCGCTACTTAAAATACGCGATATCGGATGATAGCCACGCCCACTTTTCATATATAGAATATTTTTGAAAACACAAAAAAGTGATTACTCAGTACATAACACACCTATAAGGATAACATTTGGTCAATACATTAAGATTAAGGCATAAAATAAATTTTTCAAGAAATTTTTGAAAATGGGGGCACCGCCCACTTTTTATTCAGTCAAATTTAGAAATAATACTAATCATAAATCAGAAACCGTTCAAGGTATCGAAACGAAATTCAGCACGCAGGTTTCAGGTATGCAGGGAATGTTCCAGGAAAAACTGGGCGGGATCGGTTAAGGTCTACGCCCACTTTTATATGAAAGATTTTGAAGAGGATCGTAGACATATTAAATAGGCAATAACTTTACGTAAAATAGCTTTACATCATTTATATTTCACTTTTAAAGTTTCCGTAAACAAAGAAATCCAAAAATTTTCAAATTTCCGCCCCTTTTATAGTGGAATGTTCCACAAAACTTTTTATGCCATAACTCGGCCAAAAATTGTTTTTTCGAGACGAAATTTGGTGATAATGTTCTATGTACAAAGCTTACTGTTTGCTGTAAAAATGGGCGAAATCGGTTAGTGTCCACGCCCAGTTTTTTAACATAGTTCTGAAACATTTTTTTGTAAAATTTAAAAAGCGATATTTCTACAACGAAGCAAGTTAAATCAATCAGATTTTGCACACATAATAAGCTTTTTAAGAAAACTCGGCCGGAATAAAATTTCGTGATTTTTGAAGAATTTCTGCTATTTTCACAGGCAATCGCTTATAACTTAATATTGATATTTCAATGAAAATTCGTCAGCTGCTTCTTAGTAGTATGTATTATACTCCTGCCAAAAATTAGTCAAATCGGAAAACACAAAATATTCGGGCACGTATTAATAGCCCACCGCAATAGCGAAGTTATATATCTTTTTTGATTTTCATACCTTTCATACACATTAAATGTATGTAAGTATGAGAACAAGAAGAGAAAAGTTCACTAAAATGATCAGCACGATGAGCGGAGTCGATTTAGCCATGTCCGTTTCTCCGTCCGTCTGTCTATTTGAACGCTAAATAATCTCTCTGTTTTGCAAAAAGAAAGCTGAAATTCGTTGTTTGCTTTCGCCATTTTATAATATACTAGGAAACCCGGTAGACGTTGTTTTGACGTTTTGATAAGTAGAACAGATCTATATATAAAATGTCATTAACTTGAACCAAATAAACTCCTAACTATACCGAACTGCAGCTTTATATAACCTGGGGGCTTTTCCAAAAGTTATATACAGACTGTGTCGTGCCCAGCGAACTCCTGAACCTATCGTGAAAGTTCAAGAGCAAAACCAAACACAAAATAAGTGGGCGTGGCACCTCTCACTTTTGAAAAATTGTGTAGATATTGACTAATATATCCAAATTTCATTAATTTAGACCAAAAAAGTTCTGAGTTATGAAGAATTGAAACTTTATATAGCCTAGGGGCGTGGCTCCGCCTACTTCTCCAAAACTATATATTGTCTATGCTGTACCCAGTGAACCCAAGTATATATCGTGAAAACTTCATAAAGATGTGTTGAGTTCTTTGGCGCCTGTGAAAGACACCCTTTTTATATCTGTTTTTGTTAAGCACACAAGGTAAATTACTTCATTCGGCATAAACGAATCGAGATATATATTTATTAATGTGTATCAGAACGTTCAGGATGAAAAGTAAAATATCCGGGAAAGTATTTAATACCCCACTACAAAAGCGAAGTTGTATATCTTTTTTGATTTTCATACCTTTCATGAACATGAAATGTTTGTACGTATGAGAAGAAAAAGAGGTAGTCTCATCAAAAAGTATACTGGAATGATCAGGAGGATGAGGTGAGTCGATGTAGGCATGTCCGTCCTTCGATACGTCTATCTGTTTGTCTGTCTGTCTATTTGAACGCAAATAAACTGAAAGTATTAAAATAGACCTACGTTAATTGGGATGACATAATAGATCACTACTAGGTATATAATGTTCGGTTCCACCCGAACTTAGACTTCCTTACTTGTTATATCTATTTTTGTTACGCACACAAGGTATATTACTTCATTCGGCTTTAGCGAATCGAAATATATATTTATTAATGTATATCAAAACGTTCAGGATGCGAAGTTGTATTTCTTTTTCGATATTCATACCTTTCATGAACATGAAATGTTTGTACGTATAGTGAAATTATCAGGAGGATGAGCTGAGTCGATGTAGCCATGTCCGTCTCTCGATGCGTCTGTCTGTCCTGCGTAAATTGGGATGCCATAATAGATCACTACTAGGTATATAATGTTCGGATTCACCTGAACTTCGACTTCCTTACTTGTTTTTATTATAAAAAGCAAGTCCGAAATATCAAATTTACCTGAATGAGAGTTATAGTTTTGCAGGAATATTGATAAGGTTGGTGCAATTGAAAATTGGTCCTGCATTGCTTCAGAAGAATAGGTTTGAAATGTCTTGAAGTTTGGGACGGTATATTAAAATTAACTTCGTTTAAAAGAAATGGACTTGAAATATATCCGTTCAATAGTTTGACCATAAGTATTACGCCTAGCATTTCCCTACGACATGCAAGGGTTGGGAGGTCGATAAGTTTTAACCGACTAGTATAAGGTGGAAGACTAAATATATAAGACTCGTATATCCAAATTTCATTAATTTAGACCAAAAAATTTCGGAATTATGACGAATTGAAACTTATATATCCTGGGGGCGTGGCTCCGCCTACTTTTCCAATACTATATATTGTCTATTCTGTACCCAGTGAACCCAAGTATATATTGTGAAATTTCATAAAGATCGGTTGAGTTCTTTGGCGCCTATAAAAGACACCCTTTTTATACCTAGTAGTGCTTCGCACACAAGGTATATTAACTTTAGTCGCGTAATGGCATAAACGGATCGAGATAGATATAGACTTATGTATACCAATATGTTCAGGACGAAAAGAGAAATTGATTAAGCCATGTCCGTCCGTCCGTCCGTCCGTCTGTGAACACGATAACTTGAGTAAATTTTGAGATATCTTAATGAAATTTGGTATGCGGGTTCCTTGGCACTCATCTCCGAGCGCTATTTAAAATGGGCGAAATCCGATGATAGCCACGCCCACTTTTTATATATATAATATTTTCGAAAACACAAAAAAAGTGATTACTCACTACATAATACACCTATAAAGGTAAAATTTGGTGAATACATTGAGATTGAGGCATAAAATAAAATTTTCAAGAAATTTTTTAAAATGGGCGTGGCAACGCCCACTTTTGATTAAGTCAAATTTAGAAATAATATTAATCATAAATCAGAAACCGTTCAAGATATCGAAACGAAATTCAGCACGCAGGTTTTCAGGTGTGCGTGAAATGTTCCAGGAAAAAATGGACGGGATCGGTTAAGGTCTACGCCCACTTTTACATGAAAGATTTTGAAGAGGATCGTAGATATATTAAATAGGCAATAACTTTGCGTAAAATAGCTTTACATCATTTATATTTCAGTTTTAAAGTTTCCGTAAACAAAGAAATCCAAAAACTTAAAATTTTCGAAAATGGGCGTGGCTCCGCCTTTTTTATAGTCGACTTTTCCATTTTTGGTTTAAGTGAATGAAATTTTATATATATATGTATTCTATATATCAAAACGTCAAAACAACATATATCGGGTTTGCTAGTATATTATAAAACGGCCAAAGCAAACCACGAATTTCAGCATTCTTTTGTAAAACTGAGAGACTAGTTTGCGTTCAAATAGACAGACGAACAGACAGACGGACGGACGAGGAGACGGGCAAGGCTAAATCGACTCCGCTCATCGTGCTGATCATTTTAGTGCACTTTGCTCTTCTTGTTCTCATACTTACATACATTTAACGTTTATGAAAGGTATAAAAATCAAAAAAGATATATAACTTCGCTATTGCAGTGGGCTATTAACTACGTGCCCGAATATTTAGCTTGCGTGTTTCCCGATTTGCCTAATTTTTGGCAGGAGTATAATACATAGTACTGAGAAGCAGCTGACGAATTTTCATTGAAATATCAAGATTGAATAATAAGCGATTGCCTGTGAAAATAGCAGAAATTTTATGCTGAAAAGTGGGCCGCGCCACGCCTACTTCTTCGAAATTGAAAAAGTTTTTTTGCGGCCGAGTTTTTCTTAAAAAGCTTATTATGTGTGCAAAATCTAATTAATATAACTTGCTTGGTTGTAGAAATATCGCTCGGTAAATTTTACAAAAAATATTTTCAGAACTATGTTAAACAACTGGGCGTGGACATTAACCGATTTCGCCCAATTTTACAGCAAACAGTAACCTTTATAGATTTGACATTATCACCAAATTTCGTTTCGACAAATCAATTTTTGGCCGAGTTATGGCATAAAAAGTTTGTGGAATATTCTACTATAAAAAGGGCGGGACCACGCCCATTTTCGCAAATTTTATACTTTTGGATTTCTTTGTTTACGGAAACTTTAAAAGTGAAATATAAATGAGGTAAAGCTATTTTACGCAAAGTTATTGCCTATTTAATATATCTACGATCCTCTTCAAAATCTTTCATATAAAAGTGGGCGTAGACCTTACCCGATCCCGCCCATTTTTTTCTGGAACATTCCCTGCATACCTGGAAACCTGGGTGCTGAATTTCGTTTCGATATCTTGGACGGTTTTCGATTAATAATTAATATTGTTTCTAAATTTGACTTAATCAAAAGTGGGCGGTTCCACATCCATTTTCAAAAATTTCTTGATGCATTTATTTTATGCCTCAATCTCAATGTATTCACCAAACTTTGTCCTTATAGGTGTGTTATGTACTGAGTACTCACTTTTTTTGTGTTTTCGAAAATATTCTATATATGAAAAGTGGGCGTGGCTATCATCCGATATCGCCTATTTTAGGTAGCGCTCGGAGATGGGTGCCAAGGAACCCGAATACCAAATTTCATTAAGATATCTCAAAATTTACTTAAGTTATCGTGTTCACAGACGGACGGACATGGCTTAATCAATTTCTCTTTTCATCCTGAACATTTTGATACATATAAGTCAATATCTATCTCGATCCGTTTATGCCGAATGAAGTAATATACCTTGTGTGCGTAACAAAAATAGATATAACAAGTAAGGAAGTCTAAGTTCGGGTGGGACCGAACATTATATACCTAGTACTGATTTATTATGGCATCCCAATTTACAGGTCTATTTTATTACTTTCAGTGCGTATTTGCGTTCAAATAGACAGACGGACAGACAGATAGACGTATCGAAAGAAGGATGGCTACATCGACTCAGCTCATCCTCCTGATCATTGCAGTATATGTACAAACATTTCATGTTCATGAAAGGAATGAATATCAAAAAAGATATACAACTTCGCTTTAGCAGTGGGGTATTAACTACTTGCACGGATATTTTACTTTTATCCTGAAGGTTTTAATTTACATTAATAAATATATATCTCGATTCGTTTATGCCGAATGAAGTAATATACCTTGTGTGCGTAACAAAAATATATATAAAAAACATATAGTATTGGAAAAGTAGGCGGAGCCACGCCCCCAGGCTATTGAAAGTTTAAATTTGTCATAATTCCGAAGTTTTTTGGTTTAAATTAATGAAATTTGGATATATGTGTCACTTAGTCAATATCTACATCATTTTTCAAAAGTGGCCGGTTCCACGCCCACATATTTTGTGGTTTGTTTTGCTCTTGAACTTTCACGATAAGTTCAGGAGTTTGCTGGCACGACACAGTCTGCATATAGCTTTTGGAAAAGCCCCCAGGTTATATAAAGCTGCAGTTCGGTATAGTTAGGAGTTTATTTGGTTCAAGTTAATGACATTTTATATATAGATGTGTTCTATGTATCAAAACGTCAAAACAACGTCTACCGGGTTTGCTAGTATATTATAAAATGGCGAAAGCAAACAACGAATATCAGCATTGTTTTGTAAAACTGAGAGACTATTTTGCGTTCATATAGACAGATGGACATACAGACAGACGGACGGAGAGACGGGCATGGCTAAATCGACTCCGCTCATCGTGCTGATCATTTTAGTGAACTTTTCTCTTCTTGTTCTCATACTTACATACATTTAATGTTTATGAAAAGTATAAAAATCAAAAAAGATATATAACTTCGCTATTGCAGTGGGCTACTAACTACGTGCCCGAATATTTCGCTTGTGTGTTTCCCGATTTTGCTAATTTTTGGCAGAAGTATAACACATACTACTGAGAAGTAGCTGACCAATTTTCATTGAAATATCAAGATCAAATTATAAGCGATTGCCTTTGAAAATAGAAGACATTTTATGCTGAAAAGTGGGCGGCGCCACGCCTACTTCTTCGAAATTGAAAAAATTTTTTTGCGGTCGAGTTTTTCTTAAAAATCTTATTATGTGTGCAAAATCTAATTGATATAACTTGCTTAGTTGTAGAAATATTGCTCTTTAAAGTTTACAAAAAAAATTTTCAGAACTAAGTTAAAAAACTGGGCGTGGACATTAACCGATTTCGCCCAATTTTACAGCAAACAGTTACCTTTATACATAGAACATTATCACCACATTTCGTTTCCACAAATCAATTTTTGGCGGAGTTATGGCATAAAAAGTTTTGTGGAATAGTCCACTATAAAAAGGGCGGGGCCACGCCCATTTTCGAAAATTTAAAGTTTTTGGATTTCTTTGTTTACGGAAACTTTAAAATGAAATATAAATGATGTAAAGCTATTTTACGCAAAGTTATTGCCTATTTAATATATCTACTATCCTTTTAAAAATCTTTCATATAAAAGTGGACGTGGACCTTAACCGATCCCGCCTATTTTTTCCTAGAACATTCCTTGCATACCTGAAAACCTGCGTGCTGAATTTCGTTTCGATATCTTGAACGGTTTCTGATTTATGATTAACATTATTTCTACATTTGGCTTAATCAAAAGAAGGCGTTGCCACGCCCATTTTCAAAATTTTTTTGAAAATTTTATTTTGTGCCTCAATCTCAATGTGTTCAATTAATGTATAAATTAATAATTATCCTTTAATGTTTTAAAGGAATTGAATTCTCTATGAGAATTTTGAAAAATTAAAAGATTTTTTCGATCTGGTGTTGTTTTTATAAATCCAGATTTTATTCTCACTATCTTTCAAAAATTTTCATTTTTGATTACATCAAAATCAAAAGAAATTTCTTAGATTATTTAATTTCAATACAGAACAGTGATCATGCAGATACAGTAGATTTTTTAATACTTAAGGTTTCTCATTTGTTATTGAACATGATTTATATTTTTTTAAACTAATTATAATTATAATTAATAATAACAGTTATTAAAGACATAGCTTAACTACTCCCCCTTTTAAATCTGAAACGTCCCCGTTTAAGTTATTATAAATTGCAAATGACAAAAAAATGTAGCAATATTAAAAAAAAAACTTAAAAGTAACATTTTCCACATTCATATTAAAATTTCAAATAAATGATTAAATAATATCTTAATCAATACAAATAAGATAACTGTAAAACAAAATCAAAATTGATATGATTTATAATTTAACATTACCAAAAAAAAACTCATTAAAACGAAGAATATACATAGTCACCTAAGGTTGCTTTTATGAATTTTTTTTCCTTCGATTAAAACCGTAGTTCCTAAGTCTTTTTCAACAACCTTTTCAACAAAAGCTTTATTAAATTTGTTCCCTAATCTTTTATTTCTTTTAATATAAACTTTTTCTCCTGGTTCATATAATTTCATTTTTTTATTTTTGTTAAATCTTTCTAATACTTTTTCCTGTGACTTAATTAATCTTTCTCTAATAACATTTAACTCCTCATCTGAACAATTTTGAAAAACGTGAATTGGTTTAGCATTTATTGTTGAATGAATACTATTATTGTATTTATGTGTTGCTAATAATACAAGATCTACAGTCTCATTCAGCTCTTGTTGAGCCTTAGTACACCTACATATTTCGATTAGCGTTGAATGAAACCGTTCAACTTGTCCATTAGTTTCACTATGTAGCGTAGGAATAAAAAATTGTTCTATTGAATAATTATCTCGTAAGAAAGAACTAATCACATTGGGTTTAAACCCTTTTTCATTATCGGAAACAATTATTTTTGTATTTTGAAAGATTAATAATATCTCAAGCAGAGCAGCTTTAATATCCAATGTACATCGTGATGCAATAGGCTTGACAATGACAAATTTTGAAAACTTATCTATGCATGTTAAAAAGTACTGTTTATCTGTAATGAAAATATCGAAGTGGAGAATTTCTCCTGGATAATTTGGAATTGGTGTTTTTCCAATTTCTAAATTAGATGGCTTTCGCTGGTACTTATTCTCTAAGCATATTTTACAATTCGCGATAATCGATTTTAGTACCTTTTTGATATCAGGAAAAATATATTCACTTGAAATTTGTTTAAAATTTTCTAATAAGCAACGATGAGCGCGATTATGTTCAGTCGTAGCAGTTTCAAGCTGGTCATTTCTGTTAACCAAATCAATTACTAAAAGTTCAGTATGTCTAAATTTTACGCCAGAAAAAGATAAAACTATAGGATTTTGAATTTCTGCTAAAGTCCTGAGATCACAATGTATCGCATTGGTTATATTCGGATTAATAACATCTTTTAAACATCGTAATAAATTTTCAATGGAATCAAAAAATATTGTATGACGACAAAAATTTTGGAAAATATTTTTAGCGGTTTTGGATAATGATTGTCCTTTTGACAAAACAAGCTGATTTTTAAATTGATTTACAGGACATTTGACTGTCTTAATTACATCAGTATAGGATTCTTCACTTTGTAGTGTTTCTCATGAAGTGCTATGATTACACTGGTTTACAGCCAAAATGCACCAGAGACGCCATAGTGAAATTCCTATGTAAAATCACCTCCTAATTCCGAAAACCAAGGTTATTTTTACTTGAATGGTACCGTTTTTGAGATATTTACGATTTACCGTTATTTCAAAAAACAAAAAAGATGGCTCCACTTAATCGTGTATATCTCAAGAACAAACTGAGCTCTTCCAAAACGGTTTGAAAAATTTGAAAGCCTATAAAATTTACTATAATCAGTACATGCAACACTTTTTGCTAGGTCCTGCAGATTCAAACATATTGAACAATCATTACGGATTTTTTAAATATTTTTTGTAAAAATATAAAAAAATTTGTACTTTGCGAGGAAGCATCTCGAAAACTTTTTGTTTTTTTGCAGATATGTTCCCCCCTCTAAGCTCTGTTTTATTACAAAAAAAATAAGCTATCAGTGAACAAAATCGATGAACTAATACAAAAGTTATAAGCATTCAAGTAAATATATCCATTTAATACTTAAGTACCCTACAAATAATAGCATATGTACATATGGTTCTGTCTTAACTCTATGATCTTATTTTATAATTGAAAAAGTTATGTGTCTTGTTTTGACGCTTATTTAGATTAGGATCGGTTTCTCTTATGAGAAACCAACAGTAGTCGCCCATCATAGCGACATCCCAGAATCCTTGATACCGACTTTCAATCACTTTCATTTGCTGGTGAAACCTTTCGCCATGCTCGTCACTTTCGTCGCCAAGATTTTGCGGGAAAAAAATTAAGTGGGAGTGTAAGAAATGAATTTTTAAAGACATATTTACTCCTGAAAGAAAATAAAAAAGTAAATTAGATAAATACATAAGTGACACATTAGTATATAATTTTCTTAGGCTGGATTTATCTTTCAATTCAGAACAAATTTTTTGTTTATATTTTTCCCGTTCTTGTTTGTTCGGAACTGGACGATGAATTCAGATTTATGGCTATATATTCTCATGTAAATTTATGTAATATATAATTTATTATAATATGTTTTTTTATTTACCCATTTCCGCATTGTTTTTGATTAAGTCGTTCACTATCATCTCGTAGTTAGGACTTTTGTGTTTGCCTAAAAAAGAAGTAACGACCTTTTCAAAAGAATCCCACGCTGCTGCCTCCACTGGTGACAATAGTTCTTTGAAATGGTTATTGGTCATCATTTTCCTTATTTGCGGTCCCACAAAAATCCCTTCCTTTATTTTTGCTTCTGAAATCTCTGGGAAGATTGTCTTCAAATCATGAAAAGCTTCGCCTTCTTTGTCCAAAGCCTTCACAAAGTTTTTGATAAGGCCGAGCTTGATGTGGAGCGGATGTAGAATTATTTTTTCCTTCTTTATAAGTGGAGAGTATTTTATGTTATCTACCCCAACTTGAAACTCGATTCGTTCTGGCCAATCCTTTATGATGTAGTGGTCTTGACGAGCTCGGCTATCCCATTTGCATAGAAAGAAACAGTATTTTGTGTATCCACTTTGTAGACCACATAGCATTCCAACGACTTTAAGATCGGCACATATTTTCCAATCATGTTCTTCGTATTTGATTAACTTGAGCAATTTTTGCATTATCTCATATGTTTCCTTCGTATTTACTGCATGCGCGATCGGGATAGATGGCTTTTGGTTGCCAATATGCAATAATACGGCCTTTAAACTTAATTTATTGCCGTCTATGAACAATCGCCACTCTTTTGAATCATATGGTTCACCAAATTGTTTGAATAGACCAGCAATGTCTTTGCAGTAACAAACACTGTCCTCCTTCGTATAGTACTTGGAAAATTCTTCGTGACGAGTGCTATAATATGTTACCTTAACATCGGATGAAACAAATTTAAATTGTTGCATTCGAGAGGCGTGTAGTTCGGCCTTTTCCTTTGACAATTCCAAATCCCTTATCCAATCATTGAGTTGTGCTTGTGAAAAAGAATTTCTTTCGTTTTCCGTTTGAAATTCAGTACAACATGATGCCGCGTAATCAGATACTACTGTTGACAATGAAACTGGAGCCGGAACTAAAGTTAAATTTGATTCTGGCAATGTCGCTTCTGTTGAAATTAGTTCTGGTAATGACACTGTAGATACGCTCGCATAGGTTACTTTTCTGGACTTTCCAACCCCAAGTACTTTTGTAGTACAAATATAGCAGTCCGTTGAATGGCAAGTTGGTTCCCTCCACTTCATTGGTGTAATAAATTTCACACGTCGCCTAAATAGATAGTTTCAGGAATTAGTCAGCTATGCATTAAAAGGGAACAAATTCCTAATTTTTACAACGTACCTTTTTGTTCCGGTTTCCGAAGAAATCAATTCGACTCGGCATGTGGTGCACACAGTGTTCGGTGTCCATGGTTTTTAGGCTCAATTCCAAAACACTTATAGTATGTAACTTTCAAAGGATTTGAAAACACACGTCTCATACTTTTAACAATAAATTGACCGCAGATGAAACAGAACATATCTGGATCATTTGTACACTCAAACTCTCGCGCCCTTTTATTCATTTTTTATTTTAAGTAAATGACGGGTTATAAACTGCAATTATAAACTGAACAGTATCCGGCGAGCCTTGCAGATATTATGAAGGAACAAGGCGCATGTACTCTTATTTATACTTAGATCCAGTAAAAATTCAAGCCTACCTAAACAAAAAGGTTCCCTAGTTCTACAAAGAAAACACTACCTGCCTCAAAAATATGCTCTTGTTTAAAATGTACCTAGGTTTGAGAAAACGACACTAACAGCTTTTTGTATCTAATAACTTTTCGAAAATCTACCTGCTAACTAACTGATATACGAATACTAACACATATGTACCAGTAGGGTACTTAAGCATTAAATGGATATATTTACTTGAATGCTTATAACTTTTGTATTAGTTCATCGATTTTGTTCACTGATAGCTTATTTTTTTTGCAATAAAACAGAGCTTAGAAGGGGGAAAAAATATCTGCAAAAAAACAAAAAGTTTTCTAGATGCTTCCTCGCAAAGTACAAATTTTTTATATATTTACAAAAAAATTTAAAAAATCCGTAATGATTGTTCAATATGTTTGAATCTGCAGGACCTAGCAAAAAGTGTTGTATGTACTGATTATAGTAAATTTTATAAGCTTTCAAATTTTTCAAACCGTTTTGGAAGAGCTCAGTTTGTTCTTGAGATATACACGATTAAGTGGAGCCATCGTTTTTGTTTTTTGAAATAACGGTAAATCGTAAATATCTCAAAAACGGTACCGTTCAAGTAAAAATAACCTTGGTTTTCGGAATTAGGAGGTGATTTTACATAGGAATTTCACTATGGCGTCTCTGGTGCAGAAAAAAAGTTGGAATTTGTGATCCAGTGTTATTGATGAATTGCCGAGAGAGCGCATGAGCTACTTTATTCTCTTTTCCGGGCTTATAATAAAAAGTTGGCGAAAACTCTTCAATAAAAGCCCGCCATCTCTTCATTTTTGTATTTGGATTCTTTTCTGAAATAGAGAATATTAGAGGCTGATGATCAGTAAAGATTTTAATATCCTTTATACCATATAGATAATGGCGAAGAGTTTTAAGCGCCCACACAATCGCAAGCATTTCACGCTCATTTGTAGCATAATTTTGCTCCGTCGAAGAAAGTGTGCGAGAAATCATGGTTATCGATTATTTTGAGATAACACAGCAACTAAAGCATTCGATGAAGCATCAGTTGTTAACTCAAATGGGCGATTGAAATCTGGGTATTGCAAAATCACATCTTCCGACGCAAGTATTTTTTTAATTTTTACAAAAGCTGACATTGCTTCTGAATCAAGCTTGATTTTAACATTTTTAGATCTTTTTGATTCAACGTGGCCATTTTCACCACGCAGATATTTAGTTAATGGTTTCATGATTGCTTCATAATCCCTGACAAACCTACGGTAATAGCCAGCAAGGCCGAGAAAAGAACGCAAGCCTCGTAATGTACCTGGAGTTTTGTAATTAATAATGTCATTTACTTTACTCGGACAAGTTTGAATTCCATTTTGCGAAACTAAAAACCCTGGAAACTCAAAATCTGTCTTGAAAAACCTTGACTTTTCAGAGGAAACCCTCATACCACTTTTTTCTAATAATTTTAAAATTTTGTCAACGTGTCTAACATGCGTTTCTTCATCCGGTGAGAAAATAATAATATCATCGATGTACACGTAACAAGTTTTGCCAATTTCTTCACGCAGAACATCATCTATTGCGCGTTGAAAAATACTTGGTGCGTTTTTCAAGCCAAAAGGTAAACGACAACACTCATATTTTCCATTATTAATGTTAAAAGCTGTCTTTTGTCTATCTTTTTCACGTAAATTTATTTGGTGGAAACCAGATTTCAAATCTAAAGTTGAGAAGAAGAGCGATTTCCCTAAGTTTGCTAAAATTATGGAAATATCAGGTATAGGATATCTATCCAATATAGTTTTGTTATTGATTTTACGAAAATCAATCACCATACGTAACTTTTGCTTTCCATTTTCATCCAATCCCTTTTTAGTTACCACATGTATAGGTGAATTATTAGGAGAACACGACTTTCGAATTATACCATCTTTTAACAATTCATTTACTTCTTTGTTAATAAACTCTGCAGCTGACATTGGATAGGGGTAACTTTTACTAAAAATAGGTTCTTCAGTAGAAGTGCGAATAGCAGCTTCCACGTTTGTATTATATGTCAAAGCGCGATTCGGGTCCGCAAAGGCATGTATGTTATCATTAATCATTTCTCGAAATCGTCCAAGAATATGACCAGGAACCGAATCATCTGCAATAGTAATTGTGTTTACTTGATTACAATCTAGGTGTTGGAGTTCTATTTTACCATTACGATAATATAGAAATCCAGTTTCTGTGTAAATTTTTGCGCCGATTTTTTTAAGGAAATCATATCCAATTATTGAATCAAAAGTGCGTAAGCTTTTCAATAAATAAAAAGTTGATGTATTATCAAGTACATTAATTAAACAATATTTATTTATAAAATTAATTCCATTTATTGATTTCAACTTAAATGATTTTTTCATTAATTTTACTCCATGAAGAAAATAAAAGTCCTTTATATAATTCTTAGACGTGCCAGTGTCTATTAATATGCGTAGCTCCTGACCATTCGATGTTCTTTTTGTAATGAATGGCAGGAGCGATTTCAGTTTAAACAATTAACTTCATCCTCGAAATCATAAACTCCTCCTGAATGTTCCGTGTAGTAGTTATCATCATCAATATCACTACCATTTTAGCCAACTTCATCACAAACTATATCCTTGTTTTCCGACATATGATTTACACGCTGAGCTTTCTGTTGTGGGCTCTGGAAAGAACCGGATTGCTCTCTGTGACGCTTAAAAGGCACTCCTCGTTGAGGTATCTCCTGTTGTCGATGAGCGAAATTAGCAGTGGGTTGAGCGATGTTTACATTTCGGCTACGTGGAAACTCCTTATTTTGAAAGGATGTCCTATTCCTATAAAATGATGAACCAGGATCGACTTCCATTGGAACTGGTTGATCATTGTAATTTGTCTTGAGGAACTGATTTTCTTTTAAAAGTTTGTATTGCACCGGTTCTAGGCGGGGTTTACTTGGCTTTATAAAATTACCAATAGCAAACGTGCTTGCAAAATCATATCGTTTATGATTAGTTTCTAATTCTTGTGCAATAGCCAAAGCCGTTGGGAGATCTTTCGGCTTTGAAGAAAACAGAATATCACATATAGGTCTACGAAGTCCCGAAATAAAAACACGCAACGCATTTTCCCTTGCTCTTTCATTGAGCGCATCTATTACCTCATAATTTCCCGTGTATGTCATTATCTGTTTATTTATTATCAAGGTTAATTGTTCTTCTACCCTGTCATAATACTCTGAAATTGAAAGCCTTCCCTGTCTAAGAATACTCATTTCATTTTCCAAAACATATACAGGACGCTTGTCTGCATAAGTTTGGTCAAGTCTGGATATAATAGCTTTGAAATTAAGAATAGTATTAAATGAAGACAATGTTGAATTGGCTGAACCTAAAATTTAATTTCTGAAAATTCCCATTGCGACATAGTACTTCTCTGATCCTTCCTTATAATATTTTATTGCAAAATTAGCAGCACAGCGCCAAGCCGGATAAGAAGAAAGGTCGCCACTAAACTCTGGTAAAGATTTAATTAAATCTAGGCTACAATTTCCCGATTCAACGGAAGGATTTATTGTAACTGGTAAAAAAGACTCTACATTTGGTACTTCCAAGCGATTAAGAGCTAAAGTAAGCTCTTCTACTTTAGAAGCTAAACCCTGCCTAGCGAGTTCGCTCGCTTCTAATTTTTCAGCAAGCTCTTGCTTAGCTTTATTATTTGCTAAATTAACAATTTGAATAACTTCTTCCCTAGAGACACTCATTTTCCCTTCCTTTAATTAAACGTATAGGGAATAAACTATGTTTGTTTAATAAACCACTATTAAAAAAAAAAAAAAAAAAAAAATCCACAAACAATTTCAAACTAGTGCTTAAGTAAAGACACAGATTAAGCAAAACGTAAATCGAAAACAAGGTTATTGAAAAAGAGCCTTGACAAACTTAACAATGTCAATATTCACACAAAAAAAATCACAAAACAACTAAGAGGATACGGGTTAATGTCAAAATACAAATATCCTTTCACTTATTTAATACCGATGTTCACATGTCAAAAATTATCATATCAATTCAGATTACTTACAGTCGTGTTTTATTAATGCTATCCTGCTTGATTATAATCGATATACTTAATTGTTGTTGTATCAGTTATTGTTGTTGTGGTATGTGAAAGTCCTGCCTTGTTGGAATTTTCGTTCTTTGAATTCTTATAATTATTTCAGCTTTGATTGTAGATATCCTTTATTTGTTTCGTTTTATTTTTTTTCATTGGTTCAATAAATTGATTATTGCTGACAAAGATATCCTTTATCTGTTTTTTTTTATTTTTTTCATTGGTTCAATAAATTATCCTTCATTTGTTTTGTTTTCTTTTTTTTGTTCAATTATTACTTTAATAATTATTTTTTCATTGGTTCAATTATTGCTGCCAATGATCCCTATAGCATATAGACACTTTTTTCATTATGAAAATTATCCTTTAATGGAATTATTATTCCTTATTTGGTATTTTTCCGTATATCTGCCGCTTTAAATCGCTTTAAAATAGGATGTTATAATCCGTTTATAAAATTTACGGCAGGTTCCTGCTCGGGCGCCAATTAATAATTATCCTTTAATGTTTTAAAGGAATTGAATTCTCTATGAGAATTTTGAAAAATTAAAAGATCTTTTCGATCTGGTGTTGTTTTTATAAATCCAGATTTTATTCTCACTATCTTTCAAAAATTTTCATTTATTCATTACATCAAAATCAAAAGAAATTTCTTAGATTATTTAATTTCAATACAGAACAGTGATCATGCAGATACAGTAGATTTTTTAATACTTAAGGTTTCTCATTTGTTATTGAACATGATTTATATTTTTTTAAACTAATTATAATTATAATTAATAATAAAAGTTATGAAAGACATAGCTTAACTTATATATAAAAAGTGGGCGTGGCTATCATCGGATTTCGCCCATTTTAAATAGCGCTCGGAAATGAGTGCCAAGGAACCCGCAGACCAAATTTCATTAAGATATCTCCAAATTTACTCAAGTTATCGTGTTCACAGACGGACGGACGGACGGACGGACATGGCTTAATTAATTTCTCTTTTCTTCCTGAACATTTTGGTATGCATAAGTCAATATCTATCTCGATCCGTTAATGCCGTTACGCGACTAAAGTTAATACGAGTATACCTTGTGTGCGAAGCACTACTAGGTATAAAAAGGGTGTCTCTTATAGGCGCCAAAAAACTCAACCGATATTTATGAAATTTTCACAATATATACTTGGGTTCACTGGGTACAGCATATACAATATATAGTATTGGAAAAGTAGGCGTAGCCACGCCCCCAAGCTATATAAGTTTCAATTCGTCATAATTCCGGACTTTTTTGGTCTAAATTAATGAAATTTAGATATATGTGTCACTTAGTCAATATCTACATCATTTTTCAAAAGTGGGCGGTGCCACGCCCATATATTTTGTGTTTTGTTTTGCTCTTGAACTTTCACGATTAGTTCAGGAGTTCGCTGGGCACGACACAGTCTGTATATAGCTTTTGGAAAATCCCACAGGTCATATAAAGCTGCAGTTCGGTATAGATAGGAGTTTATTTGGTTCAAGTGAATGAAATTTTAAACATAGATGTGTTCTATATATCAAAACGTCAAAACAACATATATCGGGTTTGCTAGTATATTATAAAACGGCCAAAGCAAACCACGAATTTCAGCATTCTTTTGTAAAACTGAGAGACTAGTTTGCGTTCAAATAGACAGACGGGGAGACAGACAGACGGACGGAGAGACGGGCATGGCTAAATCGACTCCGCTCATCGTGCTGATCATTTTAGTGAACTTTTCTCTTCTTGTTCTCATACTTACATACATTTAATGTTTACGAAAGGTATGAAAATCAAAAAAGATATATAACTTCGCTATTGCAGTGGGCTATTAACTACGTGCCCAAATATTTCGCTTGTGTGTTTCCCGATTTGGCTAATTTTTGGCAGGAGTATAAAACATACTACTGAGAAGCAGCTGACCAATTTTCATTGAAATATCAAGATCCAATTATAAGCGATTGCCTTTGAAAATAGAAGACATTTTATGCTGAAAAGTGGGCGGCGCCACGCCTACTTCTTCGAAATTGAAAAAATTTTTTTGCGCCCGAGTTTTTCTTAAAAAGCTTATTATGTGTGCAAAATTTAATTGATATAACTTGCTTGGTTGTAGAAATATCGCTCTTTAAATTTTACAAAAAATATTTTCAGAACTATGTTAAAAAACTGGTCGTGGACATTAACCGATTTCGCCCAATTTTACAGCAAATTTCGTTTCCACAAATCAATTTTTGGCGAAGTCATGGCATAAAAATTTTTGTGGAATAGTCCACTATAAAAAGGGCAGGACCACGCCCATTTTCGAAAATTTTAATTTTTTGGATTTCTTTGTTTACGGAAACTTTAAAACTGAAATATAAATGATGTAAAGCTATTTTACGCAAAGTTATTGCCTATTTAATATATCTTCGATCCTTTTCAAAATCTTTCATACAAAAGTGGGCGTAGACCTTGACCGATCCCGCTTATTTTTTCCTGGAACATTCCTCGCATACCTGCGTGCTTAGTTTCGTTTCGATAACTTGAACGGTTTCTGATTTATGATTAGTATTATTTCTAAATTTGACTGAATAAAAAGCGGGCGGTGCCACGCCCATTTTCAAAAATTTCTTGAAAAATTTATTTTATGCCTTAATCTCAATGTATTGACCAAATTTTATCCTTATAGGTGTATTATGTATTGAGTAATCACTTTTTTTGTGTTTTCGAAAATATTATATATATAAAAAGTGGGCGTGGATATCATCCGATTTCGCCCATTTTAAATAGCGTTCGGAGATGAGTGCCAAGGAACCTGCATACCAAATTTCATTAAGATATCTCAAAATTTACTCAAGTTATCGTGGTCACAGACGGACGGACATGGCTTAATCAATTTCTCTTTTCGTCCTGAACATTTTGATATACATAACTCAATATCTATCTCGATCCGTTAATGCCGTTACGTACTGCCGTTACGCGACTAAAGTTAATATACCTTGTGTGCGAAGCACTACTAGGTATAAAAAGGGTGTCTTTTATAGGCGGCAAAGAACTCAACCGATCTTTATGAAATTTTCACAATATATACTTGGGCTCACTGGGTAAAGCATAGACAATATATAGTATTAGAAAAGTAGGCGGAGCCACGCCCCCAGGCTATATAAACTTTCAATTCGTCATAATTCCGAAGTTTTTTGGTCTAAATTAATGAAATTTGTATATATGTGTAGTCAATATCTACATAATTTTTCAAAAGTGGGCGGTGCCACGCCCACATATTTTGTGTTTTGTTTTGCTCTTGAGCTTTCACGATAATTGTAGGAATTTGGTGGGCACGACAAAGTCTGTATATAGCTTTTGGAAAACCCCCCAGGTCATATAAAGCTGCAGTTCGGTATAGATAGGAGTTTATTTGGTTCAAGTGAATGAAATTTTATGTATAGATGTGTTCTATTAATCAAAACGGCAAAACAACATATATCGGGTTTGCTAGTATATTATAAAACGGCCAAAGCAAACCACGAATTTCAGCATTGTTTTGTAAAACTGAGAGACTAGTTTGCCTTCAAATAGACAGACGGGGAGACAGACAGACGGACGAAGAGACGGGCATGGCTAAATCGACTCCGCTCATCGTGCTGATCATTTTAGTGAACTTTTCTCTTCTTGTTCTCATACTTACATACATTTAATGTTTACGAAAGGCATGAAAATCAAAAAAGATATATAACTTCGCTATTGCAGTGGGCTATTAACTACGTGCCCGAATATTTCGCTTGTGTGTTTCCTGATTTGACTAATTTTTGGCAGGAGTATAAAACATACTACTGAGAAGCAGCTGACCAATTTTCACTGAAATATCAAGATCAAATTATAAGCGATTGCCTTTGAAAATAGCAGACATTTTATGCTGAAAAGTGGGCGACGCCACGCCTACTTCTTCGAAATTGAAAAAATTTTTTTGCGGTCGAGTTTTTCTTAAAAAGCTTATTACGTGTGCAGAATCTAATTGATATAACTTGCTTAATGGTAGAAATATCGCCCTTTTAATTTTACAAATAAATTTTCAGAACTATGTTAAACAACTGGGCTTGGACATTAACCGATTTCGCCCAATTTTACAGCAAACAGTTACCTTTATATATAGAACATTATCACCACATTTCGTTTCCACAAATCAATTTTTGCTGGAGTTATGGCACAAAAAGTTTTGTGGAATAGTCCACTATAAAAAGGGCAGGACCACGCCCATTTTCGAAGATTTTAAGTTTTTGGATTTCTTTCTTTACGGAAACTTTAAAATGAAATATAAATGATGTAAAGCTATTTTACGCAAAGTTATTGCCTATTTAATATATCTACGATCCTTTTAAAAATCTTTCATATAAAAGTGGACGTAGACCTTAACCGATCCCGCCCATTTTTTCGTAGAACATTTCTTGCATACCTGCAAACCTGCGTGCTTAATTTCGTTTCGATACCTTGAACGGTTTCTGATTTATGATTAGTATTGTTTCTAAATTTGACTGAATAAAAAGTGGGCGGTGCCACGCCCATTTTAAAAAATTTCTTGAAAATTTATTTTATGCCTTAATCTTAATGTATTGACCAAATGTTATCCTTATAGGTGTATTATGTATTGAGTAATCACTTTTTTTGTGTTTTCGAAAATATTATATATATAAAAAGTGGGCGTGGATATCATCCGATTCCGCCCATTTTAAATAGCGCTCGGAGATGAGTGCCAAGGAACCTGCATACCAAATTTCATTAAGATATCTCAAAATTTACTCAAGTTATCGTGGTCACAGACGGACGGACGGACGGACATGGCTTAATCAATTTCTCTTTTCGTCCTGAACATTTTGATATACATAAGTCAATATCTATCTCGATCCGTTAATGCCGTTACCTACTGCCGTTACGCGACTAAAGTTAATATACCTTGTGTGCGAAGCACTACTAGGTATAAAAAGGGTGTCTTTTATAGGCGCCAAAGATCTCAACCGATCATTATGAAATTTTCACAATATATACTTGGGTTCACTGGGTACAGAATAGACAATATACAGTATTGGAAAAGTAGCCGCAGCCACGCCCCCAGGCTATATAAAGTATCAATTCGTCATAATTCCGGACTTTTTTGGTCTAAATAAATGAAATAGTCAATATCTACATAATTTTTCAAAAGTGGGCGGTGCCACGCCCACATATTTTGTGTTTTGTTTTGCTCTTGAGCTTTCACGATAATTGTAGGAATTTGCTGGGCACGACACAGTCTGTATATAGCTTTTGGCAAACCCCCCAGGTCATATAAAGCTGCAGTTCGGTATAGATAGGAGTTTATTTGGTTCAAGTGAATGAAATTTTATATATAGATGTGTTCTATATATCAAAACGGCAAAACAACATATATAGGGTTTGCTAGTATATTATAAAACGGCCAAAGCAAACCACGAATTTCAGCATTGTTTTGTAAAACTGAGAGACTAGTTTGCCTTCAAATAGACAGACGGGGAGACAGACAGACGGACGAAGAGACGGGCATGGCTAAATCGACTCCGCTCATCGTGCTGATCATTTTAGTGAACTTTTCTCTTCTTGTTCTCATACTTACATACATTTAATGTTTACGAAAGGTATGAAAATCAAAAAAGATATATAACTTCGCTATTGCAGTGGGCTATTAACTACGTGCCCGAATATTTCGCTTGTGTGTTTCCTGATTTGACTAATTTTTGGCAGGAGTATAAAACATACTACTGAGAAGCAGCTGACCAATTTTCACTGAAATATCAAGATCAAATTATAAGCGATTGCCTTTGAAAATAGCAGACATTTTATGCTGAAAAGTGGGCGACGCCACGCCTACTTCTTCGAAATTTAAAAAATTTTTTTGTGGTCGAGTTTTTCTTAAAAAGCTTATTACGTGTGCAGAATCTAATTGATATAACTTGCTTAGTGGTAGATATATCGCCCTTTTAATTTTACAAATAAATTTTCAGAACTATGTTAAACAACTGGGCTTGGACATTAACCGATTTCGCCCAATTTTACAGCAAACAGTTACCTTTATATATAGAACATTATCACCACATTTCGTTTCCACAAATCAATTTTTGCCGGAGTTATGGCACAAAAAGTTTTGTGGAATAGTCCACTATAAAAAGGGCAGGACCACGCCCATTTTCGAAGATTTTAAGTTTTTGGATTTCTTTGTTTACGGAAACTTTAAAATGAAATATAAATGATGTAAAGCTATTTTACGTAAAGTTATTGCCTATTTAATATGTCTACCATCCTTTTCAAAATCTTTCATGTAAAAGTGGGCGTAGACCTTAACCGATCCCGTCCATTTTTGCCTGGAACATTCCTTGCATACCTGCAAATCTGCGTGCTGAATTTCGTTCCGATATCTTGAACGGTTTCTGATTAATATTATTTCTAAATTTGACTTAATCAAAAGTGGGAGGTTCCACACCCATTTTCAAAAATTTCTTGAAAGTTTTATTTTATGCCTCAATCTCAATGTATTCACAAAATTTTATCCTTATAGGTGTATTATGTACTGAGTAATCACTTTTTTTGTGTTGTTGAAAATATTATATATATAAAAAGTGGGCGTGGCTATCATCTGATTTCGCCCATTTTAAAAAGCGCTCGGAGATGAGTGCCAAGGAAGCCGCATACCAAACTTCATTAAGAGATCTCAAAATTTACTCAAGTTATCGTGTTCACAGACGGACGGACGGACGGACGGACATGGCTTAATCAATTTCTCTTTTCGTCCTGAACATTTTGATATACATAAGTCAATATCTATCTCGATCCGTTTATGCCGTTACTCACTGCCGTTATGCGACTAAAGTTAATATACCTTGTGTGCGAAGGACTACTAGGTATAAAAACTGTCCTCTCCTTTTTTAACGAATGATTTATAAGCAGGGACCGAAAATAATTGTTATATTTTTCTTTCAGAAGAAAAGGTTACGCGAAAATTCCCTTTATATGTTTTAGGGAATTTTTAACCATTATCGTAAGAGGAGTTTTATTTTGGTCATCGTAACCACTATAAATGAGTGATATATTTTTTTGGTTACGAATAACCATTAAGTCAACCAAACATTTTTTTGGTTACCAATAACCATTATCGCAAGTAATATAATTTTTTGGTTATCGGTGACCCACTCGACAGCAAACTATTTTTTCTGGATAGTGGTAAATTTTTCTTATATTACGTTATTATGGCGTGATCAGAAAAGCATTCGTAGTTTACACTTCAATGAACTTATTCTTGTCAATTTCGAAGAAAAAGCGTAAAAGCAATTGTACACAATTTACCGTTACTTATTTCTGAGCATGTACACATGTTTTAGTATACATATTTTGTTTTTGGAAATCCATTCTCTATCTTGAAAATATTGTATAAAGCGTTCCAACTACAGGGAAACCTCGTTTATGAGAATATCAGTAACAGTACGAAATTATGTATTTAAATAAACATTTGTCTACAAACCTTTGAATAATTAAAAACTTCAAATCATAAAAGCAGAATAAATCAGGTAAACTGCATACGTTTTTGTAAATAATCCAACAAGTTTAGTAAATTTTAAAAGTCCCATTACTCGAAAATTGTATATCTCAATTACTTTTCGCTATCCATTGAAGGGTTCGACGACCTTCCTTAGATGTTCCTACTAGGTGGAGCTCCACATTTACAATGCTAGAAATGCTTTCCAAATATAGGGAAATTTGCAATGAATATCTGAATCAACCATTGTCAGATGAAGAATGGTGTGAATTAAAGGACTTGCTGGTTGTTTTGAGCCCCCTTCACGAAACGACAGTTAAATTGCAGCGAGAGCAACTGGTTATGGGCGATTCTTACAAAGCTTGGTTTGAGCTGAAGGTGAAATTGGAAAGTTTAAACACCGAGGCATCAGTAATTGTTGCGGATTGTATAAAAACGAGAGAGCCAGATTTGCTTAACGCCGACGTTCTTAACGCTGCAATATTTTTGGATCCACGCTTTCGTCGTTTGCTTCCACCAAATAAAAAGGAAGAGGCGAGAGTTCACCTGAAGAAGTTGGCAACACAAGTTAATGAATTGAATCAGGTTTGTGGGCGCCGATACTAAACTTTGCTTTATACTTTAATGATACTTAAGTTCTATTTTAGAGCGATAGACATCTTCCCCTAGCAACGCAGTGCCCTTCGGAAAGTAATGTGTTCATTGACGAAACGTCAAGTACTAGCACTTCGTCTTTAGTTCGTCAGACTTTAAGAAGCTTGGAAGTTGACTCGTCGTCAGAGGATGAGACGGCAAGCGTGGTTTCACAAACACTGGTAAAAACCTTTGCGGAAATCGACACCTACCGGGAGGGAAGAGTTGATGTCGATGCCAACCTTCTGCAATACTGGGAGGAGAAAAAATATTCACTCCCATTCCTCAAGGAACTGGCAGACATTGTTCATGCCGCTCTAGCAACTCAAGTTAGCGTCGAACGAGCATTCTCTGCATTGAGGCTGGTACTAAGTGATCTTAGATGTAACCTCTCAGATGATTCATTGCGATCGCTAATGTTCGTTAAACTAAATAATAAGTCCTAGTGCCATAGAGAAAATATCGTATAACCACTTTTCTATTGTTCGGATTTTTATGATAAAATGAATTTAAGAGTTTTTAACTCTTTTTTTTTTGCTATGGATAACCAAAAAATTATATTACTTGCGATAATGGTTATTGTTAACCAAAAAAATATTTTGTTTTACTTAATGGTTATTCGTAACCAAAAAAATTGTCTCTCATTTATAATGGTTATGGTGACCAATATAAAGTATCTCTTACGGTAATGGTTAATTATAACCAATATTTGAATACATCAGTACTAATGGTTAAATGGGACCTTTTTATAATTTTTCTTATAACAGTTACGTCCCTGTTTATAAGTGCTTATGTAACTTAATCTCTTATGCATGCACCTTACTCAGCTGATGAAAACTTTTCTGTAGCTGAGCAGTTTGAGATATCGACGCTTAACCAACCTCCGCCTTTCGACCACTCGGCAAATTTTATCCGCGCGTAATGCGGATGCGCCCCTCGTGTCTGTTGGGCAGGATCGTGGGTAATCCATTCGGCTTATTATTATTCGTGTTTATGCAAACAATATATATAAGCAAGCATAGTAGGTTTTTCTCATTTGTATATAAATAAAGTAGCGGATATTCTTATTCGTCAACGCCAACTTAGGCAAGCTCAGCTCGCTACTTTTTGAGTTCTTTTCAAGAGGCGTTACATGGTTTTTTGAACAAATAAAGTTTGTAACTATTTCTCTATCACCACAAATTTGGCGCAGGTATGCTACCGCTCCATACGCTTTACGGATAGTTTGCTTAAAATTGGCAGCTCTTTCTGCAAACATTGGAAATTTGACAACATATCTGCATCTAAAGCCTTCTCCCAGTCAAGACTCGCCTTCCACACATTTTGTAACAGAATTTTTAATCGAAAAACAAAGAGGGAAATCACTCCTAATGGATCATAGACCTTAAGCCATCGCCTTTATTGCGTTCCGCTTGGTACCTCTTAATGATTATATGTACCCAACATTTATTGCAACATCTACGGTGAGCTCGTCCGCAATTGTACACCCATCACTTAAGGTTGCGTACATTCGTCACGCTTATCTACTGGAAAAGAGTATTGGAGTAAGACATCGTTAGTATTCCACTTACGTAAGTTGAAGTTGGCAGAGCTCAATATACTAGTTGCTTGTTGAAATATGTCGGCGACCTCAGTACGCTCATGCACACTAAGTAATAGATCGTCTACATAAAATGAAGCTTTAAGCGTATCATATATCACACCATATTTGGCTTTACAGCTCTCTAAATGCGTCTGAAGGGTCGCTGTTAAAAATGGACTTAACGCTACACCGATATTGGGCTATCGCTGGCAATATGTTTTTGATGTGTAAGGGGATTTCCAGAAAAGTTACGCGTAGCTGCCTCTGCCGATAAGCATACTTCTGTGTGTACCTTCTTGATTGACTGCTCTGCGGGTATCGGAAGATGTTCTATTACATCTTAAGATCTTGAAGGAGTCATTCAAATACGGACCTGATTTAATACCGACATGCTTTCTTAAAAAGTGTGCTGAACACATATTCCAACCTCTGACCGATTTGTCTAATCTTTCTTTAGTAAGTAAGGAGTAAGTCCTCTATAGAAAGCTACCGTGGAATAACTAAGCTCTCCGTTGAAGCTATCGTTACTAATCACCTAACATTTTCTATCTCAACACTGATTGCAGATTCTCAGCATGGATTTTGTAAGGGTAAATCGACCACAACCAATTTATTTATTTATTTAGTCTACAGGTTATCCTTACAGACTAATACTAATTTAGAACAGTGAATATATTTAATTTAAACTTAGATATAGTGGCATTGAAATTTATTAAATGCGTATAATTATTACATAAGCGTATACTTCTCGCAATTGGTTCATTATAGCCATAATTAGTTCTATGGGACGTTTCGACAAGCAACGGATGGTATCTTAACTCATGCGACGAGGTATTAAAATTAATTAAGGCACAAAGTTCCTCACAATCAACGCCATGGTTAACTAAGTTGTAGACAATATTTAGCGCGAAATAAGTTCTCCCATCTTCTAAAGACTGTAAGCCAAGAAGTTTCTGCCTACAATCGGCACACCACAGGGCCAGTTTAATTTGAAAAGAGCAAATTTAGCCAAGGTTCTTTGAATTCTTTCAATCTTACTTATGTGCAATAGTCTAAGTGGCTCCTTACTAAAGAAATATGAAGCGATTTCAATGTGTAAGGGTCTTTGAACTCCTTCGAATTCCTTCTTATGTATCCCAGCATGAAAAGTGCTTTAGAAAGAATAACATCTACATGTCTGTTGGAAGTAAGCTTCGTGTCGAAAATCACTCCAAGATCCTTGATTTCCTCTAAACGGCTTAATTTTACATTATCTATTGAATATGCAAATGCATTAGGACTAGCAGCTTTGGAGTAGGAAACCACATTACATTTTCCCGTGTTAAGGAACAAATTATTAGAGGTACACCACTACTGGAACACCACTAGATCGGATTGTAGATTAAGGCATTTAGTTAGATTACATATCGGCATATAGACTTTGACATCATCGGCAAACATGAGACATTTAGCGAACTTGAAATGCTGGGGTAAGTCATTTATAAACAGTATAAACAGTAGCGACCCGCAGTGAGTGCCCTGAGGTATTCCAGACCAAGCTTTCACAACTCGGTCGAAATTCGTTAAACCAATCTTGACTAAAAGCTTGCGGTCCACCAAAAAACTCGCGAGGAACTCCAAAAGAGTGCTCCTGATTCCGTATGGGGAGAGCTTGTGCAGTAAACAGAATGGTTGACTTTATCGAACGCTTTAGAAAAGTCAGTGTATATGACATCCAACTGATATTTCTGCTCTAGAGCCTTGACTATTTAATTAGTTATAAGTAAGAGATTGGTACATGTGGCTGGCAGAAACCCATGCTGGAAATGGTCTTTAAAGTGATCGAAAAGTTTAATAGTCAAGATATTATCAAATATTTTAGCAAATGTACCTTGCTTGACAATAGGTCTATAGTTTGTGATTTTGTTCCTATCACCTGACTTAAATATTGGCGAGATTGCATAAAGTTTTCAGCAGTCGCGAAAAATACCTTTTGTAAGGCAACTATTGAATAGCAGGGACAACGGAAAAGAGATAGATTCAGAGAACGTTTTCAAAAACACTGGAGCAAATCTTCCAAGGTCGCGACTGGAGCTAGATTTTACTTTTGATAGCGCTAGTAAGACTTCAGGGGTTATATCAATATTTGTAATTTTATGAGAACCGCAGGTTTGATCAAAAAATTCGGAGCTTTCATTGGGAGTCCAATTACTACGCGCATACACCCCTTGAAAAAACTTTCCAAAGAGATTACAAGTTTGTAAGGGATTTTCCGATACCTCGCCATCATACTGTAGACATGTTGGGAAACCATTAGTTTTACGTTTATTATTAATGAAAACCCAGAAGTGCTTGGGGTTGCACTGTAGATCCAGCTCAACATTACAGATGTATTGATTATATCAAAAATTGTGAAGACATTGGTAATCTTTATTTAGCTTAATTAGGCGTAAATTATCCTCCAAGGTACTTGACGCCTTGAATTTTTTATGAGCTTTGTTTTTCAAATGGCTTAACCTTGTGTTAAACCACGGCGGCTTATTGCGCACAACACAACTTTTTAAGGGAATGAAATTCGATACACAATAGGATAGCTTACTGCGGAATAACTCATATGATTCATGTGGATCGTCGAAGGAGTGAAAAATAGACCAATCAACAGAAATAAGAAATTCGTTAATAGCGTTATTGTCTGTTTTGGTGTAGTCATAAATCACATCCGCAGCAGCACTGCTTGGAGCAAAGTTGTAATATTTAAAGCTTATGGCTAGAGCTTTGTGGTGCATGCTATGGGCAGAAAAAGGCGATAGACATTCCGAACAAAAAATGTTTAGCTCATTAAATGCGAAGACGAGACTAAGATGTGCCCATTATCATTGACAATATTGTTGAACTGACAAAACCCCATCGAAAATAAGATATTGCATAGTAAACTATCGATATCCGACTTTACGCTGGTTGGAAGTAAATTATTACTATATTGTGGCCATAAAATGTTACCTATATTAAAATCGCCCAAAAGAATAAGTTGGTCATCCGTATTTTTCAAGCTTTCGAAGATGTACAAAATATTATTTAGATGCATTTGATAAATTTCAATATTACTAGCTGGTGGAATGTATGAAAGAATGACAAATATTGACTTATGATTAGAAAATTTAACTTGGACACATATTTGTTCTAAAAAGCAATTGTATGAATTTAAGGTAATTTGATTACTATTGATATCAGCTCTAATTACAAGTAAAACTCCTCTCCTCTTATTGGTCGGTGGAGGCAACACAACGGTCTTGCCGATATACAACATAGTACACATCGAAATATTCTAAGGATAAAAGGTTATGTAGCATTACTAAGAATGCGTTTCATTTTTAATGCATTTCTATGCATATACAAATATTGACCCAAATAAATTATGTTGAACCCAACGGGAGTTCAACAACATATATACACAAATTGAATTCTTCCGATCGGTTCTTTATTTGTGATGCGATTTTTTACACTGTGGTGCAAATAAAACTAGTTTGTTTTACCTTACAGCCGACGTTTCGCCAATTTTCCTTGGCTTCTTCAAGGGCGATTCTATATATTTGGAAAATACAATAATTTAAAACGGAACAATATGAATTACAAAAACCAAGAAGCATTACTACATATAACATTGAACAAAATATTAAAAAAAGAACTTTATAACTTACATTTAAAAGGTGGTTCGAAGTAGAACCTAATTACTGCTTAGTTGTAAAATAATTGATACCATCTTATGTGGTAAGCTTGTCAAACTAAATATAAACAAAAATAAGGAGCTCATAAACATAAAAGATAAGCAGCCGCAATATCATCTGTGTCCTCTTTCTTGTTTATTGTTTTGTCCCTGTTTTGCATGATTCGTAAACTCTCTAGTGTTTATCTTGTTTTTGTTCGCGCTTCTTTGTCTATTATTTTTGCGTTTGCAAAGTCAGCCCTATGATTGTTTGTTATTGCATGTTGGGAGAGTGCTGTGCTGTGTTTTTGTTTTCTAATGTCGGATTCGTGTTCTGCTAGTCGTGTGCCTAAAGCGCGTTTAGTTGTACCTATGTATATGTATGTATATATATACGCCGCGTATCTGCTTACATTTGTCACCCAATTACTCAACCCGTCACATTGACCAACACACGTATCAATCAGCATGACTGATCGACAGTATCGGTTTGTCAATGTGAACTACCAACTTATTGCTGACGTTGCATACAATGTAAACACTTTTAGTTTGTAAGTATTAGTGTAATTATGTATACGTATGTAAAGTAAGAAATTGTATAAAAGAGAAAGCTTTTCAATAAAGAATCATTATTGACTCTACGCTAACCATCGGCGTACATCAATTTATTAAACAGCGTTATTACATGGCGATCCTGCCTGACACAGTCATTCATTAGCCCATAATTCCATTGTAGCCACGAATGGCAACGCCAAGGAGCGTGCTATAACCACTGATTCAGTACCGACTGTAATATTACGTGAGCACGAATCATGACATCATGAACATAGTCATAAGCATGGGCATGTTCACTAACCGCCTGAATCACTGAGCGCGGTTGTTTGGATGATTATAATGGGCGATGGATTGCACAACTTCACCGATGGCATAGCAATAGGGGCAGCTTCGCAGAGAACATACAAGGAAAAGATTGTTGTTACAAATGATCAAAATCGTTTGAAGTGTTAGTGCCGAAGACAAGGTGTAAGTGAAGCAAGTTTAGCGTGTGGTCAAGAAATGAATCAAGTTTAGCGTGTGATCAAGAAGTGTATGTTTATTAAAAATTCTTTCTCTTTTTATACAAATTATTGACTTACACGTATAAGCTTAAACACTAATACTTACAAACTACTTTCCTAATGTGTAAATATGTATAATATGTGGAAATGTCTAGCGTCAGCATTTTGCGATCAAGTGCTGTCATATGTAACCAAATATGCGGCATGTGCTAGTGAAGTTGAACTCCCGCTGAGTTCATGATTTATCTAGGTCAGTAGTGTTTGTTTATTGTGACGAAATATTCTGAAGTCAACAGCCTGTTCGTCACACTACACCATCCACCTTAAGAATAGTCATATATAATTGGTTGAAATTGGATATGACTATTAATAAGTGCTTTTTGTGTTTTATTGTAATTTCTTGTTGTACATAATTTTTTGATATTGCTCGCGTTGTTTGTTTATTTGGTTACATTCGCCTTGCGCGTACATATATATTTTTTTTGAATATTTTTTTTTCTATGTGTATATTTGTATCATTATGAGTGGAGTGTTTACAAACCTTTTGTGTTTTGTTTTTTTTTTTCCAACATACTGACTTTGTTTATGTGTGTTCGTGTGCATATTTACATATATTACTTTGAGTAATCTGGAGTGCTTTATTTTAGAATTTTTTTTTTTTTTTTTTTTTTTTTTTTTTATTACTACGGTGTTATACTGGTTTAAGTCTATTTTTATGAATTATTATTTGTTTTTTACTATCGCCTATGTTATGTGGTACTAATGTAAAATTATTATTTATATCTATACTTTTAACTTTATATTTTCCTTTATATCTACTATCTAACTTATGGGAGGCCTCTTCTCTAACTAATACTAAATCTCCTATATTTATCTCCTTACTATAACTACTTTTATCATAATTAAACTTTTGTTTTACTTTAGCCTCTTGGACTAATTTTCTAGCTCTCTGCTGTGCTATCTGGAGTCTATATTTTATTTCTTTGTCATAAGCCTCGTGATTGTACAGTGGGCTGATTTTATTTTCTTCTAAAAATTCGTAATTTGGTGGGGTTTTCCCAAATATGAGCTCAAACGGGCAATATTTATGTATGGTAGATGGCGTCGTATTGTAACAATACGCGAAGTACTTAAGGTATTCATCCCAATCGTCTTTGTCACTGGATATGTACGAGCGTACATATTCATTGAATGTTCGGTGACTGCGTTCTACTGTACCCAGGGTTTGATGGTGGTAGGGTGTTGAGGTTTTATGCTCAATTTTTAGTAGTTTACAAAGTTCTTTGAATAAGCTGTTTTTGTATTCGGTGCCCATGTCTGTCATAATTGATTTCATGCGTCCATAAATCAAAATGAAATTTTCAAACACGGCCTTAGCAACTGTTGTTGCGTGTTTGCTTGGGACTGGAATCGCTACCAAGTATTTTGTTAGATCGCATATAATGGTAACTGCATATTCGTTTCCATTTATCGATTTCGGTAATGGTCCGACTGTATCGATTTGTACAATGTCAAATGCCTTCGGAGGTGTCTTCGTTATTGTCATTGGCTCTTTTATGTGTTTATTTGTTTTATTTTTCTTGCAGTGGATGCAGTTCTTTATATATTTTCTTATGTCATTTTTCATATTCAGCCAGCTATATCTCTGCTTGATCTTGTCTGTCATGCGATTTATTCCTGGGTGGCCACCACTAATAGGATCGTCATGATATTTCTGCAGGATTTCTTCTATTTTCCCGGGATCTGTCACATCTATAACCTCTGGGGTTAGTGCTATTGTTAACTTTTTGAGAATCTTATTACCCATTTCAATAAATTTTCCTTATGCAGTATAATTATTTTTGAACAATTTGTCCCCTAAGGTCAACTGTATTTGTACAAGTCCTAAATTGCCGGCTTCGTTTTCCAGCCTGGTAAAGAATTGTCCTAAGTCAATCTTATCCTCAACAATTAGGTTGCTTGTATCAATATTGCTACAAATTTTCTTTCCTTTTTTGAAATATAATTTCGGAGGAGAGAAAACGAGCTCGACTAGTCTTTTTACTTCAAATTTATTTAGCGCTTCATATATTTTGGGGTTCTCTTTGTGACTTTCTTTAATTTCAGTTTTATTACTGATATTTTTAGCTGCTGATCTGGTGGTTGTTTTTAATATTCTGCTTGCTTCCACTGACAAGTCTTTCAGATTTGTTATAGTTATGCGGGATAATGCGTCCGCTATATGGTTTTCTTTACCAGCTATGTACTCCACTTCAAAATCGTACTCTTCTAAGTCTAGTCTTACTCGTGTCAGCTTTGAGGAAGGACTTTTCATTGAAAATAAGTATGTTAATGGGCGATGGTCGGTTTTAATCCATCTGAGATATACGCTCCTTCCAGTGACCTTGTTATTTTTTCTACTTCCGCAGTGTACTGGTTAGCAGTTTTGCTACGCTGCTGGATGTTCAGGAGCTTAGCTGTTAAAACTTCTACTGATTCACCCTTAATCGCGGTTTTGAGTTTTGTTTTGATGTGTTCTATTGTGCTTTCGTTGCTTATGAAATTTCTTGCTGTGCCTTTTAGCTTGGTCTTAATCATGGTAATGGCCAATGCCTCGTGTGTATCCTTGATTTGTTCAAGTATATCGAGTGCATCTAGGAAACTGTTTAGGTTTTCTGGTTTACCATCAAACTCTGGTAATACTGACGAAGCAGTTTTAATGAACTCAACTACCGTTTGCACCATTGTGACGCTTATACCTGGTATATCTATTGATTGAAGGTTTGGTATATTTTCTTCTATCAATGGGCTCTGAGCACGTTCTGCCAAAAGCGCATTGAAATCTATTTGTAGGTCTTCCTCTACTGTGGTTGGTACATTGACTTCTATATTGTATCTTACTAAAGAAGATACTAGTTTGTCCCTTACGGCAGAGAAAAATTGGTAAGACTCTACTTGGTGTTCCTTGGTAAGTATGTTATTTACCGCTTTGATCACCTGTCCTATGCTATTTAGAGCTTCTAAAATTATCTTAAAATGCTTTACGATAGTTTCTGTTTTTATATTAATATTTTTATTTATGCATTTGTAAGATTTATCAGCTTTTAGTTTTTCTTCATATAGGGTATCATATATTTCCTGCCATATATTCATATCTTAGTTTACAATTTTTTTTTTTCGTTTAAATGCGTTGTTGTACATTGTTCAATCGTCTTAACTTATTTTTTATATAATTTTTGAATAAAATTGCAATTGCGACAATTAAACATGTAGCCAAACAAGCAAAAATTGTTAACCATTTATCGGTGATCTCTTCTTTCTGTTCAATAATAGGATGTGGCTCGTATTGGGCTAATCGATTTTCAGATTTTTGATCTGCTGAACTTTCTTTACCTACCTCGTACCCTGCTATTCCTATCAGTATACCGTTAAGTGCAACTTTCCACCATGCCATTTTACAATTTTTCTTTTTAACGTGTATTTAATAAAAATTTAAAATTTAATAATATTTACCACTCCAATTTACTCAGTTTGTTTGTTTTTATTTACAAGTTATTTCTTAACATTTTAATTTTATCTTTTAGTTTCTGCCTATGGTTAATGTCTACGGTTAAATTAAGTAGCCTAAAAGCTTCAGCGATTTCTTTTCGCTTCCTAACCTGTCTACCACCTCGTTTCCTTTTATGGATTATTACGGGTGTAGGAATTTTGGGAGTTTCCTCCTTTTTGACAAGCTTATTCCTGCGCCGATACTCCTCTATGGTGATCGGTGTAGGCCCTTGCTTTTCGGTGTCACGATCTTTTAAAATTTTTTCAGAAATGGCAATTAGCTCTTTGATAGTATCGCGACACTTGTTAAAAATTCTATTAAATTCTTCTTTGGTTTTTATTTCTTGCATACTAACTTGATTTTTAATTTTTTGTTTGTAATGTTAAACTTTAAGCAACATGTGCTTATAAAAAAATTCCTAAGCAAATTAAATTGCTCTTAGCTTAGCGGCCGTAGAGGCGTGGCTACCAAATTTCTAATGTATGTTTATACAAATAATGTCTGCCAATGTCCAGCTGCCAGTCTCTTTTTTCAGGATGTATGGTTTGTCCATGGTTATTCCACCCTTTTTATGCTTCTTCTGGATGTCTTCTGTTTGGTGTTGGAGGGTTCATTCAAAAATATTTGCCGAAAAATACTTATGCTGCCAGTCTTCCGGATGCCTTCTGTTTGCTGTTGTAGGTTTCATCCAAAAACATTTGCCGAAAAGAAGTCCAAATATGGCCGCAACACTTGTCAACGCCAATAAAATTTGCTTCTCGCCTACTGTCCTGGCGGGATTATGACTGGCTGATATAAAGCCTGGCAGGATCGCCATGTAAGTGAAGCAAGTTTAGCGTGTGGTCAAGAAATGAATCAAGTTTAGCGTGTGATCAAGAAGTGTATGTTTATTAAAAATTCTTTCTCTTTTTATACAAATTATTGACTTACACGTATAAGCTTAAACACTAATACTTACAAACTACTTTCCTAATGTGTAAATATGTATAATATGTGGAAATGTCTAGCGTCAGCATTTTGCGATCAAGTGCTGTCATATGTAACCAAATATGCGGCATGTGCTAGTGAAGTTGAACTCCCGCTGAGTTCATGATTTATCTAGGTCAGTAGTGTTTGTTTATTGTGACGAAATATTCTGAAGTCAACAGCCTGTTCGTCACACTACAAAGGGAACTGGCAGCATGACTGGCAGCAAGACTGGCGGCGATTTAAGTATATATTTAGCATAAATTAGGCAGCCTCACGGCAGCTTAGCTAAGAGCGGAAATCTTAGTTTTCGCTTAGGGATTTTGCTATAATAAATAAAAAATAATAATAATAATCTAAGTATGCAGGATATAAAAACTAAAGAAGAATTTGACAAAATATTTAAAAAGTGCGAGGACACTATAAAAGAGTTTATTAAATTTGCTGAGGAATACCTCAAAAGCAAAGAAACTGTAAAGCAAGGCCCGAAACCGATTACCATAGAGGAGTATCGGCGACGGAATAAAGCTAAAAAGGATATATTCTTAAAATACCTCCTCCAATAATAATCAAAAAGGAAAAGCGGGCAGGTAGACAATTTAGAAAAAAAAAAAGAAATAGCCAAAACCTTCAGGCTACTAAATTTAAGTACAAATACAGAAGATAGACTAAAATTAAAAGAAAAAATAAATGAACTAAGAAATAGAAAATAAAAGAACAAATTTTTTATTATTATCGAATAAATTGGAATGCCGAAATATATTTTCTTAATTTTGCTGAAAAATCCCCTTAAATGAAGAACAAAAAAATGATTAACTTTAAATTATAATAACATAAAGAAACTAGTTAATCCTCGTTACAGATAGTTAAGAAAGAAAGCCCATTCCCCAAAATGGATAGCACATTGCCCGACGTCCTTGACTATGAGGCAATCAACCATGCTGTTGATAACTTGTGTGAAAGCACACTGGAGGCACGCACCGAGACTTGTAAGTCACGCCCTCGCGAGAGAAGAAGAGCAATTAAAAATAAAATTTGCTGTATGAACCTAATCTTTAGATTCATCGGAATAGACAGAGTGGCTACAATTGAGGATTACTATAATCAGGAAACCTTAGAGTCGGAAACTGTCGCCATGATTCGAGCGTGCGAGCGCCTGGGCACAATGTAAATAAATTAAAATGAATCAATGGCAAGAAACATATTACACATTATCAAAAAAAAAAAAATATTAATAAATATAAAAGCTACTAAATCATACCACAATGGGTGAAAGTACATTCAAGATTAAGGTTTATTTATTTCTCATTTCCTTTTCCATTCAACTCAATATTAATCCATGCTCTTCAGATAGCACTAATTATTTGGAAAAGGACAAGAACAAAACTAGAAGCCAATTTTCGCCTTATTTAAGAACATTTTTAAATTAAAATGAATCAATGGCAAGAAACATATTACACATTATCAAAAAAAAAAATATTAATAAATATAAAAGCTACTAAATCATACCACAATGGGTGAAAGTACATTCAAGATTAAGATTTATTTATTTCTCATTTCCTTTTCCATTCAACTCAATATTAATCCATGCTCTTCAGAAAGCACTAATTATTTGGAAAAGGACAAGAACAAAACCAGAAGCCAATTTTCGCCTTATTTAAGAACATTCCTTTTTGATTATTATTGGAGGAGGTATTTTAAGAATATCTTCCTTTTTAGCTTTATTCCGTCGCCGATACTCCTCTATGGTAATCGGTTTCGGGCCTTGCTTTACAGTTTCTTTGCTTTTGAGGTATTCCTCAGCAAATTTAATAAACTCTTTTATAGTGTCCTCGCACTTTTTAAATATTTTGTCAAATTCTTCTTTAGTTTTTATATCCTGCATACTTAGATTATTATTATTATTTTTTATTTATTATAGCAAAATCCCTAAGCGAAAACTAAGATTTCCGCTCTTAGCTAAGCTGCCGTGAGGCTGCCTAATTTATGCTAAATATATACTTAAATCGCCGCCAGTCATGCTGCCAGTTCCCTTGTCTTCGGCACTAACACTTCAAACGATTTTGATCATTTGTAATAACAATCTTTTCCTTGTATGTTGTCTGCGAAGCTGCCCCTATTGCCATGCCATCGGTGAAGTTGTGCAATCCATCGCCCATTATAATCATCCAAACAACCGCGCTCAGTGATTCAGGCGGTGAGTGAACATGTCCATGCTTATGACTATGTCCATGATGTGATGATGCGTGCTCACGTAATATTACAGTCGGTACTGAATCAGTGGTTATAGCACGCTCCTTGGCGTTGCCATTCGTGGCTACAATGGAATTATGGGCTAATGAATGACTGTGTCAGGCAGGATCGCCATGTAATAACGCTGTTTAATAAATTGATGTACGCCGATGGTTAGCGTAAAGTCAATAATGATTCTTTATTGGAAAGCTTTCTCTTTTATACAATTTCTTACTTTACATACGTATACATAATTACACTAATACTTACAAATTAAAAGTGTTTACATTGTATGCAACGTCAGCAATAAGTTGGTAGTTCACATTGACAAACCGATACTGTCGATCAGTCATGCTGATTGATACGTGTGACGGGTTGAGTAATTGGGTGACAAATGTAAGCAGATACGCGGCGTGTATATATGTTGCTGAACTCCCGTTGGGTTCAACATAATTTATTTGGGTCAATATTTGTATATGCATAGAAATGCATTGAAAATGAAACGCGATTTTATACCTATATTTTATGGCCACAATATAGTAATAATTTAGTTCCAACCAGCGTAAAGTCGGATATCGATAGTTTACTATGCAATATCTTATTTTCGATGGGGTTTTGTCAGTTCAACAATATTGTCAATGATAATGGGCACATCTTAGTCTCGTCTTCGCATTTAATGAGCTAAACATTTTTTGTTCGGAATGTCTATCGCCTTTTTCTGCCCATAGCATGCACCACAAAGCTCTAGCCATAAGCTTTAAATATTACAACTTTGCTCCAAGCAGTGCTGCTGCGGATGTGATTTATGACTACACCAAAACAGACAATAACGCTATTAACGAATTTCTTATTTCTGTTGATTGGTCTATTTTTCACTCCTTCGACGATCCACATGAATCATATGAGTTATTCCGCAGTAAGCTATCCTATTGTGTATCGAATTTCATTCCCTTAAAAAATTGTGTTGTGCGCAATAAGCCGCCGGTTTTTAACACAAGGTTAAGCCATTTGAAAAACAAAGCTCATAAGGCTACTAAATTTAAGTACAAATACAGAAGATAGACTAAAATTAAAAGAAAAAATAAATGAACTAAGAAATAGAAAATAAAAGAACAAATTTTTTATTATTATCGAATAAATTGGAATGCCGAAATATATTTTCTTAATTTTGCTGAAAAATCCCCTTAAATGAAGAACAAAAAAATGATTAACTTTAAATTATAATAAAATAAAGAAACTAGTTAATCCTCGTTACAGATAGTTAAGAAAGAAAGCCCATTCCCCAAAATGGATAGCACATTGCCCGACGTCCTTGACTATGAGGCAATCAACCATGCTGTTGATAACTTGTGTGAAAGCACACTGGAGGCACGCACCGAGACTTGTAAGTCACGCCCTCGCGAGAGAAGAAGAGCAATTAAAAATAAAATTTGCTGTATGAACCTAATCTTTAGATTCATCGGAATAGACAGAGTGGCTGCAATTGAGGATTACTATAATCAGGAAACCTTAGAGTCGGAAACTGTCGCCATGATTCGAGCGTGCGAGCGCCTGGGCACAATGTAAATAAATTAAAATGAATCAATGGCAAGGAACATATTACACATTATCAAAAAAAAAAAAATATTAATAAATATAAAAGCTACTAAATCATACCACAATGGGTGAAAGTACATTCAAGATTAAGGTTTATTTATTTCTCATTTCCTTTTCCATTCAACTCAATATTAATCCATGCTCTTCAGATAGCACTAATTATTTGGAAAAGGACAAGAACAAAACTAGAAGCCAATTTTCGCCTTATTTAAGAACATTTTTAAATTAAAATGAATCAATGGCAAGAAACATATTACACATTATCAAAAAAAAAAATATTAATAAATATAAAAGCTACTAAATCATACCACAATGGGTGAAAGTACATTCAAGATTAAGATTTATTTATTTCTCATTTCCTTTTCCATTCAACTCAATATTAATCCATGCTCTTCAGAAAGCACTAATTATTTGGAAAAGGACAAGAACAAAACCAGAAGCCAATTTTCGCCTTATTTAAGAACATTCCTTTTTGATTATTATTGGAGGAGGTATTTTAAGAATATCTTCCTTTTTAGCTTTATTCCGTCGCCGATACTCCTCTATGGTAATCGGTTTCGGGCCTTGCTTTACAGTTTCTTTGCTTTTGAGGTATTCCTCAGCAAATTTAATAAACTCTTTTATAGTGTCCTCGCACTTTTTAAATATTTTGTCAAATTCTTCTTTAGTTTTTATATCCTGCATACTTAGATTATTATTATTATTTTTTATTTATTATAGCAAAATCCCTAAGCGAAAACTAAGATTTCCGCTCTTAGCTAAGCTGCCGTGAGGCTGCCTAATTTATGCTAAATATATACTTAAATCGCCGCCAGTCATGCTGCCAGTTCCCTTGTCTTCGGCACTAACACTTCAAACGATTTTGATCATTTGTAATAACAATCTTTTCCTTGTATGTTGTCTGCGAAGCTGCCCCTATTGCCATGCCATCGGTGAAGTTGTGCAATCCATCGCCCATTATAATCATCCAAACAACCGCGCTCAGTGATTCAGGCGGTGAGTGAACATGTCCATGCTTATGACTATGTCCATGATGTGATGATGCGTGCTCACGTAATATTACAGTCGGTACTGAATCAGTGGTTATAGCACGCTCCTTGGCGTTGCCATTCGTGGCTACAATGGAATTATGGGCTAATGAATGACTGTGTCAGGCAGGATCGCCATGTAATAACGCTGTTTAATAAATTGATGTACGCCGATGGTTAGCGTAAAGTCAATAATGATTCTTTATTGGAAAGCTTTCTCTTTTATACAATTTCTTACTTTACATACGTATACATAATTACACTAATACTTACAAATTAAAAGTGTTTACATTGTATGCAACGTCAGCAATAAGTTGGTAGTTCACATTGACAAACCGATACTGTCGATCAGTCATGCTGATTGATACGTGTGACGGGTTGAGTAATTGGGTGACAAATGTAAGCAGATACGCGGCGTGTATATATGTTGCTGAACTCCCGTTGGGTTCAACATAATTTATTTGGGTCAATATTTGTATATGCATAGAAATGCATTGAAAATGAAACGCGATTTTATACCTATATTTTATGGCCACAATATAGTAATAATTTAGTTCCAACCAGCGTAAAGTCGGATATCGATAGTTTACTATGCAATATCTTATTTTCGATGGGGTTTTGTCAGTTCAACAATATTGTCAATGATAATGGGCACATCTTAGTCTCGTCTTCGCATTTAATGAGCTAAACATTTTTTGTTCGGAATGTCTATCGCCTTTTTCTGCCCATAGCATGCACCACAAAGCTCTAGCCATAAGCTTTAAATATTACAACTTTGCTCCAAGCAGTGCTGCTGCGGATGTGATTTATGACTACACCAAAACAGACAATAACGCTATTAACGAATTTCTTATTTCTGTTGATTGGTCTATTTTTCACTCCTTCGACGATCCACATGAATCATATGAGTTATTCCGCAGTAAGCTATCCTATTGTGTATCGAATTTCATTCCCTTAAAAAATTGTGTTGTGCGCAATAAGCCGCCGGTTTTTAACACAAGGTTAAGCCATTTGAAAAACAAAGCTCATAAAAAATTCAAGGCGTCAAATACCTTGGAGGATAATTTACGCCTAATTAAGCTAAATAAAGAGTACCAATGTCTTCACAATTTTTGATATAATCAATACATCTCTAATGTTGAGCTGGATCTACAGTGCAACCCCAAGCACTTCTGGGTTTTCATTAATAATAAACGTAAAACTAATGGTTTCCCAACATGTCTACAGTATGATGGCGAGGTATCGGAAAATCCCTTACAAACTTGTAATCTCTTTGGAAAGTTTTTTCAAGGGGTGTATGCGCGTAGTAATTGGACTCCCAATGAAAGCTCCGAATTTTTTGATCAAACCTGCGGTTCTCATAAAATTACAAATATTAATATAATCCCTGAAGTCATACTAGCGCTATCAAAAGTAAAATCTAGCTCCAGTCGCGACCTTGAAGGATTTGCTCCAGTGTTTTTGAAAACGTTCTCTGAATCTATCTCTTTTCCGTTGTCCCTGCTATTCAATAGTTGCCTTACAAAAGGTATTTTGCTAAAATATTTGATAATATCTTGAATATTAAACTTTTCGATCACTTTAAAGACCAATTCCAGCATGGGTTTCTACCAGCCACATGTACCAATATCTTACTTATCACTAATTATATAGTCAAGGCTCTAGAGCAGAAATATAAGTTGGATGTCATATACACTGACTTTTCTAAAACGTTCGATAAAGTCAACCATTCTGTTTACTGCACAAGCTCTCCCTATACGGAATCAGGAGCACTCTTTTGGAGTTCCTCGCGAGTTTTTTGGTGGACCGCAAGCTTTTAGTCAAGATTGGTTCAACGAAATCCGACCGAGTTGTGAAAGCTTGGTCTGGAATACCTCAGGGAACTCACTGCGGGTCGCTACTGTTTATAAATGACTTACCCCAGCATTTCAAGTTCGCTAAATGTCTCATGTTTGCCGATGATGTCAAAGTCTATATGCCGATATGTAATCGAACTGAATGCCTTAATCTACAATCCGATCTAGTGGTGTTCCAGTAGTGGTGTACCTCTAATAATTTGTTCCTTAACACGGGAAAATGTAATGTGGTTTCCTACTCCAAAGCTGCTTGTCCTATTGCATATGAATATTCAATAGATAATGTAAAATTAATCCGTTTAGAGGAAATCAAGGATCTTGGAATGATGATTAGGCAGAAACTTCTTGGCTTACAGTCTTTAGAAGATGGGAGAAGTTATTTCGCGCTAAATATTGTCTACAACTTAGTTAACCTACATCTAAGTTTAAATTAAATATATTCACTGTTCTAAATTAGTAATAGTCTGTAAGGATAACCTGTAGACTAAATAAATAAATAAATTGGTTTTGGTCGATTTACCCTTACAAAATCCATGCTGAGAATCCGCAATCAGTGTTGCGATAGAAAATGTTAGGTGATTAGTAACGATAGCTTCAAATAATTTGGAACAGCGGAGAGCTTTGCTATTCCACGGTAGGTTTCTATAGACGACTTACTCCTTACTTACTAAAGAAAGATTAAACAAATCGGTCAGAGGTTGGAATATGTGTTCAGCACACTTTTTAAGAAAGCATGTCGGTATTAAATCAGGTCCGTATTTGAATGACTCCTTCAAGATCTTAAGATGTAATAGAACATCTTCCGGCTTTTAATTCGGAACATGGATTGAATTACTTGAATGTGGTTTTGCATAAGAATAATTAGACTTGAAGAATAGAGCAAAGAAATTGGCAATTTCTACATTGCCGCTAGAGATGTTATCCCTAAATTGCATTGTTGAAGGAAACCCTTTTTCACGGCGTTTAGAGTTTACCAAACCATAAAATGATTTCGGGTTGCATTAGAGGCATATGGTTTCTTAATGCTAAAACTTTTCTGTAGACTGAAAGAGCGGTGATAAGAGTCGTGACTAACATCGAAAGAGTACTCAGCAGAGCTATTATGGACAACGGCAGTCATCGCACCTACATAAGCGAGGAATTAGCAGTTATGTTGAAGTTAACGGCCAGGGGTATTAAAAAAATGAGAATTTTAGCGTTTGGAAAAAAACTTCCCAAAGGCATCCAACTCCCTTCAAAAGTATACAACTAAGTATTAAAGAGCAATTTGGCGGACACGCAAAGACTATAACTTTTGGTAATTTAATACTGATGAAAGTAAGCGTATAGCTGAAAATTTAGTTGCGACAAAACAATGTTTGGCTGGACAATACAAGGATGCTGCAGCAAATTAGGTGTATACAGCTGTGTGCTAAATATAACCGATACCGCGGAAAAACGTTAGATATATCTGCTATTTGGAAACTAAAATCCGTTGGTACTACAAACTGCCAACCTTGTGGAAAACAGGGTATTGTAGAAAAAACTATGTTAAACATAAATAATATTAATGACCGCTACGCTGTCAATTTGCCCTGGCGTTTGGGTAACAGTGACTTGTCCAATAATAAAGTTGGTTGCTCTCGCAAGACTTCGTGGCTTACCGCGCGACTACTTGAAGATACCCTGCAATCAACTGCCAAACTGGTTAGTAAACATTCTAGTTCATTAACTAGAATTTCGTGGGCTTATTCATACCAGTTTGAGCGACTGCAAAGTTTCCGCTATCATAAGCAGCAACAACCCTCTAAAATTGTCGATACAACGCCGTCCTACATTTTAATTATCTATTCAACTAATATTGTGAGTTTTTAAATATCCGTTTATTTAAATGATAGTTCTGATAGTTTGAGAATTTCGTGGTTTAAATAGTACATTTGGGTTGCAGATCTTGTACGTATGTGCATGTAAAAAAAATCACTCTTGTTTTTGCCACGTCGCTACTGTAATAACGGCGCATCAGCGAAGCAACATCGAATAAGAAATGTTCAAATGAAACCACGAAGAAAAGTGTAAGTGAATAACATTTCTTTTTGGAATAATTTAGGTAACCTTTTCCTAATGAAAAAGTTCTCACAAAGGAAATATTGAATTGATGTTATTTTTCAGGGTTAATTTATTTTGATTGTGAACAGACCACAGACCAGTAGACCGAGAAGAAAAAATTACTACTAAAATGCGGATAGTATTTAATGCTTCATCAAGCGACGGGTTCTCTCTTCGTAAGAGGGCCAGCTTTTCGCAGACGACATGGTGACCAATTTATTGTCTACCCTGCTAAAGTTTCGCTCAAGCCCTATAGCTTTAACATAAGATTCGAGAAAGCATTTTTACAAATCGCGCTGGCCGAAAGTGATCGTGATAGCCACCGGTTCTTTTGGTGTAGCTCAACTCCCAACGAAAAAAAAGGCGTGAGTAACAAGCACTCGTGGAGTTTGATGTGTAAACATGTGGGTCCTGTAAAAATTTTAATTTCTTTCCTTTCCTTTCCTTTCCTTTCCTTTTCTTTCCTTTAATTTCCATTATCATAGCTCCTTTTAATTATTTTGATTTTCTTTAATTTTGTCCTATTTTATTTAATTTCATTTTATTTTACTTTATTTTATTCTGTTTTATTTTTATTTATTTTATTTATGTTATATTAGTTAGTTTTCTGCAATTCATTCGATAACTATAAACACAAAGATTACACAAACAAAACAAATTAACTACCGCCCAGGGGGAAATGGGGAATGCATTACCTTTTTCATGCATGAAAAGATTGTTGTAATAATAGATCAATACAAAAGCTATCGAAGGAGTAATGTGTCGCTCTATTTTTACTACCTTTACATTAAGTCACCTTCTTGTTTGTCCACTCATTTCCATACGAATTTTCGGAATCTTGCAAAGTCTTTTTAGGGAACTTCCCGTTGAGCTAGACAATTGAAACTTGTAACATAGTTTCGAACTCCGTGACAATGCAACGGGCGAAAAAAATATCCGATAGGTGGCGCACGGATCGAGTTATACGCAAAATTGATTTAAAATTTGGTATTTTGCGATGGCTTTTTAAGTAGCTTCCCGGTAAGTTAGAACCATGAAACTTGACAGATAGATCAGCAATGAAATGCCATGCAATACCCTTTACACCAAACTCCGCTAGATGACGCGCTTACCAAGAAAACTGAAAATCGCTGGAAAACGTTGGGGAGTCTTGCGATCGATTTCTGAGTAACTTCTTAATCAGCTAGAGACTCGAAACTTTTCACATAATTCGGAAGCTGGTGATAATGAAATATTTCATCAAAAAAATTTAGGCAGATGGCGCACGGATCTACATATTTTGAAAATTCGTTTGAAATTGGGAATCTTGCTATAAATTTCTAACTAACTCCCACTCGACCTCGGGACCTTAAACTTAGCAGATATTATAGGACCCGATCACAACATAATTTGTAAAAAAAAATCGCCGGAAATCTTTGAAAAACGCGCGGAATCTTGCGATCGATTTTTGAGTAACTTTCCGGTAAGCTAGAGACTTGAAACTGAACACTTGCTGCAGAACCCGGTAAAAATGCAATAATTCGTGAAAACAATTTCGCTAGGTTGCGCAGAGCTCTACCTATTTTGAAAATCCGTTTGAAATTGGGAGTCTTGTCGTCGGTTTTTGAATAACATCCTCTTGAAAATATAGAGGTGGGGTGCAATTAATATACTTTAAATGAGTTTTCCAAACTTTCATTAGCGATTCTAAATAAAAATTGATTGCCTTAGTTTGGAAACGTACACTCCACCTTTATATTTTCAAATTTCATAAATTGATTTCGAGTATAACGATTAAAGTTTCCAAACTAAAACTCACAGATAGCTTGTCTTTCTTTAAGGACAAATTTGCTGCTGTATTTTGGCGACATAATAATTAAGGGAGACTTTAAAAAATGTTTATCAACTTTTTTTTTTATAGTTTTTAGTGCTACCTACAAACAGGCAATTGCAATTGTGATTAGTACTTAGTAATTCCTATGTGAAAATGCTTAAGTTTATTTAGATAAGCTACCCGCTGTTCGGTGTTGCTCGGACGTAGTGCATCGATATCTATATGCGGCTTAGATTACTGTTATTGAGGTGCATTTGTGTGATATATAGATCGTAGAAATCGTATCACTGTTCGATGTTCTTGATATTGGTGAAGTCGGGGATTGGAAAAAGAGGATGAAAGTAGTGTATGATCCTTGTTGGTGGGAATTATCACAGTTGGTTTAGCCGATGAATTATCATCTTTGGTGGATGTGCATATATAGGTGCATATACATATTTTACAGCCTACTACGCATTCAAAGAAATTGAATTCATGCAAAATAGTGAACAGCACAGTTGGCTAACTGTTAACAGTTATTACTGGATATTTTCTGTAACATGGATTGCCATATGTTAAATTTAAAGCCGTTAGCTTACTGGGAAGTTTCTCAATACGTTTTTCGCTTATCTCAATCAGAGCGCCACCTAGCAGAATTTTCTTTTCAGCAATTCATACTGTCATCGGGTCCTGCCCTATGTGCTAAGTCTCAAGAGGATGTTAGTTAAAAACCGACGACAAGACTCCCAATTTCAAACGAATTTTCAAGGTATGTAGATCCCTGCGCCATCTACTCAAATTTTTCAATCAAATATTATATTTCCACCTGGCTCTGAAGCACGTGTTCAGTTTCAAGTCTCTAGCTTACTGCGAAGTTCCTCAAAAGTCGACCGCAAGATTCTCCACCGTTTTTTTTTAGCGATTTTCATTTTGCTTGGTAAGCGCGCCACTAGCGGAATTTTGTGTACACGATCCATGTGTCAAGTTTCATGGCTTCAGTATATCGGGAAGTTACTTAAAGTCCATCGCAAAATACCAAATTTTAAATCAATTTTCGATCAAATCGATCCGTGCGCCACCTATCGGATATTTTTTTTCATTCACATTGCATTGTCACGAGGTTCGAAAGTATTCTACAAGTGTCTAGCTCAACGGGAAGTTCCCTAAAGCCACTTTGCAAGATTGGAAATGAGCGGACAAACAAGAAATTTACTTAATGTAAAGGTAGTAAAATGCTAGCACTTATCTCGTCCCCCGCAGCAGAGCTCAATGACGCGGTAAACCCCCTGATACACCTCAAAGTTCCCGAGGTTAGATGTGCCTTCAACATTTTTATAGGCAGTGCTGTGCACCTCCTGGTTTTGTGTTTTGAATATTCCTGTGTAAAAAGGAACGCAGGTCATGTATCTTTTCCCTCATAGAAATGCATCTTTTCATTTACATAAAGTAATATAAGAAGTAATGTATAACTTGTCGGTTCAGGATGTTGCGAGCTACACATTACTTTTCCTATGACAACGCTCTAGAAAAATGCATGCATGTTTTCATGTATAATCTATGGGGGATATACATTACTTTATGCATACCTAAACATTACTTTTTCCCACTGGACGTCTTGAGTATTCTGAGCTAAAAAACATATTAACAATTTAACATGAATAATCCATTTTTGTTTTCGTAAACACTGTTTTTGTAAACACAGTCTCTTGCCGATTGATAGCATTCATCGTGTTTAGATTCACGATTACCGAAAAATAACAATCAGCAAAGCACTGTACACACACACACCCACATCAGCAGAGCGTCACTTACATACCCGCAAAGCAGTCAAACAAGATTTCTATACAGAAGGTACACACAGAAGCATGCTTATCGGCAGAGGCACGTTTACAAGCAGCTACGCGTAACTTTTCTGGAAAGCCCCTTCCGCGTTAAGCGTTAAGTCCATTTTTAGCAGCGACCCTTCAGACGCATTTAGAGAGCTGTAAAGCCAAATATGGTGTGATATATGATACGCTTAAATCTTCATTTTATGTAGACAATCTATTACTTAGTGTGCATGAGCGTACTGAGGTCGCCGACATATTTCAACAAGCAACTAGTATATTGAGCTCTGCCAACTTCAACTTACGTAATTGGAATACTAACGATGTTTTACTCGAAGACTCTTTTCCAGTAGATAAGCGTGACGAATGTACGCAACCTTAAGTGCGTGGTGAACAATTGCGGACTAGCTCAGCGTAGATGTGGCAATAAATGTTGGGTACATATAATCATTAAGAGGTACCAAGCGGAACGCAATAAAGGCGATGGCTTAAGGTCTATGATCCGTTAGGAGTGCTTGCCCTCTTTGTTTTTCGATTAAAAATTCTGTCACAAAATGTGTGGAAGGCGAGTTTTGACTCGGAGAAGGCATTAGATGCAGATATGTTGTCAAATTTCCAATGTTAGCAGGAAAAACTGCCAATTTTAAGCAAACTATCCGTAAAGCGTTTGGAGCGGTAGCATACCTGCTCCAAAATTCTGCTGATAGAGAAATAATAACAAACTTTATTTGTTCAAAAAACCATGTAACGCCTCTTGAAAAGAACTCAAAAAGTAGCGAGCTGAGCTTGCCTAAGTTGGCGTTAACCGCAGCCGTTATGGCGGCGAGGTTGAGAACGTTTTTAGTTGAATCTATTGATTGTGATGTTAAAATTTGCATTCTAGGACAATGGTTGTTTGTCAGCATTTACTCGTTGCATCGTATTCGCAAACACTCATGCTATCTTAGTGGTAGGAGTGTTATTGAGTTAGGGAAGGAACATGCTTAAGAATATTCGCTACTTTATTTATATACAAATGAGAAAAACCTACTATGCTTGCTTATATACTCGTACAAGGTGGCGCAAAAGTAATCCTCCTATCAGAAAATGCTATAAATTTTGCGATTGGCCCTTAAAGTCAGTTCTGTTTTGACATTTGTGTAGTAAACACATGCGAAATACACGTTAATAAACAATGTTACGCTACACTGCTCCAGAACGCGGAATATTGCTGACTATTTATTTGACCAATAATCGGTCGGGGCCAAACGGTTACTGTGAATGGTGAGCGCTACAGAGCAATGAACAACAAGTTCTTTTTGCCGCAACTTGATGAATTGGGATTGGAAAACATGCTGAACATCGGAAGCTTACTTTTGCGCCACCTTGTACAAGGAACAGAAAGTTATGTACAGTTGTTAACATCTGTTTCCAAACGTGTTATGGAAAAAAACGTGAAGGTTTTATGGCTGTTACAGCAGAAAGTCGTGAGAAACATCCACGAATGGAGAGCAAAAAAAATTTTTTTAAATAATAACATAACATTACTTTTATTTTGAAAAACACGTTAAAATGGTCAATTCTAAATAAAAAAATAATTTTTTAAATAAATTACATTAAAATTATAAAAATTGTGTTTTTTTTGCTTACTACTTGAAAATATAGGTTTTTTTTTTGAAATATTTTTTCTTCTTAAACGAATTCGAAAAAAGAAAACTATCTTAATGAAAGTTGTTGGAAATGTTCTGAACTTATTTTAGCTGTAAAGAAAAAAAATGTTCCATAAGAAATTTGTTAAAAATGATAATATAGTAGTTAAAAGTTCATTTTAGGCTAATTTCTCATAATTTAAGCCTGATATCTCTACTAAAATTCAAAAACACTATAGATATTAATACAGATTCTAAAATGTACGTAAAATACATTTAAAGGAAGCCCAATATGATATTTTTCCTATAATTCTACCAGAAGCTATGAAGATTTTTTGGCCAAACCCTACATTCATATGGCAAAATATCTATTTTGCAAAAGTGGGGGACTCGAAATCGGACTTAGGGCTATGGTGTCTTCAGCAATTTTTCTTAGAATCATCTGTAGATTACGCTTTTGCTATACTCCTGATGAAAAAAAATCCATCCATACAGTTTGACCCGCTCTAGTATACATACATATATTTCTACACGAAAGTAAAATGTCTTAAAATGAATTTCAAACATGTTTTTAGAAGTTTTATATTTAGATTAAATAAAACCTGTATGTACAAACGCGTTAGTTGCGATTTTCATATTTAGCTATTTTCGAAACTCAAATCTCCGGTTTTGGTAGTGTTTCCAGTTGGGAGCCCTAGCTAGTTAAAAGTACATTTAAGGCTAATTTCTCATAATCTAAGCCTGATATCTCTACTAAAATTCAAAAACACTATAGATATTAATACTGTGGCGATTATTCCCAAGCATGTACCATCGCTAACTCAATAACACTCCCACCACTAATTAAACACAACAGAGATAACGATCGCTACTCTTAAGCGTGCAAGCGTGTAACTAGGAAGAGGAAGAGAGATGGTGCGAGTGTTTGCGAATACGATGCAGGGAGGAGATGCCAATAAATAACAGAACCCGAAGAGCGAACAACCAAGAAACTTCTAGGTGCGTGCACCCTGTCGGACTATATAAGGCAGTGACCAAGCAAGGCAGGTTGATCAGTTTATTTTCAAGTGTTGTTCAGTGAACTAATTAATAATTAATAATCAAGGAATCAACGAATTCGTCACAATACAGATTCTGAAATGTACGTAAAATACCTTTAAAGCAAGCCCAATATGATATTTTTCCTATAATTCTATCAGAAGCTATGAATATTTTTTGGCCAAGCCCTACATTCATATGGCAAAATATCTATTTTGCAAAAGTATATGAAAACCGTGCATGTGTCAATAACAACAACATGGGGATACATGAAGTAGTACACCGTATTATAGTAAAATATATACTATTTTATTTTGCAGTAATGCTAATCAAAACCTTAAACAATATATATATCAAATTCAAGGGAATCAAAATACCTATCGACTGGTATTATAATATTTAAAATCGGTTTGGTAGTTTTCGAGTCATTTCAATTTAAAAAAATGCATAAGATGAACTTTGACCCCTAATAAATTTTGGTTTTGTGCTTTCCCCCCACAAAAAAAACACAGTTATAACCACTTTAACTATATCTATCGATCCCTATACTATTTTTTTTAATTTGAGAGTTTGTGGTATTCTGCATTTATGCCTTTTTAACTACTATTTTTACATAATTTCGATAAAAGGCAACCCAGAATGTAAATGACAATTTTTCAGGAAACAAGGTGGTGGCAATTGTCAAAATATGTCACTACAGAGCTAACCTTCTAGTTATTGAATCATGGGAAATAACGTTCTCCCATCGAAGCATATGACTTAGATAGTTTTACGTCGTGAGCACACATTAAGATTTTTGAATGTCTTATTGTAGGAGAGATATCGTTTATAAAAATCGAAAACAGAACCGGCCCCAGATGACTGCCCTGCGGAACACCAGAGGATACATCAACGGTGTTAGAAACGGTATTTTTAAAACGACTCTTTGCGTTCTATCAGAGAGATAGAAGGAGATCCAGGTTGAAAGCCAACAAGATCCAATTTGTGAATGAGTAAAGAGTGGCAAACTTTGTCAAATGCGTTACTAAAAGCTGTGTAAATACCGTCAGTGTCTATAAATTCATTCGACACGTGGGTTGTAAATTCAAGTAAATTGGTTGTGGTCGATTTACCCTTACAAAATCCATGCTGAGAATTTACAATCAGTGTTGAGATAGAAAATGTTAGGTGATTAGTAACGATAGCTTCAAATAATTTGGGAACAGCGGAGAGCTTTGCTATTCCACTGTAGTTTTCTATAGACGACTTACTCCTTACTTACTAAAGAAAGATTAAACAAATCGGTCAGAGGTTGGAATATGTGTTCAGCACAGTTTTTAAGAAAGCATGTCGGTATTAAATCAGGTCCGTATTTGAATGACTCCTTCAAGATCTTAAGATGTAATAGAACATCTTCCGGCTTTAATTCGGAACATGGATTGAATTACTTGAATGTGGTTTTGCAGAAGAAATTGGCAATTTATACATTGCCGCTAGAGATGTTATCCCTAAATTACATTGTTGAAGGAAACCCTTTTTCACGGCGTTTAGAGTTTACCAAACTGATGTATATTGGAACGATTTTTCGTCATCCCTTGTCAAATTTGGTTTTGAGACAAACCGGTTTCGGCGTTGTGCCATCATCAGTGTCGATTTTCGTTCTGATCTGTTGTGGTCGTTTGTCTTGTATTTATAGTAGGTAGCAGGTAACGTCAGCATGGGTGTCTGTTTGTGTACCTGTGTGCATGTGTTGTGTGTGTACATTCAGAAACGGGGGTGGTTTGCATCGATCGGTTTTTTTGTGGTTGACTGAGGCAGGTAAAAGTTGGTGATTTTTGTTGTTTGACCTTTTTTGTTTGTTTGTTGTTTTTGATCTTTTGCTGTTTTGTGTTTATTTGTCGGTGCGTGTGTGTTAGTTGTACCTGAGTGATTGCTTTGTTTTTTGAAAACCAATTTTAAAGGTTAGAATATTGTGTCGGAAACAGTGTTTGTCTGTTCGTTTATTATTCTACCGTCGAATGTTTTTTGTTTGTAGATTTCCATGTTTTCGAGTACGTTCAGACGTCTGCCTTTTGCTTGTACATGCAGGACCTTGACTGTTTTTTTGATGTTTCCGGGGGGCATTTATTCTCCGACATGTGATTCGCAAAGTTGGACTCTGGTATGATGGTTGGATTCCGTATCTTTTTGTCGTAATCTCGAATGTGTTCTCTGAACCTCGTTCTTACTTGTCGTCCGGTTTGTCCTATTTAACTGTGCTGGCATTCACAAGTGAGCTTGTATACACCATGGCTGCTAAATGGATCTTCTGAGTTAGTTTTGGTTCTTAGCTTCCGTCCTAAATTGTTCGATGTTTTGAACGCTGTGTTGATGTTGTATTTTCTAAGGAAATTTGCTAATTTATATGTTGCCCTTCCAGTATGTGTCATTGTCGTCCAGGTTTGTGTACTTTCTTCTCCATTGTTTATTTTATGTTCTCTAAGGTCTCTCCTGAGTTTATCTACTAGTGCTTTTTTATATCCGTTGTTTGTAGCGATGTTATATATTATTCCAAGCTCTCTTCTATATGCTTCTTGTGTAAGAGGTGTTCTTTCCAATCTTTGTACTAAGTGCCTTAGCGCTGCATTTTTATGTTGTTGTGGGTGGTTCGAGGTATTATGTATTATTGTGTCGGTGGCCGTTGGTTTCCTATATATGTCGTAGTTGAATTTATTGCTAGCTTTATCAATACTTATTGTGAGGTCCAGATAATTGATTCCTCCGTCTTTTTCGGTTTCCATTGTGAATTTTATGTTCCCGTGCTGCTTGTTGAGGTACTCCAGTACTTGCTCTTCGTTGTTGGTAGTTAAAACGCATATGATATCATCCACGTACCTTGCCTAAAATAACACTCCTAATTTGGAATTTAATTCCTGTATATACTCTTTTTCCAGGTTTTGCATAAACGCTTCCATAAGAATAGCCGATGTTGGGTTTCCCATCGCAAGTCCGTTTGTTTGTCTGTATATTTTATTGTTGAATTGAAAATAGTTTTGACGTAGTGTGGTTCTTACTGTGTTCGTGATTTGCGTACTTTTTACTTTATCTTTTGTTTTACGTAGTATTATAGAGTTTACTATGTTCAATGTTTCTGCTACTGGTATTGATGTGTATAGATCTTTTATGTCGAAAGATACCAATTTGCTTTCCTTTGTCACTTCAACGGTCCTAAGTTTGTTTATTAGTTCAGATGTATTAGTTATGGTGTGTTCGTTGCTAAGTTCCAGTGTGTCCTTCAATACTGTTTTTAAATATTTAGATAGCTTATAGCATGGTGCCGATTTAAAATTGATGATTGGTCTCATTCATCCATACGTCATACCAGAGTCCAACTTTGCGAATCACATGTCGGAGAATAAATGCCCCCCCGGAAACATCAAAAAACAGTCAAGGTCCTACATGTACAAGCAAAAGGCAGACGTCTGAACGTACTCGAAAACATGGAAATCTACAAACAAAAAACATTCGACGGTAGAATAATAAACGAACAGACAAACACTGTTTCCGACACAATATTCGAACCTTTAAAATTGGTTTACAAAAAACAAAGCAATCACTCAGGTACAACTAACACACACGCACCGACAAATAAACACAAAACAGCAAAAGATCAAGAACAACAAACAAGCAAAAAAGGTCAAACAACAAAAATCACCAACTTTTACCTGCCTCAGTCAACCACAAAAAAACCGATCGATGCAAACCACCCCCGTTTCTGAATGTACACACACAAGACATGCACACAGGTACACAAACAGACACCCATGCTGACGTTACCTGCTACCTACTATAAATACAAGAAAAACGACCACAACAGATCAGAACGAAAATCGACACTGATGATGGCACAACGCCGAAACCGGTTTGTCTCAAAACCAAATTTGACAAGGGATGACGAAAAATCGTTCCAATATACATCAATCATTCACCCTGTCGGAAAAACAACAAAACAAAATAAAACAGTTTACCAAACCATAAAATGATTTCGGGTTGGAAACAACTAGCTTTTTCATTTTACATATATAATCCTTGTAACACTTTTTATTTAATTCTAGGTATTTATGACGCAGAATAGAGTACTGTATGTAATCTGAGTGTAAACCAGTTTTCTGGTACATTTAAAAAAAAAACGCGATTTTTTATTTTGTAACACTTTTAGTTCTTTAGTAAACAATGCTTGCGCTGGCTCATCATAAAAACAGGTGTGCTTAGGTATATACTTCTCAAAAAGGTTATAAATAGTACTTTTAAAATGCAAAACGCTATGCTCAACATCCTCTTTATATCGAGGCCAGATACACTTAGAAAAGTTCTTTATTCAACTTTTTGAAGTTGGCTTTCGAAAAATCAAATATCTTATTATGGTTTCTTAATGCACTCCCGCTCACTGTTTATGGTTTCGTTAACTATCTGAAGAGAGGGATGGTAAACATCGATTTAAAAAGAATTTAGGTAAGTCATCAACGAAGACAAAATCTAATCGGAATAACATTGATCTGGCTGAGACAAAGGTTGGTCATTTCATCCAAAAATTCATTGTTACTTAACTTAGACGAAACTGGCACAATAATTTATTTATTATGCTCCACGAAATGTATGGCAAGTTAAAGTAACCTAAAACAATTATGAAATCCAAGGGCTTTATCATAGAATGAACAGCATTTAAAGACGAAATGTGGTGCATATACACGGATAGATCAGATGAAGCGGGAATGTAGCAAACAGCTTTGTAAACATGGACCATCCCTAACACGGCTCGGATGCACTTAAACTCAATGTTATCAATAGATGGTATGTTTACAGCTTCAGATGGTATTGAAGAATTTACGGCCAACAGTGTAAGGTTATATACTTGCGTTATATATTACTTTATTAATTTTTAAAATTGTTTTTGGTTCACTGTTGTTAAATGTTAATTATCAAAATTCTAATATTCTAATATTCTTTGTATAAAAATATAAATATTTATTAATTAAAATATATATATATCCAAACCATATAATTGGCGAGCCTGTGAATTCAACAAAGTTGTTATTATCGGCAATACACAATACTACCTTACAGTATGCAACAGAACATCTAAAAACGTGCTATTCGCCTACATTTTATGTGCATAATAGTTTTAATTTATACAATTTTTTGGACATTAAACTAATCTCTTTGTGCTTAAAAGGAAGGATCAATTTCCAATTAATATAATCAACGCTGCAGCTGCGATTCTAACTAGATTGCAATCGATTTTATACAATGAACGCCGAAGAAACCTGTAGCATTAGATAAATTGCAGGTCACTTAAATCGACTCCACAACAATCCACAGTAGTTATTACACCATCTATAATCAAAGCTATTAAAAATTTGTGTTCACATCATTAATCTTGATTCGTTAAAATTTTTGATTTGTCTCTACAATCAAAAAAAAGAGCAATTTAAATTAATGTATATTGGAACGATTTTTCGTCATCCCTTGTCAAATTTGGTTTTGAGACAAACCGGTTTCGGCGTTGTGCCATCATCAGTGTCGATTTTCGTTCTGATCTGTTGTGGTCGTTTGTCTTGTATTTATAGTAGGTAGCAGGTAACGTCAGCATGGGTGTCTGTTTGTGTATGTGTGTGCATGTGTTGTGTGTGTACATTCAGAAACGGGGGTGGTTTGCATCGATCGGTTTTTTTTGTGGTTGACTGAGGCAGGTAAAAGTTGGTGATTTTTGTTGTTTGACCTTTTTTGCTTGTTTGTTGTTTTTGATCTTTTGCTGTTTTGTGTTTATTTGTCGGTGCGTGTGTGTTAGTTGTACCTGAGTGATTGCTTTGTTTTTTGTAAACCAATTTTAAAGGTTCGAATATTGTGTCGGAAACAGTGTTTGTCTGTTCGTTTATTATTCTACCGTCGAATGTTTTTTGTTTGTAGATTTCCATGTTTTCGAGTACGTTCAGACGTCTGCCTTTTGCTTGTACATGTAGGACCTTGACTGTTTTTTTGATGTGTCCGGGGGGGCATTTATTCTCCGCCATGTGATTCGCAAAGTTGGACTCTGGTATGATGGTTGGATTCCGTATCTTTTTGTTGTAATCTCTAATGTGTTCTCTGAACCTCGTTATTACTTGTCGTCCGGTTTGTCCTATGTAACTGTGCTGGCATTCACAAGTGAGCTTGTATACACCATGGCTGCTAAATGGATCTTCTGAGTTAGTTTTGGTTCTTCAAAAGATCAAAAACAACAAACAAGCAAAAAAGGTTAAACAACAAAAATCACCAACTTTTACCTGCCTCAGTCAACCACAAAAAAAACCGATCGATGCAAACCACCCCCGTTTCTGAATGTACACACACAACACATGCACACACGTACACAAACAGACACCCATGCTGACGTTACCTGCTACCTACTATAAATACAAGACAAACGACCACAACAGATCAGAACGAAAATCGACACTGATGATGGCACAACGCCGAAACCGGTTGGTCTCAAAACCAAATTTGACAAGGGATGACGAAAAATCGTTCCAATATTTTTATTTTTATTAATATTTAAATTTTTATTATTGTGCACACTCTTTCTCCAGTTAACTAAAATGATCGATCTACATCACGTAATTTTTCTAATCCCCGAAATTTCAATAACCAAAATAAAAATATTATTTGTTGGTATCATCAAAAATTTAAACACATTGCTTATAAATGTATTAAACAATGTAATTTTAGCTCAAATTATAATACAAATTCAAAGACTTTAAACTAAAACGTCACGTTATGACAGTGGCTGTAGCAAAAGTGACGTTAAACCTTCTCGCCGCCTATTTATTTTTGACAAATTTAATAAATTAAACTTTTTAATAGATACGGGTGCTATTGTTTCTGTAGTTCCCTCTTCTAAATTTAAATCTCATAAATGAAACTCTGATCTAAATTTAACTGCAGCTAATGGTTCTTCAATTAAAACTTTTGGTACAAAACTTTTAAAACTTGATCTAAGTTTAAGACGCGATTTCGAATTTCCTTTCATACTAGCAGATATTTCTACTTCCATAATTGGCGCTAACTTTTTAGAGAAATTTGGTTTACTAGTTGATATTAGAAATAAAGAAATTACTGACTTCAAAACAAAATTAAAAGTTTCTGGCTCTAGTGGATTTTGTGATATGTTTTCTCTCAAAATACCAATTTCTGAAAATAAATTTACCAATCTCTTAAAAGATTTTCCCTCAATAACTTGTGAACCAGATTACACCAAACAGTTCATAGATTTGAAACTAAAGGAGTTTTACCGTTCTCAAAACCTCGTGGTCTAGATCAAATTAAATTTAAAATTTCAACAACAGAATTCGAATTTTTGGTCAAAACAGGTATATGTAGACCTTCTAGTTCTCATACTTCATCTCCTTTACATTTGGTCCCAAAAAAAGAACCAAATGATTGGAGATCATGTGGAGACTATCGTAGACTGAATTTCATTACCATACCTGATCGATATCCATTACCCCATATACATGATTTAGCTATTGATTTAAAAAACAAACAAATATTTTCGAAAATTGATCTAGTCCGAGCATATCATCAGATACCAATGGCCGAAGAAGACATTCATAAAACAGCAATAACCACACCATTTGGAATGTTTGAGTTCGTACGCATACCTTTTGGTTTACGAAACAGCGCACAAACATTTCAACGTTTCATAAATGAGGTACTTTCTGGGTTTGATTTTGTTTTTGTCTATATTGATGATGTACTTGTTGCTAGTGATGACGAAGATCAACATTTTGAACAAATCTGTTTTTGAAAGGTTGGCGGAGTATAATTTAAATATTAAACCTTCAAAATGTATCTTTGGAACGAATAAGTTAGATTTTTTAAGTTATGAAATTTCTAGTGAAGGAATTAGGCCATCCTTAGAAAGAATTGAGACAATAATCAACTTCAAAAAACCTATTTCTATAAATAAATTACAAAAATTTTTAGGAATGGTTAATTATTACCATAGATATGTTAAAATGTTAGCAGCAGAACTTGGTCCACTGCATGAAATGTTAACATTTGCTACTAAACATAAACTTAAAGAAATTAATTGGTCAGAGAAGACTATTAATGCTTTTGAGAATATCAAACAGCTTTTTGCACAGAAAACTTTACTCACTCATTTTGATAAAAAACGGTAAATTATCTCTTGCTGTAGATGCTTCAAATGTAGCAATTGCTGCAGTCTTACAACAAGTTAGTAACAATGTTTTAGAACCACTCGCCTATTTTTCACGTAAATTATCTCCTACTGAAATGAATTACTCAACTTTTGACAGAGAACTTTTAGCGATTTATAATTCAGTTAAACACTTTAAACATTTTCTTGAAGGTAGGACATTCACCATTTACACTGATCATAAACCCTTAACACAAATTCTTAATTCAAAAGCAGACAGATCACTACGACAAATTCGACATCTAGAATACATAGCACAATTTGCAAAAGACATTCAATACATTTCAGGAAAAGAAAATATTGTTGCTGATACACTTTCTCGTATTCCAGATATTAACACAATTTTAGCTAAAGACATAAATTTTCAGACCTTATATGAAGAACAGCAAAAAGACCAAACTCTTCAAAACATAATATCTGATCAAAATTCAAACAGTAATTTAAAAGAAATTGGTATTCCAGTTCTTAACCTTAATATATGGTGTGATATTTCCCAAAAACCTTTTAGGCCGTTTGTTAATACATCTATGAGAAAAATTATTTTTGACAAAACTCACTGTTTATCGCATCCAAGTGTTGGCACAACTAGACGATTGATTCAATCTAAATACTTCTGGCCTAATATGCGCAAAGAAATAAATAATTGGTCTGCTACTTGCTTAAATTGTCAAAAATAAAAAATTTCCAAATATACAAGAATACCTATACAAAAAATTGAGATAGCTTTTGGACGATTTGAACACATTCATATGGATCTGGTTGGTCCATTACCTGTATCAAAAGAAAATCGTTACATTTTAGCTATCATTGACAGGCATACACGTTGGCCTGAAGCATATCCGCTTAGGGATATTTCAGCAAATACTATAGCAACCACTTTTGTCTATAATTACATTCCTCGTTTCGGTATTCCACTAAACATAACTGTTGACCAAGCATCACAGTTCACATCAAAATTATTCACAGAGCTAACTAAGTTATTAGGATCTCACAAAATTCATACAACTCCATACCATCCTCAATCAAATGGAATGATAGAAAGATTTCATAGGACATTGAAAACAGCGATCACTTCCTCAGGTGATTCAATTCACTGGTCTGAAATTCTCCCATTGATTTTATTAGGTTTACGCACATCTTTCAAAGAATATTTAAAATGTTCTTCTGCGGAATTAGTATATGGACAAACACTTAGATTACCAGGTGAACTAGTTGTTTCCAATAATAATGGTAATGAAGCAGATAATACGATTGAAATTCTTTCTAAATTAAGAAAGTATTTTTCACATGTTAGATCAAAGGTCCTATATCACAACACTGAATATTCTTTCATTGCTAAAAATTTAGATTCTTGTGAATACGTATTGGTTAAAGTTATTCACAAGTCGAATTTACAATCACTTTATGATGGTCCGTTTAAAGTTATTTCTAAACATGATAAAGTATTCAAAATTCAACATGGAAATACTATTAAAACAATTTAAAAAGATTTACTTAAACCTGCAAACATAATTACAGATACAGTACTTAACACTAACTCATCAACGCTTTCAAAAAACAAAAAGAAAATAACATTTAACATAAATTAATAGATCGTTTTACTGGAGGGGGAGTATATGTAGGGCTATATACTTGCGTTATATATTACTTTATTAATTTTTAAAATTGTTTTTGGTTCACTGTTGTTAAATGTTAACTATCAAAATGAAAATATATTATTAAATTTTTGTTCTTTCAAAAATAAAGATATTCTTTGTATAAAAATATAAATATTTATTAATTAAAATATATATATATCCAAACGATATAAACAGGACCCCGCTCCCGGTTCTGTTTAAACGATCGTTTCGGTAAGTCGCAAAAAATTTCAGAAGCAAAGACGTGCGGTTTTAACCAAGTTTCGGTGAAAGCAATGACATCGTAGCTGCAATGGATCGGTTTAAGATAGAAATCTGTTAAGTTAGTATTCAAACCCTCACATTCTGATAATAAATGTTTAAGGCGGAATTTATAATGAGTTTTTTGGATCGGTATTTTGACTAGTGATTTTCGCGACAGTTGGGACATATTTTTTAAACAAAAATTCACGAATTAGAGCCCCAGGCGGCCAGAAAGAGCTATCCAAAATTGTATCAAAATCAATCTTAAATGATATATTTCTATCATAATTGCATATAAAGGGAGCATACTATCGTGTTTTCTTAAGTACATGTCGTGGCGCGTCACTGGCGCTTTTATATATACTAGAGATCGCCAAGTGGTTGAAATTCAACCACAAACCTTTATTTTATTTTAGTTATTTGTTATACCCTTCATTCGCATTTTTCCCTTCCTTTCTCTGCTTCCTTTCCACTTACATATTTTCCTTTGCTTTGATTCCTTCCTTTAGTCTCTACAGTCCCTATTATTATATTATTTTATTCTTTTCTTTCCTTCCTTTCTTTTCTTTTCTTTTCCTTTTCTTACCTTTCCTTTCCCTATATTTCATTTCCTTTCCTTTCCCTTCCTTTCCTTTTCTTACCTTTACTTTCCTTTCCATTCCCTTCCTTTCCTTTTCTTACTTTCCTTTCCATTGCTTTCCTTTCTTTTCCTTTTCTTCCCTTTCATTTCCTTTCCTTTTATTTTCTTTGCCTTCCGTTGCTTTTCCCTCCCTTTCCTTTTCTTTCCTTTCCCTTCCTTTCCTTACTTTTCCTTTACTTTTCTTACCTTGCCTTTCCGTTCCTTTACTTTCCATTTCCTTCCTTTCCTTTTATTTTCTTTCTTTTCCCTTCCCTTTCTTACCTTTATTTTCCTTTCCTTAAATTTTCATTCCTTTCCAGTCCCCTTTCTTTCCTTTCTTTTCTTTCTTTTCCTTTCCATTTTCTTACCTTTCCTCTCCTTTCCTTTCCATTTCCTTCCCTTCATTTCCTTTACTTTCCTTTCCTTTCCTTTCCTTACCTTTCCTGTCCTTCCCTTCACTTTCTTTTAATAAACTTTGTCTTATTTCATTTTACTTTATTGTATTTCATTCCACAAGCCCAACCACAAATTCAAAAACAAAACCAATTCTCGTGTTGAATAATCTTTATAAATAATCATTTATTTGGTTTTTGTTAACACTGTTTGTAGGTATCAGGAAAGAGGTTTACATAATTGCCCATATTTTACATTGCTTGTTTAATGTCTCCAACTAAGCAACTTTTAGTGTTCTCAGGAGAGCCGCTGTCACTGGGCATCGTAGCCAGTAATCAATACAATAAAAACAACTAAAGCAAAAATGCATAACATAAAAATCCACTACCAACTCTTCGCACTCACAGTGAGAGCCGATCACGCGAGTAATACAAAAACATGCATGACATGTCTACTCACACACCTACTGCTCTATAGTGTAAATACACGTTTGGCATATGTGTTAGTGTATTTTTAATCTAATTTTTCAATATTATAATAAATTTTTTTTTTAAGTATTTTTGATTGACGGCACTGCAGCTTGGCAATAGCTATACATAGCTATACAATTGGTAATACCTTAATGTATAGTTTGGCCATAAAGTGGGACAATTTCAACTCAACTTGCGCATTTATATTATAGATACTAGCAGACCCGGCAGACGTTTTCTTGCCATAGCGTATTAACTTTTTTTTTGGTCTTGGTACCGCTTTCTATTTCCAAGGGTTTTTTGATATAAACATAAAATATCATTGACTTGAACCAAAAAAATTCCTAGCTATGCCGAATTGGCACTTTAAATAGCCTGGGGGCTTTCCAAAGACTATATCGTTCCCAGCGAATTCCTGAACCTACTGTTAAAGTTTAATTGAGATCAACAATAAACTTTATACATGAATGAAGGACAAACAACTCACAAAAATTTGTGACTGCCCAGTTGTCCACAATTATGTAAAATCTTTACTAAAGGACACATGTATCCAAATATCAATAATTTAGATCAAATACGTTCAGAGTTATGACGAGTTGAAATTTTGTATAAAATGCGCGCCTGGCACAGGCCACTTTTCCAAAAAATATATATAGCCTAGGTCGTACCCACACATCTTCTAACCGATCTTGAAAGTTTTATAGAGATCGACTTTAAACTTTGGACATTAATGGAGCACAAACAGAACACAAAAAAAGATGATGACAATTTTTTAAAAACTACCTTTACATTTATGTCGCCAAAATACAGCAGCAAATTTGTCCTTTAACAAAGACAAGGTGAGTTTTATAGGTGAATTCTGTAACTAATATCCAATCACTAATAGAGACATTTTGTGGTCAATTTACTGTTAGTAACCTTCCTGGAACCAGCGGACAAATTAGTGACTATTTTTTTTAAGACTAGAGATGTGAGACAGCTTACTGAATACCAAATTGTATCAAAATGGAGATTGACCACAAAATGTCTCTATTAGTGACTAGATACTAGTTACAGAATTCAGCTATAAAACTCACAGATACCTTGCCTTTCTTTAAGAACAAATTTGCTGCTGTACTTTGGCGACATAAATATAAAGGTGGTCTTTAAAATTTTTGTGTCATCTTTTTATTTTATAGTTTTTAGTGCTACCTGTTGGGCGTGGTACACTTAAAACATACAATATGTTTGTTACAATTGATAAACCAATAATTGTATCGGCAATGGTATGATGTTGTTCTTGATACCTATAAATGTAAAGCATATTAATCACCACACGGCGGCCGCCGTGGTGTGGAGGTAGTGTTGCCGGCCTACCACACCGAAGGTCCATGGTTCGAGCCCTGGTACAGGTAACATCAAATGTGATTTGAAAAAAGTTTTTCAAAACGGGGTCGCCCCTCGGCAGTGGTTTGGCAAACTCTCCGAGTGTATTTCTGCCATGACAGGCTTCTCAGCAAAAATTCCTCTCCTTTGTAAATGCCGTTCGGTGTCGGCAAAAAACTGTAGGTCCCACCAATTTGTAGGGAAAATTCAAATCGGCACACCACAAATTGGAAGAGAAGCTTGGCGCAAAAATCTCTTAGGAGGTTTATGATGATATACCTGTTGTATATCGCGCCATAAAGAGAGAAAGAGAATTGCAGTTTGATGGCAATGTGGATAGTTAACTCTCTTATACACATGTACGATTAAAGTTAAGTTATTGTTCTCACTTTACATACACATGTACCACCTCTCATCATTGTTACATTCTTTTCTTTATACTACCTGTATACATATAAGTTATTCTCTGGTATAACCCATATTATGAATTTGTCAATCTCTGCTAGTTAGTTGAACTCGAACAGAACAATAAAGAAGTCACAACCAAATATAATCGTCGTTTAAATTCTACCTGTTCGCATACTACCTATAAACAGTCAATTGCAATTGTGATTAGTACTTAGTAGTTCCGATATGAAAATGCTTAAGTTTATTTAGATTAGCTACCCGCTTTTCGGTGTTGCTAGGACGTAGTGCGTCTATATCTATATGTGGCTTAGATTACTGCTATTTAGGTGCATTTGTGTGATATATAGATCAGAGAAAACGTATCACTGTTCGATGTTCTTGATATTGGTGGAGTCGGGAATTGGAAAAAGAGGATGAAAGTAGTGTATGATCCTTGTTGGTGGGAATTATCACAGTTGGTTTAGCCGATGAATTATCATCTTTGGTGGATGTGCATATATAGGTGCATATACATATTTTACAGCCTACTACGCATTCAAAGAAATCGAATTCATCCAAAATAGTGAACAGCACAGTTGGCACACTGTTAACAGTTATTACTGGATATGTTCTGTAATATGAATGGTCATATGCTAAATTTAAAAGCCGTTAGCTTATTCGGAAGTTTCTCAAAACGGTTTTTACTTATCTCAATCAGAGCGCCACCTAGCAGAATTTTCTTTTCAGAAATTCACACTGTTATCGTGTCCTGACCTATGTGCTAAGTCTCAAGACCATAGGTCAAGAGGACGTTAGTTAAAAACCGACTACAAGACTCACAATTTCAAACGAATTTTCAAGATATTTAGATCGCTGCGCCATGTACCGAAAATTTTCAATCAAATATTACATTTCCAACTGGTTCTGAAGCACGAATTCAGTTTAAAGCATTGCAATGCAAAAATTACAACTAAACACTTTAATTTAAACTAAAATTCACATTTTGAAGTAACTGGTAAGGTGTTATAACTGCTTTATATTCAATAGTTTAGGTGTTTTACGTCTTCACGTTCAATCTTGCAGTATTTTAATTTGATTGTCTTATTATTGCATAGAACGCACCCTGTGTGGTTTGTGTGTGTGTGCAGATTCGGAGTAAGTTGCGCTACTAGCAGACCTATGAACCAAATATACTTTTTTGGAAAGGGGAGAAATAATAAAATCCAAAAAAATAAAATCGAAAAAAAAAGGTTCAAAATCGATCCAAAGTCTTTCACACAGCCGGACAGACGGACAATACGACCTTTATGCTTTATACATAAAAAAAAAATTCTGACGTGTACATGAAAATCGCCGATGCACGTGTATTTTTATTTTTCTTCCCTTTCCGAAAAAGTTTATTTGGTTCATAGGGCAGAATGTGTGCAACGCGGTGTTATGGTTTCACGTCTCTAGCTTACCGTGAAGTTCCTCAAAAATCGATCGCAAGATTTTCCTGTTTTTTCAGCGATTCTCAATTATCTCGATCAGCGCCATCTTGCGAAATTTCAAATTCTAAAAATTATTTTTTCCTAGTATCCTGAACAATGTGCTAAGTTTCAAGTCTCTAGGTCAAGAGGAAGTTAGTTGAAGATCGCTCCCAAAACTCCCATTTTCAAAAGAATTTTCGAAATAGGTAGATCCCTGCGCCACCTAGCGGTATTGTTTTCACGAATTATTGCATTGTTACCGGGTTCCGCAGTACGTGTTCAGTTTCAAGTCTCAAGCTTACCGGGAAGTTACTCTAAAATCGATCACAAGATTCCTCGCGTTTTTCAAAGATTTCGGGCGATTTTAAGTTAACTCGATCAGCGCTCCACCTTTCGGAATTTTGATTTCTACAAATTATATTGTGATCGGGTCCTATACTATCTGCTAAGGTTAAGGTCCCTAGATCGAGGGGAAGTTGGTTAAAAATTAATAGCATGATTCCCAAATTCAAACGAATTTTCAAAATATGTAGATCCATGCGCCATCTATATATAAGATTATAGTTTTGTCCATATAGGAGTGGTTTGTAACGGGGAAGCTGGGAAATAATTATTATATATTAAAGGACTTGCCGGAAAGATCATAGGAATTTTTAGTGCAAAAGATATTCGCCAATAATAGACATATAACTCTAACTTTTCAAGTACTAGGGTTGTGTAGCGGTCGATTAAGCGAGTCGTATAAGACTCATATAAGTAGCTAGTATTAAGAATATGGAGCGAATTATATTGTGAATATTCCAACCACCCTGCAGTCAACTGTCAAACATTAGTAAACATTCTAGTTCATAAGCTAGAATTTTGTGGGCTTTTTCATACCAGTTTGAGTGACTGCAACGTTTCTGCTATCAGAAGCAGCAAAACCCCTTCAGAACTGTCGGTAGACAATTACATACGTGAGCGAAAAAGAAAACAATTCAGTATTCGGGCCGCAGTCGTTCAGTTAACAACGCCGTCCTACATTTTAATTTTCTAATCAACTAATATTCCGAGTTTTTAAATATTCATTTTATTTAATTAAATTTATAACTTTCTTGTAAATAATAGTTCTGATAGTAAAGTCATAATCCTTTTTAGAATTTCGTGGCTTAAATAGTACATCTGGATTGCAGATCATGAACGTACGTGCATGTCACCAAAATCACCCATAATTTTTGCCTCGTCGCTACTGCAATAACGGCGCCGCAGCGAAGCAGCACCAAATAAGAAATCTTCAAATGAAACCACGAAGAAAAGTGAAAACGAAACGATCATTTGTCAAATCAATTTTGTAAGTAAATAACATTTCTTTTTGGATTAATTTCAGTAAACTTTTTCTAATGAAAAAGTTTTCATAAAGCTGCACCAACGAAATTGGCGAGTAGTGGCACGTACAATAAAAAGGGGGTTAAAATAGCCCTTTTTATAATACTAGCTGGACCCGTGCGCTCCTTACGCAAAAAAAAAAAACAAAAATGGTTTGAAACCTTTTATTAGTCCAGGTCCAGGATTTTTCAAACCTTTTTCTCACATTATAAAAAAAGATTTTCAGCTACACTTGTTGTGAGACCACAAAAAAAGCTATTTGAAACTCCACCACTTATATTACATTCACATTGAGTCATAAACTTGAGTTGATTGACAACATCAATATGAATTAACTCAAAAAATGTCCCTTTAACTCGAGTTTATGACCCAATGTGAACGCAGTCTTATTCACTTATTTTAGCAATGTTCAAGTGTAGATGGCGCGCTCACAGTGGGTTGAGCGCTGCTATTTTCGCAATGCCTTTAATTATTCTAGCACTTATCAGTCTTAGTATTCAAATGTAGATGTCGCGAGGCATGTGAATGTCACAGTCACAATAGCGTTGCAGTACAAATTGATTTTTTGTGCATCGTTTATTTTAAAGAATTCTTTTTTATAAAATACGCTTAAACAAAAGCAGTCCGCAAATTAAAACATGGTTTTGCATGTAGAACTAACCCCCACCTTTAAAACGATACCTTATTTATTAATATTGGTTCCAAATGAGAGCAGAAAATTAGGAACTAACACAAAAAGACCTTACGGAAATAACATATACTAGCTGGACCCGTGCGCGCCTTGCGCAAAAAAAAAAAAAAACAAAAATGGTTTGAAACCTTTTATTAGTCCAGGTCCAGGATTTTTCAAACCTTTTTCTCAAATTATGAAAAAGATTTTACGACAATGATACCCCGTGCGTGCGGTACTAATGATTAGTTAAAATTTTTTAGTTAACAATATTAATAAATAAAACTTCCTCCTGAAGATGCTAGGGTGACTAGCGAAACGTCGAGCTGTAAAAATGAAATAAATCTATTTTTTTTGCATTGATAAAACAAATAGGTCAAATAGCCTACGCAACACCAATAATTTATTAAGAAAACTGACCGGACTCACCATTGATTTTCATCTACACTTGTTGTGAGACCACAATTTGAAATTCCACCACTTATATTACATTCACATTGAGCCATAAACTTGAGTTGATTGACAACATCAATATGAATTAATTCAAAAAATGTCCCTTTAACTCGAGTTTATGACCCAATGTGAACGCAGTCTTATTCACTTATTTGAGCAATTTTCAAGTGTAGATGCCGCGCTCGCAGTGGGTTGAGCGCTGTGATATTCGGAATGCCTTTAATTATTCTAGCACTGCTCAGTCTTAGTATTCAAATGTAGATGTCGAGAGGCATGTGAATGTCACAGTCACAATAGCGTTGCAGTACAAATTGATTTTTTTGTGCATTTACAATCGTTTATTTTAAAGAATTAATTTTTATAAAATACGCTTAAACAAAAGCACTCCGCTAATTAAAACATGGTTTCGCATGTAGAGCTAACCCCCACCTTTAAAACGATACCTTATTTATTAATATTGGTTCCAAATGAGAGCAGAAAACTAGGAACTAACACAAAAAGACCTTACAGAAATAATATATATGATGATTTAGTTATTAAGAACTTGCACATTACACTGCGTTACAAAAACGAGATTTAGTTCTGCCTTATGAACCAAATATATTTTTCGGAAAGGGGAGAAAAAATAAAAATACACGTGCATCGGCGATTTCCATGTACACGTCAGAATTAAAATAAAAAAAATGTTTTTAATTTTTTTTTTTGCAGGGCTCCGTATGTGGTAGCCAAATTGTTGGTACAGCGTACTTTATTGTTGACCTTCCATTCGTAAACTTGCATAAATTTCTATAGCAATAGTCGCATACGGCTAAAAAAACAAAATTCTGACGTGTACATGAAAATCGCCGGTATACGTGTATTTTTATTTTTTTCTCCCCATTCCGAAAAAGTATATTTGGTTCATAGGACAGAGTGTGTGTAACGCGTTGTTATGTACTAGAATGTCATAAGCGGGTTATCTGCATGGTTATTTGTACTCCGAAACTTGATATTTTCACCATAAAAAGCTAATTTCCTTCATATTATGTACAGATATTTTTACAAGTATGGATTAGATTCTATCTGAGATTAATATTTAAGTTTTAAAATTTTCCATAAAATGTTTCAAGAAAATTTAAAGATTTATGCCTGTCAAGTCAATTATAAAATTCAATCAAAAAAAGGTCTATCATTAAAAAAAAAGAAAATTACTTTTTAGAAAAGTTTTCCAAGTTTCCAAGGGTAAAATTGCTATGAATAGCGACTATATTTTTATTGAAATTAGTTTTATTTAATTAATATAGTATAGATATATTTTAATATCTGATGACATATATTTTATATCTGATGACTGAATTTTCAATAAAGTATTTTGTAATGTAATTTTGCAATTTTCGTGTATTTTTAAACCAAAAACCTACCTACTATGAAGTGGTAAAGTATCTGGTATGATACTCATGCATAGGCTGACTAGTTTAATATAATAACAAGTCCGTTCTTTTCGAATGAAACTTTATTAATGAATTCAGTAATAGCTTACAAAAATGCTTACAGCTAATTTAAAAGAGATGAACTTAAAACTAATAACAATGCAGTATGTGTTGTTGTTGCTAGTTATGTTTGGAGGAAATGAGATTAAGTTATAAAATGTTGTTAAAGGAAATAAGGAATAAGAGTGCGAGTAAGGAAACGGAAGGTGAAGTGTGAGGAGATAAATACAAAGAATGAGGAGAGGATGAGAATAGGAATAAGTGCTATTGATAGTGGGTGTGTCGATATGTTACTCCTCCGCCCCTAAGACATTTGCGTCTAAGTTTACCTTTTATAGGTATATGAATTAGAAAAATTTCTTATGATCATACTTTTACTTCCATATACTATTCCTGAAATTTGTAACGCCTTTTTAGTTGTGTCTTATAGTATTTAGTTTTTCGATTGTTTGAATTATCAGTGACATAATTACCATCCCTATTATATTCAGAAAGTTTTTTGTATTTTGGTTTATTTTTAGGAATTTGTCTGTTACAAACAATATTGTCTACAAGCTCTTTTGATTCTCTGATTTTATTTAACTTTTGAACTCTCTCAAGCTTTTGTTTTTGGTATAGTTTACTTAGCTCATCAATATCCTCCTTACTGAAATTTTTTATTATAAAATCTATGGGCCTTTTTTTTGTTGTTGAGTGAATAGTATTATTATAGCATGTGAAAATTTAAAAAAGTTTTTCATCTAAATCTAAATCTTTGTTTTGTTTATCGGCTTCCAATAACCTTAAATGTTCATTCAAAGTTCCATGAAGTCGCTCTACGTCCGAATTCCCTGTTTTTAGATAAGCGGTGGTCGTATGTGTCTGAATATCCTGCTCTTTTAAAAACAAACGAACAGCACTGTGCAGAATACACCTTTCATTGTCAAATACTAGTTTGTTCATTTTTCCGAGAAATTGGATACGTTCCTTTAAAGCAGCCAAAATTGCTATCCAATTTCTATCATTAATCCTATGAAATGTAGCATATTTTGAAAACTTGTCAATAGTTGTGAGGTACATGGTATTCCTATAAGGAAACCAAATGTCTATATGGACAATATCGTTAAAGTGGGTTGGTTTTTCTGTTACTTGGTAAGGAATTTTAATTGGATTTCTATCAAACTTAGCTATTTGGCAAATTGAGCAGTTGTTAATCACATATGTTATCACCCTATATAACTTTGGATAAAAGTATTCATTTTTCAACTCAAGGAAAACTTCTTGTATACCTCGATGATTATTGCGTTGATGCTCATTTTCTATTATTGCTAAAATTTCGTTTTTGTCGGTAATTTCTTTAAGTTTTATAACTGATTTGTAAAGCTTAAGGTTGCTATTTTCAAAGAAATTTACGTACAAATACTGAAATTTTACAAAAAGCTCAGTATCGTCGCAGTACATACACATAACACCTTTATTTATTAGACACCTCTGCATAATGCTTTTTAGATCGGAATTTTTAGTAACTGTTATATGAGTTTGACACTTTTTGTTAACTATTTTTATGTAAAATTTTTCCTCTATTCCATAGTTCAAATAAATTTGGTTTTTATAGCAGTTAATGCACCTCTCGGTTGTAAATATATATTTTAGGTTGTCCTCTAATGCGCTGTGCGCAGTTGCATCAACAGACATAACTTCTTCGTCTACTTGCTGATTTTCTGTTTTGATTAAATCTCCTATATTATTGAATACATCCCTATATTGTAAATTATCTTCAAGTTGGTCAAAATATCTACTTAAGGTATCCGCAACTGCATTATCTTTACCTTTGATATATGTAATTTCAAAATCGTATTCATTTAGAAGAATTTTCCATCTTTGAAGCTTCATGTTGGGTTCCTTGATGTTATGCAACCACGTCAAAGGTTTGTGATCCGTTTGTATAACAAACCTTCGACCATATAAATAAGTACGTAAATGCTTCACAGCCCAAACCATAGCTAAAGCTTCTTTCTCTATAGTAGAGTACCGTATTTCGTGATCTGACAAAGTGCGAGAAGCGTAGCATATAGGATGACTATTTTGACTTAAAACACAACCGATCGCAAATTGGGATGCATCTGTCGTGAGTACAAATTTCTTATTGAAATCTGGAGGCTGTAAAACGGGTTCGCTGGTAATAAGTTTTTTCAAAGTTTTAAACGAATTCAAAAAATCAATATTTTGAAAGTCTAAAATAGCATTTTTCTTTAAAAGCCGCACCATAGGGTAAGCTACTTTTGCGTAGTCCCGTATGAATTTGCGGTAATAACCGGTCATTCCGAGAAATTGCTTTATTTCTTTAATAGTCTTCGGTGGTTTCATATTTTCTATGCATTTCACTTTCGTTGGGTCTGGCTTTATACCTTCTTTCGAAACAACATGCCCTAAAAATTTTGTGGTTAAATCGGCGAATTGACATTTATTGAATTGAATTTTTAGATTAGATGAGCGTAAAGTATCGAAAATTTTTTGAATAGAAAGAATATGCTCATCAAAGCTTGTAGAGAAGATCAATATGTCGTCTAAGTAAACCACACAAATTTTGTTTATATGATCTCTCAAAACATAATTGATCAATCTCTGGAATGTTGCAGGGGCCGTTTTCAGGCCAAAGAGCATTCTTGTGAACTCATAGTGGCCATCTGCTGTCGAGAACGCTGTTTTGGCTCTATCATTAGGGTGCACCTCAATCTGGTGGAAGCCTTTCGCCAGATCGATAGTGCTAAAATAGCAACATTTTCCCAATTTGTCAAATAAGTCCTGCATATTTGGAATTGCGAATTTATCATCTATCGTTTGGTCATTCAATTTCCGGTAATCAATAACTATACGCCATTGTGGCTTTCCGCTTGCATCTGCCTTTTTAGGTACGACCCATAAAGGCGAATTATATGGACTATTACTGGGAACGATAATTTTTTGCGCTAACATGTCCTTGATCTGGCGATCTACCTCAGCACGATGTACTACCGGATATCTATAAAGCCGGCTATATATTGGGGTATCCGTTTTTGTCAGAATTCTGTGCTGAATTTCAGTGGTAAAAGGTAGGTTTTCTCCTTCCTTATAAAAAATATCTTGGTACCTATTTAAAACGGTCATCAAAATTTCTTTATCTTTAGGGTTTAAATGTTGGGCAAATCTTTCAATGGGATTGACTTCTAATTCCTCTTCGCAACTTAGAACCTGTAAGCTTACATTTTTTCCATAGTCCTCTAGTGAAATTTCTTCACTTTCGTTAAAATATATAGGAATAGTTGAGTTTTCTGTAATTATTTTCCGGTTTTTATAATCGATTACTGCTTTAAGATCTAATAAAATGTTGTTCCCTATAATTCCATCGAAATAAAAGTGAAATGGATACTCTACGAAGTGTACAAAGCAGTTCTTTTTATTGAATTCTTTGAAAAGCGGTACATTAAACTGATTATGTGTTAATATTTTTCTTCCTAAAACTCGCAATGAAAACACTGTCGGCTTTACTGCATATTTTGGGTTGCATATGTTGGGATTAATTACACTACATTCTGCTCCGGTATCTATAACTAATCTAAGTTTTCTTACAGGGGTTTGTACAACTATATAGGGTAATTTTCTTGTTGAACTAATTGAAAATTTGGATTGTTTTCATTAACACCCAATTCCATTGGTTCAATTGTGGACTGGCCAGGATTAGCATTAAAACGGTTATTAATATTATTCGGAATAAAACCACTACCGCGATATTGATTTTGTGATCGATTTGTTTGGCCACTGGTATTAGAATTTAACCTTGACTGTATTGAAAAATTCGGATATAAACTATTACTACCATTTTGACCTAGCTGTTGATGTCGAAAGTTATTGTTATTACTGTAGTACATACCTCTGTTAGCATTGTTGTTGAACTGCAAGTCATTGTTGCTACTCACGTTATTTTGCATATTGTTGTCGGAAAACTGGTGGATGTTTGAAAATCTATTTGTTTTATTTTGACGTGTATTGTTGCTATTATATTTACTAAAAAAGTTTTGACGATCGTTATACTTTAAGTACCCATTAGATTTTATAATATCATAAGCACTTTTCAAATCTTTAGGATCCCTACTAACTAAAATACTTTTAACTGGCTCTGGTAAGCCGTGTTTGAAAGAGTTCAAAGCGATCCGCCCATTACTTTCAAAATTAACACCAGTAAGCTTTTTGTCACTGAAGCACAACGCGTTATTTAAGCGACATAGCAAAGTATTTAGTTGATTATAAAAATTTTCTATTGTTGACTCGCATCGGCATGACCTTATCTTATCAATGATTTCATCAACAGAGTTCTTCTCCCCATGATTATCAATTAAAACCCTCTTAATCAGTTCCCAAGTCTCAGCATTGCCATTAATCAACAATGACCGCCTAGCGTTACCTATAATTTTGTCTTTTATATTTCCAATAAGCAGAATTTGTAAATCTTCCGGAAAAGATAATAAAATAGTTTGCATGGAATCTATTCGCTGTATAAACCCTAGCAAAGCGTTTTCATCTCCATCATATGGTGGAATACTACTAAGGTTAGTCGAAATAAGCTTAAATTTTGCATTTAAATCTAAATTATCCATGTTAAACAAAACTTAATTGTAATTTATACCTAAATGTGTGTACTAGTATATATTTTGATGTTGTTGCATATATGAGATTTTACGATACTAATTGGTTTTTGCTGAAGTATGTACGTATGTTGTGGCTCTCACTATTCACTGTGCTTGTTGGTTACTTTCAGGTTCACTTGTGTTGACGCCGAAGCTGCTGATATTGCTCTCAATACTACTCAATTTACCTTTTTTAATTGTTTGCGTTGAATCGAAAGATCTGATGTTGCTCTTACTAGTTTCGACACGGAAGTAGGTGATGCTGCTCTTATGCCATTTACTTACATATGTATGTTGCTCTTACTAATGTTGGAACGGATGTATGTAATGCTGCTCTCTATACTACTGACTTTACTTTTACTTATTTTGTTTGCTTTGAATCGGAGTAGCTGATGTTGCTGTTAATTGTGCTTGAACGGAAGTTGGTGATCTTGCTCTCAGAACTTCTTACTTTACTTTTGGAAACGGAAACTGTTGTTGTAATCAAGAGTAGTGCTTACTTATTGATTTTGCTTGTACATTATTTCTCTTATGTTTTCTTTGATGTCAAATGTATTTCTGCAGGTGACCTTGAATTGGTTTGAAGGTGACCTTCGCTTATAAATTTTTCCTGATCACAAATTTTTCTGGTTGAATGTATTTATGTGTGTGATTTATTTATATTAAATTCACTTGGACTTTAAAATGTTTGTTTTTGTAAGTACTTGTTATAACAAATTCACACTTTTGTCGAAGATTTTTATCTCAGTTAGAAGTGTTTTTAATCATTTCATTTTACAGTTGAATTAAAAGGATTTTTTTTTCCTGCTTTGGTTTGAAAGTTCGCCAATTTAGCTTTTTCGTGACACCGTTCTCGGTTTCTTAAACATTCAATTTCCGGTAATCAATAACTATACGCCATTGTGGCTTTCCGCTTGCATCTGCCTTTTTAGGTACGACCCATAAAGGCGAATTATATGGACTATTACTGGGAACGATAATTTTTTGCGCTAACATGTCCTTGATCTGGCGATCTACCTCAGCACGATGTACTACCGGATATCTATAAAGCCGGCTATATATTGGGGTATCCGTTTTTGTCAGAATTCTGTGCTGAATTTCAGTGGTAAAAGGTAGGTTTTCTCCTTCCTTATAAAAAATATCTTGGTACCTATTTAAAACGGTCATCAAAATTTCTTTATCTTTAGGGTTTAAATGTTGGGCAAATCTTTCAATGGGATTGACTTCTAATTCCTCTTCGCAACTTAGAACCTGTAAGCTTACATTTTTTCCATAGTCCTCTAGTGAAATTTCTTCACTTTCGTTAAAATATATAGGAATAGTTGAGTTTTCTGTAATTATTTTCCGGTTTTTATAATCGATTACTGCTTTAAGATCTAATAAAATGTTGTTCCCTATAATTCCATCGAAATAAAAGTGAAATGGATACTCTACGAAGTGTACAAAGCAGTTCTTTTTATTGAATTCTTTGAAAAGCGGTACATTAAACTGATTATGTGTTAATATTTTTCTTCCTAAAACTCGCAATGAAAACACTGTCGGCTTTACTGCATATTTTGGGTTGCATATGTTGGGATTAATTACACTACATTCTGCTCCGGTATCTATAACTAATCTAAGTTTTCTTACAGGGGTTTGTACAACTATATAGGGTAATTTTCTTGTTGAACTAATTGAAAATTTGGATTGTTTTCATTAACACCCAATTCCATTGGTTCAATTGTGGACTGGCCAGGATTAGCATTAAAACGGTTATTAATATTATTCGGAATAAAACCACTACCGCGATATTGATTTTGTGATCGATTTGTTTGGCCACTGGTATTAGAATTTAACCTTGACTGTATTGAAAAATTCGGATATAAACTATTACTACCATTTTGACCTAGCTGTTGATGTCGAAAGTTATTGTTATTACTGTAGTACATACCTCTGTTAGCATTGTTGTTGAACTGCAAGTCATTGTTGCTACTCACGTTATTTTGCATATTGTTGTCGGAAAACTGGTGGATGTTTGAAAATCTATTTGTTTTATTTTGACGTGTATTGTTGCTATTATATTTACTAAAAAAGTTTTGACGATCGTTATACTTTAAGTACCCATTAGATTTTATAATATCATAAGCACTTTTCAAATCTTTAGGATCCCTACTAACTAAAATACTTTTAACTGGCTCTGGTAAGCCGTGTTTGAAAGAGTTCAAAGCGATCCGCCCATTACTTTCAAAATTAACACCAGTAAGCTTTTTGTCACTGAAGCACAACGCGTTATTTAAGCGACATAGCAAAGTATTTAGTTGATTATAAAAATTTTCTATTGTTGACTCGCATCGGCATGACCTTATCTTATCAATGATTTCATCAACAGAGTTCTTCTCCCCATGATTATCAATTAAAACCCTCTTAATCAGTTCCCAAGTCTCAGCATTGCCATTAATCAACAATGACCGCCTAGCGTTACCTATAATTTTGTCTTTTATATTTCCAATAAGCAGAATTTGTAAATCTTCCGGAAAAGATAATAAAATAGTTTGCATGGAATCTATTCGCTGTATAAACCCTAGCAAAGCGTTTTCATCTCCATCATATGGTGGAATACTACTAAGGTTAGTCGAAATAAGCTTAAATTTTGCATTTAAATCTAAATTATCCATGTTAGACAAAACTTAATTGTAATTTATACCTAAATGTGTGTACTAGTATATATTTTGATGTTGTTGCATATATGAGATTTTACGATACTAATTGGTTTTTGCTGAAGTATGTACGTATGTTGTGGCTCTCACTATTCACTGTGCTTGTTGGTTACTTTCAGGTTCACTTGTGTTGACGCCGAAGCTGCTGATATTGCTCTCAATACTACTCAATTTACCTTTTTTAATTGTTTGCGTTGAATCGAAAGATCTGATGTTGCTCTTACTAGTTTCGACACGGAAGTAGGTGATGCTGCTCTTATGCCATTTACTTACATATGTATGTTGCTCTTACTAATGTTGGAACGGATGTATGTAATGCTGCTCTCTATACTACTGACTTTACTTTTACTTATTTTGTTTGCTTTGAATCGGAGTAGCTGATGTTGCTGTTAATTGTGCTTGAACGGAAGTTGGTGATCTTGCTCTCAGAACTTCTTACTTTACTTTTGGAAACGGAAACTGTTGTTGTAATCAAGAGTAGTGCTTACTTATTGATTTTGCTTGTACATTATTTCTCTTATGTTTTCTTTGATGTCAAATGTATTTCTGCAGGTGACCTTGAATTGGTTTGAAGGTGACCTTCGCTTATAAATTTTTCCTGATCACAAATTTTTCTGGTTGAATGTATTTATGTGTGTGATTTATTTATATTAAATTCACTTGGACTTTAAAATGTTTGTTTTTGTAAGTACTTGTTATAACAAATTCACACTTTTGTCGAAGATTTTTATCTCAGTTAGAAGTGTTTTTAATCATTTCATTTTACAGTTGAATTAAAAGGATTTTTTTTTCCTGCTTTGGTTTGAAAGTTCGCCAATTTAGCTTTTTCGTGACACCGTTCTCGGTTTCTTAAACACTTTCCGTATTTAAAAAAAAAATAGGCTGATTACTTTTAGTAAAAATTTAAACTTTTACTTTGTGGGATTTTGCGTATTAAGTTCGCGAGTGACTGCGCCAATAACAAGTCCGTTCTTTTCGAATGAAACTTTATTAATGAATTCAGTAATAGCTTACAAAAATGCTTACAGCTAATTTAAAAGAGATGAACTTAAAACTAATAACAATGCAGTATGTGTTGTTGTTGCTAGTTATGTTTGGAGGAAATGAGATTAAGTTATAGAATGTTGTTAACGGAAATAAGGAATAAGAGTGCGAGTAAGGAAATACAAAGAATGAGGAGAGGATGAGAATAGGAATAAGTGCTATTGATAGTGCGTGTGTCGATATGTTACTATATATTTAATGCCGGGATAACTAGCATACCTTCTTTTCGCCATTGGACCATATATCGACCAGCCGATCATCAAAAACCTAAGCAATTGGTAAGTGATCCATGTATTTATTAGGGAGTTTCTCAGCCTCCTTTATCTTCTTTATATATCCATAAATGGTAGAATAGCTTTATAAAGCATAAAAAAATATAGATATGTCTGTAGACATTAGTAGTGGGACTATTTTCGAATAATATTCGAATAAACGAATTAAAATACTCGTTCCAAAAAATTCGAATAGTATTATTCGAATAGTGGTATTCGAATAGTTGTACTGAAATGCGAGAAATGGCGGAAGCGAAATTCACTGTCTTCTTCGCTTGTACCTACCCTGCAGTCAAACCAACTAGTTGCAAACTACTTTACAACTAGTATATGCACCAAGCCCAACTAGTCAGCCAACTGTCATATTTCCATATAAGCAATTGGTATTTTTGACATGACGGTGGTCTATAAAGTATTCAAAAGCAAATAAACGGAGTACTCCGAGATGGATTAGGTGATCCAATCAACGGACGTTGCCATGTAAATTGGACCACCTTTTTTATATGAATGAGGATAAGTGTTGGAGTACTCTGATACTCCTTTAGGAGTATTCTTTGGAGTATGAAACGGAGTATTTTCGTTTTTTGCAGGGTAATAATAGCTGTATTCTGTAAGTCTGTCTCATCTGAAGTCACTAAATTTGAGATTTTTCATTAGAGGTGAATTTTTGTGACTTCAGATGATTTCGGTATTCTGTAAGAGAAAATCACAAAAAGCTCTCTAATGATATGTGGTGAAAACACACTTCCATACATCTCAAGTATAGCATTTGACAGTACATATATACATATCGCGATAGACCAGGTAGTAAGCGTCTCGCGTACAACGTGTGAGACGTAAGTTCGAACCCAGGATCGCGGACCATTTATTTTTTTATTTTTTGTTAATTATTGCTTTTTTATACCAACAATTTTTGTTGATTTACGGCCTGTACATTTTCAAGTATTCATGAAACGAGCTCAAGGCCAAGAATAATAATTTTTCACTTTTGGAATTTTTATGAAAATTATTATTGTTTTTATTTATTAATAATCATTTTAATAAATTATTAAAAGTTTTTGGATTGAATAGAGTAGGAAAAATGTTTAGAGACAACTGCCATAGCTTTTCTTATAGATCCATTTCGGAAGCTGCTAGACTTCACTCATCAGAGAAATTTTGGCACGCATTGCTAACCATTAAGCTAACAATACGCTGGTTTTGATGTCATCTAAACTCCTAGTTCTATTCTTCTTTTTACCATATGCATGAACCACTTCCGCCATTTGACAGTTAGTAGTGTGATCATGATGGATTTTTGACAGATCTGTTTTATCATCAGAACTGCCTTTCCGTGTGCTCTCGGTTTTTGTTATTGCTTTTTTATACCAACAATTTTTGTTGATTTACGGCCTGTACATTTTCAAGTATTCATGAAACGAGCTCAAGGCCAAGAATAATAATTTTTCACTTTTGGAATTTTTATGAAAATTATTATTGTTTTTATTTATTAATAATCATTTTAATTAATTATTAAAAGTTTTTGGATTGAATAGAGTAGGAAAAATGTTTAGAGACAACTGCCATAGCTTTTCTTATAGATCCATTTCGGAAGCTGCTAGACTTCACTCATCAGAGAAATTTTGGCACGCATTGCTAACCATTAAGCTAACAATACGCTGGTTTTGATGTCATCTAAACTCCTAGTTCTATTCTTCTTTTTACCATATGCATGAACCACTTCCGCCATTTGACAGTTAGTAGTGTGATCATGATGGATTTTTGACAGATCTGTTTTAATTTTGTTAATTAAATATTATTTTTTAAATATATAAATGTGTCTACACCAAAAATTTATTATTTTTTTAACTTCTTTAATTTTTAACCCAAAATTTTACTCTTTGTGACCTGCCTAGCAGCAGCTGACAAATTAGTGACTCTGTTTTTGAGGCTAGAGATTTGAGATAGCTAACTGAATACTAAATTGCATCAAAATTGAAATTGAGCACAAAATGTCTCTATTAGTGACTAGATACTGCTTACAGAATTCACCTATAAGAATTTTCGGAATCTTGCAGTCTTTTTAGGGAACTTCCCGTTGAGCTAGACACTTGAAACTTGTAACATAGTTTTGTACTCCATGACAATGCAATGTGGAAGAAAAAAAAAATCCGATAGGTGGCGTACGGATGGAGATATACGCAAAATTGATTTAAAATTTGGTTCTTTGCGATGGATTTTTAAGTAACTTCCCGGTAAGCTAGAACCATGAAACTTGACACATAGATCAGCAATGAGTCTTAAGCAAGTGATGCCAGGATCGAAATTCATGGTTGACATACATATTTATTTACATACACATTTGAATAAACGAATGCATATATATGGAACTTTGGGTGCATATATAGGGTGTTTTTTTTAGGGGTATAGAACTTAGAATTGAAATAAAACACAAGAAAATCGTTTTAAGGTCCATCAATTTGGCTTTATTGGAAGGATAATTTTATGCCCTTAATGTTTAAATATGATTTCGGGCATGTGGCCGCCGCGGCTGGCTCGAATAAAGCCAATTCTACAGATCCAATTTTCAACCACTTTTTCGAGCATATGGGGCCGTATGTCGGCAATAACGCCACGAATGTTGGCTTCCAATTCCCCTAACGTTTCTGGTTTGTTGGTGTAGACGAGCGACTTCACATATCCCCAAAGAAAATAATCCAATGATGTCAAATCACACGACCTTGGTGGCCAATTGACAGGTCCATTCCGCGAAATTATGCGCTCATCGAATGTTTCCTTCAATAAATCGATTGTGACGTGCGCTGTGTGGCATGTAGCGCCGTCTTGTTGGAACCACAACTCATCCACATTCATGCCATCCAATTCGGGAACAAAATAGTCGGTTATCATGGCTCTATACCGGTCTCCATTAACGGTAGCTGCCTCTCCAGCATTATTGCGGAAGAAGTATGGCCCAATGACTCCACCAGCCCATAGAGCACACCAAACAGTCAGTTTTTGTGGATGTAATGGCGTTTCAAGGGTCTCATGTGGATTCTCTTCACTCCAAATGCGGCAATTTTGCTTGTTGACGTAGCCATTCAACCAAAAATGAGCCTCATCACTGAACAAAATTTTGCGATGAAAATCAGCATCGAAATCAATCTCATTTTCGGCCCATACACCAAAATCACGACGCATTGCATGGTCTCGCGGCTTTAATTCTTGCACAAGCTGGATCTTGTAAGGTCGCAAGGCAAGATCTTTGCGCAAAATCTTCCATAAAGTTGATGGACAAAGCTCCAATTGCTGTGCACGGTGGCGAATCGATTCATTCGGGTCCTCTTCAACACTTTGCTCTACAGCGGCAATTGTTTCTTCGGTGCGCACTGTTCGACGTCTCTGCGGATGCGTATTATCACATAGAGTAAACGTAGTGCGAAAACGATCCATGGTTAACCGAATTAATTGCTCTGATGGACGATTATGTCGACCATAAAATGGACGGAGCTCACGGTAAACTTCGCGAACTGAACCATTATTTTCGAAATAAATTTGCACGATTTGCAAGCGTTGTTCTTTTGTCAACCTGTTCATGATGAAATGGCAAACCAAACTGAACATAAATGACATTAGAGTTGCCAGATTTGACCACAAAATGCCAGTTTTATCTCTATTTGAAAAACAAACCTGTAAAAAAAACACCCTGTATATCGCTGAGTATTTATTATAGCAGGCAATGATATCATCCGTGGAAGTATTTTGCTTGAGTCTAAAACAAGAGATACCGGGATCACATTGTAAATATGTATGAGAGCGTGTGCATATTATTTTAGTTATTATTATGTCTTAATACAAAAATTCCTGCTTGAGACTTCTTTCAGTTAATTTTTGCATGCAGGTTTGCCTTGAATTTCTATTGTAGCATCCTTCTTAGCAAAAAAGCAGGAAGTATTATTTTGTATATGTTGCTCAACGCAGTTTAAACCAGTTTAAATGTCATAATAAACAGTATATGTGTATCTATCATAGCATATCTTGCTTAAAACCCTAGCACAAAACCTGCCATGCAAATATAACTGCAATAAACATACAAATGTATTAATAAATATCTATTTATAGTAATTTTAAGGTAAATATCTATCTAGAGATCGGTATTTCATTATTTGCAGAACACCATTCGAATAGTTATTTAATTATTCGGATAATAAAAAGGAAAAACTATTCAAACCCTATTTGCCGAATAAAGAACTATTCCAATAAATGACAACTATTCGGATAGTAACAGCTTAACCATATATAACTTCAAGGCGTTTGCCGACGCACAAAAGTTTTGAATTGGCTTGAAACGCTCAGAATTCAATTTCGGTTGCTCTCATACAATTTCTATTGGCATGAAAAAATTTTGACAAAAAATTCACGTTATGCGTTTTTATAATAACAAATGTAACTACTGCTTATGCACACAATTGTACACACATCCAAACATATGTACAAACGTAAAGCGCATGCATGCTAATATGTTCAAGCGAAATCTCTTGCTTTAAAATCTAGCACAGTACATATTATTATGTGAAAATAACTGAAATATTTATATTAAAAAAATTTCAAAAGCAAAATGTGCAAAAGCATATATATGTACATATTTAAAAAAATGTATGTAATCAAAGACAAGGTAACTGTGAGTTATAGGTTTGAAACTTTAGTCGTCCTAATTCAATTTATGAGATTTGAAAATATAAAAGTGGAGTTCAATTAATATAATTTAAATGTTTTGTCACCTGCCGAACTTCCACGTGCGATTCTAAATATAAATTGATTGCCTTAGTTTGGAAACGTGCACTCCACCTTTATATTTTCAAATCTTATAAATTGACTAGCGGACCCAAACCCGCTTCGCCGGGTGAAAGAAAAATAGAAATGAAAGGTGTTCTTTGTGCCACGCCCCCTTTGCACATACCCCCTACTTTTATGCGCTAAAACGGTTTTGATATCCTATAGCTCTATAGCGATTCTCAGGTCCTTACCTTAGACCCTTTCACAGATATTCTGCTTGAAAATTTAAGTTTGTATGGGAGATGCCACACCCCTTTTTATGTGTGAGAATGCTTTTGATATCATATAGGTCTATACCAATTTTCAGGTCCCTACCTTGCACCCTTTCACAGAGATTCTGCTCGAAAATTTAGTTGGTATTAGAGGTGCCATGCCCCCTTTTCTGATAACCCCCCTTTTTATGTGTGAGAGTGATTTTGATATCATATAGGTCTATACCAATTTTCAGGTCCCTACCTTGAACCCTTTCACAGATATTCTGCTTGTAAAATTTAGTTTGTATGGGAGGTGCCACGCCCCTTTTTCTGATAACATTTTTTTTTATGTGTTTGAATGCTTTTTTGTTAATTAAATATTATTTTTTAAATATATAAATGTTTCTACACCAAAAATTTATTATTTTTTTAACTTCTTTAATTTTTAACCCAAAATTTTACTCTTTGTGACCTGCCTAGCAGCAGCTGACAAATTAGTGACTCTTTTTTTGAGGCTAGAGACTTGAGATAGCTAACTGAATACTAAATTGTATCAAAATTGAAATTGACCACAAAATGTCTCTATTATGACTAGATACTGCTTACAGAATTCACCTATAAGAATTTTCGGAATCTTGCAGTCTTTTTAGGGAACTTCCCGTTGAGCTAGACACTTGAAACTTTTAACATAGTTTTGTACTCCGTGACAATGCAATGTGGAAGAAAAAAAATATCCGATAGGTGGCGTACGGATGGAGATATACGCAAAATTGATTTAAAATTTGGTTCTTTGCGATGGATTTTTAAGTAACTTCCCGGTAAGCTAGAACCATGAAACTTGACACATAGATCAGCAATGAGTCTCAAGCAAGTGATGCCAGGATCGAAATTCATGGTTGACATACATGTTTATTTACATACACATTTGAATAAACGAATGCATATACAAGGTGGCGCAAAAGTAAGCTTCCGATGTTCAGCATATCGGTTGTGGCACGTGCAGTGTGTGCTGTTGCACCGTCTTGTTGGAACCACATGTTTTCCAATCCCAATTCATCAAGTTGCGGCAAAAAGAACTCGTTGATCATTGCTCTGTAGCGCTCACCATTCACAGTAACCGTTTGGCCCCGACCGATTATTGGTCAAATAAATAGTCAGCAATATTCCGCGTTCTGGAGCAGTGTAGCGTAATATTGTTTATTAACGTGTATTTCGCATGTGTTTACTACACAAATGTCAAAACAGAACTGACTTTAGAGGCCAATCGCAAAATTTATAGCATTTTCTGATAGGAGGATTACTTTTGCGCCACCTTGTATATGGAACTTTGGGTGCATATATATCGCTGAGTATTTATTATAGCAGACAATGATATCATCCTTGGACGTATTTTGCTTGAGTCTAAAACAAGAGATACCGGGATCACATTGTAAATATGTATGAGAGCGTGTGCATATTATTTTAGTTATTATTATGTCTTAATACAAAAATTCCTGATTGAGACTTCTTTCAGTTAATTTTTGCATGCAGGTTTGCCTTGAATTTCTATTGTAGCATCTTTCTTAGCAAAAAAGCAGGATGTATTATTTTGTATATGTTGCTCAACGCAGTTTAAACCAGCTCTTTGGTTGTCATAATAAACAGTATTTGCAGAACACCATTCGAATAGTTATTTAATTATTCGGATAATAAAAAGGAAAAACTATTCAAACCCTATTTGCCGAATAAAGAACTATTCCAATAAATGACAACTATTCGGATAGTAACAGCTTAACCATATATAACTTCACAGCGTTTGCCGACGCACAAAAGTTTTGAATTGGCTTGAAACGCACAGAATTCAATTTCGGTTGCTCTCGTACAATTTCTATTGGCATGAAAAAATTTTGACAAAAAATTCACGTTATGCGTTTTTATAATAACAAATGTAACTACTGCTTATGCACACAATTGTACACACATCCAAACATTTGTACAAACGTAAAGCGCATGCATGCTAATATGTTCAAGCGATGAATACACTGAATTTTGCACCCGAAATCTCTTGCTTTAAAATCTAGCACAGTACATATTATTATGTGAAAATAACTGAAATATTTATATTAAAAAAATTTCAAAAGCAAAATGTGCAAAAGCATATATATGTACATATTTAAAAAAATGTATGTAAACAAAGACAAGGTAACTGTGAGTTATAGGTTTGAAACTTTAGTCGTCCTAATTCAATTTATGAGATTTGAAAATATAAAAGTGGAGTTCAATTAATATAATTTAAATGTTTTGTCACCTGCCGAACTTCCACGTGCGATTCTAAATAACAATTGATTGCCTTAGTTTGGAAACGTGCACTCCACCTTTATATTTTCAAATCTTATAAATTGACTAGCGAACCCCCACCCGCTTCGCCGGGTGAAAGAAAAATAGAAATGAAAGGTGTTCTTTGTGCCACGCCCCCTTTGCACATACCCCCTACTTTTATGCGCTAAAACGGTTTTGATATCCTATAGCTCTATAGCGATTCTCAGGTCCTTACCTTAGACCCTTTCACAGATATACTGCTTGAAAATTTAAGTTTGTATGGGAGATGCCACACCCCTTTTTATGTGTGAGAATGCTTTTGATATCATATAGGTCTATACGAATTTTCAGGTCCCTACCTTGAACCCTTTCACAGAGATTCTGCTTGAAAATTTAGTTGGTATTAGAGGTGCCATGCCCCCTTTTCTGATAACCCCCCTTTTTATGTGTGAGAATGATTTTGATATCATATAGGTCTATACCAATTTTCAGGTCCCTACCTTGAACCCTTTCACAGATATTCTGCTTGAAAAATTTAGCTTGTATATGAGGTGCCACGCCCATTTTTCTGATAACCCCCCTTTTAATGTGTCTGATTGCTTCTGATATCGTATAGGTCTATACCAATTTTCAGGTCCCTACCTTGAACCCTTTCACAGATATTCTGCTTGTAAAATTTAGTTTGTATGGGAGGTGCCACGCCTCTTTTTCTGATAACATTCCTTTTTATGTGTTTGAATGCTTTTTTGTTAATTAAATATTGTTTTTTAAATATATAAATGTTTCTACACCAAAAATTTATTATTTTTTTAACTTCTTTAATTTTTAACTCAAAATTTTACTCTTTGTGACCTGCCTAGCAGCAGCTGACAAATTAGTGACTCTTTTTTTGAGGGTAGAGATTTGAGATAGCTAACTGAATACTAAATTGCATCAAAATTGAAATTGACCACAAAATGTCTCTATTAGTGACTAGATACTGCTTACAGAATTCACCTATAAGAATTTTCGGAATCTTGCAGTCTTTTTAGGGAACTTCCCGTTGAGCTAGACACTTGAAACTTTTAACATAGTTTTGTACTCCGTGACAATGCAATGTGGAAGAAAAAAAATATCCGATAGGTGGCGTACGGATGGAGATATACGCAAAATTGATTTAAAATTTGGTTCTTTGCGATGGATTTTTAAGTAACTTCCAGGTAAGCTAGAACCATGAAACTTGACACATAGATCAGCAATGAGCCTTAAGCAAGTGATGCCAGGATCGAAATTCATGGTTGACATACATATTTATTTACATACACATTTGAATAAACGAATGCATATACATATATGGAACTTTGGGTGCATATATATCGCTGAGTATTTATTACAGCAGGCAATGATATCGTCCGTGGAAGTATTTTGCTTGAGTCTAAAACAAGAGATACCGGGATCACATTGTAAATATGTATGAGAGCGTGTGCATATTATTTTAGTTATTATTATGTCTTAATACAAAAATTCCTGGTTGAGACTTCTTTCAGTTAATTTTTGCATGCAGGTTTGCCTTGAATTTCTATTGTAGCATCTTTCTTAGCAAAAAAGCAGGATGTATTATTTTGTATATGTTGCTCAACGCAGTTTAAACCAGCTCTTTGGTTGTCATAATAAACAGTATATGTGTATCTATCATAGCATATCTTGCTTAAAACCCTAGCACAAAACCTGCCATGCAAATATAACTGCAATAAACATACAAATGTATTAATAAATATCTATTTATAGTAATTTTAAGGTAAATATCTATCTAGAGATCGGTATTTCATTATTTGCAGAACACCATTCGAATAGTTATTTAATTATTCGGATAATAAAAAGGAAAAACTATTCAAACCCTATTTGCCGAATAAAGAACTATTCCAATAAATGACAACTATTCGGATAGTAACAGCTTAACCATATATAACTTCACAGCGTTTGCCGACGCACAAAAGTTTTGAATTGGCTTGAAACGCACAGAATTCAATTTCGGTTGCTCTCATACAATTTCTATTGGCATGAAAAAATTTTGACAAAAAATTCACGTTATGCGTTTTTATAATAACAAATGTAACTACTGCTTATGCACACAATTGTACACACATCCAAACATATGTACAAACGTAAAGCGCATGCATGCTAATATGTTCAAGCGATGAATACACTGAATTTTGCACCCGAAATCTCTTGCTTTAAAATCTAGCACAGTACATATTATTATGTGAAAATAACAGAAATATTTATATTAAAAAAAATTTCAAAAGCAAAAAGTGCAAAAGCATATATATGTACATAATTAAAAAAATTTATGTAAACAAAGACAAGGTAACTGTGAGTTATAGGTTTGAAACTTTAGTCGTCCTAATTCAATTTATGAGATTTGAAAATATAAAAGTGGAGTTCAATTAATATAATTTAAATGTTTTGTCACCTGCCGAACTTCCACGTGCGATTCTAAATAAAAATTGATTGCCTTAGTTTGGAAACGTGCACTCCACCTTTATATTTTCAAATCTTATAAATTGACTAGCGGACCCACACCCGCTTCGCCGGGTGAAAGAAAAATAGAAATGAAAGGTGTTCTTTGTGCCACGCCCCCTTTGCACATACCCCCTACTTTTATGCGCTACAACGGTTTTGATATCCTATAGCTCTATAGCGATTCTCAGGTCTTCACAGATATTCTGCTTGAAATTTTAAGTTTGTATGGGAGATGCCACACCCCTTTTTATGTGTGAGAATGCTTTTGATATCATATAGGTCTATACCAATTTTCAGATCCCTACCTTGAACCCTTTCACAGAGATTCTGCTTGAAAATTTAGTTGGTATTAGAGGTGCCATGCCCCCTTTTCTGATAACCCCCCTTTTTATGTGTGAGAATGATTTTGATATCATATAGGCCTATACCAATTTTCAGGTCCCTACCTTGAACCCTTTCACAGATATTCTGCTTGTAAAATTTAGTTTGTATGGGAGGTGCCACGCCCCTTTTTCTGATAACATTCCTTTTTATGTGTTTGAATGCTTTTTTGTTAATTAAATATTATTTTTTAAATATATAAATGTTTCTACACCAAAAATTTATTATTTTTTTAACTTCTTTAATTTTTAACCCAAAATTTTACTCTTTGTGACCTGCCTAGCAGCAGCTGACAAATTAGTGACTCTTTTTTTGAGGCTAGATACTTGAGATAGCTAACTGAATACTAAATTGCATCAAAATTGAAATTGACCACAAAATGTCTCTATTAGTGACTAGATACTGCTTACAGAATTCACCTATAAGAATTTTCGGAATCTTGCAGTCTTTTTAGGGAACTTCCCGTTGAGCTAGACACTTGAAACTTTTAACATAGTTTTGTACTCCGTGACAATGCAATGTGGAAGAAAAAAAATATCCGATAGGTGGCGTACGGATGGAGATATACGCAAAATTGATTTAAAATTTGGTTCTTTGCGATGGATTTTTAAGTAACTTCCCGGTAAGCTAAAACCAAGAAACTTGACACATAGATCAGCAAAGAGTCTTAAGCAAGTGATGCCAGGATCGAAATTCATGGTTGACATACATGTTTATTTACATACACATTTGAATAAACGAATGCATATATATGGAACTTTGGGTGCATATATATCGCTGAGTATTTATTATAGCAGGCAATGATATCATCCGTGGAAGTATTTTGCTTGAGTCTAAAACAAGAGATACCGGGATCACATTGTAAATATGTATGAGAGCGTGTGCATATTATTTTAGTTATTATTATGTCTTAATACAAAAATTCCTGGTTGAGACTTCTTTCAGTTAATTTTTGCATGCAGGTTTGCCTTGAATTTCTATTGTAGCATCCTTCTTAGCAAAAAAGCAGGAAGTATTATTTTGTATATGTTGCTCAACGCAGTTTAAACCAGCTCTTTGCATGTCATAATAAACAGTATATGTGTATCTATCATAGCATATCTTGCTTAAAACCCTAGCACAAAACCTGCCATGCAAATATAACTGCAATAAACATACAAATGTATTAATAAATATCTATTTATAGTAATTTTAAGGTAAATATCTATCTAGAGATCGGTATTTCATTATTTGCAGAACACCATTCGAATAGTTATTTAATTATTCGGATAATAAAAAGGAAAAACTATTCAAACCCTATTTGCCGAATAAAGAACTATTCCAATAAATGACAACTATTCGGATAGTAACAGCTTAACCATATATAACTTCACAGCGTTTGCCGACGCACAAAAGTTTTGAATTGGCTTGAAACGCACAGAATTCAATTTCGGTTGCTCTCATACAATTTCTATTGGCATGAAAAAATGTTGACAAAAAATTCACGTTATGCGTTTTTATAATAACAAATGTAACTACTGCTTATGCACACAATTGTACACACATCCAAACATATGTACAAACGTAAAGCGCATGCATGCTAATATGTTCAAGCGATGAATACACTGAATTTTGCACCCGAAATCTCTTGCTTTAAAATCTAGCACAGTATATATTATTATGTGAAAATAACTGAAATATTTATATTAAAAAAATTTCAAAAGCAAAATGTGCAAAAGCATATATATGTACATATTTAAAAAAATGTATGTAAACAAAGACAAGGTAACTGTGAGTTATAGGTTTGAAACTTTAGTCGTCCTAATTCAATTTATGAGATTTGAAAATATAAAAGTGGAGTTCAATTAATATAATTTAAATGTTTTGTCACCTGCCGAACTTCCACGTGAGATTCTAAATAACAATTGATTGCCTTAGTTTGGAAACGTGCACTCCACCTTTATATTTTCAAATCTTATAAATTGACTAGCGAACCCCCACCCGCTTCGCCGGGTGAAAGAAAAATAGAAATGAAAGGTGTTCTTTGTGCCACGCCCCCTTTGCACATACCCCCTACTTTTATGCGCTAAAACGGTTTTGATATCCTATAGCTCTATAGCGATTCTCAGGTCCTTACCTTAGACCCTTTCACAGATATACTGCTTGAAAATTTAAGTTTGTATGGGAGATGCCACACCCCTTTTTATGTGTGAGAATGCTTTTGATATCATATAGGTCTATACCAATTTTCAGGTCCCTACCTTGAACCCTTTCACAGAGATTCTGCTTGAAAATTTAAATGGTATTAGAGGTGCCATGCCCCCTTTTCTGATAACCCCCCTTTTTATGTGTGAGAATGATTTTGATATCATATAGGTCTATACCAATTTTCAGGTCCCTACCTTGAACCCTTTCACAGATATTCTGCTTGAAAAATTTAGCTTGTATATGAGGTGCCACGCCCATTTTTCTGATAACCCCCCTTTTAATGTGTCTGATTGCTTTTGATATCGTATAGGTCTATACCAATTTTCAGGTCCCTACCTTGAACCCTTTCACAGATATTCTGCTTGTAAAATTTAGTTTGTATGGGAGGTGCCACGCCTCTTTTTCTGATAACATTCCTTTTTATGTGTTTGAATGCTTTTTTGTTAATTAAATATTGTTTTTTAAATATATAAATGTTTCTACACCAAAAATTTATTATTTTTTTAACTTCTTTAATTTTTAACTCAAAATTTTACTCTTTGTGACCTGCCTAGCAGCAGCTGACAAATTAGTGACTCTTTTTTTGAGGGTAGAGATTTGAGATAGCTAACTGAATACTAAATTGCATCAAAATTGAAATTGAGCACAAAATGTCTCTATTAGTGACTAGATACTGCTTACAGAATTCACCTATAAGAATTTTCGGAATCTTGCAGTCTTTTTAGGGAACTTCCCGTTGAGCTAGACACTTGAAACTTTTAACATAGTTTTTTACTCCGTGACAATGCAATGTGGAAGAAAAAAATATCCGATAGGTGGCGTACGGATGGAGATATACGCAAAATTGATTTAAAATTTGGTTCTTTGCGATGGATTTTTAAGTAACTTCCCGGTAAGCTAGAACCATGAAACTTGACACATAGATCAGCAATGAGTCTTAAGCAAGTGATGCCAGGATCGAAATTCATGGTTGACATACATGTTTATTTACATACACATTTGAATAAACGAATGCATATATATGGAACTTTGGGTGCATATATATCGCTGAGTATTTATTATAGCAGGCAATGATATCATCCGTGGAAGTATTTTGCTTGAGTCTAAAACAAGAGATACCGGGATCACATTGTAAATATGTATGAGAGCGTGTGCATATTATTTTAGTTATTATTATGTCTTAATACAAAAATTCCTGGTTGAGACTTCTTTCAGTTAATTTTTGCATGCAGGTTTGCCTTGAATTTCTATTGTAGCATCCTTCTTAGCAAAAAAGCAGGAAGTATTATTTTGTATATGTTGCTCAACGCAGTTTAAACCAGTTTAAATGTCATAATAAACAGTATATGTGTATCTATCATAGCATATCTTGCTTAAAACCCTAGCACAAAACCTGCCATGCAAATATAACTGCAATAAACATACAAATGTATTAATAAATATCTATTTATAGTAATTTTAAGGTAAACATCTATCTAGAGATCGGTATTTCATTATTTGCAGAACACCATTCGAATAGTTATTTAATTATTCGGATAATAAAAAGGAAAAACTATTCAAACCCTATTTGCCGAATAAAGAACTATTCCAATAAATGACAACTATTCGGATAGTAACAGCTTAACCATATATAACTTCACAGCGTTTGCCGACGCACAAAAGTTTTGAATTGGCTTGAAACGCACAGAATTCAATTTCGGTTGCTCTCATACAATTTCTATTGGCATGAAAAAATTTTGACAAAAAATTCACGTTATGCGTTTTTATAATAACAAATGTAACTACTGCTTATGCACACAATTGTACACACATCCAAACATATGTACAAACGTAAAGCGCATGCATGCTAATATGTTCAAGCGATGAATACACTGAATTTTGCACCCGAAATCTCTTGCTTTAAAATCTAGCACAGTACATATTATTATGTGAAAATAACTGAAATATTTATATTAAAAAAAATTTCAAAAGCAAAAAGTGCAAAAGCATATATATGTACATATTTAAAAAAATTTATGTAAACAAAGACAAGGTATCTGTGAGTTATAGGTTTGAAACTTTAGTCGTCCTAATTCAATTTATGAGTTTTGAAAATATAAAAGTGGAGTTCAATTAATATAATTTAAATGTTTTGTCCCCTGCCGAACTTCCACGTGCGATTCTAAATAAAAATTGATTGCCTTAGTTTGGAAACGTGCACTCCACCTTTATATTTTCAAATCTTATAAATTGACTAGCGGACTCCCACCCGCTTCGCTGGGTGAAAGAAAAATAGAAATGAAAGGTGTTCTTTGTGCCACGCCCCCTTTTCACATAACCCCTACTTTTATGCGCTAGAACGGTTTTGACATCCTATAGCTCAGGTCCTTACCTTAGACCCTTTCACAGATATTCTGCTTGAAAATTTAAGTTTGTATGGGAGATGCCACACCCCTTTTTATGTGTGAGAATGCTTTTGATATCATATAGGTCTATACCAATTTTCAGGTCCCTACCTTGAACCCTTTCACAGAGATTCTGCTTGAAAATTTAGTTGGTATTAGAGGTGCCATGCCTCCTTTTCTGATAACCCCCCTTTTTATGTGTGAGAATGATTTTGATATCATATAGGTCTATAACAATTTTCAGGTCCCTACCTTGAACCCTTTCACAGATATTCTGCTTGAAAAATTTAGCTTGTATGTGAGGTGCCACGCCCATTTTTCTGATAACCCCCCTTTTAATGTGTCTGACTGCTTTTGATATCGTATAGGTCTATACCAATTTTCAGGTCCCTACCTTGAACCCTTTCACAGATATTCTGCTTGTAAAATTTAGTTTGTATGTGAGGTGCCACGCCCCTTTTTCTGATAACCCCCCTTTTAATGTGTTTGATTGCTTTTGATGTCATATAGGTCTATACCAATTTTCAGGTCCCTACCTTGAACCCTTTCACAGATATTCTGCTTGAAAAATTTAGCTTGTATGTGAGGTGCCACGCCCATTTTTCTGATAACCCCCCTTTTAATGTGTCTGACTGCTTTTGATATCGTATAGGTCTATACCAATTTTCAGGTCCCTACCTTGAACCCTTTCACAGATATTCTGCTTGTAAAATTTAGTTTGTATGTGAGGTGCCACGCCCCTTTTTCTGATAACATTCCTTTTTATGTGTTTGAATGCTTTTTTGTTAATTAAATATTATTTTTTAAATATATAAATGTTTCTACACCAAAAATTTATTATTTTTTTAACTTCTTTAATTTTTAACTCAAAATTTTACTCTTTGTGACCTGCCTAGCAGCAGCTGACAAATTAGTGACTCTTTTTTTGAGGGTAGAGATTTGAGATAGCTAACTGAATACTAAATTGCATCAAAATTGAAATTGACCACAAAATGTCTCTATTAGTGACTAGATACTGCTTGCAGAATTCACCTATAAGAATTTTCGGAATCTTGCAGTCTTTTTAGGGAACTTCCCGTTGAGCTAGACACTTGAAACTTTTAACATAGTTTTGTACTCCGTGACAATGCAATGTGGAAGAAAAAAAATATCCGATAGGTGGCGTACGTATGGAGATATACGCAAAATTGATTTAAAATTTGGTTCTTTGCGATGGATTTTTAAGTAACTTCCCGGTAAGCTAGAACCATGAAACTTGACACATAGATCAGCAATGAGTCTTAAGCAAGTGATGCCAGGATCGAAATTCATGTTTGACATACATATTTATTTACATACACATTTGAATAAACGAATGCATATACATATATGGAACTTTGGGTGCATATATATCGCTGAGTATTTATTACAGCAGGCAATGATATCGTCCGTGGAAGTATTTTGCTTGAGTCTAAAACAAGAGATACCGGGATCACATTGTAAATATGTATGAGAGCGTGTGCATATTATTTTAGTTATTATTATGTCTTAATACAAAAATTCCTGGTTGAGACTTCTTTCAGTTAATTTTTGCATGCAGGTTTGCCTTGAATTTCTATTGTAGCATCCTTCTTAGCAAAAAAGCAGGAAGTATTATTTTGTATATGTTGCTCAACGCAGTTTAAACCAGCTCTTTGCATGTCATAATAAACAGTATATTTTCATTTTCATTTCATTTATTGATTGTCAGTATTAGCACAATAACATCCTGGTTGATCTTTTATAGTGCAACAGTGATTACATAAAATTGGGTATAATTCTTAAAACTGAAAACTTAAAAATTTATATACTATTACAGGTACAATATTGAGAACAAAAACAAGAAAGAATAAAGTATTAGCAGTACTAGTATAAGGGTGACAATAGTTACAAGGACACAGAGCAACAATATTCTACAACAATGATTGACTAGGCTAAAAGCAGCTGAACTCAGTTTTTAATTTGCATATACCTTACCGAAGAAAGTAAATATAACATTCTTAAAATTGTATCTATCATAGCATATCTTGCTTAAAACCCTAGCACAAAACCTGCCATGCAAATACAACTGCAATAAACATACATATGTATTAATAAATATCTATTTATAGTAATTTTAAGGTAAATATCTATCTAGAGATCGGTATTTAATTATTTGCAGAACACCATTCGAATAGTTATTTAATTATTCGAATAATAAAAAGGAAAAACTATTCAAACCCTATTTGCCGAATAAAGAACTATTCCAATAAATGACAACTATTCGGATAGTAACAGCTTAACCATATTGTGGCGATTATTCTCAAGCATGTATCATCCCTAAATCAATAACACTCCCACCACTAGTTAACACTACAGAGATAACGATGGCTACGCTTATGCATGCAAGCGTATAACTAGGAAGAGGAAGAGAGATGGCGCGAGTGTTTGCGAATACGATGCAAAGAGGAGATTCTGATAAATAACACCGACCCTTCCAGAACACGAAAAGCGAACAACCAAGAAAGTTCTCGGTGCGTAGGCAAGCACCCTGTTGGACTATATAAGGCGATGACCAAGCAAGGCAGGGGATCAGTTTATTTTCAAGCGTTCAAAAGTGAACTACTGTAAAGTTATCAAACTCTTAAAATTGTTTTGCGTTTATTACTAGTAAATAAAACTAGCTATTACTTACATTATCTGTGCGTGTGTTTATTCGACTTTATAGTGATCGAACCCAGGATTGATAATCAAGGAATCATCGAATTCGTCACAATTGCTGTCAGAAGTGGTATTGTTAAACAAATACCAGTGGTTGCAAGGATAGCAAGGACATGGCTAAGTTGAATGAATTAAAGATTCAGCAACTCAAAACTGAGTTGGAACAACGCGGACTAAACACCACAGGCAATAAATACGAGCTACAATCACGACTACGGGAGGCAATGGAAGCGGAAGGAATCAACGTTGATGATTATGTTTTTCATCTTGTGGAGGAGGCATCGACGAAAATGGAAGAGAAAAAGGAGCCTCCGAATCCAGTGGCAAGTGTGGACACTAACGCGTTGCTGACTGTATTGACTCAGATGTCATCTAGCATTTCAACACAGTTGGAAGAACAAAAGACACACATGGCGAGAATTGCATTGCAGCTGGAGGCACAGGAAGAACGAATGGCATCACAGCTAAGAATGCAGGACGCAAAAATAACTGAAGTGCAGGAGGTATTCAGAGAACGGCAGGACAAGATTGAGGCCGAAGTAGATGCTTTGAAGGGGCGTATCCAGGAGCTGCAACTGAACCGTCCATCTGCTTCAGCGAATACTCCCAAGGTAAAATCCTCGTCATTTGATGGTTCTGTTCCTTTCCAGGTATTTAAGCTACAGTTTGAGAAGACTGCAGCGGTGAATAATTGGGGCACTGAAGACAAAGTTGCTGCACTGTTCGTGGCATTGAAGGGTCCCGCAGCCGAAATCTTACAAACGATTCCCGACGGTGAACGCAATAATTATGAAGCAGTTGAGAGGCGCTATGGTAGCGAACATCGAAAACAGATATACCAAATAGAGCTACAGAATCGCTTCCAGAAACCCAATGAGACTTTGCAGGAATTTGCATCGGATATCGAGAGGTTGGCCGAAAGGGTAAAAATCCAAAGATTTATAAATGGAATACGTGACGTGGAGACGAAGCGAGCCACATATGCAAATCCCAAGAGATCATTTGCCGAGACGGTATCTCATGCTCTAACGCAGGAAACAGCCTCGCTATTAAGTAAGCCGGCGTACAAGGCTCAACGCGTGGAGGTAGAATGGCCAGACTGGGTAGACACAATTCTGGAAGCGTTGAACGGAGTACAGAAAAATAGTAATGGTGCCATTAAATGCTTTAAGTGCGGAAAACCAGGTCACATAGCACGTTATTGCGGCACTGGCTCCAGTAATCCCAGCAATTCAAGTGAACGAAAACGCAAAGCTGAAGGAGATGAGCAAACCTCCCAACCAAATCAGTCGTTTAACTAAATCGAGCCAGCCGAAAGGGGCGTGGACTGGCTCCCGCAACTGAATGCCCCATAATCTCTGTCTCACAGATCGGAAGGAAAGCTAGTAATGTTACTGTTGTTGCATATGTGGATGGAAAAGAGCAGTTACTAACTGTGGATACAGGCGCATCGCATTCCATAATTCCATCTGATTTAGTCAACAAGGAGGTGAGACCATTGCATGGAGCAAAGTTACGTACGGCCACTGGTGAGGACACCCATGTCCTAGGAGAAGTAACATGTGAAATCGCAATTGGGAACGTGGCCGTTTTACACAATTTTATAGTAGCAGATATTGTTGACGAAATCATAGTTGGTGTGGACTTCTTAAGCGAGCAAGGCATCAAGATCGACATGCAAAACAGGATTATGAATTACCAGAACATGGATGTGCCATTAAATTTTGGTTACGAAAACAAATACGTTAGTAAGCGAGTGCTTGTGGAGGAGAGCCAACAAATTCCACCGAAGTCGGAAGCAATCATATGGGCAAAGATTGATGGAGATTATGGGACAAACAAGTTGTGGGTTGTCGAGGCAGCAAACAAATCAAGGACGACCATATTAGTAGGAAAAACCCTGGCCATGACAAAACAAGATGGACGTGTACCGGTAAGAGTACATAATGAGTTCAAATCGCCGATTAAACTTTCCAAGGGAGCAAAATTGGGACAATGCCAAGAGGTCGAGGTAGTTATCAACTGTAAACAGCTTCAGGAAAATGATTCTACCATCAAGATTAATCTTTCAGATGATATCACGTCGTGCACGGCAGGCCTCGAAAAAGATCATCAGAAAAAGGCAAAGGAACTGCTATCAAAGTACTCGAGCATATTTGACAAGGATGGTTCCAAACCAGGTCGAACCAAAGTTGCGAAGCATCAAATTGATACTGGTGATGCAAGACCAATCCGCCAAGCTCCTCGTAGTATTCCATTGGCCAAACGCCAAGTAGTAAGAGAAATTATACAGGAAATGAGTGACAGCGGCGTGATCGAACCATCAGCTAGTCCATGGAGCTCACCGGTAGTACTAGTGAAAAAGAAAGATGGAAAAATGAGGTTCTGTGTGGATTACCGGAAATTGAACGACGTAACGAAGAAGGACAGTTATCCATTGCCAAGAATCGACGATACTCTGGACTCGTTATCTGGCACGAAATGGTTTTCCACACTGGACTTGAAAAGCGGCTACTGGCAAGTGGAGGTAAAGGATGAAGATAAAGATAAGACGGCTTTCAGCGTTGGAGAAGGGCTTTGGCAATTTACGGTAATGCCCTTCGGGCTATGCAATGCTCCAGCTACTTTTGAGAGACTCATGGACCAGATACTAAAAGGATTGCACTGGCAAACATGTTTGGTGTACCTCGACAACATCATCGTGCTGGGAAAAAGCTTTGGGGAACACCTAAAGAACTTGGAGGAAGTTTTCCAAAGAATAGCTGGTGCTGGTCTGAAACTAAGTCCCAAGAAGTGTTCCTTGTTTAAAAAGGAAGTAAGTTATTTGGGTCACAAGGCAACTACGGAGGGAATCTGCACTGCTAAGGAAAAGATCGAAGCCGTAAAGGATTGGCCAAGACCGAGAAATTTGCATGAGTTACGGAGCTTCCTTGGGCTGTGCCCGTATTATCGCCGATTTGTACCAAATTTTGCCAGCGTAGCTAGTAGTCTCCACGACCTTACAAAAAGAATAAGAGTTTTGAATGGAAGAAGGAACAGGAGGTGGCTTTTCAAACATTGAAGGAACGACTATGCACTGCCCCGATGTTAGCATATCCAATTCCAGGTGCAAAGTTTATTCTGGATACAGATGCGTGTGGTTATGCTATAGGAGGTGTTTTGTCCCAGTTTGTTAATGGACAGGAGAAGGTAGTTGCATACTATAGCCGAACAATTGGGAAGCCTGAAAGGAACTATTGTGTAACCCGGACTAAACTGTTGGCATTGGTAGAGTGCGTTAAGCATTTCCACAAGTATCTCTATGGGCAGCGATTCCACGTCAGGACAGACCATGCAGCGTTGAAATGGCTCTTACAGTTCCGTAATCCGGAAGGTCAATTGGCACGGTGGATAGAGCGACTGCAAAATTATGACTTTTCCATAGAGCATCGCAAAGGTAGCACCCACGGAAATGCTGATGCAATGTCACGAAGACGATGTAACTTGGAATACAAGCATTGTTCCAAAGCTGAGACCAAGGAAGACATTATAGATGTGCGGCTCATGACTGTAACATCTTCGGACGAATGGGACATGGATCAATTAAGGAGGTTTCAGCACGAAGATTCAGATCTTACACGTGTAATGCAAGGAATCGAACGAAACGAGCGACCATCAAGAGAGGAGATGTCAGCAGAAAGTCCTGTTGCCAAGTCATATTGGGCACATTGGAATAGTTTGCAATTAGAATCCGGTTGTTTGCATCGAATATGGGAGAGTGAGGATGGTCAATGTGTTCGAAAGCTGATAGTCGTCCCAAGGAAGAAAATCCCCGATGTACTCAATCAATTACATAACGGTCCAAGCGGAGGTCATCTTGGAGTCACCAAGACCTTGGAGAAAGTCAAGCAAAGATTCTATTGGGTTGGTTGCCGTCAATCGGTAGCGGAGTGGATTGCCAACTGTGAAGTATGCATCAAAGCTAAAGGACCGAAATCAAGGAGCCATGGCCAAATGAAACAGTATAACTCAGGTGCGCCATTTGAGAGGATAGCTATGGATGTAGCTGGTCCGTTTCCTACTAGCAAACTCGGAAACAAATATGTACTGGTGGTTATGGACTATTTCAGCAAATGGCCAGAAGTGTACCCTATTCCAAATCAAGAGGCAGAAACAATAGCAGAGGTGTTTACTAACCATTGGGTAGCTCGGTTTGGTGCACCGATGGAGATACATTCTGACCAAGGCAGAAATTTCGAATCAGATGTGTTCCAGGAAATGTGCAAGACATTGGGCATTCGGAAAACTCGAACAACTGCACTGCATCCTCAGTCAGATGGCATGGTGGAACGATTCAATAGAACCTTGGAAGAGCACCTGAGGAAAGTAGTGGATAAGTTCCAGAAGGATTGGGATACTCACATCTCCTTATTCCTAATGGCATATCGCTCCGAGATGTGAAGGCCGCCGTGGTGTGAAGGTAGTGTTGCCGTCCTACCACACCGAAGGTCCATGGTTCGAGCCCTGGTACAGGTAACATCAAAAGTGATTTGAAAAAAGTTTTTCGAAACGGGGTCGCCCCTCGGCAGTGGTTTGGCAAACTCTCCGAGTGTATTTCTGCCATGACAGGCTTCTCAGCAAAAAATTCGTCTCCTTTGTAGATGCCGTTCGGAGTCGGCAAAAAACTGTAGGTCCCACCAATTTGTAGGGAAAAATTCAAATCGGCACACCACAAATTGGAAGAGAAGCTTGGCGCAAAAATCTCTTAGGAGGTTTATGATGATATACCTGTTGTATATCGCGCCATAGATAGATAGATATCGCTCCGAAGTCCACGAAACAACTGGTCAGACTCCTGCAAAGGTAATTTTCGGAAATGATCTTCGATTGCCAGCTGACTTTAAGTTTGGGATAAACGCTGATGCAGGAGTAAATGCTCGGAAATCTACTACCGTATTGGAAGAAGAAATGAGAGAAATTCACGACCTTGTGAGACAACGGACTAAGATCATGAGCGATAAGATGAAGGCAAGGTACGACAAAGCAATAAATTCGGAAGGTTTTATAGAAGGAGATTTAGTGCTGCTATACAACCCGCAGCGTAAGAAAGGTTTTTCCCCAAAACTACAATGTAACTGGGAAGGCCCATACAAAGTCATAAAACGGATCAACGATGTGGTATAGCGCATACAAACTATGGGAAGGCCAAGGAATAAGATGAAGGTGGTCCATTTGGAAAGGCTAGCTGCGTTTGGTTCCGGCAATGTCCCGATCAGACTTAGGTGGAGGGCAGCGTGGCGATTATTCTCAAGCATGTACCATCCCTAAGTCAATAACACTCCCACCACTAGTTAAACACAACCGAGATAACGATGGCTACTCTTATGCATGCAAGCGTATAACTAGGAAGAGGAAGAGAGATGGCGCGAGTGTTTGCGAATACGATGCAAAGAGGAGATTCTGATAAATAACACCGACCCTTCCAGAACGCGAAAAGCGAACAACCAAGAAAGTTCTCGGTGCGTAGGCAAGCACCCTGTTGGACTATATAAGGCGATGACCAAGCAAGGCAGGGGATCAGTTTATATTCAAGCGTTCAAAAGTGAACTACTGTAAAGTTATCAAACTCTTAAAATTGTTTTGCGTTTATTACTAGTAAATAAAACTAGCTATTACTTACATTATCTGTGCGTGTGTTTATTCGACTTTATAGTGATCGAAACCAGGATTGGTAATCAAGGAATCATCGAATTCGTCACAATATATAACTTCACAGCGTTTGCCGACGCACAAAAGTTTTGAATTGGCTTGAAACGCACAGAATTCAATTTCGGTTGCTCTCATACAATTTCTATTGGCATGAAAAAATTTTGACAAAAAATTCACGTTATGCGTTTTTATAATAACAAATGTAACTACTGCTTATGCACACAATTGTACACACATCCAAACATATGTACAAACGTAAAGCGCATGCATGCTAATATGTTCAAGCGATGAATATACTGAATTTTGCACCCGAAATCTCTTGCTTTAAAATCTAGCACAGTACATATTATTATGTGAAAATAACTGAAATATTTATATTAAGAAAAATTTCAAAAGCAAAAAGTGCAAAAGCATATATATGTACATATTTAAAAACATTTATGTAAACAAAGACAAGGTATCTGTGAGTTATAGGTTTGAAACTTTAGTCGTCCTAATTCAATTTATGAGATTTGAAAATATAAAAGTGGAGTTCAATTAATATAATTTAAATGTTTTGTCACCTGCCGAACTTCCATGTGCGATTCTAAATAAAAATTGATTGCCTTAGTTTGGAAACCTGCACTCCACCTTTATATTTTCAAATCTTATAAATTGACTAGCGGACCCCCACCCGCTTCGCTGGGTGATAGAAAAATAGAAATGAAAGGTGTTCATTGTGCCACGCCCCCTTTTCACATAACCCATACTTTTATACGCTTAAACGGTTCCCATAGCTCTATAGCGATTCTCAGGTCCTTACCTTAGACCCTTTCACAGATATTCTGCTTCAAAATTTAAGTTTGTATGGGAGATGCCACACCCCTTTTTATGTGTGAGAATGCTTTTGATATCATATAGGTCTATACCAATTTTCAGGTCCCTACCTTGAACCCTTTCGCAGAGATTCTGCTTGAAAATTTAGTTGGTATTAGAGGTGCCATGCCCCCTTTTATGATAACCCCCCTTTTTATGTGTGAGAATGATTTTGATATCATATAGGTTTATAACAATTTTCAGGTCCCTACCTTGAACCCTTTCACAGATATTCTGCTTGTAAAATTTAGTTTGTATGGGAGGTACCACGCCCCTTTTTCTGATAACCCTCCTTTTTATGTGCTTGGATGCTTTTGATATCATACAGGTCTATACCAATACCTTAAGCCCCTTTAGAGATATTCACCTTCAAAAATTAAGATTGTATGGGAGGTACCACGCCCCCTTTTTCGATAACCCCCAGTTTTATGGGTGAGAATGGTGTTGTTATCCTATAGCTCTATACCAATTTTCATGTTCCTACCTTTAACACCTTTAAAGATATTCACCATGAAAAATTAAGTTTTTATGGGAGGTGCCACGCCCCTTTCCCGTTAACCTCCTTTTTTATGTGTGAGAATCATTTTGATATCATATACGTCTATACCAATTTTCAGGTCCCTACCTTGAACCCTTTCACAGATATTCTGCTTTAAAAATTTAGTTTGTATGGGAGGTGCCACGCCCCTTTTACTGATAACCCTATTTTTGTGTGTTTGAATGCTTTTGATATCATATAGGTCTATAACAATTTTCAGGCCCCAACCTTGAACCCTTTCACAGATATTCTGCTTGAAAAATGTAGTTTGTATGGGAGGTGCCACGCCCCTTTTTCTGATAACATTCCTTTTTATGTGTTTGAATGCTTTTGATATCATACAGGTCTATACCAATACCTTAAACCCCTTTAGAGATATTCACCTTGAAAAAATAAGATTGTATGGGAGGTACCACGCCCCCTTTTTCGAAAACCCCAGTTTTATGGCTGAGAATGGTGCTGTTATCCTATAGCTCTATACCAATTTTTATGTTCCTACCTTTAACACTTTTAAAGATATTCACCATGAAAAATTAAGTTTGTATGGGCGGTGCCATGCCCCCTTTTCCGATAACCTCCCTTTTTATGTGTGAGAATCATTTTGATATCATATACGTCTATACCAATTTTCAGGTCCCTACCTTGAACCCTTTCACAGATATTCTGCTTTAAAAATTTAGTTTGTATGGGAGGTGCCACGCCCCTTTTTCTGATAACCCCCCTTTTTCTGTGGTTGAATGATTTTGATATCATATAGGTCTATAACAATTTTCAGGTCCCTACCCTAAACCCATTTAGAGATATTCACCTTGAAAAATTAAGATTGTTTGGAGAGACCACGCCCCCATTTTCGATAGCCCTCAGTTTTATGGGTGAGAATGGTGTTGTTATCCTATGGCTCTATACCAATTTTCATGTTCCTACCTTTAACACTTCTAAAGATATTCACCATGAAAAACTAAGTTTGTATGGGAGGTGCCCCGCCCCCTTTTCTGATAACCCCCCTTTTTTTTGTGTGAAAATGCTTTTGATATCATATAGGTCTATACCAATTTTCAGGTCTCTACCTTGTACCCTTTCACAGATATTCTGCTTGAAAGATTTAGTTTGTATGGGAGGTGCCACGCCCCCTTCTGATAACCCCTTTTTTAGTTATAAACCTTCTCCACATGTGTATCTTCAATGTGGCAAAGTTTGGATGAAATCGGTTTAGCCATTCTCCGTAAAGTTCATAACAACGCGAAAAACGGCCTTAATTTTATATATATAGATAAGAATGATAAAAAATTTGCAAAATTTATACTACAATAAATAATATAAAACAACTTCAATTATTATATATATAATTATGTTTTTATATAAGTAAAAAATATTTGGCAAAATATGATGATGTGCAATATATATTGTCTCATCATTATATTATTAAGTAAGAATGTGATTTATAACATTTGCAAATCTTATACAATAAATAACATAATACACTTACAATTATTGTATTGTAATATAATTGTGTTTTTTATATAAGTATAAGTTTTAGCGCATAAAAGTGGGGGTTATGTGAAAAGGGAGCGCACAAAGAACACTTTTCATTTCTATTTTTCTTTCACTTAGCGAAGGTTATATTTTTTATGTATAACTGGTCGAAATTTAGGATGGTCGTACGTAACCCTCACCCGCTTAGTTGGTATTAGAGGTGCCACGCACCTTTTTCTGATAACCCCCCTTTTTATGTGTGAGATTGATTTTGATATCATATAGATCTATACCAATTTTCAAGTCTCTACCTTGAAACCCTGTCACAGATATTCTGCTTGAAAAATTTGAAATTTGAATTTGAAATGATTTTCAGGTCCCTACCTTGAACCCTTTCACAGAGATTATGCTTGAAAATTTAGTTGGTATTAGAGGTGCCACGCCCCTTTTTATGATAACCCCCTTTTTATGTGTGAGAATGATTTTGATATCATATATATCTATACGAATTTTCAGGTCCCTACCGTGAACCCTTTCACAGATATTCTGCTTTAAAAATGTAGTTTGTATGGGAGGTGCCACGCCCCTTTTTCTGATAACCCTCCTTTTTATATGTTTGAATGCTCTTTCATACAGGTCTATACCAATACCTTAAACCCCTTTAGAGATATTCACCTTGAAAACTTAAGATTGTATGGGAGGTACCTTGAACCCTTTCACAGATATTCTGCTTTAAAAATTTAGTTTGTATGGGAGGTTCCACGCCCCTTTTTCTGCTAACCCCCTTTTTATGTGTTTTAATGCTTTTGATATCATATAGGTCTATAACAATTTGCTGGTCCCTACCTTAAGCCCCTTTAGAGATATTCACCTTGAAAAGTTAAGATTGTATGGGAGGTACCACGCCCCCTTTTTCGATAACCCCCAGTTTTATGGGTGAGAGTGGTGTTGTTATCCTAAATCTCTATACCAATTTTCATGTTCCTACCTTTAACACTTGTAAAGATATTCACCATGAAAAATTTAGTTTGTATGGGAGGTGCCACGCCCCCTATTCTGATAACCCCCCTTTTTTGTGTGAAAATGCTTTTGATATCATATAGGTCTATACCAATTTTCAGGTCTCTACCTTGAACCCTTTCACAGATATTCTGCTTTAAAAATTTAGTTTGTATGGGAGGTGCCACGCCCCTTTTTCTGATAACCCCCCTTTTTATTTGTTTGAATGCTTTTGATATCATATAGGTCTATAACAATTTTCAGGTCCCTACCTTGAACCCTTTCACAGATATTCTGCTTGAAAAATTTAGTTTGTATGGGAGGTGCCACGCCCCTTTTTCTGATAACCCTGCTTTTTATGTGTTTGAATGCTTTTGATATCATACAGGTCTATACCAATACCTTAAACCCCTTTAGAGATATTCACCTTGATAAATTAAGATTATATATGAGGTACCACGCCCCCTTTTTCGATAACCCCCAGTTTTATTTGTGAGAATGGTGTTGTTATCCTATAGCTCTATACCAATTTTCATGTTCCTACCTTTAATACTTGTAAAGATATTCACCATGAAAAATTAAGTTTGTATGGGAGGTGCCACGCCCCCTATTCTGATAACCCCCCTTTTTTTGTGTGAAAATGCTTTTGATATCATATAGGTCTGTACCAATTTTCAGGTCTCTACCTTGAACCCTTTCACAGATATTCTGCTTGAAAAATTTAGTTTGTATGGGAGGTGCCACGCCCGCTTTTCTGATAACCCCCTTTTTTAGTTATAAACCTTCTCCACATGTGTCTCTTCAATGTGGCAAAGTTTGGTTAAAATCGGTTCAGCCATTCTCTGTAAAGTTCATCACAACGCGAAAAACGGCTAAAATTTTATATATTTAGAAGATAAGAATGATAAAAAATTTGCAAAATTTATACTACAATAAATAATATAAAACAACTTCAATTATTATTTATTTTGTTGTGTTGATCTTCCGACAGGGTAGTAAGCTGATTTTTGTTGGAACGATTTTCCGTCATCCCTTGTCAAGTTTGGTGTTGTGACAAACCGGTTTCGGCGTTCTGCCATTTTCAATGCCTAGCTTCGTTCTGGTCTGTGTCTATCCGCTGCGTTGTTTTTTCGTGGGTGCTGTGGCAGGTAATGTCAATCTATGTTTTCGTGGTAGGTAACGTTAATATGCGTGTGTGTGTGCGCGGTATTGATACGTCCGAATTGTTATCTGTCCCAAGGGTTGTTTTTGTAGGTATGTAGACATACCGCTTGTTAGCTAAGCGGTAGGTTGATGTAGGTAGAAATCGGTGATTTTTGCAGTTTGGTTCATATTTCGTTTTTGCTTGTTCATTGTTACGTGTTTGGTTGCTGTACCTGCTGGCTTGTGCTGTTTTTTGTATACTAGTTTTAAGGGTTCAAATATTTCGTCAGAGATAGTGTTGGTTTGTTCGTTTATGATCCTGCCGTCAAATGTTTTTAACTTGTATATCTCCATGTTCTCAAGTACATTGAGCCGCCGGCCTTTTCCTTGTACGTGAAGTATTCGAGCCGTTGTTTTTATGTTAGCTGGGGTGCAGTTGTTCTCAAACATGTGGTTCGCGAAATTAGATTCTGGTATTATAGTGGGTTTTCGTGTTTTTTTGTTGTAGTCCCTGATATGCTCTCGGAATCTTGTGCTTATTTTCCTTCCTGTTTGTCCTATGTAGCTGTATTGACATTCACAAGTAAGCCTATACACTCCGTGTCTGTTGAATGGGTCATCAGAATTAGTGTCGGTTCTTAGTTTTTGTCCGACGTTGTTGGATGTTCTGAATGCTGTGTTGATGTTATATCTTTTTTTTAGCAAAGTTCTTTAAAACACGTAACAATGAACAAGCAAAAACGAAATATGAACCAAACTGCAAAAATCACCGATTTCTACCTACATCAACCTACCGCTTAGCTAACAAGCGGTATGTCTACATACCTACAAAAATAACCCTTGGGACAGATAACAATTCGGACGTATCAATACCGCGCACACACACACGCATATTAACGTTACCTACACGAAAACATAGATTGACATTACCTGCCACAGCACCCACGGCCTATAAAAACAACGCAGCGGATAGACACAGACCAGAACGAAGCTAGGCATTGAAAATGGCAGAACGCCGAAACCGGTTTGTCACAAAACCAAACTTGACAAGGGATGACGGAAAATCGTTCCAACAAAAATCAATTATTACATATATAACTAGCTGACCCGCCGAACTTTGTTCCGCCTTAAAAGCACAAATCATACAGTCACCCTGGGTCCACATTTAGATCAATAAATTGGGACCCGGGTAAAATATCGAGGTGAAAGGTATCTTAAATTTTAGGAGAGACGTCTAGAGAATGATTATTGAAAGTTTCATTCATTTCTATGCCGTCGTTTTTTGTGACGCGGGCGTTATGGTAAAAAAACCACATTTTTGGTCACATTTTTTTCACATTTTGGTCAATAACTCGGGAACTGGATGAGATATCCAAATGAAAGTTGTCCTAAATTTTAAGTTAGACGTTAAGTGATAGCATGGTGAAGATTTCATGCAATTGTATTCAGTAGTTTTTGCGTGATACGCGCACAATCATACAGACGGACAGACAGACAGACAGACAGACAGACAGACAAAAATTCTAAAAATTGTAGATTTGGGTTCCGCTGGTCCAATAACGACCTCTCCTAACAGTTTTTCTTGAATATCTTCAATGTACAGACATCGACCTGTTACAATTTTATTATATGTAAAGATTGTGTTTTTATATAAGTATAAAATATTTTGCAAAATATGATGATGTGCAATATATAATGTCTCATCATTATATTATTAAGTAAGAATGTGATTTATAACATTTGCAAATCTTATACAATAAATAACATAATACAATTACAATTATTGTATTGTAATATAATTGTGTTTTTATATAAGTATAAGTTTTAGCGCATAAAAGTAGGGGTTATGTGGAAAGGGGGCGTGGCACAAAGAACACTTTTCATTTATATTTTTCTTTCACCCAGCGAAAGTTATATTTTTATATATAACTGGTCGAAATTTAGGGTGGTCGTACGTAACCCTTACCCGCTTAGTTGGTATTAGAGGTGTAACGCCCCTTTTTCTGATAACCCCCCTTTTTATGTGTGAGAATGATTTTGATATCATATAGGTCTATGCCAATTTTCATATTTCTACCTTGAACCCTGTCACAGATATTCTGCTTGAAAAATTTATTTTGTATGGGACGTGCCACGCCCACTTTTCTGATAACCCTCTTTTTTAGTTATAAACCTTCTCCACATGTGTCTCTTCAATGTGGCAAATTTTGGTTTAAATCGGTTCAGCCATTCTCCGTAAAGTTCATCACAACGCGAAAAACGGTTTAAATTTTATATATATAGATAAGAATGATCAAAAATTTGCAAAATTTATACTACAATAAATAATATAAAACAACTTCAATTATTATATATATAATTGTGTTTTTATATAAGTATAAAATATTTTGCAAAATATGATGATGTGCAATACTCGTATATATTGTGTCATCATTATATTATTAAGTAAGAATGTGATTTATAACATTTGCAAATCTTATACAACAAATAACATAATACAATTACAAAGATTGTATTGTAATATAATTGCGTTTTTTATATAAATATTAGTTTTAGCGCATAAAAGTAGGGGATATGTGAAAAGGGGGCGTGGCAAAAAGAACACCTTTCATTTCTATTTTTCTTTCACCCAGCGAAAGTTATATTTTTTATACATACCTGGTCGAAATTTAGGGTGGTAGTACGTAACCCTCACCCGCTTGGTTGGTATTAGAGGCGCCACGCCCCTTTTTCTGATAACCCCCTTTTTATGTGTGAGAATGATTTTGATATCGTATAGGTCTATACCAATTTTCAGGTCTCTACCTTGAACCCTGTCACAGATATTCTGCTTTAAAAAGTTAGTTTGTATGGGAGGTGCCACGCCTCTTTTTCTGATAACCTCACTTTTTATGTGTTTGAATGGTTTTGATATCATATAGGTCTATAACAATTTTCAGGTCCCTACCCTAAACCCCTTTAGAGATATTCACCTTGAAAAATTAAGATTGTATGGGAGAGACCACGCCCCCTTTTTCGATAACCCCCACTTTTATGGGTGAGAATGGTGTTGTTATCCTATAGCTCTATACCAATTTTCATGCTGCTACCTTTAACACTTTTAAAGATATTCACTATGAAAAATTAAGTTTGTATGGGAGGTGCCACGCCCCCTTTTCTGATAACCCTCCTTTTTTGTGTGAAAATGCTTTTGATATCAAATAGGTCTATACCAATTTTCAGGTCCCTACTTCGAACCCTTTCACAGATATTCTACTTTTAAAATTTAGTTTGTATGGGAGGTACCACGCCCCTTTTTATGTGGTTGAATGATTTTGATATCATATAAAGGGTGTTTTTTTTAGGGGTATAGAACTTCGAATTGAAATAAAACACAAGAAAATCGTTTTAAGGTCCATCAATTTGGCTTTATTGGAAGGATAATTTTATGCCATTAATGCTTAAATATGATTTCGGGCATGTGGCCGCCGCGGCTGGCTCGAATAAAGCCAATTCTACAGGTCCAATTTTCAACCACTTTTTCGAGCATATGGGGCCGTATGTCGGCAATAACGCCACGAATGTTGGCTTCCAATTCCCCTAACGTTTCTGGTTTGTTGGTGTAGACGAGCGGCTTCACATATCCCCAAAGAAAATAATCCAATGGTGTCAAATCACACGACCTTGGTGGCCAATTGACAGGTCCATTCCGCGAAATTATGCGCTCATCGAATGTTTCCTTCAATAAATCGATTGTGACGTGCGCTGTGTGGCATGTAGCGCCGTCTTGTTGGAACCACAACTCATCCACATTCATGCCATCCAATTCGGGAACAAAATAGTCGGTTATCATGGCTCTATACCGGTCTCCATTAACGGTAGCTGCCTCTCCAGCATTATTGCGGAAGAAGTATGGCCCAATGACTGCACCAGCCCATAGAGCACACCAAACAGTCAGTTTTTGTGGATGTAACGGCGATTCAAGGGTCTCATGTGGATTCTCTTCACTCCAAATGCGGCAATTTTGCTTGTTGACGTAGCCATTCAACCAAAAATGAGCCTCATCACTGAACAAAATTTTGCGATGAAAATCAGCATCGAAATCAATCTCATTTTCGGCCCATACACCAAAATCACGACGCATTGCATGGTCTCGCGGCTTTAATTCTTGCACAAGCTGGATCTTGTAAGGTCGCAAGCCAAGATCTTTGCGCAAAATCTTCCATAAAGTTGATGGACAAAGCTCCAATTGCTGTGCACGGTGGCGAATCGATTCATTCGGGCCCTCTTCAACACTTTGCTCTACAGCGGCAATTGTTTCTTCGGTGCGCACTGTTCGACGTCTCTGCGGATGCGTATTATCACATAGAGTAAACTTAGTGCGAAAACGATCCATGGTTAACCGAATTAATTGCTCTGATGGACGATTATGTCGACCATAAAATGGACGGAGCTCACGGTAAACTTCGCGAACTGAACCATTATTTTCGAAATAAATTTGCACGATTTGCAAGCGTTGTTCTTTTGTCAACCTGTTCATGATGAAATGGCAAACCAAACTGAACATAAATGACATTAGAGTTGCCAGATTTGACCACAAAATGCCAGTTTTATCTCTATTCGAAAAACAAACCTGTAAAAAAAACACCCTATAGGTCTGAACAATTTTCAGGTCCCTACCCTGAGCCCCTTTAGAGATATTCACCTTGAAAATTAACATTGTATGGGAGAGACCACACCCCCTTTTTCGATAACCCCCAGTTTTATGGGTGAGAATGGTGTTGTTATCCTATAGCTCTATACCAATTTTCATGCTGCTACCTTTAACACTTTTAAAGATATTCACCATGAAAAATTAAGTTTGTATGAGAGGTGCCACGCCCCCTTTTCTGATAACCCCCTTTTTTTGTGTGAAAATGCTTTTGATGTCATATAGGTTTATACCAATTTTCAGGTCTCTACCTTGAACCCTTTCACAGATATTCTGCTTGAAAAATTTAGTTTGTATGGGAGGTGCCACGCCTTCTTCTGATAACCCCCTGTTTTAGTTATAAACCTTCTCCACATGTGTCTCTTCAATGTGGCAAAGTTTGGATAAAATCGGTTTAGCCATTCTCCGTAAAGTTCATCACAACGCGAAAAACGGCTTAAATTTTATATATATAGATAAGAATGATAAAAAATTTTGCTAAATTTATACTACAATAAATAATATGAAACAACTTCAATTATTATATATATAATTGTGTTTTTATATAAGTATAAAATATTTTGCAAAATATGATGATGTGTAATATAAAGGGTGTTTTTTTTAGGGGTATAGAACTTCGAATTGAAATAAAACACAAGAAAATCGTTTTAAGGTCCATCAATTTGGCTTTATTGGAAGGATAATTTTATGCCATTAATGTTTAAATATGATTTCGGGCATGAATAAAGCCAATTATACAGGTCCAATTTTCAACCACTTTTTCGAGCATATGGGGCCGTATGTCGGCAATAACGCCACGAATGTTGGCTTCCAATTCCCCTAACGTTTCTGGTTTGTTGGTGTAGACGAGCGACTTCACATATCCCCAAAGAAAATAATCCAATGGTGTCAAATCACACGACCTTGGTGGCCAATTGACAGGTCCATTCCGCGAAATTATGCGCTCATCGAATGTTTCCTTCAATAAATCGATTGTGACGTGCGCTGTGTGGCACGTAGCGCCGTCTTGTTGGAACCACAACTCATCCACATTCATGCCATCCAATTCGGGAACAAAATAGTCGGTTATCATGGCTCTATACCGGTCTCCATTAACGGTAGCTGCCTCTCCAGCATTATTGCGGAAGAAGTATGGCCCAATGACTCCACCAGCCCATAGAGCACACCAAACAGTCAGTTTTTGTGGATGTAATGGCGTTTCAAGGGTCTCATGTGGATTCTCTTCACTCCAAATGCGGCAATTTTGCTTGTTGACGTAGTCATTCAACCAAAAATGAGCCTCATCACTGAACAAAATTTTGCGATGAAAATCAGCATCGAAATCAATCTCATTTTCGGCCCATACACCAAAATCACGACGCATTGCATGGTCTCGCGGCTTTAATTCTTGCACAAGCTGGATCTTGTAAGGTCGCAAGCCAAGATCTTTGCGCAAAATCTTCCATAAAGTTGATGGACAAAGCTCCAATTGCTGTGCACGGTGGCGAATCGATTCATTCGGGTCCTCTTCAACACTTTGCTCTACAGCGGCAATTGTTTCTTCGGTGCGCACTGTTCGACGTCTCTGCGGATGCGTATTATCACATAGAGTAAACGTAGTGCGAAAACGATCCATGGTTAACCGAATTAATTGCTCTGATGGACGATTATGTCGACCATAAAATGGACGGAGCTCACGGTAAACTTCGCGAACTGAACCATTATTTTCGAAATAAATTTGCACGATTTGCAAGCGTTGTTCTTTTGTCAACCTGTTCATGATGAAATGGCAAACCAAACTGAACATAAATGACATTAGAGTTGCCAGATTTGACCACAAAATGCCAGTTTTATCTCTATTCGAAAAACAAACCTGTAAAAAAAAACACCCTGTATAATGTCTTATCATTATATTATTAAGTAAGAATGTGATTTATAACATTTGCAAATCTTATACAATAAATAACATAATACAATTACAATTATTATATTGTAATATAATTGTGTTTTTTATATTAGTATAAGTTTTAGCGCATTAAAGTAGGGGTTGTGTGAAAAGAGGGCGTGGCACAAAGAACACCTGTCCTTTCTATTTTTCTTTCACCTAGCGAAAGTTATATTTTTTATATATAACTGGTCGAAATTTAGGGTGGTCCTACGTAACCCTCACCCGCTTAGTTGGTATTAGAGGTGCCACGCCCCTTTTTCTGATAACCCCCCTTTTTATGTGTGAGAATGATTTTTATATCATATAGGTCTATACCAATTTTCAGGTCTCTACCTTGAATCCTGTCACAGATATTCTGCTTGAAAAATTTAGTTTGTATGGGAGGTGCTACGCCCACTTTTCTGATAACCCCCTTGTTTAGTTATAAACCTTTTCCACATGTGTCTCTTCAATGTGGCAAAGTTTGGTTAAAATCGGTTCAGCCATTCTCCGTAAAGTTCATCACAACGCGAAAAACGGCTAAATTTTTATATATATAGATATCAAGTAGGACGATTAAAATTTCAAAAAAGTTTCTACAAACTATATTGTCATAGCGCCCTGAGCTATGTGCTAAGTTTCAAGTACCCAAGTCAAGAGGAAGTTAGTTTAAAATCGATAGGAAGATTCCCAATTTCAAGCGAATTTTCAAAATATGTAGATCCGTGCGCCACCGGGTTCTGAATTATTTGAGAAGTTTCGAGTCTCTAGCTCACTGAGAAGTTACTCAGAAATCGATCGCAAGATTCCCCACCGTTTTTCAGTTTTCTTGGTAAGCGCCCGATCAAGTGGAATTTTGTGTCAAGGTATTGCATGGCATTCATTGCTGAGTGGGAGTTACTTAAAAATCCTTCGCAAAATACTAAATTTTAAATAAATTTTGTGTATATCTCGATCTGTGCGCCACCTATCGAATATGTTTATCGTCCGCATTGCATTGTCACGGAGTTCAGAACTATGTTACAAGTTCCAAGTGTCTTGCTCGACGGAAAGTTCCCGAAAAAGACTTTGCAAGATTCCGAAAATTTGTATGGAAATGACCGGACAAACAAGAAAGTGACTTAATGAAAAGGTAGCAATAATAATAAAAAGCTTCTAAACGATTCCGTTGGAAATTAACTGTCATTTTATTTATGAAAACTGCATTTGACAGAAAGTCACCCCTTAAAAACTACAACAATACAATAATTATATTATGCATTTATTATAAACTTTTTCTTCAGAAAAATGTTACTTTGATTATTCCAAAAAAAATGTTATTTACTTACCCAATTGCTTTAACAAATGATCGTGTTGTTTTCAGTTTTCTTCGTGGTTTAATTTCAGCCCTGATTACTCGATGTTGCGCCGCTGTTGCAGTAGCGACGTCGAAAAAATAAGGGGACTTTGATGACATGCACGTACGTGCTATTTAAAGCACGAAATTCTCGAAAGGATTAGGATTTCACTATTAAAACTTTATTTACAACAAAGTTTTATATTTAATTTATATAAATGAATACTTAAAAACTTAGAATATTAGTTGAACAGAAAACTAAAGTGTTGGACGGCTTTGTTAACTGATCGATTGCAGTCCAAATACTGAATTGTTTCCTTCCTCGCTCGTTTACGTATTTATCTATCGACAGTTCTGGAGGGTTGTTGCTGCTTATGAGAGTGGAAACGTAGCAGTCGCTCAGACTGGTATGAAAAAGCCCACGAAATTCTAGTCAACGAACTAGAATGTTTACTTACTAGTTTTACAGTTGACTGCAGCGCATGCACAAAATTCACCGGGTTCAATAACATTTCAGCAGCGCAGTTTACCGATCTTGGCAGCAAGGGAGCGGAACACAAGCGAGGACACAACATATTGGGACAAGTGGCTTGCTTCGACGCCGCACCCCCAACAACAACAACAAACAAATTAACCAACACCATATTTTATACATTCTTTTTATAAAAAAAAATCTATTTTCACATTGATAATTATTTAGAGTTAACTTTTTTGCCTTTTTGAGGTTCAGGGTGGTCTTGTGTTTTTTTTATGCCTTTCATGATCATGAAATGGTGTTCTAACTTTGGTCAGATGTTTGTAAATATGAGAAGAAGAAGAGATAGACCCACCAATAAGTATACAGAAATGATCAGGGAGATGAACTGAGTCGATTTAGCCATGCCCGTCTGTCCGTCCTTCAGTCTGTCTGTTTGAACGCAAACAAGCCCCCCAGTTTTAGAGATGTCTCGATGAAATTTGGTATGAGGCCGCCACTTTATAATATACTAGCATTTACCCGCGGCTCCGCTCGCATCAAAGAAATAAGCAAAATAACTAAGCTTCTTTCGAAAACATTTTTATTTATCAAACAGATAAGTTTTAAAGTTCACATGTTCCTTAAAATAATGATAAAGTTTACTTAAGAAAATATCCCTTATACAAGGTGGCGCAAAAGTAATCCTCCTATCAGAAAATGCTATAAATTTTGCGATTGGCCCCTAAAGGCAGTTCTGTTTTGACATTTGTGTAGTAAACACATGCGAAATACACGTTAATAAACAATGTTACGCTACACTGCTCCAGAACGCGGAATATTGCTGACTATTTATTTGACCAATAATCGGTCGGTGAAAAACGGTTACCGCGCAAAAGTAATCCTCCTATCAGAAAATCCTATAAATTTTGCGATTGGCCCCTAAAGTCAGTTCTGTTTTGACATTTGTGTAGTAAACACATGCGAAATACACGTTAATAAACAATGTTACGCTACACTGCTCCAGAACGCGGAATATTGCTGACTATTTATTTGACCAATAATCGGTCGGGGCCAAACGGTTACTGTGAATGGTGAGCGCTACAGAGCAATGATCAACGAGTTCGTTTTGCCGCAACTTGATGAATTGGGATTGGAAAACATGTGGTTCCAACAAGACGGTGCAACAGCACACACTGCACGTGCCACAACCGATATGCTGAACATCGGAAGCTTACTTTTGCGCCACCTTGTATTTATCACAATTTAATGTTAAATGTATTTTTTACATACCTACATTAATTTTTCAGGCAACCATCTCTGGAAACAGATTTTTTTGATAAGTTAGGCAGCTAAATAAAATTGGTATTGTATGTATAGCAAGGCGAATTCATTACATGAATTATTTTCTTTTGATCTGACATTTCTGAACATGCTAAATTCCCCTTGCTCTCACCTTATATGAATTCGCCTTGATGTATAGTAACTAAACTTATTAAAATCATAGCAATTAGTTTTTAAAAGTATTTTTGTTGCTATGGCGATGAATTTTTTAGTCACGTTTTGACCGATAACTCAGTTATCGATTAACTTATATAACGAAACATAGCAGTATCGGTTAGTTTATTGAAATATCGAGGAGTCCATATGAATATTTGGCCTTTCCGTTTCGTGTCATATCTATATTTAATGCAAATTTAGAGGTTTCAGGGCTTTTACATTTTGACCGATAGCTCAGTTATCGATTAATTGATCGAAATGTTGCAATGTCTAAACGAAAGCTGTGGCCTTCCCCTTTCGTTTGATGCCCATATTGTATGCAAATTTAGGCGTTTTGGAGCAACCACATTCTGGCCGATAACTCAGTTACCGATTAATTGATCCAAATATTGCAGTCCAAAAAAAGAATCCTTTGGCCTTCCCCTTTCGTTTGATATCCATATTGTATGCAAATTCAGGGGTTTTTGGGCGACCCCATTCTGACCGATAACTCAGTTATCGATAAAGTTATCGAAATATTGCAGGGTCCCAAAGAATCCTGTGGCCTTTCCCTTTCGTTTGATACCCATATTGTATGCAAATTCAGGGGTTTTAGGGTAACCACATTCTGACCGATAAATCAGTTATCGATTAATTGATCCAAATATTGCAGTCCAAAAAAAAGAATCCTTTGGCCTTCCCCTTTCGTTTGATATCCATATTGTATGCAAATTCAGGGGTTTTTGGGCGACCTCATTCTGACCGATAACTCAGTTATCGATTAATTGATCGAAATATTGCAGAGTCCAAAAGAATCCTGTGGCCTTCCCCTTTCGTTTGATATCCATATTGTATGCAAATTCAGGGTTTTTTGGGCGACCCCATTCTGACCGATAACTTAGTTATCGATAAAGTTATCGAAATATTGCAAAGTTAAAAAGAATACTGTGGCCTTCCTCATTCGTTTGATACCAATATTGTATGCAAATTCATCGTTTTTTGGGCAACCACATTCTGATCGATAACTCAGTTATCGATAAAGTTATCGAAATATTGCAGGGTCCAAAAGAATCCTGTGACCTTCCCCTTTCGTTTGATACCCATATTGTATGTAAATTCAGGGGTTTTGGAGCAACCACATTCTGACCGATAACTCAGTTATCGATTAATTGATCGAAATATTGCAGAGTCCAAAAGAATACTGTGGCCTTCCCCTTTCGTTTGATGCTCATATTGTATGCAAATTTAGGCGTTTTGGAGCAACCACATTCTGGCCGATAACTCAGTTATCGATGAATTGATCGAAATATTGCAGAGTCCCAAAGAATCCTGTGGCCTTTCCCTTTCGTTTGATACCAATATTGTATGCAAATTCAGGGGGTTTTGGGCGACTCTATTCTGACCGATAACTCAGTTATCGATTAATTGATCCAAATATTGCAGTCCAAAAAAAGAATCCTTTGGCCTTCCCCTTTCGTTTGATATCCATATTGTATGCAAATTCAGGGGTTTTTGGGCGACCCCATTCTGACCGATAACTCAGTTATCGATTAATTGATCGAAATATTGCAGAGTCCAAAAGAATCCTGTGGCCTTCCCCTTTCGTTTGATATCCATATTGTATGCAAATTCATGGTTTCTTGGGCGACCCCATTCTGACCGATAACTCAGTTATCGATAAAGTTATCGAAATATTGCAAAGTTAAAAAGAATACTGTGGCCTTCCCCTTTCGTTCAGTACCCATATTGTATGCACATTTTAAGGTTTTAGGGCACCAAATTGCACAAATTCATTGGATAAAATAAATTTTTGGGTTAGCTGGGTCAAATTAGTGCCCATAACTCCATAACCATGTGAGGTATTGATATTTTATGAAACTTGTTACCTATCCGAGACATCAGGAAATAAGAGTGCAAAATTTCGTACAGATCGGTGCTGTAGTTTGGGCGTGAAAACATTTCAAACACACTCACTCACTCACAAACTTACGCATTTATAATATACTAGCAACCCGCCCCGGCTTCGAACGGAAATAAAATATAATTGAATTGAAAACATACATACATACATACGTCCGAAATTTAATTATGCGAGAGATTCGTACATATGTACTTACATACATACGTACCAAGTTCTTTCACCATACGATCTAATTCAACCACCTCATTCATGTTGAATTAGATCGTATGGTGAAAGAACGCTGTTTGTGTGTTTATTCGCTGTCAAGTTCTAATGGCTCATTCGTTTAACAGCGAACAAACACACAAACAGCTTTTTTGGAAAAAGTGCTGCTTTTGTTTAAACAATTTTGGTTAAATAAGATATGAAACAACTATTTTTTTTGATGCAGAACGAAAGTAAATATTTCAAAGTTTAACTTCAAGTAAGTTTCATTTTAATCGGTAGATTCGTTTAGGATTTATGGCTGTATAAAAGAAAAATTTATGGTTTCTTACCACATTTTGTCCGATTGCCACGCCCCCTTTATATATTTCTTCACGTTATAATGACATAAACCTTCCTCTTCAACCAATCTATGTATTAAAAAAAACCGCATCAAAATCCGTTGCTTAGTTTTCAAGATTTAAGCATTCAAGGGGAAATACAGACAGAAAAAGTGACTGTTTTATAATATGTTAAGAAGTAAGATTAATCATTTGTGGGAACCAACGAGATCGGACCAAGATAACGCCTAGCTCCCATACAATCGTTTGTTCCGCTAAACTGGGCTTGGGCTATGTATCTTTAAATTAACAGAGTAAGACCCTCAAATTTTGCAGAGTTTGCACTTATTGTAAGTAAGGATCGGACATTCAAAACCGTGATGCATATTTATTCATAAAAATTTGAAAGCCTTCGGCATAGCCGAAAACAGCGTTTTTCTTACTTGTTATTTTTGAATACGTTCCTTACAACCCCCTCGTCTTACCGTTTGTTGTGGTAGCGTTTCTTCTTCGTTTTTCTTTTGTTTTTACCTTTTCTGGATTTTTTTGTTTCCCATTTATTCATACTGGTGCTAAAGACATCTTAAACATTTTTTAGTTAGCTTTTTCTAAGCCCCAGACCAAATTTATAGTCTTTATTTTATTACTAAATAGCATTACATTTAAAAACTTTGTTGTCACGCACGGCTAAACAACACGTGAGACCGTGGGCACGATAACTTGAGTAAAAATTGAGATATTTAAATGAAACTTGACACACTAGTTGCTTTCTGGAAAAGGTAGGTTGCTGTATAAAATGAGCGAAATCGAACCATAACGACGCCTCTTTTTTCGATATCAAAACTTTCGAAAAACGCTTAACATGACATAATTCAATAATAAAAGCAGCTACGTTAACGAAGATTTCTTTAGTTGGTCGTCCTATTGATGATTTTACCAAATTTTTGGAAAGGGGGTTGGCACCGTCCACTTATGAGTAAACAAACTTTAAAATTTCGACTGTGAATACAGACTGTGAATACTACAGATCCGTTTATGCTAGGATGACGAGGAGGGATACTATAGTTGTAGTACAGAAGACAATCGAAGTCGCTTTTCGACCACGCCTACTTTTTCATAAAAGTTATCTGAAAAGGATTTAGAAATACTGAACTGCCCATATCTCATTGACAAAATACATGAAGAATAATATAATTTGGCAGTTACATCGATTTTCTTATTTTGTATAGGATTTTTGCAAAATTTTGGAAAATTTTGGAGGTTTACTATGGACATAAGGTGAACGACCACGCCCACTTTTGTACTAAAGCTTTCTAAAAGTGAGGTTGGAAAGCGGAACATTCCATATCTCATTCTCTGATGCAGATAAATGATAGAATTTGATAGTTACAATAACCTGATGATCTTATTGATTTTTTTTTAATTTTGGAAAATGGGCGGGGCACCGCCCTCATATGAGGAAACAAAATATCAAATTTCAGCCATTATTAACTTCAGAACAGTGTTAGATAGAATTAGGAAACTTGATACAAGGTATACTATCTACGTGTAGAGCACGCCCACGAATAATAACCAAAAGCGGTTTACGACCCCGCCCACTTTTGTACTAAAGTTTTCTAAGGGGGAGGTAGGAAAACAGAACAGGACATTTATATATATATATATCCTCCACTCTCGCAGATAGAATGCTAGAATTTGGTAGTTACTATGACCTGAACAAATAGATATTCAGTACCACCTTTTCCAAAGTTTTTTTTATATATAGGACACGTTTATATAAAATATCATTATCTGGAATCAAATTAATTCGTATTTATGCTGAATTCCAACCTTATATAGCATCACACCCAGAGGCGCCCTGAACTCACTGTGAAAGTATCATAAATATTGATTAAAGAACTGTTCATGTATGAACATACATAATTATATGCAAGTATTTCCTCTCGGCAGTATGTTCAAATATCTTTGAACATTTTATACATAAGTTAATACAGTCCACTAAAATTGAAGTAAATAGTGTAAACAAACAAATATTTTCCGTCGGTAGTATGTTCAAATAGATATGCATCTAAACATGCTGATATACATACGTATTTATACACACAGAAATAGGATATTGCTTAAAGATATCCACATAAAAACGGATCGCCCAAATAAGATTAGAATCAGTCCCTTATACTAATATTCCCACAAACATACACAATTATCATAGGATAATAGTTTTAAGAAATTGTATATAAACAACTGTAAAATATTAAATAAATCAGTTCCAATTACGAACTCAAACGAATTGTTTAAATTCCCCCTACCAGCGGTAAGGAAATAAACAATCCAGTACAATCACGTACATTTGGGCCAATGAAGCCTCCAAACTGAGCTCAAAAGATTTGTAATCCAAAGGAATACCATCAGCTGTTAGTCGAGGCACAGCAAGGTCAACCGGCCGACCAAACCAATTTCCTCCAACGATTCCTTTAGAGAATAACAAACCCAAAAACTAAAAAGTGAAGTGTAAATAAACAGAGGAAAAATCCTTGAATCCCAAATGGACATTAGTAAAAAAGTACTGCAGATATTCAATAATGTAGCAGGAAAAATAGTCGAAGGCCGAGGACGTGGTAAAAGAAGAAGTAGAAAAGCTCCAAAAGAATTGGACGTCAACATCGAGAAACTTTTGGTGGATGGCGTTGGCAATGAGGATTATTTCACGCAAGAATAAAACAGCACCATAAGAATGCAAATTGACGAAGTAATTCAAGGGTTCAAACACTCCCTTAATGATGAAGTGTCATTTCAACCAAGAAACGTGCATACTTCTTCAGCAGATAACCGCATGCCGCAAACACCAAGAACAGCAGCACAAACAACAAGCATGGGTAGAAATGACCCAAAAAAGGCAATTTTCATGAAGAAAATTCAAACAATAACAAGAAAAATGGCTGATATGCGCTTCGAAATGATTTTTCAAAATGCTACAATGCTGAAATTGAAGATGCCTATGAGAAGGTAGTAGCGAAATATTTTGAAAATCTGGGGCATTTGGAAAGATGTTTAGTGAAAGAAAAGCCAAAAATTAATTATCACCCTAATTTGGAATTAGAAAAATTAAAAATTCCAATATTTTATGGCGAGATAAAAGAATGGGCCAATTTCTACAATGTGTTCCAGGGTATGGTTCATAAAAACGAGCAATTATCAAGCTCAGAAAAAATGCTACGCCTTCGCCTTTGTTTGAATGGTGAAGCTGCAAGGTTAATACAATATCTGCAAATATCAACTGAAAATTACGAAGCAGCGTGGAGTCTGCTTAAACAAAGATACGATAGTAAACGTATTTTATTCACAACACAGTGGGGCAGGATAATAAAGGGTGTTTTTTTTAGGGGTATAGAACTTCGAATTGAAATAAAACACAAGAAAATCGTTTTAAGGTCCATCAATTTGGCTTTATTGGAAGGATAATTTTATGCCATTAATGCTTAAATATGATTTCGGGCATGTGGCCGCCGCGGCTGGCTCGAATAAAGCCAATTCTACAGGTCCAATTTTCAACCACTTTTTCGAGCATATGGGGCCGTATGTCGGCAATAACGCCACGAATGTTGGCTTCCAATTCCCCTAACGTTTCTGGTTTGTTGGTGTAGACGAGCGACTTCACATATCCCCAAAGAAAATAATCCAATGGTGTCAAATCACACGACCTTGGTGGCCAATTGACAGGTCCATTCCGCGAAATTATGCGCTCATCGAATGTTTCCTTCAATAAATCGATTGTGACGTGCGCTGTGTGGCATGTAGCGCCGTCTTGTTGGAACCACAACTCATCCACATTCATGCCATCCAATTCGGGAACAAAATAGTCGGTTATCATGGCTCTATACCGGTCTCCATTAACGGTAGCTGCCTCTCCAGCATTATTGCGGAAGAAGTATGGCCCAATGACTCCACCAGCCCATAGAGCACACCAAACAGTCAGTTTTTGTGGATGTAATGGCGTTTCAAGGGTCTCATGTGGATTCTCTTCACTCCAAATGCGGCAATTTTGCTTGTTGACGTAGCCATTCAACCAAAAATGAGCCTCATCACTGAACAAAATTTTGCGATGAAAATCAGCATCGAAATCCATCTCATTTTCGGCCCATACACCAAAATCACGACGCATTGCATGGTCTCGCGGCTTTAATTCTTGCACAAGCTGGATCTTGTAAGGTCGCAAGCCAAGATCTTTGCGCAAAATCTTCCATAAAGTTGATGGACAAAGCTCCAATTGCTGTGCACGGTGGCGAATCGATTCATTCGGGTCCTCTTCAACACTTTGCTCTACAGCGGCAATTGTTTCTTCGGTGCGCACTGTTCGACGTCTCTGCGGATGCGTATTATCACATAGAGTAAACGTAGTGCGAAAACGATCCATGGTTAACCGAATTAATTGCTCTGATGGACGATTATGTCGACCATAAAATGGACGGAGCTCACGGTAAACTTCGCGAACAGAACCATTATTTTCGAAATAAATTTGCACGATTTGCAAGCGTTGTTCTTTTGTCAACCTGTTCATGATGAAATGGCAAACCAAACTGAACATAAATGACATTAGAGTTGCCAGATTTGACCACAAAATGGCAGTTTTATCTCTATTCGAAAAACAAACCTGTAAAAAAAACACCCTGTAGATCAGCCGCCAAGGCAATTGCAAACGCAAAAAAATCACTAGGAATACAAATTGAAAACGCCGATCCATTTATTTCCCGAGTCATAATTCGCAAGTTTGACAAAGATGGACAAATATGGACTCAAATTATATGAGAAAATTGTTAAAAAGGCCAGAGAGCTGCAGACATTAACTGATATTAGAGATTTTCTGGATCAACACTTCCAAACATTGAAAGCTGTAGCCGAAAAGGAGCAAGGTTACAAAATCCGAAAGCAGCACATATTTAAGGTGAATCACACGTCGACCAACGCGAGGAAACCATTTCGGCAGTGCACTTACTGCAAAATACCAAATCATATTATAACTGAATGCATTAGTTTCAAGGGAATATCAACGGATGAAAGGCATAAATATGCCAAAGACAATAAAATCTGCTACAAGTGCCTGCTTCACAAATTAGGAGAAACTAGTACCAGCAATATGAAGTGTAAAATATGCAACATCAGCAGAGGGCAGCAATGCCCACAAAAGCAAGTCTAGCAACGGAAATTCTGGCCACAGCCCATGTGAGAGCCAAAGCTGCGAATGGTGAGCACATATTATTAAGAACTTTTATTGATCAAAGGTCACAAATAAGCTAAATTTCTGAAGAGGCAGCACAGTATTTGGTGTACCAAAGAAAAACGTAATGACAAATCTTCATGGCCTAGGAGATGTGGTTGGTGAAATGAAATTTAAAATTATAGTGAAAATTACACCACGTTTTCTAAGGCAGCACGTCGAAGAAGTGGATGCCATAGTTTTATCAACCCTTGCAAATGCGCAACCTTATCAATCCTTTAGTCTCAACTTTAAAAAATGGGAAAACTGCACTCTTGCTGACCCATTATTTCACAAAGCTGATAGAATTGACATGGTGATTGGTGGTGATATATTTGGCAGAATAATAGAAAAACACAATGGAGTTCTTGCGCAAGCTTCGAGGTTTGTCTGGATTTTGTCTGGAATAATAAAGCAAACGAAACCAGGCAAAGTCACATCGGCAGTAATCAACCTTGAGAGATTTTGGGAGCTAGATGAAGAACAGGATGAAGAAGCTAAAGTGGAAAACGAGATATGTTTGAAAAAGTTCGAGGAAACCACTAAACAAGATGCAGATCGGCGATTCATTGTTGAAATTCCATTTAAAGACGACATGGAGCTGGGTGACTTTCGTAAACAGGCAGTTGCTCGGCTGCTATCCATGGAAGCTAAGTTCAAAAAGAGTGAAAAGCTTTGCAATGATTACAAGGAATTGATTCGTGAATACCAAAACCTTGGGCATATAATAAAAGCAAACGGGAAGGTAAATGGAAAATACTATTTGCCACACCAGGCTGTTATACGCGAGGATAAATTAACTGCAAAACTTCGTGTTGTTTTTGATGCGTCAGCCAAAACTTCAAATGGAAAGTGCCTAAACGATATCATGTTGACAGGACCCAAACTTCAAAGGGATGTGTTTGATCTCATTCTCAAGTGGAGACTATGGAAAGTGGCAATCACAGCTGATGTAGAAAAAATTTTCCGGCAAATTAAAATTTTGGAAAAAAATCCAGTGGATCACCGAATTTTGTGGCGGGAACATCCTTCAAATAAAATTGAGGAATACCAGTTGACGACACTGACATATGGTACCACTTCAGCACCATATTTAAGAGTGCGCACATTGTTTGAAATTGCCAACAAGTGCGTGAAAACAATTGGCTACAAAAAATCATAAAGGGAGAATTTTATATGAATGATCTCATGACTGGTGGAGATTCTTTTAATCAATGTATTATCATCCAAAAAGAAATCAGCAGGCATCTAAAATTATTTGGATTTCATTTGAGGAAATAGCTATCGAATTGCGACAATATTACCAAAAGTATCACCATCATGGAAGAAAATTAAATAATTCGAATAAAAGAAAATGAGGCAGTGAAAACACTTGGGCTATACTGGGATCCAAAGAAAGATAAGTTCCAGTTCAAAATTAATTTAGGAATGCCGAAGATAATGACAAAAAGAAGTATTTTGTCACAAATCGCCCAAATATTTGATCCGTTGGGCTGGCTATCGCGATCGACTTCGCCGGTATCCGAACATGGTCATATCCAGCACTAGGTTTATGCACAGGAAGATCCATCAGGCTACATGGCTGCCCCCCGATCGAAAAACACGCAACCAGATCGACCACGTTGTGATAGACGGACGGCATGCTTCCAGCGTTTTAGATGTTCACACAATAGGAGGACCTAACATCGACTCTGATCACTACCGAGTAGCAAGATTCGTACCCGCCTCTGTACGACAGAAACGCAGGGAAAGCTGGACGTCGAAAAGCAATCGCAACAGACCGCCAATTATTTCGCAGATCGCCTCTCACACCTGCTCTCCGAGAGCACAATTCAACCTAGTGGAATGCATGAGCAGTGGGATCATATCTCAGGAGCACTCCGTACCGCAGCCGAGGAAGTAATTGGATTCCGGCGAACGCGAAGAAACAACTGGTTCGATGATGAAGAGTGCCGCGCTGCAACGAAAACGAAGGGATCAAGTGCAACGAGGAGTGTGTGTGAAAACTACCGCGTAGCCTAGAAATCCGACGAAGAATTACTCTTGCAAACAAATGCTACTTCGGACTGAGTAGGCAATTGAAAAGTAAAGTCGTCTCTCGACGAACAAAATAACACTCTACAAGTCACTCATCGCACCCGTCCTGATATATGGTGCAGAAGCGTGGACACTAACAACATCTGATGAGGCGGCTCTGGGAGTATTCGAGAGAAAGGTTCTTCGAAAGATTTGTGGACATCTACGCGTTGGCGACGGCGAGTACCGAGGAAGATTTAATGATGAGCTGTATGAACTTTACGCAGACGCCGACATAGTTCAGCGAATTAAAACACAGCGGCTTCGCTGGCTAGGCCACGTAGTGCGAATGAGCGAAGATGCTCCAGCCCAGAAGGTATTCTTATCGGCACCCACCGGTGGAAGCAGAGGAAGAGGGAGACCACCACTCCGATGTGGACTAAGTGGAGACCGATTTGCGATCCCGCAGTGTTTCCAATTGGCGCCAGTTGGCGCAACGAAGAAACGACTGGCGAGCTATGTTGGACGGTCAAAATCGCCCAGGCGGTTAGATTACCATTTATAGAAGAAAAACTTTGGATTGAAAAGGCTGGATAGGACGAACAGGTTTCTGATGATCTACAAAATGAATAGAAGCTGTTTATTGACACTGTTGGCACATTGGAAGAAGTACGTATTCCACGCTGGATTGAAACTAACATGGAATGTGAAGTAGAAATTCACGGATTCGGTGATGCTTCCGAAAAGGCGTACGCTGTAGTAATCCATGTAAAAGTTGGCGATTCCGCAAAGTTTTTAACTGCCAGAACGAAAGTTAATCCACTTAAAAATCGTGCAAGGGATCATATGGCTTATGTATGGAGTCATTCAACAATAACCGTGGGCTGGATTGTAAATCCGAAGAACAAAGACAAATTCGTTAGAAATCGAGTGGCAGAAACTCTAAAACTTATACCACAAGTAACCTGGGGACACGTAAACACGAAAGAAAATCCAGCAAATGGGGCGTCAAGAGGTATTCCATCTTCCAAATTATTGAATATGATTGAATTGGAACGGACCCAAGTGGCTTTCATCAGCAGAAGTCAGAGTCAACAACAATCAACGAATGCAACAAAGTAACGGTTTTATTGACGTCGAGAGATCAAGACTCTTTTATGGACAGTTTTATTAACAAATATTTAAGTTGGCTAAAACTGCAAAGAGTGGTAGCAGATATCGGCTGAGGAGCTTCAGACAGCTACATTGACGATCATCCGACAAACCCAAAAGAAAATTTATAAAGAAGAATTAAACAAACTTCTTGAAGGAAAGCAGTCAATAGTTCAAATAAAATAGCAAACCTCAACCTCTTCTTGGATACAAATGGTATAATAATAATCTTACCAAAATCAAACTTGGCGGCATTAATTACACTGGTCTACAGCCAAAAACCACCAGAGACGTGAATATGAAATTCGTATGTAAACCATCCCCTGATTCCGAAAATCGAGGGTATTTTTGATTCTATGGTATCGTTTTTGAGATATTTATGATTTACCGTTATTTAAAAAAAAAAAAAAAAAACGGCTCCACTTAATCATGTATATCTCAAGAACAATTTGAGCAATTCCGAAACGGTTCGAAAAATTTAAAAGCTAATAAAATTTGCTATAAACAATGCAAAGCTTCCGCTAGGCCCTGTAGGTTCGAAGATAATGAACCATCAATACGGATTTTTACCTTTTTTTTGTAAAAATATAAAAAATGTGTATTTTGCGAGGAAGGATATCGAAAACTTTTTATTTTTTTCCAGATGTTTCTTTTCTCTGTAAGCTCTATTTTATTGCAAACAAATTTGTTTTCATCCAATAAAATCGATGGACTAATACAAAAGTTATAAGCATTGAAAATAAATATAGCGACATAATACTGAAGTAACCTACAAATATTAGCATATGTACATACGAGATGATAAAAATGTATGTAAGTTTTGTCTTAAATCTATGATCTGATTTTTTACTTGAAAAAGTTATTTGTTTTGTTTTGAAGCTTATTTAGATTAGGATCGGTTTCTCTTATGAGAAACCAACGTAGTCACCCATCATTGCGACATCCCAGAAGCTTTGATACCGACTTTCAATTAACTTTATTTGCTAAGGAAACCGTTAGCCATGCTCTCCACTTTCGTCACGAAGATTTTGTGGCAAAAAATTTAAATGCCAGTGCAGAAAATGAATTTTTAAAGACATATTTACTCCTGAAAAGAAGATAAATAAGTAAATTAGATAAATAAGTGACACATTTGTGTGTAATTTTCTTAGGCTGGATTCATCGTTCAGTTCCGAACAAATTTTTGTTTACATTTTACTAGTTCTTTTTCCACTTCTTTGATACAGAATGAGAAGAGAACGACCAAAATGTAAACAAAAATTTTTTTCGGAACAGCACGATGAATTCAGCTTTAGGGCCGTTTTCTCATGTAAACTTTAAAATTTTCATAAATTTTTTTTTTTATCGGGCAGATAGGGTTAAAAATTGTTTTAGAAAACAACCTTAAAAATTTTTTTTACTTAACCATTCTTGATTAAGTCGTTCACTATCATCTCGTAGTTAGGACTTTTTCGTTTGCCTAAAAAAGAAGCAACGACCTTTTCAAAAGAATCCCACGCTGCTGCCTCCACTGGTGACAATAGTTCTTTGAATTGGTTATTGTTTAGCATCTTTCTTATTTGTGGCCCAACAAAAATGCCTTCCTTTATCTTGGCTTCTGAAATCTCTGGAAAGATGGTTTTTAAATGACGGAAGGCTTCGCCTTCTTTGTCCAAAGCCTTAACAAAGTTTTTGATAAGGCCGAGCTTGATGATAATTGTTTCTTTCTTTTTAAGAGGGGACTATTTTATGTTATCCACACTAACTTTAAATTCGATTCGGTCTGGCCAATCCTTTATGATGTAGTGGTCTTGACGACCTCGCTGCATGCGCGGTCGGAATAGACGGATTTTGGTTGTCAATATGTAATAATACGGTCTTTAAACTCAATTTATTGCCGTCTATGAACAATCGCCACTCTTTGGAATCATATGGTTCACCAAACTGTTTGAATAAGCCAGCAATGTATTTGCAGTAACAAAGACTGTCCTCTTTCGTATAGAACTTGGAAAATGGTGCGTGACGAGTTCTATAATATGTAACCTTAACATCGGATGAAAGGTATTTAAATTGTTGCATACGAGAGGCGTGTAGCTCGGCCTTTACCTTGGACAACTCCAAATCTCTTATCCAATCATTGAGTTGTGCTTGTGACAAAGCGTTTCTTTCGTTTTCCGTGTGAAGTTCAGTACAACATGATGCAGCGTAATCAGATGCTGCTGTCAACAATGAAACTGGACCCGGATCTTAAGTTGAATGTGGCAATGGCAATGTAAATAGATAAGCAACTTTCGTTGAATTTGGATTCCGAATGAATCAATTCGATTCGACATGTGGTGTACACAGTATTCGGTGTCTATGATTTTCCAGTGTTTTAGGCTGAATGCCAAAATGCTTATAGTATGTATCTTTCAAAGGGCTTGAAAACACACGTCGCATCCTTTTAAGAATATATTGACCGCAGATGAAACAGAACATATCTGGATCATTTTTACACTTAAACTCTCGCGCCCTTTTATTCATATTATTTTTTTAAGTAAATGACGGGTTTTAAAATGCACTTATAAAATGAACAGTATCCGGTAAACCTTGCAGATATTATGAAGGAACCACTCGCATTTACTCCTATTTATAGGATTGAAATTTTAAAGTTTACCTACTTGATAAAACGGCATTAACAGTTTTTGTATCTAATAACCCTTCGAAAGTCTACCTATGTACTAACTAATATATGAATACTAATACATATGTACGTGTAGGGTACTTCAGTATTATATGGCTATATTTATTTGAACGCTTATACCTTTTGTATTAGTCCATCAATTTTTTTGGATGAAAGCTAATTTTTTGTGTAATAAAACAGAGCTTACAAAGAAAAAAAACATCTGGAAAAAACTAAAAAGTTTTCGATATCCTTCCTCGCAAAGTACAACTTTTTTTATATATTTACAAAAAAAAAGGTAAAAATCCGTATTGATTGTTCATTATCTTCGAACCTACAGGGCCTAGCGAAAAACTTGAATTGTTTATAGCCAATTTTATTGGCTTTTAAATTTTTCAAACCGTTTTGGAATTTCTCAATTTGTTCTTGAGATATACAAGATTAAGTGAAGCCATTTTGTTTTTTTGATATAACGGTAAATCATAAATATCTCAAACACGGTACCATAGAATCAAAAATAAGCTCGATATTCGGAATCAACGGATGGTTTTACATGCGAATTTCATATTCGCGTCTCTGGTAAAGAAAAAAAGTTCGAATTTGTAGACCAGTGTTATTAAAGAAGCTCATCATGCGACAATACATGGTGGATACGCAAACGTCAAGCTGTGTAGTTCTGTTTATATTTTTCTCTGTTATTATATTTAATAAATTAATAATATCTTTGATATTCTAAAGTTACTAGAGATCGCCCAGTGGTTGAAATTCAACCACAAAACTTTATTTTATTTTAATTATTTGCAATAACTTCCATTTGTATTTTTCCCTTCCTTTTCTTGCCTTTCCTTCATTTCCTTTCCATTCCCTTCCTTTTCCTTTTCTTTCTTTTCACTTTCTTTCCCTTCTTTTTCTTACCTTGTCTTTTCTTTTCTTTACTTTCCTTTCCATTGCCTTCCTTTTCTTTCCCTTACTTTTTTTCCTTTCCTATTCTTACCTTTCCTTTCAGTCCATTTCCTTTCCAGTCCATTCCCTTCCCTTCCTTTTCTTTCCTTTTCTAGACCGTCCTTCCCTTCACTTTCTTTTAATAAAATTTTTTTATTCTATTCCATTTTATTTTATTTTTTTTATTTTATTTCAATTCACACAAACCCAACCACAAATACAAAAACCAAACTAAATCCAGTGTTGAATGCTCTATGAATAATCATTTATTTTGTTTTTGTAAACACTGTTTGTAGGTATCAGCAATGCAGTTTACATATTTGCTTATATTTTACATTGCTTGTTCAATGTGTCCAACAAAGCAACTTTTCGTGCTCTCAGGAGAGCCCCTGACACTGGGCATCGTAGCCAGTGATCAATACAATAACAACAACTAAAGCAAAAATGCATGACAACTTTACTCACACAACAGACGCTCTGTAGTGCGAATACTTGTTTTTCATTGGCCCACTACCAGCTCTTCGGCACTCATAGTGAGAGCCGATCCCACGAGTAATACAATACATGCTTATTTTGTTTTGTTTTTATAAACACTTGATGCATGATCAGCTATGTATTTTTGTTTCATTTTCATTGTTGTTTAATTTTTTCCTACAAAGCAACTCCTCGGCTATGCTCACGATTCAGCATAGTACACAAAAAGCAAGTACACACACACACAGCGTGCCTAAAGTGTGAATAAGTGAATGTGTAGTGGTGTGACTTTTATGTAACATTTTTTATATTAAAATGATTTTAAAAATTTTTTTTATTTACGGATAAAAGTACACCTTAAAATTTCCTATCTATACATATATAATTTGTATACCTTAGAACTATAGTTTAGCAGAAAACGGTTCTACATTGCATTCATCTTGTCTATTTATATATAAGATAATTAAAGTGGATAGAGTTAAATACTTAATGTGCTTCACTACTTGGTGTGAAAAGTGTTAAAAAGTTTCAATAGTTATTCATTATTATAAATTCATTTTGTTGAATTTGTGTGTGCCGATTTTTTTGCATATTTTATTTGTTGCTATTGAAAGGCTTTATTTCATATTGCAATTGTTGTTGTGCTCTGACTTGCTTTTCTTATTTCTTTTTCGTTACAGCTGTTTTGCGTGGTTTGTTAAACGTCAGATACAGTGTGTTTAAAACTGTTCGCTCAGTACTGTGTCACTTAAACTGTCAGGGTTGTTTTTTTCTTTAATCCGCTAAATTTTTTTATAACTTATAATTTTTCTTATAAATTTATATTAGTATTTATACGAAAATGTCGTGCATAATAGCAAACTGCCAGGTAAAAAGCGAGTCCGAACGCTTTGTGGCATGCTGGTTGTGTGATGACTTGTCCACGCCAAGTGCACTGGGTTAACCGGTAGAATAGCTGACCTGCTTAACGATGGAAAAGGCCTGCGCTGGTCTTGTTCCAAATGCCGGTCGACGGAAGTTGATCTCTGTAAAATCTTTAGGCATATCAGAAACGGGTTTTCTGAAATAAGCCAAGATTTTTCATTGCTGACCGAAAAATTCAAAATATATGAAAATATTTTCAAAACCTTGGAAACTTTGGAGAAGTCGCCTCATTTGGAATGCCCTGATAATCGCGAAAACAAGCACAGGCGTACGGATGATCGGCCTACTACCTCAACAGTGCCGAACTTGCCCTTGAACTTATCGATTTGGCTTCTCCAATTCCTAGTACGGTTGTTCGAGCAACGTCGAAGAATGAAGAAGAAAAACCCGGTACCTCCAACTTTTGCAATGGAGTCTGAACCAATCGTTGGTAAGCTGGTTGTGGTTCCTCGCAAAAAATCTATTTTTGTGTCTAGGTTCCATTCAGACACTACCGAGGATGATTTGATGTACCATATTTCTTCTAAAGTTAAAAATCAAAGCGTAACTGTTAGAAAATTTAATTTCACATATCAAAGAAGTATGTCTTCGTTTAAGATTGATGTATCTGGGAGAGATTTCGATACTCTTTTGGACAGCTCTTTTTGGCCTCCCGGGGCTCTTGTGCGGGAGTTTGAATACAGCCCGAATAGGAATGTTCCGAATGTAGCGAAAATTTCTCGTAATAACGTTGAGTCAAAAAACTGAGCACTAAACCCGTGAATATCTTTTATCAAAATGTCAGAGGTTTAAATACCAAATTAACTGATCTCTTTTTGAAATCGTTTCATTGTAAATATAACGTAATTGCTTTTACCGAAACTTGGCTAAAACCTCATGTTTTCAATTCAGAGTTTTTTTGTAATGAATATCAAGTATATAGAAATGATCGCTTGAACAGAGTCGGGGGTGGTGTTCTACTTGCCGTTCATTCCTCCATCCCTTCAGAAGAGGTTAATATTCCTAACATCGATTTCATTGAGTTCAAATGCATCCGCCTTCAACTAGACAACGTCTCTATGTACTTATATGTTTGCTACATCCCTCCAGCATCAGATTTTTCAGTCTACATGCAACATGTCTCTCTGCTCAAAACTGTTAACTTTATGACTAAAGCTTCAGATTCAATTATTGTTTTGGGTGATGTTAACTTACCTCATATATCGTGGAACATATCTGATGGTAACATTATTCCAAATCCGTCCAAACTGGGGTAAAATGACTTTTTAGATGGAATTTCCGATCTTTGCCTTAATCAAATAAATGCTACTGCTAACAAGTTTGGGAAAGTCTTAGATTTAGTGTATGTTAATGATATAAACCAGTTTTCTGTAAATCGTTGTGATCCGTTGGTTTTACCAGAAGACCTTTACCATCCTTCTATGGAAATAGTCTACGAAACCAAAAGTAATGGCCAAGTCACTCAATGCTACTCATGTAGTAGCTTTGATTTTAACTTTTCCAAAGCAAACTACAAGAAAATAAATAAAAAACTGTCTAAATTAACTTGGCCTGAATTTGGTTGTGATATCGATCTAAACGTCTCACATTTCAATCAAACTATTTGCTGCCTATTTGAGAAGTTTATTCCCAAACGTAAATTAACTTATGATCATCCTGCGCAAGCTTGGTTTACTAAAGAGCTTAAGGCTCTTAAAAATAGGAAAACGCGATCATTTAATTTATATAAGAAATCTGGATTAAATAAACATTACTTACTGTATTCCAGTCTACGTCAGAAGTACATAGATTTAAATAAAAAGTGCTATAAAACTTATATCTCTAAAACCAAAAGAGACATTATTCTCCATCCAAAGTCATTTTATGGTTTCGTAAATTCTAAACGTAAAGTATCAGGGTTTCCCTCAGCCATGAAATATCAAGACGTTATATCTAGCGATAATCAATATGTCGCAAATTTTTTTGCTCAATTTTTCACTTCTAACTATTCTGCTGTCACCAATTCAAACTTTCAAAACTATCCTTATAAGCTACACGGGACAAATTCAGTTAATTCACCAATTATATGCGCCAAAGATGTTCTAATTTACCTTAAAACCCTAAAAGAATCTGTTAAATACGGCCCTGATAGGATTCCTACATGTTTCTTGAAAAAGTGTGCGAACCATATTTACCAACCCCTTACCAATTTGTTCAATCTATCACTAAAGTGTGGTGTTTTTCCAACTGCGTGGAAAGAATCGTTTCTTCTACCGCTGCATAAAAGCAGGAGTAGGTCTTCTATAGAGAACTATCGTGGCATCGCAAAGCTTTCTGCCATCCCAAAATTGTTTGAAGCTATTGTTACAAATCAACTTACGGGTCCGATCTCTACTTTGATAGCTGACTGCCAACACGGGTTCAGTAAGGGAAAGTTCACAGTTACAAATTTACTTGAGTTTACCAGTCATGTCTCAAATGGCTTAAGAAAAATCTGCTCACCGACGTTATTTATACGGATTTCAGCAAAGCTTCTGACAAAGTGTGTCACTCATTACTTATTCATAAACTCGATCAGTTGGGTTTCCAGCCGGGTCTCAATCGCTGGATCTCTTCTTACCTTAGTGACAGGACACAAAGAGTAATGTTTAAAAATTTAGTATCCGATGTCATTTATGTCTCTTCGGGGGTTCCTCAAGGAAGCCATCTTGGCCCGATTCTGTTCTTGTTGTTTATAAATGATATTTCTACAATAATAAAATTTTCAAAAATGTTAATGGATGCCGACGACGTAAAGCTTTTCATGTCATTCGCGTCATTTGAAGATAGAAATAAGCTACAATCAGATCTAGATGCACTAGTTACTAGGTGCGATTTAAATTATATGCCACTTAACCTTAAAAAATGTGAACACATGGGTTTTTCGCGTGGAATTTCTCAGCCGGCTCCCTATACAATTAAAAATTATAGTCTTGAGCAAGTGTATGATTTTGTTGACCTAGGGGTTACTCTGGACAACCGCCATATTAACACAACAGTCAATAAGGCTAGAGGTGTCCTAGCATTCGTTAAACGATGGTCTAAAGAATTTAGCGACCCTTATGTAACTAAAGCCCTCTTCACTACATTAGTCAGACCGATACTTGAATATGGTTCTATAATTTGGAACCCGCGTTACCACGTTCATGTAGATCGCCTTGAATCAGTTCAAAAACAATTTTTACTATTTGCCTTAAGAGATTTTCATTGGGATCCCTTGTACAATCTGCCACCCTATACGAATCGTTTAAAACTCATTAATCTACACACACTTTCTAGTCGGAGGGAAATGCTTGGAATTATTTTTATGATTAAATTGCTAAATGGTTCACTATCCAGTCCATTTCTTCTAAGTGAAGTGAACTTCAATGTACCGTCTCGTCCTTCAAGGCATTTTAAACCTCTAGTCTTAAAACAGTGCCGAACCAATTTTCAGTTAAATGAGCCTTTTCACTGTTTGTGTCAAGATTATAACTCCCTTTCTGGTAGATTTGATATTTCAGACTCGCTTTTCAGCATAAAAAAATCAATTTTTTCTATCCTAAATTCATAGCTACTAATTGTTTCTTATTCTTTGACTTCTATTTTAACTTTTAACACTAATTTTATTCTGTTAACTAGTTATTTCTTAATGTATAATCTATCCTATATCTACTTTACTTAGTGAGGTTTTCTCTGTAGCTGAGCAGTTTTAGATCCCGACGATTAACAAACCAAAGCCTTTCAACGACTCAGCACGAACGAATAATCCGCGCGTTATGCGGATGCGCCCCTCGCGCCGGTCGGGCGGGATATGGTGGGTAATCCGTTGGGAATTATTATTATTATTAAATCGATTAACAGAAGAAGTCATCAGGCGATAATACTGCATAATCGGTTTAAAAAATGCAGTGAAGCATTGTATACGTATCTGTTGTAAATGCATACGATTCAAGCAAGCTGCAGCTGCTGATCTTCCATTAGTCAGAGTGTCGACATCTAGTACTTTTACATATACTGGAGTAGACTATGCTAGACCTTTTCAAATGAGGTATTCTAAAGGGCGAGGAGAAAAATCATTCAATGGATACATCGCTGTATTTCTTTGCCTTTCGACCAAAGTCATACACTTGGGAGCAGTCAGCGATTTACCAACAGTAGCATTTCTGGCGGCACTAAGAAGATTTTTTGGCAAAAGAGGGAAATCTACACACATTTACTACGACAATGGAACTAATTTCGTGGGTGCAAGCAGATGGCTCGACAACGACTTTAAAAAAGCAGTAAAATAAAATAGTGAAGTTGCGCCAATCTTAGCTAATGAAGCAATTACTTGGCATTTTATTCCCACGGCAGGACCACATTTTGGCGGAATATGGGAGGCTGGTGTGACAGTAATGAAATTTCACTTAAAAAGAGCAATGGGAGATACAAAGCTGACGTTTGAGGAGATGGCAACCGTCCTAGCACAGATCGAGGCATTATTAAACTCACGTCCATTATATGCCTTAAATGATGAAAACGGAGTAGATGCTTTAACTCCAGGGCATTTTCTTATTCGGAGACCACTAATATCCTTACCAACTCCAGAAATTGACAAAACATATTCACGTTAAACCAATGGAAGGTAATATAAAAAACCCAGCGTGATTTTTGCACACGCTGGAATTAGGAATACCTACACACACTTCAGCAAAGAAACAAGAGGAAAACATCAGAGTAAAATTGGAAAGAAGGTGATGTTATAATCGTAAAGGATGAAAATACTCAACCAGCTAAATGGCCGCTTGTTAGAGTTATGGAATGTAAACCAGGACTAGATGAAAAGTTCGTGAATAGTGTGCTGAACCAATTAATCCATAAATTATGTCCCTAGTTACATCGTCAGGCAGCAATCAGGAAAAATCAACGGATGATACAAAAGCACGAGTATTTCATTTACTTTATTTGTCTATGATTTCATTAATCTTACAGACTAGATTTACATTAAAAAAATCTTAAATGCTTATAAATTTATTTTATACATAATAAGAGTAAAGTTTAGAACTAAAAGACGCTCTCGGGAGTGCGAAGTCAAGCTCAAGGCTAAAAAAGATCCTGTTGTATTCATTGAGGGCCCTAGATATAGGATCAAAATTGTGATAATTAGCTCTGATTACTTTTACATGGAACGGATATTGGGCACGAAGGGTTCTGCCCGGGACATTGAAGCCAATTTGCGCTAGTAGTTCCTGGCAGGCAACCCAACCACATATAAGATCATACGCAAACAGCAGAGACTGTATAGAGCGTCTGGCCGCAAGCGACTTCATGTTTATGAGGGCGCAGCGGGCGCGGTAAGAAGGTAATGGTTCTAAAAAAGTAAGCGGTTGGAGAGCGAATCGAGTGAAACTTTTCTGTACTCTTTCCAGTCTTTGAGAATGAGAGGAATAAATTGGGTTCCAAATTATGGAAGCATATTCCAGCTTTGAGAGAACTAAAGAATTATATAAAGTTTTTCTGGTATATGGATCTTTGAAATCTCGCCCATATCGCCGCAGGAAAGCCAAATTGGAATAGGCCTTAGGTAGAATGGAGCTAATATGATTCGCGAAGATAAAACCAGAGTCGAACATTACTCCCAGATCAACAAATTCCCTGAGGCTAGAGAGATTATCATCAGCAATGGAATACGCGGAATTAACCGTATTGAGATTTTTCGAAAGCGTCATAAAGAAACATTTCTTTATATTAAGGGGTAGATTATTTATAATGCTCCAATTTGTTAATCTGTTTAGATCATCTTGTAAAAGGCGCACATCTGACATGCTCGAAATTGTTCTAAAAACTTTTAGATCATCTGCGTAGAGAAGGTATTTTGAACTTCTAAAACAGGTTCCAATATTATTTATAAAAAAAATGAATAAAATTGGCCCGAGAATACTACCCCGAGGTACCCCAGATGTGGCAACGAATGAATAAGACTTGATATTCTCAATTTCGACGAACGAGGTTCTATTAGTGAGATAGGACCCAATCCAGCGTAAAAATGTAGAATGGAAACCCAATTGCTCAAGCTTGCACAATAGTATGCTGTGGGTGACAGTATCAAATGCCTTTGCGAAGTCAGTATATACAACATCAACTTGATGTCCATTTTTGAACGACGAAATGCAAAAATGAGAAAATGAGGCTAGGTTCGTAACCGTGGAGCGACCACTGAGAAACCCGTGTAGACACTCATCTATGGATCCTTTTATTGCAAAGGACAGCTTCTCTTTTACCACTTTTTCAAAGAGTTTCGAGCAAGTGGACAGTTTAGAGATGGGTCTATAGTTGGTTACATCGTTTTTGTTGCCTAATTTAAAGATAGGAGAAATCGAGGCTATTTTCCACCTATCGACAAACTCACCACTTGCTAGGGACAAATTGAAAATGTAACTTAATGGGACGCAAAAAGATATGCTACACTTCTTTAGAATAAACGACGAAAGCCCGTCATTATCGTTTTTTATTGATGTTTCTAGAGCTAGGATGCCTTTCAAAACGTCTTCTTCTGAGACTAACATGGATCCGAAATCAAGCATTTGTTCGACGTCGGCGGAAAAGTTACTAGCAGAGTTGCTAGTTACGAAATTTGATTTAAAGAAATCTGCGAAAAGGTTAACAGTATCCAATAAGCACTCAGAAGCTATACCGCAGTACGACATACAATTTGGGATATTAGAGCAACCTTTTTTAGAACGTATATATCTCCAGAACACTTTAGGGTTTTCCTTCAACTCTACTTCATACCGAGAGATATATTTCTTATATAAGAACTTGTCAAGGACATTAAAGCATTTACTATAATAAATATATTTTTCTTTATGGAAGACATCCTTAGAGGCTTTATAGAGTTTAAAATGTTTATTTCTAAGATTCTTTAGCTTTTTTAGATTTTTCGTATACCACGGAAGTTTGTGAATTCTCGCGGGAAGTAAAGGTATATTATCAGAGAAAATTTCGAGTATATTAAGAAGAAAGGCATCATAACAATCCACTAAGCTTTTAGAGCTGAAAACCGAATTCCAATTGAGATCCAAAATTTTTTCATTTAAAGCATTCAAGTCTGCGGCACGAAAATTAAACTTTGCATTGGAGATTATACTCGGGCCAGAAACAAAATTAAAAAATTCTAGAGTTAAGGAGAGTGGGACATGGTGCATATCGCACTTGCATATAGGGAAAGTGGCCTCAGAAACATTAAAAATCAAGTTTTCATCTACAAAGATAAGATCTAAAATATTATTAAGCTCATTGAAAAATGAATTAATTTGGGTTAAGTTAATACTGAAAAGACTATCTATAAAATTTATTTCGTGCGAGCTATTTACCCTTGTTGGTGTTAAGCTACCATTATCAAGTAAATTTGCCCATACAATTTTATTGAGGTTAAAATCACCCAAAATACAAAAGTGACACTATTCGTTGTTCTCATAAAGGTGCACAATATTGATTATATGAGCAGCATACAAAGAATCGGGGCTGGAGGGGGGAATGTAAGAAGTACAAACTAATAATTTACCAAGACTTCCAAAGATGCATACACACAGCTGGTCGAGGAGAGAATCATCATTTTCTAAATGGACTGAAAAAGAACGGAACATCCGATTCACCGCAATTAAAACGCCTCCACCTCTTAAGCAATTTGTTTTAATTGCATCTCTATCTTTTCGATATGTATTATAGATATTAGGATCGAAGAATTCTACATCCGCGAAATTGCTGTTCAACCAAGTTTCTACGATAACATAAACATCGAACTCACAGCGAGACGAAGTTAAAAATACGTCACTAGTTTTTGTACGCATTCCCGAGATGTTTTGGAAATAAATACTTAACAACTTATTATTTATAGCACTAGTGCCATTATCATTATTAATGAGCGGGTGGTTGGTACTTGCTACGTCCGCGATGGATTTCGCAGAGACTTTCGAAAATTCTGAAAAGGCTTCACTGTAACGTTTGTTGGCCAGATTTCCGGGCATAATAATTTTACATAGGAGGATTCAGGGGCTCCCAACTTGAAATTAACCCTATGCAACGATGAGAGTACGGCATCTTTTTTTCCAGCTTAGTGCATGATAATGAAGTTTTATCCAAAACGATTTGCTTAGCCACGTAGTCTTTGATATCATCTTCAGAGACGGATGGCGAAAAAGAGGACAGATGAATCCATTTGTATCGGTCAGCAACAATCAAATCTGTGCTTGCATTAGTGCCTCTAATCCGAACATGCGCATTATTATTATTATTATTATTATTTGTGAGCTGACGCGACACCTTCTCCCACTGTGCACTATCATCCACAGTAATTATTTCAGAAACAGCAGCATCGGATAATGTAGCCGCAGTCACTGTAGTCGTAACAGCGCGAGTTTTATTATTGTTGCTAGTCCGTTTGTACGTCACCTGCTCCCACTGAGCATTATCACCCATATTATTTGTCTCAGCAGAAAGCGAATGAGTAGAAACAGAAGCAGCTAATGCTGGTGCCGCAGTCCCTGCAGCCGTAGAGGTAGCGCAAGCATTGGCATTTTCAATCAGTGCACAGGAATTTACACTAGTATTAGGAACAGGAGATAAAGCAAACGATGAAATAACATCAGTTAATGTCGACGTCACAGCGCATGACACCGTTGACTGCATTAAGCTAGCCGGTGTTTTTGCATGGGTAACATCATTATATTTGGCAATGGTAGACGACGGGGTGGGTGTGGGGAAACTCTTATTCGAATTGACAATACGAGCATATGAATGTGTACCAACGAAAGATATTGTAGTTGGAGCATAAGTTGACAAATTATTAGTGGGCAACAAAGAGTAGTCCGCTTTGTTGTTAGCTCTATGCTTGAGACTATCAAGAGCGGCATTCAAAGAATCTCGCAGTATCTTTACTTCAGCAGTGAGAGAACTAATCATATTGTCTTTATCAAGTAGGTTCCTATGTATGTTTTTAAGAGCCGAATTCATATTTGCAGATTCCAACACCAATTTGTTATTAACTGCTTTAAGATCAGCCACCAAATTATACACACGAACATTGTCGGCTTGAAGAGATGCCATCAACGTAAACAAAGATTTTAATGACACTTGTTGGTTATCCAAATTTCTAAGATAAATGTCACTATGCTTCGTAGATTCAATGGAAGTAGATGATTTCTCCATTGCGATAGGTGGAGGAGGTGAACGGAGGGAATTACGACGCTGAACAGCACAAGTTTTGCAAAAAAAAAGATTTCTCAGAACTTTGCAAAAATTCGACATCAGCCGGACGAATACCAACACAACTCGCGTGAAACAGTTCGCTGCACTTTGCACACTGCACTTTCTGTACTTTCGGTTGATTTCTATCAACCCTATGGCCGCATACACAGGGAATTATTGTTGTTTACAATATAAATTATTTATTGTTTTATAACATAGATATAATTAATTTATTGTTTTATAACAATATAAAGAGCCACTATCTCATAGCATCAAAACTGTTACAAAATGCAATTATAGAAAGTCACTTTCTTATTAGTATTATACAGTTTATAAAAAAGAAATTAGGAGAGAGCACAAAACACGTCCGATCGACTCAACGACTCATTAAGGCCAACTAAATCGCCAAAACACATGACAAATAAAAACACATTTTTATACTCATGTTTCTGTTTTGCATAACGTCGAAAAATGGAGTCAAAGCAATTGGTGGTCAAACAGAAAGCAATGGAGTAGTTGCTCAACTTCCAGATAACACAGCTATCTATTTAGATTCACTTGGAAAGATGGACGTCATAACTTCTAATTGGGATTTGGTAATCTACTACGACCTCCACTCATATTTTGCGCAGATGAATATGATGCCAGGCTGTCTACATCGAATAAAAAATCATTGCAACCTGTTATCAGATTTCGAAGAAGCCTGCGCGGCTATAACGCTGTCACTAGGAAGGAGATATGTATGTACATGCAATTTACGAAAATAACCAGTCAAATCAACTGATTTCAGTCAGAGTCAATTACCTCTATTATGGCTGCCAATATTGCCAAAAATTGTATTGATACGTATGAACCAGAAATTGAATTAGCATTACCAATTTGTGCTCTTCAATATTGTTTTGGATAATATTGACAACCATAATAGGGGTGAATAAAAAACATTAACAGAGATAAAATGGCGATCCAGTTCCAAATGCTAGTAACCCAAGTCACCATTTTATTGAGTGAAGGTCAGACTATTCAAAAGTCTATAATTTAGTTGTTGATAGACTTAAACATAAAACTAAAAAATAATTTCTTAGTATACAATTTCTAGCTGCACTTATGTTTTTTGATTTCCCAATCACTGCTGAATAAATGTACCAGAGGTTTAAACAGCCATCTCCTATGCAAAGAGAAAACTCCATGGCAATATGCTCTGGATTAAACCTGCGAACTGTCACCACTCTTAAAAGGCAGCCAATATAGCATGGTTGCGGGGCACCGCCTATATACGAGGTGTGTTCAAAACGTATCGCGAATTTTGAATTTTCGCTGGTACCGTATATTCGAATTTCGAATTTTTTGTGGCGTTATGTTGGTACTCATGTCTCTCACTTATGCCGACAAGCTCGGCCATTTTGAATGTTCAGTTAATTGTTGACAGCTGCTTTGCTTGCACGTGTTTTGGATCGTCTTCGATTTTTACCTATTCAAAAAAATGGATCAAAGAACCTGTATCAAATTTCGTATGAAAAACGAAATTAAGTGCGCGGATGCATTCCGAATGTTGACTGTGGCATACGGAGAAGCTACCTTGGACCGAAGCAACGTTTATCGGTGGTACAAAATGTTCTCAGAAGGCCGAGAAGATGTGCAAAGAAGAACAAAAATTGGCTTTTGCACCACGATAACGCCCCTGCTCACGCATCGTTGCTTGTGCGCGACTTTTTGGCCAAAAACAACACACTAATGATGCCGCAGCCACCGTATTCCCCAGATCGGGCCCCTGTGACTTTTTCTTGTTCCCCAAACTGAAGAGGCCCATGAAAGGACGACGTTACGCTTCTCTTGACGAGATAAAGACGGCATCGAAGGAGGATCTGAACAAGATACAAAAAAATGATTTTTTGAAGTGCTTCGAAGATTGGAAAAACCGTTGGCACAAGTGTATAATATCTCATGGGGATTACTTTGAAGGGGACAAAATAGATATTCATGAATAAATAATTTTTGAAAAAACACAAAATTCGCGATGCTTTTTGAACACACCTCGTATAGCCTATGCTGTAACCAGTGAATCGGAGAATCTGCTGTGAAAATTTAATAAAGAACGGTTTAGTGCTTTAAACTTAAAACTTTATATAGTATGGTGGCGTGGCACAGCCCAATTTTGCAAAATTATATATAGCCTATACTGTAACCAGTACAACAACAAAACAAATAACAATGAACCAAACCAAGTAAACGAAATTGTTTTCCCCTTCACCAATTTCTACCTAACCTATCACTTAACTAACGAGCATGTAAAACCAACCTTAATTACACCCATCCATTTAGACACATCAGCGAATTGATTAATATAACCTGCTCCAGAGCATGCATACAGCATCCACAGATTATAAATACAAGGCAACAGATAGACAAAGATCAGAACGAAATTAAACACTGAGGATGGCGAAGCCCGAACCCGGTTTGTTACAAAACCACATTTGACAAGGGATGACGGAAAATCCTTCCAGTATACAAAGCAAAATAAATCAAGTAAAATTGACATTCTCTTCTAAATTTCTGTGTAAATTTTTCTCCCACGCGCTTCAGAGTCTTCCGGACGTTCTTCAGGGAAATCTGTCTTTTTATTGAGAATGAATTACAATCAGTGTTGACACATTTAGCACCTTTAATAGATATTAAATAAATAGTTTGGAAACGTTTACACCCTTTTGGTATTCTGCCGGCTTAAGTTGCAGTTCAATTTCGTAAACACCAAAATAGGTGGTCACGTCGCATAACCGCGAAAAAATTCACGTGTTTTGTAAATATTTTTGTGGACAGAAAATACCGTAAATTTTGTAAAATCACAAGAATTAATAAACGATATAAGCACTTTTTCATATGAAGTTTCGTTCGGGTTTGGAATTTATTCCTTATTGCGCATTGTTTGTTTTTGACGGTTACATGAACTGCATTGCCAACGGCTACGATTTTCGGTATAATCTTCCAGGTACAAAATTACCGATTATACACAGAATCTACGCGTTATTATCAACTTCTACACATTTATTCTTTCTTTAAATGGTCATCTAACCGCCCGGGCGATTTTGACCGTCCAACATAGCTCGCCAGTCGTTTCTTCGTTGCGCCAATTGGAAACACCGCGGGATCGCAAATCGGTCTCCACTTAGTCCACATCGGAGTGGTGGTCTCCCTCTTCCTCTGCTTCCACCGGTGGGTGCCGATAAGAATACCTTCTGGGCTGGAGCATCTTCGCTCATTCGCACTACGTGGCCTAGCCAGCGAAGCCGCTGTGTCTTAATTCGCTGAACTATGTCGGCGTCTGCGTAAAGTTCATACAGCTCATCATTAAATCTTCTTCGGTACTCGCCGTCGCCAACGCGTAGAGGTCCTCAAATCTTTCGAAGAACCATTCTCACGAATACTGCCAGAGCCGCCTCATCAGATGTTGTTAGTGTCCACGCTTCTGCACCATATAGCAGGACGGGTGCGATGAGTGACTTGTATAGTGTTATTTTCGTTCGTCGAGAGAGGACTTTACTTTTCAATTGCCTACTCAGTCCGAAGTAGCATTTGTTTGCAAGAGTAATTCTTCGTCGGATTTCTAGGCTATTGTTGGTGTTAATGCTGGTTCCCAGGTAATCGAAGTCCTTACTATTTCGAAATTATTGCTGCCAACAGTGGCTTGACAGAAGGTACTTCGTTTTGCCCTCGTTCACCATCAATCCCATTTTCTCCGCTTCTTTTTCTAATTTGGAGTAAGCAGAAATTACGGCGCGGTTGTTAAGGCCAATGATATCAATATCGTCAGCATACGCCAACAGTTGTACGCTTTTATAAAATGTTATTCCAGCGCAGTTAAGTTCTGCAGCTTGTATTATTTTCTCCAACATTAAATTAAAGAAATCGCACGATAGAGTGACCCCTGTCTGAAACCTCGTTTAGTTTCGAAAGGCTCGGAAAGGTGCTTCCCAATTCTGACCGAGCTGCCGGTGTTGCTCAAGGTCATTTTGCATAGCCGTATAAGTTTTGCGGGGAAACCAAATTCAGACCTAGCGGCATATAGGCAGCTCCTTTTAGTGCTATCAAAAGCGGCTTTAAAATCAACAAAGAGATGATGTGTGTCGATTCTTTTCTCACGGGTTTTTTCCAAGATTTGGCGTATTGTCTGGTCGATGGTAGATTTACCAGGTCCGAAGCCACACTGATAAGGTCCAATCGTCGGTTCACATCAAGCTTCAGTCTTTCGCACAATACGCTTCATAGGACCTTATATGCGATATTGAAAAGGCTGATTCCGCGATAGTTGGGGCAGTTTGCAGGATCGCCCTTCTTGAGGATTGGGCAGAGAACACTTAGATTCCAATCTTCAGGCATGCATTCATCCAACCAAATTCTGCATAGAAGCTAATGCATGCGCCTTACCAGCTCCTCGCCTCCGTGTTTGAATAGCTCAGCAGGCAAACCATCAGCGCCAGCTGCTTTATTATTTTTCAATCGGGATATTGCTATTCGCACCTCATTATAGTCGGGTTGTGGAACGTCAATTCTATCATCTTCCATTGTGGGCTCGGGTTCGGCATCTTCTCTGGTTTCTTGCTCAGTTTCTCCATTTAAAAGGGCAGAGAAGTGATCCCTCCATATTCTGAGTGCTGTCTGAACATCGGCCACCAGGTCGCCGTTCTCATTCTTACAGGAGTATGCCCCGAGTTTAAAACTTTCTGTCATTCGCCGAATTTTTTGATAGAGTTTTCGGGCATTATTCCCGTTGGCCAGCATCTCAAGCTCCTTTATTTCACGCTTTTCTGCCTCTCTTTTTTCGCCCGGAAAAGCCGCCTCGCTTCCCTCTTAAACTGGCGGTAGTGCTCACACACACTCCTCGTTGCATTCGATCTCAGAGTTGCCTTGTAGGCTTCGTCCTTTCTTTTCGTTGCAGCGCGGCACTCTTCATCATCATACCAGTTGTTTCAATTACTTCTTCGGCTGCGGTACGGAGTGCTCCTGAGATATGATCCCACTGCTCATGCATTCCACTAGGTTGAATTGTGCTCTCGGAGAGCAGATGTGAGAGACCGCCTTTTTGCAGCTTTTCGACGTCCAGCTTTCCCTGCGTTTTTTGTTGCGCCTGTTTTGTCGTACAGAGGCGGGTACGAATCTTGGCTGCTACTAGGTAGTGATCAGAGTCGATGTTAGGTCCTCGTATTGTGCGAACATCTAGAACGCTGGAAGCGTGCCGTCCGTCCATCACAACGTGGTCGATATGGTTGCGTGTTTTTCGATCGGGGGACAGCCATCTAGCCTGATGGATCTTCTTATGCATAAACCTAGTGCTGGATATGACCATGTTTCAGGCACCGGCGAAGTCGATTAGCCTGAATCCATTTGGCGAAGTCTGATCGTGGAGACTGAACTTCCCGACAGTGGGGCCAAATACACCCTCCTTACCCACCCTGGCGTTAAAGTCGCCAAGCACGACTTTGATATCATGACGGGGGCAGCGCTCGTATGCTTCTTCCAGGCGCTCGTAGAATGCATCCTTTTCCACGTCGTCCTTCTCTTCCGTCGGTGCATGAGCGCAGATAAACGATATGGTGAAAAATCGTACTTTTATGCGAGTTGCAACGAGACGCTCGTTCACGGGTGTGAACGACAGTACTCGGTGACGGAGTCTCTCTCCCACCACAAATCCCACGCCGAATCTGCGCTTGTCTTCATGCCCACTCCAGTAGATGTTGCAAGGTGTTCTGATCGTGTTTCCTCGCCCCGTCCATCGTATCTCTTGTATGGCGGTGATGCCAGCTTTTGCTTTCCTCAGGACCTCAACCAGCCAGGCAGCGGCACCTTCCCCATTAATGGACCGGACATTCCAGGTGCATGCCCTTATCGTAATCCTTATTTCGTTTGCGGGTGTCGTCATCTAAAAAAGTAGTTCTCATATCCGAGGCTTTGTTGTTGAATGTCATTGGAACGTTGTTTTATGTGGTGGGTCCCAAACCCAACGAACAACCTGTTTCACGGGAGGTTGAATTTAAAGTTTGTATAGCGAGCCGCTTGATCCAAGATAGACGCCCGCTTGCAGCCGCACCACTGGTGGTCAGACACTGCTGTTTGAATCCCCCCCAGCAAGCCCTTGAACCGATTATGTCGGACTGGCCTTACCAGGTTGTCGCCTTTTCACGGTTAGCTCACCACCAAACGGGTGTTCGGTGGTTACCCAGAGGATACTTGGGCGCAAAGCCCGGAAGTAGTGAGCTGCTTGAACCGCATGCAAAAGAATCGCTCTGGCCATTCCCAGGTGAATGGCGGTCAGAAACTTTCCCCACTTGCGTGGACTTCTGCACACGGACCCATCCTCCATTTACACATTTATTAGCAATACAAATATTTTGGACGGATATGTCTTAATCGATTCCTCTGTTCACTCTAAGAAATTTAATATATGGAACTCTATATCTATCTTGATTATTTTATACCGTTACAAATCACCGTTGTATGGACAAAATTATAATACCCTGTGTATAGTTTGGATTACAGAAGTAAACTATTTGTCGAACAGTAACAAGGAAAACGATTGGTGGAGATTATGGAGAAACAAATTAATTAACAAAATTATCTAAAATGAACAATATCAGGAGTATGAAAAGCGGTTGAGGTCGTTATGAATTGTGAAAAGTTTCAAAATTATTTTCCCGCTGGTAAGATGACAACACTGCATGGATGACAACACTGCAAGATGGTTTACCAGTATAAAAAAAATTACTTATATTAAAACATTCTAACGGATTTGACAAGGGTGGTCAAAGTGGTCTAGATACACAGTGGAAATGATGTTGGAGGCGTTTTGTCACAAACGTTCGATGGACAGATGAAGACGATTTCCCAGTAATGTTTTTATAAAAAAATATTTTTTAGATCGCATTGTATAAAATAAGCAGGATTTTGCAAGCTTCTACGGGTTGTGAAATCAAACAGCAGCGGTTTCCATACTTCCATACGTAAATAAAAATTAACACAAGTTTAATTAGGGTCTACTTTATTAGATAATCCTGCCGGTGCATATTTTTTATTATACGACGTACACCCGAAACAATTGTTAAAGTTCTGGACATTTATATTGAAAGTTTTTTTTTAGGCCTTTCCAACATTCAAAATACCGTTCGTCCAGTTTTTGGCAAGTTTTTGCAGCCCATTTTGTTACCACTAAGCTTAACGACGACTCGAACATAAACGCCTGTAAACGATATAAAGATAACAGAATAGTTTATATAAACTACTACTAATAATATTAATATTACTAATTGTGAGTATTTTCAGTTTTCAACGACAACATTTGACAAATTATAGCAGCTGCTTAGTAAATCTTCTATATATATGCAAAATAATGTTTGTTTGTACGTATCACGACTTACCAAACCGCTCATCAAATTCCCATAAAACTTTACCAAGCTATTTGTTGCCCTTGCAGTAAGGTTAAAGACATAGTAAACATCTTCTAAAATAAGAGGCGTGGCACCTCCCATACATATTAAAAATTATAAACTTTTTATCTCTGCAGGGGTTTGTTTGTAGTTGTTGTTTGTAACTACAAAAACACTCTCCGAAGGTTCTGGGGAGTGGTGTCGAATTGAAAGTCCTAGGCAGGATATGAACCCGGTACGCTCCGGTACTCCCTTGCGGTTTTGCCCAACTGTTGTGGTAGCGATTTGGTATGACCGGTGCAACCTTTCTAGGTCATGTCAATGGGGACGGAAGGCGCTTGCATTTTCCTTAAAGTTTGTTTATGACGTTAAGGACCACGAAAAACCAAAAATAGATGAAATAGACCAGTAGGTTTTTGTAGAAGATTTTTCCTCTATTTCACGAAGTCTGCTACTAGTAAGGGTTAAATATTGAGAAAGTAAACAAAAAACAAGTAAGGCTTTATCGAAGGCTTCATACCTTTTCAAGTTTCCGATTCTTACTTACAATATGTACAAACTCTGAAAAATTTGATGGTCTTGAACTGTTAATAAAGATAGATAGCCAAATCTTGATCGTTTTCACTACACACATTACATATGTAATAAGTACTGTAGCTGTCCAATTTTGTGTTACTCGCTATTTAATTGCAATATTTATAGCCCAGACCCCATTTATCGGCACAATCGGATGTGTGGGAGCTATATATACACATTACGTATAGAATACTAGCTTTTACCCGCGAATCCGCCCGCACTAAAAAAATAAGCAACATAACGAAAGTTGTTCTGAAGACAATTTTATTTATCGGCCAATCGCGTCATAAATAAGATTTTTTTTGAAAAGGTCGCCCTCTGGACCACTTTTCCGGAATTGCATGAATCTGTTACCTATTCTACGTGTATGCTCCTGAGATAAATGTACAAAATTTCGTAGAGGTCGGTTAAGTAGTTTTGACGTTAAAGACCCCCAAACAAAGTCACAAACTAACGAATTTATAATATTTACTAGCTTTTATCTGCGGCTCCGCCTGCACGAAGATAACACCGCGTTACACACATTCTGTCCTATGAACCAAATATACTTTTTCGGAAAGGGGAGAAAAAATAAAAATACATGTGTATCGGCGATTTTCATGTACACGTCAGAATTTTTTTTTATGTATGAAGTATGAAGTATAAAGGTCGTAGTGTCCGTCTGTCCGGCTGTGTGAAAGACTTTGGATCGATTTTTAACCCTTTTTTACGATTTTATTTTTTTTTTCCATTTTATTTTTTCTCCCCTTTCCGAAAAAGTATAGTTGGTTCATAGGACAGAACTAAAGCTCGTTTTTGTAACGCAGTGTAATCAGCAAAATAAGCAAAAGTTCTTCTGAAGGCATTTTACTACCTTTATTTTATTACTACCTTTATATTAAGTCACTTTCTTGTTTGAATTTTGCAAAGTCTTTTTAGGGAAGTACCCGTTGAGCTAGACACTTGAAACTTATAACATAGTTCCGAACTCCGTGACAATGCAATGTGATACGCTAAATTGATTTAAGATTTGGTATTTTGAGATGGATTTTTAAGTAACTTCCCGATAAGCTAGAACCATGAAACTGACACATAGATCAGCAATGAAATGCCATGCAATAACTTGTACACAAAATTCCGCTAGATGGCGCGCTTACCAAGAAAACTCAAAATCGCTGAAAAACGGCGGGGAATCTAGCGATCGATTTCTGAGTAACTTCTCAGTGAGCTAGAAACTGCAATATTTCATATAAAAATTTAGGTAGATGGCGCACGGCTCTACATATTTTCAAAATTCGTTTGAAATTGGCAATCTTGCTATCGATTTTTAACTAACTTCCCCTTGACCTAGGGACCTTAAACTTAGCAGATAGTATAGGACACGATCACAATATACTTACAAGAATCAAAATTCCGATAGGTGGAGCGCTGATCGAGAAAAACTTTTTGAGAAACTTCCCAGTAAGCTAACGGCTTTAAATTTAACATAATTGTTAACAGTGTGCCAACTGTGCTGTTCACTATTTTGAATGAATTCGATTTCTTTGAATGCGCTGTAAAATATGTATATGCACCTATATATGCATTCATCAATTATGCACATCCACCAAAGATGATAATTCACGGGCTTAACCAACTATGATAATTACCACGAACAAGGATCATACACTTCTTTCATCCTCTTTGTCCAATCCCCGACTCCACCAATACTAAGAACAGCGATACGATTTCTCCGATCTATATATCACACAAATGCACCTAAATAACAGTCATCTAAGCCGCATATAGATATCGATGCACTACGTCCGAGCAACACCGAACAGCGGGTAGCTTATCTAAATAAACTTAAGCATTTTCACATAGGAATTACTAAGTACTAATCACAATTGCAATTGCCTGTTTGTAGGTAGCACTAAAAACTATAAAAAAAAATGTTAATAAACAAATTTTAAATACTGCCTTTATATTTTTGTCCCCAAAATACAGCAGAAAATTTGTCCTTAAACAAAGACAAGGTATCTGTGAGTTTTAGTTTTGAAGCTTTAATCGTCCCACTTGTATTCAATTTATGAGCTTTCAAAATATAGAGGTGGAGTGCCCGTTTCCAAACTAAGGCAATCAATTTTTATTTAGAAGCGCAAATGGAAGTTCGGCACACTATTAACAGTTATTAATGGATATGTTCTGTAATATGGATGGCCATATGTTAAATTTAAAAGCCGTTAGCTTGTTGGTAAGTTTCTCAAAACGTTTTTTACTTATCTCGATCAGCAATTCATACTGTCGTCGTGTCCTGACCTATGTGCTAAGTCTCAAGACCCTAGGTCAAGAGGCTGTTAGTTAAAACCCGATGACAAGACTCCTAATTTCAAACGAATTTTCAAGGTATGTAGATCCGTGCGCCATCTACCTAAATTTTTTCAATCAAATTTCACATTTCGACCTGGTTCTAAAGCTCATGGCAGTTTCAAGTCTCTAGCTTACTGCGAAGTTACTCAAAAATCGATCGCAAGATTTTATCCATTTTTTAGTGATGCTCAATTATCTTGATCAGCGCGCCATCTAGCGGAGTTTCGGTTTCTAAAAATTATATTGGCCTAGTATCCTGAACAATACGATTAGTCTCAAGTTCCTAGGTCAAGAGGAAGTTATTTAAAAATCGCTTCCCAAATCCCTATTTTCAAATGAATTTTCGAAATTGGTAGATCCCTGCGCCACCTAGCGGTATTGTTTTCACGAATTATTGCATTGTCACCGGCTTCCGTAGCACGTGTTTAGTTTCAAGTCTGTAGCTTACCGGGAAGTTACTGAAAAACCGATCGCAAGATTTCCCACATTTTTCAGCAACTTTTAGTTATTACGAAAAGCTCGCTACCTTGTGATCGTGTCCTATACTATCTGCTAAGTTTAAGGTCCCAAGGTTAAGGGGAAGTTCGTTAAAAATCGATAGCAAAATTCCCAATTTCAAACGAACTTTCAAAATATGTAGAGCCGTACGCCATCTTTTTATATGAAATATTGCATTGCGTCTCTTGCTCCCTGAGAAGTTACTCAGAAAACGATCGCAGGATTCCCCACCGTTTTTCAGCGATTTTGAGTTTTCTTGGTAAGCGCGCCATTTGTGTTCAAGGTATTGTATGGCATTTCATTGCTGACCTATGTGTGAAGTTTCATGGTTCTAGCTTACCGGGAAGGTACTTAAAAATCCATCGCAAAATACTAAATTTTAAATAAATTTTGCGTATATCTCGATCCGTGCCCCACCTATTTTTTTCGTTCACATTGCATTGTGTCGGAGTTCGGAACTATGTTACAAGTTTCAAGTGACTAGCTCGCCGAGATTCCGAAAATTCGTATTGAATAGAGCAGACAAACAAAAAAGTGACTTAAAATAAGGGTAGAAAAAAAGATTTTTTTTAACAGTTCGGTCCCTCGCGGAAAGAGAAAGTATCCTTAATCTGAGCAAAGGCAAAGGGCTACCACAGTACCAATATTCAAGCAAACCGCATCATAAAAAAGACTTTTTTGAATAATTCGGTTACTGGTAAACTTCCCGGAAAACAGTAAGGCATAGGACTACCAAGGTACTGAATTTCAAGCAAATCGCATCACAAATAAGTTTTTTTTTGAATAGATCGGTCTCTGGTATACTTAACGGAAGAGAAAGTATCTGAAATTTTGACTAGGTGAAAGGTCTACCAAGGTACCGAATTTCAAACAAATCGCATCATAAATAAGATTTCTTTGAATAGGCCGGTCCCTGGTCCACTTCCCGGAAGAGAGAACATCTTGCATTTTATTTAATAGAAACACAATACTTTATTTCAAGCTTTCGTCCACTTCCCGGAAAAAAGATTTCTAAATTTTAAACAAGGCCAAAGGGCTACCAAGGTACCGACTTTCAAGCAAATCGCATCATAAATAAGTTTTTTGAATAGGTCGGTCCCTGGTATACTTCACGGAAGAGAAAGCGTCTTGAATGGTAACTAGGTGAAAGGCCTATAAAGGTACTGTATTTCAAGCAAATCGCATCATAAATAAGTTTTTTGAATAGGTCGGTCCCTGGTATACTTAACGGAAGAGAAAGCATCTTGAATGTTAACTAGGTGAAAGGCATATCAAGGTACTGTATTTCAAGCAAATCGCATCATAAATATGTTTTTTGAATAGGTCAGTCCCTGGTATACTTAACGGAAAAGTAAACATCTTGAATAGTAACTAGGTGAAAGGCCTATCAAGGTACTGTATTTCAAGCAAATCGCATCATAAATAAGTTTTCTTAAATGGTCGGTCCCTGGTAAACTTCCCCGAAAAAAGCATGCTAAATTTTAACAAATTCAAAGACTACCAAGGTACTGAATTTCAAGTAAATCGCATCACAAATAAGTTTTTTTGCACAGGTCGGTCTCTGGTCCACTTCCCGAATTTCAAGCAAATCGCATCATAAATAAGTTTTCTTTGAATAGGCCGGTCCCTGGTCCACTTCCCGTAAGAGAGAGCATCTTGCATTTCATTTATTAGAAACAAGGTACCGAATTTCAAGCCAATCGCATCATAAATAAGTTTTTTTGAATAGGTTGGTCGCTGGTCTACTTCCTGGAAAAAATATATTCTAAATTTTAACAAAGGCAACTCGCATCATAAATAAGTTTTTTTGAATAGGTCGGTCCCTGATCTACTTCCCAAAAAAAATGTATTCTACATTTTAACAAAGGCAAAGAACTATCAAAGTACCGAATTTCTAGCAAATCGCATAATAAATTAGATATTTTTAAATAGGTCGGGTGCTGGTCCCCTTTCCGAAAAAAAGTAATCTTAATTTTAACAAAGGCAAAATACTACCAAGGTTCTGAATATCAAGCAAATCGCATTATAAAAAACTATTTTTGGATAAGTCGGTCCCTGGCCCACTCCCAGCAAATAAAGAAAGACACGAGGGCTACCAAAGTACCGAATTTCAAGCAAATCGCATTAGAAATAAGATCTTTTTGAATAAGTCCGTGCCTGGTCCAGTTCTTGAGAAAAAGTTTTTAAAATTTTAACAAAGGCAAAGGGCTACCAAGGTGGCGTCATATATACGATTTTTTTGAACAGGTCGGTCCCTGGTCCACTTACCGGGAAAAACTATCTTAAATTTTAACAAAGGCAAATCGCATCATAATATTCTAAATTTTAACAAAGGCAAAGGGTTAGCAAGGTACTAAATTTCTAGCAAATCGCATAATAAATAAAACTTTTTTGCATAGATGGTTTCCTGGTCCACTTGGCGGAAAAAATTATTCAAACCTTTACCAAGACAAAGGGCTACCAAGGTACCGAATTTCAACCAAATCGCTTCATAAATAAGTTTTTTTTGAATAGGTCGGTCCATGGTATACTTCCCCGAAAAAAGCTTGCTAAATTTTAACAAATTCAAAGACTACCAAGGTACTGAATTTCAAGCAAATCGCATCACAAATAAGTTTTTTTTAATAGGTCCGTCCTTGGTATACTTCCCCGAAAAAAGCATGCTAAATTTTAACAAATTCAAAGACTACCACGGTACTGAATTTCAAGCAAATCGCATCACAAATAAGTTTTTTTTAATAGGTCGGTCCCTGGTATACATCCCCGAAAAAAGCATGCTAAATTTAAACAAATTCAAAGATTACCAAGGTACTGCATTTCAAACAAATCGCAACATAAATAAGTTTTTTTGAATAGGTCGGTCCCTGGTAAACTTCCCCGAAAAAAACATGTCAAATTTTAACAAATTCAAAGACTACCAAGGTACTGAATTTCAAGCAAATCGCATCACAAATAAGTTTTTTTTGAATAGGTCGGTCCCTGGTATACTTAACGGAAGAGAAAGCATCTTGAATGTTAACTAGGTAAAAGGCCTATCAAGGTACTGTATTTCAAGCAAATCGCATCATAAAAAAGGTTTTTTTAATAGGTCGGTCCCTGGTATACTTCCCCGAAAAAAGCATGCTAAATTTTAACAAATTCAAAGACTACCAAGGTACTGAAATTCAAGCAAATCGCATCACAAATAAGTTTTTTTGAATAGGTCGGTCCCTGGTATACTTCCCCGAAAAAAGCATGCTAAATTTTAACAAATTCAAAGACTACCAAGGTACTGAATTTCAAGCAAATCGCATCACAAATAAGTTTTTTTTGAATAGGTCGGTCCCTCGTATACTTAACGGAAGAGAAAGCATCTTGAATGTTAACTAGGTGAAAGGCCTATCAAGGTACTGCATTTCAAGCAAATCGCATCATAAATAAGTTTTTTGAATAGGTCGGTCCCTGGTATACTTAAGGAAGAGAAAGCATATTGAATGTTAACTAGGTGAAAGGCCTATCAAGGTACTGTATTTCAAGCAAATCGCATCATAAATAAGTTTTTTTCAAAAGGTCGGTCCCTCTTATACTTCGCCGAAAAAAGCATGCTAAATTTTAACAAATTCATAGACTACCAAGGTACTGAATTTCAAGCAAATCGCATCACAAATAAGTTTTTTTGAATAGGTCGGTCCCTGGTATAGTTCCCAGAAAAAAGCATGCTAAATTTTAACAAATTCAAAGACTACCAAGGTACTGAATTTCAAGCAAATCGCATCACAAATAAGTTTTTTTTGAATAGGTCGGTCCCTGGTATACTTAAGGAAGAGAAAGCATCTTGAATGTTAACTAGGTGAAAGGCCTATCAAGGTACTGTATTTCAAGCAAATCGCATCATAAATAAGTTTTTTGAATAGGTCGGTCCCTGGTATACTTAAGGAAGAGAAAGCATCTTGAATGTTAACTAGGTGAAAGGCCTATCAAGGTACTGTATTTCAAGCAAATCGCATCATAAATAAGTTTTTTTCAATAGGTCAGTCCCTGGTATACTTCCCCGAAAAAAGCATGCTAAAATTTAACAAATTCAAAGACTACCAAGGTACTGTATTTCAAACAAATCGCAACATAAATAAGTTTTTTGAATAGGTCGGTCCCTGTTATAGTTCCCCGAAAAAAACACGATAAATTTTAACAAATTCAAAGACTACCAAGGTACTGAATTGCAAGCAAATCGCAACATAAATAAGTTTTTTTGAATAGGTCGGTCCCTGGTATACTTCCCCGAAAAAAGCATGCTAAATTTTAACAAATTCAAAGACTACCAATTTACTGAATTTCAAGCAAATCGCATCACAAATAAGTTTTTTTGAATAGCTCGGTCCCTGGTATAGTTCCCCGAAAAAAGCGTGCTAAATTTTAACAAATTCAAAGACTACCAAGGTACTGTATTTCAAACAAATCGCAACATAAATAAGTTTTTTGAATAGGTCGGTCCCTGGTAAACTTCCCCGAAAAAAACATGATAAATTTTAACAAATTTAAAGACTACCAAGGTACTGAATTTCAAGCAAATCGCATCACAAATAAGTTTTTTTTGAATAGGTCGGTCCCTGGTATACTTAAGGAAGAGAAAGCATCTTGAATGTTAACTAGGTGAAAGGCCTATCAAGGTACTGTATTTCAAGCAAATCGCATCATAAATAAGTTTTTTTCAATAGGTCGGTCCCTGGTATACTTCCCCGAAAAAAGCATGCTAAATTTTAACAAATTCAAAGACTACCAAGGTACTGAATTTCAAGCAAATCGCATCATAAATAAGTTTTTTTTAATAGGTCGGTTCCTGGTATACTTAACGGAAGAGAAAGCATCTTGAATCTTAACTAGGTGAAAGGCCTATCAAGGTACTGTATTTCAAGCAAATCGCAACATAAATAAGTTTTTTTGAATAGGTCGGTCCCAGGTAAACTTCCCCGAAATAAACATGCTAAAATTTTAACAAATTCAAAGACTACCAAGGTACTGTATTTCAAACAAATCGCAGAATAAATAAGTTTTTTGAATAAGTCGGTCCCTGGTATACTTCCCCGAAAAAAGCATGCTAAATTTTAACAAATTCAAAGACTACCAAGGTACAGAATTTCAAGCAAATCGCAACATAAATAAGTTTTTTTGAATAGGTCGGTCCCAGGTAAACTTCCCCGAAATAAACATGCTAAAATTTTAACAAATTCAAAGACTACCAAGGTACTGTATTTCAAACAAATCGCAGAATAAATAAGTTTTTTGAATAAGTCGGTCCCTGGTATACTTCCCTGAAAAAAGCATGCTAAATTTTAACAAATTCAAAGACTACCAAGGTACTGAATTTCAAGCAAATCGCAACATAAATAAGTTTTTTTTAATAGGTCGGTCCCTGGTATACTTCCCCGAAAAGAGCATGCTAACTTTTAACAAATTCAAAGACTACCAAGGTACTGTATTTCAAGCAAATCGCAACATAAATAAGTTTTTTGAATAGGTCGGTCCCTGGTATACTTCCCCGAAAAAAGCATGCTAAATTTTAACAAATTCAAAGACTACCAAGGTACTGAATTTCAAGCAAATCGCATCACAAATAAGTTTTTTTTGAATAGGTCCGTCCCTGGTATACTTAATGGAAGAGAAAGCATCTTGAATGTTAACTAGGTGAAAGGCCTATCAAGGTACTGTATTTCAAGCAAATCGCAACATAAATAAGTTTTTTGAATAGGTCGGTCCCTGGTATACTTAAGGAAGAGAAAGCATCTTGAATGTTAACTAGGTGAAAGGCCTATCAAGGTACTGTATTTCAAGCAAATCGCATCATAAATAAGTTTTTTTCAATAGGTCGGTCCCTGGTATACTTCCCCGAAAAAAGCATGCTAAATTTTAACAAATTCAAAGACTACCAAGGTACTGAATTTCAAGCAAATCGCATCATAAATAAGTTTTTTTTAATAGGTCGGTTCCTGGTATACTTAACGGAAGAGAAAGCATCTTGAATCTTAACTAGGTGAAAGGCCTATCAAGGTACTGTATTTCAAGCAAATCGCAACATAAATAAGTTTTTTTGAATAGGTCGGTCCCAGGTAAACTTCCCCGAAATAAACATGCTAAAATTTTAACAAATTCAAAGACTACCAAGGTACTGTATTTCAAACAAATCGCAGAATAAATAAGTTTTTTGAATAAGTCGGTCGCTGGTATACTTCCCCGAAAAAAGCATGCTAAATTTTAACAAATTCAAAGACTACCAAGGTACAGAATTTCAAGCAAATCGCAACATAAATAAGTTTTTTTGAATAGGTCGGTCCCAGGTAAACTTCCCCGAAATAAACATGCTAAAATTTTAACAAATTCAAAGACTACCAAGGTACTGTATTTCAAACAAATCGCAGAATAAATAAGTTTTTTGAATAAGTCGGTCCCTGGTATACTTCCCCGAAAAAAGCATGCTAAATTTTAACAAATTCAAAGACTACCAAGGTACTGAATTTCAAGCAAATCGCATCACAAATAAGTTTTTTGAATAGGTCGGTCCCTGGTATACTTAACGGTAGAGAAAGTATCCTGAATGTTAACTAGGTGAAATGCCTACCAAGGTACTGTATTTCAAGCAAATCGCATCATAAATAAGTTTTTTTCAATAGGTCGGTCCCTGGTATACTTCCCCGAAAAAAGCATGCTAAATTTTAACAGATTCAAAGACTACCAAGGTACTGAATTTCAAGCAAATCGCATCACAAATAAGTTTTTTTGAATAGGTCGGTCCCTGGTATAGTTCCCGAAAAAGCATGCTAAATTTTAACAAATTCAAAGACTACCAAGGTACAGAATTTCAAGCAAATCGCATCATAAATAAGTTTTTTTGAATAGGTCGGTCCCAGGTAAACTTCCCCGAAATAAACATGCTAAAATTTTAACAAATTCAAAGACTACCAAGGTACTGTATTTCAAACAAATCGCAGAATAAATAAGTTTTTTGAATAAGTCGGTCCCTGGTATACTTCCCCGAAAAAAGCATGCTAAATTTTAACAAATTCAAAGACTACCAAGGTACTGAATTTCAAGCAAATCGCAACATAAATAAGTTTTTTTTAATAGGTCGGTCCCTGGTATACTTCCCCGAAAAGAGCATGCTAACTTTTAACAAATTCAAAGACTACCAAGGTACTGTATTTCAAACAAATCGCAACATAAATAAGTTTTTTGAATAGGTCGGTCCCTGGTATACTTCCCCGAAAAAAGCATGCTAAATTTTAACAAATTCAAAGACTACCAAGCTACTGAATTTCAAGCAAATCGCATCACAAATAAGTTTTTTTTGAATAGGTCGTTCCCTGGTATACTTAATGGAAGAGAAAGCATCTTGAATGTTAACTAGGTGAAAGGCCTATCAAGGTACTGTATTTCAAGCAAATCGCAACATAAATAAGTTTTTTGAATAGGTCGGTCCCTGGTATACTTAAGGAAGAGAAAGCATCTTAAATGTTAACTAGGTGAAAGGCCTATCAAGGTACTGTATTTCAAGCAAATCGCATCATAAATAAGTTTTTTTTAATAGGTCCGTCCCTGGTATACTTCCCCGAAAAAAGCATGCTAAATTTTAACAAATTGAAAGACTACCAAGATACTGAATTTCAAGCAAATCGCATCATAAATAAGTTTTTTGAATAGGTCGGTCCCTGGTATACTTAAGGAAGAGAAAGCATCTTGAATGTTAACTAGGTGAAAGGCCTATCAAGGTACTGTATTTCAAGCAAATCGCATCATAAATAAGTTTTTTTTAATAGGTCGGTCCCTGGTATACTTCCCCGAAAAAAGCATGCTAAATTTTAACAAATTGAAAGACTACCAAGATACTGAATTTCAATCAAATCGCATCATAAATAAGTTTTTTGAATAGGTCGGTCCCTGGTATACTTAAGGAAGAGAAAGCATCTTGAATGTTAACTAGGTGAAAGGCCTATCAAGGTACTGTATTTCAAGCAAATCGCATCATAAATAAGTTTTTTTTAATAGGTCGGTCCCTGGTATACTTAAGGAAGAGAAAGCATCTTGAATGTTAACTAGGTGAAAGGCCTATCAAGGTACTGTATTTCAAGCAAATCGCATCATAAATAAGTTTTTTTTAATAGGTCGGTCCCTGGTATACTTCCCCGAAAAAAGCATGCTAAATTTTAACAAATTCAAAGACTACCAAGGTACTGAATTTCAAGCAAATCGCATCATAAATAAGTTTTTTTGAATAGGTCGGTCCCTGGTATACTTAACGGTAGAGAAAGTATCCTGAATGTTAACTAGGTGAAATGCCTACCAAGGTACTGTATTTCAAGCAAATTGCATCATAAATAAGTTTTTTGAATAGGCCGGTCCCTGGTATACTTCCCCGAAAAAAGCATGCTAAATTTTAACAAATTCAAAGACTACCAAGGTACTGAATTTCAAGCAAATCGCATCACAAATAAGTGTTTTTTGAATAGGTCGGTCCCTCATCATAAATAAGTTTTTTTTAATAGGTCGGTCCCTGGTATACTTCCCCGAAAAGAGCATGCTAACTTTTAACAAATTCAAAGACTACCAAGGTACTGTATTTCAAACAAATCGCAACATAAATAAGTTTTTTGAATAGGTCGGTCCCTGGTATACTTCCCCGAAAAAAGCATGCTAAATTTTAACAAATTCAAAGACTACCAAGCTACTGAATTTCAAGCAAATCGCATCACAAATAAGTTTTTTTTGAATAGGTCGTTCCCTGGTATACTTAATGGAAGAGAAAGCATCTTGAATGTTAACTAGGTGAAAGGCCTATCAAGGTACTGTATTTCAAGCAAATCGCAACATAAATAAGTTTTTTGAATAGGTCGGTCCCTGGTATACTTAAGGAAGAGAAAGCATCTTGAATGTTAACTAGGTGAAAGGCCTATCAAGGTACTGTATTTCAAGCAAATCGCATCATAAATAAGTTTTTTTTAATAGGTCCGTCCCTGGTATACTTCCCCGAAAAAAGCATGCTAAATTTTAACAAATTGAAAGACTACCAAGATACTGAATTTCAAGCAAATCGCATCATAAATAAGTTTTTTGAATAGGTCGGTCCCTGGTATACTTAAGGAAGAGAAAGCATCTTGAATGTTAACTAGGTGAAAGGCCTATCAAGGTACTGTATTTCAAGCAAATCGCATCATAAATAAGTTTTTTTTAATAGGTCCGTCCCTGGTATACTTCCCCGAAAAAAGCATGCTAAATTTTAACAAATTGAAAGACTACCAAGATACTGAATTTCAAGCAAATCGCATCATAAATAAGTTTTTTGAATAGGTCGGTCCCTGGTATACTTAAGGAAGAGAAAGCATCTTGAATGTTAACTAGGTGAAAGGCCTATCAAGGTACTGTATTTCAAGCAAATCGCATCATAAATAAGTTTTTTTTAATAGGTCGGTCCCTGGTATACTTCCCCGAAAAAAGCATGCTAAATTTTAACAAATTGAAAGACTACCAAGATACTGAATTTCAAGCAAATCGCATCATAAATAAGTTTTTTGAATAGGTCGGTCCCTGGTATACTTAAGGAAGAGAAAGCATCTTGAGTGTTAACTAGGTGAAAGGCCTATCAAGGTACTGTATTTCAAGCAAATCGCATCATAAATAAGTTTTTTTTAATAGGTCGGTCCCTGGTATACTTAAGGAAGAGAAAGCATCTTGAGTGTTAACTAGGTGAAAGGCCTATCAAGGTACTGTATTTCAAGCAAATCGCATCATAAATAAGTTTTTTTTAATAGGTCGGTCCCTGGTATACTTCCCCGAAAAAAGCATGCTAAATTTTAACAAATTCAAAGACTACCAAGGTACTGAATTTCAAGCAAATCGCATCATAAATAAGTTTTTTTGAATAGGTCGGTCCCTGGTATACTTAACGGTAGAGAAAGTATCCTGAATGTTAACTAGGTGAAATGCCTACCAAGGTACTGTATTTCAAGCAAATTGCATCATAAATAAGTTTTTTGAATAGGCCGGTCCCTGGTATACTTCCCCGAAAAAAGCATGCTAAATTTTAACAAATTCAAAGACTACCAAGGTACTGAATTTCAAGCAAATCGCATCACAAATAAGTGTTTTTTGAATAGGTCGGTCCCTCATCATAAATAAGTTTTTTTTAATAGGTCGGTCCCTGGTATACTTCCCCGAAAAGAGCATGCTAACTTTTAACAAATTCAAAGACTACCAAGGTACTGTATTTCAAACAAATCGCAACATAAATAAGTTTTTTGAATAGGTCGGTCCCTGGTATACTTCCCCGAAAAAAGCATGCTAAATTTTAACAAATTCAAAGACTACCAAGCTACTGAATTTCAAGCAAATCGCATCACAAATAAGTTTTTTTTGAATAGGTCGGTCCCTGGTATACTTAATGGAAGAGAAAGCATCTTGAATGTTAACTAGGTGAAAGGCCTATCAAGGTACTGTATTTCAAGCAAATCGCAACATAAATAAGTTTTTTGAATAGGTCGGTCCCTGGTATACTTAAGGAAGAGAAAGCATCTTGAATGTTAACTAGGTGAAAGGCCTATCAAGGTACTGTATTTCAAGCAAATCGCATCATAAATAAGTTTTTTTTAATAGGTCCGTCCCTGGTATACTTCCCCGAAAAAAGCATGCTAAATTTTAACAAATTGAAAGACTACCAAGATACTGAATTTCAAGCAAATCGCATCATAAATAAGTTTTTTGAATAGGTCGGTCCCTGGTATACTTAAGGAAGAGAAAGCATCTTGAATGTTAACTAGGTGAAAGGCCTATCAAGGTACTGTATTTCAAGCAAATCGCATCATAAATAAGTTTTTTTTAATAGGTCGGTCCCTGGTATACTTCCCCGAAAAAAGCATGCTAAATTTTAACAAATTGAAAGACTACCAAGATACTGAATTTCAAGCAAATCGCATCATAAATAAGTTTTTTGAATAGGTCGGTCCCTGGTATACTTAAGGAAGAGAAAGCATCTTGAGTGTTAACTAGGTGAAAGGCCTATCAAGGTACTGTATTTCAAGCAAATCGCATCATAAATAAGTTTTTTTTAATAGGTCGGTCCCTGGTATACTTAAGGAAGAGAAAGCATCTTGAGTGTTAACTAGGTGAAAGGCCTATCAAGGTACTGTATTTCAAGCAAATCGCATCATAAATAAGTTTTTTTTAATAGGTCGGTCCCTGGTATACTTCCCCGAAAAAAGCATGCTAAATTTTAACAAATTCAAAGACTACCAAGGTACTGTATTTCAAGCAAATCGCATCATAAATAAGTTTTTTTGAATAGGTCGGTCCCTGGTATACTTAACGGTAGAGAAAGTATCCTGAATGTTAACTAGGTGAAATGCCTACCAAGGTACTGTATTTCAAGCAAATTGCATCATAAATAAGTTTTTTGAATAGGCCGGTCCCTGGTATACTTCCCCGAAAAAAGCATGCTAAATTTTAACAAATTCAAAAGACTACCAAGGTACTGAATTTCAAGCAAATCGCATCACAAATAAGTGTTTTTTGAATAGGTCGGTCCCTCATCATAAATAAGTTTTTTTTAATAGGTCGGTCCCTGGTATACTTCCCCGAAAAGAGCATGCTAACTTTTAACAAATTCAAAGACTACCAAGGTACTGTATTTCAAACAAATCGCAACATAAATAAGTTTTTTGAATAGGTCGGTCCCTGGTATACTTCCCCGAAAAAAGCATGCTAAATTTTAACAAATTCAAAGACTACCAAGCTACTGAATTTCAAGCAAATCGCATCACAAATAAGTTTTTTTTGAATAGGTCGGTCCCTGGTATACTTAACGGAAGAGAAAGCATCTTGAATGTTAACTAGGTGAAAGGCCTATCAAGGTACTGTATTTCAAGCAAATCGCAACATAAATAAGTTTTTTGAATAGGTCGGTCCCTGGTATACTTAAGGAAGAGAAAGCATCTTGAATGTTAACTAGGTGAAAGGCCTATCAAGGTACTGTATTTCAAGCAAATCGCATCATAAATAAGTTTTTTTTAATAGGTCCGTCCCTGGTATACTTCCCCGAAAAAAGCATGCTAAATTTTAACAAATGAAAGACTACCAAGATACTGAATTTCAAGCAAATCGCATCATAAATAAGTTTTTTGAATAGGTCGGTCCCTGGTATACTTAAGGAAGAGAAAGCATCTTGAATGTTAACTAGGTGAAAGGCCTATCAAGGTACTGTATTTCAAGCAAATCTCATCATAAATAAGTTTTTTTTAATAGGTCGGTCCCTGGTATACTTCCCCGAAAAAAGCATGCTAAATTTTAACAAATTCAAAGACTACCAAGGCACTGAATTTCAAGCAAATCGCATCACAAATAAGTTTTTTTTAAATAGGTCGGTCCCTGGTATACTTAAGGAAGAGAAAGCATCTTGAATGTTAACTAGGTGAAAGGCCTATCAAGGTACTGTATTTCAAGCAAATCGCATCATAAATAAGTTTTTTGAATAGGTCGGTCCCTGGTATACTTAAGGAAGAGAAAGCATCTTAAGTGTTAACGAAAGGCCTATCAAATTACTGTATTTCAAGCAAATCGCATCATAAATAAGTTTTTTTTAATAGGTCGGTCCCTGGTATACTTCCCCGAAAAAAGCATGCTAAATTTTAACAAATTGAAAGACTACCAAGATACTAAATTTCAAGCAAATCGCATCACAAATAAGTTTTTTTTGAATAGGTCGGTCCCTCGTATACTTAACGGAAGAGAAAGCATCTTGAATGTTAACTAGGTGAAAGGCCTATCAAGGTACTGTCTTTCAAGCAAATCGCAACATAAATAAGTTTTTTGAATAGGTCGGTCCCTGGTATACTTAAGGAAGAGAAAGCATCTTGAATGTTAACTAGGTGAAAGGCCTATCAAGGTACTGTATTTCAAGCAAATCGCATCATAAATAAGTTTTTTTTAATAGGTCGGTCCCTGGTATACTTCCCCGAAAAAAGCATGCTAAATTTTAACAAATTCAAAGACTACCAAGCTACTGAATTTCAAGCAAATCGCATCATAAATAAGTTTTTTTGAATAGGTCGGTCCCTGGTATACTTAACGGTAGAGAAAGTATCCTGAATGTTAACTAGGTGAAAGGCCTACCAAAGTACTGTATTTCAAGCAAATCGCATCATAAATAAGTTTTTTGAATAGGTCGGTCCCTGGTATACTTAAGGAAGAGAAAGCATCTTGAATGTTAACTAGGTGAAAGGCCTATCAAGGTACTGTATTTCAAGCAAATCGCATCATAAATAAGTTTTTTTTAATAGGTCGGTCCCTGGTATACTTCCCCGAAAAAAGCATGCTAAATTTTAACAAATTCAAAGACTACCAAGCTACTGAATTTCAAGCAAATCGCATCATAAATAAGTTTTTTGAATAGGTCGGTCCCTGGTATACTTAAGGAAGAGAAAGCATCTTGAATGTTAACTAGGTGAAAGGCCTATCAAGGTACTGTATTTCAAGCAAATCGCATCATAAATAAGTTTTTTGAATAGGCCGGTCCCTGGTATACTTCCCCGAAAAAAGCATGCTAAATTTTAACAAATTCAAAGACTACCAAGGTACTGAATTTCAAGCAAATCGCATCACAAATAAGTGTTTTTTGAATAGGTCGGTCCCTCATCATAAATAAGTTTTTTTTAATAGGTCGGTCCCTGGTATACTTCCCCGAAAAAAGCATGCTAAATTTTAACAAATTCAAAGACTACCAAGGTACTGAATTTCAAGCAAATCGCATCACAAATAAGTGTTTTTTGAATAGGTCGGTCCCTCATCATAAATAAGTTTTTTTTAATAGGTCGGTCCCTGGTATACTTCCCCGAAAAAAGCATGCTAAATTTTAACAAATTCAAAGACTACCAAGGTACTGAATTTCAAGCAAATCGCATCACAAATAAGTTTTTTTTGAATAGGTCGGTCCCTGGTATACTTAAGGAAGAGAAAGCATCTTGAATGTTAACTAGGTGAAAGGCCTATCAAGGTACTGTATTTCAAGCAAATCGCATCATAAATAAGTTTTTTGAATAGGTCGGTCCCTGGTATACTTAAGGAAGAGAAAGCATCTTGAGTGTTAACGAAAGGCCTATAAAGGTACTGTATTTCAAGCAAATCGCATCATAAATAAGTTTTTTTTAATAGGTCGGTCCCTGGTAAACTTCCCCGAAATAAACATGCTAAATTTTAACAAATTCAAAGACTACCAAGGTACTGAATTTCAAGCAAATCGCATCACAAATAAGTTTTTTTTGAATAGGTCGGTCCCTGGTATACTTAACGGAAGAGAAAGCATCTTGAATGTTAACGAAAGACCTATCAAGGTACTGAATTTCAAGCAAATCGCATCACAAATAAGTTTTTTTGAATAGGTCGGTCCCTGGTATAGTTCCCGAAAAAAGCATGCTAAATTTTAACAAATTCAAAGACTACCAAGGTACTGAATTTCAAGCAAATCGCAACATAAATACGATTTTTGAATAGGTCGGTCCCAGGTAAACTTCCCCGAAATAAACATGCTAAAATTTTAACAAATTCAAAGACTACCAAGGTACTCGATTTCAAACAAATCGCAGAATAAATAAGTTTTTTGAATAGGTCGGTCCCTGGTATACTTCCCCGAAAAAAGCATGCTAAATTTTAACAAATTCAAAGACTACCAAGGTACTGAATTTCAAGCAAATCGCAACATAAATAAGTTTTTTTTAATAGGTCGGTCCCTGGTATGCTTCCCCGAAAAGAGCATGCTAACTTTTAACAAATTCAAAGACTACCAAGGTACCGTATTTCAAACAAATCGCAACATAAATAAGTTTTTTGAATAGGTCGGTCCCTGGTATACTTCCCCGAAAAAAGCATGCTAAATTTTAACAAATTCAAAGACTACCAAGGTACTGAATTTCAAGCAAATCGCATCACAAATAAGTTTTTTTTGAATAGGTCGGTCCCTGGTATACTTAATGGAAGAGAAAGCATCTTGAATGTTAACTAGTTGAAAGGCCTATCAAGGTACTGTATTTCAAGCAAATCGCAACATAAATAAGTTTTTTGAATAGGTCGGTCCCTGGTATACTTAAGGAAGAGAAAGCATCTTGAATGTTAACTAGGTGAAAGGCCTATCAAGGTACTGTATTTCAAGCAAATCGCATCATAAATAAGTTTTTTTTAATAGGTCGGTCCCTGGTATACTTCCCCGAAAAAAGCATGCTAAACTTTAACAAATTGAAAGACTACCAAGATACTGAATTTCAAGCAAATCGCATCACAAATAAGTTTTTTTTGAATAGGTCGGTCCCTCGTATACTTAACGGAAGAGAAAGCATCTTGAATGTTAACTAATTGAAAGGCCTATCAAGGTACTGTATTTCAAGCAAATCGCATCATAAATAAGTTTTTTTAATAGGTCGGTCCCTGGTATACTTCCCCGAAAAAAGCATGCTAAATTTTAACAAATTCAAAGACTACCAAGGTACTGAATTTCAAGCAAATCGCATCAAAAATAAGTTTTTTTGAATAGGTCGGTCCCTGGTATACTTAAGGAAGAGAAAGCATCTTGAATGTTAACTAGGTGAAAGGCCTATTAAGGTACTGTATTTCAAGCAAATCGCATCATAAATAAGTTTTTTGAATAGGTCGGTCCCTGGTATACTTCCCCGAAAAAAGCATGCTAAATTTTAACAAATTCAAAGACTACCAAGGTACTGAATTTCAAGCAAATCGCATCAAAAATAAGTTTTTGTGAAGAGTTCGGTCCCTGGTATACTTAAGGAAGAGAAAGCATCTTGAATGTTAACTAGGTGAAAGGCCTATTAAGGTACTGAATTTCAAGCAAATCGCATCAAAAATAAGTTTTTTTGAATAGGTCGGTCCCTGGTATACTTAAGGAAGAGAAAGCATCTTGAATGTTAACTAGGTGAAAGGCCTATTAAGGTACTGTATTTCAAGCAAATCGCATCATAAATAAGTTTTTTGAATAGGTCGGTCCCTGGTATACTTAAGGAAGAGAAAGCATCTTGAATGTTAACTAGGTGAAAGGCCTATCAAGGTACTGTATTTCAAGCAAATCGCATCATAAATAAGTTTTTTTTAATAGGTCGGTCCCTGGTATACTTCCCCGAAAAAAGCATGCTAAATTTTAACAAATTCAAAGACTACCAAGCTACTGAATTTCAAGCAAATCGCATCATAAATAAGTTTTTTTGAATAGGTCGGTCCCTGGTATACTTAACGGTAGAGAAAGTATCCTGAATGTTAACTAGGTGAAAGGCCTACCAAGGTACTGTATTTCAAGCAAATCGCATCATAAATAAGTTTTTTGAATAGGTCGGTCCCTGGTATACTTAAGGAAGAGAAAGCATCTTGAATGTTAACTAGGTGAAAGGCCTATCAAGGTACTGTATTTCAAGCAAATCGCATCATAAATAAGTTTTTTTTAATAGGTCGGTCCCTGGTATACTTCCCCGAAAAAAGCATGCTAAATTTTAACAAATTCAAAGACTACCAAGCTACTGAATTTCAAGCAAATCGCATCATAAATAAGTTTTTTGAATAGGTCGGTCCCTGGTATACTTAAGGAAGAGAAAGCATCTTGAATGTTAACTAGGTGAAAGGCCTATCAAGGTACTGTATTTCAAGCAAATCGCATCATAAATAAGTTTTTTGAATAGGCCGGTCCCTGGTATACTTCCCCGAAAAAAGCATGCTAAATTTTAACAAATTCAAAGACTACCAAGGTACTGAATTTCAAGCAAATCGCATCACAAATAAGTGTTTTTTGAATAGGTCGGTCCCTCATTATAAATAAGTTTTTTTTAATAGGTCGGTCCCTGGTATACTTCCCCGAAAAAAGCATGCTAAATTTTAACAAATTCAAAGACTACCAAGGTACTGAATTTCAAGCAAATCGCATCACAAATAAGTGTTTTTTGAATAGGTCGGTCCCTCATCATAAATAAGTTTTTTTTAATAGGTCGGTCCCTGGTATACTTCCCCGAAAAAAGCATGCTAAATTTTAACAAATTCAAAGACTACCAAGGTACTGAATTTCAAGCAAATCGCATCACAAATAAGTTTTTTTTGAATAGGTCGGTCCCTGGTATACTTAAGGAAGAGAAAGCATCTTGAATGTTAACTAGGTGAAAGGCCTATCAAGGTACTGTATTTCAAGCAAATCGCATCATAAATAAGTTTTTTGAATAGGTCGGTCCCTGGTATACTTAAGGAAGAGAAAGCATCTTGAGTGTTAACGAAAGGCCTATAAAGGTACTGTATTTCAAGCAAATCGCATCATAAATAAGTTTTTTTTAATAGGTCGGTCCCTGGTAAACTTCCCCGAAATAAACATGCTAAATTTTAACAAATTCAAAGACTACCAAGGTACTGAATTTCAAGCAAATCGCATCACAAATAAGTTTTTTTGAATAGGTCGGTCCCTGGTATACTTAACGGAAGAGAAAGCATCTTGAATGTTAACGAAAGGCCTATCAAGGTACTGAATTTCAAGCAAATCGCATCACAAATAAGTTTTTTTGAATAGGTCGGTCCCTGGTATAGTTCCCGAAAAAAGCATGCTAAATTTTAACAAATTCAAAGACTACCAAGGTACTGAATTTCAAGCAAATCGCAACATAAATACGATTTTTGAATAGGTCGGTCCCAGGTAAACTTCCCCGAAATAAACATGCTAAAATTTTAACAAATTCAAAGACTACCAAGGTACTCGATTTCAAACAAATCGCAGAATAAATAAGTTTTTTGAATAGGTCGGTCCCTGGTATACTTCCCCGAAAAAAGCATGCTAAATTTTAACAAATTCAAAGACTACCAAGGTACTGAATTTCAAGCAAATCGCAACATAAATAAGTTTTTTTTTAATAGGTCGGTCCCTGGTATGCTTCCCCGAAAAGAGCATGCTAACTTTTAACAAATTCAAAGACTACCAAGGTACCGTATTTCAAACAAATCGCAACATAAATAAGTTTTTTGAATAGGTCGGTCCCTGGTATACTTCCCCGAAAAAA